>OX458989.1:5000000-10000000 GCA_949774945.1 Hoplodrina ambigua | reverse complement strand
AATAGTTTTCGGCAATGATATCGAGAATAATAATATAAAGTGGATCGAATGTTGATTCACTATAACGAGATGGAAAATAAGAATTCCAGAATATAAGTCAGATTATTTTTGTTAAGTTATATGATATTAAACAGCCAGGAGATATCGATACGTCGATGTTTGGTATTATTCGGTGAATAGGGGAAAATAAAGTAAATGGAGTACGTCCCTGGCTTGGTCATACTGTAACAACATAATACAATTTCGATAAAAAGTTTAAATTGCCCACTTAGTTAGTTTGTAGGTGTATGTGTTTTTTTTTAATATGGATTATTTAATTATAGTGTTTTTTTTTTGTCTGTTTACACTGAGATACGACAGGCACGGGTGTGTGCGGGGGGCCTGACTTGTGCGCCGTCCTTTGCTAACGACACGTAGTAACGATATGAACTGTTCCAAGACATTGTACAAATAGCTAGTTTGCCCATCGATCACCGACACATCTCCGACGTGTAAAGGGCGGTTCGCATCAGACTCCTGATGTAACAATAAGGCACCGGGTGTTTACAGGGCTCGTTATAGGCCGGTGTGTCGCCGGTGTACTCGAATCATTAGATTAATGACGCACTGCTGTGATATTCATAGGCGTACGATCCGACGGATTTAAAATGTTATTACGTATGTGATGGACGCGGCCGCGGACATGTCCTTGTTATTTGGTAGAATTCGACTAATCTAAGGTAAAGGCCGATTTTTCAATTATCAGATATTTTTTAAGGAGGAATGAATATGGTGATTTGATAGCTTTTGTATAAAAACATTGTCAAACTGTCATATTTATTCTTCAGGTTTAAGTTGCCTGACTGTTGACAAATCAGCCTTAATAGAATTTGAATATATTTTTTTTCAAAAATAATAATAATTGGCGAATTATAAACTTTAGAATGGTTTCGTTACTTGCTGGTATGTTTGATAATAATTAGATAAACCAACCAGTCTTGTCAGCGTGCAACAGTTTGCTGGACATTGTGACATCTAGCAGGAATAACGGACATTTAGATATTATGGAGCTGTTTTAAGCTCTGACTAAAAACTGATCAACAAGTGAGGAAATAAGCCTAACTTGTGAAAGTTGTATAAAATTCAATTGGAACTTTAGAAGTATTTTAAAATTGTATGTTTTGTCTAAATTCGCTCAAAATGATTTACGTTAGCACTGCCATTAACAAAAGACACGCATGCCGTGTGTACGTACCCGCCTATGTGCCGCGGCCGCTTACATGGGTAGGTTAAGTTTGGTTATGTAAGCACCCTGTGTTGCGACACACCCGACCCGCTCAAAGCGAACACAATTATAGTGCCTCCCACGAAACACAGAGTAATAGGTAAAAAGAGAATTCGCACATCACCTCGACAGTCGATTGTCCAATGGCAGAAGTTTCGCTTCGAAAACTCAGGCAGCAGGCGGGATTCATTCATATAGCTTTCATACGATCACTCCGTTTACTTACTACTCTGTGATCAACAATACGATAATGCAGAGCATTCCCGGCTGTCCCGATCCCCACGTGCGAGCAGCGGTCGCGCGGCGTGTGAGCTGCGGCGCGGTCGGGTCGGGTCATGTGTGCGTGTGTGCGTGTGTATATATGTATGTAAGTATGTATATGAGTGCGCGGGACGCAGTAGTATAAGGTCAGCACTACACCAGGCGTCGGCGGTGCCTTCAAACTTACTTTACTAATGTATTTATGCATTTTTTTTTGTTTTTCATTATTATCATTTTTTATTATGACTACATCACTGGAAGTTTCACCCTTTATTGGTAGCTTTTAGGCGTATCGCAGCGCGGTCGCATCATGCGCTGTAGCTTTATATTTAAACACTATTGTACGTATTCAGTATCAAATACTGGGTTTATTTCGTTGTTGATTAATTATGGACTTAAATGAGTAACAATCGCGTGTTGGCGTTTCAATGTATCTCCTAATGTGAATAATGCAATAAAATGATCGTTGTGTATCTATGGCCTGATATCATTTTGTGTTAACATGTTCTTTTATATGAAGTTGTTTTAAAAACTTTGTATGTGTGTGTGAAGTGTATTAGTTTACTGTGTTCAGTGGTTGATACTGGGCACGATGAAATTGTAATGGAACTTGTGTTACTGTACCAACACTACGCGAAGTGGTCGTTGACTCTTCGGCTAGTGTGTCCGGTCGGACGTCGGACGCGCATGGCAGGCGCTGCTGGAGCGGCTCGCAGTGTGCGTCCGGCGGCGGCTGCTTGTGTCCATATTGTACTTAGCTTTGTTTCACACTGTTGTTTAGTGCGCTACGGACTTTCAGACACGACATGTTTGTTTTAAATCGATTTATAATATTTTCCCAAGTGTGCCCTCACTTCTCAGATTTTGAGATTTCGTGTGAAACGAATATAAGTATACATTTTAAATTCTGTGGAATAGTTATAAAATTAATTGACTGCAAAATTATTATAAAATGGACTGCGAGATCTATTATAAAGTTAAAATTGTATCTTTCGAATTGCGATTACTTGGAGAAAATTGTATATTTTTCATTGTGTAATGTGTGTGTTCAGACAGCTCACACAGCTCCACCACATCGTGCCGTATGTATGTGTGGGTGTAACGTTCTCTATACGTAACTGCTGAGTGAGCGTAGTTACTGTTGCGTTATGTTCCACGGACTTATGAAGTAACACACGAGTGTGTGGTTAGTGCGTGAGCGCGGGCGCGGGCAGGGCGCGTCCTCGGCCTGACCGCGCGCCCGCGCTCTACGAATAGTGTATTTTTCACCCTCTAAGGTTTCATAGACATAGTCCCGCGCCGAGCCAGCCGGCCGGCGCGACCTCGGTAGGTTAATTTACAGTACATTTTCCTCTGGAGACCATTCTATCTATATAGAGTGACATAAGTTGGTGACGTCCGATAAAGTGTTACATATAGAAAAAAAAAGATAAAAATACCTATATAAAAAAAATCATTTCTCTATACGAATAAAATATAGACATATTATACGTAGCGGGGGCGACGCGTGGTAGTCGCCATAACGTAAGTCTAGGATAGTTTGCGTTGTTAGTGCGGGACGCGAGGGCAAGGGGAGCCGCGCGGACACTTACTGTGACCCGTACCGCTAGACGTGCGCGCGCGGTCCGAGCCGCGGCGGGAGCTCGCGCGGGGCCGCGGACGGACCGCGCGCATGACGCGGTCGGACCGCGCGCGGGACGCGGGGCGGACGGGCACGGCCGCCCCGCGTCCAGTGGCTTAATTTTAAAACAAAACAATTTTATGGTACAAAATGTAATTTTAGTTCCATAGGCGTTTAAGATCTACAGAGTTTATATTTAGACTTGAAGTAAAAGAGGTTATATTCGCTCGGTCATCGACCGGCCTGGCACTTGGTCAATAAAATATAAATAAATTAATGCTATATGTATAATGAGATGTATAACGTACGATATAATAGTCTATATGTTGGAGCTAGCTATCGCGTGGGTTCATTCAGCCGGAATAGGCAGTCATGCGCGAATAGTGGGAGCTGCGCTGCAGGTCGCTGACCTCGCTGTCACCAGGTCAGTGACCTCGCGACCACGGGGTCAACGACCTCGCCCGTCCGCGCGGCCGGCGATTCCGTCCACTACTGCTGACACGACTTAATACACAGATTTGATATAAATGGGTAGGTATACTTCGATCTGCGCATGCTCATGCAGGTCGGCGTCACTCATTCCAAAGCGCTTCACGTAACACTACTCTTAATTTGTGTAATCCTATTGCGAATCTGTGTGTCTCGGACTGCGTATTATTAGGTGTGCTACAACACAACTAAGCGGCCCTGCACAATAGGCTCGCCATTCTCGATACAACCTTTGATAATATTGTATTGAGAATGCCGATCTGTATGTCCGACCCGCTTGTGTGTATAACGCGCCTAAGAAGACGAGTGCGGTGTAGGTCGCCGGCCCGAGACGTGGCGCCACTAAATAAATAGGTGCAGAAGGTCGGCTCCATACGGTGAGCGACACGCCACGTGCTGCGCGTGTGGCGCCGGGCTCCTGCGCCGCGTCGTCCCGCTCGTGTGAGAGAGTGCTGCCCCCTGTGATACCCGCGCGGCCCCCCGCCCCGCCCCGCGCCCCCCCGCCCCACACCCGCCCCGCCCTTCACCCCGCTTGCCAAGTTATTCTCGTTAGTTAGGTTTATGATGGCAACTGGCATACGTTCGTGTTCGTCGCCGGTTCCGGTCTGCCCGCGACCACCTCCAACTACTACTACTTTCTTTTTGTAAATTTCGCTTTAGAGCAGTGTGTATAGCGCTCCCTCTGTCCGTTATTGGTGAAGCATGATCTGCAAGGACAGGTGTTCGACCCTGCCGGGGTGACCTTGGTCGCTTCTGGGCAATGGATTGCCTCGTGTGCCACTGTTGGCTGACCAAGTTATTTTCTTCAAAACTTCGGTTGTGATTTCGATATTATAATATTGGGTCGCCAACAGCGATCTACACTAAGCAATCGTATGCTCCATGCAAGTGAGGCACGTCGGTCAGGCGGATCATCGCACCATGAGCCTACTATTAGAGTTAATATTCCTCTGTAATGTAACGTTACGGATCCGTGTTGTATCTGCCGTCGTTTCCGATGAACGAACGTATGTCGCTTGCGCAGCGCTGTGTTTGTCTAGTTCGAGTGCAGTCTGATGCCTGGTGGTGATAGTCAATTATTATAATATTCATTATTCGCGACGCACCGCCGCTGCCACAATGACGCCAAACTAGCAGTCGACGGCTGACAATGTCGAAAACGGTGAAAATGCGAAACGGGAAACTATGTCCGAATCCGAAGTAGTGCGACGCGCGTGTTTGTAGATGAAGAGCTTGTGGCAGCGGCGGTGCAGCCCCACGCCCCCCCGCTTTCTAAGTGTTAAATAGGTCACTATAGTTACGAATCGAAACAACTGCTAAACTAAAAACAAAAAAAAATCAGAGTTATAATAGTTCGTTAGTTTTAATTATATTTCTGATGTTAATTGATGTTTTGCTAAAAGATAATTTATCTGTACGTTACGTCTGATGTCGCGTGCGAGTGTCTCGCCCTCAACTGAATTGTTTTACTGCGACAACTACACTGTGACACCATTCATTGTTTTACTGTTCCGTGTATACTGCAATAGCATCGCGACGATGCGAGCGCTCACCAGAAAACGTAAAATGTTATCTCGATATTCTAAGTAGCTCAGTAGCGTCGGTTTTAGTTTTCTGGTCAGCCACACCAATTAACCGCCAATGTACAAAATATAACTTGTGAAAAATCATTTTATAATTACATGTAAGCAATACCACAGTACCTGAGATTGAAATAAAGAAAATTATTAAAAATGTAATAGTATGAAAATAGCGGTTGGACACAATACAAGACAAGACAAGTACTCGGCGGTTTTCGATGAGCAGTTACTAAACAAGATAGGTTTGCAACTCCAACGTGGATTTAGTTAGGTCTGTGTTATTATTTAGGTGCGGTCGATCGTCGGCGCGGAGCTCGCGGCGCTAGGATTGTGATATTGTCTGGTTGAGTTGCGACGCTTTCTCGAGTGGCCAGGGAGTCGAAGCTTAGGGAGGAGGCAGATACAGCCACGGGGGACACTGCCGCAGTGAGGGCGCGGCCGCCGGTGCAGCCCGCCACGAGCCCCGGTTAGTGTAAACGGTTGAAGGGATCACATGCCAGGTGATAGGAGTTGTTTATAGGCGTAGGCAGTATCTCGGCCTGGAGTGTGTGTGGAGTGTTCTCGAACGTGCGAGGGTCGAGTGGCTGCAGGTGGCAGCGGCGGAGCTGGTCTCGACGTCGAAGCGAGCGTTCTACACACACCGAGCAGGTTTGTTAATGTATGCTTAGGACGTGCCATAACACGTTTGCGTCATCAGGCGGGCGCGTCCGCGGGCGCGCTCGGTGCCGCGCGGCCACGCTCGGCGCCGCGCGGCTTCATCTCATGTATGTATTAAGGTACCCTTTGTATTTACGTCCATGGGGAGGAAGGAGACGGCTTCAGTTTCACGTCATTGTCGACCTAGACCGATGACTAAGTTTTCTTCAGTTGTTGTACGTAAGTTTGACCCGGCTGCGGTGGCGGGCCGGCGCTCCGGCTCGTCTCCGCAGCCGGATGGTATGATAGTGCTAAAGTTTCGTTCGACGGTATTAGTGAAGGTCTCGTTCGCACTGTTCGCCGTCGGCGCGTCGTGGACGGAGTGCCACACAGGCACGCGCTCGCGCGCTCGTTCCGTGGTGGCGAGCGAACGCGCGGTGGCGCGGGCCTCATGCCGCGAGTCTCGTCACGATAATATCATGAGAGTCAGGAGGAGGTAAATAAATGATACTGCCAATCGATTGTAGTTTATATTTAATAATGGTAAATGATTTGTAGACTTAAAAAAAATAACAATTTCGAGATATTGTGTCCTAAATATTTATGTATAGTATCGATACATGCGGTGGGTCAGTGTTCAAATGCTCGCTCGTCTATTCCGGTCGTCGGCCGCTGCTTTTCGTGGTTCAGTTAGGTTCGTGCCTTCGCGTGCATACGTCTCCATGTCTGCTGCAATAGCCGGGTGTTCGGTTGATGCGTCACACTCGCGGCTGTTTGGACACTGTCGGCCGCCGTGAAAATGTTTTCCTTAGAGTGAGGACGATGGATACAAACTGTGTTCTGTAGAGTACCGATCGACAGGGCGATGTCTAGATAGGATTGCACGGTGCGCGTGCGCGGGCGCCGAGCGAGCACGCGCGGCGCCCGCGCTCGACACCCTAATAAACGTGGACTGCGTTCGCGAATGAAGCTAAGATGTAAAAAAAATAGATTGCAATATAAATGTGGTTGTTAGGTATAATGGTGACGGCATATTGGGTGTTGTGTATGGAGAGGGAAAGTGACTAGGAGAAGTGATATCGACAGAGGTGGATGGGGTTTTGATAATGCGTCTAGGACGGTCGATGTTAAATAATTTGCATGTTCGTAATATAATTTCCAAAATTTTAAAATGCATCCAACTTGTGAAGTAGAATAAAAACTCGGTTTTCTAAAAAAAGGCACCCAATATGCAATGGATTAGTTGGTAATGTCGATATCGTAATGTTTGGAACTCTGGGACTGACATGGCTCATGTGATGAGGATAAATTTTTTTTGAATATTTTTTTGTCTAAATTGTCTAAATTTCTCAATTCGTGTAAGACACGGCTCGGTAGTATTGAGACTGGTTCGGTGTGACAGTCGCCGGTCGCGCGCCCTCCGCCGCCGGCTGCGGGCTCTGTGACGTCACGTGCCGCCACAGCGATGAGGTGCTCGGAAGACGCGCGACGGGCGACTCGGGCGCACTCGCCTTGTCATTCACAATATTGCTATTTAAGTAATTCGAGCGAGTAAGCATCAGTATAGAAAATGTAACTGTCCCATAGACTCTGCAGTGGGTGCAGATAACTACCATCTGAGCAAGGGACAGTAGTAGCAGTTGTGAATGACACTTGTGCGCCACTGAGATTTTGTATCCAAAGATTGTATAGTGTGATGTATTAACTTCCTATAGGTTTATTATTATACTAGTATTTTATATACTTGTGTTTTTCTATTGTTTGGCACTAGACGGTGTTACGGTGATGTTTGGAACATTGACAGATCTCCCGATCGAATTTGAATGTATAACATTTGCTTGTAACGTTTTGTAAGTCAGTTAACTGGCGCGGTGAGCCACCATAGCGGTCTGTCTTAGAATAAATTTCAAAATTCGATGGATTAATAGCAGTGTCTGTAACATTCATTTTGTAATATGTATGTATGATATATATTTTTTTGAAGGAAAGAAATGGAACTCCGCGCTACGACCAAATTAAAGTTATAACAATGTGTAATAACAAACTTGCTAAGCATAGTTCAACTCTCGTGTCGTAGCGTGGAGAGTTGATTATCGTATGAGTGAGGATGGCAGTTAAACTGCAGCTAGATGGTGCTTGTGTGTACTTACGATGGATATCATTTTATTTCTATTTTACAACTGAAATTAAACGCATATTTATTTTGTTTAAGTGGATGTGAAATTGTTATATTTTTAATCAAAATTAACTTTGTCAAACTGTCCATGTCTTAGTTCTTGTAAGCGCAACACGTTCATGTTTATTATAATGTAAATGGGCGCCATCTATCGGCCGCCACCGAGTACTAATAAGTAGCAGGTAGTTGTGTGGACGTGTTGCGTACGACGGAGGCGTCGTGACGGTGACGCGAGTGGCAAGGGGCGCGCGGCGGGGCGGCGCCGCGTCGCGCTCGAGCAGACGCGCGGCGCCGCGCCGCTGTCGCGCGGAGGATCGCTCGACATACACAAGGCGGAATATTGGTGCGCGACTGCGACGCGCGGTGTGCCGTAGGAAAGTTTTACGATAAATGGTGAAAAAATAAAGAAATAACAAAACGAACGTTTATTATTTGCAAAACCTATTTGTGTTGAGTGGTGTGTACTTAGGCCTCTTGTCCACACACGTTTTATTCGCTGTACGGCGAATTTGCCGTGCGGCTAATAAAACGTGCAAGCGTGTACATGGCACGGCAAAGCTACCGGTCGAGACAACGGCCAGGTGCCGCTCAGTACATTTTTTTTCTAAGTAATCTGCCACAAAAAAGTTAAAAAGTGGCACCGTCAACACGTTCCCATAGACTGCTATACAACAGTGATGAAATTCGCCGTGAGTAGACACGGCGCGCCGAGGGGGACGCACGGTGCATACGATGACGTATAAGCTCTCACAGTGACCCATACAACACTGACGACCGTGCCTACACACGGCGAATCCGCCGTGCATTTTTACTCCGAAAAACGTGTGTGGACAAGAGGCCTTAGTTGTTAGTAAAAGATACACTCACACTCCTTACCGCAGCTATTCTCAATGGAGACTAGTCGGTACTTACAAAGGAGATATCATCGAGCATGAGTGTGTGCGCAAACAAGCGCGTTTCCTCTTCCCTCAATCATATAGGTAGTCTAATGGAGTATTACTAATAACACGACAGGGCAGTAATCAGGCCCAGGACTAAAGTCTCCGTGCTGGGGTGTCCCACGACCAATATACAATGACCTGTGAATCGAGCCCGAGACCAACCAGGCAGTTAAAAGGCGCTAACCTCTAACAGTTATCATAGCGAAAGATCGGACCGCTTCCCAGGTACACGGGTACCTACTTACAAAATGGAGCGGTACTGAGACAGCTTTTTAGCGGGCGCAAAACTGACGTGGCTCCAGCACGCACGGCTACGTGTCGAGAACGTTCTACCGCAGCATAACAGATGGCGCTAGCTGCAAACGAGCAACCACCGAGTGAAGGCACATCGTGCGAGGAACGATAGTGCAGCGACTTCTGGTCGTATGATTTCGAATACTGCGATATACATGAAAATTACACAGAGGGCGTTCGCTTGCAGCCTTTTTTGGAGCTACCTACTGAAGGCACTGAAGTTCCAATAAAACAATAGGTAGTATAGTACATTTTTCAATGAACAATTAATTTAATCTATTCTTCTAAGTTAGGGCGATGTTTATGCACAGATAGATTTAAGAAATATTTCTTATAGCCTAATGTATAGCTATATGTTATGGACCAAGTGAGAAATCATTATTCATAATGCCCGGTCATTATGAAAAAAGCCCAATATAAGAGTGCAATTTGGTAAGAATTATTCAATTAATCAAAGTGACCGGGCATTATATTGTCCATCACCTTTTGGGCAGAGTAATACAAACATATTTAATTACTATTTTTTATTGTTATTGTTGTTGCAGTCAAAACTCTTAACCAGTCAAAAGTACTAGATATCGAATAGCAAAATTACACAAAAGTACCTACTTTTGACCGTATGCGTTAGTCAATAATACTTTTGACTAAAATAACAGTTAAAAGTACTTTTGCACAATGAAGCTGGTTGAAAGTACTTTTGACTAAGTGATTCTGTCAAAAGTGGTTCTGACTGGCTTTATTATTAAAAACTCTTAAAGTCGGATCCCTGGTCAACGGAGCCCCGATGTGGGGCTCCTATTTTTGAGTGGTAAAAAAAAATAACCACGAAGGGGATGGCGGGGTCTATCAGACACCACCATCCCCTTCTGACCTAACCTGTCCGAATCGGGGTGCCCTAAGTCACGAGCTCGCTTAATAGTGCTTTTGATTGATGCTTTGTTGCAGTTAGCTCAGTTAGTCAGCTCCCCGCCCTCACACCGCGTCATATCAAATTTATTATCGAATTACCCAATTATCATGTAGCAATATAAGAATGACCGTGCAATGTGATAAATAATGAAGTTAAGATAGTATTAATCACTTAGCCCGATAGAGCTAGACATTATTCATAATGCTCGAACATTATGTATAATGCCCGCATTATACATATACATTACCTGGTCCATAACCAAGCCAGGAGCCAGGAGCCAGGGAGAGGGAGGCAGGTATTATAGGCTATACGCCCAATAGCGGCATGACACTGCAAAGAATTTTTATATAACAAAGTATTGTAATATCTACCGACATATTTTTATAGGACATGACAGACAGCACCTAATCAAAAAAGTTAATACCTATACACCCAGATAGATGTAACATTAGTTCATTTAAATTTCTTTTTTACATTATGGCGTATAATTAGAAAAAGAAAATTTAAATTAATAAATATATTTACATAATTCAAATACCAAGATTCAGAGTTAGAAATCTTCCTCTAATTGGATAGTTGACACCCACGTTGACACTGTATTAAGCAATAATCGTGAAAACCCGATTAATTTTAAATTTACTGTTAAGTTATATTTTTTATGGCTTTATCAATAAAAATAAAATAATAAATCTTAATCAAAAAATTGTTATTCAATTGAGTTGCCGATTATAAGTGACGTCACAGTTCGATATTGCCATACAAAACATAATTATGTAAGAATCGGGTTTTGACAGGTCATAAAAAGTACGTACCTGCGTCAAAAATGATTAGTTGTGTGAACTACTCAATTGGATGTTTCGTTTGTGTTTTTCTTTTCTTGTGTTAGTACTCACATAGTTCTGGCTTTTCAACCGACTTCAAAAAGGAGGAGGTTCTCAATTCGACGCGTATGTTTTTTTTTTTTTTGTATTTTTTTTTTTTGTATATTTGTTCTACGATTACTCCGCCAATTATGAATCGATTTGGATGATTCTTTTTTTGTTTGAAAGAGTATAGTTCGGAATAGGTCCCATAGGAATATTGTCATGATCTGATGATGAACTTTGGAGATATGGAACGGAACTCCTTATAAAATCACAGCAGAACCGCCGTAACAAGAAAAATTGCTTTGTTTATACGTGTAGTCGATGACTGACTGAAGGAAGTGGGGAGGGGGTACGCCAACCCCCCTCCTACCACTTTCCAAAATTAAATATATCGTGTGGGGTATTGTTTGAAAGGGCTTTATGTAAGGATTTCAAACATTAACTCACAAGCACTAAAAAGTGAAAAATAAAAAGCTTTTTTACAAAAAAAGATGACCGCCTTCAAAAACTACAAAATAAAAAATAACTTTAGCTTGGAAGTCGGTGGCAATACCTACATAACAAAAAACAAAACCAAAGCCTTCTTCTTTTTATTTTATTTATTTAACGCTTAAAAATAAAACAGTTGGTGACATCTTTACTGCCGGGTCACAGGATCGGCCGAAACCTTGCAGCAGTAGTTCAAAAACATGCAGTCTAGTCTGCTTTCTTGCTTTTTCACGACTTACCAAAAAGGAGGGTTTACTTCGAGTAGGTACCCATACCTATGCGCGGCTTTTTTATATTAATTGTATGTACTTAAATTAACTATAAATCGTCAAATTATGAATGTAGAAACAATCTAGGTAAGTACCTACGTAAAAAACTTAAAAGACCAGCCAGTGTCTACAGCTGGCCGGTCATTATAACTAATAGTATTTTTTCACTAGATTAATACAATTTGAATCATGAGATAAAATACTTAACTACTAGTAATTTCTTAAACATAACTGGCGAAATGTGGGTGTACACCTCTGCCTAACCCTTCGGGGATTACAGGCGTGATGTTATGCTATGTTGAGTAATTTCAGTAAAAACCAAATATAGCACACCCAAATAATCCTAGTAAGCGCTTTAAGTTCTCACTCCGATAATAAACTAAGTATGTGTAGGTGCCTACCCGAGTAGCGAGTAGGTAAGTACTTGTGTAGGGTTGTAGGAATACCTACTCTTATTGATTATAATGATGACAAAATTAACAAGCCATACAGGACATCCTCTTCTGTATCACATAGATAATCGAGCCATCGTCTATCTGTCGGTGAATCGCTTTGAATGCGCGATCAGATCTCGATTACTTGAAACGCGAGCGGTGTGAGGTAGCGGAGCCGTTGTGAAGTAAGGGGAGGGGCGGTTAGGCTGTCAGCAAGACATCTGACGGAGATACCGCTCCCTCGAACGTCCCGCTGTAATACGACTAGTGCGAAACGGGCACTCGCGACCTACCCATTCGAAATAGATTTTTTATTTTTTTGTAAACGAGACCGATATTTTTTTTAGCTTAATTCTTCTTTTTCTATTCTCTCTCACTTGGTACTCGACCTAAGTAGAACAACTAGAACGTATTTCTAAGAACTTGTTGGTGAACCTATTTTTATCAAAATGTTTTCACCACGCTGAGCAGATGGTTTGTAGATCGACTCAGACTTAAATACTAGTGGTCTAGTGTGTGTTGGTGACGAGGTTACGTGGTAGGTTTTATTACTTCCAAAAATGTTAAAACGACAGCGCTGAGCAGCGCGGCGCGCCCCGCGCGGCGCTGCCCTCTTATCCCGTACCCGCGGTCGCTGCTGCGAGGGTCGCCGGGAGTGGCATCGAGAGGGCTTTGATCTCCGCCATCGACTTCTGCTTATTTGCTTATTAAAGGATTTACTTAATTGAATCCTCCTCTGTGGACAGGAAGCCATTATTTTTATTTTATTGCCGCAACGAGTGTCGGACAAATTGAAAGAGAACCGCCGTCAAACGGTGTTGTCACCCTTCCTCTATTCTGTAGGATTTACTTGTGAGCACTTGTCTTCGTGTGAGGGTTTTCTTTTAATTACTTACCTATCTTTGGGGGTTGAGCGCTGGTTTGATGTTTTAGAATTGTATTCAAGAAGTGAGTTGAGAGTCTTGATAGCATGAAGTTAAAATTAAAACTGTATGACAGGTAAGTTTAGGTAACATGAATAATCTATTTCTTAAACAAAAGTCTGCCGTTAAAAGTGCGCACAATGACGCAATGAGAAAATAAACAATGCAACCGCGACAATTCGCTAAGACATGTGATAGAGAGAGGTACCCGAACTTGTTATGTTTATTCGGTTAGATGGGGACCTAGGTACTTGATAATGATCCCCGCGTGTGTTCGGCACACACTAACCCGCGATCACTCCCCATCGCACCACCACATTATCCTCACTTTGCTAACTAGTTCAGTTTACCGACAAGCTACGTCACTTCCTCCTGTCATACATAATGCAGCACTCGACAGCACCATGACGCGAGCGCTGCAGCTCTCGGCGCTTTGACATGCTAACGACGCCCGGAGCTGCTTTTGATTATTATAATATAAACGAGTCTTAGTTTAAACACGGTTTCACTGAAGGATGCTCGTGCAGGCTTCGCATAATGTGCCTACCTATGTTGTCTAGCAGTGTACGAGTGTGGAAAAGTTGACAAAATCGTTGTATTTGCACGCCAGTAAGGCAAAACATAACAGTGACTCTATTGAACTTTATAAGTAGCCTTTTGCAAAATAAATATCTTGTATGTTAAAACCAAGCATTTTGCCTACTTATGTATGATTTTCTCGGTAATGGATTTGGAATTCAGATACTTATATAATAAACACAGAATAGATAACATAATTAGTAGAAGGTATAACTTTCGTGCAGTTAATTGTGTATACGATGAAACGGTAGGTATCCAGTAAACCCCTAATGCATACGAGCACCAACTCATGTGTCGTCAATACGCACACTCCTCGGAACTGATGGTATATCCAATGAGAAACACTCATTACTTCCAGATCCACATCGTTTCGTAAATGTCGGCCGTACCTCCCACACTTGGCAATCTCTCTCTATTCAGTTACCTGCACAGTACGTTCACGTGTTGGCTGTGTACGAGCACCTTCACATGCATGTGTGTCGCTTACTCTCGGCGCGCGGCGCTGCCGGCTCGTCTAGTACTACCGGACGGACCGAGGTCACTTATTATACAAAAAGATCGTTTTTTATTACAATCCCAAGTCGTCTGCAATCTATGTTTAAGTAATTTCATTCATAACGCTCTTCCTCATGACTTTGAATCGTTTGTCGACATCGCGCAGTAATTAAAGACATTCATACTTTGTATGGAGCGCTTTGTGCACAAAATCGCTGTTTATTCATATGTTCACGACTGGAGTCCCGAGGGGAGCCGAGCACACTCGAAGGCCCTCGTTAGCAGCCACTCGCTTTGACATCGTACCTACTATTTTTATATTGAGTATTGAAGTACCCAGCATACCTAGAAATACTACGGAATCAAAGCACTGCTGCCGTCTCCCCCTCAGCGGAGGAAGCATATTTAAGTAATTATTCTGATTGATGTTTAAAGAAATAATGGTTGTAAGAAGACAAACAGTTTGAAGTGGAGCTTTGAATATTTTGCAAGAAGCTAGGACGGAAATAACACAGATTCAGATTATTGGATAAATCTTTATTTTTTTAAACGATGATAAAACTAAATATTTTTATTAATATTACAATATGTTTTGATTGATAAAACTTATTTAGATTCGTGGCCCGTAGCTGATGCTGTGCTCGCAGGTACTCAACGGGTTCGTAGCGCTACGCTCGTAGCGCGTAGCCCCCTCTTGACCACTTGACCCCGGGCGGCGAGTTTGTTGTCACTCGTTACGATTTTCAAGGTTATATACGAGTGAAAAAGTATATCAACAAGCTCAAGTTAGCTTGAGCTTGTTGATATTATATCATTTAGGAAGGTATCATTTTATAGATATTTAATACAAATACTTAAGCATAATAGTTTACCTTATAAATATAGTTTTAAATATACCTAGGTAGTTTTAAAAGCCTTTGAAATATAGTTTTTGGATTCGCATTCATTATGAGACTGACCTCATATTTGTGAGGTTTACGGGTGTTTTCTATAAACATATCAGAAATTATTGAAGTAGGGTCAATCGGGTAGTGTCTTTTTCCTTAGTTTTTATTTTACTTTTCTAGAAACAAAAACAAAATTTGACTTTACTTCAAAACACAAACCTAGTAGGTAATTACTTAACAAGAAACTCTAATAAACAAGAAAATCGAAGTAAAACGATTAAACGAATACAACAAGAACACTACCAAACGACTGCTCGTTGCTGCTGATTCAATCACTGGGAACTATCTCTGTCCCCATCGCCTGCTCTGCGCTGCGCCATACAAACACGACTGCCAAGCGTCGAGCAAACACATCCGCGAGACTAACCTAATGAGAGCGAATGAGACGAACATATCAGTCACCCGCGAGGCAGACAGAGACCACTATAGGTGGCGGCCGAAAGCGCAATACCTACCATACAAAGTGAACACGAGACCGGGATATGTGCGTGTCATGAGTTAGAAAGAGAGGTAGATAGGTGCTCAGTGTTGCTTGGTTAGTGAATAATTTAGTCGCGACCGCCCTTTCGTGTCGCGCTAAAGCCTTCGTACACATCGATTTTGAAACAAGTTTGCTCTTTATGTAGTCGTTATGTGCGAGTACATAGCCGGGACATATGAACATACTGCGTGCACGTATGTATTGTACTGTACAGCAAATATGGACGGATGTCGGAAATAGTGTTCAGTAAGTAGGTATTCTAGGAAATTGTATTGTTAGTTTGTTCGACGTTGCTGCCTGGTTTTATATCAATGCAAGTGTTTTATTTGTGGAAAAGGATGAGTCAGCTTGCCTGGTGTTACATGCTTGCTTCTCCAGAGTCACAACGTCGTCGTCTGAAGTAAAAATCGAAGGATTTGCTGAAGCATTCATTCGTCGAAATACTATCATACGTAGTTATAACTCAATAGCGTTACCGTGGAATCCACAACTGTACTACACAAAGGTAATATTGAACTTTCTGACTGACTGACCAAGTGGGACAGTCAGTTAGTTTAGAGAGTTAGTCTTGACGGTTTATTTAATACAGTACAATAACAGCATAAGTATACATTGCTACATTCTCTTAATAATATTGACTTACAGTTAATAATTAAATGATAGTGTGTAAATAGGTTTGAAAGTTTACTTATACCTACACAGCAATATCTTTTAAACTCTGACATAAGGTCAGCGTTGCCTAGCCGAGTACCTCGCTGAGAAGAAGCACAGAAACAAACTCCGAGATCAAAGTCTCTTTTAAAGTCCACAGGTACTCAAGTACCTACATTACAACGCAAAACTTAGAAGTATCTACCGGTAAAAATGTTTTATTTATATAGAATATATGCTCGCAACTGCCTCGTTGGTCTAGTGGTCGCAAGCGCGACTGCTGTGCATGAGGTTTTGGGTTCGATTCCCAGATCGGGTTGTGTGTTCCCAGAAGTGTTATTGGGTTTTTTCATCAGGAATTTCTCAGTAGCAGCCTCGGAGTCTGGATTTATGCCCGGTTGATGGCAATAGGCTCGCTAATAGGGGTATTACATGGGACTAAAAACATAACTGGCGAAATGTGTTGTACTAATGGGTACACCTCTGCCTAACCCTTCGGGGATTACAGGCGTGATGTTATGTTATGTTAATATATGCTTTAAATTTTACTTTAAGTATTTACGGTTTCCTTTTCAGGAAATTGGGTCAGAAGAAACCGAAGTAGCAAGAGCAAGGGCAGGGGACACTTACCTATCGCTTCGTGTTGTATTGAGAGTAGGTATTATTTTCCATCTGTTATACCTATGAATATCGACCTTTTTCCATAATAAAGGGTACAAAAGTTTCGGAAGTAAATAATGATATGAATGAATGAACACTGAATAGTGAATAATGTTTTGTATTTTTTGTCTCTTTTTGTTTTTGTCATAATTATATAGATTGATATGTTTGTTTTTGACTGTGTATGTGTAAGCTGTTAAATAAATGAATAAATAAACATGTTCTTCCCATCCTTTTGGGACCATACCTGGAAACCTTCTGATTACGGAGATATCGAAAGTAAAAGTTGAAATATTTTCAAAGAATTTTATACAAAATAAAATTAAATGTTGTAGGTTGTTAAATGTTAAATGCTGAATGCGTGCATTACATTACGCGTAAAAACTGTGATTTTTCACACTGAAAATAATAGTCATTTTCCTACAATATCTTTTCTTCAAGCTTACTTTGTTAGATATATGCGGATAGTATGCGGATATGTGATGTGTCTTTTTGTATTTATGAAATCTTTATATGCACATGTAAAAACCATACACTGTAAACCTAATGTCTTGGGCATTTTTTTCAATCTACCTCTACACCCCACACACACACCCGCACTGTACACTGTGTTTTTACAGCCTGTATTTAAACTGTAGAGCGTAAACTCGTGTTATCATTACAATATTCAACATTAAGGTTGAGCATGGTTACACCGTAGTCGGTGTCAGCCACTGAAAAGTTAGCACTTTTGTTAAAGATTGTAACTTTAAACTTATGTGCCCTCCCGGGTGTCAACCTCCACCTATGAACAAGCGACGTTGCATAATATCTCGCCATTACCCTAGAGACCTTTCGCCCCGGGTTCGATTCCGAAGTCCCAAACCGATTAGTGCGAGTTAATATTGACATCGCGGGCTGTTGACACGCAGCTGGGGTGCTGCCTACCCCCGAGCGGTGTCGGCGTTGATACTCATTATTATATGAGTTTTAATTTAGGGCAAAAGTTTTAAACGATTGAAGAAGGAATGTTGAACGTAACAGATGTGCTGACCTGCTGGTGGTAAACGAATTCCTCGCTGTGTGGTGGACAGTTCGGATATGCTAATCAACCTAATTGTGTTAGGATACCCTGACGTCCAGGAGAGCCATTCTACCAACTTTTAGGAACAGTCCTATTCTAAACTAATATACCTACATTATTATATACATTTGTGACATTGATTGACGCTGAGATGAGTGATATGACTATATTTTGAACGTATTTATTAGGAATGGCTACATTTGCTCAGCCTTTAAAAACAACTCCGCATTAAAACTGTTATCATAACTTTAAGTAATTGTACTCCCGTCGCACTTGTAACGTGTAACACAATAACAGCGCTTCTCTGCGCCCTCCATCATCGTCATCACAACAAGTGACGAGTGCAGTAACCGTCACAACAAATCGCTCCATCCGGTTCATAATGTTCCTATTAAATTAGTTTCGCGCAATAATTAGTTGATACGTGTCGTGGCCGCGCCGGCCGCGTGCCGGCCACGTGCCGGACGAGCTCCGGACGGCCGGGAACTTGGTGAGAGGTAGATGTTTATCTTTATTGACTTCGTTTTAGTTGTTTGTGTCGGATAGATTGGCTGTTTAACTAAATTCAACCTGTACTCGGTGCAGGTGGATAGAGCAAGTGAGGTCGATCTTAATGTTGACAACTGATAATTCAAAAAGAAAAACTTGAACAACAAACCACGTAGCTCCGCATAGATCTGCGTAGCACCACGTAGCTCCGCGTAGATCTGCGTAGTACTACGTCGAACCGCGTAGCTCTGCGTAGCTCCGCGTAGTACTACATAGAACCGCATAGCTCCGCGTAGTACTGCGTAGCACCACGTAGCTCCAAGTAGTTTTGCGTAGAGCCACGTTGCTCAGCGAAGTACTACGTAAAACCGCGTAGTACTGCGTAGAACCGCATAGCTCTGCGTAACTCCGCGTAGGGCTGCGTAGCACAACGTAGCTCCGCGTAGTACTACGTAGAACCGCGTAGCACTGCGTAGAACCGCGTAGTACTGCGTAGAACCGCGTAGCTCTGCGTAGCTCCGCGTAGTACTGCGTAGAGTCTTGTAGCACCACGTAGCTCCGCATATATCTGCGTAGCACCACGTAGCACCAAGTAGTTTTGCGTAGAGCCACGTAGCTCTGCGAAGTACTACGCAGAACCGCGTAGTACTACGTAGAACCACGTAGTTCCACGTAGTACTACGTAGAACCGCGTAGCTCCGCGTAGTTCTGCCTAGCTACGTGGCGCATAGATCTGCGTAGCACCACGTAGCTCCACGTAGTACTGCGCAGTACTGCATAGTTCTGTGTAGCGCCACGTAGCTCCGCGTAGTACTGCGTAGAGCCACGTAGCTCCGCGTAGCTCTGCGTAGTACTACATAGAACCGCGTAGTACTGCGTAGCTCCGCGTAGTGCTGCGTAGAACCACGTAGCTCCGCGTAGTGCTGCGTAGAACCACGTAGTTACGCGTAGTACTGCGTAGAACCGCGTAGTTACGCGTAGTACTGCGTAGAACCGCGTAGTACTGCGTAGTTCTGCCTAGCTACGTGGCGCATAGATCTGCGTAGCACCACGTAGCTCCACGTAGTACTGCGTAGAACTTCTTCTCCATACAAAACTACCTTTTGGAAGGGGCAACTAGATTAATTCTATTTTGTTTTTTTGTGTTTGACGTTCAAAAGTGCCTTATTGGCCTAATTGAAATAAATGACTTGACTTTGACTTTGAACCGCGTAGTACTGCGTAGAACCGCGTAGCTCCACGTAGTGCTGCGTAGAACCACCAACCTGCTGTGGTCGGAATAAATTATTATCTTTATTTTAATATTTTAATTGGCTATATGAATTTTACTTTAGTTTAACTGACATAGTGTTTGCTGTGAACATATTTCCAGGATCACATTTCAGTGTATCTTGCGCCGAACACCCCTTACCAGCATGTTGTTACTGTAACTGTCTAACTCTACGTCAATCAACCAATCAACCGCGAGCAATTACAGCACAACACTTATTACAAGAGCTCGTTGAGCTAACAATCAATTTGATTTAGATCGCAGGGTTGCGCGCGCGCATTGTTCTTGTTACGCACACACAAACAAATGCTATTTAAAAACGCCAACATGCATGCATGCTTCAAAACGTTGCGTTTATAAGTTAAAACAAATTAACTCATTAAGTTATTAAATATGCAGGTTACTGACCCTATGAAACTAAAAAAGTTACGCCTCGTCTAACTTAAATCGCGACAAAGTTATGTCTAAACTGACTTTACTCCTGGTCTAACATTGCTCCATGTTTTCTCTAGTTATATTTTGTGGAAACAAATAAACAACATTTAGATCTCGCCTGCGCTTGCGCAGTATATTGCGCGTGTGTGTGCGTGTGCGATGCGGGTAGTCGCGTCAAGTGACGACAATTGCCGTGAACAAGCAGCGCAGCGCTCGGAGGTGCTCCTGTTGAACTAGCTGCGTCCTGTTTACATGTTGTTACATGACGAGGAGCGCAGCGATCAGCAGTGCAGCTCCTTGTGCTTAGTGTCTACTACTAGCTGCTTGACATACAGTCAAAATACACTTTGGTACATAAATTGTCAATTTCGCCACAAACTGGCAAACAAATGTTAGATCAAGGAGCTAATTTAGTAAGCAATGCTCTTACAAAATGAACATATTTCAGAAAATTATTATAAATTATGATGTAACAATAAAACAAATAATAAACATTAGAAAATTATGAATATAAAAAGAAAAAAGACCTATATGGCAAGCACTTGCAAAAATCGTCCACCTGCTCACTTCTCAGCGACATCCTAACTAATATTATAAATGTGAAAGTAATTTTGTTTGTTCGTTTGTTACCATTTTACGCCTAAGCCACTGAACCGATCATCCTGAAATTTTGCATATAAGTTGCCAGGTGTACAGGAACGAACATAGGATACCTTTAATCCCGAAAAAAAGTACTGTTTCCGGGGAAAATCACAATAACGATCTTATGATCATAGATGGCGCCACGTGTTGTATCGAATTGAAGTAACAGGACATGGGTTATTTTTTCCGCGACTTCATCTGTGTCTGCAATAACAGAAATTTGCGCGGACGAAGTCGCGGGCAAATAGGCTCTGCTAATATTTGTTCCGAACGGGAATCGAAGCCGCGACACGCAACGCAGCAGCTTATCGCTCAACCATTGCGCCAACCGTGTCGTTCTGTAAATAGTAACAGATATAGGTAGCGAGCCCTCTCGTTCGGTTCCCTGGCTACAAACAAACAATTTTCCGATTGATTGAGTACAACGAGGGCGTGTGTCGGTAAATTGCTTTCGCTTCTAGTTAACTACTACGTGAGAGCTTTGGTGATTCTCATCAAAACTTGTTCCTTTATTATAACTATAATTTATTTATAACCTTTTGTAAAACCAATAAAATGCTTTGAAGTTTTTATTCAGATGTCGTATGACGGCACGAGTGTGCTCACTTGCCGATGTACGGGTTACTATTTGCATTTGACTTGAATTTGTCAAGTCACATAAAAATGTCATACATGCGAATAGTAAAGTGCTACCGTCAGTTTTTAGAGCTTTTTAAAAACGGCTGAATGCTAAGTAGGTAATTACTATTTTAAATTTTCGACTTCCAAAAACGTTTGCTTAATCATTATTGTAGATCAAAACTAGGAAAAAACTATACTCACATTTCCCCAGCATTGATTCTCTGCACAGGTACTTGAACACATCCAAGAGTAAGCATAATACCTATCTCCTTTTGTAGCGTCGGCAGGACATAATGTGTGCCGGCGGCCGCGAGCGCATGTGGTTAAGCTAAAATTTTAATACCGGCCTATACAATCCAATCCACTCCTCGCGTCGCCTATACACGCGGGAGAAGTCGCGGGCTAAATGTATGGTAGAACAATAATTCTAGGTAAAATTCAGAGTCAAATCGTTTATTTCTATTAAACCATAAAAAGGTACTTTTGGTATCAAAATGCTAAAATTCCTTCTCTTTACTCCAAACATGTCCGCTAGTATATCTAGTTCCTGAGATAAACGCGTATCAAAGGACCAGACGTGGAACATCTGCTTTGTCCTTTTTAGTTATTGCATTCCTTTGATTCTTCCTGTACTCTATGCACGTATATGTTGAGTTAGGTATGTATATGTATGTACGTTTTTCTTTATTTACTTCATATTTTTAACTTTATTAATTAAAATAAAACCATAATCATATATTGGCACCATGTAGGTAATAAATGATTCAATATTCATCATTTGATATAAATGAAAATACCTAAAAAAAGAATTTACCTATTTAACTGCCTATCAGAAAGCTTTTTTGAAATCGTGGTACGTACCTAACGCTATCGTATTAGCTTATTAAATCACGGTAACAATCTGGTTGCCAAATTATGTTGCGCGTTGTAGGTAGGTGACGATACACAAAACAGTTCGGAACTATTTGTTCGGCGACGCAACGAAGCATCGTTACATAAGCACGTAATGTATAGTGTGTCGTGTACCTTCCTACCTACAGACAATACAAGGTACCGGTCTGCGCGTGGATTCTTTGTCGGCGGCGTAGTGTTAAATATCTATTCAACGGTTAAGGCTCAGTTCGTGAGTGTTCGTTATTTGGCGAAAGTTCTCTTATGTGGTCAACCATTTTTTATTACGGATGCTTTTGTGCTCTTAGGACACGTTCCTAAATTACCTTGTAAGTTCTAGCCGGTCCACTTTGTTAAAATCTCGTTTATAAAATTTTAATGAAATGAGCTTTTTCTAAGCTGTCATTCCTCATGTTAAGTGTTGATAGCTCACCTCATGCTTACTTCTTCTAAATACATTGAGGGAGATTTACAAAATACCTGTTAGGTACTGCTGATGTCTTTCTTAGTGATGTAAATAAAGTAGATCTTACTTAATTATCTTATATTTTTGTTGTTTAGCTTATTTTTATTTTAATCAATGCGGGACTGCACAAGTTAAAATTAAATCTTACTCACATTCGCCTTAATAACTCGAGAACAGCAACATCTCACGGGACACCTCCACCAATTCATCGTTAGATTTGTGCCGACACCCACAAACATTGTCCGGTATTAGGCGCACAATGCTACCGACGTGCGCTAATACGCCGTAATGCCGGCATTAAGCAACGCTTGACCGCAAACGGATCTTAATCCCCACTGATCCGGAATTAAAGTTCCGTCTGTAGGAATAGGATAGATGCTTCCGTGGGCGCGGGCATTGTCAGGCTGCGGACAATATTGTGCCAAATGTTATAATTTGTGCAACAAATACTTGAGTACGTGGAATTGAAGTGTTATCAAATAAAATGGAGATATTTAATGTATTATTAAAGGATTTAGTTATTGTTGAAAAGGTTTAGTGCTACGCCTCAAATCATTTTTGATCGAGTTGATGACATTGAATTGAAAGTGTGTGTTTGAATGTAGACATTATAAAGGTTCCCTTTGTCTATGCCTTAGAGTTATTGCGTGAAAGTAATTATGTAACTAGGTACCTACCTAACTTAAATTGAGATTGAATGACTTTCAAGATCATGGTGCTTAGTGTCCTCGATAGAAAATGATACTTGTTTATTACCTCATCCACAAAAAACTGAAACACATCAATTGAAAATTGCGACTCAGTCCTCACAGTTAGGTTAATAAATAGTTTGATTTTGTCGTTAGTTTATAAATAAAGTTTTTGAAATCAGCTTCTCAAAAACATAACATTTAGGTATAAAAGTGTCAATAAAGTTCCATCTCAATTGATTCCATAACAGATGAAAGAAGAATAAAAATCACATCATACTCGTTGATGGTATCATCGTGCGAACTGGTGCACCTGTCAGCTAGAACAAGCTCGTGGTTGGTAGAGTGAACCTATTCTGATGGTTAGTGGAATTATTTAATTGAGCACAACAACACACAACAACGATTATACAACTACGTGGACATCTACGTCCCATGTTGCCAGGGAGTTGGCGCTGGTACCTATACATGTAACAGACATGAAAAAGACATATAACACATCTGAACGCCACAAATCTTCACACATTTGCGTTCATATCTTTTGTTCCGAACCATCCAAATTCATTTCGTATTATGGAATTTAATAAAAAATTTAATACATGCGCTATAACTACTGTCATCAAAATATCTACATTTCGTAAATTTTTTTAATTGCTTAGGCAGAGGTATAATCTGAACATAGGTATTTTGTGTCTTGTATGAGAAGTAACAACAGATTGATATTGGTCCTTTGATACGTAGCTTTCTTACCGGAACATCAGCTGCCCCTTTCAATTGCAGAATAACAGAACTACATATGTCCATAATCCTAGGAAATAAACTCTTCTGAACAAAACAGAAAAAAACCGTAACATTAATAATTCCCAATATTACAGAATACGTTCACTAATCTTCTCAAAATTGTACAAAATACGCGTTTTCTGAGTAAAATGTTACAATGCCAGTTTTGTGCGACACAACAATACGCCGGAGGTCGCATAAGCCTATTACGTGGATGTTCCGCCATGGATGATAACAGGATCATTTGGATGTGGGTGGATGAGTTCGTCGTGTGTCTACACGAGTTTATTGGGATTAATAGAGTTGTAAATGAGAGGGAGTGACAGATACTTAGTGAATGTATAAATAAACAGTTGTCGCGAGCGCAGACAGATCATAGCCTGGAGTAGCACAAAGGATTTGAGTTTTTCTGTTACCGAGGGATAATTTAGGAGTTTGGCTTAACCCTGAATTCTAAGGAGACAAAGAAGTTGATTTTGCTTTTTTTTTCTAATAAACCAATTATTGCGGTTAGTGTGACATACATTTTTAGGTAGGTACACCTCAGTACGTTATAATACAGTGTAGGTACCTCCTACTCTATCTCACGTAACGTAGACAAATAAACTAGGTAGATATTTTATTTTTTTGTCATAAAATATACTTAGATTATGGTCTAATTCTTCTTTATCGTGTGGGCAGTAAGGTCTTACAACCCATACACCCTAGTGTCAGTGTTTCTAAACCACCTCAAGGGCCTCTGACGTGGTTTGAGTGGAACAGTAAGTCCAGGATTCCTCAAGATGTTTTCCTTCACCGATGCCAGTGCCAGATGCCAGTGTGAGGTATAAATTAAAGCGAGCCTATAAATAAGAATTGTAGGTATAAGGTATTGTAAAAGTATCGTTATGACTGCAAAATTTCTTATTCAAACTCATTTGACTATCACAATCTCTTCAATAAGGATTATAATAATACTTTAAACAGCAAATATACTAAGTAGGTACTCGTTTCTCTTTTTAATCTCCTAATGAAGTTGTTACAGTCTCTCTTAATCCTGCGCTCACAACATACTGCCCGTACGCAGGTTCATTCTCGGTTGTATTAACAGCGACCCCAGCAATAACAGTTAATAAACAATAAACATTAGTTAAATCTTTATGTTAACTGCACTCCAGTGAACACAATTAAATCATAAACAAAATGAGAGCTCGGGAAAATCGTAATAAAGGACACAGAGTGAGTAATGCAGATAGGACACACTTAGGTACATTTATGAATAAGAATAATATTACTCTGTGAGGACTGGTAGCGGTGTTCTAGTCATGTTTACTGTAGGATTAGGTAAACGATGGTCTGACTGTGTGTGACTGTAGTATGATTTTATGTTAATTTGATCAATCCTGATCACACTATAATTTACGGTAACGGTGCTAGAAATGTTAGATGGTGTTTGTCTTGCGATCTAGGAAGGCTTAAGTAGATTTTTAATTATATTTTCGTCAAATTGAACCATTTAAGTAAATCTTTAATAAAATTGCTTTACTACTGTGGGTGCTTTTAGAAACAGAAACTTCTTTACCTAATAATGAATACCTACGTACCAAGTACGTTGGAAATAAAATCCCTACGTGTCCATTCTACATCATAATCTATGAGCTGCCCGCGGCAACGTCAAGAGCTCGCAGATTCGTTTTCATTGTCCGACCCCCGCGTGGGGCAACAAAAAACTCGCGCAATATGCTCCTCATAAGAGCCCCGCAGCCCCGATGAGCAATGTAGCCCCGTGCTCACCGTCGGCTCACATCAGGATCGTCGCTTGATTGGCGGGATATTGTTTAGACAATCTGTGGATGTCTCGGGTGCTCCTTTGTAAAGGGTAGCTGAATATTGTAGCAGACGTAGAGTTATGATGTTTAGGGGTATTTTAAATTGTGTTTTTATCGTTTCTCTTTCTGTAATCTCATAATTCTTATTGACAAACTTTCGATTAGGTACAAATACCTACTCATATGTATACATTGTCAGTATTGATAGAGGAGCTGAATCCCCGAACTACGATGGCTGCTGATGACACAATGATTACCGAAACCTCTTCAAATTGGCTGCGTCATGCGTGTCACAAGTCACGCTAGGTTCCGCGCCATGTAGTGCCGGCACACGAGAGATATGTTCAGAAGGACCACTTTTATAAGCTTGACAACAGCGTACTTAGCTAACAGTAAATGAAATCTTGTAGTAGGGCCAGTACTTCTACATATTAACTCTCACTAATAAAAAAATATTATAGTATACCTAATATAAGTGTCGATGAATGAACTAGGTAGATAAAGTTTGAAATTCCTAAATATTTTTTCTATAGATTTATAATAAAAAACTTCTAGGAGACGTTTAAGCTAAGCACATGAAGTTGGAGCCTGCATAGGCATTAAGCTCCGTTATTACGCTTAGCTTATCTTAGAAAAAAAATAAAATAACAGCCTGGTCCTTTGGTACTTACTACTAGGTGTCAGCGCTACCCCGCCGCGCCGCAGTGCCGCTAACAAGGCGCGCTGTCACTCGCGCCTGTCACGCACCGTGCTATCGGTTTTCAGGATATTTGGGAGTTTCCACGTAGATACCTACTTCAAGTACCTCGTCTTGGGAAACAAATACTCGTCTGCGTAGAAATGCAAACGTGGTATATCGATTTTTGCATTAAATATATTTTATTATTTAGGTATCCATCAGTGTCACCTTATTAACAGATTCTTAATATTCAACCTACATGACTCAATGGTTAATATATAGAGGAATATAATTATCAATGTTTTTGCATTATTGTACATAGCTTCATCAATATGGCTTATGTGTACTTTGAATTCGAATTACTCTTCAGGTTGCGAGTAATAAAATTTCTACAACTAATATTTGAATCAGAATCAGAATGCTTATGATTTTTTGACTTTTTTTTACATATGTAGTAGCTGAAATCAATATTACCTGCGACATACAAGCCCTTGTCGTTACTTTCATACCTACTACTGAAATTTCTTATTGATCATTACTGTAATTCTTTCATGTTCTACATTTTAAAACAGTAGAACAAAATGAAACAATACAGAATCAAGCTGTCGGTATGCCAGTCCTCAATCGACTAACCTCTCTCACGCCTGAGTCAGCTGGAGTGTCGCGCACTTCCCGTGCGCATGCGCTGCAATAATAAGTAAACCCTTATCAATCTGTACCGCAATCAACATACTCAAAACAATACTAAATACCGACCGTTGTAATTAAAATCTCGAGCTGCCATTGTGGCGGAAACAATATGGCGCGGAACCGTTGCGCGCGCACCCGCCACGTCACTTCCGGCCGCGACAATGCGCCGGCGCACAAAAGCGCAGCGCGATATTATTTCAACTATTATTTAGTACTAAATAACACACGATTATGAGTTGTAAGAGGCTCGGGTTACGTGACGTTGACTTGGCGCTGACTACCGTTACGCTGCGGCTCTCAAACTTGGCTTTTTAAACTTAGCCGTCGTACCTACCCTGTATGTTACACGTAGTGCGCGTATTCGGTAAGTAAGTAAGATCGACAGATTTTTTACGATTAAAAAAAATGCAGAAAATTGTGACACTTCTCTAAAATGATGCCTTTTTTAATAACTTATAGCTGTTGGAGCAGCGTCAGTTTTTTTAAACGTTTTTAAAATCTGTTGTGCTTGTCCGTAGGCATGTCCATCTTCTTCTTCTTCGCCCATGGTAGTTATGTAGTAATTTAAAATGTTCATGTTTAGCGTGACGGCAGTGAGTTACCTATGAATTCTTGCTGGTGGAACCTGTTCTATATCAGTCAGTTATTTTTAAAAGCAAGAGCAATAAATATACAAAGTATAAAGATTTCAAAGTTATTATTACTTTATAAATTACCTTCAGAAATTATCCACAAACACTTTGGTACAAGTTTGAGCGCCTCAGTACAAAGTTCAAGGTTAGCTATAATTTAGCGCAAACTGAGCGCGCGTACACTGACCCGCCTTAAACTGTTCACTTACAATCATTATGATTGAACACCATTGTTATAGCTCTGCTTACCCCACGACTTGAAACGGCAGCTGCCGGCATGTCGTAGGTGAAGCTGTGTGCCAAATAAATGAACGTTAGTTCGATAGCTTTGTTTGACCCGTAAAAAACCGTCGGCATTTGGAAAAAGAATTCATGATTTTCATGAAAATTTGAATTGATTCAAAATATGTCAAAGTCAAAACATTTATTTTATAAGACCATTTAAAGGCACTTTTAAATTTTTAAGGAGTCGGTTAGTTAGTCAGAAAGATTAAGCTAGTTGCTCGTTCCAAAACGTATGTAGGTTTCTATGGAGAAGAACGAGCAAGAAACTTCACGGACGCTTATAGCAAGGACTCATAATGTCTTACCACGAAAGATGGACATCTTTTTTACTTTACAAGATATAAGCTATCGTTTGAATAATTTTGAGTTGTGGAAAAGGATTTCCAGACCTTATCTTGTGTAAATAAAAAAATTCCAGCAGTTACAGGTCACAGGGTACAGTTCCTGTCGCGTGTGGTTTCCAATAAAACAGCTCACCGCAGTACATTTCACAGCGCAAATATTTATTAATTAAACTCAATATTGCATTTGGTTATTATTATTATTTTGCTAACATATTAATACTATTAGGTATGTACAGACTTACGATCACTCCATTTATTTTCAATTGTTTATTATTTAAATTCTAAAAGATTTAAGAATTATTATCGATTTATGACAACATTTCAAATGTTAAAGATTTACCTAAGCACTCGTTAATAATGTGATTAAGTAAATACACAAAATTTCTAAATCTTGAACAATTTTGTAGACATTGATTGAATAAATATCTAAGTATTTGAAGTTTTGTAACCTCGCTAAGAGTTTTATGATACAAGTATGTGTGTTACTAAGCTATTTAAACTTTCACCATTTGTAGGGTAATATCACACAAAGAAATTGATTGAAAATTGTAGTTTTGCTATGAATTTAAAAGATCAATACAATAAAATGAGCGACATCTCTAAATCACAAAATTCTATTCTCCATACGATGATGGCAGACACATTACATACATTAAACTACCTATGATCAATTATTTACAATAAAACTATTTACATTGCATTTCTCTATTACTTACACTAATGTTAAAAGTAAATTCAGGATTTTTCTTTAAGTTATTTAAATATAACGGTTATTTTTTTTTACTGAATATTTCAAAAGACGATTGTGAGATTTTCTCGAATATTAGTAGGTATGTAAACGTTTTATTGAAAGCCTACAGAACTCTTCTATGAATGTCTAAATAGCGACACGTAAATAAAAGGACGGCTTAACATTAATACCAGAAAACAGATCGATTCAACTTTGAGCACTATCTCTACGTCAGAAATAATTACAAAATGTTCTATTATCAAATCCTTCATCAATTCACTCCTTGTTGTCTCCGTAAGTATTGAAGTAGCCGGCCCCGGGTCACAACAACTTCGAGAAGAACGTGTTGGGCGTAGTCATCCGTGACGGATCCAGAATGCGAGGGTATGAGGAACCCAGGAAGGGCCTGAAAGCTATTCTGCTCGCATCCTCACCAGGACTGGTCGTCGCTTCTTGGGTGGATTCATCTTGAGTATCTAAGGAAGAGTCTCCATTGTTGGAGCTTCCAGCTCCGAGGTGCAGCTTCCTCGTATGCTTCTTGAGATCAAAGTTCCTGCAGAATCCTTTAGCACAGATACTGCAGGTGAACGGTTTCCGTTCGTTGTGGGTGTGCATGTGGAAGGTCAAGTTGTAGATCTGGTGGAAGGCTTTGTTGCAGATGCTGCACTTGTACGCCTTCTCCCCGCTGTGGGTCAGCCTGTGGTTTTTATAGTTGCCTTTCTGGTGGAAGCCCTTGCCACAGAATTCGCAAACAAACGGCTTGTAGCCGGCATGGATCCTAGCATGCGTGTTCAGAGTCGACGACCTGTTGAAAGCTTTGCCGCAAGTCAGACATTTGTGTGGCTTCTCTGAAGTGTGTATGATCTTGTGTCGGCACAACGTGGAGGCCTGTCGGAAGCCCTTGCCGCATATCTTGCAGACGAAAGGCCTGGCGCCCGTGTGCACCGGCATGTGCCGGGTGAGGTTGTAATGAGCGTTGAACACCTTGCCGCAGTCGCCGCAAGCAAAGCTCTTGTTTTTCGCGGGTGAAGGAGTAGGTCCTGTGGTAGAAGAGACGGCATGGTCTGCCGCTGGGGGGCGGGGGCTCGGCGGACGCGGGACGGGAGACGTTGGTGCCGGTGGCCGGGGCAAGTGCAGCTGGTGAGCGTACGTGAGCGACACCAGGTCAGGACCGTAGTACAACAGAGGGTAGTGAGATACGAGCTGTCTTCTAGCCGCCGGGATGTACTGCTTAAACGCTGAATCTAAAAGCTGTGCTCCGTACGACAGAAAGCCTGGCGGTGGCGGTGGCTCAGGAGACACTGACTTCTTTCTGTCAGGTTCCATGAGCCGAGCGATGGAGAAGTTAAGGACTGGAGCTGTGGGGGTGTCCGGGGACTTGGCGCGTTCGGGGGAAGACTCCCTCGGACCCTCGGGTCGGGCTGAGGATTGGAATGGCTGCATATTTGTGTCTTGAATGGAGGTGCTTTATATCTGGAACAAAAGAAATAGCGTTATAGTTTTTGAAAATAACTGATATTGAAAAGAATAGGGATAAAATATCGTTTTAAATTTTTAGAAGTATAAGGACATTGTAAGTTTTTCGATATGCTGATGAAGTAGGTATAAGACAAGCTTTCGGCCGCAAATCAAAACTTGGCAGTAGTTTTATTGAGCTAAATCGTAATCATCGAAATGAATAAACCTGGCGCACTGCAGACATTTCTACAAACCAACCCCGATTGTCGTATTCAGACATCTAAGCGTGGGTGTGTCAGCCCGCGCCGCGCCGCGCTGCGTCGTGTCGCGGTCGCACAAAGCGCGATCTACTATTGTGCTTGTTTTAAGTAAATTGGAAAGCGTCGCGTTGGGGCGTCGCGTCGCACAGTCGCTGCGTCTGACGCCGCCCTTATTCATCCACAAACCTCTGGCATTGTGCGGGAATCGGCCGCAAACAGATGACGATAGAAATTATTTTTATGAGTGCTTTTGAATCAGAAAATTGGAAAGGTGCTTCTGGGATTATAAAAAGGATATTTTTTTCAATTATAAGTTTTATTTGGCTGTCTGAAGGAAGTGCTTCAGTTTTTATTATGATGTTAATGATATTTATGTTACGCTTTTTGATCTAATATCCGCCGCGTTCATCTTTCAAGAACCGCTTCGGTGACTTGTAGGGTACTACGAGTATCTAAGCATGATATATTTTTTTTAAACGTGTCTGTTTAGAATAATCATTCCATTATACGATTGCTTAGGTTAATTAGGTGTAATTAAGAAAGAATAAAAGATATTTTAAAATATATGCCTTACAAATACCCAAGTGAAAAAAAAAACAAAATATAAAACCAAACCATCACACAAATAAAAAATAAGGGGTCCTACGTACCCCTAAAACAAAGTAGCGCGGGAGGGTTATATGTCACTTATATCGCGGCAATTAGTAGGACAATAGTTCCCTTGCACGACTAACCCGCGGAATATGCTCGTGTGGTCGCCAATACCCCCAGTAATTGTCGGTCGCAAGAACCCCCGCAGTGGAGTGTTTGTTTAAAGAATTAATTGCTGGCGTAAGCGGGTTAGATTTGATGGAATTGAATATTTGAATGCAGATCTGTGGTGGTTTATAAAACAATATAAATAGAGCACTATATATACCTGTTTTATTTTCTGTTATAATAGCCAGTATCAGAGTAAGTACACATAGACCAAAGGTACGGCTCCTTATTCTTAATCCTTTGGTCCGAGTGGATTGGTCCGTCAGGAATATGCATTGGTATCTCCATTAGGAAAGGTATGTCTAAAAATAAATTGCTGTTTAAAAATAACAAGAATAAGAAAGAAGAAATATATACAAGTATCAAAATACAGATTTTCACCACATACCACAAAAATGCTAACTGGAAGACAAAATTCGAACAAAAGTCGTTGAAGGTAGGTACAATATGTTTTCTGTACCTACAATCTTTTTTTAAAAACTATGTACCACAATATGTAAATAAATATTTAGGTTTAATTCATTAAAAAAATATAGTTAAACCAAAATCAGTACGGTAAAGGACGCATTCATGTGTTTTTAAACGCATAACAAGGCGTTCAACATTTTATTTGCGCCATATATAACCTCCTTTTTACAAGACTCTTAGGCTAAGTAAATAATGGTGCCGATTCCCTTGGCCACAAACTAAACTAAAATTAGACTATTTCCATCTTTTTCTGTCCAATAAAATAATAAAGAGACTAATGTAAATAAGAGCCGTCAAATTTAGTCAAACTGAAACATCCATACAGTTATAGTTGACATCTTAAAACGTATGGATTAAAAATACGGAGAAGTTCAAAGCAAAACTAATTTGACATCTCTAACTGAGTTCTTTAACGTCACGGAATGTCACCGTCCTTTCCTTTCGCTGTACCTATGTTAGTAAGAGATGTCAATTCTCTAAATTTAGTCTAGTTTGTGAACATGGGAATCGGCACCACTGTTTACAATATATAAACAATTTATTATTTTGACTAACGCGATATTGATCCAACAATGCGTCGCGGAGCATATTGTGCCGCGCGTATTGTTCGAAGTGCGCCCTAACGCTGCGTATTGTTAGGTTCAGCTCTTGAAGTAAGAACTTGTGTTGATTGTTGTTATTGCGTACCCTCAGTCCTCAGTACCGGCGGTGAGTGCTCGGCGTAGCCACTACGGACTAATGATTTATTTAAAGTTATTGTTCTAAGTTTGACTGGGGTTGTGAGCTTCTTTATGTTAGGAAGTATCGACGGATGAAAAGTAAAAAGAGTTATATGTATACAAAACAGCTATTTTTCATAAGAGCGCATAATAGAAATAAGTGCTCCTATTTTATGTTCGTATTCAAACAACAGATTGGCCCTGGCAGATTGTCGCTACAATCATTTGTTCACAATGCACAAATAATAACAAATAAATTTAAGTTATAAAAGTATTTGTATTTGAATTACAAAAGTTCCTAATATATTATATAAATATATATGTATATTACTTATATATTATGTGATATTAGATAATAAATACACGCTGCAATATTATTAGTCTTAAGTTATCTTGCTGCGCCCTAACAGGGTAATGTACTCACTAGTTCTAAGCCTAGCGTGTAAACTATGTTGTGTACATTGTGCATTAAATAAAGAAATAATTAAAAGGAGCAACTACAATTTATATTTTCAATTTATATGTATTTTCTACATTTATCTTGGACATCACTGACATCGGTGAAGGAAAGCATCGTGAAGAAACCTGGACTTATAATTAACATAAATCTTATATCGCCGGCGATATAATAAATAAGGAAATAAGAATTAATATGGAAAAGAAACTGATAATAAGGAGATTTTAGAAGTAGTGAAAGAGGCCGACATCCTCTTTTGAGACAAAATTAAAAAAAAGTTATTTTTGAAGACAATTTGGATGTTCATCACGAATAAGATATTTTTTATAATCTTAATTCTTTTTGTTTTCCATACTATATTTAAATGTTCCTGTTTAAGTAATATTTTAAAGATTTAAATAAAATCGTTGCTACATAGGTAGGTACCTACTATTACTATTAATTTTTTGATATATTATAAAACCTACTCTATAGCAAATAGAGATAATTTTTCAACAGTAGAAAAGTGACCGAAAACTAGCATAAATAACGGCCGGGAACTGACACAGGCGGCCGAAAACCGGCGAAATCAGTCGACATTGACAAGTAAAAGGTCTAAAAATTATCTTTCAAGTTCAAAAATATTGAAGAAACTAATCTGCGACTTCATTATCAAAGAAAAAATCGTCTTGAAGTCAGACATTCGCATAACTGGCCGAAAACCGGCAAAGTCACTTACAGGAAATCACGTATCTAACCAAAGTTTGAATCCATCTAGTAGTAGTAGTATGTAGCTGTAGATTTTTTTAATCAAAGTATGCAAAGGTATATTATAGCTTTTGTCCTATTCTAATCACGGTAATCTCTTCATTCCCTGCTGACTACACAGAAATGAAACAGCTAATCAGTAATGACCCCTTATCTTGCCCTCTTAGCCCCTCATCTGTCATCTCACAGAGATACCACGATCTCATCAGATACCGCGATGCCTTTGTCTGGTATCAGTGTCAATATCATAATTACACTTGTGAACGTGTTTGCTTATCCGTCGTGCGATCGCATCAGATAGCCCACAGTCGGCAGCTCTTTAGATAATAAATTGATTAGGCACAGATCACTTCAGAGTTGCGGCAAGGGATATTGTGATTAAGGTAAGGAAGTTTAGGGTTTAAAGTTCAATGTAAGTCGTGTTTTGATGACAGCTCGTTTGGTTGTAAAAGGTTGCTAAGTAATTGATTTGAAGTTTTAAAGATAATTATTGTAGTCTGTAGGTAAACCAAATAACTTGTTCAACCGTACTGTATTTACCTACTGTTGTCAGATAGTCTTGTTGTGTGTGTCTAGGTCTGTGAAGGTCATCTACCTAATCGATAACGTTTACTTTTTAACGCATTCGTCAATATGAAAATTAACAAACAAGACTCACTTCATACGAGCTTAGAAAACTGAAACATTTATTTCGTTAGCAGCTTATCAAGTATAGCTGAACCTATTACAGATCAGGCCGCATTACATAACCACCAATTCATCATAAATCGTCAGCTTCACTCGTCGACGTCACTCGCTGACATCTGTCAAATAAACAACTCATCACAGCCCCATTACGACCGGGAATCGAACCCGAATCAAAGCATTACTGTTCTCGACATGCGTCACCTCTAATCCCTAAATGCGTTTAATCGCTTCATCCGTCCCTCTCTAACATACGACAAACGATATGTCCGTCTCTCTCGCAATTCTATGATATTTCTATTCGACAGAAGTCATTAGAATTGACCAGTTTAATGTGAGCTCTCGTGATTGGTTGTCGTCGAACAGTGAGTTGTGGGTGAGGGGTGTGTCAGGGGTCTGGTTGTGATGGTCTGTTTATGGGGAGCTGTGCGAGCTCGCAGTGGCGTGATGCGGTTGATAATTGAAATGCTATGATTGTGCGGAAATTGCTTATTTTCGTGTTAATAAAGTGTTTACTGTTCCGCTCGATTACGTACAAATGTTACTTTTACTCAGAAATAATGATCTACTTAACAAGTTGTTGTGAAGGGAGGTGCTTTAAAACGAATACAAACAAAACATGAGTAGGTACCTACTTACCTAATGAATAAACCTACTGTGGAATGCTATATTTACAAACTACAATAACTGGAGCAGACATGAATTAATTGCGAAAATCTGTCATTTCAATAGATTTATAAAATCGTTCCATCGTTTCCATTTCATTGATTAACGAACAATTACTTACGAAATAAAATTGCATAAAACGCGGGTTTGTCCTCACTCTCAGCAAACCCACAATGAACCTCTACAGTTAAATGCATAATCTCAAATATCACAATTTATTATCGTCATAACTAAAGTCTGTCACACTTGGCCGGTTCTCGTAATTCAAAGTGACAAGGTATGACGTCGTTTGACGTCATCTGACGAGATCGACGCGACGTCGAGTGGCGAGGGGTTACCGCGGCTTGGATATTATTGAAGATTGCTTTGTTGTGAAATATAAAGATTGCTTTAAGAATTTTTTATAAATATGGATTTAATGCGCGGGTGAGTGGCTGAGATGACGAATCTTTATTTAAAAAATTGAATTGCAAGTGACATAATTTGATATTTCTTCGGGATCTTGGTTCTATTTGGATAGATGTTTTCCTGTCCACTGAACTGAACTCAACCATTTATTACCAGTATTTTCTAATTGCACGTGCAGATCTGTTTGCGCTCACGCAATGTGGTTAGGATTATTTTTAAATAATCTTTAAACTGATCCATTACTCTCTTGCCTGGTTCTGCCAACAAGAGGCAACCCGCAATGTCTCAATAATTAAATTAATAACGTCTAATTTATTGAATATGCTAAAATGGTTACCTTACCGTCCAGCAATAAGAATTCAATAAATGGTCAACAAAACATAAATATACGAGTGACTTCTTTCTTCAAATGTATAGTCTATCTATTTTGTTACATTTTATAGATAGATAGAATACACGTTACGTTTGATGACATAAAATCAATAGCCACTATCGTGCGCGAAGCATAAAGCTTAGCGGCTGAGATGCGCTGGGGCCATTCATTATTATTATAACCTTGAAACTTATTACGTCGTAGCAACGTATGCTACGGGCGTAGCACGCGGCGCTACGAGCCGTAGCAGCGATAGCACTGCCCCACACTGTAATTGAAGATTCAGAACAATAATGCATTTTATTGTAGAATATACTGGCTTATACCGGCGAAGGGAACCCTAATCCCATATTACATCAGCTACTACATGACAGTAAATTAAATTCCCGTCAAATTCGGTTCAGCCATTTCGAAGACTTGCCGAAAAATACAGACAGATAAACATTCATAGGTATGCATGTATAAAAAAAGACCACACTTCAATTTTACTTATTTGTTTAAGTTTGTTACTGCTCATGTCTGTGTATACTGTACCTATAGTTAATCCAGTTTGGTTAAATGCATGTTTTAAGTACCCACAGTAGTTAAAATCACTGCTTTGCCTGCGCTTCGTTCGCTTCATAATTATTTACGGATTTCTATTTTTTTAAATAAAATATAGCAGTCAAGGATAACGTAGCTTCTTATCAATCGTAGCCAAAGAATTTCCAAAATCAGACCAGTAGCTCCAGCGATTAGTGAATTTAAACAAAAAACAAAACACTTCAGCTTTATAATATTAGTATAGACTAGTAGTTAAGTTCTCTTTATGATTAGGATAAAGATTAAGGAACCAATTTGAACAGCACATTTCTACCCATAATGTGATATAATTCAAAATATTTGCAAACGGTCAAACACGTACCGCCCACAATTAAACCATTACGCTAAACGTCTGCTAATCCCCGATTATCCTCAGCGTTGTGTCGCCTCCCGACGCGCCGGAAGTGACGTAGCATCGCCGGGCACAGCCACGCTTTTGTATGAAAGTGTTTGTGTCACTTTCACTGAGGGATTGCGCGCAAGAAATGCATTTTGTTTGAATAACAAATCGGTGATACTTCCTTTGCTAATGTTGTTATGTTTAGTTATCACACAATGTTGAACCTAATGTTACTCCGTTCGTATTACAGACAAGCTACTATAATTAAAAAATTAAAATACACGACTGCCAAAATTGCACATATTTGTACTTTGTTTACTCGTTAGTTTTTTTTTACGACGTTTTTTATTTACAGTGTTATATATTTTTTAAATCTATTTGTCAAATTCTAGACGATAAACATAGACACGGCCAGATTCATTAAAAAAAAAATTGAGGCTAGTATTAATTTACGTTTTAAAGTGACCACACAGGATTCATTTTATTTTTAACTAGCCTATGTTACTCGGAACGATGCCAGGATTGTAACGATACCCCATACATCTAATTCGGTTCAGGCGTTCAAAAGTTATGGTGGAATAAAGAATCTCACATACATACATACATACATACATTAACTCTGAACACATAACACTCCTTTTTTTGGGGCAGTCGTGTAAAAAGGAGTGTTATGTGTTTAGGGTTAATGTATGTATAACCGACCGAATAACATAGGCTAGGTGAAAAATAAAAAAAAACGGTGTGGTCACTTTAAAACGTAAATTAATACCAGCCTAAATTTGTAGTTTTTGACGGCGGTTGTCTTTTTTGTAAAATAAAACATTTTTATTAGATATATTTTAGGTCTTTAACACCGAACGGACTAACGAACGATTTTAGGTGCTGCCAAAACGCGATTACCCATAGATTTTATATGGCAATATTTAACTGTAACGTTACCTAATCGCTAAGTCAATATATTATACTTATATTTCAAAGCAATTAAAATCTAATATAGCAGGTTTTTAAAACTAATTAGGTTTTCATGGGTAAAATAAAAGTGTATTTTAGAAAAGATGTGTCTTCGAATTATTTGTTAATGGTTTCAACTACCAAATTGGCAAATAGCGTGACGTAAGTAACAAAGATTTTCCTTAAAATGATAATCCCAAAACTTATTAGACAAATGCCTATTGCTCTGTTTGAAATACACTTAAAAATAATTCTCATAGCCAAATGTTATTATACCATATCGGAATTCTTAAATGACCGGATTTAATCAAATTAATCCCTATAATTACGACATTTTCACAATTTGACCATTAATTCAATTTAATATAGTTTGTTGTATAGACTCTAATTTTCATTATGGTTTTTTGGTTTTTGGTTTAAAACATGCAGATCTACCTGTTGTTTTTAAGACCTTGCAAATATTATTTGATGTACACTCATGTTTTACAATAAATATATATTTTATTCTATTCTATTCTAATAAACTACTAAGTACTATACTTATTTAACTTTACTTTAAAATCTCATTCGTCATCAATACCCTCCTCACAATGCGCGACGGGCCGCAACTTAGATACTAGATGAGGTACATCTCTAATAGCCGATAATCCTCAATAATCCTCGTCTTTGTCGGTGTCCGGGCGCGGCCGACCGTGTCCGGGCTTCCGACGGAAGTGTGTCACCTCTTGTATAGGCCATTGTATGGTGTTTACACCTTAAGTGATACGTTTGGCACTTTCTCTGCGAGGATTATGAGGAAGGTAATCAATAGCTGCGGGAGAAGAAAGAAATGCTTGGAATTTGTTTAGTGTAGGTAGCCGTCGGATGTTTTTAAATCTTCTATACATACCTATAAAAGGCAACTGTTACTGAGTGATCCACACACAGTTCAAGCTGTACGGAGTGCGCTGTTTGGCACGCAGATAATTTATTTATTTATTAGGATCTCCAACGAAAGATATAGGTACACAAATCAAGATTTAACAATAATAAACAAAAGGTATTTAATAAATGTACTCCTTCACTTATAGGAGATCACAGCACGCACAAATGCATAATTATTGTTTTTTTCCCATTGATTTTGTGATTATAACGTAGGCATGCGCTAAGAAAGGACTATACCTACATAATTCTCCTAAAGCTTATATGGATTTGTTTGTATGTCAATAACAGGTATTTACGCGGACGACTTCGCGGACAGAAGCTAGTTGAATCATAAAAGTAGAATGTTAGTAATACATTATTCGTGTAACGCAGAGCTTTATCGACCTCTATTTGAACACTTCAGAACCTCACCGAGAAGCCACATTCCAATTAACCACAGCGATGTCGTGTTCCGGGACGCGTGACGTCGACACCCTATCGTGTCAACATCGCGCAGGAGCTGAACCCGGGCCCGCGCCAATTACTACCCGCAAATATTTGAACCGCGTATCCATTTGTGTTTGCTGTAGAATAGATTATGCGTCTGATGGCGCGCTGGTCCCCAAGGACAGGACTTTAATCGCCTCAGGACGAACTCGAGCCAACTTTTATATCTAAGTAGACGATATACTTAGTATCATAAAGTTTAAACAAATGAAAAACATTTATTCATATACCTAACATAAGATTGTAACATTAAAATAAAATGCTACTGAGGGCATCATAGGTGCCTACATAAAATAGAATGAAATAGAATAAAATAAATTATTTTCCTATTTGTACTTAAAATTAGTAGAGAAGGCGAGAGAAGTATTTTAGTGCGCTAACGAATTAACATGTATGAGGTGTAAAAAGTCAAATCACATACCCGCTAATTAGTTAAATAATATTTTTGCTAAACTAAGTAACTTTTAGCAAAAAATATTGCTAGGAAATAACGTTTTTGTTGTGTGAAAAATCACTATGATACCATTGCATTGTAACACACGTAAATTTTTTGTTCTTATGTATGCACCGACCGTACCTACCTACAGGGGTCGTAGAAGTAGGGGAAGGTTGCTATGAATGGACCACTTAACTTTACAACCCCAAATCTCAAAAAGTATAAGTGTTAAAATGAAAGCAGTTTATTATTTTTATTTCGTAAGATCTTTATTTATAATAATCAAACGCACAAACAATTCGGGCTTACACTTTTTTATAAAAACGAAGAAAACTAAATCTTGGGCTGTTGCCTTCTTTGGACCATGAGAACCTTAATTGGACCACCAAGTTGCCATCAATGGACTTCGAGAAATTTGTTCTAGAGGTCCAATCGAGGCAACTTATTATAATACTTATCAAATGTAGTAATGGAGTCTGTTGGAGTAATGCCATACAAACAATTTTCCAAGTCAAAAACGTGTTTAAAAAGCTCCTGCTTTAATTCTGGAGGGAGGTCACTTCCGGAACCCGGTATCTGGACGTGTTCCTTTGCTTTTTGGTTAACTCCATCTAACCTTCGTTTAATAGTTGCTTTCGGCACTCCATAAATTCTAGTTGCTTCGTTTAAACCAACTCTTTGTTACGAACTGATTCTATAGCCAGGTACATACTAGTTTCATTCCATGCGAAGTACTTTCTTTTATTTGGCAACATTCTGGAATTTTAAATTTATATTAATTATTATGACCAAAAAATACAATAAAAAGTTGCTATGATTGGACCGGTCCAATGGTGGAACTCTCTTGAGGTCCATTGATGGCAACAAGGTACTGGTTAAGAAAAACTATACTAAAATATTCATGGACATGATTAGACAAAATTGAATAATACTCATGGAACCTCAAATAAACTGTCCAATATTTCATAACAGTGCTCACAGACAAATATAAATACAATAATACTTACGTCAAATTGTCCTGAGTGAAATTATAAGATTTACACCGCCTCAAACAAACCCTTGTGCGTCACTCCTCACTACATGCCACAGCGTCACTGAGGTAAGAGGGGGGTGCAACTGAGTCGCCAGGGACACGTTTCGACTAGTTTGGGTGTTGCTAGCTTGCACAGTTTTGGAAATACCTTGGTGGTCCAATGAAAGAGCTAGTCCAATGATCGCAACCTTCCCCTACATTCAAAACGTGTTTTCGTAAAAAAAAGCGTAGTGAAAAGTTGTTACTTTGACCTTCAATATCTGAACCAGTGGATTCCCAGGTATGATGTAATAGGAGTAAAGCGGCCAAGTGCGAATCATACTCACACACGAAGGGTTTCGTACCATCGTACAATATTTTTTGATGACTTTACGGTTTTCGGATTTATCTTAAGGTACTTGTGCTACATGGCATTGCTTCTTATCACATGTCACGATTCTAGGTCAACGGGAATTCCCCTAAAAGTTTTCTTTCCCTGGCGAGCGTCTAAATATGCGCCATAAACAATCTTTAGATTACATTAACTTAGAAATTTAAATTTTCAGTGCTCTAAGGGTCGCAGACCTGAGTATTTGAGCTTTATACCTCCACGCGTTCCTGACAAGAAGGGTCTTGACTGACAGACAGACAACGTGATCCTATAAGGATTTCGTTTTTGCCGAATGAGGTAGAATATATGGTTTTCAGAAATGTGATTGATCTCTTGACTCCCGATATACCTACCTACTCGTATATCTGATTAGGTATAAGAGTATCTATACCTACACATGTTGTTGATTATCAACAGCAAAATTAATAATGAATAGCGTATCTCTCGTGTGTACACGTTCAAACCTCATTACATCGGGACACAATCTTCATACTCTCACTCAAAGGGGTGTCATAATCTTCACCAGATGAGATCACCCGTCGCCGCTCGCTTATTACAATGGCTAATTTGTCACCCTCTGTGGGTGTAACCCCTGTCACCTGATCAGGTAACCCTCTCGGAGGGCAGTTATGAGATTACTCGTCACAGACGGCCGGAGGTAATGTTGTGCACTGATTGTGACAATGTGTGGCGGGGGTGTGTGGGGGTGTGCCGCGCGCGAGTGACGACAAATTGTTTAAAAATATTTTATTCATGCTCTTACGCGTCTGCATAGTGGGGCTTTCACACGGCTTTTAAATTAAAGTTGATGCTTCAGTGAATTGCGTAGGGAGATAACGTAAGTACCTCAACTCAGGTATGCTTCTTAAATTCAACTCATTAACTGAACTAAATTAATAATTTTTCGATCTCAAAGTCAAAGTCAAAAATTAAGTGAATATCATGAGGAACCAACGTACCTAGACACACCAAGGTTATCATTATGGTTGAGAAGTCCCCATGGTCACCCTCTGTCTCTGTTATTAGACCCAGAACTCCACTGAAGGCTTATAAACTTGACAAGACAAACCTACTAAGATGGTCGCAAATCAACGGTGTTATCTTTCTATCAAAATTATAGGTACTTTTTTTTGTAAAAATCGTTGCTTCACATTTGGATTTTTTCCTGTGTGTGCGTGCGTTTACAAACACATAAACTCATAAACACAAACATCCAGACCCGGAACAACTATCTGTAGGCCATATAAATATTTGATCGGTGCGGGAGTCGAACGTATAATCTATTCATGATTTCTGAAAGAATGATAATATGGTCGATCTTTGTTTGATTTTCAATGATTTCACTATAAGAAGGCACCTATATACTTACCTGTCGTGAAATACAGTACACCCTGTTATTCAGAAAGTATTAGTAGGTATTTGCTAACCCGAATGCTGGGCCCTTATTTAAGTATCAGGTCCAAAAGGTACCTACCTTACTCACTTAGGTACGTTCAAGTGTCAAAATCAAATCATTTATTTAAATTAAGTAGGTACCTAGTTCACTAGAAAGCACTTTTGAACGTTTAAAACAAGATTAAAAGAATTTAATCTAGCTGCCCATTTCAAAATGTAGTTTTATGGAGAAGAATGAGCAAGAATCTCATCAAGAATAGATACCGTAGGTACTTTTTCTTTTTAAATAAGGTAGGTACTTTTTTTTAAATCAATGTTTAATAATATTTGTATAAAGAATCACACAGATTTAGTTCAGAAGTGTGATTTAAGTGGTTTTTATAAATGATATGATATTATTAAAAACTTAGTACCTAGGTATAGAAAGTATATTATGTACTGAACGCAGTACCTATTCATTATTAGCAGACACTTTCTGTGGGCCATACATACCTAACTTTAGCCAGACGTTTTTAAATTCCTAAAGTGTTTGGCTGAAGTTATTTCAAGAGTTGTCACTTAGATAAATCTAGCCTATTTTGGTACTTTACCTACTGTCCTCTTGGGCAGGTAGGTATTTTACATAGGTAACAGTCTTTTGTTCTTTTACGCCTTCTAACAAGAATATTTTCATAATTTCACGGACATTAGGTACACAGTGGATTCCTTTTTTTTATATACAAGTGTTACCTAGTCTTGGTCTATATTTTTTTAAAATAAATACCTAAGTATTAATACGTAGGTATTTTATTCGATTTGGGTACATTCCCGGAGATTGCGAAAATTTGAAATAGGAAATCTGACAAACCTGCAATAGTTGTAGCCACTCCACATTCAGCAGTGAGCGCTATCCTCAGCAGCCATAGCCGATGGAAGCACTGATCAACAATACTTAACAGCTGGGAACGGACAGTCCATCACAAAGTGAGCATCGGAGCACCGGTCATTGCACTGAACGAAAACCAAAAAACTGGCCAAAGATGGCGGTTGCAAATTCAAAATTGGTGTGACGTCGGAAAGGCGCGCGGCAAGTGGCCGCCGCAAACACCCGCACGCCCCCCGCGCGCCGCCGCACCGCGCGCGCCTCTCGCTGCCCAAAGGGCGGTCGCAGGCTTCAATAATTCACGAGCGACCAACGGCAACACGTCGCGCGCCTCCCTCTCAACACGCCGCGCCCCATATCGCGCTGTCTCGCTCGCGCTGTTGCGCATTTACTACATTTCATGTTCTCTCTCTGTTCCCCTTACAACTCGTATGTATTCGTGTCTCGCTCGCTCTCATTAGGCGGGTCTTGTGTCGTGTATTATGCAGTGTTTGGCGAACGTTTTATAAGGTTTGCGCAGCGATGCACAGAGTAGGGGACGAAGTAGAGACTTCAGAATTACTAACTTACTACAGATAGTCTTGTTCTGCCTTGTCGGCTGTAGCCGCTATAGGTAGGTAGGTAGGTACTGTAAAACCGCATTTAATTTTTGTTCACGCTTAAGTATGAAATAAATACTATTTTAAAACATAAAAACGACTTCAGACTGTGACTACGGCTGATAAGCTCATTTTTTGTTAGAAATAAAATTACCTATAGACTTTCAATTGGTTATAAACCAATAATTCCAATACACAACTTCTCTAAAGAAACACATTATTTTTGCCCTGAAAACCCGATTAATTTCCAATTAGGTATCTAACTAACAACATGTAATAGTGTACTCATTGTTGGAGAGCCATATTAAATAAACTGTAATATTTGAATTTGTTGTTTTGAAATTCATAAATATTAAGTCAATTGAGCCGGCACAAAAGTGACGTCACAGTTGTCTATTGCAAATACAAAATCAATGGGAGAATCGCGCTCTGACAGCTCTTAAAAAGTAGGTAGGGGAGACCGAGGAGGGTTGTGACAATTTTTACTTAAATGAACATATCTCAGTAAATAATGATGCCACGATTATGAACTCTTTGCCTCATTGTAGCTCAATTCTTCCACTTTTAAAAGCAGTAATCAGAATCAATGAAAGTTATGAGGTTTCTGAGAAAATCCACGAAATCTTAAACTACTCCTTTTGTCACAATTCTCCTAATACCGAGGTAAGTTGTGACAGGTACCAAGGTAAGTTGTGACAGCTGTAAATCTAGACTATAATAGGAATTATAAACAAAAATACACTTTATTTTTTACATAAAAGTACTTTAATTATCATTTGGTATAATTGTAGGAACTACAGTAGCATGAAACATTAACGTAACAAGTATTAAATAATTAGTAAGTAATTATGGCATCATTACGAGATCAGTCGTTCGAAAGTCAGTCAAAAATCTTAATCTTATCTGATAAACAATTATGATAGACGTCTTGCAGCTCGCCCCAAGTGCAATCTTCGTGAGACCAGCCTTTGCATTTTAGGCACTGAACCCACTACTCATTTATTTTGATCTGCTACTGCCAAGAGGATGCGGCATTTCGAACGTGACGTGACGTAACTTCTTCAAAGGACAGTTCATAAATATCAGTACTAACCATGCCCCCTATCAGTCTTTCGTGAAATAATCGTTTGGCATCCTGAAACAAAAAATAAGAAATATAGCATGCAATACCAAACCTCATGCCCAAAAAAGTTCTTGACAAAAATGACATTTTTAGACAGACTTGCCGAATACTTTTTATGTCAAACTTTCCGAGAATTGACTAAATAAACGAACATACATGTAAACATAAAAAGAACATTGCAAAAAGCAAGTAAAATAAGCGAGCTAGAAAATAAACTTAAAAAGGAGAGTTGTGACAGCGTGTCACAACTCGCCTAGGTTCCAAAAATCACGACCTTGCCAGAATAATAATTTGTAATTTCGAAACAAAATGAAAACATGGTAAGACTATGCCACTCTTTGAAACTTCAAAAAACACACAATATTAGCAAAAATAGATGAACCACGTGAATGTAATATGTCACTATATAAATACAATCAAAATTTTGATAAAAAACTTACTTTTCGTGATTTTTTCCATGCAGACGTCGTACTCACGCAACCGCTTGTCGTACACACCTGGCGCGTGCTGCGTCAAGTAGCGCGTCTCTAAAGAAACAATCGTATGCTGTTGCCAGCTCGCTAACGGTCATAGGTTCCGAGAAATCGACTTTGTCACAACTCTCCTCTGTTACAACTCTCCTCGGTCTCCCCTACCTATGTCAATTGATTGGTGTTGTCATACCTATACCTTATTACACGTTGGTTGATTGATAATTCCGTTGATAAGTAGTAGTCCCTAGTCCAGGGGTAGGGCTAGGTAGGTATGATCAACATACATACACTGAGATGGGAAGGAAGTCTTCAGGTACCTATCTAACTATTTAATAACTAGGTTACTTACCTTTAGGTACTTGCATAGCCTGTGATCGGGTACAATGTGGGAAAGTACCTAGAGTTTGTTTACCTGGTCGACTTCAGGAACGTATTTGATAGAGTGAAAAGCTTCTCGGCTCTCTTTTATTTCAATCATAAATATATTTTTGTTTTCTTTTGAAAAAGGTTACCTATCTTTTATTTATCCTATGTAGTAGGTCAACTCATTGACGCCTTGACCGATCTACATGTTATTAAAATCTATGCACATTAGACTTTGTTCTACATACCTAATTGAGTGTACGTGAACTTCAAGATGATTAGTAATTTCTGACCGCGACTGTCTGATATTTGTCGAAGTATCACGCAAATACTGCTGGATAATTAATTCTGGTCTTTCAAATGGGTCTAATCAGACAATAGGTACCTAGGCTATAAATTACCACGCTATTTGCTTTAGGGGATGAGCAATGTTACATTACCTACGTTTGTTTTCTTCTAGGTACAGATAGGATTGTAAAAAGGAGTTACGAACGTACGGTCTCGTGGTAATCGTAGCGAAACGAATTCGGAAAATATTCAAAACATCACGCCTGTAATCCCCGAATGATTGGTTGATATGAACCCATTAGTACAGCCACATTTCGCCAGTTATGTTTAAGTCCCATAATACCTAATAGGCGAGAGAAAATATAAATTTTCCGAATTTGTTTGCGGTGAGAACGATGATTTGTCTAGTTTTTTATTATTAGGTAGGTATTTCGTGGCAAACAAACCTGCAATGCTCGTTTATTTAGGTACCTAGTGTTCATTATTAATCTCCTACGTTGATCTAATTTTCTCTGTAGGTATATACCTACTTCCATTAATATGAAAAAGTTGAAGGTGTCCTACCGATTGTAGCCATTGTGTTAGAATTGGACCTCATGGAGCGTTCTCAACAAGGCGCAGTAGTAGAAGTGACAGCGTCCTCTAGTGACAATTCTAAAATGCCGTGAAAATGCCGCTGCGTCCGGAGCGACCGGAGAAAGCTACAGCCCGTGATGTAGACCTGCGATTCTCATCACGTTTTAGTTGAAACCACTAGATGTCGCTGCGGCGTTTATTGTAAGAATATTTTACTTTTCATTTTGTACCGGGTACTGTCATGGGGAGTTGTAGTCATATTCTACATCACTAGGTATGTTCTATCTTTTCAACCTATCTATATGCAATATTTTAGAGCGCTCAGGACTGTTACAACTAGTTTGATTACAATCTTTCTAGGCGCTGCGGGCCGACTCAGCTGTGCCTAGACTTCCCCATACAAACACCATAGATATCAATAATATAAGTACATCAATCTGAGTGGTCACATGTGCTGACCTCCTACACTAATACTGTTTGTGATTGGTCAGGTTTGCTCTAGAACCTAAATACTGTCAGTAAAAGTACAGCATTCATCATATAGGTATCTACGTAGTGTATCAATCAAATAAAACACCAGTAAATATTTTAAACCAACTTTATTTTTAGCTAAAATATAATAATTCATACATCAAAGAAGTTCCCTAATTATACAGTAATAATACCGAGATAATACAAAAAGAAAAAAATAAAAAATGTATTACAATAACATAGTATGTAATGATAAAAGTAAAAAAGAATACAAAGAGCTACCTCAAGTAATAGTTCAGGACAGACTGAACGTTCAGGATGCTTTGTGCGGGAGTTTGAGCTTGGACTCGGAAACTGTGTCAGATCTTAGAAGTAAGGAGAGGGGGAGAGCGGGCACTGGACGGCTGTCGGGTGGACATCAACAAACAATAACGAGAACCACGAACAAACGTTTGGCGGAAAACAAATCGTTGTACGAATAAAATGGCACTAAAATTGTTCATCTACTAACGAAATAATTTAGAAAAGTTAACAAGTACCCAAACGTGTTGCTCGCCGCTCCACGACGCGGCGCGGTCTCTGCAGCAGCCTATTCGATTACCGTTTCACGCATATTATAATGTTCATAATAATATATTTTGATTCTTTTTCTTGTCATCTTATTAGAACGACCCGAGCCCGAGTCCCTTCTGAACAATACGAAGGGATTGTTGGATATAAGGGCGGCTGTGCCGGAGACCGCTCCGCAGCTAAACCTAAGGTAAACACAACGCAGTCAGAACAGTGAAACAAGACAGAAACCAACACGTGACGTCAACTAGAAGAAACACCGATGATTATGTCCACAACATTGCTTACCATTGTACAGTCATATCTACGCTAATATGGCAAACGGTCTTTGATATGCAACGTCCGAGAGAGACAGTGCGAGGCGGGCGCCGCGCGTGGGAGCGGGACGGCGCCCAAGCAGAACAGTGGACAGAACAGAAACCTACCTATACTTACGCCTAAACGACGACGCGTCTTCGTTTGCCATTTTCCGTCAGCGTCACTAACACATAGCCACTTAGTACCTAATTGTTAGTAAAAATCCCTTAACGCATTCAAAATATATATATAATTAATATTAATATAGTTCATTATAATTATATAGTAGCTGATCCTAAACCGATACCATCTGTATAATGTGTATAATATCGTACATCTATTTTTTTTCAAATAACTCTGTGCCTAATATACAGTTAAGCCGATTTTGTCGAGAAGCTCGTAAAGGGTTAAGTGTTGGACATTTTTTGTCGAGAGACAAAATATTTTAAAAACTACGCACATGCGCGGGGATTCATGAAGCGTTTTGTACCGTAAATAAATGCGTTTTTTTCTCTTGTACTTAACTAAATGCGGGATAACGGGCGGGGATCCAAGATGGCGCCGACTTAACTTCAAATCAAAAATAAAGAAACGTCAAAATAATACGACATTTAGTTTTCCCCGTTCTTGCAAATGAGGGGTGTAGAACCAGTGAAGCAAGTACATTACTTATGTATCCAATAATATACAATCATAGTATCTGACCGCTTACATACTAATTATCTTCTTATGACCGATTCCATACGAAATTACAACGACTACGATTTAATACATACAGTTTTTTTTTAATTTGTCTTAAGTGTAGAAACGAATAGAAAAAGTGTAAGAGCTCTATACTTTAGAACAACGACATATTTCCTTCTACGAAAGCAAGCGAGGAGTCAAATTATATTTCGTTTTACGTATAAATTTGATATGATCATTTTTTAAAGACCTTAGAATAGACTACAAATAAAATGTATGCAGTCGCGACCGATGTACGCAAGTGATACCCCACGGGTTCTGAGTCAAATCTCCAGTAAAGATTTTGACAGTTGATTGACAGCTGGAGAAAACCTGAAGTTGCCAAATTGAAAATACAAATCGTTTAGCCAGATTTTCGTGTTCCAATAATCTCAATAATGTAAAAATAATCTCAAAGCACAGCTGAAAACCGACTGCCAAAATCTTTACGCACAGTTCACACTGAGATATTTCATAGGGTAAAAGTGGATGGTTCACCGACCACGTGGTCGTGTGGTACATGGGTCGCGACGCCGCACACCAAGTCTTGTGCCACGCGTGTGTTTGTGCCGAAAGCTTCCATATGAACTACGTAGGTACGATAACCGACTGACGCGGCTTATGAAATCAATTCCGTTTCCGAAATGTACTGAAATGTCTCGCATCGATGCCATATGCGATGTTTACATACACGTGTCTATGATGTAGGAGAGATGTTATGAGCCTCCGCGAGTGACGCTGAGCTCTGGATCATTAGGATATGAACATTGATAATACAGCTGCCATTATTTTCATCCACAGCGATCTCAAATCTCCTTGAATGAGGCTTAGTCCTAAAACAATTTTATTGAAGAAACAAGAACAGCTTGTTGGAATTTTCTTTCTTAATACAACACCGATATCATTTAATCTAATTTGATTTTCATTCTCCGTTCTTCAGTAATATTGTTTTTGTCAATCAACAACATACTCTCATTTTACGCTTCAAGTTTTAACAGAAATGCAAAATACATTAGCATGATATGAAAAGATAGAGCATTCTTATCCATTGCGCTACATACAACTGATGAATATTATTACCACGCTTGAAAAAACGCAATGGATTGCGTAAAGTATCCGCCAATTATTAGATAATATCTTCTTGTTATTTGATCGTCAACTTAACGATAAACTCACACATACAAAGAAAACAAAAAGTTATCTGGAACTGACATTTGAACAGCAACAGATTACATTATGTACCTTAAATTAATTACATTAAGATCAATATTCAATACAGCTTTGATTTAGTAGACTTTTGTCATTGTAAAATCAACTACATGTGTAAGACTTTAAAGTTGAAATTTCAGAAAATACAGTATGTTGTTTCTCGCTCGTGTACGTGTGAGTTCAAACCGTATAGTTCGTAGATTATAATTTTTAAGTTAGAACAATCTAGCAGACGTGTATAGAAACATCGCATGTGTCGTGTAGCCGCGGGGCGAGGCTGGGTTGGGAGGAAAGGGAGGCACGTGCGCGTGCGCATTACATCGTGCTGTTGTCCCACTCGAGTTGGCTGATGTTCCTGTACTTGTGCTCCTTGCCGGGCATCACTGAAATGGAAACAGACATTAGTGACATGGCAATTATGTTAGTTTTCAGGCAAACGAAATCTTTGAAAAACAAAGTTAAGACCGCCAGCGCAGTCTTACCTTAACAACTACACTGGCTTGCGCGTGAGTCATGTCATTGCGACAACACTTTTGAGCGCACCTTTTTAAGGGCTATCTGCTTTATTTTCCTTTTATGCTTTTTATTATGCAGTTAGATGATCACAATTATTGCCTAGGGGTATTCTGCATCCTTGAGAAAAATTATGACGCTATGTACGCCTTTTTAGTCCATTTGATTACATTGGAAGAAGAGGTAACTGTTTTCCGTTATAAGTTGCAATAAAACTTAAATATTTTCAAGTTTTTCTAGTACTTGAAACTGCAAGATGAGTAAGATAAAATATGTCATGGTTACCTTCGTCGTCGTCGTCTGAGGAGTCGTGCTGGTCGGAGTCGGAGTCGGAGCACGACTCGCCTTCCGAGCTGTCCGCGTGAGTGCCGCACGACGGGCCCGACTGCGGGAGGAAGGCGTGGTGATCATGGTGGTTTTTACGAGGTTAAGTCTCATGTAATAGGGGAGTGGCATTACTAAATTAACATAACAAATTATGTCTATAATCTCTGAAGGGTAAGGCGGAAGTATTAGTAGGTACACCCACATTTCGCCAGTTAGGTTTAAGTTCCATGTAATAGGGGATGAGCCTATTCCCATCAATCGGGCACAAAACTAGACTCCGAGACAGCTGCTGAGAAATTTCTGATAGAAAAGTCTAATAACTCAAGAATAATTATACAGGAAGTAATACATTACTTTCGAGTTCTACTAAATCAGTTAGTTCGATTTAAAAGCATGAAATATGATGTCTCATGATTATGTATCATAGTTACCTCCTCCATGGGATTAACAGTGATGGTCAGCGCGGAGTCGTCCCAGGCCATCTCGGCGTCGGTGCGCGTGCGCAGCGTGTGCAGCGCGTGTAGCGCGGCAGGCGCGCGTGCCCGCGCCGCGCGCGCCGTGCGGGACGTGCGCGACGTGCGCGCGCGCGCCAGCGCCACGCCCGCCACCACCACCAGCACGCCGCACGACACCACGCCGATCAGTAGCGCCACGTGGTCTGGGGAATGAGACGCTACAGTTCATAACTATATTATAACAGCAGAAGATACCCTCATGGTTAGCCAGGTTTCCATAATTATACCTAAACTATGTATGCGAAAAGCATGCTTTCAGGTTCCTGGTGAATATCAACAGAATTCCTCTTTTGGAATCTGTCGTCAAATATAAATAAAAGACTTTGTTTGTAAAGTTAGTAAATAACAGCCATAGGGCAAAGCAAGCGGCAAAGATGTACTAATAAATTTTTAAATGAAGAACTTGTTAAAGGTCGCTGGCACTTCTGGCACTGTCGCCTATCTAAAACGTTACTTGTAAAAGAGGTGTACAGAATCGTGAAAAGAAAAAGTTCAGTTAAGAGCGTCAGCTTTGTCTCCTATTTTACAACACAGATAAGTCTTTTTATATACATAATATTTATCATGAAATAAACTCTTAAACCAAGTGATAAAACTACTGACTGGTCGGCATCTGCTCGCTGTGTAGGTCGATGAGTCGAGGTGTGGGCACGTCCGCGGCGTGCGCGTCACGCTGCGCGTGTGCCGCGTACACGCGCGGCACTAGCGAGTGGCCTGGGTGATGAGCGTGCGACGGCTGAAGTGAGAAATGCACATATTATAATTAATCGCCTTTGTAAATATAACAAGAACTCTACATATGAAATAAACTCGTTCATTTTTTCTAATTGGATATTGACATAAATTTCTAAAATAACAGACCCAAACAGAATACAACAACACAGAGGCAACTATGTATTTGTAATGATTAAATAATTACATTTTGAATATAACAAATATATTTTTTAATGATTTTACGATCTTGCGCTACAAAAATATGTTTTTATTTTTCCAAATAAGTGAATCCTTGATGCATGAACAAGTAATATGTATGACGTAGGTGGGTGCGTACCTGCTTGTCGCGCGCGACGGCGTCCATCTTGTCGGCCACGCCGCTGGGGTGCAGCTCGCGCGCCAGCGTGGCCTCCGACATGTGCGGGTGCAGCACCGTCAGCTGCGCACACACGCATATACACTACACTGTACAACAACTCTCCTGCCCAAATTACGCGGCGAAGTTCAGCGTACTAGGGCTTGGATGATTTTTTTAATTAGCAACAAATGGGGCCGAAATTACGTCACGTTACAACGTAAAAATGAAAATCGGTCGGTTAGAACACCTTTAGGATACATTGTATAGAAATCAATATATGGAAGTTTAAGCTTCACTTAAGTAAATATATGAAAAGTCAAGCGAAAACGATGATGTATTCACTTCTGTCCCAAATTATACGATCGACGTAATTTTTGGCAGGTTATAAGTTGAAATTAGGGTATCTCGGTGTGAGAGTATGTCGAGTTGAGGGTGTGTTGTTGTACGTACCGTCTGCACGTACTCGTTGCTGGTGAAGCGTCCGTTGAGCTCGGAGCAGGTGAGCTTGAACACGCGGTTGAGGTAGTACGCGGGCTTCTTGTTGCTGTACTCGATCTCGCGGAGCACCTGACGGCAACATATCACATATTAGTGAATAGGAGTGGAAAGTATGATTGATAAATAGCCGAGAATGGCCAGTATTACACACACATTTAAACAAATAGCTTAGGATCTATAAATCATCAAATCTCATGTTTTCAGAGGTATGAGGAATAATGCAGAAAGTTCCTCATCCTCCTCTGAAAAGGGAGGATCCTCCGACCAGACTGACCAGAGGGTGTTGTGTCTGGTGTGTTATTGTCCGACGGTTGTTGTCGGGATTTTCTATACTTATGCTAAAGTCGGAGAACTTTCATAACGAGATGTAGGAAATGCTAGTCGTAGCTTGCATATGTGGTGGGCAGCTGGAGGCGGGCGCGTACCTGCTGGTAGTTCCGCACGGAGTCGGCGCCGGTGAGGATGACGCCGTCGCGCGTGACGGCCGCGCGGATGTCGTACCGCAGCGGCAGCTCGGCCGCGTCGCGCAGCGCCAGCGCCTCGTGGTCGGGGTTCAGCGCCGGGTACACCGACACCACGCACGAGTCCAGCTTCTGACTTTGCTCTGGGGACGGGGAACCATTGCAAATGATTATTATTCTTTATTTATCGTTTTGACAACAGCGTTTTTATGTCGTAGCGGTAAAGATCGACAGATCACGGGTAGATTAATGTACTTTCATGTCATATTCCATGTTATCGAGTAAAACAAAATGTGTATCCGCTGACCTGCCATAGGATGACCGTTCCCTCCGGCCAGCACTCTGACGGCGAGGTCCGGGAACACGGTGAGTCCGGCTCGGAAGTGCGCGTAGTCCCGCGCGAGGTCATCGGAGCCGTTCAGCAGGATGCTGGGCGTCTGCGGCGCGAGGACCATGATGTACGACTCGGCGGGGCGGGCCTTGATGATGCGTCCGTTGTCGCAACTGTAGCACACAATACCGAGCTTAGTAATTTCGATTACGTAGATGCCATAACTCAAATTTTCAAAGTTTTAGTACCAGTAAGGTCGACAGATGACGTTAGCAGTGAATTAATTCGCACTAGGGTTTCGTTCGCTATAGTTTCGTTTCGTTACTAGCATTTAATAAGGACTTCTTAACTAAATAAAAAGCCAGCTTTGATCGGGGCACAACTGTCATTCCATTTTCGACTTTATTAGATTTCACATTAGTTCAAGATTACTAGCTCTACCTACTAGCTCGGTAATAAGCTGCCCAGACTTATAATCAATTCAAAGTGTGGTTATCGGCTCATCTAAGTAGCTATCATGATAAATGACAGCGGATTTGTTTAACTATCGGAAAGCCCTAAGGAAATCTGTAATTTCAGATTTCACAAAGACCTGGTAGACTTGCACGTCAGGCTCCGTGCACACGAGCCTGCTGTCGAGGTACTATAATAATAATTATTATTATTTATTAAATAAAAGGCCGACACGGGCCAATTATAAAAATAAACTAATACAAATACAATTTCATTTTTTACTGGTAAAATAAAAATGTAATAGACCTTATTGTTGGCACTTTGAGTTTTTGTCACTAGATGGCGATATTGTGTTTACCAAAAACCTGTATGAACAAATCACAATGTTTCCTCTAATATAATAAATAAGTCGCGAGCTACGCACGTGATGGTGGTGGCGACGTGCACGTTGCGGCGGCCGGGCGTGGGGAAGGCGCGCGCGTCGCCGTACGCCACGCGCCGCAGCAGCGTCTCCACGTCCGCCACGCCGTCCCCTTCCACTGACACCGATTTCAGATCTGCAGGACGAAAATTCTCTTCATTAATAGTGCGTACGGAGGGTAATTTTAAAATACAATTTAGTTTATTTATTTAGATTTTTAATAGTTGTAATGAGTTCTTAAAAAATGGATAAAAAATGCCTGGTGAATATGACGCTGTCCGACCAATAGTCGAGTTAGTGGCCCATAGTACTCACATAGGTCAGGCGCGAGGCTGAGCCCCTCGCGGCAGTGTGCCAGGCACGCCAGCGCATGCGCAGGCTGCACGGCGCCGCGTGCTACGCCCAGGCCCGCCAGCCAGCCGTGCAGGTGGTGCTTCATGTCGTTTTCTGTGCCTGGGAACAAATTGAACTTTAAAGTAAATGTGAGATTTGCGTGATGTGATTATTAAATGATATACATTTGTCAGAATAGTTTACTTGAGTACGACTACGAGCAGTTTGATGTTGTTATCTATTATTATCACAGTAAAGTGCAATTTACCTTGCCAGCAGGCTCCAATGACGAGGGTAGTGTTGACGCCATGCGCGGGATGCAGGGGCCAGTCGTCGATGACCTCGGGCCCCTTGCCGTCGACGGCGCGGTAAGGCTCACCGTCCACGAACAGTTCCACGTTCGGAAAGCGAACGTTCACTGCGTAGTGATGCCATTCGTTATCGCATACCTGGAAAAGAACGGAGAGTCAGAAAACTTGAAATAAATATATAAAATCAAAATCACTCACTCACTCACTCAAGAAATATTGGAAACCGCTTGACGTATAAAGAGGAAAGGCAGGGAGGTAGTTTATAGTTAGCAGACGTCCGCTAAGAAAGGAATTTTTGAAATTCACCCCTTAAGAGGATGAAACGGGGTCTAAAGTTTGTATGGAGGAATCAACTTGGACGCAGACGAAGTCGCGGGCAGAAGCTAGTTATAATTAAAAGCATAAAATATAAATCGACAGTAGGAATATTGATTGCCATTATATGATTAATTATTTATTTAACCTAAAAAGATGAGAAACCTGACAGTTTATGCTTAGGTTTAGATAGGTTTTCTAATTGTTGTCTATAAAAAAATATCGTGAAATATATTCGATATCTGAGTCATCGCTTTATTAGACAAATGAAGATAAATCTCATAGATTTTTTATTTGTGGCTGCTTCATAGTCTCTCAGAGATAAGTGAACAGTACATACTTCAGGCAGCTTCCACCTCCACTCGGCGGGTCGGAAGATGTTGAGGTCTCCCTCGCCGAAGTCCCGGCGCAGCAGCAGGATGAGGCGGCAGTTGCGCACGAACAGCGCGTAGTGGTGCCGGTTCATCTCTGGAACAGGCAGATGGCGTTAGCATCTACTTCGAGATGAGAGTAATTTTGTAGTTCACATCATTAATCATTAATTTAACATAACCTTTTTAAAAAAAACTTTATTTTAGTCCATTGTATAATTAGATTTTAAGTTGCTTTGAAATCAGTAATTACTTAGAATATTAAGTTGGTAGATTAGTGATGTCAAAATTTAATATTTCCATACAAATTCTACGGCGGAATCGGAGTACATAAAAGTATATCAAGTGAATGGTGGTGGATTAATTGGTCTTCCACTGCCTGCCTCGTTGCTCTAGTGGTCGCAAAGCGCGACTGCTGAGCATGAGGTCTTGGGTTAGATTCTCAGGTCGGTAAAAGTGTTATTACGTTTTTCCATTAGGAATTTCTCAGTAGCAGCTTCGGAGTCTAGATTTGTGCCTTTTTGATGGCAATAGGCTTGCCCCCAATTACATGGGACTTAAACTGGTGAAATGTGGGTGTACTAACACTGCTACACCTCTGCCTGCCCTTTGAGGATTACAAGCGTGATGTTATGTCATGATTGTGTTAAAAAGTATGTCGATTGATTGAAGAATGAATTGGTGTGTTGTGGGAAGCGCGGCCGCTGCAGTACTCACTGTGGTCGTCGGCGAGGCACAGGATGTGCTCCTTGCGGTGCTTGTCGGCGTCGGGCGCGGGCGCGTGGCGCATCCACGTGGACACGCTGAAGCTGGCGAGCAGCGCGTGCGGCAGCACGGACTCGGGCACCACGGCCGCCGTGCTCTCGCCGTCGAACTCGAACATCTGCTCGCCGTCGCGCCCTGCTGAGGACAACACGTGTGCGGGCCGTGAAGTACTTGTTGGAACTATGTATTGTACATCTTTTTTTTTATTTATTTAGAAAGGATCCGAGTATATAAAATATTAACAACACTTACATATCAATAAACCAATACATAATAAACATTGTCTACATATGTACCTTATTTGTTTTAATGAGTGTAGAATAATGGGTTTAAAAAGACAAATCACTCACCCGTTAATTGGCGTCTTCACACCCTATACATACATAGGTTTCAAACTAACCTGAATCTGGTTTCAGTGACTTCGCCCATTCGTTCCCGACTCCGGGGCTCGGAAGTAAGTCGATCGTTTTAGGGTCCAATCCTGAAAAAACGATAACATTTCATTAATAATTTTACCAATTTTTTTAGCTCTAAATAACTGTAAGTTTGAGTCATTTTCAATGGTGTGATTTTGGTTATTATGCAAATTCTTAGACATAAAACATATCGGTGAAAGAAAACAAAGTGTACCCTACAATAGGGCAATAGGCAGTGTATAGTGTACAGTTGTGCTCACCGCAAATGGTCCGCTGCGAGTGCAGCGAGTAGGTGTCGCGGTCGCAGCCGCTGCCGGCGCGCGAGGCCTGCAGCGTGACGGCGGCCTGGATGCGCGTGACGCCGGGGCAGCGCTCGTCCGACGAGCACGTGGCCAGCCGCGCCGCCGGGAACAGCGCCAGCGGGCCCGTACCCGGCGCGTAGTCCACGCGCTCCGCCACGCCTGCCCACACGACATGCTTAGGACTTCTTTTATAGCAATATTCACCTTAATTTAATGCCTTTTATACACAAGTGCAGGTATCAAGACACCCTTAACTAACTGTAAGTTATTTAAGTTTTGTATTAACGAATATTTAGGTATTTTAAAACATTTTGCAGTAAGAAACGCAGAAATTTTTGTCGGTTGATTTTACATAAGTATTTATATGTAATACGTTAGTATTAAGATATATTTACCAAGCGAAAATATGTTGTAAAATAGAAATAAAATAAAAACAACTATAGATTTTATGTATCATTTCGTTCATTTGCAATTGTCACTACATTCTTGTTTTCAATTTATATTCTTTTCAAAGTTAAGCACAAGTCCGTCAAACACAAAGCAAACATGGCGACAACAAATCTTAGTAATTAATTAATATCGCCATTTCTGCGGCTCCGTCCGAATTAGATTGGTATTATAATCCCGTATTAAGCCGGGAGGCCGGACACCGGGACCCGGGGCCCGGAAGCGCGCCCTATCAATTATACATAACATTTACTTTTTGGGGTTTGTCGGTTTGTTGTGTTTATTCAATAGTCTAGCCTAGTTCTGGGCACAATGGTGTGTCCTTCACGATAGGAAAGTGTGTTTCGTGGTTTCTTTCACTATTGAATTATTTTTACTTAAAATTCTATATTTTTATAAATATTTCGACACATAAGTTGCTATATATTTGATGCTTGATTAAGATAAGAATACTACCTGAGAACAATTGAACATCCTATTCTACAATAGATATATCTCACGTATATAATAATGTAGAAGTCTGACGTGATTAATTAAACTTTGTCAATGTATTATTGTGCCCAAACACTAAATCCTTTCACAAAGAACAGGCATGAGCCATGACTCCCATCGCACCTTTCCAGCCAGCTCTGCAGGGCTTGTTGACCTTGATGGTGACCATGACGGGCGCAGACTGCATCATGCCGCAGTCGTACGCCACCACCGACAGGATGTGGTTGTGCGACTTCTCGTAGTCCAGGGCCTCCGTGTTGCGGATTACACCTGGAAACGGAAATATGTGTTACGATCAAGTAAAATAAAAAACCTGGCCTGAAATAGAGGTAAACATAACTTTATAAATATTAAAGAAGCCAGAAAAAAAATAATTTAATTCAAATAAATTGCGACAGATAAAACTCGGTCAGATCTATGGAAGATGCTGACACTCATTAATCAACCAGAAAAGAGCTGATAATCTTCTCACAGCTAAACAAATTTTCTTGAATCATATCTAAGAACATTACCCATAAAAATCACCATTAAAAAATAAAAAATAAAATCGGTTTAGCAGTTTAGGCGCTACAATACCACTGATAGACACATCCCAAATTATAACAAAAACGGAGACGCCATTTTCGTCAGGGGTTAAGAACAGCATTTTGTTAAACTCACCTTCGTTATCAATAGTGAAGGGCTGGCTCCTGTCGGTGAGGATCTCGTACTTGCACACGTCCCCATACCGAGGGGTGCAGTCCCTGTCCGTGGCCTCCACCCGCACTATCTCGTCGTACACGCGCCCTTCGTCCACCGTCTTCACGTACGCCGCCTGGCTGAACACCGGCGCGAACTCGTTCACGTCCGTCACTGTTATATGGACTGGCACCCTGGGGGGAGGGGGGAGATGGTGAGGTTGTTGAGGTAAATCGTGAAAGATAAACTGCTGAATACTCGAGTGTAACTCAATTGTTTGGTAACCGATAACTCTCAGGGGGATCTCGGCTACTTTTAAGAGTCTTAAGTTTTAATGGCGATTGAGTACTCAGAGAATATAAAGAACTTGGTTGAGATCATGTGAAAGAGCTGCATGTTAATCTATGTAATATCACATTAGTAATAGACCTTGAAACCTTCGAGTTGGGGAATACTTTACCTACATCGTCCTTTTGTAGGACAAAAATTAGCCAGATGTTTAAAAATTGGATAAGATGTGAATTAACTGCGCAATAAGACAAATGTCATGCATCCGAATTGTATTCAGCAATCGGACATCATCATTAAGCCCACCAATACTTACGTGTTTGAATAAGAGCCGTCGCATCCAACGGCGGCAATATCAAACTTGTAGTTGCGTCGCTTCTCGCAGTTGAGCGGGTAGCGCACGCGCAGCCGGGCCTCGTTCTCATCTATTACCATTATCTGAAACAATAGACAAAGGGGTTTACCATACGCTCATGTTTAGCAGATAATACCAGCCATAGGTCAATATTACATAAAAACCAATATGTTTCCGAAGGGCCAAGCTCCATGTTCAACAAAAATCATTTACGCCCGATTATACACTAAACAAATCAAGCTAGCCCAAATGAAATCCGGCAATACAATAACAGCTCTATTATCAATACACCAATCTGTCCCATTCCGTCCCATCCGGCCTATCGGGCCCAACCTATCAACTCCAGTTGAGCGCACAAAATAGAAAAGTTATCCGAACGAGCATAATTCCCATAAAATATTTGTAGCTCCTTTCGGTCCCTTAATGAAAATGATTCCGGTCAGTAATGGGCTATGCTATTGTTAGGTTGCCATGGCGATGGGCCCGAGGGTTACTATGGTTTCGTGATTAATGTGCTAAATAAATTATGTTTTGTTTGTGGGTAGAACGGTGTGAATGTGAGGTTAGGTACCTGTCCGAAAATGGTTACCGGAAATAAATAAAGGTACTTAGGATTGTTTATAACGTTATTGCGTGTAAGGGAATGAATTGTGTGGATGATGATATGGCTGGAAAAGGGAATAATACTGATAAAGATGCATAGAGAAAGACGTGCTCATGCGCCGACCACAAATAAATATTAATATAATATTGACAGGAGGATGACGATGATGACAAGCTAAGCTACAATAAACCAACTTAAAATGAAATAGACAACCTAGACTTAACGTGAACAAAGAGATAATACCATTAATCATTCAATCAATGTGGGCATTCAGCCGTATTTATTGCCTGAAAGCCAACCACTAAGTAGATTGGCAATGAGATATTAGGGAGACTTTCTACAATACATTAATAGATAGAACATACAATTAATTCTCATAGAGAGCTTTTCAATAGCCGCTAGTGGTTTCGTAAAGAGAGAATAACATATTTGATCCAGCCCTCAAGGATGTGGTAACGGTAACATTAAATCGGCCGAGTGCGAGTTGGAGTCAATAAGGCGTATCACTCTAAATTTAAATTTTAATTAAACTTTTACAGCTTTAAAGCATATCAGATTTAATTATAAGCTGGTATACAGTTTACACTGTATAATTTTATTTAAGTGCTTTCTTAACTGCCTCGTTGTTCTAGTGGTCTCTAAGCGTGACTGCTGAGCATAAGGTCTTGGGTTCGATTCAAGAATTAAGGTTGTAGGTGTGCCCAAAGTACCCACAACGGCGGATCCGCGCTTGCATGTTTCACGTAGAATCCTCCCAACAATCCATCGTTACCCTGCCACATGCGCTGCAGGAGCGAGATAAGTTGTAATCCCGTGTCCGCCATCGATTCCCCGTCAGATAGCGGCCGAGCGTGGCTCGTGGCCGGTCGAACTTGACAACTACCAGTAAATCACTGAACTTCCAACAAGCTTCCAAGTTCCGTTTTAAAACAGATTGGGTAATGGACAGATTTATGTGGTTTATTACTTCGATAGCTAAACGTAATATTATGTACAATAATGTGGAAGAGTCTTTTTGTTTGTTTAAACGCGCTAATCTCTGGAGCTGCCAGTCGGATTTAAAAAAATGTTTTTTATATGATAGCCAGATTCATGAGAAATTGTTTAGGCTATATAACATCGCGCTGCGATTCATAGGTGAGGGGCAGTAACACAATACGTAACTGAACGAAATTCAGTCAAAGATTGAAATAAGTTGACTGGATTTATTCAATGCTGTTTGATAACAGAATAACCTTTCTGAAAGACGAAAAAATAGTTTTTTCTTACGAAAGACATTGTTGATCATCACCAAAACGCTTGAAGGCCAATCCAACTAATTAAAAACGTTTAAAATCTAGTCGCTATGTCATCTCAGTGACAACAAATGTAGGTAAATTAGAGGATTTTTGGCAGATTGAGATTAAGATTAGATTTTCATCGTTCCTAGGAATTAATTAAAAAAAGAAAGGTAAGGACAGGGTCAGGGGAGCTATTCCCCCCCCCTGACCTTACCTTTCACCTCTTTCATTAAAACAGTGCCTTTGAAAGATTTGTTAATTGTGTCCGCAGCCTGATTTATACTTAATAATTTTAATTGTATTTCCATACAATACTCGTTCAATTTTAACTAAGCACAAAAGACATAATTCCAAAACTCAATCGTAAACTTAAACACCACAGCCTGCTCAAACACAGTAGTTCAACACAATAAGGCTATGTTACTGCGGTACACGACGACGTTGACATATCACTGTGTGCGGATCTTATGGCGTGTTGACACTGCACACTGGTTCACTGTTTGTAGGCTGTGGCACATTTGTGGAGGCTCATAGCATGGCACATGTATCAAATCGTTGTTTTTCTGTGTGTTGGAAGGGTTTGTCTCTTTAACAAATAAACATTATTTTCTTGCTTTCATCAAGTATTGTGTATGGTCAAGCCATCACATAGGTCGACGTCATTGAAATAAATCTAAAAGACTTATGTAGTGTATTTACACATAATGCGATTAAATTATACTCTGATGACACTCACAGAAAAAAAAAAGAAAAAATTGTAGAACGTTTAAGAACAATATGTGATGAGTTCTTAATACCTACATTACCTTGAAATCGCCATAGTATTTATAATGTTCTAGAACCTTCTACAATGTAGAATCCTATTTCCTACAAAACATGTACGAGATTTACTAGAAATTACTTTAAAATACGCCAACACAACACAAACTGCACAGACTGTGTAAGCGTTTTACAACACTGCCTCGCACTTGAAGTTGCAACAAGGACATAAAGGCGACAATGTAACGGTACAGACATTGGCTTCTCAAACTTGCCACCTGCACGGCTGCCTACCCAGCAATCGCTGCGTCGCGAAACTTTGCAGCTGAACTACTCTGCGGTGCAATCTGAAGAAAGTTGCCACTTTCTGTTCCTAGCTTATGTCTACGTATAGCGGAATAGCTACGTGAGCTGGTTTCCATATTGTTGGGGTTTCGAGGTTTATTGGTATATCATTCATACATTTTCTTGTAAGTTACCCTTCAAGTTATTTATTTCTATTGGTATTTAAAAAGTGGTCCTTCGGTACGAATTCATAAGTGAAGAGTACTCGTGTGTCATCACGTGTCATATTATTACAGGGGAGATGTCATCGGTTAAAATTTACCATGTCATAATATCGCACCTGTGTGAAAAGGTCGTAAGAAAGACCAGCAAATCATTAACTATCTGATTACTATCCGGTCTGCAAAGTGCTAGACAGCGAAAAATAAACAAATAAGCCTAGAATTCTGTCACCTCCGACCTAGACTAGAGTCAAGAGCCATCTTAAATAAAAAATAACATTAGGTAACCACCAACCATTCTGCTTTTATAAAGGCACTGGAACTTTTGATCAAAACTAAACAACTCAACTACCCACATACGAGCATTTCACAAAACATCCAATTCTTTATTTGGACGCGGTGGATGAAGAGATTGATTTATTAAATTGAACTCGTATCTGAGGAGCGAGGTTAAGAGAAGACTAGGAACATGATGTTGTCTGGAAATGCATTATTACGAGTGGCGCACTGGCACCTGCCAACCTGCTCTAAACAGTGAAAATGGTTTTATTAAAGAGCGTGTCATTTTTAGTTCAGCATTTTTGTAGACAATTATCAAAGACAAAAATGTTTGGGGTAAAAATCAAATAGACTGCTCTAGGCATTGTGTCAGATAACTAAATAAAATCTAAACGTATATAAAGAAAAATAAAGTAAACAAATATCACACTATTCTGCAACAACAAATAAACACAAACATTCAAAAACCACTCGGAACCTATCGACAAAGTTGTTTATTTCAAATAAAAGTACACTTCGCCAAATAATTGCTGTCGCAACTCTAAAAAAACAGCCGCGCTTTAAATAGTTCGCGATTCCAAACAGAAGCCAGCACATTGATGCACTTTACAGGTTGCAATCGAAACTTTTTCCATTTCTAGTTATCGTCTGCAGTCTGCACAACACAATAAAACTACGGCACACCATACAGCGCACGACGTTTATTACTACGGAGAGTTTATATCGCGTTGTGTGAGTTACATTGCTGCGCGAGTACGTTGCAAATGGGCCTTGTTTACGAGCAGAGTGCGCAATGTTTCTGTTGATTTAGTAGTGGGCCGGCTCGTCGCATAGTTCGGGGTTATCCTTCATGGGGATGCGTTAATGAGTTTACGGCGTATCGCAGTACAAAGGTTAATCCGATATGGTTGGTTTGTTGCTTGGTTCCTATGCTATGCTATTACCAGGAACAAGCGCACCCAACTTGTCTATTTTGCCTTAAAGGAACTACCACTAGTAGACCAATATGTTTTCGAAGCATGCTTTCCGATTTTGGAAAGGCTGAATAGTTTTAGATTAACGACATGAACATAAAACGAACCTAACATAACTTATTAAGAAAACGAAAACGTACTCATTGATATGCATTCGCCCTTAACTAGAAAATGTATTGTTTCATTCATTAGTCATCAAGATTTCACAGGTTACGGCTTTATCGGATAGGCTAGGTAAATCCTGATGTTTAAACAAAACAATTATCTTTTTCAGTGTACTGGTTCTAAAAGTACATACCTCAAATGGAGCCTCCCCATGGTGCTTGTTGTTTAAGATGAGGAACGAGCACAGGGGTCCTCGGGCGCGGATGGCCGGCGTCACCTCCACCAGCGTTTCGTTCTCCTTGATTAGTCCGTGGTACCCCTCCTCCGGTTCTGCCAGCTCCAAATATGGAATGTCTGAAAATAAGAGAAGGGGTTACCTGTTAGAGGAAGGTGTTTACGCATGCCTTAGGCTGAAATCAATGAGGCTTCATGTGCATCCAATGTAGTCGAAAGATGGTTTGAATAACTTAAGGTTATTCAATTTATTTTTCGTTTGAATAACTCTCTTCAAGTGTACTGCAAACTAACCACTTTTAGACATGTTTATCGCAGCAGCCATACAAAGACGTGGTACATACTTTGTGTGGCAGTCTTAAAAGCTGTTAGCAATAAATTACTCATTATTTAAACTTCAAGACTATTCATGTAATAACCACAAGCATGATTAATAGTTCATTGTTCGACCTCACTTTACAATATTTAATCCAAGCCATGACATGTAAAAACTTTGTAATGAAAAACTCATTTCATTATAATCAAGAGGGCGCCGCCATTAAATATTCAGTAATAAAATTTAATAATTTGCTCGAAGGACCAGAGTCTCAGGCTCCGGAACAGGCTATAACCGTTAAAGAGGCTATTAGACTCTCCGGCGGAGAGGGCTATCCGCAGATTTTAATGAAATAGCCTTTGCCTCACAATCCGATGCAGTGTAAGGGCCCATTCTGAGGACACTGAAGGCCCATTTTTGGGACGATCCTGTGTAATGTCCGCTTGTGATAAGGTTGGGGGTGATTCAAATCCATGGGGCGAATCAGAAGCGTTATGGGAATTCTTTTGTGTAGAATTTACTTTGAGCGTTGTGATAAAAATGATAGGATATTAATATAGCATTTCTGATTAAGTACTCTTACAGCGTTTTCAATTTTAATGTTATTTTCAAAATGTAATACAGTAAACATGAAACAAATCTCGACACATTCAACGCTTAAACCGACTGATCAGATGCGTACAATGCTTACTCATAAAAAATACGCACATAAAACGCTGACCCTGTCTAGAACACTTGGCGCTGCGTTTACGACTGGGTACCCGCGCACCAGCTTGCATTTAATCCCTTCCCGGATCGCACGGGATCGCCCAGGATCGCCCGGGTTTGTTTACAACCTCGTAGGAGCAACATAGCCCGATCTCTCAGTGTCTCTTTAAAGGCGCGTTAGATTCGTCCGCAGATGCGTCCAGCGTGACACAATTTGTGTCACGCTGGTCGCGTAAGCCGACGATCAAACGCAAAAGTCTCGACTTTTCCTGTTATTTTTGCGTTCTGTTTGAATAATGGAAATTTTTCTCGGTTTTACGGCCCGAAGGGTTGAGGCGGTGGCAATTGTTTGTGTTACAGAAATGTGACTCAAATTCGGGTTTCTGGGCAAATATGTGCTCGGTAAGCAAAAATGCGGGTCCAACGGCCGTGATTCTTTTGTGACTTTCGAAAGATCAGGTATTTAGGGTAGCTCTGTTTGTAATCCGAACGAAAGTCGAGTAAACAGTCAATGCAAATACCTACTTCTGCAGAACCCACAAATCTCTGTATAATATAGAACTAGTGCAAACAAGCTGAACTTTAGTTATAAGTTGGGAGAGCTATGAGAGTTACGAGCTATCACAAAATCTTTTGGCATCGAATCTGTTTACATCAACAAAACACAGCAACACATCTGATACAGCAACACATTGTATCTGAATCCCGAACACATCGCAACTTGTGCCAAAAAGAAGCTTGACCTACTTGACCCTATAAAAATATTATACTAAGCACAATATATTTAATGAAAAAGTCAAGGAGCATTTTTCTAAATTCAGAAAGCTTTACGGGTTTTATAATAAGCGTAGTTATTACAATTCATTAATGAGTATTAATGAGAACCTCGTGGGAGCCAAAACAGCTTGTTATGTAATATTAATATCGGCTTATCATCTAAAGCAGACTGCGCATTATATAAGAACTGGGAAAATTATTACGAGGTCCCGAACATACTGTTAATATCTGTGAAGACTTGTGCAGCAATTTTGGGATATTGCGTTCATGGAAAGCAATTAATATTCCAGGACAATTCCTTGTGACAAGATTGTTAGCACTTGTTTATTTCCAGAAACAAATAGAACCCTGAAGCTATTAGATAAACCTTAGGTGCTAAGACTTCCCGCAATGCACCGCGCACCGTGTTGGGTTGCAGCTACACATAAACATTACCCATGGCAGCTACTCAAGCTAACTTACAACTGCGCTGGAAGATAGCAATTTTCATGTTCTATATTTTTCTTTGAACCGAGATTACCATGAAACTTTGCTCGTATTAAAATAGTACTCGTATTTTCTTCACACAAAGCTTTGAATTACTACCGGAATCAACACTTGCTGGAAAAACGCGAAGAGAAAAAAATGTTTTATTTAAAAATCCGTTCGTAGAACACAGAAACTCATTCGAAATCGACATTGGGCACTTAGCATGTAAACTGCGCACTTTGAACACAAAAAGTTTAAAATTTTCTACTACATTAATTAAAAAGAGGTCATTACGCAAAACGAGAGGTAATTTTGTTTGCAAAAAAAGGGTTGAAATATTTTTTTTTTATTTCGCCTTTGAGGGTAGTCCGTCATACTACGGGCCTTATTTAGTATTCACAAGTGGTGTTGCTGCGGTCTGGCTTCGTGTGAACGTGGCCTTACTTACACCTAGATACGTGAATTATTGCGTTCACTTCAGATATTTGTTTTAACTTTTGAGAGTAAATCATTGTACATTTTTGCTACAGAATAATATTTTGTTTGCGTGTTCACTCGAAATCATAACTTTGATCCGAGTATGACCAATTTACTTAACCCATCTTTTGTTTTATTATATAGTATTAGTTATTATAACTCTCATCCAGTCTAATAAATAAAGTTACATTGAGTTTATTCATCGGAAACTATTCCAAGTCCTTTATCGTGACATTTTCCTAACCTCCGGTCACCTGACCTCGGCTATATCTTAAGAAAACCAGGTTAGGCACACAGTTACACAGCTATAAACTATTGCGACTTTTCTCCTCTAGAAATTTCGTTCTGTTTGGATGACTACTGAATTATACATCTAACATTATTTACTGCTGTGCTACTTCCCGAAGAGGAAAACAAAAACTATTGAACATTTACGAACTAACATAGTTTATAACAATAAACAATACATATAACAATAACTTATACTCTGTCATGTCAGTAAAAATACTGCTGACAATTACAATAGGGATTGTCATAAAAAGAAATGGTGCGAGTAGTTTTCACGTCAAATGGACTCGCTAAATACTGAAGTGACATACATTCAGTGAGGGTAGTCGGCGCGTGGAAACGAGGGGCCTTTGTACTGACGACGTGTAGCGCTAGCGTGGCTGTTCAGACAAAAAGTTTAGATTTGTTGGTCCCACGTCGGGCGCCAATATCAGACAGTGCGGGTATTGTGAAATGTTTACACCTTCTGTAACTGTGTTGGGGTAGTTTAAAAACATTTTATTTTGATCGCTTCCAGTTGACGAGTTGAATACCTTTAGAGTGAAATAAAAAGACGGTAGTCAGCTCTTGGAAGACACATAAACTCAAGACATTTATTTGCATACCAAATGTACATGAATTGTTCTTACTACTTACAACTTATCGGTTTATGGCAGGCATTGCAAATAATGTTCTAAAGGTAAATAGGAGGCCTTAGTCGCGATAAAGGACAATATATTTTAATATTATTTAGTCCCACGTTGGGGCGCCATTAGTAGCTTTCGGACTATTTAAGTCTGCTGTTGCGGTTGTTGGTACTATTTAAACAGCTTTCGATCTTTATCACGTCAAGTTTTCCAACTAAATGGACTCGCTAAATACTGACCGCTTTTTGCAAGCAATATACATGCACGGATGGTTGGTGACGCGAGAGAACAAACGACTTCCAAACAATAAAGTGTAGCATTGTGTGTAGTGTAAAACTTTCGATATGTTAGTCCCACGGTGAGCGCCAATTGTAGCTTGTACACAAATACATTAGGTGCACTGTGTTCCGTGTACAGCGTTTTGATATAAAAAGAAAAACATTCGTCCTTAACATACATACCCGTTTTCTCTTAATACAAAATGTCAGAAAAAGATCGTAAATCTGAATACACACAATTTCCAAAGTAAATACATAAAAAGGTTATTGAAAAGAAATCCAAATCACACGAACAATTTATCACAAACGCTGACTTCCAACAACATCCTAACAGACGAGTAAGCCAATCATTTATTTCAATTACTCATTCATGTGAAGGGAGCATAAAAAACCCTTTCTGGCGTGCCCTGCGATCGGAAACCTACAACCATTAATCTAAGCGCCATGTGTCAGTCAGAAAGCGTACATAATGTGACAATTACGGAGTCTGAATTTGAATAACAAAGTTGTAGTGTAGCGCGTCGGGAAGCGCTCCCCGTAAGAACCCCAGCATCCGATCCTATGAGAATTGGTCATAAATGCAGATACGCCGCAAAGGGCGATAAAATCGACGCTAAATTATTTAAAAGGCTGAAAAGTGGGTAGTATGGTGCTCTTATGGGTGCTCAACGGTTTTGTAGGATTGGAAATTTGCGGTGAAGTGGTGAAGGTTTTTATTGTTACGACTCGTTGTTAAATATAGACTTACGATTCTGACATTATTTAGCTAAAAATGGAAATATCTTATTATGAACATTATTTTATGTTCCTATAAGATTTTATCGATACTTATGTCATTAATTTTGGCAGTTTCGTAGAGCTTTAATATTATGAAGATAAACCAATATGCACCTTCCACCATAATGTTTCTATCTTACCATCATAACACAGCCACAAAATGAAGGTCGCCATTGAAGTTTTTACTACCCGACCCCTAAAGATAAGGCAAATATAGGAAGCCCTTCGACACAATGGGTTTACGATACTAACCGGTCATTTGGCTAAACTGCGCCGAAGTTACCTACGAAAGTTGCGTATTTTATGGAGTCGCGACATGGCAGGACTCATCAGTTTCACTTAGTTTGTTGAGTACAGACCCTAAAGTTGTGAGCTGTGGGATTTGGGGGATTATAAACTATGATCCCTCCTGGCGGCGCACTTGATGTGCTGTTGGCTGACACTTTGTGAAAAATTTAAATGTATGATTAACTAACGAACCGCCCCGGCTTCGAACGGGTGGCAATTTCCGACTTAATCGGAAGGATTTCTCAAAAAAAAAAAAAAAAAAACCTTGTCAAATCGGTCTAGCCGTTTTCGAGTTTTGCACTTAGCAACACATTAAACGATTTGTTTTTAATTATTTAGATAGATGGATAGATAAGTGAGATGCAGAGTTAAGGCATATTAATTTCTAAGAAACATCTTTATTTTGTGATCGTTGTAGAACCTGGCTGGCTACAAAGTACCAGGTACAATGAAAAAAGTAATAATGCCAAATTTCGAAATGACAAGTAAATACCATACAACTATTTCGCGTTGTACCTAAGCAAATATCGCAGGTAGATAGTTTGGTAATATCAAATATTTATTCAAAGTAACTGTTTCAGCCTACGTCTGCTCCCGATTTAGACTATTATACACCCACATACAATGATATCAGAGACTAATTTTTAAAACGATATGAGTCCAAAAATAACGGTTAATGAAAAGTAAAATAAAATCAAATTATGACCGGTCTTTGGCGCTATTTTAGTTCTTTACAAAAAATGTAACCAATCTCCTGAACTTTGACACCATTTACACCGTTATACTCAAGATTGAACTACCAAACAGAACTCAACCGCCCAAAAACATTTTCCCTGACGAAAAAACTTTGCACGTATAGTAAGTCCCAATTTCCCAAACGTTGTAACAGTTTAAATCAAAATCCGACAACTTCTACACTATACCCGTAATGGTCGTGACATACATTATGCATGGATGTAAGCTGCGTGCTCTTAGCTCTACGCCATGTAGTATTGATTCCAACCCTGACACGAGCATCACTAAACCTCCACCTGTCTCACTCTAACGCCTTCACTTTTGGCAAGAGTGACGAAGACAGGATCGAGGCAAAGAGGTCGTGCGACGGTTCCATGAAACGGCAGAAAGAAAGGCTGGTTACGCCGGAATTACTGTGTAACAGCAATGTCTTTGGGAGTTCAAGTATTTTGCGTCACTTTGAAGTTAATCGAGTGAGTAGATAGCTACTTAAATACGTTTGGGTGAAATCTGAACGCTGAATCTTGTTTGTTATTTGTTTAGAATTCCCGGAAAGCGTTCTCTTGATAAAGCCAAGTTTTTTTTGTATTGAATAAATCAATTGATAAGAAGAGTGAGACATTTTATTTTCAGTGAATCTATTGCCAGAGTTTGTGGAGATTCCTCCGAGATTCTATCAAAGATTTATAGGAGATGTTACTTCATAAATCTTTCGCTTCCGAAAGAATGCGTTGGAAGTGATTCAAGTACTGTTAGAAGACGACAACATGACCAATTGTTACTACTTGATATGATCCCAAAAATAAACAACGGTAGCTGAAAATAGACTTATATAGATTTATAAAATAGAGTTCCAATAAAACATCAAAAGAAAAACATTTCAGAAGAAAGCATTTCAGAAAAGCACTCTGAACCTACTATTATAGAATAGATATAATCTCTACTAACCGTACACTTGTGTTACTCCTACATCATTGAGTTGTGTATTTGCTATTATCTTAATTAATTGAAGATGATTGAGATAACATTACGCATTGAATTCTCAATGTGCTTGATGTGAGAGCCTGTCACTTAATGTATACATTTCAATATCAAATATCTGATATCTGTGTCCTTGGCAGGTCACATTGTTATAGGAACATGATCATTATAATTGTTACCTAAGGCCAAAATTAATAATGTATCTCAATCCCAATCTTGATCCCGATCTTTGCCTGTAAACAATCATGGCCGAATTAGCAATCTGTAACTATGAGACGGCGAATCACAAGTAGCAGTCAAGGACCGCAAATCAAGCGAGATTAGAGATTGAGATGTTTTATAAAGTTCGGGTGTAAATTCAGCTAGTTGAGTAATTTATGGCACACGGTTATTTCTTAAGAAAAGTAGATACTACTTAGAAATCTTAGGTGTTACACTTAGCAACGAAATAACACTATTACCCCTCGCAAGCACAAACAGCCAATTCACAAAATCCGATTACTGGAAAATACGTTTTAAGACTCTTAAGTAGCAGAACAACACGTGTAATACACAATTTGTTGTGGCAAGCAATTCTGAGCTAGATAGTGATTGGTCCTTAGCTCCCTGAGGCAGCGGGGCGGGTGCGGCTCCCAGTACAGAACTCAATAACGACGGACGTACTAATTCACTTCACCTTCAGTTCTCTTCGCAGTGAATTTTTAAAACGACTCAGCTCACACGGCATTTGAAATAGCATAGCTAGAGGCTGGATTGTTGTTCACAAAGAATTTTCCACTCTATCCCTATAAAGGCAGAGTCCCGTTCCATTCGGACGGTATTTCAAGATTTTTAGCGAAAGATCTCGGATTGTTGTGTTCGTTTTAACATGCTCGTATAAGTTCTGTAGTTTATTGTGCGGACTGTTGTATTGTGTACGATATCATGATCCTAAGGGGTTTGTTAAACATGAAGTAATAATAAATAAGACTTCATACTGACGGTACTTTTATTAGGAAATTGTGGAGGCACGAAAAAAGGTAGGCATGAATACAAAGTAGTGACCAAAATCATAAATATTCACATTTTTAGTTTTTAAGCTCCACAATATATCACTGCGAGGATCGCCCCGAGGACACGGTGGAGCATACCGTGGCGGTGTGCCCCGCTTGGGCGGAGCACCGCGACGTCCTCGTGGCGGCCATCGGCGGCGGCGAACTCTCGCGTTCGGCCCTGGTGCAAGCCATGGTCCGGAGCGAGAGGGAATGGGATGCAGTCGCCTCCTTCTGCGAAGCAGTAATGCTAGCGAAGGAGGAGGCGGGCCGCGTGAGGGAAAGAACCACCTCACGCCCCAGCCGCCGCGGGAGACGCTCCGGGCGTCGGGAGCCGCGAGACGACTCCCGGCCACCGTAGACGCGGGTCTGTGGGCGGTGAGCAATGGGTAGCTCACCGTCCGTTCGTTGATAACGACAGACCGTGTCGACGGCGCGTTCGTGTTCCACGCGCGCCTCAAAGAGATGTCAGCAAACAATTGAAGGGGCCACTAAGGGCCGATGCCTGCCGGGGCTGCGGGTTGTTCGAAAGAGATACCGCGCCCCCGGAACGCAAAGGGCACAAGAAGGAACATGGATGGGTTTTAGTCAGTAAAAGTCTGACACTCCCTCCCGCCCCGCCCAGGGCGGGGGAAGTCATTTGATGATTTCCCATCGGTAAAAAAAAAAAAAAAAAAAAAAAAGCTCCACAATATAATTTGTTTAATGACCTATATTTAAACAGACTCATTAAGCTGCTAAGACGAGGCACGTTTCCACTCCACTACATGTATCTTCATACAACCGCAGATTACCTCATACCTTTACAAACTTAAATTACTTCTACTTTCTACTTAAAGATTAGCTCACACAGTGCAAGTAAAACGAATCTAAAACTACTGACCTAACTCCTATTTAGACGACGTCGTAAACTCATCTGGTTTCAAGGACTAGGCGCAGAACATCTAATTACAAACGATTAACTTAATGACGCTAGTAATTTTGTCGGACCTAACACTTAAATATAGAGGCTTGTAAAGTCCTGCCTAACACGTCTCCAGTGGGGGCGATAGTACTACTGTACTAGTATATCAAGGGCCCTGTGTTCAAGGCCCGTTTGCCTACAAAAGCCGTCACGTTCCAGTGTAAAAAGGTTCCCGTAGAAGCCGTAAAGGTGTCGCTCTGACGGACAGTGTGATTTTATCGCCGCGATAATGCAGTGGGATAACGGGGGAGACGTGCCTCGCTTGACGAACAGGCGGGTTCAGACGTGACTAGTGGTTACAGCGAGTAGATCATTGGTACTGCTAGTACTGGCGTGGTTTAGTAGTGTGAGATAGCGCAGTGTAACGTCAGTTAGTGCTTGAATTACAGTTATTTTCTACTTTAGTTTTTAGTACATTTGCTACACTTTCTTTTAGATCTTCAAAATCGTAGCCAGATTCGTGTGTTTTTTATCGACTACTCTTCATGAATGTGGAGAAATCAAAACCGGAAAAATTACCATATTAATAGACTGCCTATTTGTAAACCATTAAATATACACACATTTGAGTATTTGTCAATATCTCGGTGATCGCCCAAGCGTTTACCGAAACAGACGACAAACGATACACAATAGCTCCAGTAGTATTTGACCACTCACCTCAACAAATATTAGCTCACTGTCGTCGTGTGAACGCGGCGTTAAGAGAGTCTCATTTGGCAAATGGCCGGAGTCGTGCCTACCCACATATTACACCTACATCTCGATGCGGAGACGTTCCGGATTACTTTCAGTAATAATTCATATTCCAAGTTTTGTTCAAATTCTGCAGACACACCTAATGTGTTTTGCGAGAGATGTTGCTCCTATTACCCACATGTACCTATGTTTGTGAGTAAATGTGGGTAATTTTGGGGGTGTGCTAGTGTTTTTCCTTGTACAGAATAATGTCATTTCGGTTTTCTTATAAACCTGTTTATTAAAATCGGAGAATTTTGGTATTTCATTATGGTTTTGCGTTTCGTAATTTTTTTTTAGTTTGCAATTTTTTAAAGCTTGTTTGTTTATTAAATAATATAAAGGTCAACATGAAACTACTAAAAGAAAAACAATGCTAGAGCGCCTGCCTCTCCGTAAACATGTTTTGATTTTATAAATGGTGACCTGACCTTTAAAATTTTGAACAATGTTTTGTTATTATACGGAGACCTCAGGGAATCTGAAACCTTTACTAATTGGAGAAATGTTTCAAAGTTTCACACGAGTCAACGACTCCATAGTGGGATGCAACATAGAGAGGGATATTACCATAAACATGACATTATCAAAGTCAAAGTCAAAGTCAAAGTCAAAGTCAAATCATTTATTTCAATTAGGCCACTATAAGGCACTTTTGAACGTCATTACATGAAAAAAAAATAGAATTGAATCTAGTTGCCCCTTCCAAAAGGTAGTTTTGTATGGAGAAGAATGGGGAAGAAACTCCATACGTACTCTTTTAAAATCAATGTTTTACAATGTTATTATTTGTATACATAGTCATACGTAATTACATGTGAATACAATGTACCTTCTATAAAAAAACTACTGTATAATAACACACAAAAATAATTTATATTACAAATTAGGAATTCATGGTAAAAATATATTTAAAGTTACATCATGTTCACATGTTAACAAATATTGGAACTGTAGACAACCACTCTCAACATCTCAACCAACAATGAAACAGCGTGTGAGCCTGCGCAATCCCATAGTAAAAATCAAATAAAAAATAAAAAAAGGAAATATATATATACACATATATATATATATTAAAATTAATATTAACCAGCTTGATTTTGTCTAGAATGAATAGTAATTGTCCTATGGAGCAGAACCAGCATGTTTCCAAGCAGTCTTATCTTGAATATAATCCTCTAATTTATAATATGCTTGGTTGCAAAGTGTACTTTTAATATGTGTCTTAAATTTTCTTTCATTTAATTTCAATATATCAGAAGGTATTTTGTTGTAACATTTAACACAGTACCCCATAAAAGATGTATTTACTTTAGACAATCTAAAATAAGGTTGAGCTATTTTATCTTTATTTCTGGTATTAATATTATGTCTATCACATATTTTCTTAAAATGTTTTAGATTTTTTCTCACGTACATAATATTTTCATAAATAAATTGGCAAGGCACTGTCATAATATTAATCGTCTTAAATACTTCCCTAAGAGATTCGCGACGAGGTAGATTGTAAATGGCTCTGACAGCTCTCTTCTGTAAAATAAAAATGGTTTCAATGTCAGCAGCCCGACCCCACAATAAAATGCCATAAGACATAATGCTATGAAAGTAGCTGAAATAGACTAATCGCGCAGTCTCTACATCTGTCAACTGTCTTATCTTTCTAACAGCATACGCTGCTGAACTTAACCGTCCCGCAATAGATGTTATATGAGGTCCCCATTGTAATTTGTTGTCGAGCGTGATTCCTAGGAAAACCGTTTGATTAATAAATTCCAGTTTTTCTCCATTCAATATTATATCACATTCGCTACTTCTAACGTTTGGTAAACTGAATCTAATACATTTAGTTTTTTTTTCATTTAATACTAAATTATTAACTGTAAACCAATTTTGGACCTGAAGAATAGAGTTATTCACGTCGTCAAGATTTTGTGACCGCCTGTCTATTTTAAAAATCAATGAGGTGTCATCTGCAAATAACACCATCTTCGGTTCATTTTCCAGTAATTGAGGCAAATCATTTATATAAACTAGAAATAGAAATGGACCCAATATCGAACCTTGAGGAACGCCCATAGTCGTTTCAGACCCCAATGAGTTTACGCCGTTTACCTGAACTTTAGCCTGTCTACCTATCAGATATGACCTTAGTAAACCAAGAGATGTTTTACTAATCCCGTAGTACTCCAGCTTCAACAAAAGTGTCTCATGGTTAACGCAATCGAACGCCTTTGAGAGGTCGCAAAAGATTCCAACGGCATCTTGAGCTTCCTCCCAGGCGTTAAAAATGTTCTTTAGTAAGGTGACACCAGCGTCAGTTGTACAACGCCCTTTGGTGAAACCGTACTGTTGTTCATGAAAGATGGAATTTTTATTAAAGTGACGTAACATTTGATTGAGCATTAACTTTTCAAATACCTTACTGAGAACTGGGAGAATCGACACAGGCCTATAATTGTTGGGTTCCTTACTATCACCCGCTTTAAACAATGGTACGACTTTACTGTGTTTCATCAGATCGGGAAAGACTCCTTGGTCTACACTGGTGTTAAATATTAAGGCTAAATAGGGCGCAATGGTTTCGATAATAGACCCACTAACTTTTACAGACATTCCCCAAAGATCTTCTGTTGATTTAATTTTAAGATCTTTAAAAGTTTTTATGACAGCCTGGGGGTTAGTATGTTGAAATCTAAATTCCACAGGGCAAGCCTTAACATTATTTTTAAGTAAGGCAGCAGAGAGAGCGGGGGAGGAATTCAAAGCCTCAGTAGTTTGAAGGGGAATATTAGCAAAAAAAGTTTCAAATTCCTGGGCTACTTCTGTATCTGTATTAATAGGGCCATGTGCAGTCTCTAAATTAAATTCAGTATTACGCTGTTTTTTTCTACCTGTTTCATTGTTTATTATTTGCCAGGTAGTTTTTATTTTGTCATCAGATGACTTTATTTTTTTACTTATGTGAAGAGCTTTCGCTATTTTACAAACACTTTTAAAAAGCTTTGAATATTTGGAAACATACTTATGAAAATTTATATTAATTGTATGTTGCTTTAGTCCATAAAGTTCAAATAGTTTTTCTCTGCTTTTACGAATACCTGGAGTCGCCCAGTCGCTAAATAAGAACTTTGTGTAAATACTTTTAGTTTTTAGCGGAAAATTGTCATTAAATTGGATTTTTAAAATTGAAAAAAATTCGGCATAAAACTCATTTGGGTCACCTATATTATTGAAACTATGAGTGCATAATTTACTGGACAAAGAATTATTAAATTTTTCTAAACTTTTACAATTAATTGGCCTAAACCTAATTTGAGTTTTTTGTAGTGGTACGTAGGCACAGAACGTAATTGATTGTCCACTATGATCAGATGGCAGCCTGTTAACAATTTCCTTATGAAGGTATTCACAATTACAAAATATATTGTCAATACAAGTGGCAGAAGAAGCTGTCACTCGGGTAGGCTCACTAAAAACATTTGACAAATCAAATGATTTGAAAAGGCTTAATAATCTGATACTACTAGTGTTACTTTCTAACAAATTAATATTAAAGTCACCACATATAATGACTGATTTACTACTAATACTAACTCTTTTTAATACATCTTCCATTACAGAATCAAACACAGATAAATTCTGGTAACTGGGAGGTCTGTATACACAAACTATAACATGCTTATCAAGCTCAACACAGGACAATTCAATGGTGTGTTCAACCGATAGTCTAACAATGTCTTTACGTTCTTTAGATTTAATTGAATTTTTAATAAGTATTAATGAGCCACCATGTATCATCTGTTTCCGGCTGAAGTGACTAACTACACAATAATTTTCATAATTAATAGACATTACTTGGTTATCTTTAAGCCAATGTTCGGTAAAACAAACAATATCAAACTTGGTTTTTTCTAGAAACATCTCAATTTCTAGTAATTTGGAAGAGCAACCTTGAATATTTTGACTAAACAATTTTAAAGTATGTTGCTTTCCCTTACATGCTACCTTGCCAGAAGATACCTTTTTATTATTCAGTAATAATAAGTGATTATTTGAAGAGGTAACTTCTGTTGTCTCACAATTTAGTTTAAAGAGTTATCCGGAGTGACCCCCACAACCTCAACCGAAGAGTTAAAGATACCGGTGTGTGTTTCAGCAGAGAGAGAATACCCTATCTGGCTGGTATTGGCCTCCAAAGGTATTGGTATTATTGGTGGACTCTCCTTCGTACACAGTAAAGATTCACAACAATCAATCACTGTGTTGTTAGCAGAAGTATACAACACAGTTTCGTCACTTATCCTACATTGTGTTATATTTGCTATAACAATGTTAATATTATATGCTATCAACATAGCAATCAAATGTCTACATTCTCCAGACAGGGATAAAGTTCCCTGAGTTAACTTAAAACCATGCTAATCTATACTTCCATACTTTATTAATCCATACTAGTATTATAAATGCGAAGATACTCTGTCTACTACGATTTCACAACTAAATCACTGAACCGATTTTGATGAAATTTGGTACAGGGTAAGTTTGAACCCCAAAAAAAACACTGGCTTCTTTTTATTCCGCGACTTCGTCTGCGTCCGCAATAATCTTTTGATAATAGAAACATTAAATTAGATGATAATGTAGATAAAACAGAACTTAGGATTCAACGTTACATTAACTAAGTTAACGAGCTAGGGGGGTTCATGGTCTAAAAGGAATTGTCTACTAATCTAACTACAAAATAGAGAAGAGGACGCAGGTAATGACAAAATCGAAAACATCTCATCTTCCCACTGTTTATAAAAAAAATCGTAATAATTCAGATCAAACTACAACATCTTTAAAGCATAGAACAACATAATCAAGGCACTTTCCTAATCAGTTATCTCACAAGTCAGGTAGCAGCAGCTGTAGCTACAACTGTCCAACTTCCGCCGATACCACCGTACGATACTAATTGTTGTTCTGCACAACTTAGTGTTAGAGATAACCTGCGGGAGTCGATTAGCTAGGCACATCACGTGCACGGACTAGGCCAATAGCTATAGTCAGGTAGTAATGATGTAATCAGATTCGGTACCATGAAGTAAGAATATGAATTGCTCAGCAGGGTTATTCTGTGGCTTTAGTTCTTTTTGTTGTTTTGTAAGACCAACGACTTCCAAAACTAAAGTTATTTTTCACTTAGTAGTTTTTGAATGCGGTTGCCATTTTGCAAAACAGATTTTTATTTTTCTTTCTTTGTGCCTACTTCCTATCATCCAATCCATGAAGAAACGGTAACACTACGAAAATTAACAAGCAAATCCGCCAATCGACAATCCTTAAATTCTCTTCCATTTTTGAAGTCCTATTTTAAAACTACTGTGATGAATGTAGGTGGAATGACCTGATGCCTAAAGAATAACAAGTCATCACTAGCTGATTCACTTAAATTCACCAAAGGAGATTTTGAATACTCAAGTCCTACTTAATAAGACATAATTGATTTTCTTTAGTTCTGTCATACCGATAAGTCCAGTGACCGGTTAATAGGATAGATGCTGCAGATGACAATAAATTAAAAGAGGAAATGGAACCTTTTTAAAAAACATAAATTTTTCCTCATAATGAGACTAAAGAAAAAAGAATAGAGAAGATAAGTATAAAATAGAAAAGACAAAAGATGCCAAGGAGGTTCACTTCCAATTATTTGATAAAGCAGATATAGAAATGCTGGAAGCAAATGCAAGACATTGTAATCAACTTTCTTTAGATAGGAAAAGTTGATTCTCCAACAGTTTAGTTGAAACCTGACAGTTATTTATTTATTAGTTAAAGTCGAAGCATTAATTTCAATTAGACTATTTACAGGCATTTTTGAATTGTCAAGGAGTCGGTTAGTTATTTAGGAAGTTAAAGCTAGTTGCTCGTTCTTAAACCATGGAGAAGAACCTGCTAGAAAATCCACGGACACTCTTTTTATTTAGGTTTCTACAAAATAATGGCTATAATATTCTTGTTGCTTCTACGTATATGGTCAGTTAGACTGATTTATCAAAAGCTGGCTTAATGTGTTGTTTATCCACAAGTCTCACTGGATCCTAGTTCAAACTATCGATTCAGGTAACGGGCTTAGATACAACTGCCCAACTTTCTATCCAGTTACTAGTTAGCAGCTTGAAGTGATTCCGTTAGTAACCGCACGGCCGCGGGGCTGTTTGTATAATATTTGTAAGTTTAGCTCTCAGTTCAATCTGATGCTAGATGGAAGCTGGAAGTATCCGCAGGAAAGATAATTATTATTCCTGGAGATTCATCGAGTACGTCTTTGTAGTCTTGTTTCTTTGAAATAAATATTTTCTGTTTATTACTCGTATTCAGTTACTCTTATCAATCTAACTTGAATATATTTATTTGTATTTAAACATGGCTTTCTCTATATCAGTTTCCCAAATCACTATTATTGTAAATTTGTAATGAAAAGCTCAATGTTCTTAACAGTAAGTACTAAGGCTTTATACACCTAAGAAACTATATTTGGCATCACTTGAACCCTTACATCTTCTTCAGATAAAATAAAGGCGTATTCAGAGCTGGCCTTAACATCTCAATTACAATTAAAGCAGTGTGCGTGAGAGCTTTTTACTTAATGACTTTTTACTAGGATGGCTATATCTCAGCCTTGTTCACTTCGCTCTTTAAAATTAAAAACAATGAGATGGATATTTATTTTACTTCCAGTTTTAGCGAAAATATTTTGCTCTGCATATTTCTTAATAAAGAAGTTTATGTATGAATGCATTTCTTATTAAGCCTTGTGGATGGTATACATTTTAATTTGGTCTTTGAGAAAGCTGATGCGGTGGACTCTTTATTCTTTTGTATTTTTTCGTATAACAATTTTGAAATTAATGAGAATATGGAACAATATGAGACCATAAATATGTCTCGATCCGTTGCCAATTAGTTTGTCTCAAAAGACAAATTCCATTACAAGGTATTTATATTTCAATATTATCTTTAAACAGTTATTAATTGTTAGCATTAACAATTTCGTCTGACGTGACAGTGTAACTGGCGGGCAGAATATTGAGACAATTTGCGAGGAGCTAATACCATTTAATATTAATGACAGGATGTGTACACGACTAGCATTTTAGATGTTCACGTCAAATTTAAATTATACACACATAAGCCATTCATTTATTACCCATGTTCCAACAAACTAAATAAAGCTAAAAGTTTATTGAGGTTGTTTTTTTAAGAGTGAAAGACATTTTCATTAGGTACTTCTCAGAAATAAATTACGCAACGTTTAATAAAATAAGCTAGAAGCAAGAAAAAAAGTAAATTTTTAATTTAAAAACATTTATCAAAAAACACAGAGCCGGCAAAATAATTTACACACGCTTAAAATAAATGAATATTTCACAGAAAACCCATCTCAAATGCAAACTTCATAAAATTAACGGCATTCGCCCAAGGCTACGTAAATATTCCAGGTTGGCACACAGCGGAGCGTCGGCACGTCCTCGCGGAGCACGTTAGCCGATCAAACATTAAAGATATCGGGTATCTGAGCACGCCAAGTGTGTACACTGCGCCGCAAACCTATTGCGTGTGATAACCCGGCGCTTGTCTGCACGTCTCATCTTCGATCACTTGTTTGTGCCAATTTCAAGAGTGCTACGGTTCCTTGCGCCTCAAGTGTATGCTCTCAGTGTGCCTGTAAGGGCTGTAAGGGTTGTTTTGCAATTAAGATCCAAAACATAATGAAGAAAAAGCCAATTACATAACGTTAAAAGCACTAGAAACTCATCCAGTCAATGGTTCGTGCTATAAAGAGCTCCCGGTACTGCTACTGTGATGTCGTTCGGAAAGAGAATGCATTAGCTCAAGGCCTTTCGTTGGACAAACTTCCTGAACACTAAGCACTATAGTTTTATTTTGTTGTTTTTGTCGTAGTTTTCCCCTAATTGTAGGAAACTAGGAACAGTTCCTTCTTGGACAGAGTGCTCGGGTTCGGAAGAGGGTATCTAATTAGGGCGTTTCTTTAGAAATGTCTCATTTCTTGAAGCTGAATTGCTACTTTTACAGAAAACTTGCCAACGGTATGGTCTGAGGAGACGGTTTTCAACGGCACTTCAATAGAAACAGAAAGAATAAGATTCCAAGCACGAGTAAGTTCAGTATCAATAAGTAATGACTAACAATTTCGCTACAAAACTTTTAACAAGAAAAAGTGTGGCGGGAGAAGTACCATGAGTAATTTGATATTGCGTCTAGTTACAATATGTTTTCCATTATCAATAATTATTAAATTATATTACTCCTCAAATTGTCTCAACGTTCTCAAACGACTTTCCACAAAGTCTTACTTGTATCCAAAGCCCGCAGTCACCGCAACGACACACACCGCCATCTTTAATTAAATCTATATTAATTCTGTACCTATTACCGAGGCTTACCCGCAAACAATGGGACGCGAGACTAGGCATTGTGTTCAATGTACGGTTCAATACCGCGTTTGACAAATTAGAGAATAATTGGCGACGCACCGATTACTCGGCGTACGTTGTGTCACGGAGTATGGAGCAAATGGAGAACTATATGTTAAACCATACGTATTTCACGAAAAATAAGTCAAAGTTTCTCGCAGATATGTTTTTAGATCGTAACTAATTACTTATGCGCGGCACCGATATTTGACATGTATTCCTGGAAGATAAAATATTAAAGCCGTTCTTTAATTTCGGTAGCAGAGTCCCTCCCTAATCACTTTGTGGTGAATCTTTTCGGTTGTCAAATATTGTGTAAAAACTGCTATAAGTATTGCTATTTATTTGCGTCACCATTTCGGTTATTCTTCAGAAGGAGTACTTTACAAGCTGCCTACTATTGTCTCCTCCATTTATTTGATGAGAGGACCTGCTCTACTGGCTTTGTCCTGCGGCGTATTGATAGCGGGACCAACTGTCTACAGTTAAGTAATTATAATCTGTCTGGATTGTGTAGTCCTTCGAGGACAATTATGTTTTGTAATCAATGTTTTATGTGATGACAATATGAGCTTACGGAGGAATCTATTGTTCGCGCCACTTCGTACTAACACGAAGGTCCGCATTGTTCCGAGCTCACTCGCACTTATTCGGATAACAATAGTTTTCTAACAACATCAGTTTTAAAAACAAACTACTGCGTCCTTATTTATTTTATTTTATTCACCATATTACTACGTCTTTATAATCCTAATGTTTACTTAATTAAATTAAACCATCGCCACAACCCGTATCACATTACCATTTAAAAACATCACAAAGTGCGCCAGTATTTTCCTTTGTGCAGTGCTCGCAATTTGAGCACATTTGCATCCGCGCGAGCAACCACTGTCAGCTCAGATAAGCACTAATATCTAGCGAAATGGACGCAGTACCACAGAGTAAGAACATACAGAAAGACTTTAACTAAGAATAAAACAGTTTCAAACCACAACAGGGGCTTAATAAAATTATTCTAGAAATGTAATTGTCTCATAGAATTTTACTTCCGTTTACCAATAGCCAAATTGTGCACTCTTCTCCTTTTTTGAAGTCAGTTAAAGCGCCCAAGATATTGTTTAGGGTTGGTAAATAACTTAAAGGGACGCATTATAGCTGCAACCAGCAAACAGTTTGTTTGACACGAGTATCAAGCTATTAGGTAATGCAGACTTATTTACTTCAAACCTAAATTTTAAAAATAACACTCTGATTTTGACTTAAATCTTTGTACGTTTCGCATACTCTTGTGCAGGAAACACATGACATATGCACCGAGTGGTGCTTCTTCAATCACCTACTCTGTGGCTGCAGATGAGCACTAATATCACTTTCCTACATCTAGTGAAATGGATGCAGGACTTGCTAGGCTACAATACACGATCACTAATGTACTGCGTATGTACTGTGTCTGTACTCTGTAGCGCAGGTCAGTGCCGTGTGCTTTAAGTGGAGTCCAATTCAGTGTTGAGGCTTAATGGGTGCGCTTTGTACGAGCTCCAAATAATGTACAGGGTTCTCATTTTCATAATTTATGAATGATTAGGATGAATTTTTGAATAAATAGGGTTGCGTTTCCATTTGTTGAACGTTAGGTAGTAACGCAGTACAATTTGGTAGGACTTTATTTAATGAAAAGTACTTATTTTTGCGTTCCCTATTAAGTGTTGAAAAAGGATGATAAATAGTTCACTTTTTTTCAAAAAGTTTTTACGAGTATTTAGATAACCTTTTTAATTTAAATTTATAGAATAACGTAACAGCGCCCGTCCTTCAGATTCTGTTACCAGGCAGTTTCAAAGCCCTCAAACTATAGACGGTTGCCTAGTGTTTGAATTTCATCCAATAAGCTTGAAAATGTTTCATAATTTGCTTTAGAATCTAAAATTATGATAAGGAGAACCTTTCAATACAACTAAGTGGTTACGAGAAGATTCCATTTCATTGGAAAATGATATTAAAACCAATAAACATACTCAAACATTAACATCAAATTGACAAACATTAAGCCTTTGATATAGTATATCGAGAAAATTAGGAATTTGTGAGCGATACTCCGCGGGGCACAATATTGTACCGATGCTCCTGTACACAATACTACGTAGTTTTAAAGCTGAAATATAACACTATCAAACGATAGAACAAGTCTTACCACGGTGAGCAGCCCCGCGGGGCTCGTTAGGTACCTACAGTTGCCTACACAAATGGATCACTTCATTGCCCTGGGCTATGACCTGGCGGACTAATACTTACAACAATGAGATTTAAATCCTGTTGATAATTTACATTAAAAAAAATATTAAGGTAAATCGTCGAGAAGGCTTTGAAGTAACCATTTTCATAAGGTAAGGTAAGGTCTGTTTTCAATTCTAAGAAGATAAGTCACAAAGGGTTTTTGTAGAACGATTTGTACCTTATAGATAGACACTACACTTTCTAAATCACACCTTGGTATCGAGTTGATTTATTTATTTATTGTTAATTAAAGCGGTACAACAACATAAATTAACATAAAAGGCATAAAGAAAATAAAGGTATTCAAATTGTCAATTTTGTTGTCTGCTTTACAATTACTACAATTTGAATTAAATTAACATGGAACAGTGGACATCCAAGCATACTTTCTTTCACAGAACGCAACACTCTACTCACTTTACCTACTTCATCCATCCGCAACACATCACATCCAGTTACCTGATGATAACCGATCACAAAACTCCTCAATACGAACATACATTTTTAATACGATAAACCTCGTACACAACACATTTCACTAAAATCCTAACTGGCAACTTTAAAGTTAGCCCAACTTGGCCATTGAAGTCATAAAGTTATGACGCGAGTGCCTGCAACAGGAAAAACTTGGCAACTTGGGCCATGTTGCCAAGTTTCGGTGCACGCTAGTTAGAAACTTGGCAGCCACTGCGCTTGACATGTCGCTACGGTACAAGAGTCGCGACTACATTTTTGGGAAAGTTACTTTACATATTTTCTTAAAAATGTTTCGGAGACACTTAACTATGCGGTGGATGGTTTAGTAGATGGTTTCTTACAACAAAACAAATGTTAGCAGAAACTTGTTCGTACTTTGGTATATACAGAGCCACATGCTCATATTTGCAAATGAAATTAGTTTAGGTTTTTGCAAATTTGTGACTGAAGACAATCATAATAAGGTGCCAAAGAAATCTTAGTTTTAGGCAAAATCGACCGCATCATTGCTCATCAGACGAGAATGAAAAATCTTTAGTCATTTACAATTAATTACTGGATAGCTCTGTTACAAAACCTCTTCACTTAATTAGTTGCAATTCAATAATTAATGACGCTCAATTTACCACAAACGTATGAAAACAAATTACATCGTTGAGATTCGCACTCAAATATCCAATTGGAGGGAATCTGTAATGTGAGACTATCAATTTATTTAATTAAACAATTTGATTAACATCTGCAAATTGTTTAATTACAATAACTTTAACAATTTAAGCCGAAGCATTTATAAATGCATTGTTCGGTTTTCAAAATGGAGTATTTCAGTAGTGTCAGGTGTTTCAGGCCCTGACGGACGCGTCGATCAAAAATGTCGAAAGTCATTGAATCGTGGCGATACAATCGAATGAAATCAATTAATTCTGTATGCAATTTAGTCACTGCTTTATACTTCGTACTCAGAAGATCATTTTTTGTAATTATAAATGATCAAAATATAGTCGCAATCTGATAACGGGGACAATCAATGTCAAAACCTAGATAAATATAGAATTTGGGCAGAGACTGGAACACAACCGACCCTAAAAGTTAGTAGAATTATTCCCCAAGTCACAATAACAATCCAGACCTATATCTCGTCTATTTTTAGAGGTTTACCCTTATCACTTTCAATTAACGCCAGCATTACCGACCGCTATGTAGCTGTCTGCTTGCCCCTCAGGGGAGCTGGCGTAAAGAATTACTCAAATAACTCTTCCACGAACGGGAGCACGATATTATAACAAACAACGCAAGGGGATGATAGAGGAAAGCTTTAGGAAACAAAGTACAGGTCATTGACCCGCAGTACATAAAACGTCTATGTACTTTGTGGCAATAAACATGAATAAACGAGCACTTCACACTATACACAGTTTATAGCTCGCACTAAAACTTAATAAAACACTCCGCGCAATGATGTTCTCCGCGAAATGTATTGAAAGTATTTGTAAGATATCAAGAAGAATTATTTGTAATTTGTTAATTTATTTAGCTTATGTATTATTATATTATCACAATTTAATGTGACGTTTTTATGTTACGTTATGTTTGTATTTTAACATTTTTAATTATCCGTTGTGTGTACTGGCTGATACACATTTTGTAAATTATTATAAGAAAATTCAAAAAACTTAGTTAAATTAAGTTTGTTAATGGTGCCGATTCCCTTGTTCACAAACTAGACTAAATTTAAAGAATTGACATCTCTCTTACTAACATACAGCGAATGGAAAGGACGGTGACATTCCGTGACATTAAAGAACTAAGTTAGCGATGTCAAATTAGTTTTGCCTTGAACTTTTTCGTATCTTTAATCCACACGTTTTAAGATGTCAACTATAATTGTACAGATGTCTCAGATCCACTGGACAGAAAAAGATGGAAATAGTCTAATTTTAGTTTAGTTTGTGACCAAGAGAATCGGCACCATTACCACCTTACAAATTCTTTGCAATCTATTAAAAAATATGGTACCTGATGCTTCTTATAGATGATACGGATGCTTCTTATCCTTTTTTAAAACAATAAAACATATTCCCTTTCGATCTTGTTAAGTAATCACATTGATTTAACTTTAAAACCAACAAAAGAAGCCCTCCCCGTCCTCCCTATCCCGCCCCCGTCTAGAGAACAAAGTACTCTAAAAAGGACTTTAGTACCCCAAACATATTTATCGGCCGTCATCCTTCCCTCACGTGTGCGTAAAGCGATTTTTTTAAAGAAAGAGGGTAGACGTGTTGTAAAACCGAGTTCGGATGTCGGACCCGGCTTATTAATATTCTAGTCAAGGGGAACCTCAGCGGTGTTGCGGTTTCAAGTGAGAATGGATGCGGGGCTCCAGGTGCAAGTGGTAGAACGACACTTTTTTTTTAATAAAATATTAATCTGTACAATAAAATAAAATTTAAATGTCTGTTTGTTATGTCAAACCAGCTTTATTTACTCAATAAATATGTATGTTAACACGGTACTGACAATAATCTTTGAGCCAATTCTTAGGTTTTAAGTAGTAAGCTTATTTATATTTTATAAAAAGAATTAGGGTTCCGTGCAAAAAAATTGAAAGCCCGTGATAATCAACAATAACGTATTAATTATATTACAATATGCTCGGTATGAGTTTAACAGTGGTACAATGTTAAAGAATATTTTAAAGATAAATAAATAGAACCTTTTCCTACTTATTATTATAAACAATTACAATAACCTCAAACATTTTTGGTTAAACTGACGAAGATACTTAAAATTTCATTCAGTGTTTATCAGTAAATAATTCCGACTATTAATTCATTCAATAACGTTACGGTTCTCTAGTGGGAAACTTCACCACGCGAGCGGTTCTGCCGCCACAGCCGTCACAGGTTAATTTCCCAAATTCCGCGAATTTCCCACTAAGTAGTGTAGGTAAGTTTTTTACGGTTATTACCGGGTTGGCAGCGGGAGTGCGTTACGTGGGGCGGATTGAGGCTCGGCCGGCGGCGTGCGGGTGGCGGCGTGCGGGGGGCGGCGGTTAAGAGCAATCCCTTGTTCGCAAACCGCTTTGTTTACGAACTGTCACTTAGTGAGGGTGTTCCTCCTAAATGTGTTTATAAATCTTTAAACACCGTTCATTGGTAATTATATTTATTCATTCATTCTGTCAGGAACGATTGTTTAATTAACACGCTTGGCTATTTAGTGATCACACTTTGAATAACGTAAAGGTACAATAACGTGCTAAGCCGTACTTTACGTGTAATAACGCCGCGTATGAGCATATTTTCACTTCCGCGTCCGCCTGGCGTTTGCACTCCGCCAGATGATTAAACTAATTACCTCAACTCTCTGGATTAAAACCCCAGGACGTAGTGGCGCTCTACAAAATCGGTGTGAATATTTCCTCGTCGAGCAGCGCTAAAGGGTCCACATCAGAAATTATTTACAACACTATTACATGTGCCATTAAGCTACCATTATGGCCCCGGCGTCGCCATTTTGATGCCGAATTACATTTTACTCGATTTAGTGTAATAGCACGCGCGGTTGCCTCCTCCACTTTGACTCGTAATGGTTGACTTAAGTTTCTCAGGGCAAACGTACAATTACGTGAATTGCTTGTATTCAAATCAGTCCCAGGTTGGGCGCCAACAGTCAGGCGTTCCATGTAACTTTTGAATTTTGTAAGTATTGACTAACGAGCAACCTTAGCCTCTAATACAAGTGATATTCAAACATTCATGACACAAGGTCCCGTAACAAAATAATATTTACCATCTGAGGTTGTGTAGTCTACTTTAGTATTCAAGTCACTAAGTAAAACATGTTGTCATCTAGCTTTTATTGTACCCTACAGCTTTCAACAAAAACTTGTATACCCAGTAGCCCAGATTGCGGTAAAAGAGAATCTTACGCAACCTTATACGTATACTTTCCCCCGAATAAAAAAACTCTTATTCATAACAATTTTCATGAAAGGCTCGCGTGGAATACTAAAGGAGAGAGAGACTGAGAGCCCGGACTCGTTAATTTGGAACAAACGCGGCACGAGTGGCAACATGGCAACTGAGAATCTGTAGAGGAGGGTAGAAAGGGAAAATTAAGCAAAAACTGTTATATGTCGCCGAGGAATTGATTCGGAGCGGCAATGTGTTACGAGAAGATTGAGTGAGGGGGTCGAAACCAGGAAAATCTGTGGTTCTAATGGCTGCCGAAAATATATTAGGCATGTGTAACGTGTTGTTGGCCTATTTACTTTACATTTCTTCCAGATTTGGTTCAGTACAGCTGTTTTTTAAATAGTTGAGAAAACTGTGTCCCTACTAAAAGTTGGTGTCGATATTAATAGAAAATTCACTAGTAGTAGGTTACGTTATTACAATAACGCCAGCAGCAAAAGTATTTAACTTCTCTCGCCACACCAAACTTCTGTAAACTCAACTAGCCAATGAAACACTAACTCTCTCTAATATTATTCGCCTGAAAGCCACCTCACCCATAATGACTACATCGCCGCTCCGACTGCGAACTAGTAACTATAAACTATACTGAACTTTCACATAATTAATATGCGGAGAGCTCGCGCTGATAGTAATGAGGTACTAAGTGACGTCACTACACGTAAGTTTTGAAATTGGAGCGACAATGACGTCATAGGTTTCGTCGGCTTAGATTTGATTTTCATTCGGTCGCTATGGTTATTTGGCCGGGGGCTCTTGGTTTAAGTTTTAGTTCAAACGGTTGCTATTTGCTCATTGCTGTCTTAAGCTGGCACGTCATGTACGAATAGGTATCAAGAAGTATTTTGATGCATATAGCTGTAGGTTCAAGGACAAACTAAACCATTCGTTTTGTTAACTTTAGCTGAACTAATACGAATATTTACAGGTTTTCATCTGTAATTATTCGTATTAGCTTACCTAAACGTCATGTCAACATGAAGAAGTTATTATAAAAATGGATAGACCTACCTGTTAGTAATAAGTCACTCGTTATATTATGTGACGTCACAATACCCAAGTTTGGAGCACCCGACCTCATAATACACTATTGCCTTAGTCTCACGTTGTTACCAGTTGGGTAACCCGCGCTCCTCGCACAGAACAATAGCATACGATGTGTGGTATGCGAAACACTACGTCAATATGAAGTTAACCGCGGATATACTTGTTTGCTGACTGCTTCAACTTTGCCTTACAATACTGGTTACACAAGCTATATCAGAGTAATGTATGCTTACTAATTTAATAAAGCTAAAGAGTTTATAAGTTTCTTTGTTTAAAGGAGCTAATCTATACAGTCGGATTGTAATATATTTTTTTTGTGATAGGCAGAGGAATATAACATCACGTTGGGCGCCCGGGGGCGGAGTAGTACCCAAAGACGTTACTGCTGCTGGTACAGTATTAAAATACGAAAATTGTTTTATGGCTTGATATCCAATATTTATGAGTTTTTTTTTACTGCGACCCGGTAGATGTAACGTTTTTCGGCTAGAATACTTTAAAATGGAAGCGAAGTAGACTTCAGGACTTTTATACTCCGCAGTGGGGCTAGGTTGATTTGATTGATCATTCCTTTTTACCCGTATTTTGTTAAAACTCTGATTCCAGAAAACTAAATAGTTCCCAACTGACATGCTGAAGCTGGTCCCTTATTTAAATAAAACTAAACAAAGCCCAAATTAGAATTTCTCATCCCAGGTGAAACTGCCAAAAAACCGGCCTGCTTCGGTCCCTAATTACAGATAGTTGTCGAAAACGGTAGTCTGGCTATACTCCCAACTTTTTGCGGGTAGTCGTTGAAAGTTGTTCTCATTAGTGTGAGCCGAGCTAATGTCCACGTGTGACGGACATGTTTCGTAAATAACCTTTTTGGCTGAAGGACCAAGGTTTTTTGAAGGTCTAAACTATAAAGTTAAGTATATACATAGGCCCAGGGCCCAGGGATATCGGTTCTAATGGTTGCTATTTGTTGTCTTCACCAAAATTGTAATGAAATTAGGTCACACGTGACGTAATTTCTGAAAAGGTTATCTAAACATACAAGTGGTCAGTTTTTCCTCATTTCCGCTCTTACCTCCCGGGGTTTGACCAATTTGATTGTAGTAATATTTCGTGTAGCCCCAAAAGGTTCTCATGTGCCTTTATCTAAGCCTTGCTCGTACGTTACGTATTATAATTGGCTTAATACGCTACCTAATTATTTTTATTTCTCCAATATTTTGAAAGACCGACACGATCAAAGTCAGGTATCCCCTTGACGTTCTCCATATCAGATGGAGGCGGACATGTGTCTAAACGGAGTGGAAGGTTGCTAAATGCGCCATGTTACCCATACTATCTACCTACAGCTCGAAACGGGAGATGTTCTGTATTCCCACGGGGACCATATCGTATGCTACCTTCATATTATTTTATTAAAATGTACTCGAGATATTACTGTTTGGAGTAACAGGAAACAGTTGTGTACCTGGAACAAACAATAAAGGATGATTAGTTTTACTTATTCATAGCAACAATTCAAATATAAGTGGAGATTTTAGAAATAAAACGCGAGCGCACTAGCATAGAGGGCTCATTCGCTTCGAACTCGCCCGAGTTCGCTAGTGTGATCATGTCCTAAGGTGGGTCCTCCACAAAACAAGGAAGTCATGAACGTAACTTATGAATGTTCCCGAAAATGGCATAACTTTCAATCAATAAAATAATTAGATTGTTTCTCTAACAGCCGGGAAATTCGGAGCCCACACAAACACATTATAATTAGACAATAAACCGCTTCGGTTATATCAAAGTTCAACCGAGCACAGTTCACCTTTGATTCGACAGCCGAGACCCTATCGCTTCAATGTACCATATTTAATAATCATACAAGGGTAATACAGCCAAGTAATGAAACACACATCAAACGGGAGCCGGAGGTTATTGCCACGTTTACTGTCAGACCCGACTCTCGAGTGGCAATCACACCTTAACACCTTTGATGTGAAACGCTTACGACTGCGCCTTAACTTATTACTTTTCTTGATATTCAGATTTAAATGTTGAAGAAGTGGTGTCAATGGTATGAAAAGTAATATATTTCTATGTTACGCAGTACGATACAATGACAGAATTGAGTGTAGGTCATATTATGAGATTTTTACGTCGATGTATGTGAATAACTCAATAACACGGACCGATCTGGTAATCGAACTCAGGACCCCAAGCTTAGCAGTCACGTTTGTGACCACAAAGCGAACAGGACGAATGTAAAACTTCTATTTCCCAATACTGTCCAACTAGTGCTTGGAAAACGGTTTCTTGGTATCGATTATGGCACAGTACAAGCAAGTTCTTATTCACAAGTTGTATACCTACTACAATGGGTGAAAGTCAGCTTTGGCGAAGCAAAACAAAAGTCGACCCTTTAGTTAGACGGTTACGACTCAAGTCTTTCTAAATACCTAAATAAACTGAAATAACGCACACCATTTCAATAAAATATTCTAGGTGAATAGATAATGTTTCAGCTAAATTAAACGTAACATTATTTGCTTCGTATTGTCTAAAGTTTATTTGGAAGTTACAACGGTCATGATATAAAGGGCTCGAAATTGAGGAATAAAATGTAAACCAAGCGGCTGAGTTACATTTGCATGAATAGTTTTATGAAACAGTTGGAATGAGTCGTCAAAATGATTCGAAACAAAGGTTTTCGTTTTCGTAGGCTACCCTTTGATGTATCTCTTATGAGTCACAAAGCGCAAACCTCGCTTTATGTCGCCTAACCATGCTGCACCCTGGAATTGCTCGTTTGGTTGGTATTGTCTACCTATTGTTACCTCTGACCATTCAAATATCCTGAAAGGGGACCTGCAACAATGCGTGTAGACTCGCCAATGGCAATTAGCATTCTTCTATCAGCATACTCTCAGCCGCATTTTAGTCTACTTTGATGCTCTTTGCGAGTCAGGTCTCTGTGGGTACTTAATCAATTAATTAGGTTGAGAAATCTGTCTCAACATTAGCGTTTAATAAGGACTTAAAGTCTTCTCCGTTAACGAGTGTAATACTTCATCGTAGTAAGTGCTAAGAGGAGCTCGTGGCTAAGTAATAACAGCCCAAGGGTCGATCCGTCAGGTTAAGCTACGCTTGCCGCGGTTGGTCCGTGGATGGGTGACCATCTTTACATACCGAGACTCCTCCGTGCCTCGGAAAGCACGTTAAGCCGTTGGTCCCGGCTGTCATACGTGGATCTTTGACAGTCGTTACGGGTCGTCAGAAGCCCGAAAGTCTGACAACCAGTCTTACCTAGGGGTATCATATTACCCAGTTACTGGGTTGTGGAGGTCAGATAGGCAGTCGCTCCATGTAAAATACTGGTATTCAGCTGCATCCGGTTAGACTGGAAGCCGACCCCAACATAGTTGGGAAAAGGCTAGGCAGATGATGACTTCATCGTAGTAATAAGCAAATTGGCTGCTATCACGGGTACCACTTGTGAAGTTCGCAATACCAAGTTTCAGGCTTTCGTGTGTATTCAATAAAGTCCAATCTAAACTTTTCGGCTTATTATTAATGTTATTAACTCTTACAAGGTTTGGCCAAGTCAATTAAGGCAATGGCTGAAACTTGCCAAGTCCGTCACTTGCGCCAAACGTAAACCGGGATAATAATTTGTCACGGGTCACTTTGAACCATTGTTTATATAGCGAGTCAGGTAATTGGGTTTGTGGTCGTGGCCGCTGCGGCAGGCGCAGTGGTGACGGATCAACTTCGCCCAAGTTCGGGGAAGTTCGGCGACAATACGGGCACGTGGTCTTTGTCAACACACTCTTTGAACTTTGCTAAATTGGGATTTTATTGGCGGGAATTAGAAGCGAGAAACTGGGACGTGGTTAGGGTTGGGAATAAAGTATGTTGAAACTTGGTGTTTAAGCCCGGTACTACAAATATCCCAGGTATTTGGGATATTGAAAGCTAGAATGTTGACCAAATGCTTCCTCAAGTAATAGCGCAGTCACTAATATAGATATCTCCAGTTGTATGAAACGCCATCATAATTGGCAATAACCTAAACAAAGTGCTAGATCGGAAACGAACAAAGCAACATCCAATTCCCTTCTCGATACACCTTCGAACAATGCAAAACCAAATTCTCAATATTATTCAGAATGCCATAATCCTAAACAATAAATACCGAGCACGTCTTGTTTCAAATCGTGATAATGCTTCCATACAAATAGCAGGTCGTTAAGCTGTCGTTGTAATCACGGTCGGCATTCACCCAGACGTTTACGGCGCCTGCGCCGCGGACCAAGCACTTATCGCAACTATATTTTACTTTCCACGTAACGGAAAGGAAACAAAAATAAAAGATATATTCCTGATTTGGGAGGGAGAGAAGAACAATGTGTTTGGTACTCTTATCTTTGTGTATCTTGGAATTGTCAATGAAAAAGTTTTCCTGGAAACCAGCGATGTGTGGGTAATCTTGCACTGGTATCACTGCCTATTGGAAAGCTTCAATTTCGTTAATGTGTCGATTTCAAATGTAGGGCAAAAATACCCACAAAAAGCCCACAGACTTTTTTGTTTTCTCAACTTAAATGAATATTATTTTAATAGAAAGGCGCCCAATTTTATGAGATTAGATATTTTATCTTGCAAATATGGCCACGAGACTTGGTGACATAAACATACATATATAATTAGCAATAGCCATGTTTTACTAGACGGCATACAAAAGTACAAATTACACTAGAGATGCTAAGTACTTAACTAAAAAACATTCTTCTATAGTCATTTGGAATTATTAAGACCAATTAATGCCTGAATTTTCTAATTTCTAATTATTATAAAAGTAATCACAATATATTTTTCTCCGTTTAAATTTCCGTCGTTTATTTACTGGTCCCACGTAGCAGACATTTTTGCGCATCGAAGTTATTTATGATCACTTAAAGACAATATTTTATTAGCTTTAATTCAAACGTATGTCCTAAACGTACCTGACTATTCAATACACTTTCTTTACGTTTGTCACAAACGTGATTCTCTTACGTAAACAAAAACACGATACCCGGAAATCCTTGCAAGTGACAGAGGATGAAACAATACATGGATGTTACGGAAACGATAGTCAAACACAGCAAGACGCCGCAAGTGGGCGACGCTAACATGGACGACAAATAACCGATCGGATATGTGACGTGTGTCAAGTGAACAACATGGCGGACGAGATTTATATTAGTTCTGTTAGTCGGGGCTGTTAGTTGTCGATTGTCTTTTATTTTTGGTATGAAACAGACACGAAATAGAATGTATATTTGGCTATTTTACTGTCCGCTCTTGTTAAATTTTCTATTTGTGAAAACTGTCATCCTGTTGAGGCTTTTACACAGATAAAAGAGTGATCAGTCAGTTATTTTAGGGAACTAGTAAATCTAGAACGTAATCTGATCAGAGCATTCGAAACAAACATTTAAATAACAGCAGAACCGTCGAATTTAGAGTAAAATATTATTACTGTGCAACTTCAAGGCTAAGACCGAAAGAAAGCCCTGAAAACATTAATACTGAACAATAAACTAGAATTCAGATTCCATTATATTTTATTAATCTTTCTCCCGGCTCCCGTGGGTCATAGCGTGATATCATATAGCCTATACTATTTCTCATGAATTTGGCTATCTTACACAAAAATATTATTTTCCAAACGGACTGGTAGTTTCAGAGATGAGCGCTTTAAACACACAAACAAAAAATCTCTTCACCTTTACGATATATTCTTAAATCGACGGTATTGTTTACTCGATATTTTTTCTAAAATAAAATTAGACAACTTAAGATTTCAATTCTGAGATACTCTTGGTACCATGTATTTGAGATCTTATTATAACGACCGTTTTCAAGTAATTCCATAAAGTGCTCTTGATATAACGGTAAACAATTCCTAGAAAGGTCTAGAAATAAGAAAGTATTTCTATGAAATACGAATACAATGCGATATTCTTGACCCAGCAACTAGTGGTGTGGTATTTTTGTATCATCTTGATACGATAGAATACTACGCGGTTGAATAATATTTTCCATCTAAAAATATTACTCGTAGCCATCATTATTTCTTTGTCGTGTCTTGTATATTTTAATTATCCTTTCAAATTACCTGGAGCGGAAGAACGGTGGGTATACACAATAAAAACATAAACACATGTCATTTACCCATGTATTAAACCCACGTTAAGTTTGAACAGGAACACCGTATTCCTCAAGAATAGACCATTTCAAGTGGAATTATTGCTGCCGTAAAATTTCATAGCTACACACACACACATACACCCCCTCATGCTACGAAATATAACACAGGTGTACAACAACATATTGCTTCTATACCTACAGTATTTTAATGTGTTGAAAACAATAAAAAAAAAATTGTTGGTTGCTGCTTAGTTGGCGCCCACGTGGGACTCATTTCAATTATAACGGACGAGCGGAGAATAATAACATTTAGAACGGAATCCTGTTAACTCTATAAAAGATTGTTTTATTCATAAAATGAAACTCAGTATTTGGTGTAAATTGTGTGACAACTCGGAATATTATCCAAGTTTATTCCCGTACAAGTTAAACGTGTTTGCAGTAACATTAGTTTCTTAACAAGTAGTGGTTTCATATATTATAAACGTTCCCATTACGCCACCGCAGCGAAAGTAATTACAGACAAGAATCATATTTAAACATATTTGCGAAACCCACTTCAAGTAGTAAATCAAACTTGAAGATATGTGCACACTCCTCCGTTTTAATTACTTTCCTCAATCCAAATACACGAAGAATTCGAAATACTCTCATATCTCGGTGAAGTTGCTAGATGTTCGGACAAGTTGGAAGTTTGAAGAAGAGGGTTTAAGCCGAGATCCAGTTGCACCGTGGGAAGGGCAGCGAGGGATTGGAAACAGAATTAATTGAAATAGCGAGATAAGAGTTTGAGGAGCCGTCTTCTGGCGTGACTGTCAGCCTTAATCCGGCCGCTTACACGGATAATCCGGCGAGTTCGAGTGGACAGCTCACTGTTACCCCGTTCGGTAGAGCACGCGATGTCCCGAATCTGGTCGGCTTTCAGTATTTGCGGGGAGGATTTAAAATGTTGACGCGTTCCGGTATTTGAGTGAGACAGTTACCTAAGAGGTTAATTTATTTATGTGAAGCGTGTTTTTGTGAGGCTTTGTGTGAGGCTTATGGGGGATAACAAGAGTCCGATTGTTTCACGAAATATCGTGCTATTATGTCATCCTTTTTTATTTAAAATGAATTGATATATCTTTTCTATTCACATAATGGAAACTGAAGAAAATAGACCATATTACCATTTTTATATTAACAAAACATACGTAAGAGTCCTAGAAAACCTGAATCGGTATAATTTCTGTATTGGATTATATTCATACTAAGCCGTCTCCCAATTTGTCATTTTTGTTACACAAAATGAATAAGATCCAATTTTCTTAGAATTATTTATGTACAGAAATACTGATTTACTGTTCTGAAAGAAGGCAGTTTGATTGACAGGTCAATTCGCTCGGCTTTAGCCGGGAGAGCGGAGCCTTTATCAGAAATATGACATAATAACTTGCGCGATCGTTTTCTTATTGTGCTTATAACAATTATTTTAATATTACTTGGCCTGAATACCTAAGTGCTGGTTTTATTTTTAGGTTATTGTATATAAGCTGAAATATAGTATTAATAAAACCTAAAAAAGCAATAGAAAAATATTATTTTAGAATACCGATATTTCATTTTTAACGTGAGTTCAGAACCGTATAAGCGACAATGTACGACAATACATTGTGTAGGTAACCCTTCGGGTCCCAGGTGTGACAGCTATGAATGAATCATGAACATAAAAATATATTGGCGCCCAGCGTGGGACTACTTCATAACTGAATCTGACCATCGGAATTCATCTTATCCAACTTTTATGACGGTCACCGTGTATCCGCAAACAAAGCAATGTACGGGAAACAAAAGTTGCCGATATATCGTATTTTCTGTAGGACCATTAAGTTGCGTCCGTAAAACCCGGAAAATGGGGCTTAATTTTTAGGATTTCGTTCCACAATGGGTAAAGAGGAACTCTTATGGTGTGTAGTCTTTCTGTCTGTCACAGTTCCCTTTTTAGAAGAAGTTTCGCTTTTTGCCGATTTTTACCTAGACAAGTGGGGGCAGCGTGGCTGTTCAGGTAGGCGTCGAGAGTGCACATTGAAAATAATGGAAGAAAAAGAATCAGAAACAATTTTAATTCTTTTATCGAATTCTTCTTATTCTTTTTTCTAATTTCGAGACGTGTGATAGTGATAGTAACGTTACTATCACTGAATTAAAACACATCTCGTGCTTGGAGCTACAGCCTGCCTCATTTTACCCCGGGGCAAAAGCCTTCCTCAAAACTCTACGTGTGGACGGAAAATAAATGCGTAAAAAAATCCTAACAAGTGATAAGGATTAATCCTTTATCTTGCATCAAGGGAAGGGAAACATTTTACTGAAGGTTGGCCTTAGTTCCTTACTTAACCGACCCTATATCCGGCTACAGAGTTTTACACCGGTTCTTTTTTCAGATTAAAAGCAACATGAACCTCATCCATCTCCCGTGCTAACACCCTCAGGCTTTATCAACTCAACCATATTGAAATTATAGGAATTTTGTGTTCTTTCAATTTGGAAACCTTCGACCCTTTGAAACATATAAAAATATAGCAGCAAAATATACAACAGACCTCTCCAGGCAACAGAACCTTTGGCAAAAGGACTAAGTGCTGCGTATTTTCTTTCAATTATAAAAATACAAGATTCTGAATACAGAAAAAATAAATTGAACTGTTTTGAGAATAGGGCACAGAATACAATGTCTAAATGAATCATTGAATTCATCGGAACTTGTGAAAATCAAACTGTTTCAGCAACATATCCCTGCTAACACAGAGCCAACAAGCGTGAAATGTATACACATAAATAACCCTATGTACTGCAGAGCTAGCACTAAAAGGGCTGTCAACATTCAACGTACCCTAGACCCCGAATCAGTGAACGATACAAATAAATCAGAAGTTGCCTCTCGTCTCCTACATAATCCAGGATTTATCCGGCGGCTTATCAGCGCAGGGCACGCGACGCGTCCGCTCCGACCGGCTTCCGCACGATAAATAACAAACTTCGGCCGAAATAAACAACTTTAGCTTATTAAATTTGGATTTTAAATGCAGAACGTGGAACTAAAATAATTTAGGCTCGCAGATTTATGTGTTTTCGTTCGCATTTCTATCTCGATTCGTATATTTTGTAGATTGTTTTAACTTTGTTTCGAAACAGTATTACTGAAAATGTTAAAAGAGCTAATATTTTATTTAGATATAAAAGCGAGCACGATCTTTTTTTTACACTGTTAAGTTTTGGCATTTCGACAAACAGCATATTTAATAGAAGCGCTCGGGGCAAGCCGTTGCGCACGAGTGATCCGGCTTTTGTAGCCCTTGTGTGTTAACATACGTACTGGAAACTAAGTTTTAAACATGTGAGGGCTACAAAACTCAGAATAAGCCTAGGTTCTGATTAATTTGTTTATTTGTACCATTGTATTGATTGAGTTATTATTACGAAATTTTTTTTTTTTATTTTCCAGTCTAGTCTAAACATTGTCGGGGAAGTCTTTAGAGTGACAAGAAAGAAAATAAATGTATCTTATCCAGCCAAAACACATTAATTATAGGGGTAGAAGAGATTCAGTAGGTACCCACATGATTCTAGAATCCCATGAGTAAAATTTTGTGTGTTCCATACATTTTGACTAAGTAAGTGTTGTATTTTTATATAAAATAGTAGATTTTTTTAAATGACCAACGAAAAATTTCATCGCTGGGTGATCTAGAATCACGAAGCTACTGAATAGGCTAGTTGACACCACCATCAATTAACTTACTTTAAAAACGCGATTCTTCCATAGATTTTGTGTGGCAATTATTTGGTTTGGTAATTAAGTGGTCAATTATTGGACAACTCAATTGTCTACCTATTTATTGATTTTAAAGTCACAAAAGAACGAATTTTACAGTAAATTTAAAATTAATCAGATTTTCTGGGATAAAATAAAGCGCTTTTGGAAACGTTTTTAACTTGTCTTGGAATTATTGATAAATGGTTTCAATAACCCAATTCATAGCAAAAGTTTTCGTATCAATGTCCCTTCCAGCTCGTGTAATGTGACGAAACAATAATGCCATCATCGGCATAGCACTAAGTACAGTATTCATTCGAACTAATAACTAAACTACGTGGAACTGTCCGCTCCAATGGACTGTCAATGAGCCAACCGCGAGGTTCTTTGACTATCGCTGGTGAACCTAGTTCAGTTTCCGAGTCACTGAGCACCTCTATACCAAGTAACTAGTATTTTGGGTAATGACCTAATAACTTAATACTATGTCAGCGGTTTATACTGTTTGTCGGAACAGTGATGTCCATTCAACAGCGAAACCCTTCAAAAATAATCCTGAGTTAAATTTTGGAGATCGAGTTATTTTAAAAGCATGTGAATTTGTGGTGAAAAGGTGAAGCATCTTTATAAGTAGCGCAAAAAAAAATATCGACGGTCAAACCACAATTTAAATATGTTTTTCGTTTGTTTAGACGCGCTAACCTTCGAAACTGCCAGTTAGATTGACGTAACCGAATGCGGGTGAAACCGCGGGGTATAGGTAGAAATTATTCCATTTATTTATTTTGTATACATATATAATTACATTTTTAAATATTATTATGAAAAAGATATAAAAACATTTAAAAATATAAAAAATAGTATCCCACCGGCGTCGGGAACAGGGTCCAAGCCACCGGTGGTCAGGGCTCCTGAGAAAGGAATCTCCTAACAATACGCGCCGTGTCCAGGAGTACCGCTTTCTGAATCAAGCCCTTGATCCAACCGCCCAACGAGAGCCTCCTAAGGTGTTGGTCGAGGCTCTTGGCTATTATGCCATTGGCCGTCACGACTATCGGCACAGTGATTGCTGTACTCACATCCCACATGTCGACAACCTCGCGAGCCAAATCAAGATACTTCATTTGTTTATCTTTCTCAGCCTTCACGAGGTTCTCGTCATGCGGGACTGTTATATCCACAATCACTGCGCGACGCTCTAATCGATCTATCACCACTATGTCAGGCTTATTGGCAACAATAGTCCTGTCAGTGATGATAGATCGATCCCAATATAATGTGATATTGCCATTTTCAAGAACTGGGTCGGGCACATACCTGTAGTAGGGTACTTCCGATTCCACAAGACTGTATTTAAGGGCAAGCTGCTGATGGATAATCCTGGCTACTAGGTTATGCCTATGCAAGTAGTCTCCGTTAGCCAGACGAGAACACCCAGATATAATGTGCCGGATTGATTCCCCGGGACGGTGGCATGCCCGACAAATGTCAACCGTACCGTCCTTCACAATATATCTCCGGTAGTTGTTCGTCATTATAACTTCGTCCATAATTGCACAGACAAAACCTTCGGTTTCCCCAAAGAGGTCACCAAAGCGCAGCCAGGATACGGACGCCATAAAGTCTACATCAGGCCCATGTAGGGCCCGGTAGTAGCGCCCGTGAAGCTCCTTGCTCTTCCATACCTCCATGCGATCATTAGTATCCAATACTACAGGTATGCGCCAGTTCTCGTTCGCTAAGGAGAGCGGGGTGAGGCCCTTGTCCACTAAGACCACCTCTCGGTGCATACCCACGTCGGCTTTTAGGAAATACTCCCTGAGACTGCATATCTCACGGTTGTGCAAGGTCTTAGCATTTAAAAAGCCTCGACCTCCACACTTCCGCGGGACATACAGTCTCATTACCGATGACCGTGGGTGATGCATCCGATTTGCGGTCAACAATGTGCGGACCCTCCTATCCAGGGCATCAAGTTCCGTCTGAGTCCATTTGAGTATGCCGAAAGAGTACATCAAAACCGGCATGACCCAACCGTTGAAGGCGCGCACCTTGTTTCCGCCTGACAAAAGACTATTTAATACTTTATTCAGGCGGCCAAAGAAGCGCTCCCTCAACGATTGTTTCATATCGGCAGCATTGATGCCTAACGCTTCCGACATACCCAAATATTTGTAGGTTTCAGTTGAGGAAAGGGATCTAAGGTTTATGGAATCCGAGAGTTGGGTTCCCACAGATTCCATAATCTCCCCTCGCTTCACATGCATGACTGCACATTTGTCCACACCAAATTCCATCCTGATGGCACTACTGAAATTATTATTAAGAATGAGCTTTGACAAAAACTCTTCAGAATCGAGCAAGGCTGTCGGATTATGAGACGCACCCGTCGGCGAAATCATCCCAAAAATAACAAAATAATGGCAACACAAATAGTAACCACTCAAAGAGTCTACAATACTAAACTGTCCAGATACCAACCCTACACTACCACATAAACACCTAAGGTTGCGATAAAATCGATACCGCTTAACCCTCTGTCCGACCTTTTGTTGGCGAGTCGTGAATCAAAAGTAACGACGCGTCCGTACTGGAAACGCTAGGTAGGGAGGAAGTAGATGTATGGAACATTGTACACGTTTCAAATCAGGCTTACAAACCTACCGGCAAAGTTAGACTTCCCTACATCTTCTATTCACAACCGTTGTCAAAGCTACGACTTAGGTTTCTTCAATATTAAAGTGCAGAACTTACTTTCATCTAAACTAATATTGAAAAGAGAAAGATCTCTATTTTTGTTGGTAATTGAATAAAATCGAATACTACTTTCCCGATTTTAAAAATTCTTTCTCATATGGATAGCTACATTATCATCAAGTAACATAGGCTACATTTATATATAAAGAAGTTATGCATCTGTTAGAAAATGTACACAGACGAAATCGCAGGCAAAGGCTAGTTGATGAGTAAAATCTTAACAAAGATAAAAAAAAAAGATAATGTATCTGTCAAACATGCGTTTACATAAACTGACTAATAAGACATGCAATGTATTGAGTTAACAAATGTTGAGCGTCCATGTTTTGCCAATAATGACGTAAAATTTTTGTAATTAAAACATTACATATTAATTGCATTTTACATAATTTCATAACAAAATACAAACAAATAAATAGTAATTAATGTCAAAATTTACAAACAAAAATAACTATTTTTTTTACTGAAAACATATTGTCCCATGGTTGTCAGTATTTTCCGCAGCATTCTCAAATCCTTCAAAGGATCACTAAGCTCTGGTTTCCAACGTTAACTAACATGTTTTTGCTGAACAATATGAAAGAATATTGACATTGATTGATTGGCACATCATAACCAAACTATGCTGGTGGTACAAGTTCTGACACTAGATTTCAGTTTTCTTTTCTTTAGCTACATTTGAATCTTCCTATTCCACATAAAGGAATAGCACATCCAGGGGCGTACCAATAGAAAACGGCGCCCTGCGCACCATCAAAGTTTTTCGTAAATTAACATAATATAAAAAAAAAACTTAATTTTTCATCAAAATCATGAAAGTAATATAACATTATGAAATGGTTTATTGTAGTGTATTTTGATTTTAAATTTTTATAATTGGCGATTTTTCCGCCCAAGGGGGGCGCAAAAATCGCCAAATAGGCGCCCGGGGCTCGTGCTCCACTTGCCCCACCCTAGATACGCCTCTGGCTACATCTATACGGTAGCGGATTATACGTTCCGGTGTTGTGCTGTCATGGCGACAAGTGACATGAAACTCACAGGTGTCATATTTTATTGCGACAGTTTTGCCGTGTTTTATTCCGAAGATATATTGAGTGGGACCAATTCAGCTTGGCCCTTGGGCTTTCAGTAATCTATACTAATAAGGCTGAAGAGCTTTTTGTTTGTTTATGTTTTTATTTAAACGCGTTAATCTCTGGAACTACCAGTCGGATTGGAAACAAAAAATGTTTGTGTATGATAGCCAGATTATGGAGGAATAATAGATATAGGCCTCACATTATACTAGTACCCACGGCAGCGGAGCAGTAACCAAAGACGTCACTTAACCAGAGTGAAAAAAACCACGCATACGAAGTCGCAGGTAGCAACTAGTATGATATTTACAAGAAAAACTGAATAAATAGTAAGGTAGTTGAATTTTCAAGATGTATTGTTATGCCTGAAGTAATTGGATGGTCCATTGTTATCTGGAAGAATTCATCTGAAATAAAATGAAGTAAGGGATTATTTTTTATTAAATCTTACTTTGAATCCATCCACTTTTCGAAGACGTTATTAGGCTTACAAAAAAAAAAAATACAAAAGAGTTGTTTTCTATTCTAATTTGTTGTTCAAGTTCTTCATGAAAATCTCAAGCAGACCTGTGAAAGGACTTTTCAATCCGATTTTATTGTAAGATTCTAATCTTATGAAGCCGCTCGCTCATGCATGAGGTCAATTTTACCGAAACCACTGAGGAATATTTCTTGGATTTTGTGTTAATAAAGTGAAAATCTCCGGCGAAACCTAGTAGTGTTAGCACTCAGTGCATTAATATTTCAGCAAAGTGTTACTCTTCGTTTTTATGGCGCCGTCACGGAACACCTTATTTATTTATGGTACGCGTATAAGTTAAACTTTTGATCCTGAAGGATGAAGGTGGAATACTAATCATGGCCTTCGGGAGTAGCAACATACGTACACGTGTCGGAAGACAATCTGCCGGGCTAGCAGAACTGGTATGATGTTGAACTGTCATTCTTAATGTCAGATGTACCGATGACGTCATGAAAGGGGACAACGTAGAATAGACGAAGGTCTAGACCCGGCCGGTACTGTAATTATACTAAACTAGATCCATAATGTAAGGTAAATGAGTTGTGGAACAAAATGAGAATTATATGTAGGTATAGCAACAAGGATTACTCAATTAACTAAGCTACTGTGTAATTTATACTTCATATTATAAAGTTTAAGTTCGCTTGTTCAAACTACGGGTCCGATTCCGAAAATCTTTCGCTAATAGGAAGCTACGTTTACCCTAAAGCTATATTTTACCATCAAAAAAATTAGGGACCCGTAAGACAAAATCACGCGGGCAAACTCGCGGGAAATAGCTAGTTGTCTGTGAAAAGCAACGGTGAGGTTAATTTTGAGTTCATTTCTCTGAATAGAATTATATCGTGGTGCATCATTGTAACCTGGAACAGAAAGTTTTATGAAGTTTCTAGTACATAATACCTTTGAAGAGAGCTCGTCTGCTAGTTGAGCAGAGTAGAGTACCTTTCTAACAATAAATTATACTAGGAAAAGGATTTCAGCAGTTTATAATTTATAAATATAAATAATTTTCTTTTGTTTCCTTGGGAGTTTCTATTATACTTAAGTAGTTTATGTCAAAGGCAAAGGCCTACAGTTCAAAATAAATTGTGAAGTGCGCATAAAATAAGGTTTTGAGAGGGAGATGTCAATGTAACCATATAAACTTGTATCTTTTGTAATAAAGCTCAGTATTTTATCAGCATTCGTTGTGTCATTTACTCATACTATCATCCGCACAGTTTTAATAAAGTCATGCTCAAATATGAATGTCATCTGATTTTTAGAGAGGATTTCAATGTTTGAGTAACACTTTCCAGAAATTTTGACAGTAAAAGATTTTGTACACAAATAAAACAAAATAAACTTCTTTCTTTTCATACTCGTCCAAACGTCCCGTTCATTTCTAACGAGTATTTAATATACACTTCTATCGCAGAACACGATGAATGAACAGCCAACAAATATTTAAAAACTCGTTGGTTTTAAACTTGCAAGCTGACGTTTTACAACGTTATTACTTCAAGATGGCGTCGTAAAGGTAACGGTCCTCGATTTCCCGGAGGCGAGGGAAAATCAAAGTTCGTTTTTATTAAAGCCTTTAAACAAGTTTTTTAATATCATTTTATGATGGAAATAGTAACTATGTAGGTTAGTACTTTTTGTTTAGTGAATAAATTTTAAGTTTTCCGATTGAAAGTCAGCAACAGTTGTGGTCATAAATCTATAACTAATATTTTTCTTTGAACTGAAGTAAAACTTCAAAACCATTCCTAATAAGTCTGAGTCAGGTAATAAGTCAGCCTTTGTGCAGTTATTTTCATATTACTTAGACATTAAGTTTAAATAGCCAGGCGTATGTTTCTTCACAAATAATCTCATATTTTTTTAACAAGCCAATATTTATTTAAAATATAATTTAGCAAAAATGTTGTCCTCTGCTAACTTACAACTAAAAGACTATTTCAAATAACATTTTAAAGAAAATGCCCGTTAGTGATGTAGGTATTCTCTATGGGCGGAAGTCGGGTGGCGCGCGTCATCCGCCGCTAATGGCGGGCCGTCATGGCCGCTGGCGCTTCCGGCGGAACGACCGCAACTATTTGATACGTCGCTTAAATTGTAAGGGTATTCTTTTTGCGAACACTGAAGGTCGCTGAGGAATTTATATTTAAACGAAAACAGGCATTCGTTGTCAATACTAATATTAGTATAACTTAAAGTTGAAGACTTTGTACGTTTGTTTGAACGCGCTAATATAAGAAACTGCTGGTCCGAATTAAAAAAATATAACGCTTAAACGTTATATAGCTCGTTGTTCGAAAAAGGCTTTATGAAATTACGCTACGACTTATGTGACTTGACCAATAATCAAAAAAGTTACTAATTTCTAAAAAAGTTATTAATTCAGGCTTGCTACATAGTGTTTGCCACTTTATCTACAAAAGATAGCAATAACTACAACATTCTTCGATTAGTTTAAGCATTGGTGTTAGTCTAGTGCATTATCAGTTGTGTAAGTCCGCCTAAGCAATACAAGTCAACATCCACAATACAACAAACCACAAAACTGTAATCCAACCCTTCGACCAACAATACGATATCATATTTAAGTGGCCAAACATCAACAAACAGTACATCGCAATTCAATCTCCGTGCACTACATGGAACTAATGGTGGCAAATATTAAGTGTCGGGCCGGCCATCCGTCTCCGTCGGCCTGTTTGTCCCGGCGATGCTATCACTCACGCCGGACAGCAGTGGGGGGAGTGTTTGTCAGTCGGCTTTCGGCAGCCTAACGAGCTGGACGTCTGTTGATGTTATTAAGATGCGTTGAGTCACTTATAGCAGCGTTACGGTGCGGACGTGTTGCTGATACGTATAATTTTGTTTATCGTTTAGCGCGGCGAAAGCCGTCGCCCGTAACCTAAAATCGTCATGACTCAAAAACTTGTGGCGAACGAACTGCTGGCGTTCCTGCAGCAGAAACTGGACGTGATGGACGAGGTGTCCGCAGTCCAGATCTGCGCCACGAATTTCAGCGAGGACGACATCGCAGCTTCCAAGCTGCAACTGTTCCAGTTACTCAACAAGAGTGACAAGATGGTGTCCCGCCGGCGTGACGGGACGAAGAAAAGCATCCAGGACATCATCACGCTGTTAAAAGAGACCGACCCTGACGACGTGCCTACGTTTGTGGCGAAGGACTTGAGCAAGCTCCCCCCAGCCACTTTCGACCACGTCGACGTAACCAGCCTTCTGAAGGACATCGTCTTCTTGAAGGCAAGTTTGGCTGAGGTATTGAGGAAGTTGGAGGCTTCTCAGAGCACCGTTACGGATTTGCGCGCAGAACTCGACGAGTTGCGCAATTCGGTGACATTAACTGGGTCACCCGCGGCGCGTGTAAGCTACGTAAACACGTGCCGAGGTGCAGCCTGCCTCGATGCATCGATTGCAAGTTACGCGTCAGCAGTTTCGCCGCCGGCGCTGATTGCTGAGTCTGCGTCGCGCAGCTCCGCTCCCGTCCCCGCAGCCCCTCCTCATAACGCTGCTCGAAACAAGCGACCAGCTGAACCGCTGGTTAATGGCAGCACCTCTGCTGCTCCCCCCGCGAAGCCCGTGCTTGTAAAAGCAATGGATCGGGATGATGATGACGGTTTTGTGACTGTGCGACGGAGGAAGCACCGCCAACGAAGCACTAAGAACCGCTGCGGCCAGGCTCCTCTGGAGCCCAACGTTAAACTGCGTGCAGCGAAGCCGAACACTCCGGTGTACATCTCGCGCCTCCACTACACCACTGAGGTAGATGACATCGTTGAGTACGTGCGCCGGAAGCTGAACTACACGGCGAGGGTGCAGCTGTTAGAGTCGCGCCGCAACGTCAATTTCAAGGCGTTTGTGGTGCGTATCCCGACGTGCTACCTCAACCTGGTGTTAGAAGAAAGCTTTTGGCCGCAGGACGTGGTGTTCCGTCGCTTCCGCGGACCAATTCCACACGACAGCACAAAGACGTAGTGTAGTGCTAGTGAAGTGTTACTAACTTAGGCTTAAGTTTTATTTACTAACAATTTTTGTTGATAATTATATATATACTTAGGTTAAGGTATTTATCTATGGGTCTTTGTTACCTGAAAATAAATGGTTTATTATTATTATTATTATTATTAAACGGTTGAGGTTCAAAGGGTCTGTTAAACAACCATTTGAGTTGCTTTTTATTTGAAAGCATGTGCTGGCTTTGTATTCCACTTTGTGAACAGATTGGTTATACACATATGCATCTAAAACAATATGTAACACGTAAGCTGGCAACATGCAACAGATGTAAAATAGAAGGGAAAATTACTTAATAGTGGGCCGGAGCGATAAGAGCGCTGTCATTATTTGAACATTACCATAATCTTTAGAGCCATTATGTTAATACTTTAAGCCGTGTGTTGATGTTGCCCGGAGCACTAACGCTTAAAGGTTAATACAACGCCTATTTGGTTGAACCCTTGACTTGGAAGGGTTTAACTGGTAGCCGTTAAGGTTAAGTTAACGATGTATTGATTGATCTAGAGTTACATAACCATGCATCATGTTCTTAACGTAATCTAGATTATCTGCAGTACTGCTATTTGCTTTCGCAGTCTTCGTTATTTGGATAGCTTTATTTCTCGCTTTAGAGTTGGTAACAGCTCTCTCATGAACTGAGTTCAATTTTCTAAATGACATTACACAGTACGTAAGTTTCCATATAATGTAACACGCAATTACTATCGCCAAATCCTAACACGCGACTCAAGTCTTTAACATAACACAAGTATTGACTAAAATCGGTTACGCCATCCATTGCCAGCTCAGTACTGCGCGCATTGTGTTTAATGAGCTAATTACAAAGCGACGCAGTGATGGATCGCTGTCTCGCGAGTATACGTTGATGAGTTTTTGCTGGATCACAGCTTCGGATGGAACGGTATGTTCGACGCTAGGGGTATTAGTGCATGTTATGGAACATATTATTGGATGAATGAAAATATGGGGAATAAAAACCTATTTTTCCATAGAAACGGCTGATTTTTAAAGCTGTTGCAAGCATCTAATGAAGATAGTACTCACATCTACGATTGAGTGATGCTGAATACCTGATTAAACAAAAAATGTTAAATACCTATATTTGCTTTCGATACGCTATGAAAAAGAGACTTAATCGGTGATAAGCATAACAAAGAAGTAGATATCTCTACTACCAGATTTGAACAACGAAATTCCGATCCCATTTTCTGGCAAAATTCTATACATGCAAATACCCGCTAACAAAGTCAGCGAAGCACCGGGATGTGATCAAAATAATTTAATCAGATTGAAGCATTGTGTCTACCACAGCTCATTAGATGTTCACAGAGCCGAAACAAGTTTAAAACGAGCACTAAAACATGCTCTGCTCAGCTTTTCAGGAGCATTACCAGCGATGCGTGTAAACAAAGACATTACCAAAGTAAATAATTATACTCGTAACAGAGATAATAAGCTTGTAAGATGAAAGTCAACAACGTTCCCATTATGCAGCGTTCAAGTTTCAAGGAATTGTTAATATAAATGAGAAAAGTTCTTTTTTTTTTTCATTTGTTGTCTGTTATCGCATTAAATACGAGCAAAGTTTGTTATTAGCGAACAGTACTAAATGAAAACTGACGGTATACAGGAATAGTTCTGAAATTAATTTAGGTATGAGAGTATAAATATATAAGAGTATTAAATATGGATGGCAACTGCGAATAATGGGGTACGTTTGTTGCCCGGGCAACTCAGCCTGCGTCAGACTGTTGGAGGAAAAAAAGAATCAAAAGCGAAATTAATAAAATCCGTTCCCGGAATAAAAACCTCCGCAAGAAATATAATATAGAATTTTACTCATAAAATGTTATTAAGATCTAAATGAGATTACAGCAAATATCAATTTTAGGAAAAGAGTCCCACGCTGGGCGCCAACAAGAAAGTTCCACAAAACCTGAGTTTAATTAACTTTAATAGATTATATTACATCACTAAATTATATGTTTAACGTTGTTATATGGCACTTCGCAGTATCGAATTATATCGGACGTGTTTGAGCTCGTAAATCAACTGCGAGAGGGGGGATAATACTTAAGGAGCTATTTTGTTACTAGGAGCTTTTGATATTAATACAAGTCTTTTCAAAGCCGAAGTACGCGGCTTTACATAACTGTAATATTGCTGGCAATAGAGACAGTATAAACATTATATCTGATACTTTCCAATTTATTTTGCTATTGAAGCGAGTCCTAGTCGTCAGTCTGAATTGTATAGTATATTGGATATGAATCTGCGATGTATTCAAGTATTATTTATAACCTACAAATCCAATATGATTGCTGTAGATTGCTTTCAATTTTACTCTGGACATTGTTATAGGGATCACATAACGTTTTACGTGCCTTGAGTACATACATATGTATGTAGTACAGCTATCAAACAGAGAACTGCCCAATTGGTCTAGTGGTCGCAAAGCGCTACTGCTGAGCGTGAAGTCTTGGGTCGGATTCCCAGGTCGGGCAAAGTGTTATTGGGTTTTTATTTTAGTAATTTCTCAGTAGCAGCCTCGGGGTCCAGGTTTGTGCCCGGTTGATGGCAATAGGCTCGACCCCTATGAAATGGGTCTTAAACATAACTGGCAAAATGTGAGAGTAGTAATGGGTACGCCCCTGCCTAACATTTTTTGGATTACAGGCGTGATGTAACGAGTATGTTATGTTCTACATCATCACAAAATGAAATGTAGCAAGAACTATTTAAAAACCTTATTTACTAAATGTCACATTTAGTAAATAAGCTTCTGAAATTGCTTTCATTTTCGCAATAATTCAATAAAGAGAAACATTTCGCACAGTCGACATTTATCTAAATGTGTTTTTGATGTGTGCATGCTTTTCAATGAGCGTGCAGCATATGTACAGATGCTATCTCAACAGTACACACCACCTGTGTCATGCGGGTATATTGTGTTTTATATTTGACTGAAAAGCTCGTTTGCTAAAATTGAATTTGATGGTGATAAAGCGAAACGAACTATATTTGATAGCGTTCTGTTTTCAAAAAAGAAAAAACTAATATGGATGGACATTTTGAATTCGACTTGACGTTTAACGTCATCTGTCAATATGAACAACGCACTGACATGAATGTTTGTAGCTGTCAAATTAATGAATTGTCTACTAGATTAATGATGAAGCAGCAATAACACTAATTACTTCCAGAAACACGTTTATTCATAAATATTTCAATGACCACTCTAATCTAATCCATTAGTGGTCCTATTAAGCAACCGGTTCAAGTAATTACAAGAAGTCCGTTTTAAGAGTATTTTCGAGAAATATTCCTAAACGTCATTAAGTTCCTGAAAGCTCATCGGAGCATCCATTAGATGACCGGAAGTACCGGCTCACGGGTTGTTAGAGGCTTCTAAAGCACTTCCGGTAAACAGGTGACCTGGGGATATTAGATTTACTTCGTCCACTCTCGTTTAATGTTGTTTTCTTTGAAGTTCCGTGTCGTGTGTTTACCTGCAACAAATTAAGGTTAATTAAATATTGCGTACTGCAGTGTGCTCTGGGGTTAATTAAAAATATATGGGTTTGTTTAGGAATGTGTTTTGGTTTACAAGTTATTTGTTCATTAAACAGTGTGGTGCTTCGTAAGCTCGAATATAAGAAGAATTTTCGAAACAAAGTTTATTATGAAAATTAATGAAGGAATTTTGTGGTTGATCCTTTTTAGGATCAATTTAAAAATTCGAATTAAATAAGTCGTTATATTAAAAGATTCCATTAAATGTTTTCAAACAGCTATAATAAGTACCTATAATTTAGATGATATTCTATGCAGTGAGAAGTTTAAGACTTCATGATTATTCATGAACTGTCCACTCAACAAAGTCATGACCTTGGACTTCGATAAAGTCCAGAAGTGGAAACAACATTGCCAAAGTTCTATCTATCAAAATACTACAGTTTCTAAAACCACAGTTCGCTAATAAAGATTCTTCACACACTCAGTTGGAAGTTCAAACGACTCATAAAAGTTAATATAACATAACATAACATAACATAACATCACGCCTGTAATCCCCGAAGGGTTAGGCAGAGGTGTACCCCTTAGTACACCCACATTTCGCCAGTTATGTTTTTAGTCCCATGTAATAGGGGGCGAGCCTATTGCCATCAACCGGGCACAAATCCAGACTCCGACGCTGCTACTGAGAAATTCCTGATGGAAAAACCCAATAACACTTTGCCCGACCTGGGAATCGAACCCAAGACCTCAGGCACAGCAGTCGCGCTTGCGACCACTAGACCAACGAGGCAGTCAATAAAAGTTAATATGAGAATAGATATGAGTTTTTAACTCTCCTACAGTCGTTACAATCAAATGCTGTCAGCGGCGGTACGAAGAAATAAACTGCTGTTAGGGTGCGGTTCTGTTGATAACGAAATAGTGGAAGGACTGACACGTGGAGCAGTTCCATCAGACATATACATAGATACTAAGATTTACATTTACCTAGACATAGCTCAGTTCTTACTGTCTAAATGGTTTCAATTTCTATCTGTAATACAAATTAAAACATAAAAGTTAATCGCTTAGCAACCAGATTCACCTCGATCCAAATGTGCGAATAAACTAGAAGCCAAATCCTGCTAATTTCAAACGTTCTAAATTAAACAATCTCATCTTAGCGACAGTCAAAGTAAAAAGGTAGATAAGTCAATTAGAGCATTTTGAAAACAGATTAAGGCTGAGATTAGATTTCTATCGCTCCCTAAAAAATAGTAGAATTGTCCTCCTTATTACTAAACAAAACCAAGATCAAACTACGTGGTCCAACACTGAAAATGAAAGATATCTTGTAGCCCTCACTTGAACTCGCTCCGCGACTCGCTACCGCTCGTCCCACAGCCAGTCGCCTAAAGCGAGCATTACAGTAAAAAGCTTCATTTGCACTGAAGAAACAATCAAGACAAGCCGTTAAGTTAAAGCGTTGCCATCATTGACGGGATACAGCTGAGATCGCTTCAAGCGCTTTATCGTATCGCTCCAAAGCCCTTTATCGCTTGCCTGTAATGTGCACTAAGTAATTTCATTTTTACGACACGTTGTCTCAGCGGTATTTTTTTTTGCTTTTAAGTTGAGAAAGTCGATTATAACTCGCGTGATGATATGGAGGTGGAACGGGATATTAAAGTAATCGATTGTATTATGGTGTTCGCAGAGAGTTCAGATTTCGGTGAAACCGAAATTAACCTTGTTTCGTTGATGAATAAGCGAATTTATACTCAGCTTGCATCCCTATCCTTTAGGATTATCTTCTAAGGAGTGTAAAGGATGAGAATGTTATCATGTCAAGACGACAGATTTGCGTGTTGGGCATCCCGTTCGGCTGTGCAGACGATGTTTACAGGCCAATAATACTAAATGAATTGATAAATTGCTAAAAGCTTGTTAGTCATGACCCCTTCCGACTCGCATTCGTTACGAAAACTGGGTTCCGTTTATCTTAACGTTTACTTACGAACTTGAAGTAGAGAGAGGTAACACACACTAGACCGGTCTTAAGTACCTAAGTACCTATCGACAAAACCGCTGTTTTCTTTACAGAGTAGTTTCCCGAGTCGCCTATAGATGGCGTTGGTTAAGTTATGTTTAAGTTCGGAACTATTAGTAAGAGAAACCCAAGTTAGTTCGTGAGGCGGCATAAGTTACAGTCAGTAATGTAAACAGATTGATGCGGAGCATGGACCAATCGACTATCGAGCATAATCGCCCGGCGGAGAGATAGTTAAAATAATTAAAATCTTCCTAAGTTTCCAGCACACAGTAATTCCTCTCCTAATCTTATCCATCAGGTATTTATTTGTGAAGATGTAACATTCCTTTGTGTAGATACTATCGTAGAGCAAAGATAGGGGTTCCTCAATACAGATATAGTCTGTCTATAGGGATTAGGAGTGGCTCAAGGTGTAAGCAAGTGATATTACTCCGACAGCAGGGCTTAGGCACTGCGCTGCAGTTATCAGGGATCTCTATTCACTGAACTAACGGACCGTTGCCCCTAATGCTTTTCAAAAAGTTGTATATTCTGGAATATTTTTTCATTACGTCTCTTTGATGAGTAGAGGGTCCAAAACACGAAATGGTAACGCGGCTTGTGGTAGGAGTTAACTGCTAGAAATTGTCACGTAAGAAAAAGTGTTATGCCTCTTCAGGTGACCTTTCTTCTTCTTTCTCTTAGTCTCTTTCTATTATTTACAGGTGTGTAAGTACGAGTATCGAGTTTCAAGCAGCAAGCATTGTGCGCGGCCAGCTGCCTACTAAATTTTTTAGTCTAAACACAGTGTAGATTCTATTTAAAACCTATTTTTTTGTTTTAACTCATATGGGACTTCGTTCCTGACCGGGGTTTGCACACCACACAATTTTTTATCATTTATTTCCATAGATCAAGAAATCAGATATATAAGACAAAATATGGGTGTAACTTTATACATATATGAAGAACAACTGGGCACAGGCTCCACGGTTAAAGCTCTCCACAAATTGTTTTCTTCTGAACCAAACCTGAACCTTCCATAAGGCATGCATTTATCTAAACCCTTCAGCATTGTTGCCTTAATATATAGCGCCATTATTTACTCCCAAATAAAGTAAGTTACTGTACAAACGTCGGCGGGCCGTGCACACAATTTATATGGTAATCGTCCGGGACTCGAACCCACTGCGGCCGTTCGCCTCTTTATTTAAGTTACGGATTGGGCAGTTAACCAAGAAGGGGTTGGGTTTCCGGGTGCGATGGTGGCAGAGAGATGTCTTGTTTGTTGAGGTAGTGCGCGTCGAGGAGCCTGTTTTGAAGTTTCAATTTATAAAGCGTAATTGCTTGCTTGCAACGAGAATGTAAAAATGGTGTATTTTGTAATACGCTTTCCATTTTTGTTTATTACTAGTTTATGATCGCGACTTTGTCCGTGTTAATGTCGGTTACCACGTGTTCCCTTTTTTTTTTGTGCGGAACATTTTTTTTCTGAAATAAAAGTAACCTACTCTTTATGATATTAGCCCTTGAAACCACATTCGTTTCGAAGATAAGCCGGAATCATGTGACTAAGAATGCAAGTTATAACTATAACTAATTTAAACAATGATTGTCAACAACTTTTCTCATTCATCACTTAAAATTCCATGAATTATTTAAAATAGTTCCAAGTTCTAAATGACACATTCCGTGAAACACTTTTGAGATCTTAAACTTCTTCAAAGCAAGGTTCCCACAAAATTGGGCGCGTGTCCCATGGACCCACGTCACAATGCGGTGGAAGGGTGTGTCGATCTTATTGACGGCTATTTCAGGCATTCATACGATCGGCTATTATTGCTCCGGCAAGGGATCGACCACCCATGGGAGGGACCTTTCGACATATCCCAAGCGCACTATTCATTGCTATGGATTATTTGGTCTATGCGTAACGTAGTACCTGCTTAAAGAAGATTTTATATTTCCTTATTGTTGGAAAGATTTTATTTCATTATAGCTTCTGCCCGCGACTTTAGTTACTGCTCCGCCCCCGTGGGTCGTAGCGTGATGTTATATAGCCTATACTATTCCTTATGAATCTGACTATCATATACAAAAAGATTTTTTTCCATTTCGTCTGGTAGTTCCACGTTTCAACAAACAAAAACTCTTCAGCTTAATCATATTAAGTATGGATCAAGTTATGATTATTTAGATGGTCATAAAGGCTATAATCGCTCTCTCTTCTACTGGACTAGACCAGTCCAACAGAAACACACACAAATAAAACAACAATACGCTACATTATGCATTCCCTCGATTCACCAAACCAGCCGATCCCTGCGTATTTCGGAAACTGATTATGATGATCGAGTCGGCCTGCACTATCCATACAGCGGATACTCGATACACAACACTAGTAGGGCTGTCACTTGAATTGAAACAATCATCAGTTCAAGTTATAATAATACATTCGAAAGATAAATATTGACTGTGTAGCCAATGATTACAATTGTTCTGCATTTAAAAGGATACGAACATTTAGCATATCGATGGAAAATACAGTTATTCTTTAATCCTTTTTGTTATCTGTTGCTCAGTATTCAACATTGTTCGTATTTACTTACAAACTAAACAAATAGGATACATAAGAAATGAATCCCTTACTTAAAAATACACTTCTCAGGGACATTCCCTCCTACTCCTTTTTTGTATGAAATACGGATTGAATTTGTGCCAACCCTGCAGGGCAATGGCGTCGCTTCATTGGCGCGTACAAAATCCGTCAATTTGCTCTGCGGACCGCTCAAAATTAATAAAATGTAATATCCAATGAGCGAACTGAATTCCATTTTTAAATAGTCCCGCGGGATTCGCTGAATAAGCTAGTGCTGGTCCCGGAAATTATTAATAATAAATAAATTAAGAATGACGTCGTTGATTAAAAATGTATTGGCGAAAGTGCATGAGTTGTATGTGGTTACGGCTGAATGAACTAGTGAGTGAGAGGTCGTGAGTTCTATACTCACGGTGTTCAATAGTGCGTTAAATCACTTCCTTTTTTATACAAATTTACGTATCGTGTCTATGTCGTAATAATGGGCTATTATTATACGACACGTATGGCACGTGCCACATAATAATAGCCCAGTATTCTTCCACACGGACAGCGATTTCGCAAACGACCATCAATTCCTCCTGACGTGTAAGACTAGATGTGAGATGGGTCAAAGTTAGTAACTGAATGCCACATTCACATCAAAGGTCGGAACTGTGAACACAGTCAGAGCACCTTGTTTACAAACGGCAGTAAGAAATCACGAAAGCAAAACTGTTTCCACACAGATAAAGTTTTATGCTGAAGGGTAAGATTTGGCATTATTTTTGTGATGTACATAAATCTATCGTTCGCGGGCGTCGTAAAACTTTTACGAGGGAATCCGTTAGGGCTCGTAAGTCATATTAGGCTCATAACTGTCACTAGTTAGGTCACACACCGTCTGGAGAAACTAACATTACTCATTCCTGTCGTTTGACTTTCACAAGCGCTGAACCTGTGCTAACTTCTTTACGTAATACATATGTATTCATATGTTTACATGGTATATATTTTCAAATAATGCAAATTCGAGTTACAATGTATTCTGTTTAATGTGTTTATCTAAATAGCTTATGCAAAAAGCTTTTTACAAAAAAAGATCACCGCCTTCAAAAACCACAAAATAAAAAATAACTTTAGCTAGGAAGTCGGCGGCTTTGGTTTTATTTCTTGTTATGTAGGTATTGCCACCGACTTCCAAGCTAAAGTTATTTTTTATTTTGTGGTTTTTGAAGGCGGTGATCTTTTTTTGTAAAAAGCTTTTTATTTTTCACTTTTTAGTGCTTGTGTGTTAATGTTTGAAATCCTTACATAAAGCCCTTTCAAACAATACCTCACACGATATATTTAATTTTGGAAAGTGGTAAGAGGGGTTGACGTACCCCCTCCCCACTTCCTTCAGTCAGTCATCGATTACACGTTTATACAAAGCAATTTTTCTTGTTACGGCGGTTCTGCTGTGATTTTATAAGGAGTTCCGTTCCATATCTCCAAAGTTCATCATCAGATCATGACAATATTCCTATGGGACCTATTCGGGACCATACTCTTTCAAACATAAAAAGAATCATCCAAATCGGTTCATAATTGGCGGAGTAATCGTTGAACAAACACACAAAAAAAAAAAAAAAAAAAAAAATACATAAGCGTCGAATTGAGAACCTCCTCCTTTTTGAAGTCGGTTGAAAATAGGATAAATATGTATCAAATGTGTACTATCGGAATACAGCTTTCAAAATTAAAACCGTTAGTAAGTAGCTCCAAGCATTCAGCATATGTCATCATAAAGCAGTAACTGAACCGATTTTGATACTAATTGATAAAATTATTGTCTCATAATTAGCCCAAACAAAACCACTTACAACAATATTACAACTAAATTGAGAGCCTCCACCTGTTCAAATAGGATAAAAAGACACACCAAATTCCACAATTCCAAGTCCCGGCCACCGTGTAACCACGCGAGCCGCGCAAAGTTATCTGCACACTGGCGTACCGCAGTCGGAGGAACACAACAACAGAACAACAGGACGGCGCGCGGTGTGACGCTACAACTGTTGTTACAACTCGTGTGCTAACAACAACACAACTATTAAGTTTAGAGGGTAGCATGTCAGACATGACGTAGTGTCGGTTTGTGTTATAAAGTTCTTATGTTGTCACTGTAGCGGTAGACTACCGACCGGCGTGTTTGTATGACGAGATGTATGAACGTAGATGAGGCGAAAGGAGTGTGCAAGGAACGTAGCAGGTGGCGTTCTGTAGTTTCTGCCTGCCCCCATGGGAAAGTTGAGTTTATGTATGTATGTATGTGTAGTGGTAGAAGCGAGGAAGGATTCCTTGGATGGACAGTTACCGACTAAAAGATAGTTTATTTATACTAATACTAGCTACTACCGGCGACTTCGTCCGCTACAAAGTCGATGTAAGTGATATAACGTTTGTATGTACAGTCACGAGCATAAAGATGTATACGCATACCAATATTCTAAAGCAATTTCCTCCTAAAGGATTGATTGGAATGATGCGTAGTTGACGTGTATGTGATTTGTCTTTTGACACCCCGTATATGTACTTACATATCAAAACGCCATTACTCGTCATGACGTCAGAGAAATCCTTACAAATGCCACAATAATTAAACGCCCATTCATTAGCGAGCCATCGAATTAGATGGCCTCGTCCTCATACTGTTACTAATTGACGTCCTATGTCCGGTGCCCAAAGCTGGACTAATTAGTTCTGGAGCCAATATTAATCAGCGTTAGTCTCTGGGGACTGGTGGGGTAACTACTGTCTTTGTGGAGGATAATATCTGTGGGTTGGAAGAGAGAAATTAGATAAAGACGAAGGTCAGATCTTAGTTCAAACCCTTTAAATGATTCTGGGACCGTTGACGATGAAAATTTAAAGCTTTCCTTCCTTTTGTAGCAGTACATTAGTAAGAAGGAGATGGGAATGGTTTTTTTTCTAAAAGTTCATCTCTGTCATTAGCTAGTATCTGAAATTAGTTCGTCCTCATGTGCATCAAATACGTATACCATAAAACATAGCCTGTGAACTTAGCAGTAGTCTAGCTTTCATTAGGTGAAAGAGATTTTGTAATGTTACGTGCAAACCAACTTCATCTTTGTAAAACATTAGTATAGATAGCTAATTTATGATATTTAAAGTGATTCCAATAATTCTATAATGTATGCAGGTAGGCACCTATCCAATATGTCTAAACTTGATAAGACAAACAAAAACACGAAAGAAATCATCCCCAATCAGGTTCGCGCCAACGTTTTGTCAGCTTGACAGAGCACACAGCACATAAGCTCGTGAAATTACCCTCCTCATATATCAGTCACGTTCTGTACTACCCACGTCACTCTTACAGCCGCCACCACATCGCGCACGCACAGAAAACCAAGTCTCAAGAACACAACAACAGACCCTACACATCATCATCATGTCAGCCGAAAGATGTACATTGCCGGACATAGGCATCCCCTAGAGATAGGCACACTGTAGTCCTGCGCTATCCGCATCCAGCGGTTTCCTGCGACCTTTACCAGGTTGTCGGTCCACCTCGTGGGCTTCCTGTGGCTTCCTACACTGCGCCTTTCGTACATGATCGCCCCATACACATAAAACTCTCTATTGAAAATTTTAAATTATTCCACCTAAAATAATATTAGAAACCTGAAGAGTTTATTTCTATGAGCGCGCTGATCTCCGGAACTACCGGTCCGATTCTGAAATGTTTTCACTAATAACCAGCTACGTTATCTCCCGCCATAGGCTATATTTTACTGACAAAAAATTAGACATTCCTAAGTAAAACATGCGGACTAGGTCGCGGGCAAAAGATAGTTGAAGACAAACCAGGATTTTGAATAGAGCCACGCACATGCTGTTTCAATAGTTTTACGTTTGTTGCAGTAAACCTTCTGTACGTGTCTTCAGTGGTATTTGTCACTAGAAAGAGCCGAATTCGGCGTGTAATGCAAATTCGTTAGGGAGTGCGTCTCCTACATGCAAATTACGTTCCTTTGGTGACAATAGAACTATAGGAAATGACTAGGGTTCTGTTTGGCAAAATCTGAGGGTAAGTTTTAGAGTTAAGTTTAAGTCTTGGTCACCAGGAAAGAGTAAAAATACCACGGTAAGGGTCGGCCGTTCCGCGCGGTAGTGGCGCAAATTACCGTTCAGGACACTTTTTTTTACACATTATTTTATATACACATTATATTTATATACAATATACACATTTTTTTATTTACTATTATGTATTAAATTTATATTTATACTGTATATTATTTGTATAATATTGTGTATTGTGCGTCACTTTCACGTGAATAAAAAGTTTTCTTTCTTTCTTTCTTTCTAGATTTTTTAATTGATTAACTCATAACGAAGCAATAAATATGGCGGTTCGACAGTTTTTGTATAGAGCATATTATGTCAAACCTACATTCTACATACTGACACACTTGGAAACTTAACATACCCATGAATAATGACTCAGGACAGCTACAACATACCTTAGCAAGTCACAGCGAAGCTTGCTCAAGTCTCATCAGTACAGACACAAATAGATCTCATGAGAATTGGAGAAAGATGCTGACATTGCCAAGTGGAAGTGACGACTCATTATCAGTTCCCATGAGAACCGCTAGACAATGCACAGAACAGGTAGGGCTTAACATGGATAACGTTTGCTATCATTTTTTTTTGTCTAATAGAGGAGTGCAAGAAGCTTACGTCAGAAGAAAATAATATGGCTGACGGACAAAAAAATGTTTTGTTTTTTGAGATGGTATTTCCTTGAGTCTAGTCTAGGTGATGACAGAGACAAACTCGACGATGAAGTGAGCATACCCAGAAAAAGTTTGTTCACTCTAACTTTGAAGAGATTAAGATCAAAAGCGTTCGGAAATACAGACGCAGACGCAGGTAGAGAATTCCACTCTTTTGCTGTGCGCATTTTATAAGACGTCTGGCAACGCTTAGTGCGTATTAGTGGAATAGCAATAAGGTAGGGATGGTAATTGGCAGTGCGTTTAGATGACCGATGGCAGAACTAAAGGAAGGAGGAAGATAGAAGGTGATGGTTAGACTACGGAATTATTTAAAAGCAAACTTTAGTACAGCTAAATAATAACATGTTTTGTTCACAAAGTTTCCAAATTCAAATACTTCTCATTTCTTAACCCTCTCGCGACGCGTTCACTCGGCAACGTTGCTTGTCGTCAACAAGACGCGTCGACACGTCTCGTCACCGAATTAATTTCCTTCCCTCTAATTGGTTCGCGGCGTGCAACTCCTACAAACTTTACACGCGTAACGCTTAGTAATTGAAACTGGAACATTTTAGGGTTAAGTTAGTTTCGTTGACTAATGATTTATGTTGTTTACGCGGCCTTTCTTCGGCTTATTGTATTTGGCTAGCCTGGCCTGTAGCGCGGGGACGGACAGGCGGCCATTTACAAAGTACAATGTGAAACAAACACTACCTACTTATAGCTTCAAAATCGATTGGTTCTGAAACCCTACCAGACAAAGAAACAGAATGATTGTGTCTTTACAAAGAATAAAACATCTTTTCACGCTCCATTTATAGTACCTTCCTACCTACACAAAGAAATAAAGAAAAAAATTAAAGAGACATGTGTCGACTTAACAAACATTAAAAAGTCGACACGTGTATCCTTTATCGGCCATATTTAAGTAGAGAGGCTATAATAACGGCTATTAGGCTATTTCCAACCATTTCCATATTACATATTATTATATTTCAGTCCTTTGTGGACTGTAGGTGTTTACATTTCATACTCTTCAACTTGAAGACATGAAAAGAGTATTTAAAGATAGAGAATAAAGTATTAACCCGTACCATTAGCTTTAGCTGGTATATGAATAGATATTAAACTTGTACGGGGTGTAGCAAAATGTGTCACATATTATAGTTAAAAAATATATGAAAAATCCTTCTGCTTAATTTATGACTGCTACTATCTGCCTAGCCCTGTCGTGGATAACCTTGAAGGTAGGCAATTACATCCAGCGATTACAAATTTAGTACCATTTAATGAATCTATTCTGCGGTAAATAAAGATTTATTATGTTGGAAATAGGGACGTGGCGTACATTATTACTTAAGCCGAATTTTGCAGGTATGCGGCCAAAATCCGAAAACAACAGTAGGTAGGGTTTACTATCTAAAAAGGCTCTCAACGATTCCGGAGTTATGGCACTTTAGCTAATCATTAAAAACACCGCATAACAAACAATGCGGCAGGAATATTAACAAAAAATTTCAGGCGGTAAATTTTCGGCCTTCGACTTGCGTCATAATCTAAAAGCCTTGGGTATTCGGTGCCTGACCGGCTCTGAACCAGCCGCGATGCAGAATGCGGTCGAATACATTAGAGACACGGCGCGAGGTCGCAGGACGATCGGTTTTCATTCTTATACATATTTTAGCAAGTATTCATTTTTTATTCTTCTTTTTAAATAAATTAAAGCACTTTCTCGTGACACAAATGTGTACAGAAACAGCGGACAACAGTATCTTCTTATGTGAAAACAATGAAATTCTCTGTCTGTTTGAACTAACTATTGATAGATTCCACTTTTATATGAGACTCAACGTTAGCAGTTGCCAGGGTGTAGGTATAGTCATTAAAATAAATATTTTGTCAAAATACCAGTGCGAATGACCAAACTTTTGACGGGGGTCAAACGTTTGGTCAGACCTTATCATTAGCCCTAAGTGCGGTTAACTTCGGTCTCCCAACTTTTTGCAAATAACTGTGTATGATCTATGATCATTACGCTATAACCGCTATCCTTCCTTTTATTAAAATACCAGTGGGTCATTCACCGAACATTTTTATCCGCAAAAACGTGACTGACAATACCAGTCTGGATGGGGTCGCGCGCAGCAAAATTATTTATAGCATCGGACATTTGATACGAAATCCCGGACGATGCCGGATGCGGGTTGGCAGACAGGGTAGGACAACAAATCAATCGCGGATAACGTTTCGGATACGGATACGCTGCAATTAGACCGGGTATCCGCCGCAGCATTATTTATGAATGTCCCAACCCTAGTTAGATGTCTATTCGCGATTTTTCTGTATTCTTTTTAGTGTAGGTTTAAAAAAAATAAAGCTTGTGGATGTTTATTTGCGTCGGTGTGCCAGAACGTAGGCGTATATAGGTACCTAGTAGGTACTAGTATGCTGTTTTACAAGTGATTTTATAATAACAAGGATTTAGATTGAATACATTTGCCTCGTGCCGTTTTCAGACACGGTGACCTAATTTTACAATGATACTGAACATGAATAGGGCAAATAACAGAAAAACAGGAAAATTCTATCTAATTGGACATACAGATGCCTTAATTGATCAAAAGAATTAAGAAAACTAAGAATAAAAAAGCTAACGATCTTCTTAACTTGGAAAATAAGCAAACGATTTCCAAAGCAACACAATTTAAATAGACCACAAACCACTTCAAATTCAATCTATTAAATTGTAAACGTTGCTTCAATTAAAATAATTGTTTGCCCCAACTAAATAGTGTCGAGGGTTTCATTACGTATTACTAATTCATTTGCGTGTCTATCGCCACCCACGCGTATATTACAGACACGCTTACATACACACATAGTCACAAACTGCATATTATATTCACGGTGTAATTTGTCTGGGTAATTAGGCGTGAGACACACAGCGCATCGCGCGGCAACACGCGGCGACAATGGAAGCGCGTCTTGCCAAAGGCGCGCCAATTAGCGTTCAACGTGAAAACATTATTGAATAACGTGCTTCGTCTTGTTTTATAGATAAGTAATTGATTTGAAACTTGTACGTTTTCGTGTTCTTACATAACCTTGTAAAGCTTTTGCCGTAATTAGAGCGTGTGGTTAAGAAACTCAAATATAAATATGTAACAGCGGTGTTTACAAGTTAATTAAATACTTCAGTTATGGCTTTGCGTTTATTAGTTTTTTTTTTTTTTATATTCATACATAAACTCACAGAACGCCACCTGCTATGATCATACTCCTTTCGCGTCGTCCACGTTCATACATCTCGTCAAACATACGTCTCGTCGGTTATGAGTACTGAGCACCTGTCCTTTATGAAGAACCCCACCAATAAGATCGTTTTTTTTTAAATATTTCTAATAAGATCAATTATTTTTTTTGTTATATTTCTAGCAGGTTCTTCATTTCTTCATTCATTCAAATCATTTATTTAAATTAGACCAATCTAAGGCACTTTTAAATGTAATTTTAAAGAAAAACAAAAATGAATTGTTTGCTATTAGGATTGCAGAAGAAAACACCTATAGTCACGTACATGTTACATCGCGCTTCGCTCAATGCGTGCAAGTCCTAATTGCTAGTGCACCTACATATTCTTAGAAGTCTTTGTAAAATTAACTCTACATTTATTCTTAGTAATAAACTTCATAATTGTCTTAGTCTATTAGTTAGAATATGTGATGAAACCCGTGGGTTTGCGTGGGCAAGTTTTAACTTCGTCTAATATAGGTACCTCTAATAATAGCTATTTCTGATAAAGTTGGTATTTTAAGAATTCGTAAGACCGATCTCAGAAACACTTAAAATACCAAATTAATTAGAAACTGCCTTATTAAAGTAATAATATTATATTTAAGTATAAATATTTTAAAGTAACAAGCTTTTGTCCGCGGAATCGTTCGCGTTAAAGTTTATTCTGTAGAACTCAAACATTGGGTAAATTTTGGAAAATTCTTATTCTTAGTGCATGCCTACGTTATAATAACTATCTGCGTCACATCGCAATCCGTTCAGTGGTTTGTGCTGTGTGTTGATGGATCAGTCAGACAGTAATGGTTGCCTTTTATTTACCTATAGATAAGGCAGATTTTTTAATTAACGTGTTATTTAAGTTCGCATTAGATAACTCGTAAACCATGCATCCATTCTAATTTCCAGCTTCAAAAATAATTTTAAGTCGTGTGTTCAAAACAAGTCTTTGATAATGAGGAAATCGCCCTTATTTAAGCGGAAAATCACACAAACTCGATGTATTCACCCACAGCAATTTCTGTATTTCACTCTGTGTATTATTAGACAGAATCTGTCCACCGCAGTGTAAAACACAGAGTAATTAGTGTAATCATCTAATTATGCTAAACGTGTTTGCTGAAAACGGATTCGCCACAATGGCGCCTGATATTGGAGGAAACAACGTAACATGTGTCAGGTTCGCGGCACAATGAACATGTAATTATAATTTGTTCAAAGGGATATAGTGGGACGCTGAAGTGTCAGGCGCGTATGTTCATGTTATTTTTTGCCGCTGGGAAAAATGATTATAGTGTTTTTGATGTTTTGTTAGTGTGAGGCTCGTGGCTAAGTAATAACAGCCGCACGGGTCGATCCATCAGGTTAAGCTTCGCTTGCCGGGGTTGGTCCGTGTCTCTTTACACACCGAGATTTCTCCGTGCCTCGGAAAGCACGTTAAGCCGTCGATTCCGGCTGTCATACGTGGATCTTTGACAGTCGCTACGCGTCTTCAGAAGGCCGAAAGTCTGACAACCAGTCCTACCAAAAGGTATCGTATTATTCAGTAACTGGGTTGTGGAGGACGGATATGCAGTCGCTCCATGTAAAATACTGGTATTCAGCTACATGCTATTAGACTGGAAGCCGACTGCGCCATAGTTGGGAAAAGGCTAAGCAGATAGATGTTTTGTTAGTGTGTGCTTACTCTTACAAGATAGGATAAAGTTATTAAAAAAATCGGATTTTGAAAAGTGAACTCATTTAAACTTGAGTAAAGAACGTTTTCCTCCTTCTACTTGTAAGACAAACTTAAGAAAGTCTCTCCGCAATGGCGTAGAGTTAGCAGTCGAAGTATTGTCCTTTTGCGTTTCAGCTTAATTATTTTACTATAAAGGTTAGGAACCATGGATATGGACTTTTTATCATACTTTACTAAATATAGCTCCTGCGCGCGACTTCGTCCATGTGGTAGGGTAGATAAGTAAATCATAAAACACCTTATAAAGCATTGTACATCATAAAAACCTTTTTGAAAAGAGAGTAGTTTCTTGCTCGTTATTCTCCATAGAGGCCTACCTCCGTTATAAAACGAGCAACCAGCTTCAACTTTCTGACTAACTGACCGACTCCTTAACAATTCAAGAGTGCCTGTAACTAGTTTAATTGAAATAAGTGTTTTGACTTTGGCTTTGTAAACAACTAACCTACTATCTAGAAACACTAATAAGCATTAAAGATGAATTAAAAATGATTGTCCCCAACTTAAACTCACAACATTATCTATTCATATTTTACCTTAAAACTGTTGGGACCCCACACCTTTTAATTAGCGGTCAGTGTTACGTACACTGGGGGGTCCACACTTTGTATGGAGAAATCAAAGACGCGGGCAGAAACTAGTATTAAATAAAATGAGGATATGAAAAAAAAAAACATGGTACAGAAGGTCGAGCTTATACAACAAGCACACGTGTGTACAAGCACTAGTTTTTAGCTCGTTGTTTGTAAAACTGGCCTTTTGTGGTACAGACCCTAGAGCAGCCGGCCAGTATCAACAATACCTAGATTACTGTCGCTCGGTGGAGCGGAATAACGAGTCATATAGACCGCTCATATTGATTTGGTTATCAAAACACGAATCGAATACTCCCCCAAACCTATCGGATTGAAAGCGAGCTTCTAATTAGGACAACTCCGTAATATTGAAACATTGATAGACAAATGAATGTTGTTGCTCATTATAAGTAGGGTTGTACAGCGGACCGCCGAATACTCGGCTATGTTTTAAACAGTTCGTCTTGTAAAGCCGAATAAGGTACTACTTTTAAACAATGTTTCGAGTGAGTCAATTCTTTGAAATCAATAGTCTCAAAATTATTAGACACCACGAGCTTAAAAAGTGAACACAAAATAATTTGTAATTATTAAACGATCCATTAAAAATAGTCCTTATTTCAGATAATTATGGACAACCTTAATGACATCTCTAACTAAAAAATACTGTACCAGGACAAGAAAATATATCATAAATTGCTTTCAAAATAAATACCGTTCAGAAGGTACCCGACAAATGACGATCAGAAACCCCCCCCCCCTGCCCCACCACTCCTGTACATTGCGAGCTCCAGTCTTATATTGGCATTGTTTTCAGCTACCTACAATGGTGGCCCGATGAAAAGGATGGAATTGTGCTGCCCATACGACGCGACGGGCTATTTGATTGAATCGCTCGATGAAATAAATGAGGTTTCCAATAAATGGTATTGTTAATAAATATCTATAGGTCCTTATGTATCACGAGTATTAAAAAAAAAAGCTGTCAATATTTTCTAGTCTACATTAAATATCAATTAAATTGCTTGTTAGAGAAAGTTTCCGAAATCGTAGCGAAGGCGTGGTTACCGAGGGTCGTAGCAGCTACGCCGTAGATATACGCGTAGCGCGTAGCTATTGTGAACTACACAAATAAAAATAATCATTGATATTATTTGCTTTTTTTTGCAGACTATTCTACATCATTCTACTCTCTGATCCGTATTCCAGCCCACTTCAAGTCATTATAGCACGGTCCACTTCGCGGACTGCCCAGATAGTGCACCGCCCATATCTTCCGCTGCGTGCGCTGAATATCAAATAGATTAAGAACATCTAGCACTCTTGAAGAGAGGATTATAGCGTTATGCTCTCGCCTTGATGTACTCCTGCTTATCTGAAGCCATGCTAAGCTTATTCTCTTATACTTAAGTTACAAGATCATAGAGCGTCTATTCGCCTCTCTGTCAAGTTAGTTTTTTACCAATAAACTATGTAACATGTATGTGGAAATAGATGGAGCAAGAAAGCTTTTAACTGGATAATTAAAAAGTTTACTATCAGCTAAAGTTGCCACTTACGGCTAATTAAAGGTTAACACTCATTTAATTAAAGATAAAATTGAATGTTTACTAATTGTTCGATTTAATCAAAAGTTCTCGGATAAGGTTAGAATCGTTAATAAAAATATGAGAGTTTTATTGGCTATTGGATAAAATCGAGAAAAACAACAAAACTAGTGACGTTTTAAAATGTTTAGAGCAAGAAACACTGCTCAAATTAAACATAATTTAAAGTTTTTAACTATGAAAGGTCTCCAAAACGTTTTCGATGTACTTTGAAGGTGTTCGTCTAAGAGTCATCAAGAAGCCATTATATCTGAAGACGGGAGTCTCAGAATATCGATGAAGTTCAGTTTAGTGTATACTCGTGCCCTAAGAGCTAAGCTATGCTGTTTTTACCGTAATGTCTTCTATACGAGGTGGTCTGGTATGCCGTAACGAATACTTTTAAATTATTTATTTAATACCTATATGATTTTAGACTCCCAGGAGTAAAAATTTTTCGTCAGTTAAAAAACTATTCTTTTTATATACAACACCTGCACAGCATACACAGCATTTATTTTCCACAGCACCTGCACACACCTACACAGCCTACACAGCATTTATTTTCCACAAAGAGATGAAATATGTTAACGTTTTATAAGCCTTTCATACGGGTTAAGGAGGTGAATTTTGGAAAATCCTTTCTTAACGCATGTCTCCATCATAATAACTATCTGCGTGCTCCGTTCAGTGGTTTGAGCTGTCTGTTGATAGATCAGTCAGTCAGTAACGGGGGTGAATTTTAGAAAATCCGTTCTTAGCGGACGTCTTCAACTATAATCTACCTCCCTGCCAAATTTCATCTGTATACGTCAAGTGTTTTTCGATATTTCGTGATGAGCGAATGTGTGACCTTTCGCTTTTACATATTTAGAAGATTAATAACAAGCAAGCAGCGAAAGTCAAGCAATAAAGAAACAAGAAACCCACACACAAAAATGAACCCTAATAACATAACAGTCCTTTTATTGTGCAGACGTGTTCCTTTCATTGGCTAAAAATAACCTGTTAGCTTTCTAAATGTTAATGAACAATGTAAATCCCTGCACAATATCAGCTTAACGAATGAAATATTCCCATAAAAATCTTGACAAAGCGAAAAAAAAAAAAGATAATTGGAACACAAAAAGCATTGCTCATCATTCACGTTGAATATTTCATTGTATTCACAATTCTCACGTTTATGCCCACTGACCCAGATTGCCCACATTGCCCCGGTAATGGGCAATGGTAGAGGATATTATGGGCAACGTCAGGGGATATTAGTTACCTGTGTTCCTGTTAATTACATTAGTTTCCAATGCTTCAATAATTAATGATAGAATAACAAATGACCGCGTGGAACCAATTAGGTGCTGCCGCTGTTATTTCAACAAATGAGGGTAGCATTAAATTGTTTGTTGATTTTATCAATTTGTACGATTCATTTGGCGTATTTATATGGTAGATAAGTTCCAGTTTGTTGAGACAATATCACTGACTATTGCTGTCAATATTAAAACTCATTAAAATTGGCAGAGAATCAGTCAATCGATGTTAAGTATATCAGATCTTGGAAAACTTTGAGTACCCCGTTGGTTTTATGTACGATTCGTGCGTGGGGTGCTGCGTTCGATCCCCGGATGGTGCAAAAAGTGTTACTCGGTTTTTCCATTAGGAATTTCTCAGTAGCTGTCCGGAGTTTGGAAGTTGGTGGTGTGACTCACAGGTGCCTCGGAAAGCACGTAAAGCCGTTGGTCCTGCGCCTGATTTCTCTCCGGTTGTTTCTGATTGTCGTCCCATCAGACTATGAGAGTGAAGGAAGAGGAAGTGCTCTATAAACACTACACTCCATTAAGATTAGCCGCTGTAACCGAAATCGATCTGGAGAAATATTGTTATTTATATATCAGTGCTTATAATCACAAAAACATTGATTCCCATTTTTCTATTGTAAACACGACATGAGATACATTTACGGTATCCATTCCGTTTTCCTTTTCAAATGTTTGTAAAAGAAAACCAGTGCAATAAAGCCTTCAATATTGACTATCTATCGTACCCAGCATCACTAGGATATCTATTTGTAAACCTGTGCAAATATCACCGAACGCTCGTCTTCGCTATGAGTTGTGACTTATTTTCATTGCACTCCTCGCTCCGGGGTGGATGACTATTCGAGTACCTACATAATCTTGTCTGCTGAGAGTACGAATACGGAATTTCAAGACTGTAATTTTTTTTATATTAGTTATATTCTTTGCTAATTTTACTGAATGATTTCTACGTTTTTATCCATAAACAATTTTCCGCTTTTATTTTTATCCGTCATTATACAATACAAAACGTATAATATTCGACAGCCACCATCCATATTGGGCCATTTCCCGGTATATATTGAACCACACATCAACATCAAACTTTGAAACACATGCATATAGAACCTATGAACGCATAAATCCAAAGCTGTGGACGACACCACTATCCGCACTGACGAAATTATTACCGACTGAATGAAAACGTGTACTGTAGTGCGATCCACACATACGCAATACGCGTACATCATTGGTTGATTTATTGCACGAGTGCCGTCCGCGCAACCACACGGGGTGATTATTGCAATCGTATATTCTAGGTTTTATCGGTAGGTACTATCCATTCGTTAAAATATTGAAAGGCTCTTAAAAAGAAACGGTGTGAATTCTATTACTGTTAATGGATGCGTAACATGTTACAAGGAAAATCCATCAGTTGAATAAATAAATAATGCTCTGAGCACGAAATTATTTCATTTACCATAGAACATACTGTACGTATGACATAATGAATTACTTTTGGTTACTCTTTCGAGTAAATCAACACAATCTTGTGTCTTTTGGGTCTCACGTCGTGGCACACGCCTATTATTTCATATTATGTCAACCTTAATGAAAATTGCGAGAAACGTGAGGCCATTTTACTGAGAACGACTTCTGTCCTTATAAACTGTCTCTGAAACTTACGGTACGGCTTTCATGAGACGAAAATTTACATACCAAGAACATAATTATTTTAAGGTTTCGCTACTAAACTGAAAACGTGAACAATTTACTGATTTTATGAACTTTTGGGCCTTTATTAAATGGCTTCTATTACGTGAAGGCCTTTTGGCTATTATGACCAGGTGATTTAAATATGGCGCAAACAGCAACAAAATGGCGGGTGTATTAGTGAACAAGATGGCGTGAGTGCTGTCGTAAAATTAGGAGGGCGGCCATTAGAGTTGATGAGATGAACATGTCTGGACTTTATAATAACTCATTATGGTAATTAGGGTTGTATGTTTTAATAAAGGATTACGTCTTTGTTATTTCAGTAAGCTAAATTAGAACATTTTGACAAAGGAAAAAAACAAAGGTATTATTTTTAATATTAAGTTCGCTCGAGTTAAAAAATATAATATAAATGTGATTGTATATTATAACATATAGATAAGGAAAAAAATACCTAAAGCATAAAACAGGCCACCGAAAATGCTCAAAACTTCATTCCGAGGGGATCACAAAATGTCCCAATAAACACCAACTTGTGACAAAAGAAAGGCGACAGTATCGCTCCCCGATAGCCGAGTGACGTCATTCTTATAGCAAACTGCGATCGGTATTGCACCCAGCATGGCCCTTATTGCCGGGTCGCGGATTATAGCGTCACTTTTGTATCGCTCGCTCCGTAAGTTTGGCCGTTCCGGCGAATTGGCGTGGCGGCCCGGCAATGGATGCCGCATTTAAGGCGTCATTTATGGCAAATGTAATGGAAATTGGTATATCGGTATTGAGGATCAGGAGGGAAGATGACTTGATAATCGGAGGGAGATCGGGGAAGTTGCGAGTTATGTGTCGGCGCATAGAGCTGATGGTAGTACTGACTACGAATGGTATGCGTCTCACCCTTTATACAGGGCTGGAATGTCTTTGAACACCGTGAGTTTACGATAATACACTCTGTGGAACACCTTAGTGATATCTTAATTGAAGAATCAAAAAGTTTGTTATCACGTTGTGAATAAAGGAATGTCAGTTATCATCAAAATCAATTATTTCATTAGAGGAACATACTATGTAAAAAAGGATGGTTTGTACTTTAATATAATAAAGCTGAAGAAATTTTCTGTTTGTTTGTGTGTTTGTTTAAACGCGCTAATCTCTGGAACCACCCGTCCGATTAGAAAAATCTTTTTGTATATGATAGATTCATAAGGAATATTATAGGCTATGTAACATCACGCTACGACCCACGTGAGCAGAGTAGTAACGAAACACATAACTTAACACGGGTGAAAAGAAACACGCGTACAAACTCGCTGAGAGCACAGTCACACACATGAAAATAAATACAGAGAATCGAATATTAATTTTAAAACTCTCACAAGTCCTAGCAAATAAACTGAATTTCCCGATGTTCAGATAAAATAAACTCAATACCATATGAAGCATGTGTAAACAGGGCTCTGTGACACAGGCACACACGCTGACAACACGCAGGTATGTTCAGAAGGACACATTAATTAGCCGACTACTTACAATTTGTAAGTAAGACGTCACTTAGCTGCTAACTTAATTGACTAATCACTAAGTGTTTATTGATTTCGAAGCAACTAAAAATAGTTTTTTTATACAATTATTTGTAAGTTACAAAAGACCCTCGTCTGATCATATCGTCCAAAAAAAAATACTTTATTTTATTCCGATTAATTTTTAAACAAACGTAAAATCTATTAGTAGTTGCTTTGAAATCAGTAAACACTTAGTCAATTAAGTAAGCAGCTGAGTGACGTCAACGTTTGGTATTGCCATACAATGTCTATGGGGGAATCGCGTTTTGACAGCTTATAAAAAGTATGTCAATTGATTGGTGGTGTCTACTGTTATTGGTCTTTAGTGGCTTTGCCAATAGCCTCTTAAACGGTCTTGTCAAAAAAATTTTGCATATCAAGCTAGACAATTATAATAATAATAAACCTTTATCTGGTGGTTTACCTTTATGGTGGTTTATTACGAGTTGGACTTCTGCGTTATTCTTCTTAGTGCAATAGTCACACGCCCTGACCCAGGTGACCATACGCGCAATAAAGGGACGGAATGCGAAATGTAGGAAATTTAATTAAAAGAGAAAGTTTTTCGTCATATACATATATTATATGTGTATTGATTATACATTGCCTTTTAATGTTATTACAACTTACTCCTACTTCTTTTAGGTGTGAACGTGTAAAAATGTAAAAAGTACCTGAAAAAAAAAAAAAAATTATGAATAAAAGTTTTTGTACTGGAAAATCTAAACTTGCTTTGAATGAAACCACTGTGATTATTTACTTATTCGAACATTAGAATCGGTTTCAGTTTTGAAACGATTAATTATTAATTTATCAAGTTGTTATCTTAACTGATATTTAATTCATCCATCTTATTTTCCAATGCCATCTAATATGTATATAAAAGGCAACAGTTACTGACTGATTGATCCATCTTGATGGATGTACTGAACAGATTATGCGCTAAGAAAAAACCCAAAATACACTCCCCCGTAAGGGGATAAAATGGGGGTCTAATGATTAGACCACCAATAACCGACATTACGCAAACGAAGTCGCGACCAGAAAGTAGTTTACTTTATATTCTTTTTTACCAAGGTCAATAACTGGTGAAGGGTAGCAAGAACTTCTGTTGACCTTGTGTATTCTTTTGTTTTATTTAACCACAGCGATGAAAATGAAAAAGGAAAATATAATAAGTTATTTAGACATCGTGTTACTACGTCTAAAAAAATAATATTCTTTGTGTAGTCTAATAAAAAAATTGATAGTTTATGATGTATAAAATTATAACACGTAAATGTAGCAGTTTGGAGTCTTGATATACCTTTTTGTGAACGTTTTTGTCGTAGTCAGGTTTCAGGTTTTTGACTTTATTATTTCGAGGTATTACTTATACACATTTAAACGGAATGAATGTGATCATTAGGACCTTTCATTAGACACAATATTATGATATAATTACATCTAGTTAGCAGAAACATTAGAAAATCAAGTTTAATTGTTCAAATGAAAGTTTTACTGTAATAATAATATTCTCCAAACTTTACTAGCCAAGTGCGCAGGAGTTATTATAGTGTCCAAGTGTGTGCGGAAACACAGGTGCACTCCCTCTTCCCTCACTCTCATAGCCCGATGTCCGACACGACCGGAGAAAGATCAGGTGCAGGATCAACGGTGTTACGTGCTTTCAGAGGCACGGGGGTGTCACACCACCAACTTCCAAACTACGGGCTGCTACTAAGAAATCCCAAATGGAAAAACCTTATAATACTTTTCCCCGACCCCGACACCCGGACTCCGCGCTCAGCTGTCGCGCTTGCGACCAACGCAGCAGTTACAGTATTGTTTTAGTCAATCGTGTCAAATGCCAGTTACATTTCTTCGTACAAATGGCCTGTCCTGCTGCAGTAGGCTTTAGCTGTGTGTTAAATCAATTCGACAATGTGGTCAGAGATAATTCACTAGTGCTGGGTGGTTACTCACGGAGCCGCTGCGGCGCCAAACTGACCACTAATTGTGGTCATACCCAATAAGCTTGCAGACTAACGGGACTGTCTCAGGTGATTGTAACGATAACGTTGTGGTTTTAACTGAAAATACATGGGAGTGTTTAGGGAGATTTAATGAATCTTTTCAGTAGTGGAAAATTACATTTCAAACTTATATAATCCATGTAAATAAATAGGAAAAAAAAAACAAAAATTAAAATAAATAGAAAAGATAAAAATTCAAATGATAAAAGTAAGAAAAATGTTAAATTCAAAATCAGTCAAATAATGAACAATAACTATTGTAAAAACATATTAAATTATCCAACAAAATAGAATTATTTAAGTTTACGATCGGACAAAACAATAGGACTTAAAGAAAAAAGGTAATAGGCAAGATAAGTCGCAGCAATCTTTCTTATCTTGATTTTCCTTCTCATTTAGGCATTCTAAGTTTCTATGAATTATTCTGGCCAGTTAAAACCCAGAAACAAAAGTGCTGATCAAAGAGATATGAACAATATTTAGACGCATTAGACGTCATCGCTACAAAATCTTGCACATGCAAATACTTTATCAATTTCCTCCGTAAAATAAAACCCTCCGGCTGCGGCTGGCGGTCCCGCGTACCCCACCTGTACCCCGCCCCGCGCCCCCCTCACTTAGCTAATGAAACCGCTACTAGCCCAGATTATCGGACTAAGACCAGTACTCTTATTTAGTACACGTACCGATTAATTCCCACAAGCGGTAATGTATGGCCTACGAGATTTATTTACCTTACTTTTCAAGGAAAAAATGTCTGTTTTGCTTATTTGCAAAAGAAATTGGGTTAATTAAATTTTGTTTAAGCTTAGAGGTTTTATGGACTCTTAAAATAATTCATAACAGTATTAAATGGAATGAAGGAAACATTTTCATCATAGGAGATCTGGGCAAAACTCATGCCTTTACAAAAAAAAATTGTATCTGAATTTCTGAAGTCATTAGCTATTTGGCAGCATACTTTTAATATTTTTTTTATTTATTTATTATCTGTGGAAGTTTTAATAAATAAATAAATAATTTTATTGCAGAAATAATAGTTTTATAATAATTTACAATCATGTAGCCACGCAAGAATTGGGGTATTTAGCTATACCCACACATAACCCATGTACCTACTGGACCCACGAAAGTTGTAGGGTTAATTCTGCTACATAACTCTATTAACTACTTTAAAGGAATTAATTGGATACTACGCCGAATTGGGAAGCCCACGACATGACATGAACACACCTGTTCATTCTTCGAAACTTGTAATTTTACACCGGAACAGGGACTTTTGCAGGACGCCATACTTTTTATGACCCAATACACAAGCCTAGCTTAGTTTGGGCTCCTGTCTCTCTTCCAATTTTGTACTAATTCAAATTGTATATATGTTTTAAGAGAGAAAATAAACGTTTTTTTTATTATTATGTGTTTAGCATCCGTCAAACCCAACTGTCAAGCACCTATGCCTCGAGCTCTCGCCCTCACAATGAACAAAAGTTTACCTAAATAGGAAGAGTTTTGTGTTTACATAAGTTTTGAAAATTCAGTAAAATGCTATCTTTCAATCAAATAAACAATTGAATATCTGAACAAAGAAACGTGATCAAAATATGACAGCTTTGTAGAAATATGAAAATGTTGCGTAAAACCAGCCTTTTGTGCGCCGGCGCCCCGGGCCACGAGCTGTTACGATTCTACGCCAAAAGATTTTGACGACCTCGTAAAAACTAATATTCAGTCAAAATGGTAGATGCTTTACTTTTTAATTCGACTTCCCTTTGCTTCAGAAGTACGGACATTTGTTATGTAATACAATATTAGGGGACTAAGGCGCTTTGCACACGGGGCAACTTAAGTTGCGGCAACTGGCAACTTTTTAAAAGTTTCCTGTAAAAGTTGCTAGTTGCCATAAAGTTGCCGGTTGCCGCAACTTTTTGGCAATTTGTAAGCAACTTTTTTAGCCGAGTTGCAGTGTTGCAAACTTAGCGGTATTACCATTAGATCTGGTGGATTGGGATCCCCATCTGGTGGGCAGAAATTGTATCTAGTAGCTTGTGGATTTTTTAGTGGGTAAGTTTTAGGTTGATGGTTTTCAAAAACAAAATTGAAATAAATTTACAGTACTAACACTTTCAGTGTACTTATCCGTTAGATGACTGTAGTATGTAAAAAAAGAAAAAGTAATCGTACTGATAACGGTACAGTTATTCAGGTCGACAAAAAAGAGGGTAAGAAACATCAATCTCTTAAAAAACAATCCTATTTAGTGAGCCCGAGTGGTTGTGGAGCAGGACTAGCATTTAGCCAAGCATTTTTGTCCGTGATATAATCATCTAACTTATAATAATGCTTGACTACATAGTGTGCGTTTTATGCATGGTTTAAATTTTCTCTCATTTAGTTGAAGAATATCAAGAGGTATTTTATTATAGCATTTTACACAGTATCCCAAAAATAAGTGTTTACTTAGTGGGAAAAACTACTAAGTTAATGGCAACACTATGCCGGGCACAGGGCGAGGGAGGGAGGGTGTGAAATCGAATATTTGACAGTTGCTAGTTGCGGCAACTAGCAACTAAATAAGTTGCTAGTTGTCGCAACTGAAAACTGTTGACGATTGCCGCAACTCGCAACTTGAGTTGCTCTGTGTGCGCAGTCCAATTGAATTACATGTAAACAGCGAGTTGCCAGTAAGTTGCCAGTTGCCAGTTGCTGCAAAAGTTGCTCCGTGTGCAAAGCGCCTTATCAAAATGCGGTCGTATTTTACTTTTTTACGTAGCGAGAGGGAAATTTGCGAATTTCTGCTTTTATTTATTTATTCCGTAAGCGTAAAGTTACGTGAAAAGTTGGTTCATAACTTAGTAAATGCCGCGGAAACTTGCTATTGTGTTTTTAAGTTTCGTGTGTCATAACGTTTTATTTTATGCACATAAAATTATGTGCCGTAAAATATTGCGTTTTGTGCCAAATTCTTTCTGTAATACGTTATTAAATAAAGAATTTAGAACTAGGTTTATGTCTGACATAACATTCGCTATTACTTTTATATTTAAGCTAGGTATTATCTTCTAAGAATCAAACAACAAAATTATGTTGAGACTCATAATTCACTACAGATGACTACAATACATAAAAAACATAACAAATAAGTTAACCCTTCAACGCTGCGTATTATTATCTAAATAATAAATCATCTGCAGTCATTATTATAATTTTCGAAGATAAAATTCCAATTATAAACTGTCTAGCAGTGGATTTAGCTGCAAGGTCGCTTAACTCTTTTATTTATTTATGTATTCAGCTCTACCTGAGCACCTGAGCCTAAATAATAGATAGCAATTAATCCTTTTATCATCAGAATCAATTTAGCACGTCTAATTCTGACAGGCCTCTAAAGCGGCGACACCAATACTGCTTTACTGTACATCAATAATTCAGCTCCTGATCTGAAATACCTTTCAAATGGGACAGGGGGTGGGGGTTGATCAGGGGGACGGATTTAAGTATTTAGAAGTGGTTGGGTTGGTCAACTTTGAGTTAAATACATGTTTGGCAGTTGAAGGGTTATAAAAGTTTGGAAACTAGTGTAAACCTTCGGACTGACAATAGAATATTTGACAAGCCCTTAGGTAGGTAATTTATTTTATGAACATCAGCATTTTGGGGAATTCACTTACAGGTATAAAAAAACGGATGATTTATTGTGTGTTTTTTTGCCAACCCCTTTGAGAAATACAGGCGTGATCAAATGTTACCCGGTCATTAATTTCAATTTATCAGAAACTATTAATTACTTTAGACATTACCAGCTGCTATGATAATGACGTCCACGAACCAACATCTGGTGTTATTAGAATTTCCGATCAGCTCAGTTATTACATAATAATATACTTATTAAAACTCTAACAAATTCCCTTTAGGTTGATTCAATAAAACATTCCTAAATTGTTTTAATAATTGATTCCTCTCGGTTGAATTTCAATGGATGGGTTCAAGACTAATTCAACTGAATCATAAAATATCTTGGAGTGGTAATTAATAGATTCAAAGTTATTTAAACTAATTTTGAGTTAAAGCGATGCCTACTATTAAACTTCAAAGTGTAATTTAGTAATGAATATGGCGCTTTGTGGCGTCCATACTTCTCGTTGTGATCTATAGAAGAAAAATGAGGTGTTTTCCAAATTATACTACCATTTAGCATATACCTATTATTTAATACTCAACAAAAGCTTAAGTTTTCAATAACTACACACAGTTTTATATACACACCATTAAATAAATAATGTTAACTTGATGTTCGAAATAGGAAGTATTAATATAAATTAAAGTAAGTAATTAAGTTAAGTATTCCTTTATTAATTCAAAAAACAAGTATTTGGAATAAACTAAGCAAATAACAACTTATTTCTGTACGCAGTAACTAAGTGAGAGTAACTTATATTGCATTTTATTAGTTAATACAATATACAATTATTAATAAACAATATACATTGTATAAAATATCATCAACATTCACTTGCAAAATTTATCGAAATTGTACAAAGCCATCGTAAAATATTTTAATTTAACCCTACAATACTGTGTTGACGCCGTATATGTTCCAAATATTTGCATTATATTTTTTATTTCTTATAGAATATTAAATATAACAAATATTTTATTTTGTTTGTTAAAATAAATGCTCCTGCCTATCGTGGTGCATTTGTTTTGATTCCCTTAATATGTAATACTGTTATTGTTCAATTATAATTTTATGGTTTTATCTTTTTTTTTTTTATTGGCATGTCAGTAATTTTTTTTTGTAAGTCTAGGGGTGCTAATGCCTCAAATAATAAACTATTATTATTGTTATAATTAATTTTCCAAAAATGTAGGAAGTGTACACAGACCCAACCTTCGAAGGTGTCGGTTGATCAAATTATGCTTCCAAACTATCTTGCATGGAGTTGCAGATGAGTTGACTATTAAATAGTCGACTATCTATGCGTCATGCTTACCGCGAGGATCGAACTCACGGTCTCGGAAACACGAAGCGAACAGCATAGCCGACGGACTGAGCGACGAGTTGACTCATACATCCAATTTTATCAACACTAGCTAAGTGGGTGACGTCATCGGCCCGCGCCGCCGACGCATTATGACATGATTTTTTGTTTACTCTGCGCGCGGGGAGCAAGTTATTGTGATTACATTTTGTGCAGCAAACAGTAAGTCGGCTTTTACCTGAGTGGGTAGTACCCATTAGGGAAAATCCTTATTCATATAAACGCTGTTTTTTTAAGAAAAAGACCAATTTGCAAATGATTTATTATTTTTAATGCCTCAGCCCTCAGTACTGCAATAAACATAACAAGATCACCTTTATTTTCGCTTTTAACAAGTATCGCACTGATATAATTATAGTCTAATAAACCATATTTCTCAGTAAATACTTAGTAAAGGCATTTCAATTTAACTTTGTTAAAATTAATTGGTTTCGTAGGAAAATATAACAAACTTCACGTTTTCATTATAACGAGGAGGAAATTTTAGCAAAATTGATTATTTGTAAGCTTTATTTCATTAAACAACTTATAAAATAAGTAAATGAAACACTCGACGAGTCTCACAACTATGGAACTTTAAAATTCTCGAAGTTTTACGAGTTTGGAGGCTGGCAAGCTCGCGAAGTTTTACAAATTGGAAAAAATCTCGGAAACTGGCAACCCCATCCCTTCAGCGGCTTCACAAGTTTGAGGGTCGCAGTTTAAAAGGTTCGCTGAAAGTAAGCCTCGTTCAAGTGCCCAAGAGTATTTGACTTGACTTGATCATTGAATTGCTTATACCCGCAGTTACTAACTTTGACACTGTAGACTTCACAAGTTTTTCCTTTTGTGAGACTTCGAGGATTCTTTCGAGATATAATTTGAGATCTTTATTAAAACAAATCATTATCACACACCTTGATATCAAGTGTACAACTACAACTCACCATAACTATAGTTAAGAAGATTTTGGTTGAATTACCTACATATATTTTCTGTATAATAACGAGGTTAGAATACATCTACGCACATAAAATATTCTACAAATAATAGTAAACTCACAATATTTATCTATATCTTTTTAATATAAATGCTGCCCATCCCACAAATATCTGGGATATTACAAAAATGTCATAATAAACCTCAATGGAGGTCTGTGTATGGCATATTTTTGGGCAAACCGATGATAATAGCCGTTGATCCCTACCGTATGAGGGTCGCGATGGCACTTTCACTACTGTTTTGAATATATTAAATGGCGAGTTATTCTGCGACGAGGGTATGAATTTAATCGTACTGAGTGATATTAATAGATAAACCTTTTTCAGCCTGGCTTGAATATGTTACTTTGTAGGTTGAATAAGTAATTAAATAATAAGTTAAATCCATTAGGTGTTGGAAATAGTTAATTTATAATGTGGGTCTAGTGGACACTGACATGACAATTATTGTCCATGGAGAACTTGTGTATTTTTGTCTAAGATTTAATTATACGTATAAAATTAAACTCACGTAAAAAGAAAAATAAAAATGTACTTCTGCAAGAAACCGTTAGTCGACACAACAAAGCTTCTAATATGAACATATGACAATAGGTAACACACCCAAAATGAAGCGTCACGCCATCCACGCGCCATCAGGATAACAAAACTAGTACATTATTATCAAAATAAATTAGTCGCTCACCTCTATGTACTGAAAATATCGTAAAAACCAACTTCCCACGCGTGTTCGTACGCAGTAATATAACACGACACGCGACGCGATCGTTACGATATTTGTACAACCGTACGTCACGGCGACGTGACGCGACGTGAGGACGTGAAATATTATTATTTTGCGTTATCTTATTATCGCGCGGCGGTGGAGGGTTAACGTCGAGTTTGTAGCTACAGCGTGAAACATTTTGTGTGACGGAATTTCGTAATAGATAATGTTATTTTATTATTTGTTTATGCTGCCAGTTTAGTCCCGGAGGTTGGAGGCTCGAGGATAAGTTCATACATATTTTATTACAAGAGTAATTTGAAATATTTTAGTACTTTTATTCATTTCAAGATATAAGGGCGTGATGTCTAGGTTTTTTTAATATACATATAAGACATATTTACTCAATATCTAAATATGAACCACTTAGAAGATAAATGACATAACACGTAGGTATTATGTAGGTGCCTACTAGGTTTTGAAGCTTATGAGCAATGCAAACATGATATCGTAACATTTTTCAACCAAAATAAACTTTAATAAAACAGTAAACGTATTCGCATCGATACAGCACACTGGTCATCAATATTTTCTTTTGTCAGAATAAAAATAAATTCAGCTAACAGCTCCAATAAATTCGTTGCCGAATACAACTGAATAAAACATCGTACACCAGTATTTTTCTTCCCGTATTTCTGTTTCAAAAACACATCGCAGAAACATGTTCCTCGAATAAAAATATGTACATACATGTTTAAAAACATTTGTGTGAATATGTATGTAGCACGCCATGTCTTGTGTTCCCCACATGTTTGAAGTCACTTCGATGGACCTTAAAGAAGATTAAAAGACTGTTTTATGTATTTTACACAATAGTTCCAAATAGTGATGTCTTTTTTTAGAGTTCCGTACTTCAAAAGGAAAAATCGGAATCGCTTTAAGATCACTTTTTGTTCGTTAATCACAAAGGAGTTTTCCTCAAGATGTATGAGACGTCGGTATTTGAATCGTGGCATACTTAATGTTAGGACGTAGATTTTGATAACGCGCACAATTGTAGTTTTTTTACATGTATTTATTTTCTATTGAAATAAATTATAGTTATGTAATAAGACGGAGGTTTTATCCTAAAGTCACCGTTCTTTAGAAAAAAATACTCCATTTTTTTTTAAGTGGATAAAATATCGCTATTGTTTTTCGCAGTGTACTAAATAGGTAAGTGTAATACGTTGTGAAGCCTGCGCATGCTCAGATAAAGTCGACGCGTGTGTACTCCCTGAAGAGAGCAAAGGTGTTCGGTTGTACATCTACTGACAATTCACCGATAACAGTATTAGGTTGCGTCCCACGTGGCTCGGGGCTAACCTGCTCTTGTCCTAGTTACGCATACTTTCGACCTGTCTATACTAGTAGGTACACAGGGTTGTCCTGTGTCCACGATAAAATAACGATTTATGAAAGCATATTTATATATACTAATACTAGCTTCTGCCCGCGATGCGTACGCGTGGGAAATCTATGTAATCTGGTGTCTTCATACAGATTTTGGACCCCCATTAAAAAAAACTTTCTTAGCGCAGCAGGCGGTACACTGTGAAGCCTTTAGCGACATCTATCGGACCACATGCGAACTACAACTGACTTTACTACATTGCTATATCAAAGTTATCTGCGACATCTAAAGGTATTATACTTGATATTAAAGCTAAAGAGCTTGTTTGTTTAAGCGCTAATGTCTTAAGCTACCATTCGGATTAGAAACAATGTTTTTGTATGATTTATGAGAATAGTGTAGGCTATATAACATCACGCTACTACCCACGGAAGCGGGGCAGTAGCTAAAAACATAACATCGCGGCTAAAAAAACCGAAGCTAGTTATCATACATGCAAAATCCTGACAACAGTTGGACAGTAGCCCACCAGGCATAACAACCGTCTGGTCAGAAGCTGCTCCCTTTTTAATGGAGGATGACGGACTTCCCATCCAGTTCCTTATACCTCCAAACCATATTTTTTTTTGCAAGAAAAAGATGGTACTATTCATGCTGTATAGCTCTATCTCTATCTCGCACGGGAACAACGAAGCCTAATGTTTCGTAGTGTCGAGAAGAGATCGTGAGGCGATAAGAGTCGTTCAATACTTCAGTGGCATCATAAGTTCAATATCAGTGTCCTTGTTTAAAATAAGGGAGGGCCGCAGAGAACGAGGACAAGGTCGTGTGACGGTCGATATTGTGAAGAAACCGACGGACACACATTTTGTTACTTTGAAACACATTAGATAAATTGTTTTTTACGAGTTTCAGATAAAATGGAGATACCTATTTGCTGGAAATTCCTTTGAAGTATTGCTACAATGGTGCAGACGTCGCGCTTGGACTTTATTTGTGACTCCGCCCATGATTACTTTGCCATCTACCTATGCTCTGGAAGTCTACAGCGCATAGCTATTCAGCTATTCGGAAAATCTCTTTCAGTCGACTCAAGGGAATTTTCAAGGAATTGCAACGACGTACGACGACGTTACGAGTACCTCATTATATTGAATTTACTAATATAGTAAAGCTGAAGAGATTTTTTATTTGTTTGTGTGTTTATTAAACGCGCTAATCTCTGGACCTACCAGTCGGATTGGAAAAAATCTTTTTGTAGGTATTATGATAGCCAGATTCATGTGGAATAGTAGGTATAATGACCAAAACCTCTCGGTTCTTCCTTCTACCATGAGCTGAGAGCTCGGTGTTCTATTGTCGCAAAACCCGCGCCCCAGACTAAACACTAGATATCTAAGTAAATATTACTTCCACCTAAAGATACTTTAGGTAAATGAAAAATATTTGTAGAAAATCTCAAGTGTACAACTCCCAGGCCGTACTTATTAACTCACGCGAGACAGCGCAGCGCCGGCGCCGCTGGAAGCCACTTACAGTAAGTAAGGACGTCTTATAATTACCTGAAAACAATGAAAAATGTATGAAAACACTCGTTGTCTAGAGAGTAAACGTGGAATATAATAAAAGTATTAGTACAAAGTTTATTTTGACAAACAAACGTAAAGTTCAAGCAACTTTAATGTTTTAAATTGCATGGTAACCATTGTCTTCCTCGTTAGTGTTGTAGTCGCAAAGCTCGACTGCTGAGCATGAAGTCTTAGGTTCGATTCCTAGGTCGAGCAAAGTATTATTAGGTTTTTCCATCAGGAATTTCTCCGCAGCAGATTCGGATTCTGGATTAGTGCCCGGTTGATGACTTGGCTCGCCCCTATTACATGAGACTTAAAACATAATAAAATGTCAGAATGTATTCAGCTTAAATACTTGTACAGACACAAAATGTAGTACAGAAATAGCGTCGTCCTTATTTAAAGCGTCTTTCGCCATAATATCTGAGGTATAAATCACGGCCGCGTCTGAGCACGTAAAGCTATGAAATACGCCCATTCCACTCTTTATGACTTTTCACTTTATGCCGGGACTGTGCCAGCCGAGGACTGGGAGTGCCGGGATGTTAACACAGGCCAATGTCATTGACAGCACACTATCAGTGATCCAAGTATTCTTTCCAAATTCGTTGCAAGGAATACCTCTTACATTGCAGAAATTGTAGAAACAATAAATAAGAAAGTAGCTTAATTTTTGAGTAATCAGATTTAAATGTCAGTTTGTAATGTTTACACAGCACTTATACCAATAAAGCAATTAAAAAAATATTTGTCTGTTTTTCTATATGTCTGTCTGTTTCTTTGAGCTAGTTCTATTGTTATCTCCGAAACGGCCAGACCAATTTTGACGGGTCAATTTTCACTGACAGCTGATATTATAAGGAGGAATCTAGACTTCTACTACGGAAAGAATAAGGGAACCGCATAGAAAATCCCGGAGATAATCAACATTAATGCAGACAAGTCGTAGGCATAGGCAGTAACACCTGTAAATACTTACATAATAAATATAAACGACGTAAATCAATTTATTTTTATTGATTACATACCACACATGATGACCTATCACACTCAGGCCACAGTCTAAAGCCCCGTTTTACTGGCCGAACAAATAAGACACTGACAGAATTACTTATTTCTCGAAACGATTATTTTATTTATAGCTGATAGCTGTACGCGAGCCTCGCCCACGCCACGTAATCAAATATTTCTCCCAGAAGAATAACTTTGATATACCCATATCGGTGAAATATAATATTTAGTGTTTTTTTTTTGTGGGTATAATTTATTTCTGGAACAAAAAATTTCGTACTTAATATTTGTTTACTTTCTCTTCTATCGACTGCCTCGGTGGTCTAGTGGTCGCAAAGCCCGACTGCTGAGCATGAGGTCTTGGGTTCAATTACCAGATCGGGAAAAGTGTTATTGGGTTATTTCATCAGAAATATCTCAGTAGCAGCGTCGGAGTCTGGATTTGTGCCCGGTTGATGGCAATAGGCTCTCTTCCTATATCATGGGACTTAAAACTGGCGAAATGTGGGTGTATTAATTGGTACACCTCTGCCTTACCATTCGGAGATTACAGGTGTGATATTATGTTGTTTGTTGTTTCTCTGCCGTTCCCCGACCTTATTTCTATTATAGGCTGAAAGTAAGATGTCGCCAATATTTCTGGCTAGTTCTGATTCTGATATCGGTGAGCCAGTTGAGCCCTTAAGATCGAACCAACGAGCCCATTTCCTCAATTATAATAATAAGCTATCATGTTCCCTGAAATGTGGCCTTATATTTGGCCTCAAATCTCCGCCCTAAATATTTGGAACGTTGTTTTATCAAATATTGAAATATATGAAACCCCAGGCTGTATTATTATTGGTTATATTGTAGCCTCTTCTTATATTAACGTGGCTATAATTAATGTTTGAAAAGGATTTTTATAAATTGGATCGTGATGTTTTATTATTACATATTTCTGCTGTTTGTGAATGTTTCGGTTTAGCAAATATGCAGTACAGCCGCGCTCTGAGATTAATACCGTGGTAGGAGAATGAATAGGGAGTATATTCAGTTAAATATAATTGTATTATTTAAGTGTCTGTCAATTCCTATTCTTTGAAAGAAAACTTTTTAAATCGTAGATCCATTTTGTTACTCCATACAGCTTTACCGTCCGTCTTCAAACCCACCTATGTCACCTTCTCGGCCTGACCCTTCATTAACCTTCAACCTCCCATTACCTCAGCTACACTCCTTTCCACCCCAACTTGACAGATAGCGTGCTGTTAACTCAGCGCTTTCTCAATGGGCCCTCAGATTGCGGCCGCACAAATGTGGGTAAGCTATCAGTGAAACTGACTGTAGGTACTATGTCAGGGTTTATCTGATTGTGGCTGGACCTGGAGGGTTTGTCTTGTGAAAATATTGGGTAACTAACTTTTGCCTATGACTTCGTCCGCGCCTAAGTTGATATAGTATACCACAGACACTGTAATTTTTTTCGGGATAAAAGTTGTTTATGTGCTATTCCCGACTTTAATTTATCTAGACTACCTAGACTAGAAAAGAGAGCAAACACATTTTAAATAATAAAAAAAACAATCTCTGTGCTAAACTTTATTTAGATCCCTTCTGACGTAACAAACATCCATCCATCCAAATTCCACATTTATAATCGTAATTAGACAATATAAGGTAGTGATCATCTTAATTGAATGTAATTATTCCCTCTACGTCAATACTCGTTACGTCGACTTTTGAGTAGATATTTTCGGTTTCATTATTATCGAGTGTTTACTGAGATGAAAGATTTCTGTGTTTTCACGAGAAAATATCATTGAAATGATTAAAGAAACTTTGTGAAGTGTACTCAATCATGAAAGATGATAGAAAATACGCAAACATAACGTTATTTGCTTAAGATAAAATTACTTCGACATTTATGAAGGCTTTTATATTGAAACTCTGACGTTTTTGCTAATGACTGTACACACTGTCACCCGCTTCGATACTTGACATACTTTTACAATGTTTCACATAAATGTGATCATTAGAAGAGATTATTAGAATGTTCTTACAGACACATTCAAGTGAACCTATGTTTAAACGTCTTAACTAAATGAACAGCCCTTTAAAGTTAAAGTAAAAAATGCTTAGCATGAAAAATAAAATAAAATGTTCAACTAAAACAACGGCGTATTCGGAACATTGCATAATATCTATACTAATATAATAAAGCTTAAGTGTTTATATTTGTTGTTTAATCTCTGGAACTACCAAAAAGTCAAAATAGAAAAAATCTCTTTGCTATGACAGCCGGATTCATGAGGATTTGTATAATTATGCTATGAGCTACCCACAAGCGCAGAGCAGTAACCAAAGATCATTCATCAACAATTTTTGACGTTTGCCTAATACTTTGTTTTTATGTAAAGCCTGAACCGTTAGGACTGAAGCCCTACCTCCTAATATTTACACAAAAATTCAAATTCATTTATTTGTGTGATTTTTGGTACAGTTTACATAAGTCAACAAAATTATGAAAAATCAATATACAAACATAACATAACATCACGCCTGTAATCCCCGAAGGGTTAGGCAGAGGTGTACCCATTAGTACACCCACATTTCGCCAGTTATGTTTAAGTCCCATGTAATAGGGGGCGAGCCTATTGTCATCAACCGGAGAGAGAAAAAAATAACAATATAGTCAATATTATTATTATTTTATATTTTGTTATTTATTTACTATTAATAATTGGTTTAACCGTTGTAAGTTAAATAAATAATATTGATCATATTTAGATATGACATCCATCACTTACACTTGTTTTGAAGATCAAACTAAAGGTTCATTTACACTTGTACGGAACGTGCGAAGTTGACCGACTGCGTGCTATTACGGACGGACGGCGCTCAAGGCTTTATACAATTAAAAGGGCAAGAAACTACGACTGGTATTCGTGTTTGTACTTGAATAATTAGTTTTAGGGCTTTGCCCTGGCCGGGCCGGTGTGGTAGGGTGATTAAAGATTCCATTTTAACTTGGACCTACAGCCCTTTGCGTACTAGGTATATAAATGAACAAAAAGATAACTTAATAAAAAAATAGTTTTCTATTTGTTTTACTGTTTGGAAGATAAGTCGATAGAACCTGTGAATTAATGGTATTAACATAGCTAACAGTGAATAGCGTCATGTATGGCATAATACGGTGAAACAAAATTAATTGTAACATCTGTACTGTGTTCTAGCAAATAAACAATTTGATTTGAACTATAAGAACTTTGTGTAGAACGAAAATTATACCTACTTGTCGTATAAAATTAAACATCTCAGCTGCTATAAACTTCAGACATTTAACTGTACCAGATGAAGTGTCTATCCATTTTGGTTCCTTAGCCAACCAACTCGGAAATTATTTGAAACTAAACCTGTTCCTGTCGGTTTGTGAGCGCCTGCGGTTAGTCCGGTCTGTATTCATGTAACGTTACTACTTGCTATGATATTTCGGACAGGCGTTTGGTTTCCTTCGAAATAGGCGATGTTTCATAATGTATCGTGCCAGGATGTATGTGAGTTAAATGTAGTGTTGAAATATTTTTTTCTGGTGAACGTTTCTAGTGATGACAGCCTTGTTGGTCTGGTGGGCGCAAAGCGCGACTGCTGAGCATGAGGTCTAGGAATCGATTCTCAGGTCGGGCAAAGTGTTATAGAGTTTTTCCATCAGAAATTTATCAGTAGCAGCTTCCAGGTTGGATTTGTGGCCGGAAATGTGGGTGTTCCAATAAGTAAGTACACCTCTGCCTAACCCTTTGAAGATTACAGGCGCGATGTTGTTATGTGAAAGTATAAACAAATAATAACAACGTAGAAACAAGATCTCTTTGTGAAAAAATATTGTAGTAGATACCTACGTCTACAGTACACTACAGTGGCTATATTGTGACATTGACCCAACAATGACAGACATAAAATAAAAGATAAGATTCTGTATCAACAAGCCGCCAATAAAACAAAGGCTCGTAAAAGTATCGTCGCAATATATTGTGGCTGAAATTCAGCAAACGAGATGAAACACAATGATCATAGAGATCGTTCTGTGTTCACAATGTACAGTAGCGATCATAAGTGGACTAGCAATCAAACAAAGCAATAAATTGACATTTTTTAAATTACGACCTTTCGACGCCGTCCGCGAATTCTGAGGTGTTAATACATAATCACTTATGAATGCAGATGTAGGTACGGCCTGTACCCGTTTTCACAGCAATTTAAACCTTAGCATGCTAATGCACTTATGACCGCGTACTGTACATAATAACAACGGCGAGTTCATTTCAAAAAATCGCCTTATTGGGATAATATCATGCTTGTTTTTACTATGGTAATAGTCTACGTTGCAAATTATATTTGTTTTTCGTATGCAAATGTTATTAAAATAGTTACCTAAACTCTAGATGTCGTGCAACCAATATTAAAGTGCTGTTGAAACTTTTAAAAGCATTTTAAAACGAAAACTTGTTAAGTATTTTTTAAAGAAAATACCTTTGGCTTCTGAAAAATAATTTGATTGTTTAGTAAAATTCAAACAATAACGAAATTGATTATATAAATAATTTAATATCGCTGTAAAGTGATCAATGCCTTCTCTTTTGGAGAGGAGGCCTTTGCCCTGCAGTAGAACAATAAAAAACTAAAAAGTAACTAGAAGAAAAATAACCGTAAAACTAACAAAAGCTCTCGTTCAAGTAGTTCGTGTACTTATGGACACTACACACGAGTTCCGTTGACATTGCTCGTGCAACCCTGTAGATTAGAAAAGTGTCTACAGTTAAAATGTCATCGTAATAAATTTTAGCTGAATTTCAGCACTCCGCGGAGGAAAATGTAACTTGATAATAATGATAGCGCAGTTGTCTCAAGCATGTGGGGTCCCACTGTTAGCGGGGCGATATAGACGATCACGATGTTACTTTGTGAATTAAGTAATTCTCTATGTAAGTAATTCAAAACCGGGTGATAACTAGATTATGTTGAAATTCACTATCAAAAATAACACAATATTGATAACCAACATAAAAAAGTTTTTGACAGAACAACAAGATACCTAAGGTTAATTTCATTATTTGTCTCTGCGATAAATAGTGATTCTCACAGGGACTTATTATTTTCAACTTGTATTTTTTTTATTAATATTAATATTTGTGATCTCTCTTGAGACTGCATCAACTATAAAATTTAATCTTATTCTTAATAAGTACCTACATTCTATTCGAAAGCTAACAACTAAAAGTATCAGTCAAATTAATGAGTTAAAAAAAAAGATATGCAAATAGGTATTATAAAATAATGAAGGGTATATCAAAATACTCTCTTTACAATATGGCGGAACTCTTTGACAATCTGCTCATTACAAGCCGTATTTCTCTTTAGAAATGAGGCTGTTGGGAGTCGCAATTTTCTTGTTGAGTCCACTTTTAACTGTTAATTCGTTTTCTCTTAATTAGGAATGATACAATTTAGATTTAATATTGTTTAATTCCACAGGAATGTTACCACTATCCATCTTTCATTTAATCACACCTCATATAAGGGGCAGGCGTGGAACATAGTACCTAAGTCCCTACAGATATAAAGTCATATAAAAAAGACCCTATTAGCACTGACTGGACACAAATCGTACCTAGGTATCATTTTGCCAAACCCAGGACGAATTTACGTTCAGAAGAAGATTTAGGACCGCTAACGCGAACCTTGAGGCGCTAAACATTAATGAGATGATCCGTAACATCTCGCTTGTCGCCCACTCTGGAACCCCACCCTAAGTAAAACAATAGCTCAGATCGATGCCGCTAATGGTTGCGATGCTTAGCAGACTTTACTTCGCTGTTATTATACTCTTCAATCCCGAATACTCCGCGGAGCAGTTTGTGATCATAGCGGTGTGCAGTCTAATGATATCAAAACAGACGAGTCATGTCGGAGAGATAATTAAAGAAAAAATTAAGGTCGGGCAGTAAGCATCCAACTTGGAACCGCTCCTACTTTACTGTTTATTCGCGAACAAGCTACGTATGCAGAATCCACAATAAACTTTCCACATAATTAAACACTTGAAAACGAAACAAATCCACAGTAAATATAAACCAACTTGAATTGTAGGTCTACCAATAACTCAAACATCTTTAATTGGCCAAACGGTAATTAGATTCACTTACAAAAATTCTCATTCCTCGATTAAGAGATAATTCGTTCGAAGTGTGTTCTTCTTAGAAAAAGTCTAAATAAAAGACGTTTGTCAGATTGTCAAACTGTCATTAAATCACTAAAGAAAAGCAAATGAGTAAAAGTAACATAAATAATTAAATATAGAAGGTACGTATACTAAACAAAGTTGTTTGACAGAACGACAGAAGTTCGGCAATAATAATGAGTTCGTAAACTAAGCGATAATGCTCCTAATGTCCCTAATGGCAGTTAATTAGAACCGCTTTGTAAAACGTTATGAGCCAAGTTTAGTTTTAGCTCAGGGACAATATTTATGAATTAAAAGTGATTGTGGAAGTTTTGCGATTTATTTACGGCTCCACGGCACCACATATTATAGTGAACCAACTCAACCCTTCTGCTAAACTTTACTAAAAGACTACGCTATAATCGCGCCATGAACTGCAGGTCTATTCTGTAATCTCCCTCGTTGAATTAGGAGAATGAGCTTGAGGTGACAGAAATTAATTGCAGAGAAAAACACTCTTATTACAAAGGCAATCCAAGGATCTTTTAAATAAAATACCCACTATTAATTGCCTATCAGCACATGATATTGAATTGAACCTAAATATTTTTACAGTGTTAAAAGCAGCTTCCAGTTTTTCCCTTGTTAATAATTTATGAATCCTAACTAATATTATAAATGCGAAAGTAAGTTTGTTTGTTTGTTTGTAACCACTTTACGCCTAAGCCACTGAACCGATCATCCCGAAATTTTGCATAAACGTTGCCAGGTGATCAGGGACAAACATAGGGTACTTTTAATCCCGAAAAAAAGTACTGTTCCCGAGGGAAATCACAATAACATCCTAATGACAGTAGATGGCGCCACGTGTCTATCGAATCATGATCAAATTTTAAATTTAAGCATCTAATACATTTTGAGTCTAGACTGTCGATAGACCAGTTTTAAGTATACAACCTAGGAGTACGGAGTTGTTTGCTTAATCATTTTTTATGCCCAAAACCGCTGAAGAGCATACTGACATTTTGCATAAAGTGGCTACCAGACGGACCGACCTGCGGTTGCGGCTAACCGCAGGCCGCGGCTCCAACCGCTGTAAAAACACACCACCGCGGTCACAGTGGCGGCCTGAAGTGTCATTAGCGCGGTGTTTGTGCCACAATCGGACGTCAGTCAATAAGGCTAACCGTAACGTTGTCTTATTACTCTCATGACTCATTAGCCCTCTCAGAAGATGAGAAAAAAGGTAGAAAAAAACCGTTTACTTAAACACTTGAGATGGTGAGTGGTGTGAGGTTATAGTAGTTATAAAAGTTTATCTCTACCTATATTATCATTAGCATCGCATATTACTCTTAGGAAAAGAGAAGTGTGGGTTAAATTTAAATTATTATTTAAATTCAACTATTTCTATTACAATTTTCATATTTGGTGTCATTTTACAAAGCAGTACACGCGGCTTGTTGTTATAATTTGCAACTGACGCGGCCGCCACAATATTTCGCGTTTGTCTGTGACCCACTTTATATATGTTGTCAGGGATACAGATAAACTGCGTAACTGACACTGTCATCACTGACACTGACAGGTGTAAACGCATTCATAGAGGATGCATGGAAGAATAAAGGCGAACTTATAACACGCTCCGCCAATTGTGAATTGATTTGGATGATTCTTTTTTTGTTTATTTTTTCGGAATTGGTCCCATATAAATACTGTCATGATCTGATGATGAACTTCGGAGATATGGAACGGAATTCCTCATAGGATCACAGCAGAACTGTCGTAACAGTAAAATTGCTTTGTTTAATGCGTTTAGTCGATGACTGACTGAAGGAAAAGGTTATAGTTGCTAAACTAACCGTGACCTATGTCGATGTAGATGTGTAGACAACAGTTTTCCAACGGCAAAGTTAAGTTTGTCCCTCAGTACTGTTTATGTTTTCTTTAGAGGTATGTTCGGTGTATTTTAATGACGGTAGGTAGGTTCCTTTTTTTTTTAATTGTCTCACAGCTCCAACTCAGGCTCAGACTCTTTGCTAGCCCGAGCAAAAATTACTGCTCAATCCCCGGAATCTTCCGTTCATGCCGCATTAAGAAAGCAAGCACAACCGGAGCGACAAGCAAATTTGAGAGCTGATGAGACATTTTATTAAAGACGGGAAAGCCAAGCCGTCCGCCCGCCAAGCTTCTCTGAGAGTGACTGAGACGCCCTTCTAAACGCAATTGCTTTTGGAGGAACAAGCCGAAAGCCAGAGAGCTGTAAGAGCAACTGAGACTCCTATTCACACACGACACACAACACACATGACTACACGACTTCGTCTCAGAGAAGAAGCTCAGCCATTACAGCGACTGAAACTCCAGAACAGACGCAGGCAAGAAGGACCTCTCTTGCAAAAATGCAAACTGGACGCCGACGGACTTTTATGAGTCACAGTCTGTTGGTCCGTAGGTATTTAATAATTCTGGATCTGGCCGAGCAACAAGCCGAGTACAGCCCGAATTGATTGTCAAATTCTAAACCAACGCGGGCGAAGCCGCGGGTAAAAGCTAGTAATCAATATAAATTAAGCCTGGTCAGTAGTTTCTTACTATGTTTACAAGAGAAGAGAAATGAGTAAATGTTTCTATAGCAATATCGATAACCATAAACTCCATTAAAAAAAGTGATATATTATACTCAGTTTAGAATAAGTTACATTGAAAAGCCCACATTTCTCCAATTAACTTTGTTCTGACGATAATTTAAAAAGTACCTAGATAATAAACAGTTCATTAATTAAATTAAGTTTCACTCGATGACATCCATGGATTTATAAGAAAATTTCAACTAGGTATATCCGACGACCCTGCTTACTTATCTCCTTCGTTGACCGGTACATACTTGCCCAATTTATGACACCCCTGAAAAAACACGACAATCATATTTAACCATCCATATTTCCCCGAGCACGTCCCACCTGCTCCACAAGCTATTAAATCCTGTTTGACATGAAAACGACGAATAAAAACATGCACAGCACAGGATTACAGGCAAAGAGACCAATTAAAAATGTTTGTTACCAAAGAGCCGTAGTGATTCGTGTATTTGGGGTGATAATAACAACCCCGGGATGAAGTCTCCCCTCAAAACTGAACAAATGGCGACTAGGTGCCTACCCTTGGAAAGTGCTCTCAAAAAATGTTCATAGCAATTTATCTTACTGATGAGCGATAATGAATCTTGAGTAAGGATAGTTAAGTTGCTTTTAGTGTGAAGTGGTTGGTGGAAAATTTAAGTAGCTGTAAGCGTGCAGTATTATAGTCGAGGAGCAGCTCGTTTAGTTGGTACAGTAAACGATCTTTATTGTACGCTAAATTCATTATGCCTAAATGGTTAGTCCACAAATAAATAATAAATATCTTGGGACAACTCACACACTGATCCCAAGCTAAGCAGAGCTTGTGTTATGGTAACCAGACAACTGATATACATACTTATATAATTTATAAATACATACATATTATAGATAAATCACACCCAGACACAGAACTAACAATCATGCTCATCACACAAAGTTTGTCCTGGGTGGGAATCGAAACCACGACCTCCGGCTTAGCAGTCAGGGCCACTAACCACTAGACCAAAAGGCCCGTCGAACAAAATTTAACCTCTTGTCAAGCAACTGTGTTGGCACTCTATCTACAGGAGTCGTGATGTTTACCTACTGCTTGACCTAACAACCTCACATAAAAACATAAAAGGACTAAATTCAATAAGAAAGACACGTAAGCTTCGTCTATCAAAGTTTTGGGTTCTATCTAAATAGGTTTAGTTGTACAGAAGTTCTTTAAGTCAAAGCTACAAAAACAAACTTTTCTCAAAGTTAAGTTAGCAGGTAGGAACTTCACATTAAATATTTCAAGAAGTTGTCATTCCTCAGAAACAAAGTTAATTTCCTAATTGCCAATTTAATCTGTAAAGCCGTCACGGCAATGGCTGAAAATCAAGCATACATTAAATCATCCATGAATGAATAAACTCATCAGCATCCCTAATCCCAAAAGAAAAACTACAATCAAAGCAAAACGTAGACATACAACACGCACCCCGTACGTGGATGTCTACACATCATACACACACAGGCATGACCTGCGTGTGTGCACAAAGGATTTTCAGTACCATACCAGATGCGGTGCCGATACGTCTGATCGGTACCTCATCAGGTATGGTACTGACGTGCGCCACGCGAAAGGGCGCCTTCACTGAGGCTGCGGGGCGCGGGGGCAGGGGAAGAGGGATGGAGGGGCGCGGGATTCATCAGAGAAGCCGGACAGTTATTAATTTTAGAACATAATGGACGACGCGATCGATTTTTGATGCTGCAGTTTTGAAACACGGGTTTAGTATTTTTCGGAAAGCGCAATTTACGAGATGAATGTTAAATTTTACTGTTCAACGTGAACATTTAAGAGCAGAGGTACGAAGTCAGGTGTAACTGGAACACCTGACCAATCTACCGTAACGCGTAACCGTTATTAACATGAAAACTATGATAATCACAAATACAAGGAACTGTCCGGGCTTCTCTGAACAAGGGTTTGGATATGATGACAAACAATAAGGAGTGACGTCCGAGGCGTTCCTCCTACTATTTGTCACTGACGCTCGGATCGCGCCCGCGCGGCGGAGAGATGTACTACCGTCGGCCGCCGGGGGTGGGGGCCGCAGCTCTCCCGCTCACACCCATGCTCTCCGTCCCTCTCGCACACCATACACTCCCAGATCAAATGTCGCTCGAAACACAGCTAATTGGCTAGGTATTCTATAACTTCATAGCTAGAAAAGTTGCATTGTATACACACAGTGTTCGATGAAAATTGGTAATGAGAAACGTAGAACTCTTTGTGAGGAAACTCATCTAAAAGTACTATCTACATAGGTACCTATTTCTACCGCCGAGCAGCGCTACTGTGTTCCGGTCTGAAGGGGTCGTTAGGTGCGCGTGTAATTACAGGACACGAGACATTTCTCTGATCCGGCACCGATTCTTGTTTATCACCAAATAACATACAGTCACCATAATATTATGCGCCACACTACAACAGTGTCACAGAAGAATAGAAAAATCCTATCTATGATATTCCAGCCGACTGGACAATTTTTAACGGAAATGCCAACTCCATAGAGAATATGTCGGGGAGAGTATATTGTTACCTTTGTATTGTAGCGTCTGTATTATACATTTTTTGGCTTTATCATGATTTTTCAACTACTCTGAGTTCTCTTCCATTATCGTCGTGGAGTTTGTCTCCTGCTAAGGCTAACTGCTGTCCTTCAGTTTGACTGCCCTCTAACTTCAGTTAGATTGATTAATTTAGCTTATTGACTGTTTCACATACTGAAGATACCATGCTTATAAAGGTGGTGATATTTATCTGGACAATGTCATCCTGTTACTGCTGTTAATTTGTGCTCTTTTATCTTCATGGAATCTTCTTTGTAAAGCGTTTTCTGTGTTCATTAAGAACAGCTTTAACAATCACTTACCGAATCCAATCCAATCCTAACTAATATTATAAATGCGAAAGTAAGTTTGTTTGTTTGTTTGTTACCATTTTACGCCTAAGCCACTGAACCGATCATCCTAAAATTTTGGATATAAATGTTGCTAGGTGTACAGGAACGAACATAGGGTACTTTTAATCCCGAAAAAGTACTGTTTCCGAGGGAAATCACAATAACGTTCTTATGATCATAGATGGCGCCGCCTGTCGTTTCGAATTGAAATGACAGGACATGGGTAATTTTTTCCGCGACTTCGTCTGTGTCCGCGATAACAGAAATTTACGCGGACGAAGTCGCGGGCACAAGCTAGTAGTTGTATATATTTAATTCATTTTTCTGTCATCTTTTTTCTTTTCTTGTTCATACCAGGGGGCTAACCACCACCTCTTAGAACAATATTATTTTAATATTACTTTGCCTTCAACACTGTTGGATTTTCAACGCTCGGCTCAGCGCCGAGAGTTGAAAATGCAACAAAAGAAATTACAAAGTAATATGAAAATAATATTGTTGCAATAGATGGTGGTAGGCGCACTGGACACCTTTTGATGACGTAGATATTAAAGGACAAAATTCCAACTTTTATTTTATATTAGTTATTACAAAATTAAGTTTAAAATGTTATAACTAATTTTCAAATACCTCCAAGCCCTGTACTTGTATGCACCCGTAAAAGCACATGTTTTGCCGCGTTACCATAACAGTGATTTTTCACACCCAACAAGAATTTTATTATGCTATGATGGGCAATAAGCGTGGGTAACGACGCTGCGATGTGTCTCTTTACACCTCGCGTAAATACTGAATGATAGATATTTGACACTATCATTGTAATTGATGATGAGGATGGCACAGTGAGCCAGTAGCTTGTACATCGGTCGCATGTGGCGCTACCTATGATTATCTATCCATTATTATAAATGCGAAAGTGTGTCTGTCTATCTGATAACTCTTTACGATAAAACCGCTGAACCGATTTAGATGAACTATTGTATGACAGTTTAATACCCAGGGAAAGGACATAGTTTTTATCCCGGAAATCACCCTCTAAGGCGCTGAAAAGGGGGGTGGAAGTTTTTATGCAAGTACGATACCTAAACAAGTTCCACGCGGACGTAGTCGCGGGCAAAAGTTAGTACTATAAAAAGCTAAACAGAATTTTCGCTTGTTTGTTTTTTAAACACGTTAATCTCTGGAAATGCCAGTCGGATTGGGATAACATCAGCTGATCCCAACAAAAACATTCCATGTAAAATGTTGCCAAGACAACCACATAAGGTTTGCCCTATGAAAAAGATATCAGATCTCATGTAGAGCCAAGCTTCTGAACCTACACGGCCTAACTCTACCGACCCTAACTTCACAAATTCTGCATATCAGTAAATATGATAGCCAGATTCATGAGGAATAGTAGACGCTATATAACATCACGCTACGAGCCACAGGAGCGGAGCACTAACTACAGATGTAACTTAATGCTGGTAAAAAAACAACACGCGGACAAAGTCTCGAGCAGAGTCAGTAATACTAACACGCGGCAGTTTAATTGTTCTATTAAATAATTACTTACCAGTTGATGACACGCAACCATGAATCTGTTTAACTTACTTGTTTTCAAATGAGGATAAACAGAACTTTAGGCTTGTGTAGTGTGTTCATTGAACGGAGAAACCTATTTACTGTAGTTTCTTTGAGAATTTGATTCAATGAGACGATGATAGAAGACACGGTTGGCACAGTGGCTGAGCGATTGGCTGCTGCGCTGCGTGTCGTGGGTTTGATTCTTGTGCTGAGCAAATATTTGTATGGCTTACTTGGTTTAATTGTTCTGAGTCTGGTTATGTATTTGAATTTATATGTTTGCATACGCACCTACGATACAGTAGAAATATGAGTGTGTTATCTTATTATATGTTTCAGTCTAATTACGTAAAACTGTCGCAATGAACTAAAGTTTAATTTTTACTGTTCAGCCATGTTATGATTGTGCGTATATGACGCAATACATGGCATGTACAATTTTGTTTTTTTTTTTTCTTTTTGTACTACTACCTACATATTAAAAACACACATAAACATAACATTACGCCTGTAATCTCCGAAAGGTTTGGCAGAAGTGTAATAAGTACACTCACATTTTGCCATTTATATTTAAGTCCCATGATAGACACCTGCCATTCCATGGACTGCGTCATTGGTCAACTGGTCACAAAGCGCGACTGCTGAGAATGAGATCTTGGGTTCGATTCCTAAGTCAAGAAAAGTGTTATTGCGTTTTTCTACCGGGAATTTCTTAGTAGTAGACTCGGAGTATGGATTTGTGCCCGCTTAGGAATAGGCTTGAAAACAAAAGACGATTAAATTGCGATTTTGCCACACAAAAATAAAATCCCGTAAATACCAAAATTCCTAGAATAAACCACTTCGATCGTTGAATAGTTTTCCAATCGTTTGCACAAATCCCACGCTCAATTTAGGCTCCAATGAGGAAAATCAAACATGAATTGAAAGCATAAAAAACTAATCCGATAGATAATATCATGTGCCTAATCATGCTTGCAATAAATTCGATCTTAACACCTAGTATTTAAAGATAATTTTTAATTGACCCACATAATATTTCTATGAGAATATTTTTGGTCGCATGGTTTTCTTGAGTGGTACCACGTGTGTTAACCGATTCCTACTAAACGTATTATAAATATATTTACATAAACGTGTCAACGATCTATGTTGCATAAACACACACGTAGAAAAATATACAGAATTCTTTACTTCAGTTTTATAAGAATTTGCTGTGATTTTAAACTACAAGACAGGAAAATGAATAGAATACTAAGAATATGCGGTCTTTTAAGAATTGCCTTAAATAAAAACCTTGAATAGAATATGAAAAATAAGACGCCATTAAAGAAGCCTCTAGATTTTACAACTAAGGGGAGGTCACATGAGGGGGTGTAGAGAGAAATCACATGTATAATTTTTTTGTTGAACGAACGATTTCTAGATCAAATATTAGTTTTCCAGAATTAAATAACATTATACCTTTATTGATAGTATCCAAAAATTAACAAACTTGGTACCAAAAACTACACGTGACGTAGGAGTACACTAAAGTCTGTTTTTCTAGGTTTAAACCATCGAGCTAGATTTACAAAATATGGTATAAAAACAACAGGAAAACTTTACTGACTAAGAATACAAAAACGGGCTCAAAAGTTGTTTTAGCAATAAGACGGTCAGTGTTATATTGACTTTAGGTACTTTAGCTTCACACTTGTTACCAAAACCCATTAATTCACCATCAGCTACTTCTATTTCTGCGCCTGACTCACCCGAGCCCTTTAATGGTTTCCAACACAACGTGAGATGGATTCAATGTAAACAAACAGCCAAGGTTACCACAGTTAATTGAATCAGGCGCTGATGAATATATGTGATTGTTTTGTTTACAGGATAAGACAGTCATTTATAGTTAGAAATACCAGCTTAATAATGTCCTACTGCAAAAGACTTTTCTAGTACAGAGAAGGCATAAGGCGAAGCCCAAAAAAAGATTATTTATTTATTGGTTTGCCAAATTACCACCCTTGCAGGCTAGGTACAACTGAATGATCACAACACATGATCATGATGATGTGTTTGACCTGTATGCATGTATGCATGTCAGCTCGTAACTAGTCAACGGCATAACCGATTTTGATAAATATGTAGTAAGTCATTAGATTCGTTTTGCGGGAGTGTCACTGGGTATAAAATTCTTCGATTTTAAACTTATTAGAGTAAAATAATAGATGAAAAAAAAAACAAAAAACCTGAATGTCTCTAAAATAAAAAAAAACAATACCATAAAATAAATAATAACAATAAAATTATCAATAATGAGTTGACTTCAATGTAAGTACATTATGAGAGTAGGTAGTCAGTTTAGGCAATCGATACAAACTATTACCTGTTCCCACGTGACTCGGGGTCAGCGTTATATATTTTTATTCTATTCCATCTTCCCATTTCAGCCGTCACATTATCATTCACTCCCTTTTCATTCTTATCGTTCACACAATTTACGAATCTAACAGCTTGCACTTACAATACATAATTCTAAGGCCTTCACAAGACTACACCATTTTCTCCTTTTCAAATCGATAGTTTAAGTAAATTCCTTTTTTTTCGTACTTGGCCCCAGATGGTCACTACGTTTTTAATGTCCAACAGTGCAGGTCTAGGGACACCTTGGGCACTGCAGCAAGTGGGTCATCGCCTAGTCAGGAGCCGCACTCGCACTGGGTGCCGCTGGGACCTATAAAACTATTACAGCCAATTCTAATTTACGAAACATGGATCCACCCAATGAAAACTACGTTTCAGCAATCCGACATAACAATAGCCCAACTGAGTCAAACCTGGACGGAAATAGTATAATTCCTACAGGACAATACACTGGTTAGTAACATCATTATAGGAACCACCGAATTTTATCTATGACGACCACATCATTACTGAAAGTGGTTGTCAAACAACAGGGAAAATGTACTGAATCCAGAAACCCCAACAAGGAATTACAACGTTTCAAAGGTAGCGATAAACAGTGGACCCTATAAGGACTAGATTGGTTCGTACATGATCCAGGGAAGGTTTAAAATGTGGAAATGATACTCCAACTCACCAGATATTTTTGAACAAATCTGCCATAAACCTATATCTTCATAATTGAAATATACACAAAATATACTTACCTGATCTTTAAAAAATCGTTTACCATTATATCTACACCTTGGTATCTAGTTCAAGAGTTTCCCATAAAATTCTTGTACAATTTATGTAGTAAGTAAATCCCTTGGCCGCAGCGGAGCAGGCAGTCTCGTTACCTATTCATTAGACAAGAATTCAATGATGGCAGCCTGTCCCGGTTTAATTAATATCAGCAAAGAAATCCCTTGTATTCCCTGTGGAATGGAGCCTGAATGTCGTTCATTTAATCCTTGGTTATTTAAGAATTTTTCTCAAGGCTCTTGGGAAAAAGATGCACGAGCTATTTTCATATCATCGTCGTTTTTCTCACTTTTGGACGTCTTTATTGATACTGTACTGCTGTTATTAGCCGACTTATTATCAGCACCATCATCCTTCCGCTCTTATTCCAATTTTTAGGTGGAATCATCTAACATTTAAACTCATGTTAATAAATTAGTTTTTAGCATAAGATGAAGCATGACACTTCTCATGTCATAATACGCATAAATTCCGCGATTCAATTCGATGCAATACTTAACAAGAAATATAAATGCACAAAGATGCAGACTAAGAGAATAATCTATAAGCAGTCTAACAAATACAACGTACAACTTAGAGCGATATTTGGAACAAGTACCACAGCAGGCAGACACATTACAACTGTTATTGCATTCTAACAACCGGAAAAATATCAATCTCAAATCAAACGTCACAATTCCCAGGAAACTTGCATAATTTGGGAAACCAAATCGATTAGGGTTTTATAAAAAAAACCTCGTTTGTGACAGAATTCCCTAAACTTGTGCACATTACGAGCTGCGGTCGTCAGCCGGCCCATTAAGACGTCGTTAATTCATAATTAGTTTTTGATATTATAGAGGTATATAAGATAGGTGTATTGTCGTTTTAGACATTGTGTAAACAGCTGCGATACAATAGTGACAATGAAGTGCATGGTAAGTTGTCTCAGTATTATCTCAATCTGACTTTCCAAAAATATTCATGGCTTTTGTCTTAAATACATGGTGTAGATCTGGCATTTCTATGTTTCTGAAGCATTATTTTTGATATACTTAGTTCCATGGTCCTTGATAAATGTACACAATTGATGTTGATTGCGAAACAAACTTGCGATAACTTGCACTATTATAATATCAAAAAGCAAATTAAACAATGAAATTGTTTAGCGCTGAAGGTCTAACCGAAGCATTTACTTGGAACACCAGAAAATCATGTTTTAAAAGTTCTATTTTCTATTTATTTGTAAATTCACCTAATTTTGTATTCCTTGCATCAGATTATCGTAGCTCTGGCCATCGTGGCCGCCGTCAACGCCAAGCCCTACGGTGGGATTGGAATTGGCGCAGGGATCGGCCCACTTGGGATTGCAGCTGGCCTGGGAGGTGGACTCGGTGGTATCGGCGCAGGTATATTCTTTGTTTTAAATCTTAAATGTATCATAAATGCTGGAGGAATGAAATGTTCCTAACCATAGTTGAACTATATCTAAGTGTACCGACATCAGAGAAGCAAACGTACTTAATTTATCGTCAATATTGACTGCTCCGTTTGATCGCGTCGTGGCAAGTGCAACAGACCGTGGGGTCCTGGGTTTCGATTCCTAGGCCTGGCAAAAAGCGTTATTGCGTTTTTCCAGTAGTAGCCTCGGAGTTTAGAAGTTGCTGGTGTGAATCTGCCGTGCCTCGGAAAGCACGTGAAGCCGTTGGTCCTGACCTGATCTCTCCCGGGTCGTGTCGGCTTGCCATCTAACTATGAGAGTTAGAGAAGCGCGATATTGTGTGCAAACATAGGTGCACTCTGCACTCGTGTTTGCGCACCTGTCGTTAGACTCCATTGAGTTTGACCGCCATGACCAAAGTCGGTCGGGAAAATATTATTATTATCGTTAAAATTAAGACGCTGGCCATTTCTTCCAGAGGGTGGTCTAGGCGTCGGAGGTCTCGGAGGTCTCGGAGGAGTAGCAGGTCTCGGAGGAGTAGGTGGTCTCGGTGGCCTGGGAAGCGGTGGCTACGGATCAGGCGGTGCTTACGGACATAACGGCTATGTTGGTGAAAACAACGGCTACGGCGCAAACGGCTACGGTGGACACGCCCTCAATGTTCACCACAATATGGGTCACCAGGAGAGCGACTTCGACCAGGTGATTACTTGACATATTTAGTAGTAGATCCACTAATACTAGTATAATACTAATATTAGTATCATTGATTAACTCACGATAAAACTATGTATATCTTGCACTAAATCCTCCACTATAACTTATTAGAAAAAATGAGAGTTCTAACTATTATTATAACTAGGAAACAAACTTGATTGACTTAAATTCAAATTCTAATGATTTTCCAAAACGCTTATTTTTCATCTCTTCTTTGTGTTTGAGCTAGTAAGTCTCAAGAATGAATATGAACTCGTATCTCTTATTTCCAGGAGACGCATCACCACCAGTCCTCTGGCCACGACATCGGAGGAGTCCTTGAGGGGGGACAGGGAGGCCACAGCCTGTACGGGCACAGGAACTATGGAGCCGGTAACCAGGGTTTCGGTAACCAGTACAGCCATGGAGGATACATAGTTTAAATACTTGAACAGCTGCGTGTTCCGTTGACAATGTCGACCCCAAGTTTAAAGTTGAAATAATAAATATTTATGCGTATTTAATAAGAGTTTTACTTGTAAATTATACCTACTTTGTTCATCTCCGATATTTTGATACAAGCTTCAGCCCGCAAACAAAAATGGAACACAAAAATGGGATAAAATTTGTATATCCTATGTGTTAAGCTAGAATTAACTAGCCAATTTTAACATGTGTGCCAAATTTTAGCTAATTCCGATTAGATAAGAATAAGAAACATCCATCTTTACCTCCATCTTCAGAAACATTTGCGTTTATAATAGTAATGACAGCTGTCATTTTGACAGTTAAAGAATTTCGATCAACATAGCACACAACTAACATTGTTGGCCCTTTCTTTACTAACCTAAGCCCTGACTTCTCCCCTATATTCCTTTCACTTCTCGCAATATTGTTCAATATGAATTTTAATATGTGTGCTTAAGTATCTAATTCAAGTACTTCCTTTTATGTTAGACAGCTCGATCATCCCTTTGTTTGTTATAAAATACCTGTAACAAAATAAAAGGCAATTAAGTATAATATCATTGATATCTTAATGAATAGACACTCTTGGCACACGTTTATGAAAAGTTGTAAATAGACAAAGTTATTAAAAATCACTTTAGTAATAACATTACAATGTAATTGTGCGGTGCGTCAGATAACTATTTTACAAATGAGTAACGATATTTTTATTAAATTAATCGTACTCGACTGCCTCGTTGGTCTTGCGGTCGCAGAGCGCGACTGCTGACGATGTTTCGATTCCCAGATCGGGTAGTGTTATTGGGTTTTTCTATCTGAAATTTCGCGTAGGTAGTCTCGAGTCTCGCGACACTGCCTATCGCATATGCAACAGAGCGATTATGTTCGTTTATAGAAATGTATTCTGGTAATACTGTCAAACAAACAACTAAAAAAAATCATATATGTATATAGAGTATTTATTAATGAGTAACTCGATGTCATTATTTTATTCTCTTTACATGGGGAATTAAAGTATTAAGACCAAATCAATGTAATCAATACCATAAGGATAAAATAATCTAAAGGAACGTTCAGACATTGGGAAAAAACTTATACTTTTTTTAACAATGTTTCACAGCCAGCATTTCGACACACAATATATGATGTCACCTCTCCCATATAAGGATCAGCAGCGACCGCACTGAATCACATTTGGGATTGGAAAACGAGCCATTGTCGACCGGCTTTTTTGAGGTCAATTCTTTTTTTTTTTGGCGCCATTTTATGAGTCTACTGTGCGCCCAGTATAACTTGACATTTCGAGGTGGCGCTGCTTGCTAAAGGCCAGCATCAAGTAATGAGTCAAATTCTATAAATTTTATTTTAGTTCCTTTTTATGCCACGTGTCAGGTTGATTTGCTGCCCTGGGTGGTTTTATGTGCACAATTTTAGTTTTGTATCTTTGTTCTTGTTTTAAGAAACAATGGTTGTGATATCTAATATTGTAGTCTTAGACCATTAGTATAATCATATTTAGAAGAACTACATACTGATTTGGAAATGAAAGTAAAAAAAAACTAAAAATATTTCTTAGTTCTTTATTTTGTTCAGTAGTAAAAATATCGCATTGCGTGATGATACTTTAGATTGATACTGCAAATACTTACCTAGAATTCCAATTATTCACCAAATACAATCAGATATAAAGCCAGTTTACAAGAAGCTAGTTTAATACAAATCAACATAAAATCGCAAAAGCAGTAAACCTACAAATGTGTAGTCAAATCACGTAATATCAAAGATGGCGGCGCGGCTTTCAAATAAAACGCGGGAACGATGCGACACACAAATACAGCTGACACCTTGTTTTGTAGTACCAAAGAGTAGCCACACAACAAAGTCGTCCAAGAGAATCTGCTACATGCTGAACGAGTAACTACCGACGATCTTGAAGTATACTCTTTGCTTTAAAAGCTGAGGAACATAAAAGTGCATTCCGAATTCCAGAAAATATTCCACTGGACTTTATTGCAAGTATTTCCATACGGAACCTCAAATTCTTTAACATTCTAAACGGTCCCACAATGAAAATTCTGCATCAAAGCGTTCATCATATCTATGCAGCCTTCAACATAACTCACTATACTTGTATACTTCCATACAGCACCGCATTGCTGTCGGCTAGTCTGACGTCAGGCACTAAATAGGACAGACAGACAATACCACGGTTCTAGCCTAGCTTCTTCACGATTTGTGAAGGAACTAGTAATGTAGTTCTATCGTGCTATGCTGCCCTGGTACAAATGATTGTAAATGCTTTGTGTTTATTTGCCTGAGTAGGTCAGCCAGACACGAGGTATGAAATATTACTGTGAAACTACAAAATGTTAGAACTCTTTCGTGCTATGGTACCCTGGTATTTATTTATTATTGACAATGCTTCGGGTTAACGTACCAGAATGGGAGACTAATATTACGGCAAGATTTATGATAGATGCATTGTTGAAAACGTGGAAAAGCAATCATTTCGACGTAATATTATTGCGAGACTCTATGAATGTTAAGCTCTGTACAGTTATGCTGCCTTATTATTTTAAAGTAAGTAATAGCAAAAACAGCGTCACTAAGCGAGGAAGTTGATTTACACTGTAATCTTTTAAAAGTCATGTTTATCTAGGAACAAAGCAAAGACGTAAAGTAACAATACAGTTAACATTTCCCTAATTTATTCATTGGAACCAGGACAAACTTCACAAGCATTGTTTTATTCGCTAATCCGAACTACGCAAACACAGCAAATAATTGAACAACATTAATTAAAATGAGTAAAACTCCGAATCTAATAATTAATCAAGTTGACGTGTCTGTCCCAGGTGTCCAGACTTAGTTCTAACGAATTAGCATAGATTCAATAATTCATTCATTAATACCGACGTTGGAGGCAGGGACTGTTTATTTACATGGGAAGTGGGAGGGTTTGCTTCAATGTCTTTAGGCTGACGGAAGGCGTGCTATTGATTGGACACAGTTCGATGATTAGTTGGTAAGTCCTTTCTCTCAAAGGGGTTAACTTTTAGATGCAAAAGAACATAACATCATGAGGAAACCTGGACTTATACCTAAAAAGATAAATAAATCTTAAATGTGCGTGATGCAAGCAAGCATTGTGATTAATGCTCGTAGATTCTCTAGAAAAGAAGCCGAAGACAGCATAGGCATTTGCCTACCAGTGAGACGATTAAAGTCTATGCTATGTACAACCAAATGAATAAGAAGACCTGAGGACTTAAAAACAGCAGAAGCCCGAGAATTGGATCGAGGATTGTATATCGTATTAGTCTGACTTGGATTAAGCCGGTAGGATCAACTAACCATTACTTAAATCAATAAATACTAAGGAAAAATACCCGTAATAAAATTCAGTTCACGTAGGTACGGTCGGCCTCAGAAATACGTACAGGAACTTTATTCTGATGCAATGGATGTAGACAATAATGAAACAGACGTTTTACATCTCTCTGTGGGCTACTGTACCAGTGAAGACCTAAAAATACAAATTTGAAGTCACCTCTGATCAAGTACACAATAAAGCTCACGTTAATAATTATCGGAACCCATTAGGCAAGTTTCTTCTTAAACTTCAGTTTTGCTCTGCAAAGAGTACTTCGAAGAAATACATTTTATAATGGTTATAATATTATAACGAAGTGTATTATTTGTTCAGATGTCTACGAAAAAGAAGCATCATTACGGGAATCTGAATTTCAACACAATTAGATGAACATAAGGTTAGGCAGAGGTGTACCCTACACCTCTGCCTAACACTTCGGGGATTACAGGCGTGATGTTATGTTACTGTACCTACCTACCATTACATGGAAATAGTGTAAAATATTATGTTCAGATTGACAGGAGTCGAATTAATCCAGTAATAAGCTGTTCCAGATTTTCAACAACACAATTTGTCTTCATCCACTGTGTACGCTATGCCATCAGTCTCCCAAGTCTTATTTTTAAGAAACACTTCTTAATAACTTGAAATAATTACTGAACAGCAGCAATTACGCACTGTGGCCCGGATATTATAAATTTGAAATGGGTGAAGGCAACCCGGATTACGAGCAGCAGTTCAAGGCGGCCTGTAAACATGCATTATGACTCATGTCACCTATATCTTTGGCTTCTTGGTAACGTGTATTGTGGACTGTTACGTGCGTGGGAGAGCGACTATTTTCAAATTAGCAGGTAAGAAAATACAAAGATTTTCTTGTTTGTTTGTTCGTACCGAATAGGTTTCGAAACTACTGGACCGATTTTAACCATTTTTTTACCCATACAAAGTCAAATTATCGAGAAGTGACATAGGCAAAATTTTTTATTTAAAAAAGGAAATCCTTAAAGAAATTACAATAATGTAACTTAAAGTAGCAAAATTTTGCCTATAAAATTCGTTATTTGGAAGAAAACTATTGATGATACGTGGGAAAACAAACGCCTGCAAATCGCGTGCAGAAGCTAGTGTGAAATAAAATCTGACCGGCAATAGTTGGTCTCCACACGGTAATCGAATCTGCAAGTCCAATAGACAGTGGTAACCATATTTTGGTCTATCTACCTACGAATATTCCGCTATCAAAATTCGAATATATCTCTCAAACCTCAAAAAGCTTTTACGTCTAAACTGCAGGTCCATTTTTAATAAAAATAAATGCTGTCTGTCGGTCGATTCAGTAAAAATCTCCTTTGGTAAAGTGAGCTTGAGGTGATGTCATTCCACCTAATGTTGGGATTGACCGCTCACCTAAAACTCACTTCACCGAGGTAAATTTTTAGAGAATAGACCGGCTTGAAATTTGCCAGAAATATCATCATCATTAAATCTGTAAATGGTAGATGTTAATTATTAGAAACAATTATGGACCATATCGGGCACAGCACATCAATAATAAGTGTATATTTTCGTCCAAACATTAATTCATATAATCCAATATCATCGATTCTTCTTAATTTGAAGACTCCTGCAGAAAAGCAACAAGCACTTTCTCAGAAATTCACTAGAGAAAGGTATTGCTAAATTCATGGGTGTGTGCACTTTGTACCTGTGATTTCTACGCTATGCAGTGGCAATATAGAAGCTGTGACAACATTGCACAAGCGCTTACACGACTAAGCTTACGGATAGGCAGCTTAACCCACGCTGTGACATGGCTGGTGAAATCGGACGGCTAATGGTTGTTATGAAGACAGACGATTTGTTTGAAGATATTGTGGGAGTTTTAAATCAATTTGGAATATATGTTTATGCATTTCGACACAGATGTTATAAAGCTGAAGATTCCGTTTGTTTGACTTTGAACGCGGTAATCTTGGGCATACTTTGACTTAGTAGGATTTCTGATTAATGTATTTTTGTTTTTTTTTAACTGTTTTTGTCAATCTTATTTGTAACTATATTTTAATTGAACGATTTGGTCTTTTGATTAGAGGAGCACACAAGTAATTGCTCCTTAGTTATTAACTAGCTTTTGCACGCGACTTCGCCCGCCTAGAAGTGAAAATAGCGGTTTAGGCTAAGCATTGATCTGTCAGTTTTTCGAAGATTTCATTCAATCGTAAAGCCTCTTGTGGAAATCCATTTAAATAGATCAAAACGAGCCATTAATCCTTTCATTTATATTTGAAGAACGCAATTTCTTGGTCATCCAATAGAAAATCAACCATCTCCACTGTATGACCCAGTAATTAGCGGCATACTGTCCATCCCTCTGGCTCGTGAATGCCTAATGCCAGCACATGCAGGCCCATTGTCTTAAGATGGCGCGCTTGGGTGGACGCTCTAATGATCTGGCTGTCTACCAACATGGCTGGATGATATCATTATTCTCTTGGGTAGCACTCATATACTGTATAATGAACTAGGAAGTAATTTTGAGAGCCTCACTTCACATTGTGAGGAAAATGTAATACCATTTTCTCTACATAGTACAAAATAAAACAAAGTCGCATCCCGGCGCCAGTACGTTACATCTGATGCAGTTTCTACTATCAATAGATGTAGTGATTTAAGAGGAAGGGTTTGTGTATCTAAAATGCACCTGTGCGAAGCCGGGGCGGGTCGCTAGTAATCATTGTAAAATGTAGATTTGTAATTTATAAACGGTTCCGCAGGTAAGTATGAAGTATGTATAATTTGTATATTATATGTATTTGGATCCATAATTGTACATAAGCTTTAAGCCTATGTAACGTCCTTATTCACATTATGGTATGCAATAAATGAATATGAATATTTAGTTTAGTTATTAAACATAGACGGGCCTGTTGGTCTAGTGGTTAGTGGCCCTGACTGCTAAGCCGGAGGTCGTGGGTTCGATTCCCACCCAGGACAAACTTTGTGTGATGAGCATGATTGTTAGTTCTGTGTCTGGGTGTGATTTATCTATAATATGTATGTATTTATAAATTATATAAGTATGTATATCAGTTGTCTGGTTTCCATAACACAAGCTCTGCTTAGCTTGGGATCAGATAGCCGTGTGTGAGTTGTCCCAAGATATTTATTTTATTTATTTATTTATATGTTCTTAATTCAGATGCATCTTCTTTCAAACCGTGTTCATTTTCAATATATCTGTGCATATCTCTATTTTTGCTTTCGTAGTTTGGGTCATTGGATCTTTCTTTTCATTTCGCGGATGGCATCTAATCCAAGACTCCAAACATAGCTAGTTGACAATGATAGAAACTTGAGTGTAGCGAGCACTCGACCTACTGACTCAACCTCGAGCCGCGTCGATAGCTCGCTATTGTCTAGCTTGTTTTATATACGGACAACTTACAAGTGTGTTGGTGAAAATGTTAATAATATCGTGTAGGTAATTAGCTAAGTGACATTCTTAAGTTTGCTTTTAATTCTATTCTATCTTTTGCAAGTATACATTACTGAACGGTTATTGAAAATAACAATCATTAGCAGCTTTATTGTTTTAAATATTATTTATTATTTAATATGCATAAGTGAATAAGATACTATCTGAAAGCTCTGATTCCGTTTGACTCTTATTTTTTCCTCGACTAACTGCCTCGCTTGCATAGTGGTCGCAAAGCGCGATTGCTGAGCATGAGGTCTTGGTTCCTATTCCCAGGTCGGGAAAAGAGTTATTGAGTTTTTCTTTGAGAATTTCTCAGTAGCATCCTCGGAATCTGGCTTTGTGCTCGGTTGATGGCAATAGGCTCGCTCCCTGTTACATGGGACTTGAGCATAACTGGCAAAATATAAGAGAAATTCTATTGTATTATTTTAGTACCAAGAGATCTTCACCACCTGTGTGCCTCCGACTCATCTATGTAACAAACTGCTCAAGTTCCCGACCTATTGACGCGGACTTGTCAAGACAAACCGTCCATACTTCCCCTTTGTCCCTTGTGGCTTGTTTCAGAACTCAATTAAATTGTTACTTGAGTTGTTTTAATTGGATTCATAACAACTGGACGTCGTCGTAGCCCAATTTGTCGATGATTTAAAGCTTTTATTAATTCTGAAGTTTTAAATTTATATCCTTTTTCGTATCCTTTGAATTTTAACGGCAGATTTTATAGCTATGTATATTTTCTATCTGAAACTGCCCTGTTGGTCTCGTGGTCGTAAGCGCGACTGTTGAGCGCAGGGTCCTGGGTTCGATTTCCAGATCGGGCAAGAAGTATTATTGGGTTTTTCATTATCTAGAATTACTTCCTGATGTACTTCTATATTGAGTGTCTGTCGGTGACACTTAATCCTCTATTGTCATTGTAAATACTCTGAACAGTCGCTAATTTTATAATCCAACCTTGGTCCTTGATGTCACACGCTAAAAACATTATTAAGTCATGTTCGAGAACTCTGGTTAACATGATGTCATGCTTACGCAACTGTTTTGCTCTGTGGCTTATTGAATTGTGACTGGAATGTGGCTTGTGAAGTGAGGTTCATCTGTGCTTATTTTATAGGTCTTATTACTGGGTTTAGGACCCTCTTAAGTGTCGAAAATCCAGCTTTCACAGCCTTGACATTTTATCCACACCTGCCTATCTAAATTCTTCACTGTTGTTACGTAAACCGACTAAATTACGTATAAAGAAAACTAGCTTTTCTCCGCGTCTTTGTCTGCGTGATTTTCTTATGGAGCGCTAACTTGTGTAATTTAAATATAGCCTTTAGCACTTAGGGATAACGGAGCATTCTATTCGCGCTAACAAAGAAACACTCTTGAGTTTTATAATATTAGAATAGAAGTACAGATAAAGTCAGATGCGACATTGTCACACACTTGTAAAACTAAGCTCAATTATTGAAATCTTTTAGATGTTTTTAATAATTATTTCACAATTTTCTTTTATAATATCTGTGAATATTAAATTATCCTCAAGTTGATCCCTCATAGCACTGGGACCATATTCAGATCAGAAATCTCATTTTCTATACAAATAAATAAAATTGATGTGCCTGCTTGAAGTGTCAAAATAACAGCTCTTTACTCAGCGATTCAAATAATCGGTACCTACATATACAAAATACCAAATTTTTACATTTTTGTCTTTATGTCTGTTTGTTGTAGCTAATCTTCGAAACAGCTAGACCGATTTAGACTTTGGACTTTTGCTAGCTTAACCTGTTGGATCGACCTTTGCGGTTATTATTACTTAGCCACAAGTTCCTTCCTAAAAACAAATTGACTAATACACATTTCTTGAATGTTCAGTTAACTGAGCGCTAGTGATCTAGCGGCAATTACTAGAACTGAAGACCAAGTTATTTGTACGATAGCCGAACATTTGCCTCCTCACTTTGGTACAAATTGATTGGCAATTATTGGATGCTGGCGAAGCGTGTTTTGAGTATAAGTTGTTATTGGTCGAGTAATGTGGTCCTTGGGGAATTCATTATACCTACTATCTAATCGTACATGATATATGAGGTATCTGAGAGATTCGACGAGAACTGGTCCCGTCAGCTAGCTATAACATAGGGCAGTTACATAACATCACGTTTGTAATTCCCGAAGGTTTAGGCAGTGGTGTACCCATTAGTACACCCACATTTCGCCAGTTATGTTAAAGTCCCATGTAATAGGGGGCGCGCCTATTGCCATCAACCGGGCACAAATCCGGACTCCGAAGCTGCTACTGAGAAATTCCTGATGAAAAAACCCGATAACACTTTCAATTTATTCCACAACATATAATTTAATTTTAATAAAATCTAAGTACTTTAAAATACACAACTTTGTACTACAATTTTCAATGCGTCGCAGTATTTCCAATTTACAAATGAAACTGTAATCACTTCGGGCGATCACAAAAGTTTCGTCTACAGCAAAATGGTAAATACATTGTTCAAAGCGCCAAGCCTTAGCTTAGACGCTTACGTCAATGGTGAGACCATCATTTAACAGAACCGACAGTTTAGTTTACCAGACCGTTAACTCAGTAATTGGATTACAACGCAATTCAAATATCCACCGCTATTGTTTAACTAAAAATAGCCTTTTCAAAGCTCAAGCAAAATAACAAGATTTGTATTATTTGCCTTTTGAAAGGGTTCTACTCGTGAAGAAGTACCTTTCCAAGGCTACAAAGAAGAGGAAGGGGAGGAGGAAGATCTAAAACCACATGGATGACTAAGATTCTCGAGAGGGCTTGAGGAAGATGGAACTTATGTAAGATGAACCACCAGACTGAAGATTGGGAAAAACTGACCCCGCGTAACGGGAAAAGAGGGAAGAAAGAAAAGGTTTCCCACTCGGTTAAAATCACATCGGCCCTCAGGTAATCAGGAAATTCTGAGAACGTATATTAAAAGTTAGAAAGCTGTAGGACAAACACGAGAGACTTAAGAAATTCTACAACAAAACACGCTAATACTAAGAAACATTAACTAAGTTAGAAACTGCTCAAGTCGCTAGGTAAGGTCAAACATTCCTCTATATTGTAGGTATTTTAGTAACCAGCTCAATAAAGTGTTTATTTAGGTACATTTAAAAAATATATCGAAATGTCAAAAAAAAAAATACTTGTAATCCTTCTACGATATACCTTGGGTAGGTTCTCTTTTTAAATGTAGGAAATACCTACCTAATACCTGTACTAGGTGGCCCCGGGGACCAGCTCAGATACCGAGTATGTCTTCCATTCAAATCACCATTAACGTGTAGCGACATCTATTGCACTACAGCCGAACTACGGCTGACAATTAATATATCGCGCTATCAAAAATTCTCCGCGACGTTAGCGTATTATTTATACAAAATCCCTACAATAACCGTTCGGCAGTAGCCCACTAGACATAACACCCGTCTGGACGGAGGATCCTGCCTTTTCAACAGAGAATGAGAAACTTACACCCTGTTTCTCATTCCTCTAAAAATTATTGGTTGTTTTACCGAGTCAATTTTTTTGCCTAGTGCAGTTATGCTGTGTTATCATGTCATAGACTTGATTTTCACAAACATTTGATTTTAGACCCTATGTGTCTCCACAAAGTCACAATATCCCGCGCGCTCCCATCCCAAAGATCCCGGAAAGGACAGTGTTCTCCGTGTTATCTCTTTAAACGAGATCTAAATCACGGGCACGGGGCCCCGGGGAAATTAAAACGAATCAACTATTTATTATACACACTAATGATTTTGTTGAAGATACTTTAAGAAAGGAAAATGTTGAGAATGTCAGCTGGGTTTATGTGAAAAAGTGTTCTGGATTTTATGTTTAAAAAAGTATATTGTAAGGTTCAATTTGGCACGTTGACAATCAACGTTGGTATCTTAAAACTGGATCTAGGTCTGAAATCTGCCAATCAAATCACTCCACCTAAATGTCATTCGAAAGCAGAAGAAAATAAGCTTACAGGAATTTGGTAAGACTTTTGGGTTAGATTTGGAAAGATTACCTAGAAAAACAAATTCGTATCTTAGGCCGCATCGGTGCCCCAAATCTTAAGCGAACGCTTAGTTAATACCCCAATCAAGATGCCTGGATAATCATGGAAATCGTTTGCAGCGACGAGTTCATTCATTTCAAGCATCCTTTTACTAAAAATAAACACGAAACATCAAGTTTAATAGAAAAGCTTTGCTATAAGAGAAACAGCATTCTGAAATAGACTCGATGCTAGTAATACTCTTTGATGTATTGGCGAAGACTACAAAGACATAGTAATGTATCTTGACACCATTTCTAGAATTTTCTAAAGACTTTATTTGTGAGACGTAGTTTATTTTTACAGACTTCTATAAAAGGTAAATAAAATACGAAAATATTTCTATTGATGAACCTTACAAGCGTGGGTTGACGACACTCTTAATAACTTCTTTGAACGACGCCCCCAACGACAAGGTTGGTGAACAATATCTCTACCTATCCACCTCATCGAAAATAACAGGCGTAATTGTTATATTATGGAAGACAAAAAATGCTGAAAGTGTACCTAAAACAGCTTCAGCTTTATTTGTTATCCTTTGTCGTTTTTCTGGCTAAATGACTCAGTAAACAGGTGAGCAAGAACTAAGCGTAATTTAGCACCTACTCAATAAAACAAACAGTAAAAGCAATCACCTTTTCCCCGAAATTTAGAAGAAAACAAAAAACAGCAGCAATTTAAAACAAATCCAACTCATTAAGGGTTTCAAAAGGTTCCACGTGGAGTCCAAAAAAAGCCACTTAAGTCACATTCCGGTAATATATCGGAGGCAATTGGCTACATCTATTGCTTCGAAGCCACTTTAAAAGCCTCTGGATAGATTCGCGTATATTTTTACACCTGGCAACCTTTTTAGCTGCTTAAGGTGGAAAGAGAAATGGGATGCCGATATATTTTCCTTCGTTTAACTGAAATGAAAATGAAATTAGTTAACTGATTTTGAAATATACATTTATTTTCAGTGTCATGAAAGATGGCGGACTTGCAAACGTATTTCATTAGTTAGCCTACGTTGGGTTCCTCCCAGGAGATAAGGTAATTTTTTAATCTCTGAAAGAAAAAGCTTCGCAAAGTTGAAATTAGTTACCATTTTTATTGAAATACTAGTTTACGCTCGCGATCTCGTTCGTGTTAAGTCGGTTATCACAGCGTTTTTTTTTTTTAAAGGATCTTATTCTTTGTCTACTTTCTTTAACTCCTTATAACATTAGCTATCTGCCAGTGAAAGTTGATTCAAAATCGGTCCAACCGTTACGGAGATTAGCCGGAACAAATAGACAGACAGAAATGTTAAAACATTGCCTTTTTCATGTAAGTACCGTGTAATTATTCAATTTATTTTGCCAAAAGCTAGCATTACAAACAGACACTTGAATTTTATTTATGTAATAAACTATATACATTCTTCCTAATTAACTACGCTTTTTATAAATGACTGCAATCTGAAAGCCGCATCAAAGAGCTTAGGTATCTGTTAACGCTATGAAAAAATTGCCCAGTTTTATTTACGTTAGTGATGTACTGAAACTCAATATCGATAATGCGATTAGGGGAGTCGCTCACAGCGCGTTATGTCCGGGCTATTGCCTCCAAGGGTTATTATCGCCATCCAACGCAATAAGCATTTTCATTTGAAGCGTTTGCACGTTGTTGTGATCCGGAATAGGATTTTATTGGTCGCTGGAATTGGTTGTAGACAGGATTTAGTTTCGGAATAGGAAACATGATGAGAAAATGTTACGCAGCGAGGTGATCGATGTGTTCTCCGCCTCTGAATGAGCACACACCTTTACTTTGCTATGGGGGTAACCTGCCAGGGCTGTGGAATTTGTCCGAAATAGTCACCGCGGCCTTGGAACGCAATGAGCATTAGGAGGAATATGGATGGGTTTTAATCAGTAAGAGTCTGACACTCCTCCGCCCAGAGCGGAAGAAATCATTTAATGATGTGTCATCCTTAAAAACAAGGGGATAAGGTATAATGGAATTCAGCAGTGACAAGGTCTACATACAACTCGATGCCTATTCGCAAACAAAAATCTTTTCACCTTTATTACAATGATGAATTACTGATTAAAAACTAGTGTTCGATTTTGTTGCGTTTGGTTCTGCAATTTAACGATAGATGGTGTTAAATGAAAAGTAGTTTTAAAACCTAATTGTACCTAATAGAATTAGGCAATTTTAGCTTCGGGTACCCTCTTACGAAAATTGACCCTTCGCTGCTGGTAGTTAGAGTAGAAAATAACAATTACTGGAAAAATTAGGTCTAGGTACTTGGGGAAAAAGCTTTGCTTTAAACTTGAAACCAGGCTTTAGAGTCCCAAAGAGAGGCACCTAATGAAAGCCTAAGCTTGTTGATTTGAGACGGCCGTCTGTAGGTTCTGTGAACACATAGCTAACGACTTAAATAATTATGGTAGTTGAACGCAGGTGTTTGTGCTAAATGATGTAGAGTTTGGTGCCAAGTATCACAATAATGGGTAATACAAGGCACAGCAGCCGGGCTCGCATGTTATTGACTGCATTGATGGGGTCGTCAATGATAATAGTTTTTGTGATTTATTGCTTTCCTAGCTTAAGCCTACGACTTCGCTCGCATTTTAGTTTTTGCCCAATTACTTTTCCTAAAAGGCTAAGTTACTTCTTACTATATCAGCTATCTGCCCCAGAAAGTGCCGTTAAAATCGGTCCAGCCGTTTTTGAGATAAACCGGAATAAACAGACAGACACCGACCGAAAAATATTGTTTTATTTCTTTTTCAAGTAAGATTGTAAGTTGTTATTTTAACTGTAAAGATCTTCAATTGATAGAACTTTTAAGGTCTACGGTTTTAACTGTGAAGTGTGTGGGTGGGAAAGAGTAGGTGGTGTATTTTCTATCAGAGGAAAGGTTACGTAAAGGCTGTTTAAATTGGGACTAAATTCGATTAATGCCTGTTTACGTACACATGACGTAAGATCTAACACCGTTATTAACACACTGTGGGAGACATGAGATTTAGCTGTAGCTAGGCAGACACTACCTATACTGTAAAATAATACTACTACCTATACTGTAATATGGACCATGGCGGCAAAAATCGGCAATAATTCTATACTCCCAGCCCAGTGTCAGTACGCTCCTAACGACACCTCTAAAGCTAAAATCTATCAAGCCGTTTAGGCCAGAGAGTACCCAAGAAATATACCTACATATACACTCAAAAAACATAAACCCTCCTTCTGGTGCAGTCGGGTAAAAGGCATTAAACTTTGCCTTCCTAAACAAACTTTCTAGAAAGTATTTTTCTTTCAGATGTTAAAAAGAAAAGGCAAAACTGCGACGAGCAAACGAAGACCGCGTTGAAAGAAAAAAAACGGAAAAGTGCGACTTCTGACTTGCGCGCCGAGGGTTCCGCACGAAGTATGTAGATGGTTGGTTCATCACGGGAATCAAGTCACGAAGACTATGTCCGTTATTGTTGAATAAGTTTGAATTTTCCTCTCAAAATCAGTTCTACAAAAGACGATATTTATACAAATTCACAGGACCTTTCAATGTGGCTAGCTTAACACACTATTACCATAACATCACGCCTGTAATCCCCGAAGGGTTAGGCAGAGGTGTACCCATTAGTACACCCACATTTCGCCAGTTATGTTTTTAAGTCCCATGTAATAGGGGGCGAGCCTATTGCCATCCAGCGGGCACAAGTCCAGACTCCGAGGTTGCTACTGAGAAATTTCTGATAGAAAAACCCAATAACCCTTTACCCGACCTGGGAATCGAACCCAAGACCTCATGCCCAGCAGTCGCGCTTTGCGACCACTAGACCAACGAGGCAGTCTTAACACACTATTATTGTCTTGAATACCACGTGTCAGGGTCGAGAGTCGTGAGTAGGTATCATGTGTCACGAGTGTCAGTCATCGTTCAATATACAGAGCTTGACCATCCAGCAAATAGTTTTAAAATGTACAAAATACACTATGTTTTTTTAAAAATATCAGTTGGTTTGCTGTTCTATAATACAATCTAAGTTAGAGGTGACAAAGGCAAAGTCTACGATGGGGAGAGCTTACTGTGCGCATTATAAAAGATTATTTGGAAACGCTTAGTGCGATAGGTGGAATAGGCACAAACAAGGTAGGGATGGTAAATCGGAAATGCTGACCTCTAAACAAAAAGCCTACACAATGCGAAATCAGCTTACACTGTAAATGTAGACATAACTTGTTACTTCGCCTTTCGTACAACATAGTGCGAATTTCATCGTTATCCAAGAAATATGAGAGTGTAACGAAAAGTGTTGATATGGCGTATTTATGCTGATGTGCTGTCGTTTGATGTTATGATTGAAATACGTTACGTAGAAAGTTGATCGGGGAATAACACACAATACGTTTATTGTTAGCTCCTTATTCTTCAATAACATTGATAAGGGTATTGGTTATATCTAGAAAATGTAGGAAAAATATAAGTTTTTTCTTGTGAAAGTGCTCAAAGTGTGTACAGTCAACAAAAGAGATAGGTATTTGTCAGATAAAATTGAATTTTTCTTCAAAACCGATGGATGTCATCGTTTGAAACTTGGTAAAATTAATGGAATGTTTATTATCTACTTTTAAATGAAATTGATGAAATTGAAATTACATTTGAAAACACCCACCGCTTTGTAAGAAAACTTCAAATATCTGACAACCCTACCATACCCTCTTTTGTTCACTGTACCTACCTACTAACAATATGTACGTAGCAGAAAAATAAAACAGAAACTTTTAAAGACTACCTACGCAGTTTACCTATTTCAATTTTCTGGCTACAACCTGGATTACTGGATTCGTTCCAGATCAAAGAATATGGATAAGGCACTTCAGATTTAAACGTAATTTCTAAGGGCGCTCTCTTACCTAGCAGGCGCCTGTAACGTAACAATCCAAGATTGGATTTTGAGTATCACATTACCATACTGCCTGTCTGACTGACGAGCATTTGCCTGTAATGTAACCAAGATTCGATACATTACAGGCTCCCGGTAATGTTACAAATTGTATCATTACAGGTTGCGCACTGTAGTGCTCGGTTGTCCTCACTCACTGATGTAATGCTCGAATCTGAATGCGCCTGTACATGCGCCTTTAGGGCAAGAATTTCTCAACTCATAATGTTGGTATTTAATTACTAAACAACACAGCTTATTTTATCACGATTATCTATACCTACCTTTACAAGCGCAGGCCATATGAGTTACGTAACTAAGTAGGTACTTTCCAGTTTCTATCAGGATAGTCATTAGTACAAAACACCGTCACGTCTGTTATCTATGAAGGGTTAGGCAGCCCTAGGTGTACCTATTAGTACACCCACATTTCGTCAGTTATGTTTAAGTCCCATGTAATAGGGGGTGAGCCTATTGCCATCAACCGGGCACAAATCCAGTCTCCGACTCTACTACTGAGAAATTCCTGATGGAAAAACCCAATAACACTTCACCCGACTTGGGAATCGAACCCAAGACATCATGCTTAGCAGTCGCGCTTTACGACCACTAGATCATCGAAGCAGTCAAATGAGAGATGCCAAGGTAGATAGAAATCAACCTGTTTTTGATAAGAATCATAGGTACTGTGACCCCTAGACGTAGGTTGTCACTTGTACCGGGATGTACTTATTTATCAATTTACTTGATTTAAACACTTAATATTCTTTAAACTTAGTATTAGCTTTAAATTAAATTATATTTGTTAATACTAAATCTTAGTCTAGGCTTGACAGTCGCTGACACGCGGTCTGTATCTATTCTTAATATAAAAGTCATATTTATCTCATAACAAATAGTTTGCATATGGGTCAACCAGCCAGGGTCTCTTTAGTACCTACCTATAGGGTCCAATGAACTAGTCGGTGACACCTCACAGACATGACGTAGATATCGATATCATATTGTGATAAAACAAATCCAATTCCTTCTTATAAATTCCTTCCATTGCCTTTGAGCGCATTTAAATAACAAAGCTATAAAATCAATTTCTGTATGTCTGCTGAATGTAAGTAGGTATGTTATTATAACAAAATCGCATATAAATTTTTCAGTCAAGCAATATTTCAATATTTTCTATTATTCAAACATGCAATATCAGAATATGCAAGCCTCGTATAATACGACGATTTAGAAAGGTATAATCTGATGCACCAGCTTTCGATCGTTATTGCACTATGAGCGGCCTCTCGTATTTTGCAGGATTGCACGGATCGAGGGGCTTTGTACCAATATCGGAAAGCTTGAAATCGCCATGTTGAATTTGTGTTTGAAAACGTTTTTATTTATTTATTTTATTTTAAAGGTGGAAGTTTGTTTTTATGAAGAAATATAAAAAGGGTGCTTTTATTTTGCGCATGGAATAGGTATGGTAGCCTAATTCCAATCAGCTCCATTTTATGGTCGATTTTGTACGTGGAATTCTAACATAAATGAATTCCTTTCATAAATAAATTGGCCTTTCGACAAAATTCACAGTACCAATTCTGAACCGATTTATAAGGAATTCAGAAATAAATAAAATGTTCGATAGTGCGCAAGCCATGGAAATCGCCTGCAAACGTGACACCTAGATAGACTATAAAAGGCGCAGATTATGACACACATCGAACGCAAGTGGTTTACTCTTGAAGATAATTGTAATTGAGGCACAGTAGGTACCTACTCGCCCCACTCAAAGATAATCGTAGCTGCGCTAGACCTATATTAGGTCATCTACTGTAAGTAAAACCTGACCCAAAAAGCTTATGAAACTGGGCTACAGAAAACCCGCTCCATCGAAAACTATCGATAAAGAAAATCGATTATATCCGCCCATAAGCGGTAGTAATCCGGAAAATTCCGGTTCAGAGCGGCTCGCGCCTGAATAAGCCGACGCCGGCCGGAGAAAGCCATGAATATGCATCGCTTTTGTGATTTAATGCCCACGCTTAGTTCAATTTCGATAATACGAAATTCTGGCGAAGAAATATTAACTTGAGCTTGTCGATAAACAGAGAAGCTTAAGTGCTAGCCAAGTAAAACAAATGGAGTTTGCAACCAATCATGTGCATAATAGTGTAGTCTCGGCTAACATCGAACCATTTCTCAGTTCTAGTTGACTGAATGCTGTGATGGGCACAATATGGGCTCCGATTGTGCGGCTCTTCCATGTTGCCAATGACAAAAATTTATCGTATACCCTAACATTGTTGGCAGCGTAAAAAGAATGTGCGTAATAACGTCGGTGTCACTAAAGGTTGGGAATCTATTCAAAGGCTTGAAGACAAAAGGCTCAATATATGAGCAAAAAAGCAAATTAAAAAACAACCTTTGGGAGCCTTTCAATCCGTATTTTCATTAAAGCAGGAATTTGTAATTAATCCATCTTAAAAAAGGGTATTTTCCTGTTCGAACCGGTTCAATCTGGTTTGCGGCGGTTTGCACACAAAGAATAAATGCTAATTGTACTCGCGAATACATAGATTTTAAAGATAATTTTTATTAAATCTGTTTGGCAAAATGACTCATTAGCAGATGTTCGAGTTGGAAGGCCAGGTGTAACACAGATGTTCTTGAGAGCAATAATTTAATTTAAAATATTTAATAAATGCATAATGTGAAGCTGCTAATGAGATCGTTGTCAACTTAATTAGTTATGTAAACGTTAATCGAATTTGAGATATCAAATTTCGAAATCAATGTGATATAGGGCTTGGCAGAGGTGACATCACCATAATATTGGTTAAAACTTTAACAATCAGAACGGCATTTTAACCATTTCTATAAACAGTCATGAAGAATATGGCTAAGAACCCCATATTTAGATTGATTGAATGATAAAAAAGAAAGATTGAAAAATGCGTTTATTGGCTTTACAGTAAAATGGATAAAACTTAAAAACAAACAAGAATAATGTCAGATGACAACACAAGGTGATTTCCAGCTGCACCCCACTGATAGGAAAGAAGTCTATCCGTTGTATACAAGTTTAAGGTCCGTTAAGAAACTCACAGGAGACACTATGTAAAAAGAACAGTTGTCAAAGTGTAACAAGGAATAACAATAAAATAGCAGGAATCAAATTAAAATATACCAGCCAACCTAAACAGGACCACACAAATACAACCCAAGCACCTACGTATTTTATGGACTTACATTTAGGTCAGACATTTTGTGAACTTGAAATACCATTCAGAATACTAATGAAGGTGTGGCAAGTCTAAACATGAACTTATGAATCAGGAGCTTATGCTCAGTTCACTGGCAGGTAACAAGCGGCGAAATCAAACAAATACATGAACATAAATAAGTAGGTACTACAAAATAAAACTTCAAAAGAATAAAAAAAATCCCGCGAAAAAAGTGTAGACCAAAGAGTATTGGCGATAATGGAGTGTTTAAAAACGTCTTTTCCATCGAATCTCAGTCAACACATATGTGAAGAGCGGCGGGAAATTAAATGTCTGTCATTGGACGATTCGTCGGCGTCGCGTCAAACGGCTCGTTTCCGATTGGCGAGGGGCGGTGATATGAGCCGTATTTTGCGCTATACGTGCCGTTGCCTATTTGAGATACCAAAAAAACAAACTTTACTATTGTAGTGGTTTCAAAATTATTAGGTTACTGTTTTCAAAAAATCGTTTACAATTTTGTAAAGATGTTTATCTTTCTATCTTCTATATCTTATGCATAATCAAAACTAAATTAGCATGCGAAAATGCCGCCTGTATGATATCCTGTGTTAGTCACTCTGCGTGCTGAGAATTCACTGTATCTACCTGATGTGCATCTTAGTTACTGACGTCAGGATTCGTATTTCCTTTTAATAGCTTTAGGTTTATAAAACCGGATGGTTGCAGGTATGGAGATTGTTTTGAAGTCTGTCGAGCCTCGAGTCGCCATGAACATGTGACATGGTAGTGTGCGTTTATTGCTATCATAGCCATTTATTTATTAGTAAACTGTGTTAGTAGAAATAAAAATTATTCTACAATCTGAATAAGTTCTGGAAGGGCCTGCGAAATAATCAGCAATACTAGCTTTTTTTTATAACTTGCGCCAAATTTTCACAGTTATAAAGACATTTACTTGAAGGTATTTTCCAATGATCTCTCGACATATTTATACATAAACATAACATTATGCCTGTAATCCTCAAAGGGTTAGGCAGAGGTGTACCCATTAGTACACCCACATTTCGCCAGTTATGTTTAAGTCCCATGTAATAACGGGCGAACCTATTGCCATCCATCAACTGTGCACAAATCCAGACTCCGAGACTGTTACTGAGAAATTCCTGATGGAAAAACCCAATAACACTTTGCCCGACCTGGGAATAGAACCCAAGACCTCATGCTCAGCAGTCGCGCTTTACGGCCACTAGACCAACGAGGCAGTCATATTCGGTCCTTTTTAATCAGTATTAAACAGAAACTTTTCTCCAGTTGTCCCAGATCAGACGGCTCTACGCCTTTTGCATCTAGTTTGAAACAGCTGCCTCCATAGAGATTTGAATAGAAGGATATTTTTAGAAAACTGAACGAATACGGAATGGATAAATGTTTAAAAATAAATGTTTGCGTAGTCTAAAACGAAAAGCTAAGTTTAGCCATCACAGAGATTGGTTTCGTTACATTTGAGACTTCAAGTTTTACATATGTAAAGATATTGCTCAGCAGCAGGCCTTCAGTAATATAAAAACGCAATTCTTTCATAATGTTTAGAATTGTAATAATATGTTATATGTTAGACTATCAGGTCGATTAGAGAGAATTTATTAGTTTGTAGTTAAACACCTACAGTTTTTTTCTTATAGAAACACAGCCACAGAATTTTGGCTCAAATCTATTTAAGATGGTGGTGCATGAACGATTTCTCGCGCAATAACGGTTTGGTGGCATAGGTTGCAGCTTTGAGTATGACGCTATTTGCTCTTAGGACCATACACCATGACACTCCTTGCCGAAATTAAAACACCCACAAAATACCTAGTACAATATTTAACCAATTAATCACTATTAGTAGTTCGATTACTCCACGTGGTCGTACGTCCCTGGTCCTTGTCTCCGAGGCTCAGTGCAATACAGATTGATTGTCAATTACCCCGCCCGGACCGAAGGGCTGTTAAATATAAATGACGCACATTTATCGAGATTCGATACTCTCTGTTTTTAATTAATGGAAACTTAATAACTGTTTGTAGTTGAGTGGATAATTTGTGAGTGGATCAGTTTGTGAAGTTTTGGGGGTTGATTTTTGATTACCACATGGTATGTTATTTTTTAATTTCCATCTGTGGCTTTATTTTAAAGATGTTTAAACGTTTACATTGTATTATTATAATTGATGTCAGTTTGTTAATCATACATTTTTTTAATGGTTTCTTTATAATTATTCTCAACATGCTCAAACTTCTTCGAAAAATCAAAAAACTTTATGAAATATGAGCTGCTATAAACCATCATTAGTCGTAGGTACCTACTCGTGCCCAAACTGCGCAATTCTCGACACTTAACAACGGACTCCGCTCAACAATCTAAAATTGTCATTCCACTTACGTTAAAATGCAGTTACAGAAAAGTTCTACGACGCCATTATCAAGTTAGAAAATACAATTTCATCGCGATTCTGAACTCGAACTAAATTAATTACGAGTAATAAGTTGGGGTAAATAGATACGTGCAGAAGAACGATAACACTAAAAGTATCTAATCTCTAATTTACTTAAGCCCCCGCAGTCTCAACCGCGTTCAGTTACGTATTTAATTACTAGATACTCCGCTCCCATGGTTCCAAGCGCGATGTTAGCCTATACTGATATTCCTTATAAATCTGGCTATCATGTACAACAATATATTTCCAATCCGATTGGTAGAAACTGAGATTAGCAAGTTCAAACAAACAACAAATCCTTTTCAGCTTTATTTTCTTAGTATGTAAGTATGCTTTTGTGCACAAGTACAAAAATAATCGTACTCACAAGTGCGGCAATATTTCTCTTTCGCAATAACTATTTATTGTAGTGAGTTATTGACCAATCAGCGGCGGACGTTGACTCACAAGCTGAGAAGTGACTTTTAATAACTATGTGCCTCATAAATCACCATTTAAGCCAAAATAGATGTGACACAAAAACCGGCTACTATTGCTTGAGTTACGAATACTAGGTAGAAGTGAGCTTTCTGAATTTACTTACTCTGTGGCCTAACAATGACAACGAACACAATGAAGAAGTTTGTCTACATTTTGGGGCAAAGACAACATTGTAATGTGTTATAACGTGCTATGAATGTGCTGATACTCCCTATGGAACAGACAATGTCTGAAGTTGAAGTATGGCTTAACGGGCGAAGATTACAGTTACTGTGTTCCATAGAATCTTATGTTAAATACGAGTTTAGGACTGTCAATTTCTGCTATGATAAGCGCAACCAAAATCCTATTTGACTCGTGTATTTTTTTAATCGCCTCGTTGATCTAGTGGTCGCAAGCACGACTGCTGTGCATGAGGTCTTGGGTTCGATTCCCAGGTCAGGCAAAGTGTTATTGGGTTTTTCCATCAGGAATTTCTCAGTAGCAGCCTTGGAGTCTGGATTTGTGCCCGGTTGATGGCAATAGGCTCGCCCCCTATTACATGGGACTAAAAACATAACTGGCGAAATGTGGGTGTACTAATGGGTACACCTCTGCCTAACCCTTCGGGGATTACAGCCGTGATGTTATGTTATGTTATGTTATGTTATGTATTTTTTTAATTGACCGTTATATCCAAACTAATAATAAATAATAATAATCTTTATTCACATACATTGTACATATATTTTTATGAATTCCCTAGCTCCTGTGCTAGTGTACACTGTATTAAAGGAGCTAGTTTGTATGGGGATGTATGTACTTAGGGGGACCTAACTACATACATCCCCATACAAACTGACTGCCTCGTTGGTATGGTGGTCGCAAAGCGCATCTGCTGAGCATGAGGTCTTGGATTCAATTCCCAGGTCGGGTAAAGTATTACTGGGTTTTTCCGTCAGGAAGTTCTCAGTAGCAGCCTCGGAGTCTGGATTTATCCCGGTTGATGGCGATAGGCTCGTCCCCTATTACATGGGACTTAAACATAACTGGCGAAATGTGGCTGTGCTAATGGGTATACCTCTGCCTAACTCTTCGGAGATTATAGGCGTGATGTTATGTTTATGTTTTTTTTTTTAATTCACCGTTATATCCAAATTGAAAGTAATCTTTTGATTATACCTATTAGTTCTTCTTTTAAAATGGTTAGAAGGCAAAAAACATTAAAGAAAAAAATAGGTCGATATTTGTGGCGTTATATTTAATTAAAAAAAAAAATTAACAGAATTTTGACAAGTTTTCATAATCTTTCCGTTACCCAATTAACCAAGTTTAAACAAAAATATCTTCAGAAATACCATATTATAACCCAATTTCATCGCATATCCTGTCAACTAATTCCCTGCTGACTGGGCAAAGCGAGGAATCTCTGGGCAGTGTGCCAAGTTGTTTTCCGGTACCACAAAGTACCACCTGCGTAGCATCTGTCACCACGTGACACTGTTTAGTGTCAGACACTGCTTGTAACCGTTATGTCACTCTCAGGTAGTAAAAGTAACGACATCCCGAGATATGGGAATATACAGGGGGTTATTTTTTTGGTGCGTGATCAAAATGTTTGTCAACAAAGAGGTTAAATAGATCCCATGTGATGATGGGTGCAGGGATGGTGTGTGGTTGGGATTTATGTTGTCAAGTGGTCAATTTATGGGATATCTATACTAATATAGTAAAGACGAACATATTTTTGTTTGTTTGTTTAAAGACGCTAATCTCTAGAACTACCAGTCGGATTTAAAAAACTATCTTTGTATATGATAGCCAGATTCATGTGGAATAGTATAGGCTATATAATATCACGCTACGACCCACAGGAGTAGAGCAGTAACCAAAGACGTAACTTAACATGGGTAAAAAAAAAACACGCGTATGAAGACGCAGGGAAAAGCTATAGAAGTTATAATAGATAGGATCTTACAATAAACCTTTTTTTGCTGTTTCTGGAATTATGTTATTTAGAAAGGACGCAGACAATAGTTATGAATCTTCTTTAATTTATAGCCCACTTTTAGTTACCTACTATTTATAATGATGGCCATTAAAAATAAATGATACCTACCCCTTTGTTAGAACTTGGTAGACTGTAAGTTCCAAGCATGAAAAACAAAGTAATATTTTCTAAATAGATATTTTTATATCATTTTTTTTCTCCCAATTTTAAATTTCTAAAATTAAATTTTCCAGTCTTTATTTTTTACATCTTATTAAATTAATGAAGACGCATTTCTAATATAAGTATTTAGCGAAGATGTGCGCAGTCTATGTAAGAGAGACAAACACACAGCTGACAGTAAGCCCCTCATCACCATACGAGATCCATCTCATCTTGATGAGTCGCCTGAGGATTATCGACGGCATTTGGCAGCTGAATCTAATTATATTAATAAGGATGGAAAACGTTGTCGATAGTGACACGTTTGTCTTTAAGCAGGAATTAATTCTATCTACAGAATTGACTTCCATTTTCCACTGAGACGACGAAAGTGAGACTTCCAAGTGGAATATCGGGTAAAAAAAAGGTTAGTTGGTCGAAGTCTATTGACAATCGGTCTCTACGTCGATTTTTTGTCATTTAATCAATCGATTTTTGATTTAGAAATCATTTGTCTTAAACTAAGTTTTTTTTTATTGCATACCGAAATCTGACACGACATAATATTACCATTGTTATGAATAAATAAATAAATTTTAAACGTTTAGGAACTTGTTGAACAAGTTTTTCTTTAGCAAAAACGAACATTATAGTTGAGAGCGCACGAGCCATGGTTTTTGTTACTGTTACAGCAATTCCAACTCAAATAATGCGACCCATTCGTTATCACAACGTGGCTACGTGAGCAAATGAAATCTACTACCCGGTCCAAACTTCCAACACTCACAAATACACAGAAAATAGTTGGAAAACTCGATTTGCACACGCAGATTGGCACAAAGCGGCGTTCAAAATGTCAAGCACGCTACGGCACTGTGCTTTGTTAAGTGTTAAGTCAACAAAAAATAGGGGTGGAGTTGGGAAAACTGTCGCACTGAAAATGCTCGCCTTTTTTGAGCAAATAACGAGGTTTTCTTGATCTACATATTTCTACTTTACTTAGGCTTTTCCAGATTTTCAACATAAGTATTTACTTAAGAATCTGAGCGCGTTGAAGGAAAATTTCAGAAAGCTTGACGTGCAGGTAAATATTTCTGTCTAAAATGTTTTTGCTTTTAAGTCTAAAAGACTAATAAAAGAAGGGTAACATAGTTTCGCAGATTCAATGCGATGTTTATAAACACAGAGAATGTTCCGAGAGACATTAACGTTATCAACTCGGTTCTGCTTTTAATTACCTTTTTCCAGACTTATTTTCAAGTAATTCCACGGAGTTTAATGCTGGAACTTTTCAAAGGAATTTTTATCTCGAAACTTCCTAACTGAAGAAACTTTAAAGGATTTTTGTATAACAAAAGCCTCGAAAAAGAAGAACAGGTACCTCACTGGTATTGTTATTGTAAAAATTAGCTTGAAGAAAACGTGTGACAATAGACAGGGAAAGTTAGGTACCGACTTTAGACACAAGTTATCTTTTTGTTCACATTTTATGTTTTAAAACAAAGAAATACCGTCTGTTTACTTGCGAGGTTTTAATTTTACTAATAAAAAATCCCGAGCAATATTAGGTATTATACAACGTGTAACGGAAAGGGTATATACATACAAAGAGTAAGGCTTCTATGGATGATAACTAACGATATGGCAAGGGTTTCAGCAACATAAAATACTCTAAGAATTATAAATAAAGGAAAAGTGACTATTATTTTGTAAACAAAAATTAACATGCGGATCCCTTAATTCAGAAATACCAGGAGTAAGAGGTTTATTTTTACTTGCATTTGTTCGTTGACACCGATCAGCTGACTTAGTGCTAGCGATGTATTTATTTCAATTTAAAAAAAGAAACATAATTTCCGAACATGTAGAGATAGGATTAAAAACCCTTGCTATATCGTTTGTTATCACCCAAAGAAGCCTTGCTCTTGGTATGTATATACCCTTTCCGTTGTATAATAACACCAGTTTACTACTGTGTCACTGCAGGACAAAGGCCTCTTCTCACACAGAGAAGGCACGAGCATTGATAACCACGTTTGCTCAAGGCGGATTGGCGTTTTCAGGTTTATATTGATTGAATGAAGAACAACAATTAAGCAACTAAAACAAATAGTGTTTTCATAAAAAAATAACCCTTTAAGGCCAATAGACATTTATAAATTGACAAATTTTCTCGAATCGCTCTCCCGGGCGATGCTCAGAGCAATTTTCGTGATCAACTGAGTGGATGATTGTTTAAATTGCTCGTCTTGTCTTGATGCGTAACAACATTGCTTTAGGCAATTTATGTAGCGTTTTTACGGTTTTTCTTTTATAACTGAATACGTTAAATGTGAGATGCCATTACTTTTTCAGTTTATGGATATAATAAATTGATATTAAATGAATAAATTACAATTGAGTGCTTTATAGTGACGATCGAAGCGATTTGTATCACTTTTATAACTGTCGATATTAATGGTTGGTACGTTTTGTCCCAGTTCACCCGACTAAATGTTATACTATTCTAGTTTTATGTTGCGTAGTGCTAGAAATTAATGGAATTCATTATTTTAATATTCCTAACTATAATATTACTTAATTTTATAGTTATTTCAGTTCCTTTCTTACTTATTTTGAAATCTAAAACCGTGAAAGAATTATCGAAACAATAATTGTAATGAACTACAGATACTTACATTATAATTGTATTCAGTAAAAAGCAATAACCACAAATTCGCCTATTCAGTCCCCACCTAGCTGCCTGCCAAGACCTGGCTTGTAAAACAAATAGTTCCCCGGTCCAGCAGATTATGCAAAACGGTTTATTTAAATTTTATATGCGGCCGCCATTATGTTAATGTTTTAGCGTTTCCCGCCAAAACCAAAGGATTCAGTTTATCCGATATTTTGTTGACATTAGTTGTGATGACGTCACGGTTCGCTGCTGTGTGCTTACCTGTAACAAGAAAAATAAAATGTTAGAATCATTCGATAACCTTTTTGCTTCTGCAAGCAGCCATGACAGGGTAAATAACGGATGTAAACAGACGTTTCACGTATCAAAAAGTTACAGGCTCTTCCCAACACTGCGATCATTTTTTTTTATCTAGAACCTTCTGGTTCCGAAGATATTAAAGGTCAACCTTACGACGTTTTGACGTTTTTTTTTACGAAAACCAGTTTTATAATGTTATAATTAAACTTCAAATATAATATTAACTTGATTCGGACATAATAGAACTGTTCATTCTATATTATAATATGATGCACACAGAGCGAAGACATTGGCTTTGAACTAGGTCAGAAAGTTCAGGCCCAATTCCTACGCTCTTGAGAAAATGCCAACAAGCCAGGCTGACTAAGGCAATAACATCTAGGACCTGAAGCACTTAGCACTTCAGATGCAGCCTAAAGATGCTTATTTTTTGTGTAAAAACCAAAACAGAACCATTTATAGGTCAAAATTTTAGTAGGTACCGAGATTTAAGTATATCTTAGAAATCGCTGACGTCGGTGATGAAAAACATAGTGAAGATATCTGAATGCAAGCGTGATGATTAATGCTCATGCCTTCTCTGTATAAAAAGAGGCCTTTGCCCTGCAGTGGGACAATAATAGGCTGGTAAGGTAGTTGAAGCCGAGGATGAGTAATAGCAAAAACCACGCAGAATTATCTAAAATCCACCAAAGTTCCACAGGGTATTTCTTCTTACTGCCCTCATCTATTTATATGCCAAGCAATCTTAAAGTCATACAAATCCGCAATTAAGTACCGACAAGCAGTTAATGACATCATTAATAGGTACTCACTAACCTCAGTACTTAACAGGCGGCGAACGTGCACAAAATCGCGGTCTGTTAATGCAATATGCATATCACCAAATGGGTTTTTGCATATTAATGCATGTGGAGCACCATTATATCGTACATCTACTTAGACTAATTTGTGGGTAAGCTTCTTAGACTAGTGTTAAGTCTAGATATGGAAATTGTTTATACATGATGAATTTTGGATTGGTCTAGCATGCGGTCTAGGGTCAATTCCCAGGTCGGGCAAAGTGGGTTTTTCGATAACGAATTTCTCAATAGCAACTCGAAGTCTCATTTTGTGCCTGGTTGATAGCGTTAGGCTCATCCCTCATTACATGGGACTTAAACATAAATGGCGAAATGTGGATGTACTAATGGGCACACCTCTGTGTTACCCTTCGGGGAATACAGGCGTGATATTATATTATAATGTATTTTGCTGAATAACAATAAAATTGTTTCCATTTCGTAATTTGAAACGATTCTCAAGGTAATAGAAATATTGTATTACACAAAGCAAAGCTTAATCCTATTGGCTCATTCCCGATTTATAAAATCTCTTTTGAAATGCCTTAGGTACTTACGGTCCTCACGGCAATATCAGGGATGGCCACAAATGATTCAAAAGGAAATCCGATCGTCTTTTAAGAAGCTGGAAGACCATTCCTAATCCTATGGTATTAGTACCACTATGCCATATTCTATACTAATATTATAAAGAGGTGAAATTGTTTGTTTGTCAGAAGTAATTTCTGGAAGTACCTACCTACTGGTCCGTTTCCAAAAAAAATTTCACTAGCAGAGAGCTACACTGCCGAGTGACATAGAGTGTAAGTTTTATAATAAACTGACTTTTACCTGCGACTTCACTTGCGACAAAGTTGATTTGTGCATTTTTTCGGGATAAAAACTAGCCTAGCGTAATAAAATTATATTAATAAAGTTAAGAGTTAAAGATTTGTAGTTTAGACTTAGAAAGGTCTTGTAAGACTCCGCATAACCAGTAAGCAGGGGAACCGTTTTACGTAACAGTATAGCTTAACCTACTGATTACGTTACTTTGTAGTCGCTGGGTGTTATTGCGTCTTTATCTGACACACACATAGCACTAGCTACAGTAAGTTAGTGGTACTTAATATGGTGCATCTATTTTAATCTGACTACGATTGTAATTGAACTAAAAAGTTTGGACTTCATCAATTAACTCAGAATATTTTCCTCTTTCGCCTGTTCTCTATGAGGATAGGCAGAAACCACTGAACGATTTGTCTTTTATTTGACATCTCACTCGATAATTCTCATGTGTAGAAACATACTTTTCCGGATATCGTTTTCGCCATATTTATTTTATTTGTGTTGTATGTTATGTTACCCGAACCATGATAAAGAATCAATTGATGTCCTATCCATTAAAATCGAATAAGCAGTGAAGGTGCTAGAGTAAAATAAAACAAGGACTTCCACAAACATAATTTTTCCTTTTCGTTTTGCTGTACTCGGGTAAAGTTCGGGTAATTACAGCGTTATCTCTTTCTAAAACCCGATGCGTCGTTTTTACGGCCAAGTAGGCGTGCTTTGTTGTTTTACCGACTACGCACCTACGACAAAATGGCGTAAGCTGGGCACAGTGGTTCGTCTCGTAGTCATGACTCGTGCTCGGCCGATTGAACTTCGCTGTCGCGCCTTAAAAGGGATTATTTTATTGGCTATTTGATGCAGGCCAACGATTGCGTAGTATACGTTTTAATTAAAAGAAACTGCAATGCTATTTTGTAAAAATCATCATCAGTAAATGTTTGTGACGTTAATTGTCTTGTTGTCAACGGGCGCTGTCAGTTATGATTGGTCATTTTTTAACTGCTTGCATTGTTTTTATTGTTTACACAAAAAAAAAACAACAAGAATATTGTAACCAGGAATTAAGTTAAAAACCTGATTGAAAAGAGTGTCTGTGGAGTTTCTTGCTCGTCCTTTCCCGTAAAGACCTACCTACGTTTCGGAATGAGCAACTAGCTACCTACAGGTCCTAAGTACATACTTACCAGTGTTGTACGAAATACACTTACATAGTAGCGAGGTGTGTAAAGTGGGGCGCCTCAAACTAGGCTATCACGACATCTGATACCGAAGGAATGTCACTTGCCGAAAGGGTTGCCACATTTAATACTTTACAGGACAGAAAATACTAATAGGTAAGGAATATTTTGCTTTTTTATACAGGGAAGAGGTAATTTCAACCAGCAAAATGAAAAAAAATATATATTTTAATTATTGGAAATAATATTTATTTGATAATACTTATGACTGTCAGTGTAACTTCCAATATATTTTAGACAACTCCTGTTCACGAAAATGACGTAACAGGCAGGCTATAAGCTATAAATACATATTATTTATAGCTTATTACCTACCTACTAAAAGCTGTTACTTGCTTATCAATATTCAGATTATTTAAATGTGGCAACCCTGCTGACTGCAAGCGCTGCACTGTATACGCAGGTACACAATAATGTATGCGCCGCATTCCTTATACGCCGCGATAGTACGTGAGAAGGAATAACTTGTTCTTGACTATTGCGTATTTACTTAATTATGGAAGAAATAAAACGATTTTATAGTCTGTTCAGTAGACGCGATAGTGACAGCCTTGGACAATGATTCACGTCGATCGAAGTACTTAGTTAGGTACCTACTTAAAGTCTTTGGTGTATTATCTGTATTTAGATTTCTATGTCAGTTGGGCTTTACAACTGTTTAATCTAAGGCTCAATATAAACCGCCACGAAATTAGCTAGAACGGAATTTTATGCACATTGCACAATGAGCTTAATGCATATTGTCATACATATGTACTTAAAAAACTGTACCCTCGTATTCTAATGAATTCTGCCTGATTCCGGAAAATGGCTTCCATTCCGTGCCACAGCAGTGTGAGTACTCACACACTGTAACTAAGGCTTGGTAGCCTCTGATAACCTGGTATAAGTCAATGTGTTAATTTGCAGGTAACTTCATTAGTAAATAGTTCCTACAAGCAACAAGAGTTCCTGATAACTTCATCAAATAACAGTCAGATAGTATTGTTTCAGTTGCAGAGAACCGTAGTTAATCGGGCAGAGATTTACGACCGGCTCCGGAAAAGATCTAGTTAGATGCAATGCATACAAACTAACAAGATAATTCGTCAGGGTTCTGTATACCATGGCCGATGATGATAGACATTCAATGTCCATTACCGTGTATTTTAGTTCTGCAGAAGGAAGCAATCTACACAGTATAGCTCGAGGTCCAAAATTGGATTTCCGAGTAAGAAAGTTTTCTTTTTCAGGAAGACATTTTTCAGTATCAGCCGATGAAAATTGCCGTCCGGTAATTGGTATTAAGCTCCCAAGCTTCAACCTTATACTGCAACGTTTAGTTATTGGTGTGAACAACCCTGGAATTTATCATTTGAAAAATTGCATAGATGAGAAAGTGATTGATCGGTGTCAGTAGGTAGTATATTTATATACTCTGTGTGCACAAAGATAAGAGATAAACGTACTAAAGTATAACAGTGATCTAATTGTAAGGTCAATAACCTGCTCTATATGATTAGCGATTACATAACTTTGTGACCTTCAATGTTTTTATTGCCGGAACATTTTTCATTATGTAACAGATCCCTAATTAAACGAGGTAAAACAAGGTGTTCTTTTACAAATTCAGCTTTTAATATTATCCCTGAAATGTAGTAGGGATGCCTCCTTATATACAAAGCTTGCATAATGTTTATCTTTAATTCAGTTCTCAGTAACAGCGTATGAAAAGCTATCTATCAATTACTAAGAAAAAAAAAACATTTTCTTTTTTTCCAGTAATTGATGATGACACGAAATATGTGTGCTATGTCATCCGACATGACAGGTAAAAGACGGTGTTGCAAGTAATAAAATGTTTAAAACTGTACGGTATTTTAAATACATACGTGTCCAAAATAATTGTAACCAAAACAGCACAAGTATTAGCTTATTATTAAATGCAAAACATTAAATGAAAATCGGATGGCATCGTGCAACTATCCATTAATTTCGTAAAATCATTATGGCCGACACGCCAAACGCAAAATGGCGGGAAATGCTTTTCACTAATGAGTTGCTTTCCACGTTAATGTGCTTGTAATTTTGGGCGTCCGATGTTGCAATATTGCTAAGTTAATATCTGGCAAATAAACAAATAACATTTTCCTATGGACATATTAATGTTAACGAACATAAAACGAAACATTCTGATCTGAACAGGATAATGTTATGCTTTGTTTTTGTTAGGAAATTGCTAGCGTTTGATATTGTCTTTATTACCAAGAAGGCAAGAACATGCCTCTACCTAAACAAAGGTGAAACAGACGTATTATTATTTGATAAAAAATAATAAGAAGATTATGAAGACTGGTATTCTAGGATTGTTAGATAAGAAGTGGAACTGCGTTGTACCTTCACCGTATCGCATAATATTGCATTGCATTTGCAGTATCTATGTTTACTTAGGTATAGCAAACTCTGTAATTATTGGAACGCGTAACTAGAAGTGGTTACGGTTCTCGTTCTTCATTATCTTAACTGCATTAGTTATTGCTCTCTCTGTAATTGACTGGTTGACGTTGAGTTACACTGTAACAGACTATATGCCACATTGACATACTAATATTACCCGTAACAGATAAACTACAGCTTACTCAAGAACTTGTAAAGGGCGCCCCCAGTCTGAAAAGGCTGCTAGCTTTTGGGATGGTCTGGGATGGCTGGAATAGGATAAAAGGAGACACGTACAATAGCCCGATCAAGCGGCTAAGTGCGGAGACAGCCCAGCAAAACTAAACTAAGTGCCCCCGAAAAATCATGAACTCCAAAAATATCCCTGGTGTACACTGTCCCACAGCTGAGCAAAACTAATTTCCCCCCCAAAAACTCTTTTCGTCCTTCCAGAAACTCTTTTCAAAACATCTCAAACTGGTGGCTCGTACCACGGGGGCTCGTGGTACGAGCCACCTCTTTTTGCGTCGTCCTATGCGACGCCTTACATCTCCGAGCACCCATTACGTGGGGAACCCATTGAAGCTTTACTCTGTGTAATAAAAATGTACGTCGCACATGTGCAAACAGCTAATATTAACCGAGGCTATTGAGTCAAACCGTTGGGGAATCACGACTCAAATTTAAAAATAATAAAACGGAGAAAAACGCACGTCCTTGCTCAATAAGCGACTGATATTTCCACATCCGCCCTTTACCACCCCGAGCACGTTTTGTACCAACGGGTTGGGTATAAATTAAAAACTTTCATAAAACAACTCGTTTTTGCAATGGCACCCATTAGCGTTCCGTGATTTACGTGAATATTTATACATTTTTAGAGGTTTTTTATTAATGACTACTACATTTTCCAAAAACGTTTAGTAGATCTGGACACACCTTTATGCGAATATAAATGAATCAGCAATGGGTCTGGCAGACCTAAGATATTGTTAATAGATGTTGTGTTAAAAGTTATTTCTCACAAATGCTGCAAAACATTTTTGATTAGATAAAGTAGCAGCTTGTAAGCGAAATTTTTAATGTATTTTTTGCACTGTAATGAAGCTGGGAGTGAGCTCAAATAGGCATATTATTAATGAATGCCAACACATTTATTCCACGAAAAACCAGAATACATTTTAAACGATGACAGTCCTTCATTCATTAGTCCGATTTTCGGAAATGCTGAAATCAACGGAAAATGTCTTTTGTTATCACTTCATATTATTTTCTTCGATGAAAATAGATTATTCATGAATACCTACTACAAAAAACAAACATTCTGAATAAGTCACAGATCCATTATCTCTGATGTGATGTTTTTACGAATTAATACGACACGGAAATGACACAACTCCATGTTAATAATTCTGACAGCGGCCATTGTTATTTTTTCGTGTGACAACACTGTTAACAAAAGTGTCATGGCGTCGCTCTCTGTTATTTTAATTAATTATGGATTGCATGTTTTTTGGTGTTGTATAATTTTGTGGAATGTAAATTGTGGTTTTAACAAACGAAAATTGTAATTAAAGTGTTGTTTTTTGTTTCTTTTGAATGTTATTCGCCAAATGAATGCTTCGTTTCATTATGGTGTTTCTATCTAATCTCCCCTTTTTGACATTCTAAGCCAAAGCTCGTGTTTCGTTAAAGATGTCCTGAAGCATTATTCCTTTGAACCGCTGCGAGACGATCACAATGAAGAAACTCATTTAAATTCTCCAGTATCTACTTGCATACGTGTGCAATGTAATTGGAAACGGGAAAATATATTGAGTTCCTCGTAACTCGTATAATGTAGCAGATATATTTGGACGTTTCGGCGATAAAACGTTTAATATTAAGGAAGATAAAATGAAATATTCCCATGCAAGTAAGGTTTACTTCAATTTCCGATATATTCCAATTTACAGACACGGCTGTAGAACCACAATATCCGGCTAAGCCTACTATTATTTCTATCTAATTCCACCAACGTTACTCTACAGCTTAGGTCCATTTTCCCATAAATAGATATAACAAAGCCATGCCAAATCGGTGGGTGGTCCAACTCGCTATTAGTTAAGCTTAGAAAACCTGCATATTGCCAGCTACACAGGCGTTTACGGTTCTGCACTTAAGAAATAATTATCTATTTAATAAATTAGTTAAACTTGATTAGATATATAAGAGCATCTAGATTAGATAAGTAGGAAGAAATTTTGAATAATTTGGCATTAATGTTAGTAATTTTTCATGTGTTTAAAAAAATATCTAAGGAAAACGGTAACCGGACAACAAATTTACCTACATATTATTTTATATAATTATATGTAAATTTAAATCTACAAAACCTCTTGTCCATTTGCGCTAGGTAACCCTAAAAACTAGCTTTGTTTGGCTATAATTATATCGATCAAGTCGATAAGTCAGTGAACTCTAGACAAAACGCGCCAGACCGAAAAGAATTAGCATTGAGCCTTGACTTTGGACAGAATTAGCAGACTGTGAGTACTTGCGAAACAATACACAATGGTGTTAGTTGATAGTTCATAAACAATGAGAATACTCCAAAGTGCTTTGCAGTAATCATTTTGATACATTTGTGGAACTTTAAAGTGTTATTACTCCCACAGGCACCGCGATAGCGTGTGTAATACATCACGAAACTTTTTTATCTGAATATAGAATCTTCAAATGTAAACAAATTGGGACGTGAATGATATAAATACCAACAGACTGATTTAATATCAGCTATTAAACATTCACGTGATTTAAATATATTTGTTCTTCATTCATTATTTTTATTTCAAAACAATCGTAGATAGTCGTTAGTACTAGTTGGTAATCAAGAATGCTGTTTAATCTATAATTCTTGTTTTTCCCAAGTGTCGTGACTCAGTTTTTTATTAAAGAAGTATCGAGCATACTCTACATCTCTACATCTACAGACTACAATAGATAAACAATAAAAGCTATTTTCTCAAGTAGCTACACTATAGGTTAGAAAGTACCGATGCGTTGCTAATAATGGCGCTACACTATGATTCAATGTCTAAAAGCAGAACAATAGCAGCTCTAATTCCTATTGTTATATAAATCGTTACGTGATTGTTAGTAACGACTCGACTGATCGTAGAGCTGTCAAAACTAATCACGGAACAATACAGTTTGACATCTGACAGATAGGAAGCGGCAGATGATCGATTACCGATTATTGTGGGATGGCAACACGGTTCAATAGTTTTCGCGGTATTTTTCTATCCAGTCACAAATTCTCCTTTCCAATAAAAATAAAGTAGACATGCACTAACGTACTTTAATATGTTTATGTGTCGATGATAGAATTGTGTTGAATTGAATGAATTGTTCAACGAAATCGTAAAACAGTTCCATCGTGCATGATGTTAACAATAAGTAACTTTAAAGCCATTCGTAGTTAGCACTCAAGTGACACAAGCACACAATATTAAATCGGAGGTCACAGTTGGTAAAACGTTGCGCTTTCTGTTAAAATCAAATAAAGATGGCGGGGCTACATCTCGTACTACACTTGAACAAACAGCTCAATTTAATTTTACTTTTATCGTCGAGAATCCGCTGTTGTCTTACAAACGTCTAGCTTGTTACAAACATGGTTTACTGTAGTCGCTGTAGTCTGCGAATCGATTATGGTCGATCGATTATGGTCTTCTACGTCCTAATTAGAAATGACTATGGAACTTGAAAGCTTAAGTTTTCTAGGACACTAGCCTATTGGTTTATAGAAACTAGTAAACCTACTTAAAGATTAAAAGATAACGAAAGTCTAGATGGATGGATGTTTAATACGCAATCACGCTAGAACGGCTGAGCGGATCTGGATGAAATTTGGCACAAAGATAGACGAAATCTGAAACAGCATATAGGCTACTTTTTATCCAGGAAAAATTTATGATTCCCGTGGGATAATGTATCAACTTTGACACGTTAGTCGCGGGCGGAAGCAAGTAAGGTAATATAGTTAGTAGTTTGAATCTTACTCTTTTTATAGAAATAAATGTATGACGAGATGTATGAACGTAGATGAGGCAAAAGGAGTATGTAAGGATCGTAGCAGGCGTTCTGTAGTTTCTGCCTACCCCCATGGTAAAAGGCGTGAGTTTATGTATATATTACGTAGAAATTTTATATCTATTAAAGAATCTCTCAAGTAAGAGCATATTATTAGATAGTCGAGATAAATGGAGGAATATTCCGAATACCAAGGCGATTCCCGACCGATAGTGGTCTAGCGGTATTTGATCCAATATTCAAGAAAACGTTCAACATTTTACAACCTTTATAAAAGTACTTTGCTATGTTCATTGCAGTGTGAAGATTAGGACCTAAAAGAGAATTTTGTAAAGTTTTAACTGTTAATAAGGTCATAAGACTGGTAACAGATGCTCACAAACATTATCATGATTTTCTTTTACTTCTACGTAAATACGCGTAGAAAAAAGAAAAGGGTTCCATTTACATTTCCATATCGCATGGCACGTAATAAATTCTCTCAAATTACACAAATATATGCTATATTTTACATTGCCCATTTGTCGTGAAAGCTAACAGCGAACACAAAAGTACCATTATAAATAATATCCAGCAAAACAAAGGTCCGTTCCGCCATGTTTTTGACACTTTGTTGGAATCAAATTAGTTTCGCGAGAGAATTTAGTAACCTTATACAAAGTCCTGCCGTTTTTTACGTTTGTTACCGTCGAGGGAATCAGGGCCAGGGTATACCGTGGCTGAAGGACACAATGGTAGCGTATCGTGTGTTTGTGTTATGCAGAATTAATGTGTTTGTTTAAACAGCGAAACCAAGGAATTGACTAAGGAAGATGTAAATGTCGTTATTACGGAAGAAATTATGGCAGACTAGCCTATGTTCTACGTGGCCTATGTTCTATTCCAGACTATTCTATCTCTGTGCAAAATTTCAACCTGATCTATTCAGGCCGTCTGGCGTAATTGAGTAACAAACATGTAAACTTATGTAATTATAATATTAGTAAGATTGAAGACGATCTAATTACAGATTTTGTCTATGACGTTATTCCGCTAGATGCGTAGGACGACACGATGACTAACTTAATAGCTACCTTTCAATTACAACCAGACTTGAGAATTACTTTAATTGAATCCAGAAACCGAAAACGTCTGGCTGAATCCACAATAAACAGTTAACTCGATAAAACCAAGTCTTGTAACAAACTTATGTTCGGGTCGAAACTGGCTAACTGAATAAATGGTACCTGCACGACCCCAGTACGAGGTGGACTACTTTTTATTCCGAGAACATTTACTACATTTATTCACGAACCCGTGAATGGTGGACTTAGAATAAACAAGGATCAGGGACTCAGGGCTGGTAGTGTAATACCCAAGAATTGTGGTAATATAAGCAATTGATGTATAACAGTAGCAACGCATGATGCAGAAAATGTTAAGTCCACTTAAAACGTAGTTTAGTTGTGTTGGAAAAACAAGTGTTTGTCGACATGACAACTTCAGTGTTAAGAAAATAGATAGATCACTTTCTTAGTTTCTTGTAACATGGTATTGAGTCAACATCCTTAAAAACAAGAACAAAAACACCCACTACACGATCCCTGGATCATTTATCATCGGACCCGGCTCGGGGCTGCAGACACGGCCACTGTCAACCCTGCCCGAGCCACATCGTATTAACATTTCCGTTAGCCAAACAAAACCCATTTTACTTCGGAACACCTGTAAAAACTCGGAACTCGATTTCGTTATCAGCGCTCAAGGGATTGGGAATTGCCTTAACAATTTTCTCCCTAAAATTAAGGCGGTCCGCGCGTTAGTCGCAGATGCTTCTCCACTGGTGAATTTCGGAAAATTCCCTCAGTTATGTTCCTCGTTATACCTGGATAATCTTTCAGAATTAAAATTTTCTTGGACAAGAAGATTGGAAATTTTAAGAGATTCCACTGATTGGACTTGTGCTTTGCTTACTGATCGCGCAATTACAGCTAACAACGCCTGTATTTTGTTGACGTAGTAATCAGCTCAATAGGTAAGTATACTTTTCCCAAAAACAACTAGGTAGATGGTACCTAGATAGAATTACTTCCTAAAAGTAATTGAGATAAAAAGCAGCTACAACTGGCATTAAACAACGAATATATTATAAGAATTTGATAAAGCAAAAAACAGCCTTAATTTATCAAAACGCCTTTATTGCTGAAATTAATTTACGTTCGAAACATTAATCAAGGAAAATTCTCTCCTATGGGAAATTATCTCAATTAAGACGTGATCAAATTAATTAGATACACATAATATGTAGATGATTACGTAGCAAAAATAAAGACGCATTTTATGCCTTACCGTATGATCTGAGGTAGAAAACAGAATTAGGTATTGTCCACAGCTTATGTTGAACATGAAAACTCTCACCGCCATTTTGTTTTTTTTTTTAAGGGTAAAAGTGAAATATAAAAGCAAAATGGCGATGTCAGTTTATTTTACAAAGGTTTTAGTTTTTCCAATTAAACTTGAACGTAATATCTAACAATGTTCTCCAACCATAAACTTTATAACAATAATGACTTATTTAATAACAGTCATTATTCCAGACGCAGACATTTTATTACAGCTTCACTAAATAAAATGTCTGAACATTTCAACGCAATAGTAGGTAATTAGAAACGAGAGTTTATTTGAGGTCCCAAGGGTCAGTAATCAGGGTCGGAGGCAGCCAGACGTACCCTTATTTGAACCGAGGCTCAGAGGTACCAACAGAATCTACTGTTTGTGTTATTATGCAGAACGTTGCTGTTTCATCAAACGAAAATTAGATATTTACTAGGTCAAATGATTTGGCGTATCTTTATCAATAAACGTTAATTATGGTATTATGCTTTATTTGGGTCTTACGGCACTCATACTGTTTGACTTATAAGACCCTTCGTTGTGACCCTTTGATATTAAGACCAAGATTGCGTTAAAAAAAAAAACATACCACCGAATTGAGAACCTTCCCCTTTTTGAAAACGGTTGAAAATAATAGAAAAAGAACAAGGTTGAAAGAGAACGAGCTCCATTCTTCCAACAGGTTACCTAATTAAATGTACAGTTGTTACATTATCGATACAACGAATGACTAAGGATTGCACACGCCAACACTGATTGTACACACAAGTTTAAAGATCAATAGTACGCAAATAGAAACTCGTTGCTATGGCAACCTACCTATGGGCACCGCAGGTACCCGTTTTCCCATACTTACTATTCATAACTTATAGGGAATGTTCAGGAACCTGTTATTTATTAGTAGTCACGTCTTGACTTGACCAAATAACTCTTTAGAAATTCTATCATGTTAGCCTGCAGATCGGCTAAGACTGACCTATGTGGCTACTTCAATAAAAAACACACTTGGAGCATTTCGGTAGGGATAACAGGTATGTTCCTACTTTTAGGAGAGCCTTAAGTATTTAGCCAAATTTCACTTCCTGAAGTTGTGTACCCACATTTCGTCAGTTATGTTTTAATCCCATGTAATAGAGGCTCTATTGCCATCAACCGGGCACAAATCCAAACTCCGAGGTTTCTACTGAGAAATTCCTGATGGAAAAACCCAATACCATTACCCGACATAGGAATCGAAACCAAGAACTCATATTCAGCAGTCGCGTTTAGCGACCGCTAGACCAACAAGCCAGTCTGAAGTTAAATTGTAAATCAAAATACAGTCAGTACCTATTAGGTAGGTAAACAAGAAAGCAAATAGCAATTTGACCTACCCGCAAAACCAGTGTTAATATTTATGAATGCATACCGCATAAATCAACGATATCTACCTATTTGGATCGCTAGTTCAATAACAGGTAATTTATTTAGGTACAATAACAGCTAGTATATTAGACTGTAATAGCTAAAGTTTTACTAGAATAGGTATCGATCGTATAAATAGGTACTTTAATATGTATTGAGTAAGGTCTAGATTTTATGTTCAGTGGTAAAATCGGCATATAAAATATTTATGTTGGTACGTGCCTACCTACAGTGAATTAGAAATGTCTCCAATGTGCAAGAGGTCACCGACCCGGCTGGAACTAAACCCAAAAATTGAATTTGAACACCTCAAAGGAACTTTGTGTTCAGTTAGTAGAGAAAACAATGAAGCGAAACTGTAATGGAGCTTTTCCTTAAATAAAACTTTTGTGTTGATAGCTATACTAGTCACTCACTCACTCATTACGAAATATCCGCTAATGACTTTTGGCAGGGAGTTTTTTAGAGGTCCGCTAAGGATTTTTAAAATTGACCCCCTATGGGATGAAACGGGGTCCGACATTTACGCGGACGAAGTCGCGGGCAAAAGCTAGTGTTATCTATACATAAATTATTTTTTTCCTTTATTGGTTTTGTATATTAACCGGTCAAGCCCCGGCTAACTTACCGGTATGTCAGAACAATAGAAAATCAATTGTGTCTCATTACGTAGGACTTGAGTAATTAAATTGTAGTTTAGCCCTACCTAATAATGCAGGGTCGATGCATGGAATTAACAGTTGATAACCGAAAAATCGATAACCATAAGCTAAAAAAGATGAAGCGACTAATCCATCTAATTTTCCTATCACCGGCAGACGAGCGTGAAATTACCTCTCAACGTCTTCATAACTAACTACAAACACGGATAACGTTTCAGACACTTGTTTATTTTTATTAGATAAATATTCATAATGCAAACTCCAAGCCCCTTCATATTAAAGCTATTTATAACACGGGATCCCGGGATGATGATGTTTGCTTCCTTATTTCTCCATGATACACCATAAGCAGCTGCGACTTTATGGAAATTGGTTTCACGTTTACAATTTTCCGTATTCGGCTTCCGATTTGTGATAATTCGTGTTTACCAATTTCGGATGCTCTCCTTGCGAAGATTTGAACAAGATTCGGGTCTGGAATATTTATTTAAATACTACGTACTTCAAAGTAAAACGACTAATTTTAAAGTAAGTGGTTATGACTTCCAACTACGGATATGGTACTTTCACTGTTAGGTATGAAAATGAGGCAGTAAAATAAATAGGCTAATAAAAATGCAACAGTAAGTCACAAGGATAATAATAAAATAAACTTATAAATAAAAAACCATAAGTGAAGAATTTAAGGAAGAAAGCTACAGCATCTAGTAGTAAGTTAAGTAATCTGCATAAATTGGAGTAAATAAGAATATAAGGGAAACTAAAACTGCAGCATAGTTTACTCCTTAAACAAAATTAGCATGACCATGACCAGATGTGGTATTTATAAAGCTTTTATAAATGCAAAGCGTTTCGGGGACTTTATTTACTTTATTTTTTGTCTACATCTAAAGTTCTCAGATATTTCCCAACATCTAACTAGATCATGAATCAACATTTAAGTTTTTTATCAAATAAGAAATTGCGGTCAACCGCACAATATGTCATCAAAGCGATCAAAATGCCTAACTAAAATTAATGTCGTGAAAAAAGATGTCTCTAAAAAAGCGGCATAAAGCGAAGAGGGAAACGAGTGATTTATTTGCAAACTTGGCGGCCATTTTGAAGCGGAGCTCATGGGTATACTGCCTCCTTGATCAAATATTAAAAAGTATGAATATGAACGGATGAGTTTTTTAAGTATTGGGGTGGAGTATTTTTACAAAAGCGATGTTTTTGATGAAAATATTCGATATTTACATAGATAATCGTGTGATTCATAACGCTCGTTCTTCTGATGTCTAATGCAAATGATTACTTTAAACATAACGACATGTTGGATCAATTCAGTCAGAGGAAACTAAATTAATTTGGCGATAACATGATTTAGCCTCATCCTTCATCACTCAGCCACAGAAAACACTGCCTAAACAGCCAAGATTAGTGCCCTCGAGGTTTTCCCTTTCAAGTTTTTAAACTTTTTTTATTTTTATCTGTACATCAAAAGCAAATTTTTCCACTCAATTAAGTTGGGGCAGCGTTTTTTACATCATATTCCTCCATCTCCATCACTTAGTAACGGAGCCATGATGCTTTGTTTTTTCCCGCCTCGGCGACACCGCGCCATTTTCAACGCCACTTTAAAAGCATTGGACAGGAAGTGTTTTTTGACAATAATTATCTTGTAGACCAAGTGCCCACTTGTAAATTAAGCTTTTAATTTAAAGCCTGTTTAATTAGCATGAAATTGTTAATGGTTTCACTCAGTACAATGTTTTTCAGCGGGAAATATAATTGTACAAAAGGTAGCCTGAATAATTTTACGGTCTTCATCCTGAGTGAAATAATATGGGCTGTAAAAAGCATATTGCATATTGCGAACGAGATAATTAACAAAACAGCTACCTACCTATCCCCCTCTATATACATAGCAAATACAGTCCACTGGGATTCGTTCCTGTTGATTTTATACATTGCGTGTGAATCTAGACTAGGTCATTTAATACGTAAGGTTCACTTAAGGGCGGATGGAGTGGGGGGCGAGGTAGCATGGGGGTCATGGCATTCCCTGGGCTTACTATTTCCTTTTAATTGGATTTATTATTGTATTCGAAACGGAGCCTGAGTAGACCTTGATTATATATCTCCCCCCCTGGCTTGGAAGCTGGATCGGCCCTTGGGTTCCCTCGGGATAGTAGATTTTCCATTAATAACTACACAATTTTTTTTGTAGTATGATAGTATCAACGTTACAAACATGGCAACTTTTTCCATTTCAATGACAATGATCATTTCTCTAAAGAGTTCACGATACAGAGTTTCGTAACAAACGTTCCAAATCACGTTGATATCATCATTCTAACGTTCCCAAAGTTTCTGAACCTTGAAGGAGCACTCGATCCCAATCAACGTCTCTCAAGTTTTCGATAAAATCCATCGTTTGGAGTTGTCACAACGAATAAGGTTCTAAGGAAAGTCAAGTGTATTAAAGTGCTGAGCGAGAATCTTCACAACCGGTATGAATTGTGATTCGTTATGAATATTTTCTTTGGCTCTGATGAGATCCACTTTTCACTTGATAAGGAACGTGTGTTACGTTAAAAACTAGGGGGTTCCAGGCGTGATGTTATGTATTTATCGAGCATGAATTTATTTTGAACATAACTTTCAAATGTTTCTTTAGGTGAGATAATCATAATAGTCAATCTATAAAGTTTAAACACTTATATGTTCTTCCATCATGTTCTTCGTAGGTTTCACAGGAAAATTATAAAACTTTTCTTTAATGTTTTACTTCGTTTCTAAACCACAATAACTAACTTCAAAGCATATCCATATAACTTAACATAAATATCGTATTAATACCAACTTCGAGGTGCATTTACAACCTGTTGGTTAAGAGTGTCGCAAGCTGTGGCCTGACCGCAAGTATTCCGGTCTGATCTTAGCCACTAGTTGCACTAACTTACTTAGGTTATCTAAAATGGATTATGCAGTAATATTTGCTTAGCCTAACTCGGTTTTCCCATCTCTGCTTGTTGTCTCGGCTTTATTGCCAGTATTACGTAAGACATGCAGAGACAGAGTGCGTGGCGACATTGCATTTATAGCTTGGCTTACAAGATAAGCGGTATTTCAAGTGATTTCTCAGGGAAGTTAGTGTGATAAACATGCTTGTTTGTACTCAATATATTTAACGTTTAACTTCATTTAAGAGTTCTGTAAAATTTGCTGTGAATGTTAGACTGTGTAATATTTTTTCAGCAAATCCAGAAGTATTATAAATAAAAATAACTGCTTTTATGCAAACAACATAACTTCTGTCGACTATGGTAATATTGCAATTAGGAATTCTATACCTAATTGACCAAAGGATTCAACAACCTATACAAAGAGAACGAGGGAAAAGCGAATTTCTAAATATGATTCGATTCGTTCGTTTACTCGTTCATTCATTCATTCGGTTCTGCGTTGAATTGAAAATAACCATGTAATTCCATTTCAACGGTCTCAAACGGAACACGGCTTTGAACAAAAATTTGTCCGATTCTATTTTTCAGAGAAGAAATTTTAACTTTTACAACTAATTATAATTGTTGGGCTTCTTCAAAGTTCTAAGTAACTTCTTTTGGGAGGGTTTTTTACGAATAGGACTATCTACTTTTGTGTAACGAGCTCACCAAAAAGTGCTTTCATACCATGATAATGCAGAACCGAGTTGTCTCACGTCTCAAACTCCCTACTTAATAAACAAGAGCTGCTTTGTTCTAAATTGTCATGAACTTAGTGAGATAAATGGTGGGTTTAAAAAATATTTTATTCAGTAGGTGAGTACCTTTATCAAGCTTAATTTTTTGTCAAACCAACTGGGCGCCTCTGTCCTATTTACTTTCATGGTTTATATTTATAAGGTATTTAGACAAGATAACTTAATTGTGCCCTATTTATTTCCAAGCAGATGGATAAAATTAACATATTTCGTGCTAATTTCACGCCAGTCGGGTCAGGGAACTGATTATACAGTCCGCCCACGTTTCTGCTATTTTTTACGTCTGCACTCATCTCGCTATAAATTATACGTCCCATACCTGAAGAGCTTATTAAGCTGAATTTATAAGGGCCCGGATCAAAGGTAGAATCGTTTTGGAACTCCATTGATGTTGGCGACTGAATCTAATGACCTGTTTGGGCATAAATTGGGTGATATACACGCTTCCCGCCGTCAAATTTATTCCAACTCCGATTGGATTGTGTCGCAAAATGTCAAGTCAGGGTCGAAATACCTTTTGGTGATTTGTCAGACAAGTCGTAAAAATTCTGAAAGTCATTAAGGTGGTGAGGGTCAGGGGTTAGCAAGTCATCCTTATTAACAATATTAGAGTTAAAAACATGACTTGCTACTAGTAGCAACAGTAGAATATGGCTCTTCCGTCTGACAAAGCCAAGTTTCAAGACAATACATTCTCAAAACAATAAGAACCTGGATATTCAAAGATTAATATTAGCCAAAGGACGATTTTTTACGTCTTAAATTAAGAATTTACTGCCCATTGCAGAAGAAATGATTTGTCTTCATTTCATTCTGTGCGCAGAGAAAAAATCAGGTCATTTTATTTATGATTAATGTTTCTATAATTACAAGGTAGAATGAGACTCGGCAGATTGTGGGCGTACCAAATGTATATTGTTTATAAAAGAAAGATTGATTATGTCAACAGAGGGCTTCTAAGAACTGCCTGGGTGAACTGGTTCTGAACATAATTTCAAGACCTCTATGTCTTCAATCCTATCGTCGAAGTCTTAGTGGAAGGGATGCGGGATACCCGGGGAAAGAAACGAAAGAAAAAAAACTAAGCCATATAGAAAAAATATAATTCGATTTTTCCATTAAAATCCTGTTTAATAGTTCAAAGCAATCAAAATGTTTAGCATTAAATCATGGACCGTATCTTCAATGTCAGCTTTAAACCGTAAAAAAACCATAAACGTCTACAAATACAAATAAAATCAGTCAAACTAAAAGTCAAATAAATCACTATTCTACTATATTAGTATAAAACTAAAACTACTAAAGCTTTTGTAAAACTACATCAGATTATTCAAGCAATATTTTGCATAAACACCGCCCACATCTTTGTCTAGAAGTCTGGAGGCGTAGTTGTTTACAAAAGCTATTAAAAGCATCAATTAAACTAATGAAATACATGGAACCATTTCGTCGCGAACAGTTTAAAGCTAAGCAGAGTCTGAATACGTAATGATGTCTTGAAACTTGAAGACTCAACTAAAAGGTGAGGTCTTCGTCAATTACGAATTCAAAATAATGTCGCTTCTTGCGTCTAATGAATTCATCAGAGATTGGTTTGTTTGAATGAATAAAAAAATGTATTTACGGTACGATTTATTTTATAACAATGATTTGCCACACAATGGTTTACTGTCTCGTTAGTCTAGTTGCTGCAAAGCGCGACTGCAAAGCATGAAGTTTTGGGTTCAATTCCCAGGTCGGATAAAGTTTTATTGTGTTTTTCCATCAGGAATTTCCCATTAGCAGCCTCGGAGTCTGAATTTAAGCCCGGTTGATTGCAATAGACTCGCCGTCTATTGCATAGGACTTAAGCATAACTGGTGAAATAGGTACACTTTTGCCTAATACTTCAGGGATCGCAGGTGTGATGTTATGTTGCTAACTGTTGTATTGTTAATTATATAAATGAATATTGAATGGGATGATAGTAACGTGCTTAAAACGAATTTTACGAAACTCTTTTTCCATTTATCAGACTAAAATTACAAAAAGCAAACCCAATAAAGCATGCCCGCCCTAACTAAACTAACTGTCCTAATTTCCACGTTCAATACGCACACAAGCCTTTAATGCCGTTTACAATACACACAAGAGCAAGCAGTGACTAGTATTTCGGCACGAAGCCTCAATTCCAATCGTGATCAAGCAGGAATTGATTCAGTGAACTCGAAACACTTCGTTTTGTACTAAAATTACCAACACAGTACGGTCATTGGGATAGTGAAGTCACTGGCATTCGAAGCCACATTCTTTCTCCTGATAATAAAAGTAAATATTAGACAATGAGAGGGAAAGGTACTTTAATGTTTGAAAACGTTAACATAGCATGCGTTTTATAGCTATAAAGACATAATAATATTATGAGTTTTACCTTAGTTGATAAAAGTAGTCATAAATTAATTTTGTCTTTGAATAAATTATACTAGACATCACTTACCAAATGAGGGTGTTATGAGACTTCATAAAAACATAAATAACACCCACTTTGCAATGTTTGTTGCGAACAAGCATAATATTTGCAGAAAGAGTTTTCCTTTTAAAACTCCAGTCATTATACATGCAAAAACTGTCGTTGCTGCAATCAAAATTCACGGTGGTTTTTTAACGAGAATCAAGTGACCTACAAGCGAAGCACAAGGCAAGTGTTAATTCTTGAAACTATGCAGCTAGCTGCTATTGAACCAAGCATTTTGTTTGATCAATGCCCCACTGTTTGATCACGGTACAATCAACACGAAAAAACTAACATCCACCGTTAGCACCAACAATCTCAATACAACCGTGCAAACCTATTTGAAAAAAATATATGAACTTAACAACTCAAATGAGATTCAGAATGCCCGATAAAATATATCAAACACAAAAGATGGGGAGAAAAAATAACTTTAACAAATAAAAAACAGGTTCGGAGACTCGTTAATTCTAGGTCTCGTTTGACACACGAAGATGATTTATGTGAATTTAAGTCGTATGACAATGGAAACAACGCTCAAAGTTCTGATGCAGACAAAAGAAAAGAATTCAAATTCAAAGACGTCTCTTAGGAAACTTTTAAGAATTGTCCCTTTTAGTTAAAGAGCTAAAAAAGACGTTGGCGAGATTAGGAATACGTTATTAGTTCGAAGCAGACAAAATAAAAAGCTAGAGTAGCACAGAGCTTCAGCAAAATAATGAAGTCTAATTCTCATTAAATCTCAAGGCTGGGTATTACACCTGTAAAATAAGCTTACAATGCTTTGTTGATGTAAAACTTTGCAAGTGTTTTAATCCGCCAAATTACAGAACAAAGTACTGTAAGCCTGAACAAGTTATGGCCAACAATAACGCGGCACCCTAAGAACCGCAAAAAACTTTTAGGGATTAAAACAACAGCCGATTAAGCACAAACTTAATTGCGTCACCAACAAAAATAATGAAATAAAGTAACCTAAGCAGTAAGGTATGCAGGCGACGCCGGGATCATTTAAATTCCATGGCCACGCCAATCTGCCACAGGACCAAGGCAATCAAAGTTACCAAATGAAAAAGTTGCGCTCAACCGATCCTTTTGCACGGTTTGTTTGTTTTCTTATTCTGTCTCGTTTACGTTTTCTCTTTATTATTTTTTATAGGATTGTATCTTCCATTTCCACGGGGCTCGACTGTCGTGCATATCTGGAGGGTGAATTTATCTCCGAATGTGTAACAGGAGCCGGATGTATTCAGAAACCAAACTGTTTCAAGTGACAAACAAGATTTATTTCATCGACTCCCGCTGCATATACAAGTGGCTTACGCTTCGCATTTGTCAAGAAATCATTACATTGGCTTCTATTGAAGACAAATGGTGGGCATGTGTATAGGAAAAGAAAAATGAACTGTATTGACTTCTCCCTACCAAAAGCTTTCAGCAAAAAATGCGATTGAAGCAAGAAAAGTAACGGATTTTGGCAAGCACCAGTGGTTTCCTTTGATTTACAACCAGTCTTAAGTTTTTATAGAGGTTATATATACTTCAGACGTTTTATAGACAAATATTTCAATTACGGCGATACCAAATTATAACTTATTGTGTTATTTGTCAGTTTGGGGCTTCGTAGCCTCACATCTATTATAATATTATCTACTTATTATTCTACAACGACCAACACAAATTATTCCAAAATTAGAGAAAGTCCATAAAACTGACAATTTAAACGAGCAGGCGCGGTCATAATTGGCCGCCCACGATTTACTCCATATCAGGAAAGTTTAGGTATCTACCGACTACAAGAAAACCTTTATCCGTCCATAATCAAATAGAAACATAGCTCTATTGGAGACGTGAATATAGGAGTGTGAGTTTTTATTTCAACCGGAACTCACGCAAACAATAATGTTAAGCAAACTAGAATGCACACTTAACAGATCAAGTCGTAGAATCTTGGCATCAGAACAAATTCCTTATCAGCAGCAACGTCCTGAAATTGAAGCGGAAAACTTCACCCCATTCTATCCATCGTTATTTATAGGGAGTCGGATATCAAGAGACACTCCCTGTCTTTGTTTATTTGGAATCTTCTGAACTTAACCCAAAACTATGTAGTTAGTTCGTTTTCCCTCAATAATTCTTGATAGTATTGGTTGAGTGGGTTGGGTGGACAATAGGGCTAAAGCGTCGGTAAAGTCGATTGTAACTGGGTCACGAGCAACCCACGCTTCTTCAACCTTTCAACCAATCAATAGTCGATCTGTAAGCCATCTTGTGGATCGGCTATTGATTATCCGCTTAAAAACATTTGATTCAACAAAGACAGTTATTTGGCGAGTCAAATATTTTTGAGCCGATTATAATACACCCCTGCAGACCCTGCAGTCAATTACCGACTTTTCCTATTAGCATTTTGTTACAATTCGTAAAAGGTGAGCAATTTCTCCGCTATTTAAAATGTTCGGTTGTCTTCTTTGCTATAGGAAGCTCGCTGAAAGGAATAATCTTTTCCGTTAGTTCGTTCCTTAATAGAGACTCGGTATATTTTTAAATAATTTGTTCTTTAAGCTACAAAAGCTAGGTCGAAAATCGAAACATCGTTTCGTCTTCTTGCGTGTCGATGACAGTTTAATTTGAGTCAGCCCATTTGGCAACAAGATAATAACGAGATATCGATTAACTCCTGACATTATTTGAAAGATGAAACAAATGAAAATAAAACATAATCGATTCTACTTTGCTATTTGAAAATTGTATTGTAAAAACTACCTTAATGTATGATGAGTAGTTTATCAGCAGGACTTTTTAAATCTTCCTTCTATTGTTAGAATGAATGGATGTTTATTATACAATCACGCCAGACATCTGAACGGATCTTGATAAATTGTGGTACAGAGATAGTCTGTAATAGCAGACAGGCTATACTTTTCATCCCGTAAAATGTACGGTTCCACAACGATAATATATCAACTTTGACGCAGACGAAATCGAGGGCAGAAGCTAAAAGTAAATATATTCTGAAAAGCACGAAATTAACGAACATATATTTCAAAGCAATCACAGCCTTAACATAGTTTCAAAGTACTTCAAGCTTGTAATATGTACATTTGACAATTACCAGTGCAGTTCCAAACAGCTTCAAATGTTTCAGTTCGCTTTGAGTACTATTATAGCGCATACGGGCCACTTGCGACTACTTTGTGCAGTATTATAATTGTACTGCATAGTTTCGATTCGTTATTCCGTTTAATTTTCAAATTGTTTCAGTGGTATCGAAAGCGAGACTTTGAACTATAATTTCATGTTTACACATGTTGTTAAATATGTTCAGATAGATAGCTAGATTTATGTTAAATCAAGTTAATATTGGAGATTTGGAAAAGTATTTTTTAAATTAAAAATACTAATTAATTTAATATTTTAAAAATATAGGCTTTATTTTTCGCAATTGGTCATCGTTGCGGTTGAGACTTGGTTTAGTTACACGAAGCAAATAACACCCCAATCGTGAATATCAAAAAGTTTTTTTTTGTGACGCTTTATTTTGATTGTTTTCTTTTGATAACCCCTCATCTTGATTAAGGCAAATCGATTAGAAATTATGCTGCAGAAATTAATAAGATGGATAAGAAAAAATATAAAAAAGACTCTCATTCCAAAAAATCACTATCCCCGATCCATAAAAATAGATGAAAAAAAAAACAAGTAGATAAAGTAAACTACAGCTTCCTTCATTATACGAAAGATTATCTAAGAACATTTAGAAAGAAGAAAGTTAACCTTCAGCTTAACTTAATAGAAGTATCAGATAGAATCCTATCTGTTTACCCGTTCAAGATCTCGAACAGTTTCCAGTGAGTCTAAAATAAGAGTTATTTTCTAAAGGTAACTCTTAGATGGTAATTACTGGTCCTGATAGCTGTAATGAAAGGTTTATTCTACTTTAAGTAGCCATAACATTTTACGGACGAACTCGCTGTTCCTTGAATAAAACGAGCTAAACATTGTTTAGACACCTTCCGTTGTTCAGCTGTGAAACAATTAAAATTATTATAAACTTTAATCCACGACTTCAACCGCATGAATTTTCTTACAAATCCCTATTTTTTTTTATTTAGCCTCAGTTACTCGCTGATAATGTAGCCTTCCATGGAAAATTTAAAAAAAATTAAAATCGGCTAAACAGTTTTTGATTTTATCTACTACAAACAAAAACACAAATAATTTCTCTATAATACAATATTAGTTTAGACTAACGAAATATATGCTAGTTTGGGATCAGATGGCGATGTGTTGGTTGTCCTAAGATATTATTATTATTTATTATATTAGCAACGGCTGCCTCTATTTCCAAAATGCTTCTTTGATAACAATGAATAATTTGAAGAAAGAAAACTCATCGTTCTTTCCAATCAAACTAATTATGACAAATGTCTGGGTGCTCATAAATCAAATTTAAGTCTCCATCTTTGTTCTGAACAATGAGATTCTTTAAAATAGAATTATATCATTACAGAAAATTCGAACCAAAGCCGACTCATACACCTACACAAATGGTTCGCCGTACTGTGACCACCTGCTATCCTTTTATACAAAAAAATACACGGGACAGGCGTAATGTAATTCAATACGCTGCGTGCGAGCAGATGCGGAACCATAAAAAAAAATACGCCACCTGCTTGTTTGGCACTCGACAGGACGTAAAAATCTGGGGCAGCCAAAGGTGCTGAAAGATTGCAAGTGTTACGTCAAAAGCTGTAGCTTTTCGATAAAACGACACCGTAGATAAATTTTTGAAGCGAACTGATCGATTCTAAATTGCTTTGTAGATTGACAACAAGAGAGATCGTCAAACCTGTGCGCTGGAAATATGGCTCTAACTTTTCCTTTGTGACGAGGAATAAAACTTTTATATTTGGAAATCATTACAAGTTACGACGACATCCAAACAATGACAATAATACAAAGAAGTACGCTCAAATATTCAAATATATTTATCTGAAATCCGAATTCGCAATCGTGCAAAACGAGCACTAGGCATCGTGACCTAACGTGGTTACAAAAACATACCGAACACACTCGATGAAATAGCAAAATTTATTGCGCTGCGATAGAACCTTATGAATTCAGCCAAATTCAACCAACATATCAGTGTGTGCCAAATATCAAAGCAAAAACGTGTGCGCTATGAATCCGAAAAATCAAGCTTCTTTCATACAACCAACACAGCTGAAAATCGAGGGTGCGGTTAGATCCCGTTTTTACTCGACTGTGGTGGAGCACAACAGAAGGGTAACCTTTTCGATTGGTGCGTATGTATAATCTGTTTCTATAATGTTTCCTAATCGAGGCTAAAAAAGGGATGGAATTTTAACAAATGAGACATCGTTGGATACATATTGATGTTGCAAGCGTGACTGTCAATGGATTTTGAATAAAAGCTTGTAAAACGAAATTCAATATTGCGGATTTTAGCCGCCATTAACAGAATATCAACGAGAGAGGCAAACAATTTAGAAAGACTGGTAGAGACTGGAATGTTTGAAGGTAAAAGACCCAGAGGTCGAAGCCCGAAGAGATGGTCGGACCAGATCTCTGAACAATAGGTGGAGGTAGACCATTGATCGTTTCAGTAGGAATCACAATCTTTAGCAATAGGAAAATGATTAAGAAGAAAATACGTAATTATTTTTTATTTACAAACTCATGTGAGCTATCAAAATAAAGGACTTGTATGATATGTTGCACCTACTAAAAAGATAAAAATACGCTATCAGTATCACTATTTTTAAATCTGTGTTGCAAAGCGTGCATATATAAAACTGAAATCCATTTCAACAAACAACATGTAGCTCATCGGGAAGCGTGAATGAATGGTGACGTTTCAGCGCTATCAGTCTGATTGATAGTAACTGCACGTTTTTTTATCTGTGAAAAAAAATACCAGGCTGTCTATCGTTAGATCTATTTGTAGATTATTGGATGCGTCAGACAGATTTACTACTTGCATTTCCTATCTGGTAGGTCTAAATTACATAATGTTGATAAAAGGATTTGATTATCAATATGCCAAGAGCATGATCTAATTTTAAAATATTCATCCTTACGACATAAGGTGCTTTCTATAGTTTTAATTTCCGCCGAGTTTAATCCTAAAGCTGGGTACTCAATTTGAAATACAATTCTTCTACATCATTGTATGAAAGAATCCATTTGGAGAAAACCTTATCGACGGCTCCTGGAAAGCGAAATGCTTTTTTTTATACACTCAATATAATAGGTAAACTCTTTTAAATAAATGCCCAGGTTATCAAACAAGTCCCCGAAACGCTTTCGTATCGTTCACGTCTCGAGCCTCGAGGGATGTCGACTGTGCCAGTTACCTGTGAATTACTACCATTCATGTAGATTTGCTTTTAATACAATCGATATTGATGTCTAGACCTGAACGAAACACTAGAAACTGTCGCCTCGAGACTATTTGCAACAGGTATATGTCCCTGTATTGATGAAGCTATCTCTAAGTGTCTCAAATACAAAACTTGTCTAATTCGGCCTGTAATTCTTTAAGATATCGCCATTTTGTTCGTTAATTTTGATTGAACCGCTTCGCCCATTCGCAAACGTCTTCAACAAGCATTAATGACAAATTATGTATGAAAAAATGAGAAGATTATAGTTCGGACACACCCAAATTGCTCCTATACTGTAAAAGTGACACAATAATTCAACACATAATCTTAACTACAATCTAATCCTTTTACTTAGTGAAATTGGTGTAGCAATTAGCATAAATTTAACTCCAGTAGTGGCCCTTTCATCCCAGACTAAATTCAGCAATGTACTAAGTTTATGGAGGCAACAATGGAATCGCCGACAATGTAGAAACGTAATACAAGTGTGTGTGTATCGTAGGAACCATTGTTTGAGAGAATGTTATGTAACTTGAATATTAAATAGCCGTTTTCGTTTAAATAATAGTTACGTACATGGTCAGTAATTTGAACTTTGGCATTGTTTTTGTCAATAAGCGTCTTTTGCATCATCTTTGCTCTCGTCATCACATTATGTTCAACATTATCATAATACAACATGTTTTCAGTTCATTCAAAAAAAAAAAAATTTTTACCAATAGAAAATTCAGTTGCGACTTTCAAAAAGTTCATTTATTTGATTCCTTTTAAGATTTTTATCTTCCACGGACTTCGTTTATTCTGGACAGATACAATCTTTTCGTCATAAATTCTCTTATCTAACGGTACTTTGTCCACAATTGAGCAACCGTGTTGAGGACGCCAGGGCTCCGTGAAATTGATTTTGAGACAGTGTCGAGATTGTGACGCTGTGCAGCGAAGACACGAAGATAGCGGGACACTTGAATGTGGAGAACGTGCAATCGTACTTATTGAAAACGTTGCAGGAAAATATCCAATTGTTTGTTGAGGAGGCATAGTTATAAAAATACTATTTCTTGGGAATCAAAACTAATGACCGCTTTATTTCGCTTCGCTTCGTGGAATCCAGGCTCACGTTTTCTGACCCATTTATTTACGTTAACATTAAATTATTTGGGAACAAACTACAGATCTGACCTCAACCCGAGGCTTCATCACCACCTCATAACATTGTACCCAGCGTTTACATCTTATTACTACATCGTAGTCACAGACGACCTCCTTCGACTAAGTAAGGATTAGTATTCAGGGCCTCCAGCCAGTTACGTGCTAAAAGCTAAACCACGGATCATTGTCCTTTATTCGCCAATTTAAAATTGGCTTTCCGTTTTCCTTTTTAGTAACGTTTCGTAGTCTAATCTAATTACTTCAATTGTTTCTTCAGTACGACTAGCGATATCTTTGTTTGTTCCTGCTTTTTGGATGGTAGTTGAAAGTTTTATCAGTCGAGAAATGTAAAATTTTCATTCATGTAGACATGTAGTTTTTATTGGATATTAGCGACCCACGACGGTTCCGCACGGGTGCAATGTACTAACTATACGTATGAACCTTGAATGAAATTGAATCACTCTTTATATTGATGAATGTGCAGTTTAAAAGATCTAAGCATATCGGCAGGAACAGACTTTGTGATAAATATGTAGATTTCTTAGAAAAATGAGCACTGTCACTCCTCATAAAACGTATTAGGCTAGTTTATTTTCTTTTCGAACATAATAAATAACATTTTATATCAAGTTTCATCTTCAATCAAATTCTATTCAACATCAATGAAGCTACATTATAATGCATGCTGACATTGTCAACTGAATTCACATTAGTCACCGACGTGCAGACATTCAAAATTATGCAAATATCAAATTAATTCATTTAATGTTGCCATTTGTAATTTCGACCACCTATTCAGCTAGCGAGGAAGTCTAGACTCTAAATGTTGCCTAAATAATAGGACGTTGGCTTCCATGGTGTATGATACAATTATTTGCGGTTAGAATATTGAGTTGTCGATCAATGAGACATTGATTGTGTGTCTCCTTTGTGTTAGAATGAAGATGTAAATTGGATATAGGTACTTATATTATATCTTATGCAGCGGTTTTGAACTTCCTGTTGATGTTGTGGCTTTATAAGGTGTAGTTGCAGTTTATCTGTACTTGTAAGGCGTTCGGATAATGTTACGATGTATGTCGCCATCTAGATGGGAAGTGATCTAACATTTTGGTGTCTTTGAATAAAATGCGTGTCATACTAGCGATACGTTCTTTCTTGTACTGACAATTAGCGCTTATCCATACTATATAATTATGTATACTTTCAAACCACTGAACCTATTTTGGCGAAATAAGTTACTACGTAACTTTGAACCCCAAGAAAGGACATAGGCTAGTTTTTATTCCGCGTCTTCGTCTGTGTCTGCGATAACCGACATTCACGCGGAAGAAGTCGCGGGCAAAAGCTAACTTTAGTTCTAGTTCATGATTGAGTTTTTTAATCGTCTTAATTGGAACGTTGTAATTGTTGTTACTGGTGTTATCTTAAGATTTATTTTACTGACCTCTTTGCGCACGGTAATTGTGTGTGTAAATTTCCTTTTATGCGCAGTTGAACGTGTTTCAAGAACTATCCTAATTACCACCTCAAACTCTTTTTTTATTAAAAGCTAACAATTTTATCATACTTCTTACGAAAAGCAACAAACGTTGTCTGTAAATACTAACTATGTAAACTACACCTACCTAACTAAACATCCAAAAAACTTATATCCAGTCATATTACTTATTTGCTTTGCTGAGTCAGCACATTTTACGTCAATGCTATTCAAACTTCTACACATGGCAACACATTTTTTTACCTTCATTATTTCGTTATGTTTTTTCTGCACGACAAGAACAGCATTTAGAATAAATAAGGACATTATATTACGGTCTATTTGTCGTAGTTTTTCTAATAAGGAAAGTAGAAATATAACAACATACCTAATTGGACTTTTGTTCTTTTTTTTTGTGAAAGGAAGGAGGATATGTGTCTAAAAAGAGGTGACTATTTAGGTAATGTGGTTTACTTTGACTATCAAAGCCACAAGTGATTGATTGTTCGTCTTTTTTTAGGGTTTTAGGGAGACCCTATTACTAAGCCTCCGATGTCCGTCCGTCTGTCAGCGGGCTGTATCTCATGAACCGTAAAAGCTAGTTTAAGTTTTCAAAGAATGTGTATTTCTATTACCGCTATACCTAAGTTAAAATGGGGGTCCCAATACAAGATATCTGTTTTTTGTTGCGTTTTCGGCTCGATACGGAATCCTCCGTGTGGGAGTCCGATTCGCACTTAACCGGTTTATATTTAAGTATTGTGGTTGACATTTAAAACTTACTAAGTGCTCCCACAGTTTCTGTGTAGTACTTGTTTGTGTCCAGTAAGTAATAAAGGCAGTAAATACTAGTTAGGTGGTAGGTACACCCTTTTAACTTTGAACATAAATCAATTTAGCCTATCACAGGCCAGAGGGACACAGCTGTCTCATAACTTAGGTATAACGAAAATCAATTATTCATGGCTATCCAATGACTCAATATTACTAAACAAAATACCCTCTACTCCTTACTACAGATAGTACATTATCACAAAGATTATCATGAAGCCTTGCTGTCTATCATAAATAGGTATATTCATTTTAATACAACCAGATAAAAGTAAGTATTGTTGAGTACATGGTTACCATGGTAACAGAGCTACTTAGTAACATAATTCATAGCCTTGATAGAAGTTCTAGACAGTCAGCCAAGGTATATTTGAGGTCATTTCATATTTTATGACATATATGATTTTAAATAGAAGGTATTTTGTTAAGGTAACATTTAACATTTTCTATTCAGGTGGAGATTATATGCTAGGGCCTATAAGCTAAAAGACAAAAAAAAAGACATACTGAATTATGTATTTTTGTTACCCTGCAAAATGTGGTCAAAAGTGCATGAAAATGGGAGGCACAGGCAGCCTACAGTGAGATAAGGATAAGGGCTAGTTAGATACTTTCATGAGAAATGGTTATTAACAATTTTCGGTCTTAGAACACCTTTAATAAATAAAGTTTTGGTTGCTATTTAAAATCTATTTTAACAATAGTTGTGACATGATTGATACAGTTTAACAATTATAACTTTATAAGGCCATAATAAGAGGATTACCCATCGTCTTTCTGAGGTCTTATAACATCTACCTACGTACATAATCAAATTCTACACTTTTCTGCTACGGAAATGCAGTTGCTAATTGAAAGGATCTAAACATCATATGTTAATTGGTCTAATTTATTGCTAATTGCATTTACAAACATTGTCTGTTGCATTTATGAATCATGATTCCGTTTTAGATCTTACACAGACATTTTTGAGGAGGAAGGTAGACTGCATAATGAGAAATTGCTTCTCGAACTTACGGATCATGTTTGAAGCTTTATGATTATTTTTTTGTGTTATTGAATCTTGATTTTAATGTTAAGGTAAGGTAAAATGATGGTGCCATGATTTAAAAGTTCATTAAATGACATTTAGACAAGTTTTATACACCTGATTAAGCTCAGACAGGAATTTGATGTGGTTTTATATATAATTTATTTGTAAAAATGTGATGTTTTAATAAGAAAATATGATTGTGGATTGTTAAAGTTATTTAGGTTTCATGAGTATGTTTTCTCTATTAGCTATACTGTAACTATGAGCCAAATGGGTGAAAACATTCATTTTCAGGTCAATACCTCCTAAGAACATTAAAAGTGATGGTGATTACACACGTCATGAGCCCAGGATCCAGTAATAGATGTTGTATTTAGCTGCATGATAAAAACAGTGAGTAACATTCATAAAGTGAATGAATCAACTGCAAAAACGAAGCCAGCGGCCGCCCACGGCACGAGAGGTGCCGCGGAGCCGCGCGGAGCCTGCCAGTGTGTGTGTATGCATTGTGCATGGCAAGAAGTCGTCAAGCCGGTCCCTCTATCTAACACCCACTCGACACTCGAGCCACACGGTACCGCATACACCTCCAACCATTCCCACCGTAGCTTAATACACGAGTTTCAACCATTTTCAATAGGTATGAAAATAAATTCATAATACGAAAAAAAAGAACAAAACTACTTCTCGTATTTAGATCACACCGTTATGTTATTTCTGAATGAAAAATGACTCAGGGCAACAACAAAAATTAATTCGTCCCAAAAACTCTAATAAACACGCCGGTAAAATTGGGTAAATGATAACAAAATAAATAATGCACACGTAAAAATTACGTACCTTCATTGTCGTTGTTTCCCTCAGCGCTGAACACCGAAGTCGCCAAAACTCCGACGCACAAAACGCTCAGAAACCTCACAATCATTTTAACTGATTATTATCTCACACTGAGTTCACAGTTTTATCGAAAATAACAATTTATACACTCGACATAATCAAACCGATGACACTCGCGCTGCTGAGCAGCGATCAGCCTTTCGCAAATGGCGGCGGATGACGGATGTATTCATCGATTGCACTCGAGCCTGCGCGTTTACGAAGCCTCTCACGACCAAGTAGATTTTACTTGCAACACTGACCACGTGGGTGTATTTTCTAAAAAATAAATCAAAGAATAGAACAAAAAAGTATGATTGTAAAACAACGTTATTTATTTTTCTCAAACTTATTTGCTTATTTAATTTTCTTTATGGAGTTAATTTGTAGCAATCTTGGAGAATGAATATTCACTAATGGCAACTTTGCTGACAAAGGAGTAAAAGAGTAACTGACTTAAGCGAAACTAGTCGAAACTTCTATCTCTTTCGTTTGCGTCAGGCTTGTGGTTACTAAATAGTCTAATGAAAGAGACAAGTGGTTTTTTGATGAGTTTAATAATTTTTCTACAATTCACCCCGCTCATGGGTGAAAGAATAGGGTCATTTGTACATACAACGGCTAGCAACATTGTAAATGTGCTTTTTTTTAAGGAGTTTCTAGACGAAGGATAAAATCTAAATAGGTCATGAGGTGGTGGTGAGGTCACACAATCGAAAAGCAAAAAGTTGATGAAGTCAATCAGATTCATGGTAAATGCCAGGCATTTTTATAAGTTAACAATTTTAAAGAAACGTAAATTGAATTACTACCCATTACAAAGTGTTGTTTCGCTTCCTTACCCGAAGGGTGCCAGCCTTATTATTAAGCCTCCGCTGTCAGTCTGTTTGCCCGCTTATCTGTCAGCAGGCTGTATCTCATAAACCGCAAAACGTAGAGAGTTAAAATTTTCACAGAATGTGTTCCTATTTGTATTGTCGCTATTACAACAAATTAGATAAAAAAAAAACATGCAAATTAAACTGGGTTCCCATAGAAGAAACTAGTGTTTTTATAAGTACTGTAAAATATTGTGTGGACTTTTGGGCCACATGGTTAAGTAAATAGTAAGCCTAGCGTGTAAACTATGTTGTGTACATTGTGCATTAAATAAATAAATAAATAAAGCGCGCAGCAATCAATGTAAGTTAAGCTACAGTTTTGGTTTCGGCCCTTATATGGTTGGAAGTGAGTAAGTGACATGGCCGGGGCATGCGGCATCGTCTCACCTTATAATAAGTTCAGTGACATGACGATCCGGGCGTAACTGCAAAGGTACTAAACCGCTCTGTTTAAATGCCTAGATAGGCTTGGCTTGGCTTGTCCAATGACGAAGAGATGACGCTGTGGCTGATCAGTTGCTGAGGTTTTAGTTTACGACAATATAATTTACCGACAGTGTCGGTTGATAGGGATTGAATTTATAGAACTTTCACAATCGTATACATATTTTTATAGAGAATAAATTATTTGTCATAAAATATTTCCAATTTTAACCCTTGGTTTTAAATAAGAAGAATTTAATAATTCACTTCAGAACTTCGTAAATGCACATGATAAAATAAAATAAAATGTGCGACACTGATTTTATTTTTCACTTGGCAACACCGTAGTTTCGAAAGTTCAATTTCGCATGGCGGACGTGCAAGTGAACTCTGTTATTTGTTGGTGATAATTTCATTTATTATCTCGTTGTGATTCCCTATGGAAAGACAAATTCTGATGCTTCTATTTCTTTGTGGACGTGCTTTATTCATTCCTTAACATTAGATGATGCTAAAGTTTTATTTATAGTTGCATTTGTGTGAACTGCATAGTGTTTCTCAAAAATGGGAAAATGTGACGAAGCTAACGTCGAAGTTAGCATGGGGGACTCGGCGTCCCCTACTATGAAACCTGATAACTTCTCGTTCACCCCGCCTCCAGAGGCCCCAGTGTTCGAGCCCACGCCAGAGGAATTCCTGGACCCCCTGGCATACATCAGCAAAATACGACCAATCGCCGAGAAATCGGGCATTTGCAAGATAAAACCTCCAGCGGTGCGTAAATTTCTTTGTTTCGACAAGCTGTGTGTCACTAAATAGGCTCTAAATAGTGCGTTTCTATCGATATAACACGAATATTGAGCAGTTTTCTAACCATAAAACCACTCGCGAATTACGTGTGATGCAACCATATTACCTCGAGTTATTATGCTGCTCGTTATCTAAATTTAATTTTTGCCTTCTAATCCCGTGTAATACGTGTCAAGTGTCGTCTGAATACGGTTTCAGGCATCATATTATGTTTATTTAGTCCAAAATGCAGCTGCATATTGTATTGTGGAGGCTGGTTGCCATTTTGTGTCGTGCCCTCCTGCCTACGATAGTTAAGGTAAAAAAATAACTATTGCGACTTTTTTGTCGTGACTAACTGTAATGTCCACAGTGGTTGTTGAATGCACACTACAATTTGACAATGATGCCTGCTGTAGAAGTATTATCCCCATTTGAAATGATTGCAAAGGTACCAAAAGAATGAATAAGCACTATGCTAAAGACCATCAACTAAAATATTGGTATGTAAGACCTACTTTCTGTATATTTGTCCGTGAAATTGCTTGAAACACTCACATGGACAAGGCTGCTTTGTGATTCATTTCTGTAAAACAAAAAATAAGAATCAAACAAAATGATGATGGTGATTTTAGTACAATGGCAGACAATTAGTGCACTAGAGTTGATTGGTTGAACTTAAAATGTTTATGTGTTGCATAACATTAACGATAAATCAATGAATTACAATTTATCTCCAATATTTTGTGTAGGTACACACAGATTATCAGGCATGCAGTCTGCATTACAATTTGCACAATCATAAAACTATCATAATAATGATACATCATGTTTTTAATTATTGTAAAAATAGTTAACACTAACTATAAAATAAAATACAAATTCTAACTGTACAAAGTAACAGTACTATACTTAACTGAAGTTCTAAATTTGAAATGTAGGAAAGATATTATCACAGAGTATAAATAGGTTTTCTATTAGTTGATCTAACCCCTTTGAGTATTCACCTCCTGGACAGTCAGACTAACATATGATGTGACTCAGTTTACTTGCAACCTAAAAAATGTATAAACTAATGTAATTACCACTCTGTCAGTGCTATGAATAATGTTAAAGCTGAATATAACATTAAAAGTGAATTAGAATTAGGTATTTAATAAACATTTCACAAAATTACACAATTTCTATTTTTGAGGGCCAATTACTTGAAGAGTTTTTAATTAGTAGTGCCAGAAAATGCTATTCTAACATGAGTAAGCCAGTTGTTACATTATTAAGCTTGCTAGAAAAATCTGTAGTAATTATGTGTGGATTTTCCTCATTATAATTCACCCAATCAATAATTGTGTTAGTGAAATTATGTCACTAGGTTTTCACTGGAAGTGGCAATTCTTATTTAAAGGTTATTAAGACAGTTTAAAAAGATATTAAGATGAAAATAGTTTTTCTTACATTAGATTTTCAATATGATCCAACTTTGAGAAAATAATTATTATAAAAATAAAAAAAGTGTGATCATTATCAAGATTATTGCAGTCTCTTATCTGAAAATAGATTGATTTACTTGCTACTTATGTAGTACCGGCGAGGACTCCATACAACTAGATTTCATAAAAAAATGCCTCAGTCAGTAATCACAAACATTTAGTAACTGTCCCCAGAAAAGGCTGTCTAAATCAGTGTTTGATTTTGTTGTTATATGGCTTTAAAATAGATGGTGTTAAATTCTGAAACGTAAAACTTGCTATTACTCCTATTTGTGATCACAAGAATTAAATAATTATTGCTTTGATTTACCCTTCACGAAAAATTACCCTTCACAATTGCTATACAGGAAAATTTAATTTACTAAAAATAAGAACTGATGAATTTAATATAGGGAGGGGTATACCCCCCCCAGGGTGTGTTGACCTTTACACCTTCCACATAATTTGCATGTTTAACAAAGCTGCTTAGAGATGTGAATTGTGCAGAAGGTGCGAAGGTCAGTCAGCATGGCAGTCTGTCATTTCTGCCTACCTCAATAAAGTCATGTTAGAGTTAAGAATTGAAGAGAGTAAAACATCTGTTCTGGAAGTTGGCAAATCTTTATTTTTATTTAATTTTATAGTTAATGAAAATGATGTAACAGGGAATAATAAAAAAAAAAATTTGGTAAACATTGTGAGGAAACCTGGACATACTGTTCCACTCAAACTAACATAACATAACATACATAACATCACGCCTGTAATCCCCGAAGGGTTAGGCAGAGGTGTACCCATTAGTTCACCCACATTTCGCCAGTTATGTTTTTAGTCCCATGTAATAGGGGGCGAGCCTATTGCCATCAACCGGGCACAAATCCAGACTCCGAGGCTGCTACTGAGAAATTCCTGATGGAAAAACCCAATAACATTTTGCCTGACCTGGGAATCGAACCCAAGACCTCATGCACAGCAGTCGCGCTTGCGACCACTAGACCAACGAGGCAGTCAGAGGTCTTTAAGGCGGTTTAGAAACTCTGACACTAGGGTGTGTAAGGTCGTAAGACCTTACTTTCCACAGATAAAGAAGAAGACAAGGAATATAAAAACTAGTATCTAATATTGCCTATAGTTGAAACTAAGGTTTTGTTAATAATTGTAGCAACATGAAAATTTTAGTAACTTTAATTCTTTATGTTAAACAGGGAAACGTAATATTAAAAAATATATGTATATGTACGGTCTTGTAATAATCTTCATTTAAAATAACAGTAGAAACACAGTACCAAGGATTTCAACATTTACTTACACACCTATCTTCATAATATGACAAAAAACCATGTTGCAGCTTTCCCTAGCTTTGTAAAAACCATCAAACTGATTTGCAAGCTAAAATGATAAATATTAATCAATCTGCCAGGGTTAAACAGTAGGTCATTCATGTCAATTTATGTGTTAATTACACTACTCACTCATTTTTGCTTCGTGACACATTTATGCAACAGGTTTTTGACACTTGTATTTATTATAGTAGAGATGCTAAAAGGTAATTTTACTGTTAGTTATACATATAGTACACACAACAACATAATATCGAACTATACATTTCCAGTATGAGATGGCCTCGCAGTTAACCAAATCCCTACAATCTAAGAGACCAGTTAATACTGGTATTGTACCAACACAAATAATGTACATGGAAAGGTAACACTGTCTGTCTCGTCTCTCTGTAACCTCATCAAGGCAAAACCACTACACCGATTGTAATGAAATTTGGCCAAAACATAGGCTACTTTTATTGGGTAGTTCTCGTAATTGTTAATTTTTCTTCTATGGCAACATTCTGTGAAAACACTGTCCTGTTAGGAATAAAGGTGTGTCAAATAAGAAGCTTCAATAAGCTTGGCTATTTGATGTGGTCTTCTAAACAGTCTAGTATGAGCAGTAACTCTTTGCAATCTGATGACAATTAATTAAAAAAATACTGTGATTGTGTTAATAATTAACCAAAAATGTTGAAAATTATTAATACTTAACTTATTTTTTGTAAATTGTAACTTGTGCTAAGTAAGGTAGAAAAATAAACTTACTATGTTTCACAACTCCCTTGTGTATGTCAGTGACCTATAGACTTTAGTAGCAAAAAATATTTCAAGGTTAGTTGATAGGCAATACATGTTATAACCTGACTGACCAATTTTATTGAGTAAAATTTTGACTGCCCTGTTAGCCTAGTTGTCGCAAAGCGCGATTGCTGAGCATGAGGACTTGGGTTAGGTTCCCAGGTCGGGCAAAGTGTTAATGTATCAGTGCATCAGGAATTTCTCAGTAGCAGCCTCGGAGTCTGGATTTGTGCCTGGTTTATGGCAAAAGGCTCGCCCCTTATTACATGGGACTTAAACATAACTGGTGAAATGTGGGTATACTAATGGGTACAGCTCTGCCTTAACCTTCGGGGATTCCAGGCGTGATGTTATGATGTTATGTTAAACATTTATGGAATTAATCTAATATCCAATATACTTCAAACTAGTATTATCTATTTTAATTATGAAACAGAGACCTTGATTCATTTACAAGATTCCTGTAATAATTTTCTACATCCTTGTAACATTTATTAGGGCCTATTTATATCTAACATTAGGTATTAGCTTTTGTGAGATTCAAGTATATTTCATACCATATTACATCAAACTCCCACAAACTCATACATAAGAGGTGGGCGCCTTAACCAATAGGCCATTATAACACAATAAACTGAATAATAAGTAAAACATTTATTTTGTTACAGCATTGGCAGCCCCCATTCGCAGTGGACGTAGACCGGTTACGTTTCACACCAAGGATACAAAGACTAAACGAATTGGAGGTAAGGATATTAAATACTTGCTCCCATATAAAGATTACTTATACAGTAATCTAAAACCAAATTGACAAGAGTATCTATGGAGTTTCTTGCTCATTCTTCTTCTACGTTTTGGAACAAGCTTCAATTTTCTGACTGTCTGAATTCAATAGTGCCTACCTCTCTGCCTAGCCTTTTCCTTATTATGTTAGGGTCGGTTTCCAGTCTAACCGGATGCAGCTGAATATCAGTATTTTACGTGGAGCGACTGCATATTTGACCTTAACAACCTAGTAACTGGGTAATACAATACCCCTTGGTAAGACTGGTTGTCAGATTTTCGGGCTTCTGATGACCCGTAATGACTGCAAGTGCCTGTAAATGATTTTAATGATTTGACTTTAACATAATAAACAGGTAGGTTTTGGAGTTTCAGTTGGTTGTATTCTTCCAGTCTTCTTAAAATACCTCTTCTTGTAGCTTGAAATATTGATTTTTTATCAGAATCAATCAAATTCCCGCATGTCACAATAAACAAGGCTTTTAAGGGTATGTTATCAGAGGTTTAATTTTGATTCATCTTTTTTAATCCTTCCGACTTTTATCATAAGTACAATTGCAAGTTTGCATTTGATACATAGGATAGGACATGTTGATAATTTTATCATGATCATTCAAATCTAGATAGGTGTTTGTTGAATTGGTCAGCTCATATGCGTTACTAGGAGGACTTGTTTATACTTGTGCAAACATGTTAATTAGTGAACTATAAGAAATGATTGATTGCTTAATCAGAGATTAAGCGCTTTTTGGCTGGCTGTCAGTCTAATTTTCTGTCACTAGTCTGTATTTTTAGCCGTAGGTCTTCCATGTTATTTAAATAAATAAATATTTTTTACACTATCCAATTGATAGGGTCCTTATCTCCTAGGTAAGGTAGTGTAATAACAGATAGAGTTAGACCCTAGTGCTAGGTCGATCGTTTCCGACCGCTCTTGCCACGCCCACCCCATTAATAGGGCCCTTCTGATTGGGTAGTTTAAGTCTAATTGGGTAGTGTGCGCTTTAGCTAGACTGTATCTACAATGTTGATTGCTGTCTAATTATCCTACTGCACAAGTATATGTATGCACCTAGTTGTACCTACACATAAATGTAGCTGTAAATGTAAATTATATTTTTATAGTTTTCAGTATAACAACCACACCATTTTAGCCTTTATGAATATCAACAACTAGATTTAATATCAAAAAATGCTTCTACTTGTTTACTAACAACTTTTTAGATTTTTTTATACCACTTGACCTAGTTTTTTTTTTCAGAATTTTAGTTCACAGAATGTTTCAGGAAACATAAATTCTTAAAAGTTAAAGATTGTTTATTTAGTGTCTCACTGAGCATGTCCTAAATGTGACCAGACTCATAGTAAAGGGGCATCCATTAATTACGTAAAACGTTTAGGGTTTAGACCCCTTCCGTCTAGCCGAATGTTTTTTTTTAATAAGTCACGCAATCACAAAAATAACTTATTTACATTAATAATACACATTTAGATAAATCTCACGTGAGATTAGGGGAGGGGAGAGGGGTTCCAGCAAAAGCTCACGACATCTCTCCAAGGGGGATAAAAAATCACCAACATCGCCTCACGTAATTAATGGATGCCCCCTAATGTGTGTAAAGTGACGCGTTCGCAGGCTTCAGTTAGCTCGTTTGTAATGATCATGTAACTGCCCTTGGAGTCGCTCGCCGTGTTTGAGTTAGTGTCCATATTAATTATTAAGTACTGCTTTTAATGGTTGGTTGCATGAATTGCAGTGGGCCTTATTAGTAAGACTTCTGTTTTATGCTAGACTGGCAATACACGGCGGTTTCACCCGCGTTCAGTTACGTCTTTGGGTACTGCTCCGTTCCTGTGGGACATGCGTAATGTTAGCTTATAACTTTTCTCGATAAATGGGCAGTATAACGAAGAAATTCAATTGGGCCAGTAATTTCCGAGATAAGCACGTTTAAACAAACTCTTTAGTTTTACAATGTTTGTATAGATAAGTAGGATCCTTAAATCTGGGTAGTGTCATAAAATGATATTATTACTTTGAATAAAAGCAAAAGTCATGCTTTGACCGCATTTAAACTTTTAACCGCCACAGTCAAGTATAGATGACAAACCTAAATGTACCCAGCACGTCGCTGTCACGACTACATGACAAACTAAATTCGTACGATGACGATTTTATACTTAAAAATCATCATCTGCCTAGCCTTTTCCCAACTATGTTGAGGTCGGCTTCCAGTCTAACCGGATGCAACTGAATACCAGTACTTTACACGGAGCTACTGCCTATCTGACCTCCACAACCCAGTAACTGGGTAATACGATACCCCTAGGTAAGACTAGTTGTCAGACTTTCAAGCTTCTGACGACTCGTAACGACTGTCAAAGATCCACGTATGACAGCCGGGACTAACAGCTTAACGTGCTTTCCGAGGCACGGAATGATGTCAGTAATGTCCAAGGTAATCTTTAGAAAGTACATATGAATTGAAAAAGTCGCATTGGTACTTGCCCGGATTCGAACTCACAACCTCATGCTTGAGGGGCGGATGCTTTAACCGCTAGGCCATCATCATCGATTATACGTAAAAATAAAGCTTATAAAACAACTTTGCTTGTTTGTTTCCTTTGCTAATTATGTATGTTCCTTGACTCATCCTAGTTTATAGTTGTTGAACTTCTTCCTTTATATTTCATCTATATTAACATAAGATGACAAAAACTGATACCAATAAAATTCTAAAGCTTGGCGCCGTCGGTACGTTTTTGCTATATGTATTGACGTGGCGGTCAAAAGGTTAAAATGACACCTAGGGGTGTACGAAACGCCATGTTTCCGTTTTTTGTTATAGAGTTGTCTGTGAGGAGATATAATCGTTTGGTATTATGTGAAAAGAATAAATTAGTGCACAATTGTATTGGAGGACTATGTACCTTCTTTAAAAAAGAAACAGATTTGATCGACTGATTGAAATGTTTTGACAAATGTCGTGTCTATACTATGCTAATATGTATAATAAAGCTAAAGAGATTTTTGTTTGTGTGGTTTAAACGCGCTACTCTCTGGAACAACCATCCAGATTGAAAAATAAAAGTATAATAGTCAGATTCATGAGATATAGAATAGTATATGCTATATAACATCACGCTACGAGCCACAGGAGGGGAGCAGTAGTCAAAGACGTAACTTAACAAAGGGGAAAAAAACCACCCTTACGATGTTGCCGGAGTCGCTATTGAGATATAAAAGTCATAGAGAAAATGTCCCTCAACTAAATTATTGATTACGGTAATTGACAATAAATAGCTGAATTACGGAGGAAAACTTTGTATGTGTATCAGTTAGCATCGCAACCTAGGTCATCTATTGTCACGTGCCCAGATATCGATCTAACCCTATTGTTAGCTACACTCGGCACACCAATTGCGACGAGCATATTTCTGTAACAATTTTTAGCATTAAAATTTTTAAGTGACTTCGATCTGAGAGATATTTGCGCGTTGACCTATATTGTAAGGCTTTCGCAGTTACATAACGGTACCCTACAATGTAGGGTACCTACATTGTCGCTTGGAGAGTGGGTTATGTCGACGGGCCCATGATGTCAGCATTGTTATTGGGAGAGTAACGCACTGATGTCTTTGTCCGCAAGCGCCACTGCTAAGAGTGGGGTCCTCGATTCCCAGATCGAGCGCAGTAATATTGGGTTTCTCCATTAGATATAGTTGGTGGTATGTGTTGACAGTAGTTACGGGTCGCCAAAAGCCCGAAAGTCTGACAACCAGTCTTAACAAGGGGTATCGTATTACCCAGTTACTGGGTTGTGGAGGTCAGGTAGGCAGTCGCTCCATATAAAATAGACTGTAAGCTCACCCCCAACATGGCCGGTGAAGGCTAGGCAGGCAGTTGGTGGTGTGATACCCCTCTGCCTAGGATATCACGTAAAACCGGTTGTCCTGCGCCTGATCTCTTCCCTATCATGCTTTCTTGCCGTCCCATAGAACTGTGGGAGAGAGGAAATAGCGAGTGCATCTGTGACCTACAATTTTCGAAAATAAATATGTTTTTATATCTTTTGTGACAGGCGATTACCCGAGTGAAGCTAAACTTCCTCGACCAGATCATCAAGTTCTGGGAGCTGCAGGGCTCCGTGCTCAAGATCCCCACGGTGGAACGAAAGCCACTAGACCTCTATGCTCTACACAAGATTGTTAAGGAAGCAGGTATGTGCCACTAAGTTTTATTGCCAAGTTTAACAATGATTAGTACCCATAAATATGATCAGTTTTGCCTCGACTGACTGCCTCGTTGGTCTAGTGGTCGGAAAGCGCGACTGCTGATCATGAAGTCTTGGGTTCGATGCCCAGGTCGGGCAGTGTTATTGGGTTTTTCCATCAGGAATTTCTCAATAGCAGCTTCGGAGTCTGGATTTGTAGCCGGTTGATGGCAATAAGCTCGCCCCCTATTGGGTCTTAGACATAACTGGCGAAATGTGGGTGTGCTAATAAGTACACCTCTGCCCAACCCATCGGGGATTACAGGCGTCATGATATGTTATTATCAATTTAATAATAGGACCTTGAAATATAAAAAAAAGAATCTGCTGTTCCATACATTTTGCTCAAATTGTAGAGTTTTTAGCTTGATTATTGCATGTCATAAAAAGTAGATAATTACTTCACGCGTGAATTCGCCTTTATGATGAACTTAAAAATTTAGACATTATTGAGGTAAACTGGTTTTCATATAATTTTCCTTGTTCGTTGTCTTTGTACAATTTTACAAATCTTGTTAACAGTAATTTGCTTACTCTGAAGTCTTAAAAGTTTCAATGTGTAACTATGTAAAAGTGATTCACATGTAAATTTTGTTAATTAATTCAATTGATCAGGCGCGTCCCATTCATGTGATTCAACTAATAGAAACCCTTTAAAATGACTTTGAAACATAATACCAATCCTGTATTCCTAGAAAGTGTAGGCAGAGGTGACAGCTAAATTGTCTGAAGTTAATAATTTTCTCTGCCTCGTGGTCTAGTGGTTGCAAAGCGCGACTGCTGAGTATGAGGTTTTGGGTTTGATTCCCAGGTCGGGCAAAGTGTTATTGGGTTTTTCCATCAGGAATTTCTCAGTAGTAACTCGGATGTTTGTCCGATTGATGGCAGTAGCCTCGCTTAACTATTAAGTACTAATGGGTACACCTCTGCCTAACCCTTCGGGGATTACAGGCATGATCTTATGGTATAAAAATATTTAATGTTAACAAATCCTACAGGTGGCTTCGAAGCATGCTCAACGGAGCGAAAATGGTCGAAGGTGGCGCGGCGCATGGGCTTCCCGCAAGGCAAGGGCATCGGCTCCATCCTCAAGAACCACTACGAGAAGATCCTGTACAGATACGATGTGTTCAAGAACAATGGAGCTGTCGATAATAAAGATACTGTGAGTTTTTTTTGTGTTATTAATCGTAATATGTACTTGGTAGAAAGGGCTGTTGGTCTAAAGCCAAGTTATTGCTTACGACTATCTTATTTAGGAGTGGGGATAGATTTCAACCTCTGCAAGGAGATGAGGTCTGGGCATGTCATAGGTTGTTGTTTGTTCTGATATATATCTGTTACTTTCCTACATATCTCTATTATTGGAGTTCTCAGATATAAAAAATGCGAGGTCGGGGGTTAAGAGATAAAAAAAATAAAAAAATAGATGAAATTTTTACGTGTTTAGGATTAAGGTATACAGCTGGCTGCGCACATTGCTTGCCGTTCGAATCCCAGTACTCGGACGCACACATACACCTGTATGTAATAGGAAGACAAAAAGTTCTGAATTTCTATCAATTAACTCCTACCGCAAGCCGCAATAAAGAATTTCGTTCCAAAACCCAAAAACTCTAAAGATCCTAAAATCTTAACCGAATATTTTTTTAACCTTAATCACCAGGACATCAAAGTAAAAGGAGAACAAACGCCCGAGAAGGCGAGCGGCACGCGGAGCCGGTCAACGAGCAAATGTACAGCCGCTGCCACCCCGCCCCCCGCGCGCCGGTTCAAACCCGACCCGGACGGGCCCACGCCCGCGGACACCGTGCCCATGGACCGGACACCCCATCAGATGCAGGAGGAGGCTATGAAGACGCCGATTAAGGAGGAGAATCCGGAAACTAGGCGGAGTGAGAATAATTTTGTTTTTTATGATACTCTTCAATATGTTTTTTAGGTTAACTCAATGAAATTTACTGAAATTTATCTAAATACCACAATTATAAAATCTTAATACCATTGGTATTAGTATAAGAGACAATATGTTCAGGCAAGTCCACATCTGAACGCGAAAATAATGTTTTCCACACAAGCAGTTGGTGGTCATAGTAGATAGTCCTTGATCTATGCAAGTCTATAATGTTGTGTTGACTAAAGCCATTACAGAGCTTATTTAGCAATTTAAGTAGGAACACAACAACGTTATAATAACGTTATATTGTAACGTATAACTGTTTTTGTCCCTAACAAATAAAATAAAATGAACACGTTTAAAAAAAATGTAATCACAATTCAGAAAAGTCACACGTGGTAGACCATATCTAAGCGATTTCTCCCGCAGGTCCTCGCGAGAACAAATGGATGTCAGCGGCAGCGTCGTGCGGCGCGCGCTCTCGCGTGACGCGCGCCACGCGCCTGCGCGAGCACCGCATGTCCAACATGACGGTGTCGGTGACGCCCGCGCCGCCCTCGAGCCACGCGTTGCACCCCGACGACCCGGTAACACTGGAGCCCTTATCTTATTTGTGGGGAGTTTGGTTTCCGCACTTCATTTATTTTTTAGGACAAGCACGTCACATTCCGTACCACCGCAACTTCTGAAAGCCAGTTTCAACAGAGGTAACCACCAGAATAATGCTGACGCAGTTGTCTTGGATTCTGAAACGAAACTGAACTGTCTGTGCTGCTCATAGTATAAAAGTATTTGTTTAGCAGTAGAGCTGGTGACGGATTTTTAGCGGTGTTTTTACAGGTGCATGTTAAAAGGAGCTGCAGGGTACACACTACACCAGAGTAATTAATGTGAAATCTTCACAAAGAGTTTCTATAATAATAGTCCGCCTTTGTAAATTTTTTATAAAGTTTAAATGAATAAATAATAAATAAATAATATGCAGTTTCTTGTTGACATAAAGCTGCACTCTGCACACACGCTGACCTATGCAAAGCTTTATCGTCATGCTGAGTTGTGCCACTGTTGCATGTAGCAACTTGGTAATTCGCCAGTCATGCAATTCACTTGCTTTTTGCAAACTCCTCAAAATAAACAGACTGTGCTCTAAGCCTCACATATTATAAATACATGAACCATCAGCAGTTAAAGATAAAATATTATTGTAACAAGCAATATTTGTACCACGATCAGACGCGTCGCTAAGTTAACAATTGTTTGCAACTGAAGTCTGGAATATAATAATAAAAGTTTTATATTTAGATCAAGAAAATTTGAGATTGAGATATAAGATTTTTTTATGAGTATGAGATTATAAATGATTCCAAATTTTTCTTCTCTATTAGATGCTAATACGTCATAATTGAATGTAGGCTCCTAAATTCGTATTCGGAAAGATTAATTTACTTGGCAGTTTTAGTAAAACAGGTGAGTATTTTACTTAATTTGAAAACCAAAGGAAACTAGACTTTATTTTGATACATCTTGATGTTCAATGTTGCATGATTTACTTTAAGTATTTAATGGGTGGCAGTTGGCCCTATCCGTCCACTTCCTCTGATCCATTGGGGGCTTTTTTCCAAAATCCAGGGTAAGAGTTGTCCGGTGGGGGGATTTTATGGTTTTGTAAATAATTACTCATACAACAGGTAAAAAGATAAATACCTGAGCATAATGCAGTATGTATTTTGTAAATATAACCATACTTTCAGCGATAAAATGTAAAAACAAAAAACGGTGTGTCCTATTCATTCTAATAATTCATATCACATAATTATTTTTTTATAGCTCTTTTTATACATTCTCAAAAAATGGGATGTATTAGGCAAATTTAAATTGCGCAAAATGTCTGATTCGTTATTCGGAAGCAAAGATTTGGTTTACATATTAACAATAAACCTTATCCTTATGCTTTCAAATCAAGGAATTGCCTTATTTTATTTGATGAGATTTCTTGGATCTGGGTTTTAACTTATTTAAATTATCTATATCTCATCTAAGTGAGCTACAAGAACTTCCGGGTTTATATCATTTTGTACAAAGTGTGGAATTGTAATACACTCCCTGTCTGTCACACATGACTCGTAGCGCCTTCACCGTTTGGCCAATACTTAATTATGGAACAAACGGAAAAAATATAACAAACAAATTTCTTTTTGCTCCAGCTTGCGAAGTACATGTGCCATGTGTGCGGGCGCGGGGACGTAGAGGAGCAGATGTTGCTCTGTGACGGCTGCGACGACTCTTACCATACCTTCTGCCTGCTCCCCCCGCTCGCCGACGTGCCCAAGGGAGACTGGCGCTGCCCGGTGTGCTTGGCCGAGGAGGTACGTGCACGACGTCGCTTGCGCAGCTTTGCACACTTCTGCGCAAGATTGTATTAAATAAAAAAACATTGAAATTCATGCCACCAGTAGTATGATAGATAGATAATGGTGTCTGTTGGTAGTTTTATAGTCATGTATAAGTAGAAATCATTTTGCATGCGTTAATTTATGTTTAAATACTGCACATTGCATTTCGACAAATTGTCGAAAATCATCAATCAGAAGATATTTTTTAGTAATTTCATTAGACTTAATTTTTCGGCACCATAAATATTCAAAACGTCTTTCTGTCTCGGTCATCATCAAACGATTGCTGGAAATAGAACGATATAGTGAAACTCATCTAGTTCAAAATTTTAAATTCTGATTTATAGTGTAGGCAGGCCATAGAAATAATTATTCTGTATAATAACCACAATTCCTTCATTGTCAACAGGTATCAAAACCTACAGAAGCGTTCGGCTTTGAGCAAGCGACCCGGGAGTACACGCTACAACAGTTTGGGGAGATGGCTGATCAGTTCAAGTCGGATTATTTCAACATGCCAGTACATGTGAGTTTTGTTTGATGTTACACTTTCTTACAATACAGGGGGCCTACCACCTTAAACAAAACTAACTTAAAACAATATTATTTTAATATTACTTTGCCTTCCTCACTGTTGGATTTTTAACACTCGGCTCAGCGTCGAGAGTTGATAATGCAACAACAGAAATTACATAGTAATATTATAATAATATTGTTTTAAGAGATGTCGGTAGGCGAACAGGACTTTAGAAAAAATTAAGGGAAATTATAGCCTTGATACACCAATCTTCTGAAAAATCTGTTATACATAAATGTGTAATAGCATGTGACTCTGGAGAGGTTCGAAATCGGTTAGATTGATTAATGAACTAGAAACCTAACAGTCTAGTATTGACTGTATTATAATCTCAGTCACTACAGCATTCTTCTCTTAATAGTTTTCATATGTACAACTTTTTTGAATTGAACACCAGTTATCGTCGACACAAAAGGAGACAAATTCGAAAACTGGTCGTGTTGGTGTATTAGAAATACCAGTAATATGACTAATACAAGTTGGATGGGGTCCTCGCCACCGTTTTACTTATTGTGCTTCGTCACTAGATGGTGCCAACGTCAACAGTGGAGAAAGAGTTCTGGCGCGTCGTGTCCTCGATAGACGAGGACGTCACGGTAGAGTACGGCGCGGACCTGCATTCTATGGACCATGGGTCTGGTGAGTCACTTTATAACAAGTTAGATAATTGGAAAACGCGTAAACAGGTCCGAGGATAAAATCTGCTGATTATCTGGTGCAACTTGTAGCTTATAAATCTCTTCTGCAAAAATAGTCTATTCATTGATAATTTGATTGGATTCGAAATAATTCTGCTGTCCATCACCTACACCAGAAATACAGAATTCGAATAAGCATGTAACGATCTTGGTAAGTGATACTGGCAAAATGTTTCTCGCCAAAAGTGCACATAAGATCGAAAATAAAAGTGCCCCCATGTCGATTTTCTGCTTGTTTTTACTATTTGCTCCTTCAGTCGAGTTTGTACTAACCTGTGTTACACGACCGCAGGTTTCCCCACCAAGACGCACGCGCACCTGTACCCGGGCGAGCAGCAGTACGCGGACTCGTCGTGGAACCTCAACAACCTGCCCGTGCTCGAGGGCTCCGTGCTCGGACACATCAACGCCGACATCTCCGGGATGAAGGTGCGTAGCGCAGACACAACACAGTCTCCTTTGTCTTTGATATGACAACACATGTCGCTGGTATTGGAAATACCCACAGGCTGTGGAAACCGCTTACTAGTGCGGTTCACCACATCCTATTCTTCTCCCACCTAGTAATAAAATAAAAAAAAACAATAAAAATCATTAAGTTTTACTAAACAGCCTAATTACCATTTCCGCATGGTCCTCAGGTCCCATGGCTATACGTGGGCATGTGCTTCGCGACGTTCTGCTGGCACAATGAGGACCACTGGAGCTATTCCATCAACTACCTGCACTGGGGAGAGCCTAAGACTTGGTAAGTTTGTCTTTCTATCATTATCGCAGTTCTTCTGTCGTCATCGCAATTTATTCAGGATCGACAGCGTGTATTCTGCTAAACATAGCAAGTAACTACTATTATTTTCGTTTCGAATCCTTTACCAATCCGCAAAGTGTCCGTCATACATGACTGTTACATTCACTGTCCTGCGAACGTTCGCTTGCAACGTACCTACTTGGTCCAATTATTGTAAAAGTAAAATATCCAGCGACCCAATTAAATACACACGAAGAGAAATTATAATTATAAAAAAGATAATTGCGGTCGCTCTAATTGATCGGATATAATCATTAATTTTTATCATCATTCAAATAAATGACATGGTTTGTGTTTAGGTATGGAGTGCCGAGCTCAAAAGCGGAGCAGTTCGAGGCTGCCATGAAGGCGGAGGCACCGGAACTGTTCCAGTTACAGCCGGACCTGCTGCATCAGCTGGTGACCATCATGAACCCTAATGTTCTTATGAAGGCAGGAGTTCCTGTGTATAGGTAAGTTTCACATAATTCATTATCTTGATGATAATTTCGTTAGTCTAGTATTCAGCTACTAGGACGGTGCCTTCGACAGCGTTCGCTCCTACTAGATGCAGCACAGTTATTTTATGTATTTTAACTTTATGCATCAACAAGGTACAAAGGCGGACTTAATGCCTTACCTACGCATTCTCTACCAGTCAACCAAAGGTGGTGAAGAGATAACATGGCAGGTGCAAAAAATTGTACATAAAGAAAAATAAAAAAAGAGATTTAAAATTATTCTTCTTTTCTTCATTTTTTTTTTTAATTTATATAGATGTCGCTCCACTGTAAGAATTTCCCCTGTATCGTGGACGCCTTTCCAAACATATAAACTGACATACACTAACAATCAGAATGTTTTGTTAAACTTCTCTTTAGAGACACAAAAGTCATAGGGTATAATTCATTGTGTTTTGTAGGATGGACCAACACGCCGGCGAGTTCGTGATAACGTTCCCGCGTGCGTATCACGCCGGCTTTAACCAAGGATATAACTTCGCTGAGGCCGTCAACTTTACGCCAGCGGACTGGGTGAGTGAGATATTTACCTTACAATACTGATTCTTTCTCATTATGTGGACTGCATCTTCATGTTGTATTTGAGACGAACTTTTGATGATCAACGAAACTGAGAAATGAAATAAAAAAGTAATGAGCTGTCTGCTTACTTACCTCTTTTGTCAAAAGTAACATTTTAACTTGTTTACTACTAACTACTAACTATACCTCTCTTCCAGCTAAAAATGGGTCGCGAATGCATCGCCCACTACTCTACTCTCCGCCGCAACTGTGTGTTCTCACACGACGAGCTCGTCTGCAAGATGGCGCTGGAAGCCGATGCACTGAGCCTCACCGTAGCCCTGGCGGCCTACAGGGATATGAGGACCATGCTACACGATGAGAGGAAACTCAGGAAAGGATTGCTGGACTGGGTAAGTGAACTGTTGAAGCGTAACAGTATTTATAAGGGGGATAAATTTCATGCTAAATAACTTACCGTCTAATCATCCTTGTTTCGCTTCCAGGGAGTAACGGAAGCAGAGCGCGAAGCCTTCGAGCTCCTGCCGGACGACGAGCGCCAGTGCCAGCTGTGCAAGACGACGTGCTTCCTGTCGTGCGTGACGTGCCCGTGCACGCCGCACGTGGCGTGCCTGCGCCACTACACGCAGCTGTGCGACTGTCCCGCGCACAAACATAAACTCAGGTAATTTGAAATATACATGTTCTAATTTGAAATTTACATGTACTGATTTGAAATTTACATGTACTGATTTGAAATTTACATGTACTGATTTGAAATTTACATGTGCTGATTTGAAATTTTCCCATCATTCCGATCATTTTTTTTTGAGAATGGGCTGAGTAAGTTTGTGAGAACCAAGTTCTTTTAGAATTTTGTTTAACTAAGAAAAACTTGCTAAAATTACCCATCTCCACTTCAGATACCGCTACACGCTTGACGAGCTGCCCGCCATGCTAGAGAAACTGAAGAAGAAATCGGAGCAGTTCCGCGAGTGGGCCGAGGCCGTGCAGAACGCGCTGGACCCCGACACGCCCAAGACCTGCGACCTGGACGGGCTCCGGGCACATCTGAAGAGGGCGCATGATCTCAAGGTGATGTGTTCATTCAAGGATAAAAAAAAACTAATGGGCTATAGGAACAACTGTGTGTTGCGCCTTTGTCAACCTTAGTATTTATAAACTTTCCTTAATACCTAAATATCCTGTAAATAACTGTACAATCCCGTTTAGTTGAATGTATTCTAACATGCGGGGCGTATCATTATTGTTTATTTTTTTAATGTTTTGTAGGTTATCAGACAAATGGTCAAAATTTTGGTTTTGCATAAAAATATTAAATAATTCACCATTGCATTGTATTATCTTTCTTACAATGACTAAAATACATTATGAATATGCGCCTAATTACTAAACGAAAACTAAATTAATGTAACCAATTAAGCTACAGTTTTAAATTTAAAATTGCTTCTTCTGCCTAGCCTTTTCCCGACTATGTTGGGGTCGGCTTCCAGTCTAACCGGATGCAGCTGAATACCAGTATTTTACATGGAGCGACTGCCTATCTGACCTCCACAATCCAGTAACTGGGTATTACGATACCCGTTGGTAAGACTGGTTGTCAGACTTTTGGGGCTTCTGACGACCTGTAACGACTGACGTAGTTTATTTCTCTTAACTTGCATTGTTTAATAAAAAATCTAGAAAACCATACTTATACAAACTTCCATCAACAGATGCACAAAACAGAGCTCGTGCGAGCCTTAGAAACAGCGATAGAAGACGCAGAGAAGTGCGCGTCAGTGATCCAACAGCTCGACCTCAACAAGATGCGCACGCGCACGCGACACCACGACCCCAAGTACCGCCTCACTATACACGAGCTCACTCTGTTCGCCGCTGAGATCGATGGGCTGGCTTGTGTATTACCTGAAGGTAGGTCAAATTTTCGCCTTGAAAGTCTCTTCAAATCTTAAGTCGGATCAACTGTTGTGATTGGTAGACCGACGATTCGACGAAGAAAACCGGTAATGGAACTTCATAATAGTTTTGTAGGATTCCAGTTTGCAATTTTATATTTTTTTATTGGCCGATGGTGTCAACTACCCGACTTGTTAATGTTATAATAATATGTATGACGGCGTAAGCGATGGCTGAGCGATATCGCTGTTGTTATTAGGGTTCGGTGGTACCGGGTTCATGGTAAAATAATAGTTTCGGTTTTGGTACACAAAAATCACAGTTCATTTTTAACACAAATTCACATTAAATATCATATCACTTACAAATAATTACTTAAAACAAAATGGGCAAACCGACAGTTTCGTTCTGAAGGAGTGACCGGGTTGGAGTTTAGAGCAAAAGTGATCTCGGCACAATCCCCACTCTACAAAACGACTCTGTCCACGTGCCGCCATTAAAACAACATCTGACGTCACGGCGTTTACCCCTACTACAGTAGTCAAATCAGCAACTTGATGTTTAAAAGTTATCGCTTTCTCCGACATGTATATATTTTTTAACAGGTTCAGCAGTCAAAGAAGTATTACGGCAGACGTCGGAGTTCGAGAGCCGCGCCACGGAATTACTCAACAAAGATCTGGAGAAGACAGATCAGGCTTATGTCAGGGAATTAGAGGAGGTACGTTATTTCTTGATTGATTAATTTGTTTGACCGTGTAGACTTAGGTATTTTGATATGGTAAGGATACTTTTGGTAAGGAACTCAATAAATAATGTATACTCCATTTACAAAAATGCCGGCCGAACAATGGCAGTTATTGTGTTATTTATTTAATAACGGAGCTTTTTATACACTGGCATTGTAATACCGACAGTGCTGTAACATTATTTTTGTGTATATTTAATGGAGTATAGACCATTATCAATATCAGAAGATTCAAACGCCACATTTAAATAGTGGATTAATATAATCAGCCTCGACTTTGAACCCACTACCAACTGTTTCTTCCAGACGTCAGAGCTCGGCTCCCGCCTGTGCATCGTGCTGCCACAGCTGCCCCCCCTGCAGGCGCGGCTGCAGCAGGTCAAGTTCATAGAGGAGGTGCGCGGCTACAGGGAGGACTACTCCACCCTGACGCGAGACGTCATCGACAGGCTGCTGAGCGACGCGGAGAACGTGGTGCCGCATCACAAGGTGGAGATGGAGAGGTCGCTGCTGTATAAGTTGAAAGGTATGGGACGATCACAAACATTTTGTACAGTAACTAGGTGCCTGTCTACTTTGTTTACTGACATCCTAAATGTGGAATAAAAATACTGACCATTTATTCTGTTCCCAGCCCAAGTAGAGGAATGGGAGTCGCGCGCCCGCGCTGTCCTCATCGACACGACCAAAACTATTCAAACGGACGCCGAACCCCAGTACACCACGCTATCAGAGCTGGACATACTGCTATCAGACGGAGAAGAGATCGAGGCTGCGCTGCCGTCCTACCATGCGCTACAGACTGCCGTGTCACATGCACGGGATTGGCTAAATAAGGTTAGTTAGTTTATGATTTTACACTAAGCATGTAGTCTTCGATAGATTAGGCAGAGCTTTTAAATGTATTACATATCGTTAGTAGCTCGCATGCCTTCTTATGTGTTTCGCATGCTTTTTGTCAAAATAAAAATCTTGACTTCAGGCTGGTATCTACTACTAAAAGATATCTGTTAACTAAGTTCACGCACGTAAGAATTAGGAATATAATCTAATATACGTTTAATCAAGACTATTTATTTTACATTATTTAACGATTTTTTTAAATTAAATAAATGTAGTACATAATTATAAATCGGAGGAGGGGTCACTCGATAGTCGCTCTTACAAACGCTAAGCCAAAAGCAGCCAGTGTAATGTTTTGGTGTGTGTCAGGTGGAGGAGATGCAGTCGAAGGAGCTGTACCCGTACATGCACAGCGTGGAGAGCATCGTGCGGCGCGGAGCACACATCCCGCTGGCGCTGTGGGAGAAGGAGCAGCTCGCGCGGGCACTGCGGTCCGCAAGGGACTGGGCCGCCGGGGCCGCCAACATGTTCCTCAAGAAGGTACGCAGGCAAATTAGTATCAGTTTCTTCTCTAGTTTTGTCATAGAACTGCTGAAAAAATAACTGATACTATTGATATAAGACCGGAAGTTAGTTGCCACTCAAGTTGTCACACAGGCAACACGACGCTCTGCAAAAGCAAACTAGTAAACTGTATGTTCAACTTAATTTACTCTGCTATCGTTTTCAGAACTGGCCCTACTCCCTCCTGGAAGCTTTATCCCCTCGCGTGGAAGCGGGCGAGGCCGCGTCGCGTCGGCGTGCGAAGCCGGGGGGCGAGGGCGCGTCCTCGCTGGAGGCGGGACTGTTCCTCAGGAATTTCAGCGAAGACTCCACGCCTACTGATATCGTGGCTGCCTTCAAACATGCCGAGCAGAGGGAGCTGCATGCTATTAAGGAGTTGAGGTGAGGATGTGAACATGTTATGAAGTAATGCTTTAGTAGTAGTACAACGACTTGTGAGGATCTATACAGGCAACGACTTTTCACGCTACGCGAACGTCCGTATCACGCAACAAAAGCTTACATCAAAATTTCGTGTGATAATGCTACCCTACCGGAGTTCAACGGCTTGAGCAAGTAGCGGTGAAAACTTAAGTATTTTAATACTTATACCCTAATAGAGTAATAGGATTGTTCTAACGTTTATTCGTTCGTTGCAGAGCCCGCAACATGAGGAAAGAGGTCCGCGCGCCCGTGTCGGCCGGCGTGACGTTCTGCACGTGCCAGAAGCGACAGTACGGCGTCATGACGCAGTGCGAGCTGTGCAAGGACTGGTTCCATGGTCAGCACCACTCTCATCCACTCACCTTACTTTGCTTATTAACAAAACTTGTATTCAAACCTAACCAAACTATACTTCCTACAGCATCCTGCATAGCAGCCTCAAAAGAAGAGCGCGAGGAGTCACCAGAACGCGTCGAAGTGCCCTTCCCTAACACTGAGCCCAAGTTCCTATGTCCTGACTGTATGAGGACCAAGAGGCCTCGCCTGGACCGCATACTAGCGTTACTGGTAAGTGATTGCGAGTTATTTAGAAACAACCAAGGCTTCCATGAGCTAGAAATATAGTGCTTCTTCAGAGATGTGATCACTACCAGAACTAACTAACATATTTTCTCTCTCAGGTGTGGCTCCAGAAGCTTCCCGTCCGCTTAGCCGAGGGCGAAGCCCTACAATGCGTCACCGAGCGAGCCATGGCGTGGCAGGACGCGGCGCGGGCCTTGCTCGCCAGCCCGCTTCTGGCATCGCTACCACTGCACGAGCACGACACGCTGCAGGCTAGCAGGGAGAAAGCGGATAAATTGAATGCTGAACTCAAGAAGGCGACGGGGAGGGCGCACGACTCACATGCTGCGCAAAATGCTAGGTGAGTTTACTTGGCTACCAGTGTCTGGTGACTAGTGCCGGTGTAGTGACGACATGGATATGATGGGTGGAGTTTTCTTGCATTGGATTTTTTATGTCTATTATTCGAACAGTACTGTTTCATCACAGTAACGGCCAGTTACTGTGGTCTGGAAAAAAAATTTCGATGGTTGCTAGCACGTCGTCACTTTTTATTTTATTATTATTAAAAAATGATTTGAATGTTTAAGATTTTTGATTGGGAAATTATTTACTGTGTTAGAGCTGTGTTGTTATAAAACAATGTTTTGTTTGCTACAGGTCATCAGCGAGCGTGGAGCACGCGTACAGCGCGACGCCGCGCTCGCCCAGCACGCGGGTCGCGCCCGGCTTGCTGCAGAAACTAGAAGACTTGATGTTGGAAGGAGACTTACTAGAGGTAAACAGTGGATTTATTGTATAAATTTAGGTGTGCTATGGTCATCGAATGTTTATTTTGAAACAGAAAGGAAATCACAGACTATGGATTGTTACTAAAAGACATAACTTGGCACCTTCTACTCGGTCGAGTAAAATGGATTGATGAGCGTGAGGTCCGCAGGTGCGGCTGGAGGAGCAGGCGTCGCTGTGGAGCGCGGTGCTGGCGTGCCGCGGCGCGGAGGGCGGGCGCGCGGCGCGCGTGGACGCGGGCCGCTGCAAGCGCCGCGCGCCGCGCAGGCACCTGCCCGCCAAGCGCACGCGCACCAGGCACCACCACGGTCAGTACTCTCTGCTGCCATACACCTTGTCTTGATATCACCTCACATGTTGACGAAATGGGAAAAGTTATTTTCTCTTGACTGATCTCTAATAAAATTTTCTTTTTTATTTCAGTGGCACCAGTCGCCAAACCGACACTCAAACGAGGCACAGCAACTACTACTAATTATCTAAATAGGAAACAAGTAAGACTAATATTTTATTTTATTTAATTATGAAATTTATGAACACAGTACATTTTAATTAGAACCTCCACAAATAATTATTCCACAGAGCACACTACTGACGTTAACTATCTCTTATCCAATTTACAATATGACGTCACTCACTACTCCAAAAAAAAAACCTGACTTAGATCCATAGGACAATCCCAGTTACGAAAGACTACCAATGTGGACACAACTAAATATCCAGACATAAAAAATAAACACCAAAAATTACAAGTTTTATACAAATCATCATCATCATCTGCCTAGCCTTTTCCCAACTATGTTGGAGTCGGCTTCCAGTCTAAACGGATGCAGCTGAATACCAGTATTTTACATGGAGCGACTGCCTATCTGACCTCCACAACCCAGTAAATGGGTATGACCCCCCATGTATGTTGATCCCCTAGGTAAGACTATTTGTCAGACTTTCGGGCTTCTGACGACCCGTAACGACTGTCAAAGATCTACGTATGACAGCCGGGACCAACGGCTTAACGTGCTTTCCGAGGCACGGAGGAGTCTCAGTGTATAAAGATGGTCACCCATCCACGGACCAACCCCGGCAAGCGTAGCTTAACCTGACGCATCGACCCATGCGGCTATTATTACTTAGCCACGAGCTCCTCCCTCCTAATAAGTTTTATACAAATATAAACCTTATTATCATTCTAAAACTACTACACAAAATGGCGGACATGACATGTTTTGACAGTTGTTTCTTTTGAATACATTGAGAAATCTTTATAGGCATTACATAAAAGGTACTTTCTATTCCATAATCATTCCTTTTGATCTACATAATATATCTAACGTGTCTCGTGTTTGCAGGGCATGTCGTCAGGTTCGGGCCTAATGATGCGCAAGCACTATATGGCGCGACAGGAGCGGCGCAAGCGCGGCCTCGCGCCAGCCACGCGCGGGAAGCATCCGCGACAAACGAGAATGGGTAAGATCTTGAAATCTAATTGGTTATTTGAGCTCAAAATTAATTGTTGCTTCTTAACTTCTTGGATATCACGAAGATATAACAAATGCTTGTCCCCCAGGCCAGCGCGCCGCAGCGAGCAGCGCGGGCGGGTCGCGCGGCGCGGGCGCAGGCCCGGGCGCGCAGGCGCGCAGCAGCTCGTCGTCCGCGTCGTCCGCAGAGGACGAGGAGGACTGCGCCGCACACGACTGTCTTAGACCTACTGGTATGTATTGAGCTGTACTTAACATTAATGCAATAACATTCTGTAAAAAAAAAAATACAGATCTTCAAAAAATAAAAAGGGTTTATAATTGGTTAGTTGACACCATTAACCCGTAATTCCATGACACAACTTTAAAAGACTTAATTTTAGCTTTGACTCGAACATACTGTCGACAGTTTTATGTATTTACGTCCATGTTTTTCATTGTACTAATTCGTTTAATATTTATTGAAACCCGTACACGCTGTAATTAAAATCATACACGTTGTTAAGTAACTTACCTCTAATGACCTCATTTTCCATCACCAGGCAAAGAGGTAGACTGGGTGCAGTGCGACGGCGGCTGCGACCAGTGGTTCCACATGCACTGCGTGGGGCTGGCGCGCGGCGCGCTGCGCGACGACGACGACTACGTGTGCGGCACCTGCGCCGCGCCCCAGCGCCACTAGCTGCGCCCGCACGCACCACCGCTAATGGCTTCTATGCATCTATTATCGACTCCTAAGCGCCCATTACCGGGTACTACGCGTCTATAAAGGGCACTGTACAATCATTAACGGGTTCCGTGCACCAACCAACGGGGGCCTTGCATCAGCCTTTTGAACAAGTGATACGGTTCGGACTGTTTTGTTATGTAGTTGACTGTCAGTGATTATTGAATGATGTTTTTTGAAGTTGTAACCGGTTGAATTTTAACAAGGTATAAAAATAATCGGCTATAGTAATATTGTTGAAATTGACTCAGTTGTTGGAACTAAAAAGTTGAGAAAATGTTATATTTTGAAATACAGAAACAGAACTTAGTTAATGAACAAATGACTCACATTCATGTGAAGAATACACCAATATTGATGTAGAATAAATAAAAAACCAAAGTTTATAAGGAGCTGTTACTGTATTTTAAAATATTTTTATTTCTCAACTTATTAAAAACACAAACACATAATAAATATGACTATGTCCATAGCAAAAATATATAATAATATATTATGATGACGTTCAGAATATTTCTGATATAAAATAATAACAATCAAACGATTCTGGTTGGTACATTTAGGGCAGAACAAGCGAGATTCGAGCGAGTATGATACTTATCTAACTAAAAATTAAGTATAAATTACAGCATTACTTGCCAAATATTTATTAGAAATAAAATCCTCAAATCGTCGAGCACTGTGAGCATCAACAAGTTTGGTTGAACAATCAATTTGCACCATAAAAATGTTCACTGCAAGTAGACTTCTTGCTTGCGCAGTGCATTGCTTGTTGTGTATGCATAATTCAAGTAATTGCTAGAAATTCAGAGCAACTAGCTCTGATCCGGATCATGGGATTGTAGATTTGTATCCGGCCCACAACTTTAATTTCTCGAATGTCGCGTTTACCGCATAGGTACATAAGCTCATAGATAAGCGCCCGCGCAAAAAATGCCGACATTGAACGGGTTGGATGCTCAAGCCACTACCAACTTATGTAGTAAAATATAGTGTCATGTTCGCTCGATTCTCCCCCAGTTCACAAAAGGGTAGAGAGACACATACGTAGTAACAAATTGACAGCACTAGATTTACATGAAGCAATCAAATTCTACGCTTATTGCTAAGCTATACGGTTGATTTCACAACGGAAACGTTCCCACGAATTTGCTAAACACAAAGCATTCGAAATGGAAGCGGTACAGACCAATTATTTTGCGATGATAACGTGAGATAGTACGAGTAAAGTGTTCGATGGAAAGATACGGAACTATGCTTGTTAATGCTGCCATCGCAAAATATTGGTACTGTCATTTTAGTAAAATAATATTTTTAAAAATATCTCAATGTGGTACAATGAATTTAAAATAAATCAGGGCAACTATTTGCTATGACACAAAATTTTTGTAAAAGTCTTCCTAGTGGCGCTGCTTACTAAGAAGACTTGATAGTAATTTGTCAAATTCAGTACATTCACAATTAGTACCGTATTGCGCCGCCTGCGCATTTTGTTGTGTCATAACAGATGCACGCCCAGTAGTTGATCTTTTAATGTTTTATTAGATAATATTCAAATATAATTCAATTATAACTGTTGTTCAATGTTTTCGCCATATTTGTGGGATTAGAAGTCTCAGTGCATGGACGTTAGCGATCGATGTTTGTAGTGATACACCCCCCCTCCCTGGAATTAGTTGGGGGGAATAGTTACTGTAGCGGTGGGGAGCGGAGGGAATAGTATCGATGTGTCTTAGATATGGTGCCCTAGTTTAAGTGTACTCTTGGGGAAGACCAAAGGGGTCTCGTTAATAAAACTATACAGATATTCGGGGACATATGACAACGATTAACTTACGCACAAGAAACTACGAAGTAATCTAGGACTTTAAATTACTAAGTTGGGATAGAATAGGCCACCATAAGTTACTTATTTGGGCTACTGATGATTTTGAATGTCGCCGTCGGTCGTAAAAAATAGTAAACTGCAGCCAGATGGAAAACCTCAATAAAACTGGCTAAACATGCCAGACTTGTAATGATAAGATGTTAGGCTATCCCCTACAGTAATTATTCCAACCACAATATTAAATATCGATGTTAAACCAATGTTGTTGTTAAAGATATTAGCAAAATATACATGTCTCTCTGTCTCTTCACAAGGTTGGTATCTTCCGAACGCGGCGCGAGTGGGATACGTATAGTTTATTATTTTTTATTAAAACATGTGACAAATAATTAAGGAACCGGGACTGGGAAATTTGTAAAATTATGTATAATATATAAAATATTGTAATATAAAAAGGACTAGTGTACGTACGGAGATGATCGCTGTGGGCCGTATTGGTCGCTTGTAAAGAATTAAATAATTAGTGAGTTTTGTAACTTTGTCTAGTCCTTAAACCGGTGTGTTTGGTATACACTCCTGTGGGACGCGATTGATATCTTTTTGTACTATGCGCATGAGTTGAAACAAATGTACTTTAGTAATTTTCATCTAAATATGGCGTCGGCAAAAGTTCAATAAAGACGCATGAAACATTGGTTGTTCTCATAAGTTTGTATATCAAATAAATGTCGATATCACAGTAAAAAATATATTTATATTTCAAATATTTTCCAGTCCTGTCAATGTTAATACTGAATGTAGCCAAATATTTTGAGAATTTATTTACTAATTTTGTATTTAATTTACTTTGCTATGACGTTGAAAATTAGTAAATCTTATTTCTTTTAATTATTTAATAATTTACTATTAATTGTATTTTTAGTCTAATTCTTATATTTTGATTTTGTTTTTTTCAAGTTTAATTAAACAAAATCTTGTTTTTTTTTTATTTTAGTTTGGCAACATTCATGTTAATATTACAAGAATGTTAGAAGATGACAAGGTCTTTGGTTAGACGAGAAGTTTTTGTAAATATTAAAAAAAACGTTAGCGAAAAATTGAAAGGTTTTTAATGTAATGGAAATTTTTGCAAGAAACTGATAGTGTAAGTATTAGGTGTGTGTGAAAAGTGTGTCTGTGTGTGAAATGTAAGGCACTGTGTTCGACCTACCGTCAATCTTTGTAACTATAGCTCCGAACTAACAGAGCAACGTGTGCGCAGTGCCGATAATTCGGAAATTTTCTATCCATATTTGTGTAGTCAGAATTTACATCATTTGAAGAATTTGAAGTATTATCGAGCAAAATAGTTAAATTCACTTTTCTATAACATTTTACACTGTTACACTAAAACACTATTAAGTTTATGTAAAATAATCGTGGTTACTCTGTAATTATACTCCTCTAAACTTTAAAATTAATCAACTTATAACTAAATTAAACAATTATACTCTAGACTCAGTTCAGTAATAGATTAACAGTTTTGAAGACGACACACACAACACAATACTAGGAAAGGTACTTACGGAGAGATGTATTTTATCAGAGAATAGCGGCAAGTCTTTTATGTTGATAGGGAAGTGAGAAGCTGTCTCCCATTCGTACTCCTCGCTTTGAGTCCCAAGACCAATTAGTAAACTACGTGTAACTGCTTCTTATTGGTCGAGAGCGTTTATCATATTGTAAATAATGTTTAAATGTAGTTCGATGTATGTATATTGAGGCGCTGACGCCATACTTGTTAGTGTAATGAAGTAAGAGCTTGCGACACTGTCGCCTAACCATTTGTAAGAAAACATTAAGGACCACTCACATCTCACAGCGGTACGACGCAACACACCGCACGCTGTGAAATGTGAGTTGACTTTAAAGACATATTTTTACAGATATTAAAAATGTCTTCGGATAATTTTGAGGTATTTTAAGTATTTTTGACTGAGTTAGTATCTGTTCTAATATGTTGGATGGAGAATATTTATGCACTGGCCTTTCTTTTGTGAATCAATGTTTATATAATAGTTAATTATAAGCCGATTGAATAAAGCTAATACCTTACCAGATATTCTTTTTCTATTCCATTTATTTCGGGGTTCTATTATAATTTTCTTCTAGAAAATTAAACAAATACGCATTTTATACTAATATAAAATATATAACGTTATAAAACATAGTTGATCATTCAATATAGATTTTATAAACGTTTGACATCAACAATACGATAAACTGTACGTGTAATTGTTCTATATTACATAAATCTGTGTTTTAAATAAATATTTGATGGATATAAAAAATAATAATAATCTATAAAATGCACAAAAGTATAACTTTAATTTATTACGTCAAAAAGATATATTTATGAAAAAACCAAACCTTGTGATCGCTAGTTTTTAAAGTTACTGTGCTTTCAGACCATTAAATTATAATATATCTTGAAAACAAAGCTTAATATTCGACTTTTATCTTTTTAAAAATGGTACAATACTGTAAAACTACACAAAAAAATTAAATACCTCATTAAATAGGATCATTTCGAATAGCACGTTCTAAGGACGAAATTCAGTTTTTTACACATTTGTACAATGAACATATTCGTATAAATCGCTTTTTCACATTCTTTTATACGAAAAAGGACTTTACGCGTATGAAAATTAGGTTGACGCTGACTACTTATGAAAATCAAGTCCAAGCATGGTCTCTGTGAATCTCGCCCTTTTTAAGACACCTCTGGTTTCTAAAAACCAATTCAATATAATATGTTAGCTGGCCTCTCTGACCAGCGAATCAAAACCTAGAGCTTGTCATCATCTATTGAATATTAGTCTTTGACCAATACTACAAAAAAAAAAAAATACGGGCAATAAGTAATCTTTGAAAGGTTCCGTTGTACCTTTTTACGTACAGAAACAAAAAAATGTCAGTAATGGCGTTCTGGTAAGGTATTTATAATATTGATTTATGTATCAAAGACCCACTGTAATTTTACTGAAAACATTATTTACTATGCTTTAATGTAAGTACTGGTGAGTGACACAAGTCTGCCTCGTCTAGATTTTTGTCATATAAAATTAATTTAAACTAATATTATTTATTGATGTACAGGGAAAATACTTAATATGCTTATTATTTGTTAATCTTCATTTCATTTCGATGTAATATAAAATTCATTATTCGATTTACCATTAATTATTGTTTTGATACTTTGTAGCAAGAATAAAATGCAGAGTTGTGTCATTTCACCATACCGCTGTATTGTTATGACAAATTGTAAGCCAATATGAACTTTATCGCTTAGTAGACAAGATTTATATTTGTTAAACAAGACGGCTGTGGCCGCCAGCCATTTAGCGCTAAGTCTCAACCGTTAAATTGAACTGTTTGGATTGTTAATAGTTTTAATTGACGAGGTGCGATTGGTTTGACTAGTGTCCCTAGTCTTGGTAACTAGGCTGATATGTCACAAATCAATTCCATGAACATGACCATGATGATTATTTTGAATTTTCTATTATTAATATATTTTTCTTAAATAAACTTAAACTTATACAGTAGTGTGATCCCCATGGTGGGGGCGAGCCTAATTGTAATTACCCAGGCTATACTTCTTCTTGCCCTCGGTTTTTCGAAAGAAGAGTTTATTGAACAGTCTCTGCTCTGATTGGTTAGCTAAATTATCAACAAACAACCATGCAGCGTATGCGCGTTTGACAGTTTGTGTCATTAATTTTGGTTAGCGTTTTCAAAGAATTATGTTTATTTTATAGCCAAACAAATTTGAACTCTATTTACTTACAACAGGGCGCCTACCGCCATCTCTTATAACAATATTATTTTAATATTACTTTGTAATTTCTGTTGTTGCATTTTCAACTCTCGGCGCTGAGCCAAGCGTTGAAATTCAAACTGTACGGAAGGCAAAGTAATATTAAAATAATATTGTTTTAAGAGGTTGTGGTAGGCCCCCAGAAGATATAAAAAGAATTAACCGTAGAGGCAACCCTAATGTGTCATTGTACATGCAATAGCTAGTCAAATCAATTGCACTAATAAAATGGCTGTAATACAAAGTTGTTCGCATTGTGTTGATCTCTGCCAGCCCTCGTCCGATCTGATGTTATGTTAATAATGTATTTATGCCCGATACCTGCGCACGCGACGGTTTACCGAATAGTGGGGCGGTAATATCGTTTAATTATGTGAATATTTCTTATACAATTGTAAAATGTTGCTATAATTTTTAATGAAATTAATTGCTCATTAAATGTTTAATTGTTTTTGGGAATTTGTGTTGTGATTGTGAATGAAACAGAAAGTGTTCCTATGACTATTAATTTAAAAATTGTATTGTACAATAATTATGAACAAAGTTGATTTAATTTGGCACATACATAGAAGTGTAGGTATGTATGTAATATATATAGACAAACTAACAAACAACGTCACATTATCAGTACTACAAGATGCCAAGTCAACTCAACAAGTAAATACTATCAAAATACGTTTTTTTTTTATAATTAGTAAATAATTTAAAACTACCCTCCTATTCGAGAAAATCGTCGACTCGTGCGCAACCATAATTGTACAGATATATTTAGTTAAGTGGAAGTCTACGTTTGTCCAACAATACTGGAAGCTCATGTACTATACCTGATAGTATTCTAGTGTAACATGTAATTGTTTAAATGTAAATGAATGGATGCCGTCCCGTATCGTTGGACAGATCGACATATTGTGTACCAAATAAATATAGAAAATTATAGAAAAATACATGGTTTTTTTTTTGTTATTTATCCTGAATTTTATCGCAGCAACATGTTGCAGTAACATCCCCCTACACAATGCGCAGGCGCACACAATACTATCGAAAAATTAAATTATATTAAATAAATGGAAATCTTTTGTAAGATTTGGATCTTACAGGACTCTCTTCTTAAAGGATTGGTCTTTTAAACGTAAAAACGTTTGTGGATGGTGACGCTGGTTCCCGATAACCCAAACATCACGAAGGCGACGCTTGGTGGTTACGATTACCTAGCTACTAGCTTCTGCCCGCGGATTCGTCTGCGTAGACTTCAGAATAAGCTATATCCTATGTGTTAGAAAGCTAGATTAATATATACGTGTGTGCCTAAGTTAATTCCGTTCAGCTATTACATATAACATGTTTGAGTAACCAACATCTAAACATACAAACTTTCAGACTTTATAATGTTAGTAAGCTGCTTACTCGACCACATAAAGTAAGATGCTATTTTTGGCTGCAAACCACACCGAATGGAATATCAGAAATTAAAGTACCTATGTAACATGGAAAATGTGGGTGTACTAACGGGAACACCTCTACCTAACTCTTCGGGGATTACGGGCGCGATGTTATGTGATTATGTGTAACTACCAAATGAATCAATCTCCATCATTAAGCTATCGTTTGATTTACACAATTAGCGTAATACATAATCCGCTATTACGTGGTTGATAACGCTGCAGTTCCCTTTGTTGTCACCTCTACGGATACGTGATAGAAGACAGGTCTAAATGACGTCACCGAAGCAAATGTCACATAGTAAGATGTGATAAATGAAATGATGATGATGTGTGCAATGTGTGTGTGTGAAAAATTGAGTATTGATTAATAAGGTCCATAGGGTCAAATTGTAATATAAAACGAAACTTAAACCTTTACAAAACTGTTCAACAAATGATGAATGATGGCTTTAAATCTAGCCTCAAAGCGAGATTTGTGCTAAAGGATTGTTCTATAACGATCAGCACAATCTGCAGCAAGCAACAGCAGTTTTTATTTACCTTGTTTTTATTTAACAGATAATGAACTAATTACGTCACATATAAAGTTGCAAATTGTATGCAAGACATAATTCGACACGTCATTTATAATCTTGCACGCAATTTTCAACTCAATTTTTGTTGGTTTTTAGTTCATTATCAAATCTCTGGGAAAATTAATGCTCTATAATATTGCTGCTGTGGGAGTGTTTATTCTGAGTGAGAATTCGAACGTATTCATCGATTTTAAAACAACAAAAAATATATTTTCACTGTTATTTGAAATTAACGGCTTTGCACTAAACTTGACTTTGGACTAAATAAAGTGATTTTGATATAAGTCGTGCCTTAAAGTTTTTGGTATTGGTGTCTACTATACTGCCCAATTATATGAATTAGCGAGACCCTACAATACTTCTGAAAAACTAAGCAACTCATTGGCAAACTAGCTTTGAAGATCATGTTATGGGTACAGCAATTAGGTTCTATCATGAAAAGGATAAAGGATAATTTGATATGGCAAGACATGGTCTTCGGAGCAAGAGTGGTTCCAAATAAAATGCATCATCACACAGAACCACCGTCACTATTATCTACAGATAAATACAGAAGGAAAATCGAAAATATATTTAGTGTAGACGCGATATGATCTATTTACGTCCGCAAAACAAGTAAAGTACACACTTATTGGTGTCAATCGATTGCAAATCGCTTATCTGATATTATAATCGGTGTTATCAGTGATAGGATAACTGCTCTCTTTTGTGTTGGCTTTGATGATTTGCTAAACAATGTTAAGTAGGTAAATCATTGTAAGTATGTAGGTAACTATCGACGAAAACATGAAGGTATTGAGGAACAAAGGAGACCGGACCAAGATAGGAATTTAGATCTAAAAAAGCTGCTATGTCTAGAAGGTTATAGTGTCGAATTGCTGAGCGAGAGGTCGTCAGTTCGAATCATAGTGAATCCAGCAGTCTTAAAGTGTATTAGGTGCCTATATCTATTAGGTATGTATTTTACTATGATGAAGGGAAATACTTACTAACTTTAAAAAATAATAACATGTGTGGTCGATATACCTAATAGATAGATACCCCTATATAATAGAAAGAGACAAAAAGAAAGAGAGGGAATGTCGCCTGGAATATAAATGACGATTTCAAGGACATACATACATACATACATACATAACATCACGCTTCTAATCCCCGAAGGGTTAGGCAGAGGTGTACCCATTAGTACACCCACATTTCGCCAGTTATGTTTTTTTAGTCCCATGTAATAGGGGCGAGCCTATTGCCATCAACCGGGCACAAATCCAGATTCCTTGCGACCACTAGACCAACGAGGCAGTCAAGAAAAGAATTCAAGAAAATAAAAAAAAAAAATCTTAAGTTGACGTTATGTTTAGTCAATAGTTGTTATCCACTTTATGTTCTTGTTGTTTTCCCACTTATATTCTCACGTTCGTCCTATCGTTAATTAAGAGGTTTGGATTGTGTTCTTACTGCTGAACAATATCCGCGGTTGCGGACACTCCTGGCCACGAGTACCAATTGACAAATCACTTGTATACCTACTTACATAGCAATTTAGGCATTGAGTTTTATTTATTTGCCTAGCTTTGGTACCTAAGTGATTAACTTTTAAATGCGGGCCTATACATATACCAGCCTCCTGAACCAACATTAAAATAGCGTAACATTCGTTAAATTTCACAGGTTTAGAGCCAGTTTCACCATACTCTGTTAGTTAGTTTAATGCCCTGTTACATGTATTGACAAACTTTTAAGGGTAATGAGTGTTCCACCACGTGTTAACGGTGGTTACCCACCTTGATGGACTGTTAAATTTAACTACTGCTCTACAGGTCCGTTACATTGGTAACAGACGATTACATTGACATACTTTGCTGTCAAGATGGACAGAGCACTTAATTATATTTCCCAACATGAAAATGTTTTACGAAATCTAGACAGTTTGGATAATTTAGTAAAGCTACGGAAGGAATATGATGATGTGGATTTTTGTACAAGGTTTCGTTTGACGAAAAATTCTGTTTTGTATGTTTTGATTTTGATCGAATACGCATCAGATCGGTAAATAACTTCACTTTAACTAGGCCAATTTATACACTAAATTATTTATACCATTACTTACTTCATTTTATACACGAAAATCATAAAATAACCTCATTGGACAAATGGCAGGCCATAGCATAGGGGCCAATATTCGTAAAATTGAGCAGAAATAAGTACATAATAATGTACATCCTACTAATTTTATAATGTAAACATGAAAGTTTGTTTGGATGGGTATGTTTCTCTTTCACACAAAAACGAATGAAAGGATTTGGATAAAATTTGGTACACAGATAGTTTCTAATCTGAATTAACACATAGGATACTTAGTTTTTATCCCGATTATCCCGTGGGATAATTTTCGAGTTGTAGTGGGTGAAACCGCTTGCAACACTAGGTACTGCAACACTAGGTACTGTTAATATTCTTAGATATGCAATGTATTTCTTCTTCATTTTTGTCCAATAAATTGTTTTTATATTATAAAAACAGTGCCTCAAAAATTAATTACTTATTTGTAAAAACTTATTTTTATTCTGTTTTGTTCTGAATTTGCTGTAATGTTGACATATCAACCAGCGAAACGAAAAAGTAATCCGGTTGTATAATGCATTGCAGAGAGTGAGAAACACTTTAATACGGTCGGGTTACTTAACACGCGAAATCATATACGACTAGTTGAAATACCACTCAAATCGACATAGATGACATAACAGACAAAGGCATTTTGTTTTGTCGCTTTATATTTTGAATGAATATTTTGAATGTCATTCAGTTGATGCTTGATTAATCAATGATCTGTTAAATTTTCACCATGGGACACTCATTATTTTAACAGCGCTGTTAAATTTAAAGGCGAATTAGCTAATGTCTGATTAGAAAGAGTTTGGTGAAATTGGGTCTAAGAGTTGCTTAGACGAACGTTAAGTAACTGCGAATAACCGGTTATGTGGTTAAAGAGATTACTAGGTAAAAAGGTGCTTAGTTACAACTTACAACGTCAAGGAATTTGCTTTTAAACACAACATGAACAATTTAAATTGATCATAAATAAAGTGTACCTACAATCATACATACACAAGAACTGGTACTCACCTCGTCTTCTAGTTGAACCAGTAGCACGTCCATTGGCAAACAAGGGATGTTTCAGCACAACGCGTCAATGCCAACTTTATAAGTCCATAAAATTCTTGGATTCTACGATTGTCAATGTCACCACTAACTAAAACTATCGCGAGTTATGCGCGATCGAAAACTGCTTGTAACGAAAATCTATCAGCGCGGGCGCAGTAACTAGATCGAAAATTAAGCTAAAGAATTTTTAAATCACAATCGACCGTATTATCAGCATAATGACTTCCAATGACTGTACGGACGTCAAAGGAAACTAATCAAAAATAATTATGCGGGTAGATATCGTTATAGTAAAAACAAATCTACCCGCATTTATAATATATTAAAACGATCTACTTCCAATAGTACATAACGTGCAGATTACTGTTTTTGCCTTAGATTAAAAAATCAAACAATCTCATTAATCTTATATTATGAACACAATAACAAATTGGACATAACACAATAGCGTGCTCTAACATAAAACTTATCGTTATAATAAAATTGTACTATTGTGGTAGATAACTTATCTACATAATATCACGCCAAATCTTCACAAGAGTGTAAAACAATTGACAAGACCTATTATTAACCTGATAGTCTTTACTTAATGTAAAATAGGAGTGCTGAGTCTTCGCGCAGACATCGTCCTCTTGTAGTTCAGGACAGGGCAGGACTGGAACACCATCCGCTCTTCTATCTCCTGAGGAGCCAGCGGCCTGCCTCGGAACTCATCCTCAATTTGCTGCAACGTTTTTCCTTTCGTCTCTGGCAGTAGTAGTGAGATCACCAGTAAACAGTATGTGAGAAGAGTCGCGTATATACAGTACGTACCGTATATACCCACGCTTTCAACTAACCCTAAGAAAGTCTTTAGAACTAGGAAGAAGGAAGCTGACATTGTTGCTAAACTAATGCTTCCTCCGATGCTTCTGTATTCTAGAGGGAACACCTCTCCACCAATCACGTTCGGTAACGGCAGCATGCCTGTAGCTACTGTGAAGAACTGCAGGTTGATCAGCAGAGCTGGTATCCACACAGCATCGTAGGTCAACAAGCCCTCTGCCTTCATATATGTGTAAGCGGCTATAGCCAGTTGACTGAGGACGCACAGTCCACCAGTGAGGAACATCATAGTTCGTCTCTTTATCTTATTTATGAGAAAAACTGCTACAGTATTGGAGATAAACCTCTGCGTGTCTAGGAAGATCATCCAAAAGTGCGGGTTGACATTAGGACCCATGATTAAAGTTATGATGGTGGTGGAGTACGCCGCCATGGTGGTGCCTCCAGCGAACTGCACCATGACATAAGCGTGGATCATAATAATGATTGGTTTGTGGAACTCTGGTTTCTGCACCGTCGCCATTGCAGTCTTCACGCGGTTGGGTTTCCGACCAAGCTTCTGTTCTTGTTTTGCTTTTTCGAACACCATTCTGGCGTGAATCATTTCTTCTAGTTCATTGTCTTCTTCTTCTCCGCGCAACCAATGAAATACATCTCGGCACTCATCGTATTTTCCCCTAGCGACGAGCCAGCTGGGTGACTCAGGGGAGTATAGAGTCATAACCAGGCTGAAGAATGAGAAGAACACGCAAACCAGTGCGGTTTTCTGCCAACTGAGAAGAGATCCCAGCACGTGGACGAAGAGTATGCCGAAGGCTTGTGTCAAGGAAACGGTCGTGAGAAAGGCTCCTCGGTTCTTTGGACTGGCGTACTCCCCGATCAGAATTGAACGTAGAGGTGAGAGCATGCCGATGGAGAGGCCTTGTAGTATTCTGCCGATGAGTAGGGGCTGGAAAAAATGATTTTGGTTTTAAAGATTTAATTCATAAATACTTATTCGTTTGGCGTTAGAGAGTCTGTAGATTTTTTTGAATAAAAGTAAACTGAGTAGCAAAATTTAGAAAAACGGTAGTAGTATATTGACCTACCTCATAACTAGTCGCCATCATAGTGATGAACCAACCAATGAGAACAGGCATGGTGACGGCCAGGTGAGCAATTCTTCTGCCAAACCGCTCCATAATAGGTGGCGTGATGAAGCTGCCCATTAACTGGGTCACGCCTAATACTGATGCTGTAAGAAAAACATTCAAATGACACGCTTGAAGTGGAACTATTCTATTACATTTCTTAAGGGAAGTATTTTATTACGTATGGGCAGACTTGACCATGACCTACCCAACTATAATTTCCGGAGATAACTTCCAAAATGTTAGTTAAGGTTTTCGGTTGCCATACATTATGGCAAGGCTGGGTAATGCGATGATGATTTCACAATATTTACTGATGCTATGTGATCATAATGGCAAATAATAAGGATTTTGATACCGCGCCACTTATCATTGCCAGCTTCCCGTAACTGTCTTTTGAACCCAGGACGTTAAAAAGCTATAATTTGAGTCCACTTTGACGGAAGAATCACTTGAGTTGGGCAGCAGTTGGTTCCTTACCTAGCCATGAGGCCGCAGTCTTGCTCATCGGTATCTCGGAGTTCGGCAATAGGAGCTGTGGCAGCAAGATGGCGGGGTAGCCGATGACGCAGCCGTGCCCTATGATGTTGCTGCCCACTGCTGCCGTCACGAAACACTGGGAAACAAAAATATTTGTTGGTGTCTTGGAATAAAGCAAGAGTGAAGATCAGTTCGAATGTTAACGATTTTCTTCCTATTTTGATTATGGCTGATCACATAGCCGTCATTATACATACCTACTACATTCAACTAAGTAATAAAGTAACATATTTTTGGTATGTAAAGTCACTGTTTATGGTGTCATGCAATGTAACACATGCAACTAAATAGTTATGCTTAAGGGTGAATACCTACAACAGTACAGCGAAAAGGGATTGTCATACAAAGTTGATACGACAGATGGGCTTTCCTTTAAACTGCCTATACTAGGCTCCAATTTGAAGCTCTGTACCAAAAATCAATTAAATAGGAGCAGTAGTCGCAAATGATTTTTTAAGTTTTTGCCCCGTTTGAACACGATGTATCTTTCCTAACAGCTGATTATGTCTATGCGCATATGTCATGAGATAGATATCCGATACCTAGATATGAGGTCAGTTAAATTTATTTACAAAGGCTGTTTGCGTTTTACTCCGTGTATTTAGTTTGTTTGAAAAAAAAAAACATTTGTATATTTATTTTATACCGTATCGAATTAATACTAAACACGTATAGTATACGTAGTGTAATTTAATGCCCCTCTGCCATATCAACTCTGTATATTATATTTAAAGTTTAGTTGCAACAATTATAATTTGACTTCGTAAAAAACGAAAAAGAATGATGGAATTTTGATATTTAATAATTCTGTGACGAGTATTATGTTTCACAAATGTAACTTTTGGCTTCGCGAGTGCCTTTTTACACCAGTTACATAAAAGCGAAATAATTAATTATTTTATTTCAGGTAACGAACACGTTTTAATCATGGAATCTTGAAAACTACTTGACCTATGAAGATGACATTTTGAAGAACGGATTTTGCGACAGAACCAAATGACGGACAATGGGAAAAAGCAAATACGAGAATAAAGGTCATTCTGTTGTAAAATTTTCATGCCAAAGAGGACAATTATGTGTGTATGTACATGTATTGTGTGTATACCTTTAAACAATATGAATATAGGTATTTGTTTGCTTTGTCTTATATTTTAGATAAAACTGTATTCTGTTCGGTATTTTAATCGGTATTCGATCATAGGGACAAACATGTAATTTTCTTACAAACTATAAATATCGACACTAAGAAAACAAATTATAAGATACCCTCAAACAATTAAAATATGTCATCAATACAGTTTTAGGCCAGTATCGATTGTTGTTAAATATGTATAGATATCAATATTACGATTACAATTTTATTAAGATTTCTTGTACTAATCTAAAAAGTAAAACAAACGACTCTAAACTTAGAAGTTGATGACTTTGGTTCTATTTGTTTGTTGTCGTAAATCTTTCTGAAAATACATTACGTTAGTGAAATAAATATCAAAATTTATTCAGTAGTATTTGAAAAAATCGCGGTCATAAAAAAAATACAAACACATACATACGCGTCGAATAGAGAACCTCCTGATTTGAATTAGGTTAAATACAGACCTACAAAAAATTAAACCGTTAACTTACTTGTCTCCAGAACGGTGAAAGCCCCATCTTCTAAGATCACTTTTAACACAGTCTCATTAAAATTCACACATTTAATTTAACACACAGTTAACTTAAATACTTACTCTAATTTAACTTTTAAAATTAGTATCACAATATAAAAATATCAGCACATTTTTATGAGGATTTGCTTAAAAAACAGTAATAAGAACGAAAGCCTGTTTTATCCGATTAGGAGTCCCATGTTTATGGCAGTGACAATAAAATGAGAAATAAAGTATGCTTATCATATTAACTGCACTCAAAGGATTATATGGAAATATCGGTATCTTAGGGCAGGTCTGCACTGTCGCAGCCACGCTTGCGCTCTGACGACTTGCCTATATTTTACAATATCGTCATATAATTATTAGATCGACGGATAGAGTGTCACTAAAATACGAGATTAAAACTAATTATGATAATAAATCTTATGTCATTAATTGCGTGTTGCTGGCTTGATAATACAGTGTAATATTTGCATGTGTGCCAAGTGATAGATTCATTAGTCATTGTAATAGTCTTAAGAATATATAGATAAATGCTTTTGATTTAGGTTAGTGGTTTTTAAAATGGTTTAGGCGGAAAACTCACCGGGAATCTGCGAAATTACATTTGTTATTGAATCATTAAATTAAATAAGAAAGTATTTCTAATACAGGTTCTTGGTCTTACTTTAAATTGCTGCGCCTTTCATTTATACACATTGTAGGGTTTCTTAAAATTGTTGAGTGTTCCGTCGTCTCAAAAGATTAAGAACCGCTGTTCTAGGTACCTATTTAGTGTTAGTTAGCCACGATCAAAGAGTATTATATAATGGCAACGATATGAGTGCAGATTGGCGTTTCTTTTATGATGCTATAATAACTTAGGTATAATAACTATATAATAGCTATATTTCTGTCGGTAAAAATATGAATAAACCATTGAACCGATTTTGATGAAATTTGGTTCCTTTGGGGTAAGTTTGAACCTCAAGAAAGTACTTACATAGCCTACTTTGATCAAGTGGTTTCATAATTGTGTAAACACTAGATATTAGGCTACAGAACGATGAATAATAAATGACAAATTAATGATTAATGACAAATAATAAATGATTATTGATTATTATTATATTATATTATATATATTATTTGAATGATTGTGATTTTACGATTTTATTGCTTTGAGTTTTTGTTGTTTTGATTTGAGTTCTATTTTTGACTAACATAGTTTTAAGACCTTTGTAACTAACAACTATGGACATTATTAGTCTGAAATAAATGAATTTAATATAATTATTGATTATTATTATTAACGATGCCCTAATTTCCTCTTCCTTGTCACCACACCCGCCGTTGTCGCCCCAGCCTTACACAAACGATATCTTTTACAACAGCGGCAGTGGAACTAAGCGATACTATTGACGTTTATCTGATAGATACCGTGACGATGATGCGCCGTGGTCCACGCGGCGCTCGGGTGCTGCGGCGTGTGACGTCAGCAGCTCATGATTAGCAGGATTTTGGAGGACTGTGTAACTTATTGTTTAGTGCAAGTTAGTCTTCTGTTGAACATTGACATAAAACATCTTCATGTGGTTCAGCCAATATTTATTATCTTATTATGTGGCAGAATATCCTCCCGACTAAATTTCCAAGACTAGCCGAGAACATAGGTGATATTATATTGGACAAGCGTGTGCGCAAGCGCTGGTGCACTCCCTCTTCTCTAATTTTAAGAGTCCAGTGAGACTGCTATCTGACACGGCCGGAGAGAGATCAGGCGCAGGACAAACGGTTTTAGGTGCTGCAACAGAAAGGGCCCACCCAGCCCCACTTCAGTCTTGCAGCTTTAAGATCGATGTGTCTGTGATCGTGTTTCTGATGTGGTCCGCCAATTACTTAAATTAAATTGAATAATTAAATAAGTACTGCAATGACTGCCTCGTTGCTCTAGTGGTCGCAAAGCGCGACTGCTTAGCATGAGGTCCTGGGTTCGATTCCCAGGTCGGGCAATGGTTATTGGGTTTTTCCATGAGGAATTTCTCAGTAGCAGCCTCGGAGTCTGGATTTGTGCCCGGTTGATGGCAATAGGGTCGCCCCCTATTACATGGGACGTAAACATAACTGGATATATGTAGGTGTATTAATGGGTATACCTCTGCCTAACCCTTCGGGGATTATAGGTGTGATGTTATGTGATGTTATGTTAATGCAATATAATAAAATAATCAGAACAGGCTATTAATTTACTCTTATTGTTATGGCTCGAATAAATAAATAAATTGTGCATTTTTTATTATAGGTACCTACTCTACTATTTTTGTAATGTGTTTGTTGTACAAACAAACTAAACGGAAAGAACAACTAAACGGTATGGAATGGTATCTTCAACTTTTTGACTAACTAACTGACCGAAAGAACCAACCTACACATAAAGACTGTTTTAATTATCATACCTAATCACTTAAATTAGAGTTAAATAAACTGTAAATAAATAAAGTTTAGTATTATCTAACATTGTAAAACTGTAATTTATTTGCACTTTTATGACGGAGGATTTAGGAAATCTTTATTGCACTTCATTACAGGTATCTATGTAGTTCAGGGTTAAAAAAATGATTCTAGAAATATTTCTAGGAATTTTTCTATATAAATAAAAGGCAACCGTACTGACTGACTGATCCATCAACACACAGCTCAAACCACTGAACATATTGCGCTGAAATTAAGCACGAGCTAAGAAAGGATTTTCCAAAATTCATCCCTTAAAGGATGAAACGGGGGTCCGAAAATTACGTGAACGAAATCGCAGGCAAAAGCGGGTTAAATTATACGTTTCATGAACAAGTTATTTCCAGCAAATCTGCTTCTTAGTTTGTCAAACAGGTGCGAAGATTAGAGGTTGTTACCTATTATTGTCATTGATTGACAATTGATTGATAAACACGAACAATACACTTTGTTGTTCTTACTGAGAGCGACGGATTAAGTAGGACAATCACACTGCTTATCAGCCGCCTAAATATGTTTTATCTATACCTAACTAGCTTAATAGATCAATGAAAACAATGAATAGCTGATAGTGTTTTACGGATTACTTATTTAAAGATATCAATTGTCTACACTGATCAAGTCGAGACATGGTATAATAAAATAAACCGTAATTTCTTAATTTATAATACTTTGAATATATTTCACGTGACATTCGCTGTGATATATTAAGTCACCACCTTTCCATTTTCTCCATCTGCCTTCAACGACTCTCGTTCTTCTTCAACTGCCGTTTTTCCTCTATACTCATCCTCGATCTCCTGCAGGGTCCTGCCTTTCGTTTCTGGCATCAGAAACCATATCACAACCAGACAGTAAGTCAGCAACCCAGCATATACCAAGTAAGTTCCCGTTATACCCACGCTTTCTACTAGACCAGGGAAGGTTTTGAGGACCAAGAATAAGGTACCAGCTACTGATACCAAGCTGATGCTACCAGCCATACTTCTGTATTCTAAGGGAAAGACTTCTCCAGCTATCACGCTCGGCAGAGGCACCATACCCACAGATACGGAGAAGATATGTAGGTTGACCAGTATACCTGGGATCCATATAGCCTCATAGCTCAATATACCCTGCTCTTTCGAGTACACGTAAGCAACTATCGCCAAATGACTGGCCACACAGAGTCCTCCTGAAGCAAACAGCATGGTTCTTCTCTTAAATCTATTTATGATATAAATTGCTAATGTATTTACTAGTATTCTTTGGCTGTCGAGACCTATCATCCAGGCGTCAGCATTGACATTTGGATTCATGATTAGTTTGATGATAGTTGTGGCGTAAGCAGCGGTGCTGGCTCCTCCTGATAACTGCCCCATGGCATACGCATGGACCATCAGAATAATCGGCTTATAAAACTCCTTCTTCTGCACAGTCGACATTAAATCTAACTTCTTTTGATCTCTCTTGGACTTCTCGAAGTTAACCCTCGCTTCTATCATGGCTTCCAATTCTTGTTCTTCTTCGTCACCTCTCAGCCAGTGGAATACTTCTCTGCATTCGTGAAATCTTCCTTTAGAGACAAGCCAGCTTGGAGATTCTGGCGTGAACAGTGTCATGACAAGACTGATGAAGGGAAGAAAGAGGCACACCAGAACAGTTCTTCGCCAGCTCAGGAGAGATCCTACGAGGTGGACGAAGAAGATACCAGACCCTTGGGTAAGGGATATGGTGGTGAGGAAGGCTCCTCTGTTCTTTGGGCTGGTGTACTCGCCGATGAGGATTGAGCGAAGAGGCAGCATCATGCCAAATGAAAGGCCGCCTATGATTCTTCCGAGGAGGATTACCTGGAATGTTCAAATGGTAATTATAGCGGTGTTTTTTTTTAACTGCAGCCTCAATCCGATAACAATCCCATTTTTTTTTATCATGAACACGAGCAGAAACATAGTCATGTGTAATAATATCAATAAATAGTAATTGTGGTCACCAATTGTTCGATGCGCTGTTTTGTACATACTTAAGTGACGATGTATCAAACTACTGGGTACAATACATTGTAACCTGCATCCAAAATATTTAAATGGGTGGTTTAAATATAACTTTCAGAAAATGTGTAAATGGTTCTCTGTGGTAGACAGCGCCCAGTGTTTTTTTTTTCCATACCGGTCTACAGGTCTTGTAAAAGAGTAGGTCTTACCTCAACACTATTAGCTAAGAGTGTAGTCAGCCAGCCCACGAGAGCAGACACGCTGATCGTGTAGTGAGCTATCTTTCGTCCGTAGCGACCCATTATCGGGGACGCGACGAAGCTTCCGATCAGCAGGGTTATGCCGACCACGGATGCTGAAACATTAACATTCATCTTTAAGGAAGGAGTAAAAATGATTTAAAAAAAAAAACCAAGGCCAAGTGCGAGTCGGACCACGCGCTAAGGTTTCCGTACATTTAGGGTGTGGGAGTCTCCCGTAAAGCGGTATCAGAAATACTAATCATCTGTGAAAATTTCAACTGTCTAACTATCACGGTTCATGAGATACAGTCTGGTGACAGACAGATGTACAGATAGCGGAGTTGGCGGTTTTGGTTCTGCTTTTTTTGTACTGCCGACTTTCGAAATTAACTTAAAAAATAATATCGGTTTTTAAATGACAGTTCTCACGAAAGAAACAGCAAGGAACCACCTAATCGAGAACTCCTTCTTTTTAGGCAGTCGTTTAAAAAGATAAATAGAGATAACGAGTTAAAATATCGTCTTTCAATCCTTTAGCAAACTGTGTCGATATAGCATAAATTACCTATACCGGTTATTGCAGTATTCGATAACGATACGATAGACATATGCAGCTTATGCTACTTGGATACACTGATAAAGGAAGGAACAGGATAAGAGGAAAATGAAAATGCTATGACAAAAGAAGACCGATGATTGGAGATGATGTCGTGGGGAATCCCGTCTGTTTGCTGAATAATAAATCCTGATCACGGCATTATACAAGAAGACTTACCAATCCAAGAGTCAGCCTCCTTACTGGTCTGTATACCGGAGTCAGGCTGGTGCAGCTGAGGCAGCAGGACTGCGGAGAAGCCTATCACAGCGCCATGGCCGATCAGGTTGATGCCCACCGCTGATGTTACGAAACACTGGAACAGGTGACTGCAATCATTGTCATCTTCATCATCATCATTTGAACCGAAGATGATGAGGGGTTGGTGGCTGGATTTTGCCTTCACACACTGGGCTACTAGTAGCGGTTACTTATAGTGGTTGCGAGCGATGGCTCTGCGATCGATACCAGACCCAATGTACGAAAAACATGTATAACTTGCGGCGGGTAATAGTGTCTCTGTGTGCGGCCGCATTCTTCACGGCGGCAGTGTAATATTAGTAGTAGCATCACATATATGTGTTTTGACTGAGTTATTATTAATTCGCGTCTTTTTAGTAACTTACAGAATGCCAATATATTTTTTTGTATTGTATAATTTAGTCATGTATACACAAAAATGTGTAAACTGTGGTTACTTGTATTTGAGTGAGCATTTTATAATACAAACGTAACTTGTACCTACAAGTTTATATCTTGTCGATGTAGACGATTATTTCAATGTAAAATAATGGCGAAATGTTGGTGTACTAATGGGTACAACCCTGCCTAACCCCTCGAGGAGTACAGGCATGGTGTTATGTGTATTTTAATTTATCGCTTGTTGGTATTCCTCAAATACATAAATATACGAAATATATTATAAACTCTAATGAATGATTTTCACCACCACAAAAAAATAAAATGTTACAGCAATGTTACGCAAATGTAGCAGACTTTTTCATCTGAATGTGAATGTGACTCGTAAGTAAGACAGATACCTTTGTCTTACTCAGAAAAAAAACTCAAAACAACATTAGCGCACACTGATTCCAGTTATCAAGCTGTTTGCACAGTTTATTATTATCGATTTATCATTCGTTCGATGATCGATAAAAAAATCGAACAAACGATAAATCGAACAGCACTGCCAAAATGTGTGTTATCAGCTTGTTATCTAAATGAGTTGATAGGTACTGTTACGTTGCATGTGAAAAGACTGAAAGCCAACCTCAAACATTTTGAAAAATACTTGTATAATTAGGTACAAAAAATTCACTCACCTGTTTTAAAAATGGTGAAAATCTACTCTTCCCTCTCGTCATTTTTATCCGCTAAAAAGTAATGCACTCACTCAATTGACACGACACAAAAAATTTGCAATTTCGGTATCTGATCTACTTCTGGTATCAGCCATGATAACATTGAGGCTTACACAAACACGCCGAACTGAATGGAGTGACAACGCGGAAAGCGAAACTCATTTCATAATCATTATTTGCAAACATCAACACAGAATACTATGCGCTATTATTTACACTTTCTTGACACGTCATGACGTCACTATTTCTTCAAGGTTGGCGGATAGACTTAGAAGAGGGATTGGTGATCGCAAATACCCGACAATTTAACTATCATTCAAATTTTTAGCAGACGAACTGGGGGCTTAGACAAAGTAACATCGCTTCGTCGATTGACCACGTGACTTAACGCGGCTTATGTCAATCCCATACATTTTAGTCTTTCATGTGGTTATCGCATCTTCGATTGACCACGTGACTTAACGCGGCTTATGTCAATCCCATACATTGTAGTCTTTTCTAACTTCGTTATCGTTTTGCAATTGTTACATTGTCTAAGCCCCCTGGCGATTTATAAAAAAAATAATAATCGAATCTGAATAAAAACACCACACTTGAATAAACTGGTTGCCGATTGCAGTTATTTTGTTGGTGACTAAACAAATGACGATAAATGCAAGTTTATACCATCGTATCATGACATATTGGAAGAGAAATTGTTTTGAAGCCACAGTTTCACTAAACGTTCACTTTCACAGACTACCAGACTATTAAAAGAACCAATGTTTACACTGCACAACGCCGCTGGCGTGCTGTTTAATTTTAGCTCGCATAGTGACTGGCGCCTGAGCAGTCATTCGCATGACCTTTCACTGATGACAATAAAGACAATCGAGTAGGGTTCTGTACTGAATAATGAAATAACGGAACATTTTAGAACATAAAGAGGTTTTGCGGTTAATTCGTAAGTCTGAAAATATACTGAAAAATCAATTTTGAAAATGAAAATAAACTGGATTTTATGTCATGCCATAGTTTGTTTAAAAGCGAAAGGTCACTCACTCACTCATCACGAAATATCGAAAACTGCTTTATGTCTAAAAAGATAAAATTTGCCAGTGTGGTAGTTTATAGTTATAGTAAAAGGGGATGAAAAGGGGGTCCAATGTTCGTATGGGGAAATGAAGTTTAACGCGCACGAAGTCGCGGGCTAAAGCTAGTTAAATAGATAGGCACTTGTAAATGTCAAGGATCCCTTATCGAGATCTAGCTCACAAGTATAAAACCAGTTTTTGATTCGAGGAAAAAATTGTTGTCCTCTACAGATTTTCAAGGATGTATTTTAAGCTTTTTGTATACAGTGTAATTGAAAATATATGAACAACTTTTACTATGAGACCAACCCAGAAATCATGAAAAAAAAATCAGCTGTTCCCCTCAAAAATGCTACATAACCAGATCGTAATGTATGGATCAGCTGATTTATTTTTCATGATTTCATGGTTGGTCCCATAGTAAAAGTTGTTCATTATGATGAGTACAATGACCCCTTTTAAGGTTGCGGGTACATTTTCAATTACCCTGAATACATAAATAGTTAGTTAAGTTATATACATAACGTACTCACTTACAATTACAGGGGTAAATTCTACTAACTTTTAGGAACGACTGCATTCTAATTTTAGCAGCAATCTGTCAAAAATCCTTCTAACTACATACATATTTTGACATTGATTGTCGCAGAGTTCAAATTGTGACTACATCAAAGACTATTATTATTGTATTGGACTAGATTTTGAACGTTTTTATTATTATTAAAAGTTAAAAGCTTTTATTTAACTTCACCTGTATGTATGTATGTATGTCCTGGAATTTTGCAATCAATATTTAATCCACTTCTACTAAAGCTATCGAGCTGAAATTTGGCACACACGTTTGATTTTGATGACAATGCATGATTATGATAAGCATGACGTGTTGCTGCTGCCGGGATTGGCTCCAGATGACGAATACAGCCTGAAATTTTTGTAGCAAAAACTTATTTTATAATTAACAGAATTTATTACAACGAGATGTCAACGTCACTTTCTTGTGTGACCTTCGCTGCGCTAGTTAAGGCGGCACACAGTTATACAAGTATGGTATAGTATAGGTATACCTACAACATATTTTCTGTGTCAAAGTAACTTTATTCAATTGCCACTAATGCCATATTCTCTTGTGAATATACATACATTATTATTATTCTCCTGCAATAAATAATGTACGCACATAATTACATACATACATAACATCACGCCTGTAATCACCGAAGGGTTAGGCAGAGGTGTACTCATTAGTACACCCACATTTCGCCAGTTACATAATTACAGTACATAATTCTTTATTACAATATATTTAAAAAAAAAGAAAGAAAGTAATAAATAAAGTAAATGCGTCCCGCGGCCCTACTACGGGTCGACAGATGGATAAAATTTATTATTTATACATGAGAATATGGTGAAGTGCAGAAATAAAATAATATAAATCTGAGAAAAAGAAAATCAAAGATTCTATAACATTATATGATTTTTGTTTTTTTTTTTTATGATTTGCACGACCGGAAGGTTGAATATAGTGTAACAAACATTGTTTAACACTGATGTAATATCCTATATTCTGGCAAATAAAGTTATCATTCATTCATTCAATGTTGAAGTAAAATAAAATTGAATGTTTAGTAATAGCCGTTCTCTAGATATGGAACCCTAAAACTAGAAAGAGGAGCCACCGTATAAGTATGTTGCAGGAAATAAAATTATAAATAGGCATATATTTTCTTAATAATATATAAGGCAGCTTAGGTATTATAGGGGGCGTACATAATAAAAACTTGATTTAAAAAATACAATTTTAATAAACAATATCACATTTCAGTATCAATATTCAGTAATATTATAAAGTAGGTAATTACATTTAATACTAATTAAGATATTTTTTCATAATTACAATTCCTTATTTAATTACTTTGTAATCTAATCCGTATGACCTATAAGATTATGACATCAATGCGTTATTTATAGGCAATAAAACATAACATTACGCTTGTAATCCCCGAAGGGTTAGGCAGAAGTGTACCCATTAGTACCGCCACATTTCAAAGTTTCATGTTTAAAGTCCTATGTAATAGGGGGCGAGCCTATTGCCATCAACCGGGGACAAATCCCCCGAGACTGCTATTGAGAAATTCCTGATGGAAAATCACAATAACACTTTGCCCGATCTAAGAATCAAACCCAAGACCAGCAGCAGTCGCACTTTGCGACCATTAGACCAACGAAGCAGTCCGAATAATGCTATTTAGAGTATATTTAAGTACTTCTTTTGTAAAAAGTGGAATAATAATTCGCAATTAACTGTCATGGTAATTTTTCTCTATGTTTATCTATTTAATGAGACGGCAAAAGGGAAACGATATGGTAAATGGAAACTTAAATATGATTGTCGGTTGTAAAGCACGGCGTCGACACGGCAACTCTCAAGCCGGCCCGGATAGCCTCAAAAACATTAATCTTTAGCTGCTAGCACGCCGCCCGTAAGCCGTCACCTTTTTATCTTGTCATTAAAAATATATATTTTAACGAACATAATTTAAAGCCATAATTTGAATGACAATTTATTTGCTAAGTTGTTATAGTAAGCAATAAAAACCTTTAGTGTATATTTTCTTTCAACTTGCGAGTTCCTCAATAAGGACCCAATTTTCTAAGGTGATAAAATATCACTTACATGAATTTAAACTATTAACTTTAAATCACAGAATCTGGTTTTAGATCTATCATCAGTCACGTGGAGATTTCTCAACATCCACCTTATCCTTCAAACTCTGCCTCACTTCCACCTCTTCTGGAGCCAAAGTATTTCCTCTGAAGTGGTCTTCAATCTGCTGCAGAGTCCTACCTTTAGTCTCTGGCAGCAAATACCAGACTACACACAAGTTATATGACATGGCTGCTGCATACACAGCATAGGAACCATGCAGTCCTATGCTGTCTAGCATAGCGGGGAAAGTTTTCGTGACTAAGAAGTACCCAGAGGCTATGGAGACGATACTAATGCTGCCCCCGACACTTCGATACTCCAGAGGAAAGATCTCCCCAGCGATGACGTAGGGAAGGCAAACCATACCGACAGCCACAGTGAAGAACTGTATGTTGATCAGCAAAATAGGCAGCCATGTTGCTGTGTAAGTTAGCCATCCCAGGATCTTAGCGTAAACATAGCAAGCAATGGCTATGGTACTGAGGATACAAAGACCCCCTGTGGTCATGAACATCGTTCTTCGCTTCACTTTATTGACTACGTACACTGCCATAACGTTTGATATATTCCGCTGAGCGTCTAGAGCTATCATCCATACGTGAGCGTTCACGTCTGGACCAGCCAAGTGAGCGATGACCGTGGTTGAGTAACAAGACATCAGAGCGCCACCAGAGAATTCTCCCATCAAGTAACTGTGTATCATTATAACTATCGGTTTGTAAAATTCCTTCTTCTTAAAGAGCACTACGAGGTCTTTACAGTTCGATATTGTAGCTCTTTTCGATTCACATCTTGCTCTTATCATTTCTTCTAATTCTTCGTCTTCTCCATTTCCTCGGAGCCATCGGAAGGTCTTTCTGCAGTCGTCATACCTCCCTCTTGCGGCGAGCCAGCTCGGAGATTCAGGGGTGAAGCATGTCATGAGTAGACTAGCTAGAGGAAACGCGATGAGTATAAGGATAGTCTTCTGCCAAGAGACCAGGGATCCTATGAGGTGGACGAGAAGGATTCCGAAGGCCTGGGCTACGGAGACCGTGGTGAGGAAGGCTCCTCGGTTCTTGGGGCTTGTGTATTCTCCGAGGAGGACCGAGCGTAGAGGCAGCATCAGGCCGAAAGACATCCCGTGGATAACTCTTCCAACGATCATTGCCTGGAATAAAAAGGTAATTGTTGGTCAGTCATATTATTTGATGCTTTACCATAAAAGGTAAATTGTTGGTCAGTCATATTATTTGATGCTTTACCATAGCCAGTCTCAACTATCATTAAAGTGTTACTTATCAGTTCATGCTAGTTTTCGTTCATTCAAGATTTGAGCCAACTTGATTTTGTTTAAAATTTACACTTTTCCATTTTACTTAGACCTACGATATCTTAAAAGGATCAAAACTTACTTCTAAGCTCTTAGACAGGAGTATGACTCCCCATCCGACCAGAATGTTGGCGATGACCACGAAGTGCGCCACCTTCCGACCCAGGCGACCCATGATGGGCGGCGCTATGAAGCTGCCGAGTAGTAGCGTGATGGCTGTCACTGAGGCTGAAATCATTGCAGAAAAATGTTAAAATAACAATTTACTATACATTATAGACTTCATCCATTGGTCGTGATATCGTGGAACGCGCGTGCGTTAACGAAACACAGGGGTGGCTTTAGTTAGTAAGAATCTAACAGACCTCTTCGCCCCCTCAGCGCAAAATTTTATGTACTATAAGGTCACAGCAGGCTAGTTTGGCGAAGGTATTCAGTGTACCTAATGTATTCTGGTAAGAACCTACTTATCTTTTACTCAATCGGTAAAATATTTAATTAAGAGCTTGTGGGTACTGAAACAAAAAATTTCGTCCGTCTATCTGTGAATTACCTAGATTTTGGTCTGTCGTTGGTCTGTATTACACATGTCAGTGGCCTTGGAGCGTGTGTTTTTTTTTAACGTTGTAATTAATTCATTATAAACTACTTAATTTTAATATTTAATTAGATTTGTAAGTTTAAAATTACATTAGCTAAGCGTTTAATTTACATCGAAGTGGAATAAAACTAGTCTTATTATATTGACGTACTACTTCATGTAATGTAAAATTGACAGACCGCATAAAAACATCGTTCCACGGACATAGCTCTAACAGTTGCTCTACTGAAATGGGCAGGGTGGACATTATTTTATCGGTTTGTTGAGTTTGACGAACTGTAGCTTTGAGGTGTCACCACTATCATTAAAATCTAGGAACAAATTTGGAATACCTAATTGGCATGCAACGGAGTGGATCGGTAATGGAACGGTCTGGTGTGCATAATCTCATACTTTTCAATACAAACACATTTTTTTACATTTTTGTGTAGTGTTCAGACCACATAAACATTATAAAACAAATGGAAGCTTACCTACCTATCCAAGAGCCCTCCTCCTCAGTGAGTTTGATGTGGGAGTCAGGTTCCTTCAGCTGAGGCAGCAGGATCGCCGGGAAGCCCACCACGGAGCCGTGGCCGATTGTGGTGAAGCATACTGTAGCTGTCACGAAGCACTGGAAATAGCAATGAATGGTGATTATTAGTAATGGTGGCAACTTGACTCATAACTTATATACAACATCACGCCTGTAATCCCCGAAGGGTAAGGCAGAGGCACCCATTAGTACACCCACATTTTGCCAGTTATGTTTAAGTCGCATGTACTAGGAGCGAGCCTATTGCCATTAACCGGGCACAAGGCTGCTACTGAAAAATTTCTAATGGAAAAATTCAACAACACTTTGCCCGACCTAGGAATCGAATCCAAGACCTCATGCTCAGCAGTTCCTCTTTGCGACCACTAGCCCAACGAAGCAGTCAAGCTAGCTACAGGTGGCGGCGTTTGTGGCTGTCGCGTGTCGCTCATATGAGGCAGTAAATAACGATAGTGTTATAACGATGTATATAGATGAATAGATATAGAGAATAGATATAAATGAAATTCAGTTGCATAGAGCAGTACAACAGTGTTCACCAGCACAAAAGCATGAACAAGCATGATGATTGAAAATTTAAAAGCCACAGAGCTCTTTCTCTTAAAGCTCGTACGGTTCTCTTTTGGTTCATTGACATAAAAATTGTAGAAAACAGATTTGTGGATTGATGACGTATTGCTGACGAAGTTACACACAGGCTATTGCGTAAAATCAGGTGGGTTGACCATCTTTTAGTTCCGTCAATTAAGTACTTACTCAAAAAGGAAGAAACCGCAACTTCCCGACACTCTAGTTACGAAATATCGAACCTAATGTAGCCAAAATTAGGGTCGATATTACATAATTAACTTTTAATTATCTAATACCTATTATGGTCGTGATGTTTCTCCACATTATCAGTTTCTTCATTGTCGAATCTGGTTTCTTTTTAATTAAATATTTAGTTAATAGTTGACGAACTCGCTAATGCACGTGACTACGTCCGCATGAATGTCGATTATAGCAGACAACATAGAGGATGTAAAAGTAGCCTATGTCCTTTCTCGGGCTATAAGTTTCCCTCGTACCAAATTTCATCGAAATTAGTTAAGTGGTTTAGCCGTGATAGTGTAACAGAGAGACATACAGAGTTACTTTCGCAATTGCTAACAAGAAACGTTATTATTTTTTGGACTGATAGACGTAGGGCATCATAAATACAGACTTTTTGTCCGGATTTTGACATAATTTCCGCGTAATTAGTAGGTACCTATAATTAGTTTTTCTAAAAACAAGAGCGTAGTAGGTATGGTCTTGCTTTTTTGTGTATTGAAGTTGATTTTTTGTTCTTTAATAAAGATTTATTTATTTAAACTTTATGCAACAAATGTACAAAGGCGGACTTAATGCCTTCGGCATTCTCTAACAGCCGACCAAAGGTGGTGAAGACTGAAGAGATAACATAGTAGGAGCAAGTTATTTTATTAGAGTTAAAACAACAAAATTAGAGATTAAAAAAATAAAACAGTATTCAAAAATTAAAGGTTAAATGAGTATTTTTGGAAAAAGGCATTCCCATCCCTACCTTCCTACCTGGATAAAAATGTGGTGCTTGTAAAAGTCCTGCGTGCCCTATTCCGACCGAATTTCGGTCTGTGACGGCCAATCTCATATACATATAGGTACATAATTTCCGGGCTGACACAACGTCTACACTTCGCTATGAAGTTGCACTATTCCTCATTAGGAGTATTGTTAAATTCTGTCCCGACATTAAATTTTTTGTCAGTTGTGTAATAGGCAAAATGTCATTAGGTCACTTATTCATTTACAGTGAACTAAAACTCCTCTATACAAATAAATTGAATGACAAATGGAGCTGTATATTGTATGCAATACATAATTATTGTATACTCGTAATTGCACGTGGCATTTAGGTGCGCAATTGTGCAATCTATACAAAACTGAATAAATAAAATTAAAGTGTCTGTTTGTAATATTAAAATGACATCTTAATACTAAATGCATATAGATATGAATGTTTACACGACATTAAATAAAAGAAAAACATTTTTTTTTAAATTGTTTTTTATCCGTATGCTCCAAAACGGCTGAACCGATTTTGACGGGACTTTCAATGGCAGATAGCGATGATGTCATTGATGTTTATAATGTTTCAAGGAGTAACTTAGGCTATCTTTTTAGTGGTTTGGATCATTTGCTATCTACGTCCAACTATAATTCCGTTGTCTATTATTTCATTATCTATTTATTTATTTATTTTATTTATTTATTTATATATAATTAATTTAATAAATGCTAGGAAAATAATAAAATGACATACAAAAAATTAAATTAATAATATTGGCTAATAAATTAAATGTCAAGGTAGTAAAATTAAAATAATATACAATTTTTAATATAAAAACATTTATATGTTCATGTAAAACAAATAAAAAATAACGTCTACAATTCGTTAATGGAGAAAACACACTTATTTAACAGGAATGCCCGAAGCTTTGTTTTAAAAATAAATGTGTAAACTTATTTTAAAATCAATAAATAAATTAAAACTATTCTTGTATAATATTGCTGCTCATTTAGCAGACTATGCTAACCGCAACGTTTTACGCAATCATATTGGTATGCTGTTATACTTTGAAATTGTTCAAGGTAGGTATAACTAATTAATTATACTATAATCGCAGTGTAACCGTTGATTTTTATAGTTCTTTATATAAAAACCAAACACAAACATAATTATATATATAATTAAGTAGTCATATGAATAATGAGGTTTTTTTACCTTTGTTTTAGTTATGTATCTACTGAGTATATTTATACCTAGTAATTTTAAATCAGGGTTTTTCTGACTGTTACAAAATCAAAATATCATCATCATATCAGCCGTAGGACGTCCACTGCTGAACATAAGCCTCCCCTATAGATTTCCATTGGGTCGCTCACCGTGACACGCTCGCATCCAGCGCGATCCCGCGGTCTTCATCAGAAGAAAGAATAGAAGAAGAAGAACGAGCTGCTTTTTTTAATTTGTTTAGTCTAAAAAAGAGGGACGCAAAACTGTTTTTCCCCAGATATACCTAACGAACAACAATATACGCAATCGATGTTGTTTTTATTACATAAAAAAGGCACAATAAATGGTTTTGACACGATCATAAAAATCTAATTTAGTTAGAAATTGAGGAAAATCGAACGATTTTTTTGACTTTAATTAAAATGGAAACAGGATGTCTTCATTTTTATTTTTTACCACGCATTTATACCTTATATATTTGTATATAGTTACCAGCCTACCATTTTACCACAGTAGAGCAAAGGCCTCTTCTGATACAGAGAAGGCTCGAGCATTGATCACCACGCTTGCTTAAGGTCGACTGGCAATTTCAGATTCCAGATTAATAATAAATCGATGTTGATATTTATTTATTTTACTTTAATTATCACGGTTACAATGGTTTAACCATTATTTAAGACGTAACACTTGAAACCGATGAAAAGAAAAATACAAGTACCTAATAAGTAGTAATAAGTTTCCCTACGATGTTTTCCTTCACCGATGTAAGTGATGTCAAAGATAAACTATCAAGAAACTTGTTTTTTAACAGCAACATAAAATATAGGTCATCTTGTTTATATAATTATTTATTCTAATATACTTCACAATAACACTAAGTTACGCAAAATTTAAAAGTAAAAAAAATGAAAATTTAGCGCAACTTACTTGTTTCAAAAATGGAGAAATCCTTGATTTTGACATCTAAGCACATAAAATTATTCACTTATTTAACTTTTGCGTGTGACATGAATGCAATAAAGAGATTTAATTTGATTTCAACACTGACATAAACCATAAAATAATTGTAGACATAAGTGATATAATTATTATATAAAAATTGTGATATAATTTATTATATGAACATTATTTTTTCGAAAATCGACTCCTCACACGACGGCAATAGAACTACTGAATAGAAATAAACTTCACCAGTTTTGTTCTAAGAAAGATACTTAATTATTGTAACTTTCACTGCTTACGTATATCCAACTCTATCACAGCGTGTTATGGTTGTTTTTGGTATGCGAAGCTACTATGGAGTTATGTTCGGAATATTAATTCGACCGGTTTTGTAAAAACAACATGGTGGTGAGACATACTGTTTTTTGTGCCCGGCTTTTCTTATAAAAAATCCTTAAAATATTTGAATAAGTTGTAATGATGCCGAAACACAGGCAAGTCCAAGTTATTTCCTACTTATTCTTTAAAAAAAGCCTTGTAAAAATATTTACGAATTATTGTCACATACTTCAGTAAAACCGAACTGGAAGCTGACCCCAAGATAATTGGGAAAAAGACTAGGCAGATAATGATGAAGTACTTCAGTAAAAGTAAACAAGAAAAAATGAACCCATAAGTACTTAAAAGGCTTTTTATCATTATCAAAAAACTCATTTTTTTTTAAATTGCCAGTTGATTTCTATCTTAAGGCTTCAATAATAGGTACGTGCTATATGTACCTATGACGAATGGACTGACGATGACGAACGCCTGTTTACCCGGCAAAACCCCAATGTTAACCAGTTTTAGTAAAAAAGTAACCCCAAAATTTTAATTAGGATATTACAAGATCAAATTATTGACAGCTGTTGTTGATCCGCCTGACAACATAGTGATTATGAAATCATAAAAAAGTAATACTATGTGGCAAGGAAAAATATACGATTTATGCACCTATATACCTACATAATATGTCTATTTACATGTTTGTTAAATCTTAGTTTAAATATTTCTCTGCATTTTGAAGCATGTAACAGTTTTTTGCCCCTAATAAAATAAATAACTACTTTACTAGGAGTTTTGCTATTCTGTGTGAATAAATAGAAACTTATTTAGAACGATTTTTTTTTCTTCGTTTTAGTCAGAAAAGAACAGGGTGACGATCCCTTATAGATTTTAGCACGAAATTATCTAAGTAAACATATTGATTAATGGAAGCAACTTTCATTTTATCTAGTGGGATAGGTATTAGGTATCTTCTTGTAAGAATTTATAGGATTCTTCTTATTTTTGGCATTAACAATATTCAAGAAAGTGTCGAGTCCCGTATGAATTTAAACAAAAATAAGTAAATATAAAACTTTACACGTATTTAGAATTGAGGTATATAGCTGGCTGCGCACAATGCTTGCTGTTACAAAACTGTAAATTTCGCTACAAAAAAAAACCTGTGCGTTTCTTGTACTATAGAAACACGGCAACAAACATACAGACAAGCAAAACAAGACAGTAATATATTGCATAAAATGTTTTAATTCTAAATAGGTGTAGAATATACGACAGAGCGTTGGACAACCTTACCACAGTGTAACAAATAACAAGGCTGGTCGGCTGGTAGACTGACATATACATGAATAATTTATTTATTCTGTGATTTGGATTTTAATACGTCATGACGAGGTTTTCGTTGATGTATTGCTCAATTCAGTCTAGTTGACCCTACCTTTGTAACTAGAAGAGGTACGTTGTCAGATATTCAATGACATAGGTAAAGTAATAAAGATCTCATCAGGGAAGTCAGTTTAAATTTTCATTAAATTATCATATTAATTATGTAACTAAGTAGGTACATAGTTTTATTCACAATGTTATAAAAAAAACAACACCTTGATCACAAACTAGACTAAATTTAGAGAATTGTCATCTCTTACTAACATACAGCGAAAGGAAAGGACGGTGACATTTAAGAACTAAGTTAGCGATGTCAAATTAGTTTTGCCTTGAACTATTCCGTATTTTTAATCCATACGTTTTTTTTTTACCTATATAATTGTATGAATGTGTCAGATTGACTAAATTTGACAGCTCTTATTTACATTTGTCTCTTTCTTGTTTTATTAGACAGAAAAAGATGAAAATAGTCTAATTTTAGTTTAGTTTGTGACCAAGGGAATCGGCACCAATATCAAACTATAAATCATGTTGAATACTTTACTGGAATAATTAAATTTAAAAAAGATTTGTGCGGTCGGGAAATCTCCGTGTATAACAGAAAAAGACAATGAAAGAAAAAGAGAAAGAACCACCTCAAGGGGGCATAGAACTTTTTCATTTTTTTTCTCTTAATAAGCTCTACGCAATACTTATTAGAAATATCGTCCCAAAAAAGACGAACAAAAAAAAAACAAAAAAAAAATGGCGACAACTTCAAAAATTGGCCACACACAAACAGACAAAAGTTTAACTTAATTTAAATAGATGTTATTCAAGTATTTACCTACTTGTACGTCATCAATGCACTTACCTACTTAGTACCAGATATTAGATAATCTTACTTATGTTAAGCAGGTTAGTGATCGAGAGGCGCGTGCGCACAGAACGACAACTGAGACCAGTACCTAATGTAACATGAACATTTAGCAGGAATTTTTACTTGGAAAGGACGAGTCCTGCTAATCTGCTGTCACTGCTGGCAGCTGTCTTCGTTGTGGGATGACAGCTCACCACAAGCTCACTTGAACCTCACTTCAAAAACTTCGGCTTCGAGGCTTCCAGCGAGCTTTTTACAGAATAGCACTGTAGTTTTTCTATGACGAACAGTTATATCATAGACTAGCTTTTGCAAGCGACTTCGTCTGCGCAAAAATAAAATAAAATATAACCTATGTTACTCGCAAATAATGGAGCTTACTAATGGTGAAAGAATTTTTAAAATCGGTCCAGTCGTTTTTGAGTTTATCCATTACAAACAAAGAAACTAAAATACAAATTTTTCCTCTTTATAATATTAATTTAGAAGTGTAGAATTAAGTACGTCAGTGTTAATTGTAAAGCATGAAATAAAGCGTTAAAAATAGGTTAAATATAAATAGGTAGGTACTCTTTCATTTTCTTTATACATCCTAGCTTTTGTCCGCGACTATGTCCGCATGAATGTCGGTTTTCGCGGACGGAGACGAAGTCGCGGAATAAAAATTGGTCCTTTCTTGGGGTTCAAATTAACCCCGTACCATCGATTAAGTAGTTTAGTATGTAGTGAAAGCTTAAGAGACAGACAGAGTTACATTCGCGTTGTCTGTACGGTCAACAATGAAAGTCGATTAACATTGACTTAAATACTACATAATTTATCATCAATATCACAATTTCGATCAGCATTTCACATGAGATTTAGCTACCTACGTTATTGTTATTAAGATTTATTTGTGTGCATTTATAGGTGATAATCAACTTTAGTGACTAACTGTACCTCTATTTGATTAGTTAATTAATACCATGACAATAAATAAATTGGCCTGCATCACTGATCTTGTAGCCGTATGGTCTCCGGCCTTGAGGTAGTAGGTAGGTTCGATCTCGATTGAGATAAGATCGCCAATTGTAGCGGGACATGTGTTTTTAATTACATTTTTATTAATTGCCTGTCGACTCTGGTCTAGTAGTCAGAAGTATGATTGGAAAGACTTGAAACTTTAATTAAGAAACTGTTTTTTGATGATGAATTAGTTTATCTGTACGACGACGTAACCCACAATAATAAATTATGTCCAACTAATGTCATTAATTAGGCCAAACGCCTGCCGGGGTTACCGAACAGGATACCGTGGCCCCGGAACGCAAAGGGCAACATAAGGAACAGGGTGGTTTTTTAGTCAGTAAGTCTGACAGTCCCTTCTGTCCCACTCAGGGTGGAGTCATTTGATGATTTTTACCACCTAAAAAAAAAAGAACATATACATAACACAAAAAGCTGCAAATCTGAAATGGGACTGGCGGGCCATGTCTGTCGAATGCCGTCGGACGCTAAGCGGTGGGCCCACATATCACAAGAGTGGAGCCCTGTTGTTCAAGATAAACTTTGGAAAGTAAATATGAATTGAAAAAGTCACATTGGTACTTGCCTGAATTTGAACCCACAACCAAGTACCTACTAAGGCGCTTTGCACACGGAGCAACTTTTGCAGCAACTGGCAACTGGCAACTTAGTGGCAACTCGCTGTTTACATGTAATTCAATTGGACTGCGCCCACAGAGCAACTCAAGTTGCGAGTTGCGGCAATCGTCAACAGTTTTCAGTTGCGGCAACTAGCAACTTTTTTAGTTGCTAGTTGCCGCAACTAGCAACTGTCAAATATTCGATTTCACACCCTCCCTCCCTCGCCCTGTGCCCGGCATAGTGTTGCCATTAACTTAGTGGTTTTTCCCACTAAGTAAACACTTATTTTTGGGGTAATGTGTAAAATTCTATAATAAAATACTTCTTGATATTCCCCAACTAAATGAGAGAAAATTTAAACCATGCATAAAACGCACACTATCTAATCAAGCATTATTATAAGTTAGATGATTATATCACGGACAAAAATGCTTGGCTAAATGCTAGTCCTGCTCCACAGCCACTCGGGCTCACTAAATAGGATTGTTTTTTAAGAGAATGATGTTTCTTACCCTCTTTTTGTCGATCTGAATAACTTGTACCGTTATCAGTACGATTAGTTTTTCTTTTTTTACATACTACAGTCATCTAACGGATAAGTATACTGAAAGTATTAGTATTGTAAATTTATTTCAATTTTGTTTTTGAAAACCATCAACCTAAAACTTGCCCACTAAAAAATCCACAAGCCACCAGATACAAATTCTGCCCACCAGTCCCAATCCACCAGATCGAATGGTAATACCCCTTAGTTTGCAACACTGCAACTCGGCTAAAAAAGTTGCTTACAAATTGCCAAAAAGTTGCGGCAACCGGCAACTTTATGGTAACTAGCAACTTTTACAGGAAACTTTTAAAAAGTTGCCAGTTGCGTCAACTTAAGTTGCTCCGTGTGCAAAGCGCCTTAGTAGTACTTTTTATTTTTTTTAAATCTCTAATTTTATAGTTTAACTCTCGTACAAATAGCTTGCACCTACCATGTTATCTCTTCACCACCTCTGGTTGGCTGTTAGAGAATGCCTAAGGCATTAAGTCCGCCTTTGTACATTTGTTGCATAAAGTTTACATAAATAAACCAACAAGCATGGGAGGAGGGTGCCTTAACCACTGGGCCATCACGGCAATACTACCCTTTTATAGATACCTCTTCTTGGTAATAAAGTATGCAGGCATATTTCCACGAAGTACCCAAGCATTTCAGTAGCATGTTTCATTTTTACTATCACCATCAGATAATCTTACCAATGCATGTAATATCTGTCAGATTAGTTTGACAGGTCGGTAGCTGAGCACGTAAAGTCATAGATAATGTGGATAACCTACTTTTAGTTGAAGAGTTGTTTATAAAAAGGTTCTTGAAGGAAAATATTGACTGAATATTGAATGTTGCCCCATACAAAGAAAGAGAAATATTCTAGTAAATTATAGATAGAAGATAAAAGAATAGGGAATAGTGTGGGTAGTGACCGATTTTCATAAAAAACACAAATGTTTTTAACCCGATTGCGCTACGAAAGGGTTGTTTTTCATGCGCACTTATCTAAGTACCTACATAATGTATATCTAGGGATAAGATTCAAGTTTTATATTGCTGTTGTAGCAGGACAAAATAAAATGCAAAAAATCTAATAATATCAAATCTGATGCTTCCGACTGTAATTATTTTTTGACTTACGTCATACGGGTATATTTTGTTTTATTTTTTAGATGTGAGATTTTCAAAACCGATATAAGTATAAAAGAAACAAAACTCGCTTCGCGTTTCGCAATTCAAGAGAGGAACCCAAAAAATTTGGCACAGTTCATTAACATCGTAATATATATCGATCACCATCATAGTCCTTCAACTTGGGGGATCGGCAGAACAAGCCGTTATGCCACCGTCATAGATCATTGACAACTTATAGGCATTTTATCAAAGTACGTCAGTTTTGGTTATATTAAGGAGCTTACATGTTATTGAGTTCATACCTAACGCTTATCTTTTGGTTTTTTTTCTAGTTTGCATTGTAATATTGCGTGACAAAAATAACAACAAATAAACATATTAGGGTTGATATTTCAGTAGCCAGATGACTCTTCATCAACATCATCATCAACCTACAACAGTACCCAATAGTTGTACCTATGAAACTGTCATAATATTAATCTTTACATAAAAGTTATCTGACTAGTCAAAGTATTTATTATTTCAATAAGACCATTTACAGGCACTTTCGAATTTCCAAGGAGTCGGTCAGTTGTCCGAAAGATGAAGTTTGAAAATATTTCCTGAGTCTATACTCAGGATATAGTTTCAAGCTTCTAAAACAACAAACCTCAAAACCTGTTTTGAGGTTTGTGTTAATTTAGAAAGAATTAGCCATTAATCATAATTTCGAGGATTATCACAATCCCCAAATACAAAGGAAGAGGAATTTGCCAGAATTTGTAAGTTCCTGGTCGTGGAGTTATGGTGTTACTTTTCGCCCGTGGCTTTGCCTGCGTGGTTTTATGTAGAAGTCGAGTACCTGCCATTGAAGAAGAACGCAACCAACAGAAGTATGCTTCCTAACAGTGAAAGAATTTATGTACGTAATCGGAAAAATACTTCTCTATCAGTACCCTCTTTCAAAATAACAAACAATTTTACCTTTATAATATTAAGTAGTTTAGAATATCTAAGTATAAGGATACTGGATACTGTTTTTATTGCGGTAAACACATTAAGTTCACTAATTATTCGATCAAAACAACTGCTGACTCAGTGGATTTTACATTGTAATTACCATCAGAGTTACTTTGTTCTATAGTTCGCTCTGCATTTAATGTGCGAGGATTTCTCAGTTTGGTGTCAGTGGGCGGTTGGATTTATTCAATTCTATTGATACTTTTGTAGGTACTTATGTACTACCTGTATAGTAATAATAATATAATTCGATCTTTACTTATACTTATCCATACTATATATAACACTGTCTATCTGTTACGCCTTCACGATTAAACTACTGAAACTATTTTGATGTTTGGTACAGGCTAATTTGAACCCCAAGGAAAGACATACACTACTTTTTATTCGTCTGCGATAACAGATACTCGTATTTATGCGAATGAAGTCGCGGGTTAAACCTATATAGTAACCCACATATACATATAACAGCACGTTTCGATCTACAGGAGGAGCAGTAACCAATGTCGTAACTAACGCAGGTGAAAAAAACCTCGCAGTCCAAGTCGTGGACAACTTAGTTAATTGAATGTGTGTAGTGATTTATTTTAATAAGTATATACTAGACATGTACCTAAATCATGTCAGAGGCCCTTGAGGCGATTTAGAAACTCTGACACTAGGGTGTGTGGGGTCCTAAGACCTTACGCCCGCACGACAAAGAAGTAAGATGTACCTACTGTATGTAAATACATAGGTACCTAGTTATTTTATAAGATGATAAAAATTAAATATAAAAAATACAACACGGTTGGCTGCTGCGCTGCGCTACGTATCGCGGATTCGATTCCCGCACGAGTCAAATATTTGTATGGCCTACTCGTACTTGTTTTGGATCTGGCTGCTTGTGTATGTGAGCTTTTAAGGAGACATTCCTAGTGTGGGGTAATGTTTAAAAATAAATAACTTAAAACAAAAATATTTCATGTTTGTTTCTCTAAGACGTTCGATAAGTATGTAAGCTCCTTTATATCAAAGCTATCTCGGTTACAACATAACGATAGGTACATACGGATACTTACAGTAGTTCCTGTAATAAAAATTGAACAAAAACTATGGAGACGACTCTGTCTTGCATTTTTATAGAAAGTACTTATAGGCCGTGTAGGTAACCTTTGTAGTAGGTACATTTAATATATTAAAGAGTTTAAATTGAGAACAATTAGTAGGTAAAGTTGGATAGGTCGGTAGGTACTTGCTTACCTAATCTAATAATTAAGTTAAAGTTAATCTCAAGGGAAAAATGTTACCCATTTTTCTATTAATAAAAGAGGCAAAGCTACTGGTTAGTTTAATATAAAGTCAAAGTCTAACAAATATTATATTATACACTTATAACCGTCTTATACACAAGAACTAGTTGTTAGCTAGTTGTTAACTTATTGTGCATGCTGTGGTCTCCTATAAGTGAAGGAGTACACCTATATTGTTATGTCTTGATTTGTGTGTATCTTTCGTTCCCTAATAAATAAAAAATAAATAAAAAGAATAAAAATATAATTTAATCTAGTTGCTTCCTCTGAAGATAGTTTCGTATGGAGAAGAATGGGCGGGAAACTTCGAACATACACTTTTAAAATCATAGTTTTATTTGTAAACATTATCATACAGAATTATAAGTAGAGATGCCTTTTAATTTCGGGATGGCAATGCCATCTATGGGCTATATAGCTAACTACACTTTAGCACCGTACTACGGTCGCCTTATAAAGAAGCTTGAGCAATTATTTGCTTATGAAATATTCATAAACATTGTAAGTCGGTAAGATTTACACTAGTTTCTAAGCTATCGAAAGCAGTTATACTTTAGCAAATGTATATAGACACCTACAACTCTCTAAACCAACCTTACCTTCAGAAGTACATTGAATATACAGAGCTCCAATCATCATACAAGCAAATGATACCACACACAAAATTTATTTTTTTCTTAAGTCCAACTTATCCAAAATATATATTCCTAACACGACTCCACAGCCCCGCAATTCCTCAAAAGCTAGGAGCGGTCCTCCACGCATCAGTAGCGCTCATTCTGCAACGAAAACAGGCGGCCGCCGAGCGTCTCCGTCAGACACAATATGTCCTTAGTAGAAGGCGCTTCAGACACCGAGCATAACAAGCAGGAGGAAGAACCCAAGAGCTCACAGAACACCCCCACCGGCACCAAGAAGAAGAACAACAACGATAAAGGAAGACAGGTTAGTCATACATTTGAATGTCATTTTTTTTTTTAGTTAAGATTAATTTCCTTTCCAAAAATACTTGCTTTTTTGTTAAATCCGATTTATTTAGAAGTGTAAAGGGTTCAATTACAAAATAGCGGAAAAGTTTTGGTTTTCATTTTTTTGTGTTTTTTTTTTAAACTAAAATTACAAAAAAAAAATGGATTTATTTCAAGATCTTTAAGCGTTAATTTTTCAAAATAAGCTGCTAAGTTTTTAAACTTTTTATTTAAGATTTCTTTTCTGAAACTACTATTGTTATATTTTATTTCTCCGATTAATTTAAATGTTTAAAGAGTACATCTTATAAAATTGGCTCCATTATGCTTTTTAAAGTTTTCCTTTTTAAAACTATAGTTTTTTGATAGTTTGTAAGAACGAATAGTGTATTTGTATAAAGTAGCTTTCTAAAAAGCTTTGGAGTATTGCAAAAGTTCAAGATTATTGCAAGTCACTTACATCCGATAATTTAAACCCAATATTTAAAATATATAAACATAATTAAAATATCTGCTTGAGCTTTTCAAAAACCCTCGAGTTTGACTTTTGTTTACTTTCGTATTGACAATTACATACATAGGTAGTATATACTAGTTACATTCCTGTTATGTCCAACATCTAATAAATAATAATCAGGGTAAAAAATTGTATTGCCCTTAAAAAAAGAGCCATGGCCATTGCACAGTTATAGGTTATTTGGCGGTTTCTTAAATAAAAAAAAAACATAGATTAAAAAGAAATCAGTTGCTGTGGTACCTATGTCACTTAAATATTTTTCGGGTTTCGTACCTCAAAAGGAAACAACAAAACCTTTATTGGATCACTTTGTTGTCCTTCCGTCTGTCTGTCAAGACCCTTTGAGAACTTTCAATTTTCAAACTGAATTTCATAGGGTTCTCCTAAAAATGGGTTCAGACATTTCTTCTACATACAACATACATTCAGAAAATCAAAATTTCAATATAAAATACCTAACTGACACTTTCTTTCATGATTTCTTTCTTTTCCTTTCTTATATTTTACTGTAAGGTATTCCAGAAAAAGATTTTTTAGACGCTGTTTAAGTTGACAGAACAAATGACTGAATCCAAAAATTAAAATTATATTCCACTAACTTTGCCGGCGACCTCGCCTGAATTATTTACAGATCCCTAATACCTATATTGATAATAAAATAAAGCTTATGTATAGATTTCAAGAGACAACGTAGCTTTCTATTAGCCTATTTTCAGAATCAGACGAGCCATTCAGGAGGTTAGCAAAACAAAAACAAAAAACCTCTATTTAAACTTGAATGCTAACCGATTACGTTGTAACGTAACGTGGGGAACTAATCAAATTCTGCCCTTTTTTTGAATTTCTTTCTAATTTTAGAAAGATAACTTAATTTATCTAAATATATAAGAGCGGTCACTGACTCACTCATCACGAAAACCGCTTGACGTATAAATATGAAATTGGGCAGGGAATTAGTTAGTCCAAAATTCACCCCATAGGGGAATGAAACAAGGAAAAAGTCGCAGGCAAAAGCTAGTTTAATAATAATCTTAATTTTTATATAAAGTCGTAGCATAAAAACATTTTTAACTGTCATATATTTTTAATTAAAATCAACAGTTTTTTTTTCTGTTGGACACCAATAAATTCCCACTAAAATCGTCTTACAATTGGTTCAATAAATACTGACCTAAAGCCACACTATAAGAATTAACCAATTAATGAGTATCACCAATTGATACCATATAAGGTGAGGTACACATCCGTGGGACAACATAAGGCAATTGATGGCAATTTCGACCATTTTCAACCTACTCGCCCACGATTAAATGGCGTAATTATACAATGCCTGTTTTGTTGGTACCGTCTCTAGTAATTGGGTTTACGCCTACGCAATGTATTGCGAACTTAACGATGGCACTAATTTCAATTTATGATTGCAACTTTGTTGTTTTTTAATTGGCAATTTTTATTTAATATTAATTGAAATGGTGGCTTCTGGTTTGATTTTTAATTAAGGAAATAAATACTAATAAAATTCTATTCCTTATAAGACTTACATCCGAATAGGTTCTACAACATACAAATACATAAAATTGATGTGTCTGTTTGCAATGTAAAAATAAATATGAATGTAAGGCAACTAAAATAAAAAATAAAATGTCTGCCTGTTTGTTCCGGCTTATCTCTAAAACTGCTGGATTGATTTTGATGAGCGTTTCACTTGCAAATCGCTAATGTTATAACGAGTAATTTGCTTTTTAAATAGAAAAATATTACATTTTAATAACAAAACTTATAATTCAACGAAGATGTCATGACGTGCCCATATGCACTCATAAACAAGGTCAGGCTCCACTCCACTGACACAGTACCACTATATCCAAATCATAAATCCTCCTGAAGCTTTTGACAGCCGGAAACTAAAAGAACAATGCTACAATTAAGCTTGGAACATTTCTTGCGCATACGCACCCTATGCCCGGTGAAGCGGATCGCAATTATAGACCATTACTGTCGCAACACTATTCATGGGATCTATTGTATTCTTATTAGTAGGTATTATTTTTCTTGATCATTCATACATTCATCGAGTTAACGATTTAAAATTGATGGGTCGACTTTAATGGTAATCGAGTTAGAATAACAAGTATCTTGTGGGTAGGTACTTGTAATTAGTTAGGGTATGTTTCTATATATGTAGTAAAATTATCTATTATACTAAAGACTTTTTTTGTTTAAAAATCAAAGGACTCAGTATTGAACCTTGAGGAACCCCAAACAAATTTTTAACATCTTGGATAGTTTTGATAAACTTTCAATGTATGTAAAATCATAGTAAATGAAATGAACTCCTTGCCAGATGTCAGACTCTTACATGTGGAAGGAACAGATCCATACTCTGATGAAGGGCGGAGAGAGTGAGTCCGATATCTCGGACTCCGAGCACTTCCTGACCAAGGGCGCATTCCTCCTCACTCCCTCCCACGGCCTCAGCATGGAAAAAGCTTCGGCAATCTGCGAGAAAATGGAGTTCAAAGGTTGCTTCTCACTCACGAAGACAGCCACTGGTATCCTCTTTAAATTCTCCAGCGTTGATGACTACCAGATGGTCTTCAAGAAAGGTTTCCATAAAGTTACCGGATCCAGGTTTTATCGGAAGGTAATTGGTTTATGTTTCTAAACTGTTTGCTTTGAAAATGCTTTCTTTTGTAACAATTTCAATTCTTCCTTTCCTGTTTCCTCTGATTTACTGTGACTTTAATTGATTCTCCTCTTCGCCCTTCTACTATCTTTAAATTATTGCATTCAGACTTGGTAATATGTCATTTCAGTTTTACTTACTAATTTTAAAGACCATTCGTATTTGTATAGTTAGTATACATATAAAATTTCATCTAACTTCTTGTGGCTTATCTATTATTAATTCTATTCCGTTTTCCCAGATCGCCATTCCCTGCAGACCTCAAAAGACATTTACCATCTACGTCTACGACATTCCCGATGAGGTCCCTGAGGACGATGTCCGCCACGCCCTCTACAAGTTCACCTCCGTCGTTGAGGTGGTTCGTCTCCACTTCTCCGGCTCCCCCAAGGACGGAAACACTGGTTGGTATAGCATAGGTATCAGTATCGCACCTTTCTTGATTTGCTTGGTTAGCAAAACGCGCTTAAAAGATGATCGGTTAAGTCGCTATAAGGCGCTTCAACAAGTGTATTACAGTTATGTTTGGGTAGTTTTTCGTTTTTATGGCAAACGTTGCGAATGCTATTGGAGCCTGTACCTTATTATTAAAGTTTATTTAAAATTAGTTTTAAATTGAGTAAGATTATACCTACTGACAATAGTTTGACAAATATCAGACACTAACAATTAGGATGCACTTTATCAAAGTTGATGACTAACACATCCGCTGTTTCTTGTGACTCTATACTTTTTGCTTTATATAGTCCTTCATCGTATGTTACATATTTTCATTATATTATTTCTGTTTTTTTCAGGAACCTCCACTCCCAAGCCTATGGAAAAATCATCCTCTCGTGCCCTTACGACCATCGATGGCGAGCTGGTCAGTAGCATGATCCCTAAGGAAGCCACAAGCGTCATTCGCGTCACGTTGGCTAACATCGAGGAAGCTAACATCCTCCTACAGAATGGTCTGGACTTCTACGGAGCCACGTTCTTTCCTACCGAGCTTGCCACGCCAGCACAAGCCGCCAAGCTCATCAAACCTAGCAGGTATCGAATTTTCTTTAAATAGTTAGATGGGTTTATGTTTTTATAACTGGTTTGATAGTGATGAAACTAATAAGCTTCCACAGAGGGTAAGTAGTTATGATCTGATTTCACAAGATAAAAAAGATTCAAGAACTTGCACCAAGCTCTATTTGAATAGTGGAAACAGATCCTGGGAATAATAACTTATAGTCTATAGTCTATTCACAGTATGTACATTTTAGCGATATTGTACTTTTGGGCACAAGCACAAGTTTTTAACAGAACGTTAAAGTTTGGTTGTCCCCAGGGTCACAGGCGGTACTGTATCAGCCAGGGTCCGTGATCTACTGCCAGTGTTCGACCAGCAAGGCTTTACCAAGTTCGCCCCACCGGCCTCGCGCCTGGTTAAGCCAAGATCCAAGTAAACGACCAGAATCTCGCCTGTCATTTCATGACATCGTTCAAATCACTACAAGATATGATTGCGCTTTTGTCAGAGTTTGCTTGCCGCGGCAGAGATCGCGGGCCAGCGACCGCTCGCAACAGAACTCTTCACTTCTTCCTCGTAGTAATTCACAATGTGTCTGACACAATCGAACATGAAATGACAGGAACTAAAATGGAAGAACGCTTTGGACAAGGAAATCGAAACGAAAATAAATAACAACAATAAAATTTCATATTTAGGAGATTGTATTAATATCAACTAATAATGTACATATACAAAAGTTGGAAATACAGTAAATGTATGATTTTAATAGAATCCATGTTCTTAAGTACTTAATTGTATGACAGATGAGTACCGAAATGCATTTAATATTATATTTAACTTAACTAAATAATGTGCCATTTCATAGACACTATTTTTATAATCAGTTTTGTTACCAATTTGTAATAATAAATGTTATTTTCTACAGTTTGTTGTTTATTTGAAATATTTCCAAACTCTTTGGCTTTTCGACTTATACATGTCGAAAACTTAATATTAAATATTATGGTTTTCATAGACGAGGACACACATTAATTGCATTGTCAGCATCTACTTATTTCATTATTGCTTTACATAAATCCTTAAAAATAGTTCATGAAAAATCCGTCGAATACAAAATCCAGAAAAGCTATACTCAAATTGATGTATAAAAGTATTTTCTAACATCTTGTCTTTAACATGGAATGCCATAAAATCTCTTAAAATATCTCAATCATCCTTAATAGCAAGTAGATAAAAAATATATAAGTATTATGGAATATTTTTTAAATATTTATTTATAATCACTTTGAAAATATCAAGTTTTATTTTATTAAATTATCTTATACTTCTAAATTAATATTCCATTACATACAATAGCACCGATCGTGTGTCGATCTTAATTAATTGACTACCTAAATATCACAGTTTCTTTTATTATATCGCTTATAGCGAGCAGCACAAGTTATATTTTGTACATTGTTCTTTCTCCTAACATTATGGCTTGGTCTGGTCGTCATTATATACCTTTACTATTACTATACATTCGGTCCAGTACTTCTCTTCCCATTTCGAAACCTCTCCTCTATTTCTTGTAAACTCTTCCCCTTAGTTTCTGGCAATATAAAATACATTACAATCGTACCAATAAGTGCTACAACTCCATAACTGAGGAAAGTGATCACTTCTCCGAAATTGCTCATCATTCCTGGAGCAGTTTTGACCACTATGAAAAACGCAACGAACGTTGTTGAAGAACTAATACCAGAGCCCAAACCACGAACTTTTGTTGGGAACACTTCCCCACACATGATCCACGGCAAAGGAACCAAACCTATAGATATAGCACAAATGTAGAACATTAAACACATCAAAGGCAGCCATGACATGTTCTCAGGCTTCCAATAAAGGAACATCGATAGCCCGACCATGGACATCGAAGTCCAAACTCCACTAATGAAACATAAAGGTCGCCTTCCATATTGTTTGCATATTACACAAGCGACAACACTCATGACGACTCTTAATGAATCTATAATAAGCATTACAAGGTAATGATCTAAACCCTTCCCGACGGCCTTCTCGACGATTTCAATTGAATAAAACGCGACTGCGTTCACTCCAGAGAACTGACATGTGAAGAAGAAGAGAATCATTATCACTAGAGGCTTTATCAGCTCGGGACTCTTAAGGCTTATCAGCTTCTCTTTCCACGACATCTTCGGTGCACTATCGTAAGCCTTTTTGCTGTCAACGAGTCCTTTCAATTCTAATTTTGCTTCTTCGCCATATCCTCTTAACCAGTAGAAAGCTTTGACTCCGTCTTCTATCCTTCCTTGTGAAATCAGCCAGACGGGACTTTCTGGTACAAAAGACAGGAGTGCTACGGTTAACACTGGGAATACTGAGCAGATGGTTGCAGTCCATTGCCAAGATAGGAATGTTCCTATGATATGAGCGACTAGTATTCCTAAGGCTATGGCTAACGATACAGCTGCAAGAAAGAATCCTCTGTATTTTGGTTCTGTAGTTTCTCCGATGTAGACAGGTATGAGAGGGCCGCACAGGCCGGCGCAGAGGCCGGTGAGGAATCTCCCGATGAGCATGAGCCCGAGGTTGGAAGACGAAGCGATGAGGATCCAGCCGAGGAACAGTGGTATGCAAGTGATATAGTGGGACGTCTTTCTTCCAAATTTCTCCATCATCCAGCCGGAAACGAGACATCCTGGAGCCATTGGTAATGCTGCCATTGCCGCTGTAAGGAGAAAAAAAGATGTTAGTTAATTGATAATTTAATCTACAGACTGCTAGTGCTACTTATAATATAGGTTTTTTTTAGGTGGTAAAAATCATTAAATGAGTCCTTCCGCACTTACTGTCAGACTTTTACTGACTAAAAAACCACCCTGTTCCTTCTGTTGCCTTTTACGTTCCGGGGCCACGGTATAATGTCAAGACGTCCCGCAACCCCGGCAGGCGATTGGCCCTTTTTAAACGTATACTAGGTGCGTGTTACTACGTACAGACAATACGTAATTAAAATGACTTTTGCCAAGCCTGTTATTTTCTAGAATACTTGTCTTAAGAACTTAGTAGTTTTTTTTTTCATGACGAATATTTTATTTAAATAAGAATTTAAATATTATACACATTAATTGCAAGCCTGATAATAAAAATAAAAATAAAACAACCAGAATAAAAAAAAAAGATCTAATTAAAAGGAACTAATTAAGTAAGAACTTATTTCTAAATTAGTTAATATAAATGTTGAACAAAATACAAGCTTTACCTATCCATGATGTGGTGTCATCATCCGAGGGTATGGGTCCATGGCTCGCCTTCAGTTGGGGCAGCAGGATCGCGGAGTAGCCTGACGTCAGCCCCGTCACAATGGTCAGCAGGATGGGCGCTGAAGATGCCAACGTCTGGAATTTAAAACTTTTGCTAAGTTTGCATCTTTGCATTTGATGAAGATGGAATATTACAACGGATTTTACGAGAATTTGGCATTGTTAGATGTCATAATATCTATGTATGACATTTTATTGTAATGTAATAGATAACAAGTCAATGTCAAGGTCACACAGAATGAAAATAATTGGTTTTCTGCTGTGTGTTTATGTTTTTGTTTCAAGATTGTCTTTCACAGAGTCTATGTTGCATAGACAAGAACATTAAAATCATAATGTACTATTATACACCCATGTTTTTGTATGGGGCATTGAGAAAGTGTGTTTGTGTGTGTATTTTCACCCGCTAAAAATGACAGACTTTTTTGTATTGAAAAAATACGCTATGGCGTCGCCCGAGTTGCTCTATGCACCAGAGTCTGAGGTGCATGAGTTTGCGGGTTCGATACCAAGCAAGAACTAATACGGTTTTTTCAATTCATATGTAGTTTATAAATTCTAGGACATCATTGACATCCGTGAAGAAAAACATCGTGGGAAAACCTAATACAAATCCGAAATCACCATTGTTTCCCAGCAATAATTTTAACTCAATGTTGTTTAAATGGGCAGGCGTATATCCGTATATATTAAGAGAGATTCACTAGCAAATAGAAATATCAATTATTCTTACCTGTTTCCATAAAGGTGAGAAACGAGCAACAGTTTTAGATTCCGTCAATAAAATTGTTTCTTTCTTCTCCGAACCGGCAAGAGTCAGTCCCAAAGAAGAATTCGTCATCTGAATGTTCTGTAGATAATGAGATGATCTTCTTGAAGTTTTCTTCTCCTCTTTCCTCTCTTCTGCATCTTTAGATTCTGTGTAAGCTTCCTTATTGACATTTTTGAGATGTTCGTTAATTAATTCTAGTTTGGATTGTTTATCATCGTTGGTATCTTTATTTGGTGTGATTTGTTCACAAGTGTTGTCAACGTTAAGATTACTTTTAACATCTCCATCAGATTGTTTACCTAAATTATTATTTTGTTCTGTTCCAAGTTTTATGGCTCTGTTGTTGAAATCATTCTGCTGAGTGCTATTTTCAGAAATGTTCTTGTTAGTTACTTCATGTATTTTCTCAGCGTTATTTCCATCTTGTGTTTCGTTGTTTGCTGCGTTGCTTAGCGAATCTTGTTCAACAGCAAATGTTGCGCTATCTTCGAATGTGTTTACTTGTATTCCGTCTTTTTCGCTTCCATCTACCGCCATGCTCGTTCTGTAATTAAAGAGATTGTATAGTTAATTAAAGTCATCAATAAATACAGTTTCTTTTAGAAATGTGGTATCATTTTTTTATCTGTCATCATCGTAAATATAAATCTTTGTTTAAGGATTTCTTATCAGCACTTGACGTCTTGCGGTATCACTGTTGATGAAGCAATAGGTACCTACTTGTTCGTTATTCGTATCAGTTTATAAATACATTTAACTGGTTCAGTAATTGATTTATTTTTATGTAAAGGGTGTATGAAATCGGTGTTCATACTATATGTATAAAAAAAGGAACTGGCACGAATGTCATGTTAAAACGTAGACCATAATACTTAGAGCTATTGTTTGTAAGTTATACCAATATTTGGGAATAAAACTTAAGAAAACACGTCTCGAAGATCAGTTACTCTATATTAATCGGCGGCCACTGCTTCCTCAATCCTTTATGAATAATATTCTATACTAAGTAATATTATAAAGCTGACGAGTTTGTTTGTTTGAATGTGCTGATCTCCAATACTACTGGTCCGATCCTAAAAATAGTGTCGGTAATATTTTATTTAAAAAATAATTTGGACGCTATTCTTAGTTGCTTATAAAGAATAATTAAATTCTATGACATCTAATAGCGAAAAGTTAATTCGTTTACTGACTTAAAACAAAATGTTTATTAGGAAAGAGACATTTTGCTAAAGAGTTTTGGTAAAGTTCGAATTACGGTGGTCTTGGAACTTCACACGAACGAAAATGTGGGCAAAAGCTAGTAGTATACAGTAGTATACAGGGTAATTGAAAATTTACCCGAAACCTGAAAAGGGGTCATTGTACTCATCATTATGAACAACTTTTACTATGGGACCAACCCCGAAATCATGAAAAAAAAAACAGCTGATCCATACAATACGATCTTGTTATGTAGCATTTTTGTAGGGAACAGCTGTTTTTTTTATAAGAAGATGACTATTACTATTTTCTGGTTCTATTAAACGTATCATTTCCATCATCATTGCAAAAAACATCGGAAACTTTTAAAGTTGACAGCAAAATGACACGATGTAGGTATTAATTATGTTCAAGTGATAATTGCCTACTGCCTGAGAACAATGGATGGCGTGTCATATTAATTCAATATAAGGTTTAGAGCACGTTTTGTTAGAGCTCATTTGTTTAGTATTACGTATAAATCTAATGGGTAGTTTAGGATTAGATGACAGTGTAGTTAATTATTAATTAGGTATAACATCACGCCTGTAATCCCCGAAGGTTTAGGCAGAAGTGTACCTATTAGTACACCCACATTTTGCCAGTTATGTTCAAGTCTCAAGTTATGTCAAGTAATAGGGGGCGAGCCTATTGCCTTTAACCGGGCACAAATCCAGACTCCGGGGCTTCTACTAAGAAATACCCATGGAAAACCCAATGACACTTTGCCCGACCTGGGAATCGAACGCAAGACCTCATGCTAAGCAGTCGCGCTTTGCAACCACTAGACCAATTAAGATAAAACTTTTAGTCATCATCTGCCTAGCCTTTTCCCAACTATGTTGGCGTCGGCTTCCAGTCTAACCGGATGCAGCTGAATACCAGTATTTTACATGGAGCGACTGCCTATCTGACTTCCACAACCCAGTAACTGGGTAATATGATACCCCTAGTAGGTAAGACTGGTTGTCAGACTTTCGGGCTTCTGACGACCCGTAACGACTGTCAAGATCCACGTATGACAACCGGGACCAACGGGTTAACGTGCTTTCCTCCGCACGGAGGAGTCTCGGTGTGTAAAGATGGTCACCCATCCACGGACCAACCCCAGCAAGCGTAGCTTAACCTGACGGATCGACCCGTGCGGCTGTTATTACTTAGCCACGAGCTCCTCGCAAGATAAAACTTTTAGTAATAAGATACAATGGCTTTCATATGCCACTGTTAAAAAAACCCTTAACAAAAGATATAACTACGCTCTCTTCTCGCTAATCGCCAGCGGTGATATAGTTGCCTTAGATTAACCGTTCGATATCAGTCACGAGTTCTGATAACGGCGTCCAATAAAACGTCACATGACCCGTGTTGATTGACCTACCGGTGTTATCAGAGAGGTCATGAACCTATGTTAATTAGTACCTATGACATCAGAAATTGTACCAAGATTTATCGACGGGTGTGTCTCTGTATGATTACGATACTTTTACGAGTTTCAATTGAAACTAGATTATATTAGAAATGGTTAGAGTACATTGCATACACACAGAGACGTCATATCCATCTGCCATTGAAAGGTTGTCGTTTTTTGGCAAAAAAATCACATTATTATGTCATAATCTGACCTAGTTACATAACTACCTACATTTTTGTTTGTTTTAAATTTGTTTAGAAATTGAAATAGTTTAAAAGTTAATGTAATGTATATTGTATAATATAACAGTATGGACCAGAATTATGTCTGATATAAAATAATGTATATATGAGCATACATATATATTATATTATATTGTTACCAGTGAACTTTTAGTAGTAAATAAGTACCTTTATTTATAGATTACGTATATTTAGGAGTATTTATCCTAAAACCGAAAATGTTATTAAATTACTTCAAATTTTTTTCAATTGAATTTTTCAATAAAAACGACTTAAACTTAAAGGTCATTCCAATTAGTATTTTGAAACTTAAATTAATGGTTGGTCTTATTGTTTATTGTAGCTCATGGTCAACCAACCAATTAAATGTCATTAATTAGTATTAAACTCAAAACAATTGACGGGTCAATTGGAGCAGTGTGTGACCTAGGATACATGAGAAATTCTAGACCAGAAAATCTGGGATGGCGAACCTTTATTGGTTAACGTGATATTTTTTAATGAAACAATAATGATTTGACTATGACATCCCATCAAAGAGTCTTGACTTAGTGATTATAAATAATAACATAACATAACATCACGCCTGGAATCCCCGAAGGGTTAGGCAGAGGTGTACCCATTAGTACACCCACATTTCGCTAGTTATGTTTTTAGTCCCATGTAATAGGAGGCGAGCCTATTGCCATCAACCGGGCACAAATCCAGACACCGAGGCTGCTACTGAGAAATTCCTGATCGAAAAACCCAATAACACTTTGCCCGACCTGGGAATCGAACCCAAGACCTCATGCACAGCAGTCAGCCATTATAAATAATGGATACATATAAACCTAAATGTTATAAACTCATTGTTTGCAACTCGATATTTGTACAAGAATTGTAATGTTTACTATTTTGTGTTTATTTAAATAATAGGTTAATGTGATTTCTGACTCATTTCTGTACTTAGACTACTTTTAATAGCGCGACTTCGTCTGCGTCCGTGATTCGATTGATATTAAGCCAAAGGCTAATAAGAAATAAAAAAGACAGAAGGACTACATTTTATCCCTATAATATTGTCATCCATAGTTTTTTCCTACTTCGTAGTAATCTTTGATCCTCACCAAAACAGTCTACTTGATATTTATGAGATGTACTTACACAGAAACATTGACATCTGACCTTCCAGCAACTGGGTAACACTGATAGCCCGACAGTACCTACTTCGTTGGGGGGCAGACATTTTTCTAATAATATTCATTTCGTTTATCTCATTGTAAACAATATTTGCGACTTGTCGAAGGGTTGTAGGCATACAAACACGCGACAGGTCATAATAATATGTTTTACTGCCGTAAGAGAAGGATGGCGTCGCATCTGGAGCGGCGGTAACTATTACTAAGCCTCCGCTGTCCGCCCGTACGTCTGTAAGCGGGCTGTATTTCATGAACCTTAATAGCCACACACATACATCACATTCTATTTTCGGTATACCAACAAAATAATAAAAATATATAAAAGTTGAAAATGTAGGGTAAGTGTATTTTTGAGGGTATACCTCTTACATTTTTATATTTTTCACACATTATTTTTTGTAAGTTGTGTTAAATATTGTGTGATGGTACGGAACCTTTAAATAAATGTATAGTTAGATGCCACTTCCTGTGACCGGAGGACTTGTTTCTAATGTTGTTTGTAGTTCTAATTTAAATTTAAAACTTCCAAAAAAAAAAAACTGCAAGTTTAGCGGGCACTGCGCACTTATCACTTAAAAAAATTAGAATTTGTGATGGGAATGTTAAACAATGCTGGTATTAATTTACCTATTTTAATAGATTTATGTGAGTACAGGTACGTACGAGAAGCCACAATCATTGTGCTTTCAATAGACGTGGTACGTAAGATAATATATTCGGTACCAATGTCGCGTCGGTACCGGTTTGCTAGCGTACACTTAATTCTCGAGACAAACTGTAAAGTTAACCATGGATCGATGGTTAAAAATAGATTTTAGATGGAGAATTATTTAACTGAGAATTTCAAGTTTTCACTGAAGTAGAAATGAATTTGTTACTTTTTTATTGCAATTTTATTATGTTTTGCATTTTAATTTTACATCTTATATTTGTTTTTAAAGTTTTAGAAGATAAATCTTAACCTGTGTATTAAATGTTTGCTAGATTTTGTTGATAAATAAAACATGCCATGTAACAACCATATTTGCAGTATTATTTGATATCTTACTTCTTACTACTATAATAAATGCGTAAGTTTGAATAAACGTTTGTTACTCAATCACTCCAGAACAGCTGAACGGATCTGAATGAAATTTGGAAAAGAGATAGATTATAGTCTGAAATATCACATAAAGCTACTTTTTATCCCGGTTTTGTGTTCCCGAGGGATAATTTAGAACTTTGTGCTTAATTCTGATTTAAGAAATGTTAGTCAACAGATATGAATAATTACTAAGAGAGTGGAAACCATGTCAGAACTAAGAACTCTGAACAAGAACTCTGACACTAGGGTGTGTGGGGTTGTAACTTGTAAGACCTTAATGCCCACACGATAAAGAAGGAAGAAGAACAGTGTCGAGACGAATGCATCTGTGGTCGTAAAATAATTTGCGATCACAAAATTTGTCTCAATGAACACAATTCACACATGCACAGTGAATCATAAAGGGGCGTTTTCTGGTAATTCCTAAAAACAATAAACCGTTATCATTATTTTGTATCCCTGTTGTTCGCGGAAGAGAATGTGGGGCAGCCGTTCGTCATTTTGTTCATTTAGTGTTGCTATTTTTTTATTTTATTTATTATAGTATATTATGATTATTGTAAATTTTATATCTTTAACACGTTAGTCGCCATGACGGACAATGGTGACCGCCAGTAAATGTTTCATTCAGGCCGCGTCGGACATTGGTGACCGACAGGGCACATCTTACTTTGACTTACGCTTACAGGCCGGCGGCCACTTTTTCATTGAATTTGCGCGTACTAAGTGACCCGCGCGGCCTGGTAGAGTATTAAAAATAGTGTGTCACCCTAACTTTTTTGCATATTTGGAATGCTAGAGACGAAAAATAAAAATATTTGCAGAATAAAACACAACTTATCTAATCATTTGTTTATTTCAATAAGAGATCAATTTTCAATGGTTTTTTTTTATAATGGGTATTAACTAGACACAAAAAATAATTATACATCGAAAAAAGATCTAACGATGTTGAACATTGAAACACTCTAGGCACAAATGTGGCTTTCCGGGGCACATCGGACAGAAGGTTACAACTTTTTTTGTTTTGTTGCGTGCTGTTTGCCTGTCAATAGTTTGTACGTTTTTCTTGTAACACCCAAGACAATTTCTTCGTGATTGTTTGGCCTTTCCTTCTTTTCTTGACAGCTGATGTTTCAGTCGCGATTGCCTTGGTGCTTCGGTCAGTTGAGACTGGTTTTCTTTGTTTGAAGACATGAGATGGTCAACTAGCGCTCTTCTAAACTGCACGATGGATATATTTTTTTTAGTTGTTTGTTTGTACAACACCAAAGCGTTCACAACAGCTGTATTGAGAAGTAATTCGAATCCCAATTTTCGATACCATTTTACTGTCTTCCTAAGCGGAGTCGAGTATGCAGACATCTGGTCCGACAAATCCACTGCTGATTTGGCTTCATTATAGTCTAGAATTATCTTTGGTTTTCTTTTTTGAACACCCCTTTTATTTGTAATATTTCGAAAATTATCGGTGTGCTTTGTTGATAACAACAACACTTCTCTCTTATCCCTCCATTTCATTACTGTTATCCCTTTTTCGTTTTCACGTGCAATGTATTCTCCAATTTTCAGCTTCTTCTGAGTAACATCTTTAGGCAGTCCTTTCCTATTCTTTCTTACCGTTCCAACTAGATGAGTATCAGCTTCTAATAATTTATCTGCCAGGCCCACACTCGTATACCAGTTATCGGTATACATAGTGTGACCTTTATGAAATAAGTTCTTGCACAGATTGAGGACGACGTTTGTGGGTGTTGTGTTCTCAGTATCCAATTGTTTGCCAGCATAGACCTCTAGTTTAAATGTGTACCCAGGGATGGTACACAGTTTAAATACTTTAATCCCATATTTATGTCTTTTTTGCTTCAGGTACTGTCGAAATATTATACGGCCACGAAACGGTACTAAACTTTCGTCTACGCAGAGTGATTCATTAGGACAGAAGTGTTTCTCAAAATTTGTATTGAGGGTACTTATCAATGGGCTTATTTTATGTAGGCGGTCACCGCTTTTTGCCTCTTCATTGTTAGAAAAATGGAGCATGCGAAGAAGCAATTCGAATCTGTTACGGCTCATTGCATTTTTCACAAACTTTTGTTCAAAAACCGGGTCATTCGACCAATAAAGAGATATAGATGGCAACCTCACCATACCCATGTGTACAATTATGCCAAACATCTTCTTGATCTCTTCTATATCTGTTGGTTTCCATTTGTGCAATCTCGAACTTGGCTTCAATCTCGTTTTAGATATAGTTTGCTGAGCGAAAAGATTTGTTTGATAGACAATAGTTTCAAAAACTTCGTCCGGTACCAACAATGTATAAAACTGCTCAGGGCTGGAATTACTCATAGAGTGTCTCAAATGCAATGGTTTCAAACCTGGAGATTCCGTGAAGGGTATGATTCGTGGCCGATTACCAGTTGTGGTTGACCAATTATTGTTAGATGTAGATCCTGCAGAGGATGGTCTCATAAATGTTTCATCTGTATCAGATTCCGACTCAGACAAAACTCGGCGTCTTTTCCTTTTCCGATGTATGTCCAAAATATCGTCATCACTGCTGTCACTCGAGGAAATACGTTTGCGGGTACACTGTGATTCAGTATTTTGCAATTCTTCTTCTTGCAGTACAAACTGTGTCACAATGTTATCAATTTCCACTAAATCGTCTTGATGGAATACAAAATCTTCAAAAGACATTGTTGCATGTCATTCAGCCTAATAATTTCACTATTTGCATAAGTAATACAGGTACTGGTAAACAACGTAACGTAAACAAATCGAGAACACTAAATAATGACCTTCACCGAGGATGCGTAACGGTAAACTGCTAAATCAAAACAAAGTTTGTGATTCGTCGCGTCGCGCGTCGTCGGTGGCGCGAGGAAAGGGGTGGGGTGTGTGGTTGTCCGACAGAGTGACCCGCGTGGCGCAATTGAAATAATTATTCCGTTCAGGCCACGTCGGACTAATGTGTCCGTCAGTAGTATATAAGCATTATATACAAGCTATCAGTATGTAATCACACCATAATGCTTATAATACACCTTAACTCAAAGTAATATAAAAAAAATGGGTGACTTTTTTTGAAAATTTTCAAAATTCTCTTTGGCAACTAACGTGTTAACTAATGTAATTGGCCAAGGGCCGTTTTATGTTAAAGTAAAATAAATAAATAAATAGTTTCAAATGCGATATTTTTATTAAGAAGAAGATTTTTTGAATATTAATTAAAATGTTGATCAAAGTAATTAGACTATTATATTATTCATATTAATACTCAATGTATTTTTTACCTTGGTTGGTATCATTCTTAAAGGATATTCCCGCAGCGCGTTTCATCCATATTTGGTTTAGCAGTGGCCCGTCAAATAACTTACTTTCAAATTGATAAGGATTTTTTAAATATTTACACTTTGAGCCTTAGTGATTATTTTAGCACGAGGCATTTTGTAAATTGCACCCCATGGCAAGATTTTTGTCTCTATCAGTACTTAGGTACCTATCCGATTAAATGACAAAATGTTTAATTTGCAGTACGACTTACGATAAGTTTATAGCTCCAAGCTTATGAAACATTAGTATTATGTTCTAGTTTTTATTGATTAATTATTCAATTAATTGAACATTGATAATTTTGAATAATTCTAATAATTATGTACAATTAAACATTGAAAGAAATTCAATTCATCATTATGAAAATACGTCAAACACAAGGCCTGCAATAGTTGAAAGACAGCCCTGCCCATACCAAGCCGGAGACAGAATGAACCCGGCACTGGACTGGAACATGGAAAGAGGTGTGAGTTTATGTATATTTTCTACTAAAATGAGGGTCGCCATCCAGTTGAACCAGGTATGGTTAAATAAATTGAATATTTTATAGTACGGAACAAACGGTTACTGCTGTTGCAACCGCTAGCGTTATTACTGGGAATACCTGTTTAACGAACTAGCTTACAATATCTATATTCAAAAAGAAAACTGCTGTGTCGGTTTGTAATGCCAAAAAACAGCTTTTTACCAAATAATTATAAATATTAAACAGTAATGAAACTTTTAAAAAAACCTTTGTTTGTTTTTCCTTTATGTTTGTGCTGGCTTATCTCTTAAAAGACTTGACCTTTTTTGACGGGACTTTCACTGGTAGATAGCTGAAGTTATAAGGAGCAACTTAGGCTAGTTTTATTTAGAAAAAGATTTAAGTAGGTATCTTCAAAAAAAAAACGTAGATTATCGATATTCACGCGGTCGTTGTCGCGACTAAAGTTATTTGATTGTAGAATGATTTTAGTTTCTGCACCGGTGCAGGTGCTGTTATTTTGACAATTCATGGAACTTGTTTATTTTATTTTTAACTAGCGACCATCCCGCTCCGGATTTGCATTGGTGCAGTGTATATACATAAACCTTCCTCTTGAATCACTCTATCTATTAATGTTTTTTTTTTTTTATTAGTGATCGATGATTAATAATAATAATTACCCCACCGTCGTATCTCCACGTTGTCGCCGTGGTGGGGCTTGTGTGCTTCAATGATCCCTAGGGCTGTGCCGGCGAAACTTACTTCGCCGAGATAGGTCTAGGGTGAGGAGCCAGACTAAAAGAGATACAATCCAAGTCAAGGTCGCACACGCTGAGGGCTGCATGGCTAGGGGAGAGCGCTAGTCGCTAGTGTGCCAACTCTGGATAATGGGGGACCTCCAGTTTTATTTACCCTTGCCGCAGTGAACGCAGGGCACTGCTGCGGTCGACGTTTTAAGTCCCTAGCTACTCGTGGGAATAACATGATTACTAGATCTAAAACAAAAAAGCGAATTCAGGCTTTAACGCCTCAGATAGATGACGAAATTTCACAAGTCTCTTCGTCATCTCCATCTTCTCTATTTCCATCAATTCAATCATCATCACAATCTTTCCGAGTCAGTCCGACTTGTCATCAATCATCATCATCAATCAGTATACAGTCAGCGGATGTTGTGCAGGAGACAAATTTTGTCGAAGATACTGTACCCACCGCTAGGACTGCCACAACTCGTAGGAAATGGAGTACAGAAATGAATAAATTTATCCTACGCACATATCTTCATCTTACGAATATGGAAACAGACAAAAATGCATACCTTCCATCTCTTCACACTAAGTTTTTAGAAAAATACCCGGTAATGCAAGTAAGCCGACAAAGGATAGGTGATCAGCGTAGAGCCATAGTACAAAAGAAATTATTACCACAGGAAACAATAGACCAGATTTATGAGGAAGTCAGAGCTGATCTTCAAATGCTTCATTCACAAATACAACAACACTCCACACAATATAAAACCCCAACATACACACAATCCGGTCAGCGCATGAAATGGACAAATGAACACAATGAAACATTAATCAGAATATATTATACTACTACACAACTAGAAATAAATAAAACAGGCTATAGGAAATATTTACATGAGGAATTTATAAATATACAGGGTGTTTGGCGCATGGACCGACAAAAATTTTTGGGGGTTTGGTGTGGCCATGTACTAGTTTTCACCCTTAGACCCAATGTCCTATATGTCACTGTATTCGAGAAACGATTTTTTTTGGTTTTTTTTTAAATTACCAGAACTATCACCTTTAAAACGTTATAACTTTATAGTCTGTAGTTGTATTTACACCAAATCACTTTTATTGCGTTCTCTGGTGTATTATTATTCTAAATAAAACATAAATTCATAGCACTACATATAAAAAAATACTTGTCAAGCTTCCAAACTCTTAAAAATGAAATAATGTATGAAAAATTACAAATTCAAAATTAATTATAAAAAAAAGTCAAAGCTTTTTTGAACTTCACTAGTACATGGCCTCACCAAACCCCCAAAAATTTTTGTCGGTCCATGCGCCAAACACCCTGTATATCCAGAATTAGCACATATAACAGAGCAGAGATTGTCGGATCAAGTGAGAGCCATTGTAAATAACAAATACATAAACACTAACAGATTAGAAGAAATAAAAAGCCAGGTAGCAGCAGAGTTAAGTAACAAAAACACTAACACACAAAATATTGAATACGTAGACAACAATAATTTTAACACACAATCGCAGAATGACTTAGAAGAACCAGATGAATATATTCAAACACTAAATACCCAACACAGTAATCCTCTCATCTTTGACACACCTACAAACACCCTCACAACAAATACAGTCATAAATAATAACATAGATGCCGACATCGTAACTCACTCACTCGATACAGAAGACAATTTCTTGAACAACATAGATATTGATCTATCTCAACCTACACAGCCTAACTTTGAAACTACCCCAGAAACTAATCCAGAAATAGAAGCCACGTTTCAGCAAGCGCAACAATTTTTTTCTGACACACATCCCACTAATAGGCCATACATCCCAAAGCAGAAAACCTCTAAAAAGTTCTCTGCTATAGTTACATATATAAACACAGTGATTCTTCCTAAATGCGTAAATATCGACACCGACTTTACTCAATTGCAAACCATAATATACTGTGCAGCGTGGTCTGCAGCTAAATGCAACGGAGCTAAAATATCACACATTACACAAAATGAACAACGCCCTTATAAACAAAGAAAACCAAAATGGCAAATTAGACTAGAAAAGAAAATTGAAAATCTAAGAGCAAACATAGGTAGGCTGACACATTTTATTAAAGGTGGCAGAAGTCAAAAATTAATAGCAGCAGTAGAAGCAATAAAGCTAAAATATCAATTACATGCGCAACACGAAAACTCAAATACACAAATAGAACACTTTTTAGACACTTTAAAACAAAAATTAAACGCAGCATCTAGCAGACTTAGGAGATATTTAACATGCACGAACCGCAAAGTTCAAAACACAAAGTTTATCGGCAATGAAAAAGTATTTTATAGGAATCTTACAGCTACCAACAAGGACACCACTAACCAGACCCTACAGACACCTTCTCCCGATGTCTTACGAGAATTTTGGGCAAACATATGGGAAAATCCAGTACACCATAATAATGATGCAGATTGGGTCAGTGAGGCAACACCAGATATCCCAGAAATGGAGTTCGAATTCATACCGATAGACACATTTATAGACGTCCTCAAACGTACACACAACTGGAAAGCTCCTGGCTCTGATAATATTCACAACTACTGGTATAAAAAGTTCACCTATATTCAACCATACATACATAATCACATAAACACATTTATTCAATCACCACATTTACTTCCAACATATATTACACACGGAGTAACTTACATGATACCTAAAGACATGAACGACACCACAAACCCAGCCAAATATCGACCAATCACCTGCTTACAAACTCTTTATAAAATCCTGACAGCCTGTGTAAGTGAAGTAATATACGCGCATTTAACTAAACATAATATTCTTGCTGAACAACAAAAAGGATGCCGCAAAAATAGCCAAGGATGTAAGGAGCAACTGACTATTGACGCGATTACAATGAACAGTGCAGTTAAATGGAAAAAAGATATTCATACAATGTTTATAGATTACCAAAAGGCATATGATTCAGTTCCGCATAGCTGGTTATTACACGTCTTAAACATATATAATATTCACCCTACACTCAGATTGTTTTTAGAATCTTCCATGCAAAATTGGCAAACTGTACTTAAAATAAACCAAGCCTCCACGACTCTGGCCACTGAACCAATCCACATAAATCGTGGTATTTTTCAAGGTGATGCTTTAAGCCCTTTATGGTTTTGCATGGCACTCAATCCACTCTCACACCTACTAGATAAAACAAACGCAGGCTTCACATTGGAAAACAATAACACACAATTCACCCTAACACACCTCATGTACATGGATGACATAAAATTGTATGCAGCAGATAAAAAATCACTCTTTCATTTAGCAGACACCACACAACAGTTTTCAAATGACATTTGTATGCAATTCGGAGTAGATAAATGCAAAATTTTGTCAGTTGTAAAAGGTATAATTCAAAACAATAGCTACATACTCGAATCAGGTAAATCTATTGAGCCAATGGATGAACATAGTACATATAAATACCTAGGTTTCAAACAATCCAGGCAAATACAACAAAAAATGACAAAACAGGAACTGCTTAAAAAGTTTAGATACCGCCTTAACCTAATCTTAAAAACAAACCTTAACTCAAGAAACACAATTAAAGCCATCAACACATTCGCAATACCCATTCTCACATACTCTTTTGGAATCATAAGATGGTCAAAAACTGACATCAAAACCCTACAGCGTACTATTAATACACTTTTAACCAAACACAGGAAACACCATCCTAAGTCATGCATACAAAGACTCACACTACCACGCCAAGAAGGAGGAAGAGGATTGATAGACATACACAACCTACATAACAAACAGATACATTCACTCAGATCGTACTTTCATAATAAATCAGAACATTCACTACTACACAAACATGTAACGGAGGCAGATAAAAAACTCACACCACTCAACTTACAAAACAGGAACACTCAAACTAATGAACACCTCATAAGCATACAAGAAAAAATTGCAGCATGGTCTCGAAAAGCTCTACACGGAAGACACCGAGCCTACCTGAGCCAGCCACACGTCGATAAAGCAAAGTCGAACGAATGGCTCAAACGAGGCGAACTGTTTCCCGAGACCGAAGGGTTCATGCTGGCGATCCAGGATCAAACAATAGCAACTCGCAATTACAGGAAATATATAATAAAAGACCCCCGTCAGCCGACTGACACATGCAGACATTGCAACAGCGCCTCGGAGACCATACAACACATAACAGGGGCCTGTAAATCACTCGCACAGACAGATTATAAACACAGGCATGACCAAGTCGCCGCAATCATACACCAAAACTTAGCACACAAATATAAACTTACAGAAGATATGATTCCATACTACAAATACAAACCCGAAACCATACTAGAAAACAGAAATGTGAAAATCTACTGGGACCGGACCATAATTACTGACAAAACGATTCATTACAATAGACCTGACATCACCGTTCATGATAAAATTAATAAAACAGTTTACCTAATAGACATAGCAATACCTAACTCACACAACTTACAAACTACGATATCCGAGAAACTAAGTAAATATCAAGACCTCGCCATAGAGATAAAAACCCAGTGGAAAGCACAAACAGTTCACATCGTCCCCGTAGTACTCTCCTCCACCGGTATCATACCGAAAACTCTAACACAAAGCCTTAACACTCTACACATGCCAACACACACACTATACTTGCTTCAAAAAGCCACTATACTCAACACTTGCCGCATCACCCGAAAGTTCCTGACCTCTTCTACAATTTCATCCACATTTTCAATCTAAAGTACCCCTTACACACTTGGCTCCGGCCCGTAGGTAAGGACTTTTAACTCTCTTAAAAGAGAAGAAAAACGAAGAACCGAAATAATAATAATTATAAATAATAATAATAATTATTATAATTATTATTATTGAATATCCTTTCTATTCTTTTTATAAAATATGTATGTATTTATGAGTATGTATATATATATATTATATATGGTATATATGAGTTTATGTACTTGAGTACGATTAAACTTGTATGGATTTTGTTTTCAATTATTTTAAAATTTCTTATCTGATTATTTCCTCATATACAATTTTTTGCACCTGCTTTGTTATCTCTTCACCACCTTTGGTTGACTGGTAAAGAATGCCTAAGGCATTAAGTCCGCCTTTGTACTTTTTTGTTGCATAAAGTTTAAATAAGTAAATAAATAAATGATTGATGAAAACTGCATTAAAATCCGTAAAAACTAAACACTTTGATTTTATTAGTATTAGTTAGTTAATGGTTCATTAGCTTTGGCGTTTACTGATTATTGAAGTTAATCTAAAGATAAGTCAACTTTCTCCTACACACACACACACTGTCACATACAGCATCTAAATTCATGCGCAATAACAGCTAACCATAAAAATTTAACCATCATATGATCTTTAGTTTATGATCACTATAATTCTATAAATAGAATGCTTGAGTAGTGTATTATTGGGCATTCTATACCACTATCGGCAAGTAGCTCGGCGAGTGCGCCTCGCTGCCGACAGTGGTATAGAATGCCCAATAATCGAGACTCGACTCGACTCTCCACTCGACCGATAAACTCGAACGAGACAGTTTGTTGTACCGTGTACTTGATTAGGAACGATTTACTCGACCAATGACTAGTAAGTTGCTCCTTACCACTGTCTTCCATACGGCTGGTCAGTATGCCGCGATTCGGAGCACGATGAACAATCAACCATTTACTTACCACTGCACTTAACCGGTCACTCGAGTTGCATTTACTGTTAACATAGAATGGTGAACGAGTTGATGATTGTAACAAACCAACGAAATTACAAGTACCTAGTGAAAAAAAGCGTTAACGGGTTATTATTGTAAATAAAAAACAACTGTAAGGTACGGTATTTGGTTTAATTATCATAAAATGTTGGTTTGCCTGGAAACAAGATATCAGCCGCACGCACGAGCTCTTGTAATTTTCGCCACTGAGGAGAATCCGCGTCAGTCTGGAACTTGATTCGGACGAGCGCCTTCTTCCACAGCTCGGCGGAGTCGGTAAGGCGAGCGTCGTCAGCCTTGTACACCTTGCAGTCGATGTAGTACTCTCCGTCGGTGCTCGTTGCTCGGCGCTCGCAGCCGCTGGCTACCCGGTTCACAAAGAATGAAGTTAGGTGATCCGATGCATCTTCTTTGTGTGGGATGTCGCGGTTGTTACTGATGCCGAATATGTCGATGCCAGTATTCACTTTTTTACTGAAACAATAACAGAAACTGTAATTAGTTAATGTTTAGAACGAGAGATGCATACGCCAAGAAAAACCTTCTGCTGTAAAAAAATATAACAACTGACTCGGCTTTGATCAATACTGTTATCGATTAAATCAATCCATCGATTCAAACAATAACCAAGTGAACCTGCACTTGTTTTAAAATAATATGTAATAGTAATTGCACGATTATAATTTAGTCAGTAGATATGTGGCTAGAGTAAGTAGATCATTAATTTACCTGGCACGAGCTACGGTTGTTGATTGTGACTGCATCTTGCGTTTCCCATTGCTGTCTGCAGACGGTTTGCGGCTGCACTTCGCTTTTTGCCCGGTGACCGATGCTTGCGAATAATCACACTCAGAGTCTGACCTGAAATAAAGATAGGGAAAATTTAGTCACATAATTATTATTAATTATCTCAATGGAGTAGTGTCAACACAAGTGTGTGCGCAAACATTGGTTCTCCTACATGCCCATGGGATAGCAAACCCATAGAGAGATTGGGTGCAGGATCGATGGCTTTACATGCTGTTCAAAGCACAGAAGACTGGAAGAAAAATAATCTCCTTCGAGGGATCGACCTCGACATACTATGAACAGCTCGGGTGATCTGTGAAGTAACACGCCCACAAACAAAAATAACTGCAAATTACAAGCGGATCACAAGTGTGAGCCATGACAACGAACAGAATATTTTATAAGACTTACATTTTTCAATCAGAAGTTCCACTCGGTTTGATGACTTGGTTGGTGATGGCGGCAGCGGGTGGCTATCGACAATGTCGTCGCTGATATTTGTAGACAACACGGACTGTTTGTATACCGATGATAACAGAGCACTTCGTTGCACTTGCAGACTGCGAATACTTTGTACCGAATACTTGTAGCTTATAAGTAAAAATCAAATTATAAGTAAAGCATGTTAAAAACACTTCAATCAATTTAGCATTGTTGTGTTGAAGTAACTTTTTCTGTAGTCGGATTATACATGCACGTAAAATGTAGACGAAGGAAAATTTTATGCTGCATCGAATGTCGATGCAGCGAAATTAGCCAGGGCTGACTAAATGATAGCGAGCACGGAATCGTTACACTACATTGATGTAATTATTTTATAGAAGTAAATAAATATTTCTAAGGTAGGTACTTATTTTATCATCTACGTTAGGTCTTGTGTAGAAAATATGAACTTATTGCCGTCAACCTAGTACTTTTCTAGACTTCCTGAAATAAATACATAATATAGTTCTCATAACTACACTAACAGCCATGAGTCAAACCATGGAAATCCGTATCTGTCGATACGCTATGATATATTTTAATCGTAATAATGCATTGTGTAAATTTTGTATTTTGCTGATACATAGAATGATACTAAGTTATTGTCAACCCTAACTAAAATAGCTGATTATTGTGAATGTGAAATAAATAATTAGGTTAAGCACACGTGTAACAATTGCGCAAAAACAAATTTTATGATGAAATACTTTTAGGCAAAAAATATAATTTAAAATATTATTTATTACTTCAAAGGTCTCTCGGAGTGAGCACCTTTCTAAACTGTCACCGAAAAATTAAGTCAATTATTAAAAATAAATATTTTATTGATCACACACCAGAAAGTACATACGAACGATTTCATCAGGAGTAACGCTGTTCGGTATATCGTGGGGGCCTGAAATACACCTGTTTGGATAAAGCAGATCATATTGTACAGGTAATTATCAAATATATTTTTTTAATTTCAATTAACATAATAGTATGACTCTTTTTCAACCCGGAATTTACAATTATATGTCTGATTCTTTATCGGTACCTAATAATCATTTTTTTTTATTTCAGATACATTCTGCCTAAACAAAATATTAATTACCGACTGGTCTGTGAAGAATTATTTAATTACCTGAAATATATCTCCATATTTGGATCACGTAGATACACATTCCTGTGTATAAATCATTTTACATTTTGCAGGTAATTATTATCTTTATTTTTCTCTCCAGATTATACTATTATCTATCTAATTAAATTATGTGTCTAATGCACCCAATTTTTTATTATTTCAGAAACATTCTGCCTAAACATAATTACCGACTTACCTGAGAAGAAATTACACAAGGGATCTTGGAACGAACATAAAATAGTACTGATCAAGTTGTACTAATTACCTATATAAAATATTTTGTTACTGGTATACCTAAGATCGTGAATAATAGTTGTAAGTATTATCTAATCTAATTTTATTGAAATTGTTAGTTTTCCTTTTTGTTAGTGATTTCAACAATAACATAATGCCTCACTGTTCTGATTGCAAAGTATTTGTAGATAATCGCCGATGGTCTGGTCATTTACGTAGCAATGTACATAAAAACAATAGTTCAACTCCTATTTATGATAATGTGGCAATTATTAATTCTTCTTTTAAAGAACGAATCAAAAGTTATAAAATCACAGCGACAGGCGAACAAATACATAGTTTTCCTGAAATGTTCCTCAATAGTATTAGTCCACAAATTAAACATTTAATAGATAGTTCAATACAGAAACACACCTCTGTCAAAATAAACTTCGAACTGTTTGCTTCCTTTCTTATGTTTAAAAATGATCAACAAGAAATAAAATCATTCCGAACAAAAAATTTTATTACACTAATTAATTACGATTTTGATTCTACTTACAAATCAGCTGTTAATGTACTACTAAAAAAAATTGAAGAATTTGAGGAAAGAGATAGTGGTTGGACATTTTTAAGTAATTCACATTTAGAATTAAATATTAATAAATATCAACCACTCAGCGGATCTAAATTTTTAACTTTGCCGAAATCCATAAAGGCTAAAAGAGCTTGTTTGAATATTCGAAACAATGATGAGTATTGCTTTTTGTGGTGTGTTGTGGGGGCATTGTACCCCACAAACAGACATCCCGATAGGATTTCGTCTTATCCATACTTTCAGGAAGTTTTGAATGTTAATAATTTAACATTTCCAATTACATTCTCGGACATAGCTATCTTTGAGAGAAATAATCCTTCTCTCAATATATTTGTATATGGTTTAAAAAATGAGAAAACAATTATTGGGCCATTGTATACAACGCTGAATGACAAGTCTAATAAAAGTATCCATCTACTGTTTTTAGAAAATAATAATAATTCTCATTACTGTCTCATCAAAGATTTATCTCGTTTAGTTAGAAATCAGATGACCAAACATCATGGTAAACTATATTTCTGTGAAACATGTTTATTGTTTTTTCCAACGCTTAGTCAAATTGAATCCCACTTGTGTGGGGGGATTGTCACTGTTTTACCGGAAAAAGGGTCATTTTTAAAATTTAAAAATTATGATAGAAAACAAAATATTCCATTCGTCATATATGCCGACTTTGAAACGTTACTTGAACCAATGTCCGGCGCTGAATTCAACACCGCTAACACGTCATACTTAAAACGCCACGTGCCAGCGGCGTTCGCTTACAATGTCGTGTCATCAAATAAAAATGCCACCGTTGAGGGCTATAGAAGTTATCGGGGTAATGATTGTGTTTCGAAATTTATACATTTTCTTACTGAGGACGTAAAACAAATACATAAAATTATATCCAAAAGCGAGCCTATGATATTCACTGATGAAAATTCTCGTGATTTTAAACGTGCCGTTAAGTGTCATATTTGCGACAATTTACTCTTAACCGATAAAGTAAGAGATCATTGTCATATTACAGGTCTATATCGAGGTGCAGCACATCGACACTGTAATTTACAGCATAAAGTACCAAAATTTATTCCAATATTTTTTCACAATTTATCCGGATACGATTGTCATTTATTTATAAAAAAGTTAGGTGAAATTCCAGGTTCAATTAAAATAATCCCCAAGACTAAAGAAAAATATGTAGCATTTACTAAATTTATTCCTATTGCCGATAACGAGTACATTTGTATAAGGTTTTTAGATTCCTTCAACTTTTTGGGAACAAGTTTAGACAAGCTCGCTAAAACATTGCAGGTGGAAGATTTCGTTAATCTACGGTCTCATTTTTCTAAAGAAAGACAGTTTAATTTATTGAGAAGAAAAGGTGTTTATCCATATGATTACATGACCACTTGGGGATGTTACGATCAAACATTTTTGCCGTCTAAGGATAATTTTTATAATTCTTTGACTAACGAAGTCATTAGTGATGAAGATTATAATCACGCGCAGGCTGTTTGGGCTGAATTCAATATTAATAACCTAGGCGAGTATACGGATCTATACTTAAAAACGGATGTGCTTTTGTTAACAGACATATTCCAAAATTTTCGGAAAACCTGTAAACAATATTACAGTCTTGACCCCGCGTTTTACATTACTGCACCCAGTTTATCTTTCGATGCGATGTTGCTAAAAACAGGCGTTCAGTTAGAGCTAGTGTCGGACTTAGCTATCGTCAGAATGATACAAAGCGGTATACGCGGTGGTTTGTGCATGTGTTCCCATCGGCATGCTAGAGCTAATCACAAGTACATGCCTGAATATAATCCAGCACAACCTGAGAGTTTCATAGTATACCTAGATTGTAATAATCTTTACGGTTTCAGCATGTGTCAGTATTTACCATACTCTAGTTTCAGATTTTTAGGTGATAACGAATTAGCTAATTTTGATGTTACCGCTATAGAAGATAACGCAAAATGGGGCTTCATATTAGAAGTCGATCTATTGTATCCCGAAAATTTACATAATCATCATAATGACTTACCATTTTGTCCTGAAAAATGTGTACCCCCGGGAGGTAAAACCAAGAAACTCATAGCAAATTTGTATAATAAGTACAACTATGTGATTCATTACGTTCATTTAAAAAAATGTTTGGAACATGGTTTAATTTTGCGTAAAATTCATAGAGCTATTACTTTTAGACAGGCTCCATATTTAAAACAATACATAGAGTTAAATACTCAATTAAGACAAAAAGCAAAAAGTTCCTTCGAACAAGACTTTTTTAAGTTATTAAATAACAGTGTTTTTGGAAAGACATTAGAAAATACTGAAAATAGAGTAACCGTGCATTTAGTTAATCAATGGTGCGATCAGTCCAATCGAACTAAGAAATTTATATCCGCTGAGAAACTTATAGCCAACCCCTATTTCCACAGTGCATCTATTTTATCAGAAAACTTAGTTGCAATACAAATGAAACCTGATCAAATTATTTTAGATAAGCCTATCTACATAGGTTTCACTGTGTTGGAACTTTCAAAAGCACACATGTATTACTTTCATTACGATATTGTAAAGCCTTTTTATAAAGATCGAGTGCAGCTATGTTACACAGATACCGATTCCTTTGTTTATAAAATAGACACTAACGATTTTTACCATGATTTGAAATATAATTTTTTACAATATTTTGACAGCAGTAACTATGAAGCTGCAAATGATTTACAGATACCGCTAAAAAATAAAAAGGTACCCGGTCTCTTTAAAGATGAAATGGGAGGAAAATATATATCTGATTTTGTTGGCTTGAGATCGAAACTTTACTCTATAAAAACCCCTAATAATATTATTAAAAAAGCAAAAGGGGTGAAAGCAAGCGTGGTCAGGGATTTAAACTTATCAGACTATGAAACCATTTTATTTAATGGCGGAGTAATCCGGAGAAAAAATTATATGTTTAAATCGATAAAACACGAAATATTTACTCGTACTGTCAACAAAGTTGCTTTATCTAGAAATGATGACAAACGATCGATATCTGTAGATCAAATTTCAACTCGAGCCTGGGGTCATGCGTTTATTTTTAAGAATGAATTACTCTGATCATAATTTAAGTTTAGTGTTACGTAATTATCTAAGGCTACTCATGTAATAAGTTTAGTTTTAGAAAATAATAAATGTTAATAACTATTATACAAAAATTAAATAAAATTGGAATTATTGTAACCATTGACTTGTTTCATTTATGAAATTCTATTTACTTTAAAATATAATTACACTCTTTTTTCAATCGGTAAATGAAGTAAATACCGATTGCAATGATTTCAGTTGCACTATGCACCTAGATACCTTGCATCGTAAGGTTGATTTTTGAATAACTAACGTTTACGATTAAGTAACACGCTTACAAGGCACTATTCTTCATTGTATAATTATTGTCTACGTTGCAGTTCATTGGCCTTAGCATGGAGACACAAATGCTTAGATGACATGTAATTAATTATTACACGGTATTTAATTATTTTGCAATCATTAACGAAATATTATTCATCGCGAACACCTGTTTCATATATTTTTTTAACCTTCAGCAAAAGTAATCATGTCGGTGAGTATAATTTTTTTTGTAACTAACAATTGTGATCGCGGTAGTGTTAATAATCAATATAATAAAGAAATATAGTGAACTCCATGGAAAACCCAATTATAACGCTTTAGAGCGATATACTAAAGGAATAGTGGTATAATTGTTTTATATTTTGTTTCAGATGTCTGAATCCGAGATCATGTTCAGCCAGTATGCCCAGGATCCTTACGAAGGATTCTCTGAGATGTTTCGCAGCGAACCCGAGCACAGCAAACCAGTAACAAAAGATAAAAAACCAAAACAACGATGCAGGGAAAAGTCGAAAAAACTAAAACCAACCAAATCCTACGTGATGAGTCGACTACAGCGAAGAGGGATTAAATTAATAAAAATTTCAGTCATAGATCTATGTAATAACAATCCTCAAACCATAGACAGTGATAGTGACAGTGAGAACGTTATTATAAACGCACAATATATTGTTCAAGATGCTATCGACAGTGTTATGGACGAAACTGAGTCTTTAGTTAAGAAAATATCGAAATCTTTAATAGATACTGACTTTTAATAATCGTTTGTGTAAATTAATGTCTATAATTTGATTAAGATATTTCTATTCAATTGCGTGTAGTGTTCAGTTATTTGGAGAAGTGTGGGGAGTGTTTAGCAAAATAAAAGCATGTATAACGTATTTTGATTTTTATTTAACAAACCTAAAAACTAATAATCTACATTACACACATTAGTGCATACATTTTATGCCCATTCTAAATACTTCCTTAAACAAAGCACATTTTTAAGCGCACAATGCTTCAGATGTTTATTACAATTAAAATTAGATCTTCCTTCACAGTATGTTTTATGCAAAACAGAGAAATTAGGACATTGTTCTTTACCAAGGTCTAATACTTTACAATTCATACAAAGATCCTTTATCCAATTCACCTTCTCCAAACCATTTACAATGATTTCCTTATTTTCTAGATATGGAACGATTATACGTCGAAATTCTCTGTAGTCAATATAACCTTCATTCCAATAAATTCCCCTATTTCTTTCCAACCATTTAACCTGCTTCTTTTCATCACTTGTTAAGTATTTAAACAAGTATGGTGGTTTTATTAAAAATGTTTGAGTATAATCACGACTAGCAAAAGCTAATTCTTTTATTATAAAATTATTGTACAGGTCTTTAAACCCTTGAACATCTAATATGATAGTATTCGGATTCATGATATTTTTCTCACAGTATTACTTAGAGGCTTATACTCAATTATGCAGTCGTTCAATAAAAGACAATATGCAGAAGTTTGATCTGGTATGTCCGAATCACTCTCTATTTCCACTCGTACATCCACAATAGGACCTGTCTTTACATTATCGGCTTGTCTAGAGCAATCTATGATAAAGAGCGGCGCCAAATCTTTAAATTGTTTTTCACTTAATAAGGGTTCCGGGCGACGTCCGTAATAAGACTGTTGAAATCGAATGTATTGCTCGTATAATAAAGCGATTCTGTTATTCGCGAAACTGATATTTAGGTTTTCATAGGGGAAGTAAGTTGAATTTAGGTATACTCTAACGTCACGAACATGGCAGTGATCGAACTGAGACATATCAGAACTTGAATTGTTTTTTCTATTTGTTTGTAGGCCCATAATTATGTATCTAGGTTTCTCTATTTGCGAGGAAGTTTTGATGGACCAGGTATGTTTTGTAGTTTTAGGTAAAGCTGGATATTCGTAGAGATCCCAATTTCTGAATATCATCTGGAGTGGTCGATCTTTTTCTAACAGTTTGAGTAAACTTATTTTCTCTTTGTCGGACACTTTAACATGCGGTACACGCCAGATGATTTTATTTATTTGAACGTCTTCTACAAATTCACCGGTGTTAAGTTTGACCGCATTCAGGTTAGTATTACTTCGTAGCATTATCAGTTCGTGCCTACAATTTATCACGACTTTCTTGAAATCTTCAGCGAAACCGATGATGTTACTGAGTGGTATAGACGCGGAAAAACTACCCCCATTTATATTTTTTATGCCATCGATATTCCAGCCCCATGCATTAGATATCTTTGACTCACTTTCACTCATTGATATTAACGATTTCATGGTGGTAGTTATGCCAGCATTTTTTATTCTATCAATTTCCACTCCATTTAGCTCGTATCTTATATCTTGGAACAGGTAAAGTAGAGCATTATTCGTAAAATTAACACTAGTGGCTTTCTCTTTCATATCCTTTTTGCTTACGATAACAGTCCCTTCCAAATACAAGGTACTAGCTGACGGAAGTATATACAAGTCTTGTTGGTTAATGGGTATACGAATTTCATCGTTCCTATTGAAACTAGTTACGTAGGGCTTGTAAGAGTGAAATTCGATTCCTTCAACCGTGTTGTCGTAAGTCGGAGCGGATAAAACGTCTAAGATATTCATTTTAGTAAACCGATCGCTTTGAGAAATGCCTTGTTGTCTTTAGTTAATTTTATTTTCTTCTTAGGGCGAGCTCTTATATGGTTGGAAGCTTGAGTGGAACTGATATTTTTGATTTGCTGATGCACATATTTATTGTAGTCGATCATTTTTTTCTTCTGAGATGCAAATACAGCTGCACTTCTTCACCGCGCAAGTTTATTAAGCGGTTATTTATATCTAACAGCCTGATATGTATGCAGCTAATGTTGTTTTGGTTGATTGGAAAGTATATCGCGTTTTTCGGAATTTCTATAATCCTATATCCGGGAGGAACGTTGAGTGCAAATTCGTGGATAATGTGACTCGGTTCTCCGTTTGTGTACGAGCCGCTTACAATATCACATTCGATCCTGATCACAGTTGTAGGTAAAATGTTGACCGGCAACTGCGACTCATGCCATTTATTTGCTTTCAAGATTTGTTTATTAAACCCTAATAAATTCCTGAAAGTACCTTCTTTATTAAAATTTATGTCCTTTGTACAATATACAGCAGCTTTTAAAGTATTGTTATTGCACTGTAGTTTGATTGAGGCATCTTTCATTTCAGATTTTAAATAATCATTAATATCTTGCAATTCATAGGTGCCCTCCGGTATTTCAATAACTTCGTTAGAACCATAATAGAATTTATTATTCGTTTTGTCAATGTTTGGAATCGAATTAAATGTTGCGAAATGCAATAAGGCACACTCATACTGTTCATATAGTTGCAACGTGTTGGGATAGTAAGTAGATAAAGTTGACGAGTTTCCAGTTATCGATAATGTGAGTGACATTTTGCAAATGATTGAAATAAAAGAAAATCATAGATTTTATATGTTTTTATTCCAAAAAGTCCACAGATATTCTAAACATAAGTGTCCACAATTTACAGTGTTGAATATCTGATATCTTGTATAATTATAAAAAACATTACAATTCTTAAAATATCGTATTAATTCCATTGGAGGCTTCAAATTTCCAAAGCTATCAAAATATTCACAATAATTGCCTACTTTTACATAAGCTACCCAATGCGTCCCTTCGTTCTTATAATCGTCCAAGTTAACGATACCACATTCAATCGGATTTGGCGTTCTTGGTAATTGATCCCTCATGTACACTCCCCGAAAGTGAGGGATGTCGCGTGCATACCTTTGGATGTCTACATTAGTTAGAGGACGATTAGGTAGCTTATTTTTCAGTTTTTTGAAGTTTTCACGAATAAACCTTTTCCATTTTTATGTGGCTTAATGTATAAACCCTGCCCTAACTTTAAAGACTCCATAGCCCTATTATGTCGTTGTGTTTCTAGTAAATTTTGCTGACCAGCTTTGTAATCGTTAACAGTTTTTGCAATACCAGCCGCACCACCAGCTAAAGTTCCTAATGCTGATAAGCCCGCAAAAATCGGGATTAAGGGTAGAATACCTCCAGTCTTTGGTAAGGGTATCACTCGTGGTACTCGAATTTTCTGAATGTTAGGAAATATTTTTATTGCTGCTGAGTAAGCAGCGTTAATTAAAGTTTTACTGTCCTTTGGTTTCAGTTTCTTTATCTTCGCTCTTATTTTTGATACGAAACTTTTAAACGTTTTAACGCCGGCACCAGATTTCAGTTTGGCTTTCATAACTTTGCTCACTAACCACGAACTAAGTTTTTCACCTTTCCCTGCATCGTTCGATTTAAGTCTTTGTTTAGCCATATTAAGTAGTTGTAAATCAGCTTTGTGACGATTGGGTAAGTCTGTATGGTTTGCATATGCAATGTCGTGATGCATGCAAGCTTCGTCTAGCTTATTTACACCTCGGTCACCTCGTAGTAAACGTTTCTGGAGTTTTGTTCCCGGGCCGCAATAATTGTAGCCTGGTAAATGAAGTTCGAACGGCAGATTATTAATTAGGGTATTAACAAGTTCACCTCCTTGCATTGTCTAAAGTGTAATGAAAGAAATAATGCAAAATTAACTGTTATATAATTGTTTTATTCCACTATTGCAGTTTTGTTGATCCAACTGTTTTCTTCGTTGTTTAGACCCAACCATTTCACAAACATTTTTGTTCCTTTCCTTTTTAAAACCTTTTCTACCAAATAAATACCCGGATAGTAAGATTTTTGAAGTTCTTGCTCGTAAAAAGTTCCCAATATGGCTTGCTTTCGCTGATCTTGTATATGATATGTTACTGGTATGGTATGATTTATTTTTTTTATAGTAAATATTTCAGTTGACCAATTAGGTGTGTAACCTTTCTCAAAATTGTGTTTGTATTTACTGATACGAACAAAGTCACCTACTTTGAACTTAGGTTTTCTACGAATGGTTACATGATTTAAGGTTTTTTTAATATTTTCTTTTATAACTGACTCACTAGATTTATTAACTTCAATTGGCTTAAATTTAATAGTACGATGTTTTGTGTTGTTATAAGTCTTTAACGTAACTTCTAATGGTATACCTAACCATTTATAGTTCCCATTCAAACTAAAATATTTATATAATTTATTTTTAAGTGTTTTAATCAGTCGCTCCACGATCGAAGCTTTTTTGCTAGAAAACGTTGAGTAATGGTTAATATTATACGTCTTCATAAGCGTTTGAAATGAGTTGTTATAAAATTCTGTTCCCTTATCAGTTTGTAAATTAACAGGTTTGCGATTGCTGTTAATCAGTATTCGTTTAAATGCCTGAGTAACATCGAGTTTATTTTTTGATTTTAATGACTCTGCCCAAGCGTACTTTGAGAAGCAGTCAATCACCACTAGAATGTAATTATGACCTTTATTATATTTTCTCAGGTTTTGCATGTCCATTAGATCAGCTTGCCACAAGTCATCGACCCCTTTTAGAATGACGGAACGTCGAAGGAAATTTCTTCTTGCTGCTTTGTGTAGTTCATTAACAATTTGCTGTTTTGCCATTATGGAGATTTATTTTGAAGTAATTTATCTACCTCTGCTTTAGTATAAAACTTATCTTGCAAATGAGTTAAAACCTCAGGTATCTTTGCTTTTAAAGTAGCCTGTACTGTACCCTTTGTGTCTTTTATGATTTGAGAACGCAATGATCCAATCATATTATTAAATTCTTTTAACATATTAGCATTCAAACGATCTACATAATCCTTATCCACAGTCAAATTATTTAATTCTTTTAATGTGTTAGCATTCAATCGATCTACATAATCCTTGTTCACAGCATCGTCTGCTTCTACTGGAGATCTAATTCCTCTCAGTCTTGAAGTTTTTAAATCAAAATCTCCGTTTTCTAATTTTAACAGAGCATTCTCATTAAACTCAAATAACTCAGCAAAACGCATTCTTTTGTGAATGTAGTGTCCGAATTTGTCTACGTTCATGTTTAAGGTGTATTGTATCGAGAGGCTAATAATAAAATAAACACATTTTAAAATATTTATTAATTTATAACTTTACTTTCACGCAATTCTTCAATGATAGATATAATTTCATTATCTAATCCTGTGTTACCAGCATCTCGAGATGCAATCAATAATTTTAATCTATCCACCAGTTCATTGGGATCGTCCCAATATACAAAATCTACGTTTTTCTTCCACGTTTTTGTTAAAGGTAGTAGTCCTTTTCCCTTCGATTGGTGTTCCTGAATTGTACTTCGTAGTTGGAACAGAGGCTTTATAATTTGCAAATATTTTTGTCCTTTATTACTTTTTATTGGTTTACTGGGTTCATAGTCTCGTCGATGTGCATTTGTATCAAGTAACATCGACTTATAATGTTTCATATCACTCTCTGTAACCATGCTTAAATCTACGTTCTTTTTCAGCAGCAATTGTTTTAAACCAGGCGTATTTCGGTATTTGCGTCCAGCCACGATGATATACTCGTCGCTGATCGTTATACGCGCAGAACCTAACATCAATTTGCCGCTCTCTACTCGGACACCAAACGGAATATCTTTCAGTGCTTCTGAGGACACTGACCAGGATGACATATCACATCTCTGGTTGTTTTCAGTTAATGATTTATACGAAGAATCACTTTCGATATCAGATTCATATTCGTCTTCATTGTCGTTGTTATCATTGCTTTCTGAACTAATAGGGTCTTCTTTTTGCAGAGTTTTATCGATAAACGGAACATCGGTTTCTTCATTTTCTATATTATGCAGGAGAGAAGCCTTCTTACTGACATTAGCAATTTGGTTGAGTGGTTCTGTTACCGGCTTGAACACTGATTCCAGCACTTGCTGATTGTTATTCTCAACATCTCTCATCTTTCGCACTTTCTTTTTAACAGCCTCTGCAGCTTCAACTATTTGTCTTTTCAGTGATTTCTCCATAATAATAAAAAAAAGTTCGTGACTGATTAAGCGTTGCCTGAAGAATAATATTATCGCGAGGGTACCGGTCTTAAATATTAGTAATTTTAATCAAAGACAACAAAAGTGTCAAATTTATTTCTGTAACATCCTTTATTTTTGGAGCAATCCTTATTAATTACTACATAATTGAAAGGCTCACTCCATATTTTCGAACACATTTCACGAAATTCAATCCATGACATATCAGTGTTGACATGTTCTTCATAAATATGCCGTAAATTTATTTCATCTTGTTTAAAAAGTATGATTAAGTTCGCATTGTCTCTTACTAACTGCTTAGGGATTTTACTATACGTTTGGTTTAGATAGAAACAATCAATGCACTTGTGTCTTCCCATCGCAAAATAATCACGCATGTTACTCTGATTTTCACAAGCAACATCATCAAAAATAATCACGGAGTTGGGTTTTGCGTCCTGAACGCTTAGTACTTCCTCATTTCCCTGATATTTCTGGAGGGAAACACCAGGCACCCGTTGCAAAACACTTTCTAAAAAAATGTACTTAGGTTGGTGCAGAGTTTTTGAATAAACATAAACATTTTCAAATCTTAATCCGTTTTCGTGTATTAGAAGACCAATTAATAAATTCGTTTTTCCACAATTGGACGGACCGCAAATAATACACCGTACTGAGTTAGGCAATAATTCTCCGTGACGAAAACTTGTCTTGCAAATATCATCGCAGACTGTATTAACATGCAGCGATTGCGGTTGTTTTACAAATTTCATGATTACTGTCGGAAATGAACCAATTGAAAATGAGTGAATGTATTTAGAACGCTATCATTTATAAACTTACCACAACCTCTTTTGCGTTACTGGTCAGTGATCGAGTCGATTGTTCATTATTGAGCATTCTTTACCACCTTTCAGAGCGATAGCGAGCTCGCATGATCATTGGTCGTGTACAGTATACACTACAGTCGAGTTGATAGTTGATTGTTCATACTGACCCGCCATAATATGGAAGTTACTAGTCGTTGGTTGAGTAAATCGTTCCTAATCAAGTACACGGTGCAACAAACTGTCTCGTTCGAGTTTATTGGTCGAGTGGAGAGTCGAGTCGAGTGTCGATTATTGGGCATTCTATACCACTATCGGCAGCGAGGCGCACTCGCCGAGCTACTTGCCGATAGTGGTATAGAATGCCCAATAATACACTACTTGCTTGTAAGTTAATTATAGATGTATAGAATTATAATTATTTTTTTATGTAATGAGGCTTTTTGTACTTTTCTCGTTAAGACTTCATAACACTAACGGACTTTGGTATGGTTTATACTTTAGACTCGGGACACAAAAACATGGAAAAAATATTATCATTAGGTAGGTAGGTACACATTTTTTTTTTAAGATTTTTGAATTGATTGTTTCTGCCTCGTTGGTCTAGTAGTCGGAAAGCGCGACTGCTAAACTTGAGGCCTTGGGATCGATTCCCAGGTCGGGCAAAGTGTTATTAGGTTTTATATCAGGAATTTCTCAGTAGCAGCCTCAGAGTCTGGATTTGTGCCCGGTTGATGGCAATAGACTCACCCACCCTCATACATGGGATTTTAAGATAACTGGCGAAACGTGTGGCGTTGCATATCTGCCTACTCTTTCGGGGATTACAAGCGTGATGTTATGTTATGTCTCACGAGAATTGATAACAATGATTTATATCCAGTATCTGTTGGCATCAGTTAGTAACAACTGATTTAGTGTCAATCTATCAATATTGATATCTAGTCTATCTTATACAAATGCTATCCACACTATTATTCAGCTAGCTATTCTGTATGTTAATCTGTGGATAACGTCTTGAGTAGTGTATTTGTTACTTTTATTGTAAGTTTTATATTGTATGCCTTTATTTTGCCGCCGCCTATCGCCTCCGTGAGGACACGGCGGTGCTCTGCCCAAGCGGGGCAGTCCTGCACCGTATGCTCCACCGTGTCCTCCGGGCGATCCACACAGTGGTGACACCCGGGCGTTTTTTCCCGCCCTATCCGACACAGGAACCTCCTGAAACAACCGTGTCCGGATATTGTATGCCTACGGTGTAATATACTGCTGTTTGTTATTCCGATAAAAAAAAAATATTATAAATGCGAAAGTAACTCTGTCTGTTTGTCTCACCACTGAACTGATTTTGATGAAATTTGGTATGGGGTAAGTTTGAACCCCAAAAAAGGATATGGACAACTTTTTTTATTACGGAACTAGCTTTTGCCCGCGACTTCGTCCGCGCAAAAATAAATTAAAATATAGCCTATGTTTCTCGCAGGTAATGTAGCTTTCTAATGGTGAAAGAATTTTTAAAATCGCTCCAGTAGTTTTGCGTTTTCAATTACAAACAAACAAAAATACAAATTTTTCCTCTTTATAATAATAGTGCAGATAAAAAAAAAGTAATCTTCCGTGACTTTGTAAGATTGCGCGACAACCGACATTTTTGCAGACAAAGTCACGGGCACAAGCTAGCACAATAATATCTTGACTTTGATCTTTAGATTGGACAATAGTATTCGTGTTTGTTGAGAAATAGAGAGTTCAGTGACCTCTGGTTTGGCGATAAGATCTAAGAAAAATGGAATGTATGCTGTATTTTGCATTACAGAATTGAAGAAGCTTTGACAGATGGTTCTACTAAATGCCTCTAAGCTGTCGAGAGTAACCTTCCTTAGATCATGCACTAGCTTTTGCCCACGACTTCGTCCGCGTAAATGTCGGTTATCGCGGACGTAGAAGAATGAGCGGAATAAAAAGTAGCTAAAGTCCTTTCTGGGCGTTCAACATATATCGTATCAAACACCAAAATCGGTTCAGTGGTTTAGTCGTGAAAGCGCAAAAGACAAACAGGCAGTTATTTTCGCATTTAAAATAATTGTATAGCTGCTTCTTGCGAATTCGAACGCGTGGTTTTTGTTTGTTACTGCTCCGCTGCCATGGGTCTAAGCGTTATGTTATACATATAGCCTATACTAATCCTCATGAATGTGGCTATTAGCCTATCATATACATACAGATAATTTTTCCCAATCCGACAGGAAGGTCCAGAGATTAGCGCGACTAAACAAACAAACAATAAAAATCTTTAGCTTTGTCAAGTAAAAAATAGAAGATTATTAGATTACTTATTTCATATTTAATAAAAACTTATGGTTTCGAAGATAGAATACTGATATTTTAAGCAGTAAGCAGCGACACGGTTGGCGCAGTGAGTGAACTGGTCGGAACGGTCTTGGATTTGATTCTAGCGCGAAACAAACTTCAGGTACCTATGATTGTTTGCGTATGTGAGTTTGCATGTTTGCAAACGCAACCACGATACTGAAAAAAATCCTTGCGAAGGTATAAGTAGGTACCTACTTTTTTACGTGCCTACCTACTTTATTTTGGATATTTTGTAAACTTAGTCGTTAACATTTTATTTATTTCTACTATAAAATGCATTGACAGTGAGCAGACGTGGTTGATATCATTAACACTTCTTCGCCAAAATATCGTCTTAATGAATTAGATCTCACGAGTAGCCTTGAGGTGCTGGAGAACTGCCAACATTGCCAAATCTGATAAATACTAACGTGGAATCATCTGTTTAATACAAATTCCATCTGCGAGTGGAAGGAGGATCATTTGTATATCTTCCTGACCGAATTTTGGTCACTGCGGTGAATTCAAATGGAGACTAGCGAAGTACGCAGGAGATATTATCTATAGTGCACACGTGTGTGCGGTGGTACAATGAGACGGCAATCCGATATAATCGAAGTAAAATCAGGCGCAGGACCAACGGCTTTACGCCGAGGCACGGGGGTGTCACACTACCAAATATTGAATTTCGGGCTGTTACTGAGAAATTACTAAGTAAAAACCCAATCATACTTTTTGCCTCACCTGTGAATCGAACCCAGAACCTTACGCACAGCAATAGCGAGGCCAACGGGTAGTCAAAAAATGATTGAGAAGAGAGAAAGCAAAACATTGTAAGAAAAGCTGGACTTATGATAAGTAAAAGTCTGGTACCGCCAATTCTGGTGATCAATGCCTTTTCTGCACGAGAAGAGGCCTTTGCCCTGCAATGGGGCAATAATAGGCTGGTATTATTATCATTTAGAGCGAGCACTTAAGAAAATAGCCCTGCACTAGCGCCTACAAACTTTAATGAAGTATAAACGTTTACTAATTACAGTTGCGAAACGCCTAACTACTGATATAATCTAGATACCCTAAACTAAACATTAATGACTCATTAATTTTGATGGCCTGGTTACCGTTTCGTCAAACTATTTGATTGTTATTATAAATATAGCTATGTTTCTGGCGTATTCCATTGCTGCTGATGCCAATTTCCGTCTTCCGTCTAAAACTCTTCCAATTTGGCAAATAAATACTATTAGATTCTATTCAGATGACTCACTAATATCTCCTAAATAGTGTGAACGAACTTGCTCTGTGTAAAATTAACCGAGATTTAGGCAGACGAAGTCGCGGTTAAAAGCTAGTTCCTAATAAAAAATAATAAAACCAGCCTATTATCGTCTCACTACAGACCAAAGGTCTCTTCTCATACAGAGAAGGCACGAGCGAAGGTGAGGGTAGTGGCGGGTGTACAATTAATTCAGATTTTACTGCAAGTTCTTAGAGCAACAATATTATTATTTGTTTTTTAATTTCGCCTTAATATTGTTCTGGTCACAATAATTCGTGTAGGACGACTTAATATAAAACGCGAATTACCGACCCAACTCGTGCGAGCTTTCAAAGTTTCAACCTTCCTCAATGTCGGGGACTCGGGGTGAAACGAAAATAACTAACAAACGGTAAACGAGTAGTAATCGTGACTTGTAACAAGAGAATGTTTGCTTTAGAGTAATGCCACAATAATAGTTCTTCATCTTTCTATTTTGCGAGCGACCCTACCGGAATACCATGGAAAATTAATTGATTTTTTCTAAATTATAGGTATAATTTAGAAATAATTTATAGGTATTTTTCAAACCTCTGAGTAGGTTCAGTAATAGTCTCTAACTAAATAATTATTTCGTATATTGAGGTAACTATATTTTTAATAGTTTTTTTAATGATTAAGCCGTCTTGTCAGCACTTTGGCGGACTGTCAAGTCATTCTAATTTTGAACAGAATTTATCATGCGCTATAAGAAAGGATTTTCAAAATTCACCCCCTCAGGGGATGAAACACGGAGAATCCACATTTAGATAGACTTTCGACGCGTACGAAGTCGCGGAAAGTCAGAAGATAGTTTAAAATAAGATTGGATATGGCTAAACCAGCCAAAGTTTTAACATAACCTACACAATATAAAACCGAAAATAATAAACAGGTAAATGGATAAAAAAATATATTATTGTGTGCTCCTCAGCTGCATCAAGCAGGTCCAGTTTAGCAAAAATGCCAGACCACTTGTTACTGACGCTGGTTTTAAACTGGCCGATTAGGTGTGACGTATTGCGGATGTAAACCAGCTTTATAATGATACTAGCTTTTACTTGCGACTTGGTCCGCCTAAATGTCGGTTTACGCGGACATAGGATAAGTCACTGAATAAAAATTGAAAATGTCCTTTCTTGGGGTTCAAACTTATACTGTACTAAAATTCATCAAAATCGGTTCAGTGGCTTAATCGTTAGAGCGCAACAGACAGACATTCGCGTTTATAATATTAGTAAAAACTATATATTCTGCATAATAGATAAATAAAAGAAAAAATGCATCAAAGTATTGTTAGAGACTATAGCAATACCCGCGGTTTTACCCGCGTTCAGTCACGTCTTTGCTGTGCTCTAGCAGGGTCCATAATTATATTTTAGCTTAAAACCCTATGTATTATAACATAGTTACTATTCTGGTAGGCAAAAAAATTAAAACGGATAGGATTACAAAAAAAAACTGACAATTTACCTAATCATTGGTAAAGTCATTTTTTGGGTTCTTGTTTGACAAGACGATCATTTATTGAGTGGAAACTTACCTTCATAAATTTCAAAATGGTCGTAGTTTAAAGTGGTGGGAATATGATTTTCCATCTAAGCTATAAAGCCTTTTTTTACCAGAAAACTCTGGAAATTGAAAAATAAAATCGGCTGATCGAAACACTACTACAGAATAAAAAAAAATGACATTAGCACATTTCTATTTTGATATTAACCTTTGGTCAAAAATTATAGAAAATAAAATGCCATAAAAACAAATTATATTATCTCCCATAAACAAAAAAAAAAGAAATTCTAACATAAAAGTGCTTTAACGGTTGCAGAATTCCTAGAATAAATTATTTTGTAAATATCATTCTACAGAAATAGATATAAATATAAACTTATTTTATAATCCAATGACATTTAATGATATACTAAAAAATAATACTATTACTATAAATAAATAATCTGTATAAGATATAAGGTTATGTACCTAGACATTAATAAATAAAATAGAATGTAAAATTTATATAAATATATAAAATTGAAGTTTGTAATGTCAACATAATAGATTTTTACTAAATAAATATGAATGTTTATATCATGAACATCTCTTTAAACCCGACAGGGGTTGATTTTTGAAAAATTTATAGTTTCGTTGATATTTTTGACATTGTTTGTATTTATATATATTTAATTAAATATAATGTTTCTCTATGCTATAAAATTGAAATAAATCATTGTTACAATTTTATAGCATATTAACTGGCACTTATATGCGGAAACATGTAAATGGTGCTCAGTTGTTCATATCTGTTTCTACTCTGTATTAATACACTGTATATTTTCCTAATGAAATAAAATAAAAATAAATAAATAAGCTGTAGCAAATAGAAAATAAAAAAATTTCGCTGGTTTTTTCGCGAAAGTACCACTCTAACAGTGGTATCTTCAATAAGTTTAGTCCTATGTAATAAGGGGGACCCTATCACAGATTACCCGGCACAGTCTTGACTCTGAACTGCTATTGAGAAGTCCCTAATGAAACACATTGCTGGACTTGGTAATTAAATCTAGGATGTTTGGCCGAAAAGGTAAATTATAATCTGTTTTTTTTTTCTGTGAATAACAGACGATGATGCAACAGATTATTTTAATTTCACTTGTTACGGTTACATCTTATCAGATTGTATTTGACACAAACATAGTTGACACAAACTACTTGTAATACAATAAACTTTATCTACTCCTTAATTTGTAATTGGGTCAGTACTAAATATGCGACAATATACATAATTAATTATGTATGTATGTATGTACATCGTGTATAATTTTGTCCAAAAATAGTGTCAGAGACACTTGTAGAATACGAATTCTACCTTATTTATGTTTGTAGATACATATTTTTTGTACATTATCCAAAGAGTAGGGTGAATATTAAAAGTGGGGAGTCATGACATTATTTAGTTATATTTTAGACGATAATAATAATAAAGTATTTAAATTAAATGTTATCTTCGATTTTCAGATAATTTTATTTTAGTTTCTGCCAATGAAGTATATCCAGTATCAGTGTGGGTTATTTTTTATGTTGATTAGTTTTTCTAGCTATTGTGTTTGTGACGGTAAGGCTGCGCTTGCGTCTATCGCCCTGAAGCTTAGCCCGAATGTGACCGACGAATATCGTACATTCAGTACATCAAAGTATCTATTACTAAGTCGCTTAAATGACTCATCATCCGCCTAGCTTTTTACCGACTAGGTATGTTGGGGTCGGCTTGGCATCATCTCTTCCATAAGACCACGCATACTGCTCATCAAATAGCAAATAAACACAAACATTTGATTTGATTTTGTTCTTTGATTTTCAAACTAAGTAAAATTGAGCAAAAATTACACCAATGTGTCTTTTCCAATTCATGGACATTACTGCCATTATTCCGTGCCTCGGAAAGCATGTTAAGCCGTTGGACCTGGCAGTCATACGTGGACCTTTGACAGTCGTTACGGGTCGTTAGATGCCTGAAAGTCTGACAACCAATTTTACCTAAGGGTATCGTAACACCCAGTTACTGGGGTGGGAGGTCAGATAGGCAGTCGCTCCATGTAAAATACTGGTATTCAGCTGCATCCGGTTAGACTGGAAGCCGACCCCAGCATAGTTGTTAAAGGGCTAAGCCGATGATGTACTTTTTACACGGGCGAAGCCGCAGGCAGAAGCTAGTAGTTTATATTTAAAACTTGTTTTCGGTATAAAATGGAAAAAACTCTGACCTTGAATATTTCTGTAACCAGAACATTCCCAGGAACAGTCCAGAAAGAAAAATCAACGACTGGTATTTAAAAGACTTAAGACTTCGTTAAGTTTCTTTCTACATCCGTTAGAAAAAATATCAGAAACTTTACAAGTAGGATAGCATGGTGTTCAGCAGTGGGGGGAAAAATATATGAAAGGTAAAGATGTTTCGAGCAACTACTGCTTTTTATTAAGTCAGTTAAAAAAGCAATCCGTTCTTTTTCACTCAATATAAAATTAATTTGCCAACTATTTATTTTGCTGTTTGAACCAGATGTTTCTAGATATTTCAATCGGAATTCCATCTACTTATAAGTACTAAGTCTTGCTGTGTCTTACTTTGTAGTGAAGCTAAGTAGACCAGTTATATTCGAAGCAACTGCCATCTGACCTCGGCACACCAATCACTGGGCGATACCGATATCCTTCGGGCACTCAACTCTACAGACATCACTCATACATTTATACAATGTATAGTTTAAATGAAGTATACATCGTGTATAATTTATACATAATTTATATTATTACTGCAGTTAGCAACAACACTATTTTCTAATAATGTTTCTCTATAAATAATTTTAACATTTTAGTTTTTTTTTATAATTTATGATTAGTTATATAAGTTGTATAATTTATACATTATGATTTTACAAATATTTGTAGACTAGAATGAAAAAAAAACACAGTTAACTTAATTACCTAATTAGCACTATGCTGTGAAAGAGTTACCGTTCGTTTGTAGCATGTAGCGAGTTCGATTCCAGTACGGTTAAAAAAAAATTGTATGAATGTTTCAATTTATGAAATTAATATTCTGTAAAAGCATCAATGATACAGGTGGGAATGACGTTTAAAAAATTATCAATATTTCAATAGAATTTATACGATAGGTTACTATATTATAATAGTATTTACAACAATTACAACTATGGGCAGTACTAAGCTAGCTAGTTTAGTAATAGTATTCAGGAGTTAACTATGAGGTCTAGTAAGTTCTCTCTTAGTTTAGCAATAAACAGTTACATGACCTAGAATGGATAAAAAGATATATTTATCAAAAGATGTTTTTAAGACTTGAGTGCAATAACTAGAGAGTAAACAGGCTATCTGTAAGTACGTAGTTTCCGCTCTCATTTGATTTGTAGTACACAAAACATGAGTGATATGATATTACTGGAATATTTCAATAACAATACTAAGTAAAATTCTGCGTAAAACACAAAAAAAAAATTTTGAAAGAAAAAAAATACACAGACACACCCCCAAAAAAAAAACTTTTTTATAAAAAAAAGGAATTAATTAAAACACCTACCAGTTAATAGAAACACTTCACACTGACCAGCATACAAAGATTATAATTTTTAAAATAAAATCCACTTTACTACACGATTTTATTACAGCAACTGCGATTGCGTTTCGAAAACAATTGTGTCGCGACTTGAGCTCATACAGTTCGGAACATAACTGACGCTAAACACTAGCGTGGAGCGTACTTACTCCCTAGCGGTGCACTCCGCAAACGGGCTGGGAATAGAGATGGGACACGACGACACGAGAATTATCGATAAAATAATTATGTCAAGTACTTGTGCCGACTCGAGCGTTATTCCACTGCGCTTCAAAACCCATTGATCTCATAATTTTAATGTTCATACATTGATTCCACTGCGCGATTAAAATATTGGAATAATTTAGTTTCACCGCCCTCCAAGAAATGTTGAATAGAGTTAGCAAAAAAGTAAGGCAAGCATCATAACAATAGAAAATAATACAACGTATCTAATACGTTTCTTTTGTCACAATCACAACGTCACGTCTAACAATACGTTTTTCAAAAAAAAAAACAACGAAAAAGAATTACAGTTTCAGATTAGAAAAGTTTTCTTAAAACTAGAATACAAGAACATAACTGCAGCTATCCCTGCTAATTCTTCAACTGGGTAGTAAACACCATTACCTTAATTTCAATACATAACAATTTATGGTTTGTCTTGTAAGTATATTGACTCTATTTATTTTATTTTGGGGCGCTGGGGCACCATTTGCGTACTTTTAATTTTTTTATAATAACAACTTGGAGCGCAGTGCTACGCATTCCTGGAGCGCTAAGGAATAATCCCTAATAACAATGTTTATTAGAAAGGTGAGTATGCAATGGGTCGCAGGTTAATTAATCGTACGCATGTGGACTGACGTCATATATTTTTTTGCATTCATTGTATTACGGTATTAGAATAGCAATGGGCAGACGGCTGTTAGGGTCGTAAGACTCTCGAGTGGCGACCACGTACCAAAAGGCACAGTGTGGGAAGGCACCCCACGAGGTGGACTGAAGACCTGGTAAAGTTTGCTGGAAACCGCTGGCAGCGCAGAACCGGTCATTGTGGCCATATTTAGGGGAGGCTTATGTCTAGTGGACGTCGTTCGACTGATATGATGATGATGAATCAAATACATTGTCATAAGGAAACCTGTTACCATTAAAATTTGGAGAACATCAACTTCTCTATATGAGTCGAGATCTTTGTACTGTATTGTAACATGTTACTACGAATATTTTGCAAGGCTGGTAACTACTCGACTAAGGTGTGTCAAGTCTCGTTAAATGTCAGCACAGAACACTGGTAACTTTACCAGTTTGTATAACTATCGAGGTTTAGGTTATTAACGTTGTTGCGTATAATTGCTGACAGCTGCATTTGGTAAAACTAGAAAATTATATGCAAAGTTTGCAAAACAGGTTTCACAAGTTAACTGAATGCACGTCTGTCGCACCTTGCGCCTGCGCTGTAGGACCTCTACTACCTTGCTAACTGGCCATATTTACATCATCATGACTAGCTGTTTTGATACTTACATTATCATCATATCAGTCGAACGACGTCCACAGCTGGATATAGGCCTCCCCTAAAAATGGCCACAAGAACGGGTCCTGCGCTGCCTGTTTCCAGCGGTTTCCGAATGACGACATGAGTTTTGCGAAAATAAGTCTGAAACTGATAAATAGGCTTGAAATTGTGACTACCTCGTTAGCCTGCTGAGCATGAGATCCTGGGTTCGATTCCCAGGTCAGGCAAAGTGTTATTGGATTTTTCCATCAAGAATTTCTCAGTAGCAGCCTCGGAGTCTGGATTTGTCCCTATTACATGAGACTTAAACATAACTGGCGAAATGTGGGTGTACTAATGGGTACCTACACCACTGCCTTATCTTTCAGGGATTACAAGCGTGGTGTTATGTTGTATTCTAGCATTTATTATTTCTTTCATGGCTACCGTATATATCGATTAATGTGGGAAGTTAAGTAATTTAGTCACGTCTAGTCTTGGTTGAATGAACGCTGTTGACACGAGAAAAAACTTCTCCGTGTGTTGGTCAAATTAATCAAGGCCGTTGCTAATAAAAGTGTCAGTCTTACAATAGATCGATCAATGGATAAATACTTGAGCTATTCTACAATCGCTATACTGAGTGAGTGATTGGAAAGTGTAAAATTAACTGAGGGAAATGTATTGTTCAATCAAATAGATTGAAGTAAGTATAATTTACAAAGTCCTGGTTTCATTATTATTGTTGCTGTGAAAACAATGTAGGTGAAGAGCAATATAAAACCACGTATGTATGTGACAATCTAAACTTGTCTATACTAACTTCATCATCATCATGTTAGCCGAACGATGCGCAATCAGCGGTTTCCCGGGACCTTCATCAGGTCGTCGGTTCACCTCGTGGGGAGGTCTACGTGGTCGCCCTCGAAAGCCTAACGACCACAACGGCCGACTAACTTACTGTATCCAGAACTAAAACTCGTGAGCCAATAATATCGATATCGATAAAATCATCGTTAAATAATGTCAATATCGAGTTCAAAGTCCGAGCCCTGTCCGATATACGCTGTGCTTTAATTTACGCAGGTTGCATTTAAAACAAACTTTACATATTTATAGAAAACTGGTATCATTAAGTTTGTTTGTTGGTGCAACTGGATTCGTTAAGTGCAGTGAGTCTTTTGGGATCCATGTTTAAAATAGATGTGGTGATAAACATGTTTGTAGACGCGCTTTAAAACGATCAATGTTTTATTGTAATGCGAGGTGCAGTTTGCATCATCGCCAAATGCTAGGAGGTAGTAATAAAAAAGACATAAATCGAGAGGCGAAAGGAAAAACGCATCAAGCGACAATTTGGTCGTGTTATATATTAAACCTTACTACGTGGGTATTAATAAGGTTGGATATAAACCAGGACTTAATTGTCGCTTAATACGTTTTTCCTTTCACCTCTCGAAATAATCAAATAAAATGACGACGTCTAGTTTAATAATTAAAATTACATAATTCCTAACATTAGGTAGGATGACAGCTGCTTAATCTCAAATCTCACTTTAACTAAAGATGGAGAAGAAATAGTTATAATAATAAAATAATTATTTCACTTAACCAGTCCCTTACTTTCCTGAACCTGCCCCCTAGCACCTTTCACCTGCTGCAGAAGGCAGCAATACTAAATACGTGCAGACTGGTGAAGAAGTTCCTACAATGCGAATCAGACAACACACACCAACATACCCACACAAACACACCCTCCTCTCTCATTCCACCTACAACGCAAAACCGCGCTGGCCCTATTTCTGCTTATGAAACTTTGAACTCAACTGACAAAAAAAATATACAGGACTATTTAAACAATTACATACTTTGTTATCGGAAATCAACAAATATAAAATGCTTAACCCTAAAAACCTAAGCGGAAGTTTCCCAAAATAAACCATACATAAAATAAATTAACAAGTGAAAGTAAACATTAGTTTAATGAACAATTCCTCTATACAGGTTCTATAATTAGATATTTTTTGCCAATTATTCTTTTTTTTTTTTTTTTTTTTTTTTTTTTACCGATGGGAAATCATCAAATGACTTCCCCCGCCCTGGGCGGGGCGGGAGGGAGTGTCAGACTTTTACTGACTAAAACCCATCCATGTTCCTTCTTGTGCCCTTTGCGTTCCGGGGGCGCGGTATCTCTTTCGAACAACCCGCAGCCCCGGCAGGCATCGGCCCTTAGTGGCCCCTTCAATTATTGCTGACATCTCTTTGAGGCGCGCGTGGAACACGAACGCGCCGTCGACACGGTGCCAATTATTCTTGTCTTGCCAGAAATGGCTCGGCAACAGACCGGTTTGCCAGTTTGGTATTGCATTATGTATCTGTACTACATACCTACCTGGCAATACCTGGTTAAAGCACTCATAAACAACGTGATTTTGGTTCTAAAATATTGGTAAAAAAAGGAAGAAAAATAAGCCGTTTGACGTTGAAACATTAGGGCCATGGGGTTCGAGCGCTCACCTTGTATTTCGGGACATCGCCAAGCGGCTGGTCGGCTCTTCAAATACTGGCCTTTTCTTAGGGCTAAATGTCTGTTGTCACCCTTTTGGGCACTAGCCCCATTCACAGCAATGCGGACGAATTTTTTGATGCCTTGGTTCCTCTTGTTTATAAATAGCACATACTTTGTTAATTTATTATTTTTGTATTTAGGTTAATTATTGTAATCAAATTGGCTAATTACATATCTACCTATTGATTAAACATTTAGCTAATTATGCTGTTTATCATGAATTAGTTGTCAGTCATGCTGAGGAATTTTTTGATACCTACCACTTTGTTTTATTTTAATTGTTACAGAATATTTTATGATACGAATAATATTTTTCTGAGTATGTAATACGTTTGTAAATACTGTATAGCAAATAAATGGTATGCTTTCAACTGAATAGCGAATTAACTTAGGCAAGTATAATTAATATTATTAAAATTGTGTGTTTAATGAAATAAAAAACATGGAAATATTATACCAATAAGTGATACTCAACTTTTTTATATGATCTTGATGATTGATTATGTTTCTGCCTCGTTAGTTTAGTGGTCACAAAGCGCGACTGCTGAACACGAGGTCTTGGGTTCAATTCCCAGGTCGGGCAGTGTTTTTGGGATTTTAAATCAGGAATTTCTTAGAAGCAGCCTCGGCGTCTGGTGATGCCAAAGCTGTTGCCCAGTTGATGACAATAGGCGCCCCCCCCCCGTATTCCATGGGACTTAAACATAACTGGCGAAATGTGGAACTGTGTACTTATGGAAAATGAAGCTACTGACAATTACCAGTTTAAAAAAAAGTTGTAACACTTCCCAACCCAGGTATCAAAAACAGGACCACCATTTAACAGACGTCCTTGCGACCATCTTACCAACAAGTCAAGTATATTTTTAGTTTAGTAATAAAATGATGCCACACCATAAAAATAAAGTTAAAAAACTAAAACCAGACTGCGACAAAAATGTTTACCAAGAAGTTTTAAACAAGATTTCAAGTTGGCACATTTATCCATATACTATACTAGCGGCTTGACATTATTTTTTTAATTATTTTGGGATAAGGCTACTTTGTTTACACTATTGAAGTTTTAGTAAGGATACCTATTTTTTTCTAATAATAAATATAGCCTATGTTACTCAGGGGTAATGTAGCATTCTAATGGTGAAAAAATTTTTAATATCGGGCCAGTAGTTTTTGAGCCTATTCGTTGCAAATATACAAAAATACAAAAGTAAAAATCTTTCCTCTTATAAATCTCTTTTAAGTTAAACTAATATTATAAAACTTTCTTACGTACGGTTGTACGGGGTAATTTTGAACCCCATGGAAGAATATCTGTTAATTTTTATTCCGCGACTTCGTCTGCGTTCGCGATAACCGACATTTACAGACGAAGTCGCGGTCTGTTTGTTATATGTATAAAATTGTACCTATTGATTTATTTCCTACATTATAATGACCTTTCGGTCGTACCAATGTTAAATAAAATAAAAAATAATAATAAGGAACATTGACATTCTTTAAAAAACATACTACCATTTTAAACTTGGGGGGTCGTGATGGCCCTGCGGTTAAGGCGCCCGCCTCTCATGATGCATGAGGCTGTAGGTTCGAATCCGGGCAGTACCAATGTGACTTTTTCAATTCATATGTAGGTACTTCTAAAGTTTATCTTAGACATTACTGACATCATCCCGTGCCTCGAAAAGCGCGGTAAGCCGTTGATCCCGGCTTTCATACGTGGATCTTTAACAGCCGTTACTGACGTGTCTGAGAATCAGTCTTGCCTAGGGGTATCGTATTACCCAGTTACTGGGTTGTGGAGGTCAGATAGGCAGTCTATGTAAAATACTGGTATTCAGCTGCATCCGATTAGACTTGAAGCCGACCCCAACATAGTTGGGAAAAGGCTAGCATAGCTAGAAACTTAAATAAAGGTTAAAACATACAAAGTCAGCTAAAATTACAACAATCCTTTTATTTTACCGTAGTCGGCTAAAAACTACTGTAGTTTACTGGAAAATATTTCAGTATAGAAAGAAATCTTTTACTAAATTAAATACATAATTGTAGTTAAAAATACACACATTTTGGTGACAGTTAGGATTTAAGAAATCACATGTGTCATGTAAGCACCTTTTTATCTTGACATTGTGTACTGTTTGGGAATACCGAAGTCGTGTGAATCGCGCAGGACAATAAGGGGCCCTCCCCACGAGCGAGAGAATCATGGCGATATTATCGTCGTGCCACGTATTTCCAATAATGCATCGCCGATGATATCGCCGTGTATAGGCACGTTCTAAGAGAGTGTATAGAAATATCGCCTAAAAAAATATCGATTCTCTCGCTCGTGGAGACGGCCCCTTAGAGGCAGCTCATTACTTTTCCACTGTCATCATAAAATTACATAAGTATAATCAGTCATTGTCGCGTTTGTTTATTTAATTTTATTTCTTTATTAAACGCGTTAACGCCGTACGGCTTTTCATAAAAACTTTCAAGTTCTTATTTTTCAAAATGAATGAACCTATTTTTTAGAAACTTCATAATTACGCTTACGCTTGATACATAGGTCTAAAAAGTTATCAAAGAACATTTTCGAAAAAAAAAGATGATTGGAAATCTCTGTTTCTTTGGAAAGCTTAAGATTGGTCGAATTTAGACGTAACACATTTTTTTTGAAAATAATCTCTGCTAGCTTTTTAACCCCCGACGCAGAAAGGCTATAAGAAAAAAAGAAAGGTTATAAGTTTAACGTGTCGGGGTGAGGGTGTGTGTGTCTGTGGCACCCTAGCTCCTGAACGGATGAACCGATCTTGATTTGTTTTTTTTTAGAAAATCGGTCCAAGATGGCTGCCGTCGGGGTTTTTTTTACTTCGTTTTTGTGTATTAGTTACTGTATGTCATTTTCAACCGACTTCAAAAAGGAGGAGGTTCTCAATTCGACGCGTATGTTGTTTTTTTTGTGTATTTGTTCTACGATTACTCCGCCAATTATGAATCGATTTGGATGATTCTTTTTTTGTTTGAAAGAGTATAGTTCCGAATAGGTCCCATAGGAATGTTGTTATGATCTGATGATGAACTTTGGAGATATGGAACGGAACTCCTTATAAAATCACAGCAGAACCGCCGTAACAAGAAAAATTGCTTTGTTTATACGTGTAGTCGATGACTGACTGAAGGAAGTGGGGGTAAGTCAACCCCCCTCCTACCATTTTCCAAAATTAAATATATCGCGTGAGGTATCGTTTGAAAGGGCTTTATGTAAGGATTTCAAAAATTAACACACAAGCACTAAAAAGTGAAAAATAAAAAGCGTTTTTATAAAAAAAGATAACCGCCTTCAAAAACTACAAAATAAAAAATAACTTTAGCTTGGAAGTCGGTGGCAATACCTATATAACAAGAAATAAAACCAAAGCCGCCGACTTCCAAGCTAAAGTTATTTTTTAAAAGTAAGTTGCCCGTAACGTTTTGTGTATTCCAGGGAGCTGCCGAGAGCGTGCTGTTGATAATAGCCCTCTGGCACGCCCCCCTGTTCTACATTCATTGACGTAAGTAGTAGGTACTCCTTTTTATTCATCGATAAGCAAATTCTCCGAAAAACAGCTTAGAGACAATGACGTAATAATATGCTACTTCATAATTTCAGCGAAACTTACGTATTCTTAGGTTATCAGAGTCGCGCAATCAAGCGTTTCATTGTTTAGTTAATATTATCTCAAATGCGTTGCTAAAATTATGTCTGTATTTAAAAACCATTTTATTTGCGCATTATATGGGCCACACGCAAATAGAATTTTATTTAAGACTAGCTTTTGCCCGCGACTTCGTCCGCACAAATGTCGATTATCGCGGACGCAGACGAAGTCGAAGACTAATAAAAAGTAGCCTACATCCTTCCCCGGGTCTTCAACTATCTCCATCATCTAAATCGATTCAGTAGTTTAAGCGTGAAGAGGTAACAGACAGACAGAAACACTTTCGCATTTATAATAGTAGTAGCTTAGGGGTAAGGAAGGGGGGCGTGCCCACGTGCCCACCCCACTGTGCTCCAGTACTCACCCCAGGATGTTGGGCCTACGTCCAATGGTCAAAATGTACCTAAACCAGAAGCTTACAGCAGGGATGGTGAAATTTAGTTGGAGAACGTAACTTTTATGCAAATATTAACAGTAATGTGACTATGATGTGCCATCTTGACTTAGTGAAGATACGGAGAGAAAAAGAATTTTGAAAATTAGTCAACAATAGGCGGAAAAATCGATGAACATACTTATAAAAACTAAAAAAGCACAAACATAAAACCGAATATACAACCTCCTCCTTTTATTGAAATCGGTTAAAAATTAGATATTATTAACTTTTAATAGCTTAGCTTGGCTTTATTTTACAATCTATGTTTAAGTAGGTCGTACCCAAAGGATGCTAAACGGAATCTTATTACTACTTCGACTTCGTTGTCTATCCGTCTGTCACAGGACATCTTTTGAACCTTATATACTTATATAGCAAGTCGTGTCATCATCACATGATGATGTAGTAAACTTTTTGAGGCAATAAGCCTCAACCCGAATCGCACACTCTTGCACGTGTGCGCACGCGCATAGGTGAGCCGAGGTTAAATTTCTCTGCAGGGGATCAAACAGTTATCAATCTTCTGATAAATATGTAATCACGTGTTTTATGTAATGACGTCTTCAGCGAATATTTCCGAGATTTAATTGTTTTCCCACATCTTTGATAACGTTGACAATTTCATTGTAAAGTCATCTCTGAGTGTAAATATACTAACTGGTATTGAGTTATTTTATGGTCTATGTTGACATAGGTTCTAGGGTGGAGGACTGGGCGGTAGAGATAGCAACCTAAAACGTGGTAATATAAAAATGTATAAGCCGCCATTTTGAATTTTATGTGACGTCACAGACTTTAACTAGTAGACGGCCAAGAAGTTTCCAATGATACCTCATTTGTCGAATTATGGTGAAGTAGTTTAGAAGTTATGAGGGAAGAAATGAACACATACTTAATACCGGTCAAAATCATAAACCTTCTTTAGGGTTATAAAATTGAAGTGCAATTTTTTTAAATCTAAAATAAAAGTTTTTTGTAATCGAAATAGTAATATCAGAGATTACCTCTTACAAACAAGCGAAATAACAAATTAACTATACCTCTTTAAAATATTAGTTTAGATTTAATTACTGCTTAGGTAGGTACTCCTTTTCTTAGAAACGGTACTTTCACTACAAAAGCGCCATAAATAAATCAAAATAATGTCTATCAAGATAATTATTAAACAGTAAGTTTTACCTTCAAATGAATCTGATAATATTCTATTCTGAAAATAACTTTCCTTGAATAGTTAGTTTTGTTCAGATGTTTAAACTAAGTTATAGTACATACTGTTACTTTGTGTTATTAATATTATAAATGAGAAGTTTGTATGTTTGTTACTCAATCACTCTTTAACAGCTGAACGGAATTTAGCTGTTTGGCTGTCTACGCAGACGAAGTCGCGGGCAAAAACTAGTAGGTATTTTAAAAATATCTCTGCTTCCGTTAATAAAAAAATGACTAAAGCAATAAGGAAATCTAATCGATTCCGTGTAACGTGTACAAATAGAAATAATTAGATTTTATATGTAACAATAGAATTAATTTTAATACTTTAAACTTAGTCTTATACCTATTATATAGAAAACTGTTGCTGTTTCGTAGAAGTCAAAAATAGAAAGTAATGGAATACAGTGGCGTTGGTCGAGTGGTTGCAAAGCGCGACTGCTCAGCATGAGATCTTAGGTTTGATTTGCAGGTTGGGCAAAATGTTTTATCAGGAATTTTCAGTAGCAGCCTTGAGTCTGCATTCGTGCCCGGTTGATGGCGATAGGCTTGTAAAAAGGGAAAAGAAATCATCATTTAATCATTTAATCGTTTTCACTCACTCTTTTAAATTAGGTTTTTACAAAATCCTGGTTACATTATTCTTGTATTGTGTTCTATATTATTTAATTTGGATTGAACGGTCACATGCTAAATATCGACTCATGAAAAAAAAGTAGGAATAGGAAGTGATGCAAGTATATAACAAACAATTTGCATACCATTGTTGACTGGTGCGTGCTACTGAGTAGTACGTGACCGAACTGTAGTGAATGAATGAACGTGGTTAACTGACAGCGTGACGAATGAACTGAAGTGAAGATATAATTATTATTTTATTATTATTAATTCATTTAATTTAGATAATTATAGGTAATCCATACACACAACAATACAAAACATTAAAATCATAATTACAATTCAAATCAAAACTTGAAACACAGCGTTTTTTTTTGTTTGTTTGTTTTTTGTTTGTTTGTTTTTCTCTTTGTAAATATGTGGAAAATGTTGTTTTTATTACATTGATTCTGTTTTGTTTTTATATCCTAAGTTAGAACTTATTTAATTTTCTATTAATGATCTCCTACCCTTTTGCTCCGCCTTACAGGGTTCATAATGATCTCAATTATATAAGTTACTACCTAAGCATATATATGGAAAAGCTTAATATATTGACATTAACATTAACATAACATCACGCCTGTAATCCCCGAAGGGTTAGGCAGAGGTGTACCCATTAGTACACCCACATTTCGCCAGTTAGGTATGTTTTTAGTCCCATGTAATAGGGGGCGAGCCTATTGCCAACAACCGGGCACAAATCCAGACTCCGAGGCTGCTACTGAGAAATTCCTGATGGAAAAACCCAACAACACTTTGCCCGACCTGGGAATCGAACCCAAGACCTCATGCACAGCAGTCGCGTTTGCGACCACTAGACCAACGAGGCAGTCATATATTGAGTATTGAGATTATGCAGCGTACTAAGCTCAGCCCATTTATTTATCCGATTCTTATCCCCTCTGACACCACGTGCCTCATCTTTGTAGAATAAAGTGCTTCAGTTATTATTGACCACAATCATTATGATTCACTTAACATTATTGATTCTCAATCTTACAAATACAGTCATAGGTAATTGACTTATTTTTCTACAGATTGCGTCAATGCAAAAAATACCTGTGAATGTGAAGAAAACAATTTTTTGTACTTGTACATACTGTTTTAGAAGCCGGCCCTTTTATACATATAAATAAAATTGCAGTGTCTGTTTGTTATGTCATAATAAAAGCTTTAGAAGAAAATAAATATGAAGGTATGGTAAGGCATTAAGTACGTCTTTGTACCTTTTTGTTGCATAAAGTTTAAATAAATACTACTTTGTGTATAATTTTTTTTTTTATTCAAATTAATTTTGCTGTTTAGCGCTCGTACTTTAATTTGCACCTACCATGTTATCTCTTCACCACCTTTGGTTGACTGTTAGAGAATGCCTAAGGCATTAAGTCCGCCTTTGTACATTTGTTGCATAAAGTTTAAATAAATAAATAAGGTAAGGTGTGTGTGTTCCAGTTAATCTCCGAAACGGCTGGATTGATTTTGACGGGACTCTCACTGGCAGATAGTAAGGAGTTATAAGGAGTAATTTAGACCAACTTTTATTTAGGTTTCACGCAAAAAAAAATCGTAAATGTTACCGTAACGTAAACGTTTTAAAAATATCGCCGAAAACCAATAATTACGTGGATAAAGTCCCAGGTAAAAGCTAGTTAGTAAATAAAAAGCTTTATCAAATCAATTAACATTTTGCTGTAGGTGTACAGTACAATTCTGTTTTTATATTTTAGGAGTTGTTTTTTTTAAGAACAGTATAATTATTTATGAGCCTATTTCCACCAAACACATATTATTACATAATATTATCAAAATTGTTTGCCTTGATATGTGTAGCTGTCAAATAGAGCATATTATATTCATCATTGCATAGTACTTATAGCATAATTTTCCCACTTATAGTTTGTTTTTGTGTGTGGGTTTTTCCATCAGGAATTTCTCAGTAGCAGCCTCGGAGTCTGGATTTGTGTCCGGTTGGTAGCAATAGGGTCGCCTCCTATTACATGGGACTTAAATAACATAACTGGCGAAATGTGGGTGTTCAAATGGGTACATCTCTGCCTAACCCTTCTGGGATTACAGGCGTGATGTTATGTGTTATGATCTTTACTTCTGCAAGCTTTGTTTATTTAACACAGTTTTGGATTATTCCATAAACTTTACCTGCATATGTTTTATTGAGGTACGGACATTATTTATGATTCACTAATGGCAAACATATAAAACACCTAATGTCTTTTATTTGTGGATTAAGAACTGACATAACAATTTTTTACAAAAGTTCAATATTTATTTGTAGATTAAAAATTATAGGTGCTTACTTGGTTTAGTAAACCTTTTTACAGATGTTTTACCGGTACTATGAAGGTAAATAAATCCATACTATAATATTATAAATGCGAAAGTGTGTCTGTCTGTCTGTCTGTTACCTCTTCGCGCTTAAACCGCTGAACCGATTTAGGTGAAATTTTGTATACAGATTGTTTAAGACCCGGGGAAGGACATATTTTTATCCCGAAAATCACACCCTAAGGCGGTGAAAAGGGGTGTTTGCAAGAACGATATAAACAAGTTCCACGCGGACGTAATCGCGGGCTAAAGTTAGTTAGTAATATTTCCTACATTACTGATGGATTTACCAACATTCCGTTATAACGTGTGGCTTGTGTTATTATTATGATAATACAAGCTATCACGTGGATCCGCACGGTATAACGTTTACCTATTTGTTTATTATTGCATTTATTAAAGTTTTATTATTGTAGGTACTTATTTACAGTGATCACTAGAGGGTTATTTTTAAAACTGTAGATAAAAACCTCGGAGGACTGTACCTATTAATTACATCTACATCATAAACAATAACTTTTGTTCTATGATTTTTTACAAAGAGAGACTTTCAAGTTTTTAAATATAAATCTACGCTAATATTATAAAGAGGAAAGATTTGTATTTTTGTGTGTGTGAGGGTGTGTGTGTCTGAGAAAGAGAGATTTTGTGTGTGTATGTTTGTAATGAATGAACTCAAAAACTACTGTGTGGATTCGTGACGTGACGTTTAGTAAATTGTACCCGTGCGAAGCCGCGGCGGATCGCAAGTTATTTTTGTATGTTTTTGTTTTTTAGATAATTATAATGGTTTTGGGTTTGCCCTCGTCAGTGTGGCAAGAAGCTGTTATAAAAATAACTCGTTGGTCATGTAATAACTCATAATGAACGAATTAACAATACTTAGTTGAATTAGTTTTTTTACAGCGTTTGCTAATACCTACGGCAAAAACTAGAAGTTCCTGTGTACCTAATTCAAAGTTCACAAAGTCTAAAGCTTCGGTCTAAAGGTGGTCTTTTTTTTTGAGTGGTAAAAATCATCAAATGACTCCTTCCGCTCTGGGTGGGGCTGAAGAGACTGTCAGACTTTTACTGACTAAAAAACCACCCTGTTCCTTCTGTTGCCCTTTACGTTCCGGGGCCACGGTATCCTGTTAAGACGTCCCGCAACGCCGGCAGGCGTTTGGCCCCGTTGGAGCCCCGTCCCTGTGCTGACAGCTCTTTGAGGCGCGCGCGAACAGAACGCGCCGTCGACCCGGGCTGGGATTATTTTGAATCCAACCAACCACTGGTATGACAAGTGGCTTACCAATTCGAATATTATTAAATCTTAAGTTTTACTTGTTAGTCTTAGGATATAACCACATGAGTTGAGACATGCTAGATTTTACCAATGATAATTTTAACGGGACTTTCAATAATAAGGAATAGTTTTAAAAGCTACATTTATTTTCCAAAAAAAAGGTTTCCGCGCAGAAATAATAAATTCCGTAATAATCGACATTTACGCGATTGAAGCCTTAAATCGTTAACCTGCCTTGAGCAAGCGTGGTGATCAATGCTCGTGCCTTCTCTGTTTGAGAAGAGGCCTTTTCTCTGCAGTGGAAAAATAATAGGCTGGTATTATTAGTGTAACTTAGAATATTGTTATCTATACTATATCTATAATATTATAAAGAGGAAAGATTTGATTGTTTGTTTGTTTGCATTGAATATGCTCCGAAACTACTTAACCGATTTGAAAAATTCTTTCACTGTTAGGAAGCTACACTATCCCCGGGTGACATAAGGCTATATTATATTTTTTTAAAGTTAGGGATCCATAAAAAAAATACGCGAATGAAGTTGCGGGGAGAGTGCTAGCTTAAAATAAGCGAAACGACCTAGTCTCCTGAATACAAGTGTTTACCAATTGGTAAGCACTTGTGTATTAATAGCAACGAACAGCCAATATTGTTGGGAAACGACCATGTCATGTGATCACCGTTCAGGTTTGCTGCCTGACACCATTTACCGACTGATTTATAAAGAATAGTTGGGCAATATCTTGCTCAAGACTTTGATGGGATACGTATTGATCCGTCGGAAAATTTCTGGTTAAATGAAACTGTTCTTTATTTTCTGGGTAGTTAAACCGTTTTTTTAATATCGATATCAGCTGTCTGTGAATTCATGTGTTCATAGAGTCCTTAAGGCACAAAGATAGAGTTAAAAATTAAATGTCTTTGTAACCAATTAACCAAATCTAAACCTGAAACATAGACCACATACATGAGTAACAGCAGCTTTTTTACAGTTGCACCTAAAAAGCTGATTAGTTGCTATACATTGGTCAATACATCTGACAATCTTGGTGATTGCAAAGTAATTTAATGAATGACGTGACTGCATAGGCAAAAAACACCCTATCTCTTGAAACACACCTTTCAAAATCGATCACAGTTTTGATACAAGCTAAAGATCCGTAGGTTAGTATTGAGATGATTGCCAAATAGATAAATTTCTCATTTGAAGATTGTGAAAATCTTCAAATGAGTCCTTCCGCCCTAGGTGGAGCGGAAGGGACTGTCAGACTTTTACTGACTAAAAAACCATCCTGTTTCTTCTATTGCCCTTTGTGTTCCGGGGCCACGGTATCCTGTTAAGACGTCTTGCGACCCCAGAAATAGGTAGGTATGTATAATGTCTATCAGCAAGAAGCAGCTTGTCTATTCTAGATTAATCAGTCAGATGCATAAGATTGAATTGGTATCTTATCTCTTATTACGAGTACAGTAAGTACCTATGTAAACATTTCAATGTCGACTGTTCGGTTCCTTGTCAAGTACGAGTTTAAGAAGTAAAGCATAATCTAATCTTTTTTTGCAAGACCTTGGCGAACTGTTTCCGCAATGATTAGGAAACCCTTTAGAGATTATGTCATGAGAGTTGCCTATTCTGCTGGTCTGTTTTGGAAAATCTGAAGTGATCGTGAGGTGAGGTAATGCCATTGCTGCTTGAGTGGGAAAAGCATAATATTATATGTAGGTATGGGTCTAAAAATCAATAAAAATTAAAATGAAATACTCCCGATTTTGTTGAGTTCTTAATTTCCCTGACAAGGTATGTATGAAAGAATTGTTTTGGTGAATTCCGAAAGTGTCGGAAGTGACCACCCTTGCGAAACCGGAGCGGTTTACTAGTCTACAATCAAATTCAAAGGTTCATTCAATATTTTATTATTTATTTATTTGTAAAATCTCCTTTAAAGCTATCATTACAGGTATACACCTAAATAGAGTGGCCATAATAATTGAGTAATACGCCTTTATTTAAGACAGCTTAAGTTCAATAAAATAAAATGTTTAATAGTAACGCAATAAACAGTAAACATTTGAAAAAAAAATTACACAGCATTAACTAACTTCCTAAAAATGATAGGTATATTTCGACTGAACAATTTCCTTAATACCTAATAAGGTTCCATAATTTCATATTTTATTACTTCAACTTGAAAAAAAAAATGAATGTTAGTAGGTACTACTTCTATCTTCTTAATGTATCACTTTTGTTGCATTCATTAATATTATAATCTATTCGTTACGGCAAATAAATTGATGTTTATCTTCAAAAAGCTGGCAGATAACCCTGCCGTATGTCATAATTTTAACTTGCTCAGTTAAAAATAGAACAATTATTATTTAGTGCCTACTACAACTTTTTTATCAAACGTGGTTTACGACTGCTGATAATATTATTATTAATTACTATACGAATTGACTACCTCGTTTGACTAGAGCTTATAAGTGTGACTAGCGTTCGGTTGCTAAGACAGGCAGAGTTACAATTTAGGTAAGGACTGATTCGTATCGATCATTTTGCACAAGTCACAGATCTTCTGTTGTGATCTTCTCACAGCAGACAATTATAACGCGTCACATCATACGCATTTTAAATCAAATTTCTGGGAATCAATTGAAACGCAAACAATTTTATAAGTATAAACAATTTATTCTTGACAAATAAAATAACAATACCTAATTGAACTCTTGACGTATTATTCAAGATGGTGGATGGCGCGTGCGCGTTATCAACTCAAGGCGATCTGTATTTGTTTCAATTCTTTTAACTGCTCGATACTGGTAGCTTTATCTTTGAATTGCGTCATGATTCTTGTGTCATATCATTATTGATTTGCACCACAATTGAACTAAGAAAGAAACTCCTAAACCGTTCTTGTTTACTATTGAGAAGTAAAAAGTACCCAAAAAAAATTAGGACTCAATCAAACTATTTTTGAGCCCTAAGATATTTATCGTGAAGTCGTAGCGTAGGGTTAGTTAGAGAGAGTAAGCATACCTAGGTCCAAAAGCCCCAACAAGGGGACAATTCTATTTCTACAAACTTTTAAGAAAGATTGCAATTAGTCTCGATCTGTCAAAAATACCTCACAACTAACATTTTTTTTTTGTCGCTGAGACGAGATTGCGAATGCCTGTAAATTACAGCTAAATCCCATTAAAAATGGCCAGCATCTTTTGGACCTGCACGTTAGATTTGGTTTTACCTGTGTTGTTTTTTTTTTTTTGGTGGGCATGCTCTCCTGAATACCCTCGGTCTGGGGAGAAGGAAGGAACAGTAGGTACGTCGAACTTTTACCGACTAGGTATAACACCACGATTACATATTATATATTTCTGCCTATGTACTATTGGCGATCGCGGTCCTGCAACCGCATACACATAAAATATAGGTCAATGAGTTCTTAGCTTTAAAGTGTGCATCTGATAAATAAATATGATGATACTGAATCAAGTCACGCGATGTTTCATTATTTGTTTCAAATTTTTTGTCTCATTTTTATTTTTAGAGTACTGTTTTTGATGTCGTCTTGTGTGCGTCATTTGTTATGTACTTACACTTGTGTGTTATTACTATGTACTATTGTTTTGTTTTTCAAAAGTGACGTATTGTCAGGGTATTTTTATGTCCAGTCATTATTACCTAGTAAACGTTTTGTTAATAATTATTTGGATAGGCATAAAAATTTCCAAACACAAAAACCTCTGTCACTGATTAGGTATTTTAAATAAATTGTCAGGTTATCAATCCATCTCAATTTTTAAATAGTTCAATCCATCTTTGACCCACTTTACGGTTAGTCAAAAGCCCAAAAGTCTTACCAAGGAGTATCGTATTACCTAGATACTGGGTTGTGGAGGTCAGATAGGCAGTCGCTTCATGCAAAATACTGGTGTTCAGCTGCGTTCCGTTAGACTGGAAGCCGACCCAAACATAGGTGGGAGAAGGTTAGGTAGATTGATTGACTATAAATATCATTGTCAATTCATACATTTTATTTGCAACGTCGATAAATTATATTTATATGGTCCTTTCGCGAATCACGGTCTAAAAATTATTTATCGTAACATCTTCTATTTTGCTTTGCTGAGCGCAAAACTCGAGAACGGCTGGAACGATTTGACTAATTTTCCGCACAAGGTTTTTATGATAGGAAAGTTTAGGAAAATCTACCATAAAAGTCGAAATATTGCACTCATGGGAAGCTGGAGCGGTTTGCTAGTTATGAAATAATTTTTATGATGATTTTTTCTCTGTGTGCCTCTAATATTAAATCCAGTCTAATTCTTTAGCAAATATTTGTACCTACACTAAAATAAATCGTACAAAATGCGTTTTTACTTTAAAACCGGTTAAACGTCTTAACGTTAATTACTTCGATAATTTGTTTTATGTAATTGACGTCTGTAACACAATGTTATGTAAGAAAATAGAAGAAATCGTGGGAAACTTATAATTTCTATAGCTGTTTACACTCATAAATCATTCTTTTTTAAACATTTTTTACATTGAAGAGATTTTTCGCAGCACGTTTGCTCCAGGTCAAAGGTGTTTCCACTTTTCCGGGTCAAGGTTATGTTAGGTCAAACGGTTCGGCTAATTAACCGATTATAAAAACAAACTTGAACTTGATAGACGTTGACTTGACTGACAGTTCGTTTAAGCATCTACCATGTTGTGTTTTTTTATCCTTGTATGGAAACTTTGGTTAAAAACAGAAAAACCATTTGATTTTCTCATAACATTACGCTTGTAATCTCTGAATGTAAGGCAGAGGTATACCCATTAGTACACCCACATTTTGCCAGTTATATTTGACTCCAACGTTATTAGCGGAGAGCCTACTGCCATCAACCGGCCACATAAATATCCATACTCCAAGGCTGCTACTGAGAAATTCCTGATGGAAAAATCCAATACACTGCCCGACCTGGAAATTAAACCTAAGACCTCACGATCAGCAGTCGCGTTTTGCGGCCACTACACCAACGAGGCAGTAACTAAATCAACGAGGCATTCCTACCTGGGTCACATATTCCTAGCAGTATGTGGCTGTTAGCAATTTTTTTAGTATCATTCAAAGTCGAAGTCAAAGTCAAAACATTTATTTCAATTAGACCATTTACAGGCACTTTTGAATTGTCAAGGAGTCGGTCAGTTAGTCCGAAAAATGAAGCTAGTTGCTCGTTCCAAAACGGAGGTAGGCCTCTATGGAGAAGAACGAGCAAGAAACTCCACGGCACTCTTTTTAAATTAGGTTTTTACAAAATCCTGGTTACAATATTCTTGTTGATTCTATATGTGAAAACAATGAAGATAAATATAAGATAAATATAAGTAGTAAAAAACACTAAAACATAGCAGTTAAGAGTTGACCAAACCCAACTGACAGCACTCGTTCACGAGCATTAGATGTTGTTGACAACAAATTGCAGTAAAAGTATTAACCGTTTAGGAGAACTTTAACTAGCCAAATTAAAACCAGTATACTTTGTAACCACTAAGACACAATTTTTCTCAATTCTTCGAATTAACTCTTTGCGCCGCCGTGATGCCGGATAGGCACTAATATTATAGCTCTGTCACTTTCCACTGTAAGTGCTAGCTAGCAATCATATATACGAACCTCAAGAACAGTATCTACTAACTAGATACTTTCACTAAAACTTATTTAATACTAGCGTTTTCCCGCGACTTCGTCTGCGACTAAGTTGATATGTTATCATACGGGAACCGTACATTTTTCCGAGATGGGAAGGGTAAAAAAGTAGCCTAATTGCTATTCCAGGCTATAATCTATATCTGTGCAGAACATCCAGATCCGTACAGCAGTTCTGGTGTGATTTAGTAACGAACATCCAGCTAAACTTTCGCAGGATGATTAAGTGTTTGAATTGAAAATGGATTTTCATTATTTAGCAATAACATCATCACAATACAAAGCTTTCTAGGTATTAATATAAATGTATTTTTGTTTTTTAAGAAAACATTTTTAAAAACTAGGATATTTATCCTATGTCGTGGTTGTCATTACAAACATACAAACACACATACGAATCGAATCTGCTAGACGCAGCGCCCACCGTGTGATCCATATTTCGTCGTATATTTTTTTAATAAGTTTTAAGAAATGAGCGTCTGGTACCGATACCTAAACCATGTTTAAATAGGAATGATTGATCTAAGGACATGTATTTTTCTGGATAAATCTAGATTTTAATTATAAAATTAGATCCAAAAGTCGGGCTTAATATTTGGTCTACATTTTTCCTGTTTATTTTAAGCTTCTGAGTTCTCAGAATTTTAAGCGCATTTTTTTCTTATTTTATTTTCCTCTTCATTTTTAGAAGGTCACGTACGCAATATTGCCAGATTTCGTCTGAGATATTTATTAACGTTACATAATATACACGATTACTTTTCGGTTGTTCTGGAACCGAAAGCCATAAACTCGATCAGAATCAAAGTCGAAACGATTGGGACCATTTAAAAAAAAAGTAACAATAAAAAAAATCCGCTATCCAGTACATTTATGTTCGTCTAACTCGTCAAAGTGTACTGAAGAGCAATTTTTTTTAATAGTTACTAAAAAAAATGGTACCAATCGTTTCGAGTGTGATAATCGAGTTTATGGCTTTTGGTTCCAGAACGACTTAAAAGTAACCGTGGATAATAGTTTACGGTTTAATAACAAACATAAATAAGTAGATAATCAAGCGCTAATTAAGGGTTGTTTTGTACCTACATTCACCTTTAATGGGTGACTGGGTTCTATTCCCAGATCGGGCAAAGTGTTATTGAGTTTTTCAAAATTATATTTTTAATAATAGGCGTATATTTATAATTGAAATTTATTAAAATATTTAACGAATTTGACGATGTTGTTTGATTATTATGGTACCTAAAGTAATTTTAATTGATATTCCATTATTGTAGGTATTTCGATGATATCGATTGCCGTGACCCTTCCTACGGGAATATTATCGATATTAAAGCATCAGCAGTGACATCCTTGACCAATATCGAAACACGGAACTACTTGGTATTATTGATTTATTTTCACAATAACAATAAAATATGAAGTAAAAATATTATTTATTTCAGGAAGTTAGTTGGTTAGAAGAACATCTGTTTAACTTATAGGTACTACTTAACCACTTATAATAGTTTGTGATGTTTGTTTTTTCTTACGTAACTGTCATTCCTGCCCATGTTTAAAGTGGAAACCGTGAAGGTAGTTTATTCTTTAACGTTGGATATTGCTCATAATTTAATCTGCGTAAGTAACTTTTTTTATTAATCAATCTTATATTTTTGGGATTATTTACATCTGTTTCTTGAAAACATGATTTTCCTTTACATTTAATTTCAAAATATATATTAATGATCTGAATAACCATTATTTAGTAAATATATATTACCATCTATTAGTGTCGCAGACTGAATTTTGATTAACGTACAGGTCAAAACAGAGCTACAATTTGCGAAAATACTAAGAAATTTATTTTTTTCAGAATTAACTATAGTGTAGCACTGACTTAGTGTTAGCTAAAATTCAGGTATGTAACTAGAAATATTACGAAGTCAGGAGTTCACTTACTGTTTCATAAAAAACATTACATCACGCCTGTAATCCCCGTAGGGTTAGGCAGAGGTGTATCCCTTAGTACACCCACATTTCGCCAGTTATATTTAATTCCCATGTACCTAATTAGGGGCGGGCCTATTGTAATATGTTTCAATTCAAAAGATAGTAAAGGTATTGTCATACTTACAAGTTTCGATTTATGCAATCCAAAAATAGCTCGGAAACACTATTATTGAACACCTTTTGGTTCTTGAGCCCTTGAGCTCAAAATGTTATAACCAGTCACTGCGTGTGTCTTTTATTTCACATGTAATCTCAAGAACGCAACACGTTGCTATACGATCAAGATCTATAATATTGAGTACATATTGAGTGTTCGAAGAAAAAGTGAGGCTAGTGTTGTGAATTATCTATGTCGATGATAAAAGTCATACATACATAACATCACGCCTGTAATCCCCGAAAGGTTAGGCAGAGGTGTACCCATCAGTACACCCACATTTCGCCAGTTATGTTTTTAGTCCCATGTAATAGGGGGCGAGCCTATTGCCATCAACCGGGCACAAATCCAGACTCCGAGGCTACTACTGAGAAATTCCTGATGGAAAAACCCAATAACACTTTGCCCGACCTGGGAATCGAACCCAAGACCTCATGCACAGCAGTCGTCTCATGCACAGCAGTCGAGTGATAAAAGTCAGTTTCGTCGATAAAAAGACATCGACCATTAGGGACCGTTGGTCTAGTGCTCGCAAAGCGCGATTGTTGAGCATTAGGTCTTGGGTTCGATTACTTGGTCAGGCAAATTGTGGTTTTTCCATTAGGAATTCCTGAGTAGCAGTCTCGTAGTCTGGATTTCTGCCCGGTTGACTGCAATAGGCTCGCCCCTATTAGGTACTTGGGACTTTAAAATAACTAGCGAATGTACTAATGGGTACACCTCTGCCTAACCCCTCGGGGATTACAGGCGTGATGTTATGTTATCTTCTATATACATAAAAGGCTGTTACTGACGGACCGATCTATTAATACACAGCTCAAACCACTGATAGAATTTCGAAGGCATGCTCTAAAAAAGGATTTCCCAAAATTCACCCCCTAATTTAATGAAACGGGGGTGTAACCAAAGACGTAACTTAACGCGAGTAAAACTGCTGAGTAAAAAAACCGTTATATCGATACTTGTCAAAGTGACATCACTAGTCCTCTCCTACCAAGCGCCACTCTTGCGCAACCACGTCAACTTTCCCCCTGTTCTGATGTTTATTATTATAGGCATTTGTATTTGCATAAATATTTACAATTTGTAATAAAATAGGCCTATGACTATGTTTAAATGTTATATAGATGCTGTTTTAAGATGCATATAGGATTTTTATTATATAATGTTGTTTGAATATATGTACTTGTTGTTGTATTTTCAGTAATCTAACGTTTGAAATGTTGACGAGTTATTTTGAACTATAACTATTATATAAAACTCTCGAGTCGCAGTGTTTGTAACCAAACTCCCCCGAAACGGTTCGACCGATTTTTATGGTAGTGTCAGTGACATTATTTAATTTACTAGTTATTTACTTAGTTATTACTGATTCCGTATTTAACGACTATGATATTAATGTGCAGTTAAAATATTAGGTTGGGTAAAATGTCTTTTCGCATTATAGTATGTATGAACTTGTAATAAAATCTCTTTGGCTATACTATTTGTATGTGGCTGGTTTTGGTATCATTTGTGCATTTTGGTATCATAGCCACTCAGCAAAAATTAAGAGAGTTTGGATGGCAGGTGTTAATGCATCCGCCGTATAGTCCTGACCTTGTACCTTCAAATTTCCACCTGTTTCGGTCTCTTCAGAATTCTTTAGGCAGTGTCAGGTTAACATCACGAGAGGACTGCCAAAACCACTTATCGCGGTATTTTGATCATAAGTCCTAAAATTTTTATAGCAATGGAATCATGTCCCTACCTACAAGATGGCAAAAAGTTATCGAGCAAAATGGTGCCTACATACATTAGTTAAATGTAAATAAAATATAAAAAAAAATGTTTTGAATTTTCTTAAAAAATGCGAAGAAACTTTTTCTCCAACCTATTATTCAAAAAATATTGTAACTCGCCGTAACGTTCAAGAGTGAAAAGCAACAGTTTGACAAGTGTCACCGGCACCATCCTAGAGCGTGAGGAATATGATCCGATATTTGACTTAGACTTTTCTAGACGAACCTTCTCATAAATCAGTACTACTGCGTACGTAAAATAAATTCATAAACACAAACCAGACATCGCTGCATTTCTAATTAAGCATCTCAAGTTTCATAACATAGTTAGTGATAGCCATTGACCTAGTTCCATTCCACCATGTGTGGGTTAGGATCTAGCCCGCTGTAGTCAAGCAAATAGGTATATTATTGTATTACAAAAATATATGTGTGTCATGCTCTTGAGCTAATTTTATTTTAAAGAGCGACATATATGGTAACAGCAAAAGACTAACATCACGCCTGTAATCCCAGAAGGATTAGGCAGTGGTGTCAAAGTCAAAACATTTATTTCAATATTAGACCATAATACAGGCACTTTTGATTGAACAGTGTACACATAGTACACCCACATTTCACCAGTTATGTTTAACTCCCATGTAATAAGAGGCGAGCCTATTGCCATCAACCGGGCACAAATTCAGACTCCGAGGCTGCTACTAAGAAAGGAAAAACTCAATGACACTTTGCCCGACCTGGGGATCGACCCTCATGCTCATGTTCATCAGTCGCGCTTACGACCACTATACCAACAAGACAGCAACTTTGAATATGTAGGTACCCACGTGTCTGTACTGTTGAACACTTCCATAAGCATTAATTTATGTTATGCGTGCGTCACATTTACTGTATACAGTATAAGTAGTATTTTAGCTCAATGTTTCTTCTTGATGGCCAGTAAAACATAACATTACGCCTGTAATCCCTAAAGGGTTAGGCAGAGGTGTACCTAGTACCTATGTGTAGTTAACGGCTAAAATGATGTGTGTTTTTACACCCCGTATTTAAATCTTATTGCTCAAAAAGACAAATTCTCATTGACATGTTGTGTAGGTTACTAGCAATAGACAAGCCCAGTCTAACTGTAGAATTGTGGATCTGACAAACTCTGTCGACCCTCACGGGGGATGCATGCGTGATGTTGTGACCCCTCATCCATTCCTCACAACCAGGCCACCCCACGTGACCAATCATATGACTTATATATGGACACAAGTGCGGATCGAAGGTTAAGTTTAGTCACTTATTTAATAACTTACTCCTTATAATGGGCTAGTCACGATATGTCGCGACGAAGAGGCATAAAACTACAAAATCTTACAGTCATGTTCGAGACTGCGAGTGTGTCACTAAACTGGGCTAGACAAGTTATTTAAAGTGAATTTTGTGGAACAAGTGAATAACTCTAATAATAGTGTGTCCTCGGCCAGGAAGTCCTTAAGCCGAAACTTTTTCATATAGTTTAACATAATATGATAGTTGTTAGTGAGAGTAGTCCTTTTGTCAGATTTTGATTTTGTTTAGCTGTGTAGTATATGAGTTATTCAGTAATTTCTTTCTTTTGTTGTTTTGTTCCTGTAGGCAACTGCAGTGTCCACAGAACATAGTATTATTCTGTATCTTATAAGTGAAGACCTGTAATTGGCTGTCAGTCTAATTTTCTGTCACTAGTCTGTTTTCTTCTAGCTGTCGGTCTTCCATATTACTTAAATAAATAAATAAATAAAACTCATATGAAGTGATATGAACTTTAGATGTAGCTCTTACTATTAGAGCGCGTAACTCTCTTTCTGTTTGTCTGTCGGTTCGTTAGTGCGTCTAGTTTATCGATGCGTTTCTTTTTTGTCAAAGTCAAATCATTTATTTCAATTGGGCCATTTTATGGCACTTTTGAACGTTAAGAAAAAAAATAGAATTTGATCTAGTGGCCCTTTCCAAAAGGTAGTTTTGTACAGAGAAGAATGGGCAAGAAACTCCATACGTACGTCTTTTAAAATCAAAGTTTTACAATATTTATTATTCGGGAAAAACCTTTAGAGTGTGCCCAGTTTTCAGGGATAATGTAGGATTCTTACGACTACAACTACCCCTGTGGTCAACATCCGTACATTAGGAAGGTTCTGTTTCTGTGCGGCCGGTGGATGACGGCCGCACTGGGTTGCGCCCTGTGGCGTTAGCGGGTCAATACCTGCCGGGGTGCGGAAGAATGCTTTGAGCGCCCCCGTGCCCCGGCCAAAGGTAACTGGAGGAACACCGTGGTGTTTTAATCGGTAATAGTCTGACATACCCCTCCGCCTTCCCCGAAGCAGAGGCAGCCTGTAAGGATTTCCCCAAAAAAAAGGGTTCCGTTGTACATTGCGTGAGGGTCATTTTGTATATTTATAGGCCATTAATAACTACTCAAAATCTTCTGTTCAACGTTACGTCACCGTTAAAGTGTTGTTGACCTTTGGCCTTAGGCTTTTGGCCTAGCCCTTTTGTACCGTTACGTGCTACCTGATAAAGACTCGAGTGACTGATAGCAGACAATTTCCGTTATCAATCAGCACGAGACTACGTTTTATTTGAATAAGATTAAATTATATTAGCTATAAATTAGAGGACGGTAGTCATATTAAACAATATTGATAATTATTATTTAATGCTAAAGGCTAGTTTTTCTATGATCCAGTTTAAAATGTATTGAAACTATTTTGTAATTAGAAAAACGTTTTGAAAAATGTTATTTTGGTATTCAGTAGTAATATAAGTTTAGGTAAATAAATTGTAAAGGATGGACGTAATAATTCCTTGGACTGTTGAATCCAAAAAAAAATCTCACAAAAATATTAATGACTTTATTATTTTTATGTTATTTTTTTTACTTTTTGTCTCAAGTTCTGTCCCACTCCTGGGCAAAGGCCTTAAACACTTCTTTTATTATTTTTATTTTTTTGTTTGCTCTTGACCCTAGTACAGGTCAGAGGTGACAAAGACAAAGTCTACGGAGGAGTTAGCATCCTTCTATCTTTCACGATTCCGTGCCTTATTCCTCCAGTTTTGAACCAATCCATCCAGGTCACCTCGTCATCTCCGTCTCTCGCCTACCGCCATCTCATCTCACTGTCTCAAGCCACCAGGTTTGTACTACTTGGGTTGATAGTTTATCCGACATGCGGCAGACATGTTCTGCCCAGTCCCATTTAAGTTAGACAACGTTTTGAGCCACATCAACAATCCCTGTTTTAATTAGGGCGCAGCAAAAGGACTATGGGTATATTTGTATAAACCCTGGGCCCATTGTTTCTAAACAGTTATAAAACCCATGCCAAATGTTTTTTTTTCAAAAACCTATATTCAAAACACAATTTTAGCGCTGGATTTGAATGTAGGTACCATAAAGTCGAATGAAGTACACGCAGCTTTCATATGAGATGGGTCTAATTCTAAGTCATCTATCTTATTTCTAAGTCATCTATTGTTGGATAATGTTGAAAATGGGCCCAAAATTTTGCCCAAACGCCCCTTTTTTTTTTGATGGTAAACATCATCAAATGAATCCTTCCGTCCTGCGTGGGGCGGAAGGGATTGTCAGACTTTCACTGACTAAAAAACCACCCTGTTCCTTCGTCGTCAACACGGGCGTGGTCCTTGATCGGGCGGCTAGCTACCCATTACTCGCCGTCCCCAAACCCGCGCCCAAACGTCCTTTGTTTAGATATTATAAAATCTATATGTCGTGAACACACCCTTATAATAAGGTTTCCGGTAAAATCAAACAATTATTGATAAGCAGAGTTTAGAGTTTGCGGATTTACTTTATATGACAATATAAGTAGATATTTTTATTGCAGTTCAAATAACAATTTTATGTTTTCATTCCAAAGTTAACATTGTAATCCAATGGATGTGAACTATGTGATAGTATTTTGAATTATTTATAATTAGTGAAAAGTGAACAGTGTAAAAAAATATTTGAATAATGTCCTCAAAAAAGAAAAACAGGTTTTCGCCGTTTTTGAAACAAGTGAGTACTTATTATAACATATTAAACTTTATCTATATTCAGGGGTAAATGAATCCAAAAAACCGATCTTGGGTTAAACATATGATACATACATAACATCACGCCTGTAATCCCTCAAGGGTTAGGCAGAGATTATACCTACTTTATGAATAATTGCAGTGCTTCGTGACAGCAGCAGTGGGTAGCAACATCATCGGCCACGGCTCAGTGATCGGGTATCCCGCCATCTTGCTGCCTCAGCTCCATCTGGTGGACTCCGAGTTCAAACTAGATCCTGTGTCTGCGTCATGGATTGGTCAGTATTTATTATTTCATCATAATACACGCCTGTAATATTACATCAAAAAGGAGAGGTAGAGGTGTACCCATTAGCACACCCACATTTCGCTAGTAAAGTTTAAATATTTTTTAAATAAAATGAAAATAAAGCACTTTTATAAACGGTTTGAGAAACGTCTTATTTGTGCCTCAAACTTCTTTGCTATGTAATGCTAAGATGTTTTTAATAGGCGACTAACCAACTAACAGTGCTTATAAAAAGCCTCTTGAAAAAACGCATACCTAGATTTGTCCTATGAAAGACTTTCTGAGTTTTTTTTCTACCTGAAAGTTTATATTTTGCTTACAGCTTTCGTCAAAAGAGAAACAGTTATTATTTTCATTGTTTTCTTTCCAGCATCAATCCTGGGTATCACACAGCTAGTTGGGAGTTTCATCACACCACCTATCATGGAGAGGTACGGCAGAAAGATGGCTCACTTCACTGCGACTGTACCCAACCTAGTGGGATGGTTTATTATTACAATGGCTACTAATTTTGAGGTGAGAAACCTGAAATTTATTAATGCCAAGGTCAGAGACTAAATAACGGTATTACCAGCTGAATATGCACCCAAATGACTATGAAAAATGTAGGATATTATAAATTCTATTTTTGTTTTTTCAGATCCTGTTTGCTGGCAGAATACTTCAGGGTCTATCAATCGGAATGCTGTCACCCCTACGGTCAGTTCTCATCGGAGAATACGCCAGTCCAAAGAACCGAGGAGCTTTCCTCACGACCGTCTCTTTGACACAATCCTTCGGTATATTCTTCGTTCATCTCATTGGTTCACTCCTAAGTTGGCAGCAGACGGCTCTGGTCTGCGCATTCTTCCCCTTCATAAGCCTCGTTATGACGATATACTCTCCAGAGTCACCGAGCTGGCTTGTCACAAAGGGAAGACTTGATGATTGTAGGAAAGTCTTCCGCTGGCTCAGAGGTGATGACGAAGATGAGGAGCTAGAAGAAATGATAGAAGCTCGACTACTTTTCGAGAAGGCGATGATTTCAGAGAGTTTTGGCAAAAGACGTAACCGTATCAGAAATATGGTAACAACGATAACAAAGAAAGAATTTTATAAGCCTATTATCCTAATGATGCACGCTCATGTGTTAGTGAACTTCGCTGGTGGCACTACCATGTCTGCTTACTCAACTTTAATTATAGGTGTAGTGATGGGTCCCCAAGTAAATGCTCATTTCTGGATGATCTTTTTGGGCGCCCAAAGATGTATCTCGAATACTTTAGCAGTGTTTGCTATCAACAAATTCAAGAGACGGACTGTCATGTTCTCCACTGGAGGTCTTGCGATCATCGTGCAGTTCACTTTGGCTGCCTACGTGTATTTCAAGCAGCAAGGAACCTTACCATACGATGCTCTATGGATACCAATATTACTGATTAACCTGAAATTCTTTGCCGTAGCCACAGGCATGCTACCTCTGCCAAACGTTATCGGTGGAGAAGTTTTTCCTTTAGAATATCGAAGTATTGGGGGAACCATCAGTCTTGCATCTTTCTCAGCCACATTCTTCATAGTTCTTAAGACTTTTACAGGACTTGTTGATAGTGTAGGCATGCATGGTGCGTACATGGTGTACGGAAGTATCGTAACTTACTGTATGGTCGTCATCTGGTTCTTACTACCAGAGACTAAAGACAGGACTTTGCAGCAGATAGAAGATGAGTTTAGAGGTAGACCGCTGGCTCCCGAGGAGATTGAAGTCAGGAAGTCTTTGCAGGCAGACCCTATTGTAGCATATAAGAGGAGAATGTCAGAGAGGAGATGTAGCAGTCCTATTCCATTTTAAGATTATAGGTCTAGATAAACGGTGAAAGATACTAAATACGTGATAATTATGAGTATTATTTGTAAATAGATGAAATAGAGTAATAAATGAACTAGAATAAAGTTACTTTTCGTTTTTTATTTTGAAATTGCGTGAAATAATTTTGTATCTATTCCCCATACGGTACGTATTAGAAAATAATTATTGCATTTAGTCCAAAAAAAACTACATAATAAATCAGTTGGTTCATAATTTTATTAAACCCAGCCAAATCAATCAAAGTCAGGTTGGTAGTTGATTGGTCTCTTGCTGGGGATCCGGGAACTGTTCCTGAAGGCGACGGCGCTAAACCAGCACATCATCAGCACTACCATGGTTAATGCTCTGGAGACATTGCGCGCGACTTGGTTCATTGTGGCTGTGAGAAGCTGTAAAAAGGATTCAGTTTTGTAATGTCGCGGAATTGATGTACTCTTGTGGCATTCTAGAATGAACTCAGACGGAACTTGACGCCCTGAGTAGCAGGGTCCGCACATTGTTGACCGCAAATTGGATGCATCACCCACGGACATCGGAAATCAGACTGTATATCCCGCAAAAGTGCAGAGGCTGGGGCTCCTTAAATGCTCCAGAAAGACCCTGGTAAAGGTACAAAAAGTAGAAGAGGCGAGGGGGGAGATCTTATCCAGCTAAATCTAAATACAAACATGTAGATTAGAGACGTGTTAATAAGCCGGAGAGGCCAAAGATCAACGAGATGTCGTGATTAGTGTCGTTTCAGTATTGATGACCAAAGCGCTGTCACAGTGTTTATTCAGGTTGGTCACGAGTAGTCACGACTATCCAAAATTACGTAAAAGGCCAATGTACATATCGAAAATAGTAACTGAGTTGCGTTTTAAATTCCAATAGGTTATTATGTAATAAAGCTTTGAGAATTTTAAAGGAAGGAATTTTAATGATCTTTCTGCTCAAGGAAAGACGATGGATGCAATCATGCAATGAATAAACTGCAGTCTAAAGCTGGAATAAGGCCGTTTATACATCACCACTATCTTTGACCAAAATTCTGGGTATTTTACCTAGTTGACACCAGCTGGTCACAGTTGACCCGAGCTTACACAAGCCTCTTAGGCAAATTATATATTTATTTTTTTTACTTTTTAAATATATCGTGATGGTTAGGGCGCCCGCCTCTCTTTGCACGAGGCTGTGGGTTTGAACCGGGCACAGACAAGTACCTATATACTTTTTAAGTTTATCTTAGACATCACTGACTTCGGCAAAGGAATACATCGTGAGGAAACTAGGACTTAATTAAAGTCTGAAATCGCCAATCTGCCTTGAGCAAGCGTGCTGATCAATGCTCGTGCCTTCTTTGTATGAGAAGAGTAGTCTTTGTCCTGCAGTGGGATACATTGGTATTATTATTTGTATTATAGAAAAGTGCAGTTTCAACTTACTTCTGAACACGAGCTACTTGCAACAACAGTGTGACACCACAACTGCGTGTCAAGGGACCGCATCGCTTTATAAATTGAAGTCATAAAGTTCGTTTTATTTTAATTACATCCGCCATCTTACATTGTGATGCACACAGAAAATAAAATTAAATACACACAGTGTACGACATGGCTGCGACTTGTGAGTCGCAGCCATGTCGTACACTGTGTGTATTTAATTTAAATAAACTTATTGTTGTTTGTATGAATCGATAATTGTTGCATAACTTCCTGATGGTAATATTGTAATCTGAGATGTCATTATACAGATCTGAAGCAAAGCATGGAGCATCTGCTGCCTATGCATTCGGATTACTCATTTGTAGGCGCCAAAAGAATCTTGACTTCTATTTATCGACCTTATTTTATTATTGAAATAACATAACATAACATCACGCCTGTAATCCCCGAAAGGTTAGGTAGAGGTGTACCCATTAGTGCACCCACATTTCGGCAGTTATGTCTACGTCCCATGTAATAGGGGGCGAGCCTATTGCCATCAACCGGGCACAAATCCAGACTCCGAGGCTGCTACTGAGAAATTCCTGATGGAAAAACTCAATAACACTTTGCCCGACCTGGGAATCGAACCCAAGACCTCATGCTCAGCAGTCGCGCTTTGCGACCTCTAGACCAACGAGGCAGTCATTATGAAATAATATTATGAGTTTAGTCTCCACAAGTCCAAACCCATGTATGCCACGGCCGTTACCAATGCATATTTTCATCTATGCTATAAATATACATTAACCATAAGACTCATTGGTACTGAACCACTGGTAAACTCTGGCAGGTATACATACAGCTTAATGCAATTTAGCTCGTCACTACTGTTCTCAAAAGAGTTAAGGAAAACCTTTAAAAATAATCAAAAATTCGAAGGTATGTAATATCATCGACATCCACAAGCTCGCCAATTCTGCATTACAAGTGGCCTACTTTTACAAGAGCAGGCTGAGCTGTGGGAACGTGATAAGGACACAAAGCGATATATTTTTTTTAAGGTACAATCATTTATCTGGGTAACAATAGGAAGTCAATAATAATTATACTAATTATTAATTATTGTCATGTCAGTGAACGTTTCAATAGCGAAAAGTTTTGACCAACACCTTGAGAAACTTTCGCTCAACGGCTGGGTCAAGAGTCAGATGCAGAAGGCGGTTGTCTTGGACACGGCACGCATAGTGAGGAGGTTCCTCTCTCTGGATCCCTAACCGCCGGTAGCTTGGGTTTTACCACCTCGTTGCGGGCGGAGCACTATTTTATACATCTTTTTTTTAACTATATTATTTGTTTTTTTTTTAATAATACTGATTACACTCTGGAGACTTCTCAAGGTCTCATAAGCAGTAATATCGATGTGGCTCAGGAGTTTGCAACATTCTTTACCAATATTCCAATGAAAACCACTGAAACTTTAGATTCCTCACCCTCACTTGCGATTGACTTACTAAGAGCGAATGTTTCAGCCTGCCCTAAGGAATTTAAATTTAAACATATAAACCCGGTGGTCGTTATGAAGGCTTTTAAAGAACTTAAGATCAAGGTTACCGAAGATCTGTGGGGCATGTCTACTAATGTTTGTAAATCTATTATTGAGACATCAGCACCCTATTTAGCTTTAATATTTAATTTGTGTATAGACCAAGGGATTTTCCCGACTTTAATGAAGTACAGTAAAGTCATACCGCTCTTCAAATCCGGGGATAGCAAGGACACTAATAATTATAGACCTGTTTCGGTTCTGCCGGTTTTTAGCAAGGTGTTTGAAAAAGTAATGCTAAATCAAATGCTCAATTATTTTAACTGTAACAACATCTTACACGATCAACAGTATGGTTTCACCAGAGGGCGTTGTACTACTGACGCTGGTGTTACTTTAATTAAGCACATCTTTAATGCATGGGAGGACTCACAGGATGCCATTGGCATTTTTTGCGACCTCTCTAAAGCTTTTGATTGCGTAAATCACGAAACACTGTTGCTGAAGCTTGAGCATTACGGACTTGGTGAACTAGCACTTAGCTTAGTAAAATCGTATTTAAATGATAGACAACAACAAGTTCAAGTAAACGGTGTTACTTCATCAGGATTAAAAGTAAAGATGGGGGTTCCACAGGGATCAATACTGGGCCCATTCCTCTTTCTGGTATACATTAATGATTTACCTCATTTACTAGAAAACCAACCACAAATGGTGTTATTTGCTGATGATACCTCACTAATTTTTAGAGTAGATAGACGAGCACAACACCTTGACGACGTAAATAACGCCATGCTTAAGGTTCACAATTGGTTTACTATTAATAATTTAGTGTTAAATGAGAAAAAAACGAAATGCATAAGATTCACTTTACCGAATGTTAGAAGTACAGAACGTAACGTTATATTGAATAAGGATATACTTGAATTCGTCGAAAAGACAGTTTTCCTGGGGATTACGCTCGATTCTAAGCTGCAGTGGGGTCCCCACTTAACATCTCTTGCAGGGCGGTTAAGTTCAGCCGCTTACGCTGTCAGAAAAATCCGTCAATTAACAGACGTGGATACCGCGAGACTAGTCTATTTTAGTTACTTTCATAGCATCATGTCTTACGGTATTTTGCTTTGGGGACGGGCTGCAGATATAAATTCTATCTTTATCCTGCAAAAGAGGGCCGTCAGAGCCATCTATAATCTTGGCAGTCGAGATACTCTAAGGGAATTGTTTAAAAAAATTAACATCATGACGGTACCTTGTCAATATATATATGAAAACATCATGCACGTTCGGAAAAACCTTCAACTTTTTAAGAAAATTAGTGATAGACATAATTTTAATACTAGAAATAGGAACAAATTAGATCAACCAAGTTTCAGATTGTCAAAAGTAAGCACTTCTTTTATGGGGTACTGTGTTAAATGCTATAATAAAATACCTCTGGATATTCTCCAACTAAATGAGAGAAAGTTTAAAACATGCATTAAACGCACACTATGTAGTCGAGCATACTATAAGTTAGAAGATTATATGACAGATAAAAATGCTTGGCTTAATGCTAGTCCTGCTCCACTCGGGCTCACTAATTAGTTTTTTTTTTTAAGATAATGATGTTTCTTACCCCCTTTTTATTGACCTGAATAACTTGTTTCGTTATCAATACTATTACTTTTTCTTTTTTACATTCCACAGTTCATCTAACGATGAAGTACACTGAAGTGTTAGTGTTGTACAATTTAATATAATTTATTTCAATTCTGTAAATGTGAGTACCTTGGAGCTTTTTGTTTATTAAGTTACTATGTGCTTTGGCTTAATGAGCATGGCAGTTGAGAGCTTGTCATGCTCACTCAAATGTCTCGCTGATGGTGGCGCGTGTGTTGGATCATTTGGCTCCCTCCATAATGGTTGAGCTAGGTGGTGCTGATCCATGCGTCATGCTCGTGAACGGGTGCTGTCAGTTGGGATTGGTCATCTCTTAACTGCTATAGCTTACATCTTTAATTTATATTTAACTTCAGTTTTATATTCACCTTCATTGTGTTCACATGTAGAATCAACAAGAATAATGTAACCAGGATTTTGTAAAAACCTAATTTAAAAGAGTGCCGTGGAGTTTCTTGCTCATTCTTCTCCATAGAGGCCTACCTCCGTTTTGGAACGAGCAACTAGCTTCAATTTTCGGACTAACTGACAGACTCCTTGACAATTCAAAAGTGCCTGTAATCGGTCTAATTGAAATAAATGTTTTTGACTTTTGACTTTTGAAAGGAAAATATGTGTAAAAATATGGAAAATAAAGAAAATGAAGAATTATACTAATTAAAAACGTACAATATCTAGTCATATTCTCATCTCAGCGACAATCAACGTCAAAAAAATTAGGTTCATTAAAGGTATTTTTGACAGATTTTGATTAATTTGCTAAAAAATCGTTCCTATAAGTTAGTAGGTACGATTACATTATTACGCTTGTTCCCTAGGTGTATAGGTATGTCTGCAGCGGGTAGCATATGAAACACAGGGCGTTCTTAGCAACAAGTTTGTTCTTTACAAAAACGGTGAAGTTTTTGTACAGGCGCACATTTCCAATTCTGCACAGAAACATCGTATTTTGATTTTCCTTCTTACGTACCTACGTTAAACGTTAACATCACGCCTGTAATTCCCGTAGCGTTAGGCAGAGGTGTACCCATTAGTAAACCCACATTTCGCCAGTTATGTTTTTAGTCCCATGTAATAGGGGGCGAGCCTATTGCCGTCAACCGGGCACAAATCCAGACTCTCAGGCTGCTACTGAGAAATTCCTGATGGGAAAGGCCAATAACACTTTGCCCGACCTGGGAATCGAACCCAAGATCTCATGCACAGCAAACGCGCTTGCGACCACTAGACCAACGAGGCAGTCTACTTTAATTTACATAACGTTAAACGTTATGTAAATTAAAGTAGAAAATTTTACCTCTAATTTATTTTTTACTAAACTATGCCTTAAGTAGGCATAGTTTAGTATAAATAAATTCTTTATTTGTTTTAGGCATTTTTTTTAAATATTTTCTTTAACTTTATCCACAACAAAATTACCTGTAATTTATGTAATGAGGTTATCAGTAAATACTGAAAGCTATAATTTTTTAATCAAACCGGTATTTAGCAGGAACCATTAATATATAACCATAAAATATACCAGTTTGAACGATTTACAGCTCACACACACTTACAGAAGGGTCTAGCCATACATTGGTCAATAAAAAAAACCGTTCTTTAAAATCTCGAACAAAATTTATAAAATACTAGCTTCTGCCCGCGACTTCATACGCGCCAAAATTAATAGATTATCCCACGGGAACCGTACATTTTTCCGGGATGACTCTATGTGCGATTCCAGACTTTAATCTATCTCTGTGCCCTTCTAGATCTCTATGTATAATAGTAGAAAGATGAGAAAACTTAATTGTTTACAGCGTATAGTCATTTCACCAAAAAAAAAAATGGGTCCTAATATTAAACCCTGTGAGACCCCTTAAAAGTAATTGGAAATTAATTTTCAGTTTGTTGTTGATGTTGAAATAAAACTTCTATTCGAATATTATTCAAACAATATTTAATAAGTTACTCACTTAAATATAATATCAAGTTTATTTAAAATAAATTAGTTACAACTACCTTGTCAAACGCTATTTACAAGACAATTCCTCATTTGATACTTGCTTGCTTACACTTTCGGCTTGTTATTGACAAAAGTGAAAATACTGTTTCTTTTATTCACTATGCAAATAATTTTGTCATTTCAATTATCACTGAAATTAACTTAAACTACAGGACTACTGCATCTCCGATCTCTACTATGTAACTTCCATGACGTTAAAGATTGAGTAGATTTCACCTCTTCAGGGGACAGTGGTCTACCTCTGAACTCATCTTCAATATCCTGGAGAGTTCTATCCTTTGTTTCAGGCAAGAAGAAGTATGCTATCATTAGACAGTAGCCGACTACAACAGCATAGATGCAGTAAGCTCCGTGGATACCTATAGTACTGAATAACAAAGGAACCGTCTTCACGTTAATGAAGAGGTTGGAGGAGAGGAACAGGACACTGATACCTCCAGCTAAGCTTCTATACGCTAGAGGGAAAACTTCACCAGCAATGATGAAGGGCAATGGAACAGTTCCAGTTGCGATTGTGAACATGTGAAGATGGATCAATCCAACGCCCACAGCTGGGTGATTAAGGTAGGCGGGCAACATGCCATGACCTTTACAGTAAGTGTAAGCCGCAGTAAGCAAGACCGCAGCTATATTAACAATGACGGTAGCAAATAGCATCGTTCTTCTATTAATTTTCTTTATAACTAACACTGCCATGGCATTCGAACAGATTCTCTGAGCATCAAGAGTGATTACTAAGAGAGCTACATTAACTTCTGTACCAATGACATGATGGAAAATATCTACCGTATATGCAGCCAATATATTAGCTCCTGCCCACTGTGATAAAGTATAAATATGCATCATAATAAAGATAGGTTTGTAGAACTCCTTCTTCTTAACCGTAGCATTAAAATAGACTACACCATTTTTGATTTTCTTGCCAAGAGACTGAGATATATTGGCATCAACTTTAGATTCCCTAACTATAACACTGGCTTCGATCATCTTCTGCAATTCTTCTTCTTCGTTCTCATTACGTAGCCAGCGGAAGACCCTCTTACAGTCCTCATATCTTCCTTGGTCTGCCAGCCAACTAGGTGACTCAGGCGAGTAAATAATTATCAGTAAATCAACAAAAGCAATACACGCACACACTAAAGCTGTCGTTTGCCAATGTAGATAGGACCCCATAGTATGTACTGTTAGTACTCCGGTAGCAATACATAAGGATATCATGGTCAAGAACGCTCCCCTGTTATGAGGGCTTGTATATTCTCCAATTAAAACTGGACCTAAGGAAGCGCTCATGCCCATAGCAAGTCCTTGAAGAAATCTGGCGACGAGAAGAACAGGAAAACTTTTAGCTAAGATGATGGAGAACCAGCCAATGATGAGGGGGAAGATGCTGATAAGATTGGCGGTTCTTCTGCCGTAGTTTGCCATGATAGCAGGGACTACGAAGTTACCGGCGACGAGAGCAAACCCGATGATGGAAGCTGGAAAGAGAAAAAACATGAGGTTAAAAAAAGACGGAATATCGTTAACTACCAGCTTAGTTAGTCTTTGCCTATGGGAACTACGAGTATGACAGCCTATTGTTTAAAACTACTCATTGTGCATATTTTGTTATTAATATACACTAGGGAAATAATCATTACTTAATGCTAATCGTAGGCAAGATTGGTTTGTAATAACGTGTTTATACTTTATCATTTTCTTAGTACTGAAGATGCTTCTGGTTTTACAAAATGTTCATCCAGGGCAAATGGGAGATGATCCTAAAACTAGGTTACTTCTTTTAACATCAACTAGATATCTGCTAGTGACGACCATCATAATTGGTCCAGTCGTTTCAGAGGTTAGCCAGAATAAATAGACAAACAGAGAAAAAAGAATTAAAAATTGGTTTATTCATGAAGTACGGTATAAACAATAATAATTATTTTGTAAAAAGGTGTTATTTTGACACTACACACAGACACTTCAATTTTATTTATTGGTATAAAACAAGAAAAAGAATCAATGTCCAGATAATTTGTTCTTGATTCTGCTCTTACAGCAGAAGACTTACCAATCCAAGATCCAGAGGAATCATCAATAGGTATGATGGAATCAGGCTTCCTGAGCTGTGGCAGTAGGATGGCGTTGAAGCCCATGACGAGGCCGTGGGCCGCCATGTTCAGGCAGACGCCGGACGTTACGAAACACTGGAAAATAGCGAAAGACAACAATTATTTTTCAATGCCTACAATATTAACTGTGTTCTGATGATACAGCAAAATTTCAACGTTGAAAATCCATTAGTGCACAAGATGTCCACCGCCCTGGGGAGGGCGGAGGGGTCTGTCAGACTCTGACTGACTAAAAACCACCCAGGTGTTCCCTTCTCACACTTACGCCGGGGATCACGGGAACGTACACGCCTATCGCGATCCCCAACTAGTGCCGGCCCGCCTCCGTGGGCCTCCTCAGGTCAGGCGGGGAGTGAGTTGTTTAACTCCCCCCGCGACGCAAAGAGGGCCGCGCGTGGAACACTACGCGCCGCCACCTCGGGAACGGATGAATGGGGGGCGACGGACGTGGGGTAGGCCCCCTGAACTAACTAGAATACTTAGATAAATAGAAATGAACTATAAACATAAATATTTTTGACCGTGCGTGAGGACAAAGTCCTTGAATATACACTATCTTAGATCAGATGTTTGTATCTTGTTTACATCACATTTGATAAGATACGATAGATAGGGTATCCATTGAGGGCCTGCAATATATTAATTTTGCGATAACAATATAAACTTCACTTTTGAAGGCTGATATTGCCGATTTCCTTGTTCACAAATTACGCTAAAATTAGAGAATTGGCATCTCTTACTAATATACAGCGAAAGAAAAGGACGGTAACATTTTAGAACTAAGTTACAGATGTCAAATTAGTTTTCCTTTAAACTTTTCCATGTTTTTAATCAATGCGTTCTGACATGCCAACTAAAATTGAATGGAAGTCTAAGATTAACTAAAATTGACAGGTCTAAATTTATTTCAGCTCCTTTTTTGTTTTATTAGACAAAAAGATATAGAAATAGTCTAATTTTAGTTTAATTTGTGAACAAAGGGAATCGGCACTATTGTTTCTTGCTTTCCTAGTATAATTTTACGTCCCGGCTGCCATACCGGTATGACAGAACAATAGAAAATCAATTGTGTCTCATTACGTAGGACTTGAGTAATTAAATAAGTGCTAAAGTAGTCGATTAACTGACAGAATCCTGTCGGACATGGACAACTAATTGATAAATAACTGCATAAGATTGTCCTCTCTTGAGACAACTCAAGTAGAAGACCATAAACAAACTTAGGACTATTACTTCCTCTATAAAATCGGCCAAGACAAACAACTTCATTAAGACTTACCTTTGTAGGTATACTGTATGACCTAGGTGACCTAACCAAGGTGTTGGAATTATAATGTTTATATTAGTAGGTAATAGGTATCTAATGATCGGTTGCTTTATATTTGTAAATAGGGAAAACGTAAATAAATGTAGGTAAACGTCAGGTCAATATGGAATGAACTGGGTTTTTCTGACTGCAGATAATTATGATTACGGAAAATGTCATGGTAGGTGTCTATTCCAAAAATATTCAATACTCAAAAGAGATACGATTTGATCTCTCAATATTTCAATTAATTTCGCAATTATTGGCTTAACATTGCTTAGCATTGACTGCCTCGTTGGTCTAGTGGTCGCAAGCGCAACTGCTGTGCATGAGGTCTTGGGTTCGATTCCCAGGTCGGGCTAAGTGTTATTGGGTTTTTCCATCAGGAATTTCTCAGTAGCAGCCTCGGAGTCTGGATTTGTGCCCAGTTGATGGCTATAGGCTCCTCCCCTATTACATGGGACTAAAAACATAACTGGCGAAATGTGGGTGTACTAATGGGTACACCTCTGCCTAACCCTTCGGGGATTACAGACGTGATGTTATGTTATGTTTTTTTTATCAAATATTTACCTACTTTATAAAACTTTTTCTCTTAAAACCTGGCTCAGTAGTAGGTTAGGATAGGCTCACTGCCACTTTAACAAGCAGTTTGTTATCTTATCACGATTATACGCGAGATAAACACTGCAAGTTTACGAGTTGTATTTATTGTAATATCGATAAACGTCAGTGAGTTTACATATTTGACGAATTGATAAGTATTTTAGTAGTCAAAAAATCATGTCATCAATAATTATGAATTTGTCATGATGGCCTAGTGGTTAAGGTGCTGCCTCATGCATGAGGTTGTAGGTTTGTTATCAAGCAGTACCATAATAATATTACTTTGAAAATTCATAATCACATTATTATGGTACTTGCTCGATAAAAAACCTACAATCTCATCTAAGTTTATCTTGACTGACATCGGTGAAGGAAAAAATCGTGAGGAAACCTGAACTTGAAATACATCGTCTGAAATCACCAATATAATACACATAATATAAATTCTATATGTATGAAAATAATCCAAACATTCATATGTACTTTCTAAGTTTATCTTAGACATCACTGACATCGTTCCGTGCCTCGGAAAGAACGTTAAGCTGTTGGTCCCGGCTGTCAATCGTGGATCTTTGACAGTCGTTACGGGTCGCCAGAAGCCCGAAAGTCTGACAACCAGTCTGACCAAAAGGTATCATATTACCCAGTTACTGGGTTTTGGAGGTCAGATAGGCAGTTGCTCCATGTAAAATACTGGTATTTAGTTGCATCCGGTTAGAATGGAAGTCGACCCCAACATAATTGTGAAAAGGCTAGGCAGATGATGATGATGTATGAAAATAATTTGGAAAATCGGTAGACAATTATTACAGGCTTATATTTATACTGCTATTGTAAAAAAGACCGGCGTAATGTAGGTGTGTACTAATGGGTACACCTCTGCTTAACCCTTTGGGGATTACAGGCGTGATGTTATGTGTGTGTTTTTATGAAAAAGCTGAAGAGATTTATTGTTTGTTTAATCACGCTAATTTCTAAAACTAGCAATCAAATTGGAAAAAAACATACTATTGTATATGACAGCCTGTTTCACGAGAAATAGTATACTTAGGCTATAGAACATCACGCTGAGACACACAGATCGCAGCAGCAACCAAAGACGTAACTTAAGGCGGGTGAAAAAAAAAACCACGCAGACGAAGTTGCGGGTAAAAGCAAGTGTTATAATAGGATCAGGTTTCCTCTCGATGTTTTCCTTCATAGATGTCAATGATGTCCAAGATGAACTTACGTTGAATTGTTAATATTTGTATATATAGTTCGAGAGCCAAACTATCCTATTCTAACCATCCTAACCAATATTATAAATGCGAAAGTAAGTTTGTTTGTTTGTTTGTTACCTCACCTCGCCTAAACCACTGAATCAATCATCCTGAAATTTTGCATATACGTTGTCAGGTGTACAGAAAAGGACAAAGGGTATCTTTCAACCCGAAAAAAGTACTGTTCCCGAGAGAAACCACAATAACGTTCTTTTGATGATAGATGGCGCCACATGTCTTTTGAATCATGATTGAATTTTAAATTTATGTTGTGAGCGAAGCCGCGGGCGAATTCTAGTTTGAAATAAATACAAAGTTGAGTATTAGAGATTGTATTGTCATCAGAACTAAAGATGTTATGCAAAATTTCAGCTCAATCAGATACCAACAAATGGTCGAAAAATGGTTTCCAAATTTTGAAAGGACAACTTACATACATACGAACAGTGCAAGCTAAATAAAAGCTTGTAAAAAGTAGCTACGGTTCATTATTAAACATTCACAGAAAATACTTATAATAAACTTGTTTTCATATCAACCTTTCGGTAAACTATCTAGTTGGTATTTCAAGTTTGTATTAGCACAACGTGTAGTCGATACCCTTAGAGCCTATAATATGTGAAACTAACTCCAGACAAGTTCCAGTTAAATTATCAGGCAAATATATACTTAATTTCGTACAATTCTAGTTGACTTTTAACGTAACGTAGATATAAGAAGCAATGAGATCAGAAGGGTCTTCCGAGGCCAAAAGTCATTTTTAGAAAGATTTAAGGCTTGAAACGTGGTAAATTTTCTCTAAAACTAAGTACCTCTAAAATACAAAAAAAAAGAATTTAAAACACCAACTCACCTGCTTTTTGAACGGTGTAATCCATTCTGAAGATTTCTTCGCCATTTTTATTTATAAACTCACTCTTATATCACTTATAATCACACGTTTAAAGTCGAAGGCGACATCACAGTGTCTGTGTCCACTTGTAAACATTATCAATAGGCACGATACCCACGATAATACATAGTCGTATGTGCGGAAGATTTTTATTATGAATTGCAGTTTTATAACCAGATTCACACGTGGTTTGCGCTGTGTGAGTGCGATAAAACGATATTGTGTCACAGTTTATCTGTAGTTAGTAAACCAATATATAAAAATTGAAAAGTTACAGAAATTTTAATAATTTACGGCCAATTTAGTAGTCAAAACTTAGGACTCATTAGCTATCTAGTTAATTAATGTTATATATTGTCATCTGCCTAGCTTATAACCCAACTATTTTGGGGTCAGCTTCCAGTCTAACTAGAATACCGGTCAATCTGACCTCCACAACTCAATTACAGGGTAACACGATACCCCTTGCTATATATATATATATAGAAGCCTACTTCCGTTTTGGAACGAGCAACTAGCTTCATTTTTCGGACTAACTGACCGACTCCTTGACAATTCAAAAGTGCCTGTAAATGGTCTAATTGAAATAAATGTTTTGACTATAATATAATGCGATAAGACTTGTTACCCGACTTTTGTGCATCTGACTACCCGTAACGGCTGTCAAAGATCTACGAATGACAGCTGGCTATATAAAAGCCAAATGACACTTTACCAGACCTGGAAATCAAACCCAAAACCTATTACTCAGAAGTCATGCTTGTGACCACGAGATCCAATGAGCATTTCTGTTATATTTTATATACTAACTATCAGTTCTATCTATTATAATTATAGCTTTAAATGTCCTCATTTTTTACATCTGATTACCAAATATTGGAAACACCAGTCTGTTTACTCTACAAAACTAACTTTAGGAACCCCTTTACAGTTTAGGTACTGAAAGTACGGTTTTAAATTGCATTGTTACACTGAACTTAGCCATTTAGTTAGTCTGTGGTAACATTCAAAGTACTTTTAAGTTTTTCCAGTAATCCTAAGCTGTAAGTACCTCCATATAATAAAAGTCTAGTAGAGGTTATTCATATTACGATAAACTAAATAGGACAATGTATTCCCCTGAAACCGTTACAGGAAAATAGTAGAATAAGTACTGACTTTTATTTCAAACTAGCTGATACTTTTTTTGTGAACTTTTCCCGTGTTTTAATTGTTATTCTATTTTCTCGGATTAGACGAATCAAACAAATCATAGATCATTAAAATCGGTCCAGCCGTTCTTGAGTTTTAAATGGTGTACTTAAATAACCCGACTTTATTTTATGTCATACAGAAGATAGATAGGAAATCCTAATTAATCCTAAACCTAACTAATATTATAAATGCATGTTTGTTTGTTTGTTCTCTTTTTTCGCCTAAACTACTGAACCGAAACTATGTTTCTCTGTATTACGGTGTTAAGAAGATCGGTCTTCAAACGTCATAATTAAAATCAATTAAGAACAACACTACTCTCAGCATTAAATATCACTGCTAATGTAGGAACTAAAGAATCGTTACAGAAGTGCATGTACTACGTAATATCACGTGCAGTGAGTAAACGCGATGAATATTGCGTCTGAAACGAGTGCTAGACCAATTTAGACAAGATACTAGTCATGTGGTTTAGGTATGCCGGAAGAATGCGCTATGACACCCGTCTTCGCAAACGCCGTGAAGCGTTATGAAATGTGTTTCTTACTACCCATGTACTATATTCAATATAACGTTATAAAGCTATCGTTATGTCAATGTTAAAGTTTAAAAACTAAATAAAATATATTTTTATAAATAACTCTTAATTTAAAATTCTACAATATTGATTATTGGATCTTGTGTCGTCACCAGAACTAAAGGCAATTTCAGCTCTGTCGGATAACAACAAATGGTCGAAAAATGGTTTACAAATTTTGAAAGGACAACTTACTCACATACATACATACCTACAAACAGTACACGTTAAATTAAAGCTTGTAAAAAGCTCCGTTATTTCACGATAAAGCAACGTAGATTTTTTGCCATAAAAGAACATAACATAAAACATTCATCACGCCTGTAATCTGAGAAGGGTTAGTCAGAGGTGCACACATTAGTAGGTACACCCACATATCGCCATTTATGTTTAAATCCCATGTAAAAGGGAGGCAAGCCTATTGCCATAAACCGGGCACAAGCCGGATTTCGAGGCTTCTAAGTACTGAGAAATTCCTAATAGAAAAGCCTAATAACACTCGGCCCGACCTGGTAATCGAACCCAAGACCCTATGCTCAGCAGTCGAACTTTGCGGCCACTAGACCAACGAGGCAGTCAAATAAAAATTGTTTCCTATCAACTACGTGATGTGTATTTTTAATTGACTTAAAAAAAAGGAGGTTCTTAGTGTGACATGTATGTTTGTCCGCGATTATCTCACGTTGGTCTGAACCGATTGTTGTAAGAATTTCAAATATTAACGACAAGTAATATAACACTAAAACCACAAAATGAAAAATAACTATAGTTTTGGAAGTCGATGGCAGTACTTAATTAATAAGAAACTAAACCAAAGCCGCCGACTTCCAAGACTAAACTTATTTTTTATATTGTAGTTTTATTGCAAAATTGCTATTATTTTTTATTTAGTAGTTTTTGAAGGCGGTTGTCTTTTTTGTAAAAAAGATTTTTACACCTGTATTTTGAAACGTTCAGTTCTTACCCAATTGATAACTTTCAAATAGTTACTGTCCTTTAAAAAAGGAGGTTATAGAAATACATTTCATGAATATTTGACATTAACAAATCGTGTCTGTGTCTGACTGCACTATTGATAAAAAGACGAATTGCATTCAACTAAATGAAAGTCCACGATGAATTGCATTTTATGATGTTTGCAATTGACTTTTATTGTGTAACTGTTGCTATTAAAAACAGTACCTTCCTTCTGGGTCGACTGGTCTGTAGTTGGATAAAAATTGTCTGATGCAACTAATTTTCGAGGTACCTAAACTGTTAAGCACTTACTCGTATTTTTGTAGGCTTGGTATTTTTCACCCGCGTTCACTTAAATCAATAAATAAATAAATATCTTGGGACAACTCACACACGGCTATCTGATCCCAAGCTAAGCAGAGCTTGTGTTATGGTATCAAGACAACTGACTGACTTTTATAATTTATAAATACATACATATTACAGATAAATCACACCCAGACACAGAACTAACAATCATGCTCATCACACAAAGTTTGTCCTGAGTAGGAATCGAACCCATGACCTCCGGCTTAGCAGTCAGGGCCGCTAACCACTAGACGCGATGTTATACAGAGTTGATATGACAGAGGGGCATTAAATTATACTACGTATACTATACGTGTTTAGTATTAATTCGATACAGTATAAAATAAAATATAAATAAAAATTAGTTTTTTTTTCAAACAAACTAAATAGTTTACAAATCAGAGTAAAACGCAAACACCCTTTGTAAATAAATTAAACTGACCTTATATACCTAGGTATTAAAGCGGCAACGTAGGGGCATGACCTATGCGTATAGACATAATCAGCTGTTAGGTAAGATGCATCGTGTTTAAACGGGGCAAACACTTAGAAATAATTTGCGACTAAACTAGTGCTCCTATTAAATTGATTTTTGGTACAGAGCTTGAAAATGGTACCTAGTATAGGCAGTTTTAAGAAAAGCCAATCTGTCGTATCAACTTTGTATAGCCTTTACTATTCCTCATGAATCTGGCTATCATATACAAAAAGAACTTTCTTAATCCGACTGATAGTTCTAGAGATTGGCGCTTTTTTAAATAAACAAAAGGTACTTACTTGAAAAAACCATTTTCAAACTATAAATATTTTTCGGGAATTTGGGTAATGGTATGCCCATCGTGCCCACAACTTAGTGACGAATAAACCTACAAAGTATCAATGCTATTACGATCGGTTTCTATAATTCAAATTAGACGTTATCTTATTATGTTTTCCTGTATTTTGAACTGCAGACATGATGTATTTTATTAGTAGGTATATCTAGAGAGTATTCAGATATAGGCTATCTTTCGATCGCTAATAGTTAGCACTTTATTGCACATTGCCGAGTCAGTGTGAGTACAAGTGATTATCTTGATAATAAGTATAAAATAAAAACACTGAAGTCATTTTAATGGTTGCGATGAAAAATGAACTGTATAAAACATAATAAGTCATCATGGCGCTCTACTAATCGGTATTATTGTAATCATAAAGCTAAAGAGTTTATTGTTTACTTCTTTGAACGCGCTAATATCCGGAACTACTGGTCCGATACTGGAAATTATTTCGCTAATAGGAACCCTGAGTGCTGTAGACTATAGGTATAGGTATTTGAAAGAGTCCGGGTGCAACCTAATCCTACTTATACGAGAGTCATTCAATAAGTAAAGAGACAAATTCTATAATTTTAAAATGTGTAACACAATCTTTTCAGGGGTGTTAGTTGGCAACCTTGGGATGTGCTATTATGAAATGAGAAATTTTGGATTAACGATGCTTGTTACTCAATCACACCAGAACGGCTGAACGAATCTATATTATTATAGATAGATTATAGTCTGGAGTAGCACATAGACTATGTTCATGTGGGATAATATATCAACTGTTGTTGAATCAAAAAGTTGCAATCATGCAGCCAAGTGTTACTATGCACCTTTATATGTGCAGTGTGACATCATAACCATTCTTTATCAGTTTCTAAACGTTCACTACTACACGTAGGTAGGTACTTTTATGAGTTTTTTAACTGACTTTACATATTAAAGTAAAAAAACATGGAATCTGAGAGTTTTACCCTAAATTAGTTTTACCAGGCGATATTACATTAACGGACGAATACGTTTTTGTCATAAAGAGACTGACTGACTCCTAGACAATTCAAAAGTGTTTTATTATCACTCAAAATCATACAATTTATACATTTAAAATGCTTCGTTCTGAATGACTGACTGGCGGATCAACGCTGCACAGCCTAAACCGCTGATCGTAGAGACGTGAAACTTGGAGGGTGTGTTCTTTGTATGATGTAAACACTCGATATGAAAGGATTTTCTGAAATTCTATCCCCTAGGGGGTGAAAAAGGGGGGCAAATTAATAACGTAAAAACATTTAAAAATACTATTAGAACCTTTTAGTTTGAAATAAATGATTTGGATATATATTTTTTTTTAATTTCTTGATACATTCCTAACCACGTAACACGTATTTAAGTATTTCCTGTATATGACGAGAGGAAAATTTAAATCCCTAGGGCGACTTATGTTACCACAGACTACAAAAACAATCACACAACTTCCTGAAAACTGACATTGAAAACACTGACATTGACCAAAGTTTACGCGCACATAGCTCCGAAACCACTACACGTATATTAATAAAAATCACATCATTTTAAAGAGCGTTTTTATCACAATTATTCAAGTAGGAGAACTATTACGCTAGCACTTATAGAGCCTAAGCAGGAATAGGAAACGTCGCAGCTATGTACTGAACACGTATTAATAGAAGAGTTGATGGCACAATGCCATCTTACTGTTTTGAAACGGAATGAGGATAGCTTCAGTGCAGTTTGACTGTTTACAAAGCGTGCTCCAATCTAATACGATCCGTAGACTGACGTCTGTGCACCATCGATACTTTTAATGTTATACATACATTCAAAAGTAATCTTGTCTGTCTGTCTGTTGCGCTTTCACGGCTAAACCACTAAACCGATTTGCATGAAATTTGGTACGTAGTAAGCTTGAACCCTATAATAGGCTACTTTTTAATCTGCGATTCCTTTAGCGTTAGTAATAAGAGACATTCACGCGAACGCACTCGCAGGCAAATGCTAGTATATCTATAAACCGCAGAATTATTTCTTGTTAGGTTTATTTCAATCTGCATGTTGCTGTTTTACGATTGCTTAACTAAAATAGTACAAGCACGTACTTAGGTTTCGTTTTATTCTAAATGTATGCATTTTGCGTCAGTACATTTTTTTTCAATTCAAAAGTTTATTTCACATTATACTCAATACTCAATTTTTATTGCATTCCATATATACCTATTACATTATATAGTAGATAAGGTAAAGACATCATTATGGACCGTGTCGGGCACAGCAAGCAACATCTTAAGTGTAGGTACACATTCGATTATACGATTCCTGCGCACGATAGCAAATCGTAAAATTGATCGTAATATAGGCGCCTGAAAAAATATGCTGGGCATTCTGTAGCGGATATGTAAAAACAAACTCTGTAGTAGATATTAAAAATATTGATAACTAGTGGACCGCCCCGGCTTCGATCAGGTTCAATTTTTCGAAAAAAAAAAGTATCATACGAACCTTATTGTCAAGGAAATAACAACCCATTTCCATAGAGAGATAGATTTACATAACATCACGCCTGTAATCCCCGAAGGGTTAGACAGAGGTATACACATTAGTACACCCACATTTCGTCAGTTACGTTTAAGTCCCATGTAATAGGGGGCAACCCTATTGCCATCAACCGGGTACAAATTCAGAAGTTACAATCAAATTTGAATTTAAACAAACTACTGATCAGTTTAATTTTATTAGATATAGATAGTATAAATTTCAGTCACGGTAAAACCATGTAGGTCTGCCTGCTCTAGCATCTTAGATAATAATTATATATGTAACATGTATATAGCCTACTTACATAACTGTAGGAAGATTCGGTTCAGCGCATATCATACGTACTAGTACAGGCTTTGTTATTACTTACTAGTTTTTGCCCGTGACTGCGTCCGTGTGAAAGTCAGGAGTACCATTAAATATGCCACTAAGTACTAGTGTAGCTATATTTTTTTGTCATAGGATAAGTACTTCCAGATATTACCACTTACAAACAAAAATACAAAAAACTCTTTACCCCTTTGTAATATTAGCATAGACTAGCTTGTTCCCGTGAAGTTCCTGTGAAGAATTTAAGTATCCGTCCTAAATCAATAATGTAATCAGTGAAAGAATTTTTGTATTCAATCAAATACTTCAAATAGGTTTCATCATACAAACAAAAAAAAATACAAGCAAATATAAACTTTACCTCTTTATAATATATTCATTAATATTAATATATGTATTAGTATGAATTTAGAAAGGCTATGCCAGAGATCATCAACCAAAGGCGCAACACAAGACATTGAACGCATTTTTTTGAGAAAATCACTTCACTCAACACACATTTTAATTCAAAGTTTTTGTTTTGATCTGTCGATACGAAACAGCTTTTAGTTTTTATTGGATCAGCTCGGTTATTCTCGGAATTAAATACAATCTGTCATAAAGGTGTGCGGTACGGTCAGTCAGCTGTCAAATTGAAGCCAGATTCAAAAATCGAACATTCGTAGGCGTATCGTAAGTATTACCCAGTTACTGTGTTGTGGAGGTCATGTAAAATACTGGTATTGAGCTGCATCAGGTTAGACTGGAAGCCGACCCCAACATAACTGGGAACAGGCTAGGCAGATAATGTTGGCGAATGCTTAAAGAAATAAATTTGTACCATCATTAATATGACGTCTTTACAAAAAGTGCAATAACTCGAGTTTTGCGCCGAATTGAGTTAAGTACATATTACGAATCTGCAGAACGAGATCAATATTTTCTTTGACAGTTTTTACGTATCTATGCTATAGCCGGTTTAACTCGATGCCATTTATAGTGATAGAGATACAAACAAAACAAAAATAAAATCTTTACCTGCGTTCTTCTCGAAATCAGGTTTAACCTAGTTATTGCAGATTTCATATAGACGGCAGTAATATGTACCCAAAAGTTTGCAATCTCTGGCGAGGACTGCGAATCTCTTGCCTTACTTAGAGTGGGGGTACTTACACCACTGTTTGTGAGTATGAGGAACTTCCATCATAATTTGTGAAGCAGTTTCTAAGGATAAATAGTGTACAAAGGTCGCTGTGCATAAAAGGTTGTGTTAAGTGAAAAAATGTACCTACTTGATTTAGTAAACTGTTTTTAAAGAAATGGATTGAAGTGCAGTGATTACAGTTTCAGGCATGTATTGTGATTTTATATTATGATAACGTTATGTAGGTATAATGAATATCTTAATGAACTTCATATTATAAAAGTTTCAAGAGACATCATAATTAAAACTATTACCCTGGATGAAGTTCTTGAATCTTGCAATTTTTTGTCCGTTTAAAAAAAAACAGGTATTCCAAACATTTTGACAGTGTGTATGTTAGACAATTATATGTAACAGCTGATTATTTTAAATAACTAACGTTGAATCCGTGATTCGCTTTTTGAAGTTTTTGTTAGAATGTCTCTTCCACCTCTAAAATATTATGACTTAAGAGTTTTTATATCAACGCAAAAAATATCGATAAAAATAATTTTAGAGAAAAATTCAATTTGTTTTCGATCAAAGAGTTAAGGTCAAATATTTATTTTATTGATAGTTTTGCAAGAGTGGCGTAAACCTTTCTATTTAATTTATTTACTTTATTTAAATTGGATTTGAATTAATAAATGGAAAATATTATATTAATAATTCAGTTTATATTGAAATAATATCGAAATAGAGGTTCTTATTAGCAAGTATTAATTATATTAGATTATTAAAAAAATGTAAACATATTGAAATCTGAACTTTTGCAGATTTATATATTTATAACTGCAAATCTTATATTTCATACAAATTCTATAAGTATTTATTAGGTATTCAAGGGTAGGTAGGTATTGTATAATTTAACGGTACTTGAGTATAGACTAGAGGTTTCCTAACTTATTTTAGACCCGCCCATTTTTGTACAAAGAAAAAATATCCACGATGATAAAAAATTCGTGGCTGGTGCATCTGTGTACAGCGAACAATAGCAAGGCTTAGAAGTCTTTAGAGGAAGCCTTCACCTTCGAACAACGAGGAGTTTTTACTACTAGTTAGCTTATAAAGTAAAATAAATTCAACGTAGCCCAAAAGGAGGGTTATGTGTTCTACCTGTATGTATGTATGTCCGCTTGTAACTACTTAATGGCCAACCGATTTTGATAAATGATATATCATTAGATTCGGCGGTTTTTTTACTAAAAAAATAAAAAAAAAACCGACTGCCTAAGTAGTCCAGACTTGTGGGACTTCATTTAAAGTTAAGTTTTTTTTTTGTAGTCGGGTTTTATTAAAATTGCAATATTATTAGTCTTAAGTTATCTTGCTGCGCCCTAACAGGGTCATGTACTCACTAGTTTTGAGCCTAGCGTGGAAACTATGTTGCGTACATTGTACATTAAATAAAATAAATAAACAATTTTTAATGGCTAAAATATAAATCTTATTATTTTTTAATATGTTTTAAATAAACATGAACAAACATGACAGTGATTTGAGAAGCCCGTAGATATAGGTTTCATTGTAGGTAGTTAGTTAACAAAGAACATACAGGATGGAACCATACCAGACAGACAAACCTTGAATTTTTCAAAAACCAAAAAAACTTTACTGCACTTGTTTTGCGTCGATATTCCCTTCACTGTGCAAATTGTACAGGTTCTCTGATTGCTTACATAGATACAAACAATTATAATAAAGACATTTAGGTACCTGTTGTAATTTGACAAGACTTTAATTAAGTACTATTTTTTACTTTATTTTAACAGAATTTTTAACTCAAACAGCAGATTTCCAGACAATGTTTTTTTAATTAGAATCAATTTTTATTATATCACTCCATTTTTTTTAATATTAGTTTTTATTAATTATTCACTAGGTTGTTTATATCTGCCGAGCGTCTCGTGACCGCTAACCTTTTTTTAGGGTGCTAACGGAATCCTATTGCTAAGCCTCCGCTGTCCGTCCGTGCATCCGTCTATAAGCGGGCTATATATAATGAACCGTCATAGCTTGAGAGTTGAAATTTTCACAGTATTTGTATTTCTATGGCCGCTAAACCGCCAAATACATATAAATACCAAATAACACATATAAATAAGTGAAAAGTAAAATACACCAAATATTATAAATAAGTGAAAATTAAAAAGTTCCCATTCCCTGTTTTTTTTTTGGCGCTATACTATACTGGCATAAACATAACATCACGCCTGTAATCCCCGAAGGGTTAGGCAGAGGTGTACCCATTAGTACACCCACATTTCGCCAGTTATGTTTTTTAGTCCCATGTAATAGGGGGCGAGCCTATACTGGCAATACTGTTTTAACTGGTTCACTTATGTTATACCAAAACACAAATGACAATTTTTCAGTAAATAGTATACGAAACGTTGGTTGTCAACTGAAAATTTGTAAAATATTTTTTTGGTGAAATGGCAGGGCACCGTTACATGTTCTACGATGGTACGAAACCCTTCGTGTGCAAGTCTAACTCGCACTTGACAGATTTTTATATTACTTCAACGGAATTTTAGAAAAGGTATTTATAAAGTTGTTTACGATGTTATTTTGAAACCTTCATTAGAACCGTTATCTCGAGTCAGTTAAAAAATTAAGTAGGCTTCTAACTAACACTCGCAATTTGCATAAAAACTAGTTTGTCTTGAACCTATAACAAGAAAGTTATTAATAGATGTACAGTCACGAGCAAAAACAAGTATACCTACACTTAGCAAAATTCAAATGCGATTTTCTTGTGAAATAGTGGTTGCAACTTTAATATAAGACGTATTTCATAGTAGTATTGAATTCTAAATATTAAATTCCTATAAACATGACATTTTAATTAATATATTCGAAGAGAATAGCTTCGTAATGTTGCTAAGTGCATACTTGTTTTTGCTCATGACTGTACCTATGACATTTTGTTCCGGTTAACTCATTAAAATAACGGGATTCGGGCTGATGATGAATGACGATGATTATTTAATTTATTAGGACTTTTTTTGATTAATTGAAGGCTTGCAACACTTAGTGATTATCATAGTTGTATAACCTAACCAAAAGTGAAATCGTGAGTTCAAGTGTCATGACGTAAGTAACGATTTTTGGTTCTGATTATCTAGATTGTTTTTATGGTAGTTGAAAATTGGGTTTTACCATCAGGAATCTCTCTGTATAACCCTTCGGGTACCCGGGGTTGCGGGACGTCTTAACAGGATACCTACCGTGGCCCCGGAACGTAAAGGGCATCAGAAGGAACAGGGTGGTTTTTTAGTCAGTAAAAGTCTGACAGTCCCTTCTGCCCCACACAGGCCGGAAGGAGTCATTCGATGATTATTACCACCTAAAAATTAAACCACCCTTCGGGTATTACAGGCGTGATGTTATGTATGCATTTATGAGAGTATAACTATAGTTTATCTAGCTACAATTATTTGTTTTCGTGAATATTAAAATTAGTAATACAATGAAAATGAATGAAAAATGAAAGACCAAGCGATTGGCTTTTACGATGAGAGTATAAATTTGATTCCCAGTTGATCGTTGACTCGTAGATCCATGTCAGATTTGTAATTGAAAACATTCAAAGTCAAAACATTTATTTTAATTAGATAAATTACAGTCACTTTTGAATTGTCAAGGATTCGGTCAAATAGTCAGAAAGTTGAAGCGACTTGCTCGTTCCAAAACGGTGATAGGCCTCTATAGAGAAGAACGAGCAAGAAACTCAACATGGCACTCTTTTCAATTAGCTTTCTACAATACACATGGTTACATTATTCTTGTTGCTTCTATAAAAACAAAGATGGCATGGCAGTTAAGAAATTACCAATCACAATTGAAATAACTTATGTTCACAAAACGTCAAATAAAATGATGTCATTCAAAAAATAGCAATTCTTTTAATTTAACACCGAAACGCTACAGTTGATCAAATACCTATATAATTAATATACACTTCTTTGTCGGTTATTGAACCCAAAGCACCTATCCTATCCATACTATAGTAATAAAAATGGGAAAGTTACTCTCTATCTGTGTATTCGTTATGCTTTCACGGCTACACCACTAAACCGATTTTGATAAAATTTGCGATGGGATGAGCTTGGATTATTACCTAAAAATATTATTATTTTTTAATTTAATATTAATGTTGATTGTTGATTTATTTGTTTTATATTATTCCTTGTATTTTTATGTTTTTGATATCTTATGGCCTTTCGACCTAATTGTACACCATGGTCAAACATGTTAAGTCAAAAATTAACCCTTTAATATCTATAATAAGCATACCATGTTTGTATATTATCTACACATGTTTTTACAAATAAGTGACTTTTGAATTTGAATTTTGGACCCCAAGAAATGACCGCCTGCATGAATGTCTGTATGAAATCGGTAGTACAATGTTGTCAAAATACGTTTTGGACAGATTTTTGACAGATTAAGACCAAGATAAGACTGTCTGACTGCGATCCTTCCTGAAAGTTAATAGAATTGCCCTTAGAGGGATGGTAGCTCAACTCAAATTCACTTCACCTAAGTTCTCCGAAGGAATTTTTTACAGAATACACTGCTACTCATAATTATGATCTTTTACACGCAATCTATTCAAATTTAATGTGTTTGTGTCTTACTAGAAACTATGTAGAACAAACTTGAGAGCAATAAACAATGTTGAGCCACAAAAAATGGAACACAATGGTTAAGACATTTTTGTCAGATAATTATAAAAGTACGCGTAATTTGTAAATTGTATAACGCTTGCACATACCTTATTATGTATATGTATTCCGCTGTAACGTAACATCGTAATGTAAATTACATTAGGTACCTGTCTATTACTGCTAAAGTATTTCGTCTTGTGCTTTAGAAATAACCAAATAACTAACGCATCGCAACTCAAATAAACTTCGTCATTCCACTCGTTTGACAATCACCTTGATATTTGAATAAGTAATTAAATATTTACGTTGGAGTAGTAGTAATTTTATGCATCTTTATTTTGTAGATAATTTATTCTAGATACTAGTTTTTGCCCACGACTTCGTCCGCGCAAAAATAAAATAAAATATAGCCTATGTTACTCGCAGATAATGTAGCTTTCTAATGGTGAAAGAATTTTTAAAATCGGTCCAGTAGTTTTTGAGTTTATCCATTACAAACAAACAAATAGAACAAAAATAATTTTTTTTTTTCTCTTTATAATATGAGTGTAGATAGACAAATCTTTCCTCTTAGCGTAGATGTAGAAAAAGTCCCAGATATGGCATAAACATGAACTCTCTACCTGCGTCTGTATTTCCAAACGCATTCGACCTTAAACTCTTAAAAGTCAGAGTGAACAGGCTTCTTCTTCTCTTCGGTAAGCTCGCTCCATCGTAGACTTTGTCTCTATCACTTCTGACCTAGACTAGAGTCAAGAGCAAAAACCCATCTCAGTTTTAAAAAAATGTGCACTATAATACAAAACAAGATGCACTCCTTTCTTCCCCTCAAAAACCGATATTACAGCAATACCATTGACTTGATAAGCTTTCCGACTCCAAACTTCGGCCTGCTACTAAGAAACTACTGGAAAAACCCGATAACACCTTTGCCTACCTTCGAAATCGAATACATCAGTGTTACACATTGCTAAATCCTTTAAATAAACATCAAATGGATGTTTCCCGGTTTTCCTCTAGTTGTAATCGATTGAAACTGATAGCCACTGTCAATACTATATATACTAATATTAAGATGATTTTCCTGTTTTTTTTTTTCGATGGTTTCTTCACTTATGTACTATATTTTGCTCTTCGCCATCTTTGGTTGACTGTTAGAGAATGCCTAAGACATTAAGTCCGCCTTTGTACGTTTTTTTGTTGCCTAAAGTTTAAATAAATATAATAAATATAAAGAGGAAAGATTTGATTGTTTGTTTGCATTAAATAGGCTCCGAAAATACTGAACCACTGAAAAATTATTTCACTGTTGGGAAGCTACACTACCTCGGGTGACATAGGCTATATTATAGAATATTTTTTAATAAAAAAATTGGGGATCCGTAAAAAACATCACGCGAACAAAGTCGCAGGGAGTTTGCTAGTTTTGCTAATAATATTGTTGTGTCGTAGTTTGCGTCTGTGTTTTTTACTGAAAAAAAAAAAAAACAAATTTTAATTATTCTTTGTAACCGAAATGACGCTTACGTGTTACGATTACGTCAAATCTAATATTTTTAGTTTGTATCCGTGAATTAAATGGCCTTTGTTAATCTTATATCTTGAAGCATCAACAGTTAGGTTCCTACATTGTTTTTATTTTTAGGGTTCTATATCTGAGAGGGGAAAACGAAATGAGTATAAATTTTTTGTCCAAAAGCAAAGTAAGAAAAGCTTTTTATATACACTTCCCGTGACTAAAGGGTTAGTCCTTGGCCAGAGGCTAAGCATTGCCATCCAACGTGGCAATGCTGCCAGTCTTTTCGGCACATTTCTATTTCACGGCGATGTGGAGGAATTTTGAGATTGCCATTCAGTTTTGGTTTAGTTTTGACTTTCAGAGTAATTATATTCGGAACCCAAGTCGTGTGAGCATGATTTGCTCTTGGTTTTATACAAGGCGCGATGTTGTATTCACGCTAAATTAAATAAGGTAACTATGCTTATGATTTTCGAAATCTCATTACGAAACAGTAATAAAATAAGGTGTTTTTTTTTAAGTAAATGATTTCCGAATATTCCTACTAGCCATCTTGTCGCTGGGCTAAGACAGGCGGGACAATAAACCCGCACGCACACAGTGATGTCGCGCGACACTGCCTTCGCATACGTAATAGAGTGATTCTGTTCTTTGAAAGAGGTGTATTCTGAAATACTATTAAACATAAACAAATAAGTACATATTTATCATTATTGATCAGGTATCGTTATTTAATTTAATTATTTATGTGTCTTAAAACAACCTCCTGTTTGACGAGGAAATAAAACAGAACCTTGTACGTTATTTGAAAAAAGTAAATAATAATATTCCCAAAAGAAACGTTGTTACTAGCTTTAGCTCGAAACTTTGTCCGCATAAATGTCGGTTATCGCCGATGTAGACGATGTTGTTGAATAAAAAGTAGTCCATCCTTCCTTGGGGTTCAAACTTATCCTATACCAAATTTCATCAAAATTGGTTTAGTGGTTTAGTCGTGAAAGCGTAAAAGACAAGCAGACAGACAGACAGAGTTACTTTGTCATTAAAAATATTAGTAAGGATTTAATTAGGTACATAAACAGGTTCACACACTTGTGTTTGCGTTAGGTAGAACAGATGTTTTTAATAAAATCTCATGTATTACCAGCAGTGGGGTCAAACGCTGCGCCAGTGGCCTGTCAATGAGCGGTGACTGAACAGCATGACGGGATTCTAGAAGAATGACGTCTCCATTATTACGACAGGTAAATATTTCTTTTTTTTTATTTATTATTACTCTTTTCTTTTCTTCTTTTTTAATTAATTTTTTTTCAAGTACCAATGTGACTTTTTAATTGATACGTACATTCTAAGTTTATCTTAGATTTCTCTGGCATCGGTGGAGGAAAAGAATAGTGAGGAAATCCGGATTTATTATAATTTTAATTTTGTCTGAAATCAATGCTCAATGCTCGTGCTTTTCCTGTAAGAGGCCTTTGCCCTGCAGTGGGATAATAATAGACTTAGGTATTATTATTATTTTAATTTTTTGAAAAATGATCCCAACTTTTTTGTGATTTTTTTGCGTATAAAAATAATACTCTGCCTCGTTGGTTTAGTGGTCGCAAGCACAACTGCTGTGCATGAGGTCTTGGGTTCGATTCCTAGGTCGGGCAAAGTGTTATTGGGTTTTTCCATCAATAATTTCTCAGTAGCAGCCTCGGAGTCTGGATTTGTGCCCGGTTGATGGCAATAGGCTCGCCCCCTATTACATGGGACTAAAAACATAACTGGCGAAATGTGGGTGTACTAATGGGTACACCTCTGCCTAACCCTTTGGGGATCACAGGCGTGATGTTATGTATGTATAGAAATAATAGTAATAGACAAAGAAATTTTGTTTTTTTATTTCATAAGTATTCAATTTTTTCACTGAGTATATTTCATTAATATAAACATCGAACGAATACTTGTTTTTGTGTGTTTATCAATGCCATCCTAAATCTATTACCTATGTTTTTATTATTTCTTATTATGGTAATAAAAATTGGCACTACGACAAGCAAAACAATAAAAAAAAAAATGTTTGACATTGAATTCATTCTAAAAGGACAGTAATTATACTTGAAAAAGGACAGTGATCCTACCTACTATTTATAAATAGTGATATGTGGGTCTGTAGGTACGTATTTAGTAGTTTCTTTATTCATCAAACTTCATCATATGCCTAGCTCTTTCTCAACTATGTTGGGATAGGCTTCCTGTATAAGCTGATTCAGCTGAATACCCAGTGTTTTACATAGAGCGACTGCCTACCCGGTTACTGGGTCACTGACTACCCAGTTGATTTTGTGATCGACAGCGCGACCGCTGGGTTTAATTCCCACGTCGGGCAAAAAGTGTTATTGATCATTTTCCATTAAGAATTTCTCAGTAGCAGCCTGGAGTTGATGGTGTGACACTTCCGTGTCTTGGAAAGCAGGTAAAGCCGTTGCTACTGCGTCTGGTCTCTCCCCGGTCGTGTCGAAATGCCGTCCCATCGGACTATGAGAGTGAGGGAATAGGTTGTTTGCGCACCCCCTAGCCTAACCCCTGTGTTTTAACACACAATCGTACACTTTAATATCCCGAGGAACGGGGGTGTTACGTACACCGTCAACTTCCAAACTTCTCGAATTGAACTCAGGACCCCACGCTCAGCAGTCATGCTTGCAACGACTAAAACAACCGTCAACCGTTTATTCGGCGAACTGTTCAATCGGATAACCGTAATTGAACATCAGTAGGCAATCGTGACGCACTTCTTCTAATGAATCATCTTTGTTTCCAGTCATGGACGATGTCAGCGGTGCTGATCAACATGTTCGGGCAGGGCCTAGTGCTCAGCTTCCCGTCCACTCTGCTGCCAGCCCTCAACCAACCTGACTCTCCTATTAAAGCTGATCTGCACACTGCATCATGGCTAGGTAAACTTTGACTTTGTTTTTAAGGTTTTTATAAGGATCTATAAACGTAGATGGATACGCGAAAGGAGTAGGTAAGGATCGTAGCAAGTGGTGTTCTGTGGTTTCTGCCTACCCGCTTTGGAAAAAGGCGTGAGTGTATGTATGTATGTATAAGGGTGTAAAATCATCAAATGACTTCTTCAGACTCTTACTGATTATCCGCAACCCTGGCAGGACCCGAAGAGTGCCTACGGAACCTTATTTTTATATTTGCAAGGTGTAAGGGACATTATCTTACGTTCCGCAATAATTAAACTTCAAGGCAGTGGGTGGCTTTGCTCTTTTTTTAAAAAACATGAAGTTTATTTTCCAAAATTAATCAAAACGTGGTGTGTCTTAACTAATAAACAATACATTGCTTATGTACTGTTAATTAAATGTAACTTTCCAATGTAAAATATGTATATTTAGGTATTCGAAACCCTCCTTCTTTCTCTAAAATAAAAGCCTTAATTACTTCTTATAACCTTAGCTATTTACTACTGAATGTCCCGTCAAAATCGATCCAGTCTAAAAATTAAATAAAAAATAAAAAATTATTTTGTTCGTGTACTCGCAAGTACGCACAATAAACATTCATATTTATTTTGTTAAAAAAGATTTTATTTTGACATTACAAACAGACACTTAATTTTTTCCATTTTTGAAGATTAGATCTGATGCATTGCCTCACCATAAACATAAAGATTTATAATCGCTTGTGTAATCTTTATAGTCTTTTTCACTTCAAAACCAGCTTTACACAATAAACCAAAAAAACATGACTGAAAACACACACTTGAGTAAATAGTTACAGTCACTGCCCAAAATACTCAGTATTTTAATAATCATTAAACAGCAGTCTTTGCGCTCGCCTCTCATGCATGAGGCTGTGGGTTCAAATCCGGGCAAGTATCTACCAATGTGAATTTTTCAATTCATAATTATGTACTTTCTTAAGTTTATCTTGGACTTCACTGGCATCGGTGAAGGAAAACATCGTGAGGAAACCTGGACTTACTGTTCCACTCAAACCATGTCAGAGGTCCTTGACATAACATAACATCACGCCTGTAATCCCCGAAGGGCTAGGCAGAGGCGTACCCATTAGTACACCCACATTTCGCCAGTTATGTTTAAGTCCCATGTAATAGGGGGCGAGCCTATTGCCATCAACCGGGCACAAATCCAGACTCAGAGGCTGCTACTGAGCAATTCGTGAGGTCCTTGACGTGGTTTCGAAACTCTGACACTAGGGTGTGTAGGGTCGTAAGGCCTTATTACCCTCACGATAAGAAGAAGAAGCAGTCTTGAACTACTGGTTATAGTTATAAAATATGAAGTCCCTTTTTGACCAACATTCTCATATATTCTAATAATCATACGTCATAAACTTGAATGTTAACCAAAATAATTTTTCCTCTTCCAGGGTCCATCGTGGGCGTCGCAGGAATACCAGGGTTCCTAATATCCTCACTCCTCATGGATCTCTACGGAAGAAAGATTACCCACGGGCTGGTGATATTGCCAGCAGTAGTCGGCTGGCTGATGATATACTTCTCCAATGACATCACTATACTCATGACTGGAAGGTTCCTGGGTGGACTGTCTTCAGCAGCCACAGTTTCTTTAGGAGCTATCGTAATTGGAGAATACACGAGTCCAAAATACAGAGGAGTCTTCCTATATCTGAAGAATGCTTCAGTATGCATGGGAGCCATGTTCACCCACATTGTAAGCCGGTATCTCCACTGGAGAACAATAGCATTAGTATCTTTAACTCCTCTCCTTTTTGCCCTTGTTATCGTCTACACGTGGCCCGAGAGCCCAGCATGGCTGCTCTCCAAACAACAGTACGACAAGAGCGAGAGAGCCTTTTACTGGCTCCGAGGGAGGAGTGCAGCTTCCCGAAGAGAAATAACAGAAACAGTAAAAGCACAGAAAGAACGAATGGCGAAACCAAAACTGGAATTAACTTATTCGGAAAAAATCGTCGACTTTTTAAGGAAATTCACGCAGAAGGACTTTGTTAAACCTGTCTTTATAATGGTGTTAGCGACTATTGTGTTAGAAATGAGTGGGAGGCACATTTTCCCGGCATATCTTCTACATATCATGTCAGAAATGACAGGAGAAACCTCACAGTCTTTCTACTACACTCTTGGTTCAGATATAATCATCACTGCCAGCGCTCTGTTTGCTTCTGCGTTAGTAAAGATGATGAACAGAAGAACCCTTCTCTTCTCCACTGGTTTTGCCGCTTTCGGAGTACTCATGTCAGTTTGTACGTATCTTTTCTTGGAATCCAGAGGCATAATACCTGGTGGACGTCCATGGATACCGGTGTCTATGCTGGTTTTATATTTCATTCTTGCCAACTTGGGTTGCGCACCTATACCATTAGCTTTAGTTGGGGAAGTGTTCCCTTTGTCTCATAGAGGAGCAGGTCTAGCCTTGTCAGGGGTCTGGATATCAATATGTTTGATGGGAGGACTGAAATCGACCCCACATTTGATTGACAGCATCAAAGTGTATGGTTTCTTTGCTGTTTATGGAATCATCATGGGAGTGTCTCTGTTCATACTGTATTTCATAATGCCAGAGACCAAAGACAGGACTCTTCAAGAGATTGAGAATTACTTTAACTATGGAAGATTCACTAATGTTGATGATGATGATGAGGAGGCTAATGCTAAGATGATAAAAGACTGATTGGCGGTTAAAAACCTTGTTGGATAGAATTTAGTAGGTAGTTTAAATACTTTTATTTTTGGACAATTTGTGAAAAGACTTAAGTGAGTGTGTTTTTTTTTGGTGTTGTGATAATATGCACAGTGATTTAAATTAATATAAAATTAAATAATTATGATTTGCATGCCTATGAACCGGAGATAGAACAAGGAGATCTGAATTTTTTGTAATAAAAATATCTATATACCTATATTATTTTACCCATGTTTGCAAGGGAAATAAATGATTTGATTTCAGTGAGTATTGCTTCGCTTTTATTACTGTGTATAAGAAAGGAGAAAATAAATAAAATTAAGATTTATGTACCATATTTGTTTCTTTCTAGTTTTATTTTTTCGGTTCAATAACTGATTCATTATATTTCAATAGATACTTAAATCTACATGGTTGTTGGCACAGCTGGTTTTCAGGTTTGCGATCAAACAAAATATAGGTAGGTATTTACCAAAAACATCTGTTTTACAATCTGTCCTGAAAATTATTTTATTACGGTGTTCAAAAGTAATTACAACACAATGGAATACTAATTTTTGTGTTATTTGTAGAGCTCGTCTTGGTAGTCTTTGGACACACAAACGTTATACAACTACATAAGAAAAAAAAATCAAAATGTAATCAAAAAAGCTAAACAAATGTTGAACCGGCACAAAAATAATGTAAAGTAAATACTTTTTATGTAAATAAGCGACACGTTTTTTGTAAACGTGATTTTTTTCCGTATCGTGGTGCGTTTCCAAACATATAAACTCACAATATTTGTTCCGAGCGGGAATCCAATCCGTGTCACGCAGCGCAGCAGCCAATCTCTCAGCGACTACGCCAACCGTGCCGTTAAACACACACTTACAATGGTTGCCCCGGAAAATACTAGTCTGCGGTAGCAGTAAGCCTGGCAGTTGTGTCGTACTGTGATTGGCTAACTTAACCTTGACAACGTGTGAAAAACCTTTTTTTTTTTAATGATGGGAAATCATCACGAGGCTCTTTCCACTCTGGGCGGAGCGGAAGGGAGTGTCAGACTTTAACTGACTAAAAGCCATCCGTGTTCCTTCTAGTGTCCTTTGTCGCTGCCGCTGTACCTCTTTCGAACAAACTCCGCAACCCTGGCAGATGTGTAATACCTACTCTGTTTGTTTGTATAGTGAGGAGCTCGCCTGGACGGTTCTACCATTATTTACAAAGGCAAGTCGAGATTCTTCTACAGTGGAAAAACATTTAATCAAGGACTCCGATAACTGTAACACACTGACCTCATTTCAATTTTATGACACCGGTGTGCACTTTGTGATAATAAGCACTAGGTTTCTGGAACATCGCGATTATTGATATCGATTAGATCAATGCCAACTTGTTCATCTAATATTTCTAGTTAATCTTCAGAGTAAAGTAGGTAATCTATCAGCCACTGCATCGACGAATAAGTTTAAAAGCTCATTATACCTATAGAGTCCTATACAGTATTTTGTACAGTCACAAGCAAAAACAAGTATACACCTAGCAACATTACAAAGCTATTTTCTTCGAATATATTGATTTAAATGTCATATTTTTAGGAATATAGTATTTCGAATTCAATATTACTGTGGAAAAGGTCTTATATCAAAGTTACAACTATTATTTTACAAGAAAATCGCTTTTTAACGTTTTTATGTGTATACTTGTTTTGCTCGTGACTGTACTTATGTACACTTAGTTTTATTTCGATAAATACTTTTGTGTTTTTACTTTAACACTCATTTTTCTGTTTATACTCGTACATTAATTTGTTATCTCTTCACCACCTTTGATTGACTGGTAGAGATTGCCTAAAAAGAAGATTACTTTTGTTGCATAAAGTTTAAATAAATAAATAACTAAGCCAGTAATTTATCTAGCTGGCCGTCTTATCATAGTGGTAGGCATAGTAAATTATGATAACATGCACATAATATGTTTCGTAATTTGTCAACCAAAAATACACTGTCCGCGATAGACTAAAAGCTTTCCTTTAAGAAGTAGGTAATTGGTTCATTGCCACTGAAAATTACTTGTTTACACTAGATATTTCTATAACTGCAAATAAAATCAGGCAAATCTAATCAGGCGAAATGCCCTTGTTATCAAAATCTAGAATACTTAGGTGAATCTTTTTTTCTTGTATATTTTGTCGTGGATGAAAACCCTCGTTGATGTCCTTGGCCCTGGGTTGAGCGGAGGGATTTTTCTCTTACTTACTGACTAATAACAGTACCACCCCCATCACTATCGTGATGGCCCAGTGGTTAGGTTAGGTTAGCCCGCCCCTTATGTTTATGGTTGTGGGTTCAAATACGGCCACACCAATGTGACATTTTCAAGTTATATCTAATACATCACTGACATCGGTGAAGGAAAATATCGTGAGGAAACCTGGACTTATACCAACCTATTACTGCCTCACTCAAACCATGTCAGAGACCCTTGAGGCGGTTCAGAAAACTAGGGTGTGTCAAAATCGAGTTCAAACTTACCCTGTACCAAATTAAATCAGTTCAGCGGTTTAGTCGTGAAAGGGTAACCGAGCTACTTTCGCATGTATAATATACGAAAGCGTGTCGCGGGTTCGATTCGCGCACGGAAAATATACAGGGTGTCCGGTTTTCAATGGATTATCTTGAAATGGGTCATGGTAGAACTAATGACTAATCTGGAAAAAAATACAAATAAAAAAAAAACCAAGTAGTACCAAAGATATGATTCATTTAATAAGATTCGTTGTTTTTGTGACCTTTTTTTACATTCTTGTACACCACGACCACGAATTAATGAATTCTGTCGGTTTTTTATTGTTAACGTAGTTTACGTTAACTAAGCTGATAGATAAGTAATCAAAAATAGGACTGCTATTAAACGGTTTAGAAAAAAAACAACTTGAACTATGTTCTTTTGAAAAAAATCGTGAACAATTTTCTTTTTGAACAAGTTTAAACGTCCGTAGCTTAAAAAAGATGTATCGAAACATAAGTGGCCAATAATTTTATAAGATTATGTGTTTATAGCCGATTTCAAAATGGTATGATTCAGTTTTGTACCTAATATAAATAGTGAATTATTGCTATTCGTTCTCAAAAGGAGCGAAATTTGGGTAAACAACAAAGTTTGAGATATTAGAATATTTATTTACATTAAATGTATCTGGTCATTGGGGCTTAATAAAAAACAGCATTTGATATTAAGGACACTGTTTTTGACTGCTAAGCATGAGGTTTTGGGTTCGATTGCAAGGTCGAGCACTGTTATTGGGTAAAGTGTTATAACTGGTGAAATGTGGCTACACCTCTGCCCTTCGGGGATTACAGGTGTGATGTTAAGACTGTATTCGTTGTAAATTACATTCGTTGTAAATTGTCTGCCACCCACTCTGATTCAGACCCTACATTTTAAAGTAAATGCTCTCCTAAGTAGTCGTGTATCACGTCGATCGCTTATTTTTGATGTGGTTGACCGGACACGGCTACCTAAGTCTTTCAAGGATCGACTTCGCGTAATAATTTTCCTTAAGACAGCCCAAATAAAAAAAAAAACACGGTCACACCATATTTTCATCATATCACATCCCACAAGTCGCATTACAGGTTAACCAAGCTTTCCTATTAATTACTAACGTCTACAAATCTTTTTATTTAAACCCTGATGGTCAGGTTCACCTAATGTTCATATTTGTTACAATATTGCAAACTTTGTTGTTTAACCAAATTCCGCTCCTTTTGAAAACAAATAGCAATAATTCACTATTTACATTAGGTACAAAACTGAATCATACCATTTTGAAATCGGCTATAAACAGATAAGTTTTTAAAATTATTGGCCACTTGTGTTTCGATACATTTTTTTCAAACTACGGAGGCTTAAACTTTTTCAAAAAGAATTTTTTTCACAATTTTTTGCAAAAGTACATACTTTAAGTTGTTTTTTTTCAAAACCGTGTAATAGCAGTCCTACTTTTGATTACTTATTTATTAGCTTAGTTAACGTAAATTACGTTAACAATAAAAAACCAACGGAATTCATTAATTCGTGGTCGTGGTGTACAAGAATGTAAAATAAGGTAACAAAAAACAATGAATATTATTAAATTAATCATATCTTTGGTACTACTTGTTTTTATTTTTTAATGTATTTTTTTTCTGAATCGCCATTAGTTCTACTATCACCCATTTCAAGATAATCCATTCTTTACCGGACACCCGATATATTTGTATGACCCACAGGTGTATTGGAATTTAAGGAGAAGTTCCTAGTGTGGGGAAAAGTATTAAAAAAACTAGAATACCTATATTTAGTTAAATTCAAGATGGCGAATGCAGGTCAACTTTGATGGGATGTGGTAACAGATAGCCGGCTCATTAATACCATAGTATATTAGATTGGAATGCACAAGAGAATGCGTACACAACATCTATATGATTAATAGTCAATTGACAACAGCGGCGGCCGATGCGTTGCTTAAATGACGTTCAAAAGTGATTTTTAATGTCTTTAACATCACGCCTGTAATCCCCGAAGGGTTAGGCAGAGGTGTACCCATTAGTACACCCACATTTCGCCAGTTATGTTTTTAGTTTCATGTAATAGGGGGCGAGCCTATTGCCATCAACCGGACACAAATCCAAACTCCGAGGCTGCTACGGAGAAATTCCTGACGGAAAAACCCAATAACACTTTGCCCGACCTGGGAATCGAACCCATGACCTCATGCACAGCAGTCGCGTTTGCGACCACCAGACCAGAGAGGCAGTCATAGAATTAGTTTTAATTTCTCTATCTATAAAAATAAATAAAATTGAAGTGTCTGCTTGTAATATTAACTTAACCGCTTTTTACTACATGTATAAGAGTATATGTACTTACGGTACTTATGCCAATATATATTTTTTTTCAATTATTGTCTGTCTGTTTGTTCCGGCTAATTTCTGGAACGGCCGGACCGATTTTGACAGGACTTGCCCTGGCAGATAGCTGATGTAATAAGGGGTAACTTAGGCTATTACTATTATTTTAGAAAAAGTTTTACGGTTCCATGCAAACCAATCAAACCTCGCAGAAAATCGATATTTGCGAAGACGAAGTCGCGGTCATAGGCTAGTTTAAAATAAATTATTTGGCTTTGACTTTTTCCCAAGTAATATTGGGACTGCTATATAAAATTTTGCTTGATTTCGCTCTTACCAAATGCAGTTAAATTAACATTGAGCAACTGCTTATCTGAAGGCCAAAGTTAACTAATTAATAAAAACGTTCAAAATGTAGTCACAATCTCATCTCAGCGACAATCAATTTCACATAATGTGTGTAAGTAAATTAGCGGCTTGTGTGTAAGTTTTAGATAAGATTGCTATCGTTACACAATATTCTAGTTACAACTGGCAGACAAAATAGATGGTCCATTTATAAAGCATTGGGCGGTTAGACATGTGCGGGGTTAGGTTTAAAGAAACTTTATTCTCAATAAAAACATAATATGTCACTTACTTGAGAACAATCATCATCTGCCTAGCCTTTTCCCAACTACGTTGGGGTCGGCTTCCAGTCTCACCGGATTCAGCTGAATACCTGTATTTTACATGGAGCGACTGCCTATCTGACCTCCACAACCCAGTAACTGGGTAACACTATACCACTAGGTAAGACTGGTTGTCAGACTCTCAAGCTTCTGACGATTCGTAACGACTGTCACAGATCCACGAATGACAGCCGAGACCAACAGCTTAACGTGCTTTCCGAGGCACGGAATGTCAGTAATGTCTAACATAAACTTTAGACATTACTTGAGAACAATATCTACTAACCATAATATAAATATAGAAAAAGTTCGATGTTGTTATAGGTTCCCTACGTGAAATCGATTGACATAAGATCGAATAACACTTGCTCGAAAACGTTGGCTCGTTAGTATATAATCTCGAAGAGTTATAAGCGCGACAGTTCACTACCTGGATGCATCGAAATCTCGAATAACTATAAGCTCGAATCATCGACAACGCGATGGTAGGGTTATATTACGGGTTCCCTACGCCAAAACGAATGAAACATCATTTCTTAAACGACCATCTAATCGATTCATGGATATAATAGTTTTAAGGATGTCTATTTGAGTACAATTTATGGACCTTCGCTTTGAACTTATGGGTACACCATTGCATAACCCTTCGAGGATTACAGACAAAATGTTTGTTTTACTTAAAATTTCACCTTCTAAAGAATATTGATAAGGTGACAGGTTTACCATGCATGAAGAAACTAAATTGAAACACTCGAACCGTCCTCAATTTGGACTAATTGGTTGTTTGTCTCTCAAACAATAGCATCAGTTTTAATAATTTGATTCAAGTGCATGGTAGTCGGTCTTTTCGTTTATAACTACAGTGAAAGTGTAATAATAATAACGTTTATTACTTATTATATATAAAAGAAGAAAAAAAGTAAAAAATAAACAAAAAATAGAATAAAAAGAAAGTAAAAAAAAGTAGAAAAAAAAGTAGGTAAAAAAAGCCAAAAAAGCTTATAAAAGTAGGTATTACAATGTGAACATAATTGGCGAGCCACTAACTAAGCAAAGCTTGTATCTTGTGACTCAGGGGTGCGAATTTTACAAAGCACCTTTAGTTGAGAGATACAATAAAACATAAAATTAATAAAATTGGTCATAAATAGTCCTCTGTATAGGTACTTCAAACCATTCAACAAACAGACGGATCGTAATAAAATTATCACTAGTTACAAAAGACAATAAAGGGATTTGTGTATAATCGGTACAATAAAGTTCACTGTTAAAGATAATCAACAATTACTGACAGTAGTTGGTAGTTATTACTGACGGTCGCTGGTGACGAGTCCCGGTCAAAAATGGTGTCTCCTTTTTTTAGACAGGTTAGAGAAATATATACAAATTCTCCACATACTTTATTCTATAATATTTTAATACATTACTTTAAATAAATTACAAATAATATGGTTTAAAAAAATATATTATTTTTATTGTTTATATTTTAAAAAAATTGTGTGGAACTGTTAAAAAAGTGTGTGATTTTGAGTGATTTTAATTTTGGAAACTTGTTTAGTGTGTATTGTATGTAAATTATTTAAAGTGATTTTTTTTTATACTGTTCCAATCGGTAACTGCTTGTTTATGTCGCATAGCCATCTTATGGTTATTATAGAAACTCTATAGACAAAGGTGTCATAATAATTAATTTTATTGTTTATAAAAATTCTTATACTTCCTTATATTTTTTTTATACTTGCCCCACACTAGGAATTTCTCCAATTGCGTGGTGCGTTTACAAATATATAAACTCACATACACACACAGCCAGCCCCGAAACAACAATCTGTAGGCCATACAAATATTTGTTCCGTGCGGGAATCGAACCCACGACACGCAGCGCAGCAGCCAATCGCTCAGCCACTGCGCCAACCGTGCCGTCATAAAGTTAATGTATTCTCCCACGGGAACCATCCATTTTTCCGGGATAAAATGTAGCCTATGTGCTATTCCAGATAACATCCATTCTCACAAACTTTCGCATTTATCATATTCTTATAATAAAATTATAATTTCGTACTTATTATGTATAATTATTTATTTTTAGTCTGTATGCAATGAGCCCATTTCTACTTTTCTATCACTTAAAATTAAAACAATCCTTTTCAAACAAAGTGGGCGCTAAGCCAATGCCTACGACTTTTATTTAAGTATTTTATTTATTTTATTTTTATTTCTTTAGTACAACAAACAATTGCGTAATAGTGCTTAATACTACTACAGAATAAATGTACAATAAGGTAATAACGCAACCAGCACCGTTATCCACATAATAATACAATAAAAACTTATTATAAGGTGTAAGCAAACTTTAACAAATAAAAGATTTAACAATTACAATGTGATGGCAGTATGGGACGTCATCAAATGTCTCTTTCCTATCTGGGCGACATGTTATTTAAATTCAATCTATTGAGTTTTTCTCACACAGCCAGTTTTCTACCAATTATTATTACAGCTGCAACATCTGGAGACAATGATAATATTTATCATTAATTCTATAAGACGTATGAAATAGTTTGTCGCCACACATGGTACTATTTCCTGCAATTTTAATGTCGATCTTGTTCTTAGCGATATCTATTAAACCGTGGACCCCATTTTGTAATGTGAAGCAAAATCCAATATGTAACATTTTGCCCTTTTTTTAAGAATGAGACGGAGCGACAGCGAGTTTCAGACTTTTACTGACTAAAACCCTTCCGCGTTCCTTCTAGTGCCCTTTGCGTTTCAGGGCCACGGAACAAATTCCGCAAAGCCATTACGACTGACGTGCTCTTATTTTAATTCTTCTTATTTGAACGCAATGGGGTAATTATATTGCGTGCAACAACAACAATTAGAAAGTCACTGTAAAACAAGATACTTCTTGCATCAGGGTCTGAAAAAAACCTAAGGACCAGTACTAGGAAAACTGTCATAGAAGCTGAAGACCATTTCGAAATTAGTCAATAAATTATGTTTTTTACTTAAGTTGACGATACTGTCATCCTACTGCCTTCCAAGGTCCTAGCGTTTACAGCGATTGATTTCTTATTTCTTAATTTGTTCAGACGATGAAACAAAAGGTATATGTCAGAAGTGAGTGGGAACACAGGAATAGTTTAACACAAGTTTATCTTAGACATAACTGACATCGTTCCGTGCCTCAGAAAGCACGTTAAGCCGTTGGTTCCGGCTGTCATGCCTGGATCTTTGACAATCGTAACAGGTTGTCAGAAACCCGATTCTGATAACCAGTCTTACCAAGGGTCTTACCAATTACCCAGTTACTGGGTTGTGGAGGTCAGATAGGCAGTCGCTCCATGTAAAATTCTGGAACTGTTCTGTCCGGTTAGACTAGAAGCCGACCCCAACAAAGTTGGGAAAAGGCTAGGCAGACGTCCTAGGAAGGCTTAGAAGGACGTGAAAAATATTGGCACTTTGTCCCTAATTCCCGCGTGTACAAATGGTTTTTTTTGTTTGTTTATTTGTTAATGCTAATGTCTTGAACTATTCTAGTCGGATCGGATAAAATCTTTTCGCATATATGATAGCCAGATTAATGTGGAATAGAATAGGCTATATAACATTACGCTACCACCCACGGGAGCTGAGCAGTTACCAAAGACGTGACATAAAGCTGGTGAAACTATTCATTAATAAAACATACCTATTCCCACTCTGAATAAGTCCTTGAATACCTATTTGACACAAATGTTTTTCCATAATTTCGCCGTTAGAAAACAACAATGAGATAAAACGTTTTTATCAGGATAATAAAACAATTATTGTAATCAAAGTAACATTGTGACACAGATAACATTAGTGTGCTTAGGTTTAGATAATTATTAAAACATGACTAGTTCACCTTAAAAGCCTTTACATAAGGGTGCGATTTTATTACAGAGGGGATATTGAGATTTCTATCCGTAGATCAATAAAATTCTCCTTAAAAGTTAGATCCCTTCATGATGGTTGAGCTAGGTGGTGCTGATTCATGCGTCATGCTCGTGAACGCGTGCTGTCAGTTGGGATTGGTCATCTCTTAACGGCATCTTTATTTTTATTATTTTTTACTACTGTTTTATATTCATCTTCATTGTGATCACATGTAGAATCAAAAATAATAATATAACCAGATTTTTTAAAAAAACCTAATTAAAAAAAGAGTGCCGTGGATTTTCTTGCTCGTTCTTCTACATAGAGGCCAAACTCCGTTTTGAAACGAGCAACTAGCTTCAACTTTTAGACTAACTGACCGACTCCTTGACAATTCAAAAGTCCTTGTAAATGGTCTAATTAAAATAAATGTTTTGACTTTAAATTTCTACAATATCTTACGCGACACATATAGGCGACACGGTACGCAACCAAGGATATTATTTCTAAAGATGTTATGACTAGCGACTAGTATCCAGCCACTTTATTCCTTCATTACAGAAACAAGTGGGGAGCTTAAATTATTACTATCTGACATGCTCGATAGTATTTCTTTGTGACAATTCTTTTAGTTTTTTTTTAAACCTCTACACTTTCGCCCAGCCAGTGAAAGGGTCCCATCTGTAACCATTTTGTCATTTTAGCATCTAATCTTCAAAATCCAAACGGCGACGACGCTCGAGTAAATCCACATTTAGCATCTTGGGCTCCCTACAACTAAAATAACTAATATGATCTACAATGTAATGCAACCTCATACTGTTGTGTTTCTTAGTTTAGAGGTAGCAACAATACAACTTACAAACAAAAGATAAATCTACTACACGTTTGGCGACAGATTAAAATTTATTAGGTATACAGACTTACTTGTGCGTCGTCCTACTGCGCATCGTTCTAGGAGCGAAAATACTCACAACATTGAAAAAGTTGCTGAACCATTTTCGATCGTGTTGTAATTTTGTAGTGAAGTTGAAGTACTGAAACTTGAAGGTTTTATTTATTTATTTATTTATTTATTAAAACTTTATGCACATGTACAAAAATACACTGTACAAAGGCGGACTTAATGCCTTGGGCATTTTCTACCAGTCTACCACATATTCATACCACTGAGTTATACTAATTGCGCTTTTCGAAATTTTAACCGAAAATGCTACAGGATAGTCGTACTGCACCCACTGGTTTCTGAAAACTAGTTTCACAACAGCTTAACATAACATAAGATCACGCCTGTAGTCCCCGAAGGGTTAGCCAGAGGTGTATCCGTTAGTACACCCACATTTCGCCAGTTATTTTTAAGTCCTTATAAAAGGCGGAGAGCCTAGCGCCATATATTGGTACAAATCCAGACTGGCACTAAGAAATTCCTGATGTAAAAATCCAATAATGCTTTAGCCCACCTGGGAATCGAACCCAAGTCCTCATGCTCAACAGTCGCGTTTTGTGACCAATAGACCAACAAGGCAGTCAACAGTATCATTTCCGAAAACGGCTAAAAGATGTTCTCTTTCCAGGCGTGGACGTTGTCAGCAGTGTGGACCAACATGATCGGTCAGGGCATGCTGCTGAGCTACACCACCAGCCTCCTGCCCGGCCTGCAGGCGCCCGACTCCGATATCAAAACTGATCTGCATACTTCGTCTTGGCTAGGTGACTTTTAACTAGGTCCCTCTTTGAGATCATAGTCGAAACCACTCCTGTTTTGGGCAATCATGTAAAAATGGAAAACATTTATTAAATGAAATGATTAAAAAATATTACGAGTATATAAAAAAAAATCGTAGGAGAAGAATGAGCAAGAAACTCCATACTTACTCTATTATAATAAGTATTTTACTATATTTGTGTACCTAAAGACGTCGTGCTTAGTATAAATGAAAAATATTCGAAGTCTACTGATCGTGTTGACTAAGAAAACTATATTCTTTCAGCGTCATCATGTGGCGTTTCTGGAATACCTGGTTTCTTTATATCATCATTCCTCATGGACGTCTACGGCCGAAGACTGGCTCACGGCCTCGTCATTCTACCAGGTCTCATCGGCTGGCTGAGCATATACCTCGCTCGTGGCATCCCAGCTATCATGATCGGAAGAATATTAGGTGGCGTCACAGCTGGAGCCACTGTCTCTTTAGGAGCTATAGTTGTAGGAGAATATTCGGACCCAAAATACAGAGGCGTCTTCCTAAACTTGAAGACAGCATCAGTATGTTTTGGCGGCATGTTAGTGCATATTATAGGACACTTCTTTCACTGGAGGACAGTCGCCTTGGCCGCTTTGATACCACATGTTCTAGCCATGATCATAGTCTATACATGGCCTGAAAGTCCAGCTTGGTTGGCTTCAAGAGGGGAGTATGAAAGAAGTGAAGATTCCTTCTATTGGTTGAGAGGAAAATCAGAAGCATCTTACAATGAGTTGGAAGAGTTAATCAGAGCTCAGATGGAGCAAAGATCTAAGCCAGCACAGAAGGCAACGTGTGGTGACAAATGTGGAGATTTCTTCAAAAAGTTTACCCAAAAAGATTTTCTAAAGCCTCTTCTCATTATCTTCATCAGCAGCGTATTGTTGGAAAGCAGTGGACGACACATCTTCCCTGCATACGCCTTACAGATCATAGGTGAAGTGACTGGTAACAGATCTGAGTCCTTCTACTACACTTTAGCCATTGACTTAATCATCACATCAAGCGCAGTCTCCTCGTCAATACTCGTCAAGGTCATGAAGCGAAGAACCTTACTCTTTTCTACTGGATTTTCTGCATGTGCGGTCCTCATGGTGGTCTGTACTTACCTCTTTTTAGCAGCTGAAGGAATTATTCCAAATGACAAAACTTGGATTCCTATAAGCATCTTTGTCGTATACTTCATTCTTGCCAATTTGGGCTGTACCCCCATCCCTCTGGCTTTGTTAGGCGAAGTGTTCCCATTACGTCATCGAGGAGTTGGGTCTTCAGCAGCCGGGACCTTCATATCACTTGGAGTAATGGTTGGACTTCAGGTAACGCCGTATTTACTCATCAATTTAAAAATATACGGTACGTTTGCTGTTCTCGGCATTGCTATGGGACTGTCGTTGTTGGCTTTATACTTCTTGCTGCCAGAAACCAAGGATAGGACTCTTCAAGAGATTGAAGACTATTTCAATTATGGAAAGTTCAAAGATGATAAGGTTGATGAAGATGAAGAGGTTAAGGTTAAGATGGTGAAGTAAACTGTGATGAGTTGTATAAAATGTTGAACTAGAATAATGAAAGACTGGATATAATTATATTCCTATTAAACCTCATGTGTTTCGATGATATTAAAAAGAGAATTAAGGCAATAGCAAGTCGTCATTAATGGCGCTTTCTGGACCCTTTGGTTGATCTCTAAAATAATATAGGCTATAATTCGGACCATTCTAGATTGGTCTCAGAATTTAGCCTTCTCGCGGATGAATTGTGATCGATGTTAGTTATAGGATTTTTTATAATAATAGTTTTTAAGTATTTGTGATGGAAAATAAATGAAGATATTGTTAAATTGCAGTTTCTTTCAAAATGTATGATTATCTTGAACCTAGACACCTGCTTGCCTGTACATTCTGTTTTTAAATTTGTTTATATGATTTTCTAAAAAAACCTTGTCTAGAAAATGAAGAGCACGACACAAAATGAATCGGCCAAGACTGTCCATCTTTTCATGAGTTTTGTGTTTTTGATTCATTTTTATTTAGAGTCTGAAACGTTTTGCCAACAGTCGATTGGCCCATGAACTGTTGGTCAACATAATCTTTCAACCATTATAAGATAGACAGAGACAAGATTGTGGAGGCAAGACAAAGAGATTATAAATATTCTGTAAAAACACAAATATAAATTAAAGATATGTCTTACTCAAAATGGCTGTAAAAAAAAAGTTCCACTCGTTAAGCTGTATATTGATTGGAATGTGTCATATCATAATTGTTGATAAGAAATCGTCTTAAAAAACACGATCGCATTTAATCACGTGTAGTTTTATTGTCTCCATTTATTATATTATTGCTTTGAGTGGGGTGTTTTATTGAATTAGTTATTATAGTGCGGATTAACTGACAATGAACTTGGTATGGGACGGATAACAAACATGGTACGACCAAAACATAATAACTATAGAAACGTCATATCCCCTCCACCCCCCTATTCTTCGTGCCCCGCTTATCCTCGCAGCATAGCATCTACATCCTGCGGGTTATCGCTCAATGAGTGCTTGCACAATTTTAAATACCAGATGAAATTAAATCTTTTCGTTACGGACAACTTCATCATCATCATATCAGCTCTAGGACGTCCACAGCTGAACATAGGCCTCCCCTACAGATTTCCAATAGGACTGGTTGTAAGCGGCTTGCAACTAGCGCGATCCCGCGTTCCTCATCGGATCGTCTGTCCACCTTGTGGGTGGACGTCCTACGCTGCGCTTGCTGGTGCGTGGTCCCCATTCCAGAACTTTACGGTACGGTTCTGCGTGCTATTTGGCTTGCCCACTGCTACTTCAACTTAGACAACTTAATGATCCATAATTTGAACCTTTTGTTTTTACTTACTCCTCCATTATCCAAGACAGTTGAACCGTTTCTCCAGGACACGTCGAGCTTCAATAACTCGGCACTTTTCTGGTGTTCGTCACTGTTCATTCTGGCTTCCAGGAGTTGGTATGGTAATGGTAGGTAAAAGAGTGGCGGGCTTATTAGGTAAGGCCGATTTTTCAACAGTCATATAATTTTTATCCAAAGAATAAAATATATGACAGTTTGACATATTTCCTATATTAAAGCTGTCATTATTCATCCCTCCGTTAACAGCTATCTGTTAATCGAAAAATTTGCCCTTAATATTTTATAAAAAGTAACAATTCGAAAAAGGATTGACAAAAGGTATTCATATGGCATATGTGAGTGGCAACGCCGGGAGGGGTCGCCCTAGGAAGACGTACACTGACCTTATTGGTGAGGTCCTTCAGAAGGTTCAGGAGCGGAATACTTGTAACCGGCTTGCTTGTATGACGAGATGTATGAACGTAGATGAGGCGAAGGAAGTATGTGGCGTTCTGTAGTTTCTGCCTACCCCCATGGGAAAAAGGCGTGAGTTTATGTATGTGTGACCATTCGAAAAACATTTTTTTTTATTCGAAAAAGGCGCTACGAATGTCAACACAATCTTTGTTGAGTCCTTAATCTATGCACCGGTTATTTGTTACAGCGATCATTGATCTTGCGTGGTGATAACGACAATATCCGTACGTAATAACCGTTATTGTTACAGATAATAGCTTTACAATCTTATAATAATTTATGATATTATTATAAAAGGCAATTACGATAAATACTATCGTATCTTATAAGCCGCCAATACTGAGTATGAGTATATTTTGGATTCTAATCCAATATATTTTAAAGCCATTATCTATTTGCGGATTAATTGCAGGCATTCCTTTTTAATAATTTTGCCAAAAACGGGGAACGATGTCATAATTAAAACCCCCGCATGCGCCATGAACACTCCATGGCATTTCGTAGTACCTCGTGTCAGCATGAAGTTTATGGCGCAAGTGGATCTGACGAAAGACGTGTTGGGTGAGTACTACACATAATTTGTTGCAGTAATCCCCGAAGGGTTAGGCAGAGTGTACCCATTAGCACACCCACATTTCGCCAGTTACGTTAAAGTCCCATGTAATCGGATACGAGCCTATTGCCATCAACCGGGCACAAATCCTGAGTCCGAGGCTGCTACTGAGTAATTCACGATGGAAAACACCTAAAAAGTTTTTCTTTCTTTCTTTTCTTTCAATCACACTTTGCCCGACCTGGGAATGCAAACCAAGGTCTCATACTCAGCAACAACTTCAAAACTTCGGGCTAGAATTAAAAAAAAACCTAATGTCAAAACGGAACCCATATCGGAATTTAACTTAGGGTCCCACGTTGAGTTTCTAGGATGTGATAACACAAAGTAATCGAGATTAGAAAAGTAAATAGGTGGGTACAGTAAAAAAAACAGATAGCTAGGTATGCAGGGTCGTCAGATATAGTTGAAGTTATCTCAGAAACCGAAGGATGAATTCAAATGTTATTTAATTTAAAATGTAGATAAAAGGGTGCCAATTCCCTTGTTCACAAACTAGACTAAATTTAGAGAATTGACATCTCTTACATACAACATAAAGCGAAAGAAAAGGACGGTGTCATTAAGGAACTAAGTTAGCGATGTCAAATTAGTTTTGCCTTAAACTTTCCCGTATTTTTAATCCATACGTTTAAAGATGTCAACTATAATGGTATGGATGTGTCAGATTGACTAAATTTGACAGCTCTTATTTATATTAGTCTCTTTCTTGTTTTATTGGACAGAAAAAGATGGAAATAGTCTAATTTTAGTTTAGTTTGTGACCAAGGGAATTGGCACCAATAAACAGTTAATCAATAAAATTAAGTTTTTATCTAAGACATCCATGAGTTTCTAAGTAAACTTCAACTATGTCTGATGACTGATACCTATATCTTTTGTTGAGTGTACCTATCTGTTATTGCTTCAAGGCGTCCTTTTCATTTCCTGGATCATAGCAGTGCAAATATTATGATAGAACTTGTTTTCGAATAACACATATTACTAATGTTAATACCAGTTTATTGCTCTGATCTGTAAATAATCTTTGTCAATGTTCTGTAACTACCTATTCGTTTTGTAAGGACTGGGACATTTGATTAGCTCGTTGGTCTAGCGGTCGCAAAGCACGACTGCTGAGCATGAGGTCTTGGGTTCAATTCCCAGGTCGGGCAAAGTGTTATTGGGTGTACTAATGGGTAAACCACTGCCTAACCCTTCGGGGATTACAGGCGTGTTTCATTATGTGTCGTTTTCAATATACTTTAAGATCTATGTAATAAATACATAATTCGTACTGCTCGACCCCTAAAGAAGGGTTTATTGACACTATGATAAAACTAGGTACGTACCTACATAATTAAATTATAAAATGTGGGCTACTTTATAATTGTCAAAGTTATCTAGCACTTGCTTGTGACTTTACCCACATAATAAGTACATAATTCAAGCCCCCCTCCTCCCCCCCCAACGACAATGTTGTATCAACCACCATCTGCCTAGCCTTTTTCCCAACTATATTGGGGTCGGCTTCCAGTCGAACCGGATGCAGCTGAATACCAGTATTTTACATGGAGCGACTGCCTATCTGACCTCCGTAACCTGACTGGTTGTCAGACTTTCAAGCTTCTGACGACTCGTAACGAGTGCCAAAGATCCACGTATGACAAGGTTGAATCAACCACTGTTATCAAATGAAAAAATAAAACAACACCTGTTCAAGTTTTGTTAGTGATACGAAATACGATACGGGGATGTTACCTCAATATTGATATCAGATTTCAGTTAGGCGACGCGATGAAATATTTAATTAATATGATAAATAAACATTGTAATTGTTCAAATCATTCATTTTTTGTAAATAAATTAGAAGTATTTTGTGTTAGTCACATAAAATATCCATTTCGTTTGTGGCACCTGTTAGTTTTCACCTCTTTGGTTTTCCTGGCCATTTGTAAAACTCTTTTAAACACTTTGACAGAGAAGAAAATATACGAACGTCATTTCACTTTGACATCACATAAGTACCTAAGAAGAGAAAAATGTATTTATTATTAATTCATTAAATTCAGATAAAATAATCCATACACACAACAATATTATATTGTTGTATGATATCGTAACATTAAAATAAAATCAGAATTACAATTAAAAATAAAATTCAAAATAAAATCAAATCAAAATTAAAAATTACAATCACTTATAGTGACATCAGTTACATTATACAGTTAGTGATAGTGATGAAAGGACTCGAGGCTTTAAACCTTTATTAAGGACTAGCCTCGATTTTGAAGACTCGCCTCCAAAAATAGGACTCGAGGCTTGTTACTGATGTGAAAGAGCTCGAGTCTTTAGAACAGACTCGAGTCATTAAAAACGACTCGAGTTCTTTACTAAAAGGTTCGAGGCTTAGTCGCGAGTCTTTTAAGAAAAGGACTCGAGTCTAATGTGTAACCATAATGATGTAAACTTCAGTGTATGATTAAAACATATTTATTACAGATTAGAAGATACTTAATGATAATAGTGATAACTTTTAATGGTACAGAAGATACCTACAAACCCAATCAGTGTAACATATTGTTGACGCGTAGTTCTTTACGCGCGCGTCTTAAGACTCGCGACTCGCAGGATTCACGAACTGAGTCTTTTTCAAAAGGGTTCGAACCCTTTCGTTGCGCCTGAGTCGTTTTAAAACAGGAGTCTTTTTAAAACGACGAGTCTTATGTTGAAGCCTCGAGTCGCGAACTCGCGAGTCTTAAGACTCTTAAAAGGTATAGGGTTCAGGGTTTAAGGACTCGATTGAGTCGCAAACCCTCATAACCGAGGCGAGTCCTTTTTAAAGACTTAAAAGACTCGAGTCCTTTCATCACCAGTAAGTGACATCACCGCTGCTAGGTAACGGGCCCAGCTGAAACCCTGCAGCACCGGTTCACAAACTCACAATCTGGCCTGCTAGATATCATAGACAGGATGCTGTTGGCACTGCCCCGCATCCTACGAACCAAGGATGCGCACCGTTTCCGCATCACTGTGTAAAAACAGTCCACGTGAGCTTCAGCAAACATCCCTGATACGCTACAGTATCGGGGTAACACCATCAGCATCCTGGACGCCTTTGGATTGTATTTATATTTTCTTATCAATGAATTTAATATTGATATTATTTTCCCCACAAGTTTGTTGAAAAACGTCGTATGAAAACGCGTCACATTATCATTACATACACTTTCGCCTGAAACTGAATTAGCACATAATATAAAATACTATTATTATTTCAATTGTGATCTGAAAGCGTGATACAGTTAAAATTTTACCAACATGTGAGGCTGATAATGAGTGATACTACCACTACAAAAAGAACAGGTTTTGAAACTAACCCCAAGCCCGCTAACTCATCAGAAACCCAACCGCTTCAACGTAACTTAATCCCGCCCATCAATTGAAATACGCGTCAACCAATTAGCAGCTTTAAAAAACAATATTTATCTATAATATGTTTGTATTTATAAATTATATAAGTATGTATATCAGTTGTCTGGTAACCATAACACAAGCTCTGCTTAGCTTGGGATCAGATAGCCGTGTGTGTGTTGTCCCAAGATATTTATTTATTTTTATTTATTTATAATATTGACAGCTTATTCTAAAATAGAACTAGTTACATGAAGGTCGAACTTAAGAGAAGCCAATGATATTCAGATGTAGGTACCTACCTACATAGAAGATTTTGCATCTATATCAATAGTTTCAGAGGTTAGGTGAAACCCTTTATCACTAGGAATCGTAATAATATTATAAATTAATATTAATATGTGTCGGTAACAATGGGCAAGAAACGTGTGGATAGCGATGGAAAAAGTGTGCGCTCGTCAAAACCATGCATAACGCCATTTTTGAAACAGGTTTGTGTTTTGTTTTTTTTTTTTTGTAATTATCTGTTGGTAATCCTGGATAGGTCCCGATGGTCTTAGTGCTACTGTGCTCGGATTGGTGGGTCATTCGGTTAGGTTCTATTTTTGGTTGAAGCTTTTGAAAACAAATAGGCATGCACGTTGCAGTGTGTTGCGTGATTTCTTAGGCGGGTTTTAGTCACGCTGACCGCACGCGGATGGTCAACGCTGATGGGTCAATATGCTATGTAGTAAGGTAGCGTCAGCGCTGAGCGGTCAGAATTACTCAGAAACGTAAGCGTGAAGGTAAAACCCGCCTTACAGTCTGCCATCTATTTAAATTTTTAAATACATACAATATTATTGTAAATTATCATCTGCCTAGCCTTTTCCCAACTATGTTAGGGTCGGCTTCCAGTCTTACCGGATGCAGCTGAATATATGACAGCCGCGGCCAACAGCTTAACGTGCTTTCCGAGGCACGGAATGATGTCAGTGATGTCCAAGATAAACTTTACAAAGTACATATGAATTGAAACAGCTCATTTACAATATTATTGTAAATAAGCGGTTTTAATTCATATTTATGGTCTTTCGTGTAGGTATTTACTTATCTAGTCTAATTATTAATTACTTGATTATGAAAGCTCAGTCTTTGATTTTGTAGGACATATTAAAGCCCAGGCGCTGAAAAACTAACTACCTATTTTACCAAAGATCTTATTTGTGTATCAAACTGAAAATATCTTAGGTAGGGTATTTATAGATCTTGAACTTTTCTCATGTAGCTACAAGATTAGATACAGTCAATGTCCCTCATTCCCCACCCGACCATCTTTCGACCCATCTTCCTCTTCCTAAGGCTCTTCATAAAGCAGGACAACAGACTGCATAGGTGGAAGGGACAAAAGGGGACCCATCCTTCGAAAATAAAAATTACTGTTATCAAAATAATGTAGTAGGTATTGTACTCGTATAACACCGCAACGAAATGCCAGCTCCAAATTATCATACTAATAGGAATTACTACCGAGATACACTAAATTATACCGTTATGCAGGTCCAAAATCGTGCTAGGGATATCAATATCGTAATATTTGACGTGAGTGGAAAAGAGATAACTATATGAGACTAAATTACACTGTCCTTTTTTTCGTCCACAACAATTTTATTACTTTTTACGTCCGAATTTACCTAGCATACTCCCAATCTTGATCTTGACAACTTGTCCCATTAATTTTGACATGTCACATTAATTTTAACATTTGTCACAATAATTCTGACAATTTGTCACATTGATTTTGATAGTTTATCACACTAATTTCTCAATCGATTCCACACACATTAACGACTCTCCTAATCTGTTTATTTCAGTGTTTCGTGACCTCAGGCGTGTCCCTGAACATGGCCGGCACTGGCCTGGTATTGGGATTCACCACTGGACTGCTGGAGCAGCTCCAGCATACAGACCATTCCATACCCATTGATCATACATCTGGCTCCTGGATAGGTAGGTAAATACTTTTTTTCCAAATAATAACTCTTTAAGTCTCCACGCAATGGGTGTCTGAAGATCGACTAGATTCAATTCCTATTCAATTCATTAAATTCTTCCTGCTATTATTGAAATAAATAGTTTGACTTTGACATTGACATTGTTGGACGGTGTCGCCAAGGCCGGCCCAGGCAGAGGTGGCAAGGAACCAAGAGGGCAGGTTTGAGGTGCTGCAAGAATACAATACCTGGAATGATTCAGAGGAGACCTTTACTGAGCTATTGTGAGTTAGAGGTTAATAAACAACATAGCCGTGCTTTGCCATAAAAGCCACCGCAGATCGTACTGAAAGAGCGTAGAGACTGGTACAATCGAAGAGAGAACATGGCTGCCGTTGACTATGGATGTGAATGATGCATAACTAAAACGGTCTCGCTGTAGGCAAAGGGCAAAGGTCCTCCCTCTCGAAAGGAACGAACGGTTATTGATCATACTTGCTCAATGAATGTTGACGATCTATCATCTATTCTATTCATCAATCATTATTAAGAGAACTAAAAGTCCGAGGCATTGTTCCAAACTACAAGTAACAATTATCTCATAGCTGGCAAAGAACATGGGACTTATACAAAAATGGCGAAATGTGGGTGTAGGTAACAATTGGTACACCGCTGCCTAACCCTTCGGGGATTACAGGCGTGATGTTATGATTTAATGTCCTGGCAAAGAAAATGACGTAGGTATCCTATACTTGGATACTTGTACACACACATGTACATGTCATTCGCCCCAACCTGTTAAAAATATTCTGTTGCTATCGTCGACCATAACAAATTACTCATTTGTAATGGTAATTAAACTACAAAACTACAGCAGACGGTTTGGTCATCTCAGTTAAAACCAAGATCACAATGAGAAAGTTATGGTCAAAAAATAACACCTTGCTATGTGGAGTATAGACCGGACAGTGTGGCGGTAGACCACGTGGAAGTGGGATGAGTTAGACTCAATATACAAACAATCAATGGTCCACATTTTAGCTCTAGACCAAAATATTTTCCAAGAAAATACAGGCATACCAGAAAGGAAACACCTCTTTACATACCCGTTTTACCTACTAGTTTAGCATGTTACGCAGTTGAACCACACCCCAAGTAAAATCTAATGAAATTGAATTTCGGAAACGATAACAATTTGGCAAAAAAAATCCTTAGGAGCTCATACAGAAATTTGATTGATGCGACACTTACGCTGCGTGTAGGAACTTTATAAGACAGTGACACAATGTCGACCTTATTCTCAACACCATTAAGTATACCTAAATATAGGTAAAAATAAACGTATAAAACGATTTATTATTTATTAATATTAACAACCGAACATAATTCAGTCTCGTAATATCCCAAAAGAGGCAGATATCTAATGTTTTCAAAATATTAAAATAAATTATTTTTGGTTCCAGCGGCAATGCCCGGCCTCTCTCTGGTTTTCGGCAACTTTATAGCGTCACCAACAATGTCCAAATATGGCAGGAAGACTGCCAACCTCATCACCATAATACCAATGATCGTCGGCTGGGCTGCTATCTACTTCGCCAAGAGTGTCATCGTGCTCATGGTCGCAAGGTTCCTTCAAGGACTATCTATGGGGATGTGTACTTCACTAAGTTCACTTCTTATTGGAGAATATACCAGCCCGAAGAACAGAGGAGCTTTTTTGATGACGATAACAGTCTCTGTAGCAACAGCAGTGATGTCGGTCCATTGCTTGGGATCCTACCTGACTTGGCATACAACTGCACTCATATGCGGTTGTGTATCAATCGTTGATCTGTTCATAGTTATGTATTCACCTGAATCTCCTAGTTGGTTGGCGGAAAAGGGCAAATATGACGCTTGCAAAAAATCTTTTCGATGGTTAAGAGGAGATACTGAAGAGGAAGAACTGAGTGGAATCATCAAAGCAGTCATTATTCTGAAGGAAGCTCAAGCAGAAATGAACCAATCAAAATCACGTTTAAAGAAATGTAAAGAAGAGATGGAGTACTTCAAGGCAACAGTGAAGAAAAGGGAGTTTTTCAATCCGATCATCATAATGATACACTTTTACTTTTTGGCCCAATGGAGTGGCATCAACATGCTTGTCGCGTATCCAATACATTTATATGACGCAATGGTTGGAAAAGACTGTAATATACCATTATTAGTAATCACTTTAGACGCACATAGGATAGTAGCAAACACAACGGCGTTATTTGTAATACGTAAAGTGAAAAGACGAACTGTGTTAGGAGTAACAGTGGGTATTAACATTTTCGCGTTACTGGCAAATGCTGCATACTGCTATGCAAAAGAGACAGGGCATATTGCGACAAAAGAATTTACTCTAGGTGTAGCTCTAACACATATACATATGTTTGCTGTAGGTACTGGTTCCTTACCATTATGTTTTATAATAGCTGGTGAAATATTTCCTTTGGAATACAGAAACTTAGCCAGTGGTATAAGCGTAACATTTTATTCAATTAACCTTTTCCTTAATTTAAAAACTGCGCCATATCTCCTGCGTTCCATAGACTTGTATGGAATGTATATATTGTATGCGTGTATAATGCTGTATAGTCTTATTGTTGTTTGGTGTATGTTGCCGGAGACGAAGGACAGGACCCTCCAGGATATTGAGGATGAGTTCAGAGGTAGACCGATGTCTCCTGATGAGATGAAATCGATGCAGTCTTTGAGAATTCAGTCTTCGAGAGCGTTAAACAATATCAGGAGAGTTAGTAACCCAGTTATCATATGAACTTAACATATCAAGCCTGTAATCCCCGAAGAGGACAGCAAAGTTGTGAAGTTTACTATCATTTCACCAGGAACCTATGGCCATGATATAAATCAAGCATAAATTCCGACTCATGATGGACATTTACTTGACTAAGTTATTCAGTGCATTGTCTGTGTTACTTGAATACTGATAATACCGCTTTTTGAAATTTTTCGCCCTTTCGTGTGGTCAGTTTTCATTGGCTAGACTCTAATAATCGATGTCCATTAGTCCATGAACCTAGATTAAGAACGAATGTCTATAATAGCAACGTAACTACGTTGTTTCAGGGGAGGTGCCACAAAAATGAAACTGCTAGAGCTGGAAATAACTCAAAGATCGCTTATAAAAAAAAGGCTTTAAACCTTACCTTACTTTAAAAGAGTGCCGTGGAGTTTCATGCTCGTTCTTCTCCATAAAAGAGAGTCGGTCAGTTAGTCCGAAAGTTGAAGCTAGTTGCTTGTTCCAAAATGGAGGAAGGCCACCTCCGTTTTGGAACGAGCAACTAGCTTCAACTTTTGGACTAACTGACCGACTCCTTGACAATTCAAAAGTGCCTGTAAATGGTCTAATTGAAATAAATGTTTTGACTTTGACTTTGACCGATACCCCACAGTCGACTTATACAAAAATAGCGGACTACTAACGATACGAAAGTTACGCACCTTATACCTACACAAATCTATCCCATATAACCTAGCTTAACAGAATAAGAGGCGGAACGATATTGTGGCTCACTCCTCGGGTGTTCGCACTGCTTTTGCGGAGCGCCAGTTTGGAACTCAATCTATTTATAACAAAATTAATGCCTTGAGATTTCATCCTGAGGTTCTGCATAACTGCAAGAAGGCCATAACCGAGTGGTTGCAAACTTTAACTTAAGAGGATACAGAGGACATATAAGCAATAGCATTAATAAACATGTCTTGAAATTTAAAAATCTTTTTTTTTTTTAATCAGACATTAGATAAAATAACAGCATACTTACGCCGAAACATGTGCGTAACTTAATATTCGTTAGCTAAATTGTAATATTACTAAAAAGTTATTTAGTGCCTCTTTATGTATTCTGTTTGCTTTCAGATTTCCTAGTTTAATTTCTTATGCTTATTTTTTTATATCCAATTTTTAGCTCAATATTGTTGTAATTAATAAAACAAGTTAGAGACAACCCCAACACTAGTGTTGTTCACTTACTGGGGCTACCTCGATATTATATGTAATGCAATATTCGAGACAATAAAAAACATTTCTATTTTTTTATTTATTTAGTTATTTTCGAATGTATTTATTGGCGCCAATTCCCTAGACTAGACTATTTCTATCTTTTTCTGTCCAATTAAACAAGGAAGGGCAAAAATAAATTAGACCTGTCAATTATAGTTAATCTGAAACTTCTATGCAATTTTAGTTGACATTTCAGAACGCACGGAAAAGTTCAAGGCAAAACTAATTTGGTTCTAACTTGGTTCTAAAATGTCACCGTCCTTTTCTTTTGCTGTAAGTTAGTAAGAGATGCCAACTCTCAAATTTTAGTGTAGTTTGTGAACAAGAGAATCTGCACCATTGTATGTAAAATATGTGGATCGGCTACAAATCATTCTTTAACACAAAGAAAGAAATTGTAAATTTTTCAATTAGATACTTGTACAGACCATCAGTAAAGACGCCTGTTTCTAGTACATGAGGCTGTTGGTTCGAAATTGGGCAAGTACCAATGATATTCTCAATTCACATGTACTTCCTTTTATCTTGAAAATCACTGACATCGGTGAAAGAAAACATCGTGAGGAAACCTGGACTTAATTAATATAAGTCTGAAACGCCAATCCGCCCTCAGCAAGCGTAAAAATCAATGCTCGCGCCTTTTCTGTAAGAAAAGAGGCTTTTGCCCAGCATTGGGACAATAATAAGCTGGTATTATTAATGGTAAAGTCGCACGTCACAAAAAACACAGATAAAAAATAGAATCAATGATTTATTGTCATATCACATTTTGCTATAAAATACTGTTTTTAAAATTATACTTAATTATAATTATAATAAACATACTTTATAATATACCTACATAAATATAATTGTATTAAGTATTAAAATAATTTGGTGCTTGCTTTGTGTGAGCACTTAAATATATTAACTAGTTAATTAACAGCTATTTAGTTTTAAAAAGTGATTAGAAAAATGAAATTTTTGTTTGTCAGTGTACTTATTAAAGCAAATATACAGTTTAACCGAATTAACTAATGTTATTTGATTGTTACTTCATAGATCATTGAGTATGTGATACTATTAAATCAATAAAATCCACTAAAGTTAGGCTTTATTTTAGTGCTAAAAATCCGATTAATTTTCAATAAACAGTAAAATTCGATTTTCTGTGGCTTTGAAATCAATAAATAATTAATCAATTGAATAATTACTTAATCCAATTTTACTATTTGTTTTTTTTGTTGAAAATTAATCGGATCGCGTTTTAACAAGTCATAAAAAATATTAATTTATTGGCTTATCTAAAATTGTTACACTGTTTATCCTAATAATACAAGCAATATGATACAAGTATGCTCATTGATTGGTGGTATCAAGTAGGTACCTAATTTCATTAGTACCTACCTACCTACCATTCTTTCTTCATAATTAAAAATAATGGTAAATAATTATAACTAAACTAAATAAAAGTCATTTTCGGAATTATAAAACTTTAAAATTAGTGTTTCAACCCAAAAATATCGCATTCAGGTTAGTAAGTTAAAAGTTTTAGTCATGGACATTTAAGGGTTAAAAGAATAACACTAGTTTACAAAATTTAACTTTTTGTCTGTTGCCGCGAATTTTATGGTTGATAATGTTCACTTATGTCTTGTTTTTGTCAAATCTACCCTCAAAATTTTTTGAGCAGCTCGAGTTACTTTGTTATTGATTTTTATCATTTAAGCGTATATATTCATCTATAACAGGCGTATTTTACTGTGTTCAGATTGGTATCTGAAGTTTTTGCGTCATGAGTAGTTCAAGGAGACGTTGTTTAAACAATCCAGATCATTTTTGCTATATATGCGGAGAATATGAGTTTAACGATTGTAGAAAAGTTATATCAGAGTTGGTGAAAAGTACCTATTTTGAGTATTTTGGGATGCTCTTAGATAAAAATGAGAAGTCACGGGCTCCCAATTGTGTTTGTAAATCGTGTGTGGAATATTTAAGATTATGGAAAAGTGGTAAAAGAAGTGCCTTTAAATTTGGAACACCGACTATTTGGCGAAAACCACGAAATCATCTCGAAGACTGTTATTTTTGTAGCGTGAACGTAAACGGTTTAAACACTAAAAATCGAGCTAATAGTTGTGTTAAACGTCCAGTGCAGCGTTCACCTGACTCTTCAGTGCCTAAAAATATATCTGAACCCTTAGAACAAGACATTGAAGGGCTAAGCTCATCAGAAAATGATGCTGATTTTGAAGGTATGTCAAATGAGCCAAAGTGCTTTTCCCAAAATGAGTTAGATGATCTTGTAAGAGATTTTAATCTTTCTAAACAAAAAAATTAGGAGATATGAGCGAAGAACAGGGAGAACCTATGCATCAGGACTTACGGGTCATGGAAGAGTGCTATCAGGGTTTCTGGGATACGAATATGATGTTTGACTATTGTTGGTCTCTGATACGTCATTTTCCAAAGTCTACACATCAGAGAAGAGCTTTAGAACGCAGTTTTTTAGAACTCAATAATTAATTATTGTTTTTAATAAAGTTTTTCTAAGTAAATACATGTTTTTTTCTGTTTTATACCTACATAGCTGAAACTCAGAAACTAGAGCTGATAAAAATCTTCTAATTATATTTTTGAAAATAGCATATCATATGTAGTCAGCAACAGCTAAAATTTCTTCGGCAACAGATGTACTGTAAACTAGTGTAATCTAATCAAAATGTCAAAGTGCGAATTTAGTATGTCATTAATTTGTATATGTAAATTCTATTTCTGGACATGGATCACAGCAGCCTGGAAGTGGGGGTTGTGTTAAGATTATGCTAAAATCAACCTTATACGTAAGTTTATAAGGCCGCAATGTCATAATTTAGCTCCGACTATTAGGTACTTGTAGCTTAACGTATTATCCGCACCTAGTCTAGTTTGCTATTCAATAACCTACCTATCAGGTGTAAAAAAAACTTACAAATTTCCGAAAACCACATGTTCTACCCATTACTACGATCATTTTTGACTACTACATCATACCTGGGAATCCAGTGGTTCTGGAGATATTGAAGGTTAAAATAACAACTATTCACTAGGTTCTTTTTTACGAAAACTAGGTTTAAATGTTCTAACCAAACTTTAAATACTCCCAAGCCTCTTTACTGTTGTGTGCTGTTGTTTTTTAAGCATAATAATTTGCTTGTGTTACAATGCATGGTATCATAGTGAAGTTTCAAACAAAAAAAACTTTTTACCCAACAATAATTTATGCTTAAAGTTACTTAATTTAATGGGCAGTTATACGGTATGTGATTTGTCTCTTTACACTCCGTCTTCTTTTTTTTTTCACCTCGTTTATAAATAGATTAGATCCAATATCTAGTAGAGATAAACTACTTTAACATAACGCGCCCCTCCATATTACTATTTTAATGTGTGTAGTCACATCCGTATGAAAGAGTTTGTATGTAGTTGTGAGTAAACGTCTTCAGTAGGCCGGCAGATTTGTTTGTCAACTAATCATAAATAGCCGACCGCGCAAGACGACGCACTTGTCATTTTCATAGAGTATGTCAGTGCAGCGCCATACTAGTAATAATGTGTGATTAATGACGCCGCTAGTCTAGCAACAAATCGCTGTTTTATTTTGTTTCGGGAGCCATCTCAGTACGCACGCATGCGTTGTGAATCTTTTCAATACTTTTACAAACACTTTCAAACGTTTTGAATTGTGGAAGGGCGCGTCAAGTTAGTGTAGTTTATCTCTACAATAAGTTTCAATGAGTTATATTCCTCGCGCTCTAGGATGGTGCCGGTGACACTAGTCAAACATTTCACTCTTGAACGTTACGGGGATTTGCAATCATGTTTGAATATTTTTTTTTCATAGTCGTAAAATACGAAATCATTAATAAGTAAGTAAATAACTAGTAAATTAAATAATGTCACTGACATAATTATGCGATTCTGACAGCCATAAATGAGTTGCTGACAAGTGTCACCCGCACCATCATAGGACGTATGGAATATAAAAACGATGATTTTACATTAGCGATGAAAATTAATTTTATTATCTCTTTATCGAACCCTGACTGCCGGTAGCTTGGACCCTGTTCCCGATACCGGTGGGCTACTATTATTTATATTCATTTTAAAATGGTTATTTCGAGAATTATTTGAAAATATGATTTTATTGAGGACGAAAAACAAAGACATTTAAAGTGTTATCATGAATTTAGTACAAGATTCTAGACTGCCCAGTGAAATTATGAAATTTTTGTATGTATGTATGTATGCTTGTTCGGATCAAATCTTGCAACTGAATTTTACAGCAGTTGTTCTCAACCGACTGAGCTGAAATTTTGCAGGCACATTTAATTTCGATGACAATACATTGTGAGTTACGAGTGACGTCATTCTATTCCAATATGGCGGACCAGCCAAGATAGGGTACTAGCAATGAGCACTGTCATAATGAGTATTAAACGAAAGAGTTTGCTGAAAAGACCACTAAATTACAAAGCTTGATTTAAAAAAATATTTTATATTATCTCTGAGGGTCTAGAGTCGTGTGCTGAGTCCATGGTAATCCACTGTGTATGTACCTGTAGTAAATTTTATAGAGAGTCTATATTTCTAGACTTGCATAAACCCCAAAATGTCTCTACACCTGAACTGTAAAGGACGTTACTGATGATAAACGATAAACCTACTGGCAACTTGCTGGGCGCAAAATTTTTAGAAAAAAGTTAAAAAAAAAGAAGAAATTATCTAAAATCATCGACTCAAAAAGACGGATTTACAATAGTTTAAAACAATAAAGGCAGGTAATTAATCTCGTTATTTCTTTTTTTAAGGTGGAAATACTATGGCTGGTATTAACATATATTTGTAGACGTAAGATCATAGCTGATTAGAGCTACCCGACACCTGACAAGCACCGTCTCGCCTCGAGCAGTTAGTATTGTAGGCATGGCAATGTCTACACTTTGACCACGCGACGTTCACTGGTTGACACGCGGCATCTAACTTTGAGGCAAGTGCACACCGAGTGACGAGGTGGTGCTGGTCGGCTATTAGGTGGAGTCTAATGGGTAATGACCTTACCTTTCAACATTAAACTAATTTTTGTTAGTAAAGTAAATGATAAAAAAGAACAAATATTTGAGTTAGACATAAAATAGAAAATAAAATAAAAAACTCCTAAAAAAGGGCACCATTTTTTGAACTTCAAAACTTAATTGGCCGCGTTGGATTAATTGCCGATCGCTGCAGCTAAAATTAGATATACTCCATTTAATATAACAATAAAAATTAACGTTACAAATAATAAGCTCTCAATTTACCCATATACACATGGTGCAGTTTTGCACCCTCGTCAAGATTCAGGACGTTTTTTTACATAAATACTCAAATATAATCACGTCACCTGGTCAATAATAAATAAATACTTGATTTTTAGTTTTTATGTTTGACAGTATTTCAGAATATTTATTTATTTAAACTTTATGCAACAAAAAAGTACAAAGGTGAAGAGATAACAAAGCAGCTGCAAAAAATTGTACATGAGGAAATAATTAAATATGAAATTATTCTAACAATTACTCTTATTATTCTGTTCTTTAATACATCAATAAATAACAGAGTCGCCCCGTTGCGAATGCGGTAGGCAGAGTCGCGCGACTATATCGCTGCGTGCGTGCGGGTCCATCGCCCCGCCTGCCCTAAACCCAGCGACGAGATGGGTAGTTGGAATTAGACAATCACGTAATAAAAAATATAAAAACCTATTATAAAATTTTCATGTTGAGAATCACTAAAAACTCCTTGTATAAATAAATGTACACTATTAGTCTATTACAAAAAAAAAAACTTTTTACAAACAAAGCTTTTTTAGTTTTAGTAACTTTATCGTTTTCTACTCTTCAAGCCCTTTCATTTGATACCCATATCAAGGCGATTGAGATAAAATATGTAATCCGCCATCTTGGAACGGCGGCCATATTGAAATTATTACTATATTGAGTATTGGACATTGTATTGTCATCGGACTAAAGGTGTATGCAAAATTTCAGCTTAATCTGATACCAACAAATGGTCGAAAAATGATTTGCAAATTTTGAAAGAACAACTTACATACGGACAGTGCAAGCAAACTAAAAGAAAAGCTTATAAAAAAAATACACTAAAATACTGTCAGAAGAACAATTTAACACAATAACTACCGTTGTGGCTGTTATTTTTCAATGTTACAATAAATTGGAGTATAGTCCACTTTAGTCCATAAATATATAAGTCAACAATTGTTTTGGTGATAAAATTACCTATAAAATTGAGTATGTCTACAAATTGGTCCTTTTTGTCTAGAATCTAGATCATAATATAGGCTACATAGAGATCTAACAAATACGTCGCAGGTACTCCCTTGTTACAGCGCGGTCGAGGTGACGGACTTCAGCCCCCTCACTAGGATTGTAGGGGGGAGGTCCTTGGTGAATTCGTCTAGTACCTGTCATAAAAAAGAATATGAAGATATGAATTTAATATTAGGGGATTTTGTATGGCAATATCGAACTGTGACATCACTTATTTGCAGACACAAACATAGTTGGGAAAAGGCTAGGCAGATGTTGATGACGTCAAAATATTTTACAGTAAACTCAAAAATAATCGAGCGTGTTTAAAAAAAAGTGTTATTTTAAAGAAGTAATGTTTGGAATTATTAGTTAATCGTGTCAACTACCTAATTAGTTGGACTTAATTGTTGATCGATTGTGGGTAGGCAGTACTTATCTCAAGTGTGGTTTCCATACCTTCAAGTAATGTTCGCAGACGGAGTCGTCAACCGCCGTGTTGGTGAGCTTGGGCGGCGCCGGTAACTGCACGAAGGTCACTGCTGTCGCCTCCGAACTGCGCCGTTTGATTATATTGTTCACTCTGCAAGGGAAATGGCAAGAATAATAAGATAACTTCGGTAGTACTACAAAGTTTCAGACCAAGTGATTTTCTCTTTAGAATAAAACGTTCTCCTACACTAGAAATTGAGCCGGAACAAATACTTTTAGGCCATAAAAATTGTACCGTCGGGAACCGAGACACGTAGGCATAGGTAACAGCACGTTTGTGTCCTACCTAAGTGCCCTATGCCTTATCTTAGGGTTCAAACTTGCCCCGTACCAAATTCCATCAAAATCGGTTGTGTGGTTTTGTCATGATAGTGTAGCGTAACATACAGACAAACAGCATGGTATTTATAGTATTAAACACGAAAGTTTTTTATTAGTAAAATTAGCCTTCATGACTTTCAGAGATTACATCTTACAAACATCAAAAACAAACTCTCTCTCTTATAATAATGTATAGATAAAGAATAATACAATACATACATTTGTAAATATCCGATGGGAACTCGCTGGTACATGCTGTTCTCGTCGTCGTTTGAAAATCTGCTGTATTCATCCAACTTGGGCCACTCTGTCACCTGCAACAGACATCAAACGTTAAAAAGGTTCTCAACTAACTTTTTAGACCTTATGTATCCTGCTTATATGTAGGAAGTTTTATTAAAATCAGTTCTTGCATTTCCATACACATAACATCACGCCTGTAATCCCCGAAGGGTTAGGCAGAGGTGTACCCCTTAGTACACCCACATATCGCCAGTTATGTTTAAGAGCCATGTAATAGGGGGAGAGCCTATTGCCATCAACCGGGCACAAATCCCGACTCCGAGGCTGCTACTGAGAAATTCTTGACGGGAAAACCCAATAACACTTTGCCTGACCTGGGAATCGAACCCAAGACCTCATGCTCAGCAGTCGCGCTTTGCGACCACTAGACCAACGAGGTAGTCAAAGACAATCGAAATTGAAAGTTTTAATGCTACTTAAAAGACTTAAGTGTCTCTATAACATATTATGAATTATATGAGTTTTTACAGTAGGACATGATGATGTACTCACGATATGTATGGTAGCGTTAATCCTGAGCAGCTTCAGCAGTTTGTCGAGCCTCTCGTCCAGCGGGCGGCCCGCGCCCAGTGACTCCAGCGCAGACTGCGTGCCCACCGGGACCGTGCGGCCTGCTTCTGTAAGCGAATTAACTACCTTAGTTATTGTAATACTAGTTAATGCGGCTACGACTTCGTCCACGTGAACGTCGTTATCAAAATATAGTTACATATTTTCTTAAATAAAAGTAAGCCAAGTTATTTCTTATACCATCAGCTATCTGCCAATTAAAGTCTCATCAAAACGGTCCAACGCTTAAAAAATAAATAAAAAATTGCATGCAAGATATAATAACCGCGCGGTATTATATTATACACGGAATTTTCAATTCTATTGCTGTTCCATGTAAGTCGATAATGCTTCTATGTGACGGTCAGAGAAGGCTAGAGGTAAGGTGTGACGCACCGTGTATGGCGGTGGGCGCGGGCGCGGGCGCGGCCACGGCGTGCAGGCGCAGGCGCAGGTGCTGCCAGCCGCGCGCGCTGCGCACCACGGCGGCCAGCTGCAGCGCGAACAGGCCGCGCACCGTGAAGGCCTCCTCGCAGCCCGGCGCCAGCACCTCCACCAGCCACACGTCGATGTACTGCAGCGACGGGGACTTGCTGCGCAGCCACACACGACATATTCAATGATCATGTTGTAAACTACACGATAACTTTGCATGATCTTATACTGACTCCTCGATCAGTCCTGCAAGTTAACGCCCCCAATCTATTGACGTACTGTATAAGAACTGTCAAAACGTGATTCTCTCATAGATTTTTATAAATAAATTAATAATAATAATTAAAAATTGTGTATGGCAACATCGAACTGTGACGTCACTAATTTGCCAACGCAATTGACTTACTATTTATTGATTTCAAAACCTCAAAAAATCTAATTTTACGGTACAATTTCTGCTAGATTAAGTGTGTGATTTTTTTAATGATGTCAACCAAGTACGAGTTCTGTTACTTTTTGAATCGTTAGCTTATTTTCTTTTGGTTATAATACTTTGCCTCTTTAGGTGGCCACGTTTATCGCAAAACCAGTGGCATTTTAATGTCCTTCAAAGAGCAGGTGTAACCAGGTGTAAACACATCAACATAAACACAGCATAATTACATCGAACTTACCGTTCCACCTTGGCCATGTCCAGCTGGTGGAAATGCCTGCACAGGCACACGTTCTTGTTGACGCACAGCACGTCAGACACGACGCGCACGTACTCCGCGGGCGCCAGGCGCGGCGCCTGCGCAGCTCGCAGCGGGAACACAGTCTCGCCGGACTCTAGGTCGAAAAGGTCCGTCTTGTACGGGGACAGGGGGCTGCGGGGAGAGATGGATTATTAAAAGTTGATGAGTTTGTCTGTTTGTTTGAACGCGCTAATATCAGGAACTACTGGTCAGATTTGAAAAAAAAAAACATTTTTGTTATGTAACTCATTTATCAAGGAAGGTTATACAACATTACGCTATGACCTACAAGAGCAGAGCAGTAATAAAAAATGCAACTTGACGCCAGTATGGCTTAGTTTGTGGCATCACACCTATGTTTCCTGAGAAGGATTGTTTTAGCTCCATTCTATTTAAAAAAATATGTAACTGATGGCGAAAATCACATCTAAATTCGTTGTGTGGTTAAGGAGGAGTTAGGATATACTGACAAGAGGTCGCGGAAAGCGACTTTATTTTATGAAGCTGTCAATTTAGTCTATGAGATTAAAAAAAAACACTATATGTGACAGACTAAAAATGTACAAAATAGTCAAAAGTCAAAAACATTTATTTCAATTAGACTGTTTACAGGTACTTTTGAATTGTCAAGGAGTCGGTCAATCGGTCAGTCGGTCAATTGTTAAAAATACAAAAATATTAAATATTAAAGAATTACAAATGAGAGTACTTACTCTCTGAAGAAGTCGGTGGGCGTGGCGTCGTCGCGGAAGCCCAGCAGCACGGTGTCGGGCTTCATGGCGCCCAGCCCCGCCAGCCGCGCCAGCTGCGCCGCGCCGCCCCGCACCGACGCCGACAGGCTCAGCTCCACGAACGCCTTCACCTGCGATATTCAACAGCCACATTCTGTTACATCTACACAACATCACGCCTGTAATCCCCGAAGGGTTAGGCAGAGGTGTACCCAATAGTACACCCACATTTCGCCAGTTATGTTTTTAGGCGCTTTGCACACGGAGCAACTTAAGTTGCGGCAACTGGCAACTTTTTAAAAGTTTTCTGTAAAAGTTGTTAGTTGCCATAAAGTTGCCGGTTGCCGCAACTTTTTGGCAATTTGTAAGCAACTTTTTTAGCCGAGTTGCAGTGTTGCAAACTTAGCGGTATTACCATTAGATCTGGTGGATTGGGATCCCCATCTGGTGGGCAGAATTTGTATCTGGTGGCTTGTGGATTTTTTAGTGGGTAAGTTTTAGGTTGATGGTTTTCAAAAACAAAATTGAAATAAATTTACAGTACTAACACTTTCAGTGTACTTATCCGTTAGATGACTGTAATATGTAAAAAAAGAAAAAGTAATCGTACTAATAACGGTACAAGTTATTCAGGTCGACAAAAAAGAGGGTAAGAAACATCATTCTCTTAAAAAACTATCCTATTTAGTGAGTCCGAGTGGCTGTGGAGCAGAACTAGCATTTAGCCAAGCATTTTTGTCCGTGATATAATCATCTAACTTATAATAATGCTTGACTACATAGTGTGCGTTTTATGCATGGTTTAAATTTTTTTATAATTTAGTTGGAGAATATCAAGAGTCGAGAATATTTTATTATAGCATTTTACACAGTATCCCAAAAAGAAGTGTTTACTTAGTGGGAAAAACCACTAAGTTAATGGCAACACTATGCCGGGCACAGGGCGAGGGAGGGAGGGTGTGAAATCGAATATTTGACAGTTGCTAGTTGCGGCAACTAGCAACTAAATAAGTTGCTAGTTGCCGCAACTGAAAACTGTTGACGATTGCCGCAACTCGCAACTTGAGTTGCTCTGTGTGCGCAGTCCAATTGAATTACATGTAAACAGCGAGTTGCCAGTAAGTTGCCAGTTGCTGCAAAAGTTGCTCCGTGAGCAAAGCGCCTTAGTCCCATGTAATAGGGGGCGAGCCTATTGCCATCAACCGGGCATAAATCCAGACTCCGAGGCTGCTGCTGAGAAATTCCTAATGGAAAAACCCAATAACACTTTGCCCGACCTGGGAATCGAACCCAAGACCTCATGCACAGCAGTCGCGCTTGCGACCACTAGACCAACGAGGCAGTCTTTCGAATCATGATCGAATTTTATATTTATATGCTAGTATATAATAAATGTCTGAATCGCCAATCCTTGAGCAAGCGTGATAATCAATGCTCATGCTTAATCAATGAACTGCATGAGTGAAACAATAATAGGCTGGTATTATTATGAAACATCTGCTCGTTTCTGCGGCTTACCTTGAGATGGTCGATCAACTTGAGCCAGTACTTGTGCTCTTCAGCCAGAGGATCTCCCGAGCCGTCCAGCTCGCCCACTCGCACGTGGCCCACCACAAAGAGACCACCCTGTGAAATGAGACTTATTTTACATATGTACAATTGTACACTCAACCAAAGAGATAGGTATGCAGGGTCTTCAGATCTAGTTAAAGTTTTCTTAGAAGACGATGGATGTTTTCAAATGTAATTTAATTTAAAATGTAGCTAATAAAAAGTTCATTAATTAAGTTTAAATCGAAGACATCCATCGGTTTCTAAGAAAATTACAACTATATCTGACGACCCTGGATATTGTTGACTGAACAAACAACATGATATTTATCTTTGCTCATAAATATTAACAACTTTTATTACGGAACCAAATCAACAAAAAAAAACTGATATTTCCTAGAAAATTGTTTTAGAATACAACTAAAATGTATGGAGTTGTCGGTATTTTTAAATATTTTAGAGTTGGTCCTTTTCCCTCGGCTTGTATGAAAACGTGCAGCCGTGCCTAAATTGATATCGCTTGTATTCTGTTCATAAGTGGAGCAATCCAAATTTTTATTTAATTTTTGTTTGTAAAGCCAAATAAAATATAATGTTTTTTTTTTAAACTATTTTTATTTAGTTGCCCTAAAAAGAAAAAATAAACTTTAAATTAAATGAAACCAATCAATTAAGTACATGTTATTACACAAGTTATTAAATGATTCAAAAGCTTTTAAATCAAAGAAAGAACATTTTCTTTCACAGAATATAATAAGTATGTTAAGCAAGACTAGTACATAGGTTAATCTCGCGTAAAGGTACAGATAAAGCTTGTATAAATGATGAAAGGAATGGAGGGACACCCTTGCCCAGGAGTGGGACAGAACAGGCTTATAAAATTAGCAATAACTTTCAAATTGTTACCTTTTTCTGGTCATTGACGAAGTCGATGAGCGGCGCGGACTGTCGCGGCGACGCGATCAGCAGCAACATCTGCGGCCGCCAGAACTTCACGTGCTCCCGCCGCGGGTCCAGCAGCAGTAGGTACTTGCGGACCTGCAAATGTTCTGCTATTAGATAGGCATTACTAGGAACTGACAGATATAATTTAAGTGTCAAAGTCAGTTGATAAGAAGTTATATTTAGGTAAATATTATAAATACTCGTATTAGTATAATATTTAAAGATTTATATTAAAAAAAAAGGATAAAATGAATAAACCTTTTTTTTTAAAGGGTGTCATGAATCGACGTTGTTTATAATTAAAACTATGTATATATTTTTTCTATTGGCCTTACTTTTCTGAATAAAATAGATCTATAATAATATAATAAAGCTGAAGAGATTTTTATTTTTTGTTTGTTTAAACGTGTAATCTCTGGAACAACTAGTTAAAATTGATTTTATTTATGTATAAATGGTACTCAGATTCATAAGAAATAGTAATTGGCTAATTGATACTAGACATCTTTAGACGTTGACACAGCGTCGATACGATGTCATTCTATTGATTCCTTGTGCACGAGCTCACCTGGTGGAAGATGAGCGCCTGGCTGAGCGAGCCCCACTTGGGGTCGGCGGCGGCGGGCGACAGCACGTGCAGCGCCAGCACCAGCGCCGCGCACGCCAGCGCCGCGCACAGCGAGTACAGCGCGCGCAGCCCCAGCAGCAGCGCCGCGCAGCCCGCCAGCCCCAGCAGCGACGTCACCCACGAGAACTGCTTGAACGACGGCCTGCGGACACCGCGCACGCGCACACGCTTAGCTAGCAGAAGCACAAGTTGCCCTGGTCGTATAGATCGCGTAGACTTCGTCTGCATAGACTTCAAAATATCTTAGATGATATCACAAATCAACTGAAGTTTTTTATGACCTGCCAAAATGTGATTATTTCTCCATAGATTTTGTGTGGCAATAAGTGCACTCAAATATAGGATAAAAATTACGTATTAAGCTATACCAATATGAGCCTAAGTGTGCTACATTTCAGCTAGCTTAGCCGTTTAAGAGTGCAACAGTTCTCAGTTGATTAAATGAAAATTTTAATTAAATTGTGATTCCCCAAAGCTTTCTTACTGGTGTCTAATATCATTTAATTTATTTTTAAATAAGGTTAGGTTAGGTTATTTTATCCATCTTCACAAACTTTGTATTTATAAAAATAGTAGGACAGGATAAGAACTTGTAAAATACTTCCTACATAAAAGTCATCATCTGCCTAGCCTTTTCCCAACTATGTTGGGGTCGGCATCCAGTCTAACCGGATGCAGCTGAGTACCAGTATTTTACATGGAGCGACTGCCTATCTGACCTCCACAACCCAGTAACTGGGTAATACGATACCCCTAGGTAAGACTGGTTGTCAGACTTTCAAGTTTTTGACGACTCGTAACGACTGTCAAAGATTCAAGTATGACAGCCGGGACTAACAGCTTAACGTGCTTTCCGAGGCACGGAATGATGTCAGTAATGTCTAAGATAAACTTAAGACAACACACAACCTCAAAAAAAAAAAGTCCAAAGTAAATCTCTTACCTAAAATTAGGGGCCGAAGCCAAATCCAAGCCCAAACAGGCTAGATTAATAGCAAAATAACTGGTCATAAAGAGTACAGAGTTGACTTGAGCGATGGCGTTGAGAGAGTCGGCCATGATGCCCAGCTGGACCAGCAACCAGGACGTTATGACGGCCAGCACCGGGTTGCCGGAGCGGGACACCATCGGACGGAGAAGGAAACCTACGGTGAGGAGAAACAAAAATATATGAGAATAGCTTTGTGGGGATTTTCTTTACGGACCTTTGAAAATAAAATATTGTATAATTTACTCGCTGATAACATTGGCTTTCTATAATCTCAGTATAGATTACGCAAAAGTATGATGAGGATGATGATGATGTGTTATTGTATTCATTGTGACTGTATGTGATAAAAATAATGCTGGTTTACTTACCATATATGTCATCTTTCGCTAAAGCCTCGAGTACTCTTGAAGCGCCGATTAAATTTGATAACCCAGCAGAGAACGTAGCCATTAGCATACCTGTACAAAAAAGACGGAGAAAATATTTTGGTTTTCCATTAAAGCGTATTTGTAGTGTTTTAAACTGTACTATTTATTATCTACTTTTTAATTTTAAAAATAATTTTCATTGTGTCTACCTTCAGATCAGACCTATGTCCAGCAGTGGACGTCGGTTGTCTGATATGATGATGATGATGATGATGAATTAAAAAATAATTTTAGAATAGAGATAAACTGCTATAACATGGCGCGCCCCTTCATATTACTATTTCAATGTGTGTAGTCACATCTGTATGAAAGAGTTTCTATGTAGTTGTAAGTATTGGTCTTCAGTAGCAGGCCGGCAGATTTGTTGGTCAACTAATCATAACTAACGCAAGACCGCACAAGATACCGCACGTGTAATTTTCATAGAGTATACATGTCAGTGCAGCGCCATACTAATAATAATGAGTAATCAATGACGCCGATAGTCGAGAAATAAATCGCTTCAGCGAGCCGTCTCAGTACGCACACATGCGTTGTGAGTCTTGTAAATACTTGCAAACGTTTTGATTTTGTGGAGGGGCGCGTCATGTTATAGTACCTAGTTTATCTATACACTTTCACTGACCGACGGCTATGAACGGTGGCCACACGTTAATAGGCAGCAGGTACACGTAGTTGTTGACGAGCAGGTCGCGCGAGCACGTGGCGGCCGTCAGCACGCTCAGCAGGATGTACGACACCAGCGTGAACAGCAGCGCCGCCAGCGTGCCCGCCGGGATGCTGCGCGACGGGTTCTTCAGCTCACCTGCGGGACACGCCATCAACTTATTATTCATTTATGATTATTTATTTATTTAAATTACAACCAATGAAAAAACATGGTAAAAAAAGATTTAAAAATAAAATAAAATAAAACATGGTACGAAGAATTATACACGTATACAACGTGTAACGGACATACAAAGAGTAAGGCTTCTTTGGATGATAACAAACGATATGGCAAAGGTTTCAGGTCAATAAAATACTCTAAGAATGGATACCAAAATTTCGGTTTCATGTGTTTCTTACATTTAAATCATAACAAACGTGTCAAACCGCATTACGTGGGTCAAAAACTTTCTACGTTACTTGCCTAATATCACGATAAATCTCTTCCGTAATTCTGCGCGCCTAGTACCTAGTGCATAGTAGCCTACTGCAGGCGGTGTTCTTTGTTGATCATAATTTCCGAACATGTGGAGATAGGATTAAAAAATACTTGCCATATAGTTATTTATCATCCAAAGAAACCTTGCTCTTGGTATGTATATACGCTTTTCGTTACATGTTATATACCTATTATGCATTCCTCAAGCATTCTGACCACTACCTGGCTACTTAAACAGGACTCAATTTCACGCTAAATTATTTCTGAATTTGGTAATGGCTATAAAAAAACATCACAAGTCGTCAGTTCCGACAGAACTACACGGAAAGCAATATGAAAGAAAGAAGATAGAAAGAAAAACTGTTAATGAACGCCATAATGACGCACATAACATTAAAAAAAATGAAAATAAAAGCAAAATAAAAACAAATTGGTGTTAAATATAAGAAATTAAAAAGTAATAAATACAAATACTTAAGAAATATGCGCCACTAACGCGCGAGACGGCACCAGCCAGAGCGATCTACTTCGAGAACATGCGCGAAATGGAGCACTTAAAAAGTTGGTTAGTAAACTAACCACCTCATTCCTCAAATACTATCTTACTCTATAACTTGCAGAAAGCGTACATCGCATTATACTATTACTAAGTAACCAAAGAACTTTAAAAACTTACCGCTCATATTAGCCCCAGCCATGACCCCAGTGACCCCAGTAAACAAGACCCCAAAAACGGACGCGAAGTCCACCATCTGACCATCAGCAGTAGTATAGTCGCGACTATACTTGGGGTACAGATTGTCATACAAAGTGGCCGAGTTCAGACCGGTGTAGTTGAATGCTGACACGTTCGCGATGTGGTTTGTGTCTGGTTTATCAATCTGGGAACGAGTGAAACAGGTATAAACATACACATAACATGACGCCTGTAATCCCCGAAGGGTTAGGCAAAGGTGTACCCATTAGTACACCCACATTTTGCCAGTTATGTTTAGTTCCATGTAATAGGGGGTGAACCTATTGCCATCAACCGAGCAAAGATTCAGGCTGCTACTGAGAAATTCCTGATGAAAAAACCCAATAACACTTTGTCCGACCTGGGAATCGAACCCAAGACCAGCAGCTTTGCGATCGCTAGACCAACGAGGCAGTAAATTTTGTATTCTTTCTTTGTGTATTTAATCTTTTCTTTTTATTTTTGTGAAGGGATGCCGTTGTTTTGTTTTGTTCTTAAATGTATATTTGTGTTTTCTTTTTTATATTTTTATTTTTATCTGTCTTCTGTGTCTTTTATATTTTAATTGGTTCTGTAACCAATATAATTAAAGTAAAAACTAAAAATTATTTTTCGACCAGGTGTCGCAATTTTATTTGATTACTTATGTCTTATAAGACAACCTGAAAGAAGATAACAAACTGCACATTTCATGAAACCCTGAAAAATTAAAACTCACCGATCTAAACGGCGTCACAAAGAAGCTTAGGAACGCGCTCCCTAAACAGATGAGCATCGTCATCCAGATGGCCAAGCTGGTCCTGGCGAACAGCGAGGCGCCGGCTAACGACACGCCCAGACCGATGGCATTCAACACGGAGCGGTAAAGGAACCGGTACCACCAGCCGTCCGGGATGCCCGGGTTGGTACCCACCAGGTAACCTGCAAAGGAATGGGAATGTTTATGAAAATGCTTGAAATAAGGTACATATCTCTATCCATTCGCGTGGAAGCTTGTAATTTTTGGCGGCCATTTTATGTTTTAGGGCCTGCCCATAGATACACGTCACTGTTTGAGTTCAGCACATACAAACCAATCAACCTCATTTCTACCATTTAACAAAAGAATTGTATCTATTTTTAATCAATCCTAAGCATATGTTTGGGAGTGTGACACATACACAAACAACCAGACCCGGAAGAACTATCTGAAGGTCATTCCAATATTTGTTCCGTGCGGGAAGCTAACCCAAGACGCCCAGCGTAGCAAGCAATCTGCGATCTCTATCCTCTTAAAAAAACAAGAAGGAAATGAAACTCACCATTTTGTCCAAAATTCTCCACGAGGGCTTCCGTACAAGCAGATATACAGAGAGCACTGGACACAACGTTAGCGAAGAAGAATAAGGTCCCCACAGCACCTCCAAACTCAGGGCCTAGGGTCCTGCTTATCATAACTGGTACCAAGTTAAGGAATCATGATGAGATTGACGTAAAAAGTGAGCGAAAAATTATTTGCTTTGGGCTGGAAGACTGTCAGTATTGAAGCTATTCAGGGACGCAGTACTCTTTGCCCAGGGGCTTACCGCAATCTCTTAAAACAGTTTTTTAAAATTACTTTAAAAAGAAAAAAAAAGGGAATAAAAAATTTTCTTTCTTTCTTTGCCTTGCGCACTGTTGGATTTTAAACACTCGGCTCAGCGCCTACACTTGAAAATCCAACAACAGAAATTACAAAGTAATATAACTAATAATAGTAAGCGCAAAATATACACATAACATAACATGTTATGTGCCCCCCGAAACCCCATAATACAATATTAAGAAATACGAATAATCATTTACAATTTTTATTTTTATTAATTGTGTACTAATTCGAGTACATCATTGAGCGAAAAGACTACTTTCAGAACTCGAGTTTATTTTGTTACACGTGGTATAACGAGTATTAAACAAACTTAACGAGGCCAATGCTACATGTTCTTCCTTCTTCCATACCTCTTCCTTCCATACCTGAGATCTTCTAGCTTCGGAGTTAATGAAAGTTTGAAAACTTATAAAGACAAGTTTTATATTTTATAGTAAAAGTCGTTTTTCAGTAATAATTTTTTTTCAATGATCCAATGATAAGCTATGCGTAATTAACGGCTATGTTATTTGTATTTTTACACCGCGTAGGTTCGCAATGACATAAAATACAGTATGTTTTCAAAAAGGATACAATAAACGCCTCCGCCTTCGACAGCGCCATTCGTCGATATAGCACAGATGGAGGTCACAGTAAACACCACGATCAGGTACGCTAGACCGAACTGGCCTAGCGTAACTAGCAGACCTGCGTTCCCGACTAGGTAACCTGTAACAGAACACATAAACTATAAAAGTAACTTTAATGTCTACACATAAAGTTTAGTTTCCACTGCAAATTCAATTATTTTTTGTACATTTTCTATAGTGGGTAACTAGTCATTCTGAAAGCAATTTAATTTACAATAAAGTAAAGTTGATATCTAAGTGAAAAAGAAGTAAATTGGAAAAAAGGATTTGATATTACATGTTTATGGTTTGTATGGATAAAAGACGATGGAGCTTATGCTTTTGAGACCAACAAATCGGATTGGAGGCAAAGCAAATAATCTGACCACAAACGAAACTAAACCATACTTACTTAAGCATACGGCTGAAATTGGTAAAACAAAATATCACACAAGGGGTGATGAAACTAATTATCGCAATAAAAATATTTAGTGTTTTTTTTTTTCTATTAGTGTAATCTTTGATAGGAAACATTATAATAATAAAATCGGAGTAGGGGGGCGTGGATATTTTTCTTCGTAGAAAAAGGGCATGTCAAAAATAATTTAGGCAATCCCTGGTTTAGGGAGCTGTCTAGGGAGTCCCTGGAAACTGACCACATGCTGTATGTAAATGAGGAATAGGCTAATGATCTATTACAAAGTATAATTAACTGTTTGTTCGTAACACACTTTATTATCAGAACTCTGAACGGATTCGACCTTGCACACGTGTAGTCATGACATGAACTAGATAAAGATTGAGTTCAAAACAAAACAGAATTGTTATTATGTATTCTTAGCAGAAAACTCGTCTTACGTAGTAGCTGATTACGGCTTAAATAACTAAGTGCACAGTGTTATTGATCTGTTCATTTAAGTATTGACTATATACTGAGCAGTGTTTATATGTACCAATAAAATCATTTCGGTTTACTGGTCTTTATTTTCTTTTATCGTGTGGTGTCAGTAGGTCTTACGAACCCACACACCCTAGTGTCAGTTTCTAAACCGCCTCAAGGGTTTACTGGTACAAAATCAACTTCAAAATGTTAACTTTAAAAATAAATAAAGGAGATGGCTTAAATGTGTCCCAACAATAAAGAATATTATTAAATAACTATTTTAATCTCAACACTGTAGAAATGAAATGAAATGATGATGATGATAGACAGACATAACTAGATTCTTAAATTTTCATTCTCCAAAATTTAGCAAACAAAATATAAGTGACGTAATTAACATACAGACACCCCATTTGAAATTAGCAAAACAAAGACAGCCCCCCCCCCTCCCCTTGATTTTTATGGTATAGTTGAATGACCAATAAGTGTCTCTTATGTATGTAGGTAATCTTTGCATGTCACAAAAAAAAATGTTTAAAAAAAAAAAACCTCTATAACTAAAATAAACACTCATATCTGTTTACCCATCCGAATGAAGATGAGCGCACTGAACATAGACAACACGACTGGACAGAAGACTCCGGCAAATGTGCCGACCTTCTTGACGCCAGGCCTCTCCGTCCTGAACTCGCCAAACTCCACATATCCTGGAAACAGGCAAATAAAATAAGGTGAATAAATGAAAAAGAATCTCTCCGCAAATTATGATTTTACTTTTATATTGGACGATCAAAATCTATACTAGCGAACCGCCCTGGTTTCGCATGGGTGCCACTTTTCCGAGTTTTCCTGCAGATTTTCCACCACATTTCTTTGGCCCAGTTCACTTTGTCTGGATAATTACGAAACCAACAAAAAATGGTTCAGGCAATCTCGGGTTTTGCGCTAAGCAACACAGTCAGCCATGCATTTTTTGAAAAGTTATAAAAAAGTAAAGTTTATTTGTTTGTAAAAGGTAATCTCTGTATGTGCTGGTTCAATTACATTTTTTTTTTTTCACTGATCGAATGTAACTTTATTTCTGAATGCCATAATAATATATGTTGAATGTTGAATGGCTATGTTTTATAATACACTTGTCTTCCACGCGGACAAAGTCGAAAACAGAAGATAGTATTAAATAGTTTTACTGCTGAATGTAACTAGATAAAGAGAGTTCTACTGAGGCGTGACATCATACTTTAGATACAACACTCTCCCTGACTCATGGAGTCATATTTTCACGCGCTCGCATGCTGTTTCATGAGCCGCAAACAGCATGCGAGCTAGATTAAAACTAGCACACGGCGATCACATTTACATAAGATATCCAAATGCTTGTTTATAAATCGTTGGCTATTATGCGCAAAGGCACAGCCTCCCTGCTTACCAGTGTGCGGGGCAACAGAAATTGCATTCTGCAAGTGAATGGTGGGATATAATTATGATTCCTATATTATGAAGGCTTTCATTCGAGTTTTGGTCAAATATTTCTAGAATGGACTGTCTGAACGAAGCCTTAGTATTATTTTCATATTATTTTATCACTAACTTCTGATCGCGACTTCATCTGCGTCAAGATCTATATATTATGCATTATCCTACGAAAACCGTACATTTTTGCGGGACAAAAAATAGACTATGTGCTATTGCAGAGTACAATCTATTTTTATGCCTTTCATCCGGATTCGTTCAGCCGTTCTAGCGTGATGAATAACAAACATACATCCAAACTATCTTATTTTTAAAATTAATAAAATTATTATTATATAACTGTAACCAAAACAAACAGGGACTTATTTAAATTTCGCTGTTATCAATACATGAAGATACCACTTTTAAATATTTAAACAAAATTCACAATTTTTTACCTCCGGAGCACTTTTCTCCCATATCAGACGAGTGCACTCAAACACTGTACAACTAGAACTGATACTCCAGTGGGTCGCTGACCACATTGCCACATTATCGGCAAGTTTGTGACCTTCACCGAACAATGGACCAGGTGTCACACTCATTTGAAAACTAACGGCTTGGAACTATGCTAGATTAAGTACAATTTAAAATAACATCACGCCATTCACGGGTTAAGCAAAGGTAGTCTGGTATTTTTGCTGAATAGAGCCTGTTTGGCGCAGCTGTGGGGCATACATAACTTGACCATACATCCCCCTTTGAACGGTACCAGTGGGCCAGTGGGACCAATGGTATTCTACCATTGGTAGAATAATATCATTTATTATCTTTACATTACAAACTTTATCTCTATATATCGCAAATAAAGTTTAAAATTCAAAAACTGTCTTGAAGGTTTAAACCTGATTTAACCAAAAGCTTTGTTTTATAATAAGGCTTGCAATGTCTCTGACAAATAAATATTCTATTCTGTTGAAAGGACGGGAAATTGGAAAACTACGTAGAACCGTGTCATATCCAGAACAGCACTCTCTACAGTTCAAGGACATATCATTCAGTCAGGCGCTTCCACATTGTGCAAGAATTTAGGTTTATACCAGGTCGAGGTTAACTTCAGTTTGCCGACGAGCGACGCAGACAGTTGAGCAGTTGAATGATCATGGAAACTTAAAGACTTTATTTCGTAGCGCTAAGGGCGGTTTTCGCAGTTAAAATGTTAGGTTAGCTATACTAATCACTGTTATCAATGCGAAAGTTTGGATAGACGGATGTTTGTTACGCAATCACGCCAGAACGGCTGAACGGATCTGGATAAAATTTGGCACAGAGATAGATTATAGTCTGAAATAGCACATAGGTTTATTCTGGGAAATGTCATGTGTGGGAATCTATAAACTTTGATGCGGACGAAGTCGCGAGCAGAAGCTTGTAATAAAGATCAATTGATTGAATATTTTCATTAAAGAAAAAGTAGGACTTATTTTATAAATTCTCACTGTTACACTAAACTAGCAAAATAACGGTACCCTTTCGGGTACAGACGTGGCTTACCTTCGCCAGCTGGTCTGCTAACCGGCCCCCCTCTTCCGATCCTCATCCTCAACTTATGCATGATGCCCGAGTCTGTTCTTCCTGAACTGTTCACACTAGGTGACAGTGGGTCCAAAGTTTCAGCCATGATTGGCTTCGTCACTGAAACAAACAATTTGTTGTATGTCAAATATGTAATGCAGTGACTCATAACTACATTCATGTGGTTGGTCGCGTTATCATTCGCTCTGGGAAGTTCCCGAAAGATATAATAAATGTCTGATTGAGTAAATAACCTTTTTACTAAACACACAAACTGTATTTCTTTTCATTGATCACCCACTTGTTCATAAGGCGCATTGGCGATTTCAGGCACATCTTTCTACATAGTAAATCCCAAGTTGCTTAGATCTTTTTATTTTTTTAAGGGGAAAGTTTCATCAAGCGGAAAGTTTATACGAATACTTCAATATTATTTTGTGTCATTTTGTTGAAATATGACGATAAAAAATAAAGTAGGTATCTACATTCCATCCCTACGATGCCAAGATGAATCACTAGACAATTATAAAACCAGGTTTCCTCATAATAAATATATAATAAATACCCGAGTTTTATTTATTCTTTGTGAGTAGTAATAATGAAATATTTATACCTTGTACACAATTTGTACCCAAAACTAGGCTTACATGTTAAGCTTAAGTATGTATAATCAGCTTACTTAATTAGAGTTGGAGCTGCTACAGACTAATTAAATTAAGGTAACAAAGATGGTTCAACGAACATAAAACGATTTATAGACAAAAACTGTATCATGGCATGGAAACTCAATATTGTTGTTATCAGTAATATTATGTTTAAATCAATGAGTAAAATACGAATTAACTCTGGACTTTTTGTTTATGTTGTTCATATTCATCTAGCTTGCTCATGCTTTGCGTGATGTAGATTCGATTTCCACACAGAACAAATATTTGCATGGTCTGGTTGTTTGAGTATGTAAGTTTATAATAATATGTTTGTAAATGCATCCACAATACTGGAGCAAAACCTAGTGTGTAGCAATGTTTTTTTGTAAAGAACAAAAATAAAAAAAGAATGTTCCTAAGCTATCTATATTAACACACTATCTTGTAACTGAATCAAGTACATTCTTCAATCAGCAAAATTACAATGAGTGATTTCCGATGGAGAACTGACTGACACATGCAATTAATCCACACAACACAATTATCTGCTCATGGTCACTGAACTGATTGCATGATATCTATAAATGTAATTAAACTGAAGAGTTTTTTGTTTGTTTGAATATGCTAATCTCCGAAATTACTGATCCAATTCTGAAAATTCTTTAACTAATAGAAAGCCAATTTAATCCTGAGTGCTAGACACTGTAATTTTTATTAATAATTATTTAGGATCTTTAACAATATATACAACGTGGCGCTACCATGGTGACATTAATTTAACACACGAATAGGGCTAGTGTCCATAAATCATATTAAATAGGACAGGTTACAGAAATACGTAAATTGAAAAAAAAAAATTTTCGAACAAACTAAATAATAAAAAATTAACCAAAATTGAGATCACTCTGTACAAAAATTCATTCATGAAATTAGAATACTATCACCTGGTTGAATTACGTTTAGGTACTCGAAGCGGCAACGTCTCGCTTTGCGCGCTGGCAACCACGCTTGCGCCTGGTACTTGAGATCGGTCCGATTGTAATTTGACGACATAATAATAACAAAGAAACCGAGCGTAGTTAATCACGTATCACCTTCTCTTATTACTGTAAGTTATTATCACCATCATCACTAATCAAATTCACTTTTATTTAATAGTCTTTAAGTGTTTTAAATTTTCAATGAGACCACTTTGTTGGCGGATACCTACAAAGGACTAAAGGGCGCTTCAAGTTCTCCCGCACTTTTGAAAATAAATTGTCCCTTACAGCCATTTCCCTCATTCTAACGAAGGCTAGTTTTGGGCTGATTTTGAAAATAATGTAGCACATTTTCATTTTATTGGATTGTGTCTTAACGTGTAGGCGGTTGATATGGGCGTTGAGACCTAGGATCCACTGGCTGGTTTTCGCGGATGCGCTAAAGAGCTTCTACAATAGTAAGTGGAGCTGCCGTGTAGTTAGGATGAGTATTTGCCATCACGATCACAGGTTTACACAAGCACTAATAACACAAATAAAAACGTCCTTATTGCCAAAGATGTAAGTACCTATCGTAATAAGAAAGAAAACTAACGAAAACAAAGCAAAGCGTCTTTATCGCAGTACCATGATCTAAAAATTATCCTAATTACACAAAAATAAATAAATAAAATATGCAAGCGTCTTTTTCGCGGAAACATTCACAAAAATAAATACGACGTTATTATGCGCACGAGTATTCACATCAATAAGTGTGTCATGGGCATGGGTCCGGCGAGCACTAGAAAATAAAAAGGATCCGCGGGTTGCGGGGGGAAGGGACGACGACACCCGACGCCTGCGTCGCCTACGATACTCGCCGACAAAGGGATCTCTCTTTCCTTCAATTAGCCTACTCTTTGCATTTGTTTCATCTTTTTAGTATTGCTTATTCGTTTTAATTTCATTGATACGATGCTAGTATCCGTGACCCCGGCAAATGACCGCTGGGCTAGAGTTCTTTAAATACAGGTTGCTCCAAGATGCTATTTTCTAAAATTTGAAATAACTCAATAATTAATAACGTTTTATGGTTTTTTCTTTTTTATATAAAACAAAAATGCGTAGCCCTATACGTGTGTTAAATTAATGTCACCATGGTAGCGCCACGTTGTATACACAAATGATGACATAATATAAATCAATATTTGTTTTCAGCTTTATATTATTAATAGCTAACCCAGCGAACTTCATACAGCCATATTTCTTTCCCTTTTTTTTTATTTTATTTCTTAAGAACCTTCTCCTTTCAATGACAAACACAACAAAAAAAGAATTAGTGAAATTGATCCAGCCGTTTTCGTGTAATCCCATGACTAAGGGAAATAGGGATTAATTTACATATAATAGATAGATTAAAGGCCCAATACACTAATAAATACTTTGCCACTGTTATTTTAAGACTGTCAAGGTTGTAGGTTGTAATATCTCAGGGAAATCTATTGTTTACAAATAAACACACAAGGAAGTTTTTGCCTAGTATTATAATGATTTTAAAACAACCTTCATATGATGGTGTCACATGAAGGCATTCACAATACTATTTAAAGTCAAATGCACATTTAACAACTAGGTATCTTTAACAACAACAATCAGGTGTTAAAGGTGTGCTTGTATGATGAGATGAATGAACGGAGATGAGGTGAAAGGAGTAAGTATGTATGGATTGTAGCAGGTGGCATTCGGTGGATTCTGCCTACCCCTATGGGAAAAAGGCGTGAGTTTATGTACATACCTTTTGCCCATGACTTCGTACACATTTTTCTTACAGATCTCTAATATTTTTATTATAAAATATAGCCTATAGCACAGAGGGATAACACAGCTTATTAATAGTGAAAGAATTTTTAAAATAACACCAGTCGTTCCAGAGATTAACACATTCATCTAAAAAAAACTGCCAAACTCTTCAGCTTTATAGATGTTAAATTAAGTAAACAAATATCATAAACATAACATAACATCACGCCTGTAATCCCCGAAGGGTTAGGCAGAGGTGTACCCATTAGTACACCCACATTTCGCCAGTTAAAACAAATATCATTTGTATTAAAATGTAACTAAATATAATTAAAACTGTGAATAACAGTTTCAATATTAAAATATGGAAGAATAGGTACCTATATTTTTACCAGATCTCTATGCGCTAAATATCTTCTTTGACCTAATTATGCACAGTGACATCATCAAAAACTCTTTTTTGCGAGTTGGAAAGAATTTTTGCAGTCTCTCGAACTCCAAACATACCTTAATAGGAGGATGTTTTCAGAAAATGACTGTGTTTAAACTATGCAAGTAGGAGAATTATGGAAATGCAGTTGTTAGAATAACTAATTGATTTGTTAGATTCTATTGTTCGAATGAATCAGAAGCAAAACAAAAAAAAAAATACTTACCGCTAGTCAGTCGATGATTACTACTTTAATGAAACGATCTCGTATGTATTCATAACATCGTGACGTGACTGTGTTATTTAAAAACAAAGAAATTGTTAAAATATGCGGAAATGTTTTCACCGCATAACACTACACAATGAACCAATTTACAAATCCGAATCCGTCGAAATCCAAAACCCAAACTGACAACAAATGTGATGGTTGTGACAACTGACAAGTTTGCAAGGTGTCAGTGTCAACTGTCAATTAAGTCTGGTGCGTTCAAATATTACGCTCGCTAAAATTTTCTACGACGCACTAAACAACTTTCAGTGCTTATCAGCCATAGAGCAACACAGGCCTCCTGACGGAAGAAATGTTAGCTAACTGTTATGTGTCATTTAAGGGTGCGTTAATACTAGAGCTTCAAGACCACGTTGAGAGGGATGAGTGTGACAAAATAAAGCAATATACAAAATCCCAACAACACCCGTTGGGCAGTTAGCCCACCAGACACAACACCCGTCTGGCCTGAGGATCCTCCCTTTCCAACGGAGGATGAGAAACTTTACACTCAACTATATTGTAGCTGTTTGTTGTTCGTTTTGAATCATCATCTGCCTAGCCTTTTCCCAACTATGTTGGGGTCGGCTTCCAGTCTAACCATTGTTGTTCCTTTTGAATAAAATAAATAAAATAACTTGCATTCTATGTAATTTGATATATTTAATTTAAAAAAATATCTTTTTCCTAGCCTAGGTTATCTCTTTTTCTTTTACTTGGATATACTTAATATACAATAATAAAATTATTAGTAAATACTGCTTCATCTATTTTCTTTCACTAAATAATTTGAGAATCAGTTGGTTGTACTTCTTCTTGCGTTCTTCAATTTCTTCAGGCCACACGATGGTTTCAATCCAGGGTAAATAATACGATACCCTGGTGTACATGCCGGCTGAGCCGAGGATTCCGCAGTCCTTGCCGTATGACGTCACACCAACTACTGTGTACAGGCATTTGGAATAGGCAACTTGGAGGGGTCCACCGCTATCACCCTGTGGGATGGCAAAAAATAAGCTTTATCACGAAAATATTTTTCCAGTTTTCAAGCTTTCCCTATATTCTGTGTCTGTTTGCATCTGCCTTGTAGGTATTCTAAATTATTCATCTGCTCAAAACACAGTTGATATGGAGACCTTTTTCTATCAGTGGACCAAATTATTAGCTTTGAATGGCTCATGACATGACTAAGACTTATTTATCACAAGCTTCCGCCCGCAACTACGTTTGCGTCAGAGTTCTTAAACCACGCTAAAATGGCTGAACGATTACAGTTGGAACAGCACATTGGCTGCTTTTTATTCTATGGTTCCCGTGGGATATTATACCACATTTGACGCGTACGATATCGCGGGCACAAGCTAGTAGAAAATAGTCTGTGGTTAATGTTATCTTTGAGCTCATTCAAAGAGACAAATGGCTAGTATGGGTATAGAGTTTTAGAAAATGATATAATTTCTTACCTCACAGGTATCTACAATTACATATTTGGAGCCGTAGCACATCTGCTTTTCATGGTCGTAACCTTGTTTAAGATGTCTGTGTGGTTTGTACATTGCCGAACAATCTGTTTCATTAAACTCCTCCAGATTCACCTGGCAAATACAGTTAAGAGTCCAAATACAACAACGCATATTGAACCATAAAAATAAATAGCAGCAAATAATAACTAATTTGCAATAAAAACCCCAAAACTAGGGATGGAAACTGAATTCATTTTAAGTAAGGCGCGATTAATTCGCAATCTAATTCCTTGAATAAACAGATTTGGTGAAAATCCGAGATAAATAAAAAAATAAAAATTAATCCTTCATCAAAAATTTGAAAAAAATGCTGTTATGTATTAAGTACCTATGAATAATTTGTATCAATCATGACTGCACTTACTACTTGCAGTACGTCTGCTAATGCTTGTCTGTGTCCCAGACGACCCCATCCAGACGCACCAGCCCACTGTTTCATCTCTGATCCTATATCCAGACACGCAGGCAGTAAGTCTCTGCCGAAAGCTATCCTGAAATCATCATCGAGAAAAGTGAGTTTCTTAATAAATGTATGAAAGGTAAAATAAAATTAGAAAAGAACCTAACACGTTACCCTGTGGAACACCAAATATTTCATCAGTTTTCAAATATTATTTTAACACTTACTCGTTTTCTGTTTCCAAGAGTGCTATGTCATGATACTTTGAAGGCGCCTGGTATTCAGGGTGACTGATGATCCTCTTTATTTTATATATTTTCCAGGTTTCTTTGGGGTCAGACCGTTTCAAAAGCCCTAGGGCGGCAAACGTTATGTTTCCCCTAAAATAAAATGTTTTTGTATGAAAATTTAATCATTTTCTTAGTCCTAGTGTGATAGGATGGCCGAAAACTTACAGTGCTCGAGTAGATATGCAGTGAGCTGCAGTGAGTATAAATCTCTCACTGATCACTGAGCCTCCACATAACCACTGTGCAGAATCCGCGTCTTCTCCATAGCCGAGCAAAGCCTGAGAAAATAATTATAACTCATGACACTGTACAAACCTGCTATAAAAGTGAACGTTTTGACGGAAAAGATATCCCAGGAAACCAACCAACTTTGTTATCTGACATAAAACACTAACTTCTACCTACATGACCTAGAAGATGACATAGCTTACCACCGCTTCCTGTTAGATGTAAATGGAGTTAGTCTAGAACAAAGCTAATTCTAATGAATTTCTTCTTCACAGCATTTTGCCTCAAAGTAGCAGTAGCTTTTCCATAATGATTTATTTCTCATATTGCATCTACAGGACAATGCATTTACTGAATGTGATAATGGAGTTAGGTACTATTTTTTAATATTATCACAACATATTTAGACCTTAGTTTAAAGAACAATGGCGAGAAAAACTGATCACAAACAATGCATCCCTAGTAAACTTCCTCCGCGGGCATCAGAATAGTATGACTAATGTATGAAGTAAGATAATAATGACACTTGCCTTCATATAATAGTCAATTATTTTTGACAAAAAAAATAACAGAATTTGTAAAAAGTCAAACTTTCTGGAGATAAATGAATAATGTTCAATGGCTTAGAATAAGTAACGTGCTTACCACATGTGGGAACTCCCATTTCTCTGCATTACGACCCCCTAGAGCGAAGCCCACTCCCTTATTGTTACTGAATGTAGATATATGACATTCCCTGTCGTCAACCAATTCTTTTTCTATAATAAAGGTTCCAGGGAAACGACACGAGAAGGGTAGACTTTGGAAATAATCAAAGCATTCTGAAAAACAAAACTTATTTATAACAAGAATATTTTAAGTCAAATCAAAGTCAAAATATAATCAAAAATCCATGGTCCCCGTAGACAAAAACGTTATGGATGAAGAAAACCTTAACGTATAGCATCGTCGTATAACAAAACTGACGCCGTTTTGAAGCTTTTATGAAGAGCATTATATCTCTAGTTATTTACTTGAAACTTACTTTGTCTAGCGACTGGACCGTCCTTGTTGAACATGTCTCCATAAGGACCAATAGCTATGTTGCGGTATCTGGAAAAAATGGCTACTTGTAGATTTCATACTATTATCAGCCCGAAAGATTTTATGGTTGATCGCCGAGAAATCAAGCTTTATTATTAATGTTAATTATAAAGGCGTATGCGCTTGTATCATGTGGATTTTAAAAATAGGGGTTTACTAACTTCTCATCGCCAATATCGCAATCAGTGCAACAGACAACTGGCTCATTGTTGTCATAGGAACATATGTCTGGTAATTCTGGAATGTTGTATTCCACAGTATCAAAGCCTGCGTTAGCCTGGAAAAGAAGCATAGATACAATTAAGGGTACTGGTTTTATTTAGCTTAATCTTTTGTAATATCTTTGTATTTGTTAGTTGGTTTAATGTATGAATTGTTAGTGCAGTCTAGAGCATATTTAATTTTTTGGAAAGAGCTAGGCTTGAAAGTTTGAATGAGGTACGGTGTGTTGTTATTAGGGCATGCAAAACCGGAAAGTCATCAAAACCGGTTTTGAACATCGTTTTTTTGGGACCAAAACCGAAAACCGGAGCTAGGTCCGGTTTTAGCAATAAAAATCGAATGTAGTATAATTTAAAAAGAAACACCATTTTTTTTTAAAAACCCACTAAGTCTACAAATTAAGCAAATTGTATGATACATTTCTTTTTAATCCAAACCATAATAATTGTACAGATAACAATATTAACAATGAACTTACAGATTAATTAACTGAGATCAAATCAACAACAAGTAAGTTTTATACAAAACTTACTTTGATACATTTGATGCCTCAAAATTAATTATTTTTTGAGAGTGTTCGAAAAAAATGTTGATAAAAATCAAAATGTTAATTGTTACTCAATAATGCGAAAACCGGAAGTGAGCTCCGGTTTTGGCTCTCAAAACCGGTTTTCAAAAATCGTTAAATTTTGGCCGGTTTCCGGTTTTGCGCAAAACCGGAAAACCGGTTTTGCATGCCCTAGTTGTTATTCTCTTAAGTATATTATGTAGTTTGTCCTCTCAATACTTACATACAAATACGTGAGCGCAGCAGAATTACATTTGAATATGTTCACACAAGTACCTTGTAAGCCTCCCGTGACGCAGGGAGCGCCTGAAAATAAACACAACAAAGTTTAATAAAGGCATTTTTTTTTTAAGGATAGGAAATTATCAAATTTCTTCTTCCGCTCTGCGCGGAGTGGAAGGGAATATCAGACTCTTACTGGCTAAAATCTATCCGTAACATTCCTCTTAATGCCCTAAACTTTTTGCTTGACATCATACGACGAGTAAAAATATACGCGTAGAATTGAGAACCTCCTCCGTTTTTTCGTCGGTTAAAAAGACATCACATAGTTGTTAACACATCATCATATCAGCCGAAAGGATTTCACAGGGTACGGTCCAAAACAAAACAAGAAAAAATCATACATAATTATATCATGTAGAATAGGTTAGACTACGTTAAGTGTCTTTTCACACCCATCATGTATACCTACGCTGTATTACAAACCTTAAAACAATGCATTAAGAGCCACTTTACGAACAAATGTCTTGAAAAGAATATTATTATTAAGTGATAGCTTTACCGTATAACAGGTATTATTCTAACTCATCAAATATGAATTGCTCCTAATAAAACAACATCATTGATTATACAACAATATTAGCAATTATACAGAACTGCAGGTCGTCAACTGGTAAAACTCGTATTTCGAGTTCATCAGATCTTAATGTTTTTTGTACGACTGATGATTAATCTCCAATGTCATTGGTAAGGCGGATCTCACACTACGCAGGGCGCAGGGCGACGCATCCACGCGGGCTTGCGGACGGCGAGTGATGGGTAGCTCGCCGTCCGATAAAGGACAAGGCCCGGACCGACGGCGCGTTTTGTTCCAGGTGCGCCTCAAAGAGTTGTCAGCACAGGGACGGGGCCCCAACAGGGCCAAACGCCAGGATACCGTGGCCCCGGAACGCAAAGGGCAACAAAAGGAACAGGGTGTTTTTTTAGTCAGTAAAAGTCTGACTGTCCCTTCCGCCCCACCCAGGGCGGAAGGAGTCATTTGATGATTTTTACCAGCTAAAAAAAAGAGCCCCGCACCGGAGCGTGGCGCGTAGTAGTGTGACATCCGCCTTACGACTTAGATTTATCTGAATTTCGACCTTGTCGGGGCTTTTGAACTCACTACGACCACAATCTTACACCTTTTACCTAAAGGGAGATAGGCTGCCTCGATAGTAACCGGTCCCTACTAAAGACGAGCTCGGTGAGCAATTTATTGTTTTTAAAAATATTGTGATTATGTTATAATCTGACCATATCTGAAACTAGTTTCAGATACGGTAGGTTGGTTTCATTCACCTGCGTTATAATAATAATAATAATAATAAATCCATTTATTTCAGGTAATTTACACCCAGAGAATCCAAATACAGATATCAAATTAGAATCATAATAAAATAACATTACAAGTAAATTAAATTAATATTCTATAATTTATAAATTAGTACCTAAATACCTACATAGAAGAAATGAAAAAAAAAGGATTTAAAATGAATCTATGATAAGTCTTTGATAACTTCTCTTCTACCGTGGGTAGTATACATATAGCGTGATATAATACGGCTAAAGAGATTTTTTGTTTGTTTGTTCGCGCTAATCTATAAAACTATCAGTCGGATTTGAAAAATATCTTTTGTATAATATTATAGCCAGACTCATGAGGAATAGTATAGGCTATATAACATCACGCTACGACCCACAGGAGCAGAGCAGAGACCAACGATGTAACTTACTACGTGTTAAAAAGACCATGCGTACGAAGCGGCAGGGAGTAGCTAGTAGTATTATATACCTACATGTAGTTGTTTTGTTTTAGTCTAAGACGACTAAATAGGTAGTTGGCTTATTTACGAGTACAATATGTACATACTAGCTTCTGCTCGCGACTTCGCCCGCGTCAAAGTTAAAATATTATCCTACGAGAACCGTACTTTTTTTGGGAATAAAAAGTAGCCTATGTGCTATTCCAGACTATAATCTATCTCTGTACCAAATTTCATCCAAATCCGTTCAACAGTTCTGGGGTAATTCAGTTACAAACATACATGCATTCAAAGTTTAGCATTTATAATAGTTTATAATAAGATTATCATTTGTCGAAGAGCTCGCCAGACGTTAAAGTATTAATTGAGAACTCGCTTACCTTCACTTAGATTGAGCTCGCACGTCACGTAACACAAAAAACTTAATAAATGTAATATTATTACAAAATAATGATCACCGGCCATTTTGGTATTTGTATTAAGTCTCACACGCACGCTAAAGCACAGTTTGTATGAAACTGACGTAGTTTGGCGTTGCTGTAGAGGTACCATGAGGATATTTGCATTTTAAATTCACAAATGTATGGGGAGTAGTTTAAAAGGCTTTTGAGAGTTCTACTATATGGCAAAAACGATAGGTACACTTATAATTTTATCACGCCCGTTTGTCCGTCTGATTGTCACAGCCTTTTAACTCGAAAATTGTCATAGATTAAGGAATGGTCTTTAGGGTTCCGTAAAAATGTGGAAACGTAAAAACCTTGTCACAGGTGCTCATTTCAACAATTTCTGAACGAAATTTAGAACAACCCGTGTTTACATTATAAATGCGAAAGTCTGTCTTTCTGTTTATTATTACAGTAATAGGAGCCGAAAGGGGGGGGGGGGGGGGTTAAATATTATTATATATTATTATTATTATAGGTAGTTTAACTATAAACTACCTCCTCGCCAAATTTCTTCTTTATACGTCAAGCTGTTTTCGATATTTCATGACGATTGAGTGACCTTTGGCTTTTAAATTATATAGGTATTTAGATTTAGAGACACTTGAAGACACTGTCTTCTATATTACAGGTTTTTCGTAGGTTTTTCCTACCTATCTCAGTAGTTAGAGGTCCAAATATCTTTGTTATCTGTTCTTGACCTATGTGATAAGTAAATATGGAACATTATTATTAAGAACAATTATCATTTAAAAATATTTATTAAAATCTTCTATTTTGTAGTGTCATGCAATGTAAATAATTATGTATTCAAAATTACGGCTCAATCGAACACTGGAAAGTGGATTTTTAACTTGTAAGATTTTAATAAGCTCTTATACTTTCCGGCTCCATCATCAGACCAGCTCTGTGACATCATTAGGTATATTGCATTTTCACACATTTACAGACCCTCCGCAACGCCATCTATCGAGACTAATGAAATCACAAATCCAAAATATGAGCTTCTGGCATCTGACTCTGTTGAAATTAAACAGTGATAATAACTATAAGAGTAAGAAGCCATGAAATATCAGATGTTTTTCTAATAAAAGCAACATCTTTGATTAGAAATCTTAAACTAGTCTATAAATAACAAAACTAGTAATTCGAGCTTATCTTATCTTAATGTTATGTTGATCTCATAAACTGTTGCGTCTGAATTTGTATGATATTCGACGATGTACCTCTTTTGAGAAGCATTTTTTTGTATTTTTAAAAATTATTATCGCTGAAAAGATCGATCTTTCATAAGAGATAATTCTTTGAACTGAGAGCTTTGCCGCTAAGACGTGTGCGCAAGATATGGCGGTAAATAAATACATAATACTTGCGTGTTTGCTTAGTTTTCATTTGAGTTGCGTGTTATGTGAGCTTAATCTAAACGAAGGTGAGTTTTTAAACGTATAATTTTGACGCACGCTCGAAATAATTCTAATCCTAATTTTGACTTGTAACCAATCGACGATTGAATTTGCAATCTAACAACCCTGAAATCATGAAAAAATACAGCTGGTCTTGGTGTGTAGCATTTTTGTAGGGAACAGCTGATTCTTTTTTTCATGATTCTAAGGTTGGTCCCATAGTAAAAGTTGTTCATAATGATGAGTACTATAACCCCTTTTTAGGTTTCGGGTACATTTTTAATGACCCTGTAGGTATGTGTATAGTACACTAAATTTATCTACAATTAATTGGACAGCTTTTAATTATGCCATGTTTTGCTTAAAAATATCCTTCAACATACCTATAATATTAATAAAACGTGACAAAAGGAGTGAATTAGGTATATAAAGATGTTAAGTCAAAGACCCCCTTTATTTTATGTATTGAAGTGAAAACTTCTTTAGCGGCGTTGAGCACTTTTTCTGTAATGGGTATAAAATCTTAAACTCGCGTCAGGACACGTGACCTGATCGAAAAAGCGTAAGACGGATGGAGAGTAGACAGCTATCCCCTCTCTACGGCGCGGCGAAAATGTATGCCTGGGCCTACTGTTTCGTTTAGGCAGCGCAGGGCGCTTGCGCGAATGTTCGTGTATAACTTTTTAATGTAAAATAATTGTAATAGTTTTAAAGTGTTAAATTTTTAATGTAATATAAATTGTCATGTTTGTGTACGATAGCGCAATAAATGAATATTGTATTCTACCACATAAATGATAGTACCTTTATACTGATAAAGCAATTGGTGCAAAATTATTCCCTAACCATTCCAAAATATCAAACATGCTCAACGTTAATAATCAAGTTTTCACTTTTTATTTTAAGGCACATCAACAACATGAACACAAACATTTACAAATAACAGTGAACAGAGACATGGGCTAGTGTTTACGTCAATTACAGACGTGCACAACAAATAGAAGAAAAAGAAATACAGCATTCACGCTACACGATAAATATGGCACTATTGCAATTTTTTTAGCAAATGTCTGCCTATAAACTACCCGCCCAATTTTAGCCTCCTAGGTCATTAGCCTAGATTCCGAGATTTCCTGTTTATTCAGTGTAAAACCTAGTTAAACCTTGGCTACTGTGAGTTTTCCTTAATCGGAGAACTTTATAGAGCCAGAGCTAAGTTAAGTCAGCCAGAGTTACCTAAATCCAATATCTAGTAGCCACTAGTAGGTACTGTCACCCTGTAATCGCACGACTGTAATCCTAGGCAGAGGTGCACGCATTAGTACACCGATATTTCGACAGTCGGGAATTTTAGGGACTCTTCAAGGAAACTCCAAAAATGCTAACTTCTAGTCGATTGTGTATTGTCTCGAATACTAACAAAGATGAAGTGGGGCGAACATGACATGCAAATATATACAGAGATCCTATTAACTACCTTAAAACTAATTACATGCACTGTTGATGTGCCCATTACAATCGAGCAGGCGTTGGGTTCGAACAAAGTCCCATATATTAGGGGCGAGCTTATTGTCATCAACCAGGCACAAATCCAAACTCCGAGGCTGCGTCGATATTATTTGTTTCAGATGAGCCCTGTATAACAGAGGGCTTGAACGGCACGTGTGTCGGAATATTTCGGTGTCCGACTGCGTCTTTGACCTACCTGGTGGTGAGTAGAACAATAATCCATGTTTGATCTATTATGTCGGAATGTTAAGCGGTTGATTATGAATAGGAGTGTTAAAGACACGTGACACGTGAATGTCGACGAAATAATTATGAAACCACCTATCTTCATTTAAAGTGTAAGCTGACCTACCGGTTTGAAGAAATAGGTACATAATACGTAAGGTCAGCATTCTGAAAATGTCAAGCTTGTTAATAACCTACTTTTGTTTCCAAACGATATTTTAAATATGTAGGTAGTTACAGTTGTATAAATTCCTTTAGATGTAATTCGGGAAATAAATGATAAAGAAGCACTTAAGTTCAGTTTTCTTCTATTACAGAGAGATTTTGATGTGAACCAAGTCCCAGAGCTACCAGACATTTGTTCCTATAAGAACAATGAGCCAGTAGTCTGCTGCACTGACTGTGACATCAGTCAAGAAGAACCGTTAGTATTCTTCTTTAATGCTTGTAATTATTGTGAAATATATAGTACCTTGTGTTCTTTGTGAAGAAGCTCGAACAGGGAACTGTTTTTAACCATAACTTTTCATTGTTCTAAATGAAAATCCGTTCCTTAATCTTGGTTGGATGGTTTTTACCTTGCGTTGACATGTGGGACTCAGTTCCCAGTCCAACATGTCACAGTACAACGGGACGTCACGTCTTCCAAACAGAAAGGCCCGAGTAGGTGGCACCATGGAAATGGCCGCAGGGGAAGAAGGACCCGCTGAGGAACAGAGGGTCGAGACCTGTCGTGCGAGCGGTAAATGCTTGAAAGGCCATAGGCAGAGGTGAAGTTCTGCGGTGGATTTAGCCGGAAATTGTCCGGCATGCCCCTCCGTCACCCCCACGATTGAAGAAGTCCAGGAGGATTTGCACCGCGCACAAAAAGGCGGGGGAATAATCCTGGGCTCAAACTTACTAAACTTCAATCATTTCTCTGTGTGTTTCGTGTGATTTTAGTTACCGTGGATACGGCTTAAGACCTATCGGACTACTTGACAAAACTGATGGATCAGTTGCCTCGGACAGTAAGTATCTATCCTCTTATTGAATTACAAAGCACATTGATAATACATCTCTTACGGGCCTCATCATCATCGCCTTTGTAAAATATATATGAATAGGCCTTCTGCATCCTTCAAGCATTCCCGCAACATAAAGGTCGCGACTTCACTGGATTTGTGCAGCTCAAGACTCAGTAGTGTACTTTGAATAACATCCCAAGCACTACAATCGATTTTTTTTATTACAGAATGTTTTGATTATTACGCACGTCTGCCGTACCCGTGCCGAGATTGGCACGTAAATTTCAACGTATATAAAAATTGGAAGGAAGACAAGAAATGCCACGTCGCTTCATACGACGGTGGTAAGAATACAGATCATAGTGCCCAGTTATTCACAGTCAAAAGGGGCAAATGTCATGGCCGGGCTCTTAGGCTCTAGACAGACGGACTGTATTTCAACTGCACTCCCAACTGAAAAACTGCTAACATGCCGACTGCAATCGGGCTACATTTAGCGTGCGCGTAGTCGTTGGAACTGCACACCAACTGCACGATCGGTTGGCAGTGTCATTGCAGAAATGGTAACTGCATTAAAACTGCAATTTGGCAGTTGGAGTGCAGTCCGTCTGTCTAGAGACTTATGTGTACATCAGGTGTTAAGCAATTTGTTTGTTAACCTTCAACCTTCCGGTCGTGCAAATGTTAAGTCACAAGATAAAACTAATTAGGAACATTAACATTTTAACATTAGAATAATATACATGCAATTATAGACTGGTCACGTTGTTCTACGTCGAGTCCTCATTCAAGATCAAGTCAATGTCTAGTACTTAGTTATTTTGATAATTGCAATACTTCATATTAATTGTAATAGTTCATAGCATTTAAAATAGTAAACATTTTAATAATATTTATAGTATCAATGTTTTTTAATAATAATCTGGGCAACAACATTCTAGACATCATTCTGGCCGTCGGCGGACGGGCTGCTCGAAGATGGGAATTTCCCCATGTGGTATGTCAAGTTTAAGTATTTCCTTAGTAATACTATTAAAAAGAAGACTCAAGTATTCCACAAAAACGTGAAAAATACTAGAAGTAGTTTAATTAAGATTCAAAGATACATTAAACCCATGTTTCAGGCTTTACTCGGCTATGGAGAAGACGCGGATTCTGCACAGTGGCTGTGTGGAGGCTCAGTGATCAGTGAGAGATTTATACTCACTGCAGCTCACTGCAAATCCACTTCAGCGCTGTAAGTTTATCCAGCCTCTCCACTTGACTTCTTAACTTAGTTTTGACCAGCTTTATTGAGTGACTGACCGAAAATTGACGGCATTTGAATTTTATTCCTAGCATGTCGAAAATCTAAGTTGTATAAATTAGATTTTTATTGCCAAATTGTTCTAAAATTTGCATCAATTAAAAATATGTCATTATTTCATTTTCAGTGGAAGCATAACATTTGCTGCTCTTGGAATTTTAAAACGAACAGATCCAAAAGAATACTGGAAGATACATAAAATCAAGAGGATTATAGTTCACCCTGAGTACAAGCCTCCTTCTAAGTACCATGATATTGCGCTCTTGGAGACAGAAACCGAGTAAGTACGAATAGCTGTACATTTGTCACTATGTTATTAGAATGTTGTGATTTAATATGGTCAATCTCTGATGCAAGCAAAATGAGTCTTTTCAGACAAAATGCTTCATAATAATAATAATATATGATGACCTACCTGTAAATGCCCGAAATGATTTGTGAAGGATGGCTTTATCGACATTTGTCGGGCAATCCGGCAGCCGGGATAATAAATCTGTCACATTATCTCTGGATTTTCTCGTCTAACTAACGAAGACGGAGCGTATTGTTAGGAGATTCCATTCTCAGGGGCCAGGGCTCTAGGCCACCGATGGTCAGGACCATCGGTAGCTCGGACCCTATTCCCGATGCCGGTGGGCTAATTGGAAAATAATTAAAGAACGACTTAAAAACGGTAGCGAAAAGTATGAAAAAGCAAAGAAAAAGAAGTTAGGTAACAGATTGTGATTATAAATTGCATTGTGAACTCAGTAAGTAGTTAATTTATGATATTTCAGGATACATTTTGGCACAGACATCTTACCTGCGTGTCTGAGTGCAGGCACCTATTGGAAACCGTCTCAGGATACGGCCTCCAGCAGCGGTTGGGGTCGTCTAGGTCATAAACAAGCTCTGGCAGACACATTGCAAATTGTAAGTTCAGATTTCAAAATATAATTATATCGCTGCATTACGTCTGTTCGCACTTCACTCGACTTATCTTTACTTTCAGCTGTGCGGATTTCTAGGAAAGCTAGTTTAAAAAATAATGTTGCTATGTACATAGAAAATGATTAACTTTTACGGATGTCGAACCCCCCCAAGCTGGAAGCATGGGATTTAAAAATAACTGCCGAAATGTGGGTGTGCTATGAAGTACACCTCTGCCTAACCCTTCAGGAATTACAGGCGTGATGTTCTGTACAGATGTTGAACATTACGTTCACACTCATCTCAGTAGGTACGTGTAACGCTCAATTCTCTTTTTCAGGTTGAGCTAATTGAATACAATGAAACAGAATGCGCTACAATATATCAACCACACAGACTTTTGCTAAATGGATATGATCATAAGAAGCAGATGTGCTACGGCCGTTACCATCAAGAAATTGCCGACACCTGCGAGGTAAAAATAAACAATTTGTTTATTCGATCAAAAACTACCTACAACATTGCCATTCAACGTGGCAATAAAGCCAGTCTTTTAGGCGCTGATCATCATATTCTGCCTTTTCCCAACCATTGGGGTTGTCTTACTGAATGCAGCTGATTACCAGTGTTTTACATGGAGCTCCTGATTATCTGACCTCCACAAACCAGTAAGGCGGATAGCACGATACCTCTAGGTAAGACTGGCTATCAGACTTTCGGGCTCCTACCCACCTATAGCTACTACCAAAGAACTACGAATAACTACCGGGACCAATGGTTTAAGTGCTTTTCAAGGCACGGGATTGTCACACGACCAACTTTTAAATTCCAAACAGCTACCGACTCCCTAATGGACAAAGCTAAATAATTCTTTGTCTGGATTTGGAATCGAACGCTCAGCATGTGTGTCTGCGACCGAGAGACCAACAGCGCAGTAGGTGAATAAGATAATCCATCTTAAAACCCAGCCAAGTGCAAGTCAGACTCGCACACGAAGGGTTCCGTACCACCATACCATATTTAACACAACATACAAAAAAATAAGTATACAATCAAAGTCAAAGTCAAAACATTTATTTCAATTAGACCAATTTTATTGCAGGCACTTTTGAATTGTCAAGGACCGACAAATCAAAAGTGCCTGTAATAAAGTTGGTCAGTTAGTCAGAAAGTTGAAGCTAGTTGCTCGTTCAAAAACGGAAGTAGGCCTCTACGGAGCAGAACGAGCAAGAAACTCCACGGCACTCTTTTCAATCAGCTTTTAACAAAATCCTGGTTACATTATTCTTCGCAAAAACCAAACCAGTTTTCGGATTTCTTACTTTACTTGTGCTACATGGAATGCCATGTAATACCATTGCTGTTGCCATGTGTGTATGTATATTGTAATGGATTAATGGTCGTCTGAATAAATTATTATTATTAAAGTTTATTAAATATTTTGTCACTCCACAGGGTGACAGCGGTGGACCACTCCAAGTAGACGAATACAAATGTCAGTACTTAGTTGTGGGTGTGACGTCATACGGCAAGGACTGCGGCATCCTCGGCTCAGCCGGCATGTACACCAGGGTCTCGTACTACGTGCCCTGGATCGAGAGCGTCGTGTGGCCTGACGAAGTTGAAGAAAAAAAAATAAAAGACAAACTATGGCTTGATAAATTGTTAAGTCAAGGAAAATAGTGTATTACCATATGATATGGTACAACACAGCTAACGTCTAATTAAATGAGATATAAATCCAATGACTTGTTAAATACTTGTCCCTTTTTATATTTTGACAGATAATAATTATTATATTTACAAAAAATATATCCCTCTCCTAAAAGCCAGCTATTAAAAAAGGTTTTAAAAAGTAGTTTTTTTACAAATTTATTTATTAAAAGCTTAGCAGCGCCCGCCTCTCATGCATGAGGTTGTGGGTTCGAATCTGTGCAAGTACCAACTACCAATCCAATGTGATTTTTTCAATTCATATATACTTTCTAAAGTTTATCTTAGACATTACTGACAACGTTCCGTGCTTTGGAAAGCACATTATGCTGTTGGCTCCGGTTGTCAAAGGCCTAAAGTCTGACAACCAGTCTTACCTAGGGGTAAAATACTGGTATTCAGCTGCATCCGGTTAGACTGGAAGCTGACCCCAACATACTTGGGAAAAGGCTAGGCAGATGATGATGATTTATTAAAAGAACACAAAACAGAATACAGACCCATACATTACATGAGCAGACCAGTTGGAGCATTCCTTTTTTTACGTTATTTCATCGAATATGCACCATATCTGAGAAATACCCAAGAGCTAAATAGTTTTAGTCTAATTTTTCTTATAAATTGCATTTATTTATTAAGATTCACAAAAAAAAAAACAATAAAGACAAAACTATGTATTTATATCATGCACACGGATCTACAGAATAAGGTATCAATATATGTAAATGTAAAAGCTTGTTCTTTGTGCAACTGAAGGTTTAAGTATAGGTCGAATCGGCGTGTGCGCAAGACATGGCGATGTTTAAATACGAGTATATAATATTTGTGTGTTCGCTAAACTGCTTGTGTTGTGTGTTGTGTGAGCTTAATTTAAACGAAGGTGAGTTTTTATACGTATGATTTTAATTTAAATATTTTAATTTATTAAAATCGGTCACCATTCTGTTCACCATAACAGGTCTTAGCTTTCCCCTTGACGAGGAAGGTAGATTGGAGGAGCCTAGAGGAGCCTAATGCCACCGGGTTACAGACTCTAATTGGTCAAGCCCAATAGTCCAGTCTATCTCATCTAGCCAAGATAAACACAAGTGCAATGTGTGTTTTACGTCCATATCCTTTGTTTCAGATGAGCCCTGCATTACAAAGGGCTTGAACGGCACGTGTGTCGGAATATTTCGATGCGTGTCAGCATCCTATATCTACCTCTATGTAAGTAGAACTATGATCCATATCTGATCTAGGTCGGAATGGTAGGCAACTGGCTGGGTTAATACTAGATATATTGCATGCCAACCAAGTAATTATCAAGCTATCTTCAGTCCTAGTCTAAGCTGACCTCTTGTTATGAGGAATGCCTAAGCTATGTGAGGTCAGCAACCTTTTTGAAAATGTCAAGCTTGATGAAAGATAGATCGATTGAGAGATATAGATAGATTAAAACGTCTGGTAATGATTGTGGGTAAAGCAGTTGTCCATGACAAGAACCTTGTGAAAGCTGAGAAAGATAAACAAATTAAGTATCTTAATTTAACTCGCGAGGTTGTCGACATTATGGGTACAGCAGATATTGTGCCGATATTGAGCCTCGACCAACACCAGAGGAAGCTGTCTTTGGGCAAGTTGGATTAAGGGCTTGATTCACAAAGCAATACTCGCAACACAGCGCATATTGCACGGAGATTCTTTCTCAGCAGCCGGTAGCTTGGACCCGGTTCCCAATACCGGTGAACTACTATTTTAGTAGTAATATTTATAAATATGATTTCTACGTATGTACCAACGTGTCAAATAATAGCACACTTGACTTGACTACTTATGTTTCCAGAATATACTTAATTGTTACACTTAAATAACTTTTTGATTAAACGCCTAGTTCCGGAGATGCATTTAGTTTAAGTTTGTGTTATTACGTTTTACGTTATAAGGTCTGATGGGACTGGCATATTATTATATATTTGTATAAAAGTCCTTTATAATACATAAAGAGGGAAAAAAGAAACTTTGTTTAGATGTAAATAAGCATTAAGATGTGAAAAAAATTATAAGATGTGTAAAATAATGATGAGAAGTAAGTTTAGTTTTCTTTCTCTTGCAGGCTAATGCAGGTATCGATGTGGACAATGACAATTTCTCAGAGCTACCAGACATTTGTTCCTATAAGAACAATGAGCCAGTAGTCTGCTGCACTGACTGTCGCAAGATTCAAAAACCGTAAGTATTCTTCTATATTATCGGAAATGCTTGTGAAGTAGAAAGAAAGTAGTGGATCTCTTTGTGAGATCGATCGACGAAGAACGAACAGGGAGCTGTAGGCTTACTTTTGAACAAAATCGAGAATGAGATTGGAATCGACATTACATGTACATCCGATCCAGTTTCAATTCCAATAAATATAAGAAGACATTTATTTATAGAATTAACGAGTTACTTAATATTTTAAAATTTGGTAATTTACGTTTTCATTTGTATGGCAACCTCATGTCAACCGCTGTATTCAAACATGCAGTCAATTCCAATCTCATTCTCGATTTTGTTCAAGAGTAAGCCTACTGATCTTAACCATAACATACACTATTCTTAACTGGTTTTTTTTTTCACTGTGTTCAATGAAAAGCCTAACAGTAGTAGGCACGACAAAAAACGATTAACAAAAGGTATTTATATGGTAGAGGTGAGTGGCAACGCAGGGAGGGGTCGCGCTAAGAAGACCTACACTGACCTTATTGGTGAGGTCCTTCAGAAAGGTCAGGTGCGGAGTACTCGTAACCGGCGTGCTTGTATGACGAGATGTATGAACGTGGATGAGGTGAAAGGAGTATGTAAGGATGGTAGCAGGTGGCGTTCTGTGGTTTCTGCCATGTTATATGGGTACCCATAGGAAAAAGGCATAAGTTTATGTTTACAGTAGACACTTATATGGTGAAATGCTTTTCACCACCTCGTGATATGTAGAACTCATTTCCCAGTCCGTCATGTTATGTCGCGTGTTGTCTGGTGGTCACAGGCGGTAAAGTCAATGTAAAAATCAATAAATTCGTTGTGTACATTTCAGTTTACGTGGAGCAGCCGTAAGACCTCTAGGGCGGCTTGACAAATCTGATGGATCAGTTGCTGCGGACAGTAAGTAGGCCATCCTTTTATTGAATTGCAAAGGACATTCGTAATAGCTTTCCAATTGCGGCCATCCGAGCTGAATTCAGCGATTGACCTGGTGAACCACTGGATGCAGGCACCGCCGGACCGTTCATTATGGTTACGGAAATCCTATGTCTTGCAGTGGACATTGTTTGGCTGAAATTATGAATAATGATGATCCGTAACAGATCTCTTACAGGCTTCATGCCCATCAAGTCTTGTGATGTATTTTTGTGGGATCGTGTGGTGAAATGAAAGAATGTTTTCCGTAAACTCTCTTTACTTTTGGGAATGAAATAAAAATAAAGTTAAAACCAGAAAAAATACATCTTTCCTCGTACGTCGTCTAATTTGCACTCTCCGCCATCTTCCTTCCTTCTTCATCTATCTCTTTCACTCTTATTCTTCGATCACTTACTCCTCTTATACATTCCCTTTTGCTCATAACCCATTCCACATTTGTATCAGCCTTTATCCCACGAGCATTCCGCAAAATGAAGGTCGCGAATTCACTGTATTTGGGCAGTCCAGGATTCTGTAGTCTACTATGAATATAATCTCAATTACTGCAATCAAAATTTTTATTGCAGAATGTTTGGAATATTTCGGGCGCCTACCGTACTGGTGCCGTGGGTATGTCCATCATTTAGAAGTGAAAACAGATTGGAAGGAAGACAAAAAATGCCATGACCTTATACTTGGAATTGGTAAGTAATTTGATTACAGTGCACGCCACCATAAGAGCCAAGAATCAAAATGAGCATTAGGTTACATATATAGGATCAATAAATGAGTACGTAAATATAGTAACTGATTAACTGACTGCCCCGTTCCTCTAGTGGTCGCAAATCGCAACTACTGAGCATGAGGTGTTGGATTCCATTCCCAGGTCGGGCATAGAGTTGTTGGGTTTTCCCATCAGGAATTTCTCAGTAGCAGAGTCTGGATTTGTGCCCGGTTAATAACAATAGGCTCGCCCCCTATTACATGGGACTTAAACATAACTCGCGAAATGTGTTGTCCTAATGGGTACACCTCTGTGTAACCCTTCAGGGATTACAGGCGTGGTGTTATGTTGTAAATATAATAACATAGGCAGTAAACGTGGTAATAATTTATGGGTTGTAATTTCTGTTGTTGGATTTTCGACTCAAGGCGCTGAGCCGCCTAGCGTTAAAAATCCACCTGTGCACAAGACAAAGTCATTTTAATATAATACCTGAAGATCAGTCTACACTGACCTTATTGGTGAGGTCCTTCAGAAAGGTCAGGTGCGGAGTACTCGTAACCGGCGTGCTTGTATGACGAGATGTATGAGCGTGGATGAGGCAAAAGGAGTACCTATGGGAACAAGGCGTGAGTTTATGTATGTGTATGTATGTTTTAAACTTTAAACCATTTTAACTTTAGCCCTTACAGAATCATTTCAATATTATGTTTTATTTGTTATTTCATACTAATGTTGACCACAAATTTTAGTAGATGTTATGGCCGCCGGCGGACGGGATGCACAACGATGGGAATTTCCCCATGTGGTACGTCTAATGTTAAGCCATTATTCCTGTAATATTATAACTAAAAATGAGACCTCAAGTTTTCCACGAAAACGTGAAAAAATCACCTCAGTTTTAATCCGTCAAGGTACATTTCAATGGTAGTTCATACGTCAATGATAGACTTATTTATGTTTCAGGCTTTACTCGGCTTTGGAGATGACACAGAGTCTGCGCAGTGGCTGTGTGGAGGTTCAATCATCAGTGAGTGGTTTATACTCACTGCAGCTCATTGCACATCGACTCCTGCGCTGTAAGTCAAGCCTTGCCACCTCGATTCTTAATGTAGTTTTGACCAGCTTTATAGAGTAAGTGGCCGTAAAGTGACGACATTTTATTTATTTATTTAATATGGAAGACTTCACTTATAAAATACAGAACGACACTACATATAATTTATAATTATTTCAGCATCCAATAAGAACAAAATAAAATGAATGAAGAAATAAATTACTGAATAACTTGTAAATCTAATATTTACAGCTAACACACACAATTAACCGACCTTCTTAAAATTAAGCTAGATGTAATATTTTCGACCTAAGCACTTGGTTGAGGACACGCAACTAACTATAGAGTTGCGAATGAATTGTTAACATGCTGTTTACATAATTTATTAGGAATACTGCTTGCACGCACAATATTGAACAGATTTTATTTGTTTCCAAGTGAACTCCAATACATTGTGTTGCAACTAAGATTTTCATTGCCAAATTGTTCCAAAAATTGCATCGATTCATTATAACAGTTTTATTTTTACTTTCAGTGGTAACATAACATTTGCTGCTCTTGGACTTTTGAAACGAACAGATCCAAATAAATACTGGAAGATATATAACATCGAGAGGATTATAATTCATCCTGAATATAAGTCTCCTTCTAAGTACCATGATATTGCGCTGCTCAAGACCGAAACCGAGTAAGTATAGGTGTACATTGGTATCTGGATAATAATAATATTGTGATTAAATATAACAAGTCGATAACAATGCAAAATGAGTCTTGACGGACAAAATTCTTCATATTCAGGTTTTCTCGGAAACACATTTAATTGTAAAAAATTAACAGGCTAATATCCTAATCCCAATTATGATACAACTAAAGCTTTTGATACAGTTAATGATAATGTTATGTTGATAATTAAATAAAGAAGAAGAAAATTCTTATTGTTATGTAGTCATTTAAGCGTATATTATATTAGTCAACCAAAGGAGAAAATGATTAAAGAAGGATTTAAAAACGGTAGAGACAAGCATGACAAAGCAAAAAAAAAAGAAGAGAATCTGTTATGTGGCTATATTACAAGCTAAGTAGTTAATTTATTATATTTTAGGATAAATTTTGGCAAAGACCTCTTACCTGCGTGTCTGAGTACAGGCTCCGCAATGGATCAGTCTAAGGCCTCCAGCGGTGGTTGGGGCCGTCTAGGTAACAGACAAGCTCTGGCAGACACATTGCAAGTTGTAAGTTCAGTTTTAAATACATTTCCTCAAATTAAAGGGCTTGATGACCACATTTGAAACATTATACAGCTTTTACTTGCTACTTTGCCTGTTTTTTACAGTGTAAACATGGGTATCAAATGAAAAGGCTTAATGAGTCCATTTGAAATTCACTCGTTACGTTGCTTTTATTATTATATCAAATAACCCCCAAAATAGTATAAATAAAAAAATAAGTAAAAAAAAAAAACTAAAACCCGACTACGACAAAATCGTGCACTAAAAAGTACCTACCTAACCGCAGGTGGCACACGACCACGGCTATTACTTGAATATTGTTCTTGTTTTATACTTTTCAGTGCACGATTTTGTCGTAGTCGGGTTTTAGTTATTTTTAACTTATTTTTATTTATACTATTTTGATTGATACTATTAAATGATTCCAACATTTATAATTACATATTGTGCACTATTAAGGAATACGTTCACTCCTCTCTGCAGGTCCATAAAGCCCAACTCTTGTTTTCAGGTTGAGCTGTATGAATACAATGAAACCGAATGCGCCGCAAGATATCAACCACACAGACTTTTGCTTAATGGATACGACCATGATAAGCAGATGTGCTACGGCGGCGAGCATCAAGAAATTGCCGACACCTGCGAGGTAAAAATAAACAATCCGTTTATGGCTTGTTTTCAAAAAAGTGGCGCTGTATCATCAGTGTCATCAGAAACCGAAAGTCTGACATCCAGTCTTACTAAGAGTTACCGTATTACCCAGTTACTGAATTTTAGAGGTTAGATAGGCAGTCACTCTATATAAAAAACTGGTATTCAGCTGTGTCCGGTTAGACCGCCAACAAAGTTTGAAAAAGGCTAGAAAGATTGATTGTACCCTTTTCGCAGTATTTCCACCATATTCTATGAGTCTTACGTCCAACGACACACCATTTTGGTAGACGAGAAAAAAATCAAAATCATGGAACTACTTAAATAGTTTGTGAAGGTTATATTTTATCATCCCACAGGGTGACAGCGGTGGACCCCTCCAAGTTCACGAACGCGAATGTCAGTACATAGTTGTGGGTGTGGCGTCATTTGGCAAGGACTGCGGCACCCTCGGCTCAGCCGGCATGTACACCAGGGTCTCGTACTACATACCCTGGATCGAGAGCGTCGTGTGGCCTGAGGAAGTGGAAGAAAAAAAAATACAAGAAAAACTATGGCTTGATAAGTTGCTTAGTGAAGGAAAATAGTGTACTTACCACAAACATAATGTGGTATATTACAGCTAACGTTTAATAAATCAGATTCCAATGAAATGACTTTTATTCTTTCTTCTTTTGTTTTATTCCCCCTTTTTTCCTCTTTTCTTTTGTAACTGACGAAATGTGGCTGTACTAATGGGTACTCCTCTGCCTAACTCTTCGGGGATTACAAGCGTGATGTAATGTTATGTATGTTCAATAAGCCTTGCACGATGGATCAATTTCTAGGATTAACTGTGACGAAACATTGCACGTTTCTGAAGAAATTTTAATACTACAAATTGTAACAATTCCAGCTCAAGTACCTGTCCAGATGATCTCTCATCTCTCTACACTTGTCCCATATTACTTATTGACGGCACAACTTGTTTTATCTTCCACCCTCTTTTATTACATACTCTCTTTAAATGTCATCCTTAGATTATCCTTCACAAAATATTTCTATGTTTGCTTTGACTGCCTTATCTACATCTCCTTCATAGGTATTAGGCAATGATGCCGATTCTTTTGGCCACAAACTAAACTAAAATTAGACAATGGTGCCGATTCCCTTGTTCACAAACTAGACTAAATTTAGAGAATCGACATCTCTTATTAAGACATACAGCGAAAGGAAAGGACGGTGACATTCCGTGACAAGAAAAAGATGGTTTTAGTTTAGTTTGTAACCAAGAGAATCGGCACCAATGGCGCCAATTCTCTTGGTCACCAACTGAACTAAAATTAGACTATTTCCATCTTTTTTTGTCCAATAAAACAAGAAAGAGGCTAATGTAAATAAGAGCTGTCAAATTTAGTCAATCTGACACATCCATACAATTATAGTTGACATCTTAAAACGTATGGATTAAAAATACAAAAAATGTTAAAGGCAAAACTAATTTGACATCGCTAACTTAGTTCTTTAATGTCACCGTCCTTTCCTTTCGCTGTATGTTAGTAAGAGATGTCAATTCTCTAAATTTAGTCTAGTTTGTGAACAAGGGAATCGGCACCAATATTTTATTAATAACTCTTTTAATCATGTGACTATTATCCCTATTCATCACATGCTCATACAAAGATTGAAGGCTACCTTTCTCTCTACTAAATAGATACACAGGAATGCGTTCGGGAAACAAATGAAAATCAAGTTGAATGTAATAGTTTATTGAAAGGAAAACCATAAGTACTGGTAATCAACATGAGTTACCGATATATTATAGGTATCACTTTACATAAGTTTCAAGCTCCTCCGTATCTATAAAGCGTCAGCCACGACTTTTTCATCTATTTTCCTTCACTTAACCATTTCTCAACCCATAATTTGTCTTTTCTTTTTTTTTCTTCAACTTCGTCAGGCCACACGACGCTCTCGATCCAGGGCACGAAGTACGAGACCCTGGTGTACATGCCGGCTGAGCCGAGGATGCCGCAGTCCTTGCCGTATGACGTCACACCTACTATGGTATACTGACATTTGAACTTATGCGTTTGTAGGGGTCCACCGCTGTCGCCCTGTAGTAAAAAAAATAAATTGAAACAATGGAGGTGGAAAAAGGCATGTGTATTATAATGGTCACCTTGATCTGTTTCTAGAACTATCTTTTGACGAAGATATACCTATTAAAGGTTCCAACTTTTACATACGCCTATACTGTAACATGAATCCATGAGCACAATAATTTACAAATAATGCACATTACAATGTTACATTTACGTGAGTTGCACTTCACGTTACCACAAATAGTGATTTTTCACATCAAAAACTACAAAATAAATAAAAAATAACTTTAGCTTGAAAGTCGGCGGCTTTGGTTTTGTTTCTTGTTAAGTAGGTATTGCCACCGACTTCCAAGCTAAAGTTATTTTTTATTTATTTTGTAGTTTTTGAAGGCGGTCATATTTTTTTGTAAAAAAGCTTTTTATTTTTCACTTTTTAGTGCTTGTGTGTTAATGTTTGAATTCCTTACATAAAGCCCTTTCAAACAATACCTCACACGATATATTTAATTTTGGAAAGTGGAAGGTGGAGGGTTGACGTACCCCCTCCCCACTTCCTTCAGTCAGTCATCGACTACACGTATAAACAAAGCAATTTTTCTTGTTACGGCGGTTCTGCTGTGATTTTATAAGAAGTTCCGTTCCATATCTCCAAAGTTCATCATCAGATCATGAAAATATTCCTATGGTACCTATTCGGGACTATACTCTTTCAAACAAAAAAAGAATCATCCAAATCGAATCATAATTGGCGGAGTAATCGTAGAACAAATATACAAAAAAAAAAACAAAAAAAAACATACGCGTCGAATTGAGAACCTCCTCCTTTTTGAAGTCGGTTGAAAATACAAGTCGTTTCACAATAATATTTTGCGTTCAATGTTTCTTAATTTGCTGGACACTATGGGTAATTCTCAGCTTTATGAAAGAATATGGTGTCGCTATAGTAAAACTTTGGAGAACTAGTCATGACTAGACTATCCAGAACTGACACAGAACAATATAGGCATTGACTGCATTGTGCTTAACCAGAGTAATCTCTTCCGACATTGCTTATTTACGATGAATTATTTTAGTAGGTACTAAAGAACGGATTGCAGTTACAGAAAACATAGAGAAAAACTCTTCAGATGCATTATAAATAAAAGCTTTAGTAAGTAGTTTACCTCGCAGGTGTCGACAATTACTCTATGATTACCGTAGCACATCTGCTTTTCATGATCGTATCCATTTTTCAAAAGTCTGTGTGGTCGATATATTGTACCGCATTCTGTTTCATTGTATTCACTTAGGTGAACCTGAAAAAATAACTTGGTGGTGAGAAGGTGAACGTTATGCTGAACATGGCAAAATGTGTTTAAACCCGACTGCCCCACGCAAAGGGTAATGTGTTTGCAAGCATATGTATGTATGTTTGTTACTTTGTAGCAGATGAGAGGCCAAACGCGTGGACCGATTTCGATGATACTTACGTTAATTGATCTGTCTTATTCTTGCGAGTGTCACTACAGATATGACAGTAATCAAAATTCAATATAGCGACAACCAGACGCCATATTGCCAAAAATAAAAATATATTGAATAGGTCTTTGAATATTATCTTTAGGTTCCGCCTATCATTTTTCATTTTGAATGACCATTTTAAAATCTGAACTTACAATTTGCAATGTATCTGCGAGAGCTTGTCTGTGACCTAGACGACCCCAGCCAGAGGCCTCAGCGTAAGGCTTTGAATGGGTGCCTGCATCTAGACATGCAGGTAAGAGGTCTTTGCCAAAATTGAACCTGAAATATCAAAAATTAGGCATACATCTAATCTTATCTCAGTGAATCAAACACTTCTACCACATCTTATAACATCCAAAACCCAATTCAAATTTAGATTTCAATCTGTTCAATTTCACTTTACGAGTATGTTATACATATTTACCAATTTTCGAGGAAACCATAAATAAAATCAAGAACTTTATACTCATCGTTTTTTCAGCAATTGTTCATGTTTGATTACTTTATTATCTCGTAACTCTAATGTAGATGCAGCTATTCGTACTTACTCGGTTTCTGCCTCCAACAGTGCAATGTCATGGTACTTAGAAGGAGGCTTGTACTCAGGGTGAACTATAATCCTCTTGATTTTATGTATCTTCCAGTATTTCTTTGGATCTGTTCGTTTCAAAATTCCAAGCGCAGCAAATGTTATGTTTCCACTGAAAACATTGTTTTAATCACTTAACTAAATCGTGTCATAACATTCTTGGGAAAAAAAATGGATTATTTTTTAGTTTTCAACCATTGACACTGCAACAGGTCAATGCCACATAAAAAAATAAAGTGGAGAGACTGGACTTACAGTGTTCCAGTCGATGTGCAGTGACCTGCAGTGAGAATAAACCTCTCACTGATCACTGAGCCTCCACACAGCCACTGCGCAGACTCCGCATCTTCTCCGTAACCAAGTAGAGCCTGAAACATATTAGTGGTGTATCTTCGACTTATATAAGCTATTGAAACATACCATGACGGTTTAAAACTGAGGTGTTGTTCCACGTTTTTATGGAAAACTTGAGTCTCTTCTTCGATTAGGTATCTAAGGGAATACTTAAATAGTATTTGACATACCACATGGGGAAATTCCCATCGATCTGCATCCCGGCCTCCTACGGCTAAAGCTACTCCAAAATTAAACTCGTGGCATTTCTTATCTTCCTTCCAAACCTTTTTCAGTTGGAAATTGGCCTGACCACGGCACGGATAGGGTAGGCGTCCGAAATATTCGAAACATTCTGTAATAATAATTTCGTTTGTAGTGTTTTCAATTGAGATATTATTGAAAGTCCACAGCGGCAGAGTTACTATTAACTGGGACGATCGTGAAGAGGCACGTAAGAGATCTGTCACAAAGAGCAATAGCGCACTAGCGGCTTGGCCGCAGCGGCCAGGTCGCGGCGGCCATCGAGATAAATACCTTAGTATGAAATCGCCACAGAGCGCGCGCACCTGGTCGCACGCGACCAGCGGCCTCACTCAGCCGCAGCGGCCAGCGAGATCGGAGCGGCGCGTTTGCGGCCAGTGTTCAGTCGCTGGTCGCTGCGGCCACTGAGATCTATAGTATTGTAGTAAAATCACCAGTGTGCGCGCACTAGCCGTGGCGGCCGCACTTGTTGTAGAGCTACAGCGTAATTTGTAATTATCGCGATGTCTTCGTAGCCGTGGTTTTGGCCGCGTTGCAAATCGATCCCTGCGGCCTGGCCGCGCGACCTGGCCGCTGCGTCCAAGCCGCTAGTGCGCTATTGCTCTAATAACCTTGATAATAGAAAAAAAAAACCTAGGTACTTACTGGCTGAAGCGACTGTTCCATCAATTTTGTCTATCATCCCTAAGGGTCCTACGGCATGGTTACGGAACCTGAAATAAACGACGCAGCGATTGAGGTTCAGTAAGTTTGAGCGCAGGATTATTGCCTGCGACCTCCAGACATGTGAGACTTGGATATGAATCATACAAAATGAAAAAAAGTCTACTAAATAAAGGTCTTATCTGTATTCACAAATACGAGCCAACCCGAAGCCGCCCGAAGTAGCTCTCAGGCACCCGAAGCCACCGTAAGAGGCCCAAACTGTAACGAGCCGCACCGACGCCCACCGATAGTGGGTGCCAGGCCTTAGAAGCCACCTTTGCAACCATTAGATCTGCTTGGTATATGATGGCATGGCGTTCAATACTTAATTCCTTAAGTTACACTAAGGTCCACGTGAGCGAAGTTGCGGGCACAGCTCGTTTAAAAATGTAGGTATTTTGTGAATTTACTCAAGTGTTATGTAAATAATTATATCACTTTCGATATGAGTATAATTGATGGTGGTTGAATCTAGCACTGGTCTTGACTTCTTAGTTGTTTACTGGTTATACTAGAACCAGTTCCCAGTTCAAGGTTCTTCTTCACAAAGAGCTCTGCTACCTACTTTATACTTCACAAAGATTCCCAGTGTCGGGGAAGAATACTCACGATTCAGATTGGCTGATGATACAATCAGTACAGCAAACAACTGGCTCATTGTTCTTGTAAGAACAAATGTCTGGTAGCTCTGGAAGACGGCGTCGGTTCACATCGTAGCCTGCATTAGCCTGCAAGAAAATGAAATCTAAACATATTAAAATAATAAATCATAAAAAATAAATAATTATAAATTATTTAACATTCAATTATATAAATGGCTCATTAATAATAATAATTATATATTAATGATTTTTTAATATGAATTGCTTTTGGCTTTTCTCCTGTAAATTGTATGTAATTGTATTAAGTTCGCATGCTTTAGTTTAAAGCAGAACATGTAAGATCTCATATTTTTAAATAAAATGTATACCATGTTTTAAGCAAATAAATGTATTCTATTCTATTCTACTTCTTCATTATTTCAGATAAAGTTGAATCAGATTTCAGATTATGTATTTAAACTAGCTTCTGCCGCGAGTTCGCCCGCGTCAATGTTGGTTTCTCCATGCAAACTTTGGAAAATCCTATCTTATCGGATGCCTACGTCATACAGAGAACACACTCTCTAAGTTTTAGGTCTCTACGATCACCGGTTTAGCTGCCTAACATTCGGACCTATTGCGACAAAATAGATAATAAAACATCACGCCTGTAATCCCTGAAGGGTTAGGTACAGGTACCTATTAGTCCACCCACATTCGCCAGTTATTTTTATAAGTCCCATGTAATAGGGGGTGAGCCTAATGTCATCAAACGGGCACAAAACCAATAACATTGCTTGACCTGGGAATCGAACCCCAGTCCTCATGCTCAGCAGTCCTGCTTTGCAACTACTAAACAAACGAGGCAGTCAGACAAAAAAATTGATCGCACATGGATCATTGTTCAGATAGCCGTGTGTGAGTTGTCCCAAGATATTTATTTATTGTTTCACTTACATATAAATAAGTCAAGGCTGCTGTCCCGCATCGAAATATTCCGACACACGTGCCGTTCAAGCCCTTTGTTATACAGGGCTCATCTGAAACAAAGAATATGGGCGTAAACCACACACAGGTACACTGGTGTATGTCTCGGCTAGATGAGATAGATCTGAACTTTAAGGCTATCCCGAGTCAGCGGCGTCTGGCACAGGCTTTAGCTTCTCGACTACATCCAGAGGAAAGCCAGGACTCATTGGATGAAGCTCGGATCTAGTTGTCAAAGTCAAATCATTTATTTCATAAGCTAGCTAGATTTAATTGTTTTTGTAATGACGTTCAAACGTGGAACGTCATTACAAGAAAAAAAAAACAATTGAATCTAGTTGCCCCTTAGTAGTAGTTTTGTATGGATAAGAATGGGCAAGAAACTCCATTCGTAGTCTTTTAAAATCAATGTTTTACAATATTATTAGTTCTTTGTGTATAAGCTTGTACGTTTGTAAAGGCACTCACGATACAAGAGAAAATCTAGTGAAAAACGTTACTGCCACCATAAAGTTGCAGGCTATAGGAAACAATTTTAGGGCTGATAACAATCTTAGTACCTACATTTTATAATATCGTATTAGATTTTGGACTTTACTGGCTTATCAACTTAAGGATGAGTCGCTTAAGTCAAGGTTATATAAGTCGACTACTGACACCCAAAATCTATATTAATAAAATCAATCTGAAGAGTTATTTGTTTGTTTGTTCAAGCAGGCTAAAATCCAAAACAACCAATCGGATTGGAAACAATATTAATTTATTTGTACATTATGGCCAGATTCATGAGGAATACACATAACATCACGCATGTAATCCTCGAAGAGTTAGGCAGAGGTGTACCCAATAATACACTCACATTTTGCCAGTTATTTTTAAGTCCCATGTAATAGGGGAATAAGGAATAGTATAGCCTATATACCACCACGGCACAACCACCGAGAGTGGAGCTGTAATCAGAGACGTAACGAAGTCGCGAGCAGAAGCTAGTCTATAAAATAAAAGCAAAAGGTCACTCATTCACTTACTGACTAAACATGAACTTTGAAAACTCAATTCTTGACCTATGAAGCTGCAAAATTGTCAGGAAGGTGGTTTGTAGGTAGGACACATGAGCAATGGCAATGTTAATCTCAATTTTGGGAAGCACATGTGACTCTCATACTCTCATCTTTAGGGCAAATCACAAAAAAACTAGTTAGCTGGAGCTTGTGATTCGCCCTCTCAAGGTTACAGATTGCAAACTCGGTCGTTGATTGGTTGTTAAGATTGAAATGGAAATCATACATAAAACTCACCTTCGTTTAGATTAAGCTCACACAACACGCAACACCAACAGAAACTAATAGACAACACAAATATTATGTATTTATTAACCGCCATGTCTTGTGCATACGCCGGTCTGAGTGACGAAGCTCTAAGTTACACGAAACCAGTTCAATAACAATATTTGTATCCTTGCTTTTTTATCAGCGTGTGTGCTAATCTTATTTTTTTATTTATAAATGTATGGTGTTTAGATATCTAGATACATGTTTGGATCGGTTTCCTTATAAATTGCATTAATTAAACAAGGGGCAGATTTGCAGCTTCATTAAAATTTCAGGTCTTAGACTTTGTAAAAGAGATAAATTACGACGCCTGGACAATACTTACCTATTAATAAATGTTGTTTTTGTTTTCATCAAGCTGATAGTTACATCCTTTTTTTAAGGATGGGAAATCAATAAATGACTTCTTCCACTCTGGGCGGAGTGGAAGGGAGCGTCAGACTCTTACTGACTGAATAAACTTATCTGTGTTCCTCCTGATGCCAAAATCCTTCCTCCTTCCATACTCTTTTGAACAAAATGCCCTGTCAGGCAAGCTACTACATCCTGCAGTTTGAAGAGAAATTTTATTACTATAGTATTAAAAGTCAATCTACTTGGCATATTATGAATCTCAAAACTTTTTACGGTAGAAGAAGCGAGTTGCGAGACTTGGTTTTTTTGCGAGTTATGTTTTTGATGGCTTTAGATGTACAGAAAGTCGTTTGGGAAACAAATGAAAAGCAAGTTTAATGTAATAGTTTATTGATAGGAAAACATGTCAATAGCCAAAAGTACTTAGCTGGTAAACAACCTGAGTTATCGTTATATTGTAGGTATCACTTTACATCAGTATCAAGCTCCTCCGTATATATAAAGCGTCAGCCACGACTTTTTCATCTATTTTCCCTCACTTAACCATTTCTCAACCCACAATTTGTCTTTTCTTTTTTTTTCTTCAACTTCCTCAGGCCACACGACGCTCTCGATCCAGGGTAAGTAGTAGGAGACCCTGGTGTACATGCCGGCTGAGCCGAGGATGCCGCAGTCCTTGCCGTATGACGTCACACCCACAACTGTGTACAGGCATCGGAACTTATGCTTTTGTAGGGGCCCACCGCTGTCGCCCTGTGGTAAAAAAAAAACCATTTAAACAATGGAGAGATGAAAAAGGACACAATAATGATCACCTATTTATAATACATCAGAATGAAGTAAGTTTGGTACACCGATTAAGGAGATTTTTTTGGTGACCAAGATTTTAATGGTCTCAATATTTTTTTACGATTTTGCGCTAAATTTTAAATCATCAATCTGTAAGCATAATGTTATGCATGCGTTGCTTTCGCGCTACCACAACAGTGATTTTTCACTAAAACATACTAGTCTTTTCCCAATAGCAATTTTTACTCAAAATTTCTTAATTTGCTGGACACAATTCTCATACAAAAATATCTTCAGATGCAATAAAAATATGTATTTTAGCAGTTTACCTCGCAAGTGTCGACAATTACTCTATGATTGCCGTAACACATCTGCTTCTCATGATCGTATCCATTTTTCAAAAGTCTGTGTGGTCGATATATTGTAGCGCATTCTGTTTCATTGTATTCACGTAGGTGAACCTGAAAAAACAAGTCGATCTTTAATTGTATCCGTGTGCACCTACAGAGATGCGTGAACGTAATGCTGAACATGACAAAATGATGCAAGGGGTAATGTGTTTGCTAGCCTTTGTTTCTTTGTGGCGGATGAGAGGCCAAACGCGTGGACCGATTTCAATTATACTTACGTAAATCGATCTGTCTTATTCTTGCGAGTACCACTAAAAACACGACATTAATCAAAATTCAATATGGCGACAACCAGACGCCATATTGTGAAAAATATAAAATATTACGTCGATGAACTATGTGGTTATCATTAAATAAGTATTTAGAAATAATCTATATGTTTCTCTTATCATTTTTTATTTGAAATGACCATTTTAAAATCTGAACTTACAATTTGCAATGTATCTGCCAGAGCTTGCCTGTGACCTAGACGACCCCAGCCAGAGGCCTCAGCGGAAAGCTTTGAATTGGTGCCTTCATCTAAACACGCAGGTAAGAGGTCTTTGCCAAAATTAAACCTGAAATTATCATATACTTATATAATTTTACATAAAACTGTTCGTCGATACTCATCGCTTTCTCAGCAATTCTTATTTATTTATTTATTAAAACTTTATGCACATGTAAAAAATACACTGTACAAAGGCGGACTTAATGCCTTAGGCATTTTCTACCAGTCTACCTTAGGGTGATGCAGAGACAAAAACAATTCTTCATATTTGATCGCATTATTATCTCGTAACTCCAACGTAAATGCAGCTATTCGTACTTACTCGGTTTCTGCCTCCAACAGTGCAATGTCATGGTACTTAGAAGGAGGCTTGTACTCAGGGTGAACTATAATCCTCTTGATTTTATGTATCTTCCAGTATTTCTTTGGATCCGTTCGTTTCAAAATTCCAAGAGCAGCAAATGTTATGTTTCCACTGAAAACATTGTTTTAATATATCAAAAACTAATTTGGTCACGACCACTTTATACAACTTAAATCTAAATTGCGACATAAAATCAATCTGCCTAGCCTTTTTCAACTATATTGGGGTCAGCTTCCAGTCTGACCGGATGCAGCTGAATACCAGTATTACATAAAGCGGCTGCCTATCTGACCTTCATAACCCAGTAACTGGGTAATACGATACCCTTTGGTAAGACAGGTTGTCAGACTTTCAGGCTTATGTCGACCTGTAACGATTGTCAAAGATCCACGAATGATAGCCAGGACCAACGGCTTAACGTTCTTTCCGATGCACGGAGGAGACTTGGTGTGTAAAGATGAGAGAAGATCAGATATCCACGGACCAGCCCCGCAAGCGTAGCGTAACTTGATGGATCGACCCGTGCGGTTTTTTTTACTTAGCCACGAGCTCCTCGTAACATACTTGAAATAAAATTTGAATATCGTCAGTTTTCAACCATTCACACCGGAATTGTTCATTTCCATATTAAGTAATGAAGTGTTGAGGCTGGACTTACAGTGCTCCAGTCGATGTGCAGTGACCTGCAGTGAGTATAAACCTCTCACTGATCACTGTGCCTCCACAAAGCCACTGCGCAGACTCCGCGTCGTCACCATAACCAAGTAAAGCCTGCAACATAAGTGTGTGTCTTTGACGTATGCACTACCATTTAAATATAATATGACTGTTTAAAACTGAGGTGTATTTTCACATTTTTGTGGAAAACTTGAGTTTCATTTTTGATAAGGTATAAGGTTCTAAGGGAATACTTAAACAATATGAAACATACCACATGGGGAAATTCCCATCGTTCTGCATCCCGGCCTCCTACGGCTAAAGCTAGTCCTAAATCGTACTCGTGGCATTTCTTTTCTTCCTTCCAAATTTTTTTAAATTTAAAACTGGCCCGACCACGGCACGGATACGGTAGGCGTCCAAAATATTCGAAACATTCTGTAATAATAACTTGGATTGTAGGGCTTGATTGAGATAATATTTAAAGTCCACAGCAGCAGAGTCCTGCGGTGCCCAGATCCAGTGGATTACTGCGACCTTGGTTTTGCGGGGATATTTGACGTGTACGTGTTTATTCACACCATACTTTTGACTGATACGATGATGAAGGGGCACGTAAGAGATCTGTCACTAGTAACCTTGATAATTTAATAGAAGGATGTGTAGTACTTACTTGCTGTAGCGACTGTTCCATCAGTTCTGAACGTGACCCCTAAGGGTCCCACGGCACTGTAGCGGAGCCTGAAATATACGACACAGTTGAGCAGTTTAAGGCTATAGTTTTTAAGTGTCATATAGCAGATAATATATATGAGACTTGAAAATCGTACAAGGCGAAAACAGTCCTCCAAATCTCGGTCTACTAAATTTATATTTTGTGAATTCACTCAAGTGACATGTAAATAACAACTAGTAGGTAAGTATATCAATTTCGATATGAGTATTTGATAGTGGTTCAATTCAGCACTGGTCTTGACTTCTTGGTGATAAAAAAGATAAGTAGCGTAATAATAATAATAGCTTTTGCCCGCGACTTCATCGGCGTAAATTTCGGTTATCGCGGACACAGACGAAGTCGCCGAAAAAATTACCCATATCCTGTCATTCAATTATTTAGTTAAAATCGTGATTCGAAACGACACGTGGCGCCATCTATGATCATAAGAACGTTATTGTGATTTCCCTCGGAAACAGCACTATTTTTCGGGATTAAAGGTACCCTATGTTCGTTCCTGTACACCTGGCAACGTATATGCAACAAACAAACTTACTAACAAACAAACAAACAAACTTACTTTCGCATTTATTTCACTAGTTAAGTTAAGTTATTAGTTATAGTTATATAGTTAGGATAGGATAGGATATTACTTAGGATTAGTTAGGATTAGTATAATCTTTATTTCGAGATCAAAGATCCATAATAAAATTAAATGTAACATCACAGAAAAAAAACTTACAACTATAACTAAAACTAATACACATTCACTACACATTCTGCTCTGGATGTTATGCTAAAACTAGTTAATTATTTCTAAGTTAGAACTTATTTCATTTTCTATGAATGATCTCTTTAAACGGGGCTTCCTGTCTCCTACCCTTTTGCTGTGCCTTACAGGGTCCATAATGATCTCAACTATATAATTTACCACCTAAGCATACTATGGAAAAGCAATAAAAATATTGAGTATTGAGTAGTTCTCCGTTAAATCTTCTTCGCAAAGAGCTCTAGCACTACCTACTTTGTAATTCACAAAGATTCCTAGTGATGGAGAAGAATACTTACGCTTCGTTTTGCCTGATGAAGCAATCAGTGCAGCAGACTACTGGCTCATTGTTCTTATAGGAACAAATGTCTGGTAGCTCTGGGATATGGTATTCGTCCACATCGAAACCTGCATTAGCCTGCAAAAGAGAGACAACTGAACTTACTCCTTCATTATTTACTTTAAGTCTTACAGTATGGCAATAGGCTCGCCCCCTATCACATGGGACTTAAACATAACTGGCGAAATGTGGGTGTACTATTGGGTACACCTCTGCCCAACATTTGGTCGTATTGCGACAAAATTGATCAGACCTGGATCGTTATTCTACTCACATATAGGTAGGTCATGGCTGCTGTCGTGCATCGATATATTCCGACACACGTGCCGTTCAAGCCCTTTGTGATGCAGGACTCATCTGAAACAAAGAATATGGATGTAAAACATACGTTACACTGATGTATGTCTCGGCTAGATGAGATAGATCTGAACTTTAAGGCTAGCCCGAGTCATTGGCGTCTGGCACAGGCTTCAGCTTCTCAACTACATCCAGAGGAGAGCCAGGACCTGTTGGAGAAAGCGGGTTGGACGTTTGAAAACGCACCCCATTACTAGATAAATTTCTAGTGAAAACGTTGCAGCCACCGTATAGTTACAGGCTATTACAGGGTACAATCTTAGGGCTGATAACAATATTAGAGGTATATTTTATATTTTTGGACTTTACTGGCTCATCGAAAAGTTCTCCTCTAAAGGAAAAGTCACAAAAGTCAAGGTTTTACTAGTCAACTACTGACACTCAAAATCTATATTAATAAAATGAAGCTGAAGAGTTTTTTGTTTATTTGTTCAAGCAGACTAAAATCTAAAACAACCAGTCGGATTGGAAACAATATTCATTTAATTGTACATTATAGCCAGATTCATAAGGAATACGCATAATATCGCGCCTGTAATCCTCGAAGAGTTAGGCAGAGGTGTAAGTACCCATTAGTGCGCCCACATTTCGCCAGATAAGTCCCATGTAATAGGAGAATAAGGAATAGTATAGCCTATATACCACCACGGTACGAACACAAAGAACGGAATAGTAACCCGTTACTTAATGCGGGTGAAAAATACCACGCGGATGAAGTCGTGGGTAAAAGCTAGTCTATAAAATCAAAGCAAAAGGTTACCCATTCACTTACTGACTAAACACGAAATCCAGAAAACTTCGTTCTTGACTTATGCGCTTTGCACACGGAGCAACTTAAGTTGAGGCAACTAACAACTCTTTAAAAGTTTCATGTAAAAGTTGATAGTTGCTATAACGTTGCTGGTTGCCGCAACTTTTTGGCAATTTGTAAGCAACTTTCATAGCCGAGTTGCCGTATTCCGTTGCCGTAGCAACACTGGCATTGCCGGGCACACGGAGAGGGAGGGAGGGTGTGAAATTGCCCAAAGCGTTGCGATTGACGGTTGAGGAAACCGGCAGCTTTAAGAACCGGTACAATATTAAATTGCTAGTTGCGGCAACTAGCAACTAACTTAGTCATCGATTGCAGCAACTGAAAACTGTTGACGATTGCCGCAACTCGAAACTCGAGTTGCTCTGTGTGCGCAGTCCAATTGAAATGTTTGTAAACAGCTAGTTGCCAGTTGCTGCAATAGTTGCTCTGTGTGCAAAGCGCCTTAAGAAGCTGCAAAATCAGGTAGGTAGTGTAGAGACTCTAGCTGGTTGAGCCAAATACAACCTCTTTCTTATTACTTTTGAAATTAGAATAGAAGAGACAGACGGTGTCGACGGTGTCGACGACTGTCAAGCCAACAATATATATATATATATATATATATATATATATAATCTTCTTCTTATCGTGTGGGTAGTAAGGCCTTACGACCCCACACACCCTAGTGTCAGAGTTTCTAAACCGCCTCAAGGGCCTCTGACATCGTTTGAGTGGAACAGTAAGTCCAGGTTTCCTCACGATGTTTTGCTTCACCGATGCTAGCCAAAAATAATAATAATATTATTTAAAGTTATTAAGTAGTTATATTATGTTATATTAAGTAGTTAGTTATTATCCCGGTACAAGTAGCAACCCACGTCCGGGTGTTACAGCAGTTTACAGGTAACAGACATGAGCAATGTTAATGTTAATCTCAATTTTGGGAAGCACATGTGACTCTCATGTGACTCTCATCTTTAGGGCAAATCACAAAAAAAAATAGTTAGTTTGAGCATGTGATTCGCCCTCTCAAGGTTACAGATTGCAAACTCGGTCGTTGATTGGTGGTCAAGATTGAAATGGAAATTATACATAAAACTCACCTTCGTTTAGATTAAGCTCACACAACACGCAACACAAACAGAAACTAAGCGACAACACCAATATGATGTATTTATTAACCGCCATGTCTTGCGCACACGCCGGTGTGAGTGACGAAGATCTATGTTACACGAAACAAGTTTAATAACAATATTTGTATCCTTGTTTTTTATATCACGTGTGTGATATTCTCATTTTTTTATTTATAAGTGTATGGTGTTTAGTTATCTAGATACATGTTTGGATTCGTTTTTATAAATTGCATTAATTAAACAAGGGGCAGATTTGCATCCTCATTAAAATTTCAGGTCTTAGACTTTGTAAAAGACATAAATTACGACACCTGGACAATACTTACCTATTAATAAATGTTGTTTTTGTTTTCATCAAGCTGATAGTTACATCCTTTTTTTAAGGATGGGAAATCAATGACTTCTTCCACTCTTGGCGGAGTGGAAGGGATGTCAGACTGAATAAACTTACCCGTGTTCCTCCTAATGCCAAAAATCCAAAATCCCTTCTCCTTCCATCCTCTTTTGAACAAAATCCGCAGCCCTGGCAGGCAAGCTACTACATCCTGCAGTATCAGGAGAAATTTTAATACTATAGTATTAAAAGTCAATCTACTTTGCATATTACGACTTTTTACAGTAGAAGAACTGAGTTGCGAGACTTGTTATTTATTTCCAAGATACGTTTTGATAAGGCGTTTGGAAAACAAATGAAACGCAGGTTGAATGTAGTAGTTTATTGATGGGAAAACCTGAAATTAGCCAAAAGTACTTAGCTGGTAAACAACCTGAGTTACCGTTGTATTGTTGGCATCACTTTACATATCCTTCACTTAACCATTTTTCAACCCACAATTTGTCTTGTGATTTTTTTGCTTCCACTTCCTCAGGCCACACGACGCTCTCGATCCAGGGTAAGTAGTACGAGACCCTGGTGTAAATGCCGGCTGAGCCGAGGGTGCCGCAGTCCTTGCCAAATGACGTCACACCTACTATGGTATACTGACACTTGAACTGATGTGTTTGTAGGGGTCCACCGCTGTCGCCCTGTAGTGAGAAAAATCTATTGGAATGCTTTAGGAATGAAACAGGACACGTATATCCTAATGGTTACCTATTCGTTTTACGGTAACCATCAGAATTAAGTAAGATAGGCACCGATCGACCTGTTTAAGAAGAACTTTCTGACGGCAAAGATAAATTATGTCAGACGCGTTCCAGACATACCACAAAACATTAGACGGCAGCGCTTTATATCGCTAATTTAACCCGACCAAGTGAAAACGCTCGTTAACGTCGTATTATTTCGTCACTGTTTTGCTCCTGTGGGTCTTAGCGTGACGTTAAATATAGTTTATACTATTCCCCAAGGAAATGCCTATCAAATACAAAAAAGAAATCGAATACGACTGGCTGTTCCAGAAGTTCGGGCGTTTAAACAAACAAGAAAGATTTTTTATATTCTAAAAGTATAGCTTCGTAATTTGATGCAATTAAAATCTCGCTTTTAACGCAATTTTTTCAATAGTCAGAAACTTATATTCCAAGAATAAGTAATTATGACAGTTTGACATATTTTCTATAGAAAAGCTGTTAAACCGCCAAATTTATCCCTCTGTTATGAATTATTTGTTGATTGAAAATTTAGCCCTTAGTGGTTTACCTCGCAGGTGTCGACCATTTTATCATGATTGCCGTAGCACATCTGTTTTTCATGATCGTATCCATTCTGCAAAAGTCTGCTTGTTTTGTATGTTGTAGCGCATTCTGTTTCATTGTATTCATCTAAGTGAACCTGAAAAAATAATTTGAGCATTATATCCTTGTGCACCGACAGAGATGAGTGAAAGGAGAATGATTTTTTTTTAAATATCTGAACTTACAACTTGTAGTGTGTCTGCCAGAGCTTGTTTGTGACCTAGCCGACCCCAGCCAGAGGCCTCAGCGAAAGGCTTCAAATGGAAGCCTGCATCTACACACGCAGGCAAGAGGTCATTCCCAAAATTGAACCTGAAATATCACAAATTAGACATAAATCTAGTCTTATCTCATTGAGTCAAACATTTTGATCATGTCTCATAACATCTAAAACCTATTTCTTATTATATTTATCAGTTTTTTAAAGAAACCTATCGCTTTCTCAGCGATTGGTCATATTTGATTACAATTATTATCTTATAACCTCAATGTAGATGCAGTTATTCGTACTTACTCGGTTTCTGCCTCCAAGAGCGCAATATCATGGTACTTAGAAGGAGGCTTGTACTCAGGGTGAACTATAATCCTCTTTATTTTATGTATCTTCCAGTATTTCTTTGGATCTGTTCGTTTTAAAATTCCAAGAGCAGCAAATGTTATGCTTCCACTGAAAACATAACAAACATAACAGTCACGATCACTAAGGCGATTCTCACACGACGCCGCTTGTCGCCGCGGAGGGTGGAAGCAGCGAAGCGGATTGTGTAGCGGTGCGCCACGCTGAGAGGCGGAGTGCGCTTGTTCGCGCGGATGAGGAGTCCCCATTATTGTTTTTTCGTTGCGGGACCCAAGACAGTTAATCGTTTCTCTGGGACTCGTCGAGCTTCGTTGCCTCGACGCTTTTCTGGTGGCCTCCACTGTTGATTTTGGCTTTCAGGAGTTGCAGTGGGTGGGAACAGTGTGGCGGGCTTGTCCCCATTACACACACACGCCCTCACATACCCTCAAACACACCCTAACACACATTTTAGGAATGGATGATAAAGAGGTAGCAACAATTTGCTTACTATATGGGATTTTTTTTCATGTCCCAACTACTTAGCATAGTGAATTTTAGTCTCCGAAACCAAATTTTCGACATGAAAGTCCATTTAAAAAAATTACAACACAATCTTATTCCGCAGTGATCTGCGCAGTAATGCGGTAGTCTCGCGTGCTACGCGAAGCGTGTCCGTACAGTCGGGCGGTGTATGTCTGTTAGGCATCATCGATTATCAGACCAATACGACGTGAGATCCGTTTCACCGCTTGCGGATTCGGTGCGCGGTAAACGGCGTCGTGTGATAATCGCCTAAAATCTAGGTTACGTCATAACATACTTTAAATAATATTAAAATGTCGTCAATTTTTAACGATTGACGCTGAAATCGGTCATTCGGTTAATACTACATTTAGAAATGTAGTGAGGATGCTGGACTTACAGTGCTCCAGTCGATGTGCAGTGACCTGCAGTGAGTATAAACCTCTCACTGATCACTGTGCCTCCACAAAGCCACTGCGCAGAGTCCGCGTCGTCTCCGTAACCAAGTAAAGCCTGAAACATAAACAAATGTATGTTTGACGTATGCACTACCATTGAAAACCTTGGGGTTTAAAAATTATGTGTTATTTTGGAAAACATTAGTCATTTTCTATCTCTTTCTCTCTTGAGTGTTTTTCTATTTGTTTATAATATTATGGGAATACTTAAACAATATTTGACGTACCACATGAGGAAATTCCCATCTCTGTGCATCCCGTCCTCCTACGGCCAAAGCAAATCCATATTGATACTCGTGACATTTCTTTTCTTTGTTCCAAGTCTTATTCACATAGAAATTGGCGTTACCACGGCACGGATACGGTAGGCGGCCGAAATATTCGAAACATTCTGTAATAATAACTTCGATTGTAGCGCTTGAATTAGATATTATACAGGGTGTCCGGTTTTCAATGGATTATCTTGAAATGGGTCATGGTAGAACTAATGACTAATCTGGAAAAAAATACAAATAAAAAAAAACCAAGTAGTACCAAAGATATGATTCATTTAATAAGATTCGCTGTTTTTTGTGACCTTTTTTTACATTCTTGTACACCACGACCACGAATTAATGAATTCTGTCGGTTTTTTATTGTTAACGTAATTTACGTTAACTAAGCTGATAGATAAGTAATCAAAAATAGGACTGCTATTAAACGGTTTTGAAAAAAAACAACCTGAACCAAGTTCTTTTGAAAAAAAATCGTGAACAATTTTCTTTTTGAGCAAGTTTAAACGTCCGTAGCTTAAAAAAGATGTATCGAAACACAAGTGAAACGAACCCAAAACCTCATGCTTAGCAGTCAAAAACAGTGTCATTAATATCAAATGCTGTTTTTTATTAAACCCAAATGACCAGATACATTTAATGTAAATAAATATTCTAATATCTCAAACTTTGTTGTTTACCCAAATTCCGCTCCTTTTGAAAACGAATAGCAATAATTCACTATTTACATTAGGTACAAAACTGAATCATACCATTTTGAAATTGGCTATAAACACATAAGTTTTTAAAATTATTGGCCACTTGTGTTTCGATACATTTTTTTAAAACTACAGACGCTTAAACTTTTTCAAAAAGAATTTTTTTCACAATTTTATCCAAAATAACATACTTTAAGTTGTTTTTTTTCAAAACCGTGTAATAGCAGTCCTACTTTTGATTACTTATCTATTAGCTTAGTTAACGTAAATTACGTTAACAATAAAAAACCGACGGAATTCATTAATTCGTGGTCGTGGTGTACTAGAATGTAAAATAAGGTAACAAAAAACAATTAATATTATTAAATTAATCATATCTTTGGTACTACTTGTTTTTATTTTTTAATGTATTTTTTTTCTGAATCGCCTTTAGTTTTACTATCACCCAAGATTCATTCAAGATAATCCATTCTTTACCGGACACCCGATATAACGTCCACAGCGACAGAGTGCTGCGCTGTCTAGATCCAGAGGGTTCCTGCGACCTTTGCTTTGCCAGATGTTTGAGCTGTAACGGTTTATTTACACCATGTTTTTGACAGAAAAGATGATGAAGAAGTACGTAAGAGATCTGTCACTAATCCACACTAATAATATTATAAAGAGGAAAGATTTGTAATTTTGTTTGTTTGTAATGGATAAACTCAAAAACTACTGTACCGATTTTAAAAATTCTTTCACCATTATAAAGCTACTTTATCTGCGAGTATAGGCTATGGTTTATTTTATTTTGGCGCGGACGAAGTCGCGTTCAATAGCTAGTATCCTTGATAATTTCATTAAAGGACGCGTAGTACTTACTGGCTGAAGCGACTGTTCCATCATTTTCGATGAAAACCCCTAAGGGTCCAACGCCATAGTTACGGAATCTGAAATATACGACACAGCGATTGAGGTTCAGTAAGAGATGATGATTTATTTATTTATATTTAAAAGGCTTAAAAACTACTATTAAAGGTCTCTTAACCTAATGCAATATCGCCTATAAAAATATATAGCACACATCATAACATCAACACAAACATAAAATATAAATATAACCAGCAAAACAATACTCAACATGCTAAAAAAATGTCTCGACATGCTAATGATGTGACAATTTTTTGACTCTCCTATTTCCTTACGTAACATAAAAATCGTCAGATTATTGAAATGCACACTTTTCTGCATGAAATTAACTCACAACTTAAATCTGACGCTCTTGATAAGCCAACTACCGTTTTTTTTTTGCTATTCTGTTCGGCTGTTTATTGTGGAGGTACTTAACAGGGTGCAAGGCATCCCCCCTTATATTAATCTGCCGTGCTCGAGTAAATGTATAACTTGTATAAGTCTCTTCTTGGGCTCCCCTAACAGTACTTTGTACGTCATAAAGTTTCCTAGTGATGGGGAAGAATACTTACGGTTCTTTTCCGGTGTCACAATCAGTGCAGCAGACTACTGGCTCATTGTTCTTATAGGAACAAATGTCTGGTAGCTCTGGGAGATCGTATTGGACCACATCGTAGCCTGCATTAGCCTGCAAGAGAAAGATAACTGACCTTACTTCTACATCATTTATTTCAAGTCTTTTTTTTTGACTTGGCAAAAATCATCAAATGAATCCTCTGCCGCCCTCTGGGTGAGGCGGAAGGGACTGTCAGACTTCTACTGACTAAAAAACCACCCTGTTCCTTCAGTTGCACTTTACGTTCCGAGGCCACGGTATCCTGTTAAGACGTCCCGCAACCCCGACAGCTTATTTCACGTCTTACAGTTAAAATTTGAGATTTACCTATTCAAGTTTACTTAGAGTCCCTATGACATTAAGTGTAGTTTGCAAACTATACTACATCAACAAGTATAATCAGGCAGGTACACATGAATGTCATCAAACTTGACACCTACCTAACCTAACCTAACCAGGTAGCTGACTTCGCTTTCCTTATAACAAAAGGTCAGCCTACACTGGCAATATATTATAGATTCCTTGCTAATTACTTGGTTGACATGAAATAGTCCCTACCAAGCCAGCCGCCAAACATTTCGACCTATTGCGACAAAATATTATATCAGACATGGATCATAGCTCTACTTACATATATGTAGGTTATAGACGCTGTCGGACACCGAAATATTCCGACACACGTGCCGTTTAAGCCCTTTGTAATACAGGGCTCATCTGAAACAAAGAATATGGACGTAAAACAATGGTGTATGTCTTGGCTAGATGAGACAGACTTGAACTTTAATGTTAACTCGATTTAGTAACGTCTAGGACAGGTTTCAGCTTCTCGCCTACATCCAGAGGAAAGCCAGGACCCCATGGAAGAAGCAAGTCTGGTTGTTTATGTTTGTAAGCGCACCCACGGCATAAAAGAATATTTCTAGTGCTGTGCAACGTCTTTTTTTAAATAAGAAATAAAAACGTTGTACCCGTCCTATAATAACAGGGTAAAGCGAAAAAAAATGCGATATTTTTTGCCTACCTATTAAGTTTCTACACGGACTTAAGGAAAAGTCACAGAAGTCAAGGTTGTACGAGTCAACTGACATCCAAAATCTATAAAATAAAAGCAAAAGGTCACTCATTCAGTCACTGATTTACAAATTAATACCACGGCACATTAAAAAGAGTGCCGTGGAGCTTCTTGCTCGTTCGTCTCTATAGAGGCCTACCTCCGTTTTGGAATAAGCAACTAGCTTCAGCTTTCGGACTAACTGACCGACTCCTTGAAAATTTAAAAGTGCCTTTAAATGTTCTACATACATAACAATAACAAAAATAAAACAACAATAAAAAAATAGACGCCGAGGCAAAAAAAAAATGGTCTAATTGAAATAGATGTTTTGACTTTGACTTTGAAGGAAGATCTGAAGGAGTAATCGACTGTATCAAAAGTGTCCTTAAGTTTTATAGATACCATGGGAAGGGCAGATGTGGTCTTATGACGGTTGTCGGCTGAGGCTGCTGAATGAGTGTCGGCTGCCATTTTTTAGAATCAGCGTTGTTGTTGTTGGACATGAAACATTTAATAATTGTATTTTTACATCACTGAAAGAATCAATCTTTAGGACTAATCACAAGAATGCTAATTAGCGTGTCATTCGCCCTCTCAAGGTTATTGCAAACTCGATCGATGATTGGTTACGAGTCAAGATTGTATAAAACTCACCTTCGTTTAAATTAAGCTCACACAACACGCAACTTAAACTGCAGCTAAGCGCCCACACAAATATGATGTATTTATTAACCGCCATGTCTTGCGCACACGCCGGTGTGAGTGACGAAGCTCTCAGTGACACAAAACAAAAACAATATGGGTATCTTTGATTTTATATCAGTATGCGTGCTATACAAAATTTATTACCTATTATATATTTTGTGTGAGGTGTTAAGATGTCTAGATACTCTGTTTGGATCCGTTTGTTTAAAACTGCATTAATTATACAAAAAGCTGATTTGCATCTTCATCAAACAGAAGGTTTTCTTTAAAAAAAACAAATAATCAAATACAAATAGGAAAGCAACCTGGACAGTATTAATAAATAGTTGTTTTATTAGTTGTTTATGTTTGGCACTATTTTAGAATACACCCCTTTTAAAGAAATGAATGAAATAGGTAGTGTCGTCGAGTATATCACTGTGCGATCCCTAATTTTTTTATATGAAAAAATAGCCCAAGCACTCTGTGATAACGTAGCTTCCAATTTGTGAAAGAATTTTCAAAATCGGTTCAGTAGATCCAGTGATTACCCCCTGAGACACAGGTTACCACCTAGTTCAGGGGGTAGAATCGAAACTTCTTGGCATCTCACACAGCCACCATTATTATTTTGTAATTTAGTATAGAATATTTTGTTTGGCATTTCGAAAGTAAGTTCCTAAAAATTGCAATCTTTTAGTGGCGAAAAATAACTATTTTATTTTATTTATTAACAACCTCATAAACTTTCCCTCTTTATATTATAATATTAGTTGTATATTTGCATAGAGCAACACAGGCCTCCGGGGTTGCAGGAGGTCTTAACAGGATACCGTGACCCCGGAACGTAAAGGGCAACAGAAGGAACAGGGTGGCTTTTTAATCAGTAAAAGTCTGACAGTCCCTTCTGCCCCACCCAGGGCGGAAGGAGTCATTCAATCAACTTAATCTGCTACTTATATCTTTATAACTTCTCTCGATGCCTAAGTTTTACAACGACGCGAATTCCGGTTCAAAGACTATAATGACGTGATACTTTTTTCAGTCTTGTCTCAAAGTTTTAACATCGAAATCTACTAGCTGCGCCCGTGACTTCGTTCCATTTGTTAGAGTCCCGTAATCAAAGTGTGCCTATTACAAGACTCCATTATTTGTATCTTTTAAATAGTAATAAGTAGACGCTAGAAACTTATATTCTAAAGGCTAACTTTTAATTCGTTATTCATCTTTCAGGAGGTGAAAGTCCCTACTCATGGATGTGATCAACTTTTATCAAGAGACTTACTCTGGTATATGAAAAAAATATGAGCTACTAGCTTTTGTCCGCGACTTCGACCGCGTAAATTTCGGTTATCGCGGACACAAATGAAACCGCGGAAAAAAATTACCCATGTCCTGTCATTTCAATTCGAAACGACACGTGGCGCCATCTATGATCATAAGGACGTTATTGTGATTTCCCTCGGAAACAGCACTTTTTTCGTAATTAATGGTAACCTATGTCCGTTCCTGTACACCTGGCAACGAATATGCAAAATTTCAGGATGACCGGTTCAGTGGCTTAGGCGTAAAATGGTAACAAACAAACTTACTTTCACATTTATAATACTAGTTAGGATTTCATACATTATGATACGTGGATCTTTGACAGTCGTTACCTACGCACCTATTACCCAGTTAACCAATCTTACCGTATTACCCAGTCACTGGGTTATGCAGGTCAGATAAGCAGTCGCTCCATGTAAAATACTGGTATTCAGCTGCATCCGGTTAGACTGGAAGCTGACCACAACATAGTTGGAAATAGGCTAGGCAGATTGATGAATAAAATTATAATATAAATTAACAAATTTGAAATCCTGTTTACAGCTTTTTGTGTTGACGTTTTTTTCGTAGGTAGTCAGGTTTTAGTTTTTTGATTAAGAAGATACCTACCTACTACGTCTGTATGATTTCTTTTTATGTTTTCTGAGGATATTAAAACAAAACTGCTCCTAAGCAAAACATTATCAACAATTTATGCGTACATAATTATATGACAGAAAAGTTACTTATTTTACAATTACCTATGTGGCACATTCCACAAAATAAGATTGGCAAAAAAAATGCTCCCTGCAATCCCAGATACTTACGTTCAGTGGTTCTGGCGAGATTAAGTAACATCCATTCATCCAGCTCGCGTATCCGCTAGCATGCTCTTAGCGACTTCAACGCACAACTTGAGTATGCAAATCAGCACTTTGTATAATCAATGCAATTTACTTATAAGGAAAATGGGATCCACATCTATACACTATACCTATAAACAAATATTAAATAGGTAAACAATAATGTATAGCACGCACAACTATATAAAAATAAAAATATACCTACATATTATTGTCATTAAACTTGTTTTGTGCAACTGAGACTCTGTGCACCGTCACTCAGACGCAGTGTGCGCAAGACATGGCGGTTAACAAATACATCATATTCTTGTGGGCGCTTAGTTTCAGTTTAAGTTGTGTATCGTGTGAGCTTAATCTAAACGAAGGTGAGTTTTTATACGTATTACTTTGACTCGCGTTTGAAATTAATCTTAATTGCAATCATGACGTGTAACCAATCAACGGCCGAGTTTACAATTTGTAACCTTGAGAGAGCGCATCGCAAGCTAAAACTAGTTTTCTTGTGGTTTGGCCTAAAGATAGATTGTTTTAGAATAGTGCTCGTAGCCGGCGTGCTTGTATGGAAATTGATGAGGCGAAAGGAGTATGTAAGGATCGTAGCAGGTGGCGTTCTGTAGTTTCTGCCTACCCCCATGGGATAAAGGCGTGAGTTTATGTATGTATGTGTAGTTTAAATGATATGAAAAGGCATCAATGAAAGTGTCCTTTCTCTTCGTCGTCCCCTCCGTCTTTTTACAGAGACTGGTTGTTAATATTGATTTAAACTTCTATTATCCCTACGCCCCTGTACTGTTCTATACACCCATTAGCACATTTTATTGCTACCATAAACAGTGATTTCATACCAAAAATAAAAGTAATTTCTTAGCAAAAATTTTAGCCTAATGTTATTTAGTTTAATGGGAAGTAACATTTTTTTTTGTGGGGACACTCATCACATGAACACATGGACTGCCTCCACCTCGGGAAAGGCGGAGCGGTGTCGGACTGCCCCCAAGTCCGCCGCCTGTAGGCCCCGTTTCATGGTGGCCGGAGATCGTTTTGCGCCCTACGGCGCCTAGTGCGTCTACTGCGGGTAGGGTGGGAGGAAGTAACTTCCGTCTCCTGTTCCGCCGCCTCTTTAGCGGCCATCACCTCCTCGCAGAATTGGCCAATTTTGCCGCTTTATAGGTCAAGAACTACGTTTTCGGCATTTCGTGTTTAAGTCAGTAAGTGAATGAGTATACACAAACAACCAGACTTGCTTCTTCCAACGGGTCCTGGCTTTCCTCTGGATGTAGTCGAGAAGCTAAAGCCTGTGCCAGACGCCACCGACTCAGGCTATGCTTTAAGTTCAGATCTATCTCATCTAGCCAAGACACACGTAATATGTATTTTACGTCCATATTCTTTGTTTCAGATGAGCCCTGCATTACGAAGGGCTTGAACGGCATGTGTGTCGGAATATTTCGATGCGTGTCAGCATCCTTGACCTACCTATATGTAAGTAGAGCCAGGTACCAGAAACCAGCGGTATCCAGGTTTGATCTATTTTTTTGCAATAAGTCGGAATGGTAGGCAGCTGGATAGGCATGTCAGCCACGTAATTATCAAGCTATCTTCATTTCCAGTGTAAGCTGACTTCTCGTTACAAGGAAAACCTATACAATACGAGGTCAGCCACATGGTACTACTACTGCTAATGTGTCAAGTCTACTTGCTGGTTTAATAGCTTGCGGACTAAAATTCAAATACTTTTTGACACTTCGTATTTTTTTATAATTTTCTTGAGATTCAATTTTAACTGTAAGACGTGAAATGATGAGTTTGTTTAGTTATCTTTCTCTTGCAGGCTAACGCAGGTTACGATGTGGTCGAATACGATCTCCCAGAGCTACCAGACATTTGCTCCTACAAGAACAATGAGCCAGTAGTCTGCTGCACTGATTGTGACATCAGCCAAGAAGAACCGTTAGTATTCTTCTCCAACACTAGAAGATTTTTAAGTACAAAATAGGTAGCAGAGCTCCTTGTGAAGAAGCTTGAACGGGGAATTGGTTTTAGCATAACGTTACATGTATTATTATTATATCTTTTTATCACTAAGAAGTCAAAACCAGTGTCAAATTCAACCACCATAAAATACCTTTACTCATTTTGAATATATAATTATTATTTACATGTTACTGAGTGAATTCGCAGTAGTATTATTATCTAGCCATACCTACATGTATATAAAATGCTTTGTCCTAAAAGACAAATCAACGCATAACCTAAACTGCTGATCGTGGAGACCTGAAACTTGGATGGTGTGCTCTTTGTATGACGTAGCCATCCGATAATAAATTTTATTTTATTTTATCGAGATTTGTTGAGTGTGATATATTTTTATTATGTGGAGGTGGAAGGGTGTGTGTGTGTCGCAAGGTCAACGCTTTAGGTTACGAGACCTTTTATGGACGTTTTTAAGACTTTTAAATATGGAAAAATAAATCATCATATACTTAGTAGACCCTTAATTGGTGAATTTGTTTTCACTTTGTATGATTTATTTCCAAATCTTTCTTGCGTAATGGTTATAATAGTCCTGCGCTCAAACTTACTGAACCTCGATCGCTGTGTCGAATTTTTCAGGTATCGTGACCATGCCGTAGGACCCTTCGGGGTCATCGTCGAAACTGATGGAACAGTCGCTTCAGCCAGTAAGTACCTACGTATGCTTTAGTCAAATTATCAAGGATATTAGAGACAGATCTCTTACATGCCTCTTCATTATCGTTTCTGTCAAAAATTTGGTGTAACTAAATCCTAACACTTCAAACATCCCCGAAAATCAAAAATCTCGCTAGATCTGGACAGCGCAGGACTCTGCCGTTGTGGACTTTAAATAATATCTTAAGCCCAACAAAAGAAGGAAAGAATATAAATGTTTATATTTTAGAATGATCTACACCGACCTTAAGTTTCTTCAGAAAGGTCAGGTGCGCAATACTCGTTACTGGCGTTCATTGTATGACGAGATGTATAAACGTGGACGAGGTGAAAGGAGTATGCAAGGGTCGTAGCGTCGGTGGCTTTCTGTGGTTTAAGCCTACCCCCATCGGAAAAAGGCGTGAGGTTATGTAACTATTTATTATTATGTCATGCATTACTGCCTCGTTGGTCTAGTGGTTGCAAGCGCGACTGCTGTGCATGAGGTCTTGGGTTCGATTCCCAGGTCGGGCAAAGTGATATTGGGTTTTTCTATCAGGAATTTCTCAGTAGCAGCCTCGGAGTCTGGATTTGTGCCCGGTTGATGGCAATAGGCTCGCCCCCTATTTCATGGGACTAAAAATATAACTAGCGAAATGTGGGTGTACTAATGGGTACACCTCTGCCTAACCCTTCGGGGATTACAGGCGTGATGTTATGTATGTTATGTCATGCACTACAGTCGACGTTATTATTACAGAATGTTTCGAATATTTTGGACGACTTCCGTATCCGTGCCGTGGTCAGGCCAATTTCCAAGTGAAAAAGGTTTGGAAGGAAGAAAAAAAATGCCATGAGTACAGTTTTGCAATAGCTTTAGCCGTAGGAGGCCGGGATGCAGAACGATGGGAATTTCCCCATGTGGTATGTCAAATATTATTTAAGTATTCCCTTAGATACATTAAAAAGGAGATTCAAGTTTTCCACAAAAATGTGAAAAATCACCTCAGTTTTAAACCGTTATGATATATTTCAATGGCAGTGCATTAAAGATACACTTCCTTATGTTTCAGGCTTTACTTGGTTACGGAGAAGATGTGGATTCTGCGCAGTGGCTGTGTGGAGGCACGGTGATCAGTGAGAGATTTATCCTCACAGCTGGTCACTGCACATCGACTCGTGCGCTGTAAGTCCAGCCTTTCCTTTACATTTCTTATTGTGTCCTTCACCAATTTCAGTGTGGATGGTTGAAAATTGACAGCACTTTAATGTTATTGAGAGTGGTGTGTGTGGTATATGTTGGTTCCTATTAAGATGGTTGAGCTAAGTAGTGCTGATCCACGCGGAATATTCGTGAACTAGCGCTGTCAATTAGGATTGGTGATCTCTTAACTGCCATAGCATATCTTTATTCTTTTTATATTTTGTTATTATTGTTTTATATTCTTCTTCAATGTTTTCACAGATGTGTTTCACAGTGTGTTGTAGAAGCAACAAAAATATTGTAACCAGGATTTGGTAAAAACCTTATTAAAAAAAGTGCAGTCTCTTGTGTCTATGGAATTTCTTGCTCGTTCTTCTCCATAGAGGCTGAGGCCTCCGTTTTGGAACGAGGAACTAACCAACTAGCTTCGCTAAGTGACCGACTCCTTGAGAATTCAAAAGTGCCTATAAATATTCTAATTGACCAAATTAGGTTTCGTTACATTAAAACAATGTTTTCAGTGGAAACATAACATTTGCTGCGCTTGGAATTTTGAAACGAACAGATCCAAAAGAATACTGGAAGATACATAAAATCAAGAGGATTATAGTTCACCCTGAGTACAAGCCTCCTTCTAAGTACCATGATATTGCGCTGTTGGAGGCAGAAACCGAGTAAGTACGAATAGCTGCATCTACGTTGGAGTTACGAGATAATAAAGTGATCAAATATAAACAATTGCTGAAAAAACGATGAGTATAAAGTTCATCATTTAACTGAAAAAACTGTTAAATATAGCATACTCGTAAAGTGAAATTGAACAGATTGTAATCTAAATTTGAACTAAGTTTTGGATGGGTTGAGACGTGGTAGAAATGTTTGATTCACTGAGATGAGACTACATTTATGCCTATTTTATGATATTTCAGGTTCAATTTTGGCAAGCACCTATTACCTGCATGTCTAGATGCAGGCTTCCATTCAAAGCCTTACGCTGAGGCCTCGGGCTGGGGTCGTCTAGGTCACAGACAAACTCTGGCAGACACACTGCAAGTTGTAAGTTTAGATTTAAAAATGGTCATACCAAATTAAAAATTACAAGAGAAACCTAAAGTCGATCAAATATTAATTCAATTTTACCCATACATAGTTTCTCGACTTAATATTTTTTTTTACAATATTGGGTCTGGTTGCCGCCATATTGAATTTTGATTACTGTCATGATTTTGTCAACTTAATCAACTTATTTTTTCAGGTACACCTAACTGAATACAATGAAACTGAATGCGCTACAATATATCAACCACACAGACATTTGAAAAATGGATACGATCATGAGAAGCAGATGTGTTACGGTGATCATGATGAAATTATTGACACCTGCGAGGTAAACTACTAAAACACATATTTGAATTGTAATTAATTACGAATCTATACTTTTATTTAAATAGCCAGATGCCTATGGAGTATATAGGCTATGTAACATCACGCTATAACCCAAGGGAGCAAAACAGTGACCAGCGACGTAACATGACGCGGGTGAATTCGCGGACAGAAGCTAGTAGTTTTATAAACAGATCAAAACTTCAATGATTTCCTACTACAATCCGTTCTTAAGTACTTACTAAAATAATTCATCTTAAAAGTAATCTTGGAAGTTAGAATTCCGGTTTGGCACAACGTAGTCAATGTCTATATTGTGTGTGAGTATTGCAGTTGTTTCTGGACCATGATCAGTTCTCTCAAGTTTCACTACAGTTATTTCTGGGTAGACATTAATAGTCATGATCAGCAGAAGCGTAGCGTACCTTGGCTGGGCCCCGTATAAAAATTTGTTTGGGGGCCCTTAGAAAGGGTAAAGATTTCTCAAAAAAGACATTTTTTTTGCATAATATTAAAAGAAATATTTATTCATCATAATTATCTATCTTTCATATTTTTAAAAACAATTCAAATTAAATATTAACTCTCCTTGCCTTTTTTTCGGCGAACTGATTAATTAAATCATTCATAGCTGATGATGACTTTAGTTTTTCTAGTTCCTGCCTCTATGGACAATAGTGACAGGTCTGACAGGCGTTCCTGTCCCATAGAATCTTAAATAATTTTTTATCAGTTTTAATTTCAAGTAACTTCTTTGGGAAGTTTTTATTAATTTTTGCTTACGCACTTTGGGGGCCCCCGTAGGCCAGGGGCCCCGTATAATTGATACGGCAGATACGGCGGTAGCTACGCCCCTGATGATCAGCTCTCTCAAGTTATGCTGCAACCACATCATAATCTTTCATCCTTCAGTATTAAACAGAGTGCGGAAAGACACATCACAAAGCCATGCTGTACAGCAAAGAGAGAAGATAAAAATATATTTGTGAAACGACTTTTGGTGTGAAAAATCACTGATTGTGGTAGCGTGCAATAGAACGCATGCAAAACATTGTGCTTAGACGATTAACACACGGCACCGCGCACTGTTGCGGTTGACGGCGAAGCGAATCTCATGTCGCATTGGCTTCTGAGAAATCCGTTATCTGAAGCCTAATACACGTACACCGCCCTCCGCGGCGAAGCGCGGTGCCGTGTGTTAATCGCCTTACCTTCTAAAGTTAATCACATTATGAAACGTAAAAGTTGGAATCTTTAAATATATCTTCGTCACTAGAAAGTTCTCGATACTTAAACAGGTCGATCGGTGTACCTACCTTCCTTGATTCTGATGGTTACCATATCATGAATCGGTGACTATTAATATACATGTGTCCTTTTTCCATCTCTCCATTGATTTAATGGATTTTTTTCACTACAGGGCGACAGCGGTGGACCCCTACAAACTCATCAGTTCAAATGTCAGTATACCATAGTGGGTGTGACGTCATACGGCAAGGACTGCGGCATCCTCGGCTCAGCCGGCATGTACACCAGGGTCTCGTACTACTTACCCTGGATCGAGAGCGTCGTCTGGCCTGAGGAAACTGAAGCAAAAATGAAAAAGAATAAACAATGGTTGGATAAATGGTTAAGTGAAGGGAATTTGATGAAAACAGTCACGGCTGACGCTTTATAGATACGAAGGAGCTTGGAACTTATGTGAAGTGACACCTACACTATAAAAGGTAACTCAGGTTGTTTACCAGCTAAGTACTTATGGCTAATTACAGGTTTTCCTATCAATAAACTATTACATTCAACTTGCTTTTCATTTGTTTCCCAATCGCCTTCGTGTATCTAATTAGTAGAGAGTGAAAGGGAATCGTCCATCGTGTATGTATAGTATGGACGTGTGATGAAGAGGTGATAGTCATATGACTGAAAGAGTTATTAATACAAAATTGCATCTTCTTTATACCTAAGAAGGAGATACATAGACCAGACCAGAGCTGCCGTTCCCGATTTCGTAACTAGCTTTTATAGATCGATTTGAATGGAGATTTGCAAGAGCGAGCTTGCTCGGATTTTTGCTGGTAGGGATTTTGATTTTTGGTAAAAGGTTAGTAGTTGGTGTAAAAGGCTTTTTGTCATGCCACAGGCTGACAGCGGTGAACCTCCCCAAGTTGACATTTCCGGAAGCTTGTACACAGTCAGTGATGGAGTTGACAATGGTGACTGGTGCGATTGACAAGAACTGCGACATCCTCGGCTCTAGCTAAAATCACACTAATATACATACTTTGACTTTGACTTTTCAAACTTTAAGTGAAGTTTTTATTACGTTATTTAGTCATCAGGTTTAACGACTTCCAAAGAGTGATCACAAAACAATTGCTTGAGGTTGTGTCATACTTTAGTTATACAAATCCAATGGACTGGGCAATTTATAAAAATCACAAAATTCATGCTTTTACCGTAACTATAACAATCACAATGAAGTAATAATAAAGTAGCAATATTATTTTACACGCAAAAACCATGTCTCGCTAATAAAAGCGTGATAAAAAATAGCGAAAATTAATTTGAACCTAGTTTGCAGTATTAGTCTCGGCGCGCGCGCATTGTGCGCTTTACGCATGCGCGAAAAACATGGCGGTGTATAAATTTATTGTTATAATTTACACCTTAAATTGTTTATGCTGTGGATTGTGCCAACTCAACCTAAGTGAAGGTAAATCAACGACAAAATGGTGATATTTGTCATTTTAAAAATGTTCTAATTTTCATTTTAGTTGGTAGGTCAAACTATGAGAGGGCTGTGTGCAGCAGTGGATGATACTAATCTGGATGGTGAGGTATGACGGGGATGGTTTGTATCCTATAAAAGATTATTGGTTTGTACCTAAGCATATGATACTCTCCAAACCAATTTGGGTCACGGCGGTCAATCTCAATGAAAACTAGTCAAGTACTTACGCAGGAGATATTATAGTACACAAGTAGGTATGTGCGTAAACACAGGTGCAATCTCTCTTCCCTCACTCGCATAGTCCGGTGGGGTGGTAAACCGACACGATCGCGGAGAGATCAGACGCAGAACCAACAGCTTTACGTGCCTTCCGAGGCACAGTGATATCACACCACCAACTACCGAACTCCGGGATGCTACTGAGAAATTCCTAATAGAAAAACTCACAAACGCTTTTAGACCGACCTACCAGTTACGCTTACGACCACGAGACCAACAGAATAGGCAAGCATAATGGTACTTAGCACGACCATTTTCGAGGAATGGCGAGGAAGATGGCTAATACAAAACAAAGTCTTTCCCGCCGCCTGTATGCTTAAATCTTTTGAACTACGCAATGGATTTTAATACTGTTTTCATCAATAAATAGAGTGATTCAAGAGCAGGGTTTATACGTATAGTTAGTATCTACAATGTACCCAAGCGAAGTCGGGGCTGGTCGCTAGTGTACACTAATAATATTTTAAAGAAGAAAGATTTGTATTATTGTATGTTTGTAACGAATTAGCTCAAACAATACTCGACCGATTTCAAATTTATTTTCGCCATTAGAATATTACATTTTCGTATTATAGTGCACAAGTGCGTGTGCAAACATAGGGGCACTTCCTCTTTCCTCACTCGCATGGGGAAGAAGCAGCCGCTGAGAAACAGCGGGACGAGGCGAATAAGCAGAAGGTTTAACACTGCTGTGGTTTTAGCCAGTAAGGGTCATGCCCCTACATCATCCTCACGACTGAAGAAGTCCAGAAAAAAAAAGCACAAGCTACGCCATAGTGTTATACAATTGTTGAATGTTGCAGGCTCTCCTTGCACCACCAAGAACGGCAACACCGGCACGTGCGCCAGACTGTTCCGCTGCGCATCAGCTGTTTTGACATACCTCTACGTGAGTATGAGCCGTGGAAACACGGAAACACATTACCGAAATACGTTTTAAATTCGACGTACCTAACGGCGTGTTGTATAATATAATCAATTCCTAATTTCAGCGCAATGCGGGCTTCACAGATGACTTGCACGTGCCAACGCTGCCTGAAATATGCTCTTACAGAAACGAGGAGCCCGTGGTTTGCTGCACTGATTGTGTGTTCAGTGGAAATGATGAGTCTGTATCCACTTTCTATTATTATTAATGAAATCGGTCTATGCCTCCTGTTGGTCTATCGTGAACTTATTTGAGTTACAACCTTAGTCTTAAATTCCGTTTCAACTAAAGATAAGGTCGTCTTAGGTCGTTTATGGGGAGTCAAAACCTATGGGGGACTTCCCGTTGACCTAGAATCATGAATTTGGCAAGAATCAATTTAATGCCATGTATCACAAGTACAAACCATGTATATTTGTACATGAAAAAATATAGTTACTTTTGTTGCGATTATAAACTTTACTTCTACACAATGCCTATACGCACTCCAATCTAGTTTCACTTCATGTTCCAGGTTTAAAGACTCCGCAGTTGCGCCGTATGGGATTCTAGTCAGTAGGCATGGTCCGAAAGCTTGGCAAAGTTAGTATATTGAAACGATCGACAGGTAAAATATAATGGAACAAACAAATTATAATAACACTTAATGTATGTCTTATGTACAAGAAAATAAAGTTGACATTCATTCATACAGAATAGCGCTGCAGATTACGAATTCTGAGATATGACGTATTTATTTTCAGAATGTTTAGATTACTTCCAGAAACTGCCATATCCTTGTCACGGAAAAGGTGTTGTGAAACTCAGCAGGAGTTGGATAGAAGCCAAGCAATGCCATAACGCCACTTTAAATATCGAGGTGACTGTAGGTGGTCAGGATCCTCAACCATGGAAGTTCCCACATCTGGTACGTACCTTTTCAATTTTTGTTCCCGTTTAAACATTCTTTTTTTTTTGTTATTTGCTTTTTCCATCATTCATTTCTGAGTAGCAGCCTCTGAGTCTGGATTTGTGGCCGATTGATGGCAATACGGTCGCCTCCTATTATATGGGACTTAAATATAACTGGGCGAAATGTGGGTGTACTAATGGCTACACCTCTGTCTAACCCTTCGGGGATTACAGGCGTTATGTTATGTTTTTTTTTAACGGTTATTTTTACATAATAAAGTGAGCCTTCAATTTTATTTATTTGAAAAGATTATTAAATAATATTTGGCTAAACTAGGAGCCTTAAGCTTGGATGAACCACACACCATAAACACGCTCACTCCTCACTAAACATCAGCTGGTCTCCTCTCCGTATCCAAATAATCCCGTATTCGTAATTGAACATGTCTTTTTTACAGGCTCTGCTTGGGTACGGCGACACAATAGGTGCAGCGCAGTGGCTCTGCGAGGGAACAGTGATCAGCGAGAGGTTCATACTGACTGCTGCACACTGCACAAACGCCGGGGTATTGTAAGTCTACATCATCTTCATCATCATTTCCTCCGAACAACGTCCACTGCTGGACATAAGCCTCCCCTTAGGATAACCGTCGCTATGACCAGTCCTGCGCTATCCGCGGCTGGCTGTGACCTTCATCATACATCATCAGATACCATGCAAAAAAAAATTACAAGCTTTCTATATTACACTACAACACGTTGTATTCATCGTCTCCTTTAATGTATTAGTTAAGTCCGCCTTTGTACAATGCATTTTTTTACATGAGCATAAAGTTTAAATAAATAGCTAATGCAAGTCTTGAATGGCTATCTGATTTTGAACCGATTTAAAAAAAAAAAAGGTTATCGGTTAAGTAAAATAAGCGTCTAATACTAAGCGTGTCTTACATAAACAAAGGCAAAAATAGTAGGTTTGATAATTTGGCGTTACGTTGCACGTTGTGTACACTAATAATATTATAAAGAGGTAAAAATAGAATAAATAGTATTTTTGTTTGTTTGTGATGGATAAACTCAAAAAGTACTGAACCGATTTTAAAAATTCTTTCACCATTAAAAAGCTACATTATCTGCGAGTAACATAGGCTATATTTTTCTTTATTTTTGGGCGGACGAAGTCGCGGGCAAAAGCTAGTGTTTTAATAATTGTAATTAAGCAACAACTACATACATTGCTACATCGATTACAACTGTTCATTTAAATAACTCAATACAGCATAATTATCTGTTTTTCAGTGGCACGATTGCGTATGCTGCACTTGGTCTTCAAAATTATGTCGATCCAGAGAAAAAGTGGAAGATTTACAACATAAAGAGACATATAATACATCCCAAATATAACGAACCTTCGTGGTACCACAACCTCGCATTATTGGAGACAGAAACTGAGTGAGTAGGCGATGAATTTTAATGAAGTTTTTTGATATTTTGCTATTCCGAAAGAAATCTCCTGTGGTGAATTTAGGTAAAGTGAATTAAGGTGAGCTGTCATCCCACTAAATACTAGGAATTTATAGCTCACCTCACCCTCACTGACCGGACAGAAACCAGCTGATTCATGAATTGCCTGTGACATCGCTAACTGGTGACACGACTTGTTTATTCATTACAAAAGATTTACTACTACCAGAGCTAAAATCTAAACGCATTGCAGCAGATTATGTCACATGAACCCAATAGCTATATGACCAAGTTATAAATCTCATATTATAATTTGACCCACAGAATACGTTTTGATAGTGACATTCTTCCGGCGTGTCTGGATGTCGGTATGCATGATATATCTAGAGCAGAAGCAGCTGGCTTGCTTCTCTCGAATAAGAATGAGAGCGAGACGAAAGAAGTTAAGCCACCGACAGCCAGAGACATGCAAACGGTAAGAGCGAATTGTATTAACTTAAAACAATATGCTAATGTAGCAAGCAAAGAACAAGTAGGTACCAGTTCTTCAGTTCCTCAGGATATTCTGCGGCATTGTCGCACAGCCTTGATCACCAGACAAAGATTTGATAGATTTAAGAGAATTTTCATAAGAAAAAAATGTTAATAATGTCTCTAATAATGTTTTCAATGTGTAACAAGTAGTAACAACTAAACAGACTTTTAAACTTTGCTCGTAATTTCTCTCTGATAAAGACACTTTATTTATTTATTTTTCATACCCAAAGCTGTAGATAACATACATAACATCACGCCTGTAATTCCTGAAGGGTTAGATTAGCAGAGGTGCACCCAAATTTGGACAGTTATGTTTAAGTCCCATATAATAGGGGCAAGCCAATGCAACAGGGTACAAATCCAGACTCCGACGCTCCTACTGAAAGTCCTGATGGAAAGACCCAACAACACTTTACCCGACCTGGGAATCGAACCCAAGACCACATGCTCAGCAGTCACGCTTTGCGACCACTAGACCGACGAGGCAGTTGCAGCTGAAGATAGAACTGAAATAGAAATGGGATACCTATCTACTTTTTTTGAAAAGTTCAATTGATGACACATATTTAAATAAATACTGCCTTCATTATTAATATTGTATTTTCTGGTTCCAGGTATTCCTAGATATATTAGATCAAAAAGTGTGCAACACCGTATACAAGCCAGACAATAATCTCATGCGCGGATACGACCATAGGATACAAATGTGCTACGGAGTGCATAACAAGACTGGCGAGACTTGTAAGGTACTTACACCCGGTTTCTGGCAAGAATTTATTTCGTGGATAACTGATGACGTTAACGTTATTTCGTGATATTTTCTACTAAGAGCATCTAAGAGGTTTTCTTCTAACTACCTATCCTCGTGTCACGAAGTGATTATTATGTATATTAACTAGCTAGCCCACAACTTCGTCCGCGTAGATGAGTAAAATAGTTCGCATTGGTTTTTTAATTAGATTTTTACGTTAAACTGACTTTTTGAAACTTTTTCACCTCCTAAGTGGTAGGATTTCTGAAAATCCTTTCGTATCCGATGCCTATGTCATATAAAAAAACACCTTCCAAGTTTCAGGTTTCTACGATCAGCGGCTTAGGCTATGCGTTTATCCGTCAGTCCTTCAGTCATTCAGGACATAGCATTTTATATGTATAGGTAGATCATTGACTAAGTGTCGCAGAACTGCACCAAGAAAAAACAATAATGAAATAGTAAAGCATAGAAAAGAACTGCAAGAAGTAAATCTGAGAGATGATGTTCCGGGTGCATAATCCGAACTCAACCTTTTCGCCAACTGGTTGGCGAAAAACCTGCTTACTTTTAGTGTTGACTGTTCACAGCGCATCAGCGGTAGTCCTTTACAAATAGATCAGTTCAGATGTCAGTATACCGTGGCTGGCGTAACGGGGCATGCTGCAGATTGTAGTAAACCAGAAGTACCTGACATCTACACCAGGATACAGAGCTACGTACCCTGGATCGAGAGCATCGTATGGCCAGACCAAGACTGAACAATTTTGTAACTAAGTACCTATTCAATAAAGTAATGTTTAGATTGTTAACTGGTTTAAAGATATCGTTTTAATTTCTACATTATTAGTACTACAATGTGTGCTTCAACATTAAATAGTTTCTTATTCACACAGTCTTGAAATTGTACCAAGTGTACATCAATTACTATAAACTATCACAACTATTGTGTCACTTCTTTAAGGTAGCTAGTCATGGGATTCTATTTAACTGAAGTCTCATAAACAAACAAATAAAAAATCTATTTTGATTTCTTACAGCAGCTATTCTGTTAAGATCTCTTTCTATGAGTGTATTTGATGGGAGCTTGAGATGATCTGTAATTCCACCTGCTAGCTCACCTCCAGCTTACCTATCAAGAATACCCGCTGTACCTATGTTCATCGGGACTTCATACGTTTAGAGGCTCTTTAACCTTATGTTAATTCCAAAATATTATATTTTTCTACTTCAACACAATTTATTCATAACTGCTCCGCTCTCATGGATGGTGCGTGATGTTTTAAAGTCTATGCTATTCCTCATGAATCTAGCTATCATTATACAGTTTTTTTTTTTCTAATCTGAATGGTACTTCCAAAGATAAACGCTATAAACAAACAAAAAAATATCTTCGGTTTAATTATAAATATTTAAATTTAGTATAAATTAACTACTAGGGAAATTATTATAGGAATAGCTGATGTTTGTGAGGGGTGAGAATGGTTGGATTGTGTGGAATTGATAGATGTAACAAAATAAGATGACAGTTTGAAAGAGGTAGTCATGAATTTGGATAATACTAAAAGATTTTTAGCTAAAGTCATAGCTTTTGACACTATCTTCTAGTTCATAATTATTACAAACTCAATTTAAAACTGCTTAAACTATTTTAAACTGCCCGGTATGAGTCATGATTATTAGTCTCAAAAATCTGGCTATCATAAGCATATTTCAAAATATTTTCATGTCTTTCATTTTTTTATAAATCAAACAGATTATAGAAATGGGTCATTAGGTCATATAGATTTTAAGTTTATTTAAATATTTGTTGTACAATATAGATACATTAGAAGAGATCTTAGTGTCACCAGTTAGCCTGGCTAAAATTACAAGAACAGGTAGAAAGGTAAGACGTTAAGAAGGTAATACAAAGCTGGGCCATTTTTGAGGTATCAGACAGAAAAGATATCTCTTTCATGTGACAGCTGCTTTTTATATGCTTTACAAGATATTGTAAATTTATACCTAGTTAGTTAACATATATTTTGGCCCATGGAATATGTGTGGCAACAACAAATAATGTTATTTTGAAGAAAATCAATATATATAAAAAGACATTTTATGCATCATTGACGTCTCTTACAATTGTAAATGGTACGCGATGATATCCACCGTACTTACGGAGTTAAACTAGCTTCCACGTAATTGCGATCATTGCTAGCAAATCGGCTGACAGGTTTTAGGCTTTTATTCGTAGCTGGAATAGCGGTTAAGCCTTTATAACCCGACTTGAAGGCGTCATCTGACTTTTCATCGTAAAAACTATCTTCATCATTCAATTCATTTCGGGGAAGAGCTTCACGTCCGAACAAGCGAATGCCTCCATTAGCACCTCCGCCGAATCCAAAGCTACCACCTGCACCCCCGCCTATGCCAAAGCCTCCTCCTGCACCTCTGCCTACTCCAAAACCTCCACTTGCTGCTCCGCCAAAGCTAAAACCTCCACCTGCAGCTCCGCCTATGCCCATGCCTCCACTAGCACCTCCGCCAATGCCAAAACCTCCACCTGCTGCTCCACCTATGCCCATGCCTCCACTAGCACCTCCGCCTATGCCAAAACCTCCACCTGCAGCTCCGCCTATGCCCATGGCTCCATTAGCACCTCCACCTATACCGATGCCTCCACTAGCACCTCCACCTATGCCAAAGACTCCACTAGTACCTCCACCTATGCCAAAGCCTCCACTTGCACCTCCCTCTATGCCAAAGCCTCCACTTGCACCTCCCTCTATGCCAAAGCCTCCACTTGCACCTCCCTCTATGCCAAAGCCTCCACCGCCACCTCCGCTTATGCTAAAGCTTCCACTGCTACCTCCATTCAAGTCAAAGGCTCCACCTCCACCACCGCTCACGATAATAGATTCACTTGTTTGCTTTCCATAGTTTGCATCAAATTTCTTTTTTTCTCCAAAGCTGTATGTCTGAGACTGGGAATTAATTTGTCCCTGACTATGAGCTTGAACATTTCCGTTTACGTGGCCTTGCTGGTGACCATTAACTTGGGCTTGGAACTTAATTTGTGATTCCAGTGCTTGGGCAGCAATTTGGTTTTGTATCATAGTCTGAATTTTGTCTTGCTGAGCTTGAAGAGCTTTGAGGTAAGCTTCGATGTCAAATTGCCCATCAGCTTGTACATTAGTGTTGATATGGATGTTATTATTTTTAATGACTTTAATGGAATCTTGAATTTTTTTTAAAGTTTCCTGGTTCATATCCTCAACATTAAAATTGCTATTGTTTTTCATAATATTGTTAATGATGTTCAAATCGAATGTTTTAGAGTCTTTCTTGAATATATTCGCATCAAAGTTATTGATTTTTTTTAAAGATTCCAGGTTATCCTCATAATTAAAATTGCTATTGTTTTTCATAATGTTGTTAATGATGTTCAAATCGAATGTTTTAGAGTCTTTCTTGAACATGTTCACATCAAACTTATTAAAATCCTTAACTTTAAAAATTTTGGCGTCTTGTTGTATTTCGTTCATATCAAACTTATTATCAGTATTAGTATTGATATTTAAATGACCTTCATTATTAGTATTGATATTTATATGACCTTCATTATTGGTATTGATATTAAACTTATTATTCTTATCGAATTGGTGCTTAAAGATTTTATCAGCCTTTAAAACGTTTTCAAAATAAAAGCTATCAAATTGAATATTGTTGAAGTACATGCTGTAAGCCTTAATGATATCTTCAAGCTTGAATTTTGTGGTACCTTTGTATTTCATACTAAAGGTATTGCTACCATCATTACTGCTAAAACAGAGGAAACTGATCTCATCATTGGCCTCAGGCCCTTCACAAGTGCAGCTAGCCGCACTTGGATTGGCGTAATTAGTACTGGTTGAGATCCCGGTCGAAACACCGAACCCATTGGTGTATCGATTATCTATATAGCTGTCTTCATTTATAACGCTTCTGTTAGAAGAGTCTTCTTCAGAATGGTTACCGCTATCCGTAATGAAATCGTTAGTTACACCTCTATCACCATTTCTTATGTTACTAGTACGATGGGCTGTATCGTAGGCGCTTCGAAAATGATGTTCAACGTCTGGATGAAGAGGTTTACGTAGATTTCTCGGTCTTGTAAATTTGGTTTCTCCGGCTGCTCTGCTGATGTAATTTTGTTGCTTTGGACGTCTTGCTCTGCCAGCGTCAACTGCTTCGTAGATTTGATTGGCTCTGTTAAGATTATACGGTTCTCCAAAGCCTCTACTATTGCTGTTACGTTCCTCATAATTATTTCCGACGAGATCGTATAACTCACTGGGATCGTAAGCTTGACATCTTGTGATGAAAATAATTGACTGCAAATAAAAAGAAATATATTACCATTTAGACATTTTTATGATTATTATACTATTTTACGTACCAGGAGCTTATGGTAACTGTACAGCTGTTTAGGGGTATTAAAAAAATTACTTTTAAAACCGAAATAATATGGTTTGTAGTTCAGTGACATAGAACTGCAAAAGCGGGTGGCTTTTGACAAAAATATTTGCTTAGAACAAGATTGCAAACGATACGAAAATAAGAAAAATATTGACCTTTAAAAGCTTTATAGTATCAGGTATTCCCGTTAATTCGATCGGATGAATTGAATAAATGAATAACACTTTAGAATAGTTTTGTCTTTTCTTTCATTCTATTTTAATGAAAAAGAAAACAAATATGGAAACGCAATATTCTCGATTTAGTACCACCACTTCAACCAGGTCCGATAAAAAAAAAGATTTTTAAATACGAAAAAAATTCTTTTTGGCACCACCGAGCTTCCGTTCCGCTCACCTTTTAGATTTTTTTCTAGATGGTCAAAAGAGTAATCTATCTATCTGTGTATTGCTGTCAGATTGTGGACGTTCATAAACTAAGGACTCAACAACCCAAAAGCAGTACTCGTCAGAGGTGAGATGTCTAGCAGGGGAAACTTTCGACGGAGATGATACTCTTATTGATCTATAATAATAGCAACTTCTAAAGACTTACCATAGTCTGACACAGCCATAATGAAAGTATGTTTTTCATTCTTTTTTATTCCAATACAACGCCAGGTTCAGTCGATCGCCAGTAATGATGTGGCTGAAATTAATATTAATAAGGTACTATTAATTTGGTTACATCGGAAGTATTTAAATTGACATTAGTCACGGTCTTCCAAGCAAATAATAACTCAATAATACGATAAGAGCTAATTAGTTAAGCGTTATTTTTTTAATTATTTTTTGTTGGTTTTGCCCGCTGCTATGCCTGTGTACCCTATTACTGCTAGTCAAAGTCAAAGGCAAAGTCAAATTATTTATTCAATAAGACCATTAAACGGCACTTTTGAACGTCATTTACGAAAAAAAATACTAATGATATTGAATCTAGTTGCCCATTGCAGCAGGTACTTTCGTATGGAGAAGAATGCAAAGAAACTCAGACGCTACTACTCTTTTTAAAAACACAAAATGTTAAAAAAAAAAAAAAAAAAAATACATTAATTCAGTAAGTATGCAAATATGAAGTCGATTTGCCTAAAATTATAAAAAATCAGTTTAAGTACTCCCATAGGTACCAAGTGCAACATATTAAGAAAAGTAATAATAGGTAGTAAGACTAGTAAGTAATATCACTGGCATTATCTTCCATAGCTTGATGGATACTGCATCATTTTCTTTCATCCCATCTCCATCTGTCCTGAGTTTATTAAATAATAAAACAGGAATCGATGGAGTAATCAATTCTGCTCCATCTTCCTCCTCATCATCAGTGAGTACCTTGTTGCATCTCCCATAAGATGCTGCATCTCTAGTTTTTTTTTTTTCTTAATTTTTCGTCAATTTCTACAACTATTTATTTAGCCGTGTAAACGAACTGAGTAATCATTAGAGCGTTTGCGCACTGCACTGCATCCAGTTTGAATCAAAGATACGACAGAACCGGTTGCTGACGTCATTGATACACGCGCTCACTTGCTTGCACGGGTTACTCGTATATGTTGCCCACGCATCTCAAGGCTGCGCACGCAGTTGCTGAGTGGGATGTGCACGTAGAGGCTACGCACGTTAGCAACATGGGTTAATTGCATGCAATTGCATAGCAGACCGCACTAGTATTGATAATATCATCAAACCACGCATCTGTAGGTAAGGTGGTCCTGTGTCATTGTACTACACAGCTGCTGTGGGTAAGACTATGAATAAGTATTCGTTCATTCGATGTACTACAGTGGATACGAGTCACATGTAATCTGAATCACGGACCTATGTAGCTAACGTGGGCGCGAATTTATCCAGTACCATGTGTGCCGCAGGGGAACAGCGCCATAAGGTGCGCGAGTTGTTCTTACTAGAGTCAGTACGGCTGGGTGACTTGACCCCCTTTGTGGTGGTGTCGGGGTACGGAAGAATGCTGTGAGAATATGCCATCGTCTCTTTTTCCTTCATATCGAGCTCTACTTGATACTGAAGGAGGATCTCTTTATTGATACATAATATAGGACGGGCCTACTCATAAATCATTATCCATTTTTAAGGGGATGCATACGAACGAACTTTATTGTAGAACCAACTATGAAATACGTATGAAAAAATCAAAACTATGCGAATAGAATAGAGTCTTTATTTACTTGGTAAGTAGGTATAAAAAATAAACGTGTGAAATGAGGTTCATGTATATGCATAATTACGCTGTTTCTTTTTTACTTTATTACAAAGGAATATCAAGGTTTAATTTTTGAATATGGAAACAAATGAAAGGAATACATTATAATACTTATGGGTATTTTTCTAATCGAGGGTTTGTTACTTTATAATACATCTTTATTTTCACTGGAAGAAACACTTTTTCTCGGGCTCTGGGCTCCTAGCTCCTACCTGATGTCGGAGTTAAACTTCGCTCCTCGTTATTGCGTTCATTTTATTCATAACCGGAGTAGCGATTACTCCTGTGTAACTACCTGACTTGTACGCGTCATATGAGCTTTCATCGTAAGAATTATCATCATAATTAAATTCATTTCCGGTAAGAGCTTCGCGTCCGATCAAGCCAAGGGCTCCACCTGATGCTCCGCGGAAACCAACGCCCCCACCTGCAACCCCGCCTATGCCAAAACCTCCTCCTGCACCTCCACCTATGCCAAAGCCTCCAGTTGCACCTCCGCCTATGCCCATGCCTCCATTAACTCCCCCGCCTATGCCCATTCCTCCTTTTGTACCTCCGCCTATGCCAAAACTTCCCCCTGCACCTCCGCCTATGCTCATTGCTCCATTTCCACCTCCGCCTATGCCAAAACCTCCTCCTGCACCTCCGCCTATGCCAAAACCTCCTTTTGCACCTCCGCCTATGCTCATTCCACCATTTGCACCTCCCTCTATGCCAAAGCCTGCATTTGCACCACCCTCTATGCCAAAACCTCCACTTGCACCTCCGCCAATGCCCACGCCTCCATTTGCACCACCACCTATACCAATCCCTCCACTTGCACTTCCCTCTATGCCAATGCCTCCGCTTGCACCTCCACCTATGCCAAAGCCTCCGGTTACACCTCCGCCTATGCCCATGCCTCCACTTGCACCTCCCTCTATACCAAAGCCTGCATTTGCACCTCCCTCTATGCCAAAACCTCCTCCTGCACCTCCACCTATGCCAAAGCCAGCATTTGCACCTCCCTCTATGCCAAAGCCTCCGGTCACACCTCCGCCTATGCCCATGCCTCCACTTGCACCTCCCTCTACGCCAAAGCCTGCATTTGCACCACCCTCTATACTAAAGCCAGCATTTGCACCTCCCTCTATGCCAACGCCTCCGCTTGCACCTCCACCTATGCCAAAGCCTCCGGTTACACCTCCGCCTATGCCCATGCCTCCACTTGCACCTCCCTCTATACCAAAGCCTGCATTTGCACCTCCCTCTATGCCAAAACCTCCTCCTGCACCTCCACCTATGCCAAAGCCAGCATTTGCACCTCCCTCTATGCCAAAGCCTCCGGTCACACCTCCGCCTATGCCCATGCCTGCATTTGCACCTCCCTCTATGCCGAAGCCTCCGGTTACACCTCCGCCTATGCCCATGCCTCCACTTGCACCTCCCTCAATGCCAAAACCTCCTCCTGCACCTCCACCTATGCCAAAGCCTGCAGTTGCACCTCCCTTTATGCCAATGCCTCTACTTACACCTCCGCCTATGGCGAAGCCTCCATTTGCACCACCACCTATGCCAATCCCTCCACTTGCACCTCCCTCTAAGCCAATGCCTCCGCTTGCACCTCCGCCTATGCCCATGCCTCCACTTGTACCTCCCTCTATACCGAAGCCTGCATTTGCACCTCCCGCTATGCCAAAGCCTCCGTTTGCACCTCCACCTATGCCCATTTCTCCATTTGCACCTCCGCCTATTCCAAAACCTCCTCCTGCACCCCCACCTATGCCAAAGCCTCCGGTTACACCTCCGCCTATGCCCATGCCTCCACTTGTACCTCCCTCTATACCGAAGCCTGCATTTGCACCTCCCGCTATGCCAAAGCCTCCGTTTGCACCTCCACCTATGCCCATTCCTCCATTTGCACCTCCGCCTATTCCCATGCCTCCATTTGCACCTCCCTCTATACCGAAGCCTGCATTTGCACCTCCCTCTATGCCAAAACCTCCGGTTACACCTCCGCCTATGCCCATGCCTCCATTTGCACCTCCCTCTATGCCAAAACCTCCTCCTGCACCTCCACCTATGCCAAAGCCTGTATTTGCACCTCCCTCTATGCCAAAGCCTCCGGTAACACCTCCACCTATGCCCATGCCTCCACTTGTACCTCCCTCTATACCGAAGCCTGCATTTGCACCTCCCGCTATGCCAAAGCCTCCGTTTGCACCTCCACCTATGCCCATTCCTCCATTTGCACCTCCGCCTATTCCCATGCCTCCATTTGCACCTCCCTCTATACCGAAGCCTGCATTTGCACCTCCCTCTATGCCAAAACCTCCGGTTACACCTCCGCCTATGCCCATGCCTCCATTTGCACCTCCCTCTATGCCAAAACCTCCTCCTGCACCTCCACCTATGCCAAAGCCTGTATTTGCACCTCCCTCTATGCCAAAGCCTCCGGTAACACCTCCGCCTATGCCCATGCCTCCATTTGCACCTCCCTCTATGCCAAAACCTCCTCCTGCACCTCCACCTATGTTAAAGCCTGTATTTGCACCACCCTCTATGCCAAAGCCTCCGCTTGCACCTCCGCCTATGCCTATGCCTCCATTTGCACCTCCACCTATGCCAATCCCTCCACTTGCACCTCCCTCTATGCCTAAGCCTGCATTTGCTCCTCCCTTAATGCCAAAGCCTCCGCTTGCACTTCCGCCTATGCCAAAACCTCCGCTTGCACCTCCGCCTATGCCAAAGCCTCCACCTGCACCTCCACCTATCCCAATCCGTCCACCTACTCCTCTGCCTCCGCCTATGCCTCCACGTGCAGCTTCAGCCATACTAAAGGTTCCACCACGGCCTCCGTTCAAAGCTAAAGCTTCATGTGCACGTCCGCCAACACTAATACCACCACCTGCACCTCCACTTATGCTAAAGCTTCCACCACCTCCTCCACTCAAACTAAATCCTCCACCACCACCCCCACCAAAGCTAAAGGATCCACTTGTTTGCTTTTCATAATTTGCACCGAATTCTCCACCAAAGGTTTCGTACCCCGCCAGATTTAAACCACCATTCTCTTTTATCGCTTTTGCGCCACCACCGCCGAAGTTGATAGCGTTGTTATTAACATCGGAAAAATCGTATATTTGAGATTGGGAATTAATTGGGCCTTGACTATGAGCCTGAATATTTCCATGGACATGAGCCTGTTTGTGAGCTTGGAATTGGGCATGAGCTTGAGCCTGAGCATGTGCTTCCGCTTGTCCTTGAGTTTGGACCTTCATTTGTGAAGTAGCGTGCGCCTGAGCTTGAGCCATTGCCTGAGCATGTGCCTGGGCAGCAATTTGTTTTTGCATAATTGCTTGAATTTTCACTTCAAAAGCTTTGACGTAATCGTCGTTGTCAGCTTGTACATCGGAGTTGATATGGAATTCTTTATTTTCCACGAAGCCTTTGGGATGCGAAATTTTATGGAAACCTCCCTGTTTCTTATCATAGTTAACTTTTAAATTATTGGTGCCTTTTTGTATCTCATTTAAATCAAACTTCAACTTATTATTCCCATTAAATTCGTGATTTAAGATGTCCTCAGCATTTATAACGTTGTCAAAATAAAAGTTGTCAAATTGAATATTGCTGAAGTACATACTGTAAGCCTTAATGATGTCCTCAAGGTTGAACTTTGTGGTACCTTTGTATTTCATACTAAAGGTATTACTACCATCTTTGCTGCTAAAACAGAGGAAACTGACCTCGTCATTAGGCTCAGGACCTTCACACGTGCAGCTTGCCGCACTTGGTTTGGTATTAGTACTGGTTGAGATTCCGTTCGAAACACCGAGGCCACCAGTGTAACGATTAGCAGCATAGCTGCCTTTATTTTTAACGGCACTGTTAGAAGAGTCATCTTCAGTAATGTTACCGTTAGCCGTAGCCAAATCGTTAGTTTCACTATTACCATTTCTTATGTTACTAGTACCATGGGCTGTATCGTAGGCGCTTCGAAAATGATGTTCAACGTCTGGATGAAGAGGTTTACGTACATTTCTCGGTCTTGTAAATTTGGTTTCTCCGGCTGCTCTGCTGATGTAATTTTGTTTCTTTAGACGTCTTGCCCTGCCAGCGTGAATTGCTTCATAGATTTGATTTGCTCTGTAAAGATTATGCGTTTCTTCAAAGCTTGTACTACTGTTGCTAAGTTCCTCATGATTCCTTCCGACGAGATCGAATAATTCACTGGTATCATAAGCTTGACATATTGTGATGGCAAGAATTGACTGCAAATAAAAAAAACACTATACAGAAAGAAAGAAAGGATTCTTGTTTTTAAATGTTTTTTTTTTTATACTTTTGTTACCACCTAAATAAGTTGTTTATTGAAGTAGAACTGTAAAAGCCATATATACAAAAAAAAAATCTTTAGAACATCGACATTGCTAAAGAAAAAAAAAAGGAAAATATTCAGTTTTATTTATTCAAAAATTCCGAAATACTTTACAATAGTTTTGGATTTCCTTTCATATTATTTTTATGAAAAAGAAAATAAATATGGAAACGCAATATTCTCAATAACCACCACATAAACTATCACCAGTAAAGATTTTTAAATTATTTTGAGTTGAGCTTCAGCTCAGAGCCTCAGATCACCTATTATATTATTTTCAGACGGTAAAAAGCCATCTATCTGTTCGTTTGTTGATATCAGATTGTGGACGTTTATAAACTAGGGACTCATCAATCCAGTACCAGTGCTCGGCAGAGGTTTATGTCTAATAAGTGAAACTTTCGACAGAGATGATACTCTTATTGATCAGTGTACGCAATCAACTTCAAATTCAACTAGCAACTTCTTCCAAAGACTTACCATAGTCTGACACAGCCATAATGAAAGTATGTCTTTCATTCTTTTTATTCCAATGCCGCGCCAGGTTCCGTCAATCGCCAATTATGATGTGACAGAACAAAATAGCAGACATTAATATTAATAAGGTACCATTAAAATTGGGTACAACGGTAGTATTTAATTTGGCATTAGTCATGGTCTCACAAACAAATAATTACTAAATAATAAATATTATGTTGACAGTTTATAGTTAAGTGTTATTTTTTTAATTATTTTTGATTTGTTTTGCTCGCTGCTATGCCTGTGTACCCAATTACTGATAGTCAAAGTCAAAGGTAAAGTCAAATCATTTATTTCAATTATAGCATCAAAAAGCACTTTTGAACGTCATTTAGAAAAAAAAAATGAAAGCGAGATCTGCAGGAGCATGTAGAATCACAACTATCTGACGTCCAAAATGGATTCCGATCAATGCGCAACACTATCAGCAACCTTCTTCAATTATTGGCAAACTATAAAGACAACAGAATGTTAATACGTCAAGATAAAAAGTGCTGAAAAGACACAAGAAAGCAAAATACTATACATAAAATGGTGTCAGTGTCAAACTGTTTGTTAAATTGTATTGAGTTAAGACCTGCGGGCAACAGACTGAGACAGGCCTTAGAGTAAAGTCGCTGCTTCACTGCAGCCCACGGGCACGCTGCGCATGTAGACTTAGCCTCGCTATGTATAAAAATGTATATCATAACGTTCACTGCGGCCATCGATACATGCGAGGCGTGCTCGTAGATGTCACCCACGCTTCTCAATGTTGCGCACGCTATACATGCGGCCAACGTCGCTGTGTAGTTGTGCACGCAGAGGCCATGCACGTTGGTAGCGTGGATTCATTTCTTTATTTCCGTCATAGCAAGCCTTGCGTGTATCTGTATAGTGTGGCCGTGTGTCGTTGAACTACACAGCTGTGGGTGATTACGAATATTCGTGCTTTCGATGTGTACTTCGTGCGAACGTGGGTGTGCATATTGTGGACCGTATGCATCGCAGTGAAACAGCGCCTTAGGCGATCGAGGTGTACCCGGTGTTTTTGGAATCAGTTCGGCCGGTGGGTGACGGCTGCACCGGCGTGACGAGGCCCGTCTTGTTGTGCCGGAGTGCGGAAGAATATTCTCAGAATACGTCATGGTTTCTTTTTCTTATTTAAACCTACTTCATTCCAAGAACTCGTAGTCTCAGAGCAGACCATATACGATCACATTGGACAACCGAGACAAGCAGCTGTTACTCTGTATTTTCAAAAATGCCGGAAAAACGCTTGGGAAACCTTTCAGATTTTCTCATTACTTAATATTTCTTATTACTAGATTTTCTTATTACACATAAAATAATTGAGTTCTATTATTTTTTACTAAAAAATAATCACATTGACTTTACTTAATTATCGGTTTCCAAGTGTGTCGAATTGAAGTGTGATTATTAATAATTGATTACAATTTGTAGAAATGTTCCAATTTAACACTTTAATTACCTAAGTACCTTAATGTGAAATTATTATTAAAAAAAAAGGAAAGTAGATAGTGGTACCTACGTTACAAACCTAATGTTTAACCAGTTTTATGGTCAAATTTAACGGGTTTATATTTATACGGAAGCATTATATATATTAATGCTGCTAAGGGGATAATAATATATATTCTGTTCTATCTACTCGTATTTATTTTGACTGGCCTGTTGGTCTAGTAGTTAGTGACCCTGACTTCTAGGACGAAGGTCGTGGGTTCGATTCCCACCCAGGACAAATCTTTGTGTGTTGAGCACGATGATTTGTTCTGTGTCTGGGTGTAATTTATATATAATATGTATGTATTTAGAAATAGATAAGTATATTTATCAGTTGTCTGGTTACCATAGTACAGGCTCTGCCTAGTTTGGGATCAGATGGCAATGTGTTGGTTGTCCTAAGATATTATTTATTTATTTATTTTATCATCTATCTTCTCATCTTCATTACCTGTCTAGCTTTTTTTTAATGATGGAGTCGGCTTTCATCTATCTTCTATCGATATAAATAAAATAAAAAAGAATGGCTAAATGGCTGAACCGAATTGTCTGATTCTATTTTAGTGTTTGTAGTTTCCCGGACAGACTTTTCATGAAAGAAAATTTTGTAATTTTTTTTTCACATGTGTAAAGCCAGTTCGCTAGTCTATGTCCAAACTAATATTAAAGAGGTACAGTTTGTGAGGTTGTAGGGGATAATCTCAGGATTTACTGAACCGATTTTGAAAACATTTTCACAAATTGGAAGCTACGTTATCACAGATTGCTATAAGCTGTATTTTATTAAAAACAAATTAGGGATCTGTAAGAAAAAGCACGCCAACGAAGTCTTCGTTGTTGGAAGAACTTCGTGGTAGTTATCAATAAAATTTTAACCATGACTTCAAACACAGTGTTAAAACACTGATGTACCTACTTTTCATTAATCCATAATTCTATACTAATATCATAAAGATTTAAAGTTTGTTTGTTTTTTTATATATTTTTTTGTTTATAAGTGCTAAAGTCAAAGTCAAATCATTTATTTCAATTAGGCCAATAAGGCACTTTTGAACGTCAAACACAAAAAACAAAATAGAATGAATCTAGTTGCCCCTTCCAAAAGGTAGTTTTGTATGGAGAAGAATGGGCAAGAAACTCCATACGTACTCTTTTAAAATCAATGTTTACAACATTTGTTTACAGAATCATACACGACATGGCACGTGAAAGCAATGTATGTACCTACCCTATAAAAAAAAAACTAATTAATCATAATAATTAAAAGGCACAAATTAAGAATTTAAAAGTTAAAATATACATAGTTTTCACGTGTTTACAAATATTGGAACTACAGACGACCACTCATAACATCTCAACCAACATGAAATAGTGTGTGAGTCCGCGCAATCTATAACACACTTCAAAATCAATAATCAAAAATAAAACAAAATTAAGTATTAAGAAAAATGAAAAACAAAAAAAAAATTAATAACCAGTTTGATTTTGTCTAGAATGTGTCATTGTCCCATGGAGCAGGACCAGCATGTTTCCAAGCATTCTTATCTTGATTATAATCCTCTAGTTTATAATATGCTTGTTTGCAAAGTGTACTTTTAATGTGTGTCTTAAACTTCCTTTCATTTAATTTTAATATATCAGAAGGAATTTTATTGTAACATTTAACACAGTACCCCATAAAAGATGTATTTACTTTAGACAACCTAAAATATGGTTGAGCTATTATATCTTTATTTCTAGTATTAATATTATGTCTATCACTTATTTTATTTAAAAGATTTAGATTTTTTCTCACATACATAATATTTTCATAAATAAATGCTAAATGCTAATCAGTGCTAATCTCTAAAAGTACTCGTCTCATAGCAAATTCCAATTCTTTTTACTGATAGAAAGCTACTTGATTGCTTAGTGCCTAGTACTAGATAGACTAAGTTTTGAAGTATACTTGTGTTTCACGCGGACAAAGTCACGGGCAAAAGTTTACTCGTCTGTACCTCCGGTTATTCTGTGTGGCACACCGCTCAAAAGGTATTTGTATTTGAAATGCGTCACGCATTTCAAATACTTGGGCCACTGGGTCTCTGACGATTTGTGCGATAACATGGACATTGACAGGGAGCGCAGGGCGCTGTCCGTCCGGTGTAATATGTTGGCTCGCAGGTTTGCACGTTGTACTGTGCCAGTAAAAGTGACTTTGTTCAAGGCCTACTGCCAATCTTTTTACACGTGCAGCCTGTGGGCCAACTACACGCAGCGGGCGTACAGCGCACTGCGTGTACAGTACAACAATGCCTTCAGGGTGCTGTTGGGGTTACCAAGGTTTTGTAGTGCTTCAGCTATGTTTGCTGAAGCACGAACTGATGACTTTTTCGCCATAGTTAGAAAGCGGAGCGTTTCACTTCTTGGTCGCCTGCGTGGTAGCACTAATGGCATGCTGAAGGTATTGTCCGAGCGATGGGATCTGCCCCTTTTAAAGACATGGATGAAGTTGCATGCTAGTGGATCCTCACGTTTTATTTAATGTTTTGTTATTGTAAATTTTTATATTTCAATTTAATTTTAATTTTATGTCAATCTTTATTTTCAATTTATTAATTTTTATTTTATTTCAATTGTATTTTAGTTTTATTTCAATTTTATGTTATAATTGTAATTGATAATCGAATTTGTATGTTTTACTAACACTAGTTGTATAAGAAAATTGTTACTAACCATTTATGAGCTCTAAGCTTGAAATAAAGATTTCTATTCTATTCTATTCTAAAAGCTTGAGGTAAATATTAAAAAAAAACGGTAAGTTAAGCCCACAGAACAGTAAATAAAAATAATAAATGTTTATTTCATAACCAATTGTTAACATTTTGTTGGTGAAAGGCGCCTCCTTTAAGTAGATAATGCTTGTGTTAGCAGACGCCGCTCTTTCTTAGTAGGCTAACAGGTGATAGAAAGTACACCACCACAGTACACACAGCACCACCAACACAGCACAAAGGCACAAGGTGGTACGGCAGTACCACCTTGCTGCGAGGATCACACACACATGAGAATACACAGAATATACAGTTCTTCTATTCTCTCGTAGTTTGTGCTGACATTATAAGTCATTATTGAAAACCTGTGGCGACATCTATCGAAACACCGGCGACACAACTGACATAAATCCTACATCGCGATATCAAAATTCTCCTTCACATTACCACTAGTACGGAATCCCGACCACAAAGACTGGCAGTCATTTCGTCCCCGCTGCCAATGTCCGCCCCTCAATAATTGAAATCCAATCTAGTCTGATTTTTTACTGTACTCCTCCAGATTGCTTGATGCTCGAAGCTGAGGTCCGTACCTCACAGCGGGTGCCCTTAGCGTGCAGTCGTTTAGATTATCCAGCCTGGAAGCCTTAATATATAATACACCACAGGAAAGTCCGGTTAAGCAGCTGACCATATCCTAGATTGACAGGCGAGATAGCGTTCCGAATAAAAGAAAAACCATCGGGCCGCAAGACCATCAGACACAACACTATTTGGAGGATCCTACCTTTTCAGTAGAGCAAATTTTGAATGAATTAATAAGTATAATTTATTTAAATCAAATAAGTGTAATATAAATAAATTAGGTAATCTTTACATCTGCTACATAGCGCTACATACAAGCTACATAAAAATATCTTCTTTTAGAAGGGTGTTGCAAAAATAATTACAATAAATATATACAGTTTGGGAACCCCTAATTCAGCTAATATTAAAATTTTATAGTAGATAGATTAAAATGACAGATGTCAAAGTAATAATCAAAATGATGTAGCGTGTAAAATCAAAACATTTCCAAAATCAGTATTCGATTATTTTTGACTACTGTTCAATTATCAACACTTGTTTTAAAGAAATAAGTGTATGTAATTACTAAATTAAGTGGGTACACATGAGTAAGAAACTATTATAATGAATCAAATATGATTTGGTGAAAACTAATTCGACTTTACACAATATATGAGCCTCGATAGCGTAGAATATTTTATTCATTTTACTAACGAACACTGCAAGAAATCGCGACGCCATTGAATAATGTCGTCTTCGTTTTATCTCTCGGAATCAGAATACCTATATTAGTGTAAAAATTGTTATGGTATAGGTAGGTACCTGTGGCCCTGTCTTCATTAAAGCCCGTGTATGTCCCATTGCAGAGGGAATTCCCTTATTCCCAGCTATCTCTTCTCATACAGAGGAAAACTGAGCAATATGACACATGTCTAATGTAAGGTCTTTGAGATATTCCTCCTGCTCGCCACTCACCTCCATTATCTCCCAATCCTCATGTTCACCATAAAGAAAAAAGATAACGGGAATAACCTTACCTTCTTCCTTTGTCATGATGTTTCTCCATCTTTAACATAGTTTTCATTCGGGTCCATAGCACTATTTTTAACCAAAAAACGGAGGAGGTTCTCAAGTCGACGCGTACCTATATTTTTGTTTTTTTATGTATACGCATAACTTTTTACGGAGTTGTTCGATTTTGATAATTCCATTAAAAAATCAACAAGGCAACGTGAAATGTTTGGCGCCGACTCACATTAGTTTACGAACTTAGTTATTAAGATTAATTAAAAAAGTTTTTTATATTTTGCTTTTCAGATTTTTCGGCGGTTTAAATTTTTTGTTAAAATGTTTTTATTTACTCATTTCTCGTCTGTTCGCATAACATCGAGTCCCTTTGCGAACATTATTTTTTGAGCGATGAGAATCCTTTATCAGTGTTACCAGACGAGTATTTTTCGAACTTACACTTTGAATTAATATAATTTGCTAAAGCGGATTTCCAACTGCACTTACCTGTCTTATTTCGGATCTCGGATACTCTGAAAACAAATCAAGATTGTAAAAGGTATTCATGTATTCAAAAACATTTATAAATATGCCACCTTGCCATGTGTTCTTAACACTCGTCATCATCTGTTTGATTTGTGCTAACCAGAAAATTTATCCGTGAAATGCTTTACCTAATTTCAAGACATTATACAGCCAAACTACAAGTAGGTACGGACAGACTCAAAAGTCGTAAATGCTTCCTACGATCAACCTAAGCAATTCAAAACAGACCGACTAAAAAGAGAGGAGAATATTGTGGAATGGGAGGCATCCAGCAACTCTACAATTACGACTCCATGAAGCTCCAAGAATACTTGTCTCCCGGTAGTGAACAGCAAAGATCTTTTTGGTAAGCACTGAATCGACTGCGTACCCAAACATAATTTGGCGAAATAGGGGTGAGATATACCCGTCCGATTCCTAGTGTGAATACTGAGCTCCTAATCAGACCATGCCCCATTTGTTAGTGTCCCAAATGTCCGTTCTCCTGCACCCTTGAAGATCTGTACAACGCCTCTGGCGAAACAATATAAGTGGCAATAAATTGGCGTAGACGTATTATTGATACGAAAAGAAGAATAATGATTGAATCAGACTTATTTATAGTCCAACATATCTATACTCAAAAGTTCTGTCTATTTTAGTGTTAGGTAAAGTATCTTATTTAACTCACTCAAATTTTTTTCGACCAATTTGACTATCTGTACATATTCTCTCCCTTTTGTTTTTCAACATCAATGTTTTTGCATAACCTACCTTTTATAGTTAACCAACAGAAGAACGTAAGAACCAAATTCACACCATCACTCAAAATAATTGTAAAATGTTCTCAGAAGTGTTTAATGGAAAACATATGACTAATCAGCGCTTATCACTTGTAAATTAAGTAATTATTTGTTGGGCAAGCGTGACAAATAGCCGTTTATGTTACAGTGTTTAAAGCCATATGGCGCCTTAATAAAGTCGACCTGCCTTCGTCCACCACATCATTATGTACTGAAACTTGGCACGATACTGGAACCGATGATGACAATTTACCTGGTAATGTTAACGTTTCATTTCATTGCATTTACATTAAAAAAGGAAGGTTAGTCTTACGGGCATAAGTTGTATAGTTTTTGTGACAAATGTTTGCAATCAAAGTGTGAATTGTTCTGTTCAGGGCTTCAGGGTCTGCAATACGTTTCTTTAAAAATAATCTTAATTTCTTAAGAAAGTGCTTACTTATTTTACGTTTATTTATAAATGCTATAGTAAAACAGACGTACACAAAAATTGACATCTAGAGCCGAATTAGGAGGAACTTGTATTTCAGCTTACAGCGACAATCCCCCCTTTTTTTTGTATTCCGGTGTGGGAAATCCCCTTGTCCACTGCCTTGGGCTTCCCTTCCCATACTTAGGCCGGGGATCCTGGGAACATACGCAACACACGCGATTCCCGAATGGTGGATGGCCAGCCTCTCCGGGCCTCGTTAAGTCCAGGAGGAAGTGAGGTATTTGATTCCCCCGCGACGTTATGGACGCGCGTGGAATACGCGCCACGCCGCCTCGGTCTCGGTTGAATGGGGGGCGACGGACGTAGCGCCTACCCCCTCGAGTAACACAATTTTTTCATTGTCTCTGTAATAAATTCAACATTTGTGCTATCCGGATTAATTTTCTGATTTTTCGTCGGTGCATCTCATTCTTCTTTTAAATCTTTTTATTTGATGTTTTTCACAGCCCGCTTTGTCTCATGCTGAGCGTTGGGCCCTGGGTTCAATTCCTAAGTCGGACAAAGCGTTAATGCATTTAGCCATTTAGAAGTTGGAAGTTGTTGGTGTAACACCTGCGTGTCTCGGAATAACGTAAAGCCGTTGGTCCTGCGCCTGATCTCTCCCCGGTCGTATCAGATTGCCGTCCCAACGGACTACGAGAGTGAGGGAAGAGAGTGTGCACCTGTGTTTGCGCACACATTTGTGCACTTTATCTTCTGCGTAGATAATTGGCTAATCTCTATGGTCAAAATTCGGTTTGGGAAATATTATGTGTAATATTGACTTGATAACAGCAATTCATTTTGGTATCTCTTGAACTTGCTTTCCGCTCACCCCCATTTCTTTAATTTATTATGGTCCTTTTCATGTCTTTGTTTTGTGTACTTGTGCATGATTGAAAGAAATATGTACCTAAATCTTTTTTCGTTCTTATCTTCCTTGGTTGTTGATTATTTTACTATAGTCAACTGAACACTACTTATGAAGGTATTTGTCCGTTTTTTACACCCAATATTGTCTTTAAAAACTATTGAAGGTAATCTTTGATCTGCAAACAAGAAAATATGTCTGGCTTAAAAATCTGTACATCTATGTCTGTACGAATTTTAATGCGATTTTCATCAATAGCTAAAGGTTTATGCGTATAGTTAGTATCTACATTACATCAGTGCGAAGCTGGGGCAGGTCGCTAGTATTATCACAAACATTTAAACGCGTTTACCGGTTTAATATAAATAATTTAGTTGCCTACTTACCAACTTTAAATTTTTATTTTTCAGTTATTTCTCCTCGCTATAATTGTTACATGTCAAGCAAATGAGGTGTCATGGACTAGGCAACTGAATGCCAAATCCGGGCTAAGAAATGATCTCAACAGAGGAGCCTACCTAGATGGAGAAGGTAGCTATGGTGACAAAAACATAGGTAAAGACTATAACGGAAGAGTTTATGTTGTAAGGACAAGTGATCTTAACGACGACTCTTACGTAAGACGTGCAGGTAATCCTGAAGGTGGAGATAACGGCAGGAGGTCAGATGCTGTGACACTTCCAACTGCCTGGAGAACGACTCCGAAAAAAGAATTTGAAGCAAGTGGTACAGCTCAGGGAGCTACTGACAAAAAAGTTGGCAAAGCTACGCGTACAAAACCAATTAAGTTTGATAAAAGCCCTTCTGATGACCATGTCGTTAGACATACTAGAAGCCTTCCATTAGGAGTAAGCGGCTTTAATCAAGCACCGGATGTTAGTAGAATCAATAACCTTAATGATGGAGCTAACGTTTTAAGAAATAGTGATATTAACAGAGCAAGAGGCTATAATCAAGAAAATTATCTTAACAGAGCAGATGGACGGGGCCAAGCCGATTATTCAAGAAGAAATCTTGTCTCACCAGTTCCTGTTCTTAGAGCTGGTAACTATTTGAATAACCTTAATAGGCTTGATGATGGATATATTGTTGATAGAAGCAGTTACCTTGATACATCAGTTCCGATAATAAGATCACAAAGCTATGGCCAAGGAAGATACAATAATGTCGCTAGAAATAATTTAAAACCACAGAATAGTCATCCAAATCCTGAAATTGATCGCATGAAACCAGAACAACATACTCCTTCACGTTCAAATACAGTTGATCCAACCGCTGACGAAGATAGTAAAAGCAAAAACTCTGATAGCATCCAGAACCCAAATAAAAGTCATAGCGTCGGCGATTCTAATGATGACTATAGTCTAATTAATGATGTATACGGAAGTTCTAATGATAACTATGATAGCCCTTATGATGGCTACGGGAACATTAACGATGGTAATGCTTCAAATCAAAGCAATAACGTATACGGTGGCTTGGATTATAACATGCTTGCTTCTGAATTTAACGATTTCCACGATAGCGATACTAAGTCCTTAGCAAGTGATAAGATGACAAACGCTCCAAATATTGATAGCACTAACCTAAATAATAACAACATCAGCATGATCGATAAAACGCAAATCGTCAGTCGCGGAGGCATTTTTGATGACGATAATACATACAGTATGGAACACCGCGTATACCATAATTCGGCCCCGTTATTTACAGAGGACAGTACAACGAGCGATGGAACCCCAGACGTTGTTGAAATTAGCAGCAACCACGCCCAAATGCATTCTAACAATGATTGCCACTGTACCACTAGCAACGGTCATCGTACTTGTAACTGTGACCACAGTCACCATTGCGAAGGCGCGAATTGTCACCGTCACACCATTCAAACGCACACCACTACAACGACAACTTGCGAGCTTTGTAAAGTCAGAGAAACGACAACACAGAAACCCTTTGTTTGTGATATATGCACACAGCATCAGCCACCACCACCACCACCGCCGCCGCCGCCACCACCGCCACCGCCTCCGCCACCACCACCACCTCCACCACCACCAAAATGCGACTGCCATTGTTGCAAACCTAAACCTTGCGGGTGTAGCTGCAACAGTGGGTGTAGCAGCTGCAACAGCGGGTGTAATAGCTGCAGCAGTGGGTGCCATAGCTGCAGTAGTGGGTGCAATGGCTGCAGCAGCGGTTGCAGTAGCTGCAGCAGTGGGTGCAGTGGCTGCAGCAGCGGTTGCAGTAGCTGCAAGCAAAGCAGTTGTTGCAAACACAGCAGCAGCAGTTGCTGCAAGAGTAGCTGCAACAGCTGTAAACCAAAAAACACTGGCTGCAGCAGCTGCGAATCCAGCCAAAGTAATGAGGGGCAAGATTTTAGTTATAATCATAATTTTAGAGGCACTGCGAACCATCACTATGGAGACCATCATTATGGTGAAAATAATCATCAAGGTAATGGCTACTATAACCAATATCAGAAAGTCCAAGGAGGCGGCGGAGGTTTATATGGTAGCTCGTACCACGCAGGGGCGAAAGGAGGCTCGTTTGCCTACACCGGTTACGTCGGTTTGGGCAACCATATCACCGGCCGCGGCAAGGGTGAAACCGAACAGTCTGGCGGGTCTAGTGGCGGTACAGTGACCCTGTTCTCCGATGCCGAGTTGGATGACAGCAGCACCAGTCACAGTACTAGCAGCAGTACCGCTGCGAGCATCGGAAGCAGCAGTGCCAGCTCTTTCGGCAGCAGCTCTTCGTACGGTGGCAACCCATACCACAATATCTTTGGTGGTTTAGGTAAAACCGGTCTCGTTCCAGGTAACCTCATGTTAGGTCCTGGAAGCCTTTTCGGAAGATAACACAATTACAACATGTTAAGTTACTGATAAATAAACTGATTTTTTGGATTTTTATTTCGTTTATTTCTATTAAAATTTCAAGAAGTGGTATTCGGTAGTAGTAAGTGCCTATTCTAAGATTTTCGAAGGTAGCAAAGTGGTCAGCAAGTTTTCGGCGCCTGCATTAAAATGTTATTTTCAACACACTTGCTCGTTAAGTAGCTCTTGTTGCAGCGACTTTAAGTTCATAATGCAATGGATTACGCACGCTGACGAGTGTTGAAAAACCTGAAAAACGTCGTATGAAACGCGAATTTTATCATTACACTTTCGGCTCTATTACACACTAGCTTTCGGCTCGAGCTGTAATGATAATGACAAAGTTAACTAGTGTCATAATTTACTATTATGAAACATTTATTTAATAAAGTCTATAATTGTTTAATTCTGTTTTACAGAATGACTTTAAACAATTATATCGTCAACAGAAAAGAGGCATCTACGAAGCAGAGACACGTGCATACCTCTTCCAATGCTCCTGCTACTACCTATTACTTACACCCTTAAAACATGATCACAGCAACAAAAAAGCATAATAAAAATATTTATTAATCAACTGCAAAACGACATCTGGTTACTGGTTATATGGCGTTTTTCTAGTACTAGCCATGACATGAAAGGGTTATGTTGACTAGTTTACGTAAAAACGTTCATATAAAATATCTACAACCATTGTAGCAGAACATTGTATTCATTTACAGTGACTAAACATGCTATTTCATCGAGTCAATTAAGTACAGCAAAAAAAAAATTACTTACTCTAGTTGCCTCTTCCTTCTAAGTTATTAGAGGAGTGGCAGGAACCTCTATTCTAAAGGCTCATACGTAATATTTGTCATTCTGTTGCTCTCCCTAAATCTGTTCTACATAAGACAACATCACGCCTGTAATCCCCGAAGGGTTAGGCAGAGGTGTACCCATTAGTTCATCCAAATTTCGCCAGTTACGTTTCAAGTCCCTTGTAATATGGAGCGGGTCTATTGCCATCAACTGGACGTAAATCCTGACTCCCGAAGCTACTACAAAAATAATCCTGTTAGAAAACCCATTAACAGTTTGCAAGGCTTGAGAATCGAATTCAAGACCCCATGCTCAGCTGTCGTACTTTGAGAGTTGTGACCACTAGCCCAACTACAACTATCTCAGTGCATAAGACTCCTCCTCACAGTTCCGTCGCTGCAACAGTCCGGTACCAAATGCATGAATTGAAAGAACCCTTACTCTTCTTCGACTGTGTCCTACAATAGCTGCCCCAACGAGGCGTTGTCCTTGGGTGCACTTGCATAGTGCATACAAGGACAATATTTTGTTGGTTGGCATCCCATGTTATTAAAAATTACCTAACCCTGTTGCCTTTGGCCCCTCATACACCTTTTAAAGGACCAGGACCCTATGGTTCCGAGATATATTAAATAAAATATAACAATAAAACACTTTTTGCAAATATCTTATTATGTAATTTCCCACACAAATGGTTATGACAAAACAGATGAACTATGCACACAAGTTTCAGAAGGTTTTTTTCTCACCCTTTTTAACATTTTACAAAAATTATAAGTATTTTCTTGAACAAACAAAATTAATGAAAACCACTTGAATATTTTTTTTTATTCTCATATTTTTCCTTATTTTCATAGTTACAGGTATGAAGTTTTTGGTAGATTTCATCTTTTAGTATGAAATTATTGTACTTCTCACACTATGATCTTCCTATGTTATCTTAATTTAAGGAATGGAACTATTAAATTCTATATTCTATCTAATGACTCCAACATGACGATGCTGTTTCCTCTGATTACCTGAAAAGTTAAAACAAAATTTGATAATTATTAAATGGCTTCGGAATTACACATTTTTTATTCACTGAAATGAACCAATTTAGGCAGGACTTTCACAATCAGATAACTCATGATATAAGCTTAGGCTACTTCTTTTGAGAAAAAGAATATGACATGAGCAGTTGGCTTGACAATTTTTTTTTTGCACCCAATAATAATAACTGTGTGTTCTTATCGCAGCAGAATAGTTAAATGCATGTTTCTATTTGCTAATAAAACATTTTACCAAATTTTGCCTCATTACCAAATTTTACTGACAGTTGATATTTAATTAGACTAAATGGCACTTTCTAAAATTTCTGTCACTAAAATTTTTGCCTTTTCTAGAAATTGTCCAAAAGGTTGGTTGACACTTCCCATGACCTAGGGGCTTTCTTTTAGCTTCACCAGAGGCTTAGCATAGCAATCCAAAATGAAAATGCCACCAGACTATTAGGCACATTTCTTGTTAACTCTGAAGAATTTTTGGATGCCATTCAGTTTTTATATTATTATTATTGGATGTTTTATAGGTAATCCTATTTATTAAGTTTGTACATATTGGACACAATCAAATTATTTTTAAAATTTATGAAAGTAATGCTTGAAATTAAACAATACACACCACCATGCCAATATTATTCCGCTGACCATCTTTGCATTCCTCTACAGACTCATCCAACACTAGGTTCATGAAGGGATCAAATCCGCGGAGGACACCGGTCACAGCGCGACCAGCATTTAATTTGATAGACAATTTCTTGTCCATGAATCTGGAAAAATTATGATGATTTTGTCAACATAAAAATAATAACTCGCAAAAATAATTCATCATTCATAGGATGTCCACTGCTAAACATAGGCCTCTCCTGCAGATTTCCAGTACAAACGTAATTTATAATGATGAGATACTACTTATGTTAGAAATGTGAAAGTTTGTGAGAATTGATGGATGCATGGATGTTTATACTCTTTCATGCAAAAGCTACGGATTTTGATGAAACTTTACAGTAGGTTACGTTAACTGGGCTGTTTCCGTCATTTTAGACTTTTCAGACTGCTGCAGGCTTTGGGGAAGCGAAACTTTGCAGTAATAATAGCTTACATCAATACATAAAATACGATTCATAAAATTTTACCATAATATTACAATAAGATAAGCCGGAAAAGTTCCTGCCCTCTGAAAGCTATCTTGGCGTTCTTCTAAACCGTTGGGGGTAACACAAAGATAGTATATTGGTAGTATTAATTTAAGTTATTTATATTTACCTATTTATTTACTTTTATAAATTTATTTCAATAGTTGGGATTGTTTATCTTAAACAGTTCTAAATAAAAGTGAGTGAGAGCATAATAATAAATCTACCTCTTATGTGGAAGTCAATATTGGAAGTCAATCTACACGGACCAAGCCGTGTGCAAATCTAGTCCAAATTTATTTATTTTGGAAGGATTTTGAAGTCCTCTCAGCGTAAAATGATTCATGTTTTGTTTTCCTGCTAAGCCGATTTAAAGATAGCAGAAGAACACACACGTTAAAATAATAAAGATTGAAATAATAAAGAAAAAATAAACTTGAAAACGAAACAATTGCCTTTTGTTTAGGTTATCAATCAATGGCGAGCATGGGACGCTACATCAAAATCTTGTTTTACTTTTATTAGACCACTTTGAAACTTACTTTTTCAATTCCGGAGGGTGAGCTTTCGACATTTTTGCTGTTTTTCTTTAATTTATATTAAATTTAACGGGTTATTTTAATAGAATTTTGCGTCCGGCAAACGAATTGTTTGCGGACTGTATTGGTATTTGGTTTGGTTATTTCTTTCTAGATTCTACTAATCAGTGCTGCCAACTCTCGAAATTATTTGCCCCTAAAGCGTAATCAAAAACCCCAACAATCAAAAACTATATCTTAGTTTCGAAATTAATCTTAATTGATATTACGGCCAAAATATTATTTGTATATTTTTTTAAATAAATCTTGTTCAGTATTTATATATCTATTAAAAAATAATGTATTATTTTTAACTAAATGGTGTAGGAAAAAATAATATCCCTAAGCATATAACGCCCCTAAAAAAATCCCTAAGTTTTACCCCCTAAGGGGGAAAACCCCTAAGTTGGCAACCCTGCTACTGTTATAAAATTTCTACGGTAGAAAATTTTGTAATGTCAAAGAAAAACTGTAGATGTTAACACAAAAAAAATGAAACGCAGTGAACGCAACTTAGTGTTTTATTTTTGTTTGGAAAATACAGAGGAAACTTATACAAAAATAGTACTTGATAAAAAAGTACTATCAGTTATTATGATTTTATTACTAAGCGGTTAAATGACATGTTCATTTCTAGATTATTTGCTAAAACAGCCATTTAATATTGCCCGAAAAACTATGTATATTTCGCAATTTATGTATTTCATAAATGTTTAAAAAATCATAATCAAACATTTAATTTAAAAACTTTTTTGCGACAAAATTTTTGGCTTAATTTAGTTTTCGAACAGACCTGATTTCATGTGGTTTCTGTGTAGCCATAGCTAAAATAATTTACTAATCGAATTCACGAAAGTAAACAGTAACGCTTGAAAAATGAAAGGATTTAGACGAAAAAAGAAAATATAATCTTTACCCGGAAAAGTCATATGTTTTAGATCGAATTTATCTTTCGATAAAACTATATTGTATTATTGCCATTGCATAAAATAATTTACCAAATGTAACCCAATTTATTGTCAAAGACCACAAAATTCAAACTTGTCTTACGTGAATAGAACAATTTTAATTTTGCAGAATAATAGTCATTCCTTTTATCACACGTCAAAATAATACAACATTACAATAGCAACAAGTAGACAGCTGGGAGGATGGATGCTGTTGTGATATCCATCAAAATAATACTCTAATAAATAATTCGTTCCGTATATGACTATGACATTTTAGCGTGCCGATAAGTACCGTAGTACAACGTGTTTATAGTGAAAGTTTGTGTTTGTGTTTTACGTTCAAAAATGGATGAATCCGGGATCGACATGGGATTCGATCTCGCAACGTTCCTGACTAAGGATTTTAGTGTTGATCAGAAGGTTTTGGAGGAGATGACAACTGCTCAGCAGCACCAGGACTTCATGTTCTACGAGCTCAAATCAAAAGCAGTGCCGATAACTGAGAGGTGAGTGGCATTTTTATTATAAACATGTCTATCATCTAGTCGGTGATGCGCTACGGCGAATGTCTACATTACGAATATTTTTAGCACATCATGAGGAACAATTTCACCGTAGTTCGAACGCCCGCGACCCTGACAACTGGACTTGGCAAAGCCCCCAGTTTCACCTCTTGTTTATCTTTGGTCTACACAATTTTGCAAACATTCCATCGTTGGATGTAATGTAATGTGTGCTAAACTAAAAGTTACGCTTTCTTTAGCACTATCAGAGTAAACACGTGATCTTATGTTTTTAAATTTCTTACGCTGCGCGCTTTTTAAATTTTCCCGCCGTTTTTGGGGAACAGAATAAATAAAATTAAACAACCTACATACCTATCTACTTACTGCTTTATGGTCATCGTTACGATGTTTATTGCCGTAGAAGATGAAGACTTATTACGGAGCAAGTTAAAAATATTTTGTTCAGAGGGAAGTTTAGTAGGTAAGTACCTACTTATGCACAGAATTACTTTCAAAAGTGACCTCCTTTACGGATCGCAAGATGCCCGACGACTTCTTGTCCACCTATCTAAATCTCTAGGTAGGTATCTGACATAATTAAAAGTTAAATAGGTACCTATAGTGTCCCGCAAAACTTGATATGAAATAAATAAGTGTCGTGCTCTATGAGGTTTATTATATTAGTACCTACTCATTTTCATTTACCTAGTTGCCAGCGACCGCCAAGTTAGGTGCGAAATTCCGAAAATTGACGTAAAATTTTTCCATTACATAGCATTTAATAAACATAACATCACGCCTGTAATCCCCGAAGGATTAGGCAGAGGTGTATCCATTAGTAGGTACACCCACATTTCGCCGTTATGTTTGAGTCCCATGTAATAGGGGGCGAGCCTATTGCCATCAACCGGGCACAAATCCAGAGTCCGAGGCTGCTACTGAGAAATTCCTGGTGGAAAAACCCCGTAACATTTTGCTCGACCTGTGAATCGAACCCAAGACCTCATACTCAGCAGTCGCGCTTTGCGACCACTAGACCAACGAGGCAGTGAGTTCGATTAAGTTATTTAGAAAAATCCTGGTTAAAGTTACAGCAGTTTTCTTATTAGTCTTTATTTGGAATTTTTGTCTTCTCGATCGTGTATGACATGATTGTTTTGTAATGTTTACTTATGTGATAATCAAAACTCTTAATATGGAATGTGTTGTAACCAAACAAGCGAAGCGACATTCAATTGAGATAACCAGTTGGTACTGAGCAACAATTATTTTAATATACACTAGCTAATGCCCGCGACTTCTTAAGCGGACATCTACTAGCGGACACCAACTACTAACCTCCCTGCCAAACATTTTTACACGTCAAGTCGTTTTCGATATTTATTTATTTAATGCACAATGTACACAACATAGTTTACACGCTAGGCTTAGATCTAGTGAGTACATTACCCTGTTAGGGCGCAGCAAGATAACTTAAGACTAATAATATTGCAGCGTGTATTTATTATCTAATATCACATATTATACAAGTAATATACATATATATTTATTATTAGGAACTTTACTATTTATTACTTAATTTATTATTTCGTAATTATTTCGTGACCTTTCGCTTTTATATACCTATGTAGATTTACTCGTAAAACGCTTTGCGAGTAAAATAACGTCTTTGGTTGCTGCTCCACTCCCATGGCTCATAGCGTGAAGTTTTATAGCCAATAGCCGTCTTCTATAAACGGGCTATATAACGTAAAAAGATTTTTACAAATCACACCTGAGTTTAGCGCGTTCAAACAAACTTACAAACAAACTTTTCAGGTTTAGAATATAGATGAATAGATGATCGTATAGAAATAAATGGTACGGGATAACTTTGGAGCGATTTACTCAACGTATCTCTTGGAAATACTTTGTGGAGAAAGTTTAGTCACACACGCGAAACAATAGGTATTGAATTAAGCTTAATGCTGCCACAATCCCTCAATAATTTAATTAAGTCAAACTAATTAAATATGCCAAATTAGCACTCTCCCGGCAACTTCGTACTCGTGATTTTTCTTACGGATCCCTAACTTTTTGATAATAAAATATAGCGAGTGATAACGTAGCTTCAAATTTGCGAAAGAATTTAACTTACAAACTTTACCTCGTTATAATATTAGTAAAGGATGTGTAACATTCAAAATTATCCTTGGAAAATATTTAAAATTAGAGCCGTATTTACTCCGTACGTCGTTTCATAAGGACTTCAAGTTCTTATCTTTCGAAATGAACCGATTTTATGAAACTTCCTATGCATGCAGGATACAAAGGTCTAAAGAGTACCCAGAAAGTATTGGCTTTAGACTGTGCCATGAGGCTTTTCGGACTTCCTGGACAAAAAAATGTAAGAACAAAAATAAAAACAATTATAATAGTAGTGCTTTATTTACTTTATTTTTAAATATCACACGAAAAATTACAAAGTTTTACTTAATTCTTCCGTATAATTTGAATCCTGACTTAATACTAAGTGAGGATTTAAGATTTCGGGTATCTTTAATGTGAGGTGTCGGGTGTCTGTGTTGTTTTATGTTTTTTAATTTTTCAATGTTATTTTGTTCTACGACTTTTCAAAATTCAACATTTTTACCGTTGTTATTTACCAAGTTTTTATAAGTTTTAAATAGGAATTCCATCTGCTATTATGTTGGAATTGATTGTAGAATGCCTTCAGGTCGTCGTCAAGTTTGTTTATTTCCCTATTTTCGAGACTTCGTATAGTCCTAACTGGTATGTTATCTTGGAATAATTTGAAGAGGGCCTCGATAAACAACCCGTCGTTAGCAAACATAAGAGCTTTTGACAACAATTCTCTTGGGAAGTCATAAGTATCAAAGACATCACCTATCACCTCAATAAACGGATTGCCATGATGTAGTACGTTACGCAAGTCAATGTCCCGTTGTAACTTGGCAGACTTGATCATATTTTTTTTTATTTTACAAGATTTCAAAATATTCCCTATGTCGGCCAGTATAATTTCTAGCTCCAAACGGAACTTTTTATCGCTCTTAAACCGTTGAAGATGCTGAAATGAGGGCGTGATATCTATCTCAGGTATATGCTGTGGATATCCAAATGTCTCTTTCAACAGATTCACTCTACTGATTAAACATTTTATTAATTCCTGCCGTACAATTCTACAGTCATTTGTTGCTTTTGTGTTTTCGGAGATGTTATGTAGTTTTTTTAATCCACTAAATGAGTAGTTTTCTAATGGTGCAGAAGTATATTTCTTATTTCCTTTCTTGCTTTCCAACTTGGATAATATATTTTCTACTATATCTTTATCATTTACATTTACTTGAAGTATTGTGTCATCGGTTGCTAACAGTTGACTATTGTTGAAACAAAATGATAACATTGTAGTTATATGGTCCGAATGACTGGAAAAATCTTTTATCTTATTTAAAGTTTCCAAATCAGTGACGACTGTATTATTTTCGCCGTGATCATTAATCGACAGTACGTTGGCGTTAGATTCGCATAAGTTATGTAACTGTGGGTTTATTTGTTTCACGTAAGTTTGATTATCGGTTAGAAGTTGTAGAGTTTGTCTTATGTTACCAATATTTTTCAGTAAAAAGCTATCAACCTTGTCACTTATTCTTGTTTTAGCTGATTGGATTGTAAATTCTATCTGTATCCTAACGTTGACTAGCTGATGAATTTCTTTAAGAAGTTGATTTCCTAAGCCGGTACGTTCCTGAAGATAGGGGTCGGAAGACGACTGCTCTCCGTGTTTTTCGATATATTCATAAACATCATCAACATGACTTGATTTCTTAACAGGCCAAGTTTTAATTCGTTCATCTAATAAATGTAAACCTTTTTCAAGTAGTGATTTATCAAATATATACTTGTTAATGGCAAGAACTAAATCAATTTTTGTCTTAATAAATATTAAATCTTTCTTAATTTGAGCAAACATCTGTTGTTCATCTTTTGCAATATTAATCCTTTTGCTTACCCGCCCTTTATTTGCATGTGACAAAAATTCTCTTATGTCATGAATATATTTTAAAGTCTCCACGGATATTGCTATATGCAGCAATGATTTTGTAGATTCCATTATATGATTAGATGATTCCGTTTTTTTCAACATCTCGCCGATTACTTGTAGTGCTCTTTCGATCATTAAAACATGGATACCATTAGTACCTTCGATAGCCTCTATGTAATAAACGATTTTTTTTAGTGAATAGTAATCACTCATGTACATAGTTGCTGTTAGGTAGTTGTCATCTAACAAAGTGGTTTTTGTATTACAATTCCCATTTTCTTCATTGTTTGCTGGATCCTCACTGATAACATGTTTTTCCAATATTCGTTTTAAATTATTCAAACATTTTTTGAAATTTTCTCGTTCCAAGAAAAGTAGTGGTGCATGAAGCAACTTGACTTCATTATATTTAATAACTTGATTTGTTTTTTTACCGTTATGAATGACCGTGTAATCAGTATTTTCTGTTGTCTGACTATTTGTAGGTATGTACAACCTCCATTTCTCATATGTACGGTAGATGTAATGAAAGAGTCCAGATTCAGATTCTTTGTACAGCGAAACCTCATTTCTATAAAAGTTTTCTACTTCGGGGTTTTCCGTGAAATATCGTGTTGGTTTGTTAAACCGTTTTTTTAAATAGTTTTTCAGAACAAAAGAATTCTCCATTATGAGCCAAGCAACATTAAAGTCTAGCTTCTGGAAATAAACTTCGTACGCCATGTTCACTAACGATTTTTGACGTATGCTAGTTACGTCATCTAGGGAGGCTTTTAATTTCAACTCATCTCTTTGGTTCAGTAGCGGTAATCTAACCTTTTTCAAATCCGAATAGTGTTCATAGATACTAAGAACATCTATTAGCATTGTTGCCGTATCTTCAGGTGATTTTATGGAACCGCGCCTAAGTAGGCTAGAATAGAGTTTATGTTGAAAAGTATTGAACGTGATGAGAGAATGAATTTCTATAAGCCGTGTTTTATTTTCGACTTTAATAACGATACGAGCGTCCTCAAGCGACTCCCCAAGCGTTTCTATTTTTTTTATGATTTCGTGTGTCTCGATCGACTGCGGTGACTTTACGATCCAGTACAAGTCGCCGCACCAGTATTCGTATAATATTTCGACCATACAAAAAGTGTCCAACTCTAGCGCGTGTTTGAACGCTTCCGTTCTTTGCTTTTTCACTTCTGGGTCATGGAAATTTGCGCCGGATAGTTGATCCAAAATGTCATATTCCTTTAATAAGTTGAAGATGGTAACGGCTTCTTTGCCGCGAGTGCGACATACGGCTATGATAAGATCAGTTTGTGTTATACATTGGCTTCCACTTGTGACCAGTTTTAATAGTTGTATGTTACGCTCTAGATTCTTATGAAACCAATTTATTATATCTTGAATTTTGTTCTTATCACCTTCTTCTACGGCGTCTTTCAATTCATTTAAAGTTTTTATTAAATAATCCTTTTCCGTATCCATTTTCTGAAAATAAGATAAAATATCATTGTTTTATTTTTTGCGTAGGTTTCTACTAAGGTAGGCCAAGCTCGTACAACATAATTATTTATTTAAATTTTATCGGATCGATGATAACAGTACTGGTAAGAGTGGTGGTAAGGTACTTGTTTAAATGTCTTTCCGATACCGACGACACTTTAAGCTTGGGTGCAGCTTTGTATCATTTGGTCGTTAATCCTTAATCATTGAACCGTTTTAATCAATGAAGGGTCCTATTAGCACCTTACAAGGAAACATTTTAGGTTGCTGGTGAGAATATGCAATGTATTTGCCTATACACATGGTCGAAATGGTGTAGGCCGTACGAGGACTAGGTAACTAACTTACATACATAGCCCGTGTGATGTATAACCATTCCTTTCTGCCATAGACAGCTTGTAGGTAGGTATATCGTTCCATCATCAGTGGAACGTGGAGACCAATACATTTGGCAGTGATAGTTACCTACCTACGTACCTACCACGTGATCAGTTGCTATTGCGTGACTCTTTCAGTTGTCCAGCACCGTAGGGCAGATAAAAAAAATGGTGGATCGCTAGGTATCTATGGAAAACAATAGAGAAGAAAGACTTACCTATCGAATTGTCTTGGCCCAATACAAGTTCCAAACAGTTGTGGTACACTTTACTCTTTCCAAAATTATTGACACACGCAAATTGCACTCGGCTGCTTGTAAGGTACTGTTTGGTATCAGCGACTGAATTGATTAACAGGTATAAAATAATATTTTATCGTACAAGATAACACTTGCGGACTTAACGAGTTAATGGTGCACTTGCACAAAACTAATTTATGTGTGTGTATGACAATGAGTCATGATGATTGATAATTATAATCTAGGTATTATCAATAATAACTTTTTAAAAGAATTGCTATCGACACCTGTATTAAGATTACCCGATTCATACCTACTATAGTCTCTCCAGCCTGAATGCCTCGTTGGTCTACTGATCGTAAAGCGCGACTGCTGAGCATGAGGTCTTGGATTCGACTACCACGTCGGGCAGTGTTATTGGGTTTTCCCATCAGGGATTTCTCAGTACAGACTGGGAGTCTGGATTTGTGCCCGGGTGATGGCAATAGGCTCGCCCCCTATTACTTGGGATTTAAACGTAACTGGCGAAATGTGGGTGTACTAATATGCCTAACCCTTCCGGGATTACAGGCGTGATGTTATGTTCTTTTGCCTCAACTCTGTCTGCCTCATCTAACAATAGAGGAAGACATTCCGGAGATGATTAGCATACACTCTTGTTAATTATTCTTTTATTACAGTTACCACATTAAGTAGACTGTTTTAATGGATACGTTATAACTACGTTATCGTTAGGAAACCTGGGACTTACTGTTCCACTCAAACCATGTCAGAGGCCCTTGAGGCGGTTTAGAAACTCTTACACTAGGGTGTGTGGGGTCGTAAGACCTTACTGCCCACACGATAAAGAAGAAGAAGGCTGACATTTTACTCATAATTAATACGGTAAAGAACTTACTTACATACTAACATAAACTCTCGCCTTTTTCCCATGGGGGTAAGCAGAAACTACAGAACGCCACCTGCTACGATCCTTACATACTCCTTTCGCCTCATCTACGTTCATACATCTCGTCATACAAGCACGCTGATTACGAGTACTCCGCACCTGACCTTTCTGAAGGACCTCACCAATAAGGTCAGTGTAGGTCTTACTAACTTAAAGAACTTAGTTATTAGGTAATTATTTTTTTCTTAAAAAAAAACGTTGCAAAAACGTTGGGTGCGTTTACAAACATATCAAGTCACATACACAAATAGCCCCGGAACAACTTTCTGTACATCATACAAATTAATATTTGTCCCGTGCGGGAATCGAAACCGCGACCAGAAACTAAACGATTCGTATACGGTTCGGTTAAAAGAAGCAGGTTTGATAAGTTTTATGTGATAAGTTGAATGGATATTGTAGGAATTCGGGAAGAAGTGAAAAGCTTGAAATAAAACTTTCCAAACAAGTTCATGGGGGCAAAAAAAAATCTGTTGGTTAAAAAATCACTGACGTACCGTTCTGTTGAAGAACAGTGCATGGGCCAAACGCGGTTTGGATGAAAAGTGAATGGTCAAAACATTCTGTTGGTGAAACATTCACTGGCGAAAAATTATGTTGGCGAAACGTTCGTTCGTGAAAAGTGCTTTGGATGAAAAGTTCATGGTTGAAAGATTATGTTGACCAACAGTTCATGGGCCAATCGACTGTTGGCAAAACGTTTCAGACTCGTCTTATTCGAAACAACGCAACAGCAACAGCTTCAAGCAACTCATTGCGAAGAGAATGGACACTGACAGTTCTCTCGTGTCAGGCGTTCCTAATTTAGTGTATCTGTGTATTGTGTATGTAACATAACAACATAACATCACGCCTGTAATCCCCGAAGGGTTAGGCAGAGGTGTACACATTAGTACACCCACATTTCGCCAGTTATGTATTTAGTCCCATGTAATAGGGGGCGAGCCTATTGCTATCAACCTGGCACAAATCCAGACTCCGAGGCTGCTACTGAGAAATTCTGATTGAAAAACCCAATAACACTTTGCCCGACCTGGGAATCGAACCCAAGACCTCATGCACAGCAGTCGCGCTTGCGACCACTAGACCAACGAGGCAGTCAGTAGTTGTGTATGTATTATAATTATCTAATGTATCTTAAATGTTATTTATTATTTATTAAGCCCAAAACCCAGGTATGGATAATTTATATAATTTTTCATTTACCTGAAATAAATGATTTGAATTTAACTGAATACGGTACGATTTTGTGCCATTATGCAAATATGTAATTCCATATTTGTTTATTTTAAAGATAAGTATAATATGGCTTTTTCCAAAAATTTCTGGCTTTAGTACAGCATCGTTATCTCAACTGTCCAGTTGAATATTTAAGCGTTATATTTGCTATGACGGCCAATGAAAGGCTACGCTCGGAGTTTCCGATAAGGAGATCCGCATAAAAACCCAGGCGTGCAGTTGTACTACTTTTCAGGAATTATCGCAATCTAATCTCAGTCTCAATCTGTCAATAATGCCTACGTTTTCAGACATTGATCGTCGCTGAGATGAGATTGTGACCAGATTATCAAAGTATTTAATTACAACAACAATTCAAAAATGCCTGTAAATGGTCTAGTTGAAATAAATATTTTGACTTTGACTTTAGTAGAATTTATTGACCTTTTAGCTTTGACATAGGGAAAAAGAAAAGCCAGGGTCAATGGGCACCAGGGGCATATCTACCGCCTCCGGGGCCCCGAACCTAAGAAAGCTAAAATTCGTAAAATATTATCCACTACCTACCTCATTGAAAAACTTAGGACTTACGCTGAACTTTCTATAAACAAATAAATATATTGTTACTATTGTGAATACCACCATTCACCTACCATGTTTATCTCTTCACCACCTTTGGTAGACTGTTAGAGTATGCCAAAAGCATTAAGTGCGCCTTTTTGCTTAAAGTTTAAAAAAATAATCATTTCCTTCCATTTGGGTTTCGCCGTAGTTAGGTAGAAGGGCCCCCAAACCAATTTTGAAACAGGACCCGTCTAGGGGAAGCTACCCAACTAAGGGGCACTGGGCCGGGCATTTTCTCTTAGAGCTGGCGGACGATGGGACACAGGACATGGTCTTTTTTTTTTGAGGTGATAATGATCGTCAAATTAGTCCTTCCGCCCTGGGTGGGGGGGCGGAGGGGACTGTCAGACTTTTACTGGGTAAAAAACTACCCTGTTCCTTCTGTTGCCCTTTACGTTCCGGGGCAGGAGAAAGACGTCCCGCAACCCTGGAGGACATGGGCCCTGAAGTGGCAACCGCGAATTACATTTTGCTCTAGCAACATCATCACCAACTACTGTCAGCAGACGGCACGTTCTTCAGAGGACATCGACTCGGAGTATGATTTATTTAAAGTTTTCCATCAACATCAAGATACGAGTGTTTATTTGTATGCGACATTAACCGATAGCGTAATCAAATTATCTCAAATTCGTGCAAAACTATTATCTTGCATACGCTCATGCTATGCGATTATGGGATCATTGGTATGACTGGTTGTAGCTTCATTATTATGATGTTTAGATAAGGCATTTTATAAACTGACAATTTTTTGCAAGATACTTTGACTGAAACAAATAGAGGTATATATTCGCTTCTGCTCTACAGGTTTGATTTCCATTAATGGACTGTAATAGCGGTCCATTGTTGGGCATTTAGTTTTGGTGCGTATGATTTATTCTGGATCTGTGTTCATGTGAAATGTACAATCGCCAGTACATCTGACTGTACCTTTTTGTTGTAAAATCGATCTTATTACAACAGTATAAGATCCAACGAGGCCGTCCATTACAAATAATTACCAGTACTTTTAAAAATAGCAAATAATTTAGTTCTTTATCATCTGTCATCTTTTGTTTGTGATGGCGTTACTGTAGTTCATTTGTTTTTATTTAACCTTTGCTCCTACGGCTGATCTTTTAGATCGGTCGGGTTGCTGTCCCATCAGACTATGAGAGGCGAGGAAAGGGCGTGCTTCTGTGTTCACACATAAACTTCTACACTATAATATCTCCTGAGCACTTGGCTAACCTCTATTAAGATTGGTTGCCATGACCGAAAATTGGGGGAATATTTTTTTTGATACTTATATCAGTTTTCAACTAAGTTACTAGTTGTTCAGTTCATAGTTAATGTCTAGTACCTAACATGTCAGATTAGATCTCGGGACACTGCTACAGTTACCTACTGTCTTATCATGATGACTACTATACATTTACTGATAAAGATCTGCCAGCGACATTGTAAATGTACACGTGCCATCTCTAGAAATTAACATAATATAACAACATCACGCCTGTAATCCCAGAAGGGTTATGCTGAGGTGTACCGGTTAGTACACACATAACAATTTTGTAACGAAAATATTGTGAGAAAAAACTAGACCTTCGTTACATTTTTATTTCCTAATAAGAGTATATGTATTAAGTTTCCTGCCCATTCTTCTCCATACGAAACTAACCTAAAAACAACCCTTCAGAAGAGGCGACTAGTTATTTTTTTTTTACTAAATCCGCAAAAAAAATATGCAATACAGCAATGCCTACTTGGCTAGTCTCTATTTATTTATTTATTTAACTTTCGCGTAAATAAACAGTTTTTCTTTCTTTTTTCTTCTTTCCGTGACCGAAATTCCATCGAGAGGACATTACTTAGTCATCCTTCTGCTTATTTACTTTGCATACTGTCTCTATATTTAAGGCGATTATGCGTAGTGAATTTAAATACAATAATACTTATATGTTTGGCTTCAAGCCAGGACAGCTATTTCGTAAATGTTATGCTAAATTAAATAAAAGTGAAACAGTTTCCTATCTTTGTTGAGAGTAATTTGGCAATGTCTTATTTTAATTTAAAACTTTATTGACTTTAGTGCTATTATTGTAAATGAGTCAATCACTCCTCCTCGTAAGTTTAATATCTTTAAATAAAAGCGAAAGGCCACTCATTCACTCATCACGAAATATCTAAAAACGCTTGATGTAAGTATAAAGATTTTTGGCAGGGAGGAAAATCCTTTTTTAGCGGACCAACTAAATAGACGTCCGCTAAAAAAGGATTTCCCAAAATTCACCCCCTAAGGGGATGAAACGGCGGTTTTCGTGGACGAAGTCGCGGGCCAAAGCCAGTACTAACTTGACTGGTAATTACTGATCAATACTTAAACACATTCAAGTAATTGCACTAATTTTCTTTAGATTTTTTTATATCTTACTGTTAGTTTCAGAGATTAGCGCGTTTAAACAAACGAACGAAATTCCCGAGAAAAATGCTCAGGTTTATATTCACCTTAAACTGATCCTGAAATATGGTTCATTCTATCTCCTACCCGTTCAGATACATAGAGCCGTCTATCTTGCATCTCATTCGTTACAAAAATTCTCTTCAATCATCTTTTTTATATCGAACTTTGCCGGCAGACGCACGAGATATCAAAACAAACAACATGTTGGATACGTGTGTGTATCATGCGTGTTTTGTCTGTGGGTGCGCAGGAGTTTCAAGAAGTTTTATATAAGAATTAATTCTGTCTTGCGATTCACGTGGGATAGTGAAAACTAATAATTAAATGCTGTTACCTAACTGCTTTTTTAAGTTGAAAATTTATGGCGTTTCCATATAATAACCTTGTTTTTTGTATGTAGAGTTAATGCTGATTAAATATCTCTACTTATCTTCAATTTACGATGATTTTTTTGTCTGCGGTAGGTACCCCCACATCCATACACTGCTAAAGTAAAAATCATCCGTAGTTGACCCAAATTGCGTAGACATGTTAAACAGTATCAACTTGTGCTGTCAAAAACCACACACAATTATCGCCAATAAATCAACGGCATAATAATCATAATTACTTGAAAACATTTTGGCAGGTGATACACGTGTTTTGTGGTGTTAAAATCTTAAGGAGGTGTGAAGCGGTGACGTCAGAATATTTCCCTTGTCAGCAACTGAAAACTGTTGTCAATGACTTTTTACCTGAAGGTTAATTTTGAAAAATCAAGGTATCGTGGATAATTTCAGTATTAGATTATAGTAAACAAAGTGTTATTAGGTTTTCATCAGGAATTTCTCAGTAGTAGCCTCGGATTTGGGCTCAGTTGTTGGAAATAGGCTCGGCCCCTGTTATACAGTACTTAAATATAACTGGCGAAATGTGGGTGTACTAATAGGTAAACCTCTGCCTAACCCTTCGGGGATTACGGGCGTGATGTTAAATTATCTAATATTATTCTTGAAATGTGGCGGACGAGGCTGGACCTCAAGACACAGGGTATCCTAGTGTGGGGTCCATTGTAAATAATTATACCAGGGTTGCGGAATTTATTCGAATGAGTCACTGCGGCCCTGGAAAGCAAACGCATTACGGATGGGTCTTAGTCAGTAAAAGTCTGACATTCCCTTACACTCCGCCCAGAGCGGAAAAGTTATTTGATGATTTTCTTTCCTTAAAAAAAAAGAATAAATTATGAACAGAATCTATCAACTAATAAATCATCAGATATATATCTAATCTATCAATCTATTAAGGACAGTTTTCATCTTCAGGTAGACAGTAGCTGGTAATCCTCACAGGTCGTAGAAAAATAGTACAGTCACACTCCAAACAATGTGAACACGCGTCTGAGTACGCGATTGCTCCGGACTCCGGAGTCTGTGCCAAAGTATTTGATCCCGCTGGTTTTTATGAAGCAATAATATTCGCTGTTGGTTGTGCCAATTGCAGCTCAGTTCTCAAAGGAATTGGGCAGGTTTTTGGTTGGACGTGTTAGTTTTCTTATGGTATAGGTATGCGTGATTATCATCATGCATCATTGAAAGCGACTTTTCTCTTTAAAGAAATATTGTTTTATTGTCACAGAAATATGTGCATAGGACACAAATTAGTTGACAGCTGCATATCGTAACACTAAGCTATACTCCATTCAGCATTATGCTGTGCTATGGTTGACCACAACTTTGTGCTGGATTTCAGTTGTCACCTAAAAAACTCAAATATAGAAGACCATAATGTGCCCTATATATCAGCCTATAGCCATACAGAGAAAGCACCACTTATGCTCAAGGCAGATTGTCATTTTCAGACTTATGATAATTATAAGTCCAGTTTTCCTTACTATGTTATCCTTCACCGATGTCAGAAGTGTCCGAGATAAACATATATAGAAAGTATATATCAGAAGATGAAAATCAATTTTATGCACCACAATCACAATCTTATGCATGAGAGGTCCTTACTGGGTCATCACGATTTGTGCCCTATGTTTAAGATTTTAAGGCACATAAAACATATTGTGGTCTACAGAACTATCACCGCCGGTGCATCAGCTCGCTCTCTGGCTATTTTTAATAACAGCAGAACTGTTTCCATGTTCGTATCAATTCGAGAGTAGAACGATAGCTGGCTATCATTAAGTGCTCAAATAGATTCAACACCACTGACGCATTTAGCCGGTTATTCTGTAAATATCTCGCTCGAAGAATTTAGGTGAAGAGAGCTCGACGTAAATTTGGATGGATGGAGAGAAAGAGGAAGGCTAAGAAATAATGGATGGATTCTGTGAAGAATGCAATGAAAGAAAAGGAAGTGATTGCATGGCAATTGACACGTTGAAATGGGACACGAAAATGCCGATCCCAAGTAACATGGAACTAGGGCAGTAAGATGATGATGCTTTCATCTAATGTTAGGGGTTGCCAACTCACCTCACACTCACTTCACCAAAATCCGCGGAGTTGAAATTGTACAAAAGCATTGCAGATCTGGCGATCCTACGCAATATTCGATTGCTTTCATGGAGATATTCATCTTCAACCAACTGCACTATTTCAGAAAGAGAAACGTATTTTATACCTATTGGTTATCTTTAGGGGAGTCCTATGTCCAGCAGTGGACGTCGTTCGGTAGATTTGATGATGCTTATGATAATATTGATATGCAATGATTTTTATTTGATGACTGCTGTGCATGAGGTCTTGGGTTCGATTCCCAGGTCGGGCAAAGTGTTATTGGGTTTTTCCATCAGGAATTTCTCAGTAGCAGCCTCGGAGTCTGGATTTGTGCCCGGTTGATGGCAATAGGCTTGCCCCTAAACTAGACTAAAAACATAACTGGCGAAATGTGGATGTACTGATGGGTACACCTCTGCTTAACTCTTCGGGAATTACAGGCGTCATGTTATGATTTTCTGATGATGTGATCCTTCTCAATGACACTATCTCGTAATTTTTCCATCAAAAGTGTTTTTGTTTTCTGAATTATACTTACCAATTTACTAAAGTTTCAATACCACTAGAATTTCTTTAGATGTTTTTTATTTACAGTGCCATATGAAGTCATTGTCCTCTCCATATCACATAATGGGTAATTAGTTTACCTACTTAATTATATGTAATGAAGCCACGTAGGTATATTCAATATCATTATCGTTGACGTTCAAGTTCATGACTCGTTTCACCACTATTCGAATAATTAAATTTTGTGTACCTCTTATAATCACAGAAGTTCCTTATAAAATACTAACTTTTGCCTGCGACTTCGTCAGTGTAGATGTCGGTTATCGCGGAGGCAGACAAAGCCACGGAAAAGAAAGGACATAGGCTAATTTCGCCCATGTCTTTTCTTGGGGATCAAACTTACCCCCTACCTTTCTACAAAATCGGTTCAGTAGTTTGGCGTGAGAATGTAACAGACAGAGTTACTTTCGCATTTAAAATATTGGTATGGATAACGGACCATAGAAACAAGACATTACAAATAAATCTTTGCGAAATATCAGTTCATACTCATTGAATTTAACCCTATCGTGGTCACGTGGAACGCAGCTCTATTGGCTAACGACATCGATTATAATGGACGCTGCTCTGTTCAGCCAATCACCGGCGGCCATTGAATTGATGGCAATTTAGCGTAATGATACTTTGATACAGTTGGCAAATGTTATCTTGTAACTGTATCAAGTTCGTAGTTTAAATATTTGAACTTGTTTTGATTTGAGGTCCTTTAAGAGCGATTACATCGTACAGCATTTCATACATACTTTGATTGATTGATTTGGTGTGATTTGAAGACTTTATTTTACAATATGAATGAATCGATGTTGACACATACATACATAAACTCACGCCTTTTTCGTTTTTTTTTTTAATCGATGTTGAATTTAGCTTTAACACAATTTTTCGGAAAATGTTCTCATAAGTGACTTAATTCAATTAATTTTCTTTTTTTTTTAATGATTTGGGTTTGCTGTTGACTCTAGTCTAAGTCATAGCTGATAAAGACAAATTCTATGTATTTTACGGCCCAAAAGCCAACTAGCAAAAAGGTCCCAACAGTTTGGACACCCAGTCCAAATTGTACTACTACAAGGTAAAATACAATTTACCAGGCCGATCTGATTAAGATCGAGGATGATCTGATTGACATCATGACGTGTCAACACATGAAAATAATAATGGTAAACTGCATACAACATGTTCCATTATCAACAAACTCGTAGTTAATTGTCATTGACACACAACACGTACAAAGACATCCACTTTGTCAATTAATTAATTAATCTCATTAAGCGGTTGCTTCGTGAATTCGCTTCTTGTCTGTTTCCACTTCGTTCACTGATTTACTGTTCCACTGTTTATTTGTATTTTTAATCTATACCTGTGTGGAATAGTTAGTCAAGATCAAAAAGGATTTCGTCTTGTCTACGCTTTGTTTCATGAAATAACTGAGTGTTTGGTCAGATACGACTCAAAGGGTGTTGCTATACTTAAAATTGCTAAATTATTATTATTGTTGATATACTCGTATTATGCCTTAAGAACCATACATTTATCCAGATCCGTTCAGCCATTCTGGCGTGATTGAGTAACAAACATCCATCCAAGCTGTCGCATTTATAGTAGTGTTGTAAGATTTTCTTTTCCCTATTCTAAAATACATATTACTTTCCGTTCCCAACCTAACAAGCTTACATTTGTAGACTTGCATTTCGCATTTAAGTCATCTGCAGTTATTTGAAAGGAAGGTATCACCTTGGCAGATCGTGATGAAGTACTTAGTACCTCCACGATTTCGTTAGCACCACATAAGCAGACTGCATACGGAGAAAATGTAAAATATTGATTTGTGATAATTTGTCAAGCATCAAGATTTATTGTGCCAATGATATTAAAGACGTTTATCTTTCGGTGTTGTCTAAAGAGATGACAATATCTAATCATTATTTGATAAATATTTCTGAGAAATATGGAGAAACGCCTTTATTGTAGTACTCTGAAAATTGCAAAGTTGTAAAACACTATAATCGGGTGTCAAAATACACTAAACGAAACCGGATCATATGTTTTTTTACGAAGACATAACCCCTTGTACTGTTCTAGATGTACCGCTTATGAATACGGATGTGTCAGTTACATTGCGACCTACCATAAAGAGTGACTTCTCCCACAAAAAGAAGTCCTGTTCCAGCAAGTTTTGCTCAGTGTTGTTTAATTTTATGGGCAACATACGTAGTAAATGGGTGGATGATGTGTCTTGTTACACCCATGTCTCATACCTTTCTTCTCATTCCTTCGCATCATCACCACCATGACCATCACTACCTTTGTCTTTACCATGTTTACCTACAGCTATCGTCACCCCTATCTTACACACTCATTCCAATTAGTCATCCATTAGCGCCAGACGTCCCTTTTAACTGAAAATTCTTCTCAAATTCCTGTCTGACTATTTAGAACTAAAACGTTCCAAACCGTTCTTCATGATTTATAGAACGTTTCACGCAAACACCAGTTCATAATCTCCCGAAACATTTGGCACAGACTCCTCAACGGTATTAGTCAACAGTGGCTAGTGGCTAGACACATGGTACAGCCACGGGGTCCCTAGTGCGCTACCAACTCTTGGCCAGACGCCACCAGAACGGTGCATACCACAAAATGACATCCGGAATAATAATATTAGAGTGTCTTGTAATTGTCTGTTAGTCAGACAAAGTATTTATAAACAAGCACTTGTTGAGTTTTGTGTTACAAAAAATGTTTTTCGCGACACTTTTCAGAAATATTTTCAAGGTTGAAAGGATTCTTCATCATGGTAGAATGCTTTATTCTGGGCCTCCTTATAAGCGAATTAGGTGCAAAGAATAGGCATAAGGTAATTTCAATGTCTATAAAACAAATGTTTTACGAGTAATTGCTCCAGTATACAAAGCATTTGCTTCTCATGGGGTTATAGGTTCGACATTTGGCAAGTACTATTGTAAATTTTCCAATTTGCTTTATTACCAAGTTTATCTTCGACATCACTGACATTGGTGAAAGAAAACATCGTGAGGTAACCTGGACTTACAATTAATGTAAATCTGGAATCACCAATCCTTGAGCATGGTAATCAATGCTCCTGCCGTCTCTGTATGATAAGAAGCCATTGCTCTGCACTGGGACTATAATAGGTTGTTATTATTTTGTATAACTGAACTATTGGCGATCGATATTAAATAATGCTGCTGATTCTGGACCCTTTTATGTGTATTCAACATTGAAAAAGCGGAAATAAACAGAATATAAAAAAAAGTAATTAAGGGCAAAGTTTCACTGTGCGTTTATCGCAGCATTATCTCCGAGATAACCTTTGGATGGTCAAGGACGTCGAGTTAGTTCCTTTGTTGATACATAAGAAGTGTCACTCAATCGACACTAACCAGTAAATGGGTCGAGTAGATAATACAGCGTCCTATACAAGGTGCAGCTTTGCTTCCTCGTCAAAAAGGAGGTTTACTGATTCGTGTAGAGAATCACTATGGAGTCGCTGTGGAGTTTCTTGCTCGTTCTTCTCCATAGAAGGCCTACCTCCGTTTTGGAACGAACTTTAACTTTCGGACTATCTGACCGACTCCTTGGCAATTCAAAAGTGCCTGTGAATGGTTTAATTGAAATAAATGCTTTAATTTTGACGTTATGTTAGTGATTCTTAACCCGAATCAATAAATTTTTTTTTTTTTGTTATTATGTGATGTTGCAAATTCTACCTAACTATCTTGCCGCTGGGTTTAGGCAGGGCAATGAATCCGCTGCCTACCGCATACGCAACTGGGCAATTCTGTTCTTTGAAAGAGGTAATTTATTAGGTAGAGTTATTTATTGACCAGGTGTCGTAATTTTATTTGATTATTTATGTCTATTAGGACAATCTCCTGAAAGAGAAGGTCGCTGAACTGCACCTTATAATATTTCTGTCAAAACATTGAAAGACGATCCATTGATTAATTTTATTAATGACATCAATTCGAATTACGAAAACCAATATAGTCCAGAAAAATAAAATTACTTCCAAAGATTCCGCAGATTATACATCGATACGAGGCTATCGTATAGGTACTTCAACAGTGAACATGATGCGTAAGCGCAGACTTTGAACTAATTAAGATTTGTTCAACAGAACTGCCTTTGAAAAATATTTATTTACGATTATTAGAGGTAAGGGTTATCTCTGGGTTAATGTTATTATCTTTAATGTTATATGGCTTTAGTTTCCGACTTCGTTTGCTGACTTTTTTTTGTTCATTTTCATGTTTATGGAGGGGATTAGACATTTAACCCATCACGCTTGTGTAATGCGAGTTGTTGGGTGAACAGTGAACCTACTTATTCGGTTTGTGGGTGCCGCAAATTTCTTCGAGAATTGGCAAGACGTAGCGCAGTCGCGATAAATGGAAAAATGGAGGGAGGCCTTTGGCCCAGGAGTGGGACAGTACAGGCTAGACAAAATAATTATAATTAATTTTTACTTAGTTATTGACTATATGACTCGAATTTTAACGTCATTTAGTTGGTGAGTTGACCTTCTGTTTGTAAACTTAAGGTAACTACTGTGATAGTGAGAACTGAGAATCATTAGACAAACACACAGTCAGACCCGCATATAATTCAAGACTTTCTACAAGTATAATACTTTGTTGCAGTTGTTTACATATTAAGGACTCGTCTTTCACTCCCACAGAGCTAGATCGTATTATTATAATGTCTGGCAAGCTACGATAAGCATTGGATAGTGGACACTGCTATTATAATAGTAGCCGTCTCATTTCTCTGTCCATCTTTTAGTCAACTTTCAAAGATCTTAGTTAGGTTAGGTTAGGTTAGCTGGGCTGTTTCCGCACTTAGCCTCTTTATTGGGCCATTGTACGTATGAAAAGGATATCCTTGAGGAGTTACTCCAACCATCCCTTCGGGGAGCGATACCGGCGCGGCGATTGGAGAGTCCGTGCCCGTTGATCTGCCACGCTTCTGCACTCCAAGAGCACGTGCTGTGGTGTTTCTTCCGCCTCCATGCATCCTCTGCACACAGGGCTGTCTGTCACACCTATGGTGAATAGGATCAAAGATCTTATTAACCACTTTCATCCATTTTCCAGCAACCTTGCAAAGATTGTCGCTGAACCAAACCTAGGAGTACCTATTCTAATCATGTACGATTTGCCGTTCTCCATTCAACAACACGTGTTTACCAAAGATCATAGGGGTTTCGGATTGAATGGCCGACGAACTCGCTCGAAGAGTTTTTTGTTTGTTTGTGCACGTTAATCTCTGGTACAACCAGTCGAATTGGGTTTTTTTGTTAATTGTATTTGATAGCCAGATTCAAGAGGAATAGTATAGTCTATATATGATTACGCTACGACCCACGGGAGCGGAGCAGTAACCATAGACGTAACGCGGGTAGAAAAATACACGCGGACGAAGTCGCGGGCAGAACCTAGTTTATACATATAAAGGGCACTGCCTAAACACTCAGGTGGTACTTAGTATAAAAAAAATGTGTGTCAATCTCATAAAAACAATGGGACCCAGTATGTTGCCTAGTGGAATCCGCTGGTGCCAATTGTCAGTTCACCCCATTCTCATGAATGAACTGTGTCAGACCACATAATAAATTAATGAAAATGCTTCAGATGTGAAAGATACACATATCCATCAAAGCTTCTTTGTTCTTTGTTCTCCATCTGTCTTTTGTTGGCAACCACCATTTGTTTAGATGACAAAAGTTTTATTTCACGCCGTAGTCCATGATTAATCAAATGTTTGGTATTTTATTTGTAATTTATAATAATCACAAAGTTAAGTGGCTTTTATCATCAACTTGGTGTTTAAGAAAATTAATGGAATTCGTTTTTGTTTGTTGAGTCTTTAAACGAAATTGGTGATTTATAAAAAGTCGACCTTTCGGAGTGAGCTTGTTCAAGAACAAAAAATTCTTACATAAAATATTTAATTAGACACCATTTTTTTTTTGCACTGACCAACTAATATTTGATTAGACACCATTTTTTTCACACTGACCAACTAATATTTGTTTTCCAACTAACAACACTGGAGCCCTTGAACTTGAGTTGCGCGGGCGCATAAAAATAGTCACCGCGTTAATAAACACGCATTCGTCTGCCAAATCTACATTGCTATGTACGAGCCAATATTTTTTGTTTATGATACAAAAAGAAAATTGGCGGAACATTAGTCATTATTTTTTTTTCGGGAAATAGGTTTTTTTTTTAACTAGCTTGTCAGGTTTTATTCTCGTGATCTACTACGTTTACTCCACAAATATATCGATGATGCGCTATAAATAATTATATTTACTAAAAGCATAGCTCACTTACACATACATACATAAACTCACACCTTTTTCCCATGGGGGTAGGCAGAAACTACAGAACGCCACCTGCTACGATCCTTACATACTCCTTTCGCCTCATCTACGTTCATACATCTCGTCATACAAGCACGTCGGTTACAATTACTCCGCACCTAACCTTTCTGAAGAACCTCACCAATAAGGTCAGTGTAGGTCTTCCTAGGACCCCTCCCTGCGTTGCCACTCACCTCTGCTATATAAGTACCTTTTGTTAATCGTCTTTTATTGTCTACTTACACAATACTACATAATTTTATAATCATCTTTCGGACGAACTGACCGACTCCTTGACAATTCAAAAGTGTCTGTAAATGGTCTAATTGAAATAAATGTTTTGACTATTGACTAATACTTAATTACTTAATAGCGCCATTGAATTATTTATTATCCTGCTCTTGTCTTAAAATAATTAGAGGTCTCTCTCTTCTCTCTCTAGTTTACCCTTTGTTAGATAAATTATGTTCCCATTTTTTTTTGTTAGCCTATTCTGTCCCACTCCTGGGCGATGGCCTCCCTCCACTCCTTCCGTCCTTCCCGATTCAGTGTCTCATACCTCCAGTTTTGGAGAGATCCATCCAGTTTGTCCCGCCATCTCCTTCGTGGCCCGCCGCGGCCCTGACTCCCATTTAAATACACTAATTATATTTTTCTCTACTAATAAGGTAAAGCTTCTTGGTTTTCTGTGTTTGTTATCATAGAGGTAATCTCTGGAAATACTGGTGTGATAGCAAACAATCTTATTGATAAAAAGCTACACTATTGCAGTTTCATCGGTTATTTTTTATTATGGTAGTCTTCCACGCGAACGAAGTCGCGGTAGGAGCTAGTTCTATAGTTGTTAGTAAAATAATACTATTAAAAAATATTCACTTGAAATATTCTTCTTTCTTGTTTTTATTCACTTGGTTAGCGCACGCTCAATTTACTCCGATATTGATAAGGCTCTTTAATAAATTAATCACTATATCCTTTGGCAAAAATGTTATTATCTATTTTTAGCTTTTTCCGATTATCATAATTACCTACACGTTTGTAAAGATACAGATTCTAATATTCCCAACCTGTTTCTAAGTTCAAGCTAACCTGGTCTTGTTTAAGGACTGGTATTTTGATAGTAAAACCGTCTATTGTTGGTATTGGTAGTGAACAGGTTTGCTGGACAATACTCGTATAAGTATTAAATGTATGCAAACCATGTGTGTAAATTGCAAATTATGAGAAACTGGCTTCGTTCGCCTGAAAGTAAATAAATTATCTCATGGAAACCGAACATTTTTCCGAAATAAAAAGTATCCTATATGCTATTCCGGACTATAATCTATCTCTGTGCAAAATTTCATCCAGATCCGTTCGGCCGTTCCGGCGTGATGAATAACAAACATCTACCCATCCAAACTTTCGCATTTATAATAGTAAGGTAGTTAGTTTGTAATTAATTATGAAGTTTGTTGAATAGTTCCTCCTAAATTGGTAATTAGGTTTTTTCTTGATCCTCCGCTGTTCTTTTCCGATTAATTTCGCTGCGGGATCCAAAACAGTTGAATCGCTTCTCGAAGACTCGTCGAGCTTAATTGCTTCGGCGCTTATCTGGTGGTCCCTACTATTGATTCTGGCTTTCAGGAGTTGCAGTGGTTGGGAATAGTGTGGCGGGCTTGTCCCGATAAAAAAAATGTTCCTGAATTTTTGATAAAAAAAGAATCGTCGAAATCTATTTATAATTGGCGTAGTAATCAGGGAACCTACATACAAAAAAAAAAAAAAAGGCGCCGAAAAGCTCCTAGAAAACCTCCTCCTTTTTGAAGTCGGTTGAAAACTTGCCTCTCTTTTCACTCCTTCGAAAAGGTTTCCTATCATTTTTTTATCGTGATGGTTGATGTATGCTGAAGGACTTACGTCCTCTTTCATTTCTGCGCAAAAACCTCCCTCCATATTTTTCATTTGTTGTAATACTTTGCTTTTTCGAGTTTAATACGGAATTCATCAATTTATCCAAGCTCAATCATACATATTCATGTAACATGTGTGTATTGCTAATGATTTTATTTAGAAACTGGTTTTCTAATAGAATTATAATCATTCACACATTGCCTCACACTGAGCCACAACACTGTGACTCCGGGTTGTGTATGCTTTTCGTTGCGCACGAATCAATAGAATTAAGTTCTTCGGAACCCGCGTGAATTTGCAAAAGACAAGCGATCAGTATTTCTTGTTTGTATTTTTGAAAACTGTTCACATGTAAGTAATTTTATTGTGTGCTTGCAAACAGTTCTATTCCGTGGGCGCCGCGGCGGTGTGGATTAAATTGTATAAAGCTCGATTTAGACACACGTGCTACTATTTTTACATACATTTATCTATGCAAATGAACTCGTGCATAAATCTAAACTCAGGCGCAACACACAACTCAAGATGGAACACGGAGCTACAGAATAACAACGCGACATGGTATGCTTTAAATCACGCATTAAAATCACGAAAAAAAAATACAAGTGTTAGGTACTTGCAAATTCATAGTACCTCGTACCAAAAACCTATTTGTATGTAGAGTGATCCCTGTGTAAAGGTTCCAATGACCTTAACACGCTTATGACGTACAGTTACGTGATTACAAGAAGTATCACAACGCGTAGAATTTTATGATAGTGCTTAACTTTTTGTATGAACATTGAGATCATAAGGTTTATAAGACGTTTGCAGCATTTTAGATACAGGTGTAGAAATGCTTAACGCAGGACGTACCTACGTAACGTGATAAGTACCAGAGATGTTATGGATATGAAGTTTCCAATCTGGATATGGATATAATTATATGAATATTATTATGCCCGATTCTGTAATGACATTATTTCAATTACAGAGAAGTGAGCTTAAGGCGAACTGTCATACTAGGGATTGAAAGCTTGAGATGAGCTCACTTCTAACTTGTACAGAATAGAACGGCTGTTCAATCGCTCTCTTGGTCTACCTTTTGCCATCTTTTTTTTTTCTTTCTTTCATCTGTCGCCATTCCTTCCCTTTGCCGCCATCCCTCAGATCATCCATTACTATTAGACCTTTAAAAATACGAGTCATATTTAATAGAAAAGCTAATAGAAAAGCATACTTACCTAAATTGCGTTTCCTCTAAACCTCTTTCCTCTAAATACTTGAGTGCGACAATCAGTACAAAAGAGGGCTATTTGTCTTGATAGGCTACATTAGTGACGACAGCATCCATTGAATAGAGTGTGCAGAGTACAGCTCGGTTGGTGACGACAGTTTTGCCATTAGGTTACGTAGGATTTTACTATATTATTTGTTTTTTTTATGAGTAATCATCATATTACCCAGTTCCTGGGCTGTGGAAGTCAGATAGGCAGTCGCTCCATGTAAAATACTGGTAAGTCGACTCCAACATAATTGGGAAAAGACTAGCCAGATGATGATTTGTTTTTTATGAGACAAACCCGCCACCGTGTTCGTAAGCACTACAATTCCTGTAAGCCAGAAACAACAGTGACGACCAGTAGGTTCAAATACAAGGAATAGAAAAGCGCCGAGGCAAAGAAGCACGACGGGATTTTGCTATTATGAAGACCTTGTCGTAAGCTTTAGGTTGAAGTCTTTTTGGAGTCGATTCCAGGTCGTGTGGGCAAAAAGATGTAATGATTTTCTTATAGGAACTTCTCAGTGGTAAGTTGAAGTCAGAGATCGTGCATCAGGCAGGTTTTCTACGTTGCTTCCACGACAACATCTACTCGTTCTTCGTGTGAAGCTAGGGTTGCGTTAAGTTTTGCCATTTCTCTGCCTACCCTTTCAGAAATATGGACGTCACATATTACCCCTATTGTGTTTCAGAATAGAGTGAAAAGTATACTTTCCTAAGCTAAGCTAATAAGCTATGGCTTTACATAGATATAACAATTATCATTTCAGAGGTTAGCTAGGCATCGAAAACGCGTTGGAAGGCTTCAATTATTAAGGAAAAACAAACATAAATGTGAAAATACAATACAAGTCAGTTAAGTATCAACAAAAAAAATATTTCTATACTCTCTTTCTTTTCCAATCTCAATCGTTTTATTACATGAACATCCGTAAACACTAAGTACTCTATCTTCACATATGAAAACAAATTCTTCCTGTTTACAAATATCTCAATTAAAACTCAATGTCGTAAATCTGTTTTTATTACGTTGGCCTCAATCCCCACTGGCCTATCAAAAGGACCTTGATATTGAGGATTATGATCTAGTCCAACTAGTCTAGACAATGAGCAACTCATTTGATTATAGGTTTCTTATTGACTAGTGGAAAATGAACTTGGAACTTCTTGAAAATATTCAAGGATAGAAATCAAGATGTTTTGGTCATCCATTTCTTGATTTACGGTATGATGTTTATGAAAACGAAATGTTGATGTTTATTTTTTGCGAAAAACCGGACTGTCCAAAAATCCTATAGACTATGAGACTAAAGTGGTAGCACGTATTTTTTTTTTCAATGTATTTGATCATTATTGTCAAGCTATTTGATACATTTTTTATTTTTTGTTACCTTATCTCTATAAAAAAATGGCACAGTGCACATTACTCGGAAGAGGCCATCAGGAACTTCTATCAGGATACCTCTAATAAGATCCTTAAAATGTCAGTGAAAATCATTAACATTTAAAGGTCAATATCATCTTAGGTGCAATCTTCACCGGTGAGAAAATCGTGCCGATAATCCCGCTGTGCCATCAAATTCCTTAGAACTTAAGAAGCTATGTCCACACGGCGATATCAGCGATGCTACCGCTGCGATACTCTCGCTCGTGTGAATAGCGCCTTATTCTAACTAAGCAAAAACCTTCCGAAGCGAAATTCGTAGATATAATTTCTGCCTACCGATTATTCAACAGTAAAATCGCATACTCCACTAAACTGAGCTCATTAATGTCTAAGGTTATTGACGCCAACAATATTACGGATGTTTTCTTATGTCACCATATTTGATAGTCTCGGATAGATGCAAATTACCTTCATTGTCACTAGGATCATGTCTGTGTTCTTATAGTACTGACCTTTAAGATAAATAGTCTTTAAGGATAATTTTGGGAAATGTTTAGTGAGGTTTTTGTAGATATCTATTCTGGGACGCTTTTCTAGGGTCATGTTACTACTTAGAATTCTGAAACAAATCTAATTTACTTTTTGAGTGTCATATGGGTTTCATTTCGATTGAGAATTAAGCCCTTTTGGGCGCTAAATGGTCGTGCATCAAAATTGTGCATTGAACCTTAAACTGAAAGATTGAATATTGTGTGGTTGTTTGTTGGTTGTCTCTCAGTTTAAGTTACCTAAGTACCTACCTTGTGTTTTAAGATACAGCACTAGCGTCAACTCCTCCTGATGCAATTTAATATAGTCATATTCTAAGTATAAACCTGTAACCATGTCAATTTATCTCTTCTATAATATAATTAAAATTATGCGAGATTTGAAACGTTGCAATTTATTTAGGCACCTCCTGTACCTAAATAAATCAAGATGTTGCTATGCCGCCACAATTAGCAACTGCATTGTTGCATCTCCGTTAAAAATATCATAACACGATCTTATCGTATCACGGATGTTATCACTAACGTCATGATGATGACTGACGACAAACTGTCCAATATTTACTCCTTGTTATAAAAAGCTGCAATGCTGATATTTTTATTTGTATAATTCTGTGTCACTTCTTCTTCAAAAGTAGTGTGATTACAGTACATGCGTAGTGCGTACCATCTTGAGCAAACAGTCTGGCATTTTATGTTTCTGAACCGTTCGTGAAATGTGAAGACACTGTTTATAATTTTCTGTGTTAAACGTTGGTCTTAGCAACAATGTTGCTATGAAACGCCATAGATTAAGCACACTATGCTTTTTTTGTGTAATTATGTGGATTCACGTGTACATTTAGGTGTAAACATATGAGAACAGCAGAATAGTCTATGCCAGCCAGCAAGATGGCAGTGAGGTTAACTACCCAGGGTGCGCACGCGCAGGCTGCTCTAAAATTTAATTGAGTATCGTGGAAATAAGTAAGAAATGCTGTAGACCTTCTCTCGCTCTCCGTCATGTGCCGTTCTGTCGGTTATTTGAACAATAATTGGTAACGAATGACATTACCAATTAGTTAGTTAGTTAGATAACAATATCTATTAGATTTTAATTACATTAGACTTAACCAGATAACAACGAACTGTTTTGACTACAGGACTAAATAAATAAGTAGATAATTTAATGGGAACTTTTTCTTATCAAATGCCTCGTGCCATGGTGATAAGAGATGACAGACACTAAAATTGGCGATGAAACTAATTAAATTTTATAAATAATTTGATGAAACTAACCGTCTTTTTTATTTTCAGGTATTTTTTTAATTACTCTAGAGAAAAGATAAGAGATGTCATGTAAGTAAGGGCTAACAAGTATAGTTTTTAATTAAAAATAATTAAATAAACCCGCTTTCATTGATACTGCACTAGAAAGCAATACAAAGTAAATGATTTTAAATCGTAATTAACGTAACTCTTGTAAAACGCCGGGTAAGTGAACTGTCAATGTCGATGCATTGCCAATCAAATGACAGTTCAAGAGTTTCCTTCAATTTCTCTGGTACTCTTAACAATTCCTGTATTCTTCGATCAGAATATCAGCTGTTTGGCGGCAAAAACAAATATGTTTGTAACACTTCCCCGGATAGATAGCTCGTAAAGTCGGCTGCCTGACTTATTAGGCTCTTGAGTGGCGACAACGTACGGGAAGGTGTAGTGAGGGAAGACCGAGGTGGACCCCGAAAACCGCTGGATGCGGGCAGCGCAGGACCGGTCATTTTGGCTATCTTTAGGGGAGACCTATGTCCTGCCGGGGGAGCGGTGAATGCTTATGCGAATCTCACATAGGCAGAGGTGGAACTCTGCGGTGGTTTAAATCGGTAAGAGTTCGGCATGGCCCTCCGTAACCCCCACCAGCGCATAAAAGAAAAATAAAGAAAGGGCAGGCCTATGTGCAGCAGTGCAAGTCGGCTGATAAGATGATGACTTTCCCGGACACACCCTTCGACAAACAGTTCCATTTTTCTCACAATTGTTTAACTTAACAATTCCAACTATCTAAGCGGTCTCAAAATATTCTAAACGCTATATCTTCACAATCAAAGTTCATCTCATCGTTGCTTCATTCAGTTGCTTGTAACTTGCGTGCGTGGGAGTGTAACGTAGTTTCAATAAACATTTTGGCACCGATTCTGACCACTCTTAACGCATTTAAAAATTACAAGCGTGACAGAACTCGTGTTGACAAATACCGGTTTAAAATCATTTAGAAGTTTTTGCTAATGTTTTTCCGACGTCTGGGTTGATAGATTATTTGCTTTTCTGGTATTTGCTTACTTATTTATGAGACTTGTTAAGTTCTATTAAATACATACCAAGATCTTAACCTAATTATCCAAAATCGTAATTTTCACTATTCTCAGGTTAAGACAATACAGTCCAATTTTCGTCATGAAACCAGCTCTGTAATTTCGAAGGATCCAGGGCTTTGTTTCCCTGCTGTGTATTATTTATAATCAAACAATATTTGTGCATGAAGAATACATTCTAGTCGTGTAGGTTTAAACTCACCGATCCTTCACCTACGACCCGTCATGTTCGTACATAACACAATTCAATCAGACATAATAATTTCTACCATTGGCGCCCATGCAGGGACTAAATCGTGTGCTTCTATCTTGTCTGATGCTTTTGTTTAGTTAAAAGATTCTTATGGCATGTTCTAATTATGTTTCATTTTTATTCGAATGTAAATAATAGCAACGAAGGTCAGCAAAATTGACGCTCATGTTTTTAAATTGTTTTTATAGAGTAGCTACTGTATTTGGATGTACATTCTCTTGATCGAATACATATATTTTTTTTGTTCTGATACCATTGAGTTCGTTGCTCTTTAACATCTAAGAGAGCTCTCAGACTGGTTGAAAGCAAATTAACATTTAAAGCGGAATCTGAACTGCTTCAAAGTCATCGTTATTTTATACAGTACTAGCTTCTGCTCGTGGATGCGTCCGCGTCAAAGTTGATTTCTCCATACAAACTGTGCCCCCCTTTTCGCCCCATAAGGGTATGAATTTGAGAAAGTCCTTTTCAGTCCTTTCTTATCGAATGCCTACGTTATACAAAAAACACACCCTCCAAGTTTCAGGTCTTTACGATCAGCGGTTTAGGTTATGCGTTGATCCGTCAGCCAGTAATTCAGGACAAAGCATTTTATATGTATTGTATATTATAGATAGATAGCTAGATTATCGAACTCATAATTTTTATATTGTTTTCTCTTATTAAGAGTTCATCACAAGTTTAATCTTCTTCAGCATCTGCTAAAACCAGTTTATCAACTACAAACTATTGCTATACACCGTGTGCATTGGAATGTGTTTACAATTTCTTAATCTTTTGTATTTCGTTAATGTCGAGACGAAATTCCTTAACGCGGTTTGCAGTAGGAATTAACTGGCAGAAATTGTGACCTAAGGAAAAGCGTTATGGTCCCTACAGGCTATCTTCCCTCTCGTTTCCTTTCTCTATGTCTACACACATAACATAATATCACGCCTCTAATCCCTGAAGGGTTAGGCAAAGGTGTACCGATTAGTACACCCACATTTCGCCATTTAAGTCCCATGTAATAAGAGGCGAACTTAGTGCCATCCACCGCACACAAATCCAGACTCCGAGGCTGCTACTAAGGAGTTCCTGATGGAAAAACCCAAAAACTCTTTTCCCGACCTGGGAATCGGACCCAAGACATGCTCAGTAGTCGCGCTTTGCGACCGCTAGACCAACGAGGCAATCTTCGCAGTGTTCTCTCTGTCACTTTCTATTAAATACGGGTTCCTAACGTTTTTCCCCCGACCACACAATCTTTTTAAACTTCTACTTTAAGTACTATTATGTATTCGTCTCTAGCTTCAAAACACATCCTTAATAGAGGCTGTAATCACCCTTTGGAGCCTCAGAGAGCACGATTAAGGTACTTAGGATAAGTTTACATGCCAACATGTTATAGCTAATTGGTGGTACTGATTGATTAAGCAGCTTCGTCAGGCTTCATTACGAGGTTGCCGCTCAGTTATTGTGATCGTCCAATACTTGAGCACTGCAGCTGCGCAGACAGCCAATTATTAAAGCTTACCGAATCGAGGATAGCCGTGAGGTTTTGTGTCTAGTTTGTGTTCAGCATTGAGACACTAGTTCTTTACACAGCATGAGGTTTTTTAAACCTATGCATCCTTGGTAATCTTGACCTTGATGATACTTATTTTGAAGGATGGGAAATTATCAAATTGCTCTTTCCAGTCTGGGTGGAGCGGAAGGGAGTGTCAAAGTTTTACTGACTAAAACCCATGCGTGTTCCTTCTAGTACGCTTTGCGGTCCAGGCCCGCGGTAACTGTTTCGAACAAATTCCGCAAATCGTGACCTTGATTGTACTGTGATTTGTTAATAAGGGAGCAGTTTAAGATTGCCTTTATATGCTACGTTGTACTATAGCTTAGGGATGCCATAATTTATATGCCAAAGCCACCTGGACTTTTGAATGAAATTCAGGTTTTTTCCTGTTCTTCGGCATCATTGGACTTAGTTTGATTGCGATTTACGTTATCGAATGAATTTTTAGCTAAGTTTTTTTGATGTTGTTTATTGTTTATCTTTCCACTAACGGGAAATACTTTAATACTTTTAGATAATTCCATTCACACGACCCCTAAATGCCACCAAAACTAGAATAAATTGGGCGAATCTCGCAATCCCTGCCTGAATTTAAATTAAGTCTGAGAGGTTATCAAAGTCTCGTGACATATTGATAACAATTGCAGAATTCTGGTGTAGGAACTCACCTAATTCACAATATGTAACGATTAATACTTTATTTTATATGTATCTCTTCTTCGTATGTTGCTCCGCAGGGGTCGGGGGTAATCTCTAGTATGAACGATAACATTTATCAAATACTCGTACTGGTCAGTCTTTGCTGCAGTGGAATAAAAATAGGCTGGTATTATTATTGTTTTATCCACACGTCACATCGTGAGGAAACCTGGACTTATACCATCCTATTATTGTCATAGGTACTCAAACCATGTCAGAGGCCCTTGAGACGGTTAAGAAACTCTGACACTAGAGTGTGTGGGGTCGTAAGACCTTACTGCCCACATGATAAAGAAGAAGATCCAAACGTCCCGATTTAAATTAAAAAAAGTACAATGAAACTGTACATATTGGTCCTTATTATGACGCAACAGATATTCTGATGTGTCACGCCGCAATTGGAACAATAGAAGACAAACATTATTTGATATAATGGATTATTACAGCTATATTATTAACAATAACGTTATTGTATGAAGTCTTGAGTCCATTAAGTAGTCATTCGATGTATTATAAGTTGAAGGACGGGTTGTTGTGGGTTCTGCTAGGCCTACTGCTGGAACCCTAGACATAAATATCATGGAAAATGGTTTACTTGGACTTAGTCACCGTTTCGAACAAAATGTTGAGCAGTATTGGCCTATACTTATGAATCTAGCTATCGTATACAAAAAATATTATCTTAAATCCGATTCTACCAATCGGATTGCAGATTCCAGAATACAGACAAACATAAGGACTCTTTAGTTTTAATATATTAGTAGAGTTTACTAGGTATAGTCTTAGAAAATAGAATTGTATTAATTGGGTAGATAAAGCCATTAACCAAGACATAAATTCTCTAAAAAGCCACTTATTATTTTTGTCTTGAAAAGTCGATTAATTTTCAATCAACTGTAAAATGTTATTTCTAATTGCTTACAAATTAATAAAAATATGTTCTTAGTCAATGGAGTCAGCTCAAAAGTGACGTCCCGTATTATGTTTTGACATCAAAATATAAGGGAGAATCTCGTTTTGTCAGGTCATGTCAATTGATTGGTGGTGCCATCTACCCTACCGTACCGTACCATACCTTACCGTACCTATTGTCTGTGTTGTTGTTAAGTGAAAGTTAAGAATGTGTACGATGACAGAAACGCGTGTTTTTTTAAACACTTCTAGTCGCCTTCTTTGTCTGATGTCATAATGTTGTGATGTCTTAGGTGCCTATTGTGTTATGTAAGCTTATTTCATTACCGACCCTTTTCATGTAAAGAGAGGAGGCATTGGTGGGACTCATGCTCTACTTTTCATCAAAACCCTTTTGACAATAAGAATGAAGGTGTGATAGTACATCATATACTATCTGGTAGATGTCGATTGATATATATTATACCAATTAATATGTCAATTCATATAAAACTAATATGTGTTATAAAGACTTTGTTTTTGGTTTAATTAAACACATGTATCTCCGGAACTTGTGATCCGATCGTATCTTTAAGTATTATAATATTATTATCCAAAAAACAGGGACCAGTAAGAAAATTTACGTGGGCAAAATCGCGGGCAATATCTAGTTTTAATTAATAAAACTCTTGTAACAGCCCTAGCAACTACGATACGAATACATCAAAATATTATATGTTGTAGCTACAACGAGGTGCGCAAGATTCATTGAGTTTTATGTTCTACTCAATAATTCTAGGCCAGACTAAACATTATGTTGCCATTCGGCGTTAAAGATTATGAAATATTAAGACTACAGCTAGATAGAAAGATGAACCCGTGAAGGTCGCGGCCGTTGGAGGTGAGTATCGAGTCTTCTTTATGGTGTGGACACTAAGATCTTATGACCCCATGCACCCTAGTGTCAGTTTCTAAACCGTCTCAAGGGCCTCTGACATGGTTTGATTGGGACAGTAATAGGCTTGTGGTATAAGTCCAGGTTTCCTCACGAAGTTTTTCTTTCACCGATGTCAGTATCGAGTTTCTTGCCCGTTCTTCTCCATATGAAACTACCTTTCAAAAGGGGTAACTAGATTAAATTCTTTTCTCTTGTTTATAACGTTCAAAAGTGCCTTGTAATAATTGGTGTAATTGAAATAGATAATGTTTTTTGACTCCCTAGTCTGAACTATTTGGTATGGGTTAAGTTTAAACCCGAACAAAAGACATAAGCTATTTTATATTCAACTTCGTCTCCAATAACCGACAGTTACGCGGAAGAAGTCGCGGGCAAAAAGTAGTACTTTATGATTATTTCATTTAAGATATCTGTAGCCAAATAAGGCAAGTTTTAACTTTTGTAATCTTTTTTTTTTCTGTTATGCAACATTAAACAGGTTAACTTGTGTTTTATAACGTTTGCTTATTTTTCTTTTTGAGATTTGCTTGCTTTTTTTTTGGAACTCCCATTTATGTATAGCGCTTTGTGAGACCGCCATGAGTTCAAGGCTCCGAAGCTGTTAAGTTTCATACAGTTATTATCAAAATATATACTTACGCACTAGGGCATAAGGAATTAAATTAAAAAACAGATTAAGGAATTTTTCAGTAACGGTCTCGGAGTCTGGATTTGTGCCCTGTTGATAGCAATAGGCTCGCCTCCTATTACATGGGACTTAAACGTAACTGGCAAAATGTGGATCTACTAATGGGTACACCTCTGCCTAACCTTTTTTATTACAGGGATTACAGACGCGATGTTATCTTAGTATGTATAATAAAAAAAAAAACAGTAAAAAAACAACATCATTCCAATCTATTTTGTAACATTAACAGTTTTATGTTACGCCATAAAATAATGGTGAAAGTAGAATACATATTTGATTAACATACTCTTAAATAATAGTAAATATCGTAAAATATAGACAACTAGCTCTATCTGGTGATATATTAGTGACATTACGTAGATCGATCAGTGTCGAGTTAGTTCAGATGGCAACCGCTAGATGGCGTTACTGACACGACGTGCGGTAATTGTAATTCCGCGGGAAAATTATGATGGAAAATGCGTGGGTGGCTTTCACTTTTGTTATTGAAACTTTGACTGTCGTTGACAATTGAGATTGCAACATGAAAATTAAAGTTCGATTCATGAAGAGCAGTTCATGTTTTACTGTTGTTCATTTTTCATGTATGCATGAATTGTACTGTGACTGCCTTGTTGTTCTTGTGGTCGCAAACGCGACTGCTGTGCATTACATAATTCTGTTATTCATAATTACCGTAACAAAATTCACACAAACGAAGTCGAAGACGAAACCTAGTAAAGAATGACAAATGATAACTGATGAATGATAACTGATGAAATGATGACTGCCTCGTTGGTCTAGTGGTCGCAAGCGCGACTGCTGTGCGTGAGGTCTTGGGTTCGATTCCCAGGTCGGGCAAAGTGTTATTGGGTTTTTTCCATCAGGTAATTCTCAGTAGCAGCCTCGGAGTCTGGATTTGTGCCCGATTGATGGCAATAGGCTCGCCCCCTATTACATGGGACTAAAAACATAACTGGCGAAATGTGGGTGTACTAATGGGTACTTACACCTCTGCCTAACCCTTCGGGGATTACAGGCGTGATGTTATGATGTTATGCATGAATTGTAAATGAAAATGTGTTAAGTGAATGAAGTTGGAACCTAATATCTATCTATGTGTACCCTATCTGTTCATTTACAATGACGGTACAGTTGGCGCAGTGGCAGAGCGATTGACTGCCACGCTGCGTGTCGTGGGCTCGATTCCCGTGTGGAGCTAATATTTGTGTGGCCTGCAGGTAGTTGTTTGGTCTGGTTGGTTAGATTAATGATGGTTGTAAACGCACCCACAAACTCACACGATACAGGAGAAATTCCTAGAGTGGGGCAACGTTTTTGAAATAAATAATAATAATAAATGAATTGAAGGATGGATGTCAGATTTGCTGCTCGTTTGTCCTTTTGTTATATTTTTCTACACAATTCTTATGATCATCTTTACATACATACATACATACATACATGAACTCACGCCTTTTTCCCATGGGGGTAGGCAGAAACTACAGAACGCCACCTGCTACGATCCTTACATACTCCATCATTCCCACATCATCACAATCATCATCATTTTATCATCTTTACTAAAATCTAAAAAAAAACTAAAGTTCTAACTAGGTACCTACCTTACTTTACTTATTTATTTTTATTACCTCTCTAGTAATTTCTGAGAACTAATCTGACGTGACAGTAGACGGAGCAAGTCGCTAGCATTAGTATGTTAGGGCGTCTCTCGTCTTGACCTGATTGTTGTGTCCTTAGCCATGCGCCGGAGTTTACCATGTGCGCTAACACACACAACAGACACGTACCTACAGAAGATTAATTGTGTGAAATATAAACCGACGATTTTGCGGAGGTTCGTTAGATGCAAGACAAAAAGAGGGAAAACCCTCTGTTTGTATTGCAAACTTTTTTTAACAGTTTTGGTTACTTGCTCATTCTTCTCCACACGAAACCACCTTTTGGAATGAACAAATAGTTTTTTTTAAATGACTGTCAAAAGTTCCTTTTTGACTTTGATAGCTAATATTATGCTGTAAACTTGGAAAAAGACGCTTAAGGTCAATCCTTCATTCTTCTAGCTTTGCCCAGAGTTGAGAAGATCAACATTGACCGATCAAGAATTCAGTCTTGACTTTGACTCACCTAAGACCACCTTCCTTAAGACCTTGGAGTGACTTGAAACCTTCAAGCTCAAATAACCTAAAACATCGTTGACTTTGTCACCTCTGACCTAGACTAAGCAAAAAAGAGCAAACCCATCTCACAAAAAAGAAACATAGTACGTTGTGGTCGCGACTTCGGGTTTTTATTTAATCAGTTAACACCTATGATAGCATAAGCTCGCGATTTCGCACGCATCGACTTTGTTATATTACCCCACGGGAACCTTACATTTTTCCGGCATAAAAAATAGCCAATCTGCTATGTGGACTATAGTCTGTTTCTGTGCCAAATTTCATTTAGATCTGTTCAACTGTTCGGGCGTAATTGAGCAACAAATCCATCCATTCAAATTTTTTGATTGAAGATGGTGGTTGGTTTATCTTCTGAACTTTCTTACAGCGTGTCCAGAACAACGAGCATCTCGCTCATTGACGGGATGTTCTCCATTGCGTATCATATAGCAACACTGTTTAATTAAATAAAAAGAAACATGGAGATACTACTTTGTCTGTTGAGTTTTTTTTGTTTGTAATTGTTCTGGCTGGTCGATATCCTGTCAGCTTATTTATACGATTTTGTCTGCGTTCGTTTTTTAGGGATTTCGTACCGGAAAGGTGCTAAGGGGTTCCTTTACTAAGCCTCCGCTGTCGGTTTTACCGTCCGTCCATCTGTTAGCGGCTTCTCATCATCATCTTCCTGCCATTCCCCATGTTACTTGTGGTCGGCGCAACACGTTTTCTACTTCCATTCCATCCTATCACCCGTCATGCAATCACTGACTGCCTTTTCTTTCACCCCTTTTCAGCGGCTTCTCATGGGCCGTCAGTCAGAGATTTGAAATTTACACAGAATATATATTTGTATCACCGATCTATTATATATGCCATACAAGAAACTGTTTCTTTTTTGCGTTTTGGCACGATACGCTTCCGCGATGATACGAAAGCCTTCGTGTGAGAGTCTGACTCAAACATGACCAGTTTTTTTAACACGTGTTAAGTGACGTCTTTGGATACTGTTCCGCTGCCTTATCTGTACGAGAAGAGGTCTTTGTCCTGTAGGACAGTAGTAGGCCGGATATTTTTAAATAATATTATTGGCATTGACAACCCAGGTTGGTTCTGATAGCGCAAAATATAAATAGCTGTGTTTGAGATAAGAGGATAAAACAACACACAAAGGTATTTACTTCAACATGGGGGCTCCGTAAATAGATACTCTTTATTTATTACTAGGCACATTAGAAATAATTACATACATAACATCACGCCTATAAACCCCGAAGGGTTAGGCAGAGGGGATTTTAATTAGGGTTAGGCAGATTTTAATGGGTACACCATTAAAATACATCCACATTTCGCCAGTCATGTTTAAGTTCCATGTAATAGGGGGCGAACCTATTGCCATCAACCGGGCACAAATCCTGACTCCGAGGCTGCTACTGAGAAATTCCTAATGGAAAATCTCAATAACACTGCCCGATTTGGGAATTGAACCCAAGACCTCATGCTCAGCAGTCGCACTTTGCTACCACTAGACCAACGAGGCAGTCAAACACTGGGCCATCATTAATAAAGAAAAAAAACATATCATAAATGCCAGCAATATCATTAAAAACATAAACTAACTAATGACCTGGAGAATTAGGTCGCCCCATCAAAACGACCGCTCTTCAGATCCCAGACGAGATGTAACTGTACATGAACTGCGTCACACCATTATTACACCATTGGTATTAAGCTATTAATTGTAAGTGTAATTTGTTGATTAGTAAAAATTAGACGCAGTTCGCACAGTCGACTTGTTACTGTTTCGTTTCTCAGGACCCGGTTTCTTTTATCATGAGTCGAGCAGAACGGTATTTAGAGGTATGGTTCATCTGGTTCTTCATTCACATAAGTAAATTCCGAAAATTACTAGACCTTTGAAGCTGAAATCTGGCATGTAGGTAGATGGTGGGTAAGAATTTTGTGACAGGGCTAGAACCCCTTCGGGTCTTTGAATTCTTCGAGATTGAAATTTGAGAAAAAAGCTTGTAGATACGGGCCTGGAGACTGGCTTATATGTTAGCATGGTAAAAGGGCTCTAACATGTGCAGTTTGTTGCAACTCGTTGATACAAGAGTAGTTTGCTGAATATTCCTGTAATTTCCAATAAACCATAGAAGGAGGGCTCCTTTATACCCGACTACGGCAAAGCCAAAATGAGGGTTATGATTTTGACCGGTATGTATGTATGTATGTTTGTTTGTTCCCTCATAATTTTTAAACTACTTATCATTACATGACAAAGGTGTCAGTCAGTAGAAGCGTCTCAGTTGTCCGCTGGTTATAGGATAGGTGACGTGTCACCAAATCCAATATGGCGCCCTCTAGGGGATGCCCTTACTAATCTTATTAGGCTATTTTATCTAACTAGGCTATTACTTGAATCATATGTATAAATCTAATCATATTATATTTCTTGTTTTATATTTTTCAGTGCGCGATTTTTTCGTAGTCGGGTTTTAGTTATTTTTAACTTATTTTTTTCAGCAAATGTAAAACAGTAGTTATCTAATTCCTATACCGAAACCTCTGGAACTGCTAGTCGGATAGGAACTATTCTTTTTGTATATGATAGCTAGATTCATGAGGACGTAACTTACGTGGATTTAAACAACCGCATGGACAAAGTTTTCCTTTAATTTCAAAACAGCCCTATTTGCTTATGAATTCTTTATCGTAGGTGTGTTTGTACTATAATGCTAAGTTATCTTTTTTATTTCAGGTAAGCCGTCTTTGCTGGTAAACAGGCTATCATCACGAGTGGTGAGTTCACTATCGTCATAACACAATTATCTAGTTTCACGTGAGAGGTGTTAGTCCAGAGACTGACATGAACGGCAAACATTTTCTTTGTTGTCAAACTGTCAACTTAACTTGACGAAGTTTGAGTTTCGGTTAAGCTTTGAGATTTTCTGAAGACAGCGTAGATTGTTTTTTATTCGTTTGAGTTTCATAGTTTTTTTGCTACAGAAATTGACTTGACTTGATTTAGAGTTGTTTGCTGTCGGTCTGCGCAAGCGTCTTCAACTCGGTAGCTGTTAATATTTATAAGAATCAAATATTAACTTAACCGTAACTTTTATTTGTGCGATATATAAAACAAATAAAACAAAGTTATTGCTTAGAATCGATTTGAAATAAATAAATCAGCAGATTTTTTTAAATCGTTTCGGATAATAGAAAAATTTTACGTGGGTTGCTCCGTTGGCAGAACTTGACCCAAGTTTATTGTTTTACAGTTTATCTATCGTTATATTAAAAAATATGTCGTATTTTCACATACATAAACCATTTTTCCCATGGGGGTAGGCAGAAACTACAGAACGCCACCTACTACGACCCTTACATACCCCTTTCGCCTCGTCCACGTTCGTACATCTCCTCATACAAGCACGCCGGTTACGAGAACCACACCAATAACGTCAGTGTAAGTCTATCTAGGGCGTCCCCTCCCTACGTTGCCACTCACATCTAACATAAACATCACGCCTGTAATCCCCGAAGGGTTAGGCAGAGGTGTACCCATTAATACACCCACATTTCGCCAGTTACGTTTTTAGTCCCATGTAATAGGGGGCGAGCCTATTCCCATCAACCGGGCACAAATCCAGACTCCGAGGCTGCTACTGAGAAATTCCTGATGGAAAAACCCAATAACACTTTGCCCGACCTGGGAATCGAACCCAAGACCTCATGCACAGCAGTCGCGCTTGCGACCACTAGACCAACGAGGCAGTCCACTCACATCTGCCATATTTAATCCTAATTATATTAGATACAGAAACCGCATTTATCTCACCAGATCCGGTAACAAACCACGCGACAAACGAGTGCGGTACTTTAACTTTGTTTTGAACTTGTCACGTTATCACACCTGTCACAGTTATCAGGGACACCGGTTAGTTTGCCATGTATGATCTTAGTCAAATAGCGCCGCAAACTCTTATGTACACCGACTACATATTTGTTTATCTACCTGAAAACTATTATGTTTAAAAAAAGGTCAGCGCTCTGAGCTCGTGCCGGGCTGGAAAAAAAACTGCCACGGTGGCAGTACATAGCTGTTGTGAATTTTAGAAGTTTGGCTTTAGGATTGGGACTGGTTACTGGCAATCCAGACTTAGCTATGGTGCCCAAGCTTTTAGAGTTTTGATTTTTGAGGAATTACAGGAAATTCTGGTTAAGCAGCCGACGAACTTTTAGGTCGCTTTAAGAGACGAAAAAAAATGTTGGGCCTATGTAGAGGTTTTCGGGTCATTCCCTCTCATAGATAGGTCCCAGCAGTGAAATGATTACAGGTTGTTTGAGGATTAAAATGTTTGGGGGTTAAACCATTACCCACTTAATAAACGGGGTATTAAAAGACACATCACTTCGTACGAAACTACGAATAGGTACTGTGAAGGTTGCTTGTTAAGGCAAACTGACCGCCACCATGGACTGGGTCCAAACACATATCGTGTCCACGTCTGCCCTTCAAATAATACAGAACGATACTACAAGTTAACCACCAGCATAGCAACATGCAAACACATTCTGCGTATGCGCAAGTCGTGAGAGAACTCTGAGAAACAGGTTAGTATAGTTCACGTTGTACATAAATATCTATTGTAATGCCTCATTTCAATTGGTTTGTAATTACAATTCTATTGATAGAGCTTGTATGCAAGTCTGTGGGTCTACGGTCTACCCGTCCTTGTCATAAGCACGTATGAATATGTAAACACAGAAAACTAGTTTTTATTACCAGCAGAGTTATTATGTAGTAAAATCCCTCTGTAATTTTTTTGGTTGAGCGAGCTTTAGGTGAACTGTTAATCCGTAAAAGTCTCCTTCGTTGAATTAAGGTGGAGTGAGCTATAATCATCTCACATAACACCATGGATTCAAAGCTCACTTCACCTCTTGAGGGAGATTTTTATGGAATGGACCAACTGTTAAAGAATAGCTCATGTTGTGGTAAAACATTATTCAGTCAGCTCAAGGGGGAGGGGGTTCTCAAGTCAGGTCAGGACATTTCCATATCGTCTCTCGTACAGGTTATTACAAAAACCCTTAAAACAACGGGCGTTGCAGAATCCCCATCATTTGGTATTCTTTTTTTTGCCCACCTATTGCTGTTCAAAAGACCTTAATGAGCCCAATGAAAGAGCTGTACAGGTTGCTTAATACTGACCGGACTATAAAAACAAAGGAATCATGGAATCAACTGAAGTTTTATTTTTAAACATAGCATTCATTCGCATATTATACAAATACATGGCAGGTGGCGCTAGTTGCTATTAAATATATTATTTTGTTGTTATTGTGTTCACATTTTTTAACACGGACATGAGTCATTCAAAACGAAAAGAAGAAGAAGCTGTTCAAAATAATAATAGGGTCTGGTTAAGCACTCCTTAGGCACGGAACTCTAGCAAACAAGACCATCGTTCAAAATCAAGACAGCACAACAAAAGATGAACCATACGTCGCTAAATAATAAGTTTAAAACCACAAAGCAGGCACCGCTAAGAACCGACGCGAACCAGTATCAATAATTATATGGAATGTTTCACTAATCGTGATCACTGGAGGTCATCTATGTATCTGGGACCCTTGGAATGTTCATGGGATTATATTGACGAGTTCTTAGATAATGGACGCCATATTGTTTGCTGTACTAGATTAATAATCACAATATCAACCTATTATTGTCCAACTGCAAAGTAAAGGCCTCTTGTCAGACAATGAAGGCAAGAGCGTTGATCACCACGCTTGCTTAAGGCGGATTGGCGATTTCAGATTTACCACTGAAACGGAATAAAAACCATCTATGTATCTCATAATACACAAGTCCATTTAAGTAAAGGACATGCTTGTGCCCGGTTGATGGCAATAGGGTAGCCCCCTATTATATGGGACTTAAACATGGGACTTAAAACTGGCGAAATGTGTACGAGGCGGAAACTGGTGTACGAGGTATACCTCTGCCTAACCCTTCGGGGATTACAGGCGTGATTTTATGTTATGACATTTTTGTAGGATAATTATTTTGGTTGTCTCATAATAGAGACATCTTTAGAACATAAGATACACGGATCTTTATACGCATTACAAGCCAAACACACCAATTCTACGAAATCATATTTTTTGTGACGTATACAATATGTACATGCAAATATTATGTACCATACAGTGGACCCGTGATATTTTATGATTCTGTATACAAACTCGTGAGAATGATTCATTAAATCTATTTACCTTTGAATTTAAAATGTCGCTGACGTAGAATTGAGATGCTGCGGGCGCTTCATTGTCGTGTCAAGTAGGTCAACAACACGCGGTATATGATCCGACCGAATTTCGGTCACGGCGACCATACTCAATGTAGACTGTCCAAATATACAGGAGATATTGTAGTTTCTAAGTGTGTGCGCAAACACAAGTGCACTCCGTCTTCCCTCACTTTCTTAATCTGATGAGACGGCAATCCAACATATACACGGCGAGAGATCAGACAGCTTTCAGTGCTTTTCGAGGCATGGAGGTGTCACTCTACTAACTTTACCAAGTTGCTACTGAGAAATTCCTAATGATAACCTACCAAAACAACACTGCCCGACCTGCGAATGGAACCCAGGACCCAACGCTCTGCGGTCGCGCTTGCTTTGATCAGTGAGGTGTCAATAGATTTGTTATTATGGTCAGGGTGACATGACAAGGTAGGCAGTACTAAGAAATAGCCGTACCACTTTAGATCCAGGGTAAAAACCTTGCCGGGGTTGCGGAACAAGATACCGTGGACCTGGAACGCAAAGGGCAACAGAAGGAACAGGGATGGTTTTTTAGTCAGTACTGAACTAGTCAATTAGTCAAGACTGACAGTCCCTTCCGCCCCACCCAGGGCGGAAGGATTCATTTGATGATTTTAACACCTAAAAACAATAAAAAAGGGTACAAAACCTGATCTTTTTTATGGATTAGTAGGCTCAAGGTTGGAGTTAGCAAGATTGACAGTAAACTAAGCCAGTGTTGATAACTTTATCCATATGATTCGGTTTTGCAATCGTATAGATAAACGGATTATTTTAACCAATATCTATAAATTATTGAAAACAAGTATCTTTCTGACGCACGTAATATACATTTTTGAGACGAGATCTATCAGAAAGCCAATCTTGTGAAAACAAATGATACAAATCATAATATCATCTCAGCGATTAATAAGCGTCCTCCCCGGCTTTGCATTGGTACAATGTAGATAAATAAACCTTCCTCTTGAATCATCATTAAAATCTGTTGCGTCGATTAAAAGATCTAAGCGTACAGATGGCGAGAAGCGAATTTGTTTACTACGTAGAGAAATGTCTGAAATCGCATGGTAATCAATGCTTGTAGCTTCTCTGTATGAGAAGAGGCCTTTGCCCTGCAGTGGGAGAATAATAGGCTAGTATTATTCAACTGACTGCCTCGTTGGTCTAGTGGTCGCAAGCGCGACTGCTGTGCATAAGGTCTTGGGTTCGATTCCCAGGCCGGGCAAAGTGTTATTGGGTTTTTCCATTAGGAATTTCTCAGTAGCAGCCTTGGAGTCTGGATTTTTGCCCGGTTGATGGCAATAGGCTCGCCCCCTATTACATGGTACTAAAAACATAACAGGCAAAATGTGGGTGTACTTATGGATACATCTCTGCCTAACCCTTCTGGGATTTCAGGCGTGATGTTATGTTATGTTATTACTCAAATGAAAGTTTGTAACGGTGAAGGAAATACTGATAAAGCATTAATAACAATTGTTTTGATGATGTAACAAACTGCGGCTATTATAATTCCACTCATAAATGTGCGCTTACTGAAATTAGTGATGTTTTCTTTTGCTTTCTCTTATCTCAATACTACTAGCCTGATTATAATGTAAACACACAATAAAAATATTAAGCTTTACGCCATTTTGATTCATGGAATTACTGTAGAGAATGCGTCATTTTGGGTTTTAAAGTGGTTTTTATCGAAATATCAAGACGTGGTGCAGATGCACCTAAAATAACTACACTGGTTTTGGAGTTGGATTACAATCCATGTTAATATTTCCAATAAGAAAGTAACTCTGTCTGTCTGTCTGTTACGCTTTCACGACTAAAGCACTGTACCGATTTTGACGATATTTGTAACGGGGTTCGAAAAAGGAAATAGGCTACTTATTATTCCGCGACTTTGTCTGCGTCCGCGATTTTTCAAGATTTTTTCCAATCCGTCTGGTGGTTCCAGTAATTAGCCCATTTATACAAACAAACATACTAAAACCTCTTCATCTTTATTATATTAGTATAGACATAATATTAGTATCGATGAATTAACTATGCACAATTTTAAAAATTATAAAATTGTCTTTACATTTCCAATGAAAAAGCTAGAAGTTTTTCTCCAATCAGACTAGTAGTTTCAGAGGTTAGCCATCCGCATTTAAATAAACAAACAAACCTAAAAAAGTTCTTTAGCTTTAATTATACATTTATTTTTGTGTACCTTTATGCCACACACGGGCCACCGACCACAACCACAAAACACCGACAACGTATTTTCTGCAGTTTTCATAAATTTAAATGGATTCGCCGCACACGATTGACGTCGCGTCGGTGGCCGCCACAACGCCGCTTCTTCGCCGCTTCAGGCGGCGTTTGTGGCTGTCGTATGTGGCCCGTTTACGGCTAAGCTTACTATTTGCGTCTTCATTGAGTGACGTTTTGCTCACAAGTTCGTAAAACCCGTCGCCGACGCCTCGTTGGTCTAGTGGTCGCAAGCGCGACTGCTGTGCATGAGGTCTTGGGTTCGAATCCCGGGTCGGGCTAAGTGTTATTGGGTTTTTCCATCAGGAATTTCTCAGTAGCAGCCTCGGAGTCTGGATTTGTGCCCGGTTGATGGCAATAGGCTCGCCCCCTATTACATGGGACTAAAAACATAACTGGCGAAATGTGGATGTTACTAATGAGTACACCTCTGCCTAACCCTTCCGGGATTACAGGCGTGATGTTATGTGTTATGTTCGTAAAACTACGCATGAAGTTTAGTCACAGCATCACGACTAGCCAAACAAAGAAATGTTTTATGACACCGCCAGTCATAACATTTGAGTTTAACCTCCCATCTAAAATTATGTACGTCGTCTATTTTGGTCAGTTCTTCATATTTACTGAGTACACGAGTAGTGGCGTAAAGGTTTGATCCGCTTTGGGCTTTGGATTATATCCTTTGCTAGCTTTTGCTCGTGATTTCGTCTGCGTGATTTTTTTTTACGGATCTCTCATTTTTCCAATAATATAAGACGGCTTAAGAATAACTTCGCTTCCTACCAGTGTAAACATTTTCAGAACAGGATCAGTAATTCCGGAGATTAACGCGTTCAAGCAAAAAAGCTCTTGAATTTTATGATATCCTTTATTTATATCTATATTCTTAACCTCTGACTGAAAAAGTGAGGTGATATAAGTTTGAAGTGTCTGTCCGTGGCATTGTAGGTTCTAAACGAATGGACCGATTTTGATGTGGTTTTTTTTGTCTCTCAGTGCTTTGCTATTTACATATATACTATTTTTCATTTGTGTCATCTTCAGTGACCGTGGTGGCGCCAAGTAAATTATATGTAAAACCTGACAGTACTTCAGTTTCGAAATCGCTATTGTAAAAGCAATCCCTAATTTAGACTGAATGAGTCAAGCATTCATTTAGGAATTTCTGTCTGTGGGAGATTTTACAGTTATACTAATTGCAGGTGAATACACTCGCAGCCACCTACAGCACTAAAAGCTGCTTATGAACCAGTAAAACAGACAGTAATTATCACCGCATCCAACTCAACAGGTGCAAAGTGGAACATTCATGACGTCAGTCCTCACTGACGCGTACCGACGTCACTAGTGCGAGTGCAAGCTAATTTTACTGCGTCTACGCATTGACCGTGCCAGCCGCATGCGTACGTTAGATGTTACGAACATCTGGGAGACATTCTCAGAAATTACCCGTAGTGATGTTTTTTGGATAAAATTGTACCAGTGTCGTCAGAATGATGAAGTTATTACAAAATAGTGTATTTCAATTTTCTTTTTTTACGTTAAACTTTTTCCCTCTGGCAATTTGGAGCATCTTCTGTGGGTTCTAGTGCTTATAAAAAATATATCGTTAAAATGGAAAACATAGGACCATGTAAATAGTTGATAAATACTTTACTGTTAAAAAATGATTAGCTTCAAAGTCATAAACCAGAAAACAGGCGAAAGCTTTTCTATAGAAATAACACCATTCGCGTTTCCTCTTAACTCATACACAAAAGAGGGGTGTTATAGCTCATAGATAATATAATCTTGCAGCAGCCCTGAACCCTGCATGTTGGAAGTCTGTTACGTGAAAAATACAACCGTTTTCATTGATTCTTATAGAAAGCATATTTTGTTCTTAGAATGTATGCGTTCTTGCGGCGAGATGGCGCCAATACAATTGAAGGTAGGTTTATTACTGTAGTAGATATGCGTATGCGCGTCATACGTTAGTACACGCATCAGTTGGTAATACCGAGAAATGATTCATTAATTGTCTTTGTTCTTTGGAATCGTAACATTTCCTGGAATAATTGATTTTAATAGTTTGTCAATGCTTAATGCTTTTTCTGAGTATCTACTTACGGAATTCTTCTACAGATATTCCTCATCTTCATTGCTAAAATTATGGGCCAAGCGAAGACAACGGGAGCTTTCATGATCGACCAGGAATAAAATTCCAGAAATTCTCTTCCTCTATACTACATTTGACTCTAATCGATGCTGTACGCTCATTATGGTTTATATATATCTACTAGCTTCTGCCCACGACATCGACTGGGTGGTTTTTTCATCCTCTGAATTACGGGTTTGGTTACTGCTCCGCTCCCGACGGTAGTAGCGTGATATTATATAGTCTATACAATATTTCTCATTTCTTATTCAATCTGACTTGTAGTACTAGAAATTAACGCATTTAAACAAACTAACAAAAGCAACACTTCAGTCCAAAATAATTCATAGTAATTAATAGGTTTAGATAAGTCTTACTGGGAAAGTCCACAGTAACGGTTCCATAATGTGTAACGAAGTTAGTGACCACAGATATGGTAATGATCAAGGAAAAGGGAAAAGACTAATTGGAAACAGAAAATGTGTCATGTGATGCAACACCGGCCCTTCCTTCCTCTTACCTCGTCCTTAAAACTCCTTAAGCAGTATTAAATGAACATAGAAAATTAATGAACTCCTTAACTGAACTGAGGTTAACAATTTCATTGTCTTTAGTTTCACTTCGAGATTAAAGCGATAAAAAGCCAAAATATTTGCATTCAATGTAGATGCAGTATTAATCTTTCCGAATTAAGATCTGAAGTCTGAAGGATATTGTTTGGTTGGCAGCGAGCCAGGGACCTGTCATTTCTTCATTCTTGCGGAAGTTAGGTGGAATACCAAGTTTTATTTTGCATGGTAGAACGTGGTTTTCATTTATTAGATGGTTGATGAATTGGAACCTTCTGTGTCAGATGATATGGCTGGTAAAGGCACGACAGCTAGTAAAGAGGACTTAAATAAGAAGCAATCAATCAGGGATGTTATGAAATTTCGTATCGCGACTTCGTCCGCGTCTAACTTAATATATTTATCTACGGGAACACTACATTTTTCTGGGATAGTCTATACATTATAATCTGTCAGATCTGTTCAGCCGTTTTGGCATGATTGAGTAAAAAACTTCATCCATCCAAACCTTTGCATTTAAAAGTAGTAAGATTCAGTTACGATTTCATATAGATTTTTATTTAGGAAATCCGGTAGTTTCGGTAACTCTCTAACATTCATGCAATAGATGCTTCTTCTAAAGGAGAAGAAAATAGATGCTGCTAAAGATAAGGGCTGGAATGTTCTGGTAAACTTCTTTGAATGGTCCTAACACTTATGATGATCCTTAAAACCATTACTTGAAGAATTATAATGCAGTACACAAACTCTTAAAGACACTCGATAGTACTACAGCTCCCACGTGCAGCGATATTAACGATTGGTAATTGGTATCATGATGAGCGTCACGCAACACGTGACGATGCACGAAAGGCTTTGTATACAAAGTGAATAATGATTGGCTACTTGAATGAAGATTGCTGATTTTATAGCAATATTTATGTGAGTGATGATAGGGAATTTTGTTCAGATAGAGAAGAATGCCGTAGATAGAATTTGCGAAGAAAAAAGATACCAACGATTAAATTTAATATCTACAAAATAATATCCTCGCGACTGAATTGCGGTCACAACGGGTAATCTCAATGGAGACTAACTAAGTACGCAGGAGATGTTATAGTGTACAAGTGTGCGCGCAAAGACAGATGCACTTTAACTTTCGTCACTCTCTTAGTTGAGACGGCAAATCAACACGATCAGGGAGAAATCAAGCGCAGGACCAAGGGATAAGGGGTCACCAACTTCCTAACTCTGGGCTGCTACTGAGAAATTTCCTGTGAAAAACCCACTAACACTTATTGCCCGTCTTGGAAATGAACTCAAGACACCATGCTCAGCAATCGTTACAAAAAAACTACAATTGATTACTCGAATGTAGTTTGTAAACTTGATGCTTTGTGATATCATTCATCATTGTCTAACCCTGAAACTTTGCATGCCATGTTTTGTCCTAGCTAAACATTTTTGTGATTGTGTCATTTTAATTAACACTATTGCACACCATATGTTTTGCAATTAATTTATTATTAAGCTACAAATAAATAAGCTAGTATCGTGTTCCTTATTGATAACAAGACTAGGAATGGAAGAGAAATAATCGTATGCTTCTTCTTTTCGTATCGATGATACATCTTTAATAATTTATACTACTTGGGCCCAGTAGGTCGCCACGTTTATTGCCGCATCAGAAGCGCTATTCAGATCGTCAAGGGTAAACGGGCAATTGGGACGCTCTAGCTAGCATATGGGACATAGTTTGATCAGGAGCTCCGCAATCGGAATGAGTGTTGAATAAGGTTAGGTTAGGTTCTAATGAGGTTCTATGGTCTGAGATCTATGATGCCCCAATTCACCAAAAATATGCTTGCAGCGGCCTGCTTGGGTGCGCAGTCGATTCAGTTCTCTCCTCATTGTTCACTGCAGTTCACGACCGGGAGGCAGGTTCTTGGGTTGGACTTGAACTTGTTCTTCAAGTAGTCTTGAGAAGAACACGGTGGAACAGAGCTTCAGACCTTTTTATTCATCAGTATCTAACTAACTGATATCAGTAACTTCTTAGGGCCCTAGGCTGCGTGTCCACCAGAGATGAGCGTCCAATGCAAGGGCTGTGTACGACCAATGATATTGCTTTATTTTTGTTACTTGAGCTTTAACAGCTAACGCTGTGATTGGTTAGTTTCATACATATTTTTCGCCATGAACCTTCTCAGGTTGTAACACAACCTAACTTACATCGTTCTGCTGGCAAATGTGTGTGGCAGCGACTATCATGTTATCTCACTCGCTCGTTATACTGTGCAAGTAAAACCATGATAAACCCCTTTGTTTGACCGCAATTTTTCTCGACTGCAAAGGAAGGGTTGCTTTTTTAATTCATCGTTTTTAGTTAGTTTTTCTATTGGCGCTAGTTATATTCTGTAAATTGTACCTTTAGCTTATCACCACTATTGGGAACTGAAAGGATTACGATAATAAAGCTCTTTTTACGAACATAATGTAATATGAGATCTTTATTTCTTTTGTAGAGATACAAAATTATATTAATACCTATAAAATTACTTAACTGGTGCTATTATTGCCTCATTCTTTGCCAAAAACATGACAATTTACTTCGTTTTTCGGAATAATACTCGTCTCTTTTAGTTAAATGCTATGTCATTGAACTGACGTGTCACAACAGTGTCCAAAGTGCTATTCGTTACTTAATAGTCTCCTATTCCGTCGATTACGCTTGACTGATAGATCTGGGCTTGTTGTTTATTATTTTATTGACTAGCTATACCCCTCGGTCTCACTCACGTTAAGTTACGTCATTGATTGCATGCCTTATCGACTCTATAGTTTGTATAAGACTCTTTCATTTGTTATATTCGCAAATAAATGATTATGATTATTCCGCTCCACTCTTTTCTTCAATATACGAGCTATGAAACAACATTTTATGTTTCAAATCGGACCAATAGTTCCCGAGAACACACTACCCTGTTCAAACAAATAAATCTTTTCAGCTTTATAATATTGGAATTGATTGTAGGTACAAATGTCTTGTTGCGGGACGTCTTAACAGGATACCGTGGCCCCGGAACGTAAAGGGCAACAGAAGGAACAGGGTGGTATTTTAGTCAGTAAAAGTCTGACAGTCCCTTCCGCCCCACCCAGGGCGGAAGGAGTCATTTGATGATTTTTACCAACTCAAGAAAAAAAAAGGTACAAATGTCTTATTTGATATATTTCTGGAACATGCAATATGGATTCGCTAATATTGGCTCTTGTCTGTATTACATATTTTACCTAAGCTATTTTATGAGTACCTATAACTTGTTGGGACTTAGCATAACTCTCACAATGTGAGTGTGCTAATGGGTACACCTCTGCTTAACCCTTCGGGGACAGGCGTGATGTTATGTTATGTACCTATAAAGCTGTTCTCATTCTAGATTGAGATAAAAACGCCTCATTTAGCGCCATTCTCACACAGACATGATTGTCTACTGGGGACCTGATGGTAATTCAAAACAAATTAGCATTAACATGAATGGACTTGCTTTTAATTGCATTCTGCTTTAAATGCGCCATTTTAATGACTTTCTCACGCGACAGAACATGAAACTCCATTGGAATAAGGTAAACACAAACAGCAAACTTTATTTTTAGGGCTTTCGCTCGCAGACACCTTGGACGAGTGCGCTGAGATGTGAATCTTCGCGGATCTCATACATAATTTTAGCTTCAACCCTAACCGTCTGGCCGTCTAGCCAATTAGTTTTTTCTATTTTGGACCAGACCGCTAGTACGCTTGCGCGACGCCGACCGTCTCCACAATCGCCAACAAACCACAGTTAAATATGAATAAAATACGCTATAAATCTGTAACGGGCGGTTTTCAAATAAAATGGCGAATAGTGACATAAATTTTCGCGCGTTCTACGGTTTTGGCGCGCTGTGGTTCGCGTGACTGGCGCTATTGACTCCTCAAGAGCGACCTAAAAGATATTTTAAGTCGGTGTTGTTAAGGTTGAAGTTTCAGTGGTATTGTGAAGTGTTATTGGACTGTCTGTGCGGTCATCACCTTTTTGTTATGATGCGCAAGTCGGCGCAATTGTTTGTTTTGGACGGAGTAATACGCGCAGGCGCACCATGAGGTTTCGGCATGTGTGTGTTTTGTATCTACCGATTTAGATATTCGTTAATGAAGTTAGGTGTTACAGGTAAAGCTACGCGTTCCTATTTGATTAATTATCATCTGAAAGATAACTAAGTTTTGAATGTCATAGTTTTTGTGATGATCCAATAGTTATAACTAAATCAGGAAACTGCCAAGAAGATCTCATCGATAATACTCTAATTATTCGGATACTCTGCGTGTTACTATAATTCGGAAATGTAAAGAGACCAAGATTGAGAACATCCCTTATTTCATTACAATTCATCCAATGCAAATTATTTACATAACATGGTATGTAAATATATGCCAAGGGTTAGGCAGAGGTGTATCCCACATTCGTACATCCACATTTCGCTAGTTATGTTTAAGTCAAGCCTATTGCCATCAACCGGGTACAAATCCAGACTCAGAGGCTGCTACTGAGAAATTCCTGATGAAAAAACTCATGCTTAGCAGTCGCGCTTTGCGACCACAAGACCAAAGAGGCAGTAAACTTGGTCAAATTATTTACATTTAATGTATTTAGGCGCACTGGTATTCTGCTGCAACCGGTTAGACTGGAAGCCGACTCTAACATACCTTGTTAGAAAAAGGCTAGGCATCTGCCTAGCCTAAATACATCATCATCATCATCTGATGATGATGATGTATTTAGGCATACAATAACCAGACTTAATCTTGAAGACTCGGCCTCTTGGACATGCTCCACTAAAACGTAATACATATTACAAAGCAAATGGAAGCTAGAAACGTCACCAGCGGCGTGTTTGGAACGTGTCACTTTGACGTTACTTGCCAAAATGTTTGCCAAAAACATTAAAAATTACTATACCAGTATTAAAAGTTGTTCGCTCCACTGTGACCGGGACTTAACGAAGCTAGTTTTCTCAATTTAGCTCTTCTTTCTTCGTCTCAATTATACAAAGAAATGACTGCATTGTTACCAATGGATTAAGAAACGTCTGCGACACAACTGTCGTGTGAATGTCATCCATATCTAAGATTAGTAAAGATATATCCTATCGGGGTTTTATGTCTGATAAACTATTATTATGGTGGATGTGTAATAGTAACAATAATAACTCTTGTTATAAAGACGTAAGCGTATGCGCATGTAATACGTCACTTTATTTACCTCAAGATGAGAGCTAGATACAGGGTGGCCCAGACAAGGATGTCCAAAGGAATATTTTGGAAGCCTCTCTTCTTTAGCTATCCGAACCACCCCCATGTATTTTCTACGATTTTTTGCGGTTTAGGAGCTAGACGAATTTTTTTTTTTTTTGGTTTATCTTTCTTCGCATCAGATTTTGTTGATTTTCTCTTTTTGTGTCGCATTTTTTGGAATTATTTTTATTGGTAGTTGATCCTGAAAGTATGGTCTTTGATCGATAAACTATCAACATTTTCGTTTGGACGTCCTTGATTAGGCGACTCTGTATAAGCATTTACTATAAACGGTAGCACGTTGTGATCACTTATGTAGTATTTATTGGAACCCAGAGCAATAATTTATTTCCTTTAAGATGTGCCAAGGGGATATCATAAGATTTGCTGACGTCGGCGAAAGGTCGAAAGAACACCGTGGGGTTTTAGTCGGTAAGAGTCCGACATACCCCTCTGCCTTCCCCCAAGGTGGAAGAAGACCATGAAGATTTCCCCACGAAAAAAAAAATAACCGTCGTCTGTGTAGACTTCATAATTAAGCTATAGTTTTACATATAGTTTTTTTATGTATTGATTGCATATTTGATGGTGTGGCTGATATCAATCCTCTGTTCTTGAGTTCTGTAAGTTCGATGTTATCTACATTAGTGCTATAGAATTTGTTATTGTACTCTTTCAATGCTCTCTTCTAATGTTTGTACATTCTCTTTTAAATGCTCTGTGGAAATAACCTTTGTGACGTGTGTACTTTTTTTTTTCTACCAAGTCAAGATTTCCGCAAATATCCATATCCAACATCAAATCAAAAATGGTATACCTTTTCCTTAATACAGATGTGATGCTTTTATTTCATCAACAGTTTCTGAGAAACGTCCAACGTGGCAACATAAAACGAAAGCGACAAGTCTCCATGGAATGCTTGTTGTATAGAGTTCACCTTCCATTGTACCATGGTGAATTCCAATTGATATTTTATGCGTACGAATCCAATATCTGTTTATTCTTTATTCCATGTGCGTCATCTTGGAGTATTAAATAAGATTCTAACAAATTACATTGTGTTCATGCTTTGTAATCATATTCAAGTGATTTTAGAATGTTCGATTTGTCTGTTGTCTAATGTTTGAATGGTCAGAAGACCTTATTACATTTTGGAGTGGATTGAGTACTTCCATCATTAAGTTAATTGGTGAATTCCGGAATAAGGTAAATTCGGGATACTTTTGTTGCTACTTTAGGCGATTTTGGTCGACTAAAATGGGCATCTGCCACTTTTCTTCAAGATCTCTTATCCGAAAAACAGTACGTTGTGTTTGCAGCTCCCGGCATTATAACCCATCTTTCATTTCATGCCGCATGCGCTGTCATCTATACACGAGAGGACTTAATAACCGGTCAGCAGATACCGATGTCTTAGGTGAATAGGTTACAAAAAATATATAATTATATACAATGTGTATTTGCCATAGATACGCTAAGAACACCATCAGTGTTCTTTAGGTGAAGTTAACTTGAGATGAGCTGTCAAACTATAGCAACACGTGAAACGATATCTCACGTAAAGATCACTTCACCTAAAACTGACGGAGATTTTTACAGAATTGATATGATATCATCAAAAAGCCTCCCCTAAAGACAGCCACACTGTCCTGCGCTACACGCATCCAGCGGTTTCCGCGACCTAGACCATGTCTTCGGTCCACCTCGTGATTATAATATGAAGAGTCTTAACAATTAACACCGGGATTAGGCGGATTATCACCCATTATAATTCTTAATTAAAAGGCGACCCCACACATCTCAGTGTCACGCACTTAACTGCCCTAAAAGTGACAACGTATGCACTAACGGTATATTGTTACAAGCCTTGATCGTATTTCGATGATGTCATACGATGACAAATATACAAACAGTATCAGTGCTGTAATATACCTACGAATTAATGTTATGAGACATGAGTATATCTTTTTATGTCTGAATGTTTTTTTTTTATTGTTTTATGTCTAGAAGCGGAATAAACCTGGTAGTAATCGTTAGTTGTATCTGTTATCAGTCGGGGTTTGATAAGATAACTTTTGATTGGAAAAGTATTATACAAATTGGTAAATTTTGTCTTTTACACCTAGCCTAACTGGTTGGTATCAAAGTCGAAGCAGCACTTTTGAATTGTCAAGAAGTCGATCAGTCTTTATCGTGTGACCGGTAAGGTTATGACCCCACACACCCTAGTGTCAAAGTTTCTAAACCGCCTCAAGGGCCACTGACATGGTTTGTTGTAGGACTTTATAGTGACAGTAATGTGGTATATCGGTCGATCAGTTAGTCAGAAAGTTGAAGCTCGTTGTCCATTTCAAAATGTTGGTGTCACTATGGAGAAAAACGTCGCTTCTTCATTCTATAAAATTGTTAGCAATACCCCGCCGTCTTGAAGTTAAGTCTTTCGTTACAAAAATAATTTAATACAAAAGACATTTTTTGTAATCGGTTCAGAAGTTCTTGAAATTTAGCGTGTTCAAACAAACAAACAATGTATTCAGCTTTATAATTATAGATATATTATCATAACCTAAGTCAACTTAAACAAAAATAAATTTAGTATCTATAATCTATATCGATAAGAAATTAAACGCGTTTGCGTTGCGATTAAATAATTTTACAAAACAATAAGAGCCCTAATGATCAATGGCCGTCACGCGAGGACTAAACTGTTGCCGTGCGCAAACGCAGCGTACTAAAACAATTGAGTTTCATTGTGATAATGGAAGTTGTACTCTCTCAAATTCTTGCCTAAATCGACTGGTTGTTAATGCTCACTAAACGTGTTACTTATATACATATTTTACATACATAATTATATACATATCACAAACCCGATAACTGCGCATACCCATCAAAGTAAGCAACTTTGAGTATTTTGCTTAAACTTTCAAATTCAATATCTCCGGAACCTTCTGGTTCCCAAGTGTGATTTAGATAAAAAAAAATATCGCTATAATAATGAAGAACATGTAACTTTCGGGTTTCGTCTATCAAAGAAACCAGAATTATTCACCACGGTTGCTGTCTGCGTGGGCGATTTCATCTTTCAATCCCATCTGAAGACCCAATGAATTACTTTCACAGAATTCTTCTCAGATCATGTTATTGAATACATGACTAAACATTTACAAACCTTTGTAGGTACGTATTAGGTACTAGATTCTCATGATCTAATGAATCGTTCAGTTTGTATGTGCTCGCCCTAATAACCGACTGGCGACACGCGAGGACAGCGTCGCACGCGCATCGTATTGAAACAATTGAGATAATGGATGTTTGAGCGCTTGATCGTTTTGGGTTCGTAAGGTCTTCGTCGTTGTGGGATACGATGATGTGTTATTTAGTTGTTATTACTTCTTGTATTACTATAGTATTTAATGTGTAATGGCCACGGAATAATCTTCATCAGTCTTTTTACTCACCAGAATTAAGATGACAGATTATGTTTCAAATGGCGGCTGCTCTAAAAATCCGCCATATGTTTTGTATCTTAGGGCTATTTTTTCAATCGACAAATAACTCTTAACGGAGGAATAGATATGGCGGTTTGACAGCTTTTGTATAAAAATCAAACTGTCATTTTTAAATAATCTGACTATTGAAAAATCTGCCTTTTAAAAAAGGTATCGGACGGTAAAAAAAAAATCAGATCTTTCATGTTGTAAATATGTGCAAGCTTTGGCATTAGTCTACAGACAAAATTAATTCCAGGCACAAAAGGTAGTGCTAATTAGCTTTTAGATACCCTAAATAACACTTAAGGAGGACCAGACCCTAATGAAATTCCAAGTGACCCAAAGTATTAAGCCAAAATGTGCAACAAACGAGCCTGCCAAGCAGAAAGCACTACCATGTGAACGTGTTTAAAGTACAAATTCTATTAAAAAACTAATCGCAGCATATTTAACTTGCTACAGGGGAAATACAGACTCTCGATTATGTGACGTAGACAACGACGATTGTCCTTGTCTGCCGGTGAATATAATATTTATCCTTGGACAGATATAACTGAACAGGCATTTATACGTCTAGAGGATTATCTGTTCTAGTAACCCGCAGTTTCACCAGTATTCAGTTATGTTATTGGTTACTGCTCTGCTGCCATGGATCGTAGCGTGATGTTGTATAACCTTTAACCTTCCTCGATTACACAAGAATTTTTTCTAATCTGACCGGTGGTTCATGTCATTAGCGCATTCAAACAAACAGACGAACACACAAAATATGTGGGTTTGACAGATATTGATATTTCAATAGTCAGGATTTAAATATCGACCCACTGTAAATATTCCAGATGATCCAATTACACACCATTGGCTCATTAGAATGCCTCCATAAAATAAGGTCGTTAAAAGAAGAAAACAATTGAAACATCATAACCTTTTTTATTACGTTAAAACTTCTCATTGTTTATACATATTTTATAATGAGGTACCTTATCTCATGTACTCTTGTAAAATGTGATGCCTTCATCACTCCTTGTTGCCTCAACTTTCCATTTCATTCCATTCAGCGCACGTTCACTTTTGGCATAAGTTTTGGCTTCCACCTCAAAACGAACACAAACAAAAGCAAAGCGAACAGTACCTAATGTTCTCAGAAGGATGGTAAAGAACAGGCATGGCGATTGCATCACGCATCTATATATATTTTCAGAGACAATTTACCTGCTACATACCTGATTACAGTGATAAGTATGCGCGGGCGCCGACTCTGATCCACGACCATAGCGTAAAAGACTGTCAGTGTCACTGTGAACGCCGCCGCGAACGCACGCGCTGTGCCGCGCTAAATTGTGCCGCCACGTGTTTTTGTGAGTAAATAATCAGTGGTTACCAATTACAAACAATTGGTGCGGACTGTGTTTGTGAACAAGTGTCCTGGATCTAGTGACACGTTTGGATTGCACCTAAGGATTTAGTTACACGGTACGAAAATCGAGTCGCTTTGTTTATTTACGCCTTAAGGAAACGTAGGACCATCAATTCCTTACGAATTCTCTCGTAAGAACAAACGGTAATTATCAAATACGTCATGTATGGTAGTAATCAATTCGTCTACGCCTGCTTTAATAGCTTCAAGTTGTCAATGAGAGCTGCTATTAGATTGACCGATGTTTTTAAATGACTGACTCTTATGTCTGGACAATAAGGATGACAATAGAACAACAAACGTGTTACAGGTTTAGATAATACAATTGACAAACTGCTGATAGTGTTATATTAATAATAATCAATAAAAAATTAACGGGGTTGAATAGAAATATAGTGTCATAGTGATAAGCTGGATTGGCTATTCGGTTTAAGGTCTAATGCAAAGGACATGGACTTTTTCATTAATCAGGAATTACTCTTGAAAGGATTAGCAGCCTTGGTTCTGTTAAGTTTTTTCTCTGATTGCGTTTGACGCTTTTTGCTAATCGTGCAGACTTAGACACGGCTGTCTATTGAAGTAGCCAAACAAACATTGCCTTGAATGATTTGAGTTTGAATTCACGGCTAGATCAAATTGATCTGCGATCGTAAAGTCAATCAAAGGAGCAATAACAACTACTTCACTACTGTTAGAACAACTTGTCATTCATCATTAACTGCTGATAAACATCATATTCGCCTATCATATCATACTCGCATTTTAAGATCACAAAGATGAAGAAGATGAAGAAGGTTACTATTGTACATGACTACATAGAATAGGTACTCATCCTAATGCGATGGTTCCAAAATCTAATCATAACACAATAGACTAAACAACCAAAAAAGATGAATTAACACAAACATTTGTCGAACTAAATATAAAGTTCGCAAACACTCTAAGCTACTAGCAATCTATTAACAAAAATTAAAAACCGACAGACTATAAGAAACTCATCCATCCATAGACTGAGTATTAAGAAAACATCTTTAGACAAAAATCTAATGACTTCTCCTAAGGAGACGTAATAAATAATAAAATAAAAGAGCATAAAATAATCATCTTAGCCTATTATTACCCCACTGTAGGTCAAATGACTCTTCTCGTACAGAGAAGGCACGAGCATTGAACACCACACATGCTCAAGGCTGATTACCGATTTCAGACTCATATTAATAATAAGTCCAGGTTTCCTCACAATGTTTTCCTTCACCGATGTCAGTAAAGAAAGAGATGTGTAAAGGTCATAATCAAGACCTAATATTATACAAACCTGTCATTACAAAGACCACACGTCACTGTAATTATTGCCAACATGTGATACTAATGATGCAAATAACAACACATGGTTCTGCATACATCTCTCGTAGCCCGGAAGAGAAAACTTTAACAGTGATGAAGAACGAATATGAATAAACTATAGCAATAAATATGAAGATATAAACCTACCACAATGTCAAACTAAATTATATAGAAATAGTAAACAGCTGCTACATGCATTACAAATAGGTATTAGGCAATTTCTTGAAATATTTCATCTCATTCTGATGGAATTTTGGATATTTCAGTAAACAGGAGACGGTCTACACAAATAGATTATTTGTACAGTTGGATGTCTTTATTATTATCATGTCTTAATAAGTTATTGAGAATCAAAGCTGTTGTTTCATGATCAAAAACAATATTTTGTGCAAATAACCGTGTACTGCTTCCTTGCTGCTTCCTTAATTATTTGATAGTGTTGTTTCTATTCAATTTAGACAAATCCGGTAGATTTCGCTTTACTATTTTATCTGCTGTTTTCCGAAATCAATCCGACTTGCAGCCTCTTATTGAACCCAGCCACATTCCAATTCATATTTTGCCACTTTGTTCATTGCCGTTACCGTTATCAAAAGTAATTTTTCACGTTCTCCACACCACACTACCTGCGAAGTATGTACGCCAAATTATCTTTATACCCATTCAGGCGTTGCAAACAACATTTGTGACTTTCCAATCAGTCAATGACACAAGCATATCATCAGGTTTGTATGCATACGCTAATAACTTTTAAACTGACAGCGTTTTGCCGTTTAACTGGCTGCTAACTCTCTAATTAGTATAATTACTTCGACAAGTAACTCATTGTTTAACTGAGACATTATAATTAATTGTTCTGGTTCAGTGCTAAATGCCTGTTAATAATATATTGTGCAGTAAAGTGCATAGCTTTTGGTTAGGTTTCACAAATATATTGCTTGACGAACAGATGCAGAAAATAATGACAGGCCTTTTTTGTGACCTAAATTAAAGTACTTGAAAGAGATTATAAAAACATTGCCTGTACAAGAATGCGGGTACTATTAAACAAAACGCTACATCAACAAAATCAAAAGCTACCAAATGACACTAGAACGGCCATTTTAGTTCGGCAACTAGAGCTAACAGTTAATTATCTAAACAAGCTAAATTAGCTATATAATTACACACGTCGCCTTGTCGCTGCGACTGCTCTCTAATTGCGTATATGGTGTATTTATTTAATGGAACTAATGTAAAGTTTCCTGTTAAAAACTTGGGCATTTTGAAGCACTTGGAACTTGTAAAGAAATTCGACACGATAAAAAAATACAAGTGTATCAACGAAGTAAAACATTAATTCTGGAAGTTTCCCCCTTAATTAAGAAATAAAAGAAATCATATAACTAATAATATTGATGTGGGGCCAGATGCTACATTGGATTTAGTTAGCATCTAAAATCAAAACAAGTAAAATATATTGCTAGACGCTAAACTCAAATGACTAGATGCCTAATGCGGTTCGATTGTGGTCTAATGACATAAGCCTCATTTTGGCAATGACCAATGAGAACGAAGAGATGTAGGCACCAAAACTGTTTTAAAACAAAAATATAGAAAGCTTGATAACTTGTTTTCAATAAGGATATGTTCTAAAATGGTCATTGAGGCAAAAACATTTTTCTTCACCAAAACAGACTTGAGAGAAAAAAAAAACATGAACACACAAGTGAATTTAAATTCAAGGTTTTAGTGCCTAAAAATAGCAAAATGCGTGATTATTTGACCGATAACTATATCAGAGCTTCAACATAATAGAAATTAACTTCAATGAACATTTTTCACTATTTTATTACATTCACTTTATGAGACATACCATAAAGCATCTATTTAATTTTATTGTCCATACAGTTCAGTACATTGAAGACAATAAAAATACATTTAATGCCCTTAAAATGTTAGACCTAAGAAATGTTCCACAGAGCGACCTCCCTGCGGCCTTGACCCACAGTAACTCAGTGTAAACAATTGATTATAATCTGTAACCTGTTCTCAAGATTATTGTAAGACAGGTGCCCTTTTTAGAGCATTTTGTTAAGATTGAAAGTGACAGACGCTATGTATGATTAATCATTTGTGACAAGACATGATTTATCTGGTATTTTGGACCAGCCTTTGAAATTCTCTTTCAAATCATTGATCATTGAACAACCTGCTTTAGTTTAGAAATGAAATTGAAAATTAAAATGTTGTATTTGAAGAAATAATTCGTAATGGAGTCCTCTAATGTGAGCTGTCAATTAGCTTGTAATATATTGCTTCTATTTCGAGTCACTATGCCATACGCAGAGTTATAAAACTAACTGGACTTCATTTTAATTTTAAACTTAACACCTCTTTATTATCATTTTTGTCAATTCTTCTTTTCCGTTCTACCGGTTTTCTGTTCATTCTTTTACTTTTGTCTTAATTATTATTGCATCTTATTCGTGCACAGGAACATATATAAATGTTACTGTTATATTATTTTCCTGTCACATCAAAGACCTTACATAAGATGTTACAGCGAAAGGACTCTGCGACTTTGTGCTAAAGCCTGAGGCTAAAGCTGGTTCACGATAATACTATCAACCTTGAGTATGTGGGGTAATAGCTAATAGCAATAGTTCATATGTAACATACGATATGTAGTACAGCTGATAATCTTGTGCTAATGTAAGATGTGAGTGGGAAGGTCCCCCCCACGAGGTGGACCTGGTAAAGATTGCGGGAAACCACTAGCTGCGGGCAGCCTGGTCAGTTTGGTTATCTTTAAGAGAGGCCTATGTCCAGCAGTGTTCATCTTTCAGCTGATAGATGATGATGATGATGAACGAAATTTGAAAAGACCGTAGAACGAGTCGATGATGATAAAACTGACGAAGTAAGCGGTAATTAAAATGACTTTTCTGCATCAATTTTTGCAGATATACTTAGACCTTGAAGTGGCTGTGAACTTTGTACCTATAGTAGGTGTACAAATAATACACCAAAATCCAAAAATATTCCGTGATGACCTTATCTTGGAAGGTTTTATTATATTTTGTTTGCATGGTTTATCTGGATTGAGATGTAATGCTGCTGTTCCTGTTATAGTGTGCTTTTCCTAGAACATCGAATAAATCTAGCCTCTTTAAAAAACATCTTTTAGTTTCCTAGTATCCTTATCTTCTTAATAATGCTGTTCCAAGTTTGTTTAAATGACAATGTTATAATGAACACGACATTTACATTACCTCTATACTTTTTTATTTGCAAGCGGCTCGCTCGGTTAATTCCACGCCGGGTGACTAAGAGCTGTAGTGTCGATTAGTAAGCTAATACCTACCTACACGGACACTACAAAGTGTACACTACACATTCTTACTACAATATATTTTAACATCTTCAAACAAAGTAATTAATGAATCTCTTTTTTGAAAATTAGTCACAGTATTTGAATCCTAATTGTTTACCTCTTTGAGTCTGTATTCGAGTGTAAATATTGAAGTTTACTTGCACTACAGATAAATGTCGGCCATGTTGTGAATCATTCTCAATATCTGCGCATGCGTCGTTATTCCCCTTGCACAGGAAACTATGGATTTGAGACTGGGTTCAATGGAACGTTGTAAATGATATCTTAGAAGGTTTAGACTTTGAGCCTGTGGATGCAGTTTGCGTTAGTCCTAAGATTTGGTGTGTACACTAGAAATAATCTGGGATTTTAGCACTTGGTATACGTATTGTAGTACTTTATAAAAATGAAAGTTAAATGACTTTTATTTTAGGTATACATCGTCTTCACATTCATATATATTATGAATTTAAAAAATGCACAGGAAAAATAAGAATAGTTAAAAACAGGTCTCCATAATTATTATCATTAGTGGTATTCAATAATTTAATTGGAAAGTATGTAGAAATTTCAGCCATTTTGATAAATCAAAGAATGCCGCTTATTAGTTTGACAATAAACCTGTTAGTAATAAGTACTATCAACTATCTCATTAATAATAATAAAACATAACAGCTATAATATGTGTTTGAAGTTTACATAAATAAGTTTTTGTTTGACTCATCAACAGAAACGCGTATTCGGGAATAAACTAATTCTACTAAAAGGGGGTTTCTGTACAAATTTTGTTTTGTTGTCAAATCTATACAAATAAATAAAATTAAAGTGTCTGTTTGCAATGTTTACACTGCACATATTAAATACACACTAAAAAATATTTCTCTGTCTGTTTGTTCGGGCTAATCTTCGAAACTGCTCCGCCGATATTGACGGGACTTTCGCTAGCAGATAGCTGATTCTATTTAAAATAACTTAGGTTACTTTTATACCACTACTTAAAAAAAAAAAGAATAACGGGTTTCACTCAAATATAATAAAACTCCGCAGAAACCGACATTCACGCGAACAAAATCGGGAACATAAACTAGTAAATAAATAATATGATAAACTTCCTTACTCATCATTAAATGAACATAATATTATTATGATAAAAATCAGTTTGCAATACTCGAGTTTACAATAATTTAGTGTGTTGCTAATGGAGATATTAAAATTAAAATCAAACAAAAACCAGTCTTGTAGAATATCAAAATTGCTGTTGACTCTGTCCAGTCACCAGATTGTTCTCACGACCTACAAACAGTCATCAAAAGTAAAATATTTGCCACTGGACCTTACAATGTGAAAGGATACCTAAATTCACATGCGCCGGAGTTAACAGACAATTGCATGACTGCCTACTTAATGCTATATAAGGAAATCGTCATGGCACGGGGGTGAACACCGCACACCTACACGTATTAAGAAAATACATAAGTTACTGATAATGATAGTATACTTACTAGCTTCGACCCGCAAGTTGGTTTGGAAACCGTAATTCTGGGATAAACAGTAGCGTGTGTGCTATATTCCTGCTAGGTATAATCTATGCCAAATTTCATCCAGATTCGTTCAGCCGTTCCCGCGTGATTGAATGACAAACATCGATTCATCTAGATTCAGATATCATCGTCTGCCTAGTCTTTTCCCAAATATTATATGTTGGGGTCGGCTTCCAGTCTAACCGGATGCAGCTGAATACCAGTATTTTACATGGAGCGCCTGTCTATCTGATCTCCACAACCCAGTAACTAGGTAATACGATACCCTTTAGTAAGACTGGTTCTCAGACTTTAGGGCTAATAAAGAACTATGTTGATGATAAAGGAAACTGTCAAATAAATAGTGTAAAACAAAGTCGCTTCCCGCTGTATGTACACTTAGATCTTTTTACCTCCATAACGGATTGTGATGGGTTTTAATCAGAAAATAGAGTGATTCACACAAGTGCGTGCGAAGCCGGGGCGTGTCGCTAGTGTTAAATAAATGTATGGTGACAAGCCCTCAACAGTGACACGATGACGTATTCCAATCAGTGTCCTTAATGTAGGTCATTTCACATATGGAAATAATTTGTACAACGTATTATGAGGAAAACGTGCTAAATGGATGTAGCATAACTATACAGACACTTGATTGAGTCTAGATAAATACATAGATTTCTTCTCTTTATAGTTTTACTGGTCTAACGTCTGGTTGTCCATCTGAGTTCCCAGATCTATACTAATTTAATAAAGCTTTGTTTGTTTAAACGTGCTATTCTCTGGAACTACCAGTTGGATTAGAAAAAATATTTTTGTATGACAACTACATTTATAAGGTATTACCATAGGCTTTATAAAATCACGCTACGACACATGGGAGGTGAGCAGTAACCAAAAACGTATAATTTTCCGTTGGGCTTCCCCTCAACCACCAGATGTGTATATTTAAATGTAGGTATGTTATTTATTTGTGGTTATTAGCTTGATCTAATATATGCATTGAATTAGCTTATGGTAATAATCCGTATAATTTAACGGCAATATAAGATAGTTAAAAGACAGTAAAAGTGCTTTGTCGACCTTCAATTAGCTCAATCTGGAAACCAGAGGAGTGTAGCTTTGGGACGGGTCTTTTGTTAAAATTGTTCAGGGGACCCTTTGACCTGGCTGCCGTGTCCCTGTAGCTGGAGGGCCCCCTATCTTCGAAACAGCTGATACAGCGATGACTACGCCCCTGCTGGAAACAGAATTTCAAGAAGCTACGTCAGTTTTATCAATACTCATCCTGCCACTGATAACATGGATACTAACTACATTATAATGTTAATAAATATTGAGTCCTGAAACATAGATGATTTATTGACTCGTGTCATTATATCACAAACATATATACACTACATTACGCCTGTAATTCCCGAAGTGTTAGGCAGAGGTATACCCATTTAATACACCCACATTTCGCCAGTAATGTTTAAGTCCCATGTAATAGGGGGCGATCCTATTACTATTAACCGGGCACAAATCCAGACTCCTAGGCTGCTACTGAGAAATTCCTGATGAAAAAACCCAATGACACTGCCCGACCTGCGAATTGAACCCAAGACCTCATGCTCAGCAGTCGCGCTTTGCGACCGCTAGACCAACGAGGCAGTTTATAACAAACAATGTCTGACGTACTGTCTGATACCGGTTTTGATAGCCATCCGCTTTGTGTCCGATATTTCAATCAAACTGGACGCGTTTTGATCGAGAACTGACTCAAGTATCTCTCAATTAAGTCAACATCTGACAAATTGATAAATCAGCTACTGTTATTGGTTTGAATTCAGATTTGTCATCATAATTTGAGGTTAAATTATTGTCATCTCTCTAGGAACATATGCCAATGGTAAATACCAAGATAATACTCCACGTTAATATTTTCGTAGGAAAACCGCAAGTTTTTCCATCTTTACTTATGTTGAAAGCTGAAAAGTTTTTTGTTTGAACCCGCTAATCTCTAGAACTACTCGCCCAATTTAGAAAATTCTTCATAGGAAGCTGTTTTAACCCTAAGTGCTACTACTTTGTAGAAATTCGTGTAAGAAAATTCACGCAAACGGAGTCGTGGGCAAATATTAGTTTAACTATAAAATATGCTATCTAGTGGCACTCGAAGGTTCAACCTTAGACCAGTTTTTTTTTCTCTATGGATTCTTTTAGCCTTTGTCAATCGGGTTTCTGTCCAGTACTAGATATATCTTGGTGTTTGATAAGATTTAGTTTTGTCTAGGTCAAGTTTGCTAATTATATAATTCTACAGCTATAGCTCGCGGCTTCGCTCGCGTTAAATTCGGGTTAATTCTAGTTCTCTAATCTAATTTTTAAACGAGTATTAAGAAAATTTACAAACGACATTTATGACGCGCCATTTTCTGTTGGTACGCCTCTTTTTTTTGGGTGGTAATAGTCATTAAATGAGTCCTTCCGCCCTGGGTGTGGCGGAAGAGACTGTCAGACTTTTTTGACTAAAAAACCACACTGTTCCTTCTGTTGCCCTTTACGTTCCGGGGCCACGGTATCCTGTTAAGACGTCCCGCGACCTCGGCAGACTTGGTACGCCCCTGCCACAAATTCGACGTCTATCTTAAGCCAAACTTTAATCAGTGTCAAAGCAAACAGTTTACATCAAGACGAGATATCATTTTTTATATCGATAAAAACCAATCAGAGGTTATTAACCTGTCTCATAAGAACCTCTTCGCTAATTTCAATGATGCGTATGATTTGCTAGGACCAACTCTTAGCAGTCAAGACGTGAGGTAACGACCGGGAGCTCTGAAGATTTATGCGTCCTGCTTATTTACGGTAGTCGGGGATATAGTACGTGTACGTTTTATGTTGGTTCCATGTAAAGCTATAGCGGCTCTATTGGGTCTTTGTGGCTGTTGTTTTCTGTGCTGGTCATGGTTTCGATTCCTATATTGAACAAATTTTACGTCACACACAAAGGTCCAGTTGAAAACCAGCGTCAGGCACAAGTGGATCTGGCATTTTATGCTGAACTGGGCCTCTTTGGCGCAGCTGTGAGGAACACCGCTTTTTTTTATTTCCTTTTTGTATTTTTATTATTTTTGTGTGCACATGGCTTGTGTCAAATAAACCTTTTTCTTTTTTTCTTCCAAATATATGTTTGTGTGGCTTGACTGTAACATTGCTATCTGTGAACACAATGTTCAGCATCGAAGTAATTACCATTAAGGCTTTAAGTGTTATAAATAACAACCTATTACTGTTCTACTGCAGGGAAAAGGCCTCTTCTCATACTGTTCTACTGCAGGCTTCATCTCGTACAGAAAAGGCACGAGCGCTACTCACAACGCGAGTCTAACATCGCGTATCCATCTTGAGCAATATCAGACTTATATTCATTCCAAGTCCATGTTTCCTCACGATGTTTTCCTTCACCGATGTCAGATATGTCCAAGTGAAACTCAGAAAGTAAAATCTTCGTTAGCGAGTTCAGGTGAAGTGAGATTGAGATGAGCTGCTATATCCCAGCAATTACTTCCGAATAACTGTTTTGAAAGTTTAGTCAAAGATTATAAAAGTCATAAAAACCACTCAATTACTTAATCCGATATCTTAAATCGATCGAAAGCCATTACAATTTCAATATTAAAATTCTGCGCGGATGTCAATGACACAGTTCACCCTGGCTGCGCGTACGCATGTCCTTGCGAGCGCTTTCGCCGAATACTTGTGCCACCATGTTTGTGCCGTGTTGCGGAAAAGTCAATAACTTGGATATAGAGTTGCAATCTCTGATTGGTTGTTACAAATTGTATTTGTTGAATGGAGGTAGTATGATTGTGTATTGTTAGGTGTGTGGAAAGTTGTGCTGATGAATTTAAGGGCAGCATTTGTCCTCGTATGGTAATTGTCCCCCGAAATCGTTTATTGAGTTGCATCATATCCATTTATCATAGTAACCAAGTCAGTTTATTTCTTTATACAACGATGTTGTTTGGAGATTTTTTTTTCTCTTATATTTTTTTATTATCGATTGTTATTTATGTTAGACCTAGTTTATTCTTGTGACTCCGTTCGCGTGAATGTTGACAATTACGGAGTTTGTAAAGTAACCTAACTTACTCCGTATATCATCAGCTTTCTGTTAGTGAAAGTCTTTTCAAAACATTTTTTTTTTCATGTAGTTTCTGTGTAAACTTTCGAATTAATTTTGTAAAAAAACTGTTACATATATTTTGACAAAAAAAGACACTTCAATTTTATCTATCTACATAGATTCGAAACCAACAAGTCAATCTCATTTACAGTTCCATTAATTATCCTGATAACCATGACAATATCCTCAATTAATATGATAAACAAATGAGGGTAGTCGTAAATACTAAGCCAAATCTCTAACGGCTCAAGTGACAGGCCGCCGTTATTACCTGTCACTTGTCATCTTGTCACACACGAAACATGTGCAAGCAGGATTTGCTTGAAGCTGACTGATGAATCGGTAACATTGAACTAATTAATTGTTGCTATTAATTGATTATGTAGCTTTAGTGTTGCGAAATAAGATGTTATTTGAAATGGCTATTTGTATATTGGTCGAGTGTACCCTCGGGTGTCTTCAACAACCACGTATATAATTATTCATATTCGTTTATTTGCATACGATAATGTGTATAAAAGATGTTACATAAGGCTTAGCTAAAGTACAGTTATGGACCCAGTTAGAGCACAGCAATAATTCAATTGGTATTCTCATCATTTACTTCCATGAAGTGATAATTTACTATGGGTGTTAAAGTAATACAATGTACAAACATAAATAGAGAAGCAAAAATTATAGAAATGATGAAGATACCTACTATAGAAAAATAACACAAACGAATAGAAAAGATATGCAACCAATCTATCTCTTTTTTTCCTCTAGCGCACACTATCTCACCTTGAGCTGAAGCCCCCATGAAGTTCTTCTAGATACTCTTTTCCTGTGCCACCTCACACCAGCCTTCGTAGGATGCATCTATGTCATCTCACAGACTGTTACATCTCTTGTCCGGCTTCAGGTTGCAAGTTGTGGGTGACATGCAATTTATCATAAAAGAAGAAAAAAAATCAAAGTCAAAGCATTAATTTTAAATAGATCATTTACAGATACTTTTGAATTGTCAAGGAGTCTGTTAGAAAGTTGACGCTAGTTGCTCGTTCCAAAACTCAGATAGATTTCTATGGAGATGAAAAAGCAAGAAACTCCACGGAAACTCTTTTAAATTAGGTTTTCTTCTTATAAACATGCACCAAACAGCTAAGGTACGTATTTAATACAAATTCGCTGTCCAATAGCCACAAGTTTTTGCACAACTGTAGCAGCACGAGTGAGTTAACCTCAGTACCATTTGTAAACAAGTTTGACATAATACGTATTACAGTTGATAGACATGATAACAGTACTTTTGGCGACACTAATTACATACGTCTTTAAATTATAATTATCTTAATGCGATTTAATAATGTTGTGTGTCATTTTCTTATTTATTTCAACTTTCTAATATTTGTTGTCATTGGTAATTGGTGCTTTTGATATTTAAATTAATGTTACTTACAAAGTTTTCGCAATATACATGTTACAGATATGCTCAGATTCGTAATCTGTTAAAGTTTTAGCATAAGGATGTGGAATCTTTATTGGGAAAACAAGCTTAAACAGGGTAATTGAAAAAAATACCCGAAACCTGAAAAGGGGTCATTGTACTCATCATTATGAACAATTTTTACTATGGGAGCAACCTATAAACCATAAAAAAACAGCTGATCCATACATTACGATCTTGTTGTGTAGCATTTTTGTAGGGAACAGCTGATTTTTTTTTCATGATTTTAAGCTTGGTCCCATAGTAAAAGTTGTTCATAATGATGAGTACAGTGACCCCTTTTCAGGTTTCGGGTAAATTTTCAATGACCCTGTATAAAAGCGTGTTACACCTTTGTATCTCCTGACGTCCTAACAAATAAAAATATTACATCAATGGCTCACTGTCATTCAGAAGCTTTTTAAATACATAATAAAGCAGTGATGGATATAAGACTTGACGACGCCGGCAATATTGTAGTAGCATTACAAATACGTAATTACGCACCTGAATACGTCACGTTAGAGCACCAGCTGATGTCTCTCGATGTCATCACACAGTAGGCGGCAGCCGACGTCAGACACGAAAACAAATATGTAGCGGTTTTCTTAAAAACATAATTATAGGCACAAATTAAAATACCACACATTTCAGTGGGTGGGATTCCCGAAACAAAGTCATCACCTACGTGCTTATGTCTATTGTTTGTGGTTTGATTTTATACACGGGGAAAGAACATCAATACGTAAACTTTTACTATTGAATCATTACATGATTGTGTTTAGTCGTCGACATTTGACATAGTCACTTTTGATTCTTTTTTGACAGATTTTATATTTGACAATTCTTCTGACTTCAGAGAGTCAATGAAATTTAAAAAAACAGCTGTTCCATACATCGTGCTTTGCCGTCCAGTTAAATATATATAACAGGTGTTTTTGAAGTGTAAACTTCTTTAGCCTCATTGAGTGATTTTTTTGTAGAGGCTAAACTTATGGGGTCGCGTCACTGACATGGTAATGTGGCCACGTCACCGACTTGCTAAAATGGCGTGAAGTTTTTACTTCTGTCAGCAGTCTCCATGTATGCCTTTTTTATAAGCTTGCGAGGTTTCGATTTACGAGGTTTCCCATAGTAAAAGGTTGCATGTCGATATGCCTTCTACTATTTTATGTATAGCTGTTTTTATATAAATATTTCAATCGTATTTACAAGCACTCTTCTGTCTATCTCTTTAAATAATGAATTATTCCAAACGCAGAGTAACTGGTCAAGGTGAAACATGAAACGCTTGAAGATTTTTTGCCTGTAAAGTAGTTATTAAACTGCAACAAAAATGGCGACTTATCTCAGATTAAAGTTATCTGGTTTGGTATTATAGAGGCAGAAATTGGCGTCAAGGTAGGCACAGAAGGAGATGGTGTACCTGCCTCCTTGTTTCTGAAAAAATATTTTAATTTAAAAGAGTGTTCATGGAGTTTTCTGTCCGTTCTTCTCCATAGACCCGTGCTGATTTGCCTGTTATTGGTGACTGTATAAGACCGAACCGATAAATTTGTAACACAGGTATCCAAAAGCTGTTAGTAAACCTTAATAAATAAATAAATAGGAATCTTCTGTTTGAAACGGCAAATAGCATCAAAGTGGCAAATGGATTTATTTCAAATAAATGCTTTGCGTTTGTCTATTACAATCATTTTTTACATGAATTTAAGTGTAATCTCTGTCGAATTTGTTGTCTCATTGAGCCATTGTCAAAGTGCGAAATTCGTTACATCATTTTTTGTACAGTACGATTAAGATGTGACCTTTGCTAAATGACTGATTTCTGTCGATTCTTGTAAATAAAAAAGGTTCTTTGGATAGTTTTTCTGCATGCAGATAAGTCTTTACAAAGCTAGTTTTATCTATGTAGATAATAATGGCATAAAAATATTTGTTTATTTTTATACCTAATATTTTTTCGGTTTAGACGATTAAGTTTTCATCGTTTTGCTAAATAAGCTGTTTTTTGTTACATGTCAATTTAAAGTGCAATAATATGTACAAATACGCCCATGTAACAAAAAGACTCGACCCAAAAGCATGAACATGGCTGTTAAAAGACTATGTAGTAGGTAATTATGCAATAAATAATTTTGATAATTTTCCTCGTACTAAAACAAACTGGTATCCACGATTACTAGATTTTCCTGTATGTACCTGTACCAACATCTTGAATTTTGATGAAGCCGACGATAATCTTATAATTATTGCTTTGACCTCCCCAGTTTCACCCCGCAAGGACTTTCCTCTTAATATTTGGGTCACAGAAATCCAGTTTCGTTTACTGCGAATTTGCAGATGCAATCGAGTGTGTTATGCATACAAAATAGAAAAAATATATACAACTTGAACTTAGATTTCAGATAGCGAAGTAAAAACGTGCAGTTATCTTTTGGATGACTCGCAATGAAAGTTAAAAAGGTCTCTTATTTTTATTTACTAGTTTATAAATGAGAGAGTTACCTAGGGTACGCTACTGGGACCACTACTGTTCACCAACTGTTCTAGTATCCCAAAATGTTTCTAAGCAATTTGCTCTTTAACTGCGTAAAACGGTTAAAGAATTTGACAAACACAAAGTACTTTATAATCGAATGCGCAGTTCCTTTAAACGTTAATGATCTGTTTCCAAACATCACGATTTGTGTGAACCTCATATTTTCAGGACTGTACTAATGAAACTGCTAATTTTGTCACTTGTACTACACTACACTAAGTACGTAGTAAGAATAACATCATCAAGTTAAACCGGAGAGAAAATGTATTCTTTAAAACACGTACAACGATAATGTATGCAGATTAAATAGACAGGTTTAGTTACAGCAGCGGAAATGTAGAAGTTTTTGTTCTCATTGAATGAAACAATGGTTCTGGACTATTCGTTAAATGTCCTCTTCACATAACTAAAGAGAAGCATGAATTGCTAAAGGGAAATACAATTACGACCTTGTTACCAAGTTCCTGAAATGAAAATCAAGTCAAGGTCGACGTTGATCATTTTCTACTTTTATAATATTATGATTCACACAATTAGTAAATTTAACAAAAGGCGTTTAACAAACACAACAGGTATTAAGAAGTGTTTATTTTCCCGACACGGAGTCTGGTTAGCTTCACACTTGACTATATTTCATTTTAAACCCATAAATTATTGAAATAGATTTAGACGCCAGCGCTTTAAAGCGCTGTAAACTTCTTCAATTTTTAAAGCAGATATACAGGCAATCTTGTTAGATATTAAAATAATACTTTTGGTTTATTCGTTTTATCATCACTCATGTTAATTTATTCTCTATTTGTGTAACCAACTGCTTTAAATGCTAGCAAATTATCAGTATTGTCTTCTATAATTGGTTGGTCGTTAGATATCTCACAACAACCAATGGCAGCTCATATTATTGCTTAGATGGATATTATTGCATATTCAATTACCCACACATTTTTTCACGTTATGTTAACCATTGTTACTGAGCATGTTGACGTTAACACATTAATCGACATACTAATTAATATCATTATTCAGGTAAGTAATCAAAATGACGGAATCATTGATAAAATAAAACCAATTTTACCTTTTACAAGTTTCCTGTTTGATAATGAATGGTGAATTAATTATGATAACTATACCGCATTAAGATTCTGACGTGTCGGTCGTACGCACTGCAGTGGATTCGGATACAATCGTGTTTTATCATAAACTGTTATATTATTAACATTATTCGTTGATGACGTAGTAACTACAATGTTTGATAAAGCTGGGGGCGGAATCGCACGCGATCGTCTCATGTTTTATATACTGTTTGTGTTCACCCTTGCTCTTGTTGAGATTTTTTTTCTATTATTTGTGATTGAATTATCTTAATTACGTCCGATAAGGTATTTAGTTTCAAGAATTTTGTAAGCGTTTGGTATATTACGTCTATTTTTAAATGTAACTTATTCGGTTCAACATGTGTTTTAAAATATCGAACTCTTCTCGCTTTGCAGAAATTGCGATGATAGACAGAGTTACTTTAGCATTTATAATATTGGTATGGATTTTCTCTTGTCCTTCTCCTTTTCTAAAGTGTCTGGCACAATACCAAAATATACCTGTTTTATCTACTCACTAAAATATTAAAGTTGTATACCAAACACGATCATAAAACTTAGGTTTTTCCTACATAAGCAATTGTTGTTTCCGTTCCATCAGCACCATAGGTACCGTGCGTCATTTGATGTTTGAATGTTCCCAGAATTATATTAATTTACAAATTGACTTGGAAAAAAGCGGGTTTAGTATTCATAATAAGACAGTTGAGTGTTTAAACTGCGTTAGGTAACAACTGAGTCACAATCAGTTCGTGCAAATGATTTTAGAGCGTTCCCATTGTTATGTCCGGATTTGTAAATATGTAAGTGTGTCGGTGTAGTAAATACTGTCGAATTTAAGATCAACGTCTGAAGTGATAACGAGAATTGTCAGAATTTTTTTAAGTTATTAATCAGTTAAAAAATACTTAAAATTGATCAATTTAGATCCTGTCTGTCTATCTCTTAAAGTGATGGGGGTGTAAAGAGTCATATCACATAGCAATTAACTACGCTAACGGCTCACGCAATTAAGTAATAATAGGCAAAAATTATTGTTGGGAAACGACTTTTAGTATTGGTGTGCGAAACATTGGGCTTATGCACGGAGGCCGTTGGGGTATGCAAATATTATTTGTCAGATTTAAAACTTATTTTCGTGTAAAAACAAAAATATTGAAACCCTTAAAATCTCGATAGCCAGAAGATTCCTAGGTATGTTTCAGAACGAAAAAAAATATCACAATGTTGAGGAGAACATTTTGGCTATGTTAAAAATTGTCTATTTATACTTTTAATTTGTTGTTTAATCCTATCGTATCTTATCACAGTAATCCGTCAATTTCTCGTATCGTACCAAACAATGTGTCCGCACGCGCCATTGATTGCACAAAACAAGTGTAGTGTGCACCGCTGCGCCTGCGCTGTCAACTGGCCCGGTTTCTTTAAGGTGAAGGTTCGATGCCGGCTCAAGCTCAATAACTTATAAGATATAAATAACGAGAGCTAGGTGTTACCTCGCTTTAAGTGTAATGCTGGCGAAATCATTTTTTTAACAGTATAGATATTTTCTCTTTACGCTATAAGAAGTAGATCTCATAAAGAATCTGCTGTAACTGTTTGTATTTTTAATGTTTTTACTAGCCCATACTTTCCCACTGCTGGGCAACGGTCTTCCTCTATTCCTTCCATTGGTAACGATTTTGCGTTCCTTGCCAATTCCCAAGTAAGCCGACCAAGACGTCCCGCCATCTCCTTCATGGTCTACCGCGGCCCCACTTCGCCATTTTGGAGCACCAATATATTATGTTCTATGGGTCCATGAGTTGGTCGGTAACCAGCCTCATATAAGCTGGGCAGCCTTTTGAGCCATATCATTGATCTGTGTTTTGGAGCGCAAACTGTTGTTCTAAAGATTCTATATCTACGCGTGATGAAGATTTCGACATCATGCCTGGCGTAGTAATTAACGAAACAGCTTGTTATCATCTTACAGCTAATTAAGGCAACGATCAATAATCCGAAACTGATAACGTCATTGCCCACAGATTTACCTTTAAAAGGCCGTGATACATAAACATGGGAAATTCCGAACTGGGTAATTTACTTTAGATCAACACTTTTTGCGGAAACCTCAAGTATACAATTAATACTTGGGTAAGTAGTAATGTTCTATGGAGCTTCTTTAGAATTCTATAACATATGCGATAGGCGTATCAATAAATACAGGGTATGTTATATGAGCCGTGATTGTATCGAGAGACTCTATTAAATTGATATTTGAGACAGCTGCTATGAGTACTTATTGATCAGTTATCATTTGTCATTCTTTACTAGGTTTTGTCTTCGACTTCGTTTGTGTGAATTTTGTTACGGTAATTATGAATAACAGAATTATGTAATGTTTTTGATAATATAGCTTTTAGCACTCAGAGATAGTGTAGCTTTCGATTAGCGTAAGTTATTTTTAGAACCGGTTCTGGTGACTAGCGCGTCCAAATTACAAAAAAAAAAAAACTTATCATAATGTTTGCTGCTCTCAAAATTAATAATCATTATTTTCTGTAATGAATACTTACGTTCCAAAACTTGTCGTTTTGCATGAATTAATATTGTATATACATAGAGTTTTATCCTCATTAGAGGATTTACCTACCTAAACAAATGACTGACGAATCTTAACTGACACAACACAACTGCACTTCTCACATCTCAGTCACCAGACCTATGTAAGTCAATTTCATATAGCTGAAACTTTGAGGATAGGTAGAAGAATATGTTGCTATGAAGAAATGCGAACCTACTAGTTTAAATGCTGGGTCCTTTTTCAGGAATTAAGTATAATATATAACTCACTTTCCTTCAAATGTAATGGCCGGCAAACATTATTGCCAGACACTTTACATGAACCATTACACCCAGACACTTGTGTAATGTTGGAAGGTCTAGGTCTAAGGTTGGAACTTAGCGTAACTTAGGTGTGGTAACTCTAGAATTTTGGACGAAGCGATAAATAAGAAACAAGTAGAAGAGGTCAACTTTAAACTTAAACCCGTCATACGCAACGCTGCTCTCATTCTTACATCTATCACTCACACAAGTGCCAAGGAAATAATAATATATATTGAAACAAAGTGAGCAAAACCTGCATCGTAACCTGTTGCCCATGACGGGTTTGATGCCGTCAGTAACATATTGCGAGCGAGAGCCCCAAATGACTCCACTTTCGACGACCTTCGTCATAGTACTGTCCCCGATTTGCGCCGATCACTTGCACAACATTTGTTTGCGCGCAATTAGACTGATGGCGATTTGACAAATTGGTCAGTTTGATCAATGAATGGACACGTTGTTTTATCCAATTGTTTCATACTGCTCTTCGCCTACATTGTTTTCGCAAGAAGCAACAAGAATATGTAACTAGAATTTTGTAAAAACTTGATTGAACATACTGTCTGTAAACTTTCTTGCTTGTTCTTCTACATTTTGGAACGACTAACAAAGCTTCAACTTTCTTACTAACTGACCGACTCCTATACAAACAGTCTCTATACTCTATATCTATACTTATAATACGAGTATCATAAATCTGAAGAGCTTTTTGTGTTTGTTTAGACGCGCTAATCTCTGAATCTACCTGTCGGATTGGAAAACATCTTTTTGTATGTGATAGCCCGATTCATGAGGAATGGTATAAATTATAACAACACGCTACCATCAACGAGAGAAGAGCAGTATCCAAAGGCGTAACATTACGAAGGTAAAAAAAAAACCACGCGGGCTGAAGTTGCGACCAGAACACTGACACTATAAATTACAATCAACTGATTTTAAAGCAAAGTCCTACACACACTTGAATCATAGTTCTCGTCTATTAAAAGATGATTTGTTCGTGACAATCTAATATTTAGTTTTAAGGAAACAAAACATTGTGTCATTGCACACTACATTAAACACAAATATGTTATGAAATGACAACAATTAAGATCATTAAAGTCCATAAAATTTTGATTACCATGTAATTCATCATTAAAATGCCATCAATGGATGTCTGGTGGTTTCATTTCGTACTCAAAGAATTCCGCGAACATTCATTCATTAATTAAGCCGTAAAAACAAATGGTAAAGGTCGTTTTGTTTCGGGTTTTCATATTGAGAGTATCGCCATTTTTATTTAAGGAATAATCAAGGTTATTGATTTAATTTCTTTCATTTTCTCTGGCCAATTCACTTTTACTTCTATACAAATAAATCGAATTTGTAATGGTCAAAATAACAGCTTTTTACTAAAATGTGATTTACACGGAACTTATAGATAACATCCGAAAAAATATCTGTCTGTTCGTTTCAGCTAATCTTCGGAACGTCTGGACCGATTTTAACGGGACTTTCACTGTCAGGTAGCTGATGTTATAAGGAGTAACTCTTTTTTTGAATAAGAACTATGGTTCCGCGACGTTCAAGTTAGTCGAAGTCGCGATTATGCTCGCGACCCCTAGTAGTAAATTTATCTCAAAATCTATGGAGATTAACATTGTTATCAGAACCAAAAGCTTATTCTCTATAACAGTCTTAGCTGTAACTTCATGTAGCTCGCCGTCCGATCAAGGACCAAGCCCGGGTCGACGGCGCGTTGTGTTCGCGCGCGCCTCAAAGAGCTGTCAGCACAGGGACGGGGCCCCCAACGGGGCCAACGCCTGCCGGGGTTGCGGGACGTCTTAACAGGATACCGTGGCCCCGGAACGTAAAGGGCAACAGAAGGAACAGGGTGGTTTTTTAGTCAGTAAAAGTCTGATAGTCCCTTCCGCCCCACCCAGGGCGGAAGGAGTCATTTGATGATTTTTACCACCTAGGAAAAAAAAAGCTGTAACTTCATTTCTGAAAGCAATTGTCTCTAAAAGATGTAACAAAATTAATAAGTAATGTATGCATCGTCCGTGTCTTGAATACTAAGCAGTCACCGTAACCTTGGTGTCGTTAACGGGTAAATTAGTTCCGGCGTAATGATTCCCTTCCATTCTTAGTTTTATATGCGATACTTATATTTATTTGTCTCTGTAATAGTTTGACTCTAGAAACTGTACTACATCACTGATTGGTCTAATCACTTAGTAGTAGTTCTTTATTAAATGCATGCTTCGTATGAATAAAAACGATTAATATTAAGACTAACTGCTCCCTGCGACTTCGTCCACCTGGTTTTTTTCACCCGCTTAAAGTGATCAAAAGTTCTTTCACTAATAATAGTTATGTCAATTTAGATCACGACCACTCATTGTGGTTTAATGATGACCATGTTCAGAATTGCAGTTCTAGTCTATAGGCTAACAAGGATAGAGGATTAGCATAAAAAAAAACACTAGCTATACTAGCTTTTGCCCGCGATTTCGTCCGCGTAAATCTCGGACTCGGATGTTTCACCGCCCTAGGGGGAAATAATGTTTATGCAAACAAACTTTACCCTCCTTTTTCACCCCCTAAGAGATAGAATTTCGGAAAATCCTTCCTTATTGGATGCCTACGTCATACAAAGAACACACCCTCCAAGTGTCAGGTCTTCACGATCAGCTGTTTAGGCTGTGCGTTGATCCGTCAGTCAGTTATTCAGGACAAATCATTTTATATGTATAAAAGATAAATATCGTTTGGTGGACAGTATGCTTATTTACTGGGTATGTGATGTGTCTCTCTACCCGTATATCATCATTTAATCAAGGCTTATCATTACTTAATTACGAAAGAAATCAGACGTTTACCGGTGATTGTGGAGTTCCATAAAATAATTAATTAATTGCTACAATTTCAGGTTTTGATAACGCAATACAATTAATAATAACAAAATTGGTCAAATATGCACTAGTACAACTGGCATGCTTTACAATAAATCAAGAAGGATTTATTGATCCCCGAAGGTTTTTAAATGTGACCATTATCTTTCCGAACCTAATTAGGTAATTGATATATTCAGCCAGACATGAAGATAGTCTTCTTTATCGTGTGGGCAGTAAGGTCTTACGACCCCTAGTGTCAGAGTTTCTAAACCGCCTCAGTAAGCGAGCAAGCAAAAATCTAGCCAGCAGTAAGCGAGACAGTTACCAATTAAGATGTTCCACACTGTTCTTCAATTCGATCAAGGCAGAAGCCAAATCCCAGTTGACGCGGAAACCCAGATCAACAGTTAAATCAGAACAATAAACGGTAAATAGAGCGACAAGCCATGTTTTTCATGAATAATTGTTTTGACTTAAGGCCAGTCCGACCTTTCAGTTTTTACGATAATTTCAATAGTCAAGGATGGGTCTTTACTCTTAGAATTTACTTGTTACTAGCTATTGTTGCAGCCTTATTTTTATTAGTGGTCGCCAAGGCCGTAGTTAGCAATGTCAGTCTTGGAAAGATCAGTTCCAATAATTAGTTTGAGGTTGTATCAATAGAAGTACGCTGATTTATCTTGAATTAATGTTAATTGATAAACTTTCCGTAGAGGTTAGGGGGTAATTTGTTTTATTTACAGGGAACCGTAGGTACTAGTCTTAATTTGCAACCTCAATCTTTGATCTCTCCGTAGGTTTATTGCCAATTTCAGTATCATCATATAGACTTACAAAGCTAATTGAAATGTAATCAGATTCAACATCACCATCGTCATCATTATCTTTAACATTTGCTTTTTCAGGTAGTTCATATTTTTTTGTTCATTAATAAGAATAATAGTTACCAGCCTATTATTGTCCCACTGCATAGCTAAGGTCTCTTTTCATACAGAGCAAATACGAGCATTGGTCACCATGCTTGCTCAAGGTGGATTGGCGATTTCAGGCTTCCAGGATGTTGATGTCCAAGATTAACTTAGAAAGTACATTATTATTAGATAAAGTCACATTGGTACTTGCCCGAAACCTTACCCTAGTAGGTTCATTGATCACTTACAGTATATCTACAATCAACTCCAGTCTGTAAAACACTCATCTCAAACACAATTCACATCTCGTCTAATCATTCCGCTCTGAAAACAAACTCGTCGCACCAATCCGTCTAGCAACACGTGCAGGCCATGATATATGGGTTATTGTTCACACGACCTTCGAGTGCGAATCAACAGGCTCTGGACCTTTTCCTCGTAGCTACGTCACCTTAATGATGAGCAGTCCAAAGTCTTAGTTGTTTTAAGTTTCAGGTACAATCAACGATAGGTATAGGTATCCAAGGTCGTCAGATATATTTGAACTTTTCTTAGATACCGATGAATGTCTTAGATTGAAATTTAACTTAATTATTGAACTGTTAATATCTACTTTTTAAATTAATCTATCGGTTTCTAAAAAATCTTTAACTGTATCTGAAGACCTTGCACACCTGTCTCTTTTGTTGACTGTACCTATAGCTTTTGTTCCAATTGACCTTGAATTAACTCCTAGTAATAATTGTACCTAAATATGGATGTTATTTTGTGGAAACACAGTCATAAAAAAGGTAGGTCGGTATTAATTAATTATCGTTACAAAGATTCAATCATTAAGAAGGCAGATAGCTTAAAATAGAAATAATAATACAGCTATTTTAATACATAAAACAGGCTAACTCTTAATTTATTGCTCATCTTTTTTTATTTCAATATTGATCATGTTATAGTATTACAAATACGAACGTTTGGATCGATGTTAGTTACTTAATCACGCCAAAACGGCTGAACAGATCTGGATGAAAGGCGCAGAGATAGATTATAGTCTTGAACAGTACATAGGCTATCCCGGAAAAATGTACGGTTTCCATGAATTACTTCATGAAAACCGTTTTTTTTTACATCAACTTTGGTGTGGCCGATATCGCGGCCTAAAGCTAGTGTTACGTATTTGGTACTTGAATCTTCAGTTCGTCCAACCCATACTTATCTTCTGAAAAATATTCAGATTCTAAATTAATTATTTAAAAATATGTTCCAGTTGTTACACGCTATTGTATAAACTATGTGTTTGTTATCTTATCTCTCGGAGGCTGCCAGATTGCAGTGATCTATCACACAACAGACTGACAGGTAGCTGAGGTTGCCGAGGCGCCTGGTGGTTACTGAGCGGAGATTTCTAACTATTATGTAACATTTGAAGAATTTGCTTCAGAATTATCCCACGAATTAAAGCATGTTTGAAGTCTAATATTATAATGAAACGTGTCTTGTTGGTCTTGGAAGAGCCATATGTAGGTAATTCATGTGGTTAGGTGCGATGGTATCAATCAATGTAGTCGAAACTTTAAGAGGGATTATCAGTATCTAATAGCAGTATTTAAATTCAGACAGACATTCATACTATCAGCACCTTTCAGGGGATGAAAGAACTCATGAGCTCGAACAAATTTTATTATGGTGCCATCCCTGACATTATTCAGCTCTTCCCTAAAACTATTCATTAGTAAGATATATGGAACATATAAATAGATGTGAGATGCTATAATTTAAGAAAATATTAGTGGAATAGCAGTAAGGGAAGTCCAAGAAACAATAGGAAGGTTGTATGGGGAAGGATATGGCTAGGAAGAATGATAAAAATACATGGAAGGAAAAAAGTAACTGGGATAAGGAAAGACAACGATAACGTTTCGTTCCAATCCTTAGCCAAGATAAGGAGACAACCTATTATAGACTGCCATGGACATATTTATAGGGAAGATAGAAATCTGGCATTCATTTATCTTATATGAAAGCTCCTAAACTCTTAATAATATAAAACAAAGTCGCTTCCCGCTGTTTTTACGCTTAGATCTTTTAAAGTACGCAACGGATTTTAATGCAGTTTTCATCAATAGATAGAGTGATTCAAATAGAAGGTTTATGTATCAACATTACACCAGTGCAAAGCCGGGGCGTGCCGTTAGTTTTCTTTAAAAACTTAGCAAAGTTGTAAACGTATTTGTAAGTAACAATTTCGTAAATATTTAGACTTCACGTCAGTTCGTGAATTACCTTATCACGAACTGCAAATTGTCTTAAAAACAAGCAGACAATCTGAAACGTCTGACCTATGAGATTAAATCCAGACTGACTGATTACAAATCTTTCGTGTTCTCTTTGAACGATAACTGCATCTGTGTCGAGAGACATAATAAAGTCTCGAGGTTTTGTGTAATTAAATAATACTTTATTTCCTACTAACTGTTAAGTTACGTCTTTTGGTTATTGCTCCGCTCGCGTTGGTCCTAGCGTGATGTTATATATCCTTAGCCATAACCTTGTTGAATAAACGGGCTATATAATGCAGAAATATTTTTTTGTTCAGACCAGTAGTTCCTGGGATTATCGCCTTCATACAAAAACTCTTCAGATTTATAATATTCTAGAGATCCACGGTCCATGTGGATTTCCAAAAACTTTTGAATAAAGAACCCAAAAAAAAAATCAGCTAAATCGTTCTAGAGTTTTGTGCTTAGCAATACATTTAGCCATTTTTATTTATATAGAGAGATTATAGATTAAGTATAGGTATTAGTAGTATAGACGAGGTATTTTTCCTTAATCCATCACTTATCATGACTTGTTTTGTAATATGCGGAATAATTATCACATCAACTGCAAGAACTAGATATTTCCGCCGCCATTTTTGTCTTAGTAACCAAAGTAACCGCAACAAACAAATAAAAAATAACCAGAACAATATTCAAGAGACAATATAAACAAACATACATTAGTATCTAACCCCATAAATTACAAAGATAGTGAAGATTCATAAGAAGAAGCGAACAATATGGCACAAGGCAAATATTATTTACCTGAACGTGAGGAGACGGCGCCGGCGCATGTGACGTCATTACACGAGTCATTTACTATTGGACTGTAGGCATGTAAAAAGGAGAAGGCTTACTAAACATAATACTCTTGCTCTTTATTATTTTGTGAGGTGGAAACGATGTCCCAATAGGAAGAACTACTCATTCAAAAATACATGCGAATAAAAAAATCAAGGTGAATGTTTACAAGGTACTTGTATATCAAAAGCATTCCTGTTAGAATTTTTGTCTGTCTGTTTCTCTGTTTGTACCGGCTAATCCTGGCTGTTCCCATGAGCCGCGTCGGCGCCGCTTCCGCCCGCGCATTATTTCATATTACAAGGAGCGTCTTCCAAATGATATATTTTATTAACTTAGGCTCTTACTGACCTTGTAATCTAGCAATAACTTGTATTGTTACACACATCTGAATTATTTTTACCTCAACAAATAACTGACTGATATTGTTCTCTAACATAACTTCCGCAAACCAAACATAGGTTGCCAAGCCCTGCAAACAATAACGTTATCATTTATCGCTTCTCTTGACACGTAGGTACACGTTGATACTTCAGTGTATATATATTAAGAAACACACAGCAACTAGAAACTTGAAACTGTAATCCTGAAGTTCAAAAGAGTGTTCGTGGAGATTCTCTTCCTCTACCTCTCCATCCATCCATAATAATCCACATCCATATTAATTTCACGGTAGGCTCAAGCGAAGATGGCAAAATAGGCTGGACTTATTTGATAACCACTAGTACATACCAAATAGCCCAGCCCTATATAACAAGAAAAATGGAAGGAGAGTAGACAAGACCTTGCCCTGTAATGAAAAAATTCAAACTAATAATAGTACCAACTTGGGATATGAATTATTTTTATTCCATCTTAAAAATTCTAGACTAAATAGGCATAGGTACTACTCCAATTAAAGCTGTGCCTATGTTTGCAAATAAATTTCCAGTGAGAGAGAACATTCTAAAAATACACACAATTACACTTTCAGTGATCTTGAAGCATTATCCATCCATGTCTAGTGGTTCCCTAGTTACTCCACTACTCTGACATACGTACACCTGTGTCATAGTATCTGTATGTTACACTACAATGGCGGCAGCGTGAGGTACCGTTTCACATCCTTATGTCACAAACGTGACTACGCTTAAAAGGTTGTATTTTGCTGCAGACTTGTTATGTCATGAAATCATGAAATAGTACTATTGTATGCGTCGATGGCTATCTAATTTAAGAAATAAATTAGGGTCGAATATCAGTTTTGGTATAAAAAGATACATAATTAAGCTGAAAGTTACACGTTCTTTCTGTCGTTACGCTCCTCATCATACCTGTACCCCTTATTACATCAGCTATCTGCCAAAGTCCCGTCAACATCATGTAGTAAAAAGCGGTTAAGTTAATATTACAAACAGGCACTTCAATTTTATTTATTTGTATTTGTATGTATGTATAGATAAGTCCAGATTCTCTTACAATATTATCCATAACCGATGTCAGTGATGATCAAATTAAACTTAGAAGAAGCCACGTTGTTACATCTCTGCACCCACTAACGCGTGCATGAGAGACGGGCGCCTTAACCAACCAGCATGACAGCCAACTTTAACAACCTTAAGAACCTTAACAAAAAAGTTATCTCCTAATCTCTATGCAATAGAGATTTGGAAACTAAAATTTAAAATTGTAGTGCTTACCGGGTATTCACTTAATACTTCAGATGAAAGTGTGTATTTGTATTTTGGACAAAATGTTTATTTACTTATTTAAACTTTGTGTACATAAATACGTTGTACAAAGGCGGACTTAATGCCTTGGGCATTTTCTATCAGTCTGTCTCTGCATCACCCTAGGATACCCTAGGGTGATGCAGAGACAAAACATAGAAAAAATATGTGCACGCTTAATACTAAAATGCATGCAAGACATAATTTTAAAGTAAACGTTGAATTATCTAAATACGTGTATCCAATTGATACATAAGTTACCTGATAATGATATTAGCTACATCTGCCAACCTCAACCCGAATCCTTGATTTCTTCACTTGTGACATACAAACTTACAAATTAGAAGCACACGCTTTTCGTATTCATTGCTAACCGATTGTATCACGATTTTCATGATTTTTGTGTTTGAACAAGAAATACTATCAACAATGGATGAATTTCACTTCGTATTACAACATAGCCTAAAAAGATTTCGAAGAATTATGAGAGTCTGTGGTCTTAGTAACACATCCATAAGTCTGCTAAGAGTGCAAAGTGTATGTCTCAGTCATGACCAATCTCCAGGATTACTGTGGTCAATCGAGGGCCCGGATCATGCGTAATGCGAATACCTGGCTCCCGATTTATGGTATCAGGAGGAACCGTATAGTTTTAGTCGGCAGGAGTCCGACATAACCTTTCGTTATCCCCAGACGGAGGGCATCCTTGAATTTCCTCACGAAAAAAAAATACTGTGGTCTTCCAAGGGTTAGACAGATATTATTCAACAGCTACACAACAGCTACAGATTAACAGAACCCATAAAATAGTGTTTAAATTGACTAAACATATTGACTATACTTATAAATTGATGGTGATATGAGATGAGGGTGAGGTGAGAGGGGTTCGCGGATGTTTGGAAGACAATCTTGTCAATATATTAATCAAGTGTGAGATGAGTGTGTGAGTATCATCAAATAAATATTTTTTGTCTTTAACAAATGTAACTGACCAATGGTCATTCCTCGTTAAAGTAAAATAAACAAATAATTTTAAAACTATAAAAGACACAGAAAAAGCCGACGATAATATCATAGTATTAGGTGTAATTAGAAGCACACATGTAAAAGATAACCTAAAAATATCAGCAATCATCGACAAATACAGCGATAACCATCACGATAATCATGATTTTTTTATTAACATTATAAATGTGTTGCGCCATCGGCAACTGAATTTAGGTCTGAAGGAACATTAAAGAAAACAGTCAGTCACGTTATAATAGAAAAAGAAAGACGAACTAGGACTTTTCATAGATGTTTCTGCAGGTTTTGAAATAGACAAAATACTTAGAAACTTATCACACTAATGCTGCATATTTTTCTCATTACCACAACTGATGATAGGTACCTTTTTTATTTCTTAGTACACACTTTATCTTTGGCGATCTCTGAAAAACATATTGTAATTGTTTTACATTTTATCATTAGCTGAAACTAAAGTTATATTTTCATGATATTTCATTGATATATTATGTTGATTATATGGGAGCGTAAGTAAACAATTTGTGCTTTTATAACGAGTAATTTATTGTACTTGATATCTTGATTTACAAGTTGGAAAAATTACAGAATTATTTTCTTAACTTCTTACATACTAACAGTACCTGATTAACTTCTGACAGCCCTAATAGCGATCTATCCGTGTGCCAGTGCGCAGGCGCACGCGAGCGTCTCCACAAATAGCTCACTATTGTTCAGCACGTTAATATCCATGAGCGACGGATAAGGACGTCTAATTACCGTAACATCTTGATGCTTATTCAATTTATCGAGAATACGGTTTTTTGGAACATTCGGTTTTTAGATGAGCAAAGAGGATGAAGTAGCCTTTTTGGGAATTAAGAGCTGATAATATATGGGATGGTGTCCTCACGAATTGGCGAAATGACGCAATACATCGAGGGTAATGGAAGATATTGGGATTGGCCTTTTGCCCATGAGTGGGACAGTAAAGGCAAGAGAAAAACAAATGGGAATCTAGTTAAAGATATTTCAGAAAAAATATTGCAGACAGTAAAAAGCAAGCTTTTAAACGGATAAATAATCATGTCCCGGCGGATGTAGCGATGTTTGGCGAAAGACGCAATTGGGAGAAATCTGAAAGAATTTATTATTGAACTTAATAAGATTACTAGAACAAATAACTTAAGATAGTTCACTGAACCCAATTATAAAAGAACCATTAGTAAGGTCTTCCCTGAAACCGATCCTAAGGCTAACAAATACATAAATGTAACTACTAGTAAAATAACTATAAAGCTATAAATGCTGAGCGCCTATTATAAAGTACTCATACATCCTAGATACAACATTGACGAGAAAAATCTTAACACCCCAAGTATTACTGTTGACACACAAAGACCTTGGCGGTTCAGCAATTCCATTACCTACTACTTATATTATTATGTGCTTCATACCGATTTACTTTTATATCTCTGTAATCTCATTACGTGATTACTGCTATAATTAAAGTGTTGATAAGGTTTTGTTTTTCTTTCTGTTGATGTTCAGGAAAATTGTTTTTATCCAGCTTTGTTTGTTTCTTTGTTTGTTTGTTTCTAACCTAAAATTCTAATTTTTTCATCCTTGTCCTTGTTGTTATTAATTACTGAAGCTTTGGTGTGCTACCTTTTGAACAGCAGCTGTTACTTCGGAAGCCATTCCGCTTTTTAAAGAAAAGACGCTGCTGTTCTTCTTAGTTATTGATTTTGATAACCCAAATAACGCACAGTTAATTGAGCGTAACAAAAATTAATTCCTTCAATCCACGATAAGAGTAATTACCTAACAGTCGTAATTTCAGAAACCGAGTAAACCGTTTTTCATATTTGTTTGTTAGTACTTCTCCGGATGAATAAATAACAGAACACAGTTTTACTACGGCCTTGATGATCTAAAACTATTGTCGCGACCATCTCATTAACACTTCATAGATCCGGACCTCAAACATAATCATTTCAAGTATTTACACAAACCGTAATGAAAGAGAAAACTTTTTGTAATGCAATGTGACAGAATTCGTTAAAGAAGTAAACCAGTTTCTAAATTCAAAAACAAAAGGAGAACTACCGACCTCAAAATAAATTCTCATTCAAATATCAAGTTTCCAATTTCAAATGTTTGAAGAAGCGTGCGTCCGCGCGCGCTACATGTCCTCGACTGGCGATACCTGTGGTTTATCACAGCGTTGACTTTTATTTGTATTTTTTTACGCGATAATGGCAACGCCGTAATCAGTCCCACTCGGGTTCTAAGCGTGGATTGACGTAGCGCATCTCTATGCCCATTCACTAGTGTTGTGATTTCAATACATACTATTTTACGCGAGTGAGTTTTTATATCGTGTGACTCGGGACTGAAAAATTACCGCCTGGAGTTAACCGTGGTACATTGAATGGTACAAAACTTTCAGATTTTGTGTCATGAATCAAACTAATAGTAAAATATAAAAGATTTGACGTTGTTGTAAGTAATACGACTACAAACGAAAATACTACCGAAATGGCACGTGGTACAGTTGATCATCCACACATTTCTCATTTGAATCACCTGCTTAATTTATATAATAACGAAGAAGAAATATTATAAGTATTAAGTATTAATAAGTTAAGTAAGTATAACAATTAAGAAGTATTGCAAGTTCTAAAGGGTTATTTAAGCTGTTCAATCTATTTGATAACTTAGAAGATGTTAGTCTTGAATAGTTTTGATACATAGCTACAACAGTAAAAGCTCACGATATACCTACATCATATATTTAATAAGAATTCATTAAGTTTGCCGTAATAATTTCTTACAAGAGACAAGCTAATCTCATTAATGAAAGAAAATAAATCCTACATGACAATAATATAAATATACTAATGAATGTCCACGATCTTTTTGACACACATACACATTATCATCATTTCAACTGAAAGACGTCCACTGCTGGACATAGACCTCCTCTTAAGATTACCACAATGACCTGCTGCCCACTTACATATACTCAAGGGTTCTCACGTTTTGTCATTTTATTAAACGAGGATAAGGCAGCAGGTTAATACGGAAATCGGGATACGGACGAAGTCTCTGAATAACCCTGTGCCCCGGCTAAGTTTAAGGTTTTTGTTGGTAGGACCTGGACACACCCCTCCGCCTTCCCTGAAGCGGAAGCAGCCCATGAGGACTTCCCCACGAAAAAAAAAAGTCAACTATTATTATGATTTTCCAATAAAAAAAAAGTTGAATACTTAGATACTCTTGCTAAAACACGATGGTTGCAACTAAGATTTATCAATTTAAAGAAACTGTAATGGCGATTGCTCATCTGACTCTTCGTAAAGAGAATCGGCATGATCCTGCCGTTACCTGCTTCAAGAGTATACGTTTGAGTGATACCGCTATCAAAAGCTCTTGTCATATCATAGACCAAGTTTGCAGATCAATTGATAGGTACGACAGTTCAAACTTTTTGTTTGAGTTAACTATTGATACTAAAGCTGTACTATCAGTTAGCTTATAATGTCAAGATTATCATGTATTTCGCGAACAACTAGTAGATACAGTTCTACTGTAACTACATATTCTACAAGACCTTTAACAGCTCTTATTATTGTATTTCCTGTTTTAGTACCTACTTTAGTTTTATTATCAAGATTTAAATAATTATGTTTTGTCGTAATAATAAAAATTAATGCCTTTACGATCTCCATTGTGGTTATTCCTTAAATAAAGGCACTGACGGCGATTTGAAGGATATATCTGCAATAAAGTGGTAATCTTTAGAAACGATTCTTATACTGTTTACAAATTTAGTCTTCAGTCTTCGATAATTCCTCCAGTTATTAATTATTTAGGAAAAATCATTAATAAGTAGATTACAACATAATTTAAACAATTGCTAAATACAAGCTTCCTCTACTTATCTTCAGGTAATCAAAGTAAATCTATTGAGTTTATCGAGGAAACGTATGCAATTACCAATTAATTATTGTAAACCGTATTAATCAATGAAAAGATATAACACATAACCTACTTATTGCTGGCAAAATTGATTATAATCTTAGGTAACGTGCTAAATTGTGATAATTTCACAATCCTATAATGACGTCGCAACATGCCTTGTATGTACTGTTACGTGCCTGTTGGCAACGCCTTTCGTATCATTTGTCAATTTATCGTCACAGATATAATCTTGCTCCTTTTGTGACGTCCTATTTAAGAATCCGTCATTGTACTCATCCATATCAGTTCAGACACATTTCTAACTCACTTCATTTCTTCTTACATCAACAGCAGGTCTCGTGCTGTAAAAATCTCTCTCGGTGAATTAAGGTGAAGTTAACTTGAAATGATCTGTCTTCTCTTCTGATTCTAGGGATTAAGCTCACCTCATGATCATTTCACCTAGATTGAAGACTGAAGGATTCTTTTTATAGAATAACAATGCAGTCAATGATTTCTAGATAATTATGATGCATTGGTTCTTGGTTCCCATGTCTTCGGTTCTCACCGATTAAGTCTCCCCCTATCCGGGGATGAAACGGATCTTTATTTATTCCAATTGCTAACCACAAGCTTAAACAGACCTGTAATAGGGTACATTCTATGTTTCCTAACTACTTTCAGGTCATTCGTCTTTCAATTCAAGAAAATATTCTTTTACGCCAATATTATTCATTACGACTTTGAGTTCATGAAGTTTTTCATCAACCTTGTCCGCTTTCATGGTTGTCTGCTCATCGTCGTGTAATTGATTGCAACCTTTAACGTCTTTCGTTACACCTTAGTTAATGAGGGTTACTTCGAAGAAGTGTCTCTTAATCATCTCTTATAACAATATTATTTTGCAACAACAGAAATTACCAAGTAATATAAAAATAATATTGTTTTAAGAGGTTGTGGTAGAGCCCCTGGTTGGTTCAAATTTGATACATATATAACATTTAACTAAATGGGTCATTCACACGCATTGCGATCATAAAAGTTCATAAAGTAAAGAAAATTAAACTCTCTGTAGAAACATATAGACCAGTTTAGATTATGAAGGATAAAATTACGAAAATATTTAAAAAGCTTCATATGAAAAGTCTGTTGATGATTTCACAAATGATTGAGAAACGACTTTTTGATGACCATGTTATTAAGTAGGTAATCAAATTCACATAAACCGTTAATCTATCGCTTATCAAAAGAGGTACCTTCCCATTGAAACTTAGTTCTACTTCCGCTAATTCGTAATCATCTTCAGATCCACGCTTCTGTCTAGAGATGTCGTAGAAATTTTGGCAAGCTAAGCCAAACGTTGTAGTAATAGCCTGTGTGAATGTATTAGCATACAAGCGACGTCGTTCACTGCTTCACGCTACTTAGAGTAATTAGTTAAAACTTTGACCGACAATACCCAGACGAATGTGGAGTTCCGTAGAAGGAAAACGATGAAAAAAATAGCATAGATGACCAACTTGTATGTGTGTTTGTGTATGTTGTTGAAAATAAATAAGTTTTATGAAGGATAATTAATTAAAAGCACCAGAATATAGACAATTTGTTGATAGTGGATATAAAATAAAATAATAAAAGTATGAGCAATAAGCTAAAGAAAAACCTTAAAACAGTAAGTAGCTAGATTTCTATTACATAGCTCTTAAACATGGCAACATGCGAAATATGGGTCCACCAATGGATACACTTCTGCCTAACCCTTTGGCGATTACAGGCGGAATGTTATGTCATGTGTAGATAAATTGTAAATGAGAAGATCAAAACTTTGCTATATCACAATCCTCTATTCGAAAATTTTGCCTTAATCAAGTTTGAGCAGTTCAAATTGATGACGCGCTACCCGTTACGATGACGTCATAATATCACGACAAATTATGTGTCAATGGGACAAATTGGTTATGTAGTGTCTGTAGTAACGATTGAAATTCGTGACGTTCACGTTAAAAAGACAAAATCGTGGTTTTGAAATGATTAGACATATTCAGGGTAGACGAAGTATGAGATCAGTAAAATAAACAATAGTAGAATTGTTTAGTATACCTACGTCAGTTTAGGAGAGAGTACCTTTAAGTACTAAACACTTCAAAAGTGATATTATTTGATGTCACTAAGTGTTTTCACAGTAATAATTAAAAGGCTTTATAGTAATTCTGTCATAGATGATATGGAGCGAATGCAGCGTGCAATAACAGTCAAGTACAATTATGAAAGAAATAAACAAACAAACACAACATAGTACTGATACAGTTGCACTTAAACCAAATACTGATCTCTATCCGTTGATCTGGGTGCCTCGTTGAGCTTGTGGTTTAAAAGCGTGACGTGGTCTTGGGTTTGATTCCCAGGCCGGGCAAAGTGTTATTGCGTTTTTCCATCAGGAATTTCTCAGTAACCTCGGAGTCTGGATTTGTGCCCGGTTGATGGCAATAAGCTCGCCCCCCAATTACATGGGACTTAAACATATCTGGCGAAGTATAGGTGTACTAATGGGTACACCTCAGCCTAACCCTTCGGGGATTACAAGCGTGATGTAATGTTATATGTTGATCTAAAAAAGTAAAAGTAAAATTAACATTTATTGCAAATTAGATAACCCGGTAAACTTTGTACCACCAAGATTTTCTTTTCTTAATCCTCGTTTTTCTAGACCAGACCAGTATTAAGACGAACAAAACAAAAAAAAAAGAAACAAAATCGGTCAAGCCATTTTCGAGTTTTTGCGAGACAAACGCAAGGCAATTTATTTTGAAACTATAAATTAGGTAACAGATTACTTTCTGCACATGCTACACTCGTATTTACTTGTCTAAAGAAGATAACATCATCATCAGCCTCTGTTTTTAAGTCTTAAATGGGCTTAAACCACCATATACAGAACCTCAAAAAAAATCTCAAGAGACTTAGCAATAGTCTCATTCAAAATGTGAACAATTCCAACAATTGTCCGGGACGCCATTTTAATGTTTCAATGACGTAATTCCACAACGATGTAACGTTCAGTAGCGTCTCCTTGTTCATAATTATTCTTCTAATTGCTGTTTGCCACTTTTTAACTTGTTACACTTAATTATTATAGGCCCGGCGCCCCAGCCAAGTGTTTCTTTTTAATAGCTAATTAGTGTCTTGTTGGGTACAATTGTACAAAGTTAAGCATTGTAGGAAAATAATGGTAAAGTATTCCAGTAATTTTGTTCTTCTTTGTGTTCTATAAGTTGGCGTATAAATTATAATACCAGCCTATTATCGTCCCAGTGCAGGGCAATGGTCTCTTCACATACAAAGAAGGCATGAGCATTGATCACCACGCTTGCTTAAGGTGGATTGGCAATTTCATATTTATATTTATAAGTCCAGGTTTTCTTCCGATGTTTTCCTTCACCGATGTCAGTGATAACCACTGGGCCATCACGACATTAAAATTGAATCGAGTTACCATTTATAAAAAAATAAAATAAAAGAAATAAATATCCTACAACGCTTTTTATGTATTTAATATTAGATCAAAAGGTAAGTTATTCGGAAACCAGTTTAGAGAGTCTAAAAATAGACTAAACTTAATTAAACTAACAGCAGTCTCAAAGAAGAAAAAAAACGGAAACATTCTTCGTATACACAGTTAAGCACTTCAGGCGTGACTATTGTGTAATGGCAACTAATAGAAACACGCACAAAGTTACAAAAAATATTAGAGTAATGACACTGTGTATGTAGGTACTACGAGTATGTAATTTGTATACTCCTTCATGATAGTTTCAGACAAGATCGAACCTTCAGTATCAAAGACATAGATAGGACAAGATAGAAAAAAATAACTCATGTTTTATCAATAAGGCTTAATTTAAATCAAAAGCTCTTTACTAAATAACATAATTATGCATATACAAAAAGAGTATTACAAAATATTTCTTAAAATGATCTATAAATATAACATCTGACTTGTGAACATAGTGGCATCACCTTGAATGTGCTCCTATCAGCATCTATCTTAGACGTGACAGCTTATCACAGAAATAACTGCTCCATCTTCAATAACCTGTCTAAGTTCTAAGATAACTGTGTCAGACCTTATCAGATACGAATCCCTTACAAAATGTTCGTCTCTCTCGTATCCTGAATACTTTACCGTTTCAGTAATTCGGTACGTAGTTTCATTGTCTGCAGCATTGAGGTCATGTAATTCGTTTCAGTTTACAGAAATTCTATAACAACAAACAGAAATTATGAATTTATTTGTCACCAAAAATTCAACGGAATTTAAAATACCAAAGAAATTATACATAAACATAGAAACATGATTTCTTCATTATTGTAGAAACAGCTAAGTGATTAGTATTCCACTCTTTGCTGAGCTAAGTTTCCTCATTAGACCACAAAGAAAAATTCTGAATTACTTAATTTATGTAACAAAATCCGACATTGTTAAGCTAGATAATAACAAATGTACACATTGAGGTAATCCTTGCCAAAAACATTATTCAACGAAAAGCTTAGATACCTATGCGTTACATAATGCAGCCTACCCAAATCAAAATCTTCGAAATCCTTTTATCGACGCGTGATAACGATAAAAGGTACGCATTCAAAATCTGTCGGGCGAGCTCCCGTCATGATAACGCAGATTATGACTGACGAATGACCTCGCCAAGACGTCGCGCCTTCAAGCGTGAAACAGCCGTAGCTATCCCTTGAAATTACGATCTGTCATCTGTAACTGTTCCAACTAGTGTGTTAATTAATTAATTGATTGATTCAAGTTCCGTATCAGCGTTAACCTCATCATTGTCATTGATGATTCTATATACATTTTCCATGCTGATCATCGTAGTTGAAAAATTCACAATATTGACCTATATTGAACTTTAGTTGATAATGGTATAAACGTAGACGAAATCAATTAAACATCACGTCTTGTAAACATTGATGGTGTATCAATGTTTGTTTATTTTCCATAGGTTGGAGAATTGCATAAGAGAAAAGATGTTGTAGGTTTCGAAAACCCAGCAAAGAAGAATGTAATATAAGAAATAGATGATGAAGTAAAAGTGGTACCTTCTCTTATCTTAGTAATGTTTGTAATTGTTTTCACTCCTGCATTACACAATGTAAACATAAAACAATAAGATATCAATTACTTGAAGTGTGAATCTTGTAATTACAAGAACTTGATAAAGGAAATCGAAGCCAGAAGTGATTGTTTCACTGTGTGTAAACAAGAGTATCAATGCTTCTGTAATATCATTATTTTCTAGGTTATGTGTAACGAATGATGTATAAGGGAATGTACTTATTTTACAGTTTCATGTTCACACAAAGTATTGTTCATAAGGTTATTGACATCGCTATTATACAATGTATCTGATTACGAAATCTTGTTTAGTTTTCCATTATAATTCGTTGTCAAATAGTCGTTATGAATACAGCAATATCTTCTTTTACTGTTTGATTTAGTTCTTTAAATGGGTAGAACAACTTTCTAGACGATTAAATACAGTCTCAGATGCGAGTTCTAAAAAATCTAGACATGCTGTCTAGTTTGTCTGATCCCAGACGATCTGGCAACTGAGCCTGTCTATCTTTAGTCGCGTGTTTCTTTTGAAACTAAAAACACCACACACTTTATTGGTATCGCCATTCCAATAGGTCAATGAGGTGAACAATTTTGTATTTCTGGTCATAGGATTACAACTAAAAAATCGTCAATTCTGAGATATTTTTTGTAATGATCTAGTATAATAGCATTTGTCTCGTGCTACAGTTCGGCGTCAGCTAATTTTTCTTTAATTAATTTAGATTCTCTAATGCATTTAGAATGTGTTTCCAAATTAATATCAAAACTTTAGATTCCACGTCATCAACATGACAATATAAAACGTACAATAAAAACCTGTGCTAATTACATGAGTGATAACCAACACTTAATCGTAATGGTTTTAAACGACACTCATATTGCGGCTTCACCTCAAATCTGACTAATTTACAACTGCATATCACTCAGATGCATTTATCTTATCTCGACATATCATGAAGCGGTATTTATTTACCTATAGCACGTTTTATCTGTCGTTTATTTAAATATTTGCTTGTTACACTTATGATGGTACATTTTTTATCATTAGTCAGTCTAAATTAGGTATGATGACAGTCGTTTTATAGTGTTGATTATCTACTTTAGTTATTAACTCCTTTTACTGAGCAAGCTGTGATTTTAGCCCACTATTTTGTCTTTCTATAAAAAGCCTTCTTATTATTACCATGTATTTGGTAGTTAAAGTGTATAAAAAGATGCTTAACGAAGCCGAATGATACGTTATGTTTTTCTCATCGTTGATGATTGTTCTGTTCTGGTTACGAATATTTAAGTCAAAGTTTGGTTTTTTCAATACCCCTCCTGGTCCCTTCATTTATTTAGATTATATATTCATCTCTACTGTTGGATCTACCCGTAAGCACAATCTTTTGCGTGCGTTTTGAGCAATGTTGCTTCGTTTGATGCCAAGCGGGTATGTGATCTACTTTTTATACCCCGTATAAAGCTACATCTATATTGTCAAATATATCAAACGGTAAAAAGCATGATATACCTTTCCCAAAAAGGTCATTATCTACTCTGCCTATTGAACAAATAAATCCACGCGTCATACATTACAAACAAATCCAACAGATGACACAACAATAGACAATTGATCTTTTCAATATCCACTACCCAACAAACTGCCCATTTCAACGTAATTGTGGTTTGCTACAAATTCTGTGCCATTGTCTGGTTTTATAGTAACATTATTGACACCGTTTGTCCCACTAAATATACTTTGTTATTCATCTGCCGTGTGATTTTTTTCCTGTTTACAATATGTGCTCATAGTTTTTTTTTTCAATAGATTTTAGGATCAATATTTTTTTGGTTTTTTTATTATTATATTATCGTTAACTAGCTAGTATTTTAGTTTAGTAGTGTTACTGAATGTGTTATTTACTAATGTTTTAAAAGCTGTACTACCACTAGTATTGATTTTCTTCTAATATCTAGATGGATGTTGATCAGTAACAAAACCTTTAATTTTTCATCCATCACTAAATTTTTCAGGTAATAACTTATTTGAGCTAGTTAAATATTATTTTTTACTTTCACTTTCCAAATAATAACAATGTAAGAATAATTTACAACGATAAGACAAATTACTTCTTTTTCTGATTTTATATCTATTGTACAAAACTTAGGTTACATATAAGATTGGTTGCCTTCAGGCCAAGTGGTGACACCACTGGTGTGGTGGTGGTGTGGTACCACTTGCTTACGCACCAAGAAAAGTTTTCCCACATATTGGTCCATTTCTGTTACTCTGGTACTAACTATAAAACTCAGATATATGATTTACCTGTAGTACCTATTCAGTAATAAATACAATAATAAAAACATTGAAATCACCATTGGCCTGTTGAGCATCACCTTGACCAATTTCTTTAATTTTTTCGTCCAAACATTTATCATCAGCTTTCGATCTAAAATCATGGCCATGGTTTTTACGCTGTCAAGTGAATCTATAAAAAAAAAAATATTTGCAAAATTATGACCTTGCTTTTTCATTGACTTACTTTAATTGGGTCTGAAAAAAGCGATAAACATAAGTAAAAGGATTTTAACACTGGCGTAAATGCCCAAAAGCCCTTGAGGCGGCTTAGAAACTCTGACACTAGGGTGTGTAGAGTCGTAAGACCTTACTGCCCACACGATAAAGAAGAAAGACTGGCGTAAATGACATCATGATTTGTGATATCTTAAAGATTATAACTATTGCTCTATCATTGCCTAAATCCAATGCTGCTACTAGATATCCCATTCATCTGCCTCTACCAGCTCTTGTCCCTCGATGATTCAATCATTGTTCACAATAACAAATCGTTAACATCTAAAACAATCAAGTGCAATGAAACAATTCAGTCCTGTTAACACTTTCTCATGTAATACCCTGTAATAGTCTTTGTCACGTGTTTCAGGCACATGGCTGATGACAAATAGATTATTGCTGTAATAATAGTGGAATGGATAGGTTACTGAATGTAGGTCATCAGAAGACTTTTCAATTAAGAAACTTCGGTCGTAAAATTCCCTTGCCTTTGCTTTTTTTAAATAGTTAAGTGAAAAGTAAACCGTTCGGTATCTTTGATGATTGTTTTACTATTTTTGGGGCACCCTATGTTTTTTTCAAAATCGTTCACGACACTAAATTACGATCACGATATTATATAAAAGGGCATTCATAATTTACCTGTTCATTTTCCTCTCCCGTCTGTCAGCGCAGTACATACTCAGCCGTTTATGAATTCAAAAATCAACGAACTTCATAACAATTTTAGAAAATCACCCTTTATTTCAACATATCATTGCACTCGATATGCAGAGAACATATCGACGGTCCCTACGTATATAAAGACATGTTTAAAATGTTTAAAGGAGTCTCTTTTGACATGTCTTTATGTACGTAGGGACCGTCGATATTCGTACGTAACCAAAATAGCATCATGAATAAACATGTATCATGTATGTATCATTGTCATTTTCACTTTTACAGAATCATATAATTTGTAACATCTAAATATAAAACACTTCAGTTTGATCCTTTTGCTCCAAAGTAACACTTATCGTGAATTCGTGACAAATATCATATTTCAGCTGAACTGAAACATGCTAAGAGCCACATTCATAATCTCTATCATTCATCTGTCAATTCTTTATCAATCGTTTGGGTTTGAGTCCTAACTGAGACTAGTCAGTGTTACTAGTTCGTGTGGAAACATACATCATCGTATCATTTGAATTTAACATTCAAAATCTGCTTCTCTGTTGTGTGGATGCACGAGTGAGTGTTACTGCTTCTCTGTACGCTCTGAGTGTTGCCATGCGTGTTACACATAACTGCTATCACCTAATGAATCTGTATAGAGCACTGGCTACCACTGCTCACACACGATGATCCACCATCGAGGACTAAGAGCGGAAACCCCATGATAAATACATAGATATCTAATCAGTCTAGGCTTCATTTTTTTTGCCTTCTATAAAACTATTCTAACTTCACGTCACAGCTGTTAATATTTCCCGAAGGTGACTTCTCTCACATATTATTTATCAAGATTGTATGACAACTTACATTTCATACATCTTTTCTCACTTAATTCTCTTCTTTATCTTCATCTTATCTTGAATATTCTCCAATTTCCTCCGATCAATCTTGTTCATATTTTTGGCTTTTGAATCCGACTTTTTGTTCAATGAATATTTCAGTGATTGTGTAAAAGTGATGTTATTAGATAGTTCTAGTGTTGGATCTCTAGAATAATGTTGGATAATGATGGTGAATGATGTTATTTACAGCAGCCTATTGCTACACACCTGTTGGTTTTGAAACTACGAAATTCAAATATATATTTATATCACGTCGCATATAACAAGCGGATTTGTTGTTAGCATAACGAAATATAATGTTTTCAAAAACATGTACACACCTACACACCTAAATCGCTAAATCTTCTTAGTGAAAGTGTAGTAACCTTGCTGTAACTATATTTTTCAGCAGGTAGTGGTGTTCGTGTGCCCATAGCCTTTTAAAGAATTGTCCAACCAGTTGGTTGACACTTTCCGTGATCCAAGCGCAGGCTTCTACCATAGCTTAGCGTTGCCATCCAACGTGGCAATGCCACTCGTCTCTTGAGCACATTTCCAGTTGACTGCGATGCAGAGGAATGTATGATGCCATTTTGTGATTTTTTAAATTCTAATTTTTATTATTATTTGTTCTACTTTTTCATTCTGTAAAAACTACAAACAATTGTACTGGAATTCCAATTAACCACCAGCATAGTTAATTTAGAAGCCGTCAAATTAATGTTCAACCATTGAGCGCCCACCAATCATAATTGACATGTGTAATGTGAACGGACGTAGCCAATGGCCGGCCATCGATGGTTTTCACGGTAACTTAGCAAACCTAAGTAAGGTCAAGTAGGACTGGAAAACTGAAAATTTTAACATTGTTTTTAAAAGTGAATTTTTCATTTATAGTTGTTCACATCCAGATCAGTAAAGGAAAATATCGTGAGGAAAACTGGACTTTTGATTAACTATAAATGAAAAATTCACTTTCAAAAACAATGTTAAATTTTTTTTTTTAGTTTTTTAGGTGGATTGGCGATTTCAGACTTATAATAGTTATTATAAGTCTGAAATCGCCAATCCACCTTAAACAAGCGTGGTGATCAATTCTCGTGCCTTCTCTGTATGAGAAAAGGCTCTTGTCCTGCAATGCGACGATAAAAAGCTAGTATTATTATTTAGGTGTTTACATTTTCCAATGTGCATTCATAGAAGTGATAGAAGATACTGTTGCTAGAAAAAGAGAAGCCAAAACACGCGATGGCATCCAAATGTTCAATAGTAGTAGTAGTTAGTAACAGATTTGAGTACCATTTTAGTAAATTACATAACATAACATCACGCCTGTAATCCCCGAAGGGCTAGGCAGAGGTGTACCCAATAGTACACCCACATTTTGCCAGTTATGTTTTTAGTCCCATGTAATAGGGGGCGAGTCTATTGCCATCAACCGGGGACAAATCCAGACTCCGAGGCTGGTACTGAGAAATTCCTGATGGAAAAACCCAATAACACTTTACCCGACCTGGGAATCGAACCCAAGACCTCATGCACAGCGGTCGCACTTGCGACCACTAGACCAACGAGGCAGTTTAGTAAATTAATGTATTTATTTTCACTCTGATAACAGTCGTCACTTATTCTTAATTCTATTATGGTTAATGAAACTGCTCTATAAGCCAACAGTTTCTGGAAAAGTTATAATATAAAAACCAGTTAGTGGAAAAATCCGCATACCCTACATAATTACTTATATTATCTTTGTAAGATTCACTTTCAGTGAAGTAATCGTAAAGATAACAGACAATGTTGATGGAAGTGTTGATAAATCGCCGGAGATACACCTGGAATGTAGGAAAAAACATAAAGTAAATGAACATACTGTGAACGACACGAGTATAGTAATGAATGTTAGCATCTCAGAACTTAAGTCTTCACTAAAAACAAGAAGAGACGTTAGTTCTGTAGCTAAGGATGCTGTACGTAGACAAATAAATATGTAAAACTAGATTCTACCTTTGACTTCGTCCATGTGGAAATGAAGTATCTATACGGTTAAACACATATGTCGTACGACAATAGTGTAGCTTCTATCACTAAAAGATTTTTTTGTAATCAGATCAGTACCTCAAAATACCTTTTAAAAACAAAAAACAAACAAACTAAGCATAAACTCAAAGTCAAACCATTTATTTCAATTAGACCATTAAAAGGCACTTTTGAAGAAAAGTAAGTAAGTATACTGGAGAAAATAAAAATTATAATATTGAATCTAATTGCATACAAATACAAAGAGAGTATAAGAAAAGAGAACCTTCTCACATTTTTTGAGTTTTCATTTTTAGTATTATATCTTCCATCTTAGCTAACACAGTAGAGACGCCTACCAACAGTTAACATAACTGAAATAATACTGCCAACCACGTCATTCTAGAACATTACATTACATAACATAGAAACTGAAAGACAAACTCATGAAGCTGAAGCTAATACAGTTAAAGTAATACACGTTATTACAGATATAATGCTCAGCAATGACGCGGGAACTACATTGTGTGGAACTGTTATGTGCCTCATTGTAAATGCATGGGTTCTTAGGTACTACTTTTGTTGTGAAGTGCATCCTTATGTGTAGATATTTAAATGGTTTAAGATTGGAAAACATTTTCTCAGTTCTAGTATTGAGGAAAGGTTGGGTTATTATCACTTCCTTGTAATTTGTTTATTGATTTTACGCTGAGCTTTTCTTCATTGTATCATTATAATTAACATTATTTGGTAATCCACTGTAGAATTCACTGAAAGCCTTCCCTTTTTCGCCATTACTTCTTGCTATGTATCAATTTTGTTTATCTTAACAAGATGGCTGGCTATCAATATCATCTTAACTTGTAAGTTTATATAGCTATTAGCCTCCCTATCAACCTTGTCCATCCATCTAACTGCTCTTCCAGGTTTACTGAATTTTTCTCTACTATATGTATAAGAATGAAGTAACAAGATATGTTCATATCTCAATGATCTCCATTAACTACAAAAGCATGCATATTGCTTTATATATAATACTTACATGTAACCATATGCTTATAACGTAGAACAACAAGTAATATGATTATTTAATTGCCTTTTCTGAAGAGAACACGACTCTAAGCACAATACAACCTATAGAAATCATTGTTAAGAAATGGCGCCAGCCAATACATAGATAAATGAATTTAACTGAGATAATTTTCATGTTATCGTGAGTGAATGCAAGTAGATAGTCAGGTAGTTTGGATTAAATCTATCAATCAAAATATATCAGCAGGTCATGATAATATTTAAGTGGAAACCACAATACGTCATTCTGCCAATGACTCCTGAAAACTGTCATCAATATGAACCTAAGCTTGGATAATAAGAGTGAGCTGAATATCAATACATTACAAGCATTGACTGTTAATGTCTGTGACAAGTTGCATAGTATACCACATAGAAGTCTAGTAAACTATAAAACATATTCTATGGGACTCACAATGTTTTAGCTTTTTATCAGTGAAAAGTTTTTTGTAATCGGATCATGACTTACAGAAATTACCTTGACAAACAAACGAACTTTACCTCTTTATGATATTAATATAGAATAGTAGGCGTGTTCAGGTAGACTAGGTCACTTTTTCATTGTTTAAATAACCATGTATGATACAACAATGCTAGCGCAACTTCTGTGTATCATATCACCAAGCAAAGCCAGTTCTAAAACTTACCTTCTAGAATATTTTTTATCGCACTCAACGCTTCGTCGTCACCTCGACGACTAACCTCATTCAAAATAATATTTACATTATTATTGTTTGTGATTTCCTTTGCATGTACTAGTGACACATTTATCACAATTTATCAACCTCCTGACATAATTGTGATAAGAATACCTGGCTCTGCGATAATGTTACCTACAACTTGTACTACTTACCGGAAGGCAAGATAATTTGTCGTAGACCAATTAAATTTGTCACATCTCGCTTCGTTTTTGACGAGTCCTTGTGCTGTTGTATTGATTGTTACATCTGGAACATTTAATACTTTGCTATTATGACTATCATGAGTGTAAAAATACTTGTAACGAAGCGGAGATTCGTTGTCTTCTTTTACTGTTGCACAATTTTGCTTTTTGATTCATCTTGTGGTAACTTAAACATTAAAAATTTCGAATAGTTCATCAGTTAGAGTTACAGTTTCGACTATTAAAATGTATTAGATAGCTGCTTCGGTTGCATTCACTCTTTGGATATTTTTCTTTATTATTTTTAGGCGAAATTCCTGGTATACATTACAGATATGCTTTTCAAATTCAAAACATGAATGGATATATTATGTATATCGATAGATATCTCTCTATCAACAGCGTGCAATCTTTCCGTGAGTCTCACAGTACTAGTACTGTAGACGTACAATTACTGCAATTAATCATATGCGCGATCAGGTAATCAATACTCTTTTGTTTATCTGCAGAACACGTGTCACTAACATGTCTTAAGACCTGTAGTCCACTCGTTGGTATCAGACCATCAATCACGGTGATACGATATCTTTCGTATCGAATACGCACAAAATTCAATGCAATTTTTTATAATGTACACCTTTATTTTGATTAGAAACTTTGTCGGTTATCAAGCTACAGTTGTATCTGACAGTTCGTTTATGGCTTAGTTATTATCCGCGGGATTTAACCGATCAACTATTACGCACTAAAATATGGTTAGGCTCTAAAAATATTATACGGAAACACTTTTTTGCTATGTCAAGAGATTAACTTTAGAAAGGGAAAATAATACGAATTTATGCTCGTTTTGTACTTCTTCATTGGTGCAGTTATTATTTTTTTGCTGTTCTTTGGCTTTTATATACATTGTCATATGGTTAACGATCTTCCAATACGAAATGCTCAGATGGTGGATTCGCCATAGCAACATTGCCGAAATTTGACCGGCGTGTAACTACCATGAGTGACTTTCCAATCCTATGTTTTTTCTTCAATCCTTTCCCAGCTGTATTTTTCTTAAATCTTCTACCTTCTTCTTCTTTTTTCTTCTCTTTTATGATTAAGATGTTTAAACGTTATCTCATAATTCAAAGACCCTCCATAGTTTACAACCGTCATAATAATTAGGTACGTAAGTACCTACATACATTAAATATTATCTCAGTCGTGATAGAGAAAATCTTAACTAAACCCAAGGTTGTCAATTAAGTCACATAGTTGCGTGAATACTTACTTTACTTTTCTAAAAATATATCTGTATAGCTAGCTAAAAATGTATGTACCTATTTCTAATTCGTCTTAATTCAAGTTATTTAAATATAAGACGGATGGTCGGCGCTATGGTTGTTTTTAAAAAGAGTGACGTCAGCATTGCTGACATCACACTCTTGGTTATTTTCCATCTTCTTCAAATAAAACACTTTCTACACTTCGAATAACTTTTCTTTAGTGACGTAACAATCAGTATAACAACGACAGTATAAATATGACTCACAGAGATGTGTTCCGTCCGACGGCTCGTGCGCAACTGAGCCGCTCCGGTCGGTGGTCGTCTCATCGCCCCAGAGTGGGGCGCGAGGAATCGGTAACGGGGCTGTTTGCCCCTCGCCCGAGGTATCGGGTTCGCGGTCCCTAGAAATAGGGACCGGGCGTTAGGTTTGCCGCCCCTCTCCCGGTGAGGAGGGGGGGGGCATGTTTGCACCTAGGCGCTTTCGGGGGGCTCCTGCCCCCGGCGCCCGTCAGTGTCTGTGGTGTGTGATCGTGGGAGCGCCCTAAGTTCTTCACGGCGCCCGTGCGACCAGACCCCTGCCGGGTGAGATCCCTGGTGACCCAGGGAAGGCCCAGCAAAGGTCGATCCAGCAACAAGGGCGCCGGTTTTGGTTGGCGCTCACCCACGATGGAAGCTGACCGCGCCCCGCTACTACGTAATCAGGTCTAGCCGATAGCGCAGCAGGGGGCGGGACGTCGTAGTGTGTGACGAGCGATTTGATGGTGTGTGTACGTCGCTCGATGGGTTGGCATATGTGTGTTTGTATGCGTGTGGAGTTCTCGAGTGTGTGCGCTGCGATCGTGCGACGCCCGTGTTAACTCGGCGCGCCGTTTACGCAGTGTGGCGTGGTGTTGTGAGTGTGGAATTCAGATGTTTGAGTGAGCGGCGTGTAGGGTGGTTGCGGCTCACTCAGGCGTCTAGTCCGGTAGGAGGTACGTCAGCGATCAGGTCGCGCGTGCCAGGGCGCTATGTCCGCGATGTGCGGCAGTGTGGAGGCGTCGGCACGCGCGAACATTCTTCGCGCCATGTCGGCCGCGAACTCTTCGATGCTCTCGACGCGCAGGTCTCGGTGGAGGACATCGTTCCTCACGAACCGAGGGGCATTTGTGATGCGACGCAGCACGAGATTTTGCTGCGTCCTGAGCTTCTTCCTGTGCACCTCGGCCGCGAGGGCGAGCCAGGCAGGGGCGGCGTATGTGAGCTGGGGGCGGATGTACGCCTTGTACACCCCCAGCTTCACCCGGGTCGGTAGGCGCGACGAGAGCACCGGGCGCAGTAGGTGGCGGGTGTGCTTGACCCGCGCGACTGTTGCGATGACTTGCGGGCCCATGGTGAGGCGTTGGTCGAGTGTGACCCCCAAGTACTTCGCAGTACTCGTCCATTCGATGTCGCCCCCCATAAGCTTAGGGTTCGGTTAGTGCGGCTCCGTGCCGTCACTATCATCGCCTGTGTCTTGCCCACGTTCACCGACATTCTCCACTTGCTGAGCCAGTCCGGGAGATCGTCGAGCACGCGCTGCATCTTGACGGCCGCGTGTTTGGCCGAGAGCGACGTGGTGACGTACGCGGCGTCGTCCGCGTACAGCGCGAGCGTGGAGGTGTGCGTGGCGGGAATGTCGTCGGTGTACGCTGAGTATAACACAGGCGAGAGGCAACTCCCCTGCGGCACGCCTGCCGCGATGGGGCGCGCGGCGGAGAGTTCGTTCTCCACCGAAACCTTGAAGGTCCTGTCTCGCAGGAAGGAGGAGACCACCTGTATCAAGCGACGGGGCGCTGTGGTGTGGGCGAGTTTGTATACTAGTCCGGCGTGCCACACTCTGTCGAAGGCCTTTTCCATGTCCAGGAATACCACGGCGGCGTATTCCCGCTTGTTCACGACCGCCGTGAGTATGTGCAGGACCCTCGACAGCTGGAGCGTCGTGCTATGCTCGCTCCGAAACCCGAATTGCTCCGGTCTGGGTGTGAGATGCGGTGTGCGCAGCGCAGCAGGAGCGCTTCGAACACCTTGGAGGTCGTGGGTAGGAGAGTGATGGGCCGGTAGCTCTCCGGCTTCAAAATATTCTTCCCGGGCTTGGGCAACATTATCACCTTCCCCTCTTTCCAGCAGGTGGGGAAGGTGCCGGTGCGGAGTATCCCGTTGAATAGGCGTGCTAATGCCGCCACCGTCTTGGGTGGCAGGTGTCGGAGGGCGCTGTTGGTGATGCCGTCCGCACCGGGGGCCTTCTTTGGCTTCGTCCTCTTTATTGCCCGTAGTACTTGGCCCGGGGAGAAGAAGAGCGGGTCCTCGTCGCGAGCTACCGGCGGCTTGAAGTACTCTCCAAGGTGTTGCTCGACTGCTGCGACGTGTTCTCGGGCTTCGGTCGGGTTCGGAGTGAACTGGCGCTCCAGGTGTGCCGCGAATATCTCGGCCCGGTCCGGGGCTGTGTAGCGTAATGCCCCGTCGCTGTCGAGTAGCGGGCGCACCGGAGATGGGGTGTTCTTTAGACGTCGGCACACGCGATGTACCGACGTCTAGTCGCTGTCCGCTGAGTGAATGAAGTCCTCCCATCTCTCGGTGGAGAGCGCTTGCAGCTCGGCCTTCACCTTGTCCGTGAGCCGGTTGGGCTGGGTCTTCAGTGTTGGGCATCTTGTTTGTTGCCACCGCTTGCGTAGGCGCTTCTTTTCGGATGATTCTCTTTTGCATGTCGCCGATTCTAAGGCGCGTTGCACGCAAGCGGTGATCTCGTCCGCCAGCTCATTCACGTCCGTGACGTTGGTGTCAGGCCGAGTGGGTGTGGTGGTCTCCAGCTCTGCCGCGAAGGCTGTCCAGTCCAGGCGGCGACGTGGCGCTAGATGGTCAACTCTAGCGGGGTGATCCTGCAGGACGACTAGTACAGGCTGATGATCAGACTGCACTTCGTCGTCCAGTACGTCCAGCGCGATCTGGCATTTTAGGCCGTTGTGTACGGCGATGTCCAGCACATCGAGTGGGTGGGTGGTGTTGTCCGGGTAATGGGTGGGCGCCTCGGGGCCGGACACGTCGTATCCTCGGGCCTCTGCGTCGGCGAAGAGTCGTCGTCCCGCTCCGTTGACGGTCACTGAGTTCCAGGCAGGATGTTTGCAGTTTAAGTCGCCGGCGATGATTGTAGGGTGCGGCGACGCCTGCAGGATCTTGTTTATATCGTTTCGATCTTGTTTATTTAAATAATGCACTTGCGCCGCTTGCTTGCTTGCGCTTTATATTATGTTATGTAAAAGTAGCATTTACTTTTAATTATAAAATAATGTTTTAATCATCTACCCACATTTTGGCTCGTCCCTTTAAAGAGACCACAAACCTTCATGCGTACATCGAAGTCACTGAGCTTGTATGTCTCAATGGCATTGTCCAGGTGTTGGCACCACTCTCTTACCCCAACAATGGTATCAGGGTCAAACGATGGTAAATAGATATCGTTTATCTTGACTCTTGCTTCAGTGGGTTTGCAAAGGCGCTCCGACATTTGCTGCATCATCTGCATCATTTGCATAAGAAATTCTGGAGACATACCCCCATGGATGCGTTGGGCATGGGTAAATTCATCAGCGTCTGCATCTGTTGTTGCGTATTCACCACTGTTGGTGGTGGCGGTGGCGGATTTGCTGATGAAGTAGAAGCAGGGACTTCTTCAAATCCCACTTCTGATGACGGATGGTCGGCGCCATGGTTGTTTTTAAAAAGAGTGACGTCAGCATTGCTGACACCACACTCTTGGTTATTTTCCATCTTCTTCAAATTAACAAATAATAACAAATTAATTATTATTATTTATTTCAAGTGACAAAGACTCATATACACAACAATTCAATAAATAACACAAATAATACATTATAAGCACACACAATTCACAATACATTAAACACTCCGACACAAGACAACAAAGGTACATGCATACATAGACACATCATATTCTGTCAAGATTTTATTGACAGTCGACGACTGTAGGTGACGTGCAAGTCACTGCAGCGTCTTATATAAGGACAGTCGAGTCTGTCGGCTATCATCATCATCACGCTGTTGGAACACACTACAAACACTTTCTACACTTCGAATAACTTTTATTTAGTGACGTAACAATCAGTATAACAACGACAGTATAAATAAAAAACAAAAAAAAACAAAAATAAAATAAAATATGACTCACAGAGATGTGTTCCGTCCGACGGCTCGTGCGCAACTGAGCCGCTCTGTGGCTGTCGCCTGTATTTATAGACACTAACCACGTGCTCGGCGCACGTGTTTGAGTTTTTAGGTTAGGATTCAAACTTTGTAAATAAATGATTATTTTTACAATCTTTTGGAGTAAATAAACCGATAGTTAATTGAACCATGCAATTATAATTAATTAATCATCAAAAATAATTAATTAACCATCAAAATAAATAACAAAACAACAAAGGTACATGCATACATAGACACATCATATTCTGTCAAGATTTTATTGACAGTCGACGACTGTAGGTGATGTGCAAGTCACTGCAGCGTCTTATATAAGGACAGTCGAGTCTGTCGGCTATCATCATCATCACGCTGTTGGAACACACTACAGACACTTTCTACACTTCGAATAACTTTTATTTAGTGACGTAACAATCACTCCAACTAGTAGTCGCTGTGACCCCTTACGGGGGCACGGCAAGCGGGATCGGGGCGAGGCCCCCTGCCCGCGGAAGCTATACCGCGGCCCGTGACTACGGGCCCGTCATTTGGTTGCCTTATAGGCACATTAGTGTGGATGCTAGGTGTGTCTGGGGGAGCGCCGGCGCGTTGTGCCTTGTCGCACAACGCCGCCTGCTTCACGGCTCTCCGGCGGTCCGCCTCCGCCGGATGAGACCCCCAGTTACCTGGGGGAGGTCCAGCAGAAGGCGACCAGCGACAGGAGAGTCGGCTTTAGTGGCGCGCCCTCAGATGATTTAGAGAGGTCCCCCGCCTTCCCGCTTCCAGGTCTAGCCGGTTACGTTCAGGCAGGGGGGCCGGAGTGTGTGTGGGGGCGGTATTGTGCTGTGTGACACCGCCCAGTGGGCACGAGTACAGAGCGCGTCCGCGCCGCGCCTGTATCGCGTGATGACTGCGTAGTGGAGTCTGTGCATGTGTGCTGGTCGGCGCGCGTCGCGCCTATATTAACTTAGAGCGCGGCGCACGTCGGGCGTATGTAGTGCATGTGGAGTGTCACTGAGTGAGAGGGCCGCGTGTAGGTGTATGCGGCCTCCTCGTGAGGTCAAGTCCGGGGGGTGGAGGAGCTTGTGTCCGGCAGCAGGTCGCGCGGCAGAGGACGCCTGTCGGGCGGGCGAGTCTGCCAGGGGGCTATCTCGTTGAGATGCGCCCAGGCAGATTTATCCGCACGCGCGAACATGGTGGCCGCCAGGCGGGCGACGAAGTCATCCAGGCTCTCGATTCGCAGGTCGCGTTGTATTACGCGGTTCCTCACGAAGCGAGGGGCGTCGACGATTCTCCGCAGCGCAAGGCTTTGCTGCGCGCGGAGAGGCTTGCGAGATGACTCGCTCGTGAGGGCGAACCAGGCCGGGGCGGCGTACGTCAGCAAGGAGCGGACGTACAGCTTGTACACCCCCAGCTTGGCTCGCAGCGGGAGGCGTGACGAAAGCACTGGATAAAGCTGCGCGCGGGCAGCCCTGCACCTAGCGGAAACTTACCGGACATGGCTCCTCATACAGAGCCGACGATCGATGGTCACCCCCAAGTATTTCACCTGGGAGGACCACGCGATGTCGACTCCGTGTAGAGTCAGGGGTGGTGGGTAGTGGGCGCATCCGGAGAGGAGCGCCTGCGTCTTACCCACGTTCACCGACAACCGCCATTTCGACAGCCACTCGGGGAGGAGGTCGAGGGCGCGCTGCATTTTGACGGCCGCGTGTCTCGCATTCAGCGAGGTGGTGATGTACGCGGCGTCGTCAGCATACAGCGCGAGCGTCGAGTCCTTTGTCGTGGGGATGTCGTCGGTGTAACATGAGTAACACAGGGGCGAGAGGCAGCTGCCCTGCGGCACTCCTGCTCTCACCGGGCGCGCACTCGAGAGCGCGCCGTCGACCACCACCCTGACGGTCCTGTTTTGGAGAAAAGAGGCAACCACGTTAATCACGCGACGGGGCGCGTCCGACAGCGATAGCTTATAGACAAGCCCCTCGTGCCAGACGCGGTCGAACGCCTTTTCCATGTCGAGGAGTACTGCAACTGCGTCCTCCTTCTTGTTCAACGACGATGCTAGCAGGTGCAGTACTCTCGACAGCTGGAGCGTCGTGCTGTGTTCCGAGCGGAACCCGAACTGGTCCGGTCGGAGCTTCACGTGGGGCGTGAGGTGTCGCAGCAGGAGTTTTTCAAACACCTTGGAGATGGTTGGCAGCAGGGTGATCGGCCGATAGCTCTCCGGCTTCAGCACGTTCTTCCCCGCCTTGGGCAGCATTATGACGCGCCCTTCCTTCCAGGGGTTTGGGAAGGCCCCCGTGCGCAGGATCCCCGTGAACAGGCGCGCCAGCGCCGCGACCGTACGGAACGGTAGGTGGCGCAGCACTGACGTAACAATCAGTATAACAACAACAGTATAAATATGACTCACAGAGATGTGTTCCGTCCGACGGCTCGTGCGCAACTGAGCCGCTCCGGTCGGTGGACTTCTCATCGCCCCAGAGTGGGGCGCGAGGAATCGGTATCGGGGCTGTATGCCCCTTGCCCGAGGCATCAGGTTCGCGGTCCCCAGAAATAGGGACCGGGCGTTGGGTTTGCCTCCCCTCTCCCGGTGAGGAGGGGGGGGGCATGTTTGCACCTAGGCGCTTTCGGGGGGCTCCTGCCCCCGGCGCCCGTCAGTGTCTGTGGTGTGTGATCGTGGGAGCGCCCTAAGTTCTTCACGGCGCCCGTGCGACCAGACCCCTGCCGGGTGAGATCCCTGGTGACCCAGGGAAGGCCCAGCAAAGGTCGATCTAGCAACAAGGGCGCCGGTTTTGGTTGGCGCTCACCCACGATGGAAGCTGACCGCGCCCCGCTACTACGTAATCAGGTCTAGCCGATAGCGCAGCAGGGAGCCGCTGAGCCGCTCTGTGGCTGTCGCCTGTATTTATAGACACTGACCACGTGCTCGGCGCACGTGTTTGAGTTTTTAGGTTAGGATTCAAACTTTGTAAATAAATGATTATTTTTACAATCTTTTGGAGTAAATAAACCGATAGTTAATTGAACCATGCAATTATAGTTAATTAATCATCAAAAATAATTAATTAACCATCAAAATAAATAACATTAACATAATTTGTGTTTTTAAACAATTAATTCGTGATCATAATTGTAATCAACTCTTAATCTAATTATTCGTTGATGTAGCTGCATCTTATATAGTTGACGAGGTTCTTTAAATAATGCACTTGCGCCGATATATATAATAATCAGGTAGAAATTCGTCAATTACACTTTTTTTATTAGAGCTGACTAGAATGTTTTCTTTCGTGACATACTAGCTTGTGCACACGCCTACGGCTGCTTGCAAGTCAAATATACATAGTAAATTTTTCTTTACAAAAATCATTTTAAATAACTTTACTTGCTTATAATGATAGTACATATTTAGATTCTGCGTGTTCATTTTTTGGACTCCTCTCCACCCCAAGCGTTGCACATCCACAAGGATTATCTTACATTAAATAAGGCAATTAGATCAAAAAGGCTATTAAATATAACCTGTAAAAAGAAACCACGTGAAAGTACTTAAAGACGCGTAAAAAAAATGGTCATCCAATTGTAATTTCAACTGAAAATTGAAATCATCCAATTGAAATAATAATTTTATTTGTAAATTAAATTCCATTCAATGTTATTTTTTTTATCTTAATAATATTAGTGAGTATGCGTTCCTCAAAACTTTATCAAAACCTGCCTGTGTAATCAATTGATTAATTAGTGTACCTAAGCATCTATAATTAACTTCTAACAAAACATTTTTCAAGGTTCCTCTTCTGCCATTGATAAAACTCTTTTTATTCAATAAGTTTTGTATCTTTTGCAAACCAAAATTAATCCGAACGCTATAGAATAGAATAGAATAGAATATAGAATATTCATTTATTTGCTTAGAATGTAGGTATTTACAATGAGATGGTCACAGTGATGTTGGGAATCCTGGTACATTCTACCATTTTGGCATGCAAACATTGATGCAGTTCATCATACAAAAATATTGAATTAAAAGAAACATTTAACGGAACTAAAATTTATCAACTAGGAAATCCGATACGGAGTAGTAACAATTGTTTAATAATAAAGCGGTAAGTTTATTTTTGAAGATTGTCACTGGTTCCTCTTTTATAGATTTAGGAATGTGGTTAAAAATAGCCGGTGCCATACCAAAAACACTTTTCTTCAACAAAGCAGTCCTGTATCCACCTGTGCGTAACAAGTTTTGGTATTGAGATCGTAAAGTTGCATCTCGGTATCTGCTTTCCGATAAAGTTACAAATAGGTGTCGATTACATTTAACAAAAAGAGCAGTTTCTAAGATGTAAAGGCAAGGAAATGTCAATAAATTATGAGATTTAAAGATTGGAACACAGCTGTCAGTAACCTTCAAACCAAATATTGCTCGTAGGCAGCGTTAATTGATGATTTAATCGTTAATCAGACTGACTTCACTTCATATTATAAACAAGCCATTTTGCCCGCGATTTCGTCCGCGTAAATGTCGGTTATCATGGATGCAGATGAAGTCGCGGAATAAAAAGTAGCCCATGTCCTTTCTTAGGGTTCAAATTAACCACGTGCCAAATATCATCAAAAGTAAATATCCCCCCGTCGCGTTGAGTAGGTACCTATGTGTTTTCTCAGACTTATCTCAAAAAGTGCTGTTCGGATTTTGATATGGTATTCATAAATAGAAAAAATTATCTAGGATTGTTATACACGATAATTTATAAACACTGCGAAAATATCCATCAGGTTATAAATATTAGGTACTGCTTCTCGTACCAAGCCGCGGCAGGTCGCTAGTGTCACATGGTGACTCTCTCCTTATTATGAAACCATGTCGTCTATGTGTGATTTTAGATAAAAACTAAAAATGTGTAACGAAATAATGGAGATACAACTGTGCTATTATAATAAAAATATAAATTAATGCATTAAAACCAAATAAAACTGCAATCCGGCTAAGGATTTACGTTATCAGCGCACAAACAGTGTTAAATCGTAAACTATAAGTCTGTTGCTGTGTGACCAGTTCGAGCTGCAATTATTTAATCTTTGACGAATGCAATTTGTCATTATAGTCTTTAGATAAGTAAAATATCGCTAGATTTGCATGTAGGTATAAAAAAAGATTTAAACAATAATAAGCCTCGCTATTAAAGGAAATAATTTGAAATGGCGTCGCTAATCATTCCCTCTCACTCGCGTATTATACTGTGCGAGTGAAAGGGAATGATAAGCTCCTTTGCTTGGCGGCCATTTTGAATTTGGTTCTTAATATTAATTTTTCCTTATTGTCAGTGTATTCGATATGCACTTAAGCCTTAGTATTTTTGTGATAAATGATTGTTTTATGGCGCCTGTCATAATCTGACGTAGATTAACACGGTTTAAAAGATAAAAGGAATTTTAATGCGTTCATTATCTTTTAATTCCTAAATCTACCCTTTGATAGATACTGTCTAGCAGCCCGGTATTATGAGTAATTAATCCTAGGCTAAATTCTGAGTAGGAATCAAACGTGGCATCGTGGTTAATACTTAGGGTTTACTTCTACATATTTTGATAATAAATAAAATATTTCTGATTTCTGATTTTTGACTGCCTCGTTGGTCTAGTGGTCGCAAGCGTGACTGCTGTGCATGAGGTCTTGGGTTCGATTCCCAGGTCGGGCAAAGTGTTATTGGGTTTTTCCATCAGGAATTTCTCAATAGTAGCCTCGGAGTCTGGATTTGACCGACTGATAGCAATAGGCTCGCCCCCTATTACATGGGACTAAAAACGTTACTGGCGAAATGTGGGTGTACTAATGGGTACACCTCTGCCTAACCCTTCGGGGATTACAGGCGTGATGTTATGTTATATTCTGATTTCTGACCTAAAAATCATACACACAGTTTTTAATGCTATTGGATGGCATACAAGCCCCTGGGGTTGAATCCCAGGTCGGGTAAAGTGTTATTAGGTTCTTCCACTACGAAATGTCTTAATAGCAGCCCGAAGTTTGAAAAAAGGTGGCGTGACACCCACGTGCTCTGGAAAGTATGTAATGCCATTGTTCCTAGCTGTCATTCTTAGATCTTTATCTGTGGTATGAGTAGCAAGAAGCCTGTTAGTCTGACAACCAGTCTTACCAACGGGTATTGCCCAGTAACTGGATTGTGGAGCTTAGGTAGACAGTAGTTACATCTAAAACACTGGGATCCAGCTGGGGGAAGCAAGTGATGATGGCAAACAAGTCGATGGTCCTTCTGATGTTAAGTAGCCATCGCTGCCTATAGACATTTATAATAACAGAGGCCTTGCCATCCCAAAAATTACGGTATGTAAAAGTAGTTATTATGACAATCCACTGTCTCACCCTTAACCTAAGATGACCTTTTCACCAAGAACGGTGGAATCTTCCTTAACGATCGGTAATCACCAGAGATCGGAATTAGGTAAAGTTATCTATGCACTTGCATCGAAATGTTGTTAATATGGATCTTCCCGGGATTTACCGAAATTATAATACAATTCCAAGTATATTACAAATAAAAAATAATAAAAACCTCAAAGATAGATAAAACAAATAAAAAAAGATAACTAACATATACAATTTTTTTAGTATTGTCGTTGTCGCACGTTGTCCCTTACTAGGATTATGGTTAAAATTGTGTAAAATTTATTTATTTATTTATTTATCCTTACTCTGCTAACATTACTGGTTATTAAGACCCAATGCGATAACAGGGTATTTTAAAACATTACATAACTACTTATATCTAGAGAAACCATACACCATATTAAACTTTATACCTTAATACTAATTAACTTATTTAAGAAACAGCAATGCCTTACAATACACTGTCCTTGTTACAATAAAACAACAAATAACAATAAATAACTTTTAATTAAAAAAATCACGGAATTTTTCTGCTCTTTAAAATTAATCTCGGGATTTGAGGCATATCCGCTTCATTCTTTCGCTGTATAAAATCAGTGTAAGTACATTTACACTTATAATATAAAGATTGTATTTTTTTTGTTTGTAATGGATAAACTCAAAAACTACTGGACCGATTTTAAAAATTCTTTCATCATTAGAAAGCTACATTATCTGCGAGTAACAGGCTATATTTTATTTTATTTTTGCGCGGATGTAGTCGTGGGCAAAAGCTAGTAAATAATAATTCCGAACTCTGGTAATCACCAGCCAAACGTAGATCGGAAAATTCGACCAAAACCACGTCACGCAAAAATCAAATAAACGACACGAAAAAAAAAAAGGAAAGCCCGTAACATTTTGACGTTACAATAAATATTTGATCGCCGAGAAGATAACTGTTATCAAAATCTTCACAATCAGCGACATACATCATCATTCATCATCCTCTTGACGTAGAACTGAACTGATTCTGCGTGCCATTTCGTCAAACTTCTTGGTCAGGTTAACTTGTGTTTTTTCTATAAGTTTCTTATATAACTTATTTTTACGTAATAAACGTCATCATTTGTAGGGAAGTACGCTAATTTGTGAATCTCGGTTCGATTACGTAATTTTGTGTAAAAAAAAAGTGATAACTAGTGAATTTTCTAAAATTATTTTAAGTTTTACGATTTTTTTTATCATTTTATTCAGTATGTAATCGTTTTGCTTTTACTTATAAATCATAATTATCTCAGTGGTTTGATTTAAGTGTTAATTACACTTTCTTAATTCAGATTAAGAGTATTACTTATTCCACGCGTATCATAATCTCACATAATCCTACTATCACTATAAAAATAAAAAAAAAACTTGCATCAATCAAAAAATATCTGAAGCTCTTATGTAATTAAAAAAAAGCGACTCGATTGATAACTTATCTTTAAAAATTCCAGTAACATACAGTATTCAATTAGTGGACGTGATTCAATCAGTATTAATGGACAAATTAGTGAGTTTATAAAAAAACATGTGTTTACCAAGGAACAGTGGTCGAAAAAAGTGATAATGTCAGTGAGGTGACGAGAGTACCGGCCGGTCGGCTGCGACGGTGAAGCTGAAATCATTCCCCTATTAAAAATTTTATCCAAGGGCCCACTGGATACAAGCAAGGATATCTGCAAAATGACCAAGGGCCCTCGGAAAGTGAAGCTAGTCATTGTAGTCAACAATAAGAAAGAGTGAGTATTTTACTGTTTTTTTTTCTAGAGCTTTAAGTTTTTATCACATTGGGCGTTTGTTCAAAGGAAAGAATATCTAATGGTACCACAATACATTAGTGAAAACCGCTCCTCATTCAGTTATGCCCTCTCTGAAATTATCGCGCACTAACATACAAACAAACAGTGAGGAAATCTTTAAAAATCATTGTTTTGGGTTCTATTGCGTTGATAAACCCAACAATCGGTTTTTTTCATAAATCTTCCATGTATAGATTGATTATATGTAATAGATTAGTCCAAGTTTCCTCAAGATGTCTTCCTTATATTAGTAATTTTCTAGAACGTACATATGACTACAGACATACTTAATTAATTCTCAAAGTTAAGAATGATGAATTAACTGGCGAAATGTGGATGTAATAATGCGTACACCGACATAATTTCAGGCGTGGTGTTATTTTAAAATGACGTAGAACTGGTGACTTCTAGATCTTGGATCAAAGTCAATTCTTATAATATTTCATTGATTATATTTTATAAATTAAACATTCATTAAAAAAAACTTGTCATTTGGAAAATTTGTTTGTGATTACCTGTTTATTTTCTTTGCAAACTTCCTTCCCTATAGTGTGTAGTCATGGCACGCAACAAAAACAAGCTTACGGAGCAGAGGAGATAGTGGTTAACTTTTCCTTATGTAACTATTCGTCCGCGAACATAACACAGACAGGCTTGCTGTCCAAAGATCTTCCTTTTAGTATAGTCTACATCGAGTCAGCTCAAATATTCCACGAGCTATTCGCCATCAGTAGGTAATAGTAACATAGTATATCCATCGGTTATGTATAGCCATAAGTAATATATAACATAGTACAGTAATAGTAATATAGTATGTATATACACGCCACGCTTCCTGATCCGGAAACCTGTTTAGGAAACCGGACGTATGCGGTGTGCGCCCAGCCTAAAACGTCAATTAATTCCTAAAACTTGCACTCATTAGAGCGCCCACGGCAGGATATCAGGGGTCACAATGTTTGAGGAACAGCACCACATTGTCACTCCACGCTGGAACCGTTAATGAATGAATGAAAGAAACGATAAATCATGGCGCTGTTTTGTTAATCATTAGCTAACCTGATTAAGAAGAGCCTCATTTTAAAATGACATCTTAAGACGTAAATAAAAAACCAACTATTTCATTATAGTATAATTACAAAAGATACATAATTAAATAAACGACAAACCAGTCATCCTTGGTGGTTGTCATCGCAGCGGATACAAGCCATTTTCTCCCTATTATTGTGGGCAATTAAGATGATTTTCCGATAGCATTAGCATATAATGGGCTACGTCGGTTCATTCATGGTTTCCATTCAAGATATTTTGTAGTACTTGCGTAGGTACGTAAATGCATAATTATTTGTATGTTATGGAAGGACATTGATGTAGTTTATTACACCACAGTAGACACCTATCTGGGGAATTACTAACAAATTATGAAGGAAAATAATAAGGAAAATTCTATATCTCAATGAGTAAACAAAGTCTAAAACGATTTTGAAGACATACCTTCACATTCCATTCCATTCAGATCATTTTTGACCAACTATGTGCATTTGCAATCATGCAAATGTCGTGATGATTCAGTGGTTGAGGTGCTCGCTTCTCATGCATGAGGCTGGTTGATTCGCAACCGGGTACGGACAAAATACCAATGTGACTATTTAATTTATATGGCGAACGTGGGGTGTTATTCGGTAGAAGTCCGACGCACCCCTCCATCTTCCCGGAAGCCGAGGCAATCCATGAGGTTTCGCCCAGGAAAACAAAACCCGATTTTTCGAGGTGCAAACTTGGCTCAACTGAAATTAGAATAGAATAGAATATTACAATCATGCATCGTTGATCTAGCTGCTGAGCATGTGGTCTTGGGTTTAATTCCTAGATCGGGCAGTGTTATTGGGTTTTCCATCAGGAATTTCTCAGTAACAGTCTCGGAGAATTTTTGCCCGGTTGATGGCAATAGGCTCGCCCCCTATTATACGGGATGTTAACATGACTGGCGAAATGTGGGTGAACTAATAGGTACACCTCTGTTTAACCCTTCGGGATTACAGGCGTGATGTTATGTACTACTAACATTATCAAAAATATTTCCATCAAAAGTATGCATTAAATGAAAAAATACGTTTCACCTTTAAAATACAGTTCATAATTAATCGCAGATCGGAATCCAATACAAAATGTATAGTCGCTATTTTATGTTAGTGTTATAATGGGGGTAGAATGTGGGTCTAGGCTCCACTCAGGGTCGCTGGCCATAAGTAGTGCTAATCTAATGAGTGAAAAACGTTTTCCGTTTTATTTTTCCGCAATTATTGTGTGGTAGGTATGTAAATCGTTGAACCGTCCAGTGTTGGCATAAAAAATATACAATACACTAATATTTTTCCTCTGAATACTTCTTGTGAGGGAAAATTTGAAGTACGTAACCCGGATTTTGAAAAACCTGTCGGTATGATCTCATAAGCACATTAACACTTACATTATAAATGCGAAAGTAACTCAGTTTATCTGTCTGTATGTTTGTTACCTCATCACGGCAAAACCACTGAATCAATTGATATGTTTGACAAGAAATTGCTTTTTTTTTTAATTGGTAAAAATCAACAAATGAGTCCTTCCGCCTTGGGAAGGGACTGTCATCTTAGACTTTTACTGATTAAAAAACCACCCTGTCCTTCTGTTGCTCTTTACGTTTCGGGGCCACGGTATCCTCTTAAGACGTCCCCGCAACCCCGGAAAGAGATAGCTTTAGATCGGAATAAGGACCTAGGCTATTTTGCAGTCTGTGAGCAAGATAACCGACATTTACATGGTTGAAGTCGCAGGCAAAAGCTCTTATCATAAAAGTTTCATTCTTATGTAAGACTCGCTTTTACCCACGACTTTGTCCTCGTGCATTTCCTTACGGATTCCTATTTTTTTAATTGCACTGTTCGTATGTAAGTATGTATGTTGTATGTAAGTTGCCCTTTCATTTGAAAACCATTTTTCGACCATTTCTTGATATCGGATTAATCTGACATTTTTCATACACCTATAGTTCTGATGACAATACTCAATATTGTAATAATTTTTAATTAAAGCTAGTTTTTAAAAAAAAACTTTATTTGAAAATAACTCAGGCCTGTAGCTGGAATAACGTTGCTTCCTAGTAACGAAATAATTTTCAGAATCGGACCAGCATTTCTGGAGATTAAACAAACTCTTTAGCCTTTAAATATATAAGGTATAGATGATTGGAATTGTGACTTTATTTTGAATAAATTAAACTAACTATCTTTGAAAGGGTACCCTTATAATAAAGTAGGTAATTCGGCCTTCTGAAGGCCATTTTACCTATTTCATTTCCTTTTATGACGTAAGCCTAAGCGCCATTCGATCGTAACACCAAAATATAAAACGGATATCAATGACTAACACTAGATTATAAAACTGATTAGTAAAATGTGGTAAAATTATCCATATCAGATCCGTTATCAGATTTTAACAATACTCTGATTAGATGTAATTAGTTATCAAAATATTAGTTTGAAACGTTTACAGGTAAAAGTTTTCTGCTTATTCACGATTTTTGTTTCGTCCATGTTTTTTATATTGAGATCTTTAATTGAGATACCGACTTTTGTGGAGAATTTCACCAAAATTTTGAAATTTGTATAATCTGTGATGATTTTAAAGGTTTGTTACAAAGTTCTTTAATTCTTCTAATTATAGAGATCTTTAATTGAGATACCGACTTTTGTGGAGAATTTCACCAAAATTTTGAAATTTGTATAATCTGTGATGATTTTAAAGGTTTGTTACGAAGTTCCTACAAACTCGGCTAGCAGTAGAAGTCAATTGGCAGAAAATCGTCAAATAAGGAAAAAGCGTTATGCCCCCTCAATGCTACCTTCCCTCTCTTTCTCTCTTTCTACTGTGTTATCCGGGGTGCCCCGACCGCACAATTTTCATATACTGATTTTCCTAATACAGAGGGTATTTCCCGAAAATTTTACAGATTACATTCACATTATATTCTCAATTTTTCTACATTTTTGAAATTGATTGTCGCTGAATTGTGATTGCTATTAATTTTTATACTTCTTTAGTTACGAGAATTGGAATTCGCAATTTTATTCCTCGGTTATAAGATTAATACTAGAGCATAAAAGTTTAGTGAAATTCGCTTCTAGAAGGATATTACGGAACTTAGTACGTAAGTGCTTAGAAACGTGGTTGTGTAATGGCAGACTAATTAAATAATATGTCACTTCATTCAGCACTATGTAAAAAAACACTTAAAAAGTTTTTAGCCTAGTTGACATATTTCTTATGTACACCCAAAAACAGATATCTAAGTTACGTCAGATGTGAGTAATATAAGTAGTTGATGTTTCCTTAAAAGCCGCAGCACATTTTAAAATTAAATTAAACTAGCTTTTGCCCGCGACTTCGTCCGCGTAAATGTCGGACCCCGGTTTTCCTCTTAGGGGGTGAATTTTGGAAAAATCTTCCTTAGCGGGCGTTTATTGACTATAAACTGCCTCCCTGCCTTATTTAATCTTTATTCGTCAAGCGGTTTTCGAAATTTCTTGAAGGGCGAGTGAGTAAGTGACCTTTTATGTATTGAGACTTAATTATTAGAACATGAAATTTTATTACAAAACGTCTATTGATTTCTAAAAAAACTTCAACTGTACCTAGCAAACTTGGTAACTCATCTCTTTTGTTGATTGTACTCAAAATATTTTCTGGTAAAGGATAATACACAATCGTACATACCATCATACCGGTCATGGGTAGCGTAAAAAGCCAATTAATAATGTTCAACATTTGACGGGACATCCAAATTGATTGAACAGTAATTACGAGTAGTTTATCTATTGTAAATTAGGTAACAAATAAATTAATTAAAAGATGTTATTCATAACATCACGCCTGTAATCCCCGAAGGGTTAGGCAGAGGTATACCCATTAGTACACCCACATTTCGCCAGTTATGTTTTTAGTCCCATGTAATATGGGGCGAGCCTATTGCCATCAACCGGGCACAAATCCAGACTCCGAGGCTACTACTGAGAAATTCCTGATGGAATAACCCAACATCACTTTGCCCGACCTAGGAATCGAACCCAAGACCTCATGCACAGCAGTCGCGCTTGCGACCACTATATCAACGAGACCAGTCAAGATGACTAAGACAAAGCCAAGATGTTATTCCAATAACGGATTTTTTGATAAACGACCCAAGCTTTCAAAGCTCGGCCACCTCACAACACAACCTGCGGGAGCGGCGTAGGCGCAGGCTTATTCAAATGCTGCAGCATTATAGTGTATAGACAGGTCTCCACCAACACAATATGGACCCGTTGATGTTAGCTACTGCAAATTATAACCGCCCCCGTGAGTCTTCCACTTCGATATGGCCAAGACTTTTAGCAGTCCATATTGGTCAGCGAAAGTGTACCAACCCACATTAATGACAAATTCTCTTCAATATTAAACCCACGTTCCTCTATAGGTGTTTAGCAGTGGTGCGTGACAGTAGCAGCCGTGCTAACTAGTGCTTACCATTGTCTAGCGTCGGCTATGAATGAAACATTAGTATTCGCGATTGCTATCGTGCAACTTGAAGTTACATGAAGTTGTTGTTTCTTAACCTCATTTAAGTTGTGAATGACTTGCCCTTCAGCAAAATCATCGTTATCATAACACTGCTGGATACAGGCCTCCTCTAAAAATAACCACAATGCCCTGTCATCCGCTACCCGCAGCCAGCGGTTTCCCGGTAACTGTACTAGGTCGTCAGTCCACCTTAAAAAAAGGACAACCCCAGAATTACTTTTAGGGAGATGTATATCTAGGTCTACACATTAACTATAAACTAATAAAATATAAATTATTGAAAATAATTATACATGTTTCCTATGTCAATTAGGTTAATTAGACATAAACTTCGACGTCTTATGTTTTATAAAAACAGTAGTTAAATTTGAAAAATCTAAGTCTTTTGTATGTATTTTCTTACCGACAAGTATACCCTCTTGCACTCTACTGCCGGCACCCATGTCTATAGATGAAGCACATGCAAAAATTTTACGTTTACCAAGGTTGATATGGCTACAATGACCTCGCCGAACCATAACACGTGTAGCATCTAATCCATCCCCAAAATCACCGCTTAAGCGTGATTCACACTCAATTTGCCATTGAAATAGTAAAACTCACTTTACTACACAAATGAGCAGTAATGATTGCCGTACGATACGGAAACGTCACGCCAGAGCGGAGCGGCCAGTCTCTCACGCGATTTGATGTCCTTGGCCAAAGGAAGAGCGTCATTTGCACTACTGTCAAGGCCGACTGACCGTGAGAGTTCGGCCTATAGATTGATATTTTGCGTAAGGTAAATGAATCTTCAAAACATGATACCGTGGCCCCGGAACGCAAAGGGCAACAGAAGGAACAGGGTGGTTTTTTAGTCAGTGAAAGTCTGACAGTCTCTTCCGCCCCACCCAGGGGGGAAGGACTCATTTCATGATTTTTACAACCCCAAAAAAAGGTGAATAAATCTCTGACGACGGTGAAAGAAAATATCGTGACCTGGACTTATAATAATTAATATAAACTTGAAATCGCCAATCCGCCTTGAGTAGGCGTGGTAATCAATGCTCGTGCCTTCTCTGTATAAGAAGAGCTTTTTGCTCTGCAGTAGAACAACAATAGGCTGGTTTGCTCGTGCCTTCTCTGTATGAATAGCTCTTTGCTCTGCAGTAAAAGGAAAAACAATAGTCTGGTTTATTGTAGTGACTAACAAATGTTGTGATGCACCGATTTTCTGTTCTACTGAAGCTTGAGCTTGGCCGAGCTTCGATTGATTTCATGAGCGTTTATGAGCGTAAGATAATTGAAAAGTTCGTCAGTTGAACAACGTGTATTTCGGCTGAAAAACTTACGTCTACAGTCTAAAAAAATCTAATGCGCTTTTCAAGGCAGCTGCTTGGAGTAGCACAGCACACAGCAATAGAAAAGATAGCCCAGGACAGGAGCTATCCATGAGAATTTCACCCTATAACAAAAAACTGATAATTTTACCCTCATACCCCAGAAACCAACAGAAAATTAAATAAGTTGTGACACAGTTTGGATATCACAAAAATCCGAAACAATTAAGATGGATGAAATCCCTGACATCATTCCATCCTTGCATCATAGTGAAGTATGGCAGAGACAAAGATTACTCCGATCAATTAAGAAAGATCCGCCTCAATTTATCCAATGTTTTATAACATGATCAGTAGGGCGAAATATGAATTCATGATCGCGTGAGGCTTGTCATTACCCGATTATAACACACGACACTAAGTATCGGCTACTAGCGATTTATTAACTGCAAAAACGTGTTTTTTCACATAAATTTAACCGCCATGTTGTAATTTCAATATTTCGCATCTCAACTGCGCTTACGCATGATTCAAGTGATTTCCAGTTTGTGAAATATGCAACAGTATCTCACAATGAGGGGTAAGACGTAGTATTTTGGATTCGAGTCGACTCGATACTTGAATTTCATTGGAAAAATGGTTCCGGAGATTAACACGTTCAAACAAACAACAAACTATTCGGGTTTAAAATATAGACAAGACTATTAACCATTTTCAACAATATAACACAGTAAATTTGGTAGTTATTCAAAACAAGAGGACTTAAAATAACTTAAAAATTAAAAACATGACTAGCGAAATGTGGGTGCACTGGGTACACCTCTGCCTAACTCTTTGGGGATTACAGGCGTGATATTATGCGTCAAAACAAGAGAAGCATTGTATCCACTCACTCTTCTCTATGAAAGCTTCATACTCCGGACGTGTCCGCTTCCCGTTCGTCGCTCATACCACACAACAATTATGAATTAATTGCCATTATGTCCTACGGTGGGAACGGTACCATTCATTCATGTTTAATCTGTGTTTTTGTTGCGTTATTTTTAGTTCTTTATTTTTAACTTACAGACTTTGACACGTTATTTGTGTTGTGAATAGGTGTTGTGAAGTTCAAAGGTAATTGTGGTCTGTATCTACCACCCATCGTACTTAGATGGACAAGAAATAGTTAATGCGATAAGTTAAATTGTTGTCTTTATGAGTGAAAAAGACAGCTCTTGAAAAACCAAAAGTATAATAGACTGCCTCATTGGTCTAGTAGTTGCAAAGCGCGACTGCTGAGCATGAGGTCTTAGGTTCGATTTCCAGGTTGGACAGTGTTATTTATTATTATTTATTTATATAAACTTAGGCATTTTCCATCAGGAATTTCTCAGTAGCAACCTCGGAGTCTGGATTTGTGCCTGGTTGATGGCAATAGGCTCGCCCCCTGTTACATGGAACTACTTAAAAACATGACTAGCAAAATGTGGGTGTAGGTACTAATGGAGTACACCTCTGCCTAACCCATCGGGGATTACAGGCGTGATGTTATATTAAAAACGTTGCTTAACACTGATACACGCAGAACTGTCATAAAAATTAATAAATAAGCAAACGTGATTCGTAAATTAGCTTTAGGCGCTTTGCACACGGAGCAACTTAAGTTGACGCAACTGGCAACTTTTTAAAAGTTTCCTGTAAAAGTTGCTAGTTGCCATAAAGTTGCCGGTTGCCGCAACTTTTTGGCAATTTGTAAGCAACTTTTTTAGCCGAGTTGCAGTGTTTCAAACTAAGCGGTATTACCATTAGATCTGGTGGATTGGGACCCCCATCTGGTGGGCAGAATTTGTATGTGTGAATTTTTTAGTTTTAGGTTGATGGTTTTCAAAAACAAAATTGAAATAAATTTACAATACTAACACTTTCAGTGTACTTATCCGTTAGATGACTGTAGTATGTAAAAAAAGAAAAAGTAATCGTACTGATAACGGTACAAGTTATTCAGGTCGACAAAAAAGAGGGTAAGAAACATCATTCTCTTAAAAAACAATCCTATTTAGTGAGCCCGAGTGGCTGTGGAGCAGGACTAGCATTTAGCCAAGCATTTTTGTCCGTGATATAATCATCTAACTTATAATAATGCTTGATTAGATAGTGTGCGTTTTATGCATGGTTTAAATTTTCTCTCATTTAGTTGGGAAATATCAAGAAGTATTTTATAATAGAATTTTACACATTACCCCAAAAAGAAGTGTTTACTTAGTGGGAAAAACCAATAAGTTAATGGCAACACTATGCCGGGCACAGGGCGAGGGAGGGAGGGTGTGAAATCGAATATTTGACAGTTGCTAGTTGCGGCAACTAGCAACTAAATAAGTTGCTAGTTGCCGCAACTGAAAACTGTTGCCGATTGCCGCAACTCGCAACTTGAGTTGCTCTGTGTGCGCACTCCAATTGAATTACATGTAAACAGCGAGTTGCCAGAAAGTTGCCAGTTGCCAGTTGCTGCAAAAGTTGCTCCGTGTGCAAAGCGCCTTACTCAACGTTTGTAAGCTTTGACGTTTTGGCGCCATATTTGCTACCGCCATTTTGTATGCTTAATGACATAACCTTAAAAAGCTTTAAAGCTGATTTTTGTTTTAGAATTTCTAATTCCAATTTAAAGAATATTAGGTAGTCTATCATCAATGTGGCTGAGTGCGCAAAACTACCAGAAGAACATAATATCGCCACTTGAGGAAGATTCAATGCCGTACAAAATCATTTTTTTTTTTCCATATAAACAGCATATTTTCAAAAAAAGAACACGGTTTTCGTGGAACCCTTCCAACTCTGACCTACAGAACGCAACACAGTATTTACAATTAATTCGTTACGTCACGACACCATGTTTGTCGCACGCCCATAGAGCACAACCGTGATTAGGGTAATGACGGGAAGCCGTGCTGCCATGGTTCCACGGTTTCCGCGAGAAACGGCCAGTCATCATCGACTACCATTATTACTGGGGTTTGCAACGTCATCGTTGACACCTGACGGGTTACGTCAGAATATGTCGGGGTACTGCTGCAGTTGAGTTTTTAAACGTGGTTAATATTTTTGGAATAGTTTGTATACAAGTTTTGTAGTGTTTGCTTTTGAGGAGCGAATAGCTATATTCCGAAACCACAAAATGTATCCTGTCACCGATTCAAAAATGCTTTTTTTTTTAAAGCTAGCTATGGAGGCTGTACTTTTGGCATGTCATTATAACCGAACGAAAGGAACAAACGTAAACGATATTTTAAGCAGACGGTGTACGGGGTGGAAGTTTATCATGTGAACATAGTGAACAGTACATTGTAGCCATAAAAATTTTCATCGGTAATTAAGATTTCATCGCCAGGGCAGTTTGCAGGGAATCCCGTTTGCAAGGTTATAGGGTAACACGGTATTTTTGTTGTTAACTACATATTAAATGCAACTCAAAGCATTTAAATCATCATCAGAAAATAATAACTTTATTAAGGTTTTTGTTGCCCATACTTTAGCGTTATTATTAAAATAACGTGTGATTGAGCGAGAACTGCGCTCAATAAAGATATTAAGTATTTTAGTCATTTACACATACCAGATGATGGTTTAATCGCTTCCTATTTGTTACTCGTGGGATTCTGTATACAAACGGATATAATTATAAGTTGCTACTCGTGTCAAAATTTGGCAAACAACCTGTGGTAAGGTGACAACTACAACTGTAGTAGGTAACAAGAGATCGAACTTAGTCCCTTTCAAATACTCAGTGCTGTTCTGTAGTCTTCCTTGAAGTGAGCTGTTAATCCATCAGCCGGTCTATTCTGTAAAAACCTCATTTGGTGAATTTAGGTGACGTGGTGAGCTGTTATTACAGCTAATGTTAATGATTAAAAGCTCACCATAAATTCATTTCACCTAAATCCACCGAAGAAGATTTGTACAGAATATAACACAGCTGAAATAATGCTATTTAACCCTGAAGTGGTCGACACGAAGAAGTAACTCCTGCCCCCGCAAAGTTGCGCTTGTTCATTGTCGCCGCATGGTTGTGTCAGGAGATGGTGGTTGACTCAGCGGTCTACATACGTAATACACGCAACCGCTCATGTGATTTCTTAGTGCGCAACCACTGCAGGGATAAAACATATGACAAACCGTACGGTTATCATCGACATAATTACGGCAATAGAAAGATAATCACAGTAAACAGCTAAATATCTAACAAAATACCGTTTCCCCAACTTTACGGCCGCTGTTCTACGAAAATGCGTATTTTTATTATTAAAAAACAATAACAAAATAAAACAATTAATTTAATCGTACGCTTTCCTCGTGGGAATACCGAATGAAATCAAAATTTTATTACTTAAAGATATGGACTTCACTTATCGATGTCCAACTTACGGATCTCGAAGATATGAGCAAAAATAGTGATTATTGCGATTAACTGATAAGCTGGAGGGAAATGGCGCTACCTTTATTTTGGTAAATAAATAAAGGAATGGAGGACACACAAATCGATTAGTTACTAAACAGCAGTAACAAGTTTGTGTAGGTAGGTACATCCAAAACTTATGCTTTGAATAAAGTAGCTTCCGCTTGCGCTACTATCCCGCAAGAACTGTACATTTTATTGAGTAAAAAGTAGCGTATATGCTATTCCAGAATGTAATTTATGTCTGTGCCAAATTTGATCCAGATCCACTCAGCCGTACTAGCGTGATTGAGCTACAAACATACTTCTATCTGAACTTTCGCATTTATAATAGTATTATAAGATTTAGGAGAAAACTTACTCAGCGTTGAAATAAAAAAAAATGACACTACTTCAAAAAGGGGGAGAAAATTTACGTGTTAAGGTTTATTTTGGCGAAACTCCAATTAAAAAAAAAACTGCAAAATAAGGTAAAATAAACATATCAAAGCCAAAAGTAGCATATTCTGCCCATTGTTACGATTGTTTTGAGTGTTTTCTATGAAAACGCGATGCAAATATCATCAAAAATGTAATACCTACGCCATTTTGTATAGGCCGATTCAAAATGGCGCGCTTTTTCGGTTAGTTACGTTATCTACGTAGGTATACCATGCGTCAGTATATTATCACTAACTATGTCGAGTAATCCTACTGTATATGTTGTGTTACGTAGGTAGTAGTACGTTACACTAGTGTAAACTATTAGATAATTTTGTAGTAGTTCGTAACGTACTTGTGTCGTCAAGTTGTTTCTGGCTGTCATGATCTGATTATGATTTGACTGAATGAAGGACAAAGTACCAAAGCAGAATACTTTATACGAATTCTATACTAAATTAGGTATAACTTTTATTGTTTTATGGCCATGATGTGAAAAAGTAATTCGTAGGTTGAGATTTGCTAAACGCATTCATAATAATGGAGAAGTGATCTTTTCTCTGGGAGATTCTTCTTATCTGTTGAGGGAAACCACCTTGTTTTTAGAAAGAAAAACATAACAAAGGCTTCAGAGAATTTTTAAGTTTGCCATAAATTAACCAAATTGTAAAGAGCCCTCCAGCTCTTTACCTCCAGGCCATTGTGTTGCAAAGACATGTCGATATAAAACACGACACACACTTTATTGTAAGCTTATTTATCGGTAAATTATTATTAAGCTGCCAATAAAGAAAAATCAGACATAAATTACAAAATAATTTTTCAAAAATGTTCTCGTTTTTTACACTCATATAAGTTGCGTGAACGTAATTCAAGTCGGTTGATTAATTTTAAACGCTCATAACCTAACCCTCAAACTGCCACAACTCCAATCGATTACCAACACAATCCTCTTACTTAGCAACAGTTTTCCAACAACACACCAGATAATAGGTACAGTTAAGCATCGCATTACGCCCGTCCTTGCCTGCTAGCTGTTAACACGACCGTCACGCAATGCTTATGAAAATCACAAACATGTCGCCGCTTGCGTCAAAGGAATATGTGTATGTTACTATTTCAATGTAATTGTATGATAAAATAAACTATAGGATACACTCTTGAGACTTGTCGAAGGCACCGTACACGAATGTGTAGACTTGGGAGGGTTAAACGGCTATACAGAAGTATGTTCGTGGTGATTGAGTTCATTACTTCATTCCTGAAAGCTGATTCTCCCGCCTAGCCAAGTACGCAGGAGATTTTCGTATTCTAGGGCAAGTGTGTGTGTAGATACAGGTGGTACCTCTTCCCTCACTCTCATAGTCCAATGGGACGGTAATGCAACACGACCGAGATCAGGCGCAGGACCATCAGCTTTACGCGCTTTCCGAGGCTCCGGGGTGTCACACCATAAACTTCCAATGACAATTTCCAAATAAATGGGATGGGTTTGATAGGTCGACCAAATAAACAAGAGGTTCAATTGACTTCAATCCTTACGTCATCGAAGATGATAAAAAGTCGTAATGACACTATGACTTCTAAAGTCACATTTTGACAGCAAATGTTTAAATCCTTGCTTACGACAAAAACACGACAACTTGTCAATCAAAAGCACGAGACTAGCATTCAAAACGATTCGCTTACGTTTCTATACGCTGTTGTTTTTCCATTGAAGGCTGCTATCACAATACTAGCAGCCATGAGAATCTATAACACATCAAAATGTTAATTTAGAAAAATTCGCGAACGCAAATCGCGATCTGTATTCTGAGCGCGCGCAGTTTCGCGACTCTTTTGCGTTCGCGTCCTAAATATATTATTTATTGTCGAAATGCCGCAATAGCAGGGTCAAGCGGATCATTTGAACATGCGCGTGCGGCTAATTATTGTATTTATTTATACTAATGGTCCTACACATTGTTTTTAGTGGTTTAATTTGATGATGGGTCATCGTTGCCAACTTTTTCCGTTGCGTGAAATTTTAAGCATTACTCACACCCGAACGCTCTTTCATTGTATGGCTAGTATAGTCATCTGTTAGTAGATAGATAGTAAACAATAAACCCTAATTCCACGCAATAGTCCTCCAAGGCTGGCCACGGAAAAGGTAGCAAGATGACCTGGAGGCGCACCGCGAACCAGCTCGTTCAAGGTAGCGTAAGAAAAGAAAACTTGGAAAGATTTGGGAGAGCTCTTTGGCCAGTAGTGGGAAATTACAGGCCGATTTAGAGATGCACTTATTAGTACACCCACATTTCGCCAGTTATGTTATTGTCCCATGTAAAAGGGGGCGAGCCTATTGCCATCAATCGGACACAAATCCAGACACCGAGGCTGCTACTGAGAAATTCCTGATGTACCCAAGACCTCATGCTCGACCACTAGACCGACGAGACAGTCAAAATATAAGGGAGTCATATTATTTCTAGAAAGAAATCGCTTTTCGAAATTTATCTATATCTTTTTTGGAAAAAGATATACTTAGATATATTTACAGACGATGGTTTAGGTCACTATCGAATCCATATAGGTCTATTTCAATGTGATAGTGACCCAATTTCAACAGCTGATTGTAAGTGCAACGTGATAACAGTTGTCGTTGATTGAAGATGTTTATCGAAGTGTAGAGATAACCTTTTTTAGTTGGTACCTACTTACCGTACTTATCTGATTTTTTAAATACGTTTTTCTTTTTAGGTGCTTGGCTAATAGGTGTTCGAAAGCTGATGTTTTTTTTTATTATGTAGTTTCTTGATGAATGAATTAAACTCTTTACATACAATATTATTAAATAAAAACTTTTTTACAAAACGGATTATCGCCTTCAACAACTACATACATAAACTCACGCTTTTTTCCCATGGGGGTAGGCAGAAACTACCGAACGCCACATGCTACGATCAAAAAACTACAAAATAATAAATAACTTTAGTTTTGGAAGTCGGTGGCTTTGGTTTTGTTTGTTGTTATTTAGGTACCTACTGCCACCGATTTCCAAAACTGTTTTTAATTGTATAATATTCACATACGTTAGTATACTTCAGCTTCGGAACAAGTTACAAACAAACATTCATGACATTTGCTACCTCTCATTTTTGTCGTTTTGGGCATTTGCCCGGCTGGACCTCCCTAAATCGGGCCCTGGACACTTGTAGGTACGTACTTATCGGGATTTATCATAAAAATGTATGAAAGTAGAACAATCACAATAAACCTGATTCTCAATAAGCGCAAAGCTTTTAAAGCGTCACGTGCGTGTAATAACGCTAATAACATTTTAGTATGTCATAACTAATAACCATTTACCTATTTAACAATATTTTACTTAATACATGGTTTATAATAGTGTATTTTGCACTCGGATGCAGTTTTATGTACTTATGTATGGCTTTATATTCCGTCTTGTCAAATTAAAAATATTGTACGGTCTTTAATTTAGACTTATTTTTTTAAGCTTTTGACGCAGACGAAATCGAAGTCGAGTGAAAAGCCGAATGAAAAGTAGCCTATGTCCTTTGTTGGGGTTCAAACTTACGCCGTACTATAGTTTAGTCGTGAAAGCGTAACAAACAGACACACAGAATTACTTCCGCATTAATAATATTAATATGGATGAGTGGAATGGAGTGTAAAGTAAAAATCTGTTTGTTAACCTGTGTTTTTTACACCCTACGACTCCTACGAGTATCTTTTTCAGGATTGCATATATGAAAGGGAAAAACAAAACCTTAATAAGATTATCTACATTTGGTCCGTCTGTCACAAAAGCATTTTATCCAGAATGAGGTAACACAATAAATAAAAATCATTTTCTAAAATGTATACCAACTTTTTCTTTACTAAAATGATTGTCATCACAAACAGATCCGCGGCCAAATCATAACTGCCTAGCGGCCATGTATTATAGGTACACATTGGCATAATTTGCCCGTAGCACATCGACTCACGCGCATGTGCGGCCGACAAGTGAGCCTTGACCGTTAATTCCCGTCAATACCAACACTGGCTTATGTAGATAGGTACTGTCATTTTTAGATCTATTCGTGTTTGTTACAATGGAGAAGAAATGCCTCTTCTTATTTGGAGAAGAACAATGATAACCACGCTTGCTCAATGTCCGGAGTTTAGAACCAAAGAAGAGTTAATAAATTATCGTCAGTATTTAAAAGTCCTGGAGATACTAGTTTTTACTACCCCGTGGTCTCGTGGTCGCATGCGCAGCTGCAGAGGGTGCAGGTGCAGCATGGGGTGCTAGGTTTGATTCCCAAGTTGGGCAAAGTGTTGTGAGGGTTTTTTGATTAGGAATTTTCCAATAGCAGTTTGGAAGTTGGTAGTGTGACACCTCCATGCCATAAAACGCATGTAAAACTGTTGGTCCTGCTCCAGATCCCTCCCTAGACGTGTCTGTCTGCTTTCCCATTTTATTATGACAATGAGGGAAGAGGGAATGCTGGAAAAATAAATATAGGTAATTAGATACATAGGCTAATATGTCAGAAATAAAATATAACCATAAAAAGTGGAAACACAGAACACGAATATCAAATGTTTGTACCGTGCAATCTTCGACATAATAACACATCAATTGACAACTTTACAATTGTATGTAAACAGCTATGGTCGTTACGTTGTCATCAGAAACAACGAATACATTATTTATGACGAATAGCCTGCGCCCGCGACTCAAACAAACTTTTAGCCTTACCGCATACGAACCACAAAACGCCGCCACCGAGTTGCGAACTATAGTTGTCTTACAGTATTTAAGAACGTACATAATTATAATTATAAATGAATAGATGGACTTGTTCAGATTCTAAACTTAAAACTTAGTTAGTTAGTTAGTTGGGGACTTAGTTTAGACTGTGAACGTTTCTAAAGTTACCAACATAATTCCCCAAGTAATAAGTAATTAAACACTTAAATTATTAAACATGAAATAAAAATAAAATAAAATAACTGGCGAAATATGGATGTACTGATGTACCTCTGCCTAACCCTTCGGGGATTACAGGCGTGATGTTATGATTAAACACTGCTACGTTCTAAGTACCAAGGGTACGACGTTTTCCCTTCAAGATCTCGCGTGTCACTTGCATGAGGCCAGTCAGTCTTACTAGACATTATTTTAATATCTGATATATCATGTGCATCTATCCATTTATGCATATATTATTTAATTAATGTATTCGTACAAAATAATGTAAACAAAATATTTTTAATTTGCCCCCGGTTTATAAAACGATAAATAGCACAAGTTCAGAGATGCCATTCAAGAGTTATTTATCTCTCGCTTTACCGAAGAAAAAGTCTAAGTAGCAACCCTGAACTTGATTTTGACTTATCAAAAAACTTTCAGCTTTCAATAGCTTTTTGATCACTCTGAGAATTGAATCTCAGGATTCGATTAAGTAATTTTTTGACCACTTGAGAACTAAAGCAATATACCTAGGCTATGAAGTAACGCAATATATCTCAACTACCCATCAAACACACTTACCATTCAATTGCATACACGTATTAAACACAAATAAAATCATTCAATCGAAACACATTTTCCCACCTATATTTCAACTCATGCGCGACCATCGACTCTGTATGCGTACACGCAGGCTAGGACGTGAGCAAGTACTCGGTACCACAGAATAGATAAGTATGGAAGGTTAGCTTCATACAAAGACACAGGTTTGTTCTTACGTCTTCGTATGAAGTGCGCCGCATCCCCGCCGTTGTGCCAGCCCGCGCTGCTGCCCGTAGTTTTAAATTCGCCCCCAAAATAATTGAGATCCAACCTGTCCCCCTGCTGTCTCCCCCCAGCGACGTCCGAAGCCAAGATCCGAACCCCACATGGGGTACCCTTAGAGTGTAGTCGCTCTAGTTTATAATTTTTTAAGCCCTGACACCACAGAAAATCCGATTAAGCATCCAACAACCAACAACAAGGTTGACCAGCGAGACAATCCGAAAAGAGCCATAATGTACAAAGAGCAAAAACAGTCGCATAGACACGTACGTACGGACGGTGCCCGCGGAGCTTTCAAACGAGAGTCGTGAGTGCACTTGCACAGATGTGTGCGTGCATTTTCGTTAATTAAATGGAGTCGACCTTCTGTATCTAATCTATTTTGTGTCTTAACTTTGGATCGAGGATAATCCAATGTTATGTATTACCCGTTATGTCGTGACGTCGTCTTGTTTTGATGTACGCTGTATATAATATTGTCCTTTGTTATGTAACTATTCCTCTCTATTTCTTATAACATTTAGTACTGTACAATTGTGCTTTTTTCTCATTAAATATTATAACAGTAGTACTATAACAAAAGCGTTTCAAGAGATTAGGCATCGTTGAAGATTTTTCCTATGAAATTACGAAAACTTTTAATGTGAAACATCTATCGGTGAACTTTGGGCGTAAGACTACAAACGGCATGACGATCTCTCATTTCGCTGCTTTTATTGATATTTATTGGTTTTTGGTTTTTATCTATACTAATAAGGTTTGTAAGCATGTAGGGGGTAATCTCTGGATCTACTGAACCGATTTTGAAAATTCTTTCGCAAATCGGAAGCTATGTTATCAGTGAGTGCTATAGGCTATATTTTATTATCAAAACATAACCGATCCGTAAGAAAAATCACTCAAACGATGTCGCGGGGAGACTGCTATTAAAATTACAAATTTGAATATTCATTGAGATGTTTTTGCTGGGCTGGGCGTCCCATGACGGCCAACTTTTTCTTTAAGGCTCCAAGCAAAATCCATAAATGTCTTTTGGGTATGCTAGCCTGCCTAGATATGTTTCTCAGATATATAAGTTGATACATACTCTATCTACCTATACTATGTAGTATAGATGTCTGAAAGATCTCAAACTAACAGTATTTTCTCATTGTTACAGCCCGCCTACGTTCAAGACATTGACGCCGACATCTCGCACCCAGCTGAAACAACAGTTGATGCGAGAACATGCGCAGGAGCAACTGCGCAGAGAGTCACTACAAGTAGGTAGCTTCTTCTTGTTGTTCTTTATCATCAGTGTGCCATCAAAGTATCATAATCTTTGGTGGTTTAGCAGTATAACCATCGTTATCAAAATATGTATATCATTAAGTTCTAGTCTCTATGAGTGAAATACTGAAGCACCCCGCTAGAACCATGGAATTTCAATCGGAAAACCATTCCATTGTCATGGAATTAACAACTTGTGAAAAAATTGCTTAAGGTTCAAATATACTATTTGATTTCCAAGATTAGCAACAAGCGAGTAGAACACAAACTAACTTAAATTTTGAAACGTAGTTTTTATTTATTCAAACTGTGATATTGTCTTCTTTATCTGTAAACTTCTTCTGTACATGTGTATGTCACCTAACTCCTCTTAAACGGCTGGAACGATTTTAATAAATTTTTTCAGGCAGGACATCAGTCAGGTCTACTAGAACTTGTAAAAACAAAAATATTTTATGAGGCGTACTAGTATATCTTACATGTACAAATAAGTGGATAAGATTACAAAGATATAACTAGTAGAACAGGTTACAGACTTGGCCCTTGGCAAAGGTTTTAAACCGCCGGGGAAACTCTGGGATAAGGAAAAAGCCATACAAAATATAATTTTCAAGGGTTCATAGACATCACTGACATTCATTTAAATAACCGGCTGCATGCTCAATGCAAGCATGAACGTTGCCCGTACGATTCCACGAAAGATATAAAATCACTAAGTGTATCATGCCGCTAGACTCCCACGCAGGTGCCCAGCCTGGGAAAACCTGGCCTATGGTGCTTCTAGATCATCGGTCACTGAACTGGTCTTCAGTGTACAGTAATGCAGTGATCTTAACCTTTTGACCGCCAAAAAAGCAAAATAAGTACGTGCCCTCGGCGCCAAGCTACGAATTCGAAACTTTATAATTGTTATTAGTTTTTGTCATTTTATGTTAATATAGATGGAAATACGATACCTCTTGGTAAGGCTGGTTGTCAGAACTTCGGGCTTCTGATGACCAGTAACGACTGTCAAAGATCAATGTAAGACAGCCGGGACCAACGGCTTAACGTGCTTTCCGAGGCACGGAGGAGTCTCGGTGTGTAAAGATCCCCATTCACGAATCAATCCCGGCAAGCGTAGCTTATTAACCTGATAGATCAACCCGCACGGCTGTTATTAATTAGCCACGAGCTCCTCAAAAGTTTCGTCTATCACTATTCCTGGCTAAACCTTGATCTACATCAACAACTACTGTTCCGTCTCCAATCCGCCAAGGTCAAATGTTTCAAGTAACAAGCTCTCAATTGTCTGGACAAACTAATTGAACGTATCACTGTATTTATTATGGTGCATTTGTCTTACGTCTACTTGTCATCTTACATCTAATCCTATTAGCGTATGTAGGTTTTCACAATATCTATACGAATCTTACAATGAAGCATGATGCCATATATTACAAAGGCACATTGACTGTTGGCTAGGCTAAAACCGATTGAAAGTTTATATTTAACTAACTTTTGTCCGTTACTTCGTCCGCGTAAATTTCGGATATCGCGGACGCAGTTTCATAAAAATTGGTTCAGTGCTCAGATGGACAGGCAGAGAGTTACTTTCGACATAATATAAAAACAAAAATATTTTCGCACTATCTTCAGAATCAAGAAATAGGCAATGAAAATTAACATATCAATGAAAATCCGTGAAACCAAACACGGAGCGCTAAAACACGATCCCTAACAAGTCAATCATTAATATGTACTTAGAAAGAAACTAAGTGAATTCAGCTGACATTACCTAACCAATCAGATGTTAAAAAGTTGCTAGTAAAGTCAAAGACAAATCATTTATTTCAATTAGGTCAATAAAAGGCGTTATCAAGAAAAAACCATTGAATCTAGTTGCCCCTCCTAAAAGATAGTTTCGTACCTATGGAGTAGGTAAGAAAATCCATACTTAGAGTAAGTAAAATCAATGTTTTACAATATATTTGTATGATTTTGTACCCAAATCATACACGTGAATACAAAGTAACTTGCACAGAAACTATTATCCATGCCTTCATTTCTAGTATTTTTGTCAAAGAAGTTCCTTTTCCTTCTCCGTTTCCTAGAGTCATCCTTTTGTTTTTTCTTTGTGGATAAAAACTTGTAATTTCTCCTATACCGCCAGACACGAAACAACTACTTAGGCCATTCTTAATAGCAATCAACTGCACAGCCGCTGCGCCAGCCGTGCCAAAGTGTTCCTATAAGAGAAAGTGTTATTTTTCATCTGCTAATGAAAATTGTTTGTTACCTTCAGGCACAACAAGCAGGCCAATCCAAGGACAATGAGGATAAGAAGAAGTCAAGTCCGGCGGAGGTGCCGCGGATCACGCCTCACGTTGAACTACCGCCACAAGTATTACAGGTCAGTACATCTTCATCATCTTTCAGAAGGGATGAATAAATATCCACAATAATTGCATATGAGACAGAAGCTGATAACTTCGGGCTTTGAATTGTGTTGTTGCTTGCTAGAGGGCATACCTTAGTCATCTTACTTAAGCATCATTAATAATATCACTGGCTGCTGTCGAGCAAAAGCCTATTCCTATGAGAGTAGCTTTGGTGAAAGAGCTTTCGGATGTGGATTCAATAGAGAACGTCAATTTACCAAGCTCAGCTTTTCTAATGATAATCTACTACTTTTTTCGACCTATATTGCCCCACTGCTAAGCAAAAGTTTTTCGCTTTTCCTGTATTAACCGTTTTTATTATTTTTCGTGGAGAAATCCTCATATAGAGGCGTGGGGTGTGTTGGACTTCTACAAAACCCCACAGTGTTCCTCCGACTATCTTTAGCTCAGGTCACCGAGGAAGATTTTTATAGTATAACACTGCAGCTGTTTAAGAAGCGGCTTGTTGAACCTCTGTTGGCTACGGCGACATATTATTATGTAAACGTGATAAATAATGGAAACTGTTACATATTTCAGGTGCGAACAGTTCTGGAGAACCCCACCAGGTATCACGTGATACAGAAGCAGAAGAGTCAAGTGCGCCAGTACCTCAGTGAATCATTTCAACCGCAGACGCAGGTACACTAACCACACCTTCCTTACTTTTAATATGACGTTCTTGATTTGTTATCTGAGGAGGTGTTCCTATGTATAATTAGACAAAGCATAAAAATGCTTAAGACCTTTCAACCACATCACAAACTTATCCAGATATTCCCTCGTCGTTCCAGGTGTCACCACGAAGTGCGCCGGCGCAATCAGCGCCCGAGCTGAGCACGCGGCGCGCATCCTCCCCGGAGCGGCCCTCCTCCTCCCTGCGATCGCCTGCCATGCCCTCTGCTAGTAATAACTCAGAGGTAAGCTACTCAATTGAAAAAAAACAATAAAGAAAAAAGAAAGGTAAAATGGCCACTGCGAAAATAAACATAAAAATATATTGGCACCTTCATTAATTGTTCACTTCTCCATGAGGCCCAAAAGCTATTTTCAATGTGAGGACTGTAGATAAGGTACCCTTGTGTGGCCATGACAAAATGTGGCTACTCTAGATTTGTCATTAATTAAACCAGGATTTATCATCAAAAAAATCTTTCATAGAGAAAAAATAATCTCATGACAGAAACGTTCAGCTCCTCTACAAAATATCGTAGAATATACATAGGTTATTTTGCGATGCCACTACATGAAATGGAGCTTCCAAAATTTGTTATTGGACGTCCCGACTTTGGCCAACCTGTAGATTTCGCTATTCCGTAAGAGCATCATCCACCGTACCTAACGCCTCTATCCTGTCCCGCAGGCCGACGAGTTCCTGGAGGACATCCTGTCGCTGGACGGGGGCGCGGGCCCGCTGTCGTCGTCGGGCCCCCCGTCAGGCGCCAGCTCGGTGGCCGGGGACTGCGCGCTGCTAACGGACTCCGACATGCACGCGCTCGCCAAGGACCGGCAGAAGAAGGATAATCATAATATGAGTGAGTTGTTCACTAGAACAAAGTAATCGAGAACTCAATAATAGGGTTGCTAGGTGTCTGGATAAAATCATACAAAGTCAGGGTTTTTTAGATAAATAAATAAATATATTTGGGACAACTCACACACGGCTATCTGATCCCAAGCTAAGCAGAGCTTGTGTTATGGTAACCAGACAACTGATATACATACTTATATAATTTATAAATACATACTTAACATATTATAGATAAATCACACCCAGACACAGAACTAACAATCATGCTCATCACACAAAGGTTGTCCTGGGTGGGAATCGAACCCACGACCTCCGGCTTAGCAGTCAGGGCCACTAACCACTAGACCAACAGGCCCGTCAAATGATCAGATGTTTGTCCAGCCAAATAAGCTGGTGTCCGGCCTGTCTGACTTTTCTTAGGCTTTTTATATTTAATTAATTAGAAGTTGAGTCGATTTCATAATAAATATAAGTAAATCGAAAAAAATAATACAATAATATTATACGTCAAGCAGTTTTCGCTATTTCGTGATGAGTAAGTGAGTGACTGAGTGATTTTTCGTAGTAGTAAATGCTTTAATTTACCAAATTCTCATCACATTACCCTCATTTCCAGTTGAAAGACGCCGCCGTTTCAACATAAACGATCGAATAAAGGAACTAGGCACCTTACTGCCGAAGACCAACGACCCCTTCTACGAGGTGATCCGGGACGTGCGCCCCAACAAGGGCACCATCCTCAAGAGCAGCGTGGACTACATCAAGTGCCTCCGGGACGAGGTGAACAGGCTGAAGCAGAGCGAGCAGAGGAGGAAGCAGATCGAGATACATAATAGGAAGCTTATGTTGAGAATACAGGTTAGATTTTGCAAGCTTTTATTTATTTTCGATGTCCAGGGGCGGATTCAGGATTGTCAATGGGGGGGAACTTGATCAGGTTTGTTTTATGCAAGTTACATTTTAACTTGAGGACAATTGTACCCTAGGTAGGGTAATGCTTGCAAAACAGTTTAATTAGAATAATATTATATAAAGTTCACACTCTTTCCAACAAAAATTGACTTCTTGACAATCCAAAAGTGCCTTTAAATGGTCTAATAATGATCATCATGTCTAATGGTCATCTTTAAAAAATCCCACAACGAAATAACATTTACTAAACATAATTTTCCTCTTTCCTCTAGGAGCTGGAGCGCCTAGCACGCGTGCACGGGCTGTGCGTGTCGCCGGGCGAGGGCGCGTGGTCGCCGCACACGGACGACTCGGGCGTGGAGTCCGCCGCCGAGCCCGCGCCCGACCCGCCCGCGCCCGCCAGCCGCCCCGACCCGCCGCCCGCGCCGCCCGCTCCGCCTGCACCGGTCATTACCACAGAGGTGCTAAAACACACCATTTGACAGTTAAATTGATATTGCCGTGAGGAAACCCCCTTTGAGGTTTTACCCCCTCTACGCCCTTTATCTCGCGTGTATTAGTAGTAGTAGTAATAAGTGTTATTGTGACAGGAGCTGGTGCTGCCCAAGACGGAGCCGGCGTCGCTGATGGAGTTCGGCGAGCAGCCCCCCGACCTGCTGCGCGACATGCCGGCCGCGTGCCTGTCGGCGCTGCACGCGCTCGGTACGCCCCCCCACTGCCTCGCCCTTGGTACTCACACATTACTACGCACTTATTGCTTATGTCCTGCAGGCGAGACCATATTCATAAAACATTTCGTTTTTGTTAAAATAGAGTAAAATAACAAAATCAGAAAAAGTAATCTATAATCTAAAATATATAAAGTGAAATGTACACAAGTACATAATTACCACCCATCCATTATTATTGTAAATACCCACTACCATTGTAAATGATCGGCTGCCCTTTATTTTAAATTGTATTTTTATAGTTCAATCATTTGGTAGTTAAACCTTGAAAGCTTTCCAGGAGTTTTGGCAAAATGGCGCCTAATAGCAGTTTTTTTATACTTTCCGACTCAGCTTACTTCAGTAAAGAAAATGTTTTCGTAAAATCAGTAGGCCATAATCAAAACAATAATAATACTAACTTTAGTTAGTTAAAAAACTTAGTTTTTTTAGTTGACCAACCAAAACATCGCGAAAATAATCCATCCGTCCATAGCATTATCTAAATAGTCAAAATGTACAGGTGATTGTTTATTTCGAGAAACCTGAAAGGGGTCAAATGGTACTCATCATTATGAACAACTTTTACTATAGTACCAAGCTGCCTGAAAATATCAGCTGTTCCATACATCATGATCGTGTTGTAAACCTTTTTGTAGCGAACAGCTGTATTTTTACAAAGACCTCTTTTCAGGTTTCTGGTAAATTAACAATCAATCTATACAAATTAGCTGATTAGTATTTCGCAATTTCTTATTCAAACATTTTCCCTAAAAACAAAGCTTGTACACATTGTCTATGAATAAAATTATAACCACAAACAATTTTACCCACAGATGGACTAAAGCTGGGCTCGTGTTCGCCGCTCAGTCGAGACGAGGGCCTGTCGCTGGGCTGCCTGGAGCCCGACCTGTGCCTGGAGCCTGTGCCTGACCATCTGTTCAACCATAAAGACATTAAGGTACTTATAACATAACTGTTTCATCGCTATGTGGAGCTTAAATATACAAATATTATAAAGAGGTAAAGTTTGTATGGTTGTAAGGGATAACCTCCGTACCTACTGAACCGATTTTGAAAATTCTTTTGCAAATTGGAAGCACGTTATCACTGAGTGCCATAGGCTATATGGGAGAGTGCTAGAAAATTATAAAGTGTTTGTTTTAAATATCAAAATAACAACTTTTAACTTAGCACAGCAATTTTTAAATTTTTTGTCTGTCTGTTAGTTCCGACTAATCTCAGAAACTAGGATAGCGTGGAAGTCAAAGATTCTCTTAAATCCATTCTTAGCTGACTTGTAAACAATTTTATTATTAATCTTCATTAAATTAGTTGAGGTTTTTATCCCTTTGAATACGCTAACCCATGAAGCAAATCTAATCATTTGCTTCATGGGTTGGCATAAATTAAAAGGGGATCTTAACCAATAAAGTAAACCAACTCACAGAATCATCACACAACTTCAACTAACAACGATTGTTTCACCACAGATGCGACTATCGCCGACTCCTAACCTCCTGAGCAACGAGGACAGCGACGCGGTGCTGAACCTGGCGCAGATAGAGGACCTCATGGACGACGACTCGCACAACCCTGTCACACAAGGTAACGCGGCACTTCATCGTCATGTCGATGTCCACTGGCATATTTTCTCTGAGTAGAAGACTACTCAGAGAAAATATTTAAACGCACACGATTTGCTTTAGTGGCAAATTATTTAATTTTTCGAAAGCCATCCTGTTCTAATGAACGTAATCTTAAGTTTTTATCAATAAAATATATCCTTGCTCCTTCCTACAATCGTAAGTATGCCAATCGATGTACAAAATAACGAAGACAAAAAAAAAATACACTTAACTAAAAAATTCTGCAGTATCATGAGTGCGTTTACCTACTCACATATTATACGGACAACCAAACTCCGAGTATGGTGTAACTGCCTATTACTAATGTATAATGTTGTTGTTTGTCCAGGGGATCCCATGTTATGCTCGTCGCCGACCTCGCAGCTGTGTCTCAGTAACGTGGTGGCCGAGGCGGCGGACAGAACCATCGCGTCCATGCTACACGATGACTCTGCCTCCTTCCACAATGCAGGTAAAAACTCACTACATTTATTATGTCTGTAAAACCATAAAAAGCCCTTTTTGCAGAGAGAAAAAGTCTTAAAACATCGTTAAAACAATGTAAAATCTGTCCACAGGTTCATCATCACTCATGTCAGAAAGCGCGCTAGGTCTGGGCGGAGGCCTCTCCCTCACAGAGGGCTGCCTGCCTTCTCTCTTGCTGGGAGGACCTCATCATCACGCCCCACACTCTCCGCACTCGCATCCCAGGCAACATTGCTTCGATATGGACCTCGGAGCATAGCGACATCTAACGGAGATGAGGCAAAGTTGTCAGGTTTAAAACAGCGCCATCTATTGTACTGCGTTTTAAACATTTTGCTTGATCAGAGTTGAGACAGTGAAAATACAGTTTTGCGAGAAATATATAAATTACATTGACAATTAATAAACCTATTGTGAAATGAGTGAGGCGTATCTCATATAAATGAGTTATCTACTAAAAAGACAATCAGTAAACTTATTCCCAAGTAGTTACACTTAATATCATGAGATGGCGCTGTACACAATCTCCGTTGAACAAAAAATGGAGAAGAATTTAGTAGAATTTCTTGGCTAAGAGTATTGGTAGCTTTTTAAAAAACATCATTATGAAACATAATTTAGAGATCTCTTCCATAAGTTTGAATGAAAAAGACGGGTATGAGTGCCTTATCGAATAAGATTCTCATTAAGACAAGAACGAACTGAAATATGCACGCAGTGTTCCGTACCTACCACTATTGTTCCTATTCGCATATCCACTTAGAAATAAGACATTTTAACACACACATTGTACACTTTTGCAAGTGTTTTCTTTCAACTTTTTTAGGTGCGGAACCCAAATCGATGTTTTCTAGTGATGATGTGTTCAATACCAGACATAAGTAGGAGAATGAACGGAACGCGTTAAATTATTATAAGGTTTTATAGTAAACGTTGAAATGTCTTTGACGAATGATATTACGAAAAAAAAATCGTATGAAAATATTTTTTCATAATCTGATGTAAGAAAAAGTGACATGTATGTACTATATTTTTTATCTATTTTGAGATATAAATGGAATTCTTAATTCATAACATTTTATACAAAAATCTTTAAATACTAATATCACTTTTGACTTATGTCAGATATTTCAATGGTTCTCAAAGTTTTTCAAACCCCCCTTTTTTAAGGGACATTTATTTGAAAAGCTAAAGAATTCGAACGAAGTACGTAAACGAACGTACATATTTACACAAATCGCGACACAACAGAATCCCAGTTGATCGAAAGCCAAAGAGTTCATTATAAATCGATAAAAGATAGATACTTTACTATCTTTTCTAACGTATCAACCTCTTGATTACTGCTGGACTGTAGAATTTGAAAATATTTTCTTATTCCTGTGTCCGAAATAGAGTAAAATGCGATAAACTTACGAAAACGAGATGTCTCAAATGGAAACTATTTACTTAACTAAAAACAACTGGGTTTTAGCAACTGTTAAATACGAATTTTTGAATGAGAAATAGTTCTAACCCAATTAAAAACTAGACGTGACGTAACTATACTACAGCTCTTAGGCCTTTCAGGTTTTAGAACTTTCCAAGCTGCAAGTCCATGCCTATTACATATTTTTCATTTTCTTTATAAGTCCAGCAGTATGTAAATACAAAATATTTAATATTATAGTAAAAATTCTCCATTATTAGTTTAGGTTTATTTTCTAGAACGATGTGATTGAGTAGTTACCGACTCACTGTATAGTTATTATTAAATACTTTTTATTATAAAGCGTTTCATTGTTACGAATAGCCATATTGTCTATCTGGCGTGATCAAAACACCGCCAGATTTGGGGGCGATATGCCCGTAAAGTTTGAGAATCGGTGGCAAAGTAAACTGTATATAAAAAAATGTTTTTAGTGTAAATTGCTGCAGCTGGTTTATATTATAACTTGTTTAAATGTTATTTACAGTTTTATCTTCTATTTGCTTAAACATAAGTAAAAAATAATAGGACTTTGAAATGAGAGACTTAAAAAATAAGTCATCGTGATTTAAATACCACTGGGTTTGAAAAGTTGTCACTTTACTAAGTAAAATGAGATTCTTTTTAATATGAGACGCAAAAACTTTGGTACAGTCAACTAAAGAGATAGGAATGCAGAATCGTCAGATATAGTTGGAAGTTTTCTGAAACCAATGGTTGTTTTTAAATGTAATTTAATTTAAACAGTAGATAATAAACAGTTCATTAATTAGGTTAAGTTACAATTGAAGACATTCATCGGTATCTAAACTATATCTGATGACCCTAGATACTAATTTCTTTTGTTGACTGTACATGAAAAAGATTTAGGCCAATATTCCTCAAAGATTAAATAAAAATGTTCAGTAAAAGAAGACATAATTATGTAAATAAACAAAATAATTATATACAAAAGTCTAAAGACGCAAGATCGCCTTCACATACTTACATTACATAATAAAACAAGTATTATATTATATACTATTGTAGATAGAGGTGCTATATTTTTTGATAAACACTTTAATGTTATACGAAACTGGGATATTACAACTAAAGGACCATATTTTTTGTACAGAATAAATCATGTGATACAAACTATATTTTTAGATGATATTTATTTAGATATTATACAATGTATATTTTATTTTTTTGTATAAAATAAAGTTAGCGGTTATTTCACAAAGTGCCTTGCTTTTTAGCCAATTTAGTAGAAAAAGCTTGATTTTTTTCTTAAAAAAAAATGTACATAGATTTTGTTAAAAATCTAACACTGGTTATGAATACACTATGTATATGTTAAGTTTTAATGATGAATTTACCATATTTCATTATATTATGATATTTTTGAGACTGTGTGACTATCGATCGACTATCATTGAGTTGGAAAATCGACAATTTATTTAAACAGCTGCAATATTTCATTAAATCTGATAAAAAATAATAATAGTCGATATAGTCAACTTAGTCGTTCTCCGACTATAAACAAAACACACTGAAAGGGTTGCCAGCACCATCCTCCCAAAAAAAAAAAACTTTAGAAAATCTCAAAAAATTGAGCAAAAATATTTTCTTCGATTTTTTAAAATGGCAATAATTTCCAGTTGTTAAGAATTACGAACAAATGTATTTCCTTATGTTATAAGAAAGAGATGATGCGAATCAGTGAACTTAATCACTTATTGTTAGTTAATAATGATCGTTTTTGTTAATATAATATTATTATGATCGTGCGCATGTTATTATGTATGTATCATGTTGTTCGCTCGAAATAGACGCTATAGTTTAGTTAAATGACTATTTATTATTTAGTGTTGTGTTTTTATCTTTCTTTTAGACAGATTTTTCAGATAAATTATTATGTTTATTGTATTTTAAACTTTGTTGACAGAAATCTTTAAATAGCTACATAATTTTTGTTAAAATATAGGTGCTTATGTCTTCGTAATATTGAGACGACATTATTATTTTTGATTCGTTTATTTCATTTCAAAATAAAGCAAACAAAAATTTGTTAATAATTATGACTTAAAGCAATATCGACGTCAATTATATTAATTGATAATCCTCAAAATGGCTAAAGATTTTGAGATGAAATAAATTTAAATTAACTTAAAATTCGCCTATGAAGGCGTTGAGCCGTAGTCGAGCGAAACACGAAAACAAGATTATATTGTATGAATGTTATTTTATTGTATGAGATTAAAAAATGTTGAAGTACAAAAAGTGAATAACAATGAATTTACGAGTATTATTCGTCTTTTATTGTTACGTATATACCTGCACCATATCTAGACTACCTATTAGTTGATGAGCCTACTAAGTATAAATATACTATAAGGTTACTTATAAACTTTTCTTATTAAGTAGTTACACATATCATAACATCACGCCTGTAATCCCTGAAGGGTTAGGCAGAGGTGTATCCATTAGTCACATTTCGCCAGTTATGTTTTTAGTCCCATGTAATAGGGGGCAAGCCTATTGCCATCAACCGGGCACAATTCCAGACTCCGAGGCTGCTACTGAGAAATTCCTGATGGAAAAACCCAATATCACTTTGCCCGACCTGGGAATCGAACCCAAGACCTCATGCACAGCAGTCGCGCTTGCGACCATTAGACCAACGAGGCAGTAGTTAGTTAATAACAAAACACTGAATCCTATCCTACTAATAAAAAATAATAAAATACGAAAGTTTGTGAGGATGGATGGATGTTTGTAACTCAATTTCGCCAGAACGGCTGAACGGGCCTGGGTAAAATTTGGCACAGAGATAGATTATAGTCTCGAATAGCACATAGGCTGCTTCGTTCTAAATGAACGGTTCCCGTTTGATAATTTATTAAGTTGAGCACAGACAAAGACGCGGGCGGAAGCTAATGGTAATATAAGTAAATACTTCCATAGATACACAACTAACATAATGTATTGCAAAATAAAAATTGCAGAATGAAACTGACCTAGTACAACAGTGCCCTACATCCCGTACGCCCCGCGCCCCGCATCCCGCGCCCCTTCTCAATATAATCAATACGCAGTTTGACCATGCAAAAACCCTTATTAATTCAAAATGTCGCTTGCATAAAAACTATCGTTAATTCTATTCGGCACACTCTTGCGCACACAATAGACGAGACCTGCGCAAAACGTATTTCCCCCAAAAATTGAACTTGGCAACAATTATTTTTATTCATTCAAGCTGGCAATACAATGTAGCGTTTCAAATTTCGAACGAAATTTGCGTTTTTGCATAAAATGGTGCGCGGCCGGCGCGTGCGCCATTAAAAAGCGCGGTGACCATGCAACTTGCATACATATCAGGATATTCTTGTAGTGGATACATTAAGTATTTCAAAATCAGTATGCCCTGCCCTACCTATAAAAAAAAATAAGTTTAAACAATCTTGTAACAGCCTTAAGACACAGTCTTAAGATCGACTTCATTAGAATTAGAATTCTGGTTGAGAACTTCACCAGAATTCACCAAGAGAGATTAAATTTTTTTTTTTTATAACTTATTTAACAATAACAGTTCAATGAACATCCTCAAATTATGATTAGAATAGTTTTAAAATCCGTTTTTTAAGCCATCGGGGCTTAAAAAACGGATTTTAAAACTATGAAAACTATAAAAACTTTGGGTTATTATAAGTTTGACGTGTCTGTGTGTTTGTTTGTCTGTGGCATCGTAGCTCCTGAAATAATGAACCGGTTTCGATTCTGTTTAATGAAAATCGGTCCAAGATGGGCGCTGGGTTTTATGCTGGAGTTCCTTCGTAATAAGCATATCAGTAACAATTCTGCAAAGTTTGCTTCATTCCGGGCAATAGACATTCCTTGTAACCCCCAGCCTTATGGTCACCGTATGCCCCATTGTAAATAGCCTATATTGTTTGTTGCACCCGATTGATAAAAGCGATACAGTTTCCCAGTTTTTTTACACAAAAATTTAAATGAATTCCACCATTCGTAATAATAATCCCGACATTTGCATGAGTTCGGATCATGTTAACTGCTATTTCAGTTTATGGGTACCGCGGGAATCGATAAAATGCATTGAAAATATTTTAGAGGGGTTGCTTTAATTGTAATACTTTGAAAACTGACCGATTTGGCCACAGTTTTTTTTTGAGGTGTAGATATTTAATATTTAGCGAAATTATAATAAAAAGCTAAAATAATCTTTGCATCTGCAATGTCATGCAGGCATCGCGGACGTAGGTACGTATGCCTGTGTCACAAATTTTCTGGTTGTAGGAAAACTAGCTTCTGACCGAATGCACTACTCAGATTTTAGCATTTGATGTGAAAATGCAGGCTCGGCCGCCGTCGGCAAGCACCGTGACCCAAACCTTGGAGATCTTTGATTCTGTTTTATCTACATTCGCCACCTTAGCAATAACAGGAGAATAACCGCTATGCTACCATGAGCCGGCGCGGCCGTACACAGCCCCGTGCTGCGGCACCACTCACAGCGCGTGGTGTTTTATGGTGGTGGCGCTGCGCCATAGTAAAGTATCCACGCCCTGGGTACATCTCTGTCTAACCCTTCGGGGATTACAGGCGTGATGTTTTATGTTTTAAGTACGGAACTCTTGGCGTGCGAGTCCGACATGCAGTAAAACCTTGATCACATCATTTATTTATATATTTAAACTTTATGCAACAAAAATACAAAGGCGGTCTTAATGCCTCATTGCTCCCAGACAAACGCCACCTCCTCCTTTGAGGTCTCAGACCTACTTCCACCACCCCTAGTCTATGCTCTACACATGCTCCTGACATTGACGTTTAACACATTTGACCATTGACGAAAACTAAAAGAACACAGAACGAATATGTATTAAAATCGAGCTAAGCCAATAATGATGATGGCGCATACGACCCCGATTCCGCCCCATGGGCTCTCTGAAATAGTAAAAGCTCCTCCAGTTGCTGAAGTTGTACCAGAGGTGGCTGTAGATACCAAAGAGGTACAGATTAATGTCTTTCAAAGATTACGATTTAGCTCTGCACGGTGGTAGTTAGGGGTTTATTAGTAGACGATGGGGCTTCTAGACTAGATTTAGGAGATAGACGGCTTAGCCAAGCCATGGCATTGCGGATAGAAACTGGATATGGCATGCACAGAAGCGTGGAGAAGAGGTCCACATCCATCAGTAGATGATGCCGGGCTATAGACCTTGGTGATTAAAGCTCTAAAAAGCACTTAATGCATTGGTGACTTTAGGATGTTTTTAATATGTAGCTGTCTTATGTTCTTTATCTGGTTACTGAGTCTCTAAGCACGCGCGTAGTTAACGTAACGATTTTTATGTTAAAAGTATCCGTTTCCCACATAATCTCTCTCTTTCAATTTTTTTAAATAAATTATAAGCCTATGTAAAAATTAAAACAAAAATCGGTTCAGTAGTTTTGAAAGCTATTCGGTACAAACAAACAAAAAAAATGTTTCCTCTTTATAATAAGAGATGTATCTCGGGACCCTGAGGTACCACGACGTGAGCTATTTTCGTCTTATATGGATGAAACAGAAAGGGATTCCCGTTTCCTTCATTTCAAATCGGTGCCTTTATCAATCATTTGCGTCAGTAAGTAGGTATAGGCTGTGGTTATAAATAATTTAAATAAGGTAAGCACCTAAGTCGTCTCTGTCAAGTATTGACGTCAGAACAAAGAATAATGTTCATCTCGCGATCTAAATATAGGAATGTATCATTTACTTTGAAATTGACTAGCTTCTGCCCGCGATTTTGTCCGTATGGAAGACGTGAGCGTGATAAAACATAGCCTATGACATTTGACAATTGCGTAGCTTTGTATAAGTGAAAGAATTTTTGTATTTGGACTTAGATTAGGTACCAATAAATTACAAATAAACAATTTTAATATTACCAATAAGTAAATATTTATAGTAGTTTAGTAGTGTAGTAGTGTAGTGTATCAATAGTAGTTTTCCCGCAACGTAATGATTTTGTCTTGGTAGAGATAAACTACTATAACTTAACGCTCCCCTCCATAATACCATTTCAATGTGTGTAGTCACATTCGTATGAAAGAGCTTGTATGTAGTTATAAGTAATCGTCTTCAGTAGCAGGCTAGGATATTTGTTTGTCAACTAATCATAGATAGCCGACCGCGCAAGACAACGCACCTGTCATTTTCATAGAGAATGTCAGTGCAGCGCCATACTAATAAAAATGATTAATTTTTGGCGCCACTAGTCGAGCAACAAATCACTGTTTTTTTTTTGTTTCGAGAGGCGTCTCAATACGCACACATACGTTGTGAGTCTTTTTAATAATATTACAAACACTTTTAAACGTTTTGAATTGTGGAAGGGCGCGTCATGTTACTGTAGTTTATCTCTACTACTACCACTACCATCAATTAAGATTGTTTTTATTTCATTAGAATCAAAAATGTCTGATTTACAATTGTGTGAACAAAACTTGTAAAATACCTCGAATCTATGAACATCATGATCATTCTTTTTAAAAATTATTTTGAAACAAAAAACATTTTTATTCTTTAAGTTTAACTTTATGTTTTGATACCTACCTACTACTGAGGGCAACTCGTTCTGCCACGGGACATAAACTATAGTAGTCTTTACACAGGACAAGACCAACAGAGTAGCTAGCTTATGTTACAGGGAAGGTACAACAGAAACCCATGCATTCTACCTTATTTCAACAAAGTTACCCCTTCCAGCCAACGGCGCCAGATCTGCACTTACTCCACGACCTATTGCCACTAGATCGACTGCTCATCACGAAGAAACTGCGAGTGAGGAACGTGATATTCCTCAAAGGAAAGAGGAACAGATACTTGGTCAGGACATCAGATGAGAACTTGGTTTATACCATTGAAGAGGAAAACAGGTAAGTTATAAATGATTTTTCTAACAAGAGAAAAGCAAAATTTCATGTAAAACACCACAAACACTGATTTGCACTATTGTTATGTATACTTTTCTAATTTACGCACGCCCATAGATCCCAAAAGATGCCTAACCACTGAAAGCACAGCGTAGGATCAATGGTTAAAACCATCTGCACCTGGTTCTGATCTGGTCCTGCGCCTGATCTCTTCCCGGTCGTGTCGGACTGCCGTCCCATCGGTCTATGAGAGACAGGAAAGTGGGAGTGAAACTTGGCTAGTCTCCAATTATAACCTGTAGTTAATATTGTTACGTTTTCAATTGTTGCGTTATGCTTTCTGTGTCATCACAAGCAGCTGGTGGGCAGGCTACTTCTGCTACGGTCTGCGTCCCCTGCAGCTCACCGTCACAAACACCCAGGGGTCCGAGGTCATGAGGATACAGCGGCCCTACGCCTGCACGAGCCGCGTCCTCCCGTGCCAGCTGCAGCGCCTGGAGGTCTACTCGCCCCCTGAACAGCTGCTCGGCAGCGTGGAACAGCAGTGGTCCGCTGTCAAACCTATCTATCTTGTTAAGAATGCAGATGGTGATCACAAGTTCTGGATTCGCGGTAAGTTGATAGGAAAATGGAAAGAGATTCTTGAATGGAGATGTTCTATGCTGCTGTCACGAACGAAATTGTTTTCTGTATCAAGAGTGTAATGAAGGATTTAAAGCTTCACTTACGCCATGGTCATTTTTTGTGTTAATAGGAGACTTCAGGAGACTATTCTATTCAGGACTATTCAGGAGAGTTTTTAGAATTTTCCAAACTATGGTTAAAAAACTGGTCAAGTGCGACTTGGACTCACACACGAAGTGTTCTGTACTACTGCGCAATAGTTAACATTATATCCAAAAAAAGCACGTATAATTATTATTTGATGGTAATAGCAAACATAATAGCAATACAAAATTTCAAGTGTCTATCTATTTCGGTTCCAGAGATACAGCCATGTGTCTGATGGACGGACAGACAGACATACAGATAGCAGCTCAGTTACTTACAATGATAGTAAATACTTGGTCGGCTTGGTATTTCTTTCGACACTTTTAAAACTGGAGCGCAGTTATTTTTCCTCTACCGTCATTTGAAAGTATTCACAGCATACCTATATCTTACAACTCCATCTGACCCTTGCCTTCCCTCCAGGTCCATTCATGACGCTCAGCTGCTTCTGTGACGTCCAGTTCGAGATCATGCGAGCAGACGGCACACCAGTTGGCGCCACCTGCAAGCGCTGGCAGGGGCTCAAGCATGCGCTGTTCTTCGCACCTGTTCAGGATAAGTTAGTTGGCCTTTCCGATTTATTTCGTAGGAATCTAGATTTAGCTTAATCTCGATCTAGATCTTTGTGATTGATTAAACGAAAATTGCAGTAAAATTCAGAAATTAATGTTCTGTTATTACATAGGTTGTCTTTTGTGACATGAATAACATTTACTGTAGGACCGACTCTAAAATATATGAAAAAAATAAATCAAACTATTCTATAACTTTAATCCCTAGTAAATTAAAACTCAGCAAGTAGCTTTAAGAAGAGGCATCAGCATCCTCCGTTTCCTTTCAGCCTCAGACACAAGTTTCCCTGTTCACCACCTTCTTATATAATATTAAAATTAGATTTAACTTTATATAACAAACAAGCTAGGTACTATAATTTTAAAAATTAAAAAACACGACTGCAAAAATTGCACATGTTTGTACTTTGTTTACTCGTCAGTTCTTTTTACGACGTTTTTTAATTACAGTGTTATATATTTTTTAAATCTACTTATCAAATTCTAGACGATAAACATAGACACGACCAGATTCATTAAAAAAAATAATTGAGGCTGGTATTAATTTACGTTTTAAAGTGACCACACAGGATTCTTTTTATTTTTATCTAGTGTTGTCCTGTGTTACTCGGAACGATGCAAGGATTGTAACGATACCCCATACATCTAAATCGGTTCAGGCGTTTAAAAGTTATGGTGGAATAAAGAATCTCACATACATACATACTTTTACGGTATCGTAAGGTCAGTCTCTCGAGACCCAACCCAAGGCCTCTACGGGTCGTTCCTTCGAGTCTCGAGCAAAGGCTTCCTAGGGTCAGTTCCTCGAGTCTCGACCTAAGATGTCCAGGGGTCAGTTTTCCAAGGCCATAGCTATATTTCCACGACGTTCCTTCCAGCTTCGGCGTAGCATTCGAGAGCAACCTGACGGTGGAGGAGAAGGGCCTGCTCCTGGCGGCCACCCTGCTCATGGACTTCATGTACTACGACGCATGATGTCTTATATAATACAATGTGCACAAGTCACTTACAAGCTGTTTTATTTATTTTAAATGCCTTTAGTACTGTCACCCGTTGACGCGGGTTTTTGTACCGGAATTAACTATCTACGTTATTGGAACACTTTTTTAATTATTATTTCGTATACCTAAATAACTTAAGTGTGTACTACAAATTCCTTTCAAAGCATAGTATTTCTATACAGACTATAAAATCATCTAACTGCACTACACTAAGTATATATTACAAAGTAAACTTTTATAAATCTCATTACAAAAATCGCCATTTTCAATTAACAATTTTATGTACCTAGTTGACATTTCCAATAATAATTTACTTAACATTAAATCTTTGAACAACACCCATAAAATCCATAAATAATAAAAATCCAAAGCCATAAAATACATTAAAAAAATATTGCCACACGATTTTGAACCCTACGGTATTTACATATCGCTTAATTTGACTTAAAAAAGAAACACTCGGACATTAATATTGAAATGAGGGGACATCGTTCCGTTATAGTTTAAATGCATTTCTCCATTTTGCACACGAAAACGACAAAATTCCCCTAAAAATGTCGTATTTCCCCTATTTGCATTGTTAACTTTTTTTCTCGGCAGATGTCCGAACGTAATGGCGCGAAATTTTGACAGCGCGCATAATTTTTGGCGCGAAATAAAACTTGCAAAAAAAACTAAATTACAAGGAATTTACCCAACCCTTTTTTCCGAAGGATTGAATTCAATTAAGCAAAAAAAAACGAGTAATAAAAGGGTGCTTTTACAGAAATAGGGAAAAATATATGTAGGTCACTGTGCTATAGTGAATTAAAAGTTTTTTTCCCAAATATAAAAGCGTGGCTTGCGCATGTCTCTTTTTTCCTAAAGAAGCAAGGGTTTAAAAATCACAATAGCTTTTTATAAAATGATTTAGAGAACTTTTTCGCGGCAGATTTGTGAAATTACATTTTTTTTAGGAAAAAATTGTATTTTTTACTGTTTTGTAAATAAAAAGGTCGTAGGGCCGCGTGTCGGAGTGAAGTCGTGTGATTGATCGTACACCTATTGTTATTTTTTAATAAAAATAAATGAGGATGTAGGTTGAGATTGATTCTGATCTGGCGACCATTTTATACGGGCGTCGGATTTGATAAAAATGAATTGAGTTTTTAAATTAATTTTCGTTTAACATATTATTATAATGTATAAGAATAATATGGTCTAAATAAAATGAGGTAAATCTGGACTTTTATGGGTGGCCCAAATAACGACGTCCTAAAGAAAATTTTGGAAGCCTCTCTTCTGGGGCTAAAAAATTCGTCTAGCTCCTAAGCCGCAAGATGATCCGATGCAAGGAAGATATTAAAAAATATATAGACATTAGCTTTTGCCCGCGACTTCGTTCGCGTAAATGTTGGTTATGGGGGACGCCGACATAAAAAATAGCCTTTCCTTTGTTGGAGTCCAAACTTACTCCGTACCAAAATTCATCAAAATCGGTTCTGTGGTTTAGTCGTGAAAGCGTAACAGACAAGCAGTAGTATGCATGGCGAAGGTAGTCTAGAAACATGTACCTACTGAATCCACAGTAAAATAATGTGTCACGATGACACTTCCACCTGAGTTCCACTCGTATATACACACACTCATCGCCAGCGCCATCTACGTACCTCTAATTAACACAAACATAATGACGTCAGTACCACATGAGTCGTGCGAGAACATTATCAGTACAAACCTTTAATGACGTTCAAATCTGCGGTTTGTCATCGTCATTCAGTGTTATGATAAACAGCGGACAGGCAGCAGGTGTGCCTACCTGACCTACCAATTATACATCAAGCGAATACAGGGCTCCCGACTTATGGTAGCAGGAGAAACCGTGGCGTTTAAGGTCTCCGCCCTAGTCAGAATTTTTCGGATTGTTCAGTAGTTTCAAATTATCGTAGGATCGACATTTTTGTGCGACATCTATGTTGGTATATTAGAATTCATATTTTCCAATTCTGTCCTACCAAAAATCGGCTACCGATTAATTATCTGAGGAGAGCAGATGCCCTTAGTTAGTAAGAGTCTGATATAACCCTCCGTTCTCCAGAGAGGGAGGGCATCATGACGTACTTAGGAGCAAGTCTGATAGATTAGGCACTATAAAAAAAAATGTAACACTGCTCAAAATTGTTGTATTAAATGGAGCAATGTCTGAATTTTTTTAATCGTATAAAATCTGTCGCTTGTCACTTGATATCCGAGCGATTTCCCCTGTAAAGTAGAAAAGAAATGGGATATACTTTATGGAGTTGGAGTATCTTACTCCACTTACTAGGTTACTCATGAAAATTAACATCTTTTACCATGGGACATATTTTTTTGGTAAATATAATTAAATATTGTTATTGTGATAAAGGACTTGACTTTCGATCAATCTGCGTAACCTTTTCCCAAGTATGTTGGGGTCGGCATCCAGTCTAACCGAATGTAAACAATACAAATTTGCGTAGGTTACATCATTCGTGTTAAATCTAAGGGGACAATGTGAAAACAATGTCAACATCTAGGTACCTAGTCTTTTCTCAATTATGATGCAGCTGAATACCAGTATTTTACATGGAGCGACTGCCTATCTGACCTCCACAACCCAGTAACGGGGTACCTAATAGGATACCCCTTGGTAAGGACTTGACTATCAATAGTCTTAGGGATTCTTGAAACAATAAATAATGTGAAAATTGACAAATCGCCATATTTACTATTTGTCCATTAAGACTTATTTGACGCTTCAAAAGTCGGCTGTATTAGAAACAAATGACAGTAGGTAATAACTACGAGTACTTTCAATTAAGTAAACTAAGTATGATTAATTTAGGTCAAGCTCTTGTTTACAGTACTACCTGTAAATATCAACAAAAGAAACTCATACAGTTGCGTCACTCAATAGTATTTAAAAAATTACTTATAAAATGAATAATTCTACACATTATTGTAAATATATAATAACACTGACACATGAGAAGATAAACCAATTACAAGAAACAATTAATAATGATTTTGTCGTGTTCAATTAACAGGAATGAATTTTGTAATTTTATATTAGTAATTTGTTAATTTTTTACCTTATAGTCAAAGGTCGTGATGGCCCAGTGGTTAAGGCATCCGCCTCACATGACAAGGCTGTAGGTTCGCTACAGGGCCCGGTACCAATGTGACTTTTTCTATATACCTATATATGTACCTACTTTCTCAGTTTATCTTGGATATCACTGACATCAGTGAAGGATAACATCGTGAGGAAACCTAGACCACCTAACCTAGATTCATGTAAGTCTGAAATCGCAAATCTGCCATTAGCAAGCGTATTGGTCAATGCTCGTGCCTTCTCAGTATGAGAAGAGCCATTTGCCTGGCGGTAGGATAATAATAGGCTGGTATTATTATTGACAGAAGATGGAAACCAGCAAACTATTATCAATACACGAGGGTACAAGAAAAACGGTTATGAATAGACTTTATCAACTGAACAAAAAAAAAACTATAAAAATATTGCAATTTAACAAAAAAATCTCAAATTCGAGTTCAAACGACAACGAAGCGTGTCGCCCGCGACCGACGGGTTAAGTCCCGTGTAATGTTGACACTGTCAGCTTAACCCCTCGCCTGCTCATGTTTTGCCATGTTTTTTTTTTAACATTTAACCCATTTTTCAACAATTTCACTGCATTTCCCCTTGCGATAAGTTTGACAGATGCGACACCGAGCAACCCTCGATCGTCGCGATTTTTAATGGATGTCGATTTTTTTACAAAAAACGCGCATTTTTGTGAACTTTTTTTTTATTAATCTAAAGCTGACAGTTGACGCGGATATAATCTTTAATTAAGACTATTTTTGGTGGAGGTTTTTTTTTTCTTTTTAAGTAAGGGTTGTAATTGTATGATTTATTTATAGATTATATCGCTGAATGGTTTTGGCAGCTTTTTTTTGTATTGGATTTGATTTTTATGCTGTAAAATTATGGTACCTATTCATAATATTAAAATAATAAATAATAATATGTATGAATGTAGATGAGGTGAAAGGAGTATGTAAGGATCGTAGCAGGTGGCGTTCTGTAGTTTCTGCCTACCCCCAAGGGAAAAAGACGTGAGTTTATGTATGTATGTATGTAAATAATAATACCAGCCTGTTAATGTCCTACTACAAGGCAAAGCCTCTTCTCATACAGACAAAGCACGAGCTTTGATCACCTGGCTCAAGACGATTTCAAACTTATATTAATTACATGTAAAGGTTTCTTCTTGTATGACAGGCGAGCGCCTAAACCTCAGGCCATCGCGATATAGATATATTAAGATACGATATATTAGATAAGCCATTCATTTTTGCAGCATTCAATTCTGCTGATAAACTGTTAAGCTGGTTCTCCACTAGCGAGGTGATGTGTAGATGGAATGGGCGTGAATCCAAATCAGGCTTGTACCCTTTTACACCGAAAGATGTCCATCGGTATACCGCGCCGTCCTCGATGGCCGGTGCGAGGTTTGTATATCCGTTTTACAATGTAAATAAATACTCAATTCATACCGAAAAAAATTCAATTTTGTACTAACAAATATTTCAGTTCTGGCCACGCACATCCTCGCGCATCCAAGCTTTTAACACCAAAGATAGGAAGAGTGTGGAGAGAAATTTAAAGATGGATTTGATTGATTGAGGATACAAATTTAAAATGTCTATCCACCCCCCGCCTCTCCTGTGACAAACGACCTTTACGCAGTTTTTGAGAATTTATATCACTAAGTTTAATGTAGATTTTGCATAAAAACTAATGAGTAATAATTATGACATTTATTTAGTAGATATTGAAGTTCAAAAGACCTTGACAAAATTGTCTTACTGTAATTCGTAAGAAGGCATGTCTTACGCGTAGGATTCGCGTTATGATGACTTCAGGTTTACCATTTATTAATTAAGGACAAAACAAATAAAACTCAACCTTTATTTGTATATTTAATTTATTGAATACGGTAGAAATGCTTCGTAGTAATTAATGGAAAACAAATACATAACAAACAGACGGAGCTAGGAACATATACCGACCGCAAACCACAATGTAGCCCTTACTACTCAGAACAAGTTCAGTCAACCTGTCAATTTTATTTGCTGAAATTTTACTAGAAATATTTTACTTGAAAATGTGAGGAACAAACGTTTTCCTTGTAGTAATTTACCGTTCCCGTATTTTATATTTTTTTACTTCTATTTTTAATTTTTTTTATTTTGTAAATTGTGAGCTTGGGAAGAAATATGTAGGGTTAACAATAATAAGTTCTACAAAATGGCTGTGGCATAAGGTTTGGCTTTCTCCTAAAGCCAGAATATAATTCTCTTTATATATTTTAAAATATAATTTTATCCAATGTGGACGCCAGAGGTCTTTTAAACCGCTATTGCAATTTAAATTGAAAATTAATCGCGTAGGTTCTCCTCCAATTTTATTTATTGTAATTCCCTAAATATATATTTTTTTATATTTTCCAACAAATGGCCGTCCACATTAGTAAAATTTTTTATAAAATAATTTGACTAGAAACAACACAGTTTTTTATATAACTCGAAAACTTATTTTCACGTTTTACAAAATACAGTCGCACTTATAGATAATATTTTAAAATTAAATATAGGAACGACTAGAACAAATTACATATTATTTGGAATGAAGGAACTTTTGTATAGAGATCATAACGTTTCTGTCAACATCAAATATTTTTTTTAATAATAAACCTCTTAAATATTTGAAATTGACAAAATGATAAACAAAGTCAACAGCGATTTATCTCAGATCTTCACAAAATATTAAAACTTTGATCTGAAATCAACCATGAAAACGTTTGTCCACTTGTTATATTAAATACTAACTATATTAACTTAGGAACACAATGATTACTATTATTGCAAAAAAAAAATTTTTCAAGATGAATTATTACTTTGAAAATCTTTATTGTTTTTGCGTTATTTTAAACAGTCTCTCAGAATAGAGAATCTATGGTATTTTTTAATAAGTATATTTTTTCTCATAACGCACGGAATAATAGTTAGATTTTATTCCAATTTTTAGGTAACTCATGAACATTGGTTAAGAATTTTAACTATTTTTTATAATATGTATATCTTATATCAATCTGCTTATCTTAAAATATTGAACTAAAACAAAACTAAAATATATTTTTTTTTGCAATAACAATAACGACAGCAAATCTATTAATAATACACATTATTATTTTGTAAATCGTGCGACTGTATTGCCTGCTTCTAAGCGTTGTACTTGAGTGAATTATTGTTAACTATTAATATCACTCCTGTATACCTCTCAGCTACACTTAATAATTAATTTGTACTGTTTTTATTATTTGTTTACCAAACTCCGATACCTTACACACTTGGTTAACAAATTTGTACTATTGTTACATTGCGGACGTAGCTAAGATGAGACAGACGGACAAATAGTCTGCATTAAGTACACACATTTATAAAAACTTGATATTATACATATTTTTCTTACATTCTTAAGTCTCGGTCGAGAGCAGCGAGCTAACAAAAGTTGTTAGCACCAACCATTTGATAGATAAAAAACATTTACATGTTAAAATGTCTGATTTTTAAATAACATTTTACTATTTTTAAATATGAATTTAGGGTTAAAAAAACAATCAAATTAGCGGTTGCCAAATATTCAGGAATATAAAGGTTTTATTTGAATCTTTCTGCATTTTTTTTTGACTTTTCTAATAAATAGTATATCCAGGAAATTAAAAAATCTAATTGACTCATTAAAAATGTTTGCTCATAATTAAAATCTGTATCATTGTACTCAGTTATTATTAAAATGATTTTTGTAACCACTGTAAAATGTTCAATTATGTTTACTGAATTTATGACTGTAAAATTAACATAACATGACATATATTTTGTAAATATAAATATCTAAAAGTAGATGAGATTGATTTTTCTTTGCTACAATAACATTTCTCAAGTGTACTATTACTCTCCACTACCTAAAACTGTAAATCTACTTCTTTGTGTTTGTTCTTTTGGTTCTATCTCTGAGTTCAGAACTATACATAAATATTATCCGTAAATGCCTATTTTATTCTATACATGTAATATAACTCATCTAATATAATAAAATTCTCTTACGGGGTCATCAGATGTTTCCCCTACTACTTGATTAGCACTGAATATACGTATATGTGAATATTTTTTGTTACAATACATAAATATTTTATATCTAAGCAACTTCCACCAACATTATAACGGGAAATCACCTATATTTCCTATCTTGGCTACGTCCCCAACCTGAAGCTTACCTCCACACCAAGTACAACGCGTTTGGGGAAACGAAACGTCTCGAACACAATTTTTTTAATACATTTTTTTCACTACATCCAATGACTTCGATCCGAGTGACCGTCCATTCTCCAAATATAATAAAAACCCGGCATTCTCTACTATTGTTCCACGAATGCTCATAGAAAATGGACGATGACCGGAGATCTTACCACGCGTACAATTGTATTAATTTGTTATTATTTAAAACGTTATTAATATAATTTGTTGTATCGCGCGCCCAGGTCTCGGCTCCGTGTAAGGTCTCGTTTGGCTCTGCATCCAGGAAGACTAATAGGAAGGTGGATCTTCAAAATAATTTAAATGTCCTTATTTTGAATTCTATGCCTAATTTTGACGTTTTGGAGTAGGAATTTAGTTTTAGCTTTAAGTAGGAACTTTTGAAAATATATTTAGTAAATTAGGCGTCTTGGAAATTCGTTGTCAACAACAAGAATATTCTTCGAAAAACAGAATATTATTCCAAATCGTTTTTTATCATTCTTGATTTTAGTTAGTTAACACAAAAATGAAAATAATTTTCCATTTTTAGTTAATACAAAAATGAAAATGATTTTTTATTTTAGAATTTAGAATTTTTTAATTTCATCATAATTTCTGATTACGATTCATTGGATTACGCAACCATGACATAAGGACTATAAGCGTAGTTACTCTATTTCCTCATAAGGCTTACCCTGATCCAAAATCACAATAATTATCTTAACAATCAGGTTTCGCTGACCCAATCCGGAGCCGGTACGAGAGCGACCTCTAGTTTCTTTAAATTTAAATTACAACTTACGTACATACATAGGAACTTTCTTTAGAAGCTGCATGGTTTGTACAAGCTAACCTCCACACTGATCTACCAATAATGAATTATTTAAACAAACTTTGTTACCATTTTACCCATCAAATAAGTCTTGATTAACAAGATAATAATATTTAAGCGACGCCCACCTCACTCCGCCCTGCAGTAGCCATGATTTTGTTTAATGTTCAGTCTTTTTAATGGCTGTAAATATAACTATTAAAAATGTACATCTCAAAATCCTGTGTTCAAAATATTTTTTTTTAAAGCGGTTTGTAACTGTTTAATATTCGTGCAGAGCGGAGCGGCGCGTGCGGCGGCAGCAGTAACACATTATGTTTACGATTACAATACAAATAAGTATAATGCAGCGGGGCGATCCGGCGGGCGCGCCAAGCTCAGCCCGCGCGCGCCCCAAACAATGACCCGTATATATAAATATTGGTGTGTTACACAACAAAACCCGTCTGACCGAGCCCCACGACCACATATCTAATCAAATTTAATACTAAATTATGTTTAATGTTGATCACTGCCCAATAGTACGTATCTTTGTGCTTTAAGTCACTCGTAGACAACAATAAATAGTATCGAGTAGCTAACATGGCGCGCGGCCTCCGTCCGGCGCGGCGTAGTAACGCACTAACTATATTTGTACTTTATTGTAACTCCAAAATATAATTTATACAATAACAGCTAATATAAAAACTAACGTCGTGAGGTAGAGCGGTTGTCGTAGTACTACGTGGCATGCGCTCGTACAGTGGGGGAGCCGCGCCCGCGCCGAGCGCCCGCGCGTCGGCCCTCGCCGCGCGGGCGGCGCCCGGGTGTCGCGTCTGCCGGCGCGCTCCTCAGTGATCAACATCGCACCGGTACTACGACGCTATCGTGAGTGCACACTCACCGATAAAATACCTTTAAATAATAATTACTCCTAGGGTGTATTTCTTCTCCCGATCGAAATCGACGTTTCATAAACTCGTCTCGGACCGACCCGACGGAACATCGAGGAGATAATAATAAATAATCGAATTTATAAGCGGCAACGTTTCATATATCACCCGTTCAATATAATTCTCAATATATGAAGTTAGACTCTGACAAAAAAGAGGCCGGGGGCCGCCGCGCGGTGTGGCGCTCGAGCGGGCGGCCGCAGCAGCTTCTCCCTTTACAAATTACGTCTCATAATATTTCAGCAATCGCTTGAAGGCACACAGCGTTAAATGTAGTTAGTACAGTTCAGCGATCGTAGGCGCGCGCACGCGGCGGTGTAGTCGCGAGCCGCGCGCGCGCGCCGCGTCCGGCAGCCGAGCCGACGTCAGCGGCTAGGCCGGCGTCAGCGTCAGCGTCACGGTGGCGCGGCGAGTGGCGCGCCGCCGCACCGGCAGGAACACCAGCGCCGGCACCAGGCTCAGCGCGCCGCCCGCCTCCTCCACCACGAACGGCTGCATGGTGAGCGGCGCCTGCGGGGCCCGCGGCACGGCCAGCAGCGCGCCCGCGCCGCCGTGAGCCGCGCGCAGGTGCGCCTCCAGCGCCGCAAAGCCCTCCGCGCGGAACTCACAGCGCGAGCACGAATACTGCGCGTCCGCGTCGCCCTCGCCCTCGCCGCTCTCGGGCCCTCCCTCACCGCCCTCCATTTCACTGCCACACACGCTACCCGGTGGCTCCGGTGGCATCTCAGGCGGTTCGTTTGCCTGCTGCTGTGCGTGCGCGCGCTCGTGCGCGAACAGGAACGCGAGCACGTCAGTAGTAAATGGACAGTACGAGCAGGCGTAGGGTTTATCACGCGTGAGCAGGTCTAGAGGCCGCGGTGGTGGCGGAGGCGGTCGCGCTGGTGGTGCGTGCTCAGCTAGTAAGTGTGCTCGCAGCGCTCGTGGACCTCGGAACCGCCGCGCACAGAGTGGGCACGGCTCAGCCGGCGCGGTAGCGGCAGGCGCGGGGGGCGCGGGGATGCCGTGCGTGTTATGTTTGTGCACGCGCAGAAAGTACTTGCTACACAGCTCCTTGTGACAGATGTCGCACGTGACGCCGCCGAGCTGCGTGCCGCTCTCCAGGGAGATGCCGTGCATGCGCTGCATGTGAGTGCGCATGAAGTACTTATTGCACAGCTCCTTGTTACAGATCTCGCAAAAGCTCGAGCCGGAGGATGATGCACGTCTCTCGTCGGGTGGTGGTGGCGAAGCAGACGGCGGGCGTGGCCCCGGGTCGTTCGGCTCGTCTGCGAGCCGCTCGGCCGCCAGCTCGTTCAGCTGAGAGATCATCGTCTGCAACTTGCGCAGCTCTTCACTTGCGGATCCGGGCGATGCAACACCGCGTTCCTCTACTATGAGGTTTAGTGGACTCGTTTGGCCGTCACGTAAGGCTGCTTCAAGCTCATCTTCGCATTCACGTTTCACTTCAGCCATTTCTTCAGGATCTAACGGTGGCGGCAGCGAATGCGAACGCGGCGGCGTGTCGGGTGGTGGTCCTGACAGCGCAGGTGGTGTAGTAAGCGGCGTGCCCAGGGGCGTGCCCAGCGGAGTGCATAGCGCGCCGGGTGGCGTGGCTGACGGCGGAGAGTGCTCGTTGACGGGCGAGCGACGCGCAGGAACGCCGTGCCGCCGCTCTCGGTGCGTCCGCAAGAAGTATTTGTTGCAGTACTCTTTACAGCATATTTCACAGAACGCTTCAGGATTAACAACTCCAAGCCGGCGCAGTGCATCAGGCTGGAAGCCCGATTCACGCGCGCGTCGTGCCGAGTCTGGTGACAGGCGGCGTGGAGTACCACCTGACTCCTCGTCAGAGGAGCGGCGAGGAGGCGACAGCTGTGCAGGGGGTGGTGGTGCAGGCTGCGGGTCACCACCGTCATAGATGCCGTGTTTGTTGGCGCGGTGGGTCTTCAGGAAGTACTTGTTACAAAACTCTTTGCAGCAAAGGTCGCAGTATGCCTCAGGGTTGAAGATACGAGGTGGTTCGTGTCGTGGCAGGAGTCGGAAGGCGGCGAGGGGGTCGAAAGTAGGAAGGCCGAGCTCCCCGAAGGCGAGCGCGCTCTTGTAGATGTCGGCCATCTTGGCGTGGAGGTCGAGGGGCGGGGGCGCGAGGTGCTGCGGCTGCGCACGCGTTGGTGCCGCCTGCTTGCGGCGCTTGCGGCCGGGGCTGCTGCCGCCGCTCTCCAGGTCCAGCTCGCGCTTGACCGCCGGCGCGACAGACATCGCGTCACCGCCGCATCTGGAATGATACAAACAGCACGTTACTATCGATGCTCATCAGCACAACAAGGGGACTGTATAGCGGGAGTAACACATGTCAAAAGACTTTTAGTATATTGTGGAGAGATTTAAGATCTGTTGAGGTCGAACCGCACTGAGTAGCAATGCACTGCTGCACTGGCGCACCGCACAGTTATCTGCAGCATCGTTTTAATCATGATTTAGTGTAATATAAATTTGTCAACGAAAAACTGAACTAGAATTTTAGTGCTCTGTCTGCGCTGACCCCAAAGCAATGTCCTAATAGAACGCGACGCGATGACGCTACCATTTTTTCATTTGAAATCATGGCCCAAAGTACTTTAATACTGGTTCAAATAAATATTTTTTTAAAACATAAATAGTAATACCATAATGAGGTAAAGTTTTTTTGTTGTGGGTACCTGAATATACCTGACCGATTACAAAAAAAAAGCTTTCAATGATAGAAAGCCACAGTATTGCCGAGTGGCATAGGTTATGTTGTATGGTACACCAACTTGATTTCAAAGCGGACGAAGTCGCATCCAGAAGCTAGTTATTTATAAATTGACATTCGATGATCGCGTGATTGTATTCTATTGGGCAACTGATAATTAAGCGTTCTATCTCATACCATAGATTATTTAGTAACAATATTTATTTGCAACACTGTACAGCAGGCAGCCCTGGAATGTCTTACTTTAAGAATAATAAAAAAAGCTAAAGATGAGACTAAAATGTGCAACCAATTTAAAAAATATGCAAAATACACTTTTCACTGTCAGTTATGGTTAATTAGAAAAATATTTTTTGTAATGAGCACACCTACCTAACGTTTTACTTACTGCTTAATAATTAACCACAATCCATTTTGCTTTTCATATTATTAATTTTCTGATGCATTTCGAAATTGACGTCAACAATTTTATTAGTAGCTCTTTTATATAGAATACAACGCAAAGACTTAAATTCATAGAAACAAAATTCAATAACAACTATGTAACTATTATTGCAATATTCATGAGAAGTTATGAGTTACACCATTAATGAATTTAGTCGTGATTATTGTACTTTATTAGATCTGTTCGAATATATTTACTGTAATAGACTTAAAAAAAAATAACATGAATAAAATTAAACATTTTTGTTAATCGCATAAAACCTAGACCACCGCATGTCTAAAACACTGAGTAAATGAAACAGAATAATTAAACCAGTTAATTTAAAAAAATATGATACAAAAAGCACCAAAGATCTGTTCTAATATATTTACTTTAATAGACTTAAAAAAAAAAATGAAAAATAAAAAATTTTGTTTATCGCATAAAACTTAGACCACCACATGTCTATAACACTGAGTAGATAAAACAGAATTAGTAAACCATAATTTAAAAAATATGATATAAAAAGCACCAAATAAAAAAAATCTTTTACAATTTCGATGTAGTCATAAAAAATATTCCTATTCTTATTTTGGATTCACCCAAAAATCTATTATTATTTTTTTGTGTTAATTTAACAAAGTACAACAACAAAAAACAATAGGTACCAATTATGTAAATATACAACATAATTTAGTTATTAAACATACTCTAAATTGCCCTTTTTCAAATTTTGCTTCATTTTAGGTTAATTACATTACCTGTTATATCACTAAAAATTGCTAACAAGCTTTCTAGATGTTTATATGCGGAAACATGTAAAAGGTGCTCAGTTGTTCATATCTGTTTCTACTCTGTATTAATACACTGTATGTTTTCCTAATAAAATAAAATAAATAATTAAAATAATAAATAATAATATGATTTCAAGTAGCAGAGTCATGAAAACTATAAAAGTTTTATTTGTTTTTGAAAATATTTATTTTATCACCCTAACCTTATTGTAATAAGCTGATGAAGTGAAGTTTCAATAGATATTTTTTATCTAATTTGGGCTTGAGTCAAGTCTAGGTCAGAAGTGACAGAGACAAAGTCTACAACGGAGTAAGCTAAAGCCCAGAAGAAGCCTGTTCACTCTCACTATAAAGAGATTAAGGTCGAATGCGTTCGAAAATACAGAGCAGGCAGAGAGTTTCACTCCTTTACTGTGCGCATTATAAAAGACATACATTATAGTTTTCAGAATAGGTAATATAATGGGTAATCAGTTCAATATTTAATTAATAATAATAATATCGTACCTATTTCGGGCAATATTAAAATATATTAAAATTTAACAATAAAATTATAAATGCGGACAGTGACAGCATTGGTTATTGATATATAATCATAAATTAAAAATTTTGTATTAAGTTTTTTTATTATTATTTTATAGCTCATTAGGTAATTACCTATATTTAAAATCGTAATAGTAGCAATAAGGTCATTATTTTCATTGCTATAGGTACAAGATTCCAATAAGAAAGCCTCTCATCTCACCGATTATTATCCTGTCTTAAATCAATCGCGTCCATTGATCACTTAGTTCTAATCACCATTATAAAATAATCACCGTCTCATAATCACCACACACACACACCACAATAAAGTAGAATCAGTGTAAAAAATCTATTATAAAAAACCGCAAAGTACAGTCACTCGCGAAAACTTCTGACTTTTTTTTCTTTATTTTTGGCACGTGCTGACGCTTGCGCGTGCGCGTTTAAAACTGATGTTTTAAGTAAAAACGCGTGCTGCATTTCTTTTTTTTTTGTTAGAAAATAGCAAAAATGGTGTTCCCCACCCGGCCACCCCTAACATTGTCGATTATTTGACAAGGGGCCCGTGCATTACGATGAAGCGGGGGTTTACATGACTGCCTCGTTGGTGTAGTGGTCGCAAAGCGCGACTGCGATCTTGGGTTCAATTCCCAGGACGGGCAAAGTGTTATTGGGTTTTTTCATCAGGAAACTCTCATTATCAGCCTCGGAGCCTGGATTTGTGCCCGGTTGATGACAATAGGCTCGCCCCCTATTACAAGGGATTTAAACTTATCTGGCGAAATGTAGGTGTACTAATGGGTACACCTCTGCCTAACTTTTCGAGGATTACATGCGTGATGTTATGTTGTCCTTTAACTATAGAGTAGGTAACAAAAAAGTTACAATAATAATAATATCTTTTATCTCTATTTAACTAATATATTTAAAAAAATGATCTAAAATACTTTATTATTCTTGTTGAACCATAGTTATGCTTATTTTCTAAAACTGCGTTTTAATTTTCAATAAAAACTCGAAAAAAAAATATCTTTGCAATGAGTACCTAACCAAATGAGTACGTAACCCAACTGTGGCGCCATGTAAACCGAATTCAATATCAAACAATACGCGTTACTTTCCAAAAATTTGGAAACACTATCAAAAGGGCGTCTCTGCTCAAACATGCCCTTTCTCTTTCACACATACATTGTTGTTCTATCTCCCTCTCATTTGATAAAACATGTTTTTCTCTTTCTATCAACGTGGTGTCTACGAAATGGTGAGTTATTGTGAGATCTTACTTTCGATTTTGAAGAGCTTATTAACTGACTTATAAAAGGAGGTGGTTGTCAATTCGTCGGTATATTTTTTGTTTTTTGTTTTTAAAACTTAATTTTTGTCGAAATCAAAACACATAATTTTTTTTAAACTCCTTTAAAATCCACACTAATTATTATAATTGTGCGAAAGTAACTCTGTCTGTCTGTGTTTTATTATTTATTACAATTTAATTATTATCATTTTTACTATTTTTTATTTTTGTTTCTTAATTTATATTTGACATTATATCTTTATTAGGCATTATTTACAGAAAGTTACATGTTGTTTAATTTAATGTTTCATTGTATTATTAATTAATTAGGCTCGCCCCCTATTAGGTACATGGGACTAAAAAACATATCTGGCGAAATGTGGGTGTACTACTTAAAGGGTACACCTCTGCCTTCGGGGATTACAGGCGTGATGTTGTTATGTTATTAATTAATTATTTTAAATTGAATGTGATTGTTTTATTTTTATTGTAATGTTCTGCTTTATTTTACATTTTATTTTATGAAACTACACATAGGGGAAGGTTGCGATCATTGGACTAGCTCTTTCATTGGACCACCAAGGTATTTCCAAAACTGTGCAAGTTAGCAACACCTAAACTAGTCGAAATGTGTTCCTGGCGACTCAGTTGCACCCCCCTCTTACCCCAATGACGCTGTGGCATGTAGTGAGGAGTGACGCGTGTGGTTGTGTTTGCGGCGGTGGAAATCTTATAATTTGACTCAGGACAATTTGACGTAAGTATTATTGTATTTATATTTGTCTGTGAGCACTGTTATTAAATATTGGACAGTTTATTTGAGGTTCCATGAGTATTATTCAATTTTGTCTAATCATGTCCATGAATATTTTAGTTAAGTTTTTCATAACCAGTACCTTGTTGCCATCAATGGACCTCAAGAGAGTTCCATCATTGGACCGGTCCAATCATAGCAACTTTTTTTTGTATTTTATGGTCATAATAATTAATATAAATTTAAATTCCAGAATGTCGCCAAATAAAAGAAAGTACTTCGCATGGAATGAAACTAGTATGTACCTGGCTATAGAATCAGTTCGTAACAAAGAGTTGGTTTAAACGAAGCAACTAGAATTTATGGAGTGCCGAAAGCAACTATTAAACGAAGGTTAGATGGAGTTAACCAAAAAGCAAAAAAACACGTCCAGATACCGGAAGGTTTAAACACGTTTTTGATTTGTAAAATTGTTTGTATGGCATTACTCCAACAGACTCCATTATTACATTTGATAAGTATTATAATAAGTTGCCACGATTGGACCTCTAGAACAAATTTCTCGAAGTCCATTGATGGCAACTTGGTGGTCCAATTAAGGTGCTCATGGTCCAAAGAAGGCAACAGCCCAAGATTTAGTTTTCTTCGTTTTTATAAAAAAGTGTCAGCCCGAATTGTTTGTGCGTTTGATTATTATAAATAAAGATCTTACGAAATAATAATAATAAACTGCTTTCATTTTAACACTTATACTTTTTGAGATTTGGGGTTGTAAAGTTAAGTGGTCCATTCATAGCAACCTTCCCCTAATGTATATCGTTCCTAAATAAATGACTTATGACTTTTGTCTGTTACGCTTTCACGACTAAACCACTAAACCGATATTTATGAAATTTATTATAAGGTAAAAAAAGACATAGGTTTCTTTTGAATCCGCAATTTCATCTGCATTTGCAATAACCGACTTACACGTGACCGAAATCGAGGGAAAAACCTAGTAGCTAAGATATTTGAAAAAAAAAGCGCGAAAAGTTTTAAAAGAATATTATTAGATATAAACAAACAGCGGAGGGTACCTAACGCTTTCTCATAACATTTTTTCACCACCAAAGTGAAAAGTTTTTATTAAAAAGTCGAAAAACAAGTTTAATTACTTCGTAAGGAAGTGGACGGGCCGACATCAATTTATATGCCTTATTAAAGTGTTATTGTGATCTAAGATGGACTGCTACATTTATTGTTTCGTGTTTGGGTTCTGTATTATTAATTGAGAGCATTTACGCCGTAGTTTCATACAAACTTTTACATAACATCACGCCTGTAATCCCTGAAAGGTAAGGCATACGTACACCCACATTTCGCAAATTTAAGTTCCATGTAATATGGGGCGAACCTATTGCCATCGACCGGGCACGAATCCAGACTCCGAGACTGCCACTAAGAAATTCCTGATAGAGAAACCCAATAATACTTTACTTTACTTTACCTGCGAATTGAACCCAGACCTCATGCTCAGCAGTCGCACTTTGCGACCACTAGACTAACGAGGCAGTCTAATCAAAACTTTTTTCGAAATGAATGAACCGATTGTAATTAAACTTTCTACACATAGTAGCACAATGTAAGCCATGCTAACAACATGGTCATATTTTCAACGTATTTAATATAAAAACAATTAGTTAATTAGTAATTAATTCAATACCCCGACGGTTTATTGCTTACGAATGAAAGATGAAAAAGAATCAAAAAAGAGACTTAAAATTTGAGTCCAAAACCTACGGAACACTGGCGATTCCATTTCAGCTCACACTTAATCATTTTGAAAAGTGGATTGTCGGAATAGCTCGGTTTCGCGGTGTCATTTGGATTCCATTCATTTTAAAATGTTTTCCAAATATTTTTAATGAGTTTTCTTCCTTTAACAAGTTTTTTCTTAATGGCTTTAGCTGGTCCAATTATGAATGTTCTTTTGGTGCCGCGCCCCTAAATTTGACCTAAAACCGGCATGGCCGACAATAGGCATAGTTCTATTTTGTATCTATTTGTATATCTTGTCTATTCTTGCAAATAATGCTAGTTCTTTTTTAAAAATCTACATTTTTGAGACTGTAATGGAAGTATAACTATTATTTTTTTAAACATAGCGAGGAAACCTGGGCTTTATAATTAATAACATAACATAACATCACGTCTATAATCCCCGAAGGATTAGACAGTGGTAACCCCACATTTCGCCAGCCTATTGCCATCAACCAGGCACAAATCCAGACTCCGAAGCTGCTCCTGAAAAAATTTCGATGGGAAAACCCAGTAACACTGCCCGACCGCTAAAATCGCCAAACCGTCTTGAGCAAACGTGGTCAATGCTCGTGCCTTCTCTATATGAGAAGAGGCCTTTGCCCAGCAATGAAACACTAATAGGATGGTATTCTTTTTTTATTATTATGTGACTGTAATTATGAAAGTTGACTGTTTCTTGAGTCACTAGCGTAATGATATACTTACCTACCACATTTCAGGTAACATTGTGTAAGTAATGAATCCTAAAGATTTAATAACTAACTAAATGGTAGAAGTCCACAAGAGCTAATGGTATCACGCTGCCTACTATTTTAAATGGGTAAGTAGAGCAAATCAGCGAACATTTAGGGCGAGCTTACCAATTTTGTGTAAACAAAACAACTTTCATTTTATTATGATAAAGATAACAACTGATAGACAGTTTGTATCTATAAAAAAAAGTTCATAAATTGATAACCAGAAAAGAGGTTATCATTTTTTAATAAATCCACTCGGACCGCACCGGGTGAGAGTGATAGGCTGATTAGCAACGTACCTTTGCCCAACGTTCTAAAAACAAAACAGAGACAACATGGCGCCTAAATAATTACAACTACAAAAATGTGATCACTGAACAAACTGTGGTTCCATTTTACGAACACCACTCAATATTCATTCATTTTTTCGAGTCAAGTGCTATATTTTACTGCTAAGTCGTTAACTTTGAAATATCGGTCGCGGGGGAGGCGAGGGGGGGCGGGGTGGTTGGCAAATAAAATAAAAATAAAGGCCGATTACGGCCGACATTTTATAATGGACGATGAAATGACATGCGGGCGCCGACGGGGCGCGCGCTTGTAGAGACTTCCTAAATGTCAGCGCGTGATTTTTTGCCGATTTCAGCTTTTATATTTGTTTTGTTATATTTTTGTGAACTATTTCTGCTTAAAGGTTGTTCAGGGCTTGGTTTTTGTGTCAGTAGTTTGCGGTTTTTAGATTTATGACGAAGCTGACTGATGAAAAAGCGTTTTAATATTATTTTGCTAACAATTTACCACTACAATATCAGCTTATTACTACCAGTGCAGTTCAAAGGTCTCTACTCATACAGAGAAGGCACGCTTGATCACCATTCTTGCTTCAGCTAAGCAGTATGGCGAAAAATAAAAACCGTAAGATCGAATCGATTTGGGTATTAACCACTAGAAGCCAAATATGTCCCTAAAATAAAACTGAATTACAGATGTAATAAAAAAATTGCTAGTTTTTTATGTTCTATAATGTCAATGCCATTAATTTTTTTACAAAAAAAATATTCATTGCTTTATTTACATTGCCGAGCAGATGAACTTTTCAAACATATGAAGCAATGGATTTTATATTCTAGTAAAAATCCTTCTGATTGAAATTATGAGATGTGCTACGTAATTACCCCACAGATAAATTAAAATAGAGCGTATCCCAATGATTGATTTCAAACAAAAATGAACATCAAAAACCTCAATTCAAAATTAATATAAAATAATAAATTCGTAGTTCAACTCCATCCCTTTCCAAGCCAACAGACACGTCACCGTGTATTTATATTCAATCACTCGGGGCGGGAGTCGAACCCGCGACCCACACCCCCGCTGCCAGGTGCTAAGGGCTTATAATTTTATAATTTGATGCCTGTGACTGACGTGGCATTTTAAAGCTGCACTTGTGGTCGAAATATGAATTGTGGTTATGGTTCCGTAGATATATTACTTTATATTCGAAAGTTTAAAACAAAAAAAAATGAATTCGATTTTATAAATGCACACAATATTGTGGTCATAATTACCGTGTATTTTTTTGTCTAACATGTACAGCAAAAAATGGCAATTTTGTGATTAAATTGTAACTGTAAAAGTGTTTACTTAATGAATTTATCTATGGCTATCAATAAATAAAAATGAATGTGTCGTTAAGAACAGAACTCAAAAACGGCTGGAACGACTTGGCTGTTTTTTTTTTTGTGTTTGTAATTTCCTGAACAAGGTTTAAATGAAAGAAAATGTTTTGCACCCGGGGCGGTGCCCTCGTAATTATATCATAATAGAATAAAATATTATATATAATAGAATAAAAGTAGTTAGTTATTATTATATTTGCTTGAACAGTGTCAAAAAATAATGTTGTGCCTACCTGTAATTTAAGAGCATACATTAACTGTTGCTTGTTATATTGTTAAGATTGTCTGTATGTTTAGTTGGTAAGCCTTTATAAATAAATAAATAAATAAATAACTTAATAATACCGGCTTTTCAACTACACACGTTTAGTTAAAAAAGATCTATATTTTTTCCAGGCAGGCAAAGAGTTTATCTTAATCTTTACACTTAACAATCGAATTTTAAACTCTTACCACACCCAGAAGCGAGAAAAGAATGGCTTATTTCCGGCCAGGTATTACGCGAAACCTTATATTGGGTTTCTTTAAAATGTTTCACTTAGTGCCGGCCTCATTAACGACTTTATTAGACTACGATACTTGTAAGGACTCCTTATAATTAAGTCCCTCCATCCATCCGAATGTAAGTCCATTATTCCCTAACATTTTTACAATTTTCAGTTATGTAAGCAAATTCGATTAATTTACGTAATTTAACACGGTATCTGGGTCAATTTGTGTTTCAGGAAGGAATATTGTTAGGTATATTGACTGCCTCGTTGGTCTAGTGGTCGCTAAGCACAAGTGCTGAGCATGAGGCCTTGGGGTCGATTACCAGGTCGGGTAAAGGTTAATAGGATTTTCCATCAATAATTCCTTAGTAGCTGCTTCAGAGTCTGGATTTGTGTCCGGTTGATGGCAATAGGTTGGCTCCCTATTACACGGGACGTGATCATAACTGGGGAAATGTAGGTGTACCAATGGATACAACTTTTATGACGTTAAAATATTAGTCATGATAAATAGGTAGTTATAAGCTTGAAAGTTTATTTTATTTGTATTTTTTTAAATCTTGTCTTTTTAAAATTGTCAATCCCGGGGCAAGTACTTTACTTTTATACAAGTTAACATAAATCCCATGACACACAAAAAAAATACGTGCAAAACGTTACAGACACGCCCCAATCCGAGGGGGTCATGAAGAAAATTCATAATCCATTGCTTCAGAAATCGTTGAGAATTCACCAATTCGAAAACAGATAACGCAATGAATATTGTTACATTGTCAAAATTTGATTGCAGCTGTACTTTTAAATAAATAAAACCTACTTGTTTACAATAAATTGTTACACTATAATACAATAAAATATTTACCCACAAGTTTCAATAATGTATTTTATCTACTATGAAGGGATTTTCTTCTTCACCTACGGTACTCTAAAACACAAATCAACGGCTAAGAGCGGTTGGCAGAGATGTCCCCACATAGTATTTACAGTATATTATTATGAGTATGTCACCGTTATCGCTTGTAGGGTAAGCAGAGCTCCGGGTTGATGATTATTTACACTTTAAGGTTGTTTTAGAATGTGGTCAAAACAGGGTGTTCTATCTACGCTTTTTAAGTTTTAAAAAATAATTATTCCTTTACACAAAAAAAAAAACAATAAAAGAATAAAAAATAAAAATGTCCATATTTTTCAGTAGTAGATTTTATTGTTCAAGTTATTTTTTTGTATTATTGTAACAATTGTATGTAAAACAATAAACAGAATAAAGATAAACTAATTCTTCCATTGTTTTTTATTATTCCAATTGGCCAGCACGATATTCCCACAAAATACGGTCACCTAAACGCCATAACCCAACTTCCAGTATCTAAGATCAGGTTAAATACGGATCTTAGACTGACTACCCTTATTTTCAACACGCTTGAACATCCCAAAGTTAGACGGCCCTGAACTTATTTGTGTATAACGATATCTAAATAATCAAGGACTAACAGTTCGTTCAGACAAAGACACTTTTGTGTCGCTGACGACCCAAAAAAGTTGTTCGTGATTTTAACTTTATACTAGAAACGATTTATACTAGAAATGTAATAAAGGAACTACCACTCAGGTTGGAAAGAAGGTTTTTTCATGATTGCCAGATTCATTGGTATCGTATAGTTCTTAATACATCACGCTACGACCTACAAAACGAAGCTTGAAAAATATTACACGTACAATGTGGCTGGGAACAGCTAGTTACTAAAATAAAGTTGCTTTAGAAAATTTCTCCACAGCTCTGTCAACTGTTACGCAAGAGATTGACGGCATTGCCTCGTTATATTATGACAATAGAATCGATTTTTTAATACATGCTTAGTTTTTTACTTTACCTACCTATAATCATTTTAGACTTAAGTATCAATGACCACATGGCTGGCGCAGTGGCTGAGCAATTGGCTGCTGCGCTGTGTGTCGCGGTTTCGATTCCAGCACGGAACAAATATTTTTATAGCCTACAGTTAGTTGTTCCGGGCACTCACAATACATAAAAGTTCTTAGTCAAGGGTAAGGTATTTAAAAAAAGAAAGAAGTAACAAAGAACGGACATTTTAATTACTTTCAAAAGAAAAATTGTAATTGTATGTCACGTAATTGGTGTGCTTACACGTGCGGCCGTTTTAAAGGACATCACTTATAAATGTCAACCTTTAATGATAATGTTAGATTGATAAAGAATACCTACATTACTGATTCTTATCTCGTTCTAAAACCGGAAATAATTCAACAACGACGTCTTATAAAAGAACTGTAATATGTCAAAACTAACGTAACTCAATCGTTTACTTATTTAATGTTTTGTAGTTCATAAGGTTTATTGTCCGTTGCAGCTATACATAAACAACTCGTGTTTCATTGAAGAAAATAGCATCAAATAAATCTCAACCTTGTCAACAAAACAGCACAAAATTCATCATCATACAGTCCCGGTAGCAGTCCACTAGTGGACATAGGACCCTCCTCGCAAGCTAAACTAGACCCTCGGCTACTGTCATTCAGTTACTGCCAGTAAGACTGCAAAATCTGTAGTTCCAGCTCATCTAAGGTCTCATAACTATTACTAAATTTGCCGATTGACAACTTTCACTCAAGAACACGTCTACACCAACGGTTATGTTTCAGCTTAAAGCAACAATCTTCTCGAGTACTTCTCATTAATTAATTGATTATGAACTAAAATTAACCTGGAACAGTGTTGAAACTTGCGTCACGAAATAAATGCCTAAATTTTAAGCTTTTCTTTATCTTTAATTTAACATTAATTAATCAATAATAGACCCCTATATTGGTGCTGTGATTTTATAATAATTATCCAAAACATAAAACTTATAAATAATGAAAAAAATAGTATAATGGGCTGGCCCGAGCTTGGCGATGTCCCGAAACAAATGGTGAGTGCTTGAACCCCAAACGGTTCAAATAAATAGCTTCCAAAAAGGTGGTTATATTTGATTCATTCTGTGGTTGTCTACCACATTCGACCCCTCAGTATGACTCTAAGCATATCCCTTTCCATACAACAGTACACCACAACTTTTAAGACACAAAAAACATCAAAGGCAACTAAAAATCTTTCCCAAAACAACAGAAAAGTGTCTCGTCTGACCACGTTCTTAGATAGAATCGCGAGCGACGTCAAGGGAACAGACAAGCTGACATACATACATAAACGTATACTTCTCATATGTGACGGCGAACGGTATTGATTTTGTGTCGAATAAAGTTTATATTTTTATCTCTAGTTTAAAGATAATGTGGTAGGTGATAAGCGAAATTAAAAATGTAGTAAATCATTCACCGATTAGGTTTATCTAAGTATTCGGCGCACTACGTATGGTTTTGTGGAGTCAGGGAGGCTTTTAGTGGTGTTGAAATGTTTCCGTGTGACGTAGAAAGCGCCTTTTTTTAAGTTTGCCTATTTTGAGTCACTCTTTGTGTAGTGCTTTAATAATAAATGTGTATTCGTGGTGGTACAGTCAGCGATATAGGATATTTACTAAATATTCCCAATTCTTTTAATGTCGATATAACAGCTTTCGCGTCGTTGGTCTTGGTCTTGGTCGCAAAGCACGACTGCTGAGCATGAAGTCTTGGGTTCGATTTCCAGGTCAGGCAAAGTGTTATTGGGTTTTTACAAAAGGAGTCTGGATTTGTGCCCGGTTGATGGTATAGGCTTGCTACTATTCTGCTGTGAGTGTACTAATGAGTACACCTCTGCCTAACCCTTCGGGGATTACAGGCGTGGTGTTATGTTAATAGCCTGTTATTGTACCACTGCAGGGCAAAGGCTTCTTTCCACACAAAGAAGGCACGTGTATTGATCACCACGCTGGCTCAAGGCGAACTGGCGATTCTAAAAATTCAGAATGTTACAAAAAAATACTTTCTTCTTTTAAAACGGCACTAGCTTCTGCCTGCGACTTCGTCCGTGTCAAAGTTATAGCCTATGTGCTATAAGACTATAAGTAATCTATCTCTGTGCCAAATTTCATCAAAATCCGTTCAGCCATTCTGGCGTGATTGACATTCATCCAAATACTAGTAAGATTAGCACAACAAATTACTATCCTTATAAAATTATAAAATAACGAATAACAGATCCGTAACAATATCCGCTTTGCAAAGTTCACAATCCGAATGTAAGGGTCAAATACAAGAACATCTCCAACCAATCGAATCGAAGGTCAGAAACTAAACGATAGGAATAACATTTTACAATCCATTACATCTTAACAACGAGTGTTTCTATAAAATTGTTATTGTTCCGAAAGAAATTGCGCAATGGATCAAAATATAATGTAACGATCGGGAATTTGATAGTAGGTAGTAACTGTGTTACTTATCTAATGGTATTGAGGTAGAAGTTTTAGATATTTTGGTTTTTAAGACATCTTTTGAACAATATAATATGACTAGCTTCTAACGTCGTAAGTTGATTTCTCCAAACAAACTTTAGACCCCCGTTCCATTCCCTTAGAGGATGAATTTTGGAAAATCCTTTCTAAGCGAACGTCTACTAACTATAAACTACCTCTCTGCAAAATTTCATTTTTATACGTCAAATGGTTTTCGATATTTGGTAATGAATGAGTGAGTAAGTGACCCTTCGCTGTTTATATATTTATATGAATCAAATCTATTCTGTAAATCAGTAGGTCTATTATTATCTATGTTTCGCGGGGAGCTGTCAATCTAAAGCAGAAGCAGTACTATTGTGTAAACAAATTCTTTGGTGAACATCTACTTATATCTTTTTTTTTTTAAGGTGATAAAAATCATCAAATAAATGAATCCTTCCGCCATGGATCGTGCGGAAGGGACTGTCAGACTTTTACTGACTAAAAACCACCCTGTTCCTTCTGTTGCCCTTTACTTTCTGGGGCCACGGCATCCTATTAAGACGTCCCGCAAATCCGGATCTTCTTATATATATCTAAATCTAAATAAATAAAAGCGAAACACTTCATCACGAAATATCGCTTTACAAAAAACGATGAAATTTGGCACAGAGGTAGTTTATAGTTAGAAGACTTCCGCTTAGGAAGGATTTTTTAAAATATGTAAAGTATGAAAATAAATTATCATTAATAATATTTTTTAAATTCTGAAATATTTACTGACTTTTTATGCTCACTGTACGTATACACACAGGACAAACTTAGACCATTGTGTAAAACAACGAACATGAATGGCCCATAGACACACTAAGTACAGTGCGACCTACATATCCTATTCTTCCGGCCATAAACAAGATTTACCCTATATCATATTTACGAGAGCATAAATCTTTTGTTTGAATATCCATCAAAGAGATAATGAACGTAAGAACACAATGGTTTACTAATACTGTCACTAACAACATACATACATACATACATATTGGTAAGGGTACACTAAAAAAGGCCCACGCAAGTAACAAGTAGCACTCGAACTAGAAAAATCGACCTTATTCCTACGATTTAAAGGTGCTGTCAATGTGATGACCACAACTATACAGCTAACTGGCTATTTAGCTTATGTTTTTATTAATTCTGCCAAAACGAGCTAACCTACAATTTCTTTATAATTAAACAAATTAGGTACATTTAATTAAAACATTATGAATAATATTAATCAGCTTAAATATGCAAAATCATTACAAATTACGAAAAATTAGAGAAATTTTGACGTAGTTTAAATACCTTGAAATTCAGCTACAGCTGGCTGACTATTTGGCTAATATTCTTACGAATCAAGTATTGTATAGGAAGTGTTGATAATTTATAAAAGATAAATAAATATCTGTTTTTCAAATATTCTAGTAATTACTACAAATATGACGATATGTCTCTGACACATTTCAATACGTGGTGCTAAGGTCTATTACCATAGCTATACAGATATTTTTCGATTGAATTTCATTGTAGTTCCACTTAAACCTGTCCAGTACTTGGTACATATAAAAGCTTCGAAAGTTACAATTAGAATGAAGAGACGGTAACTGTGTTCGTTTTAGTACCTGGCTATAGTAATGTTTATATAAATGATCCATATTTTTAAATATGACAAAATATACAAGATTTAAAAATGCATGTATTTTAAACACGGTCCTACGTATTTTTCACAAAACATGGGACAAAATATAATATACAATATACAGCTTTACACATAACATCACGCTTGTAATCCCCGAAGGGTTAGGCACAGGTATATTCATTAGTACACCCACATTTCACCAGTTATGTTTAAGTTATATATCTGTATATTTATTTATATCAATCACCATTGCAAGCAACAAAAACAACAAACAAAGTTATATTTTTAAAAAGCTCCCATTTTTTCTCCTCTATTCGTAGTAAAAACAGAGCTTTTACACTCATACATAGACAATGAGGAAACGGAAGCAAGTTTGATTGATAGTAAGCTGTTACAGCAAAAAAGGCAATTTTAAAACGATGTGACCAGGGTGGGGTGCCCCGTAGGTAGCCGCGTACCTCACCCCCCCCCCCCTCGCCACCTCCACCAATTATACAATGTAACGACCATCTTTTTGAAATCTGACACTCACCGTCACAGGTTATAAAAGGTTCTCATATCATTGTATTAGGTCGACTGTCCGTCCTCGAATCATCCCCGCCTCCCCAAGACACGAGCACAAACACATGAACGTATATTAATCTAATCACACTCCGTTTCGGCAAGAATGTGTGAGTATACGTCTTTAATAATATCTGGGGGGAGGCCGCCCGGGGGGGGCGCACTCACCCTCCTCCTCCACTAGTGAAAAAATATATCCTAAGGAAAACAATATTATAAATTGGACGGCGCGTATGTGTGCGCGCGCCCTGTAGAAATGGCAATGTATTTCCTTCGCATGTCTTTTTATTTCATTTTACTTTATTTTATTCCGTATGTGATGTAGTATTTTTTTTTTTCACTTTTATTATATTTTCTTTGACGTAGCGGAGCCTCGGATGACAATGTAGCCGAATCGAATTTTCGTCGACGTTACATTTGTGTCGCGCTGAAATTATAACGCGCGCTAAAATATGCTTTTTTGGCTTTTTTTTTCTCTCTCGTCTCTCATTTTGTGGAAAATTCGTTGCTTCACGTACAAATCACTTTGTTGAAGAATTTTTTGCGATTATACGTTTATTTGTTGTAGAATTTTGTTAAATTGTTGTGTTCCTTTGTATTAATAACATGAAAAATATAACGTTACAATTGTAGACATCGTTTTATTACATTTCGTTAGGCCCTGGCCGGAATGTCGCGTGTCCTTGAAATGTACCGACACGTGTAAGGAAAAGAGAACAACTTTGATATATTTATTTCAAAGTTTTCGCGATCTTTAATATTTGCTTTGTGTAATGTGTTTTGGTAACGAGAAGCGTGTTCATGTATCAAACTCTGCCTATTAGTGGAACCAATTGCCGAACATATGCGTACCCGAAGTTTTTCGTCTGAATAAAGAGTAAATGAACGTTCATACCTACTTACCTGTATCTACTATCTCGTTGTCTAAAACATAGCGTGTCCCAATTGCCCTTACACTTGCACCCTTAACGACCTGTGCAACGCCTCATGTAGCTGTAAACCTGGCGACATACTGAGCCCAAATAGTTTAAATTAACATAACATAACATCGCGCCTGTAATCCTCGAATAGTTAGACCTATTAGTACCCCCACACTTCGCCAGTTATGTTTAAGTCCCATGTAACAGGGGGCGAGTCTATTGCCGGGAACCAGGCACAAATCTAGAATCTGAGGCTGCTACTAAGAAATTTCTGATGGAAAACCCAATAACACTTTACCCGACCTGGGATTCAAACCCAAGACCTCATGCTCAGCAGTCGCGTCCTTGCGACCTCTAGACCGACGTGAAATTAATTAAGATGTATTGTCGATACGGAAAGAAGAATAAGAAAAATAATCATAGTCGAGTTGAAATAGGTTTCCTAACTACCTAAATAGTAGCTGATCAATCGAAAGACTCCTCAACCAGTAAAGCAGAATTAAGTAGACAGATACTGTTCTAAATATAGGGCACACAAAATATGACCTATTTCTTACTACGTCATACAATACTAAAGGCTATACAACGTGTATATCTGAAAGTTTATCCACGCGCGAGAATAGAATACGCAAATTATTTAAGGGTAGTTTGAAATCATTTGGTTCTGAATCTACGAATTCAAGTCCTAATACTTAGAACATTTTTTTATGTAGTATTTTTTTTTTGTATTATTTTTCTTCTTTTGTTTGTATGACCCCGGAACTTCGGAAAGCTTACGATGAACCGAAGCCAACTTGCAGAAGCCTCTTAGATAACTTTACACATAACACCACGCCTGTAATCCCCGAAGGGTTAGGCAGAGGTCTACCCATTAGCACACCCACATTTCACCAGTTATGTTTAAGTCCCATGTAATAATGGACGAACCTATTGCCATCAACCGGGCACAAATCCAGACTCCGATGCTGCTACTGAGAAATTCCTGATGTAAAAACCCAATAACACTCTACCCGACCTGGGAATCGAATCCAAGACCTCCTGTTAAGAAGTCGCGCTTGCAACCACTAGACCGGTAGTACACCTATACACCGTGTATATTAAAAAAAAACAGCTAGTGTCATCTTAAAACGAGTAGCTGTTCGACGAGCAGTACTACAAACAGTTACAAATATCATCATGTCAACAAATAGGGGTTTAATCTGTGCGTACATCTGTCCCCTTCGGCCATTTGAATGTGTTATCAACTGCTCGCTATCGGTCGACGTGGCCGCTTGTTGTGAGATTTATCTTGAAATAAACAGATTTGCGGAATCAGTTTCTTATTCATTTGGATCGTTTACTCAATTGGACATTGGTTTTACAAGTTTTTGTGGCACTGTTTCAGGATTAGAATTTATAACTAGTGTAAGAAGATGCTTAACGTAGCCACAGTTACGTGTTTTACCCATCATTGCGATTATTTCTTGGTGATGATATGGTATCATGAAATGGGACTTTTATAAAGCCCGAATTTATGGTGAAAGAAACCTTCTTACTCAAACAAATCCATACAAATATTATAAATGCGAAAGTGTGTCTGTCTGTCTGTTACCTCCTCACGCTTAAACCGCTGAATCGATTCTGATGAAATTTGGCATGGAGATAGTTTAAGACCCGGGGAAGGACATAGAATGGTTTTTATCCCGGAAATCACTCACAAAGGCGGTGAAAACGGGGGTGGAAGTTTGTATGCAAAATAAACAAGTTCTATGCGGTCGTAATCGCGGACAAAAGCTAGTTAAATATATTTTTACTTAAATCCTTACTAATAATAAATGCAAAAATAACTGTCCGTCTGTTACGCTTTGCCGATTAAACTACAGAACCAATTTTGATAAAATTTGGAAAGGAGTAAGTTTTTCAGGTCTTGGGTTCGATTCCCAGGTCGGGCAGTGTTATTGGGTTTTTCCATCAGGAATTTGTCAGTAGCAGCTTCGGAGTCTGGATTTGCGCCCGGTTGATGGCAATAGGCTCGCCCCCTATTACATGGGACTAAAACAAAACTGGCGAAATGTGGGTGTACTAATGGGTACACCTCTGCCTAACCCTTCGGGGATTACAGGCGTGATGTTATGTTATGTTATGAAGGACATAGACTACTTTTTATACTTTGTGTGAGTATTTTGTCAACTATACTCCGTCTATCTGTCTGTTTTGCTTTCAAGCATAAACTACCAAACCGATTTTGATGAAATATGGTATGAGGTAGGTTTGAACCCTAAGAAAAGACATAGACTACTTTTTATTCCGCGACTTCTTCTGCGTCCGCGATAACCGCTATTTAAGCGGACGAAGTCTGAGCAGAAGCTAGAGAGAAATATTTTTACTAAATTAAAGAAACTACATAATTACATATTATCAAGACATTGAAGGTAGTAAAAGATTTATAGATAATTTAACCCTGAGAATCTACCAATTTTACACAATAACAATCTCCTAAACGCTATTTGTAGGCGATACCAATATCCTAAACCTAGGCTAAATATCCACTGAGCTACATTATGGGTTTCGAACGGATATGACGTGTGACAAACGATCCAATATCTAAGCCATGGCTGAAATAACCGCCGGTTTACCTCAAAAATCGACCTGCGTTAGTATATCTGGTACTGGTAGTACGTCCGCGGGGAACTTGTTTATATTGTACTTGCATACAAACTTCCACCCCCCTTTCCAGCGCCTCAGGGGGTGATTTCCGGGATAAAAACTATTCTATGTCCTTCCCCGGATCTTGAACTATCTCCATGCCAAATTTCACCTAAATCGTTTCAGCGGTTTAAGTGTGAAGAGGTAACAGACAGAGACACTTTCGCATTTATAATATTAGTATGGATACCCAATACATTTTTATAAAATAAATGTTTGTATGTTTATCCTCTATGCGTTCGCAAGCTATTGATCCAATTGCGTGGAAATTTTAGTGTGTTGTTCTATGTACGCCCGCGAAGATTACTTACCCAAAAAAATAAGTAGAAAAATAACACTAGAAGCGATATCGCGGATAGCAGTTAGTTTATTTATATTAATGTGTTAGACGTGCTAAACGTGCTCTTCTCCATAGAGGCCTACCTCCGTTTTGGAACGAGCAACTAGCTTCAACTTTCTGACTAACTGACCGACTCCTTGACAATTCAAAAGTGCCTGTAAATGGTCTAATTGAAATAAATGTTTTGACTTTGACTTTTTGACTTTAAAATAGGTAATGCGCATGTGCAATAGCTTTCTTACAGACGTTACATATCTTAGGTATGAAATCAACGTCCCAAAACAATAAAAAATACATTATCACTACCATCATCAATTTAAATGACATCACAGTTACAAAACATCACGCCTGTAGTCCCCGAAGGGTTGAGCAGACGTGTACCTATTAATACATACATTACCCCAATTATGTTTAAGTCGAATAAAAAAGGGGGCGAGTCTATTAAATTGACACACAGAAATTCCTGTTTAAAAAACCCAATAACACTTTGCCCGATCTGGGAGTCGAACCCAAGACCTCGTGTTTAGCAGTCGTGCGATTTCAAATAACCCATTTACTAACACTTTTGAATTCTTTCTTTCTTATCGTGTGGGCAGTAAGGTCTTACGACCCCACAAACCCTAGTGTCAGAGTTTCTAAACCGCCTCAAGGGCTTCTCCCATGGTTTTGAATGGAACAGTAAGTCCCAGATTTCCTCACGATGTTTTCCCTCACCGATGCCAGTGATGTCCAAGATAAACTTAGTAAAGTACATATGAATTGAAAGAGTTACATTGGTACTTGCCCGGATTTGAACCCACAACCTCAAGCATGAGAGGCGGGCGCCTTAACCACTGGGCCTTCACGACTACAACTAGGTACTACTACTACTTTTGAATTGTCAAGGATTGTTTGAATTGTCGGTCAGTCGGAAAAGTTGAAGCTGAACGCTCTAATAAAATCAATAAAATATTACAAATTTGCATAGATTACATCATTCGTGTTAAATCTAAGGGGACAATGTGAAAACAATGTCAACATCTAGGTACCTAGACTTTTCTCAATTATGATGCAGCTGAATACCAGTATTTTACATGGAGCGACTGCCTATCTGACCTCCACAACCCAGTAACTGGGTAATAATAAGATACCCCTTGGTTAGACTGGTTGTCAGACTTTCAGGCTTCTGAAATAAATATCTAAATAAATATCTTAGGACAACTCACACACGGCTATCTGTTCCCAAGCTAAGCAGAGCTTGTGTTATGGTAACCAGACAACTGATATACATACTTATATAATTTATAAATACATACACATTATAGATAAATCACACCCAGACACAGAACTAACAATCATGCTCATCACACAAAGTTTGTCCTGGGTGGGAATCGAACCCACGACCTCCGGCTTAGCAGTCAGGGCCGCTAAACACTAGACCATCAGGCCCATCAAAGAAAGAAACGACTGGCAAAATAAAAATAACACCCAAATCCATACTAATATTATAAATCCGAAAATGTGTCTGTCTGTCTGTTACCTCTTCACGCTTAAACCGCTAAATCGATTTTGATGAAATTGGCATGTAGATAGTTTAGGACCCGGGGAAAGACGTAAAATAGTTTTTACATCGAAAAAAAAAAACAGTTTTCAATAAATACCACAAAACGGTGGAATACTAACCGTTTCAATAAAAAAACAACTTTGTATACATATTACGGTGTCGTAGGGTAACCACGAATGTAGGGACTACGGGGTATTTGCCTTTAGTGACGTACCTATAAGAAAGGTGGGGTCGAATCGACACGCTTTCGCATAATAGGTTCAGATGACAGTTTTTTATGTGTGCTCTTTAAGTTCCCGATTTGGTTTAACCCTATTGTACTTCTTCTTAGCGTATAATGGGAAATGTAGGTATGTTTTATTTTTATATTTTTTGAGTATTAGTAAGCCTCTGCTATTCATCCGTCCATCTGTGAGCGGGTTGTATCTCATGAGCCGTTATAGCTAAAGAGTTTAAAATTTCACAGAATGAGTATTTCTGTTGATGTTACACCTACATAAACATAAACTCACGCCTTTTTCCCATGGAGGCAGGCAGAAACCACAGAACGCCACCTGCTACGATCCTTACATACTCTTTTCGCCTCGTCCACGTTCATACATCTCGTCATACAAGCACGCGGTTACGAGTACTGCGCACCTAACCACCAACACACCGATACACCAATAAATTTGAAAATAAAATTAAGTTAAAAATTAAAGGGCATACAAGAAATTTGCTTTATTTTTGTTAGGCCCTTTATTAACCTACGACACACCTACTCAGATTGTGTTTAAAATATCTTTTTTTTTAAACTTAATGGAGCTTTTAACTGAACCCTAATCTTTAACGTTTATAAGAAATGATTCTCGGACCTGTTGATCCAAAACACTATTTAGTTCATTTTAATTTATCATGAAATCTTAGGTAGAAAAATAATAAATATTTGATTTTGGTAAAAAAAAAAACTTGTTTCCATTATACGGTATAGCGGGGTACTATGTTTTTACGTATATATCTTAAGAAGATTCACTAGAATCTGGACTTTTAAATGTCGAAACGTTCAGATTAAATTACGATTATCTTCCGATGCGAACTTTAAATAAATAAATATCTTGGGACAACTCACACACGGCTATCTGATCCCAAGCTAAGCAGAGCTTGTGTTATGGTAACCAGACAACTCATATACATACTTATATAATTTATAAATACATACATATTATAGATAAATCACACCCATACACAGAACTAACAATCATGCTCATCACACAAAGTTTGTCCTGGGTGGGAATCGAACCCACGACCTCCGGCTTAGCAGTCAGGGCCGCTAACCACTAGACCAACAGGCCCTCAACTTTGAAGTATAAATGTCCGCCTGAGCAGTACATTTCCTCCAACCAACTTATGAATTAAGAAGTCGGTTATGTGTGAAGAAATCTCTTTATAGACTTCCAGGCAACTAATGATAAGTAAAAGAATATCAACTTCAACCCATAGATGGCCATAAAAAAACGAGCTTGTATTGTATAAATGTGGCGAGGTTGTGGGGTCGCGGCGATCGGGATGTTTACCTCCAGTAACGCAGTAAGGCGGGGTGGAGACTTTGTTACAATAGGTTAAGATATTTGTTCGTTTTTTAGGGACGACTGATTCGTTGACATCAAAGCGGTCACGAGGTTTTAGTGGTTGTTTCAAACAAAACTATTAAGTCGCTCGTGCAGTCTTCACTTGTGAGATGAGGGGTTGTTTTTTTTTTCTTAACCTAAAATAGTGCTTCTCATCTTTGAGGTCGTTAACCTTTATGCATTACTAATTACTATATTAAGATCGTATTTGTAATTCGGCCTTTTGACAGGCTCTTTTGTGTTGCAGGACTGTCCGCCTGCACTACTGTCATCATGGTCGTTCTACTATCGATTTACGACCAATTCATTTAGTATCTTCATCACAAAATTAGTGCGATGAGTACAAGTTTAGCATTTTTTTTTAAATTGCGAATTGTCGCCATTTTTGCGTGAGTTTTTTTTATCAACTATCCATACTTACTTACATTGTAAATGCGAAAGTAACTCTGTCTGTCTGCCTGTCTGTCTGTTACGCTTTCACGCCTAAACTACTGAACCGATTTTGATGAAATTTGGTGCGAGGTAATTTTGAACCCCAAGAAAGTATATAGACTAGTGAATTTTGAAAAATCCTTTCTTAGCGGACGTTTACTAACTATAAACTACCTCCCTGCCAAATTTCATCTTTGTACGTCAAACGATTTTCGATATTTTGTGAGTGAGTGACCTTTCGGTTTTATATATTGAGACATGTTTGATGTTAAGAACCATTTCTCATTATTTTTGCCAAGCTATGAGAATATTGAGATTGCCCATGATAGGATAATGGTTTCAAGATTTCAACCAATAGGTACTATAATTCTTTATCATAGCGTAATTATAACTATTTCTTTGGTTTCTGAGCCTATACGCTATTAATAATACCAGCCTATTATTTCCCCACTGCACGCCAAAGGCCTCTTCTCATGCAGAGAAGGCACGAGCATTGATCACCACGCGTGCTCAAGGCGGATTGGCGGTTTCAGACTTATATTTACTAATTATGAGTTCAGGTTTCCTCATGATGTTTTCCTTTACTGATGTCAGTGATGCCCAAGATAAACATAGAAATATAAGAACTAAAAAAAGTCACATTGATACTTGCACGTGCCTGGTGTTGAACCTAAAGCCTCGAGAATGAGAAGTGCCTTAGACTAATAAAAAATGTCATTTTTTTTTAATATTTTTATAACTATATAATTGCATCACTGCATTTATCTGGTTATTTTTCTGTAACTTTGTTTTTTTATATTTACATAACATAACATCACGCCTGTAATCCCCGAAGGGTTAGGCAGAGGTGTACCCATTAGTACAAACCAAACGCGAGTTATGTTTAAGTCCCATATAATGCGAGGCGAGTCTATTGCCATCAACTGAGCACAAATCCAAACTCCGAGAGAAATTCTTGATGGAATAACTATAAGTTAAACAATAGTACAGATTTTAACTGTCTGTAAACATATATGTATTATAAATATGTTAATTATTGTAAAATTTGAATTTCGCACCACGCTAGGTAACTACTTACCTAAATAATTCATGTTTTCTTTCCCAACAGAACAAGCGAAGCTAACAAAATTATATATTATCCTCGTTCCAAACATAATAATGTAAGCTACACGTGCTCTTCTTAATAATACCCAAGAAGGCAAAGTTCCATGAAGTCTGTACATTATATGTAAGATAAAGTAGGTGCCTACAATACCACACCTAATCATTGAGAAGTCACGATATAAGTAGATAGGTACGTACCAACACAGTGTTGCCAACACAACGCCTTCATATATTAATTAACGCGCGAGTTCAAACATATCCAACATACTAACAACTATATTGATTTTTTCCACCCCACGGACGGCCGTTGCGAAATTATCGAAATCTAACAAAAGCATCCCGAACCGAAACTGGTAAGAAAACTAATAACCCGTCTTACACCACCCTGTATACAACACACGCGCGGCACACGCAACACATACGCGCGACGCACGCAGCACACACGCAGCCCGCCCCGCCGCGCACGCACACGCGCGCCGGCCAAAAGTCTAATTATATACGTCCACGAAGAAAATAAAGATTGGGGAAAAATTTTACAAGAAACAAGTGTGCCGGCTAGGGGAGGGGGAACTGACCGCTCCCCGTCATTAAGCCCCCCGCCACCCCCTGACCCCCCCACGGGGAGGTTAGTTCTCCCCTTGGATGTTTAATAATATGAAGAATTGGAGATAATTTGCGAGAAACTAAATAAGAAACGTCGGACGAAAATTGAAAGGTCGGGGGTGGAAGAGTAGCGAGTATCGCTGTCTCGCTCTTACGGAAGCGCTAGTTCGTGGTACCACTTGAAAAAGATTGTTGTAAGTAGCTCCGGGCCGTAATAACTTAGGCTTATTGCTGATGCGGTCATAACTAAAGTTCATATTAATATGATAATGATAAGCTTGCATCGCGAAATGGGAAAACTACAAAACGCTATTTAAATTTACATCAATTTATAAATTGTTCACACTGTTTTTTTATGTATCTGTTTATAAACAGATACATAAAAAAACAGTGTGACTTTTTGAAGTACTTACTTTCTAAGTTTATCTTGGACATCACTGACATCGGTGAAGGAAAACATCATGAGGAAACCTGGACATGTAATAAATATAAGTCTGAGATCGCTAATGCGATTTGAGCAAACGTAGTGATCAATGCTCGTGTCTTCTCTGTATGAGAACAGTTCTTTGCCCTGCATGAGACATTAATAGACCAGTTTATTATTTAAAAATAAAAAAGGATAAATTAGAGTCGTCTGAACCATTCATTTTATAACACAAGCGTGTGTTTATTGACAGTAGTCAAACACAAGCATTGATCATCACTCTTGCTCAAGGCGGATTGGCAATTTCAGACTTCTGTTTATTATAAGGTACTAGCTTCCGCGCGCAACTTCGTCCGCGGTAAAAATATTATACAGGGTGGCCCAGCTAAGGACGTCCAAACGAAAATTTTGGACTCCTCTTTTCTTGGGCTATCTAAACCACCCCCATGTATGTTCTATGATTTTTTGCGGATTAGGAGCTAAACGACATTTTAATATTTTTTGGGATAATCTATCTCTATGCAAAATTTCATCCAGATCCGTTCAGCCGTTTTGACATGATTGAGTAACAAACATCTATCCATCCAGACTTTCGAATTTATAATAGTAGTAAGATAGATACTGAAAGATTAAGTATAAAAACTGAATAAAATAATAACGAAAAGGAAGGACAACCGCGGCGCAATGAACCGGTTACCTGAAACTATCGACCACTATTATACTGAATTCATTGCATTTAAAATGTTAATCAGACTTCGTGCATGTGAATAGTTGTTCCACTAACCGCTCAATTACTAGTAAAAATTGTTTCTTGGATATCTATGTACAATGAGGTCACACAGAATTTGGCATTTTTTTTTTAATTAGAACATAAAATATCCTCTAATGGTTAGGCAGAGATGTAGTTATGGATAAATCCCATGTATTAGGAGGCGAGCCTATTGCCATTAATCGGAAACCAATCAAGACTCCGAGGCTGGTACTAAGAACTTCCTGATGGGAGAACTCAATAACACTTTCCCCGACCGGGGAATTGAATTCAAGACCTCATGCTCAGCAGTCGCGCTTTACGACCACTTCACTAACGAGGCAATCAGTTAGAATTAGGAGTGTTAGAGTAATGTTAATAAGTTTTTTTTTTTGTTATTGTCAAGTATGCTTTGCTGTTAGTAGTTGCAGTAAGGCGTACAATAATTAATTAAGCTGCTGACCGTTTTAGGCTAATAAACCAAATATTATTATAACTAGTTATTGTCCGCGACTTGCGGTCTTTAATTTTTCTGCGCGCTCCCTTAATTATTTCTATACAGGATAATTCAAAATTTATCCGAAACCTTAAAAGGGGTTATTGTACTCATCATTATGAAGAGAAAAAAAAAACAGCTGTTCCCTACAAAAATGCTACATAACAAGATCGTAATGTATGGATTATCTATTTTTTTTTCATGGTTGGTCCCATAGTAAAAGTTGTTCATAATGATGAGTACAATGACCCCCCTTAAGGTTTTGGGTATATTTTCAATTACCCTGTATTAAAAATAAATTACTTCTTATATCATCAGCTATTTGCAAATGAAACTCCCGTAAAAATCAGCCCAATTTATATTACATTTATTTTGTGATACATAGGTCTAAAATTTTATATGTAAGTGTACGTAAAAGTATAGATATGTAAAACGTAAACGCTCTTCATATAGCTGAAGAGTTCTTTTGTTTGTTTAAACGGGCTGTTTTCAAGAAGTACTAAAACTGAAAAAATCCTTTTGAATTAAGTCGCTCGTTTATTGAGGAAGGCTACGACATAACATATATAACGATTAATATTTATTTATATTATTAATATTTACGATATAACATCACGCTACGACACACGGGAGCGGAACAATTCAAAGACATAACTTAACACAGATGAAACCGCAGGGTATATTTAGTCTACTAAGTGGATTTCTCCACTTATCTACAGTTAAGTGAAAATTAAATGACTTAATCATTTAACCACGAAACTGTTCCTCTTAGCAATTACTAAATAACTTCCATAAAAAAAATAACTGACAGGTAGGTACAGTTGCCAGAACATCAAACTATACATTTTTGTTGTAAAATCGCTCTTATTACAACCGCATAAGATGCCGCAGTGTTTACCTTAAAGCGGTCTTCCGTACCTACATCGGAGGTCGATGAAATGTCTCGTAAATACGTACTTACTTGTAAATGGTTTGTGGTTAACCACTAAATATTAATTAAGCAATCAATTTCGAAAGTTTCAAGGAGAAAAAACTTTCAAAACACTTATTGTGTCAAGAATGGGCAACAAAACTAAATAGTCTACAGTTTACAATTATTTGAATGACTAGCTTCTGCCTGTGACTTCGTTTGAGGAGGTTTTTTTTTTTTGAGGTGGTAAAAATCATCAAATGAGTTCTTTCGCCCTGAGTGGGGCGGTAGGGACTATCAGACTTTCACTGACCAAAAAACCACCCTGTTCCTTTTGTTGCCCTTTTGTTCCTGGGCCACGATATCCGGTTAAGACGTCCCGCTAAGTCCTAAATTATCCCACTAGAATACAAAAACGGGATAAAAATTATTCCGTTAAGTTAAGTGTTAAGCTGGATCAATGATCAATATCTACACTTGTGTCAATTTTAGCTAATTCCGTTCAGCCATTTATGCTTGAAAGACTCACAAACATACATCCATCCTCACTGCACTGATTTATAATCTCCGACTCAAAGTGTTAGGCAGAGGTGTACTCAACAGTACACCCACAATTTCGCCACTTATGTTTAAGTCCCATGTAATATGGGGCGAGCCTATTGCCATCAACTAAGTACAAATCCAGATTCCAAGGATGCTACTGACATCTTGGAAAACACAAAATAACACTTTGCCCTACCTAAAAATCGAACACAAGACCTCATGCTCAGCAGTCGCGCTTTAAAACCACTAGACCAACGAGGCAACGAGGCTTTGAATAATACAAGTTGATAAAATAAATAAATCATATCAAGTAATCACTGAATTTTCACTTGAATTTTGCTTTAGCCCTTTCAATCAGCCTTTATTTAAGAGTTTTTTAGTTTCTCCACTGTCTGAACACCCTGTAATGCGTCTCCATTTTCGTAACCCCGTATTCTTCTCCATTTCCACATGTCATATAACTTCGCACGACACAAAGGTTCCAATCTCAGCCCCCAATTAACAGCCAAGGATATCGATTGGCCATCACCAGGGTTCCGCAGACACCTCATAAATATGTAGTTGCAGTACGGAACCCGTTTTGTTAGCCGGGGAACGATTTATGTGCGTCTTCAGCCTCGATGAGGAATATTAAACGATTCACAGTAAAACAAAGGTTCGGGGTTCAGTTTCTGGGTGAGGTAGTAAAGTCGAGGTAGATTTGGTTGAATTTTATTTAAAGGGCAATGGTCTGTGTTGGGTAGGGGTCGATGAATTCAAGTTAAGCAACGCTAGCCGAGGTCAATCCGTGGATGGGTAACCGTTCATTTTATACTGAGACCCCTAAGGTGCTTCGGAAAGCACGATATTATGCTTACAAAACATCACGCCTGCAATCCCCGACGGGTGAGGCAGAGGTGTACCCATTAGTAACCCCACATCTCGCCAGTTATGTTTAACTCCCATGTAATAGTAGGGCGACCTTATTGCCATAAACCAGGCACAAATCCAGACTCCAAGGCAACCACAGAAAACTTCCTGATGGAAAAATCCAATAACACTTTGCTAGACCTGGGAATCGAACCCAAGACCTCATGCTCAACAGTAGCGCTCTAGACCAACGAGCTTTTCAGCTAATTCCGTTCAGCTGTAAAGCGTGAAATAGTAGCAAACAACCATTCATTCATCCATTCTCGGAGACATTCTGACTCCGAAATAATTTTACTCAACGTTACGACAATATCTATACAAATAAATAAAATTGGATTGTCTGTTTGTTATATCAAAATAACATCTTTTTATTGAATGCATATGAAAGTATAATGCAATACTTATAAAAGAAAAAAAAATATTGTAACATTTTTTGTTCGGCTTATCTCCAAATTGACTTGACCGAAATTGACGGGACTTTCACTGTCACATAGCTGATGTTATAAGAAGTAACTTAGGCTCTATTTGTTATAGAAATATAGATAATGTATCGCACAAAAAATATACATAACTCAGTGATAATCGACATTCGCGACAAGTCGCGAGGCGTAATCTAGTCATTTATACATAACACTGTGCCCGACCTGGAAATCGATACCAAGACCTCATGCTCTGCAGGCAATCGGGCAACCATTACAAACTGACTGATCTATCAACAGAACAGCTCAAACCACTGAATGGATTGCGCTGACATTTGACACGCAGATAGCTTTTATGTGCTACGAAAGAATTTCCCAAAATTCAACCCCTAAAGTGTTGAAATGGGAATCTAAAGTTTGTGTAGATAAACAAGATTAAATCGCTAATAACCGGTACTTACGCGGACGAAGTCAAGGGCATAACCTAGTCTTATATTAAGCACAATACTTCTATAAATAACGGTATCAATAAAAATTTACCTGTACCAGTTACCATCTTCCCTATTCATACAGGAAATCGTTTGCAGGAAGTTAAGTCACATATATACCATTAAATGGCCAATTACGTCACCAGGGCTAAAGAGGAAAACCCATAGATATTCCATCATAGATGCTCTATAGATAGCTTTTATAAAAAAAGTTAACAGGATAAAAAAAATATATAATGACGAGTCTAAGATGTTTCCACAATCATTTCGATTTGAAATTCTGCGAAGTTTTTGGGTCTATTTAAATAATGATTTTTATGTTCATCAAGAAGGTCAGGCGTGCAGTACTCGTAACCGGCGTGATTGCATGACGAGATGTATGAACGTAGATGAGGCGAAAGGAGTATGTAAGGATCGTAGCAGGTGGCGTTTTGTGGTTTCTGCTTACCCCCATGGGAAAAAGGCGTGAGTTTATGTATGTATGTGTATTGCTAGTCTTAAGTAGTGTTAATTCTGCTCAAACGAGCCAAATTACATAAATTACGTATAACTAATGCAATAAGCCAAATATCGTATAATACTATAAAGCAATAAAAGGTCAATTTAGATACAAAACGTATGTTTAGAATGGATTTAAAATCACTGATAAATATCTATAATCATTACAATTACTTCGAAAAATAACTTTATTTGTACTTTTCAGACAAAGTTTGTTAATTTGAACGCGCTAATCTCCGAAACTACTGGTCAGATTCTGAAAATTCTTTCCCCAATGGGAAGATACGTTATCCCTGAGTGTTATAGCCTGTTTTTGTTGTTGAAATAAATGAGGATCCATAAGAAAATTGACGCGAACGAAGTGACGGGCAAAAGCTAGTAAAGATGTATAGACAGATTCTATGACACACACAACGTTTCACAGAAAGCTGGCTTGCTATGATGTAATACTAGGTCAGGGGTAGCTCAGCAATGACGGCAAAAAAATCTCGAATGAAGTTCAGTTGCAACATAGGTATAACTATCTACAGTTGCATCACTGAAGTCTGTGTCATTGTGTGATGAGGGCTGTCACCTTTTTGTAAGCATATAGAGTATATCCATACTAATATTATAAATGCGTTAGTAAATCTGTCTGTTTGTTTGTTACGCTTTCACGACAAAACCACTGAACCGGAACTTAAACTTAAAATTCAAATAAACAAACAAACTCGTAAATTTTTTACAGTCCCTTTCGTTTGTATGACCTTAATTTATGGTAATATTTCTCACCACCTTCATATAAGCTAACTCATATAATTATCTACTAGTAGATAGTCATTGTCTGAGCTCAACCAATCACAGCACGGCTCTACTGCCTGGGCTACTGCTGCGAGTGCAAGTGACGCGTCTTTACGTTGTAATAGTTATTATTCGTAATTATTATTGTTATACCATGACAGCCCAGTGGTTAAAGCGTATGCGGTCGCGGGTTCGATACCGGGCAAGTATCTATTTTAATTAATTTACTTTCTATGTGTATCTTGGACATCACTGACATCGATAAAGGAAAACGTCGTAAGGAAACCTGGACTTACAATCAACATAAGTCTGAAATCGCCAATCTGCATCGAGCAAGCGTGGTGATCAATCTTCGTGCCTTCTTTGTATGAGAAGAGGCCGTTGCCCTGCATTGGGTAATAAACCGTTGTATTCCAAGACTGTCAGATAAATGTTCTTAAATATATACGAATGAGACTGTTCTACACAGTTTACGGAAGTAAAGAACTCTTGTAGGACTAAGATTTATTGTGATTGAGCGTGGGGCAAACGAGCATCTTATTCTTTCTCTGGCATCCATCCAGAGATTCTATTCTAACATAAACTCTCTCTGCATAATTTTATTTACTACATGCATCTCTTCAAAATTTAAAGCGTCGCATGTTAATTGCGACAGATCTGTCGCAATTGTATTTAATTCGGACGTGTATGTCATACATAAGCCTACAATGCTACGTACGCACTGTCGACTAAATACAAATGACTATTTTCCCCAATTTTCCTGGATATTTTCCCAATAGTTGGCACACACACATCGGTACTAGTATCCTCGTGTGTGTTCCAATGAGGGGGTGTTTTGGGGGTGTTTGGGGGTGTCGGGGGTGACGGGAGGGGGTGTACGAACACTGTTAAACTAATTATTGTGAGCGGCCGTAGGGGGAGTTACTAAGATTTTTCTACAGCGAGTGGAGATACGTCTGTGTGTGTTATGTATATAGATGTATGTAATCGAGATTAATATTTTGCAATAAAGCGCTGGCGATGGTAGTATATTGATTACCTAGCAGTCGAACTGGTCGTTGCAATGGTTTCCTTGTTCAACAATCAAAGACGTACGAGATGTTTTCAGCTGGAGCTTCAAAAGTTAAACCTTTAAAGCGTTTGGCGAAAGTTATGGACAATAAAAAGTGCCTGGCAATCATTCATGATGGTTTTTTAACAATATCCTTTAAGATATATTTGTATGAAAACCAGCCATCAAAAAACGTAAGTGGGTAAAGTAACTTTGATACCTCGAACAGTGTACCGCAATAAGACATCAAATCCTGTAAAACATATATTAAAACTAGCCATCACAATTTGACGTAAGCGTGTAAGATACCTTAGGTACTTGATACTAGACTGATACCTGAAAAAGGGCATAGCATTAAAGGTAGCAGAGTTCCTTTTTGACTGCATATTCCTCTATTCGCAAAATTCCAACCATGATAAAATGGGGGCTCTAGGACATAGTCAAAAGTGTCTTACTGCTTTTCTTTCAGTTTCTCTAACCAGGAGCCCTTCGACCCAGACCTTGAGGATGTCATCAGCACTGCTTTGCAGAGACCTCTTCTCATACAGAGAAATAACGAGCATTATAATCACCACATTTGCTTACTGATCATTGGAGACTACGGACCCTTTTAAGTCAATAATAGCGTGAGCATACTGTCCCTCTGCGAGGCCTCTTCGTAGCATTGATCACCACACTTGATCAAAACGGATTGGCGAATCCAGACTAACAATTTTGTTTCAGGTTTCCTCACGATGTTTTCCTTTAACAATGTCAGTGATCTCTACGATAAACTTAGAATGTACGTGTCGAACCAGCCATTTGGTATACAGGCAGCTAACTTGCAACTACTTTGAAACAATGTTTCGAATGTGTCTTTTAATTCCGTATAATTATTAAGGTTTATTGTAATCAATATTAAACTAAACTAATTAATAATAAAATATGTACGATTTATAAAAAAGACAAAAAGGGGAAACGTCATAGTGCATCAAAAAATTCGTCCGCGTCGCTGTCAATGCGGCAAGTGCCCAAAAGGCTGACAGCATTGCCACGTTGTATGGCAATGCTGATTCTTTGACTTAAGAAAAGGCCAGCCCTCTGAATCAGTAGGTATAATTAGGTTTCAAAATTTAACACCACAAACTTAAAAACATAACTGGCGAAATGTGGGTGTACTAATGGGTACACCTCTGCCTAACCCTTCGGGGATTACAGGCGTGATGTTATGTTATCTTTAAACTTATTAAGTGAACACAAAATAACAATGAATGGCAATGTAGCATAAAAATAATTATTACTGTCTGTAAACCAAATAGTGTTTTTTAGTTTTTCCATCAGGAATTTCTCAGTAGCAACCTCGAAGTATAGATTTACGTCCAGTTGATGGCAATAGGCTCACCCCCTATTACATGGGACTTAAACATAACTGGCGAATTGTAGGTGCACTAATCAGTGCACCTCTGTCTAACCCTTCGGGGATTACAGGCGTGATATTACGAGTAAACAAAATAGCTTGTCCGACCGTACTTGCTCGAGCTCGCTTGCACACCCATAACAGAACGTTCCCAATATTTGCTTCCACCATAACTCTAAAATAATGTACATACCTACAAGTAATTCTTCTAAAAAAATTAGGCACAAAACTATAATTTCAATTACATTAAAATTACCTGAAGTTGTTAGTAGGCAGTAGAAGCGGGTGCCTAGACGTAAAGGTCTCATGTTATTGGTCGATATAACGCCGATCAACGACACGCGACGTCTGTAACTACCCTTACTACAAAATGTCAGAAGCTTGAATTAAATTACGGTGTATTTTTATTTTGTGCCTAATAAGGAATTTTGTACACATAACATCACGCCTGTAATCCCCGAAGGGTTAGGCAGAGGTGTACCTATGATAAGTACACTCACATTTCGCCAGTTATGTTTAAGGGCCATGTAGTATGGGGCGAGCCTATTGCCATCAACCGGGCACAAATCCAGATTCCGAGGCTGCTACTGAAAAAATCTTGATGGAATAACCTAATAACACTTTGCCCAACCTAGGAATCGAACCTTAGGCCTCATGCTCAGCAGTCGAACTTGTATTTTTATTATTTTTAAGTGTTTATATTTTATTTTGACACTGCAATGTTCAACATTGCAGAGTGTCAAAATCTGTAAGTTCGAGTATCCATCGGTTTCTAAGAAAACTTTAACTATATCTGACGACTCTGCATACCAATCTCTTTTGTTGACAATACATCCAAAACTTAAGCTTAAAATTGATTTAAAATTGATCTGTGTCAAATATACAAAGTAAAATTACTTCGTAAAATGACAGATATTTGTGCAGTAGTCTATAGTCTATGTTATAAGTAGCCTTACTCCTTATAACATCAGTTGTCTTCCAGTGAAAATCCCGTCGAAATCGGTGTAGCCGTTTCGGAGATTACCGGAAGACAAAAATGTTTATTAATTGTTTTTTTCGTGATAACTTTCATATTTATTTTATAAAAGCTATTTTGACATTACAAACAGACACTTCAATTTTATTTATTTGTATATAGATGTAGAGATATATCAATTCAGGATAACTACAAATAAAAAACCCATTTATGAAACAAGATTTAAAATTCAGCAGTAGATACTCTTCTCATGATTGACGTCTATAAAACAGGAAGGAAAATCTTATCATTTCAATTACATTATCTAAAATTATCCTTAAATGCCACAAATAATTATAATTAGTTGTGCTTTTATAAATAATAAAAGTAGTTAATATTATAAATACAAAAATGGGTTTGTTTATTTTTATGTTTGTTCCGCTTATACGTCTAAACTGCTCTAGCGATTTTAATGAAATCTATCTAAATATATAAAAGCAAAAGGTCATACACTCACTCATCACGAAATAACTTGATGTATAAAGATAAAATTTGGCATAGAGGTAGATTATAGTTAGTAGACGTCCGCTAAGAACGTATTTTCCAAAATTCACCCCCTAAGGGGATGAAAAGGGGGTCTTACTGAATACAATTTGTGTATTACTATGGCCACTATAGCAACAAATAATAAAATAGAGTCAAAAATTAAAGGGGATCTCCATGCAAGAAACGTGTACGAATCCGTCTCACAATTGGCCGGTTTTTATAAGCTTTTATTTAGCTTGCACTGTTCGTATGTATGTAAGTTGTCCTTTCAAAAGGCAACCATTTCTCGACCATTTTTTTAGCCAAGATTATAAAATTTATATTTATCATTTTCTTTTTTTAGGTTACGTTTTTATCTAAATACCTAAAAGCTTTTTTTTTAATATTTTATTTTTATGTCATGAACTTATTACACAATAATTATAAAAAAATGTGGTTAAACCCATATCATTTTCCCCCTACATTGTAAAGCAAAGATTTCCCCTTTTAATATGATGGGAAAATCTCGTAACAACCGCTTATCGGCGCTGTTGTGAGTCTGCGAGCATGCGTACGCGCATCACCGCAGATAAATTGCTAGACGTCACTTATGTGACCTACTGCGCCTGAGTCACTCAATAACGTGGGTCTATTGCGTGTGTCGTGTGTTCAATTATTTAATTATTTATTAGTAATTAACGTACTAGGTGTCTCTTAGCAGAGAATTTGTCATGCAGTTCCCAATTATGAATAAATGACTAAGCTGTTTATGTTAAGACTTAAGTAACTTTAAATTCAATAAACAATAATTAACCTAAACATCAAACCTAAGAGTAATAATAAAATATGTACAATTTAAAAAAAAGACAGAAAGGAGAAACCTCATAGGGCAACAAAAAATTCGTCCGCGTCGCTGTCAATGGGGCAAGTGCCCAAAAGGCTGACAGCATTGCCACGTTGTATGGCAATGCTGATTTTCTTTGGCCTAACAAAAGGCCAGCCCTCTGGTCATGTGAAGAGTGGACCAGTCTCTTGGCGATGTCACGAAAAATAAGGTGAGTGCTGGCCGGAACCCATGGCTCGTATGTCAAATAAAAAAAATCAATTAATTAATTTACCATTTTTTATTTTATATACATAATGACCACAAATTATCACTTGATGGTCAGGGTAACTCCCAAAGTTACCCCTTTCCGATAAATCACTAGATTTCCCTATACTGGGGATTTCTAAGTGGCAATTAAAACTAGTATTAATTAATGAAAGTATTTATAAACATAATTATCATTTGTACTTATTTAAACCAGACAGGAATCCCGTAATCAAAAGGTCAGTACCTTTCGATGATAAATTATTACTTATTATTATACTACATGCCAATTATGACGAAGATATTATTTATATCTTGCTCTACTTGCATTCTATATTAATTTCAATGAAGGTAAGTGCGCATTGCCTCGTTTGCCGGTTATTTTTTCCAAATCATTATTATGTTTTGATTTCATGTACATTATAACTAGCGACCCGCCCCGCTTAGTACGGGTGCAATGTAGATACACAAACCTTCGTCTTGAATCACTCTATAACATAACATCACGCCTGTCATCCCCGAAGGATAAGGTAGAGGAGTACTCATTAGTATACCAGTCACTCATGCTCAGCAGTCGCGCTTTGCGACCACTAGACCAACGAGGCAGTCAATCAATCCTTTGTATAATTTAAAAGATCTGAGGTGAGAGACGGCGGGAAGCGACTTCATTTTATGCTATGTTAAAATTTGAGTGTAAATTATAATTAAAAAGGTCCTTATAACATCCCACTACATATGAGACAACAAAAAATGCTCTAACACCTTTTCCCACGGGTACAAAACAGTTATGTATATGTATATTATATATTCAAAGACTACTAAAGTATGCTGAGTTATATATATTTTTAACAGTGATTTATTTATTTTTAACCCTAAAACACATTACTACGCACTTTAAAAACCACCAAAATATTAATAAAATTCTTAGTATAAACTTATAAGATTAACCACACAATCAATTTTTTAATTGCCACATTTGTATCACCTAACTGGCCCACAAAAATTCTCCAGCCAACTAATACAGGGCTGCCAACCTAACAGCCCTCCTCCCCCCTCCGTGACGTCATACCCCGTCACTGCCCAATTTCCTGGCTCGCCTAGTTTCAGTTATAATAAACTAGAATTGCACTTTTATAGCTTTACCATTGAAATGGTAACCGAGCCCTATTTGCTTAATTTTTATGACGTTTCATCATTGGCCATGTTAAATTGTGGAGTTGGGAGTGTCCAAATTATATTATATTTTATACCGGATGTAAAAACACATATATATATTAACACACATTCACATAGTTACATATTTTATTATATTGTTAATTTTTAATAATTGTTTTAAATAAGTTTTTGATTTTAAATATTTAATGTTTAATTTATTTACATTTTTATATATTTCTTTTGTTTTTTGGGTTTTATCTGTTTAGAATTTGTTCTGAATTTGAATTATTAATGTATTTTTTTATTTATGACAAATGTATTATAAATTATATACAATAATTAGTGTATAAAGTTAAATGTATGTTGTGTAATACCATGGACTAGAATTATGTCTGATATAAGTAAATATATTTTATTGGTATAAAACAAAGCCGAAAGTTACATGATTTTCCCATCATGGCGATGGGATCATGGTTATAGAGATATTTAAGGTCAGACTTAAAACAAGAACAATTAAATTAAATGTTATGATTATCTTTCTTGTAAATTATGTTCAAAAGTATCTTGTAACGGTCTTCAAATAAATGTTTTGACTTTGTTTTTAATATCTTTTTCTAATGATTTTTTTTTAAACAAGAATAAGATATTGTTTTTTTTTTTCATTATTTTAGGAATTTCTCAGTAGCAGCCTTGGAGTCTGGATTTGTGCCCGGTTGATGGCAGTAGACTCGCCCTCTATTACATGGGCCTTCAAAACATAACTGGCGAAATGTGGGTGTACTAATGGACACACCTCTGCCTAGCCCTTCGGAGATTACAGGCGTAATGTTGTGCGTGAAGCCATTCTCTTGCAACACTTGTTGATATGAGAAAAAATGAAATTCAGACAGATGTGGTAACAGTGGCGGGCCGATGACAGTCCCTGTTAGCGTCACCGCACGAGAACCGCGCCTCTGTCTGAATTTCTTTAAAAGGAAAATAAATATACAGGTTGAAATTGACAACCAACTCCTTTTTTTAAAGTCATTTTAATGTGGAACGGTGCCCTAAACACTGATATATACTGTACTAATACAAATATTATAAAGCTGATGAGTTTGTTGGTTTATTTGAAAGCGCAGAATCTCAGGAATGACTATTCTAATGGAAAGACGAATGACAAAAAATGTTGCGATCCACAGGAGAGTAGCAGTAAGAAAAAAATTTAACTGAACACGGGTGCAATATTGAAGTTTAGCTAGTAGATAATAATTTGTGGAAAACCCAGACAAAAGATGACTCATAAAAGAGTGAAAGAATCCGCGGTTATTGCGGTGTGTTACTTGTGAGTTAGTGAGGCATAGACAATTTTGTAACTGACACTACTAAGTAAGGTATTTACATGGCAGAGGTGAGTGGCAACGCAAGGAGGGGTCGTCCTAGGAAGACCTACACCGACTTTATTGGTAACATAACATCACGCCAATCAGTACCAATGTGAATTTTACAATTCATATGTACTTTCTTAAGTTTATCTTGGACATCATTGGCATCAGTGAAGGAAAACATCGTGAGGAAACCTGGACTACTGTTCCACTCAAACCATGTCAGAGGCCCTTGAGGCGGTTTAGAAACTCTGACACTAGGGTGTGTAGGGTCGTAAGGCCTTACTACCTACACGATAAGAAGAAGAAGAAGAACATCACGCCTGTAATCCCCGAAGGGTTAGGCAGAGGTGTACCCATTAGTACACCCACATTTCGCCAGTTATGTTTTTTAGTCCCATGTAATAGGGGGCGAGCCTATTGCCATCAACCGGGCACATATCCAAACTCCGAGGCTGCTACTGAGAAATTCCTGATGGAAAAACCCAATAACACTTTGCCCGACCTGGGAATCGAACCCAAGACCTCATGCACAGCAGTCGCTGCTTATTGGTCGCTTCTTCTAAAAGGTCAGGTGCGCAGTACTCGTAACCGGTGTGCTTATATGACGAGATGTATGAACGTGGATGAGGCGAAAGGAGTATATAAGGATTGTAACATGTGGCGTTCTGTGGTTTCTGCCTACCTCCATGGGAATGATGATGAGTTTATGTATGTATGACTACTAAGTGACGACTCATCAGAACACATTGTGTAAGTTGTTATAGTATTTCAATTTGCAGGAAATTAGTATTATACCGTCACAAAAACAACAATAAGGAATAATTTATTGTTGAATATTTTTCATGCGATCCAGTACCGGAAGAAAAACATCCTCTTTTCAGTAATTATCCCGTAATAAAATATTATTTTGAACTAGTTTTGCCCGCGACTATGACCGCGTTGAACTTATTTGTATCATACTTGTATACAAACTTCCACCCCGCTTTTCACCGCCTTTGGGGGTGATTTCCGAGATAAAAACTATTATATGTCTTTTCCCAGGTCTTAAACTGACTCCATGCGCATTTTCATCAAAATCGATTCAGAGATTTAAGCGTGAAGAGATAACATACAGACAGACACACTTTCGCATTTATAATATTAGTATGGATTAGCTTAATTCTGCAAAAATTTAATTAATTACGTCAAAATTATTTATGTCTAATATGTTACATCTAGTACATAACAATTCAATGTACCAAAACTTAGAATATATATATAAAATGTATCAGCGTGAATAACGGTAGATATATGGGTCGTTTTGACCGAACAAGCCATTTTTAAATACTTAAGTGTTTAAATTTAAGTTACGTATTTTTTGCTATTTTAATTTATTTATAACTTAAAACCAAAACATAAGCCATAACTATAGAATAAATACGTTTGAACTGTGTATAATACATACACAAAATAAGTTTATTTTTATTTATTTTTTCATTAGGTTTGCTTATTCTTACTTTTAGCATAAATACATATAAGTGTAACGTTTTAAAATTCGTTGACATAAATGTAAGTCTAACGACAATAATAAGGGTTCCTCTGTTCTTTTTGAGTCACGGAACCTTAATTAAAAAACAGAAACGGAATATAATTATTTTCGAGGATCTCCATAATGGTCAATCATAAAATGTGAACAAACTGCATTCGGAAACCAAGTTATTTGGGACTCGATCCTTTTGCATTAGTCCAGGGGTGGTGAACTAGTGGCACACGTGCCGGTGGTGGCACACGATGAAATAATTCGGGCACGTCATTAATTGACAAACCTATGTATTGGATCGAATCTAATTTGCAACAGAAAAAGTCACACTTACCTATTCTTTTATTTAAATAAACATTAAATAGTAAACATGGCGGTCGTTGCATGTAAACTATCTTCCGCTCGCGCCTTCGTCCGCGTCAAAATTGGATATATAAAATCCCATGGGAACTGTGCATTTTTCCGGGATAAAAAGAAGCCTATGTGTATATGCTATTCCAGACTATCTCTGTGCTAATCTGGCATGATTGAGTAACAAACATTCATTCATCCAAAATTTCGCATTTATAATAGTAGTAACATGAGTCCTTGCAATTAAAGATTCAAAAGTTATTTCTCTAATATATCACTTAGTCAAGATTCTTCGTTAGCACGGCCTAATAATACCAATAATATTATTATTGTCCTACTGCAGGGCAAAGGCCTCTTTTCATACGGAGAAAACGTGAGCATTGATTGCACCACGCTTACTCAATTCGGATTGGCGATTCCAGACTTATATTAATTACTAGTCCAGTTTTCCTTCACCCATGTCAGTGATGTCTAAGGTAAACTTTAGCAGGTACATTTAGATAGAAAAATTGGCACATCATTGCCACAATATAATTTTTTCTTTAAAAAATGGCACATTCACCAATAAAGGTTGGCTATCCCTGCATTAGTCATTTCCTGAAACCAAATTCTTCACCAAGCTGGACCCCTAATTCATAAAACTTGATATTTCTATAGAAATTATAAACTCTACCTGTCTCTTTTCTATTTCAATTCAATGGAATGAGAAGAGAATAGTCTCACGGTTCTGTCTGTAGTGTATTGTATTTTTTTCTTTTTACATTAGAACATTCTTAGCAGTAGAACGGTATCTGGATTTGTGCCTGGACCCTTATACAGCTATTATTATGTGACAACACATCTGCCTAGCCTTTCAAAGATTTCAGGCGTGATATTAATATTGTAATTAAGCTATTTAATTTAGGGACATATGAAACATTTTTTTTTTTATCAATAAAATATTAATTTTTGACTTAAATCTTTCATCTTAAGCTTTTTTGTGTTACCTTGTTTAAAATAATAATAATCATAATATGTACCTAATTGCGTATCATATGTAAGCTGATTGGGTATCCCAGAATAATGTAACTTGTACTTTATACTTTGTAAAAGATAATTTGAGTGTATCTAGTTGGTAACTGATCTTCAAAAAAAAAAAGTAAGTATATAAAATAACATGAGATTTACAAATTAAGTTAGATAGGCTTAATCTGTAAGTATATAGTTCCTTTTACAAAATCATGTACCTAAGTATGTATCTACTTTCAAAAATAAGGTTGCACGAACGATAAATTGGTGCTAAATAACTTAAACATGACAATTATAAAATAAAAAATAGATAGGTATAAATATTAGTTTGGTTTAAAGTTAGTTGTTTCAGCTGTACCTGTTTGTATATGTGAGCTAAAATGTTTGTAAACGCAACCACGATACAAGAGAAATAACTAGAATTAGCTTAAAAAAAATACTTATTTGTTTATTTTAAATTAAATAGTCAGGCACGACAAACTTATGAATCGATAGTAAAGCTTACCTTGACACATTGTATTGGCACAATTCAGTTATTTTTGTTAAAAATTCCTTTGAACAAGTAACTAAGTAAAATGTTAGCCTAGAAATCCTTCAGAAATGTAGAGATATACCTAAATAAAATAATAACATTTACCTAAATACACAGGCATAAAAAATATGTTGTAAACATAATAATATCAATAATATTATTATTCAATGTTACTACAGGTATGTTTTCTGAGAAATGTTTTCGATATCATTAGACGAACAGACAAGAAATAATTCAATATAATTTGGTCGCGGCAGGAGGCGGCAATTTGGCAGAAAAATATTTTTTTATTTCGTTACTCCCTGTATTTTTTCTTACTTTAATAAAATACTTCGGTGTTGCTTGATATTTTATTTCTAGGACGGTACATTTTACTTATGACAATTTATCAACTAAAACCGGTGAATAAATTTCTTAAAATACTCGTATTATTTTATTTTATTTTCGTTTTTATAATTAGTATTACTTTTTTGTTATTACTTTTCTTTAATTTCTTACCCACCTTAGGATATAAGAAATTAAGAAGCAAAATAGTTATTTATTGTATTTTTTTTTTGTCAAAACATACCTACAACCTTAAATACTCAACAACAATTGAATGCAACTTACGTACAATTAAACTTACAATACAAAACCAAAAGTTCCACTGACGTATTCATTCCAATTAAAATAATAAGTACCTAAAATCTCTAACTAACAAACAATTAAATTATTATTATATTAATAAAATGAACTTGCCAACCATATAAGAGCCAATAGGTATCGTTGACTCAGAAAATGAGTATATAAGCGCGCAACATCGAAACTTGAATCATTCCAGTAGCGACCCTCGTCAAGTAAACATCTAAACATGACCGCCAAAGTGTTCTTCCTACTCGCTCTCGTAGCGGCAGTCGCATACGCAGCTGACAGCGACTGCAAGTGTGAACCACCTAGTGACAGCGAAAGTTCAGCTCTTTGGGAATTCTTCCAAAAATTGCAGTCTGCGGAACTACCGGAATCCAATGACGAGTCGCGCCTGGATGCCGTGATAGCCGGAGAACTGTCGCCACTCCTCGACTGCAACTGCTTGGAGAGGACAGAAAACGCAAGGAGGAAACGGAAGGTCCTGCCAGAGTCTGCTGATGAATCCTTTGACGGTGACTACAGTGACCAGAACCTTGACGACCATAGGACGCCGAAGTGTCCCCATGGATACGCATGGTTCGGGATCTTGTGTGTGGACGAAAAACTTGTGATGGACAAGTGAACGAACAAGTGATGCCTCGGAACCTGGAATCATGTTTCTCTGGTCTCCAGCCAACCAGTTCAGGGTGTAAATTTGTAAACACTGTTTTAAGTGTTCCTTAATTGAAAATGCATTTATTATGTGTAAATATTTTTAGTTAGAGAAATTAACTTATGTTTTACATGTGGATTTTAGTGCAATGAAAACCAACTTAAGACATACTAGTCGCTTTAAATGTAGATCTTAAGACATTCCCAACAGGGACGACATTCCAAGTATTTTAATTTTAAGTATTTTTTTACAATAAATTAATATTTTAAAATGTAAACTATTTTTTTCTTATTTATTACCCAAATAACATGGATATTACAGAACACATTTAAATTAAAATGGTTTTTAAATATTTTATATTGCTATTAAAATATTATTTGCAAAAATAATTAACTAATTATGATGTAGTTTAGTTACCCGACTACGGCACGAAAAAGAGGGTTATGATTATTTATTTTTGTACGTTAATTCATTTCAATTAATTAAACACGTGCGGACAATGGACATACAGTATGGTGAGCCACTTCATATATTAATTACCCTAAAGACCAATTAAATAATCATATTTGTAATCAAATAAAAACCGCTAAAACATAACAACCGTAGTAGAAATTGATGAGTCAACTTATAATGGGCAACCAACGTAATTAATTAATGACCATAGTAAATTGAGCTGTCTAGACAGAAAATTGTGAAGCAACTTTTTTTTGACTAAACAATTTTGACATGTATCTTCTAGTAAATTAAAGCTAATGAGTTTATTTGTTTGAACGCGCTAATCTCAGATACTTCTAGTCCGATTTGTTAAAAATGTTTTACGTTACATAGCCTGTTTATCAAAGAAGGTTACAGGTTATATAACATCACGCTACGATGTACAGGAGCCGAGCAGTATTCATAAACGTCACTTAACAACAAGGGGAATTGCTACATAATTATGAAATCACATAATAATATTTAAATATTGCCCAAATGGGAGTCATAGGTACTACTTTACTGTTACTGACACACAAAAAATTCTACGAATGAAACTCCTACATAGCAATAGAGTCACTGGGCCTATTACAAGCATTAGTCATACCGACTACCGAAAATAACGTTTAGTTTTGTCACCCATAGACGTAAAACTGACTGCACCGTGGGGTCCTAAGTTCAATTCTCAGGTTGGCCAAAGTGTTATTAGGTTTTTCTATTAATAATTTCTCAATACTAGAATAACAGATAACACATTGATCCTTTGATCTTGCGCCTGATATTTTTCCGGTCATTTCGGATTTACATCCTATCGGACTTAGGAGTAAAGGAAGTGGAAGTGCATCTGTAAAATCCATGATACCCTCCATCTGGGGAGAACAGAGGGTTATGTCGGACTCATACCGACTAAAACCCCTCGGTTCCTCCTGTTACCATAAGTCGGGAGCCCGGTATTGGCATGACGCATGATCCGCGCCCCGCCATTGGTGAGCCCCTTTAGACTATTGCGTTCTTGGCTGTGACCGAAATTCAGTCGGCAGAATATCATAGATAACAAAAACCTATAAAGAGACTTCTATTAATATAATCTTATCAGAGACAGTTACATAAGCAGCTTATTTATTACCAATATTGTCCTTATTTATACATTAATGATAAATTAAATGCAATCAGTTATTGGAATAACAAAGTATTGACAGGGGCGAAAGACATTTCTCCTTATGACTTTGACCTTAAAAGCGTTTGTGTTATACGGCATTTTTTACAAAATTTTAAGGCCTTATTTTTTATAATATTTTTTACCATGTGATTAATTAATTAATTGACGTAATTTAACTTTAAAATTTTAAAATAGTAATACCTAATATAGTGTAATACTTATTTTTTAAAACATTTAATAACTATGGGTGAAATGTATGTAACAACATTCATGTCTGAAAAAAAAAAGGTTTTATTTATTGACTTATTTTTTAATGAATGAACCGAGTTTAATTAAACTTTCTATACATAACCAGGATACATAATATATATGTAGGTCTAACAAGTTATTCAAGCACTTTTTTGAAAATTGTGTTTCTCGAACGATGTTAATTTTTCATAGAAACAGCGATTTCCAATTATCTTTTTTTAAATAAGACATTTCGAAAATGTTTTCAACTAACTTTTTACACCTATTTATCCGTTACATTAATTACTCAAGTGCCACGTAATGAGACACAATTCATTATCTACTGTTCTGACTTACCGGTATGACAGCCGGGCCTTGAGCGGTTAAAATCGGTTTCATTCGTTTCGAAAAATAAGAACTTTAAGCTTAAGTTTGTTTGAAATTCCGTAAGACGTGAATGGTCTTAATAGTTTTGTATGTGAATAACTTTACAAATAATTGTATCTTCCCCATAGTTAGGCTAATTAGCAGTGTCAAGCTAAACGTAGAACTTGACCTTCTAATGTCATCGCTTTTTTAGGGTTTCATATCTTAGGGTGCCAATATTCTTCTTCTTCTTTCTTTATCGTGTGGGCAGTACGGTCTTACGACCCCACACACCCTTGTGTCGGAGTTTCTAAACCGCCTCAAGGGCCTCTGACATGGTTTGATTAGAACAGTAAGTCCAGGTTTTTCTTCATCGATGCTAGTGACGTCCAAGATAAACTTTAGAAAATACATATGAATTGAAAAAGTCAAATTGGTACTTGCTTGGTAGGGTAGCCAATTGGCATTTGGATTCTAAACATTACTAAGCCTCCGCTGTTTGTCAACGGGCTGTATCTCATAAACCGTAATAGCTAGAGAGTTGAAATTTTATCAGATTGTGTATTTCTTTTACCGATTTATCAACAAATAATAATAATATTTTAAATAACACAAAACTTTTTTTTTACGTAATGTTAGATATTGTGTCGTACGCCAAGGGTCCCTGGCGTGCGAGTCCGCCTCGCGCTTATCCGATGTTTAATGATAGAAACGACTAAAATTAGAGACCGTTACCTAATCGCATTTTAGAGGGGAATTCCAAACACGATGATATTATACAAAAGATAGATGACTCACACAATTTAGTTTTTAAATGTCTACTTAATATGTATAATGTAAAACGTTGAGATTTCCCTGTGTTTGGTGCGTTCATAATGAGGAAAATATTGTTATTGTTCTCTACGTTGGTACATTGATCTAAATAGGTACATAGTAGTACCGTTACACGTCGGGGAAACAGGAAAACCAGGTAGATTGAGGTATGTTTAAGTACCTCTGTTGGGGTTTTCGAGATACGAAGGAAATCGAAAACTGAATACTGAAATCTGTTTCGAATTTTAATTTTGTGTCGAATCGTACTAATATTTATATTATGTTTGTTACTCTTTTACGCAAAAACCTCTGAACGGATATGGATAAAATGTGGCACACATATAAATTATAGTCTGGAATAGCACATAGGCTTTATCCCGGGAAAATGTACGGATCCCGGGGGATAATATATCAAATTTGAAGCGGGCGAAGTCGCGGGCGGAAGCTAGTACCAAATATGCAAACTGCTAAGTTCCATCTTTCTTTTATCGTGTGGGCAGTAAGGTCTTACGACCCCATACACCACATGTCAGAGTTTCTAAACCGCCACAAGGGCCTCTGACATGGTTTGAGTGGAACAGTAAAGTCCAGGTTCTAATTGCATAATATAGTGGATTCTTTTCATCGTTGCGGTTTTTTTTTTGGTCTGTACCAAACTTTCTGGTTACGGCAATATTCAAGGTCAAAGTTCAATTTTTGTAATGATTTTTTATTTATAACAAAAATAAAATTAAAAGTTTTGAATGTTGTAACTTATTTTTTTCTTCAGTTAAAACACAACACATTATAACATTAACATTTTATTCATTTTAAAACAATATATAATAATGAACATACCATCACATACATACCATCACGCCTGTAATACCCGAAGGGTTAGGCAGAGGTGTACCCATTAGTACACCCACATTTCGCCAGTTATGTTTTTTTAGTCCCATGTAAGTAGGCTCGCCCCCTAGAACCTATTGCCATCAACCGGGCACAAATCTAGACTCCGAGGCTGCTACTGAGAAATTCCTGATGGAAAATCCCAATAACACTTTGCCCGACCTGGGAATCGAACCCAAGACCTCATGCACAGCAGACGCGCTTGCGGCCACTAGACCAACGAGGCAGTCATAATAATAGCCACAATAATTAACATAAACATTAAACCTAAGATGTAACTAATTTATTAATACCTTACGACCTCTACACTGGTGTAACATTTGTTTGTTTAGTGTGAAGAATCATAGTTTAAAGTAAAAAAAAGATTTTTCACACAAAAATAACACTCACTGCCTCGTTGGTCTAGTGGTCGCAAAGTGCGACGGCTGAGCATGAGGTCTTGGAACTGGCAAAATGCGGGTGTACTAATGGGTACACCTCTGCCTAACCCTTCGGGGATTACGGGCGTGATGTTGGGTATGTAATCAAAGTACTTAATAATAATTCTTGCTTAATGTTTCTTAGTTTCATGAGCAGTTAGTATGTGTAGTCAGCGGCGGTTTTTACACCCCGCATAGTGTGTACTTAATAAATATATGGTTAAACCATTGTCTCACACATATGAAATTAATAAACACTCATTTTCATGTCAATCAAGTGAAAGGTCACATGGCCATATATTTATCAAAACTTTCCATTCCACCAAGCAGTTACATATTATATGTTATTTTTAAGTTTTCCTTCAGCTTACTTGTTCAATTTTAACTTTTACTGGTATTTATTGCTTCCGTCCGCGCTTAATTTGACTCTAAGTTGCTATATAATATTATCCCATGCGAACACATAAACGTAATAACAATTATACTTTGTTTAAGCTAGATCAGTATTTATATAAAAACAACTAATAAAAAAAGGATTTTAAGTCTTTATTATTTACTAATTGACTGCCTCATTGGTCTAGTGGTCGCAAAGCGTTACTGCTGAACATAAGATCTTCGGTTCGATTCCAGCAAAGTCTTATTTGATTCTAGCAAAGTCTTGATTGATGGCTCGCCCCCTAGTACATGGGACTTTAACATAACTGGCGAAATGCCGGTGAACTAATGGGTACACCTCTGCCTAAACCTTCAGGTATTACATGCGTGTTATTATGACGTAATGTTATAAATAATAGTATTATCATGTACCTACAATTTAAAAGGGCCACAACAAGGTATTCCTTTTTTGGTTTCAGGAAAAGATTTGCCAGTCAAACTTGTTCACTATCTGCCTACCGTTTTAACTATGTTCGGGCTTGCAGTACACCCAGATGCAGTACAATACAAGTATTTAACATGGAGCGACTGCCTATCTGACCTCCACAACCCAGTAACTGGGCAGAACGAACCACTTCGTAATCAAACTTTGAAAAAATAAAATTTTGTAACTCCTTCTGACATTCTCAAGAAACTAACTTGAAGATAATAAGGAAACTCATCATCTCGTATCGTAGTATCATGTAATGACTTTAATCAACATTAATTACTAGCACGGGAAGGCAACTATTACTTGAACGCGATGTTTTAACCCACAGCAATTGAACACATTAATTAACCACCGTATCTATCGCAGACCTTTGCTGGATAGACCCCGCCAAAGACCGAGAAGATCGTCTTTTTGGGAATGAAGTCAGTGAGGAATTAACTGGCAGTAATCGTCATGTATGGAAAAACTGTTCCCTCCAGGCGACCTTCCCTCTCTTTCTCTTCTTCTCTGTCTATTTCTACTATATACGGGTGTGAATATAGAGATTTGAACAGCAAGCATTGTGCGCAGCCAGCTGTTTAACTGCAATTTTAATTACGTGTTATTTAAACTTATGTTTTGTTTTTTTTTTTGTTTTTATGCCTAAGAGACTTGGTGCCCCGAACCGCACATTTTTTTTTAGTCCTAGTAATTTTTGGGCTAATCAAAGCTAATTACCGTACGGCTCTACTGCCAGGCTTACTGCTGCGGGTGTGAGTGTTGTATCAATCCCATAACTTCAAAGTAAGTGCTGTAAGTAAATAAATCGTTGCTTAATTAAATAAATTATGTAGATTGCAAGTTGCACACTGGAATGTTTCAGGTTTTTTTTTACTGATTATCGACTTCTCTGTCATCCGTTAAATTGAAAGTCGATCCCAACTTTTTAGCTACGACACAGTGAACAAGTACGCTTTATTTTTATTCTCTGTTGAAAACGTGTCGTGTCGGAGGTCGTGACCTTGGAGGTCATTTATTTTTGCATTATCACTTTACTCGTGTCACGACTATTATTACGGGTAGGATATCCTTTTTAGGGTTCCGTATAAAAAGGGTGCGGAACGAGGCCCTTTTATTAAGACTCTACTGTCTGTCTGTCTGTCTGCTATGTGTCTGTGAATCATTTGAACCGTAACAGGAATACGCTAAAAAATTTTGAGTATATGTTTATTTATAGACGTTATAACAACAAAATAACAATAAATAATAATAATATTTTTTTTAAATAAAAAAAAACATAATAATCATTTACAATTTACATTTTGGTCACAGCAAGTTCTAGATTATGTGAGGAGCTGGTGTCTGAAGTACGCGCAAAGCACTTGTAGTAGAGATCACTAGAGCCTCAGCCCGCGGTATCAGTTGCAATTACAAATATAAATTATCGATGCATATTTTTATTTTTCTAGATAACATTTTGACAATTAGATATGTGTTTGATTCAACTGAATAGACTAAATAAAGTAGGGTACCCCGTACAAGAAACCAGATTTTTTGTATGTAGTGTTAAATGTTTTACGGCTGACGGAACCCTTGGCGTGCGAGTCCGACCCGCGCTTGTTACATAAATCGAGGCATTATATTACTGAGACAAAAGATCTCTAGAAGACTTTCTGATAAATCGTAACAGTGTTCTACAAAATGGTATCTACTAATTAAATAAAATTAAAAATTTACCAAATTGCCTTGAATCGCCATATACAAACAATGCATTTTACATGGGAAACAACTGGTTATAATCGATCTGCTTTGTAAAAGTGCGTGTCTGGGAACTGGGGAAGTCCTACCACCATGACAATGTCAGCAGCCGAGCAGCATTGTTGTGTACCGGTTTGAAGGGCACAGCAAATTACAATTATGGTGTTTTTCACTTGAACTAGTCTACTAATATAAAAATCTCGTATGACGGTGTTTGTCCTCAGAAACTGCTCGACCGATTTTTAACTGCCGACGCAAAAACGACGGGGTGTTATAAGTTTGACGTGTGTGAGGGTGTGTCTGTCTTTGGATCGTAGCTCCCGAACGGATGAATTGATTTTCATGTTGATTTTTTTGTTTAAGAGGTGAATTAGTAGCTTGTGTTCCTAGCTATGTTTGATTAAAATCGGTCCAAGATGGCCGCCGTCGGGGGAAATTCTTAGTTTAATTGAATGCAATAATATACATTTTGAAATTTGTAAGCGTAAAACTTAATGCCAGTTATGTCAAGTTGACAATACGTTCACTTTTAACCTAAATAGGTACTTTTTTTATCTTTTTTTTCCACAATATTTTTACGGGTTAATCGTTACGGGTCGTCGGAAGCCCGAAAATCTGACAACCAATCATACCAAGGGGTATCCTATTACCCAGTTACTGGGTTGTGGAGGTCAGATAGGCAGTCGTTCCATGTAAAATACTGGTATTCAGCTGCATACGGTTAGACTGGAAGCCGACCCCAACATATTTGGGAAAATTCTAGGCAGATGATGATATGGGTGAATAATTATTTTAAAACTACTATTTTTGACAGACAAAGAGTTGGCTATCCAAGCTGACCTCACTATGTTTTATTTAAGCTACTATTTTTATTACACTACGACCAAATTCTAGAAAACAACAAGAAAACAAAACAACAATTATATTTAGCGCTAATTACACTTAATACTTAGTTTGTGGTGTGACATTCTCAATAATATAACTTTGTGTTCCAATAACTATGGACTCTAGTCATCTGGATTCAGGGAGGGAGATGAGTAACCGGTGTTTATGAATGAAAATGCCCTTTCAGTGTTCCATTCATAATAGTGTGGGGCGACTGAGTCATGTTTTTAAGATCATTGTGGGATGAATTAGCTGGAATAGGTACGCTTCGGAAGATTCATTGGGTTTGGTCTTGCCAAAACAAACCAATCCTCGTTTTGTTTTTCATTTTCCGAAGTAATTGTTATAATTTTGGATAATTTAAAGTTGATTAGTGTTTTTTTTTTCTAAGCTTCTTTAACGCTTTGTTTAACTCGATAATCGAACACAAAACCCAACGCTCAGTAGTCGAGCTTGTGTCCATGAATCAAACAGCGATACCTAGTAACATTTTCAAATGTCTTATAATAAAGTTTGTTTGTTTGTTTAAAAGTACTTCTGAGGTCTAAGGTTGATAGCAATAGGCTCGCCCCCTATTCAATGGGTCTTAAACATAACTGGCGAAATGTGGGTATGCTAATGGGTACACCTCTGCCTAAACCTTCAGGAATTACAGGCGTGATGTTATGTTCACTAATCTCAGAAATCACTTGTCCGATTTGAAAAATCTTTTACTTTATTACGTTATAAGTATAATACATGTATTGATGAATCGTTTGGCATGCTATTACTTATTTTCCTACCACAAACGCTTAGTCGTATTATAGAAACCCAGTGTAAGACAGGTATATAGGTACCTACTGTAGGTATATATAGGTACTATATGTGCAGTTCAACACGTACGTTTTATCATATTATGTAGGCATGAATATTTCATAATATTATGTAGTAACCACGTAACCAGATATAGATATTTTTAATATTAAACCATGCATGTTGATATGTGGGTACTCATGATATAAGTACAGTTACCGAAAGAGATTAGTTACCAGTTGACCTAAGACTAAAATGCCGTGATAACCCAGTGGTTAAACCCGCCTCTCATGCATGAGGTACCGAGCAAATACCAAAGTGACTTTATCAATTCATATGTACTTTCTAAGCTTATCTTGGACATCACTGACATTGGTAACTGGAAAACTGGTCTTGTAATTAATATAAGTCTGAAATTGTCATTCCGTCTTGAGCAAGCGTGGTGATCGATGCTCGTGTCTTCTCTGTATGAGAAAAAGCCTTTGCCCTGCAGTGGGACAATAATAGACTTATGTTAGTTTACAAATTAGCTACCTATTGATAAAAATAAAGACTTGAAACTTAAAAATATTTTGTGCGAAACTGTTATTCCCATTTCAAAAATCGATCTATTTAATATGTATTATAAATTCGGGATATATTAATAACATAACATAACATCACGCCAATAATCCCCGAAGGGTTAGGCAGAGGTGTACCCATTAGTACACCCACATTTCGCCAGTTATGTTTTTAGCCCCATGTATTGCCATCAACCGGGCATAAATCCGTACTCCGAGACTGCTACTGAGAAATTCCTGATGGAAAAACCCAATAACACTTTGCCCGACCTGGGAATTGAACCCAAGACCTCATGCACAGCAGTCGCGCTTGCGACCGCTTATCCAACGAGGCAGTCGAGGATAAAAAAATGTCTATCTTATTTCAGACTGAAATCTATCTATGTGTCAAATTTCATCCAGATCCGTTCAGCCGTTCTGGCGTGACTGAGTAGCAAACATTCATATAAACAAACTATCACAATTACAAGTCAGTAAACACTACAATCCTACCTCTTGTACCTACTACACTGTTGTTACATAGAATGATGCAAATTAATTTTGATGATATTTCCCCAAATAAATACTTCTTAATTGTTGACATCATCAATGACCTTTTATTTATTAGTGACAGTAGTTTTTATGATTACAGAACTAAAATCCGTTTTGCTAAGAGTGTCGAAAACTACTGACGTCACGACACACCTACATAGGTATCCGTTAGACATTTCACAGACGCAGTAATACCGGTCTCCTGCGTCCGATCTTGAGCAACATATTACGGTAGTCCGATAATACATACGTCATTTAATGTGATACATAATTTAATGTGTTTTTTCCTCTATCATTGTGACGCTGAGCTGTTAGGGAAAAAGCTTATGGGACTCATTATTTGCGTCAGAAAAGAGATATTTTTGAATTTCATTAAGTTAGGAGTTGAGGAAGACACGACGCTCTTCCTCTTCTTGGTAAGGTTTGGCAAGGTCGTATCTCAAGGCTCTCTAACGGCCTTTTCAATCAAGCGCCATTTTAAAATCGTGCGCCATTTTCAATCATGCGCCATTTTTAAATCGTGCGCCATTTACTTAATCCTCAGTTGCTCTCTCCTCCAGCTGCTACTAGCCACCCTGTAGAGACTGTCCCTCTAGTAAAAACCGTCAATTTATTCATGGCCTTCATCTAAGTATTAAGTTTCTCACACATTCTTCTCTTTAAACTACCTTCGGAAGATGTAATAAGATTTAATTCTATTATCTTGTAAAAGACAATCAAAAGTGTTTTTACTACTTCAAATAAGGAGGAGTTATAAAAAATTTGGCTTGTTTATTTTTTGTTTGACAACACACCGATCACCGATCTCCGGATCACCGATCTCATTCTAAAAAAATCTTTTAATTAATAGGAAGCTACGCTATAGCTACGGTTATAATAATATGTATTTTATATCACAATTTTTTTTGAGAATCATCTTTAAATCTGCCGTAGGATGTCCACTGCTGAACGTAAATAAAGTACTATTTGAGAATACCATTGCTTTTTACTTAACAGACGCAAAACTACACACCTACAGGTTTTCTCACGGAGATCTCGTGATAAAACTATGATTACTGTTGTGAGTATACCGGTTTTTTACCGACCTTGATGATAGTAAGACCGGTATGTTCCACGATGAGTATGTAAATAGGTAGCTACAGACAAAAAATATGTAATATCTTGTTACATAAAAAATTACGTTCCGTTGTTGGTTTAGTGGTCGCAAAGCGCGACTGCTGTGCATGAGGCCTTAGGTTCGATTCCCAGGTCGTGCAAAGTGTTATTGGGTTTTTCCATCTAGAGTTTTTTTGCAGCCTCGGAGTTTGGATTTGTGCCCGGATAATGGCAATAGGCTCGCCCCCTATTACAAGGCACTTAAACATAGCTGATGAAATGTAGGTGTACTAATAAGTATGCCTCTACCTAACCCTTCGGGGATTACAGGCGTAATGTTATGTTGCATGTTTTTTTTTTACTTTTTACTAACAATAATTTGCATGTTAAAATAAATACTAGACTTAACCTAAAATCATATTATCTGTGACCTCTTTAGACTAAGAAACACCCTAAAAATGTATAAGGGTCATCAAAGGTCATTGAACCGGCGTTTTGAAGGTACATCAAGTTAATTAAATTGAAATACCTAACACTGCTTTGTTATTTATAGCAAGTCTTGAGCTAGTTCTTATAAAAGTTATTTCTTAGACTTTACAAATGTATCTGTCTCTCTTTCTATCTCGTTGGTTTTAATGAAACTTGTAGAAAATCCATGTGTTCTTAATTCTGCCAAAGTGAACCAACCCACAATCTGATTAATAATTACGTCAAACTTACATAATATGAGTAACGTTTTACATTATGATATTATTTATCCAAATATTATTTTTATTATATTTTATCTATTTGCTATATCTAACGAAAACAGTTCTATGTACAGTCAGCAACAAAAGTCGATTAACAATGTTACTTTTTTATATCATTTAAACTGGCACTTAACACATAATATTCTGGCTTTTTGAATTTCAGGCAATAGCTAAGGGTTTATTTTATCTTAATTGTATATTTATTGCGTTTTACTTTTAATATTGTCCTTAATAATTAGGATTTAAAAATCATAAATCTTAATCGACTTTTGTTGCTGACTGTACAATGAACAAAAGAGATAGGTAGGCAGGGTCGTCAGATGTAGCTGAAGTTTTCTAAAAAACCGATGTCTTCGATTAAAACTTAACTTAATTAATGAACTGTTTATTATTTTAAAATTAAATAACATTTGAAAACGTCCATCGGTTTCTAAGAAAACTTCATCTATATCTTACGACCCAGCATTAGGTATGCTCTCTTTTGTTGACTTATAAAACTTTTACTTAAAATAAACTTAAATGGTTTCAAAATCATTATCACCATTACAGTTACTAACAAAAGGAACCATTTTGAACATGGATTAATCTTTTGGCAGAACTTAACCCAATTATTATCTTTTGGGGTGGAAACCCTCGGGTCGTGGGGACCGTGTGCCCATGGCCTCTTCAAGGAGTTGTCCAAACGGTTGGTTGACACTTCCCGTGACCCAAGAGCTGGTTATTACCTTGGCCAGAGGTTAAGCGTTGCCATCCAACGTGGCAATGTGCGGCCAGTCTTTTGGGCATATTTCCAGCGGATTAATTTTTTGGTGCCATTTAGTTTTAGTCCCAGTTTTATTCTGATTGTTTTTTTTTATAATTAAGGTTGTAAATATTGTACATGTAACTTAAATATACAAAGTTGATACGACAGATGGGCTTTCCTTTAAACTGCCTATACTAGGTACTATTTTCAAGCTCTGTGCCAAAAATCAATTAAATAGGAGCAGTAGTTTAGTCGCAAATGATTTTTTAAGTTTTTGCCCCGTTTGAACACGATGTGTCTTTCCTGACATCTGATTATGTCTATACGCATAGGTCATGCACCTACGTTGCCGCTTTAATACCTAGGTATCTAAGGTCAGTTTAATTTATTTACAAAGGGTGTTTGCGTTTTACTCTGATTTGTAAGCTATTTAGTTTGTTAGAAAAAAAAAACTATTTATTTATATTTTATTTTATACCGTATCGAATTAATACTAAACACGTATAGAATACGTAGTGTAATTTAATGCCCCTCTGCCATATCAACTCTGTATATTATCATTAAAGCACAACAAAAAAAGGTCAATACATTTAAACGTGTTTTTTTAAGCACTTTTTTGTATGTCAGAAGCAGGTGTGCGGTGGCTGATAAGCTGATGACGTGATTTGAAAGTGATAAGATAACCGCTTACATAGTACTGTGAGTTATTTCAAAAGCTTAGGTACCTATCCAGCATGACTGTATACACTATGGCAGGGAAGCGATTGGATGAACACGAATAGCTGTTCTATAAAATTTGGTCGAATCGAATAGAATACCACAACATCACGCCTGTAATTCCCGAAGCGTTAGGCAGAGGTATAGATACTCATCAGTACACCAACATTTTACCAGTTATAATTAAATCCCATGTCATAGGGGCGAGCCTATTGCCATCAACCAGGCACAAATCCATAATCCAAGGCTACTACTGAGAAATAACAGAATAGAAGAAACAAATAAATACTGACACTTGACTGTCTCGTTGGTCTAGTGGTCGCAAAGCGCGACTGCTGAGCATAAGGTTTTGAATTGAGTTGATGGCAATTGGCTCGCCCCCTTTTGTATGTTAATGTCTTTTGTGTAATAATGGGTATACCTCTGCCTAACCCTACATGGATTATAATTATGTAATGTCCAGTTTTCTTCACGATGTTTTCCTTCACCGATGTCCAAGATAAACTTAGTAAGTATAGATTGAATAAATCGCATTGATACTTGCCCGGATTCGAACCCACAATCTCATGTAAAAATAATAAACACCTAACCAATAGGTATTAAGGTCAACCATCACTTTCTATTTCATTTTACGGACAGGCCGGGGAATCCCCTCGTCCGCTCCGGCGAGTATGTTATTGTGAGCAGTCGGTCGCCTGTCACAAGTGACCTCGGAAACTACTTGGTTACGGATGATATACTTTCACTGGGGTCATGATTTCGGGTTTTTGTGTCTATCATTTAAAACAAGTTGGTTTTTTTTTTGTGAGAAAACCCTCGCTGATTTTCTTGTACAATGAACTTTGTTTTAACGTTGTAATTAAAATTTAATTATCACTAGCTGAATCCACAGGCATAAAAAGTATTGAGGACATAATCGAGATAAAAACTAGTAGGCACGATCTTTATACTGCCTCATTGGCCTAGTGGTTGCAAAGCGCGACTGCTAAATATGAGGTCTTGGGTTCAATCCCCAGGTCGGGCAAGTGAAAAATCCATAAGGATTTCCAACGCGCACAAAAAAAAACGTTATATTATACGTCTTTTAAGGGACATACACATTTTGTTTTATGACTTAAAAAACCGAGTAGCTTCTCAATTTAAACTTTACATCTTTTTGTTATCAAGTCGTGACAGTGATGACGTATATCCGGCATACCATAAACAAGCACTTCCATAGTTGTCGTCACACAATCGTCATTGATAATTTACTATGGTTTTATAGTCATCAGTAAAACGTCAATGATAATGATTTGACTTTTTTTTAATCGAAGGTAATACCTAAACAGGTTTAAAGACTTGTTGTTTTGTTGTTATGTCATCGTGATGATTATTTTATTGACTATAAACTAGCTTTTGCCCTCGACTTCGTCCGAGTAAATGTCGGACCACCGCATCATCCCCTTAGGGGGTGAATTTAGGAAAATTCGTTCTTAGCGGACGTCTTCTAACTATAATCTACCTCCCTGCCAAATTTCATCGTTATACGTCAAGCGGTTTTCGATATTTCGGGATGAGTGAGTGTATACCCTTACGCTTTTAAGTAGCAGTCGGTTCACTCTTGACGATTTGCATGACAAGACAAAAAGTGTCTTTTATGCAAAACAAAAGACGACTAACATTGTTACTTGTGCTAGGTAGCGCAAAACGTCACCCCATCGGAAGATGCTATAAATTTTTGCAAATGGCGGCAAATGTCAATTCTACTTTGACATTTGTGGAGTACACAGATACAAAATTCACGTCAAAAAAAAATCGCTATACTCCTAAAAAGCATAACGGTAGCCAATATCATTTTCTCGTTCTTGGAGTTTCTTGCCCGTTCTTCTTCATACGAAACTACCTTTTTGAATGGGCAACTAGATTCAATATTAAATTTTTTCTTTTCACTTGTAAATGACATTCAAAAGTGCGTTTTAATGGTCTATTGAAATAAATGATTTGACTTTGACTTCGATTTAATGCAAAAAAAAAACCTAAGACAAATAAACATAATCCAAAAACAGCATTTTTATTAGTAGAATTGGTCGTCAGGTTTAACTGACCGCCTCCTTGAAAATTCAAAAATGCATGTAATTGATTTAATTTAAATAAATACTTTGACTTTGAATTTGAATAGCCAAGACTTTATTTTATCTAGATTTTACACCATTCCGTATTTCTTTAATATTGTGTAAAAATGATGCCTTTAAAAAATCTGAAGTGTCAAACGACTTTTTTTCCTAACTGTACCTATAAGAGAATACTTAGTTCAGGAAAGTAAACAACAGACAAATTAATATTATTCGTTTAATTACAATAATGGCAGAGCTTTAAAACAAGCTAAGCCAACAGATAGCTAGGCTTAATATTTTTAATCTATGGTAAAGCTTTCAAATAATTTAATATTGTCAGGTTTTATAATAATTTTTACGTGTTTTAGTATCTACTATCTCAAAGGAAGATAGATTTAGGGGCGATATTTTAATCGTCAATTATTTTTATTACATTAATTACGTTAAACTAATTCATTATCGCCAACCCGCCTTGAGCAAGTGTGGTGATCAATACTCGTGCCTTCTCTGTATGAGAAGATGCCTTTGTCCTGCACTAGGTAAGTAATAATACCACAATACTGGTACATTATAATTCAAAAAGCTTCTGCCCGCCACTTCGTCCGCGTAAATTTGATATCTCCATACAAACTTAACCCCCAAAGAATTTTGAAAAATCCTCTCTTATCGAATGCTTATATCATACAAAGAAGACACCCTCCAAGTTTCAGGTCTCTACAATCAGCGGTTTAGGCTGTGCGTGGATCCGTCAGCCAGTCATTCAGAACAAAGCATTTTATATGTATAGAAGATAGATATACCAAACGTATTACATTGCTATACAGCAATAACAGTCCAATGTTAATCCAAAACTCATTCTTAGAATAGATTAAAAATCAACGTTTACTTCAAAAAACGTAACCAAACATTGACGTGGTTTATTTCATTCTGACAACATACTCACATATCTGACAATTGTAAAATAAACACTAATACAATGACATATTTTAGGTGATAATGATTAGGCATAGAATATTAAAATTTCCTCTCATTGACGTCATAGATCTAAAGCTTTCTTTTTTGCGCGGAGCCCTAATTCTTTTTCTGTAATAAAAATAACCTCACTTACTCCTTATAACATCTGCCAGTAAAAGTCCCGTCAAAATCGATTCTGCCGTTTTGGAGATTGGCCGGAATTTACAGACAGACAGACTAAAATTAAAATTAATAATTTATATGTATGTGCCATGTTAACATTTATATATATTTAGTAAAATACAGATGCTTTTTTATATCAAAGAAGTTTTAACATTACAATCAGAAACTTCAATTTTATTTATTTGTATAGATATACAATTCACACCAAACTATCAGTGCTATACATATATTCTTTATAAATCTCCCTCAGGGAATTTATTAAGTGAAACTCCACCTTTACTTCATTAACCAATAAATAAAAAAAACTAGAGCAAATTGCAACAGTTCATCGGTCTTCAAATCTCTTGACATCACGATTGTCTATAAGTGGCAGCGACCACTTTCGAACAGGAAGGTCATTAGTACCCACATTTGCCATTCGTACACATAAAGAGGTGTCAGGTATACTCTATGGGTACCTATAGGAGCTGCTAGTGCCTACAAAAGGGCAGCCGACGTATTATGGCAACACAAAAGGTGTGTCGATCGTGATCACGACTCCATGCCACGATTCATGCTATGCTAATGTGAATGCACCGCGGCCATTGTAAGGTAAGGTTTACAAGTGCGTGTTTAGCCGGCCGTCCGTCTGTCAACGGGCTGAATCTCATGGACAAGCTGAGTTTGAATTTTTCACAGAGTGTTATTAATTATTATGGCCGCTATAGCAACTAATAATTACAAAAACAAATTAAAAATTAAAGGGAGTCTCGATAAAAGATTTTTGTGTTTTATTTTTAAATGTAGTGTTAAATATCGTAAGGAACCCTTTGTATATGACTCAAACTTGCACTTTGCAATGATTTGGCTTTGACCTTGACTTTGACTTTGACTTTGAGAACCGACTTTTTTACACCCCATGAACTTAAATATTTATTCGAACGCTCGTTTTAAATAAGGCGAGGCTATTCTTGATTATGACTGTCACAAAGGGAAAGAACGAAACTTTTTTTGGTACCATATGAAAAAATCGAAGGGAAGGTACTTTTTTCGCATGAAACCAACCAAAGTTTTTTCTAGAACGTTTATTACCGAATGACAAACAACACCGGCCCGTACAAATGCGCAATTATTAAAAAGTAAACCTGTACATCACCCCCTTTAGTAAAAACGTAAAAGTTTAATCGCTTTATAATTACAGCTTGTCTTTATGTTTTTATGTCCATGAATGTTATTGTTGAGAGAGGGGGTTCAAAGTTGAGAGAATGGGGAAGTTTTTTTTACAAACTTTTAAATATAATATCTTTTATTTACTTGGTTTTACTGACCAGTTTACTTTGTAACTTTTGTGTTTGAATGTTTCTATTTTGTAGCCATGTGTTTTGTTTTCATCTTCCCAAAAGAGGTAATCCACAATATCTCAATAATGATAATAATACCAGTCTATTATTGTCCCACAGCACTGCTCTTCTCACACAGAGAAAGCACGAGTATTGATCACCACACTTGCTCAAGGCAAATAAATCAAATCTTTTAATAATTTACTTAATTACGTCTAACTTCTACAATAAACAAAATGTTTGGTTGCTATTTTAATCTATGTTTTTTTTTTCGCTGGTACTATAATTTGCACCTGCCATGTTATCTCTTCACCACCTTTGGTTGACTGGTAGAGAATGCCTAAGACATTAAGTCCGCCTTTGTACTTTTTTATTGCAAAAAGCTTTTTGTGTACATAAATGTTTTAAATTAAAAAAAAAAAAGATCATCCAAAAGTTGTGCTTAAAATATACCTAGTTAATTTAAATCAGTGTTTAATATCCAAAATCATTACTTCAAAAAATGGAACAAAATTTGATAAGGGTTGGTTCGTTCTGGCAGAACGAAACCCAATTAAAGTTAATGATTGCATGTGTTTTTTTTCTCTTTGGCTTCACTGGAATTCTTGTCATGGCTGCGTCTGCGCAGACACAGCTTTTTTGTTTAGGTTATTACTTTTTTATTAATGGTTTAAAACTTTCTAAATATATTGCCTCAGCGTTTGATGTTCCATCATAGCATCAACGTGATATTGGATAAATCTTCGCTTCTGCAAAATCATTTATTTATTAAAACCTTTATTTATTATTAATTAATTAATTAAAAGTAAATGATTAACGCTAGCAGAATCCAAAAAGAAAAAAAAGTCGTTCAATGTTTTTAATAAATGGGAACCATGTAATCTTCTTACCCGACTTCTTGCACGACACAAAGAGTAATGTGTTTATCAGCCTATATGTATGTTTGGTCCTATGTGGCGCTCTAGAGACCAAACGCGAGGGCCGATTTTGATGATTCTCACTTCAATCGATTTGTCTTATTCTAGTGACTGTCACTGAAGACATGACAGTTTTCAAAATTCAATATGGCGACAACCGGACGCCATTATTTTTTTTTATATTTCTTACAATCCAACCATCAATCTATCTTTTTTTTACTTTTTAACTATGCACCTGTCATAATATCTCTTCACCACCTTTCGTTACCTGGTGGAGAATCTTCAAGGCAATAATTTCACGTTTACACAAAATAAACAAAAAATCTTCAACTATAGAGGACTACTATTCAACAGTTTTTTTTTCAGTTACTGAATAACTTTAATCTTAAACAAACTGAAGAATCAAACAGGAGCATTATATCGCTGAAAGATTACCAAAATCTATGCAAATAAACATTTAGTCATACCTAGGAAGTCCCCGGACATCTGACTGTTTGTCTGCACGTGTCTCGTTTCCTACCGTCCGCTAGACCGACACATGTACGAATTCGTCTCACTACTATTGCTTTTGATCCGAGATCCTTATGTCGTCAGACCAAAGTCATTTTAACAAGGTTAAAATTTTGATGTGAAATGTTGAAAGTTTACCCAGAGAGTTGAAAAGATAGAATCGCGCCATAAGATTATCTTGAAGCCTACTGCAGACTTGGGTAAAGGAGGATTTTTGGCCAAAAGGTGTTGTTAGTATGCGTTATCGCGCGGAAGACCACATGACACCATGACTCAGCGTTATACATAGTCGACCCAACGTGTTTTTTTTTGTTTTTTTTCTTAAGTATGAAGTAGTTTATTATTTAGTAAGATTATATTATAATGTATTTTGTCTATGGGCCTTAAGATGTTTGAAATAAACATTTATAAAAGCCAGCGGCAATAAAACTGGCATGTACGTATGTAAACCTTCTTAACTTAAGCACTTCCAATGGTCTGCTTCAGAAGGGCCCTACGCAGGTAATTAAGATTTCCTTCCATAATTTAAAAATTCATAAATTCATAATTCCCCTAGCTCAAAAAATTATGTAGTGGTATTCAAAAATTTTGCATGATATGATTGAATAGTTAACTACTATTATATTATACATAATACCATTGTAAGAACTTTTGTAACCATATTAATCTGCAAAAAAAAATAGTCTTTATTTTTATCTTTATCTTTAACAACATATTCCTTCATATATTCTCACAGCCATGGCAAAATAACGTACGTCTAGAGACATCTGTATCTGAGACTATTGATCAATCCATATCCACCTGCTCCTAGATCCGTTTTGATTACTACGAATGCACAATGGTCGTGGGAATCAGAGCAGATGCAGTGATGATGATTAGGCAATCTTTGGACCATGACCTATGAACGTTTACAAAGTAAACAGTCAAAGCATTTATTTCAATAAGGCACCTTACAGGCACTTTTGAATTGTCAAGGAGTCGGTCAGCTATCAGAAAGTTGAAGCTAGTTGCTCGTTGCAAAATTGAGGTAGGCCTCTATGGAGAAGAACGAGCAAGAAAAACAACGGACACACTTTTCAATAAGATTTTCACAAAATCCTGAAAAAAATATTCTTGTTGCTTATACATATATGAAAACAATGAAAGTCGATATAAAATTTATAACAATAAAGATGTGACCAATCCTTGCTGACAGCAGCTCAACTATCTTCAAAGGAACCGAATAATCCAACCCACGAGCCACCACTAACGGAATACGCATCACGATATTCCTTAGTAAGACTGTTTATCAGACTTTTGGGCTTCTGACTACCCGTAACGGCTGTCAAAGATCTTCTAATACGGCTGCGCAGGCGCCTAACATTTCATCGTGTGAACTAATCCTAAGTTATGTCGTACAGGTGTGAACTGCAATAGTGAGAGGAATGACCTGTCTCTAATTATAATTATACCTACAGTATGTCTGTATTTCACACTGATTGCATTGAGGTAGGTTTAAAGCACACAATGTATTATATGATTATGTGACGTATCGAACTAAAGCGTTTAACACACGGCACCGCGCACCGCCGCGGTGAAGCGGATCTCATGTCGCATTGGCCTCTATGAAATCCGTCGATGCTTTTCAGACGTACATCACATGGTCAGGCGGTGTACAGTGTGATAATGGCCGCTTCACCGCCTACCGCGGCGGTGCGCGATGCCGTGCAGTAATCGCCTAAGCTAGAAACCGGTGTTCTGACATCCCGTTCTTTAGAAATAAGCAGTTCTTACAGGATGACTTGTACTGAAAGTCAAAGTCAAAGCATTTATTTCAATTAGACCATTAAAAGGCACTTTTGAACGTCATTTACATTATCATATTGAATCTAGTTGCCCATTCCAAATGGTAGTTTCGTATGGAGAAGAACGGGGAAGAAACTCCATACTTACTCTTTTAAACAATTTATATGGTTTACAATAGTAGGTTGGTAGGTTTACAAAAGTAGTAGGTACATTAATTCTATTTATACGAATGTGAAGACGATGTACCTAGAATAAGTCATATAAAGTAATACAATAACGTACCAAGTGCTACGAAGATTAGAAATGAAAGCTAAATTATTTTTCGTAGATACACAGTGCTCACACGTTTACAATATTGTGATCGTCAACTATCTTCTAACATTTCAAAAGACATCGAATCAGTGTGTGAGCCATATCACTTTGTGATACAGTGAACCCTTTGTACCCTACTTAAGGCGCAAATCATCATCTAAGAAAATCTGTATTTAAAGTTACACCTTATATTTTTGAATAAATTTAATTATCATTATATTTATTAAAGAATATAATAACAAAATGTCGTATTCTAAGATATTTTTGACCGACGGCGTTTCTTTTCAAACTTAAGTGGGTTCTTATTTGTTAAGGAACGTCTCTCAGTGTCGCAGTAAAAAAAATGGCAGCAGCATACTTTATCTATGAATAAAAACAAACTGCTTTCATCAATCTGTGGGCAATTTAGGGCTATTGTTAGGTATTGGACGTGACTTCTGATGACCCATAGACCAAGTGAAAAGTGAAGATTACACACACACACACACACACCCTCACACATCACACACACAGATCATCACCATCATCATCATTTACATTAAGTCAACAAATACCTAAATATCGAAAAAGAAATTATGCGAAAATGGGATCGACCCTAACTCGTATTGTTGAATCCCTCAGCCACTGCACTAAAGAGCTTATATTATAATCACAACTGCCCAGTTGGTCTTGGGGTCGGCGGCCTGGGTTCGTTTCCCGTTCGATACTCCGTTAAAAAATTTTCGTTTTTGCCAGTCTTCCGGCAACCACTGTCTGTCGACTCTGGTCCATCTATCATGAAGCATTCAGCATACATGACCCGCCCAATCCCACTACAGCTTTACAAACATATAGCTAACATGATTCCTGTTTAGTAGCGTATCGTGGTTATTGCTTAATATGTTCGTAAATACAAATAACATTAAACCTATTATTTCAGCCAAAATAATAATAAAATGAAAATTATACAATTTTTTGTATGTATGTCTAATTGGCGCCCAACAAAATCTGAACACAACTAGGTTGATGCTTTATAAATAATTATAAAAAAAAAACATCATCATCATCATATCAGCCGAACGACACCCACTTCTGGACATAGGCCTCCCCTAAAGATAGCCACAATATACATATTTTATTCCAGGTATATTTTTTTTATATTTATTAATTACTCAAGTCCCACAGACACACAGACACAATTGATTTTCTATTGTTCTGAGATTTACCGGTAAGTCAGCCGGTGCTTGACCGGTTAAAGCTATATCAAAATAAATTATAATAAAATAACAATTTGAACACAAAAATCCTATGAAGAACGCTCCCTACCTAGGTCATAATTATGTTGCTCAGATCTTGGAGGACCGATATGCTTGTAATTGCTAATAGAGCAATAGTATTGTCACTACAAGTATTCACCAAAAAAAAAAACTATAAATCCAACCTATAAACTTTAAAATTTGAACCATGTCGAAGAAGATATAATACAATGTCAAATATAAAAATATATTGATGAATAAATAAACGGGCATCGAAATAAAAGGTCAATGACGAGATCAGTATCAAAAATATCAATCAATATCAATCATAGTCAATTATAAAGTGTTTCTACTTACCCTTTAAAAGCTACAGGGCAATAGTAGTTAAACGTACCAGCAACATATTATTATGGTATAAAATAATAATTTTGGTCAAAAACACAAGTAAATGGCTACCCGGAAGTGGCGCCCAACAATTAGAGTTACAACAAATTCAAAACTACCCTCGCTTCAACATCAATATTATTCAAGTTCGACACAACTTCCGGGTTCGTCACACATCGCTGCACTTCCGCGAGTACAGAAGTTTGCCACCGTAGCCCCAGTGAAGCCAGTGCGCAGTCGAATGCAAACCATTCGAAAAGTTCGGAGTACCCGCCATTCGTAAAGTTCAATTTCTTAGCAACGGTCCACAATGGCTATCGCGGGCATTCGCACACGTCATCGCGCCGTGTCCGGTCTCTCCCCCAATAAATGAAATTTAACAGAATGAGGGAAAAAAATCAATACCAACACTAGTCAGTGGATATCGGGCACTATCGCAGCCCCTCTTATTTACTACCTACGATAAAAACAATCCGGTGTGTGCGTGGCCTGCTGCGTGCTCGAACAAACGTATCATATTAACTGCTACAATATTCATGCGACATTATGAACGCGCCCTTATGTAATATATCGCACATCAATAATTCCTAAACGCGATTGATTCCATGAAATAAAAAAGTAGGTACTCACGGATACAGCAGCCGTCAAATGTTATGAAAGTTGAGCATTGTTAGTGGACCCCGGCGAGGTCGTCGAACCCGCCGAGCACGATGACAAACACACAGGCCGCCATGTTGTATTTCAAAACGTCAATTTTTTTTTTAATTTTCCAATCGGCGAACTGTCAAACTCCGGCCGGCCGAAACTTGGTCGAACTTAAACCGCCTAATACTCGAAAAACTCCCTCCGTTATATTTTGCGCCTCAACTCCTTTTTTGGTGTAGTAACTTTATGTTTACGTTGTAATTACGCCTATCTATAAACACTTTATTATTGTATAAAACGGTATAAAAATATTAAAATTATGAACGATGGAAAACTTGTAAATTAAAACGAAATATAAATATATATTAATAATAATATAAACGTACTAGCGGCTCTGAGTGCGAGCGCCTACTGACTTAAAATTTTTGGGTATAAAAACATGCTACAATAGCCTCCTGCGGGAGTGAACTGTCTTGATACTTTCACCGGCCGGAAAATCGCGCGCATCGGGGAATAAGAGAAAAAAATCATAGACGAGCGAGGCAATTTGATCTTTAAGACTTGCGTGTCAAGATATATTGCATGTTAGCATTGAGCTTTTGCTTTTCTACTAGAAATTAATTATTAAGTAAATTAAAAAGAAACGTTTTCTTATAAAATATAACAAAATAATAAATAATTATAGATTATAATGTTTTGAAGATAACAAGAGTTTTAGAAGAGCAGAGGCTGCTTAAATAAATTTTATGAATACCAATGAAATAAAATCAATCCCACAAAACCAACGCATTCTCTCATCAACATGAATGCAATTTTATACAAATAGAAAAAGAAATAAAAATATAATAATAAAATACTCACATAATGAGGTTGTCTTTAATACGTGACCTAGATAATTTAAGCAAATAATAAAAAAATATGTTGAAAACAATACAGAAATACTTTAAATCGACATTACAAACTATATAAACATGTTATTTTAATTTCATAAAAAAATGTATTAGTTTTTATTTACAACCCATCCCCATTAAAAAAAAACCGTGTTCACACTATTGTTCATTACTTCTACCAAATTCGCTTAAAAACACTCCCATGACATACAAACACTTTTCATTTCCAAAAAGAAAGCAAAAGTGATAGTGAAAGTGTAAACGATCAAGACTTTCCGCGCGCACTACGGACATGCATGTGTGCGTGTGCTAGGGGGCGAGCGGGGGGCGCGGGCGCGGCGTCGCGGGGGGAGGGGGTGAAATTTTTCGTTTTTCGCCCACTTTTCCGTCCCGCTCTAGTTTTTCGTCTCCCTCATTTTTTCTTCGCCCGCTTTCTTCTTCCTTGTGCCCCACCACATGTGTGCTGGCCACAGTATACGCAAGGATGTTAGATGAAAAACCAATCGTTTCCGGTTTGATCTGCCTCTTGTTTTAGAAGCTTTATCTGTTATCTTTGTGGGTGAATGTGGTGTTAATACGTGATCGGTGTTATCTTTTATCAAATCTCTATAGCTTAGACTACTGACAGCTTTGGAAAAGTACCTGTTTTTACATTTCTGCTTTTCATTTATCTTATCTTGACAACACTGTTACAGCTGAAAATTAAGAATATTTTAGGTCATATCAACACCTTTATCGTAATGATTAGAATTCTAAATGGATCAAAATCGTATGGATATCACATGAACATACTTAATTTGATTAAAGAGTACTTTTAAACCGAAGCAGCTTTGTACCTACTCCATCATTTGTACATTACATTCATTTCATAGCCATAGGCCTTTGATAGCTTTATTTCAGTCATAATATTCTTAAAACAAAACAGAAAACCTCTATAATCTTTTACCCATTTACTCATCGCACGTCTATTTTAGAAACTAAACCATCTCCTTAACAGTAGCACTAGATCCAACAAAACCCAATACCACTTCTATTCCTAGCTTCCTACTTCACCAAAACAAAACATTTCGACCAGTTTGTCTGATTTCTTAACATATACAACATCGAGTTCGCGGGCGCCCGTCCTCCTTCCTCCATGGCGCCTTACAGATATACAGTATGTTGTTTTATACAAACCTATTTTTATTTTAATTAATTGTAATTTATTGCTTTTGTTATCTAGTTCTTGGTGTTGTGCGGTCGGCTTTAGGTGATGTGTTTAGGATTCAAGTTGGAATTGAATTGCTATTAAATAAATGTATTAGAAAATGATACGCACATGGAAATGTACAGTCACATTTGATGTTTTATTTGTGTTTTCATAATGGTTGTAGTTAATATTCCCTTTAATTCGGTACACAATATTGTGTTATATTCTAGCAAATGTTACAGTTAAAAGAAAGTTAAGTTTTTTCAATGCACAAAAAACTTAGAATTCAAGTATTTAGATAAAAGAGAGTAAGTTGATCAAGTAGAAAAATAATCTTTCGCCATTAATGACAGCTCACCAGTAACAAGGCAACAGCGCTATCTCCCCACAAATCACTAAGCAACAAACCGCCAACGTCGAACATCCTGTATCACCAGCAGAACTAGGAAACGAGGGAGTAAGTACACACACCCACCACCCCAGTGGGGGAGTACATGGCAAATACGCGAAAGCAATAGGACTTTTAAAAATTCTCCAGAAATATGATTTATGTGTTGACGGCAACGCGTTTCTCCCCTCAAGGCCGGGGGACTGATTCGATTTTTAAACCACCCTGTGTAGGCTGTAGGTTTTTGAATAAAAAAAAAATTATATTGTTTTTTTTCGGCGTCTTTTTTAAAATTGAATTCGGATTGGTCCCGTTTTGTATGAGGCGTTTTGGCCCGTTCTGAGGTAGGCAGAGGCTCGAGAGCTGTCGTGATGTCTCGCCACTCTGCTGTCGAATGGTCGTAACTACGAACATGCAACATCAATGGAAGGTGCATCAATAACGATCACGGCCACGTCGTAAAATACCTGCTTTAAGGCAGAGCGCACAGAAGCGATTGCTGACACGAATCTTTTATTCAATTCTGAGACGCAATTGTTTTAGTTCGATAATAGTCATACATCTAATCATATAATGAATCGTATCATGTTTTTCATCGATTTTAGTTGCAGATCTAATATAGGTTAAATTTTGTTTTACACCTTTTTAGAGCAGAAATGTATGACGTAAGCAGACGTATGTGGAATAGGCGCGCCAATTCAATATTCAAAGTGATATGAAATCTCCCAACGTAGTAACAATTCGTGCTGATATATTTAAACTTTTATAAATAATATTACCAGCCTATCATTGTCCCACAGCAGGTATAAAGCCTCTTCTCATACAGAGAAGGCACGAGCATTGATCACTACTTGCTCAAAGCGTCGATTTCAGACCTATATTAATTACTAGCTTTTGCGCACGACTTCATCCACATAAATGTCGGTTATCGCAGACGTAGACAAAGTCGCGGAATTAAAAGTAGCCTATGTCCGTCCTTGGGGTTCAAACTTACCCCGTACAAAATTTCATGAAAATCGTTTCAGTGGTTTCTTCATGGAAGGGTAACAGACAAACAGTCAGAGTTACTTTCGCATTTATAATATTAGTATAAGCCTAGATTTCCTTACGATATTTCCCTTCACCGATATCGGTGATGTCCGAGATAAACAAAATACATAATTATATTAAATATTTAAACTTTATTGAAAAATGATAATGCTAGTTTTTTAGACCACAGATATTTCCTTAAGCTCCATCAAAATAATAGACCAACGCTTAGACAAGCGTGGGTGTTCTCAATGCCAAGAAAAACACTGCTAAAATTATCTCAGTGCGAAATAACAATACTGACAACAAATTCGTGACGTCATCGACATACCAATATGGCCGTTTTATAGGAAGGGCAGGAACACCTTTAAAGCAATTGAATGGAATGTTTACACCGGTAAACGGTGATTTTGTATGACTCTAAAATACAAAAATATTGTTAAAAATTGATTAGTATATATGGAGCTTCTTGCCCGCTCTTCTTCATACGAAACTACCTTTTGGAAGGAGCAACTAGATTCAATTAATTTTTTCTTGTATATGACGTTCAAAAAAAATTATTTTATTTAATGCGCTTATTGAAATAAATGATTTAACTTTGACTTTGGTACTGATTCCCAAAATACCATTTTTAAAATTTTTGTCTGTCTGTTTGTTTGTGCCGCTTCATCTCCGAATCGATTTTGACGGGACTTTTACTGAGAGATATTTCGTGTTATAAGGAGTAACTTTAGTTACTTTGATTTTAGAAAAATAGAATTAGGGTACCGCGCAAACAAAATAAAACCGCATGATAACGGACATTCGCGACAATTTGCGGGCATAACTTAGTCATATAATAAATAAATACATAGAAATCATTAAGGAACTATAAGAAAAATATTAAATTGAATGAAATGCTTTTCTAGTTGAAAAATGTCGTAGACGCGCGTAGACATCGCTACGAGGCTGCTACGCCGCGCTACAGCGTCGCCGGTATTGTTCTGCCTTTACACCAGTGATTCCCAAAGTGGTTCAGATGAACCCCCAGAAGTATAAGGGGGACTAGATGATGGTCTAACTCGGCGTGAAAATAAAATGGAGGTACACAAGGTGTAAGTCAAGGGAGGTCTACGAAAATTTATCTGGTTTCGATAGGAACATACCATAACATCACGCCTGTAATCCCCGAAGGTTATGTTTAAGTCCCGTGTAATCGGGGTCGAGCCTATTGCCAACAGCCAGGCACAAATTCAGACTTCGAGGCTGCTACTAAGAAATTCCTGGTCGAAAAATCCAATAATATTTTACCCTCAAGAGTCGCGCTTTGCGACCTCTTAGTTTGGAAATTAAAGATCAAAAATATTCGTTTGACTTTACCTATTATTGTAGGCAGATAATAAACCACTCAAAAAATTAAGTTAGATCAAAAATCTTCATATTTTTTGACGTGTTTAGGAAATAGGAAGCAAAATAGCAGCAGGAGTCCATCGAAATCAGAAGAATTTTGAGAAGAAGAGAAGTGGTTGTGAAGTGGTCTAGGAGAAGAAAAAGTTTGGAAACCTCTGCTTTACACTAATAAAAAGGTCCCGTTTTAAATGTCACAATACACAAAAAACCCTTTCTACTTTTTTGTTTTTATAATTGTTAATCAATTTCTTTTAAAAGAGAAACGTGTTTTTTATTTTTCATCACTAGAGTGCTATAAAAAACAATTTAAATTTTTTGAATAGGTTTTTTTATGCCTGGTTGATGGCAATAGGATCGCCCCCTATTACATGGCATTTAATTGGCGAAATGTAGGTGTACTTATGGGTACATCTCTGCCTAGCCCTTCGGGAATTACAGGCGTGAAAATATGTTATGTTATAGTGGGTACTAATACATTTTAATCCACCAATCACAGCACCCAATATGGCATTTGACAGGAGATTTCCTGATCAGACGCTCCAAGCCTTCAAAACCCGAGGGTTACTCCTTTTCGTCTGCGCACCCGCTTATGATAATAGTCGGTTTTATGTGTGTTTGTTATTGTGTGTAACGTGTTACTTCAACCGGTGCTGACCTTGTTAGAGATAAAAAGCGTGAAAATAAGTGTAATACCTTTAAGCTCCAAGAGTGGCGGGAGAACGCGAGCGGAGCTGGTTTCGATGATTGTTGAATCAAAAATTGAGTGTTAAGTTAGGCTCAATACTCAATATTTTTATTGCTTTTCTATATGTAATCTTAGGCGGTAACTTATGTAATTGAGATCATTACGGACCCTGTAGGGCACAGCTTTTACTAAGTTGTAACTGAAAACTTTTTATACAAAATTAGTTTTGTTCTACTAAATATATAACTTAAATATTTAAACACAGAGTTTATAAATGAATGATAATATTATGTCCAAAGAAACATTTAAAAAAATCTTTAAAAAAGTCTTTTTCTATGAAACAAGTGCCCAAAAGGCTAGAAAAAATCGTAATAATTTATGTTTATCACAACATTTTCAGTGTATGTTAAGAAAACCAAACCACATCGTCTGAAAATCCTATAATTTCGGTAGGAAACTTACTCATATAAAAATACTACTTACCCACTTTATAACTAAGTCTATTAATAGTTTGTAGGTAGGAGTTAAGTTTGACTTAGACTTCCAGCCGAAGTTATGGCTAAAAATTAGTTTAACAAATACATACTTACCAATAACTAAGTACAATACCTGCCACGAAAGATGACACTTGAGACACTACACATATTATAATATTGTTAAGAATTTTTATTTAAATGTCTTTGAAATATCCCTGAATAGATACACAAATGGATAACTATTTAGCACATCCATACCTGCGCAAGCTCCTCATTACTGACGCGTATCAAGTCTTATCTTACGTTGCTCGTGCTATACACAAAAAAAATAGGCCTAGCAGGGAGTGTCACAATTACTAATAACATTTTTAAGGTGGCCAAAAGAACATATTACCATTTAAATAATGTATTTCTTTAAATTATTACTTACCTGTCGTTTTTTATCCGTCCGCGTGTCTCGTAGCCACCCCCTCCGAGGGTAGCCCCTTACAAAACGCGACCCTTTCGTCCCAAGACGCTTATTTGACTCACTTTAAAAATTTCCTACTGCCCTATATTTTTTGGATGTACAGTCCGCCCCCATTTTTTTAGAATGTTCACTGTAGGGTGAGGTGTCTTATGTTACGGTTATTTTTTATTGAACTTCGTTGATAGGTGATAAGACACTGATTACAAATAATGGTTTTGTAGGTTTGTTTAATTCTTGTGTTTGTAGTTGGTACTTTATATTCAATATAATATTATATTTAAAATGAACTCCTCCTGCCGCCTAGCGGTCGTAAAGCGCGACTGCTGTGCTTGAGGTCTTGAGATCGATTCCCAGGCCGGGCAAAGTGTTATTTGGTTTTTTCATGAGGAATTTCTCTGTAGCAGCATCGGACTCTGGATTTGTGCCCGGTCGATGGCAATAGCATCGCCCCCTGTTACATGGGATTTAAACATAACTGGCAAAATGTGAGTGTATTAATTGGTACACACCTGCCTAACCCTTCGGAACAGAAACACCCAGAACAGAGAACTGACCTGAAGTCACTACACACACGGTAAAATACTTCGGAAGTGCCGAAAAAAAAATCTTAACACAAAGAATTTCTCTTGTACCTTTTTAACTGTAGGTAAATTGTACTTAACTGCTGTAAGCTGTAACTGTTAGTGGCCAAACTGCAAGGTCATCATGTTTTTCATTAAGTTCAGAAGGTATCATAGACGATAACAACACAAAATAGTCCCTAATGTTCGACAGCCCTAAAAATAGCATTTCCACGTTTCCCTAAATATAAAACATGTTGTTATTAATACATTCCGCCGACTGTACTGTTTGGCGCCCATTCGACTACATACATTGTACTGTTAACTCATAAATATGTATGTGAATATTTGTTAAATATATTAAATGTTTATTTCCTTACTGTTTTAGGACAAGAGTAAATATAACAAAGTTATTTTGGTTTTGGAGTATTACAGACGACTGCATTCATTAGCTTACCCTCTTGTCTATAGAGTACATTATTATTTATTTTAATTTGTGAATGGTACAAATCAAATGAAGGCTTATATACGTGGGTCTCGCTAACTGGATATTCTTTTCCCACGAAAGCTATTCTTGTATACTAAAAACTAGCGACCCGCAATGTGGATACTTTCTATACGTTTAAACCTCCCTCTTAAATCACTCTATCTATTGATGAGAATCACATTAAAATCCGTTTCGCAGTTAAATAGATTTTAGCGTACACGGCGGAAAGCGACTTTGTTTTATACTATGTACCTAGAGAAAAGATATAAACAGCAATAATATAAAAAAAACACGTTTTTTGCCATGTAGAATGCTTCCTGTTATGACATTATACACACACAAACAAGCAATCTTGATAAAATAAATTATCTATGTGAAAAGCGTAGCAGGCGTAGCACTTTTGCTACGCTGCTATAGCATAGCGAAGATTAAGATTTTAAAACTATTTTGACAAAATAAAGTTGTCTACGCTAATATGCGTAGTTGAAGTGCTACGCTTACTACAGCATTGCGTAGCACACCTTTTACGCTACTCTTGCATACCGTAGCACACCTGCTACGCTAGTGTAGCATAACGTAGCACTTTAGCTATGCTACTATAGCATAACGTAGCACTTTAGCTATGCTACTATAGCATAACGTAGCACTTTAGCTATGCTACTATAGCATAGCGTAGCACTTTAGCTATGCTACTATAGCATAGCGTAGCACTTTAGCTATGCTACTTTACCTCAGAACAATCTACTATGTAATGATATAGCGTAACATACACCGAAACGTGTAATTACGTATATTTCAGTTTCACGTTCGTATGAAAAATTATCAAACATTGAAGTATGACATACTAATGAACAAAAATTCCTTTGTCTTCTGACAATAAGCTGCAATCACCAGCCCGTCCCTAAGGTGTGGCCATTTTGGCATTTGTCTAATAGCTAGTCAGTAAGTCAACCAGTTTTCTTTCAACATTTTCAGCCTTTTCTACAAAAACTTTTTCGACATAAATAAGACTTCTCCATCATTTCGTTATAGATCTGCCACCCTTCGTAAGACTGCACCCTCTGACGTACAACGACCCTTATTTCATATTTACGTGTTGTGAACAAACACTTATATTTCCCGATCTCAAGGAAACTTGCGTTTGTTAGACGTTACCGCGCGTCTATTGATGAATACGATATTGTCTGTCTTAAGAGCGTTTTTTCTTTGGCAACACATATTTGGAACGCGTTGTCTTTCGACTTTTAACGTCAATTCGATCGATTTTGAAATTGGAATCTGAAATATAGGTTTCAACAAAAAAAAAACAAAATTATGTGCGTGTGTGTATGTGTGTTATCCATATCAATTTGTGATACAGATTTTGCTTGTCGTATCAAACCAAAATGCCATAGGATTGTCACATATTCTACTTAAAAATAGACTCGTTTCAATCTCGTTTTAGGGCATTAGATCTGTAGTTTTTGTTAACTTGCACCCAATTACTCAATTGTCACCCCTATTTCTGTAGAGCTTTAGTTCATTGTCAATTAACCAATAAAACCTGCTCGAAAATATTACTGCTCTACATCTACGCTGCCCGCAATACGTTCGTATTCCAGTATCTGTAACACTACAATTATTTATTTATTAAACAAACATACAAATATCCTTACAGGCTAGACCCAGTGCGATATTATATAAATGAAAAATAAATATACCAGCCTATTATTGTTTCACTGCAGGACAAAGACCTCTTCTCATGCCGAGAAGGCACGAGCATTGATCACCACGCTTGCTCAAGGCGGATTGGCGATTTCAAACTTATGTTTCACCGATGTCAGTGATGTTCAAGATAAACTTAGAAAATACATATGAATTGAAAATGTAGCATTAGTACTTGCCCGGAAGAAATCTTACTACTGTTATGAATGCGTAAGTATGAATGGATGAATGTTTGTTTACTCAATGACGTCAGAACGGCTGGACGCATCTGGATGTATAGCACAGAGATAGATTACAGTCTGGAATAACACATAGGCTACTTATGTATCCCGAAAAAATGTACGGTTCTTGTGGGATAATACATCAACTTTGAAGCGGACGAAGTCGCGCGAAGATGCTAGTAAAGAATCTACACTAATATTATAAAGAGGGAAAAAAATGTTTTTTTGTTTGTTTGTTTGTAATGGATATACTAAAAACTACTTGACCGATTTAAAAAATCCTATCACCATTAGAAAGCTACATTATCTGCGAGTAACATAGGCTATATTTTATTTTTGCGCGGACGAAGTCGCGGACCAAAGCTAGTATGTGAATAAAATCGATAAGTCGTAGTAGAAGAAGTAATAAAGCATTGTATTACGTTATTTATAAGGAAAATAAGTACTGATATTAAGCCCTATTTGTTTGTGTGTCAACACAGACTTGTGAGTGTAATAAAAAGGTAATCAACCGCAATTAGTATTACAAGTAATTGTTGATAAGTATAGTGTTTATTTGTCATTATTTACATTTTATAATTATTAGCTTTTGCCCTTTGCACTTGCGCATTTGCCTACAACAGACCACTGCTGGACATAGGCCTGTCCAATCGCACGCCACTTAGCTCGATTCTCGGCAACTCTAAAGGCCCATAGGCTATAAGTCTATAGGCCTCAGGGATAACGTAGCTTCCTATTAGCAAAAGAATGTTCAGAAACGGACTAGTAATTCCGGATATTAGCGCGTTCAAACAAAAACATTAGCTTTTTAATATTAATAAGAATAGATTATCTAAATTCATTAGTGATAATTGCTTATCCATCAAAGCAAAGTCTTCAAATTAATAATAAGTATAGGTAACTAAATGAATCTAGGAAACGGATCAAGGATTCCGATGTGGAAAAAAAACTCATTAACTTGTTTTTGTAATGCCTAACTTGTCGTTTCAAAATACTTCAGATACTATTTTATTTGTAAAAAAGCTTTAGTAGATTCTAGCTGAACTGGAACTGGTGAGAGGAGGCACAACACAGAGGAAAGTGGAAGGAATGAGAGGAGGCCTTTGCCCAGGAGTGGGACAGTAAGGGCTAATAATAAAAAAAAAAGATTCTAGCTTGAGCGTTTAGTTTTTCCTATAATGATACATATGAATTGAATTGGGTTATAACATTCATAACACCACGCCTATAAACCCCGAAAGGAAACGCAGAGGTGTACCTAGTACACCCACATTTCGTCAGTTGTGTTTAAGATCCATGCGATAGAGGGCGAGCCTATTGCCTTCAACCGGGCACCACTGGGCCATCGTGGCCCAACATTTTTATTGATGTGTATCTTCTAAATCAATAGGACTTTACGTAAGGTTAACCTCTAACCCCTTCTCATGACTTGAGAATGAATACCATTTTTATTTTATTTCGTTTAGATAAAGCGTTTTACATATGTATGTAAGTACAAGTTACCTCATGTAAATGAGCCATTAATTTTAACGATTGCTACTTGACTTCCCGTTAAAAATGGCCCTAACGTGCAGTAGTATGTGATTTTAATATCCTTACGTTTGAATATTATGAGTTAAACCGTAGCGGAGTAAGTAATAAAATATGGGGGTAACGTGCTTCAAAGATGGGGTTAAAAATTGGTGTAACAAATAAAATCCATTACAAAAATCGATGAACTTGAATAAAAATCTTACTGTATCTTAATAATATAAATTACGCGTCACGTTGTTTGTCCGGGATGAACTCCTAAACTACTCAACCATTTTTTTAAATGAAATATGTGGTTAATGTGTGTAATTTTGTCAAACTTAAAAGATAGGATAATTGTTATCTCGATTATTGACCTCAATATCTTTACTTAGTTGCCACAGCAACGCGTGGCCGAGTTAGCTAGTACTATTATAGAATATAAATAAAGCAAAGATATAGATTATAGCCTGGAATAGCACATAGGCTACTTTTTATCCCGAAAAATTAACGGTTTCCGAAAGATAGTTTATCAACTTTGACGCAGACAAAGTCGCAGGCAGAAGTTAGTAGTATGGATATATTAAAAAAAATATTTTAGTCTGTGTCCACAATCGAATATGGTCTTCGAAGATATTATCTTCCGAATGTCCATATTATCCTCTTTGTTTTCGTAAGAAGGTACTAACTAACCTACTTAAGCTTATAGATCTCCAGAATATGTATAAAAACATGAGGAAGTTGATTAAATGGATCTCTAATCTTCACACCACTTTCTAGAAAGATATCGTAGGCCATTAAAAGAATACAAACTTTGAGAATTTTTCTACTATTTTAAATGCGAAAGTTTGAATGAATCTGGATGCTTGGTGCATAGATAGATTATAATCAAGAATAGAACATAGGCTACTTTTTATCCTGGAAAGATGTACGGTTCCCGTGGGATAATATATCAAGTTTGATCGGACGAAGTCGTGAGCTGAAATTTGTCATATATAAAATTGAAGAAACCAGTATATTTTGTACCTAGAGTATGGAATTTTGAGCTGGAAAGGGCTTTACTGTATGTCTGGAACATGTTCATACGTTATGAAGTCTACGCTAGGTTATAAAAGTGCTACATCCATCCAGAACCCGCGCCCCTCGCCCGAGACAGCGCCGCTGCGGACCTTCCAGATTCGCGATGCCACAATTAACAATAACGCCAAATGAAGTGTTCCACCGAATTCATCGCAACAAACATATATAATATTTTCTTTCTCTAAAACTATCTACTATCTCATCCCCCCTAAAACCCCCCATAATACGTCTGTGTGTGTGGAAAAATTCGTACTTGCTACCCTTATAGGGCCACCCCCTCCCCCCGCCGCTTTCACGGTTCTAATTTTTGGGGAATTTGGGGCATATTCGTAAATATGAAATGGAAAAAATATTTCGCATGTATACGTAATTTGGACTTTGTTGTATGGTTGTTAAGGTTGAATTTCCGGTGTTGGGGAGTTGGAAAAAAAATTACTTCATATGTCGTCCTTAAGACGGAGCGCGCCGCGCTTCGTATGTGTGTTGCGAACATAGAAGCCGTGGAGTCGCTGTTAATTATTGTCATTGACTAGACATTTTGTATTTTTTCATAAACTTAAAATTTTCTCTTTAAAAAGTAATAATCACATGACGGGTACAATCAATAAACCCGTTATGATTACGTAATACTTAGACAAGTAACGTAAAACGAAGACTCCATAATATTCAACCAATAAATTAGAATCTTTTGAATTTGTAATTCTGCGAAATCGGTTGATCACAATCATGCCAAAACTCCCTTTTTTTCAAAAAAGAAAATTTTAAATATTTAACGCTGATTAGGTTATTTTAAATCTTAACATATATAAATTACGCGTCACGTTGTTTGTCCGGGATGAATTCCTAAACTACTTAACCGATTTTAATCAAATTTGCACACCGTGTGAACCGGGCATAAATCCAGACTTCAAGGCTGCTACTGAGAAATTCCTGATGGGAAAACCCAATAACACTTTGCAATAACACTGTGACCTGGGACTCTACTAGATACATAATTGAAAACGTTTAAAGTCTAGTCGTAATAACTATCATCTCAGTGACAATCAATGTCAAAAAAAATCGAATGTAAGGTAAGATTGCACTTATTCCTAAAAGTTAGTACTTTCGTTAACTTGTTGCCTGTAGCATCATCATCATCTGCCTAGCCTTTTCCCAATCATGTTGGGGTCGGCTTCCAGTCTAACCGGATGCGACTGCCTATCTGACCTCCACAACTCAGTAACTTGGTAATATGATATCCCTCGGTAAGACTAGTTGTCAGACTTTCGGGCTTCTGACGACCACTAACTTCTTATACAGGCAAAATTTATTTTAGTTTTCATTACTCTTAGCTTCGAGGTAGCCATAACCATAGAATAGAGAATTATGCCATAGTAGTCTATTGTTCATTTTAAAATAAACATAAAAAAAATTATTTGCAAGTAAAAGCGTCGCCATTTTTTATTCGTTTCTTTAATTACACGAAATGATGATACAAAAACAAAGTCATGTTTGCATAGCAATGTGTCAGTTGTTTGTGTCATTGCTAAACACTCGTATCTGTTTGCATTGTTTTGTAGGTACTTAATTACACCTACGTTCGTGTATTTCAGGTTAACTTATCAAACTAATCAGCAATATTAAGTGCTTAGTTATTTTTTCCTCATTTTGTTTTAGGTACTCTGAAAGTTTGGCCAATACAGAAAAATAGCTCAAGCTGTAAAAACTTTCTTGAAGTTACTTAATTATGTATTTTATTTGCTATTACTTATCTACTTCTCATAATAGATAATCTATTGCAATTAAAAAAACGTAAGGGTTATTTAATTATTTATATTCAATATGAAATACTTAATAAATAAGAAACCAATACATAAATAAACTAAATAGCATCAAAAATTTTAAAAAGTAGAAAAAAAAATCACAATAAAAAATTGCAACCGACTCCATTCATTTCATATTCCATCACCGAGCAATATATATAGCTCAGGCCGTAGCTATACGAACAAATATATTATATTTTCCTATATGTTAGTTCCATCATTTATACTTTATTACTATATATATATAGCAACTATTTATATATAATAGTATTGTGTCGGTGTGTGTGCGCACAATAGGGAGGGAACTCAATTAAACATTTCCCCTTAATAAGAATCTTGAAGATTTGCTAACGATATATATTATTATATTCTTACTTTTTCTTAGCGTTGCAGGATATTCGGAATGCTTGGCTCCTCTTCAAAATCCTATAGTGTCGTAAAATTCTTGTTTATGGTCGGTAAGATGGTCGCAGTACGGTAAAGCTTGCTTGAACTTTAGCAGGTACCTTTTGGTGACAGCTTGAATGTATTCGAATTCAATTGTCACGTCATTAATATGTGACGTCTCTAAAGAAAAAGATCTTTGCGGTGGGAGACAATAATTTTAGAAATTAATGGTTTTTTAATGGTTAAATTGTCGATAATGCTCATTTTATTAACTAACTTCTGACCACGACTTTGTCTAACTTACGATTTTGGTTACTGCTCAACTCCCGTAAATCGTAGCGTGATGTTAAATACCCTATACTATACCTCATGAATCTGGCTATCATATTATACGAAACTATTTTTTCCAATCCGACAGGAAGTTCCAGATATTAAGATGTTTAGACAAACAAACAGACAGACTCTTCAGCTTTATAATAAAAAAGTTTAGATAATAAATCTTCTTTGAATTGTACAAATGAGATTCACATAACGAAATAAATAAATAGGTACCTAACCTCTCTTCTAAATACTGATTATTGTCCGCACACTCAATGTGAATAACTAAAATTATTTCTAGAGAGGTTCTGAAGTTTCTTAGCAATAATACACCGGCCAAGGTTCGACCATAACCCCTCTGTCTTGTCTTGACACATCACTAACGTCAAAGTTTTGCAGAAGTCACATGTCGATCACTCCCCATACAAAAACTATGATAGGACTGTCCCCCATGGGACCCACAAGTTCCCAAGTCCCCAAGCATTGGGGTAACATTGAAGTCGTAGATATAGGTACCTATATCTTGATTAAAGAAGCTTGATTACTGCCCACCCTCTACTTCTGTATAGAAAGCTTCATATTATTGTTTGTATGGTTTCTGTGAATTTCGTTTTATTTGTGTTACTCGCGTCAGCTATACTTAGGTACTTAAAAAAAATTATAGATTTTTTTTTCAGGCAAATTGGGTATTCCAAATATTGGCATTAATGAATATCGTTTTTTTTTACAAGATTCGAAGTTAGTAAAAATACCCGCTGTCCTGCTTTTATAGAATGCTATAAAAGTAGTATATATTATAATATGTAAAAACACTAATCTAAGAAGTCTATACAGAACTTTAATTTGTTTCCATAATATGGACAAAAATACTGACAAAAATATATTAATATGGGTATTAATCAACAAAAAAACCGCAGGAATCTTTAAAAGCTACATTATGCTTATAAAAAATCCTTCATTATTTTTTTTTAATAAAGTTCTAAATCTCCGTCCGTACACGTGTACTGTAAATTCCTGAAGGACCGATGCTACCTGAACAGATGGCAGGTTTCGTTACAGGTTATACGGGATATTTTTTTTAAACGAATTTTACAATATTGTCAGACACTTTTCGTGAGCTGTAACTTCAGTCAGACGCTTTGTAGGTCGGAACTTTAAACAGCCTGGCCTACGGAAAATGTCTGGCACTCTGGCAATATTGGTTTTTAATCAAAAAGTATTTTCCCTCATGAGAAACTATACTCATTACGGCAATTTTCCCTTTTAAGAGAAGCAGAACCAAGATCAGACACGGCTAAAGTATCGCCATCTAGCTTGAATAATAAACATTAAAATGTGAGTATTACAGTATTAGGTAATAGATGGCGCTAGTTAAACGTATAGTTGAATCTACGTCGTTTTTATTATAACCAAGAGATGTCACTAAAACCAGTTTGTACAAATAGTATTCAAAGATTCTTGTGACTAAAATAGTTCTGAAATAACTTTATCAAAACGCTAAACTTTTTTGACTTAAAAACCAAAGACATAAGTATCTATCTTCTGTCAATCACACTGATCGAGTGTCTATGTGTCAATGTGTATGTCTGAAAAATGTTATCACAAAATCGTGTGAGCCGTTTTGAACAGCGGTACATATATCTATCATGAAGACGACTTAGTTTTACTCTGATATTTCAATAAATGGTAATCCCGACCGTCCAAGGTAAAGTCGCGGGCCTAGCATGGATGCAATGTCCTGCTGTAAAGCAAGATGATATCATCCCAGGTCTTGCCTTCATCTATCCTTTAGACCAACTGATTGTGGCTAAAATAAGAGATAACTTACACGACGTGATAGGCACAAGCGGCATTGCGTACACAATATTCAACAGCGGAGGGCAGAAAGTGTTCTTGGCCGTACTAAACAAAAGATTTAGACACTTCGACGTGAAGATATTCAATAACTATGGTAACGAAGTTATATATGTTAAGAGGCCTTACAAATGGTGTGCGAAAAAAGTGTTAGTGTGGGCTCCTCCTGGGAAGTTCTTGGGGTCCATCAGCGAGCGCTGTAGCTGCATCAGCACCTATATAGTTAGTGACGAGTGCGGCAAAAAAGTTTTTAAGATCCGCGCTGATAGCATGTTCCATTATGTATTCAAGGTGTATCTGCTGTCGTATGGTGGACATCCCATTGGGATACTGCGGGAACATCTGCCGGTGCTCGACATGAATAACTTTGGAGTCACTTTCCCAAAAGAAATAAACGTTAAAGATAAAGTAGCGCTGCTAAGTGCGTGTTTTCTAATTGGTTCTTCAAAATATTCGTGTTAAAGGCTTCATTATTTATTTTGTAACTTTGATAAACAACATTTTTCAAGAGCTAAGATTTCGTTTTTTTGTATCTCTATTCCTAGGAGCCATATACAAACATACGTACGTACGCTCACAGGTTTGGAAAAAGTCTTGTTTTGTTTCATATAATAGAAATAATACCCCCTTGTGGCAGCATCACATTGGTAAACACGCGGCACGGCATTATGTAGTGTACCCTATAATTGTTTACGTTTTTATAGAGACCTATTATATTGGTGTACAGGTATGAACTTTGTTAGCTTTTATAAGTACACAGCTGACAGAGCCCCTTGCGACAACATGGTGAATTGTGTGAGAGCCTGAGAGGTTCTCAGAGCTATCATGAGTAGCCTAGCAGTAGGTCAAATAACTAGCTGTCCAGTAAAGTGCAACAATAACAAGTAATGCTGGTTTATTATTATTGTTCAGTTTCCTTTATTACCGCCTACCAAATTATACTGAGCAATCTGTAAATATAAATTTTGAAAGGCGCTACAAAAAAAAAAAACAACGAAATACTACAAATTAAAAATGCTTTATTTAAAAAAAAACTTATGAATACTGAAATCAGTCTTATAATTAAAAGTTGAACAGGTACTGGAACATTAATTACTTAATTAATTCTACTTTCTGCGTTTCTTCTGCGGAGACTTAGCTTCTGCTTCTTCTGGAGCGTCTCCATTGACCTCTTGTTCCTCTTCATCTTGCTGCTTCCTTCTCACTGGTCCCGTGTGTGTAATAGGGATAGCGCGCTCATTTTTACTCTCCGATGCTTTTGGAGCTATCACCGTCAGCACGCCATCAGATGACAATCTAGACTCCACAGTCTCCGGGTTGCAGCCTTCAGGGAGGGGATACCGACGCTTAAAATGGCGGGTCACGTAGCCATGCTCATCCTTCCTCTCTTCATGTTTCCCTTCAATCACCACGTAGCCATCAGATGTTTTGACCGAAATCTCCTCAGGATCGAAGTGTTGGACGTCCAAATTCACCTGGAACTTATCTTTGTCGGATTTGATGGTGGAACCGACGTCCCGGGCGATCGCAGCAAGATTCCTCCACGGACGAAGGTACTTTCGCACTGAGAGCACTGGACGGTCAACTATGTCTGTTAAGAAATCGTCGGAGGATAGGTTTAGGCCGAAGAGCTGGTCTCGGAGACGACGAGGTCGTAGGTCGTCCATTAAGTACGGTAGAAGCGCCATTGTTCTATACTAGGTTTTAAAATTCAATCTTCTTTGAAATCTCAAACAAGTAATTAGTAATAGTTGGTTGTCTGAAAATGGATTTGCTACTCGTAAACTCGAACCGAATTCGTTATCGCTCTGACTCGCTTGCGTTTAATTCAATACTAAAGCCGGCAGAGGCGCGCATCGCTTTTATATTTTCTGCCAACGAAAGGGGAGACTTCGAGTATCTTCGAAAACATTACAGAATATCCGAGAATATTAGATAAGCGACATCTAGCAGCGAGTAGCCTATACCTTAATTTTTTTCAACTTTAACTTTGTGTCCACTTGCCAAAAGATGGCGTTACCGGCAGGTTGGTTATTTTATGATGTTTAATAGAAAATGAAAAGTTATCAAACGTTTTAACCTTCATAAATGGTTTATACTATGGTTTACATAAGTCATTTCATTTTTATAATATCCACAGCATGTCAATTATTAATAATAACTTTACTACGGATATTATCGTTTCTCTATTTCCTACTAGAGGGCGCAACAGTTTACTGCTGAGTCTGCAATATGCAACAGGACTTTCCGTTTCCTCCAGAACACAATGGAAAGCTGCCCCGAACTGGGAATAATCTAGAAACTTCTCTGAAACCACGCCATCCTGTTCTAATATTCTTTATGCACCCTAATTGCGCACTGAATTAAAAGTTCGTTTACTGAACAGAGAATGAGACTTGAGTTGACTCACCATCGATATTACATTGTCATCTTAAATGACATCTTTGTCTCGTAATGAACAAAGAAAAAAGCTTATAAGAAAATATTTTAGATTACCTTGGTTGAGGTACCTAGTTAAAATAGGTAGATAGGTACCCCTAGAGATTCTAAGGGTTATGTACTCATGTCATTGACCCCGCCGTCGCGTCGCGTCGACTTGCACATAGGTAACACAAAATGTCTTGTTTCGGCTTCCTTACAAATACATAATCGCAGATTCCTAATGCACAAGCAGTATTCTCATGAATTATAATGTATTAACTGTTTTCCGGACCACTATTTTTTGTTTATTTTATATTACATTTCATTCATCATTCATTTTTATAAAATGAATTAACCTAAAAAATTGCACCACGTGTTGTAAAAATTGTAGAGTGGCGCGCGAATTTTTTGTTAATTTTATGATGGCGATGACTAACGACATTTTCTAGAATATTTTCCTATGTAATAGTAACGAAAATTGTGTTAATTAATATTGTACCTAAGTGTATCATTAATTTGAAGTGTCTTATCGTTATTCCTGTATTAGTCATCTGTCATTTAACTTACAATTCAATGAAATCACACTGCGGTTAGTAACAGAAAAAATGTTCTAGAAACCGTTGGCTTTTTATTGATTTTATGGCAAGCTTGTCGGAAGGCATTGCACCGAAGGGCAAGTTGATAGGTACCTAGCTAATTACCTACCTAGGTTAGTACCTACCAATATTTCCAGAAGTGCCTATACTTAGGTATTATAACATAAAGCCTGGACCAACTACCTAAATTAAGTACCTACCTAGGTTGGTACCAAAGAATATTGTTTTTTTATTTATCTACTTAAAGGTTTACTAACTCGAAATAAAGTTTACGAAAGAAAAAAAAAATCGGTATTTTAAGTAGGTGTAATAGGTAACCGTGCATTAAAATTTAATAATTAACATGTTTCCTACTTAAAATTCAGAGGTACCTACTAAGTACCTATTAATTTCGTATTATACACTAGGTACGTTCTTGATTACGTACTATTGTATTACTTATAGAATAAATTGCCTAGAAACGTATGATTTCCGGTGCCGGCAAATCGGTTATTCGAGAATTCTATGAAGAATACATTTTATTTACTTGCTATTGCAATGAAAAGACGCTTCAGATAAAAATGTGAAATATTTAGATGCTTTCAAATCATTATGTTCTTGTTAAAGGGCATGGATATAAAAAAACACCTGCAAAGTGCAAAATAGGTAGCGACATAAGTAATAATCAATAACGTCTAGCACTAATGTTGCCAGCTTAAGTTAATAAAAACGTGGGTCTGAATTTTTTCGCCAGAACGTACAAATCATCAATGAAAATTGATTCAGCATAATTTTATAACTACCTAATACTTTTAATTAGCTTTACTTATCTGAGTTACCTGTGTTGAATTGCAGTTCATATTTTATATAGCTGTTACAATCAAGTCGGCATCACCGACTGTTGGTTAAATGCGGACCAGCACTTTTATGTACACTGCGGCATCTTATACAGTTGTAATAGAAGTGATTTTACAACAAAAAGGTCTAGTTAAATGTGCTGGCGACTGAACATAATTTTATATTGATTGGAAAGATTTAAATCGTTGGTTTAATGTATTTATTGCAATATAAATATACCTCAATACAGTCCGCCTTTGTACTCTTTAAGTTGCATTATCTTAAAAAATATAAACATAGGTAACAGCGTTGCTAGACGTCCTGATTTTGCCGGGATGTACCGATTTTTAAATCAAATTAAATGTCTCGCTCGGGACAGACTTGGTCCCGCTTTCATTTACATGCTAACAGCAATTTTTCCAACTGTTATTGCATTAAAAGCTTTTATGGTTTGTGAAGCATATTTTTCTGAAGAAAAATACTGTTTTGATTTCCGTTTTTCTTGTGTTTTTTTTTTATTCAGAAGCCGAATGAGACTCACCTATTTAACGATAGGGTAAATCTGATTCAAAATATTTTATTTTTAATAGTACAATACATTTGCTATGGCTATTTTTGCTATTTATTGCCACGTAAACGTAATTTGAACTCAAATAAAAAGATAAATATTTAAAAACTTCTGATTATATATGTTTTTTTACTATGCTTTCGACGATTAATCCTGCTTTATCCACTAAAAAAGTTCAAAAATCCAGACTAGGCCAAAAAAATCTACATATTAGAAGAACAATATTTTTATTGAATGCAATTTATTATATATTATTATGAATGCAATTGTAAAAATAAAATAAATATCAACTTATCAAGTACCTGCCTATAATAAGATTATCTTGGAACATTTCAAAATGTGCTCCAACCATGCTCCGTAGAGCAAGCGCTGTGGAAAATGTTTCAAAATCTAAAACTTAGGTATAATTACTAATAAATTATTTTCTGGTATCCCCTAACACTTCATCGAACTTGACATAAATGTTACCCCGGATGCTACGAGCGCCAACGGCGGGCAAAAGTGGAACTACAAACCGGATCTGGTTCGAAGATTCTAGTAAAAACTGATAAAGTACTAAAAATTATATGTTCTTGAATAAAACTAACCACTCCGATATTTTTTAATTCATTATTTTGATGTAAGCCTTCGATTACGATGAAATTTTGCTATACTTTCATACAAAATATAAAAGATTTGGCATATTATTAAGATAGATCTCGAACGTTCTAGAATGTTTCGCAGAAAATCTTTACTGCGATGCTAGCGTCATCGCTCGTCGAGTAGGGGCGTCACAAAATACGTAACAGGTGTTCTAAACATTTTCAAAGTAAGGTTCACAATATGAAATTAATAATATTTAAAAAATGGACTACATCTTAATGTTTTACTTTCCATTGAACTTATTTTGAATAAAAGAATACAGTTTTTCTTTTTACGTCGTAACTCCGGATCTTTAACATTAAAAGTAACATTTATTTGTCTTATTGTTAAATTATTATTAAGTTTTTTGTTAATCCCTTCAGCTTCGCCGAGACGTTAACTAATGTTTCTTATAGGTACATAACATTTTAAAATAAATATTTTTTTTATTTTTAAATTTTAGTCAGCCAGCAGTTGCTTTACGTCTATTCTATGTATGTTTAATTATTATGTGTAATTAATTAATCTCAAATCTGTTAAAATCAAAGGTGTCAATAAATAAAGACCATTATAGACCCTGTCGGGCACAGCAAAATATAAAAACACAAGAATAGGAAGAGGCCTTTAATAAATTTTTATTGGTTAATATTTATTTTTTCAGTCTATTTATGTTTGCAACAGTAATACTTTTAATTTATTTTAATCTAACCTATTATGTTTTGTCTCTAGATCACCCTAAGGTAGACTGGTAGAAAATGCATTACGCATTAGGTATATTTTGTTATTTTATTTATCAGGTACTTAACCGAATTACAGTTATTTATTATTGAATTTATGCGTTAGATATTCATTTATTACGTAATAATAGGTTTTATTTATGTATATTTGATTGATTTATTTTAGAATATTTTGATTTAATTTTCTTGTTTTATAAGATAAGTATGTATTATAATTCTATTTATACGTATAGGTATAAATAGAATTATAATACCTATATTTACCTATTACTTTAAGGTATTTTTTGTTAACTTATGAAAACAGTTATATTTTTGGTGTGATGCACATACAGAAATTAAGTGTTTATTGTTTTAATATTATTCATTAGTATATCGCCTGTGCAGGCAAAAGCTAAATGATAAAATAGTATTCTACTTGTTGTAATAACTCTGACTAAAAAACGCTCACTGTTGCGCGTCCCTGACGAGTAGCGAGTAGAATCTAGAAATTTCTACTCGCTCACAGATGGCGCCTATCTATCGAGTCTATAAAAGCTTTCTGACATTCCGCCCGGCGTCATTTATTCAAGAAAAAGCGAAGTGAGAGATACGTTGCGATTCCACGCGATCTTATAACACGTGTATTTAAAACCGCGCTAGTCAAGTCAAGAAGTATTCTAATTCTGTGCTTAGTTTAAACGTTTAATTTGGAGGACTATTTAAAATAAGTGAAACAGTCAAAATGCCCGAAGAAATGCAGACCGATGTCGCCGAGGTGGAGACCTTCGCCTTCCAGGCGGAGATCGCCCAGCTCATGTCCCTGATCATCAACACATTCTACTCGAACAAAGAAATCTTCCTTCGGGAGCTGATCTCCAACTCTTCTGACGCCCTGGACAAAGTCCGGTATGAGTCACTCACCGACCCGTCGAAGCTGGACAGCGGCAAGGAGCTGTACATCAAGATCATTCCCAACAAGAGCGAAGGTACACTCACCCTTATTGATACCGGTATCGGTATGACCAAGTCCGACCTCGTCAACAACCTTGGTACCATCGCCAAGTCCGGAACAAAGGCGTTCATGGAGGCTCTTCAGGCGGGAGCCGACATCAGCATGATTGGTCAGTTCGGTGTGGGTTTCTACTCTTGCTACCTGGTCGCCGACCGCGTGACCGTCCACTCCAAGCACAATGACGACGAGCAGTACGTATGGGAGTCGTCGGCCGGCGGCTCGTTCACGGTGCGCCCCGACCACGGCGAGCCCCTCGGCCGCGGCACACAGATCGTTCTCCACATCAAGGAAGACCTCACTGAGTATCTTGAAGAGCACAAGATCAAGGAGATCGTGAAGAAGCACTCACAGTTCATCGGTTACCCCATCAAACTGATGGTAGAGAAGGAACGCGAGAAGGAGCTCTCTGACGACGAGGCTGAGGAGGAGAAGAAAGAGGAAGAGAAGGAGGACGACAAGCCCAAGATCGAGGATGTCGGAGAAGATGATGAGGAGGACAAGAAAGACAAGAAGAAGAAGAAGACTATCAAAGAGAAATACACAGAGGATGAGGAGCTCAACAAGACCAAGCCCATCTGGACCCGCAACGCTGATGACATCACACAGGAAGAGTATGGTGATTTCTACAAGTCCCTCACCAACGACTGGGAGGACCATCTTGCTGTCAAGCACTTCTCTGTAGAAGGTCAGTTGGAGTTCCGAGCTCTACTGTTCGTACCCCGCCGTGCTCCCTTCGACCTGTTTGAAAACAAGAAACGCAAGAACAACATCAAATTGTACGTCCGCAGGGTGTTCATCATGGACAACTGTGAGGACCTCATCCCCGAGTACCTGAACTTCATCAAGGGTGTGGTCGACAGCGAGGACCTGCCCCTCAACATCTCCCGTGAGATGCTTCAACAGAACAAGATTCTTAAAGTTATTAGGAAGAACTTAGTTAAGAAATGCTTAGAACTCTTCGAGGAGTTAGCTGAAGACAAGGAGAACTACAAGAAGTATTACGAACAGTTCAGCAAGAACCTGAAGCTTGGCATCCACGAGGACTCTCAGAACAGGTCCAAACTGGCTGACTTGCTCCGCTACCACACATCTGCATCCGGTGACGAGGCGTGCTCCCTCAAGGAGTATTGTTCCCGCATGAAGGAGAACCAGAAACACATCTACTACATCACTGGTGAGAACCGTGACCAGGTTGCCAACTCTTCATTTGTTGAGCGCGTCAAGAAGCGAGGCTATGAAGTTGTATACATGACTGAGCCTATTGATGAGTACGTAGTACAGCAGATGAGGGAGTATGACGGCAAGACCCTTGTCTCAGTCACAAAGGAGGGTCTGGAACTCCCTGAGGATGAAGAAGAGAAGAAGAAGCGTGAGGAGGACAAGGTCAAGTTCGAAGGTCTCTGCAAGGTCATGAAGAACATCCTTGACAACAAAGTTGAGAAGGTAGTTGTATCTAACCGTCTGGTTGAGTCACCATGCTGCATTGTCACCGCTCAGTATGGTTGGTCTGCTAACATGGAGCGTATCATGAAGGCCCAGGCTCTCCGTGACACGTCCACCATGGGTTACATGGCGGCCAAGAAGCACCTTGAGATCAACCCTGACCATTCCATTGTGGAGACTCTGAGGCAGAAGGCCGAAGCTGACAAGAACGATAAGGCTGTGAAGGACCTTGTCATCCTGTTGTACGAGACCGCTCTGCTGTCATCCGGCTTTGCTCTTGACGAGCCCCAGGTGCATGCTTCCCGCATTTACCGTATGATCAAGTTGGGTCTTGGCATCGATGAGGATGAGCCCATCCAGGTGGAGGAGTCGAGCGCCGGCGACGTGCCCCCACTAGAGGGCGATACTGACGACGCGTCGCGCATGGAGGAAGTGGATTAAAATCTCATCTCAGTTTTTTTTAGCCATGTTGTAATGGTGTTTATGTGATTGTATCGCGGAGTTATTTTGTGCACTGGTGTACAGCCAAAGACTGATTTAGTTCAAATTCCATTATTCAAAATAAATGGTAAAATTAACAAATTATTTTCTTCGTTTTATTCCCTTGTTTTATCCTGATACACACACACATCCTGTTTCATAAAAGTGGTAAATAATAAACATATTGTAAGCAAAACAAATTCCTAAATAATTAAATATTGCATAAATAATAATGCGATTCATTTTTGTTAATAAGCCGATTAAAATTAATTGTTATTTTGCCACATGCATACACGCACTATTGTTAGTTATGATTCAATGGCTTGAAAAATGAAAGCTAGAATCTTTCTGTAGAGTCATTGAACCGTACACTAACGTCAAGGTATAGTGCGCTGCACTAATGCGCACAAAAACGAACACGTCAATACAGTGTAAGCACATCACTAGCCCTTTGGTGGGTCATTGGGCCCTAGGCTCTGACTGAAAGCTATACACGACACTTGGGTACATACCTACTTATGTTTTGAGGGTAGACAGGTAGTCTAAATGTTGCTCTATACTATTAGAACCTAGGGGTGCCTACGGTGACCATAGCTACTGGCCATCCTAATTACTTGATATGGAAGTAGGTTGGGTATGTACGAAAAATGCTATTACCTACCTAAAGCACTTGACTTTGTCCAATAGGTACAGACCATATACCTAGGCTAGGAACCCACACTATTCAGTAGATCATTCAAGATCCCTGAGACTCACGACATTTCAGCATGGCTTAAATTTCGAAAAAAAGAATACATAGGTTACCTGCTAGTTTCAATGATGCTATCCTTCAGGTACCTACGTACGGTCAACGAAAGAGATTTAAGTATTCAGGGTCGTCAGATATAATTATGTAGGAAGCTTTCTTAGAAATCGATGGATATCTACTATTGGAATTTAATTTAATTAATGTACTGTTTATTGACTGCCTCGTTGGTCTAGTGGTCGCAAGCGCGACTGCTGTGCATGAGGTCTTGGGTTCAATTCCCAGGTCGGGCAAAGTGTTATTGGGTTTTTCCATCAGGAATTTCTCAGTAGCAGCCTCGGAGTCTGGATTTGTGCCCGGTTGATGGCAATAGGCTCGCCCCCTATTACATGGGACTAAAAACATAACTGGCGAAATGTGGGTGTACTAATGGGTACACCTCTGCCTAACCCTTCGGGGATTACAGGCGTGATGTTATGTTATGTTTTATTAGCTAGGTACTTTTAAATTTAATTATATTTGAAAACATCCATTGGTTTCTAGGAACACTTCCAACAGTATTTGACGATCCTGGTTACCTACTTATAATATTTTGTTGACTATGTCTACCTATCAGGTTCAAAAGACTTACATTTTATTTATCAATTAAAGATAATACATACAAAATTCCAAATACAAAAAGTCCCATACAAAATTTACACATTTTTAACTACAATTTACCATCACAATAATCGCTGGTTATAAGAAAGAATGCCAATAACAAGTAATGTTTATATTACAATATCCTGTGAAACAATACAGTAGACCAGTCATTCTAAAATTGCTCAAAAATCCCAGTCAGCAACAAAGTTGTTCCGAGAAGTTTTGATTATTAGGGGTTTCCCATCAAATCTCATTGATTGCGCACTGCGACAAAATAGGGTTTCGTCGAAGTTTACGTACTACATTGTTTCAACCATAAAGGGCTTGTTTCACTACTGAATAAACACTATTCACCAGATAAAGTACATAAAAAAAGTTATTTCTTTGAATATAAACAAATTATTTAACCGAAACTTATTCAAAGGTGATGCAAAAGGCCCTTAGTGCATAATCTTATCTGGCGGATAACGTCAGTACGCGGGATACGCAATCTGGTGGTTACTCAAATCTCGTTGGTTAGAACACGTTGGCTGTGGAATAATTTATCGGATTGAATTTATTATCTGGTGGATAGTGATATCTTAAGTATGACTAGCGATCTTATCTGATGGATAGCATAATCTGGTGGACAGCCTAAACAGTTAGGTGACGTCATTATCTGGTGGATATGGAATACCACTAGACCTTACCTTCGACCTTATTATTTTGGTGGCCAGCGTGCATAATCTCTAAAGTGGATTTTACACGTGGGTACAGGCCATGATGGTCACATCAATTTTATCTGATCGATAAGTTCAATAAATTAATTCATTATCTGGTGGATAGTGACACCTGGATAATGTATAATAACTATAGCGAAATGGTAACCTTATCAAGTCAATAAAGTAGTCATGGAACTTATCTAATGGATAACATCATCGTGCATCATCTGAATCATCTTTAATTGTAGATATTCAAAACAGAACAACTTATTTTTTTAATCTGGTAGATAACTTATTAAATAAAATTCTTTCTAATCTCGTAAATAGTTACAACGGAGTGAAGATGTTATCTGATGGATAATTTTATTAGCCATTATTTTGTGTTACATATTGCAGTAAAGAAGATCTTACCTGATGGGGCTGTTGGATAAAATCACCTTAAGGTTAATCTTATCTGGTGGATAGTCAAATTAGTACTAACAGATACTCATATCTGGTAGATAACTTGTATTCAAGTTCCCTTCTTACTTGACACAAAGAATGAAAATATTATCAGAATCTGATGGATAATATTATCAGGTACAATAATTTATCTGGTGGATAGTGAGACATGGATTCTGGGGAAACAATGTCTGGTCTATAAGCAAACCAGGGTGTTGGGTGATAATTATCATTATTCTTACCTAGTACATTAAATATTATTATTTGGTAGAAATTAGTTAAAAAGTACCTTTTTAAATCTTTTCCTAGATTGGTTTCCTTGTTTACAGGGAAAAATGCTTTCAGGAATTTAGCTAATAATAATAATAATTGTGTAAAAACATGAATTTACTTGGCTCCCAGCCCTTTTAGGACTTCCGTAAAACAAAAAACTCCACTAGGAGTGCCTTAAGTTAATAAGTGCTTCTAGGACGGTTCGCGCGCGAAGATATCTTTGCCGTGGTGTGAGCTCGCCAAGAGATGGCGCTGGCTTCGTTAGTACGCTATTTTTTATTAGGCCCGTAATGAACTTAATATTTACTTTTAGAATTTAAAACGTTTTATTGATAAATTCACTACAATTCTTATCTTATGCTCGTCTCATTATATCTATGTTAAGTGTCATTAATTAATTAATTAAATATTTCTTGCAACGCGTTAAACGTGCGTTTATTAGATTTAGGTACCTACTTAAGAAAATAATTAATGAGTCAGATGTATCTACCAATTTATTTTATTTTATATTTTTTTTCGGAAAATGTAATGCTTACCTAGCTGTAAATTTTCCTGTAAAATTATGTAGATATTAATATAGGATATAATTTAATATGCGGGTTACTTTAGCCCTGTAGGAAAACTTTAACTAATGAAAAAGGTTTGAAATTCACATGAAAAATTACAGAAATTGTTTTATAAGTGGAACTAAGAAAAATCTCGAGCAATAAGAAATATTGTAATTGAAGAGGTATGTTCTTGTCAAACTTTGTTTTTTGCTTTTCCTACAGGGCAACTGTTACAGTAACTTGCATTTTCTCGGTATTATTTTCATATTAATAAACTTGCTTTAGCCCGCGACTTCGTCCCCGTTTCAGAGCGCCGTTTCATCATCTTAGGGGGTGATTTTGGAAAATCCATTCTTAGTGGACGACCACTAATACCTTTCATGTTTATACGTCAAGCGGTTTTCGATATTTTGTGCTGAGTGAGTGTTTGACCTTTCGCTTTTATATATTTAGATAAATTAAGTACATAAAAGGCTGAACAATGAAACCACTTGTGTGAGTAGGTACTGTTATATTTATCTACGGACTGACAGTTACAATACCGACTTTAATACTACAGAACATTAAACAAACACTAAATATTTTAGGTGACAAAGGTGCATAACTCTGGTTCAGTGTACTTCCTAATATTTTAAAAGTTTTCGTGTAAGCTATAAGTTTTTCTATGGGTATGCTTTTAGCTAGCTCTTGATTTAAACTCATGACTCCAGAAATCGGTGACTCATCCCTAATTTGAAGGTTACCAGTAGATATTGCTCGTGTTTCTAAACTATAAGTGATTAACCCGTTTGAAGTACACTCAGCTAAGAATTTCATTGTTTTCTTAAGTTTGTATTGGCTAAAAGAAGATTTCTGTACGTTGTCACAATGTTCCTTTTTGATAGGAATTTCGTAGTCTCCAACATTACCGTATGATGGACAATTTAATCTTAAAGCAAGAGGCATGTAAGAACGTATGATATTTCTCTTTGGCCAGCAGTCTAGCAAGCTCCAGTAATCAGTTACAAAGCTCAACCATGTAACGATTACATTAGACACATCCGTTTTGCTCACACCAAACATCTTACCTATCTCAAAGTCTGGTTTACCTCTTCTTAATTTTATAAGTAACATCAAAAATTGATCTTCTACTGTTAAGATGACTACTCTTTTTGATCGATATTTGATCTCATTGGCCATTGGTAATAGAGTAGATAGGAGCAGTTTGAACTGGGCATAGTTGTCTAGACCTGTGTAGAATCTAACGGACTCATCATCAGATAGTAATTGATCTGTGGTCACTAATCTAGAACGATTTAATGTTTGTGTTTCTTTTGGAAGATATTTGGATTTTATTATTGAGGCATCATTTAGTGGTCCAGTCTCTTGCGAAGGGACTCTGTCGACATTTTGAGAATCGTCTCCATGGTGCTTTGTTGGTTGTATGCTATCAAAGCTTTCAGAAATGTGATGGCGTTCTGATGGGGGATCTGAAACAACCTTTCTGTTCCATGGGAAAATCGAAGGAATGGCAGACTTCTTTAGATACTTGTAATGATGATGTAGTCCTGGAACATTGGAAAATAAATATGTTGATGGCGCGGTTGGCGCAGTGACTGAGCGATTGGCTGCTCCGCTGCGTGTCGCGGGTTCAATTCTCGCACGGAAAATATATGTAGCCTAAAGATAGGCATTCCGGATTTGGCTGTTTGTGTATGAGAGTTTAGATATAATATGTTTTAAAAGCACCACCCACAAAACAGCTTTGTAGAAATTGAGAAACATAATGCATTATGGGTGTTGATATTTATTTTGCTGCAGAAAAATCTGCAGATAGAAGATATCGATATCGTTTTTATGGAGAAAAGACCACGCGCATTTTTTCTAAGTGTTTTACGACCCGACGTATTATATAAAAGTATCCTCTATACATATTGACATCTGCCAAGTAACTATATCCTTAAATACATTAAAAATATTTTGATTACTAACCGATTTTGATATAGTCGCTACGGTGAAAATGTTTGCGACATATCCTCGCGCCACTCTTTGGAACGAAATCTTTACGTTCGATAGCTTTCAGCCAACGTTTTCTTAGTTTGGCATCCTTGGGAAATTTATGGTCGGCATTGTTGTAACATGATGGAACACTGCAGCGGGTCATTATTATATTTCAGGAAGGTAGGTAGGCATTAGAAATAAATAAACAATAACAAAACAGGTAGGTAATTATTATTTTAGAATTTGGAAAATAAAATATCGACAATACCAGTTTTAATTTGACATTATTTTGACAATTCGGGCAGTTTTCCGCGATGATGTTCTGTCAAAAACTCAAAATCAAAGGCAAAAGAGTTACTCAAAGAGTAAAGTTAAAATAAGATGTCTTTAAAAAGCAATCAAGAAGCTTTTTGAGCATCACCAATAACATCATTATTTATGTGGTTAAGCGCCCTCTAGTATCGAGAGGCAGAACTGAAGTTTCCGGTCGAGAAATCTCGAATCGTTCATTTCCGGGAAATCTATTCAGGAAGTGTGTCGAAAAGTCCAGAAATGGCGGCATTATAATACGCAATTTGACTTTGATGGTTTTATAATAAGTAAATCAAGAATACCCGAGAACTTTTTGTCGAGAATCATCGATTTCCAAGACAAAAAATAGGTGAATCACTCACACTACGAAGAAAATAATAAATTAGATATTCTCAGTAGGTAGGTAGGTACCTAGATGGCGCCTTTTGAAAATATTATTGTTGTTATTTTATAAAAACAGCTACTGTCTAACAACGCATTTTGGTGGAAAATACTGGAAAACATCAACATCGAACTTCAGGCGCACTGGATGAATGCTGTGTTGCTATATGTATTAATATGTGAAGCGAAGCGAGCGACCTAGATTAACGTCATTGGCTGCGCCCTGGATCAATACATCTTTCATGTAGGTAGCTACTAACTACACCTGCATACAAGTAGGTAGGGTATTTAAATGGTAGGTATTTTTGGGAAACAATGAATGTACTAATTTTTCTAAAATAATGCAAATCTTTGCTATTTTGACGTTATAAACAGCGCTAGATAGGCGCATAACTTTTTGATTAATTTATTGTATTTTATGCAACAAAATCAGGGGCGGTTTTAATGCCTTTTGCATTCTCTAACCAAAGGTGGTGAAGAGATAACATGGTAGGTCTAGTTTATTGTGTTGTGTAGGGATGCCGTTGTTTCAGGTTGTTAGTCTAGTAAGATTTATTATTTTGGTTTTGTAAATTAGGGTACTAAAGGGGTAGGGTAGAACGTGGTAGAAACTCATGACCCCATCTCAGTTTAATGTAGGTACTAGGTAGGTACTAGAAATTACAAAGTTCATACATTGAGATAGGTACCTACTAGCTCGCGTGGTAATAATAGCCTCACATACTTTACCTCATAATTCTGGCTACCTACTTATCCAAAAATACTTTTTCGAATTTCCCAACAAACAAAAAAATCTCCTTAACTTTATTTTATTAGTAAAGATGTAGAGAGGTGTGTAGATTCTGGAATTTTCGACAATTCTGTTGTGGCCATTTTGTATGCTGCTATGCCTGTGCAATGTGTTGATAGCACAGACAAAGAGTAATATCTATGAAGGTATAGGTACCTACCTATGCACGAGGGCGACGCGACCATGGTAGCCGCCGCGCCGACACGCCGGCCGCCGGGGGTTGAAGGGTGAATATTCTAGAATGTGCGAGCGAGAACCACCCTTTCATAGCCTCCTCTCATCTGAGTTCTCACTGTCTCGCAGATTGCAAAACGATGGTTTGAGACTGCGTTTACATAGATCAAAATATGACGAAATTCTAGTAATTGTGAAATTACTTAGATACCTAATTAAGTCAGTAAAATCTTTACCTAAATAAAGTTTTTCTGCTTAATTTTAGAAAGCAGAAATCAAAAGGTTTTCTTTTTATTTGTTTAATTAAATTTACGACGAATTGATTAATTAATTATAAAAGATGGGAAATTAAACTTAGTAGCAAAATAACGAGGCGATAAAAAATAATCAGATTTTAGAAATCTGGCCTACGTTTCTGAAATGCGTCGTCAAAGACATTAATTAGCTTCAAAAGACGGTACCTACATAAATTGTTAGTGCAAAGACACATTCCACCGTAATTGTAATTGAATAGGTAGCAATTTCTCTTTACAAAATAAATAGGTATAATATTTTGAACATTAAGTATTTGACAAATATTACAGACAAAGTTTAACAACAATACAATAAAATGTAGGTAGGTAAAGAATGAAAGAAAGTGGTACTCCTGAGATTATCTACAACTATAATGTTCCCTAAACATCGTACGGCATTCCATGCAATCTTATTTTTCAAAATGAAGGACCGATTTTTGTGAAACTTTCTAGTTCTACACTTAGGCAGGATACATTGGCCCAAAAAGTAAGTTGACTACATTTTCTAAATGTTTTATTAATACATAATTAAGTATTTAAGTATTTCATCATCAGGTACCTACCTATTTGGAAATCTCCGTTTCTATGGAAAAATCAAATTCGCTTGAAAATGTTCAATTTTTTAGACCTATCTATTCTGCAATATGTAGGAAATAAATTTCATTGAAATCGGTTTATTAATTTCGAAAATAAAGACTTGAAAGTTTATAAGGAATGCCGAAAGCAGATATTTCTGGAACGTACCTAATAAATATTGGTAAACAATCTATTAATAAAATTATACGCAAATAGCATCTGAATATTAGTTTTTCTACGTTTTGGCATTTCTGATGAATAAGTAGAACGTAGAAAAAGGATGTCTATTTTAAATGCTATTGGCAAATTTATTGACATAATTAGTGTTGGTAGGGTAGGGTAGGTGGTATTACGTACCTATTAATTTGTGGTCTTTTTTTTTAAATTAGTTACCTACCTACCTACTATAACATAATTATGTGTACCTAAATCTTTTATAGGTAATCGCCAATAATCGCACTATAGTTATTTGATACTTTGACTTCGGTAACCGCTGTTCAATGTCAAAATTATTGTCTTTTCTGAAAGAACGTTTTAACATAATTATTTTCGATAAGTAGGTACCTGTCAAAGTAAACAAAGAAATTAAGGATGTTGCTGCGGCCTTCGTTATTTCGTCAGCCAAGAGGGGTAGAAAATTCTAGAGATCATGGTGTTTTCTGGGCCTTGTTGAATTCAACACAGTTTTAACGGACACACACACAGCTGTTCTGTTATTTGTAAACAAAATTATTGCTCTCTCTTTCACACTCACCAACAGAGCGCGTTCGGAACGCGTCATGCAAGCTCTAGACATTTCTTCGGTGTTGCCAATGAACGAAGTTTAATTTCCCCAAAATCAAGTTCGAGAAAGTTAATTTCTGATGAGTTAATTTTTCTTCATTTTTTATTACATAATGTAAAAACACTTTCAAGAATTTAAATCGTACTGTTGCCGTAAATATTTCCAAAGTGAGATCGAATAGTTTTTAGGCTATGATTATTATTCATTTATTGATACGCTAAAACGATCTATTTTTTTAAAGAAAGTTTAAGAATGGTACTTTCTGTTTAATTTCATAGTCATGAATTATGATGCACAAAAGTTAGTAATAAAAAAATGTTTTAAATATGAAAATATCGTAAGTAAATACAAAAAGATACACAAATAGTACGATGGTACAATGGTACGATTTTTGATATACAAATAGTTTAAAATAAATGAATTTATTTTTATCTATAGTATAATTACTAACATAACTGGCGAAATGTGAGTGTACTAATGGGTACACCTCTGCCTAACCCTTCGGGGATTACAGGCGTGATGTTATGTTTTGTCATGTGTTTTAATTACTCACAGCAATTTTGAAAACGAATACCCACAGTATTAAAACTAGTATCTACAATGTAAACAGTTTTATTTGGTCAATACTTTGGTTGGACTTAGAAACTCGAATTAAGGCAAATATTTTGTTGTCTTGAAATCAAATCAATTTAAAATGTCTTAATTTAATTTATAGTATCTCCAGTTTTAGGGAAAATTTCTACATTGACAACCCTATTGAGACAGAAAATATGTAGCTGTCTCTTTCCCGCGAAAGCTGTGATTGGTCGATACGCATTGACCTTCTAGAAGTTTCCTTCGATTCTGTACTCTGATTGGCCGCATCCAGTGACGTCGAGAGCGGTGTAGAAATATCTCGAATCCTATTTGTTGACTATATAAGCGGCGTTCGGTCGCCGCGAACTCAGAATTATTTGAAACGCGATACAAAGCAGACGAAGTGAGTTCGGTGCAAACCGGAGAAGTTAACGCAAGTTATATTCAATCAACGCTACTATTTCAACGACTTTTTTTGTGAAAAGTACTACAAGAAGACAAAATGCCAGCTGTAGGAATAGATCTTGGTACGACATACTCGTGCGTCGGCGTGTGGCAGCACGGCAACGTGGAGATCATCGCCAACGACCAGGGCAACCGCACAACGCCATCCTATGTGGCCTTCACGGACACGGAGCGCCTCATCGGAGACGCAGCCAAGAACCAGGTCGCCCTCAACCCCAGCAACACAGTGTTCGACGCCAAGCGACTCATCGGAAGGAAATTCGACGACCCCAAGATTCAGCAAGACATGAAACACTGGCCCTTCAAGGTGGTCAACGACTGCGGCAAACCCAAGATTCAAGTGGAGTTCAAGGGTGAAACGAAGCGGTTCGCGCCTGAGGAGATCAGCAGCATGGTGCTGACGAAGATGAAGGAGACGGCGGAAGCTTACCTCGGGACGACAGTACGCGACGCGGTCATCACAGTGCCGGCCTACTTCAACGACTCCCAGCGCCAGGCCACCAAGGACGCGGGAGCCATTGCCGGCCTCAACGTGCTCAGGATCATCAACGAGCCCACAGCCGCCGCGCTCGCGTACGGCCTCGACAAGAACCTCAAGGGCGAGAGGAACGTCCTCATCTTCGACCTGGGCGGCGGAACGTTCGACGTGTCGATCCTCACCATCGACGAAGGCTCGTTGTTCGAAGTGAGGGCGACGGCGGGAGACACTCATCTCGGAGGCGAAGACTTCGACAACAGATTAGTAAACCACCTCGCGGACGAGTTCAAGCGCAAGTACAAGAAGGACATGCGCATGAATCCTCGCGCTCTGCGCCGCCTGCGCACTGCCGCCGAGCGCGCCAAGCGCACGCTGTCGTCCAGCACTGAAGCCACCATCGAGATCGACGCGCTCTACGAGGGAATTGACTTCTACACGCGCGTGTCCCGCGCGCGCTTTGAAGAGCTGAACGCAGACCTGTTCAGAGGTACCCTCGAGCCCGTGGAGAAGGCACTCAAAGACGCCAAGATGGACAAGAGCCAGATCCACGACGTCGTCCTCGTCGGAGGCTCCACCAGGATCCCGAAAGTGCAGAGTCTGCTACAGAACTTCTTCTGCGGCAAGCAGCTCAACTTATCCATCAACCCTGACGAAGCCGTGGCGTACGGCGCGGCCGTCCAGGCAGCCATCCTGAGCGGCGAGCAAGACTCGAAGATCCAGGACGTGTTACTAGTGGATGTGGCCCCTCTGTCCCTCGGCATCGAGACCGCCGGCGGCGTGATGACGAAGATCATCGAGCGCAACTGTAAGATCCCGTGCAAGCAGTCGCAGACGTTCACCACGTACTCTGACAACCAGCCGGCGGTCACCATCCAAGTGTACGAGGGCGAGCGAGCGATGACCAAGGACAACAACCTGTTGGGCACGTTCGACTTGACCGGCATCCCGCCCGCGCCGCGCGGCGTCCCTAAGATCGACGTCACCTTCGACCTCGACGCGAACGGCATCCTCAACGTGTCGGCCAAAGAGAACAGCACCGGCCGGAGCAAGAACATCGTCATCAAGAACGACAGGGGACGTCTGTCGCAGGCTGAGATCGAGCGCATGCTCGCCGAGGCGGAGAGGTACAAAGACGAGGATGAGAAGCAGCGGCAGCGCGTAGCGTCGAGGAACCAGCTGGAAGCGTACGTGTTCAGCGTGCGGCAGGCGCTGGATGACGCCGGAGACAAGCTCACGGAGCAGGACAAGAGCACGGCGAGGAGCGCGTGCGACGACGCGCTCAAGTGGCTCGACAACAACAACTTGGCGGAGCAGGAGGAGTACGAGCACAAGTTGAAGGAGGTGCAGCGCGTGTGCTCTCCTGTGATGAGCAAGATGCACGGCGCGGGTGCGGGCGGCAACCCCGGAGGCATGCCTGGAGGTATGCCCGGTGGTATGCCTGGAGGTATGCCTGGAGGTATGCCAGGAGGTATGCCCGGTGGCTACGGAGGATACCAACAAAACAGTGGGCCAACAGTGGAAGAAGTAGATTAAATTCAAAATAGTTACACTTTCTATCACCTGAATACTAATTGTGATATTATTTTGTGAGACTGATAATTTATTTTGTAAGCACATGATCCTCTGCTGAATTATGTTAATATCTCAGTATTTAATTTTTATGTAAGATTGTAAATAAGTATAAAAATAAAAAGATGTTTATTTTCAATTTATTCATTTGTTTTATTTATCTTCAACTTCAGTACACTTACACCACATCAACCTCAAGTCGCAAAGAATACGTCACATAAAACATAAGCCAAATTAGTGTATACCACAAAGTGCCGCGCAGAGGCAGCACACTCTCTAGGTTCGAGCATTCATAGTGTTGAACATTTAATGCATGGCTGCAGCCCTTCACCCGCGCTATCTCCGCGCGGCACTTTGCTGCTAATTCGGAGGCGCCCTAACAAAGTACATACATAGACAATATGAATAATAAAAGGCCTATGCAGACCGAAACGGCATGGCAAGGGATTTTAGGAATTTTTTACTAATGAACATTCAAACTTATCAGATCACTAGAAATACGACACAAATTGCTATGTTTTGCTATGTTTCTGCTTTTATTTTTAGTAAGAAATGTTTAAATCTCTGGCCCCCAAGATACAGGCGCCGCCTAGTTTGGGGACCACCGTACTATTCACACATGAGTTCTATTATATAGTTACATAATGTTAAGTTCTTACGAGTATAATAAGATATCTCATATTTTGTAACTATAAACGAATAAAAATTTATTATTTATTATTATTTATTTATTTACTCTTGCCATGCCGTCCCGGTCTGCGTAGGTGGACTCACAAGTACTCACAACAGCAGACGGAGTATGCGTGTATCAGATAATACGCTCGACGACGCATCTACATGAACTTACGTGCTTAAGATCGTGTTGTGTTTGATCGTTTCAAGAAAATACGCAATTAAAAGGGCATGCAACGTTTTAAGAGACCATTTATTCACAACTAGACAGCTGCTGTATCTGTAAACTACATTAGTACAATACAGATTAGTCTAGGTTTCATTTATAATACGCACCACGAAAGATGAAACTAGAGAGGCGAACACACCACGCTAACTTTAGTTTTTCGTTATAAACAATATAATATTGTTAAGAATTTAATTAAAATGTCATCGTAATATCCCTGAATAGATACACAAATTATGGATAACTATAATTACTTATACGCTATTTCGTAAATGCATACCGCATTTAAGAAATAGCTCAAGCTCCTCATTACTGACGCTTGTCAAGTCTCATCTTTCGTGGCGCGTATTATACAATGAATCCTAGACTAATTTGACAGATAGGATGTATTGATTTTACTGTTCTGGCGTTACGCGATATCACCTGTAGCGCATCTTCCGTCAGTCCGCCCATATTTTTATCAAAATCATGCCTTATTCTCTAAACCTAAAGGCATAGTTAATGCGATTTTTTAAACAAAAAAATACACAGCATCACAAACTTTTTTCATTGACTTATGTCAACTGTCTTAAAGCTATACATATTACATATAAACTGCTTTATAACTGCAATTTTTATTTTTATTTAAAGCAAATGTACTTTGACGAGTCTATCAGTGTCGATGCTGCAATTAAGTATAAAAATATAAAATACAATATAATATATATCAAGCATAAGACAATTTAATAAAGCGCTCTTCCTCTCTCTTACTTATTTAAAAATGTGCTGTGATCGACAGGGTCCATGATTGTTTCTATTTTATTTTACCAGCTATATGTGTACATAATGGATTGCAATAAACGATTTGATTTGATTTGATTTAAGTTTAGGCCGTGTATAATAAGTATGGCCTAAACTTAATTTTGAATTATAATTTAGACTATTTCTACCTTTTCCGCTCTACAAAACAAGTACCTAAGGGTCAAACACAAATAAGAGCACGTACTAAGTAGCATTCTAAATTTCTAAGCGAGCTCTGTCAATTTTATTTGTTCTAAAACTATGTCTGAAATTATATTTTTGTTCGAACATCAAAGTCAATAATCAGAATTAGGAGTATTAAAAATACAGTGAAATTATTATATCTGTGATTTATTATAAACATAAAAAAAAACATTGTTTATCTGAGTAAATATAATAAAAATATGATCAAAATGTTGATACCAGAAGTATCAATTAACGTAAGGGACATTTTGCCGAAAATGAGTTATACATAATTATATGTCATTGGATTCAGAATTTTTAGCTCTCTCGATTATTGAAAAAATTCTATCGTTAAAAAAAATCCCTTACAGTAAAAATTTATGGCCTGCGTAAAATGATTTATGACAAAAAAAAATATGTAACAGACGTCTACATTTTTTTCTCTGAAAAATAAAGTAAGTACCAAAAAAATATAAAAAAAAAAAAAAATTACACCCTTACCTACTTTAAACCTCAAATCAGTCGATATAAATAACATGTCCCTTCTTCCAACCATTTCAATTTCACCATTAGAATGATTTTATTTACTAATAATTATCATCATAATCTGTCTCCCCATTCCTAATTATTTATTCTTGTACTAATAATAAATTTCTTAAATTAATATTCATAAAATATCATTCATAAGTATTTGTTATTCATTCATCTTTCAGGAAATTCATATTTTTTATCTGTCTTTCGTTTCCAGTGCATTCATATAATCCATACTATAATATTATAAATGCGAAAGTGTGTCTGTCTGTCTGACTGTCTGTCTGTTACCTCTTCACACTTAAACCACTGAATCGATTTTGATGAAATTTGGCATGGAGATAGTTTGAGATCCGAGGAAGGACATAGGATAGTTTTTATCCCGGAAATCACCCCCTAAGGCGGTGAAAAGGGGGGTGGAAGTTTGTATGCAAGTACGATATAAACAAGTTCCACGCGGACGCTGTCTCGCTGTGACGCGAATCTGTGATAGCTAAGCTAAAACTAACATTAATCATGCAAAGAACCTATTTCCATGGTGTTATAATGCCATAATTTTAGTAGATAATCTACAGTTACATCAAATTGCAACACTGTACATATCGTCGACCGTAGGTTCAATTGAGGTAAGGGACAAAATACGATTTTTCAGGAGAGGCCGACAAAGTTTTTTTTCGGACTATTTCGCCTATAACTTTTTTTCTTATTAACCCTTTTCAGGGGCCTTACCACAATCTTTTACAAAACATTCTTATTTCGATAACGTTTTGTTTCAAGCTTATAATAACATTACTCATATTCGTACCATGAACTTCAACTATCAATGTTGTTTTATTCCTGCTAAAGTGCTGGGAAAGAACGAACTATTTCTAAGGTCTGATTTCACACATAATCTTGTATTTTAGTGCTCTATATACATGTGTAACATTCATTTAAATAAATTAGCTATTAAAGAAAATAGATGTCCCTTATAACAACGTATTTTGTTAGTAATGTCCCTTACTGACCAAGTATCTTGTAGTCCCGTCCCTTACATTAAATTGACCTCTGCGTTGGATTCAATCTATGAATGAAAACAAAGTGTAAAGGACTTGTTGAAAAAAAATATGAAAAAATACAGTGTAAAGAGATTTTTGACGGAAAAAAGTACACACTTTTGACGTACGGATATTATAAATTTGGTAATCGTTACAAGAAATGGTTGAATGGGAAGACCCTTACCTTATTTGAAGTGGATTGGCGGCAAAAGTTACGCCATTTCAAGTTCCTATACTGCAGTTTTTCACATACATCATGGGGCTGATTCGATATTTGGATCCAAAAATCATTAGGGTAAGGGACATTTTTTTTAAGCTAGAATTTTTTCTTATACACCATTCGATAGAGCGAAAAATTCTGAACAAAACTGCATACTTAACTCATTTTGGGTATTTTGTCCCTTACCTCAATTGAACCTACGGTCGACGATATACTTAAGTCCTTTACAATAGAATAACGTATTATTTTCTATTGATCTTGCTGCTTACACTATGCTTGACGGTTTACACATGAAATATTAGTAACGTAAGGCACAACGCCTTACGTTACTAATATTTCATGTGAAAACGTAAACACGTACGTAAACATATTTTTTCAATGTAAGGAACATGCTATATTTTAAACCGCTGGGTATTCCTAAATCTTGCGTTTATAGCACGAAAGAAGAGGAAATTCTAAGAAACTTTGCTCTAGACACAATTATAATTGCAGCAGACAGTAAAAAGTTATAGACAGATTTCAAAAAATAAAATCGTTTTTTGGATGTCCTGAAAAACCGTGTTTTGTCCCTAAGGCCTCTTGTCCATACACGTTTTTTCGGCGTAAAAATCCACAGTGAATTCGCCGTGTATAGGCACGGTCATCAGTATTGTATGGCACACTGTGAGAGCTTGTTGACATGCACGATTAATTCGCAGTGTGGAAGCACGGCAGCCGTGACGTGCCGCCACCGTGTATGTTAACAAGCTCGCACAGTGTCCCATACAACAATGACGACCGTGCCTACACACGGCGAATTCACCGTGGATTTTTACGCCGAAAAAACGTGTGTGGACAAGAGGCCTTACATTAATTGATAGTTCTGGTATCGATATGTGCATCAGTTGTTGTATTGACAAAACCAATATTGAGAAATGACAAATTCAAATAACAAAACAATCAAGTAAAGAAAAATTATCTTATAATCAAACTCTTGTTCATGATAACTAAAAAAAATACAGTTTAAATACAGTAGGTACCTACAGGCACAGATTACTGAATAGTTACAGGTAACAATTTTTTTTTTTTTTGAAAATCTTAGTAGGCGTACATCAATAACGATTAAAGAAACTGGTACCTACACAAATATGTAATTCGTTATAAATCAATACAAAATGTATAATACAATAATAGATACTATACTTATATACAAAAATATAAATAACTAGGCCTCTTCCCCTCTCCTAAATTTTTGCTGTGCCCGACAGGGTCCATATTAATCTTTTACTTTATTATAGTATTGAGTAAAACAGTAGGTATTATTAATATGTCTTACTACAGCATTTATTTATTATTAACTTAGTGTAATAACGCTTGTGTTTAAATGTATCATCTGAACGTAGGCCTCCCCCAAAGAGCGCCAACCATACCGGTCTTGGGCAGCCCGCATCCATCCGCTGCCCGCCATCTTCTTTAAATCGTCGGTCCACCTGCAGCAGGACGTCCCACACTACGTTTTCCTCAAATGTGTACTCTAGTTTGATTAAAAAAAATCGTACATTATTCAAATAAAGGTGTGTTTTTATTTATAAATAATAGCTCGTTAAGATGTTTGCTACTAAGGCATTTTTTCTGCAGGAGTTGACGTTGCAGGTATACATAGATATTTTAAGGCTATTTCTTTCAGACCAGTATTCTATAAAACTGTTTTTGTGATAATAGGTTTTTCTACGTGCTGCCTGATATCAACGATCGCATCAGCAGTTAAATTTGATCTCAGTGAAGCATTTAAAAAGTAAAGCAACTTTTCAACTTTTGACTTTCTCGCTGATTTGTTTTCATCTTCTGCATTTGAATTATTTATTTCTGAATTTTCTGTACTATGTGAGGGAGAGGATTTTCTCACTAAATATCTAGAGTATTCTCTTTGGAGAGCAGCATAGCCCTTTCACAATCAATTTCCGTCTCAAACCCCATTTTAACATGGGAATTTAACATTGTAGCTGTCATGCAAGGAGTTCTTACCTCATACGTTTTTAATCGCCCTTATTTAGTCTCTTTTATAAGTTGTATGTTTTTTTTCCAAAATATCAGACAAGTTTTCCCTTTCAAGTTTGGCAATTTCTAATGATAAACCTTTAATTAACGGAATTATAAGAGATATGGTACCTGATATATTTCTCCGGATATGGCAGTTGTACAAGCTTCAAGAGGATCAAGCATTTTTTCTACTTCTTCCAATAACGTATATTCCTCAGCTCTCAAATTTGAAGGAGCTCTCGAATTTTGATTTATTACTAATGTTACTGCTTCTCCCACCTTTCTCAATATTTCCAGCATATAAAATGAACTGTTCCACCTAGTTCCAACTTCTTGTAATAATTTCAGTTCCGGTTTATTTAGCCTTTTTTGAGCACGTAATTGGTCTGATGCCCATGTACTATGTTTAAAATACTTTACAATTTGTTTGCATTTGTCCATTAATTCTTTAAAGTCAGGCTGATTACGTATCTTTATACAGGGTCCCCGGTTTTCAATGGATTACCTTGAAATGGGTCATGGTAAAACTAATGACAAATCTGGAAAAAAATACAAATTAAAAAAAAAAAAAAACAAGTAGTACCAAAGATATGATTCATTTAATAATATTCGTTTTTGTTACCTTATTTTCCATTCTTGTACACCACGACCACGAATTAATGAATTCCGTCGGTTTTTTATTGTTAACGTAATTTACGTTAACTAAGCTGATAGATAAGTAATCAAAAGTTGGCCTGCTATTAAACGATATTGAAAAAAAAAACAACTTGAACTAAGTTCTTTTGAAAAAAATCGTGTACAATTTTCTTTACATGTATCGAAACACACGAAACACAAGTGGCCAATAATTTTATAAGATTATGTGCTTATAGCAGATTTCAAATTGGTGTGATTCAGTTTTGTACCTAATGTAAATAGTGAATTATTGCTATTCGTTTTCAAAAGGAGCGAAATTTGGGTAAACAACAAAGTTTGAGCTATTAGAATATTTATTTACATTAAATGTATCTGGTCATTGGGGTTTAATAAAAAACAGCATTTGATATTAATAACACTGTTTTCGACTGCTGAGCATGAGGTTTTGGGTCCGACTGCCAGGTCGAGCAGTGTTATTGGGCAAAGTGTTATAACTGGCGAAATGTGGCTACACCTCGGTCACACCACATTTTCATCATAACACATCCCACAAGTCGCATTACAGGTTAACCAAGCATTCCTATTCATTACTAACGTCTACTAATCTTTTTATTTAAACCCAGATGGTCAGGTTCATCTAATGTTCAAATTTGTCACAATATTGCAAACTTTGTTGTTTACCCAAATTTCACTCCTTTTGAAAACTAATAGCAATAATTCACTATTTACATTAGGTACAATAATGTGAGTCATACCATTTTGAAATCGGCTATAAACACATAATTTTTTAAAATTATTGGCTACTTGTGTTTCGTTACATTTTTTTTTAAACTACGGACGCTTAATCTTTCTCAAAAAGAAATTTTTTCTCAATTTTTTCCAAAAGAACATAGTTCAAGTTGTTTTTTTTTCAAAACCGTGTAATAGCAGTCCAACTTTTGATTACTTATCTATTAGCTTAGTTAATGTAAATTACGTTAACAATAAAAAACCGACGGAATTCATTAATTCGTGGTCGTGGTGTACAAGAATGTAAAATAAGGTAACAAAAAACAACGAATATTATTAAATGAATCATATCTTTGGTACTACTTGTTTTTTTTTAATGTATTTTTTTTTCTGAATCGCCATTAGTTCTACTATCACCCATTTCTAGATAATCCATTCTTTACCGGACACCCGATATACTAAGTTCAGTGCATATGAGCGAAGCAGGGGTACCTGCATGACGCAACTTGACAATTTCGGCGACTTTTAACATAACAGCTGCATTATTTGTTACCATGGCCATTACTTTTTACACGACTGCCCCAAAAAAAGGAGTGTTATGTGTTCAGGGTAAATGTATGTATAAATGTGAGTTTCTCTATTCCACCATAACTTTTAAACGCCTGAGCCGATTTAGCTGTATGGGGTGTCGTTACATCGTTCCGAGTGGCTAGTGGCTAGTAAAAAATAAAAAGAAGCCGGTGTGGTCACTTTAAAGCGTAAATTAATACCAGCCTAAATTTATTTTTTTAATGGATCTGGTCGTGTCTATGTTTGTCGTCTAGAATTTGTCAAGTAGATTTAAAAAAATATATAACACTGTAAATAAAAAACGTCGTAAAAAAACAGACGAGTAAACAAAGGACAAATATGTATGTGCAAGTTTTGCAGTCGTGTTTTTATTTTGTCTGGAGTATACTGTGAGTGTGACTGCAATCAACTGTTATTTCGTTACTATCGTCGTGTGATGAACTTAATCGGGGTACTGTAGTCACTAGGCGTGACCTGGTACCGGGATATATTATTATATTGAAACACTTATTATTTATTAACGTTCGTGTATTTACTTTGAATTAAAATATATTTGTTAGTTCTAAATCTAAGTCTAGGCTTGACAGCCCCTGACACGCGATCTGCCTCTATTCTAAAATCAAAGTCATATTTATCTCATATTAAGTAGTTTGTATATGGCTCAACCAGCCAGGGTCTCTACAGTACTAACTGTTCAGGATGTTTTCGTTTCAGGTGATCCTTTAAATTCGATGTATTGTTGCTGTATTAGAACTCTCGATTACAAATTTTTTCTATCGCCTATCAAATGTATCCTCATCACAGATTTTCTTCTCTCCATTTTAACTTCACCAAAGATTTTTTTAAAGTACAATGTAGTTTAAATAGTACAACGATAAATTTAAATTTGACAGGGCTAAGTGTTGCCCTGTGACAATTTTTGATTGTATTCGAGGATACTTTTTAGGATTCCATACTTAATAAATATTTTTATGATTATACTAGCTATGTTATTGAATATTGGAAGGCAATACTATCGCCGTTTATAAAACTATCTATAGTATTGCTCCTAAACATAGGTATAGGTACTGGTCTTCGATAGTATCGATACCATTTTTGTATATCAATACTATTGCCCTGTATCTGTTGACTATGGATACTATTGATATGACGTGAACTATAGATAGACACTAACGCGCGCCCTTTAAAGAGCTGTCAGCACAGGGACGGACGGGGCCCCAACAGAGCCAAACGTCTGCCGGGGACATCTTAACAGGATACCGTGTCCCCGGAACGTAAAGGGCAACAGAAAGAACAGGGTGGTTTTTTAGTCAGTAAAAGTCTGATAGTCCCTACCGCCCCACTCAGGGCGGATAGACTCATGATGGTTTTTTCCACCTAAAAAAAAAAGCTTTAGTGCGGCTGGCTACCACAGTTAGCGTATTAACCGTAGAAAAACACATACGGATGTGTGTGCGCCTCATGCGCGTTCTTTAATAGAAACACAACGGGTTGATAAGTGTGAAAATCTGCTTTCCATCCGACGAGTGGCAATAGCAGGCCAAAATTACTTAATTACTGCATTGCATACATACATGAAGCACAAAAGTTATAAAAATAAACAGAAAGGCGTGAAAACTAAATTTAGTAAATAAGATATTTATAAATGTTTACATAGAAATAAGGTTGTATACGATTTAAGGGATGAAAGTACGAGAGGCATAAAAGCGAGAACTAGGTAGTATACTATGAATGTCTGCCTCGTTTGTCGAGTGGTCGCAAAGCGCGACTGCTGAGGATGAGGTCTTGGGTGCGATTTACAGGTCGGGCAAAGTGTTAATGGGTTTTTCCACCAGGAATTTCTCAGTAGTAACCTCGGTGTCTGGATTTGTGCCCGGTTGATGGCAACAGGCTTGCCCCCTAATACATGGATGGATGAGAAATAACGAATTAAAGTAACTAAAGTAATTATGTAACTAACTAAAGTAATTTTTATCATCTCGTTTTTTTTTAGGCTCGCCCCCTATTACAGTACTCGTACCCGGCGTGCTTGTACCTAGATGTATGAACGTTGATGAGGCGAAAGAAGTATGTGTTTTCTGCCTACCCCTATGCGAAAAAACCGTAAGTTTATATACCTATTGACTTCCACCCACGACTTCGTCAGCGTCAAAGTTGATTTCCCCATATGGACCCTAGTTTCGTCCCCATTTTGCAAAATTCACCCCATATTTGTAAATCCGTTCTTAGTGGACTAAGAACGTTCTACTAACCATATTATTTTAGTCCGGTCAATTTAGACATTCGAAGGAATTCGCACCCAGCTGAAAGTTGGTTGATTGTTCAAAACACCATCATGAAACCTATAAAGTCATCGATATTTTTTGGTCTAATTTGACCGGACTATGTATGCGTCAAGCGGTTTGCGATATTTAATGATGAGCGAGTGATCGACTTAACGACTTTTACATTTCGTGATTATAGCTGCTCTACGTCTGTGACGGGCTTTTGGTGTGCGTGTGCATTATAATTTCTTTAACTGATGTCAAGTATTTCAGGGGATAACAAAAATAAATAGTAAAAATTTATAACAAAAATTTTCATTTATTATTCACATTATTTACATAATTGAACTTAATTTACTAAAACATACATGTCCTCTGTTAAATTAAGCTAATGTTGGCAAAATAAATTAATCAGTCTTCAAAAATAATACAATAGGAACTAATAATCTAATTGAGAACCTTTGGTTTAATCTACTTCTTCCACTGTTGGTCCACTGTTTTGTTGGTATCCTCCGTAGCCACCGGGCATACCGCCAGGCATACCTCCAGGCATACCTCCAGGCATTCCACCGGGCATACCTCCAGGCATGCCTCCTGGCATTCCTCCTGGCATACCCCCAGGCATTCCTCCGGGCATTCCTCCATAGCCTCCAGGCATTCCACCGGGCATACCTCCAGGCATGCCTCCGGGGTTGCCGCCCGCGCCGTGCATCTTGCTCATCACAGGAGAGCACACGCGCTGCACCTCCTTCAGCTTGTGCTCGTACTCCTCCTGCTCCGCCAAGTTGTTGTTGTCGAGCCACTTGAGCGCGTCGTCGCACGCGCTCCTCGCTGTGCTCTTGTCCTGCTCCGTGAGCTTGTCTCCGGCGTCATCCAGCGCCTGCCGCACGCTGAACACGTACGCTTCCAGCTGGTTCCTCGACGCTACGCGCTGCCGCTGCTTCTCATCCTCGTCTTTGTACCTCTCCGCCTCGGCGAGCATGCGCTCGATCTCAGCCTGCGACAGACGTCCCCTGTCGTTCTTGATGACGATGTTCTTGCTCCGGCCGGTGCTGTTCTCTTTGGCCGACACGTTGAGGATGCCGTTCGCGTCGAGGTCGAAGGTGACGTCGATCTTAGGGACGCCGCGCGGCGCGGGCGGGATGCCGGTCAAATCGAACGTGCCCAACAGGTTGTTGTCCTTGGTCATCGCTCGCTCGCCCTCGTACACTTGGATGGTGACCGCCGGCTGGTTGTCAGAGTACGTGGTGAACGTCTGCGACTGCTTGCACGGGATCTTACAGTTGCGCTCGATGATCTTCGTCATCACGCCGCCGGCGGTCTCGATGCCGAGGGACAGAGGGGCCACGTCCACTAGTAATACGTCCTGGATCTTCGAGTCTTGCTCGCCGCTCAGGATGGCTGCCTGGACGGCCGCGCCGTACGCCACGGCTTCGTCAGGGTTGATGGACAGGTTGAGCTGCTTGCCGCAGAAGAAGTTCTGCAGCAGACTCTGCACTTTCGGGATCCTGGTGGAGCCTCCGACGAGGACGACGTCGTGGATCTGGCTCTTGTCCATCTTGGCGTCTTTAAGCGCTTTCTCCACGGGCTCGAGGGTGCCTCTGAACAGGTCTGCGTTCAGCTCTTCGAAGCGCGCGCGGGACACGCGCGTGTAGAAGTCGATTCCCTCGTAGAGCGCGTCGATTTCGATAGTAGCTTCTGTGCTGGACGACAGCGTGCGCTTAGCGCGCTCGGCGGCAGTGCGCAGGCGGCGCAGTGCGCGAGGATTCATGCGCATGTCCTTCTTGAATTTCCGCTTGAACTCGTCCGCGAGGTAGTTCACTAATCTGTTGTCAAAGTCCTCGCCTCCGAGATGCGTGTCTCCCGCCGTCGCCCTAACTTCGAACAACGAGCCTTCGTCGATGGTGAGGATCGACACGTCGAACGTTCCGCCGCCCAGGTCGAAGATGAGGACGTTCCTCTCGCCCTTGAGGTTCTTGTCGAGGCCGTACGCGAGCGCGGCGGCTGTGGGCTCGTTGATGATCCTCAGCACGTTGAGGCCGGCGATGGCTCCCGCGTCCTTGGTGGCCTGGCGCTGGGAGTCGTTGAAGTAGGCCGGCACTGTGATGACCGCGTCGTGTACTGTCGTCCCGAGGTAAGCTTCCGCCGTCTCCTTCATCTTCGTCAGCACCATGCTGCTGATCTCCTCGGGCGCGAACCGCTTCGTTTCACCCTTGAACTCCACTTGAATCTTTGGTTTTCCATAGTCGTCGACCACCTTGAAAGGCCAGTGTTTCATGTCTTGCTGAATCTTGGGATCGTCGAATTTCCTTCCGATGAGTCGCTTGGCGTCGAACACTGTGTTGCTGGGGTTGAGGGCGACCTGGTTCTTGGCAGCGTCTCCGATGAGGCGCTCCGTGTCCGTGAAGGCCACATAGGATGGCGTTGTGCGGTTGCCCTGGTCGTTGGCGATGATCTCCACATTGCCGTGCTGCCACACGCCGACGCACGAGTATGTCGTACCAAGATCTATTCCTACAGCTGGCATTTTGTCTTCTTCTTGTAGTACTTTTCACAATAAACTTGTTGAAATAGTAACGTATAACGTTGATTGAGTTGCTTTAACTTCTCCGGTTTGCACCGAACTCACTTCGTCTGCTTTGTATCGCGTTTCAAATAATTCTGAGTGCACTTGCGAGCGAACGCCGTTTATATAGTCAACAAATGAGATTCGAGATATTTCTACTCTTTACTCGACGTCACTAGATATGACCAATCAGAGAACAGATTTGAAGGAAATTTCGAGAGGGTCACCGCTTTCTGACCAATCAGAGTGTTTGTGGGAAAGAGATATCAAAGCATTTGCTCTCACAAAAGGGTTGTTACTGTAGAAATTTACCCTAAAACTGGGGTGACTACGAAAATATAAATTATTCAACATTTAATATAATAATTTTTATAATATGCTTTTAACTTTACAGTATGTTAAGCCTTTGTAATAAGTTTTAAAGTTTATACAACAGTTACTGTATTTATCTTTATAATGTATTTTCTGTTTTATTATAAAAAATACTCGTAAATATTTTGTAAAAATAAGGTTAATGTAAAAACAAATAAGGAAAGATGGCATGGAAATATTTAAAAATGTGCGAGATGATAATGTAAAAAGGGAATAAAAGTGGTCAAAATAGTGATGTTGTCCTTAAAATAAAGTCTTCAAATAATTTGACAAGCTAAAAGATTTATATTCTGTCGCTATTACAAAAGTAAGAAAAAGTACTTAATATTTTCTTATTAATCTCTTACTAGCTTCTGCCCACGGCTTCGTCCGCCTAAAAAGTACATAGCTTTCCGTGTTAAGTAAGTTGAACTATTATCCCGAGGGAACACATCACCGGGATAAAAAGTATTCTATGTATAAATCCAGAAAATGTAGAAATAAAGGGATTGTCTGAAATCTTCGACTCGAAAAGAAGAAAATCCAGGAATTTCATCCAAATCTAACCATCGTATATAAATCTTCACAATCATTTATAAAATTATACTTAGTAGGATAATTGCGAAAATAACTGTCTGTCTGTCGGTTATGCTTTCAAGACTAAACCACTAAACCAATTTTGTTTAAATTTGGAGCTGTGACTGCAGGGTAAGTTTAAACCCCAAGGATAGACGTAGGCCAGTTTCTATTCTGCGACTTCGTCTGCGTCGGCAATAATCGACATTTATGCGGAAAATTTTTCGCAGGCAAAACTAGTATAAAAATGCAAAATTGCCTTCACTACTTACGATTTTAGTATTTATTGATATATAATATTATTTTTAATTCTCTAAACAAAAAGGGTTGAACTTAGTGATCATTAGGGAGATTAAACTTTGCAGGCTGGCAACAACAAAGAAATATCCAGAGCATTCAAGTAAGACACGACGCGCCCAAATTTTCATACATGTATGAGAGAGATAGCAGTATAGCGAGCGTTCCAGGGTATCAGACTATCATATCAGTAGCTTTTATGATAAAATTAATTGATTACATTATTGTTTACAAATTAAAACAAATGAATGGTAACTAATAGTTTAGACACAACAGACCAAAATATGAGAATCGACATGATGGCAATGAAGTCCTAACAGGGGCGTAGCGTAGGTACCAACAGAAAATGGCGCCTAGGGCACACATCATAACTGCACCTCCACGTAAATTATCTCAATAGGTACTTGTTTATAAAATAGATTCACTAAATAAGAGTCATAAAGGACTATGGCCATTTTTTGTATGCCCTGGGCCCATTTTTCAACATTGCCCCAACATCGATAAAACCCATGTCATATGAAAGTTCATAGAGTAAGTATGCTATCACGAAGTAAATATAATAGTTTAATAAATGTTTTTTTTGCACTGTATTATGAGTTTCAATAATTGGCTATTTTTGTGCCCCCCTTCGATAGACCTGCCCCACCCATCGAGAACAAGTTACGACATTACTAAAGTTTCTTTTTCTTCTGCGAAATGGATACACCTCTGGATACACCTCTAATGGGTACACCTCTGCCTAACCCTTCGGGGATTACAGGCGTGATGTTATGTGTTTTCTTTTATTCGTTGCCTCACTCATGGAATCTGCCCTAGTGCCAGTATAGTGGACGCGTTTACGAAATTAAAAAATTGTATCCAACCTATTTATATTTTATTTATGGAACACAACACAAACTATAGGCAATATATTGCATTATGCATAGGATAGGTAACATAGAGTATTCAAGTTCATAACATAACATCAATCCTGTAATCTCCGAAGGGTTAGACAGAGGTGTAGCCCACCCACGTTTCGCCAGCTATGTTTAAGTCCCATGTAATATTAACTGCCTCGTTGGTCTAGTTGTCACAAAGCGCGACTGCTGAGCATAAGGCCTTGGGTTCGATTCCCAGATCGGGCAGTGTTATTGGGTTTTTTCACCAAAAAATCCTCAGTAGCAGCCTCGGAGTCTGGATTTGTGTCCGGTTGATGGCAATAGGCTCACCCCCTATTACATGGGTTTTAAGCATACCTAACTGGCGAATGTGGGTTTACTAATCCCCGGAGGGTTAGGCTGAGGTGTAGGTACTCACCTACACCTCTGCTTAACCCTCCGGGGATTACAGTCGTGATATTATGTTTATGTTTAAAGGGTTACAATTATAGCGTTAACGTGTTTAAATTATTTATCTTGATTAAGTATTATAATAATGCAATTACTGATATGCACTTGACAAGTGTGACGACGAGCGGACGGAATTGAGTGCTTATTAAATATATTTCGAGAATTTTCGAGTAACGAAATGGACCGTTTCTTTGTATGTCACCCTAGTGCTCTTTTTTCAATAGGGGTGAGCAGATGTCCATGTAATACAAGTATAACGGCCAAAAGGGCCTTCTAGAAATCGTACACGATAGTGAAGACTGAAGAGCATCATTCCAGAATCTTCGTGTTATTTGTAAGCTTGTTTGCTGTATACTTAAATAAACTTTTATTCTTAACGCTTTTTTTTATTTTAATTTTTATATTTTTATAGACTACTCGTATAATTTTATCTATTTGTAGATATTAGCATATTTATCTATTTCTATAGTCTTCCTAAAGTTTATCTTGGATATTGCTGATAGATGGTGAAGGAAAACATCTTGAGGAAACCTAGACTTGTCATTAATGTAAGTCTCTAAAGAGGTAAAGTTTATGAGGTTGTAGGGGGTAATCTCTAGATCTACTATACGGTTTTTTAAATTCTTTTGCAAATTGGAAGCTACTTTATCACTGAGTGCTAACTGCTTACTGAGAGCTACATTTTGTTATCATAAAATTAGGGATCCGAAAGAAAAATCACGTGCCTAAATCTCGTAGGGGTTTAATGTTGTTTTGTTTGGACACATCTTCCTATACACATACTAACTTTTTCCCGCGACCTTGTTCGCGTAAATGTAATAAGAGTAGCCTGTCTTTTCATGAGGTTCAAACTTACCTCGTACCAAATCTCATCGGAATTGAGCTAGTGGTTTAGTCGTGAAAGTGGTATTCTAAAAGATATTATAAAAGATATTTTGGTATTATAAAAGATACTCACATGTGAGTATCTTTTATAAATTTATAATAATTATGTACTTATATTATAAATTAGACTGCATTCACGTTCGGTTGTCTAATAAATGGCACGTGGTATTTTATAAGTGAAAGTTAAACTAAAAAATAATTTGGCAGCTATTTATTTTACTTAAACCATTTTTTTTAAATTGTAATGTTTCTTTTATTTTTGCTTACCTATTTAAGTAGGTACTTTCTTCTTATATTGAATTGTTAATAAAAAGGGGATCTAGTCAAATCGATCTAAAAAATAAATAATATTGATAAAATGTGTCAAAATCTAAAGTAAAAGCATAATTTTAATAAAATAAGAAACAAACAAAAATACATCATATTAAAGGAAAATTGCGAATAATTAATTCAACACTGCATTTTGATCTCAGGTTAGAATGCCATTGTTTTTACAAAGAAAATACGGTAGGTAATTAGTTAAGTACATTCCGTCATTTTCCTAATTACATAATGAGTGGGTAAATCTAACAACAATTTATTCATTATTGAAGCAGGTGGGTATTCCGAAGATTCTGTGATTTAGTCATGTTCAACCTCATTTCAATATTTTTCTAAAATATGATTATGCTTACAATTGAATTAAGTACGAGATACGGAGATAATGCCTTTTCTAATGGCTTGTCAGTCAGTCCGAATGGCTGACAGGCAATTTTTCATTGAATTCTTTTAATAAATATTTTTTAATCATTATTGTGAGAACTTAGAGTTCACAAAGTAATTACCTATTTATTAACTAGGAGGTAGGCAGGATACTTATTTTCTTAATTTCAAAAAGCTTCCAGATAGCAGCTTGAACTGATTGATTTTCTAGTCTTACCTAATTTAATTAAAGAATAGGTGAGTCCTAATTAAATGTACTAAGTTAGTTATGGTTCCTGACGTATTTTTGATAGAAATCTACCTTAAATTACTAAATTATCACAGGTGTTATTTTGCATTCTGAGGTAGGTAAAATTTAAGAAAATAGTTATATCCTCTTATATAATTATTAATGTAAGTAGGTATAATAAGAAAGTAATGCCTAAGGCATTAAGTCCGCCTCTGTACTTTTGTTGCATAAAATTTAAATAAATAAATAAAGTAACAAAATTCTGGTGTTACAATTATACATATACCTACTTAATTTAACTTTTTATTGTTGTATTCAAGCCCGGTAAACCAAACCCCACGCCATAAAAAAATATTACATTGTACACTGCTGTCTCTTTCACACGGGTGCGGGATGGGATGTCGAAACTTCGAGGAACATGGGGATTTAGGGAACGCGCGTCCACGATGTCTTGAATGTTCCAGAAGTTTCCCTGACGGAGTTGCCAGCCTGTCAAGCAAAACTACCAATATTCACAACACACCCAAGTATGAAAATAACACATGTAGATAAGATAACATCTTAGACAGGTTTTACATGCATCACATCTAATAGTAATACCTAAAATGCGTACCAATATAAATAATAAAGAAATTATACCACATTGATTTACATTGATATTTAAGGTACCGAGGGAGTACCAGTAGGATATTGTGTTAACAATAACAGAGGATTGTAATAACAATAACATTTATTACGGTATACATCTTAAAATTAGAATATAATAATAAATAACTACTATATTTCACAAGTGTACAATATTTACACATAATTATGTCGTAATCGTAATCTCCCCAGTTTCGGGGTAAAGTTCTACAGTAACAACCCTTTTGAGACAGAAAATGATTAGCCTTCTCTTTCTCGCAAACGCTGTCATTGGTCGATAAGCACTGACCCTCTAGATAATTCCTTCCATTCTGTTCTCTGATTGGTTATATCTAGTGACGTCGAGTGAGGAGTGGAAATGTCTCGAATCCCATTTGTTGACTATATAAGCGGCGTCCGGCCGCCGCGAACTCAGAATTATTTGAAACGCGATACAAAGCAGACGAAGTGAGTTCGGTGCAAACCGGAGAAGTTAACGAAAGTTATATTCAATCAACGCTACTATTTCAACAAGTTTTTTGTGAAAAGTACTACAAGAAGAAGACAAAATGCCAGCTGTAGGAATAGATCTTGGTACGACATACTCGTGCGTCGGCGTGTGGCAGCACGGCAATGTGGAGATCATCGCCAACGACCAGGGCAACCGCACAACGCCATCCTATGTGGCCTTCACGGACACGGAGCGCCTCATCGGAGACGCAGCCAAGAACCAGGTCGCCCTCAACCCCAGCAACACAGTGTTCGACGCCAAGCGACTCATCGGAAGGAAATTCGACGACCCCAAGATTCAGCAAGACATGAAACACTGGCCCTTCAAGGTGGTCAACGACTGCGGCAAACCAAAGATTCAAGTGGAGTTCAAGGGTGAAACGAAGCGGTTCGCGCCCGAGGAGATCAGCAGCATGGTGCTGACGAAGATGAAGGAGACGGCGGAAGCTTACCTCGGGACGACAGTACGCGACGCGGTCATCACAGTGCCGGCCTACTTCAACGACTCCCAGCGCCAGGCCACCAAGGACGCGGGAGCCATTGCCGGCCTCAACGTGCTCAGGATCATCAACGAGCCCACAGCTGCCGCGCTCGCGTACGGCCTCGACAAGAACCTAAAGGGCGAGAGGAACGTCCTCATCTTCGACCTGGGCGGCGGAACGTTCGACGTGTCGATCCTGACCATCGACGAAGGCTCGTTGTTCGAAGTTAGGGCGACGGCGGGAGACACGCATCTCGGTGGCGAAGACTTCGACAACAGATTAGTAAACCACCTCGCGGACGAGTTCAAGCGGAAGTTCAAGAAGGACATGCGCATGAATCCTCGCGCACTGCGCCGCCTGCGCACTGCCGCCGAACGCGCCAAGCGCACGCTGTCGTCCAGCACTGAAGCTACCATCGAGATCGACGCGCTCTACGAGGGAATCGACTTCTACACGCGCGTGTCCCGCGCGCGCTTCGAAGAGCTGAACGCAGACCTGTTCAGAGGCACCCTCGAGCCCGTGGAGAAGGCGCTCAAAGACGCCAAGATGGACAAGAGCCAGATCCACGACGTCGTCCTCGTCGGAGGCTCCACCAGGATCCCGAAAGTGCAGAGTCTGCTGCAGAACTTCTTCTGCGGCAAGCAGCTCAACTTGTCCATCAACCCTGACGAAGCCGTGGCGTACGGCGCGGCCGTCCAGGCAGCAATCCTGAGCGGCGAGCAAGACTCGAAGATCCAGGACGTATTACTAGTGGACGTGGCCCCTCTGTCCCTCGGCATCGAGACCGCCGGCGGCGTGATGACGAAGATCATCGAGCGCAACTGTAAGATCCCGTGCAAGCAGTCGCAGACGTTCACCACGTACTCTGACAACCAGCCGGCGGTCACCATCCAAGTGTACGAGGGCGAGCGAGCGATGACCAAGGACAACAACCTGTTGGGCACGTTCGACTTGACAGGCATCCCGCCCGCGCCGCGCGGCGTCCCTAAGATCGACGTCACCTTCGACCTCGACGCGAACGGCATCCTCAACGTGTCGGCCAAAGAGAACAGCACCGGCCGAAGCAAGAACATCGTCATCAAGAACGACAGGGGACGTCTGTCGCAGGCTGAGATCGAGCGCATGCTCGCCGAGGCGGAGAGGTACAAAGACGAGGATGAGAAGCAGCGGCAGCGCGTAGCGTCGAGGAACCAGCTGGAAGCGTACGTGTTCAGCGTGCGGCAGGCGCTGGATGACGCCGGAGACAAGCTCACGGAGCAGGACAAGAGCACAGCGAGGAGCGCGTGCGACGACGCGCTCAAGTGGCTCGACAACAACAACTTGGCGGAGCAGGAGGAGTACGAGCACAAGTTGAAGGAGGTGCAGCGCGTGTGCTCTCCTGTGATGAGCAAGATGCACGGCGCGGGTGCGGGCGGCAACCCCGGAGGCATGCCTGGAGGTATGCCCGGTGGAATGCCTGGAGGCTATGGAGGTATGGGCGGAGGAATGCCTGGGGGTATGCCAGGAGGAATGCCCGGTCAATACGGTGGCATGCCAGGAGGTATGCCCGGCGGCTACGGAGGATATCAGCAAAATAGCGGACCAACAGTGGAAGAAGTAGATTAAACCGAACTGTTTCAATCACGTAAAATCTGATTGTGATATTATTTTGTAAGACTGATTATTTATTTTGTAAGCACATGTTCCTCTGTTGAATTAAGTTTAAGTAATAATTAAAATAATTATGTAAATAAATGAATCATTAATTTGATTTGCTTGTTTTATTCCGTATAAAATCCTGCAATAACCTTACACACACACACACATGACACAAAACTCAGTACATGATAAAACCATGTTTATGTAATCTACGCAAAATTTATACCATATTCTATTCAAACTTTCCTACTTCTAAACATCCAAAGTTAGGTAAACTAATCACATGCATACATTGCGTAGCGGTACTTACACACTTACACAAGATAAACGGAAACGGTAAACGAAAATATTAACTTCATATATAAAACACGAATGTTACTCGTTAAGAATAGTAGGCAGGTAAACTTAAATCTCTAAGTACCGTCAGTTCACTATGTTAAAATAGGTAGCCGATAACCTTTTATCTCTGCGACTTTGCGCGAGGCAAACTTAGTAGTTTAGTCAAAAGCCTGAAATCTGACAACTAGTCTTAATATTAAGGCGTATCGTGTTGCCCAGTAACTGGGTCCTTGAGGTCAGAGGCTCCATGTATAACACTGGTCATCAGTAGTTTCCTTTTTTTTACATACACCAGTTCATCAGCCAAATAATAATACAAGTTGAAAATCTTAGGCCTTCTAATATTTAAATTTTAAACAACGGACTATGGAGCCTTTTATTTCATCTCTTGATTGCTATGGCTGACATCTTTTTTTCTTTTTTATCACTGTTTTATATTCGGTTCAGGGTCCGGGGGGGCAAGCCGGGCAAATGCTCACAGCGGCAAAGATGGGGCGGCAAAATTGAGGGTTGCACGAACATACTCTCATGAATTTTTGTTTAGATAGTTGTTCATAAGCCATACTACTATGGCTATGAGAGAGCAAGTTATGTTTTTGCGTCTCATTGCTCAGAGGATTAACTTAGGCGCTGCCATAAGTACATACATTACACATATATTAGGTATTGTACTCGTACAATTAAGACAATATGACATATACCTTACCCACATATATCATCTCTTCTTCGGAATAGCAAGCTCATGACTTGTATGGTGTTAAGGGCGGCGAATATTACTTATGCCCGGAGCGGCTAAATAGCTAGAACGGGCCCTGGATATATATGAATATTAACAAATTCATTTAATATACTATATTGTAATAAAAGAAAGTAAAAGTACACACAAGCACGCGAGCGCCTAAAAAAGTCCTCTGAGCAATAAGCCGCAATTAAACATACTTGCTCTGTGGTTTATTATTATTGTGTTGTGGTGGTTTGCTGGCAATAAAGTATAAAAAATAACTATATGTCACGCGATTTTGCTCAAGTACCGTTATTTAAAAGTCAATAAACGAATTAAAAAAGAGTTTATGTAAGGTACGACACGCACTCGGCTACTTACAAAAATGGCTTAGTATTATTTTTAAACTTTTATGCCTAAACCCACACGGTAAGAAAGAAAAACAAAATCAGCTTGGAAATTATGTTTTTTCTTACTCCTCCGCTGTTCTTTTCTGATTAATTTTCAAAACAGTAGAATCGTTTGGGATTCATCATGTTATTGCCTCGGCGCTTTTCTGGTGATCGCCACTGTTGATTCTGGCTTTCTAGTTTGTAGACTATTTCATTTATTTATTTATTTCTGAGTACATGGTACATTGAGATCTTAAAATTCAAATATTTAGTTTCACATATACTACCGTTGCCGGTGTAGAAATATAAAATTGTTCTATCTATTACTTACCGATTAATTTTTGTAGTCATTTCCTACCTCCAGATAAAACCTTAGTAACAGTCTGATAGACTTTAGGCTATCCAAAAGATAACGATTACCGATGACGTGTCATGTTTAATTACCACTTCATCACGGCCAGCCTATAAAAAAACACCATTAACTACGTAGTCGTGTTGTCATCCCCTTTTACTGCAGCAACAGTAGATTATTTTGATATTATCATAGGTAGTATTAGACTCGGTTTCAGTAAGTATTGGTTTGGATACCTAAAGATCGTCACGCGTTTTAATAGTATGAGTTATCTTATATTCTTGTCTATTCATGATTGTATACGAGGTATGAGAGTAGGATTAATGCTGTGGAAATGCGTTCCTTGCGGAGTATGTGTGGTGTAACTTTGAACGATAGAGTGAGGAATGAGGTTATACGGGACCGTTGCGGATTAAAAGAAGATGTAGTGACAAAGATAGAAAAGGGTATGCTTAGATGGTTCGGTCATGTTGAGAGGATGAGTGAAAGACGATTGACAAAAGGTATTTATATGGCAGAGGTGAGTGGCAACGCCGGGAGGGGTCGCTCTAGGAAGACCTACACTGACCTTATTGGTGAGGTCCTTCAGAAAGGTCAGGTGCGGAGTACTCGTAACCGGCGTGCTTGTATGACGAGATGTATGAACGTAGATGAGGCGAAGGGAGTATGTAGGGATCGTAGCAGGTGGCGTTCTGTAGTTTCTGCCTACCCCCATGGGAAAAAGGCGTGAGTTTATGTATGTATGTATTTATGTTCATGATTAGGTTAAATAATGTTAGGTAAAACGGCGAATTTTGCCATACTTTTTTATTCACTAAAGAAGTTATGACCTCCGTGTAAATATTTGAAACTCCTTCCATACAAAAACTTTTTGACGACAATTTAATTCTAAAAATTCAAGACATATCCTGGCTTAAATGGTTCGTGTAATTTGCAATAAAGCAAACTAAAAAAAGAGAAACATTTTAAATATAGAAAATTAATATTAAATCATGCACAAATAAGATCTGTCAATGTATACCGCGAAATTCTGAATTATCTTTTTACGTTTTTTGCGAATCGCGAGAAGAGTCACACTAACGTCAATGTCAGCTGTCAATGTCATGCAAATGTCAAAATATTTTTAGGTATTCTTGTAGAAATGTAGGTAGGTACCTGACTTGAGTAAAAAATGTAAACATGTTATTGATTAATGTAGCAATCTATCAGAATCTAGCATGTTTTATGATAGCAGACAGTGCATAATCTTTATTAATAACCGATAATAAACACAATTATGCGATTATTTGGCTACTGTAAAAGTACCTAAAGTTAAATAAAAAAGTTAAAAAGCTATGCAAACTAATATACTCATTAAAGAGTAACACTGGCTGTAGCGATTTATACGTTCCTTAAAAGCCATTATATAAAAAACAAAGAAAAAGTATGTAATTTATTTTTAATGTGAATTTTAAGGTTTCATGGATATTTTTTGTGGAAGTTATTGCCAGTCTTCTCTTTATTCTTAAAATACATAAGAAAAAGGATTTACTTTTTATAATTTTGTAAATTATCTTAAATGCAAAATAAGGAGTTGTATTTTCTTGTCCATGACACAATTTATTTCTGGAACTAAAATGTTGTTGATTCTTTAAAATACGGTTCATACTTCTAAGCATTATTTAGGGCCTAATATTATAACAAACTTATTTTATTGCGAATATAAGAGGAACCATATTTTTAAGTGATTATTTTATAATAATGTTAAATTGATAATAAACAAGTACCGGTAAGTCCCTACATACATAGTGTCACCAGTTATTTGCTACATTTTATTATTTTTTAGCGCAGGTATAATAAATAGCTTTATTTTATTTGATGTAAATGAATTCCAAAAAAAAACTGAAACGTACTTAAAATGAAATATTACATTTAAAAGTAGGAAAAAAGGACATTATTCAGTATTTCTTTAAAGATTTGTAAAAACAGAATTATGTTATAAAATGTTAGATGGTTCGGTCATGTTGAGAGGATGAATGAAATGAAAGGTGATTAACAAGAGGTATGGCATGGCAGAACTGGCAACGCAGGGAGGGGACGCTCTAGGAAGACCTACACTGACCTTATTGGTGAGGTTCTTCAGAAAGGTCAGGTGCGGAGTACTCGTAACCGGCGTGCTTGTATGACGAGATGCTTGAACGTGGACGAGGCGAAAGGTTTATGTAAGGATCGTAGCCAGGTGGCGTTCTGTGGTTTCTACCCCCATGGGAAAAATGCGTGAATTTATGTATACAGTATGTTACAAAAAAAGTGGTAGTGAACCGCTAAAAATTAAAAAAAAACAATAGTACTAAGTACAAGGATGATATTGACAGGTAGGTGCCAGGTGAAGTCAACATGTTGACATTGATTTGTAATTGATAAGGAATTATTGTTTTATTGAACATGAACAAAACAAAATAGTCCTTACGTATAACACAATAACTAATATGGATATAATAATAATAATAATAATAATAATAAATATCTTGGGACAACTCACACACGGCTATCTGATCCCAAGTTAAGCAGAGCTTGTGTTATGGTAACCAGACAACTGATATACATACTTATATAATTTATAAATACATACATATTATAGATAAATCACACCCAGACACAGAACTAAACTATATAAATTGGCCAAGTATGAGTCGAACTCGCACATGAAGGGTTCCGCTCCACCGTACAATATTTAATAATACCTACATTATTAAAAACACGTTCCTTAACTAATATGGATAAAAATTGGCCAAGTGTGAGTCGAACTCGCACATGAAGGGTTCCGCTCCACCGTACAATATTTAATAATACATTATAAAAAAAACACAATCCTTGTTACAGGAGTCTATTGCCTATATTTAACTTTATTTTATTTTTATTGATTGTTGTTAAAGGGGCAAGAGAAATACAGGTCTGTGAACGTTTTAAATTTATGAGATATAATCCGGTGGTAGACAGACGGACGGACCGTGGAGGCTTAGTAATAGAGTCCGTTCTTAAACTATCTCCATACCAAATTTCATCAAAATCGATTCAGCGGTTTAAGCGTAAAGAGGCAACGGACAGGCAGATATACTTTCGCATTTATAATATTAATATTAGTATGGATTAATTAAGGTACAAAGAAAAGCTCAGCTATATTAGGCTGACTTCAGGCTATACCCTGTGGTAATGTGAAGGAATTCCGAGGGGACGGCGCGTACGCAGTCCCCACTACCAAAAATAACGCGTCCGAGTTATCCACATTAGGGATAATCGCAGGGGTCAACCCAACCGCAGTGCAATGGGAAGGCCTCGCCCTGGGGGAACCGCCTTCATGATCACGGTGTCCCCTACGCCAGGTAAGTATGAGCTCAATACAGTGCTCCGCGAGGGTCGTTCAACGCCGGAGAATCTTAACACCGCGAGTCAGAAACGTGACGTAAATGTACAACGCCATCTAGTTTTGATGTGAGAAACTTGTGGCTCGGCCAAAAATAGACGGGATCCGTGAGGAAAGCTGGTTGTAAGAGCGCAGAGCGTTGTATAGTAGGTATGACGTATGAATTGGGTAAGTACTTGACAGCTTGACATAGCCAATCAATGACATACTTTTCATGAGTTCTGTCAAAACAAGATACCCCATAGATTTTGTATGGCAATAATCAACGGTGACGTCAATTTAACAACACAATTGATTGATTTCAAAGCAACTAAACTGAATTGTTTGATGCTATTTAGTTTTGGTTGCTTGTTTTTATTCTGAGTGTTTTTTTTTTTTAATTAGTTCTGTAAAAATTGAACTTAACTTTCGATTCTTCATGTTTTAATATAATTGGAAATTAACTAACAATCATTTTTTACTGTTTATTGAAAAATCAGACTTTCAGGGCTAAAATAAAGTAAGTTTTCTTTAAATTGTGTCTTTGTGGAATTATTGTTAATTTTGTCAAATACCCATTTGTACCTATACTTATACAGGGTAATTGAAAATATACCCGAAACCTGAAAAGGAGTCATTGTACTCATCATTATGAACAACTTTTACTATGGGACCAACACTGAAATCATGAAAAAAAAAACAGCTGATCCATACATTACGATTTTACGATCTTGTTATGTAGCATTTTTGTAGGGAACAGCAGATTTTTTTTATTGATTTGTGGGTTGGTCCCATAGTAAAAGTTGTTTATAATGATGAGCACAATGACCCCTTTTAAGGTTTCGGGTATATTTTCAATTACCCTGTATACATTCATACTAATATTATAAATGCGAAAGTAACTGTCTGTCTGCTACGCTTTCAGGACTAAACCACTGAACCAATTTTTCTAAAATTTGGTACGGGGTAAGTTTGACCCCCAAAAAAGGACATAGGCTACTTTTTATCCGACTTCGTCTGCGTCCGCGATTACCGACATTTGCGGAAGAAGTCGGGGGCAAAATCTAGTACCTAAGTTAAAACAAGTGAAAGCTTATCTTTGAAGTGGCACGTGTAAGGATAGCCACGTGTTGTTTTTTTGACGGCAACAAGTACTTACAACATGTTAATGAGGTACTTATGATAATGAATTAAAATTTCTACATTTATGGACGGGCCATCTCTAGGATGGACACTGTCTACTGGAATATTAAACCGGCTTAGTATAAGTCGGAATTTCACATTAGGGTTCATCCGAACCAACATACAGTATTAAATATTATACAGGGTCATTGAAAATTTACCACAAACCTGAAAAGGGGTCATTGTACTCATTATTATGTACAACTTTTACTATGGGGCCAACTCTGAAATCATTAGAAAAAATCCCCTGAAAAACCCTGTGACAAGCGTCTACCTACGGGCAGACAGCTGGACGGACGGACAGACAGACAGTTGAATCTTAATATTAATTAGTAAGTTTCCAAAAATACCCTTAATTTGCCTACATTTTTGACATTAACTGACGCTGAAATGGAATTACGACTAGATTTGTTACAAAAATTGGCTTTCAAGATAAAGACTAATTAACGCCATTTGACAAAAAATATTAACAGAATCTGATTAACCATAAGTCAAGATATTAATGCCCCTAATTATCCAATACAAAATTTAATTTCAAGACCAAAATTTCACAAGACAATTGTTGTACGGAGCGTACAGCAACGTGATGTCGTTATTTTCCTCTTAAATTAACATTACAATAGGACATAAGAAATACATAAAAGAAATAAGACAATAAGACAATATCACGTGTGGCTGAAGTCATACAAATCCATATTCAACAACAGAAAATTACAACATCCATAACTATGATCCATACTAATATTATAAATGCGAAAGTAACTTTGTTTGTTACGCTTTCACGACTAACCCACTGAACTGATTTTGATAAGATTTGGTACCTACAGGTTTAGTTTAAACCCTAAGAAAGGACATAGGCTACTTTTTATTCCCGGACTTCGTCTGCATCCGCGATAATCGAAGCTAGTGGCTAATAAGTTATAAAATTGTACTCATGACGAATCGTTTCTCTGAGAGAGACAGTAAACAAACTATTTAGTACACACTTACTAACTAGTACCTACTTGGTTAGAACTCGACGGAAACGTTTAAAAAGTTAATCATCATTTTTTTTTCTTATTTGTCAGACTGCAGAGTGGTCCACTTTGCTAGTAACAATATACCTTAGCCTATGTTAGTACTTAATAACTAGAACAGATCGAATTCGATTAATTATACATTTTTTTAATTCATTGTTGACTACGGAACTCTAAAACAGCTGTTGTGGCATACATTTTTATCGTGAAATTTTGTAGAGAACAAATGATTTCTTTTTCCATATTTTGGGGGTGAAAGTCGGTCTTATTTATACCTAGGTAATAGTTGCTCCCTGTGCCTTCGTACTTACGCAAGGTTTTGGTTACTGCTCTGCTCCCGTGGGTCTCAGCGTGATGATATATACAGCCTATACTTTTCCTCATGAATCTGGCTATCACATACAAAAACCATTTTTCCATTCCGACTGATATTTCAAGCAATTAGCGCATTTAATTAAACAAGCAGATAAACAAACAGACACTCTTCAGCTTGATTGAATTAAGCATAGATTTTCACCCCCAAAAAGATTAGCAACGAATTAAAAGTCGCCTAGTAGAGGATAATGAGACGATGATGTTCTGATTTATCTAATCTGTGAGTGCTGTAATATCACTTCGATTACTCGATAACGAGTACCTTTGGCCAACTACTGTGTAGTGAGCGTGTCGTGTGGAACAATGAAACTGAGAATATTATAAAAAAAAGTTCGAGAAGAAGGTGAATATTAAAAAAAATGGGTGAATTGCAGAAAAATGGAATAGCGGTAAATGAGAAGAAGGGGTCTCCATTTTTGAAACAGGTTAGTGATAATTTTTATAATGAAAATTGTCTTGTTATTTTAATTTATAGAAAAAAATAATGTGTTTTTGTTTGTAATGGATAAAGACAAAAACTACTTGACCGATTTTAATATTTTTTTCACATTTGGCAAGCTACATTATCATAAGCTAAATTTTATTTTCAAAAAAATTAGGGATCCATGGGAAATCCATGCGGACGTACTAGTTATAAAGAATATTTGTTTTTTTAAATTTTGTTTCTAATTAGATGAAGCGATTTCTTTAGGGGAAATCTATTACATGTACAAAATTTTACTAGCCACCTATCAGTAACGTTTTTTATTAATTAAAATGCATTGTTAAGTAATAAATGACTCACTTAGGTACACTTAGCTATCTTAATAACTTTAAAAACCTCATTTATTTTAATCAAATAGTGCTAGGACAGCCTGCAACTCGCATATAACTGCATATCAACCAGATTTATTATTTTTTTCTTGTTTAAGACGTATAAAAGCCCTTTAACGGTCTAATTGAAATAAATAATTTGATTTCGACTCCACAGTCTCATTGATTAACAACACCATCTTCGAAAAACATATATTGTATTATTAACCTATTAAAAAAAAATAGCGCACAAGAATTTAGTATCGATATATTGTGATAACATATAATTATTAATTACAGTGTATGTGTGTGTGTGTTGACTGCCTCGTTGGTCTAGTGGTCGCAAGCGCGACTACTGTGCGTGAGGTCTTGGGTTCGATTCCCAGGTCGGGCAAATTGTTATTGGGTTTTTCCATCAGGAATTTCTCAGTAGCAGCCTCGGAGTCTGGATTTGTGCCCGGTTGATGGCAATAGGCTCGCCCCCTATTACATGGGACTAAAAACATAACTGGCGAAATGTGGGTGTACTAATGGGTACACCTCTGCCTAACCCTTCGGGGATTACAGGCGTGATGTTATGTTATGTGTTACAGTGTATGTTAATGTGCCTTGAGGTTTTTCCTTTCTGTCTTTTTTGTAAATTGTACATCCTATCTTAACTATCCTAACTAATATTATAAATGCGAAAGTAAGTTTGTTTGTGTGTTTGTTATCATTTTACACCTAACCTAAGCCACTGAACCGATTATCCTGAAATTTTGCATATACATTGCCAGGTGTACAGGAACGAACATAGGGTACATTTCATCCCGAAAAAAAGTACTGTTCCCGAGTGGAATCACAGTAAAGTTCTTATGATGATAGATGGCGCCACCTTACTTTCGAATTATGATCGAATTTTAAACTTAATTTGCGAGCGAAGCCGCGGGCGAAAGCTAGTATTTTATAATTAATTAGTTTAGTTTAATATCAAGTCGTTAATCTCCAATTAGCGATAATTATCTAGCCCATAAGGCCGTATACCTAATACTTATTTAATAACACGTTTCTATATCCTATAACCACTAGGAGGTGTTTAAGTGTTATTATATCACATTTCCGACGCTGATTATCTGTTGTCTTTGGTAATCTCGCTAATTAGTCTTATCAGCAGATGGTGTGTTGCTTGATCGTCATTATGACTTTCAATGGCATACCTAAACCTAGGTACTTGTCTTAATTAATCTTTCTCATTTTTTTAGGCTTCCTTTTTGTTTTTACTGTTATTTTTTGTATACTTTTTTATTCTATGATTACCTCGACTATATGACTGCCTCGTTGGTCTAGTGGTCGCAAGCGCGACTGCTGTGCATGAGGTCTTGGGTTCGATTCCCAGGTCGGGCAAAGTGTTATTGGGTTTTTACATCAGGAATTTCTCAGTAGCAGCCTCGGAGTCTGGATTTGTGCCCGGTTGATGGCAATAGGCTCGCTCCCTATTACATGGGACTAAAAACATAACTGGCGAAATGTGGGTGTACTAATGGGTTAAACCTCTGCCTAACCCTTCGGGGATTACAGGCGTGATGTTACCTATGTATTCTATGTTATGTATTCTAGCTCTATGTGCCAATTTTCATCCTAATCTTTTCTACGGTTTACGCGTCATTGTTTGACAAACATCCAAACATCTTCACAAACTTACCCAAAAAAGGAAATGTATTTATTTTTGTAATCAAAACTTTATTCATTAAACATACTAATTTAAAAATGGTTAAACTGCAAACCTAATAGGAAATAAAAGCTTTGTTTTTTTCGAATTTCATAAAAACAAATAATATTTTGCAATCTTATTTTAATATTTCAATCGGAAGCCATCTGAATTCTAAGTATTTCTAAGTATAAAAAAGAAAACATAATATAAGTATAGTAAACGTTAATAAAAACTTTTTAAGTACCCATTATAAAACTCATCAACAATGAGATATTCTAAAGTACTACGTGCCCTATTGTTCTCCATTATTTGTTATTAACACAAGAAGATAATCTTACAATAGGTAAACTAATGAAGATTGATCGCTCAATACTTCTTGTTACAAAGCCAATATTTATGAAGTACTTATATAAGTACCTATTGTACTCTTTACACTACAGAGTGTTAGTGTTTACACCGTTATCCTTGAAACCAGTGGTTTGGTTTCACTAATAGAACGTTAATTCAATTCCTTATTTTTTTTTAAAGTAAAATCTCCATTTTTCCTCAAAATTATTTCACCCTTTAATACAATGATGTAATTAGTTAAAACTTATGTAGGTAGTTATAACGGACGGCCAGTGCAGCAGGTCAACGCCCTTTGCGGTGATTATGTAACTCGGGCGCATATTCTGCATGAATTTACGGACGGTGTCGGACAGATTTTTTTTTAATTTTTGAAAGAAAACTTTGTTTGTTTATTTTTAAATTCAGATAAACATTTTTTATAATAAATCAAGTACCTATGGTTTTAGTGACAACGGTGTTTACACTAACAGTCTGTATACTTGTAGAGGGGAAAATTCTGCTGACGTCACTTACAACCATGATATAATAATATCAATTTTACTTAGAAACGACAACAATGTAAACATCTCATTGTTTTAGGGTTCCGCAGTCCGTGCGTGAATGTTGCGTTTTTAGGGTTCTTAGGCTGCTAACGGAACCCTCTGTTAAGCCTCTGTTAAGCCTCTGTTGTCCGTCCGTCCGTCTGTCAGCAGGTTGTATATCATGAACCGTAATAACTAGAGTGTTGAAATTTTCAGAGAGTCTGTCGCAATAACAGTAAGAACTAATACCAGCCTATTACTGTCCCTCTGCCGGGCCAAGGCCTCTTCTCATACAAAGAAGGCATGAGCATAGATCACCACGCTTACTCAAGGCGGATTGGCGATTACAGACTTTATTAATTACAAGTCCAGGTTCCCTCACGATGTTTTTCCTTCACCGATGTCAGTGATGTTTATACCAATAAATAGTAAAAATATTTAAAAGCTAAAAATTAAAGGGGGGACCCCCTTACAAGAGACCTGTAGGCTTACTCTTAAACAAAATCGATAATGAGATTGGAATCGACATTACATGTACATCCGATCCAGTTTCAATTCCAATAAATATAAGAAGACATTTATTTATAGAATTAACGAGTTATTTAATTTTTAAAATTTGGTAATTTACGTTTTTATTTGTATGGCAACCTCATGTCAATCGCTGTAGTCAAACATGCAGTCGATTCCAATCTCATTCTCGATTTTGTTACTGGTTTCTTTTTTACGTAAGTTTGTTAATAGTAACAAACTATGGTACAGAACCCTTCGTGTGCGAGTCCAACTCACAATTGCCCAATATTTTTGTTTTTTCAAGACGTTAGCATAATTTGGTCAATTATCAAGAAACGTAGGTATAGAGACTAATAGTGATTGATTGACGGTATTTTCTTACTTTGGTGTGCTTCCTATAAACTTGCTAAATATATTAGAGCTTTGAACAGACAGTTATTGTGAAATACATAACATCACGCCTGTAATCCCCGAAGGGTTAGGCAGAGGTGTACCCATTAGTACACCCACATTTCGCCAGTTATGTTTTTAGTCCCATGTAATAGGAGGCGAGCCTATTGCCATCAACCGGGCACAAATCCTGACTCTGAGGCTGCTACTGAGAAATTCCTGATGGAAAAACCTGGGAATCGAACCCAAGACCTCATGTACAGCAGTCGCGCTTGCGACAGGCAGTCGTTATTATGAAATAAAATCAATGTTTTATTATTTTTTCCTGAAACTTTGTGTACTTGCGAATCTTCAGCCAATATAATGAGGTTTTCTGAATTAGACCCATATATTTATTTGTACAAGAGTTCTGTTGACGTTATTAACATAGTAGTAACACTGTAGCTTGTTTTATCTTCTACAAGCTTAAAAAAATGTTTTGGCTTTTTGAATTTTGAATTTCCTATATTAAAGAGCGTGAAATATTATACCAATAAAGTTACTATACTTGCGCCCTTTGAGTTTTGAAGGAAGGAAGAAAGAAAGATGGGATGGCGCAAGAGTATCGACGCACGTAGCGTCCCACACTAAAGGCCTACCCATCTTTCTAGGAAAAGAGACATGTCGTCCGGTCTCTTGCCAGCTTCGGCAGCTTCGCATGGCAAGCCGTTAGGTTCTAGGACAGCCGGAACGCCGACGGCAATAAGTGCACGTCAAATAATCACGTGGCGAGCTATACAGAAAAAAAAAACAGCTGATCCATAGATCAGCTGTTTTTTTTTTCATGATCTCAGGGTTGGTCCAATAGTAAAAGTTGTTCATAATGATGAGTACAATGACCCCTTTTAAGGTTTCGGGTATATTTTTAAAAACCCTGTATACAGCCAAGATTTTAATTGAGATTTTGTGTGTCTTGTCATGTTCTGAAACCTGAAAGTAATGCTACTCGTATCTCTGAAGGCGTCAGGCGTTGACGTAACATCGTGCTACACAAAAAACCTATGTTTCATTCACCGTAATCATGAATCAAAATTAATAGATGTCTAGATAAGATGAAATCGTCATGTACCGAGGGTTATCGTTATCAGTCCAAGGTATCATAATATCGTAAATGCGTAATTTTGTAGATTAATTATCAGCATTATCAGTTTACGATCGTATGATTGATATTTTGTACGTAAAACACCGTGTATTATGTACGAAGTTTATCGGTTGTCAAGCGTCATTTTGTAGCTTCAGAAGTAGTCTGAAAAAATATTATTATTTTTGTAAATATCTATAGTAGGTACTAGTTAAATCTTTGTACGAGTTTAACACGCATTAAATCACTGTGAAAAGCGAGTAGGTACAAATGAAGTATTTTGAAAAACATTTACTTATGGGTTAAATCTTCATGGAATACCCGTACGAGTTATATTTTCTTTGAAAAACGTGCACGAGTTAAATCTTTGTGAAAAACAACTATTTTGGAGTGGTCTCTACATGTAACTTGCTAAAGAATACTTCGTTTGACTTTATAACTAAATATATTTTAACAGCTATCAGACAGGCATCTATTGTGCCCTCTTTCCGTTCGAGACGTTCCGAAACAAAACTAATTTCTATTTCAAAAATAAGTACGAGTTCGTACTGTCAAACCTGTCGTCGTAATGATCCAAACTTTTAAAACATGATTTGCGAATTAGAAGTTAATCTATTAGTTATTACTACTTGGTCATTATAATGATAATGAGTCAAATCAAATTAAAGGATTTGATTATGACGTTCAATTAGTGCTGATAAATTGACTACGGTATCGTTGGCGCAGTGGCTGAGCGATTACCTTCTGCACGACGTATTAATTATGTTGGGTTTTATTCCCGTAGTTGTACCGAGCCTAATTGAGTGTGCATGTGAGCGTTTTTCAACCGACTTCAAAAAGGAGGAGGTTCTCAATTCGACGCGTATGTTTTTTTTTTTGTGTGTTTGTTCTACGATTACTCCGCCAATTATGAATCCATTTGGATGATTCTTTTTTTGTTTGAAAGAGTATAGTTCCGAATAGGTCCCATAGGAATATTGTCATGATCTGATGATGAACTTTGGAGATATGGAACAGAACTCCTTATAAAATCACAGCAGAACCGCCGTAACAAGACAAATTGCTTTGTTTATACTTGTAGTGGATGACTGACTGAAGGAAGTGGGGAGGGGGTACGTCAACCCCCCTCCTACCACTTTCCAAAATTTAATATATCGTGTGAGGTATTGTTTGAAAGGGCTTTATGTAAGGATTTCAAACATTAACACACAAGCACTAAAAAGTGAAATAAAAAAGCTTTTTTACAAAAATATATGACCGCCTTCAAAAACTACAAAATAAAAAAAAAGTAACTTTAGCTTGGAAGTCGGTGGCAATACCTACATAACAAGAAACAAAACCAAAGCCGCCGACTTTCAAGCTAAAGTTACTTTTTTTTTATTTTGTAGTTTTTGAAGGCGGTCATATTTTTTTGTAAAAAAGCTTTTTTTCTAAACACATCCACAATACAGGATAAATTCTCGAGTATTTTTCCCAGGGTATTTTGTAGAAAAAGAAAATAATGTCCTGATGATATTTTTAATTCCTTTACTGTATTATATATTAGGTACACGAGACATCTGTCATTTGAATACATCGACGTAAAAATTGATAATGAAAGGATCTACAATAATTTTCAGAGTTCACGAAATAACCTGGACTGGCGGACCTGGACAAGGGAGGCAATTCTACCATCTTTCAGGAACGATCACATTATAATATCAGCCTAAATCAGTAAAAAACGCCTATAACAAAATTACTTTAATTTTTCTTCATTAATTATCGCTAAGAAGTGATTCCGTTTAGATCTAGAACGTTTTCAATAACGAGAATCGGCCTTCATTACTTCAGTAACCTCAAAAACACGTGTCGACCTAACTTTTAAACATCACGCATTTAATTAGAGTCCAAATAATCAAACAATTACGATAGCTACAAAGATATCTAATCAAAAGATCGTAATTAAAAATTAAAACATCGTTTTTGGTCATAAATAATTCACAGAGCATAATCTAACGATGTATTTAAAAAGGTAATAAGTAATCTTTTAAAACCGTTCTATCTTATCTATTGCACTTGTAATGATACAGCACTTCTCCTTTGTAAAGTCGGTTAAGGTTAATTGGTTAGTTTTCTTTTTCTTTTATTGAACGGTGGACAATAAAATTTGTAAATAAAAGTACAATAACAGATTACGAGGGCGAACCATGTATGTTATCTTGTAAAGTGCGAGTATTTACCTACTTAAAATACCTCAGTAAAAGAAAATATCACAATATTATAGTCTTTAACTACGCGTCATGTTCGTGAACTGTCGCTGACAGTTGAGATTGGTCATCTCCTAACAAGCTTACCAAAATCATTTTTTAAATTTGTGTTATATTCTGACTGCCTCGTTGGTCTAGTGGTCACAAAGCGCGACACTGCTGAGCAAAGCGTCAAAAAGGTTTTTTCCATCAGGAATTACTCAGTAGTTAGCCTCGGAGTCTGGATTTGTGCCCGGTTGATGGCAATAGGCTCGTCCCCTATTACATGGGACTTAAACATAACTGGAAAAATGTTGGTGTACTGTCACCTCTGCCTAAACCTTCGGGGATTACAGGCGTCATGTTATTTTTGATGTTTTGATGGAAAGAACATGAAACTTTCGGCTCCCTTGAATAATTACAAAGACGTCTCAATTCTTCATGACTAACATAGTTCCTCTAATATTCCAGGCCTTCGTGACAGCGAGCGTGTCGCTGAACATCATCGCTCATGGCTGCGTCATTGGCTTCTCAGCCATCCTGCTGCCCAGTCTGCGCCTCCCCGAGTCTCGAATACACGCCACACCTAGCGAGGAGTCATGGATAGGTAAGGTTTAACAGCCTCTCATTTACTTATAAAGAGCTTTATATGTATATAGGTTTATTTCGGTACATTCTGAATATCGGGATAATTTCGGGAATGTTATACTTACCTAGTCAGATGAACCTAAAAGCAATGTAAGTACACCAAAGCAAGACTACCGTATTACTTGTGTATTCTTAAAATTACGTCATTTTGTTGTATTGGTAAAATGTTGCCTAGCACTAGGAAGTTCTCCTGTATTGTAGATCTGTTTACAAACATATACAAACAACCAGACCCGGCACAGATAGATCTGCACAGGAATCGAACACGCAACGCGCAATCCAGTGGCCAGGCAGTGCGCAACAGTGTCGTAAAAATGAAAAAAAAAACCATTCAAATGAAGCTTAATCATATTTTTGTCAATAAGTAGGTAAAACTCGATGAAAGTTGAAAGTTAAAGTTAATTATTGACTAAATTATCACTTGACTTCACTTGATTACGTTTTAACCCAGCGTAATCTGCTTCCTTATTGTTAATATGGATAACGGTATCAATGTAATACCTAGTAAAGAGGTATATTGCTATTAAATTTACCCGTCATTTGGCGATTTGCATCGCCAGAGTTTATACAGAATAACGCCACCTAGTGTCGCTCTGTCTGTATGTACATCTTGTAGCACCGTCTGTAAACTACCTGTATCTACTTTAGTGTGAATTGTTAGTGATCATCCTGAGAACTGAAAATTTATAAATTGAGAAAGCTAATAAAAACGCATTTCTAATTCCAGTATCAATCATCGGCTTCGCGCTAATCACCGGCAACATCATCATCACCCCTCTCATGGACATCCTCGGAAGAAAGCGGTCACATCTCATGACCATCCTGCCAGTCTTGCTCGGCTGGTTCCTTCTCCTCTTAGTGAACAGCGTCGGAGGACTCATCGCCGCCAGGTTCATGCAGGGCATTGCCATGGGCATGCTAGGACCACTAGGGTCCATCATTATTGGTGAAATGACAGACCCAGTCAATAGAGGAGCATTTCTTACATGTGTGTCTTTATCGTTAACAATCGGAGTGCTGTTCTGCCATTCCTTGGGCACATACTTCAGTTGGGAGCAAAGCGTTTTGATATGCTCCTTTATCACGTTTACGAGTCTCCTCTTCATCATCTACAACCCTGAGTCACCATCGTGGCTGATCTCAAAAGGAAGAATTGACGAAGCGAGGAAAGTTTTCATCTGGCTCCGGGGTGACGGTGATCAACAACTAGATGAATTGGAGAAAATGATAGCTGCCCAAAGAATGGCTAGAAAGTCCAGTGTTATAGACCAGAACCTGTCAGTCGGTGCGAAGATAAAGCGGTTCTTTAGATATTTGAGACTTACTCTGAAGAAACCGGAATTTTACAAGCCTATTACTATAATGGTGTTTCTGTATGTGATGTTCCAGTTTGCTGGTATTAACGTGATCAGTTCCTACACTACTGATATAATTCGTCAGGTGGTAGGACCTGAAGCGAACGTTAATGTCATTATGGTGGCTTTGGACATTGAGAGGCTTATCTGCAATATCCTTGCCGTCTACCTGATGAAGACTATGAAAAGACGGACCTTGTTGTTCAGCACTGGACTGATTTGCATCGCCTCCTATATTGCGAAGGGACTCTACGTTTACGCCAAGCAAAATGACAAGCTGCCGTTCGAAGGCCAGTGGTTGCCAATCGGTTTGATTGGAATATACATGTTCTCTTTAACTGTTGGTATATCTTCGATACCGTTCGCAGTTTCTGGTGAGATATTCCCGTTAGAATATCGTGGTTTGGGCAGTGGTTTAAGTATCCTTGGTTTGTCATTGAACTTCTTTGTAGCTCTTAAGTGTTTCCCGGTGTTGACGAATTCAATAGGTTTATCATGTACCTATTACTTGTATGCTGGTGTGGTTACGTTTTGCATGTCGATAGTCTGGTTCATGTTACCAGAAACGAAAGACAAAACTCTTCAGGAGATTGAAGACAGCTTCCGAGGGGTGACTCCGGCTGACACTAAGAGTATGGAACCTTTGAATAAGGTGAATGGAGAATTAATGATGCGCAGAGTCAGTTCTGTTATTATGTATTAAAAGTAGAAGAGCTATGAAGTCTTGAGAGAGTACGGAACGTTGAATGACATTGAGAATCTGTTACTCGTGAATTTGAATCGGCTGTAATCTTATTGTTAAGTTAATTGTAACTAATTTTACGTAATTTATGAATTGTGAAATTCAATCTCAGATAAGTGAATAAAACTATTTTTACTTCAGACCAGTTTAATTCTCTCATAACTATTTATGTTTTAACACTTTCAGTGCCCTAGGAGGGCTCAACGTTACTGGTTTACCTCTTTAACTGCAATTTTTTTTATAATATTCAAAGCTGTTGTGTCAGTGTCGCCACAAATATTTATCGCTCTAAACATAACGGCTACAATACACGACTAGATCTAATCCGCTTTATCTCTTAATCCGAACCGTATGTGGATGTTACTGCCTCATAGCCTACGCATATCTGGTGGCTGCACTTGAAGCTGGTTGGTCTCTTCATGTATGGTAGGCAGTGTAATTGTGAACCTGGGGTGAACTGAGCCAGATTATACCACCGACTTCAAAATAAAGCGCCGGAGCATTGAACGTGTTAAATTAAGCCACTCCCCTTCAACTGCGCCGAAGCAGTAAAGCACATCCTGTTGTCTCTCATCCTTCTTCATCCACATTCCACTTTCTTCAGCTCCAACATCTTCTCGCCTTCATGAATCTCCGTCTGTCCAATAACACCTTTAATCCCTTTGAAATGACACTCTATCTCATATAGTGTCTTCCCCTTAGTTTCTGGCAGCAAGTAGTATAAGAACATGCCACAGATAGCGATGCTAACTCCGTAGACACAGAAGGTGCCACTGATACCGATCTGCTCGAAGGAAAATGGCGCCGTTTTCACCACAACGAAGAACATGATCGAAAGGAACATGCCAGAAATTCCACTTCCTAAGCTCCTGTATTCTAGAGGAAAGATCTCTCCAGCGATAGCCCAGGGTATTGGTAGGATACCTAAAGTCTTTCCAAAGATGTAGACTAAGGTAGGTATAACAGGTGTCCATTTGTAATCATCAGATATGTAGCCATCATCTCTTAGGTAGAGGAGAAGAGCAGTGAGCAGTAGCGACACGACACTGATGTGAATTCCAAGGAAGAGCACGGTTCTTCTGTTGAATTTGTTGACCACGAGGCAGGAGAGGACTGCTGTTACAAACCTGACCACATCCACCATCAACATGCTAACGTTGGAGTCAATGGTTCCAGCACTGACTTCCTCCATCATCGGGATGGTGTAGGATGGAACTACCGTCATCCCGGATACTTGGAACAGCACAAACATAAACATCATGATGATGGTCGGCTTATAGAACTCTGGTTTCCTGACTATCTGTCTGTAAGCTTGCCATCTTGACCCTCGTCTTGTTCCTGTAGTTTTCTTCTGACTGTTTAGTAGAATCTCTAATTCTTTTTCTGAGTTTGGGTCGTAGCCTCTGAACCAATGGAAGGACTTCCTGCATTGCTCGGTTAGGCCTCTTGATGCAAGGTAAGGTGGTGTTTCTGGTGACATAGATATCAAAATCAAAGATAGGACGTAAACGCTGCCACAGGCAAGACCTGCTGATCTCCAGTACAGTAAGGTTCCGAAGACATGAGCGATCAGCATCCCGGTGGCGAAGGAGAAGGCGATGGTGGCGAGGAAAGCTCCTCGATGCTTGGGAGCGGAGTACTCCGCTATGGAGACTGGTGCTGCCGCTGCTTGGATGCCCATACCGAAACCCTGGAATTTTAAAACATTTATATTAGTAATTTATAACGAAGTAAAGAGTAAATATTTATTTATTTATTAATAGGTTAGCCAACAATTGCTTACATAAATCATTCCAAATTATATAACACAATATACAAAATAATAATAATATTCATTTATAAGTTGTTCTCTTCTATTAACTTCAGCAACAACTAAAAAAATAGCATGATCTTTATCGATAAACGATCACAAGATGATTCTCTTATGAACATGTGATTGCAATGAACCATACCACATGATCATGAAAATAATGTTCATGTGCATGCTCCAATCAATGAAGTGATACTTTTCAGACGGTCTCCATACATGTGGGTCAATTTGTAGCTCATCAAAGTAAACTTAAATATATTGGTAGCAATTGCTTTTATTGATGCGTTAAACATTGACTATATCACAAAATATTAAGGCGCTGACCAACCTGAGCATTCATTTTTTGTAATAAGCATTCTAGTGAATGTTGAATGTGTTGTGACTGCCTCGTTGGTCTAGTGGTCGCAAAGGGCTGCTGCTGAGCATGAGGTCTTGGGTTCGATTTCGAGGTCGGGCAAAGTATTATTGTGTTTATCCACTAGGAATTTTTCAGTCTCCCCAAGTTTAGTATTGATTTAGGCCCAGTTGATGGCAAATACGTTTTTATCATCAGGTAATAGTGGTGTTTGTTTAAAACTTCAAACTTTCATGTTATATTATTAGAAGAATATTTAGATTAATCAGTATCTTTATATTTTTATCATTATCTCTGTGAATTACAAGAACTGCAGCAACATTCGTGGTAAAAATGGTTGAGGGAAGATGAGGTCCTGCAGTAGACATCCTTCTGCTAACGTAATGACTTTGATAATCCTAATTACCTGTAAGGATCTGCTGATGAGCAAGGCGGCCGGTCCTCTCGCCGTGGCCAGCAGTGCCCAACCCCCTAGCGTGGGCAATGTGCTGAGCTGGTTGGTCAGCTTGCGGCCCAGCTTTTGCAGGCTGAAGGGGGCGACGACAATGCCACAGATGAGAGCCAGACCCAGGATTGAGGCTGGAATATTGAGGAATCAGTACGTTACTAAGGTTTAAAATTTGGTACAGTGTAAACAAAATGAACATTCATGTTCAATTTATTCAAGACTAGCTTGTTCTTGCGCTTTCTCGCGTGAATGTCGGTTATCAAGAAGATTTTTGCGTGGAACGCTAAGTATTTTCTAAATTATAAGCAGCTTAAGTGAGTCCTTATAGTATTAGTTATCTGCTAGAGAAAGTCCCGTCAAAAGGACAATGAAAAAAAGTTGATCATTCAGTAAGTTTTTGCTCGTTTCTAAACAGTAGGTAGGTACCTATCGATTACCTATCGGAGCTGACTGTCTTTGGACTATGTAAGCAATGCAAATATTCATGTTTGATGAGAATTAAGTATAAGCCGTAAAAACAAAACTGGTCTAAGTCAACCAGGATAAATTAATTGATTATTATTACTTAACTAGTCATGTGATGAAGACGAATTGAATTACCTAATTCATAGTGTTATGATATGGAAATGAAAAACTCGTTACTATGCGATAAAAAGATAAATGATTGTAGTTATAGGACAACTGGTGTACAACTAGTATGACACCGGATTGAACTCATGAATAATTGACGATGAATATTCATTATTCAAATCAAATGTTGCAAATTCATTTTTTTTATAAACATCAAAACTGTCAACATTGATAAACTGGTTTAAAAGATCTGTGAGTATCACTTTGCATGATTTATGTGGATTATTAAAATTCTCACGCATGCGGAGTTCGAAAGAGTTATCACGGTTCTGGAACGCAAAGGGCATGGAGGAACACGGATGGGTTTTAGTCAGTAAGAGTCTGACTGCTGACACTCCCTGTCACTCCTTCCCATCCTTACAAAAAAACCATAAATGGTTCCTTGAAAATGTCACGTAGATTCTGCTTTACATTACAAAATGGGGTCTACGGTTTAATAGATATCGCCAAGAACTATATCGACATTAAAATAGCAGGAAATAGTACCATGTGTGGCGACAAACTATTTCATACGACTTTTATAATGAATAATAAACATTATCATTGTCTCCAGATGTTGCAGCTGTAATAATAATTGATAGAAAACTGGCTGTGTGAGAAAAACTCAAAACTTAGATTGGATTTTAATAACATATTAACGGTATAATATGTTACACTTTGCTAATTTAAATAAAATTATGATTAAATATTTAATACCAGCCTATTATTGTGTCACTACAGGGCAAAGGCCTCTTCTCATACAGAGAAAGCACGAGCGTTGGTCACTACGTTTGCTTTAGATAGATTAGCGATTTCAGATTCTCATCTATCCATACTAATATTATAAATACGAAAGTAACTCTGCTGCTATCTGTCTATCTGATACGTTTTCACGAATAAACCACTGAACCAATTTTGATGAAATTGGTTCAGGGTAAGTTTGAACCCTAGGAAAGGACATAGGCTACTTTTTATTCGACTCGACTTCGACTGCGTTCGGGATAACAGATATTTTCGCGGGCGAAGTCGCGGGAAAAACTAGGTAAGTTGTTTTCTTTTACTCCGATGTCAGTGATGTTCAAGATAAACTTAGAAAGTACATTTAAATTGAAGACGTCACATTGTTACTTGTCGGGTATTGAACACACCACCTCATAGAGGTGGGGATATACTTAATATTCTATTGTTATTTCACTTCATATTATAATTTAAGTACCTACCTTGACATTAAGAGGAAGGTCATATGTTTTGACAAGTGTGTTTGAGAGATGATTGGAAGTGATGGGCAAACATTATACCTCGTAATATATTGAAGACCACCGCAAAAACAATATATTTAGGTATTGAAATGTTTGTCTATACTATTCCTATTTTATTGTAGAATCATAAAAAAATACAAAAATACAAAAAACCGTTTCACACGTATCATATAGAAACTAAAGTCCTGAGTCTGTACTCTTAGAAATTAAAACTTATGTAACTCGGACCCTAGGGTCCCGGACCTTTGAAAGGCACACAAGGCGCCGAAACCAGCTCACAGAAGCCCCTTATACAGCTTTAGGATGAAATGAACACCAACCGACAATTATCCCTGTATGCACTATACAAGTGCATCCAGGACAACCCCTGGTTGGAGCAGGCCTATTGCAGGACATAGAAATACAGAATGGGACTATGGGTTTGGGTGGCTTATGTGGACTGGTCACCTGGTACTATGGAAGGACTATGACCCCTGTCTGATCAATGTTTTTTGTGTTCATCTTAATGAGTTCCCCTTTGAGTTCTAGAGCTGCAGACGCTGCGGTAACATCTTTTATAAAGTAGGTACTCTAATCATTTACATAATCAATCTAAATACATACATACATAAATATAAATCAACGTGGCCGTTTTTAATTAAAGTCATTGTCCTCTATTTTGTTTTGTTTTCAATTTATCGATATACCTACCTTATCAGTATCACACACATTAGGGTCAAAACTTAACCTAGGTTAACCTTTCGTGGCCATTTGACCGACTAAATAGATCGAGTAGTTATGATTTTAATCTAATAAATACCTTCTTTTTTAACACACTAGTTCATAAAGCATAAAGTTGTTTTCATAATGCGAATTGAGAGTCGCTGAGAAGAGATAGCGACTAGATTTTGAACGATTTGATTTTTAAATTAGCGAAATTTGACCTTCATATTTATTAAAAACTAGCCTATGCCCGGGACTTCGCCCGCACGCGTGTCGGTATTATCTACAGTTTTAATTTGCGCGGAACTCTAAATCTTTTCTTAAAATGAGAGTACCTAGTAGGTGCTCTAAGTTACTCTTTATAACATCAGCTACATGGCAGTGATGCCTTTCAATATCGGTCCAGATGTTTTTTAGATTAGCTGGAAAAAACCTTTAGATAGACAAAAAAATTACAAATGGTTTTCAGTTAAAAAGCTTTTATTTTGACATTACAAACAGACTTCAGAAAATATAACTGTTTTTTGATAAAATGACCTGCCATGTATATTAATTGGAACTTATTTGATAGGTAGGTAGTGAAACAGTCTCTCATATTCAAAATTAACCTATAAATGATGATCTACTATGTATTAAAGCTTCCATAAGTTTATTTACAAGAATTCATACTATCTCAAAACGTGACCAGAATTATTTAAAGGAATAAATAGACTGCATTCATGCGCATCTTCACAAGATATGCCATTAAAAATCCAACAAAGAATTGTATGACGCACTCCTTCCATAGAGAATAATCTAGCACAGATAATAACGGTTATTTTACTAGTTAGACAAGTTTCATGTTTCGTCCAAGCACATGTTTTATTGAATATATAAGTACTATGTTGTGAAATCGATTTACTGTAATTGGTTTATCCTTTGTGAACTAACAATAAATAAATAGATATGTCATGATGGCCTAGTGGTGACAAAAGACGTTTTTCATACTCGAGATTGTGGGTTCACAACCGGACACAGGCAAATTCCAATACATAATGTCACTTCATTAATTTTATATGCACTTTCTAAGTTTATCTTGGACATCACTGACATCGGTGATCAATCTAAAGATTAAAGTCGTATATGGCGCATATTTTGACGCTCGCTAGGGAATCAAAATCTATAGCGGACTTCCCGTTTACCTAGAATCATGTTTGGTAAAAAACACTGCCATGTAGCACAAGTAAAGGAATAAATCCAAAAACCGTACATTTGTTGTTACATCACAAAATAATTTCAATTTTGCGAAATCTTATTTTTTTGTATGTCGTATCAAAATATTGTATGATGGTACGGAACCCTTTGTGTGCGAGTCTGACTCGCACTTGGCCGGTTTTAATACTATTCAACACACGTAGTTCAACGTGTTTATAATAATTGAATTATACATGAGAGTTGTAATGTCGTGGTGTGTTGCTCCCCGAGTGATCTTACAGAATGTGTTTGATCACGTTCTGTGTGTCGTACGTCGTACGTATGGAAATCATTTTGTAATGCAGTGCAATAATTATGATATCATCATCTTCCTGCCCTTATCCTATGTTACTTGGGGTCGGCGCAACACGTTTTGCAATAATTACGATAATATAAAATTATTTTAAAAGTACATAGGTGCATACAAAAAATTTTGTAACTAAGTCTTCTACATACCTATCCAAGATTCATGGTCTGGAGTCAGCTGCAGCGCAGACCCTGGCTCCCTCAGCTGCTGCAGCAGAACTCCTGGGAAGGCGATGTTAGCGCCAGTGCCTATCATGTACATCACCACTCCGCTTACTGCCAGCAGCTGGAAGGAAACATAGGGAGTTGTGGTTTTTTGGGCGGAAGACTTATTTAACAATAATATTTCCCAGATCGATTTTAGTCACGGTGGTTCTCAATCTCATTCTCATTGGAGGTTATAGCCAAGTGCGCAGGAGATATTACAATGCACAAGTGTGTGCGCAAACACAGGTAGCACTCGCTATTCCCTCACTCTCATAGTCCGGTGGGACGGCAATCCGGCACGACCGAGAAAAGATCAGAAGTAGGACCAACGGCTTTAAATGCTTTTCCAAGCACGGGGTTGACAGTTGACACACCCGTTTAAAACTCTGGACTGCCACTAAGAAATTTTAATGTGAAAACCCAGTAACACTGTGCCGGATCTGGGAACACAGGACTGAACGTTCAGCAGTCGCGCTTGCGAGCATGAGACCAATTAGGGCAGTAAGGTCCTATAGATACGGTGGAAGAGTGATTCCAGTTATTGCAGGGTTTAAGTTGGAGAGACGCAACAGTTGAAAATCCAACAGCACGTGATTAAGGCCCAAGGTCCAGGTTTTGGCATGATTTTCAAAGAATGTAACCCATGAGTGCTCTTGGGCTATTGACCTACAAGGACCCCAAGTCATGTGATGCTGTTTTTATAGTCAATGTTATGCATAATGTTTTCACCAAACTGGTTTTATTTGCACATAATGTAAAAAGTTTCGATGATGACCAAATAGCAGCGACTAAAGGCACAGCCACACTGGAGCGGACATCTTGCGAGCGCGGTCGGGGTCATGGATTGTAGCTGATTATTCATGTGGCGTAATAAATCAAAGAGAAAAGGCACTCCATATTCTTGATTTTGTGTTTGTCAATATAATACTCCAGTAAAGATAGGATGTTCTGTAAGTTATGGTCGGCAAACGACATTAGTATCACCAGCATGTGAGTTTAGAGACGTATGAGGATCAGGGTGCAAAGTTTTTTATGCTTCACTGAAAAGGGAGGATTCTTCGACTAGACGGATGTTGTGTCTGTTGCACGACGGTTGTTATCGGGATTTTGTATATATGCGAACATCGCGGAAAACTTTGAAATCGCAATCCAAGAAACGTCAGTTGTATTTCGCATATTGTGCGATAGATGTCGCTACACGAGCTTCGTAATTGTTGTCCAAATCTTTAGTAATAGTTAATATTTTAAATTTACACGTTCAAAACACGCATTATTTTGTTAAACTCGTCTATACAAATACTAAGTCCTGCAGTATCAGACCGCGCCCACAAGTTGCGCGCTCCAATATGGCCGGGCCTCAAAAACCATTTTTTTTTATTAGCAGACATAAATTATGAACTCTCGTGACGTCATTCAGTGCATGGAGACAGTAAACGGGTTGCTGAACGAGGAGTCAAACCAGTTATAAATGCAGAAGTAGGCATTACGTGTGCTTGCAGACGTTTCGGTAAAAACATTTATACTTTGATTGTGTAAAAATCGAGTTCAAAGCTATTGAAATTGATTGTTATAATCTATGTTTTCAGTGGCATTTGATTACGGACAGTTATTACATATTTTTTATGGTTAATTTCGAAAACTGTAACGAAAACATCCAAAAAGATAAACCACGAATAGACTCTAGACTCCTTTGGATCTTTTCTGACAGCAACATAATTGATATCATAGATAAAGGCACAAACCTGTCTCAAGAACGGAGACACCCTCTCGTACGTCCCTTCTGTCATGATGCAGGAGTTGAGAGATTCTTCTTTAGGAAAATGAGAAGTTATCTTCTGTCTTCTTTATGTTATGGACATCTGTAAATTATAGAAAAGAGGTTAGAGTTTTACTGAGATTTAATTAGGCATGTTGAGGGAAATGATGATTCATTGAACAAACATACATACATAAACTCACGCCTTTTTCCCATGGGCGTAGGCAGAAACCAGAGAACGCCACCTGCTACGATCCTTACATACTCCTATCGCCTCGTCCACGTTCATACATCTCATCATACAAGCACGTCGGTTACGAGTACTGCGCACCTGACCTTTTTGATGATTCATTGATTTTTTTAAAAATGATATTGTTTTTTTCTAACTCTTCAAAGACACACGTTACACGAGTCACTCGAGCGCAGGTGTAAGGTAGCAAAGTTGATAAACAATTCACACTTATTTAACAACTATATCCGTATTGAATATCGACATTCCTGATTGTGATATGACAATTTTGGCTAGGTACAGTTATAGGTAATCTGAATGGAATTTAGCCAAGCACGAAGAAAATATTACAGTGCACAAGTTTTTGCGCAAACGCAGGTGCAGTCTCGCTTCCCTCACTCTTATAGTCCGATAAGACAGCAATCCGACACGACCGGAGAGAGATCAGGCGCAAGACCAATAGATTTACATGCTTTTTGAGGCATGAGAGTGTCGCACCACCAACTTCAAAATTCCGGACTGCTACTGAAAAATTCCTAACGTGAACATCCAATATCCACTTAGCCCAGTCTGAATTGCACCTGGGACCATGCGCTTAGCAGTCGACCAACGAGGCAGTCTATAAGTACAGTAATAAATACAGGGTAATTGAAAATATACCGATAACTAATTATAAGTACCACTATTCATATTTTATATTTTGTAGGTATAATTAATATTTTGAAGGTACGTATACCATACAGTAACCCCTATAAGTACAGAGAAGTTGTTAATGTACTTTAAAATGGTAGTTACTGTGGACGGTTTTTATTTATTACTAGGTACTTAGACACATAGGTAAGTGCAGTATACTTTTGCGTTTAAAGGACAATATTTTGGTAATGCTTGGAGGGCTAAGTAATTATAGCCGTACTAGTCGATCCATCAGGTAAAGCTACGCCTGCTGGAGTTGGTCCATGGATGGGTTACGTGGACCTGTGAGTCCTGTGACAGTCGTTCAAAGCCCCAAAATCTTACAACCAATCTTACTAGGGGGTATCGTTATTACCCAGCTAGGTTGTGTAGAGGTCAAACAGGCAGTCACAGGTCACATGAAAAATTCAGTAAAATACTGGTAATCAGTTGCATCCGGGTAGACTGGAAGCCGACTCCAACATAGTTAGGAAAAGGCTATGCAGATTTGTTGATTCTGTATACCTACCTTTTATATACATTAATTATTAAGACGTGATAATTTAAGTCAAAGCATTTATCTATTTCAATGAATAATAAAATTATTATATGAAAATAATACTCATTTTTGTAAGTTTGCAAACAACTATATGAATAAAACAGTTAAACAGACACAGCTGAGTTTATTTCCCAATTTCAGGGTTGATCCCTTAGTAAAAGTTGTTTATAATAATCAGTACAATGACCCCTTTTCAGGTTTCTGGTAAACAATAAATAAGTTTGTTTTGGTATTTAATTATGGATTTAAATCCATACTAATATTATAAATGCAAAAGTAACACTGTCTGGCTGTTATGCTTTCACGACGCGACATTTACGGTTTAAGGCATTTATTTCTCAAAAGATTACATTAATCACTTACTGAGAAACATTTACAAGGACGAAGTCGCGGGCAAAAACTAGTTGTAGAATAAATAAATAAATAATCACTCTGTTCATACGCGAAAATTATCACCTACGTCATAATAGGTACCTACTACTTATTACTGCAGTTATATTGTGTATTTTAAAACTTTAAGATTTCTCTCGCTTTCCCCTTGTCACATGTTGTTTACATCATCATCTGCCTAGCCTTTTCCAAACTACATTGGGGTCGGCTTCCAGTCTAACAGGAAGCAGCTGAATAGGACTTAAACATAACTGGCGAAATGTGGGTGTACTAATGGGTACACCTCTGCCTAACCCTTCGGGGATTACAGGCGTGATATTATGTATTATGTGTTATTATGTATGTAGGTATATTTTACATGGAGCGACTGTCTATCTGACCTCCACAACCCAGTAACTGGGTAATACGATATCCCTTGGTAAGACATTAAAAGGCACTTTTGAACGTTAAACAAGAAAAATTGGATCCAGCTGCCTCTTCTAAAAGGTAGTTTCTTAAGGAGAAGGATGGGCAAGAAACTAAAATACTTATTTACTTTTTTTATAATGTTTTACAATATTTTGTAAATAAGTATGTGGAGCGCGCAGCAGCGTAATGTCGATAATGTCTTCTAAATATGTACGTCGTATAGAACAATAACAGTGGGTTCATGTTGATGAATACTAAGTATTCATTAATGACATAAAGTATGGCTGATCTACGTATGTACGGTGGTTGATGGTTCTATTATAACATCTCCAAGTAGGTAACTATATTCCATACGTCCTATGATGGTGCGGGTGACACATGTCAGCAATTCATTTATGGATGTCAGAATCACATAATTATGTCAGTGACATTATTTTATTTAATAGGTTATTTACTTACCTGTTACTGATTCCGTATTTTACGACTATGATAGTAGTGTGCAGTTAAAATATTCAATCATGATTGTAAATCCCCGTAACGTTCAAGAGTGAAACAAACAGTTTGACATAATATGTCACCCGCACCATCCTCGAGCTTGAGGAATATAGGTACCATGACAAAGCTGGAAACCTCAATCTCCATCAGATATTTATTTCAAAAACATTTTATTGTAGTGTTCTTTACCTCTATTTCCATTTATCTATATCTATATACTTCCAAACACTCAAGCGACACTTTCGGCATTAAATTAATTAATAACATTAAATAAAAATATTACTAATAATAAAAGCATAAAAACCGACACTTTTTAATTTTAAGAAGATTTTAAAACTGTTCCATGTGGCGACTACGCTTTCTAGTGCCTACGGTAGGTATGTTAATTTTTGGTTTTGTTTTTTGACTTTATTGGATCTTTTCCTCTTAGGCACCCATATCATTATGTAAGTTATCGAAACTCCCATAGGCCTTGAATCAAGTAGCTATAACCACAACTCACAAGCTTACAACATACAAATTATAAAACGCCATTTGAAATAACATTTTGATTTAACGGACAAGGTTGCGTTTTACTAAGTCATTTCAATCGTAACTTAACGTCTATCAGAAATTCTATCAATGTATTCGGATAGTGAAAGGCTTGACACAACTTGATCAGAAAGTACTTCAAAGTTTCTGGTTGAGTAATTTGTAAATTGTGAGTGCTAATCTGAGAATATTATTCGTTCAATTGAAAGAAATGATTTTTCGACTGCAAAACGTACTACGGTCTGTGCAGTATAAAAAAAAATCATACGCGTCGAATTGAGAACCTCCTCCTTTTTGAAGTCGGTTGAAAACCTCATTATTTTTACAGAATTCATCTGGTCTCCTGGAAGTAAACAAAGGTAATCCACTCGTGAATTTTAATAAGCAGTACCTACTTAGATTCAATTTAGGGAAATTGGATCTGCTGCTTATTATAATCCACCAGAGGATTACGTTTGGGGGATTAGCTGGTCTATCCTGTAACAGTGTGATAGATAATCAGTTACGTCACTACGGGTAACCTAATTAATCGCTATATTTTGCAGTCGGATTAACAAGTGCCGTTTATTTTTTTTAGCAGATAGAGGATGCTCACGCGTATGTTAGATACTAGCTTTTGCCTGCGACTTCATCCGCGTAAACGTAAGTTTTCGTGAAATAAATAGTAACCTATGTCCTTAGACTAGGGTTTAAATATTTCATATAAATCGATTCAGTGGTTTAGTAGGTTGATTCAGGCTGAATGTTTTACAATTATCTCTAAATCAAACTAGTTTTAGTAGCACATTTACCTGTTATATCCTGTTTCAAACTCTTCAAATTAAGACTTAGTTTTCCTCAAGTTATCAGCTACGTACGTCAGCACTGCTCTGTGAGGTAACTAGAACATTTATTGATAGGTACTTATGGTCAATCAACACAATCACAATTTTATAGAATACTGTTTTATTATAAAGTTCTTAGTTTCAACTGTCATACATTTTAAAAACGGAAATATTTTGCTATAATAAATACCAAACAGATTGTAACACATTGAAATGTGTATGATAGCCAGATTCATGAGGAATAGTATAAGCTATATAACATCACGCTACGACTCAAAGCAGCGTAGCAGTAACCAAAGAGATACCTTGAAATCAACTAATTGGTCTAGAGAACAATTACTAAGTTTATAGCACTGTTTAAGACAATAAATTATAACTATTAGGTACTAAATCAAATCAAATCGTTTATTGCAATCCATGATGTACACATATACATAGGTAAGAGAGAGGAAGAGCGCTTTATTAAATTGTCTTATGCTTGAGATATATTATATTGTATTTTATATTCCTATTAATTTACTTATTATATTACAATGCTATTTATTCATTTACTATTGCAATCGACCACGTGGACGAAGTCGCGGGCAGAAGCTTGTTAGATCAATTGATTTTTAAAATAATTGAAAATGTTTGACCTTGTAATGGTTAACTGTTATCCATAAAAGACGTATGTTTGTAACACGTTTACGTCGAGCACGTGACCCCATATCAGTAAGAACGCAGTGTTTAGTTTCTTTCTTATTAAGAAGTAGGTTTCATACGTTTTCGACAAGGGTTTTAGAGTGAATTTTTTAAATACTTGAAATAGATCAATAAAACTGATTTAAAATCGATCGACTGCCTGTTGACTAACTGTTGGTCAAGTGGTCGTCAAGCGCGACTGCTGAGCATTAGTTATCGGGTTCGGTTTATGGGAGCAGAGCAGTAATTAAAAGACGTATTGATTGTTTTATATATAAAAAGTCAGCTTCCGTATAACGCACGGGCGTGTAATGTAAATAAAATGAATTTTGAGTATGGGGGCACTTTTTTCTTGTTATTTATTATTTGCAAAACTACCTACAAGTGCTACAACTAAATTGTCAGTTTGATAAGTGATATTGATAACCAAAACATGTAACTTTGACCGATGTTTGCTTTAATTCAAGGTTATCGATGTACATTAATATAATGGCTCGTTAATAGCTATTGATAAGGCTCCCGTATGTATATCAACTGTTATTTTCTGACTTATCTAAGCTCAACCAATAGTTAATACAAAGTTTTGTCTCTGTCAAATCTGTCAAAAAATAATTGTTTAATCTTTTTTTGTTCATTATCTTTAATGGACGTCTGCAAGTATGGCGTTCATTTTATTATGAAAGTTCGTTTTTAAGATTTTGTAAATAACAGTTTGGAAAGTGCTGTTCTTTGCATTGTAATGTTGTCAACTTGTCAAGTACAAAAAAATAATAATGTTTAAAACAAAACTTAATCGAGAAAAATGACCGTGAAGTTTCTTGCTCGTTCTTCTCCTTAGAAGCCTACCTCCGTTTTGAAAAGAGACACTAGTTTCAACTTTCTGACTAACTGACCGACTCCTTGACATTTCAAGAATGCGAAAAGTGCCTGTAAATGGATTAATTCAATAAATGCTTTGACTTACCGACAATTCAAAAGTGCCTGCAAAAGGTTTAATTAATATAAACTTTTGATTTTGACCTAAATTAAATTACATCCCCTACCAGGAACTATAGTAAGCTGGTATAGTTTTTTTTTATCTACTTCCTATGAGTGTAAATGAGGAAACCAATAGTTAAAACAGGACATAACTTTCGATCTACCTAGTGATTTCCTAGACAATGTATACATGTAAGGACTTCCGCGATATAATTCAGAATAAGAAGGTACATCTAGATGTACTATGGAGGTGCAAGCATCTCTTCCCGACCTCTAAAGGCAAGACTTGTTAGTAATATAACAAGTTAATTGACATAGGTATTTATTACAATAATTGTATTCCTTACAAGTGTTACAGGAAATAGTAGGTATTTCCTGAATTCTATATATCTTGTGCCTTTTCATTTTCTTTTTGTTCCGGGTGAAAAATACTCATGGATGTCAGGAGGGGTCTGTCAGACACTTACCGACTGAAAATTACCTCAACTTATGCAATACTGGGTTTAATAGTCCAAGGTAAGGGATTATTGCACAAAACGATTCCTTCAGAGACTAAGAATCAGTATTTTATTAAATGATAATGTTATAAAAGACAGCCTTAATCGTATAACATAAACCGAATCCCGACGTTTCGCCAGTCAGCTAGATAGATCCTGGTACAATTAAAGTATTACTAATTTACAAAATTCTAGTGGCTATTACTTTTTAGTGAACCTGTCTAAGACAGCTTTGTATGGTAATTTTGAAAATCCCATCAGTTCTACTGACGTATTTTGTTTTATTACACAGGTTTTTGAAATTTCAAATTTTATTTTCCTCAATTAATGTCTGCAAAAAAGCGGTTTTCAAAATATTCGCAGAGGTCAGACCAAAAACCGGAATAATGGTTGGCACATGTGCCCAATGATGATCTAGGTTAGTGCGTCATAAATATTAAACGATAAAAAATTGATGACTAGCTATAGTGGTATAAGGTTTGGCTCGTACTGGCGTTTTGCTTTCCACATTGAATAAATCTTTCAGTCTTTCAGTATTGTCATTTATACCTAAACATTACTCTAGTTCTTTTCTAATATATATTTTTTTGGTATGTTAACGGTCTCAACATTGTTTGTTAGATTTGTATGGGAAGGAGCGTGACAGCTCTCACACAAGTACCTAGGTAACTTACTGGGGCTGCCACAATTTATGTTACAAATGCAATGTTTGAGATGATTTTTAAACCGCTACTGTTCAAGTCAATTCGACAAAATTGGTGACGCCAATTCTGCGACGAAGGTAACAGTCTTGCGGATTCTCGTTTATTGGCAGGTTTTTATTGTGATTACAATAAAAATTATAGTTTAATAATTGTGGAGTAGGTAGATAAGTATCAAATTGCACAAAAACCCATGACAATTCAAAAGTGACTGTAATCTATTTGAAATAAATGTTTTGATACAATCATCAAATCATTACATTGAAATTACAGACATCAATATGTTTGTAACTTGATTATGTGTCGTCATTAATAACACGTGTCTTTTTAAGAAAAACCTTCAGGGTAGACTTTAACAATTCTTTTCCAAGGCTTCATGTTTTTGATGACGCGACCAAATTACGTTGACAAAAAAATCTAATTGTAATTAGAAAAATATAATAGTATGTGACATAAGTTGATAATAATGAACTTCCTACGTACATACATAGTCTGAAAGACAGTCATGTTAATATACTGGGCGATTGTTAATTAACCAAAAACCTGAACAGGTAAGGTACTCATCGTTATGATCAACTTTTATTGTGGGACCAACTCTGAAATCATGAAATAAAAATCAGCTGATTTCAGATTTTTGGTAAATTAATAATCACCTGTGTAACTACGGAATTTTTAATTTTTTGTTCGTTGGCATCTCGGCCTTGATTTTTAAACTAGGTAAGTACTTACAGTACCCTTATATAATTATGTTTTTGTCATTCTTTTGTTCTAAAGTGTATGGTGTTTCCGGAAATGACAAACACAAAAATCATTACTCTTCAAATCTTTATTATTATTTTTTATCCTGGATGAGTAGGTACGTACTTGAATTTTGTTAGAAAAATGGGCACTAGGTTAGCTCGGCTGTTTCCGCACTGAGCCTCTTTATTGGGCCATTGTACGTGTCAGTATTTTAGACTCATATCAATGAGTCTATTAAGTAATTATGTACACCATAATTCAAACACAATGTGAAGTGTTAAAAACCTTTATATAAATAAGTAAATATGTAGTACATACCTACTGTGCGCTGTGCTTCATGCCATTGTTTGTATGTGTGCGAATTTCGTATTAAGTAACACACACACACGGAAGACATAGTTTAACGAATTATTAGCTCATAATAGTCTTTACTTACTCCGCCCTTGATAGGACCGACTGACCTTTGTAGATCAAAATCATGACTGACAACAACGATCACCTGTATTAATCCGTAGTTAGCTATTCATTAACGTTAATGAACGGATAATTATGGTTAAGGCCAGTGGTTAAGGCGCCCGCCTCTCATGCATGAGGTTGTGGGTTCAAATCCGGGAAAGTACCAATGTGAATTTTTCAATTCATATGTAAAGTTTATCTTGGACATCACTGACATCGGTGAAGGAAAACATCGTGAGGAAACCTGGACTTACTGTTCCATTCAAACCATGTCAGAGGCGGTTTAGAAACTCTGACACTAGGGTGTGTGGGGTCGTAAGACCTTACTGCCCACACGATACAGAAAGAAGTAAGGCGGTCAACAAAATATTTTAATTTTTTTATGTTCAGTTTTTAAGCCTCGTGTTTATTTACTAGCCCATGAATACTTTTCAGTTAGTTATTGTAAAATAAATTATCTTCGACATATTTCGAAATTTTTCAAGGTGACATTAATATTAATTGGGACCTTTCATTGCCTAATTATGAACTTGGAATTAATGAGTAATCACGTGACGTAACTTAGTTTTATGTTAGCCACTTAGTTATGGCAAGTTTAACAACTTAGTAAGTAATAACTATTAAAGTCCTTTGAGCAATTAGAGGATCGTTAATTAAATAATTGAATTAATTACGTCAAACTTATTCAATATATATCTAATTACTATCACTGCCTCGTTGGTCTAGTAGTTGCAAAGCGTGACTGCTGAGCATGAGGTCTTGGGTTCGATTCCTGGGTGAGGCAAAGTGGTATTGGGGTTTTCCATCAGAAATTTCTCAGTAGCAGCCTTGGAGTCTGTGTTTGAGCTTGGTTGATGGCAATAGGCTCGCCCCCTATTACATGGGGCTTAAACATAATTGGCGAAATGTCGGTGCATTTATCTACTAATGGGTACACCTCTGCCTAACCCTTCGAGAATTACAGGCGTGATCTTATGTTACATTACTATCCAGGCACAACAGTTCAAATAAGCATATCCCAAACATAAGCTAAGAATATTTTTAAAATTCAATGTAAAATATTCAAAATCATTACAATAACTTTTTGAAAGAAATTTTGAAATGGTTTGGTTTAATTTGGCAAAATTAAACAACAAAAAATGTAGAAACACTATTCTTTTTTTTTAAATAACATTAAACTACTTCTTTTTTATTATTATTTTTTTTAAAGCCTGTAAATCTTGTAAAATATATTAGTCATATACAAAGTATTCATAAAAAAATATCAGGAATACCTTCAAAGTATATTATAATGAACCCAACATTAACTATTGTGTGAACCACAAACCTGTAACTACTCAAACAGCTGATTCATAACAATTTCTCTCACAAATCAAACACGAAAACTAACAGATAAAAAAACTTAAATAATAGAAAAAACACTTACATTTTTTTTTGTAAACTGTAAACGTAACTTTTTATGTTATAACAATAGTCACTTGCACATTTTTATTTGAGTGCGTGAAATGTCACAGATCATAAATCGTGTAATGAGGACGCGTTCCATGCGCGGCCGCGTGGCGTGTACTGGCAACTTGAACGTACGTGCGCCATACAGCGCCATGCGCCATACTTTCATACATACAAACAAATAAAATTGAAGTGTCATTTTTTGTAATATCAAAATAACAGCTTTTCATGAAACAAATATAAATGGTTAAACGGTAAATACATTAAAAAAAAAAAAACAATTTCTGAAATGTTTGTCTGTTAGTTTGTTCCTGCTGCACTTTGAAACGGCTGGGATTTTAACGTGCCTTACACAAGCATATAATTGATGTTATAAGGAGTAATTTAGGCTACTTTTATTTTATAAAAAGAAATAGGATTTAGCACAAAAAAATACCGACATTCACGGTAACAAAAAAAGGTACCGACTTCCACGCGGCCCAAGTCGCGCACATAAGTTAGTTTATAAATACAATAAGTATTGTTACGTGCCCAGGTGGGACCGGTTTTTAGGGCAAGCTGTGAAGCCCTTCCCTATAGAATAGTACCGCACGTGTTTCAGGTTAAGCCATTTCAGTTTCTAACTAAAATTCTATTAGTTTAGATTCTATTGTTAAAGTTAATCTGTTATAACTGTGACATAATATTATTTTTTCTATCAATACGTAGGTGCCAAATTGACAGTTATCGCAATTAAATGAAGTTAAACAGAATTTACATAAACATAACATGACACCTGTAATTCCCGAAGGGTTAGGCAAAGGTGTACTACGTTTTAACCCATTGACTGCGGGAAAACAGATTTATCCATGATTTTATTTTAATTAAACAAACATTAAACACGATTTACCTTCGTAACCAAATTGTATAAATTAACATACATATATCTTTTTAACTGTTTCTCTCATCATTTCCGATAAAAAAACTGAGTCAACAGTGGTTCAGTCTATGGTTTTTTTATCAGCAATTTGTCTTCATAAATTCAAATAGTCGAATTGGGTAGGTATTTAATTACATAAAATATAGTGAACGTTATCGCTCTATGCTAATGAAGTAGGTATGTAGGACACATGAAATTATTATGTAGCTTAACATTGAATTTATTCTGTAAAATTAAGTTAAATATTTATCTAGCTTTTGCCCGCGACTTCGTCCACGTAAATGTTGGACCCCCGTTTCATCGCCTTAGTTAAGGGGTTAATTTTATTTTTTCGCGGGACGTCTTAACAGAATACCGTGGCCCCGGAACGCAAAGGGCAGCGGTAGTAACAGGGTGGATTATTAATCAGTGAAAGCCTGACATTCCCTTCCGCTCCACCCAGGGCGGAAGGACCTCATTTGATGATTTTACCACCCCAAAAAGAATGGGTTTATTTTGGGAAATCCGTTTTTAGCGAACGTCTATTACTATAATCTACCCCACTGCTAAATTATTTAGCCCGCCTAAATTATAAGTAGTCCGCGATTGTACTTTTTGTTGCTAAGAGTTAAAATAAATAGGTAATGTAAAAATTAGGAGAAATAAAACAAAATTTGACGTAGACTGGTTCACTTTTGCAGAACCAAATCCAATTAGTACTACCGCTCATTATATTAACAATTAGTAAAAAAATAATAGGCTCGCCCCCTATTACCACATGGGACTTTAACATAACTGGCGAAATGTGGGTGTCCTAATGGGTACACCTCTGCCTAACCCTTCGGCAATTACAGGTGGTGTGACGTTATGTTAGTAAAAAAATATCGGGTGTAAGGGACATCCCTCCGAAAACTTACAGGGTGCATTCAGCTCCTTATTTTGAATCGTATTCCACGGGAATTTTCCTCAGGAAAATTTCCATAACTTTTCCCGTTTTTTCAGTTAGTATTCCTTTATTTCAATGTAAAATTACATTATCTGTACGCAGCACTCCATTTATGTAAAAATTACGGCTAAAATCAAAAAACCAGCAATGGATGTTGAAATACTCGAAACAAACGACGCGCGAAATCAGCTGTTTACGTTCTGCCTAGCTACAGAGTTCATTGAATTCACCGCAAACTACCTACCCTTCCCAACCAGTAACAGACGCTCCTGTTAGAGTATTGCTTCGTTCCTATTGGTCGAATGGTCGGCGTTTGCACAAAATGCCTAATCTCAACAGTGTTGCCAACTTATTAGACCTCAATTTGTGAACAAAAATATTAGAACTATCTTGATGCACCCCATAATGCACCAGCCGGATTTTCGTAGCCCCGACAAAGAGCGCGTGAGGCCACTCGGGGACGATGTTGTCCTGGCCATCCGCGGCCGATTAAAAGTTTTATGCTGTAGTTTACGGTTTAAACTTATGAACTTCTTTATTGATAAACGTGAATCTTTTCGTGCACTTAATTTCTAAAGGAAAATCATTTCTCCCAAAAAAAATAACATGAGATTTAGTAAAGATTAAAATTTTTCTTATTTTGCACAACTTTTTGCACGAAATCACAATTTTTTCGTGCAAATAATTGGTAACACATTCCCGTAAAATCGTGCAATCGTGCAAAGCGCTGGCGCCGCGCCGGGCGGTCTCTTTGTGTCGCTTTGAGTTGTGCCGCGAGCGCATGTCGGTAGTTCGTTACTCGCGCAGTCTCAATGTGATATTACGCCGCGTCTTCATTACGTACCTACCTACGCATTTCGACTTATTTTTTTTGTTGTGGTGTTGTTTGTTATTAAGAAATGGCTACATTTAGTGCTCGTGAGTATGGAGAAATGATTATGTGCAACGGAGAAGCTCGGGGAAATGCTAGCGAAGTGCTCCGAATTTACGTTTCAAGGTAGGTATCCTGACCGTCGGCGTCTATCAGACTCCCAGATGATTACCAATGCCTATTACGGCGTGTTAGATAACCTACTATTGTTTCCTATTGTTCCCCACCGGGAAGGCGCTCACGCTGATGACCCGCTTGCACGCAGAGACCCTGCGCCGTGCCTATGTGTATGAACGCCTCGGTGGAGGTCACTTCGAGCCGTACCTTATTCGACCGGAGCGATTCTGAGGCATCTAGGATTTATTAACATTTATTTTTTATTTGACCACATAATGCAACTTGACGTGTTACGTGTAGGTACGTCACGCCGGTATCTGCTTTATGGCTCGCTCGTACTCTCTTCAACATGACGTACCTACGTACCTAACAAATAACATGGCGCGACCGGCGCGAGAGCGCTTGGCGGGGAGGGCGGCCGAAGGCTCGCTGCGCTTGCCGTTCGCTACGTGCGTTTTGCCACGAAAATGATACATTGCTTATAAGCTATTTAAACAAATCAGGTTTAGTGGATTCCCGTAAGGTTCCTGAAATAATTTCATGTACCGGTCATCTTAATATGGTTTATTGAATTCACCCTGTAAGTTTTCGGAGGGATGTCCCTTACACCCTGTATAATTAATTCAAAGTGTCTCGGTAAGGTCTTTACTTATTTAATTTTTTTTAACTTTATGCAACAAAAGTACAAAGGCGGACTTCATGCCTTAGGCATTCTATAACAGTCGACCAAAGGTGGTGAAGAGATAACATGGTAGGTACAAGGTATTGTACGTGAGTAAAACAATAAAATAAGCTTGACAACAAACAACAAACTTTGTGTAACCCGATTCTTAGGGCACATGATTGTAATTATCGACAATTGATCGACAACTCGTTAACGACTCGAGCGTCATCGCTCATGATTAGCGATTAACTAATTATACTCATGTTTGGTATTTATAGCAACCAGGAATTGAAGGAAGAGCCGTGAAGGGCTGGTTTAAATCGATTCGCGTGATTAAAAAAGTCAATTTCAATTAGTCTGCCTAACTTTTACCCGTCTATGTTGGGGTCGGCTTCCACTCTAACTGGATGCAGCTGAATACCAGTATTTTACATGGAGCGACTGCCTATCTGACCTTCACAACCCAGTTACTGGGTAACACGATATCCATGGAAGGGCTTGTTGTCAGACTTTCGGGCTTCTGACGACCCGTAACGATTGACAAAGATCCACGTATGACAGCTAAGACCAATGGCTGAACGTGCTTTCCGAAGCACGGAGGAGTCTCGGTGTGTAAAGATGGTCACCCATCCACAAACCAACTACGACCACTACTGAACTTGTTTTTCTTCTTTACAGTTTATATTTGAAGTTGATTCTTCCCGATGTTTATTTGATTTTTTTTGCGCTAGTTTATTTTTAAGTCTTTCTTCAAAAATAAAGGTTCTCAATTCGGCACAATTTTTGTTTCAGTGACCTCTGATCATCGCCCAATACGACCATTTTCTCCACAGTTTTTCCATTCTCATTTTCTCAAAAACATGTGTCGGTATAACCTTCAATAAATCACCGTTCGCGTTGTTTTAAACCTTAACTAGTACATCTACCAGAGATCGTGCATTCGTGTGTTCAGAGTTGCCAAACATTTAACTGGCATTTATGATAATTTATAGTTTCGCAACGTTGCAGACAGGCAATGAAGTCTCGTCTCGTGACTTGAAGTACCTTTGTACCTTACCTTTGTCATTCGGTATGTCCTTAGGTAGTGTATTGCTTAACTCTTTTGTGTGCAGACTGGTTTTGCTTGCGTCGCCCGGTACTCATCACATGTTGCTTAAAAAGAGTATTTTATTAAAACCTGGCTTTCTTTTGTAGTATTTTGTGAGATAGGTATTTCATCTGCCTCGTTGGTCTTGTGATCGCAAAGTGCGACTGCTGAGCATGGTCTTGGGTTCGATTGCTAGGTCGGACAAAGTGTTATTGGGTTTTTCCATCAGGATTTTTTCAGTAGCAGTGTGCAGCAGGTGTTATTGTGGTAGAAAAAGTATGGTGAAACCTACACTTACTTCAAAGCGACAGGTATAGTCTGTACCCATAACTATAGGCACGTACCTCGTAGATACAATACCTACCGCTTCTTGAACAAAACGATATCTTATTGTGGTGAGTGGTTATTGAGATAACCTTCCTCAGACACGCGGACAACTTATTCTAGGGACTTTACCTGATATCTTTTACATTTAATTTTCTGATTATCTATGATATCAGGGCATGTTATTGATCATCTATACTTTATACTACAAAGTATAGATTTTGTAATTTTTTTAGTTTTTCATGCCGCCATCTCATGAAACAGTACCATTCAGTTTCCGTTTACAAAGCGTAGCAGGGGGGGATGACAGAAGCGGCTACGCTATCAAGGATGTGACAGCAGGGGTTCTCAACCTTTTACAATAAGCACGCCTCCCCAATTATCTTCTAAGATCACAGGGTACTTACGCCTCCACTATAGCCTGTTAGGGAAACATTATAAGGAGCTGATGACGTGTGGTGTGTACGCAGATTTGAACGTCAACGATGTACTTGTTATAGGTCATTGCTATCTCAGAGTTGTTGGCATCAAACCATTTTTTCTATAATACTTTATAGGATTAGTGATATCAGAAATGTTATCAATATTAAAATATACAAATACAATACAAAATACAAAATAGTTTATTGTGCTAAATAGTAAGTACATTACATGTAAACGTGTTTGGAGCCCCATTTAAACAAACAATGCCTGTATTAGGAGGCTCCGCTCTTTCAACATCATTGTCATACACATAAATACTAACTCAGTTAATATTATAGTGTAGACCGTAGGGGTAAATATGCAATGTAAGTACATTTTTTATTTTTATTTTTAAATAACAGGTTTCCTCACGATGTTTTCCTTTACCGATGTCAATAATGTCCAAGATAGACTTATAATTTAACAAGCACTCTCTCCGCGACTCCGTTCGCGTGATTTAACTTACCGATCCCTAATTAAAAAAAATAAATAGCCTATAGCACTCAGTGATAACGTAGCTTCCAACGAATTTTCAAAATCGGTTCAGTAGATCCAGAAATTACCCCCTACAAACTCACAAACTTAACCTCTATATAATACTAGAAGGACAGAAGTATAGGTTTAGTCCCATCTCATCCCCTTCCCATCTCATCCCCCATGCTTTTACATTTACAAAAATTTCACACCTCTCGCTCCTGGCATAAATCTGTCAACGGTACAGTCATGAACAAAAAAAACTCAGGTTGTGAAATTAATATACATTCAAAATTAACAAATAAAATTATTTTACTTTAACTAAATATTTTTCTTGTTGCCGATGTAATAATTATATAAATACACTAAATTAAATAACAGAGGCCGTTGCCATAAACTCGTTAATCTACATCAATAAATGATTTAAAAAAATATATCACTGTAGAAAAAGAAGAATATAAAAATCCAAAATTAAAATTAATGATAAAGCGGGTCCCAAACAGACGCGGCCTGCGGTGGCGGCCTACCGTGAGCCGCGGCTGCAGCCTCTGCGGCGACTCACCACCGTGATCACGGTGGCGGCCTGCAGCATCATTAGCTGTGGTGTAGTGTTCTTTTTTTTCGCGGTACATGCGGCATACAACGCGGTACACGCGGCCTGTTGTAAAAATATACTACCGACCGCGTGGCACAAGGGGCGGGACATGCGGCCGCGGCCAACCGCTCGCAGGCCGCGTCATGACCGCGCGTGTTTAAAGACTCCCTTGCATTGCAACCGAATACAACTGACCGTCACTGCGGCCGCCACCGGAGGCTACTTCTGTGTAGGACCCGCTTAAATACATTTGTTATATTATATAATGTTGTAGGTATATTTGGTAGGTAAGAGTATTCTCATATATATCACCAAATACGCAACATATAATTTCATTCCGCTAGATAATAGGGATTAACTGACGCGCACGAAGTTGCGGGCGAAAGCTAGTATGTAATACAAATGTCGATATGACTGTACTTTAAACAATTGATTTATGCCAGAAGTGAGAGGTGTGAAATTTTTGTAAATGTAAAAGCATGGGGGATGAGATGGGAAGGGGATGAGATGGGACTAAACCGTATAATATAGATACACATAAGTATTAATCCGCCTTAAGCAAGCATGCTGATTAATGCTCATGCCTTCTCTGTATGAGAAGAGGCTATGGGACAATATTATGCTGGTATTATTATTCTATTCAGTATTATGAATATTTTATAGTAAAGTACCTAGGTACAGTTATTCTTATAACTGCTCTTTGGAACTTAGCGTGGCGCACTCCATTGGTCGGAAATCTAATGTACACTACAGTGTAATACAATTGACGACACATACATACATAAACTCTCGCCTTATTCCCTTGGGGGTAGGCAAAAACTACAGAACGCCACCTGCTACGATCCTAACATACTCCTTTCGTCTCATCTACGTTCATACATCTCGTCATACAAGCACGCCGGTTACGAGTACTCCGCACCTGACCTTTCTGAAGAACCTCACCAATAAGGTCAGTGTAGGTCTTCCTAGGGCGACCCCTCCCTGCGTTGCCACTTACCTCTGCCATATAAATACCTTTTGTCAATCGTCTTTCACTCATCCACTCAACATGACCGAATTATCTAAGCATACCCTTTTCTATCTTTGTCACTATATTCTCTTTTAATCCGAACGGTCCCTTAAAACCTCATTCCTCACAATTGACGAATTGATTGTTAATTCTGAAACGGCTTAACTATTGGCTAAAGTCATTATCCGATAGTTTTTGTGACATAAGTCATTGAAACTAATCAATTCAGCGGGTTTGGTTCCGCCATCATCGTCAGTGAGGTGTAATGAATTGATGTCAGCAGGTCAGCAATAGGTCTGGGTCATTTACTTAAAATTACAGTTGGTTACTTACAGCATACCTACGTAACATAACATCAAGCCTATAATCCCCGAAGAGTTAGGCAGAGGTGTACCCATTAGTACACCCACATTTCGCCAATTATGTTTGAGTCCCATGTAATAGGGGGCGAGCCTATCCTTAAACCTTCAACCGGACACAGATCCAGAGGCTGCTACAGAGAAATTCCTGATGAAAAAAGACCCAATAACATTTTACCTGACCTAAACATCGAACCCATGACCTCATGCTTAGCAATCGCGTTTTGCGACCACTAGACCAATTAGTTACTTATAGGTACTTAGAATTGACGCCAATTCTATTCTATCCTACTTCTCTTATAAACGTCAAAGTTGGTTAGGATTGAGATATGGGTGGATAGATAGATGGATAAAAGCATGAATAGAATAAGTCTTCATTTGCTTAAAATGTAGATACATAAGAATGAGTTGTTAAATTATATAAAAGGATGGATAGATATAGATGGTTGGGCAGGTCGATGGATAGATAGACGGATAGATGGAGGAATAGATGGATGTTTGTTACCCTTTCACGTTTAAAAAGTTGAACGGAATTAGCAGAATTTTGTTCTATAAGAATATTATACTGTCAAGTGGGACGATAAACAAATAAAAAATGTTTTGAGTTTTTAACGTACTTTATTGATCTTCATGTGTACAGTCAGCACTCATTCACATCAAATAAATACAACTTTCCATAAAAATAAGTTATTTAAAATTATCCATTAATTAAGTTATTAATTGTAACATAATTATTTTTCTCGACTAGCAACATTAAGTACCTAGCCCATTTTTATATATTTTATTTTTAACTTACATTTAGCCTTTTTTCATGATGTTTTTCGAATAATAAAAGATATATAGGATAGGATAAGTTTAGAAGGTAAAATAGCTTTTATATTGTAAAATTTAAGACACAGTTTTAAATGTTATAAGCTATAGTGTATTTAAATACCTACATAAGTATATATTTTTTTCTATCTTCGATTAAAACCTACATACAACAGTTCTTTGGTTAGATATTTCACATTACAAATACAAGGCACTATTGAGTTCAAATACTTAATTGTTTCAAAAATATTCATAAATATCTTAAGTATGACTAGGACGTGACTAAATTTTTTTTTCATTAGGTATTTAAATTAACAGCTATACCTAATTAAAGTAAAACTAAAAACTAGTCATTAATAGTCATTATTTAAGATTTATAACATTAAAATGCTTATTTTAAGTTAAATAAAAAATATTCGTAATTTTTTTTCGATGTTCCGATTTCGCATAAAATTATGCACAATGAATGGAAAGACATTGTGCTTACATTTATATTTATTTAAACAATAAATTCTTTAACTAACAAACCCCACAAACACGACATTTAAAAACGAATAACTTAACCATCGTAGAGAAAAATGAAATAAAAAAATGTCACGTATCCATAAAATATCTTAGTCTTAAAATTATTTAACAAAAAACAGAATTAAATAATTTTAAAAGTCTGTGTATTGTGTTGATACGCCAACGCCATCTAGTACGACGGGCCGGTAGTAATCCTTCATCTCACCCCAACCGCGCGGCGCTACGTTGAAGTTAGGTCCAGAAACGAGAGGCAATCGCGGGCTTTTAGGTGCAGCATACACATCATTAAGTTTTGTAGGTGCCATTGGGACTGGTAAATCAATGTTTTGTACAGTAATTGTGGGAGGGGAGATCGGGAAAGGCTCCATTTTGGGCCAGTTGCTGGAGTGTTTGAGCGCTGATTTCGGATAAGTTTTCTGGTTACGCAAACTAGATGGCGGGCGGTACGGAGTGTCGTGGTTCGCGACGGGCGTCGGGGTGGAGCACGCGTTCGATGTGTTTCGACCTGGAAATACAAAAAAATATAATTAAGTATCATAATTTTAATAAAACAGCTACGTACTAAAATACATTTCAAATAATTACAGTCACATCTGCACAAATGTGTTTTGTTAATTTAACAGACAAAACCCGATAATGTGGCATGCAGGTACTACTATTTAGGTTAAAACATGATGTAGAACCATTTTGTAGGTTGATGCTAAGAAAAGGTAAATAAACAAAACAGCTGCATACACAACCAAGTTGTCTGTGCATCTGTTTTGTATATTTATCCGTAATTCGCCATCTATCTTAAAACACTGCCCATAATGACTGCGTAGCTTCAATATTTTTAGGTTTCGCACCAAAGAGGACCCTATTACTAAAATTCCGTATCTGTCTGTCCGTCCGTCTGTCACAGGCCTGCATCTTTAGAACCATATTAAGTAGACACTTGTCACAGAACGTGTATTACTATGGCCGCTCGAAATTACGTGTTTTTTCTGGGTTTTTGCAGTCTTGTCATTTTACGGTAGTACGTTGCCCATCGTGTTGAAATCCGACTCTCTCTTAGCCGGGATCCTATAGCTTAGTAATTAATGGATCTAAACCTGATAAATCTTCATTGCCTGACTTTCATAACTGTCCTCTACTATGCTAGGCACTAGTTATAATAATTAACTTTCTGTACACTATAAATAATGCTCAAATACCCGAGGCCGAGCGTTCTGGCCGCCGACCAATCTGTCAATATCAGCTCCCGCCAGCCCGATTTATATCGCACGAGCGACAGATTATAATAATTACATATTTCATAACGACATGGCACACAACGTACAAAATAGTTACATTGAGACGAGAAAGATATAAAATGTAATTTACATGAATCTTGGATGTGATAACGATGTCTGAAGCGTTGGGTTTAGGGTTTGATTCATTTCATTATCAAAGTAATTCATTGATAAAAAAGTAATTAAAGATTTCAGGATATCTGGACACCAACAGAAATTAAGTATCTTAGCTATAAAATCTCTCGAACAAGTCACCTTTCAAACAAAAAACCTTAATCAAAATTTTAAGCCATTTGGGAGCTACGATGCCACAGCCAGAACACGTGAAATCTATCTTTACCCATAGGTATTTTGCCTCCTTGATTTTTAAAAACCTGAAGTACAGTACCATTACCTATAGTACTTAATTAGACTTTGAAAGTCAGAAAAGCCAATATCTACACATACCTCGTCCTTCATGCACCCACTTGACGGACCTCTTCTTCCTGTTGACGTACATGCTCTGACCTCTGCTCATGTGGTTGCTGGAGTCGCTCAAAGACTTGGAGATGGCTCTCGCCAGGTCCATCTGCTCCTTCACCGTCGGGTGGACTCCTGGCACGTAGAATGCTGATGAGGCAAATGTTTTCTCTGGAAAATAGAAAGTTGTGATTAGCGCCATCTGCTGGGTGACACTAAGAAGGAAATAGATGAGGAATTAATCGTATCGATCACGCTAAATCAGCTGTCTTAGATATTATTATATGTTTATATCTAGTAATCGTGATAAGTAGCGCTTACTTCTGCCAAAAGAAACCAACCCAAGCTATTTCATTAATTCAATTAATGATAGGTATCTAATTAATTGATTATGCCCAGTGTACTTTATTAATATCATCATCTACACTAATATTATAAAGAGGAAAAATTTGTATTTTTGTTTGTTTGTTTGTAATGGATAAACTCAAAAACTACTGGACTGATTTTAAAAATTCTTTTACCATTATAAAGCTACATTATCTGCGAGTAACACAGGCTATATTTTATTTTATTTTTGCGCGGACAATGTCGCGCAAATGTATAGAGTAATTTAAAATTATTCAGCGTTAAATGTACAAATTATTACAATTACTTCGAAAATAGTAAAGTTATTGACTTGAGTTGTTAACAGAACTAAAGCCACGCCCATGTTAACTCTGGAATCCCTAAAAAGCAAACAAAACCGACTGCGATCACTACACGTGGTGATTATAGCAATATCCTTACAAATTTTCAATAATAGGTAATTACTTAGTTTTCAAGCTTAAATTAAAAATACTATTGGTGAGGTTCTTCAGAAACCGGCGTGCTTTTATGACGAGATGTAAGAACGTGGCCGAGGCGAAAGGAGTATGTAAGGATCGTAGCAGGTGGCGTTCTGTTTCTGCCTTACCCCCATTGGGAAATGAGTGAGTTTATGTCATGTATGTATGTACATAATAATACCAATCCATCGAAAGGCTCATAATATTGAGCATCAAACGTGGAAAAGCTGTTGTAATTATTATTTAACTCGATAGATGGCGTTAGTAACTCTGTGTGTTCCGTATAGTGGAGAACTAATAATAGGCATTAGAATAGGTCACTCTACTATCTGTCCGAGAATAAGTTCTCTCAGGTGAGTGGGTAGCATTCAACAGTACTAGTGTAGCTGTGAAAACAAATGAAATCTCTCTCTTTACTGTATTTAGTAATTTCTGGAAGAGAGGTTAGGAATATTACCTGAACCAATATTGAGGAATACCTTATTGTGAGGAATTCATAATAATAAATTTGTATTTAACTGTGAAGGCTTGTGATTAGCAATTTAGTTTTATATTTTGTTATTAATCTGTAAGCTTTCCCAAAATAAAATAAAATAAAAAAAGGATCTAGTCGTCCTGATAGGTACTCTGAAAGTCTGATCATTGTGAAATCATCACGAAAAGTTAAGTCAATGTCAAGAATGGACAAAAAACTTCATTAATACGGAAGAATTCATTAAACTATGGGTAAATATGTTGTGCAGAACTCGAGTACAGCTGAACCGATTCGGCCGATTCTTTTTTGTTGTGCTCATAATTTTCCGGGCAAGTTTTGTATTTCATAATTATTTTTGGAAAATCCACCTTAAAAATCAGAACTAGCACCCGAGGGAAGCCGGGACGGTTCGCTAGTTAAGAATATTTTCGCTTGACACGTTCTTAGCACGATCACTTCTAAAATCAGCTCTAGATTTGAATCTTCAAACTACCGCAAATAACAGCTTCTTAGTAACATAATCTAGATCGTATTTCTAGCCAAAATCTTCGTAAACGTAATGACTAAATCCATTTAAGCATCAGAAAACTTCTGACTCAGCATGCCAGTGACGCAAATCATGCATAATATTACCAAAAACAGTTGGCAAACGCGCATCAATGGTGAACAATAGCACATAGCCACGTCTGTATCCCGGAATAGCTCATTGGGTAGGGTTGCCTCTCCACGATACTACATTTAATTATTTATATTATTTGCATTAGAACATGGTATTAACAGGTGTTCAGATAATATGGTGCTACATGTTTTGCTAGAAATAAATTGCATACAAACTTATAGTTATGATTTCTAATAATGAACGTATATTTGGATATAAATTCTTGTAAAGAGTAAACATTTTGTTCATTTTGCCTACTCAGGCTACTTCTTATTCTGCGATTATCTTACAAACAAACAAACTTTCCCTCTTTAAATTGTTAGTATTCAACAATATTCACGAAGAGAACTAATTCGACAATAATAAAATATGTAGGTATTAATAAAAAATATGGTCTAGAATTTAGACAATATTTTTTTGTCTATTTATATTTTTAGTATTACATCTAGACTCTAGATATACTTGATAAAATTACACTCACAAAAGTATAACATGGTTTGTTTATTTTTGAGATTTGGCATAGTAATAGCAACCCTATAATTCCAGCTCCAAACTTTATGAAACAAACATGGAGGTAGCCGCTGACATTTAACATCTGTGGTCTCGCGGGGAAACTACCTAATCGTGAGTTTATTTATTGTTTAATTTTTAGAAGCCTTTGCCTCACTCTAGTTTCTCCTGTATCGTGGGTGCATTTATGAACATATAAACTCACATACATACACATAGTTCAACCACTGCGTGTAACATCACTTGTAACATCTTGAACATTTACTTGTAACAAGTATCGAGCCGGTCTAGGGACCGAACATTGAGAACGACATCCGACATTCTGTTACAACTTGCCCTAGGCATTCCCCACATATTCCCCTAGAGAGAAACGCAAGGAACACTGCGCGCCACCGTTACAAGCCTACATCTGGTCGAATGACGAACTTCCCCAAGTTTACCACCCGCAGGCTTCTCTTAGCGATGGCCGGAGATCATTGAGCACTTACCAACTGATACTGCAATGCTTTTAACCTAAGTCTCTCTGGCAAAGCACGGTAGCATACTGGACTATATTAAATGATCACTGCAGTTCTAATGAATCAATCTGTTAATTCATTCATTCAGTGCGGTTAACCGACACGACACTAATTACAATAAACAACAGCGATGATCTTTTATTTAATGAGAACTGCTGTGTGTCATACTAGTCTATTCGTTATGTTTGTGGACTTGTCATTACCTGCCGGATGCGACTGTATCTACTATTATAAACGCGAAAGTTAGTGTGGACGGATGGGTGGATGTTTTTTCTCTTCGGGCTATTGCATAGACAGCTATATCTTAGACATCACTGACATCGTTCCGTGCCTCGGAAAACACGTTAAGCTGTTGGTCCCGGCTGTCATACGTGGATCTGTGATAGTCGTTACGGGTCGTCAGAAGCTTGAAAGTCTGACAACCAGTCTTACCAAGAGGTATCGTATTGCCCAGTGACTGGGTTGTGGAGGTCAGATAGACAGTCGCTCCATGTACTGGTATTCAGCTGCATCCGGTTAGACTGGAAGCCGACCCCACACAGTTGGGGCAAGGCTAGGCAGATGATGGACTATTGCATAGCATAGTTTTTATGTCTTATCTGATTAGGTATGTCGTGAGCAGAAGCTAGTTTTATTTCTTACTACTGTTACATAAGTGCAAAAGTTTAGATGGATGTTTGTTCCTGAATCACGGCAGAACGGCCAATTTTGCCACAGAGATTGATTATTTCGGAAGGTAGTAAATAATTTAAGATTTTACTGTTCATCGCATCATTCGATATTTCATTGTCAAATATCGTTCCCTCGTATTGTATATTTTTCCTTTTACTAAGGTTAGTCTTTCCTTGATTTGATCTACCTCAATAATTTTACTAAATATGTCGTGGTGGCCCAGTGGTTACGGCGCCCGCCTCTCATGCTTGAGGTTGTGTGTTCAAATCCGGGCAAGTACCAATGTGAATTTTTCAAGTCATTCACTTTCTAAAGCTTATCTTAGACATCATTTTGTTTTGTTTTCCTTCACCAATGTTAGTACATTGGTGAAGGAAAACAAAACAAAACAAACTACTTATTACTGTTCCACCCAAACCATGTCAGAGGCCGTTGAGGCGGTTTAGAAACTCTGACACTTGTTTTTGTAGGGTCGTAAGACCTTTCTGGGCCCACACGATAAAGAAAGAAAGATTTTACTAAATAAATATCACTTACCAAACTTGCGATCCTTCTTGATAATATGCTCTTCAGCATCAGGCGCTGGCGTGAAGATCTTGTTCAGGTCGACCTCCTTATCTCCAACTAAGATTGGCTTGTTCTCCATGTCCTCCTGGAATACCAGGCGTGACGTTAGTATTGTGGTGATACCATCAGGTTTGTGGTGATTGGTCATTATTGTCATCTGTTTGAACCTTCGTTCAATATAAATCTCAGCTCAGCAAACAATTTGCCATTTAAATTAGAGCTTTAAATCGTGTGCCTTATAGTATGTTTTTTAATAAGATAAAAAGGTGACGATTCGCGGACGGCGTGTTGGAGCTGTCATAATGAGCTACGACCAATATGAAACAAGACACAATAACAAATACAATTGTAATATGTTGTTATATTTGTTCATAAATTACAAAAAATAAGGTAAAAGAAGAGTGTGATAAAAACTAAAAGAAATAATGGGGGACATTTTACAAAATGAAAGCGTATGTACTGATATTTTTGGGTACCTAAGTATTATTATGATAGGTGTAAAAAGACACTTAATATCAAAGCCTAAACTTGGATATTGATCCCATCATTATGTTTAATTTTGTATCTGGACCATACTTGGGAAACAAGTGTTTACAGAGATATTGAAGGTAGATCTAAATTCCAACATTTCTTTTACGTTTTTTCTACAAATTAAACTTAGAATTTAATGCATGCTATATGTTCCCATTACTGCGATCATTTTTTCTTTCCATTATCTTTTCGGAAATATTGATGGTCAAGCTCTATTTTGTTTGTACGTTTTGTTTTTACAAAAACTAGCTAAACAAACTAACTGTTAAAACGAAACTTTAAATACCCCGACGACCCCTGTACTGTTGCATGCTTCTATAAGCACATTTTTTGCGTGCTTTCATAAACAGTGATTTTTCACGCCAAAAATTAAAGTCGTATCTCAGAAAATTTTCGCTCAATTTTATTTAGTTTGATGGGTATTCTTAACAACTATATGAAGTGTCTTTTTACAACCCCTATTACAAGGTCATTGGTAATGTCAATAAAATCTTTTAACCTTGATTATGAGAGTGTAGTAGATGTGCTTGTGTTTGATTCCCATTATTCCTCAAAGAAAGATCAAAATAAAACAAGACCAAGAATTTGATGACGTAAATAGTTGGAGAAAACTGTTTGAAAGAAAAAAATGTTCAAACGAAGTATCTAAAGCTTATCTACGTTCTAGCAGTATAATACATAGCTTTTAATACATAGAGTTTGTATCAAAATATACCTGGCTTAATAGTAAATAGTCAATTATCATTTTGAATAAAAATATAGTAAGAAATTTCTTGGATTTCGTTTGTAAGCTGTACTTTTTAAAGTTCCATACCCAAAGGGTAGAAATAGAGCCTTAATATTGCTCTCCCTCATCCGTCTGGCAGTCACAGGATTATATCTCTTAAACCGTAATAGGTAGACACATGAAATTTTCACAGAGTGAGTAGAATATTACTATGGCTGCTATAACAAGAAATGATAAAAGTAAAATAAAGATAGAATTAATTTACACAAGAAACTTGTTATTTTCGAAGTTTATTGCTCAATTTTAAATAATATTCTTCATGTGTCAGTCCGACTCGCTCTTGGACGTTTTTTCAAAACGAAAACCTTTTAATAAGTAGTATTAACACTCCAATGTTGCCACCCTCAAACCACTAAGTCCCCACGCATAAACAAATAGCTACTATTTCCGGACTGAGGTCACACATGTTTGATATTTCCCGAAGATGAGATAAGAAAATAAAAATATATAACACATCATCGTCCTTGAGGGCTGCGCGATGGCGTAGAGAACATTACTCATTACTCAACAACATTTCGTTTTGGCTCTTGACTCTGTGCTGCGTTTGCGACTCGAAGCGCGCGACTCTCCAACTTTTAGACAGAAAGTACGTATGTCGCGTTGCGTTGATGCTAGACTAATGGTAAACGACAGATGTGATAATGATATTTGATTTTATCTAGTAATTTATATAATCATCATCTCTCTTTTTTTTCTTCTTTGCAGTGCATGTTCAAATACTGAAGGTAGGTCGTCAGTTCGGAAAACTTAAATCTGTCCTTTGCGAGGCGGAAGTCAATAATCATCATTACTCAACTTTGTTAAAGTCGGCTTCTAGTCTAACCAAATACAGCTAAATACCACTATTTTAAATGGAGCAACTGCCTATCAAATTCAAACTTTATTGCACTCTTAAAGTAAGAGTTACTACATTGGAAGAGACATGGCTAAACTATTAAAAGCACCTCCACAGCCCAGTTACTGGGTAACATGGCACCTCTGGGTAATACTGGTTGATAATGACACTATTGTATTAAGAAATAAAATGAAAACAAGTCTAAGTAAAATTGGTAGAATATTTTTTGGTGTGTTTTAAAAACAGGCCAAGAAGTCCTTTTAAAAAGAAATAAACTAAAACCGCAGTTTAAATATAAATATTTTATAGGTTTATTGACATTCAAAAAGCTGTTATCTTAAAATGATAATTGACTATTTCACCAGATAGTAAAATTATAATAGTTAAACTTAATGATGGAATATTAACATCGAAAACAGAAAATTTAAATTATTATAAACACAAACAGATAAAGCGAAAGCAGAATAATAAATAAACATTATTAATAAATAAACAAAAAACATGAGTTAGTCAAAAATAGAGTTAAAATTTCAAAAAAATGCAGTTATAATGTTTTTCCTAAAAAAATGGCTTCAAAACCAGCCAGTATGTTTATAGTTTTTGAATGAGTATGGTGTTTATTTACACTGGTAACATTTGAACTAAAGTGTGTTTGATTTTGGGTATATTTAGGAATGTCTTACAGTGAGACAGTCCAGCGGCTCCAATAACTCAGGGTCTCGGGAGTAGTCGCCATCGTTCTGTGTGATTAGCATATTTATATCTATTAATTTATTGTAAGTTTGAACAAGCAAATGGTCTTTATAATCTATCGTTTATCATTGTATGTAACGAACTCTTTGATTATTGTTTTTTTTATTAATGTTTTTTTTTAACGTTCGAAGTTTGCTTTTTTGGTTTTTTCTTGCTTTTAATGTCATATTTATTTCTATGTAATCATTCGGTGTAATATTTTCCTTTTGCCATTGTGTTGGTTTATAAAAATAATTCCGTGTTACATTTTCCTTTTGCTATTGTGTTGGTTTCGTTTTTTAGAGCTTTATTTCACTGCAAGCAACAACAGTTTACAGTCAACTCATCGCCTAAAATCATTTTTATTCAAGTGTTTTCCCTTTCTTTTATTTTATTTTTTGTTTTAATTCATGTTTTTATTGCTTTACTTTTTTTTTATTTAGGTATTTTTTTTTTAAATCATTACTGCATTTTTATTTAGTTGCGTGAATTCTGTAAAATTATAGGTTTCAGGCTAGGTTTGTAGAACAAATATTTAATTATTTAAAATTCTTCATGGCTCAAAAGTAGGTTCTTTGTTATACTTTCAGTTAGAGCAAAGTATTTCTAGAAATAAATTGTATTGTAAATGTAGATAGGTATGTAACGAACGCGAAAATCATGCCAACTATCTCTCTTATGTGCTCAGTTATTTCAACTACATATGAAAGAAGACAGACAGACAGAACGTTTTACTGTATTTTTTTAAAGTTTTAGTTTGATTTATAGTTCATATCTTAATAACACTTAGTCTTAAAAACACAGGTGTTTAAACTTTAGTACTAGGTAAAATTGTTTTTGTAGCGTTAAGAATCCGGTGTTTTGGTCTCTAAACTAGTAATGACAGCTTTTAACCGTGACTTCGTATGTAGTATAAGATTCTTAAAAAAATACGTCAAATATTTGCTAGTAAATACAGTCTATAGCAGTCAGGGATAACGTAGCTTTAGTTATGGAGATTAGCGCATTTAAACAAACAACCAAAATCTTCAGCTTAATTAATAGATAAAATTATTTTACAATGTCTAGACAAAGTCCATTTCAATGAATTTACAAAAGCAAAAAAGACTTATTTAATCCAAATTCTACTATAATATTTTTTACTACCGTATTTTTAATAATTAAAAAAAAGTTTAATCTTATTTTAACTAAGCATCAGCACCAGAATTGTCTTTAAAAATTTAATAATAAATAAGAAAAGTACCGTACCACAAAAATACACCATTTATTATTTTTTATAAGCCAATTTTACACTTATTAACACTAGCAGTAAAGTATAAACTCGATTGGTTAGACATTTTGACGTTTTGCAGTTTAACGTGACTGAATTCAGGGTTGGCACTTGTCCAAATTGCTCTGGCAACTAGAACTGCCATGAAAATTTATAATAGACTGATTTTCACAAAGAATCGAGGCCAATGATTTTATAAAGAGTTAGAATAATCGTTTAATGATTAGTTTAAAGTTTTGTGTTATTTTTACAAGGTTCCTAAACAAACCGGCTGCCTTGTTGGTCTTGTGGTCGCAAAGTCCGAGTGCTGAGCATGAGGTCTTGGGTTTGATTCCCAGGTCGGGCAAAGTGTTATTGAGTTTTTCCATTAGGAATTTCTCAGTGCCTCAGAGTCTGGATTTGTGCCCGATTGATGGCAATAGGCTCGCCCCCTATTACATTGTACTTAAACATAACTGGCGAAATGTAGGTGTACTAATGGGTACATCCCTGTCTAACCCTTCGGGGATTACAGGCGTGAAATTATGTTATTTAACATTTTGTGGATTTTAGATATTGATACGTTTCCTAATTTATTATTACGGAAGGCATTCAATATTCAGTTTTGTTTTTCAGCAATGTTTTGTATATTTCATTAGACCTTGACTTCTCCATTTACAACCGAAAAACAAGAAGTTCTAAAATTCAAATGTTGTTTTCTTTTACAATCTTTACATAAATAACACAAAGTCGCTTCCCGCCGTCTGTGCGCGTAAATCTTTTAAACTACGCAACGGATTTTAATGCAGTTTTCATCAATAGATAGACTGATTCAAGAGGAAGATTTATGTATCTACATTGCATTCGTGCGACGCCGGGGCGGGTCCCTAGTCATCAATATTATAATTCATTCAGCACTTTCAACACAGCAGATCAAAACTTACTACGTCAAAAACGACCTTGAAAATAAAAAACATGAAGAAAAAATTGTCTTCCTGTAATAACAATAAATTACTTTAAAACATTAAAGAAAGCAATTTGACATGAAAAATCATTTAAACTCACACAACACAAATTGATCCGTTATTCAAATTCACTTTTCACATACGTTTTTCATTAATTTTCACTAATTATTTGTATTACTCGCACAATTTATTTATAGTTAATTAAAATGGTAAAACACCAATTACATTAATTAACATAGATATATAAAAAAAGGAAAGGTTTTATTTATATTGACACTTTTGTTGTATACAATATAAGACTCTGTAGATACTTGGACACTACAGTGTTCATGTAAATATGTCTGTCTTGTAATCACAACCGAACAGTTGTATGTAATAAATAAAGACACGACAATGTCACGTCAACCGTATTATATTTCTGAATGACAATTATTATAATAATTTTGGCAACCCTTACTGTTAAGGCGCTGTCATTTTAATATCGGTCATTTATTATGCTTAAAATGTTAATGTAAGACGATTTGACTTTTTAAACTGTTTTATAGCAAGATAGAGAAGTACCATAAAATAGTGTAACACTCTATCAGCGAAAGAACTTTTGTTATTGGACCAGGGGACTTAGACAAAACGATAACGAAGTTAGAAAAGACTACAATGTATGGGATTGACATTAGCCGTGTTGAGTCACGTGGTCGATCGACGAAGCGATGACCACATGAAAGACTAAAATGTATGGGATTGACATAAGCCGCGTTAAGTCACGTGGTCAATCGACGAAGCGATGACCACATGAAAGACTAAAATGTATGGGATTGACATAAGCCGCGTTAAGTCACGTGGTCAATCGACGAAGCGATGGTACTTTGTCTAAACCCCCAATACTTCCAGAGATTACCACTTACAAACAAACAAAAAACTAACAAAATTTATTTCTAATTAATAGAATTTTCTAAAGAATATTCATTTATTTGCTCGGATTGTAGATATTTACAATAAGGTTGTAACAGTATTATTAAGAATCTACCATTTTTTTTCATTTTTTTACATTTTACCATTTTTTTTTATTAATATTTGTATAGACATTCGAGCTTGTACAGTTAACTTTTGTTTTTTTACAAACAGTAGTTAATAAATCACGGCCTACATCACTACATTATCCGCATGTTTTCATCCCAAACCCTTTGAAGTCTCAACAAATAAAATTCAAAACATCTTTAACAAAAACCAGACACCCATAAACTGTCTTTAAACGTTCAGTTTTAACTAAAGTCACACTAACACAGTCTTTTAACTGCGCCTGCGCCGGTGATGTGTATATGGGCCCTAAATAACGCGGAGGCCAAGACCAGAGGTGCAGAGTGACACGGGTTCGATGCCCGGCTGAAATAAATTCGGATCACGGTTATTTGTGACTGTTCCTATCTTCTGTTAGCTTTTTAATAGTGTTTTTTTATTTCGGTTATTGTTTCTAAAAAACATAGGGATAAGATGGCTATTGGTGATTGGAAAAATTGTTATTCGACTTTAAAAAAAAATCAACAGATGTTTTATTTTCGTGCAATCATTTAAAAACAAAGAGACTCTTTAGTGAGGAAACCTGGACTTGATAATCAAATAAAGTAAGCTCGATGATCGATTATTATACTTGGGACTTTTCTGTAAATGCACACAATAATATTCCTTTTAAAGATGTAGACCTGGCAACGCTCTAGCTACTCTTGAATCTCAATCCTTTACCCGTACCGTGATTAAATGTACGTTTTTTTTATATTTTCAGTAACTGAATCTAAAAATATGAATATAAGGTCGTTGTTCGTATGAGTTGGGTCAAGTGGATTAGTTTTAATATCGTATGATTCGGCCTTTTTGAAGGCAAGAGTACGGTTTGTGCTGCAAAGAATGTTGGCATTCATTGATGTATTATTTTTATGAGCATTATTTATAGATGTTTAGAGGACATCATAGCAAAACGAGTGTTTGCAGTCATTTTATTTTAATATCGACTTGAGTTTGGTCTTAAAAAAATAATTATAGACTTTTTATAAAATGAAAAAGTAATTAAGACTTATACATTTTCTATCAAGCCAATTCTTCTAAAAAACAGATTATTATGTAACTTTTTTATTATATTAAATTTTTATATGTTTTTAAGTCTGTAAATATTTTACTTAAAAATGTGTCTCATAGGTAGGTACTTAATCTGTATTTTTTAGAAGATATGGCTTGGTAGGAAAATTACTTACTTATCAACTTTTGTGCGGTGCTATTTTTTTAAATTCCTCTGTGAAATATTGAGTGCTCATTGCGTTTTTCCATTTTTTCACATCGCTCACTCATAAGTGTAAATGCAGAATAGATAAAATTATGTAAATTGAAAGTGTGTTGTGTACACATAATAAACTATCTCCCAACTCATTGTGTTTATTTTTCAAAGCGTTTGATTTGAGGTGACATAGGTTAATTGATTTTCAACATATTTTTCAGCACGACTAACAATTGAAGAATGACCAGGTAGGTACTTACAGAAGCGGTTACAAGAGTAGCAATCTTACAAAGCAATAGATTGTACAATCATATTTAACTGTCATTGTAAATGTAGTACTTATAGTGTTTTTTATTTGAAGGTCGTCTTCATATTCATACAATCGTATTGTAATACAAAACTGGCTTCTGTCTGCGCGCTTCTCTTAGGGGGTGAATTTTGGAGAATCCTTTTTTATCGAATGCCTACGTCATACAAAGAACACATCCTCCAAGTTTCAGGTCTCTACGATCAGCGGTTTAAGTTGTGCGTTGATCTGTCAGACGTCAGTCAGTCATTCAGGACAAAGCATAGTAGACGTATATTATTATATATAAAATAAAGAAGATTATTTTAATTAAATGTAATACGATTATTTTTAAACAGAAAAATGGGTTTTCTTCCCCATTAATCTCCATACGAAACTCCCTTTTGTAAGTTGCAACTAGATTCAATTCTTTTTACCACATTCAAAAGTGCCTTTAATGGCATTTTTAAAGTAAAGAAACTTGATCGTGTATTGCCCCTGCTGCCAGCTGCTATTATATTTAGCGGCAAACATGTGGAAACTAATATAGGTTAATCTGTTTGTCTGTCCGTCTTCAAATAGTCTCCTCTAGCGCTTTCAACAGTTTCGTAACGTTTGTTTTATATTGTGACCAGTTTTTGTTCGTTTACAAATTAATCAGTGTCCGATGCACACTCGGCGTAAGATGTGTTTACTTTATGTTAAATGTGGCACTTAGAAATAATTTTACAACTATCATTTTTGTTTTTCTTTGCCGCGAAATTGTGAAATATTTTTAAACATTACGGCAAAAGAAAAATTCTGTCAGTAACGTTTATATTTTTAAGTTTTTAAATATTTTAAATGTTTTTAACTAAATCTCATTAGTAGCACTTACCCAGTCACGGGTCAATGCACCTTTTTGGCAAAAGATAACTGTCGTCTACCTTGAATATAGTTTTAAAGACTTTTTTAATCATAACAAAACATTTTTCTCGTTTTTTTCTTTAAATTACAAAGTGATTTCGCGTTTTTTGTTAAAATTTATAAAAATGTATATTTTTTTTTTCTTGGACTTTTTTTTTATTTGTAAAGTAAGTTAGTGACGTCAGTAATCTATCTACTGAAAAAAATAAACAATATAAAATAAATAAATAAATAATAGAAATAATAAGGAAACTGGATACAAAATTGTGAAACATTATTGTTCTTTTCAAAAATTATGGATGTCCATGAAAGTAAAATATAGATTTTTATTTGTATAAAACAGTTAACGACAAAAGTTATCAGATAAATATTCTATATGATTTATTCTGATTTATTGATATTTTATGAACGTTAAAATTGTGGAAAGTTTTGACTATTGAATGTTCAATAAATACGTCAACAAAAGCTAATAAAATGCGCAAAATTGTTAGCAGCTCAGCCTTGACCAAAAAGCTACCACTGAGTTTTTTATGGATTCTAAGATGTTTCATCATATTTCTATGAAAAGGTTGACTCAAGACTGATTCAGAATATTTATCAGTAGGTAAGTACTAATTACAATAACAAAGATGTGTCTGGCGTCTTCTTAGAAAAGAAACACTAAGTACATAATACCAAGTAAATACTAAGAAATCCTTTCATATTAGACTTTCCAACATTCTTAATGTGGGTAGATAAACCATCTTCATATAAAAAGGAAATTAAACTCAAGACATTTACACAATTCTGTCTCCAGCAACAAGTACAGTTAGCGTCATAAATGTTTACACTTTTTCTTTTTTTCCCGATTAATAAAATTTAAAAACTTTTAAAAATCATTAAATTACCAAGTAGGTATGTACAATTTGTAAAAGAGAAAAGGGAAGCTTATATTGCTAAGAATCATTATTGCCAGCCTTTTGGGCACTTGTGCCATTGACAGCGACACGGACAAGATTTTTCATGCTCTGTGAGTTTCCCCTCTTTCTCATAATTTAGTTTTAGCCTCAAACATTGACAACGCTAAACCACAATAAAATAAATAAATAATTCAATAAAACTATTACTCAATATACGTGTCCACCCCAATACGCGTGTGTTAGAAGCACCAACGACTAATCGGACAAGAGACGACTTACCCAACTTACAGGGAACAACTTATAACTGAGGTTCGTTAGGAACTCCTTCTTCTGAGGGTCGTACATGTCCGAAGGTTTGAAGCCCCTCTTCGTGATGAGGGTGCTGTTGACGCTCGAGGAACTCTTGGTGTCATCAAAGCTGTCCCTATGGACGATCCTGTCGTTGATCTTGTGGATACTCGACATTTTGTTTGAAGAGAACTGACTCTCGCTAATCGTCATCATTTTGTCAAAGTTTTTCGTTACACTTCACTTCACACTTATTTTTTCTGGTTACCACGTGCTTCTAGAAAGAATATGATATTAGTGACGTTGAGTGTACTTTTCGAAATAAAGTAGTGGTCGGTAAAAGCGTGTTTTTATTATGACGCGACGTGTGTATCAATGGACAGCTAGTGACTGAATGCTGCGCAGGAGTTGAAATAGGTAAAACTCGTAGCGTCGCTACGTGAGCTACGTCGGTGCTACGACACTTTTGGGTAATTTTTTTACTTATACCTATTAGTAGAGAAAACAATGTGATGTTACATTAAAATGGCGTTGTTAGTGTGTGATGATAGGTAATGTTTTATGATTCATAAATTATGAACCTACAGTTTACAATCTTGCTCTATAATATAATGCAGAAAATATTTATTATCACCAGCCCCAGTAAATTAGGATAGCAACACAGATTTCTTTGGTAATGACGGTATTAACATAAAATATTAATTAATTAAATAACGCAATAATATCGTGTCATAATAATGATTCGTTTTCATAATTTATTTTCTCACAGTTTTCGCAGTGCACTTCTTGCATTCAAGTGTTTTAAGAAGTTTTTTTTTGTTTTAAGAAGAACTTAATTATGTTGTTTTGGATTGGACTTAAAGATTTTTTTTTGTTTTACTAAAATCGCTAAATTGTGGAAGCTTTTAAATATCAAATTTAAGCAGCATTGTATTTATATTAACTTGATCTTAGACTGGAAGATTTCTGAATTATAAAAAAATTATAATGCTGAAATATTTTTGGCGATATTCAGCAAAAATTAGATTTTTGGAAAGAGTTAGTATTAAAAGCGAAAGGTCTTTCATTCATTCATTGACTCTTGACACAAAATCTCGAAAATGACTAAACCTATGAAGCTAAAATTTGGCAGGTAGGTAGTGTAAGTAGGAGACGTCAACTAAGAACGAATTTTGCGATATAGCGATAGATAATTAAGGGGGTCTTTGACTTAAACGCAGATGAAGTCACTGGCAAAAGCTAGAATTTATGTAAATCTCCATGTCATGTAGTTCTCTCTTTAAAAATAATGTGTAGGAATATTTTATTTTAACTTTAAAATAAAGTTTCTGAACGAAGCCTAGACAGAATGACATGGATGACTGTGTGCGAGAGGGAGGACAATACGAATAATATAAGAATCTCTTTGAAGATTCAAGCGTTTCATTTCGATCTCAACTCAATTCCTACATAATTACATATACTTTATATTTTTTATAATAGGTACCACTCAAAATCTTCTACATTTTAATCCATCCTAAGATATAAATCATGTACAACATGCTATGAATCTATCAAACTATTTATAAGAGTACACCAGATGTTTAATGGCTAGTCTAAGATGAAGCAGTCGATCTAACAAAGTGTTCTGGTTTGATTTACTTCAGCTATGACCTGGAAAAGCTCTCGCTATTTTTATATGAATGTGATTTTTAAACTCAGCGCGTCACTTGGCTCACTTCAAAGAGTTAGTGCACTTTGATTTGAAACGTTGTTCAGTTTAAGATTAAATAAATATTATAGCTTAAGATTTTAAGTGTATATTGGAGTGGGCAATAAATCTGTAAGGCTGATGTGGGATTGGACGGGAATACTTCATGATAGTCGAGCTAGAGTCGTCATGCAGTGGGTGCTGGAAGACGGGCGTTGTCCTCGAGGCAGGTCTAGGAAACGCTGGCGTGATGACTTTGAGATGTTTAAGTGAGATTAATCAGAGAAGGAAACACATAGGGAAGAGTTGAATGTTATGGGGGAAACTTTTGCTTAGCAGTCGGATATTACAGGTTGGACATAAAAAGTAGATAAGTAGGTTCATCTTAGTTGATACGAATACAATATTTGAAGAAAACAAATGATTCCCAACTTTGAAGGTGCTTTATGTTAACAGTCCTTTAAGACTATCTATTCTTTTATTATCTGCCAAACTTTTCCATTTTCTGTCAAATCAGATGCAGCTGAAGACGGGTATTTTACACTGCTCAAGGTTAATTTAATGGCGTTGTTCAAAATATATCATAGATTTATCCACTGGTAAAATATGCGTGTACCTATGGATACACCTCTGCTTAACCCTTCGGGGATTACAGGCGTGATGTTATGTTTTATCCACTGTAGCAACTAGCAATGTTCTAGAATTCCAGCCCAAAGAAAACAAGTATCAAGGTTTTAAGCATGAAAATACAAACGATTCATCATTCCATCAATGCAACGCAACCACCTCGCAGCGAGATCTAAACACACAACCCACCTTTTATCCAGGCCAAACTCGACAACAGCACTCACAAGCTCTCGTGTCATTAACATAAGGTTCAATTTCGTCTGCACAATAGTTTGACGTAAGTAAATGTAGAGTGTGATGTACAGAAATAATTTTGTGAAAAAATTTCAGTTGCTGGCCGCGTCGGAGATGTTTTTCAGCACTGTTTACGACTACAGCTGAATGTATTTGTAATTGTTTTTCAATTCCTTGTTTCTTGGAAAAACGTCGCCATTTTTTATTTAACCTTTGTTGTTCCACTGCTTGGCAATAGTCTTCCTTTATCCTCCTTAACCGCTTAAAGCCCGGCTGTCGTACCGGTATGACAGAACAATAGATGATCAATTATTGTGCCTCATTACGTGGGACTTGAGTACTTGAATAAGTGTAGACCAATTAGGTAGTTAACACCAAACATTTCAAGGCAGAATTTCTCTAAAGAAACACTTCATTTTAGCCCGGAAAATCCGATGGATTTTCAATTGTAAAATTTGATTTTTATTTGCTAACATATTAATAAATAGTTAGTCAATTGACATAACATAACATAACATCACGCCTGTAATCCCCGAAGGGTTAGGCAGAGGTGTACCCATTAGTACACCCACATTTCGCCAGTTATGTTTTTTTAGTCCCATGTAATAGGGGGCGAGCCTATTGCCATCAACCGGGCACAAATCCAGACTCCGAGGCTGCTACTGAGTAATTAGTCAAAGTGACGTCACAGCTATTTTATACCATACAAAATCTATGGGAGAATCGTGTTTTGACAGGTCATAAGAAGTACCTCAATTGATTAGTAGTTTCATTTATCCTATTCTGAATGTAAGTATCAAGCTCATTCCACCATGTTTGCTTGGGTCTGCCACGATGTCGCTGGACGTTTTCCAGGACCCACATTACATTTATTTAACCCATGATCCATTCGACATGCGGCATGACATGTCCTACACAGTCCCATTTAAGCTTGGCTGCTTTTCAGTGTGACGTCAGCGATTCGTGTCTTGCACGGTGTTTGCGGTTTGTTAATCTGGCAAAATGTACCGTCAACAAAAGAGATTGGTATGCAGGGTCGAGGGATATAGTTGAAGTTTTCTTAAAAATCGATTGATATTTTCAAATGTAATTTAATTTAAAAAGTAGATAATAAATAGTTCTTTGATTATCTTGAGTTTCAAACCAAGACATGCCTCGGTTTCAAAAAAAAACTTTAACTATATTTTACGACCCTGGATACATATCTGTTTTGTTGACTGTACTACGAAAATTAACTTTAAAATAATGTTTTTGTAAATCATAAAACCGTAAGATGTCTTGGAATCCGGTCAAATCTGGGTCAGTTTTAGTTTCAGTTTACGAAATTCATTACAGTATTTATATGAACAATTTTGCACATAAACAAATGAGTCAGTTTGAATCATCGCAAACCGGGGTTTTAAAATTTGTACGCAGATCTATATGAATAAACATTGTAACAGTTGTTTAAACTGATGAAATAGGACATATGGAGGAAAAGTGCATCTGTGATCTTTCTTTTATTTCTAAAGTAGATTAGACCAAGGAATCACGTTGTCTCATGCAAACTTTGCCCCCTTTTCCCCCCTTAAGGGATAGAACTTCGGAAAATTCTTTCTTCTCGAATGCCTACGTCATACAAAGAACACACCCTCAAAGTTTCAAGTCTCTACGATCAACGGTTTAGGCTGTGCGTTAATTCGTCAGTCAGTCAGTCATTCAGGACAAAGCATTTTTATGTAAAGAAGATTTCCAAGAAAGGATACACAGATACTTTACATTCGATACAATTAGTTTGTGTGACGTGTGCTCCTTCACATTTAGGGGACCACATCGTCCTCATATTGACTAAGGAACGTACAGATATTAGTAATTAGTTATAACTAAATTAAGCTATTACAATTTCAGACAAATATTTGAGAAAGAAAAAAGCTAGGAGGAGCTGCTTGTCTCTAGACTAATGCAGATGTACAACATCGTAGGACCAGTCATTAGATTGCGAGTGGACCCTACCTACAATAAATCTTAACACCACTAATTAAAAGTGAAACTTCAACAGAAATCATTTGGCAAGAAAACAAATGATTCATTTGCTTCTAGAATGTGTAGGTACTGATTCTAGTAAGTCGTTACACTGTAAAGAATTTTGCATGTGGCAATGAAATAAATGTCTTTTGTAATGTGCACAGCAAAAGAGTGGAACTCTCTGCCTAGGTCTGTATTTCGCTATTCGACCCTAATCTCTTTAAAGTTAGAGTGAACAGGCTTCTTCTGGGTAAGCTCACTTCATCGTCGACTTTGTCTCTGTCACCTCTGACCTAGACAACAGTCAAGAACAAACCCATCATATTTACAAAAAAAAAGATGGGAGCTGTTGTCTCTGCCAGATGGTAATACAGGGAGAGGACAAAAAGCTAGATAATAAAGACACTAGGTCTAGAGGGATATTAACGCACCAGGCGCCGGAGGGCGCAGAACGATCTCCGGCCACCATGAGATGGGGCCTGCGGGCAGCGGACTTGGGGGCAGTCCGTGGCCCGAACAAAGACAGGCCCGAGAGTAAGGCGCGCGTGGTGTTTCCCGCGCGCCTTGTTGGAGTCAGTGCAGCCGGTGAGTGACGGCCGCACGGGGTGACGGGACCCGCCTGTGGCGGTGGCGGAGGAACACCGTAGGGTTTTAGTCGATAAGAGTCCGACACACCCCTCCGCCTTCCCCGAGGTCCAGTCCATGAGGATTTCCCAAAGAAAACAAAAAAAAAGGTCTAGAAGGATTAGGAAAAGATGCCAGTCCCTTCGGGAATTACAAGCGTGATGTTATGTTGTTTAATGCTAAGGTTTATGATATAGCGGAAGATGGCGACACGATTGGCGCAGTGGCAGAACGATTGCATTTCTTTGTGAAAGTTGTTTGTTATCATGAGTGCAATCATTGTGTATAAGTATCGGTCATTCATAGGTAACTAGTCACCCTATATACCTACTTACTACTGCCTTCATAAATGTACTTTCTAAGTTTATTTTGGACGTCACTTTACGTGAAGGAAAACATCGTGAGGAAACTTAGACTTCGGAGTCATTGCAAATTAGTTATAGTTTCTCCTCATAAAACAAATACAATCAATTACTAATTTTCCTGTAGATAAGTATGGTTTTTCTAAAGAGAATGAACTTTGTTATTTGTGGTTAATTTGTAAAGAAATGATACCAAAATGAATAGCTGTTGCGTTTGCGAGTTTGCGTCATGTTTGTTGTTTGTTAAGGTCTTAGGGAAAGCCCTTGCCGATTCAAATTCACGTAGCGTTGTAATAACTAGATAATAATGTTAATACTAGCTTCAGCCCGTGACTTCGTCTGCGGAGACTTTAGAATTAAGCTCAAATTAAAAAAAATGTTTAGCGAAAATCATCGACTCAAAAAGAAGAAGAAGCCCCAAAATTTTCCCACGGAAATGCATAGACAGGATAATAAATATCTTACGAGTTAAGCTAGATCAATAATATATATCCACACGACATAAAACATGGTGAAAGGGGCATGTGACGCAAACTATAACCATAAATTCAGTACCGGATTCTTGACCTAAAGAGTCCTCATGATTCGTCGGCTATTAAATAAAAATCAGCTATTCCATCTGTTGGAGCGTTTGTTGTATATATATTTTTTAATAACCCACGAAATTCTCAATCCTTTTGTGTATAGAATCATCTACTGATTCCATAACAAAAGTTTGCATCACGTCGCTACTACCATGTTGGATGCCTAGCTAATTCCGTTCATCCGTTGAAGACTGTTCTAGCTCCTCAGCAGCTCGTTGAGCCGCGAGATATTCAGCATGCTGTTGACGTCGAGCTAGAGACTGTTCTTGAGTCTCAGAAGCCCGTCGTGACGCGAGATACTCAGCGTGTTGTCGACGCCGAGCTTGGGACTGTTCTGGTGTCTCAGCAGCCCTGTAGGCTGCTTCACGCATTGCCTGTTCACGTCTTCGAAGTTTGGCTTGTTTAGATGTCTCGTCTTTCCTAGCTACTTTCATAGCTCGGGCTTTGTTAGAGCTTTGTGAAAGATTTGATTTACGCTTTCGCGGCATTTTTGTAAGTAGAGACTTGGTATACGTATTTAAAAAACGAAATCGGTAATGATTTTGTGCACTAAACAAGAAAGCAATTGCAATTTCTAATTAAAACAAAAGCTTATCTATCTTCTGTCTATTTGTCATCATCATCTTCGTATCTTTTTAAAATACTTGTCCAGATTACCTACATAGAAAAGACAATCTGATCTTCAAGCAGTAGTATACATGAAAAGTCTCGCCGAAATCCGTTATAAATGAAAATCGTAAGCTGTATTACTGTAAAGTGTAATTTAAATCCGTTCAGTAATTTTTACGTGAAAGAGTGACAAACATCCAAACATCCTTTCATTCTCACAAACTTTCGCTTTTATAATATAAGTAGGATTATAAAGGTATGTGTGTCATTGTAAATAAGGCATAGTACCTAACAACATTAATGTTATTAAATAATTAATTCCTGGAATTTGTTTTGTCATTGTAACTTGTATTAGGTACCTATACAAAAATATTATGGAAGAAAGATATAATGCTTTCAAAGAAAATATTTAGGACTTATTATCTTCCGTGTTTCTTTGCTTAATCCTTTAGTTATACAGATAGGTACGCCACTAATCAATGGCTGTCACCAAAATGTGTCACCCCGGAACAATATACTACCCACTCAACAAAACAATAAAAAAAACAACATGGCCGCTTGTCACTACACCTACGCGGGAAATTTAAAAAAAGAATGCACTTGCAATACCAAAATGCACTTGATTAACACTGATTATTTAATGCACGCTATTATAAATCTTATTTTTAGTTAGATAAAGACCGTATTTGTACGTATTTGGGGCGCGGTGTGTGCCTCGCGCGGAGATTTCTCACAAACTAAAATAAGTACTGAAACATCATTGCATAATACGCAGAAAAGCTCCAGGGAGCTGTGGCCATGACGCGGAGATTTTCACGGATATTCACATTAGAAAGTAGATATGTTACCAAATCAAACTAAACCATCTCTTACAAAGTACGGCCACATGGCACCGCTTTTGATTTTAGGCACATAAATAGGTATGATATACATACGAAAGGACACGTGCTAATCAACTTGAAAAGAACCAAACTTAAATAAAATGTAGAGTGTATACTATACTTATTTATGTTATTGCAGACTTATTGCTTTCCATATTTTTTGATTTATTGTCATGTGGATGATTTGTATTAATAATTACAGGCATCAATTTCATATGGAAGCGAATTGTAACGGTGCGTATAAACATATCTCATTGTGCGTACATATCAGTCAATAACATGATTATCCAAGGAAACTGTATTTTTTCTTTGTTTCAGAAAACCTCTACAATTTTCCAAGACAGTCTTCAAAAACTACAAAATAACGGCCACCCCAGTTGGACCAGTCGCCTGCCAGCGTCTAATTTGGTCCGTCGAACGGCGCGCCGCAGTTTCAACATCCAAACATACGCGCTTAGCATTATTTACAATTGAAACATGAATTTAATTCATGCATCAACAGTTTTACTGTAAGTCTATGGTGTTTATTACAGGGATAGTTCCAAGATTGTGGGCTTGTTCCGTGAGAAACAGGGCACGGTAGCTCGAGTTTATGCCTAGACATTTTTATACGAGAATCATAGAACAGATGCCTAAACTCAATGCCCCATAAACCTTGAAAAACCCATCAATACTAGTCAGAGACGAATGCCTCTATTAAACCACAAGTAATGGCTTTACGACACAGATACTATCTTTAAGATAGTCTGTAAAAAAAACATAACATCACTCCTGTTATCCCCGAAGGGTTAGGCAGAGCACACCTACATTAAGCCAGTTATATTTAAGTTCCATGTAATAGGTAAGGGGCGAGCCTATTTCCATCAACCGGGCACAAATCCAGACTCTGAGGCTGCTACTCTGAAATTCCTGATGGAAAAACCCAATAAAACTTTGCCCGACCTGGGAATCGAACCCAAGACCTCATGCTCATGTTCTCAATTTTAATTCACTTATTGTCAATATTCCGAAGAGCTCTCCGCACTTGTCAGGTTTTAGGACGACATCATTAAGAGATAGAATTACATTGTCAAGACTGAGTAGGTACTACATGGTTTTATTATTTATATAGTTTTATTATGGCAGCTCGTATTTAGTGGACTAAGAATAGGGAATAGTGGAATAGGGCCTGCAGTGTAACCCCGACGCCTTTGGACTCGGTACGGCCAGTCCATGAAAAAACAGGGGTAGATATCTTAACACATAAACAACTTCGGCTAAACCATTGACATTCACTTTCTTAAATTTTGTTTATTTTGTTGACCTGATATAATACGACGTAATACGTCTAACATGTGGTTTTCCTCAAAGTCAACTTACACTATACGACACATCTGCGTAAACACAGCAAAAATGTGAGTTAGCTATTGGTACCTATTAAAATAATTCGGGCATGCCAATAATTGTCAAATTGTGTATTTGGTCGAATATAATTTTATTTGCAACAAGAAATCACACAAACCTTTTCTTATAATTATATAAACGTAACAATAATTGTACCTATTAGGTACCTACAAAGAAATTTCCAAAGGGCATAAAGATAAAAAAAGACCTAGTTTTTTCCATTAAATCACTAAGTCAAGATCCTCTGATGACACATCATCGCCACGTTATTATTGTTTTCAATAAAAATTGCGCGTTCATTAATAAAGGTTCGCCATCCCTGCACTAGACAAATACAGTCATTAGGTATAGATCAAGACTTGTCAGACGCAGCCACCTGGCACCTGCAGTGTTATCTGAACTCTTTTGTCTACATATTATATCACTATGAGTCCATGACTAACCGAACCACAACTCCATATTAGCACGGTCTTGTGGTAGTCGATAGGTACCTACGATAGGTCGATAGGTACCTAGTCTAATGTGTATACAATCATAATAGTTAAACCTATTCCTTAACGGTAAGGCGAGTGATAAATTAAACGTGCATCTGCTCACGTATTACTGTTGGTTCAAGGTTCAATAGTAGCCAAATCCACGTCATTTTAATGTGGCTGAATGTTGGAGGATAGACTGATGGAGGATTATGTTAAGAAGGTATGAGTACTTGCTGGCTTTAATACTGCGCCTTTACATACATAAACTCACGCCTTTTTCTCATGGGGGCAGCAGAAACCACAGAACGCCACTTGCTAGGATTCATACATAGATACTCCTTTCGCCTTAGCCACGTTCATACAAGTCCTAACTAAAAGGCACAGTTGCGTGCCAAAAAAGCTTTTTGAACCGAAATATAAGTCCTTAGTGTCCTTAGTAATTTAGGCTAAATGTTACTTAACTTAGCTCGCACGACTGCTACGCATAGTCTTGGGTTTGATTCATAGGTCGGTCAAAGTGTTATTGGGTTTTTCCTTAAAGAGTTTTTCAGTAGCAAGCTCGGAGTCTGGATTTGTGCCCGGTTGATGGCAATAGGCTCACCCCATATAAGAAGAGGCTAAAACATTACTGCCGAAATGTGGGTGTACAAATAGATTCACCTCCTCTGCCTAACCCTTAAGGGATTACAGGTGTGATGTTATGATGTGTTACTTAGCTTGATGCACAGACAGGACATAGGTCCAACAATACATGTAGGGGAAAGAATTCTAAGACGGTTTCTTTGTTTCTCAATGTTGTTGATTTGAACGAAATTCCCAGCATCTATTTCCAATGGAAGCACGTCATCAGCGACGCACTCGCAGCATGGGAAGGTTAAGTGCGCAGGCGCAGCAAAATAACTAAAGCTTACGGGGATATGATCCCTCGACTGCTTATGATCATCTGAGTACCTACAGCATCTATACTCAACGTTCGCTCTCAATAGTGACGAAACTAGAAACTAATTAAATTTTTTTGCTACTTCACATAAGAGAGCTACTGTACATGAGTCATTATCATCATCAGCAAATAATGCAGTCTGCAAACCATCAGGGCGAAGGGCGTTTTCGTTTCCACGAAACACTATCATCGGTTGGTTTTAAAGGCATAATATTTATGCAATAAAACGCTTCATTACCGAAACTAAACTGCATTTAACAATAACCCACAGTTGTCCAGCGCTACGCACGTAAACACGCACAAAATGCGCAATTGATGCCAACTAACATGCGCGTACGCAGTCACAATAGTGGTAAGATCAAGAAGGTACACTAGGTACTAAAAGGCAGGGGTTTTACCCAGACTACCTCGTTGGTCTAGTAGTCGCAAAAAGCGACTGATGAGCATGAGTTCTGGGGATCGATTCCCAGGTCGGGCAGTGTTATTGAGTTTCCATCAGGAATTTTTCAGTAGCAGCCTCGGAGACTGGTTTTTTTTTTACCTATTATAATTACATGAGACTTTAAAAATAAAACTGGCGAAATGTGGGTGTACTAATAGGTAGCTTCTGCCGAACCTTTCGAGATTACAGGCGTGATGTTATTTTATGTTATCCCCGGTTAGACAGAGGTGTGCAGTACCTACACCAAGTATATTGAATTAGTTAAATATTAAATAAAAGATTGTGTGTTGGCTGTTTTTGGCAGTAGTGTGGCAATAGGAGCCAATTACATCCGCAATTTGCTACAAAAATGAAATACTTTACAACACAACCAAAATGTATGAAATGACAGAACATAAACTTCACACCTGCAATCCCCGAAGGGTTAAGCAGAGGTAAACCCGCATTTCGCCAGTTATGTTTTAGAAAAACGAGTATTTTTTACATTTCGGGGTTGATCCTCAAATAAAAGTAGTTCGTATTATGACTACTTTCACCTAGAAAGATGATCAGAATAAAAAGTCAGCCTGCCTAGGATTCTGACCGTATCTCTGTAGTGGCAAAACGTAGCAGTCAGTTTAATAGGTCATTTTAGAATACGCAAGGTTGGGCGCCCAAATGTTTTATATCCTTTACTCATAGTGCCAAGTTTACTGCATGCGTTGATTACAGCGTGGTTGCTCAATATGCGGGCTAGGTTTTTCTGTAAGTATTACATTTTTGTGCAAAGGTGTTTGTGGCGGTGTTTGTTCAATTTCTGCTCTTCCGAATTTTTTTTGGCGTTGAAACATGTCTATGATGTTTATAAGCAACGGTTGCGTCAATGACTAATGTTAGAATTGTCCAGCATTCTTTATGCTGTTTACAATTCAGTTAGGGGGCTAATTTTTAAATCGCCAGATAACTCTTGACGATATCAAAATCTCATAGGTATTTATACTTTGGATAATAGTTACCGGACTTTTGAAAAACAGCCCTTAAAAGTAACATGTTAATCTAGTTAATTTTGAACCCTTTATTAATAAACCCAGAGTAGAGCTACATCTGATTTATTTATTTTGAGGTTCAAGTGTGGGCTTATCTTACTACGGGTTTTATGAGGGATAAATATTTGTTAAGCTTATTTTACTGCCCTGAAGAAAAGTGTTAGATTTCATAAGTCAAGTGGTAGTAGTGTTAGAAAAACTAATTAAAAAAAGAGGAATAAAATAGGCAATTAAAATAAACAAATTTTAATTTATTGATATAATAACTAAAAAAAATATTTTACACAATACATTATAATTAGTATTATACCACTATATTATTTTAAAAAATATATTAAAGACCGCGGACTAGCAAATAAAAGTTAACTAAGGTATACGAATCCTTTCAGTTTGTAAGGAATACACAATGCCAGGGAACATCTAGTTGTTCAACAAATTCGAGGATCTTGGCGTCATTAGCGGGCTCTCATCCAACATTAGGCATTTAAATCCCTGATTACTATACCACCTGTTATCCCTCATTTTTTTTAAGTATAATATAGTAGTTTACAGGTTAAAATATGGCAGTCCATTCAATAATATGATGTAAAAGTGAGAAAAATTGGTCTGAATAGACAAGAACCGAATATGAGCCATCAAAACTATCCATTAAATATCATACATATCATATAATGCTATAATATTATTATAGTTATCGTACATTGATCTGAAAAGAAGCCATTACAGTAGAAAACAATTTTTTATTATTATTTAAAAAAGAGTCTTATCCTAGGCGTAAAACTAGCAGACCGGAGCTAACTTCAGATTACATCCTATTTATTTGTCCAACGTCGGCTGTGTGGCTGTACGCTCGTTGCTTGTGCCTCGTCTGCGTTCCCGCCAAAACGTGTGCGGCCATTTTCTGTCCGTTGGACAAATAATCCCATAATGCAAAATTACCTTACGTATAGACAAATAGATGCATGCGTGAACATAGAATATTTATCCTCAAAACGTGTTTAATCAACATAATAATTCACACACTATGATTATACCTCGATGATTATTTTGCGTTACAAAATGGCGGAGCACTTGTTTGATATGCCATTTTTTCTTCAAATACATTCACCTGTTTGTCTTTAGAGCTTTTATTGTTAAAATATTCAATCTGATTATAGTTTTTCGCCGCCTTTGTGCAATATAAATATTATGATAATTGAGCACGACAAACTATAGAAATGAAATAGATTATATTTTGTTGTCGAAAGCAAATCATACTATTAGCTCTCACAGTCGCCACGTCTGACTTCGTCTGCCTAATACAAACATCTATATTATAACCTATCTAAGACAAAAAGGCTTAATTTAAACAAAAAAAAAAAACAATAGCGCGACAACCATCCATCGATTGTATAATTAAAAAAGCCGACAAACAATAATTAAAAAATATTTTGTGCTTAAAATCCCAACAAATACTGCAACGAATATAAACTAAGTGATACAAAGAAAATATTGGCATCGAATTTTTTGCAGTTAGCAACACAGAACGTTCGAGTTACAAATGCCTATTTTTTATTCATGTATATTAATTCTTACGTACCTAAAGCTAGCTTATTCTAGTAAAATGAACTTATAGGACGACGGTTGATCTTGTCTCGTCCACCATGTAATGGTTGTTAAGGGATAACATATCATGTCTGCATGTGAATACGAGCGAATCTTGTACGAAACATTTAACATGGTAACCCTTACATGACATTAAAAACGTTTACCGTTTATGCTTATTTTAAAATTAACCATCTATGATTGAAAATGTTTCAAGTTTAAACGTTTCAAAATATAAGACGGACTAAGTACTAAATTATGAAATGTTAAAAACATATTTAGGTTACATTATACTGAACGTGTACCTTGACAGATTATAATCATAAAACCATGCGCTCGCTGTTACAAGACGTATGCGCAACATGTTTTATTTCATAAACCCTGTAGGTAGTTTGCAATATAATGTAAATTAAATATGATTTAACTTATAATCATAGTGAAAGCGGTATAAACATATAAAATAGTGCGTAATGATAATGGTGAATTTCTGCTTGTTCACGCGAGAACTAACAATACAATATACGTACACTGACGTCATACTCACACATTTTATAGATTAAAAATCTCATCTACACTTACGTTCTCCCAAAGTTATACTTTTTGCCTCCCATAGTATATTTTTTTAGACTAGAATACATTGTCTTCAAGCTTTAATAGTCATTAAAGTCCGTGATTAAATTAGTATTAATTTATTTTTCAATTGCTTTTCATTATTTCTGTGTGTAAGGTTAGCCTCGCGCAAATAAACAATGATTTTATCATAGGTTCGCGAATATCCATTTTAAATATTAATTATGGTTACCATACAGCCAGCAACATAGTGGCTTTTAGTTCATCGCCACACTAAGGGCTGAATTTTAAGACATACCTTTTTATAAACAATTTTTACACAAGAAATAAATAGTCACTACGCCAAATAAGGAATGGAGAGATAAGAAATGCATCTATTTCACGATACTGCACACAACTGTAAATATGCGCTTTTAATTGGAATTTCAGCAATTAAGACTTTGTCCGGTTGCTGAAAAAAGTCAGTTTGAACGTCATCGGTGGAAAGGATACAAATTGGAATAATACAAACTGTTTTAGTTATTTAGGATACTGCGTGAATTTGTACCGGCCACAATTTTACACGAATATAATGCGACACAAACTCACGCAAATAAACAACGGTAGATGTACGCAAAACAATATTTTGTAACATTCCAAAAAGTAACCTCTTCCAGTGCAAACAAGGGATAATGATACGAATTATTATTGGATATAGATAAATTATATTGCATGTCAAAGTATAAATCATTGTAATTGTACGCTTAAAGCCTAGATTAAGATATCATTTTACAAATCGTGATCGTCAATGTAAAGACGTTTACGCACGAGCTGTGCGGCAGTGGCTAGCGTAACCTTGTGGCGAGTTGTGCGTACTTGTGGCGCGGTACACGCGTAAAGTTCGTGTGTAAACGTCTTTATGTAGGTACAAAAAATGATTTTTTTTTTCGTCAATGGAGATCAGTAGAATCTCTTTTTACTTATAACAAACCGGTGTGTTGACTAATCTAAAACATATATTAAATATATAATAGTTCAACCACGTTAGGATTACATTAAGTGACGAGAAACGAAAATAATGTTCTCATTCAATAAGTTATGCATAGATACATTTATAATTAATATTTGGTTCTTTAATTATAGTTTTTTTTATAGATAGTATAATATTCTGTTGTGCGATGTTGTCACCTGAAACGTAAAAAATTACGTGTCATACATTAATGTGCTAAACACTTACTAATTTACAATTATAATAATGATTTAAAAATAACCTATGGCTCTTTTTCCCTTACTTCATCTAAATCAGCGATTCTCAACTATGTAATGCTAATTATAGAAGATGATTACACAAATAAATGACTTTTGCTGCGATGTAGTTGCGCAACGCTCGTTTGTCACCGCTCTTAGAAAACTGCCTCTTTTTGAAGCAAAATACGTCCGGTGAATAATCTTGTGGCATTAGGCAGTCTTTATCGCTGATTTGATAGTAATGGGTATAAAAGAATAGAAGAAGCTACTTCACATCGACTACTTACTCACTTAGAATGTAATATATTTGCAACAATACTTATAAATAGTCCTGTAGTTTTATACCAGATTATTCAACGACGATAATTTATACAACATTATTTATTTAGGTACAAACTATACCACTCAGGGAGCACCTATAGAACAGTGGTGCTTTATCAAAATTCTGGTTAATTTAAATGTCAAAAGCTATGATTAGCTTTATTGTACGCTGTTTCTGATGCGTTCTTGCTGAGAGGACACGGTGGAATTTCCCCAAACTTTTTTATACAAAACTGAAACGTGTGTTGTTGCAAAAATATTCCAACAAAGCGGTACTTTTAATCTACTTACCAATAAACAGAAAATGAATCCGGCAGCCCATAACCCCTCCGCGGAAAGGTCACCAGCGTCTATCGTTAATATATCATTACAATTATACATAATTATATACGTTATGAAGTGAACAATGGATCAGTAATGACGCTCACATACCACGCGCGCTCATTCTGCACAAACACACAAATGTAAACTACATACCTCCCTAAAAGTTGTTTAAATGCTTTTAATATTGTTAGAAATTATAATTATAAATAAATAAAGCGAGTTTTGTACGGGTTTTTGTCCCGTTAAGACGCGGCCGAGTCGTATTGTATCATTTGATGCGCGTTTGCTTTCTGCGTGTGCGTTGTCTTACACGTTTCTGTGCGTAAACTTGCGCTACTTACTGTGATACAAACATTAGTGCGTTTATACACTGCGCACGTATACATTTTGTGCTAATAGTGCGCATAGATCTGATGTACAGTATAATTTCTATCCGATTTCGATATTAAAAGTTTACAACACAATACGACATTATATACACGAAGTCATTTGTGCATCAGATCAGAAATTATTTACGTAATGACAACTATGAGATGACTGGACTTTATACAGGTTTAGGTTTTAATAACTGCAAGAGCCGCCCCTTTACAACATACGGACCTTTGATTTCCAGGTCGATCGAGTTTCTTTTACTCATTGAGCTCGACTCAATGTCTGCGATGGTCTAACCGAATAAGGAAATACATGAACCATCGTCAGTGAGTAAGATATCAAAATTAGAAGCTAACACATTCACACACCGCATTTGATATTCGAATATAAAACTAGAAACTGCAGTCACCGGCTGAACTGGGGCTAACCATCGACTTTTACAATCCATTCAAGTACCATCCGCACAGTTTAACTGAACCGCTGGGTAGGGACGAGCACAGATCTAGGAGAACTCAGATGCAGTATCAGGGAGTAAATGTGGCACGTCGTGCTTCAGTGAGAGACCGTCACATAGACAGAGACGGCGTTCTACAGCGAACGTTTTCTAGAACACGATGTGCCAAATTTACAGGTGAGTACTGAACGAATAGTTTAATTGCCTTAAATGGCTTCGCATAGCGATCTAAACGAGTCTGTACTGTAGACCTGTTCTCTACCCAGCATTTTAAACAAGTCACTATCTTAGCAAGACTTAGATGATGATGTTACAGTTGATGGTACATCCTTGTCGGTGTCGGGCGGGAGGTGCGGGAGGGGGTGTGTGCGGTAGTACGGGGTGTGCGGGGGTGTGTGTGGGGTGTTTAGTTCCAGATGCGCAGGAACGAGTCCCACGAGCCGGTGGCGACGGCCATGCCGTTCTCGGTGACGCCCAGGCAGGACACGCGGTTGTCGTGCCCGGCTAGGATACCTGTGGACGGACAAAATTATTTGGTTAGATTTTGATTTTTTTTTTTTGTACTTGTGTACATTTAATTATTTATGTTTTCATTCTGAGTTTTTCATTTTATTTCTTATTTTGTTTTTTTACACACGTACAATCATTTTCATCTGGAATATTATCTCATCGCCACCTTCGGTTTGGTAGAGAAAGTCTAAGGCATTAACTAAGCCCACCCTGGTACAAGTTTAAATAAATAAATTATGAATGATGTAATTCAGTCAAATCTTTTATTTCAATTAGACCATTAAAAGCCAATTTCGAACGTCATTTACAAGAGAGAAAAAAAATATTGAATCTATTTGCAATTTATTGTAAGATCACAATTGTGACGTAACTAAATGGTAGTTACATAATTATATAACAATACTAGGTAATTACGTAGCAAAATAGTTTGGTACGAAGGTAATTTCATTGTAGTAGTGTGCGTGTCGAGGCTCGCCCACTTATCGCATATTTACGTATAACACATAATGAGGTGTTGTATTTCCTGCTGCACACCATCACTATTGTTCGCAGAGTCACGTTACAACGTGAACGGTGAGCTTTTGCGTTGAAACGTTATTACATGGCCATTACCTATCTGTACAGTCACGAGCAAAAACCAAGTATTTACACTTAACAAAATTCAAAAGCGATTTTCTTGTGAAATAATGGTTGTAACTTTGATATAAGATCTATTTCACAGTAGTATTGAATTCAAAATACTATATTCCTAAAAACATGACATTTCAATATATTCGCAGAAAATAACTTCGTAATATTGCTAAGTGTATACTTGTTTTTACTCGTGACTGTACAGCCAACAAAAGAGATACATGCAGGATCGTCAGATATAGTCTGTTGAAGTTTTCGTTGAAAACCCATGGATATTTTCAAATGTAATTTAATTTTAATAGTAGATAATAAACAGTTCACTCATTAGGTTAATTTTCTATCGACGACATCCACGAGTCCTACGTTCTACAAAAATCATAACCGAATGACAAAATCAATCGATGAGCATGATTGTTAGTTCTGTGTCTGGGTGTAATTTATCTATAATATGTATGTATTTATAAATTATATAAGTATGTATATCAGTTGTCTGGTTACCATAACACAAGCTCTGCTTAGCTTGGGATCAGATAGCCGTGTGTGAGTTGTCCCAAGATATTTTTTATTTATTTATTAATTGATAAATAATTTCTAAGTGGAAAAAAAAATATCACATGGCATCTGCCTACAGATATAGCATTTTTACTGTGCCTTAAGTCCATAATGATCTCAATTATAAACATCTCAAAGAATACACATGGAAAGCAGTACAAGATATGGAGTATAGTACTGACCGGCGCGTTCGCTCTTCATGGAGTCCCACACGTTGCAGTTGAAGTCGTCGTAGCCAGCCAGCAGCAGGCGGCCGGACTTGCTGAAGGCGACCGACGTGATGCCGCAGATGATGTTGTCGTGCGAGTACATCGCCAGCTCCTGGTCCGCGCGGATGTCGAACATGCGGCACGTCGCGTCGTCCGAGCCGGTCGCGAACGCGAACCCGGACGGGAAGAACTGGAAATTGTATCGAGGAATCATGATTTATGCGGGAGTATTTCATTTCTTAGAATAAGATATTATTGTCAACCTGTCAAGACGAACCAGCTTGGCATGTTCTTGTATTAGGAGTTAAAACATTTTGTAGTCATTGAACAATGGAACAAGATAATTTTGGCAAAAAAAAAATTCTTCACCTGGGTACCTACTTCTTTGGTAAGAAATAAGCATAACTGAGTTTCTTTGGGAAAATGACTGGAAGGATATTTACTTGTAGCTAGATTTTAAATGAATGATGTGATTTCCTATTTTTTTTTTTCTCCTGTGTGTTCCTGGATTTTTTATTATCGTTGGATGTAGCCTCTGTTGGAGATCCAAATAAATATTAAAGGTTGGTTTACCGTGACGGCGTTGATGTCGCTCTCGTGTCCCGGGAACGTCTGCTTGCACTGGCACTCGCGGATGTCCCACAGCTTGGCGGACGCGTCGCACGCGCCCGACACGAACGTGCGCTGGTCGGGCGCCAGCGACAGCGACATGACGTCACCCGTGTGCCCGGTGAACTGCCCGCACTGCTGGCCCGTCTCGATGTCCCACAGGGCGCTGAGGTTCACAATAAACAAAATTAAAAATCGAAATATCAGGATTTGTAAAGGGTTGACCCACAAAGCGGAGCCCCTCGTCAGTACCATGTGTTCTCGTCATCATATCAGCCGAACGACCTTTACTGCTGGACATAGGCCTCCTCTAAAGATAGTTACAATGACTAGTCCTGCACTGCCCGCATCCAGTGAGTCGTTCCATGTGTTGAGGAGAAGAAAAGGCGCCGCGAACTCCACAGGAACGGTTAAAAAATTAAAGAACCGGACGACTTTATTGACAAAATAAAATGCACGCAATTCCGTCCACATGAGCATGTGTTCACTTACGCTTTGAAAACAAGGATATCCGTACACCCATCCGTACTGAGCCTGTTTCTGTACTTTTGTATAATGTTCGAACTATTTTTTCACACGCTGTTTTTATAAAAGAAGTTTTCTTTCTTTATCACCCACAACAAAACTGGCGAAATGTGAGTATACTAATGGGTACATCTCTGCCTAACCCTTCGGGGATTACAGGCGTGATGTTATGTATGTTAATTTCTTTATCAAACACAAAATTCCTAGTGTTCAAATTACTACGCAATTATATACTGTAACTAATTGGAAACTTATTTCACATTAACCATAACAAATTGAATATTTTCAGCAACTTATTTAATTACTCGATAATGCCCTACGCTATAATACTTACCAATCTTTTCTCAAACAAATATGTTACTTGCAGGACAACAAAGTTTCTAACAATATTTGAAAATAAATGGCATACTTATATTATAATCTATATTTATATAAAAATGAATCCCTATTTCCCTTGGTCACATGTCTGCATGGTCTTGGTCTTGCATCACATTCATGTGAACGGCCGGACCAATATCACTAATTTCTTTTTAGTTGTGTTTGTTATGGCGGTTCGAAGTTCACTTGGTCAGCTAGTAATTTATAATGATCCCTAAACCTAATTTACTTATACACGATACTTATTAACTTAGGACGGAAAATATTATAGTAAGTTTAATAAAATTATAAAGAAGCGAGCGAGAAGGAGTGGTGTTGTCTTACCATGTCATATCGCCGGAGCTGGTGAGGATCTGGTTGTCGTCGAGGAACCGGCAGCACGACAGGTAGCCCGAGTGGCCGGGCAGCTCGCGCGACACGCGCACGTTGCCCTCGCGTGTCTTCAAACTGAAATGTTGCGGTGCAAATTTTATTTACTGGTGTAAAAGACATTTTGTGAAAAAATACATGATTTTTCCATTAATGTGATTTTTTTTTTCCCAGGATCCAACCTTTCAGTGACTATTTATAAATACGGTAAATATTATAAATACGGTTAAAGATATTTATTTCTCAAAAGAATTACAAATTCACTTCTAGAGAAAACATGAATAAAGTTTAAATACTTTTAAGACCCCTGTACTATTGTTACAAGTGGGTCAAGTTTCGTCAAACACCTTATTCTTTTTTTTTATTCAATACATACTTTTTTAAGGTTTTAGATTTTTCTTCTGTCTTCCACGACGGTCCATTAGCAGAAACTCACCTGTAAATAGAGCATATGTTGTCTAATCCACCGCACGCGACGTACGAGCCGGAGGGTGCGTACGCGCAGGTCATGACCCAGCTGGAGCGCAGCGGTATCGCGTGCACCTTGTTGGTCGTGTGGCTGTCCCACACGATCAGTTTGCCGTCCTGACTCGCGGATACGAGGTTCCTGGTGGTTTAGAAGAAGTGTTATGTTAGTATTGTTCATGGAAAAAAAAATGCAGTAATATATCTATACATATAAAATGCTTTGTCCTGAATGACTGACTGACGGATCAACGCACAGCCTCAACCGCTTGAGGGTGTGTTCTTTGTCTGACGTCGGCATCTGATAAGAAAGGTCTTTCTAAAAGTCACCCCCTAAGACGGTGAAACAGGGGTCCATAGTTTGTATGGACAAACCAACTTTGACGCGGAAGAGGTCGCGGGCAGAATCTAGTCTATACTAATATGATAAGACTGAATAACTTGTTATCTTTTTTGTTTTGTTCGTGTCAATACTGGTGTGGTTTAGGAAAACTAAGAAATTTAAAATACCCTATGGTATGAAGTTCACTGTGTCATTTAGACATCAACAATGTGAAAGAATTTTTGGAATCGGTTCAGTACTTCCAGAGATTATCCTTTACAAACAAACAGTTAAACCACTCAATAAATTCATGTTTCATAATAATATAGTAAATAATGTGAAAAAAATATTAACTAAACATTTTTAATCTGAATTCACATGTCATTACCCTTTTGTTTTCATTATAATCAACAACGTAATAACAATTAACATATAGTGACGAATCATTGAAGATAAATACGTGTGATTGTAAATCACTAATTACTTGTCGAATGAACAATAATCCATTAAGGATTTCTCCAATTAATACCAATTGACGTCACAGAAAACTATTAAATACTACAACCAAATTTGTAATGACTCAAAGACCAGAGTTACCGGAGTTTTAGACCTTATTACCTTTTACATAAGATGTATTAATGTATTTTGCGTCATTTGTAGGGAAAATCATGACGAGAGTTTTTGTCGTCTGGTATGAAGAGGAAAAGTGAGTAATAAGTTTACGTTTGATAGTAATATTGTTTTATTGTTTGGTTATGACAGCGTCGGTTGTTGAATTACAAACAAGCCGACAGCCAATTTTATTTTATGTGGTCACTACTGTACATAATATGGAAGAGTAAATATTTATTAAGATGCAAATTTATAAAGGAATCTGTACCAATATTGTTAAGAGATAAAATTATTGTTTGTAAGACATAATCTTTAGAAGTATCGATCAGATTACAAAAGTTCTTTTACTGTACTAATGGATACAACACTGCCTAACCTTTCGGGGATTACAGGCGTGATGTTAAGTTACGTAAAAAAGATTTATAAGAAAAACAATATTAATTTAGTTGCCCCATCCAAAAGCTACTCTGTAGTTACAATACTGGAAATGGGGTGTGATCTGACCTCAAAAAAATAAACCAAAATCCTTCAAACGACTCTTACGTCACTCCCATGTTTCGTCATGTCATTACTGTTAAATTAATTAATTAACACAGTTATGTCTAAAAACAAATTATTATGCTAACCTACCTGCGACACTTTGTTAATTACCAGAATCAAGCTTTGTAAACATGTGAGCCATCTGGACACGTAAAAGACTAAACACAGAATAATACATTCGAATGTAATATCAAGTTATGCAATGAAAGTCAGTTCGTCCTGGTCAAATTATAGCTTCCTATTTGGCATGGCAAAAAACTTGGTCAATAACAAGCCCCTACCATTATGAAACAGTTCTGTGTGGCTTGCAATCGAATGTGAGTGAAAAAACACACACTTAGTACCCTGTTGCGCTTTACCCCACTTGGAAATCAAACCCAAGACCTACACTCCTTAATCGCGCCACGATGAGACCAACGAGGTAGTAAGTAATTTATCAATTAGTTAAATAAAACTCCTCAAGCAACAGACTGCTGCATGGGGCCCGTATTTGTACCATTTACCAAGATGCCAAGACACAACTTCATTAAAGAAAACACTATTGAGCCTAGAAAATCCGAATTATCATTAATCTACAGTAAAATAAGATTATTAATTGCTTTGAAATCAATAAATAGTTAATCAATTAAGTTAGTAACTAAGTGACTTCACAGATCACTATTGCCATACCAAATCTGTTGTAATCGCGTTTTGTCAACACATAAAAAGTATATCAATTGATTGGTTACAAGTTCCCAATTCTGCAGAAGCAAATTCAATAGACATTACAGAATATTCTCGCTCATATATTAAGAAATAGATTAAAGTTTCGAGACAAAACAAACAATATGATTATAAATTTAGCATTTATTATTGTTGGCTACGGCGGGCGAACGTCACAGATGTCCAAAAAAGAGATTTATTAACGGACCGGTTACGTTTCTCAGAATTTGTTAGAAATGAAAGGAATTTTAAGGTAAGAATGATTGTTTTTAACTAGGTCGAGGGGAGGCAATGAAGGTTATTCCGATTTAGAATGTAGGCTTCTTTTTACAAGCTTTTATTTAGCTTGCACTGTTCGTTGTATGTATGTAAGTTGTCCTTTCTTTGCAAACCATTTTTCGACCATCCGATTGAGCTGAAATTTTGCATACACCTTAAGTTCTGATGACAATACAATGTCCGATACTCAATATTGTAATAACACAAAATTATAGCTAGTTTTTCAATTTTTTTAAAATTATTTTTAACTAGGAAAACCGGCCACTACAATTCATACTAATATTAGAAATGCGAAAGTAACTGTTTGTCTATTACGCTTTCACGACTAAACCGCTGGACCGATTTTACTGAAATTTGGTACAAGGTAAGATTGACCCCCAAGAAAGAACATAGGCTACTTTTTGTTTCGCAACTTCGTCTGTGTCTGTGATAACCGACATTTACACAGACAAAATCGCTAGTAAAACAGAAATTCGAGAAATTCTATCCACACAAAAGAGGCAGAACCTAATGACGTAACGTCCCAAACGTCGACGATGACAAGTTTTTCCTCAACAAATAGTACAGTATACGATAGCATCAGATCATAAAACCCAATGACATCTCAATACTGAACAGTTTCGGTCACGAAGGCACGTCACACGGTTGAGTCATTATACGTTTACATTTACTGTTTTGTTATGAATGTTGGGACCAGGTGCTGGCTTCCTTTGTGTGGGAATGTGTATCGATTGTCGTTTATTTCAAGAGTTCTCTGAGAATTATATATTGTTGCGAGGCCCAATCTGGTCTTTTTATAGGAGAGAATTTCTTTTTTCAATAAAATATATCAGGTGCAAAGTGAAAATCAAAGCATTTATTTCAATTAAACCAATTACAGGCACTTCTGATTTCTCAAGGAGTTGGACAGTTAATCAGAAAGTTGAACCTAGTTACCCTTTCCAAAACGTAGGTAGAACTAACAAGAAACTTCACAAAACGAGATTCCCTGGTAGATTATCTATTGCAAAAGCAAACAGTGGCGTCACTTATTTGTCAACTCAATTGACTAATATAATTATTGATTTCGAAGCATCTAATAATCTAATTTTATAGTTGATTGAAAATTAAACAGGTTTTCAGAGCTGAAATAAAGTATTTCTTTTTAGAGAAGTTGTATCTTGGAATTTTTTGGTAATGGTGTCTACTACTCTATCGTGTGTCATGAGTTTTACCTGGAGTCACTGCCCCAGTGCATCGCGTAGATCTTGGCGAGATGTCCGCGCAGTGTGCGTCGTGTGCGCATCTGTATACGCCCGATGGGCTCGAGGTTTGCCGTCGCTTGCGCCAGCGACGTATCGCATGCCGCCTTCCTCGCATCCTAAAAACAAAATTAATTACATGTTGATTCAAGATATTGTAAAGTTATAAGACATCCACGGTGCGCAGTGTCTAGCACTTCTTTCGTATCGATGATACATCTTTAATAATTTAATCTATTTATGTCCAGTAGGTTACCATTTATACCTACTACTGCGTCAGAGGCGTTGCACTGATCGTCAAGGGTCCAGGTGAATGGGCAATTGGGACAGTCCACCGTAAGGGACTGAGTGTGAGGAAGACAGTCGCTCGTTTCATGTTTAAATATGGAAATACCAGTAGGTTGCCACCTTTACTGCTGCGTCACAGGCGTTGCACGGGTCAAGGGTCCAGCTGAATGAGCAATTCGGACACTCCAGCATATGTGACTGAGTGCGAGGGAGACAGTTGCTCGCTCCATGTTTAAATATGGCAATAGGTAGTAAATACTCACTCTAATAGCATTTTTGAGCGTCTCCGCCTCCTGGCGCAGGCTGTCTAATTCATTCATGTTCGGTGCTTGGTCTCGTGCCTCTCAAGTGTACCGCTCGACAACCGCGCGCCGCGTCCGATATCACGCAACGCAACGACCTCTGTAACAATTAACATTTTATATTAATAAAGGCATACCTTAAGTCCACTTTTATAGCCCAATATTAGACATTTCTTTGACAGTTCGCGTCGATGACGGAAAACTAAAAACCTGAAGAGTCTGTGTTTCCCGATAGCTAATAACCTAGAAATCTTCGTCTTGAGTGCATAAGTTATCTTATTTTAAAACCGACGTGCACCTTAGAAATCAAAACGGAAATCTATCAAAGTTAGAGAAGTCCTATATTTAGTATACATAGAACTTGGACAAGATTATAAATACACAATATCTGTACGATTCCCGGCAAAGACACTCCTTCCTTGGAAAACCCTCTTATTATCGCTAACTTTAAAAGAAAAAAAAAATCGGGCACAACAACTAAAACTAATATTCAATCAAAACCATACAATCGTAAACACGAGTCATCATTGCATCGGTCGATAAAGATACATAAATTAGAAGCAGACGGACACGAGCTGACATGTTTGTTACAACAAAAAAAAAACAACAACTAATCTACATACATGTTTAGCATCAAAACTACAACAACAACAACAACCTTATATCCTCTCCTAGATCTTGAATAAGATTGATCTATTGTCTCGTACTGAATCCAGGGTTTATGGGGTCAAGAATCTCGAAGCTTGTAATTATGCAGTTCCGTCAAACAATGCACACAGCAACCGGGCCGGCGCGGCGGGGCCAACCACGCATGCGCGAACTTGACAGAAGCCCGAGGCTAGTACGCATGCGTAGGGATGCACAGCGAGGGGAAGCTAACCGCCTGGGCGAGTCCTAATTATCGGAATGTATATTTTCCTAGTGAAGTATCGCGATCGATTTGAATACTAGGAAACGTGCGTTCCTGGTACTTACAGCGCTAATCTGTATTCCTAGAAAATGGTTCGCAAGCTTCATATTCGCAATATAATTAGATCGGGGTGTAGTCTTAGGTAAAAGTGGGCGTGTGTAATTAATAAGGCATCGATTACCTGTGCTTTACGGGGACTATTGTCTGTTATCGAATTCTTGAAATATTCTTGTTTCCATAAGGGACCCTTTAGTAACGCTTAGCAGAGTCGGAATTCGGAAAGGGCAAATGAGAAGGGAGAATTAAGAATACTATAGTACCTACATACTTTCAAATATGAACCATGAACTTACAGCAGATAATAAGATAACAAAATAAAAATGTCAGGTGTACGATATATTTCTATAGGGTGCCAAAAAAAATCTTTCTAAATCAAAACCTATGTACGCTTGCGTAAAAAGAGTACAATCACCTTGTCAATAATGTTTCGAGTTGGGTTTTCCTTGGTCAATATAGTTTATTACTGAGAAACCGAGGTTCTTGGCACGCCAGCGCCCAACAAACGTAGTTACACTCGAATTGAGCTGTTAAACTATTTTGTTTCATGGATTACGAAGTTGTTAATAAGTTTGTCGTGATTTGCTTATACATTTAGTACAAGGCTTCAGCTGTGCTTGTCAGAAATATCATACTATAAGAAGAATTCGCCTAAAGATCATATTTAATATTGATCAACCCATCCGAAGAATGTGTCCTTTTTTGAAGTGACATCTAGAACCGGCTGTCAATTAGATATTCGTTCCACTTTAACGCATGTCTTTGAAACAGAAATTCTTTAGAACGTAGGTATTTGGCTTTCAGAGACAGAAGAGATCAGAGAGTGCTACATTAACCTACTGCATGCTGTCAGGAATCATTTTTGGGAAATTGAAAAATTTCCCGTGCTAAATTGCAGAACCTGAAGGGATTTAGATCAGAAATAATTATATTATTTCTAAAGTAAATAACAAACATTCCAATGACATGAACTGAGTGATAGAAAAAATGCTAAGGACTCAGCTTTTGTGTCTCAGTGGAGTTATTATCTCCGTCCATTGTTCGTCGGCGATTGTCCTGTGTTGCGTCAGAGTTGCACAACGGTGCAAACGAGACGTCTGTCGTGTCGGCGTCATTATGTGTGTACTTGAGGAGTTTCCACGGAAAATTATATGTTGAGGATCGTATTTGTACCTTGTTAAGTCAGATTTTAATATCCAGTTTCCGTTTTCCTACTTACATTTAGGAGCTAGATTTTGGCGTGTCGGATAATTTGGGAAATTTTATATTGCGTACAGGTAATCTATCGAGAATCTAGCGGTCATATGTAGTTTAACCACTCAAACGAGACCAAATATGCTTGTATCTAGGTTCTTAGCGTGTCAATGGCAGGCTTTGTTAAGTAGGTCAAGATCTTAGCCACGAGTTTGCCGCCATCAGTAGCGTCCATCAATTCTTGAATCGTTCAGGGGTCAGGGTACGCAGTACACGATAAAAGGTGTCCAAAAATATCCTCTTAGTACAAAATCGTATCACTAACAATAAGTAGTGTTTAAACCCACGCCCGTTCACTGTCTTTGAGCTCAAACGCCTTAGCCGAATAGCTATTCAAGCTTTTGTGAGTTAATCTAAAGCTAAACGAGGAATGAAGAACGCCTAAAAGCATTTTGCCTTTCACTTTCATAATAAAAACTAGTCTGCACCTCAATCAACCACATCATCACAAACAGACGAACATAGACGGGTACTTTGTTTGATAACAGACTCGTATGAACTAAAACAAGTTAGAAACGACCTCAGGCGTAATGGCGGTCCAGTGGTGTGTTCGTGTGTACTTGACGTTTACATGGGTTTTGATGACGTGGTTAGGCCTATGGGGGGTTACATTACCCTCACAAACAGAGGGTCGATTCCTGTATTTTTAGAATGATCGCATTTTAACACCGTTCTACATTTTAGACAAGTTTTGTTATTGATTGTCGCTGAGATGGGATTGCGACTCAATTTTAAAATAATTAAAAAAATATAAAATAAATGGATTATTTAATGGATTAAAATAATTTATTGGTATTATATTTTTAGAAAGAAAAAAGAAAATCTGTTTATCCACATGAAAGTAACGCACATAACATAAAAAATGTTGTTCAAAGGAAAGACCAAAACAAAAATAAAGTTAGTATTTTGCACTGCATTAACTAAAAGAAGAGGAAGCTACAAGTTTTCATGAAGACAATTCGACTATCATGATATTTTTCTGTGCATTTACGCGAATGATGTGCATGTTTCTTAATCAGGAATCTAACCAGTTATAGGGTTATCTTAGGCGTTCTCACTAAAGTATTGATAACCTCAAAGTAAGTAAGCAAGCAAACTGAAACTATCTTAGTATTTTTACAGTACATAAATCAAGTAAGAGTTTTGTAACCATTCAGCGAGTGTCTAAAATTAGTTGAGCGTGTTATTGTTATAAGTGTTCTCGTTCAGTGTGTTTACGTTACGAATTTAGGGTTACCGACGTTTGTTACAGAGAAGACGATGTATCTAGTAAGTGCAGTCGTTTCTTGAGAAATCTGGAGATGCTTGGTAAAACAATCGTAATAGGCCCGCGTGAGAGGAAAACCGTCGAAATTTCATTGTATGACTCAATGTAATAGGCAATGCATTGCAGAAACATGGATTTTAATATTAAAGAATTAACCTATAGCCTTCAGCTACGCATCCCACCCATCAATCTAAGTAACTTACTGGGAAACGACTGTTTATTTTTTGAGTGAAAAAACACTGTTTTTAATAGCGTTTAATGTAACGCACGCAAAACATTCTGCATGTAACAAGTACAGGAATCTAAGTGGTATGTAAAGTTTAGTCGTATCTTTGAACGTTACGTAAAGTTGCGAATTTTGACCTTTAATATCTCCGTAACCAAAAAGTATGGTCCAGAACAAAAAATGTGGTCGCAACGATGAGCAGATCATAGAACTTTCGGCTTCGTTACGAAGTCCTATCCGTATTATCCTGCTCCTATTCTTATCATACGAAATCATTGTCCCTAACCTATATCGCCATTTTAAATAATCGTAATAACTACTGAAAAACAGCCCTTAAATACCACATAATTGTCTATCAACCCAATCTTATGTTGATGACACAATAACCGCACAGCCCTAGCAATTTGATAAAAGGATGCGTTCACACTATTACCACAAGATAAAATATAACGACCATGAGGTAAACCCACCGCGAACAACGAAAACAATTGGGACAAACGTTTTGATGGTAATTTTGTGTGTTTGGAAACGATACATAAAATGGGCTTAGTTAGAGAACAATAGGTACATGAAATAATTGTTATTGTTATTGTGCTATAATGGAGTGACCTCAGATTAAATTCTAAAATAGGAATGCAGTATGGAATTAGCTTGCGTTGCTAAAATTAACAATGAAAATGTGATGTGTGATCTTATCTTTTTAATTGCGGGCTTTTATTGTGTTTTAATTTAGACATAACACCAGGTGGTTTAATCAGTGTAAATGCCTCTCGTTGAATTTAGGTTGAGTGAGTTGTCATTTCACTTCATATTAGGCACTGACAGCTCACCTCAAGCTTACTTTACCAAATTTTAGGGCTCACGTCCAATCAGCGACCAGTTTTTTGTCGGAGGGAAATAGAACATATGAATTATTCTAATGTACCAACGCAGATGTCCCACAAAAAGTCGGTCCTACGATAGGTACTATGAAACTAGTGAACGATTCTATAATCGGTCCTACAAAAATTCTGGCGTGGTCGGATTCGAGGGAGTTTTTTCTAAGAGATTACACTACTGAACCTGTAATATTACAACAGCTGCCAGGATTACACGAATAAAATAGTATGTTTTACATTCGTAACCTTATTCAAAGCCTTTAAATAGCTAGAATGCTAGCTGTAACTAATGGGTTGCAAAACCACCCCGGACAGTTCCGGAATATCTATTTCGAGTCCGACTGCATGCATAATTAAAATGAACACCACCCACGGTAGATGCAAAATGGTTGCTGAAAAGCTTTAAAAGGAAAGCTTTAAATAACCTAAATGCAATATTGTTTTCGACTACCTACTCAATAGTTCCACTTTTCTAGGGTGTAAGCGAGCTTTACTTAAATGAAAATAAATCATGCCTAATAGTAGATAAACCAATTATCACAGTTGGTAAAATCACTGAAAGCTACAGTTCAGACTGACTTTAATAACAATACCACTAGCCTATAATTCTTCCACTTCCTCTTCTCATACAGAGAAGATGAAAACGCTTACTTAAGGCGGACTGGTGATCCAGATTTTTTAATTGTCCAGATTTTCTCACAATGTTTTCGTTCGGTGTCAATGATGTTCATGATAAAATAAGAAAGTAGGGACTTAAGAGAGAAAAAGCCACGTTGATGCTCGTCTGTACCCAGGTGCCAACTAACCTCATGCATGACAGAAGGGCGTTAAGACTTGAATTACTGAGCCATCACGACTGATTGAAATAGTAATTATTTTATTCCCTAATTACTATAAGGATAGGTTAGACCTAAATGTGGAAAATGCAACTACCAATGACGATGATACGATAACCCCTAACCACGTAACGCATGAACCTGACTAATCACAACAAAAACAATCCGATAACAACACACATCTCGACTCGATACCGTACTAGTGGACGATTGTAATAAAATCCGACTTGGTTGCACATTTCCGCTTCGTTTAGAGCCACTAATGCGTTGCGGTTGCGTGCAAACTTACGCGGTGAACAACACTGTGACGTCATCGGAATTAACATGCCAGTAGACGCGATTGTAGTTAAGTTGGTATTGGGAGAAGGGGGTGGAAATACAGAAAATGCTTAGTTATAGCTAGAACTTCAAGAACTGACACTTAATCAATAATATTTAGACAACGCTTTATTTCAGCCCTGAAAACCCGATACATTTTAAATCAACAGTAAACTCACATTTTATGTTGCTTTGAAATCTAGTTAATGGAATTGGCAAATATGTGACGCCACAATTTTCTATTGCCACACAAAATCTATGGAGGAACCACGTTTTGACAGCTCATAAAAACTATGTTAATAAATTGGTTGTGTCTAGTATTAGAGACAGGAAAAACGCCTTCCGCTTTGCTTAGTCTATTAAATATTTACATCTATTAACAACTGTTACAAAACACACAATATTTCAGAGCAGGTCTAATAAAAGCAATGACACCACTTGCAATTCAGTTAACGTCATAAAACATCACGAACGCAAGCATAGTAAACACGAAAGTCAATTTAGCAACCCTGAAATAACTTTGTTCTCAACATCAGTTCATCACTACTGAGACGTATTTATTATTTATTCTGGTAACAACGAAAGACAGGAAAAAGACATTAGCAGAAGTCGTAAAGAAAAGCGAGAGGGAATAAGGGACACGCCCGCTTTGTTTGTGCGAACGATACAAGGGTAGGGCTTGTTGACGGGATATATTTTGGGACTGTATTATATGGACTTTTTTGGCAAATTTCTCTATCTACTATGCAATAAATATATATTCACGTTGTATAATTTTTGGGCGTGGACACAGAACAATTCTATTCACAAACTGGAACGCGTAAACGTTTCCTGGCTCGCATTTGTTAGAAACCAGACCCAATTTTCTCATCAATTCATTACATTGGAAAGGCGCATAATTCACGCGTGTCGAAACATGGTCACTGATAGCATCTTGCGTGTGCCTAGGGTTTCCCAGGATCGATAAGTCTGTCTATACTTCCATGGGGTAGGTGTGTGCTAAGCAGACGTTTTACTGTCGAGTTGTTTATGAGACTCAGACGATCGATAGCTGGGTGAACGACCCATGCGCCAGCTATTAGCGCGCCTTTTGACGTCGGCCATATTTAGATTACCTACGGTTGTAGGGAGGGAAAAATTCAACTCATGTAATCCGCGAATTCGGAAAGTATTTTTCATTTTTTTCCATTATAATGTCCAATTTCTTATCAATGATGAATGAAAGGTAATCCTATCATAATGGTTCAAGCACCAACTGCTAAAGGAATGCGTAAAAAGACTAACGAAGACTAAACGTCGTCGTCGTCGTCGTCGTCGTCGTAAGACTATACGTCGTGACTTGTGTGATAGATCCAAGAAAATGATGACACATGTCGTATTACTGTGGTTTTACTGCTAGCCTTAGTTAACTTCTACTGTTTTCCTAAGTACTCAAACGTAGTGGGTCCATGTGAAACCGCCTTAGTGCTGTAAAGTTTATTGCTATCGTCCCATTTATTATATGAGAGCAAATATATTACAGTAAACAACCGACGTGCCGGCAACACTATTGAGATTTAGTAACAACTGAAAATACATTTTTATGTAATAATGGGTCGTGGGCTGAGAGTATGTGTGAAATTGTTTTTATGTGTACTCCATGAAAGAAAAGTTTCAATGCAAATGTGAGATGAGTCTTCTTATTCTGCCATACCTACTTGCCAAGTTGAACCTGGTAAATAATTTTCGGTACATTCACCTGATAACTATTAACTGAGTTTGGTCTTTCCGATCTCATAAAAAGTTTAAAGTATAGATTACCTAGGTCTGACTGAAATATGTATGAGCTAGAAAAACTTGTAAACATTTTCATTGTTATAAATATTGATATGTTAACAAGTGAACGATTAGGAAGTTGAAATACATTGGGATTACATCTAATATCTAGATGATATATTGATATAATCCAGATATATTCACGTTCAAGTATTGAACACTGTATTCGATGTACTCCTTTTGTAGGAAATTCTATTCAAGTAATCCAAGCAGTTAGGAGAAAAGCCCATTAAATGATAGACGCTTCCAAGCTCCGTTGATGATGACGTCGCACATTTTCCGGAAGATATAAACAAACAATTTATATAGCTTGTAAGGAAAAAGACGAGAAAACCCAGGACTAGTCGGAATTACTAAAAATATATTTTGATAGTTCGTACGTGGAAACTTGGGGCGATGCGCGCCAATGTAAGGTAAATAACAAAATACGAGTTACGAAAGATAGTTTATTGTGTGCTTTCATTGATTGGACGATCTCGTGTAGACAAACTATTAGAAAACAAACGTCTACAACTTGTAACTGTTGCGGAAATTAGAAGACAAGGACAAAGCCACTTTATTCCATTAACTTCAAGGACGAAAATGAAAGAATTGGCGAAATCGTCATCAATGTTTGACAACATAGAATAATCTTATAAGGCAATGGAATAAACACAATTGTAACTTTCGTGTCCTTCGAGCTATCTAGCGCCGCTGAGCCTGTTGCTTTAAATCTGTCCCTAAATAATCGAGATTTAAACCAGCTTGTCCCTTTGTTATGCTCCCCAAGAGACGCCCTAAGTCGAGGTCCCTACTCCAAAGGGGGTGCCCTTGGCGTGTAGTAGCTTAATTTATTTAAGCTTTGCCTGGTGGCCTTAATTTTTAAGGCACCACAGAATATTACCCACAAGCAGCTATGTTAATCTGCGAGATGCCTTTCCGAGCAACATCATTCAGAAGCTTTCAAATGAGTTTTAAATATGGGCTGCTAAGAATAAGTTCGTGCAAACGCAAGATCTCGACGTAAAGCTAAACAATTTTTTATTACTATCTTCCATTACGTGGTGCAGTAGTAGAAACATGACGTGATAACCTTATCTTGTGGTAGTTGTGTTTATAGCGTCCTATGACGAGCTCGAGGGAAGTACGAGCTGAATGACGTCACCGGTAGGAATAGAATTATCGATATTTGAACTTATATTGTAGGAGTTTAGGAGTGTTTTTCTTTGAGGTGTCACGAATGAACTGGAGGTAGGTGGTCAGTCTGTGTGAGTGTTGACATGGAAAATTTACTGCTGTATTAATAGAGGGTCATTTTGAAGAAAACTAAGGCTGAAAGCAAGTCATAGTTTTCTTTTTCTTTCTTGTTACATTGTTATGTAAGTAGTCCTAAAGCGAGAATCTTAGCTAGCACGGGAGGTAAAGAATCTTTATCTGTATACCGTCTATATATAGGTAAAGTTTGTGAGTTTATGAGGTTGTAGGGGGTGATCTCTGGATCTACTGAAAAGATTTTGAAAATTCTTTCACAAATTGAAATGTACGTTATCACTGAGTGCTATAGGCTATATTTTGTGATCAAAAAAATACAGATCGAGGAAGAGAGCGCTAGTTACAAATAACAATGTAATCTATCTTAAAGTAATCTTAAGGTTTGGCTTATATGCACGCAAGTTACCAAAATATCCATACATGCAACCATCCATATTTATGATCTTTGAAGCATATTTTATGCAAACAAATATATTATGTTATAACGTAGAGAAAAAAATTGATTGACGAGCAAAATATTTAAATGTTTTTGCAAACATGTGAAACTTAAGTATGTAGTTTAAAAATAATACTAATTCTAGTAAATAAATAGGTATCTGCATGTTTGTGGTTGCAGGAAACAATTTTATTTTTTTTACGAAATTAGCACTAGATTTTCAGGTTTTCGACTATCGAGGTAATATCCTAAATAGTTCCGCAACAAACTAGATTTTGTTGAATCCAGTTTTTTAATTACCTAGGTATTTAGCATGTAACTTATGTATAAAAAGAAACTTTCTTAGTTATTTCTCTTTGTTTAAGTCTTGTTTCTTGTTATGTAATTTCATTATGTACATAGATTAGGTACCGATTAAAAATGTATTTCTATACAAAGCATACAAACATATTGATAAAAACAATTTAACATGTAACGATTAGCGTCATGTCAAATTGACATAGATAACGACAGGTACAACATATCTATTAAACTGTACGCAAATTATCAACAATAATAATTAAGTAATGTTATTAATAACTAGCGAATCGCCTCGGCTTCGCTCGGGTGCAAATTTCCGACCTTTCAGGCATATTTTCCAAACAAATTCTTTCATAAAAACCATGTCCGGAAAATTACGAACACAACGAAAAAAGAGTCAGCCAAATCGGCCCAGCCGTTTTCGAGTTCAGCCCTTAGCAACACATTTAGCCATTCATTTTGATTAATATAGATTTACTAGCTTTTTCTTCATCCGCGTTAAGTTACATCCTTGCTTACTACTCCGCTCCTGTATGTCGTAGCGCCTTGTTTTATAGCCTATACTATTACTAATTAATCTGACTATCATACACAAAAATATTTTTCCAATCCGACTGGTAGTTCTAGAGATTAGCCCGTTTAAACAAACAAACATATCTTTCAGCTTTATTATATTGGTTTAGTTAGAATGATAGATGTCGTGATGGCCCAGTGGTTAAGACGCAACAGAACATAGACACGACGGGGTGTTATAAGTTTCACGTGTCTGTGTCATCGTAGCTCCCGAAAGGATGAACTGATTTTGATTTTGTTCGAAATGTGAATAAGACGGGAGTGTTCTTATCTATGTTTGATGAAAATCGGTTCAAGATGGCCACCGTATTTAAAAAACCCCCGGAATTTAAAATAGATAATCTTTTTTTTTTTTAAGTTCACTTGGACATCATTACATCGGCGAAAAACAAGGAAACCTGTTCTTAAAACAGACTCAAGTTACTCTGTGACGCCGACACCATTAATGACGTAACAATTTGCCAATCCAAAGGCATCAATCAGCAACATCGACACCTAATTAACTCCACAACATCCGAGATTGCGCACATCTCAAAGATTAACTAGTCCAGTAGACCGTGCAACTAGTAAACGTTGCACGAAATCAACAGTTTTAAGCGCAGGAGTTATTTAAGCAATCAACACTCATGTTAGCCGGAAACGCAACTGAAATGGAAGGCGTATGCGCATGCGCATGCAACTATTCGTTGTAAGCGTGAGGTTATTGACTGGGTTGTAGACTTGTAGTTATGTGAGCATGTAGGTGGATTAAGGCTGGAACTATCTCTTTTATTTGTAAGTGAAGTAAATCCGTGAAGCAAATCAAATTAAAGTTTTGTTTATTTTCTCATCATCAAATTAGATGTACAGTTACAGTTAACATAACTTTACGCCTGTAATCCTCGAGGGGTTAGGTAGAGGTGCACCCATCAATACCTAAACCCACATTTCGCCAGTTATATTTAAGTTCCATGTAATAGGGGGCGAGCCTATTGACATTAACCGGGTACAAATCCAGACTCCGGGGCTGTTACTGAGAAATTCCTGATGGAAAAACCCAATAACACTACGCCCGACCTGGGAATCGAACTCAAGACCAGTTGCAGTAAATAACATCTTGAATAGAGACTTGTATCTGAAATAGGTAAGACCTGTCTTACAGATCACCGGGAAAGCATCTAATATATATACTATATTATGTACCTATATAGAATAAAAAGGCAAAAAGTAAATGAAATTAAAGTAAAAGTGTTTTTTTGTTGAAAATATTACTTTAAATAACACAATGAAAGTAACTCTGTCTGCCTGTTACGCTTTCACGACTAAACCACTGAACTGATTATGATGAAATTTCGTACGGGGTAAGTTTGAACCCCAATAAAGGACATAGGCTACTTTTTATTCCGTGACTTCGTCTGCGTTCACGATAACCGACATTTACGCGGACAAAGGCGCGGACAAACCTAATTTGGTTCATAAATCCAGTATTGAACTTGATAAACCTTACCTATGTATCTACTTCTGCAATGGATGGTTGAAAAGACTTGAATTCTTGCTATCACCACCTTGGTTTTAGAGTTTAGGAACGCGAGGTCTTACCAGCCTCCTGACATTTCTACTCTTTGTCAATATCAAAATGGCATCTTGTCTATGATGCAATATGACTCAAAAGCGTTTACGCCTCTTTGATGTTTATGCTGATATAAAATTACTGTCTATGCCTGACATTGCCTGTATTTGTTAGTGCGTGATGCTACTTTCTAAATATTTCCATAGCATTATGGCAATTGAAGGGAAATAGCAAAAGTAGTAACAGAATATTACTTGTTTTGCGTATTGGAAATATTGTCGACAATATGCTAATCATTTAGACAAATTGTCAAACGTGTAAAACCTTGTTCAACATTGCCATTCGTCGCTTAATTTGAACAAAAAAATTATAGATCCAAGTCAGATATTAATATTGTTTCTTTTAGTTGGAAGCATCGAGAAGATTCTTAATTTTTGCCGAATTTTGATAATGTTATCGCCATTTTTAAAAGGTCGCGTGTAATTAGGCGAAGCCTATGTCCAGCAGAGAACGTCGTTCGAACTTATCATGATGATGATCTCCAAAACTTGAGACACCATTATCAAAAATCAAAACCATTTATAATTTATATCAAAATTTATTTATTGACAGTAACTTTTCTTCTTTTTGTAATACCATTGTATTACAGAGAAGTTTGAAGGTACTGTGTAGATTAATTGAAAGTACACTATCAATCAATCAACAGTCTCTGTACGACGCAATATGGAACGACACAACCCATAAACTAAAAAGACGAAAGAAGAGGAAAATATGTCAAACTGTCGTCATTATTCTTTGGGTAAAAGTTATCCGTCTATTGCAAAATCAGCCCTTATAGACAAAATGTAAACAGAAATAATATGACAGACACTCCCAAATTAAACTCATACAGAAAGAGTGAGACAAAACATCAACCCTAAACAAAATTCTAACTACCCACCATCATTAATATCCCTTACAACAGAACGAAATCCGGAACAGAGTCAAAATCTAAATTAGAAAGACAACAGATAACAGGATTAAGCTGGCTGACCCAGATAAGGGGGAGATCAGATTATTGGATAGTCCTCCAGCTTCCGAACGTTATAAATAGATTGATTGGTGCGTGGGAGACGCGCAGATTGATAGCAGACTTGTATTGGTTTTCAATGTTAATTTGAGGGTTGAAAAAATTATAACTCGACACTTGAGAGTTGTTTGTGAATCATTTTTGACGGCGAATTTAATTAAATAATATTTATAACAGCCTAATATTGTCCTATTGCAGGGAATAGGCCTCTTTCCATCCAGAGAATGCACGAGTGTTGATCACCATCCTTGCTCGAGGCAGACTGGCGATTTAAGACTCTATTATTTAAAAGTCAGGTTTCCTTACAATGTTTTCCTTAACCGACGTCTGTGATGTCCAAGATACAATTTAGAAAGTACATAATTGTAAATTGAAAAAGTCACATTAGTACTTTTCCGTTATCAAACCAACAATTTCATGCATAAGGGCAGGCGTCTCAGCCATTGGGTTTCACGACAAATTGAATAATCTAGCAAATATTAGTTTCCTAAAACGGAGCGGTTCATATTACGTAGTAAATAGTTACCATACTTTAGTCTTAACTTGATCAATACAACCTACCAGATTAAATCGAAGGATTGAATTTATAAGGACATTAATAGTTTATCAGAAACGGTAACTTTTCTAACTTGATTTATCGATCGGGGGTGGTTTAAAGCGGTTACTGTGAAATGGGCCCTCACTAATTTAATGATCTTGGCAAATAAACAAAAAACCCATTGAAACATTTATTTAGGTTTCTTTTCAATGTTTTTTAAATCTCTCATTTGATTATTTACTCATGTAAAATATTTTGCACCTGGCATGTTATCTCTTCACGACCTTTGGTTGACTTGTAGAGAATGTCTAAGGTATTGAGTCCGCCTTTGTACTTTCTTATTGCATAAAGTTTAAATAAACAATTTCGGCTGACTTAGTCACGGAAATCAATCCGAAAACTATGTCAAACTAGTTTTTTTTTGTCACGAGCTCCAGTAATGAGGTTGGATCCCATCCAATTGACAGGTACAGCCTTCGTGCACCATAAATAGCCTGTTACCCTTAACGGACACTTAAAACTTCGTGAGCTGTCAAGAGTAAGTACCATCGCGTGAGCATTATGACTACTTCCACTCCTCAAATTGGTGGTGAGTCAATCAAACTTTGTATTCGGTGTTTTTTAAAAACGAAAGTACGTAACTATGTTGGTTTAGTAATACATTATCGTTACTACTCTCTCTAGTATAGTTTGTGATTTTGGTTCTTTTATGTTTTTTTTATGTTTTACTTAATTCATCGCGGTTATGATTAAAACAAATTATAATAATTAAAGACACAATTACTTAAATAGAAAAGAGAAAAATATAACGGTCTACTACAGGCACAGCAAATTCAACCAGTTAGCCATATTCTGTCAGATACTTTCAAACATCCCAGTAAACAAATATGGGACCACAATCCTGGCCTGAATTTTAAGCAAATTGACGATTTTTAATGAGTAATATTGTTTATACAAAAGTATCTCAGAGTTTCACGTTCCTTTAAATAATTGAGTCATGGAATTTCAATTGTTATCGGAATCGATGACATTTGGCATTTCCTGTGTCTCAAATATCGATTGCATCGTATCGATTGCAGATGTAACGTCAAATTACTATCGATCGAGTACGATATGGTTTTGATGTGTATGTAGTAAAACGGTTTTTTTTGTTGTTTTATAGCAGTTGGTTCATGTTATAGCAGAAGTTTGTTTTTTATAGATAAAGATATAAGACTGAGGATGACTTTTGAAACTGATCAAAGGAAATACAAACATTACTGAGAGTTTTCTTATAAATTTCTAGCTTTTGTCCGTGGCTTTGTCTGCGTGAATTTTCATACGGAGCCCTAACTTTATTGAAAATTAAATTGAGCATATGTTGCTCGCTGCTAATGTAGCTTTCTATAGGTGAAAGAATTTTTGAAATCGGTTATGTAGTTTTAGAGTTTATCAATTACAAACCAAAACACAAAAAAAAACTCTTTATAATATTAAGTTTAGATTGAACCTCAGTCAGTTTGAAAACGAAATCAAATCTTACCAAGAGAAAGCGACAAAAAGAAAATTTGTTACGCCATGACAAAGAAGAAAGGCTAAGTAATATAACATAGTACAATCACTGATAACTAATAAGATTAGATTACATTCAAAAGATATTTCAAACAATCGACAATGAAGTTTTTTTTCCATAAGTAAATTCTATTTTACGTTGTGATAGCAGAAGAATACGATATCAAATGATATGCAGACTGTTTGACAGATGTTGCTTGCAGACTATTTGGAGGAAAATCAGGACAGTAGCAGCCACATAACATCGGGTGGTGGCTGACCTGTTTGCTAACCAAAGATATAAAATAAAATTACTTGAGAGCACTTATGTGTCTTAATATCTTGTGCTAATTATAATTTTAATAAAGAAACATCATAATATAATATAATATAACTGGACTTGTACCAGCCTAATAATGACCCACTCAAAGCATGTCAGAGGCCCTTGATGCGGTTTAAAAACTCTGACACTAGGGTGTGTGGGGTCGTTAGACCTTACTGCCCACACGATAAAGAAGATATACCGAAAGTGTCGTACATTTCAGGAGGAAAATTTTACTAACTTCTAGAAAAGATCGCAATCTTGTCTCAATCTGTCATAAAGCCTCTAATTTAGCTCCATTTTTTGACATAGATTGTCGCTGACACGAGATTGCGATTAATTTACTTTGACCTACTTTTTAGTAACGTCTTTAATATGTAGAATTGGTCTTCTTTTCTGCTCAGTTAAACACCTTATAATAACCTTATTATTATACCTCAATATTAAGCGTTTAATGCACCTGCATTATCCGCTTAATATTGAGGTTTTTACCCATACATCGCGTCGTGTAGCCAGTCTCCACAAAGTCCAAAACACTGTTATTGGCATGTTTATAAAACCGCGTCTATTAAGCCCGTTGGGCCTGTCAAGCGTTCAATAGAGCACCGGCATATCGACCGGATCCCGCCAATTAGGTTAACGGGGGATTTGTCTACATACAACTTGGTTCGGTTATTATTTGAATCAAAACAATTTCGAACTGCGTTATTCGATAGTTGTGGGATTATAACGCATGAGAATCATATGTAGAAAGAATTGTTATTCTTCTTTCTCATGTTTGAGCGTTACAATAATAGTTGCTCGTATCGTGGTAAAAAGATTAGCTTGTCAACATAATTCTTGGTTTGCTGGCGCCGTGCGTGCATAAATAACGTTACTAGAGGAGGCTTTTTAATGCACATCTATTCATAGATCGTAAATGTTAGCTTCATAACAAAATAACCGTTATTTTTAACTGTTATTGCCGGTTTTAGAAGCAGTTTTTGCCACATCAATTCTACTAATTAAAAACTTTCAAAATCTAGTAGCAATCTTCTCGGCGACAATCAATATCACAACAACGTAAATTATAAGGATTTTTGACCGATCGAGACTCAAACTAGATTGTGATCTTTCCTAGGTTAGTAGAATTTTCCCCCTATAGTCAAAAAAATACATTGGCAATTGTATTTTCGCCAATCACAATGTCATCTAAAATCTGACTTTAGATTTTGTGGTTACAGACTAGATCAGCATTACAAAATCCAAATGTTTTGGTGGAAAAGAACTGTTAAACCTATCTAGACATATTATAAGCGACGCAGGAAGAAAGGCAGTTATAATGGATAACCTTATTGGTTAAATCCGGTCGGTGCTAGTGGCCTGTTGAACGTTTCACGCCAGGTGCAAGTTAACGACCCACTAGTTGATCCCTCCGCGTAATGCCGTATCTGGAAGTTATATCGACGTTACAGAGTCAAGCTCTCGGCTTTTAGCCACATCTGTCTGTGTATAATGTTTAGTAGGGCAACGTTGATCGACCGTATCTGAACAATTGGGTTAACGAAGGATTTGTTCGGGACCAGACATCACTGAGATTTTTCGTGCGAAAAATTCGGTCCAATCTTTTTTTGAGTAATGATGTTATTATGTGAGCCTTTTACAATAATAGCTTTGTATGTAACAAATGAAAATGTAAAGAATTTTACGACAGAACATTTTGCGATGGACGCTAATTATCCGTGACTCGTTCTTTACTCTTTTTGTTAAGCAATTGGGTAAGTTCCACTGTCAACTGAGCTGTTAATTGTTTGCTGTTAAGGTCAGTAATCGTATTAATGAAAACTTTTTTACCTATTACGTAAATAGACAAAAAGAGTGACTTTTTGTTAGGTTCAAAAAAGTTTTGACGTAAACTGCGCTATCATGGTTTTATGGATTTTGTTTTGCCGTATCTTGGGAGTCAGAAAATGGTATACTAGCTACATTATGCTGATGGAGGGTAGCCGAGTGTACTCTCCTGAAAGGACTATTCGTAATTGTAATTGTTGACATTTAATAAATAATTCAATGAAAATTAGTAAAGATATAAGCTTGCACGAATATACCTAATAAACGGTTCACATAATCACATTAACCAAATATCGATTCCAAGACTTTATGTTATCAATTTTTTATCAAATCTAAACCGCCAGGGTCAAAAGATGGCGCTACTGCAGAAAGAACCCTTCCCCTCGCACAAAATAAAGAATTATTAACATCTAATTCCACCTGTCCCATAGTAGGAACAATGGGACCATTCATGAGCACCATACAAACCCATACAATGCGCTAATGCACCTGTTTTGAATCATTGTTACGCGATCTAACAGTTGAATGTCTGAGGAAAATATTTGTGGAGGCCTATAGTCTTTCTAGAGGGATTTTGTAGAATATTCTTCCTGAATGAGAGGGAGATGGAAAGGTGATATAACAATCATTGATGACTTTTACGGGTAGTCAGAAGCTCGAAAGTAGAGTCCGACAATTAACCAAGCAATTTTAGCGAGAAATATCGTGATAGTCGCTCCATGTAAAATATAGGTAACCCAAAAAAGACTAGGCATATGATGATAAAATAACAAAGAAATGGAATCAAGGCCATCATACAACACATGTTCCGAAAATACTCTAGCTAGCCTGAAAAAAAGAACGGTTTAACATCTATATGCCCTAAGAAGATCAAGCATTTGGTTGACATGGTGACACAGCCACATCAGCTCAAAATCTTTTATAAATACAAGCGTTATTAGCCTCATGCTGCAACAGAAGAACAGAAACCTACAGGAATTCAAATCGAAAGTGGAGAAAATACTCAACTAGGTACTACACAAGATGAGCGAGACTTATCCATGTCATTGCCAGAAAATAGAACAACACATGCAAAGTAGAAGATACCTCCAAGAAAACCAAATAAAATTAGTTACCCACACTGGTACAGCCAACAAAAGAGATAGGTGTCCAGAGTCGTCAGGTATAGTTGAAGTATTAAATTAAAAAAAAATACATATCTTGGGACAACTCACACACGGCTATCTGATTCCAAGCTAAGCAGAGCTTGTGTTATGGTAACCAGACAACTGATATACATACTTATATAATTTATAAATACATACATATTATAGATAAATCACACTCAGACACAGAACTAACAATCATGCTCATCACACAAAGTTTGTCCTGGGTGGGAATCGAACCCACGACCTCCGGCTTAGCAGTCAGGGCCACTAACCACTAGACCAACAGGCCCGTCAATCCAATGGATATCGATGGATGTTTTCGTAGAAACCAAAGGATATCTTCGAATGAAACTCAACTATTATCCACTTTTTAAATTAAATTACATTTGAAAACAGCCATCGGTTTCAAGAAAACTTAATCTGACGACACTGCATACCCATCTCTTTCGTTGACTGTACCAAATATTGTAATATATTTCGCGTGTTTTCGCTCCAATAACAACGTAGTGTTATTCAACTGAAATAAATGTTGTGGCGTTACGTTATATTTAAAGATTGATCAACAAATAAACAAGATTTCGATCTACATAATGTTATACTTTCAGAATTTGTGAAGCAATCCTTATTTATTTCGCTAAAGGTAAATATGTAGATGGTGTTATCTGCTGAAATTCGTGTCGCTACTCTAAATCGCTGTTGTATTGTATGATTAAAATATGAGATTAAAAGAGGCATGAGATGATTTTTTTGAGGAAAATGAAGAATAGATGTTTATTTTTCCAAAAAAAAAAACTTTATGGATCATTTTCCAGATTTTTTGTTGGTTCCATGGAAGTTTAAATTGTAGCTTGGAACTGTATTATTATTGAAGACAAGCCTAGATTAATAGAGAATTCCGATATAGAAGTAAGCCTCACGTGTTGTTAAATTTCAACGAAATTTCCCTAATTCTGACACAGACCTTTGTTATTTGTCCATTCGTTTCCAAAATCACTAGGAACACAAACTTCACGAAACACCTGTTTCCACTCAAATGGCATATAAATAAGCGAATCGGGTTCCAGTATACTTAAATAACAAACGGCTACCTTCCATTTTATTTATACACTGACTACCGCCATATTGGAATTTGAATTACAACAGAATCTTTACAGAGCCCGTCTGTCGGTCAATTTTCTATACCTTGACGTGAAACAAGGTCGGCTAATGGTAGTTGCTTCAAAACTAGCCTTATAACGTAGTACCTACCTACTACTAGTAAAATTTATTGCAACCTCGTCGGTCACAGGCGACTGCCGAGCTTGACGATCAATACTCAGGTTGAAAAGTGCGATAGAGTTTTCTGAGAGGAAATTGTAACTTGTTACCGGTACAGACGAGGCTAGATATTCCCGGGAAACTGCGAATGCAGCACGGTAGGCACGTACTTACCGGGAACTTCCTACCTAACGCCTTCAGAGTGAAAAATATTTTACACGTTATTTAAAGAAATGGGGAAAACTGGCAATGTTCTTCCTTGGAAGGAAAAATCTTTTTCCATTTTTTAAATTCAATATTCATTCTTTACTAACTTTTTCCCGCGACTTCCTCCGCGTAAATGTCGGTTATCATGGACGAAGTCGAAGTTGAATAGAAAGTAGCTGTCCCTTGTTGGGGTTCAAAACTTCAAACCTACGCCGTACTAAATTTCATAAAAATGGGTTCAGTGGTTTATTCGTGAAAGCGTAACATACAAACAGACAGAGTTACTTTCACTTTATAATATTAGTAAGGATACAATGGACGACTGTTGTAGGTTTACTTGTAAAGGGTTTTTGTTGATTTCTGAAAAAAACATTACATAGATTTACATATCCAAAAGGAAAATTTAATTAATACCTTTATTGAAACTACCTCAATAAACCATGACTTGCGATGCAAGTTATAAGTTCTATAAACGATAAAAGCCGGATTACGACCCACACAAATATAATATTAGAGGATTTCTCTTAATTTTTCCCGTTGAGGACAAATAAGGCTATCAACAAACCAAATCAGGAAAAACAGTCACTTAGCTACAGATATGCCTACTTACGTAAATAAAAGGAAAACACGAACGGGTCATAGAATACGTAATATGAATATAATATTATGAAGCTAAAAGTTTGTTCGTTTGTTTGTTAAAACGTTCTAATCTCTGGAACTAGTCGGATTAGAAAAAATCCATACAAATATTATAAAAGCGAAAGTACACTTTGTATGTTAAACAAATGAAACCATTTTGATGAAATTTGGGATAAGTTTGAACCCCAAAGAAAGACATAGGCTACTTTTTTATTCCGCGACTTCGTCTGTGTCCGCGATAACCAACCTTTGTGCAGACAAAGTCGCGGGCAAGTCTTATTATATGTATACATAGCCAGGTTCATGAGGAATAGTATTAAAGCTTCTATAAGCTATATAACATCACGCTACGACCAGTAATCAAAGACGTAACAAAACGCGGGTGGAAAAAAAACCACGCGGTCGAAATCGCGGGCAGAAGCTACTACGTAATACATATAATGACCGAAATTATACGTATGGTAGTTAACTCATTATTGTATGTCATTTTCCCATGATAAGAACGATTTTGCATTTAGTATCACGAACATACGATGTGACTTCATCTTAGACCTTCATTCAATCATTCATCAATTTAGTTCAGATATAAAGTTTACTTAAAATAATTGAATTACTAGTTTGCGTTCGATCCCTAATTAATTAAAAATGTCGTGATTGCCTAGTGGTTAACACGCCAGTCTCTCATGCATGAGATTGCAGTTTCGAAATCGGGCAATTACCAATGTGTCTAAGTTTATTTAGGACATTGGTGCAGGAAAACATTATAAGAAAACCTGGAGTTTTAATATGAGTCTGAAATCGCCAATCCGCCTTGAGCAAGTGTGGTGATCAATGCTAGTGCCTCTTCTATATGAGAAGAGGCCTTTGCCCTTCAGTGGAACAATAGGCTAGTATTATTCATTAATTACCTAATCAATTATGTTTGCAATTTGACTGTGTATTAATATTGCATGTTTTATTTGTAACATTAGACTTTTCTTTTGTTTAGTGGGTTAGCCTTGCATATTTCAACACAAAAATATGTACTATTGTTCAAAATAAATATCCCATCCTGCATTAAAATAACATCAGTACTAACACAAAATGGAAAAACATAGAAATACAGCAAAATAATTATGCCCAAATCAAAACTCATATAAGTAGATAATTATAATAATTTTATCTTGTCTGTGCAGTATATAAAGGTCACGCAACAGGCTACATAAGTACTTATATATTCACATGAACATAATTTATTATGTACAGCACCTTATAATCTAGTAAATGATAGCAAGGCTACTTCGTTAATTACTCACTATTCAGATGTTTGAAAGGTTTAATTCAATGGAGCTAATTAATTAATATTTTATTAAATAATTAGTATTACAAATTTATGTCTGACAGTTTTATCAGGATATTATTCAAGAAGGCTTTTTTACTAGATCCTATTGTTAATGAGTAGGTAGGAAATGCCATTAAGAAATAAATGTATTGTGTTTGTAATTGAATATTCACTTAATATCATGAATCACGCGTCCGCGTGAATGTCCCTAAATATTTTTCTGAAATTGCCAAGTTACTCCATATACCATCAGCTACCTTCCAGTGAAAGTTCCATCAAAATCGGACTAGCCATTTCGGAGATTTGCCTGAACAAAACAGACACACAGACAATAAATTTTATAAATGGTTTTTAGCTATCTTGCAAATATTCATATGCATTTAGTAATAAGCTGTTATTTTGACATTACAAACAGTCACAACAATTTTATTTATTTGTATAGACGTATAGTTAAAATGTGACATAAGGAAATAAGTTTTATAATGTTAAAGAAACACATGACAAGATAATTCATAATTATACCTATGTACTCAAAGCAAATAGGTAAGTACATAGTTTAATTTATTTCCTATCCAGCTATGTTTTTTACACAACATCACGCCTGTAATCCCCGAAGGGTTAGGCAGAGGTGTATCCATTAGTACGCCCACATTTGTCAGTTATATTTATGTCCCAGGAGATAAGCTTATTGCTTCTTCTTCTTGTTATCATGTGGGTAGTAAGGCCTTACGACCCTACACACCCTAGCTTATTGCTATACACTGGGCACAAATCCAGACTCAGAGGCTGCTATTGAGAAATTCTTGATGGAAAAATCCAATGGCACTTTGCTCGACCTGGGAATTGAACCCAAGAGCTCATGCTCAGCAGTCACGGTATGTCACTAGACAAATGAGGCAGTCTTGTTTTTTATTTTGAGATATTTATTTCCTACCTACTCAATGCACCGTGTTAATACCAAGGTTGGTAATTTTTTTAATCTTCTTCTTCCTTTATCGTGTGGGCAGAAAGGTCTAAGGTAAGGTTTATTATTTAATGAATACATAATAATATTTTAACACTTTGTTAATCATTTATTACTTACAATATTTAAATGTTAGTAAAATCCTTATTTCAGTCAGTTATTGGTCTATCAGTGAGGACTTTTGAACTAGAAAATGTGATAACAATTTGTTATCATTTAACTTTTATATGACCCTTTCACAGTCAGATAGATGTTTCATTAAATAAGATTTGAAGACATTGTGAGCAAAAAATTCATACAAGTCTGAAATTGCCTTGACCAAGTTTCATCAATGTCTTCTCTTAGGACTTGCAATGGGACAATACTAGATCATTATTTATGTGTTTGTTTGTTTGCTAAGTGCATGTGGCATTAATGACTAGACAAGGCAAGACAAGAGACTCATGCCTTTTAAAAATATTGGCAAAAAATAAGTTAGTTATACATAGTATAACTAACTTAATTATGTATATAGTACAATGAGAACAAGTTTAGCTTTTTTTTGTTACGTAAGTAGATCGAATTTAGCGCCATAATTGAGTAAGTTTTTTGTCCACTGTACTGTCTGCCTGTCTGTTACGCTTACGCGCCTAAACCACTGAACTGATTTATGAAATGGTATGTTTGAATACCAGTGAAGGACATGGGCTACTTTTTATTCTGCAACTTCATCTACATCCGTGATACCGGACATTTATGCGACCAAAAACGCGGGCAAAAGCAAGTCGATCATAAAACTCAAGATTATAAGACTACATTTCAATCTACAAGCATTCATTACAAGAACAATACTACAATAAACATTTAAAAAATATAAGTGTAAACTAGGCACATCAACTTGAAACACTAAATAGTGACACATTGACACTTACCTGGAAGTGAGTATAGTGACTTCCAATCTAAAGGAAAATTACCTTAAAAAATGTCACACAAAAGAACCTTTACCTACTTTATATTAGAGCTTAATTTAGGCACAAACTGATTGTGAAACTATTATATTTGTCTAATTGTACTGTCAACAATTTGTTTACCAAATCTGACTCTTATTTTGGCAGGGAGTGTACATAATAAAACTTTCACTATGTGGTATATGGCTGAAATACTTTCTATTTAACTTAGTGACTCATATTGAGGTACAGTCACAAGTAAATGTAGGTATTTTACATTTACACAAATTAATTCAAAAGCAATCTCTTCAGAGATTTCATTTTTTGTAGTAATATGAACATCACATTTTCAAAACCATACTAAGTATTAAGAAACAGGTGTTTTCTCAAAATTGCAATCAATAATTTGGAAATTAGAGTTATGTATTATCATAACATTTTTTTGTGACTGTACATGTATTAAAAAGATAAGATTACTAACAAATTCTACACTTTTATATGTAGATGTGTACTTAAGTAAAGGTATACTTGTTTAGAGAAAATATTGATTTGATCTCAGGCATGACATACTGGTAATATTGCAGTTGGATATTTGACACAACCAATCAATTGGCATACACATTATTCTTTAATTAAAAATGCAACTGTTTTGTGCAGTCATGCAGTTTAGATATCTGTTCTAACAGAACATCATAACCTGTAATTCTGAAGGGTTAGGCAGAGGTGTACCTATTAGTACACCCACATTACGCCAGTTACAATTAAGTCTCAAATTGTGTGATATCTTTTCTATCAATGATAAAAAAGAAACCATACCTTGCCATGCAGAAAGAATCATAGATGAGTCTTTGGAAATACAGTGGTGAAATATACAAAGGAAAATATGATGTTATTAAGCCTATCAATGAGGAAGAATGAGTGAGTCAATGACTCAGTCCCGGTATTCACAATAAATATTCATGTTTTATAATTTTTTTACAAAAACCTACCTTTTTACCTTTAGTTAATACATTTATCTAGGTATCAAAAATATATTTGATGGAAATCTCCTAGATTGGACACATGGTTAGTCTGAGTAACAGAGGTGGTAAAATGGTAGTTTCTATAGCAATAATATGAGTGGTTGATATGTGCCAGGATGCCAACAGATGTCATGAGGTAGGAATAAACAGGTGCTTTGATTTTCAAAGACTATGCACCTATGGACTTTGATTGATTGTGGTGGGGCTTTGTAACTATTGTTTATAATTTTCCTTGTTTTATTGTCTATAAGCAGGATTTGATGATTATAATATGTTGGTTTCATCACCAACAGTTTTGTAAATATAACATCATCATCAATATAAGCTGGAAATTGATCACATTTTGACAGGGCCTCTCCCATAGGCATAGAGTAACAGTTTTTTTTCAATTACATGACAGAACACAGGTCACTAGACTCATAGGGTGTGGTACCATTGATTATTCACTTAGTTTATTAATTCAGTATTAACGCGTCGTAATGAAGCGAGTTGGTGCCAATTTTTACATGTACTCATGGCGGGCATGCTGGAAAACTGGTAATTAGCCATAAACCGGAAATTATGCCGAAAATATTATAAACTAAAATTATGTACCAAAATTCGGAACACACCCGAGACTCGAACGATTACAAAATAATAGTCATTTATATTAGTATTGGAAAGAAAACCGTCTTATCTACTGACTATATTTATCGTTAAAACCCATAATACATAAAAAATATACACATGGATTACGCTTGATAAACTGAACTAATGGCATATTGGCGGTAATCAACGGTAAAAGGCCTAAAAGGCGGACTATAGAAGCGAATCGATGTCGTTTCGTCTAGCAACAGGGCTGTGGCTCTCCATGGCCTCTCATACATATCTATACCTATGTACACACCCCCCACTTTTCCCAATAAATGTTCAATATCCTTTCATCCGGTAACATTAACCGAAGTCCTAGCGCTCCGCAGGCGGCGTACGTGACACTATCAACCCAATAACACTCACATATCACCGCTAATGCGCGATTCACGAACCGTTTTACACCGGCGAAGCTACGCGCATACACCCAATACGAATAACGACTTTGGTCTATAATTTACAACTAATATACACACGAAATAACGACATTACTATTGCGCATCGAGAACACTGAACATAAGCAAAGAAAAATGGTACGAATAAGCAAAAATGATATCAGGATTTTACCCTTCTGTCAGCAATGTCCCTTCGATCGTCGCTCCAGCGGTTTTCGGGCGCGTCCTATACCAGCATTAAGACTGGGTTCTCACTTTTTGGCACATTTTGTATCTTGCACAGCACCACACTGAATATAGAATTATACACAAGTTTTTATCACGGTACAATCCACCATTAGCCTTTCATACACCCTCGATTCTCGAGTTCAGTCCTTTTCACGGCCATTTGCAAATTGCGTCAAAGTTCCTGGAACGTGATTGGTGTTCACTGCGCTAGTGTAGTTTGATCCAACAACGCCATCTGTTGATGAGAAATATTCACAATTAATCCAGCCATTCAAAATAGAACTGTCCGCCCACCGCTAAAGATCGACTAACATTTGAGTATATTGGACTTGCGACCTTTGTATTGGGACGAAATAGGGTGCGGTACGGCTCATACGAGAACCCCGTAGCGTGACGTCAAACTGGGCGTGAGAACCAAAGTGCGGGAGTTTTAAAATTCTAATACGAACACACACAGCAGTATTGTTATTTTTAAATAGTAAGTATTTAATAGCAAGCCAAAAATGAAATTAAAGAAAGAATTAAATCACCTATTTAATAATGTACAAATGTGCACTTAATAATCTAACATAACTCGCATTATCGTTCACAGACGTACTAGTACAAAAACGAATCGAGATTTCTTCGATCGTATACTTTCGTTCCAAAGTAAGCAGAATAAATTTATGTGAAATGTTTAAAATTAGAAATATTTCTAAAATAGTGTAATCATCATTTTAAAATTATTTACAAGAGAAGTTACTTTAAATTTTCTCAATATGATTAAAATGTTGTTACATGAGCATAATTACATTTATTGCTAAGTAATTTGTAAAAAAAGGTATACTTTCATAAAAATATTGCCCAGCAATAACCCTTGGTCGCCCTTAGCCTGGAAATTCACCCATGAGTCTTGATTCTTGTTTATTTCTGGAATTATTTATTTTAGGTTAGCTTGAGTTAAAATGATGTAGCTGATTCAATAATGTTATTCAGGTAGTATTTTTTGTACTAATAGTTGGATTTTTTTGTCCTTTTCCTTTTTCTTTCTGTAAATAATAAATATGTAATTTTAAACCTTTTTATTTTGTAATCTTGTAAAAACTCTTAAATGCATTGTTTAACATTATTACAGTGTATGAACAGCTTTATATTTTTTACTGCTAACAACTCTACTAAACGTCAGTAGCAAATGAATTTGTGATTGGCGGAAAAAATGAATTCTACTTCCTGATTCGTCAACATTAGCGCTTGCGCTCTTTGCCAATTGCTGCCTTTGTGTTCTCTTGTCACGTTAGTTGTCAATTTGTCATTTTCAGTGACTGAATATCATTGTATGGTCAGCTGTATTGTTTGTTATTGTAAAATAATAAATAATAGACGCATTTAAATTGTGCGCGAGTGTCGTGTAACGTGTTAGCACAGTAATATTTTTGTTTATATATTCGCTGAGTCCTAGGGATAGGATTTTGTTGAAGTGTAATCATTTAATTTAGTGCGTATTGCAGTAACTTCCGATCGTTCTATTGGTAAGTAATAAATTACTTATACTTTATGAACGTGCTACATTAAAGTATTTAACAAAGCCTGTAGTTTTTTCAAATGATTCAAATTGTGTCTTGTAAGAATCTGATTGAATAAACGTTCGTAGTTATTATTGCGCATTGTACAATATTCCCTTTCTAAAAAGTTTTACGACTTGGGATCAACTTTTAATGCATACTTAACGTATACAGGTTCATTGTTATTTCGCTTGTTTAAACTTAATGAAACACGCTTTCGTTCTGACGATTTGTAAACTATAAGGAATTGTCATTAAAATTTTAAACTCACAAATATTTTTATATTAACAATAAGTGGCGTAATATTACTCCTTTATTGTTTTAAACTTGGATAAGAACACGACAGCTGATTGCATTGATTCAATAAGACAATATGACAATTTTTTTTTCCATTTACAATGGGTTGGTGACCCATATGCAACTGTATTGTGTTATTGTACTGTAGAAAAGGCATTAAAATACTTTTAAATAGGTACAAACCTAAATTATAATGTCTAGCTATTAAGAACTAACTAGAACTATCCTACCAAAAAAAAAAAAACTACAGACTGGCGGCATAGGAAAAAGGTTTTCTTTTTAATGTAAAATAAATGCTGCTTAGTACCTATTGTGGTTGCAAAGTGGTACGACTGAGCATGAAGTCTTGGGTTTGATTCCCAGATGGAACAGTGTAATTTTTCAGCAGCAGCCTGGAATCTGGATTTCAATTGTTTTTTTACACTCCATTGTATTCTCATTGTGTTCCACATTTTTGTCACTACCAGAAGTATTTAATAGGTGTTTAAAATATTTACTAAAAAAATATACAAGTTATTTTAATATTTTGTCCTTCACATTCATTGATAGGAAGAACAGTGATAAATCACTAGTAATTAACACCAGATATTATTTTTATCTCACCAACATTAATTGTGATAGTACTTACTTAATTTATGCTATTCAAATTTTTCACATTATGTGTATTTTAAATGATATTAAAGTGAAGATTAGCCACAGTTATACCTGTATTAAGGGACATGTCATGTCCTGTGATGAGGCACAATTGGTGTACTTAATTACCGGCTTAAAGTACTACATAATTATCGAACTTTGGCCAGCTCAGCATAGCTTCAGCAGCCTTACGTAGGGTATTATAAAAATATTTGCTTAAACATTTGGCTGTGTTTATGATCTGCAAAATCAAGAAGGTCTTGGCCTTTCTTAAAAACGCAACAAAAAGTCGGAATTCTGACTGTTAATAAAAAGGTATGGCCAAAAACAAAAAAATAATGATGGAAAACGTGTAACTTTCGACTTTGTTAAGTGTCTTTTTATGACGTATTATATAGGTACTATTCTATGCTTGGCTGGTGCATCCTGGTTTATCAGCCTCACTAATATTCTGCCTACCGAATTTCGTTCACGCTGGTCAATCTCGAATGGAGACTAGCTAATTACGCAGGAGAGCATAAGTGTGTGCGCAATATCAGCTGTCCTCTTCCCTCACTCTCAAAGTCCAACAAAACGACTATCCGACACGATAGGGGAGAATCCGCCGCTCCTGCGCCTGATCTCTTCCCGATTATCAGCTTCTCATTACGGCTTTACTTTACGCGTTTACTCAGGCACCTCCATGCAAACACCAACTTCTAAACTTCGTGCTATCATTAAGGAACTCTAATAGATTAACACTGCGTGAATCGCAGGACAGACCAACAGGGGAGCGGTGAATTTTTATGCGAATCCTGCACCCCTGGCCATAGGCAGAGGTGGAACACCGGTGTGGTTTTAGCCGGTAAGAGGCTGGCATGCCCTTCATCACCTCCACGACGGATTTCCAACGCGCACCAAAAAGAAAGGACCGACCAACAGGGCAGCCTCGCTGTAACTTTGCAGACTCGCAAATATTTTATGATGGTATCAGTAACTAGGTAGCTACGATATTATTTATAGTGCGACGCGGAGATTGATGTGTTCACCAAACAGTTTGTTGGCGAGCCCCCACGCAAATTAATCCGGCCTCTTACTCGTATGTCTGGCCTCTTATCTGATCCCACACAGGTCAAACACCACATCTTGAATTGACTCGTTACTTATGTCATTAATTATTGAATTTCGAAGACACATCTTTTTTGTTTGTTTTTTTTTTGGGTGGAAACTTCAAAAGGCGCCCGGTCTTCGGTGAGTGTGGGATTTGTACCTCACTAAACCCAATCCTGTGGTCACCATCAGCAATAAAGAAGGGTACAGTGGCTAAAAGACCCCGGAAACCTGTGCAACGCCCTGGGGGTCTCCTCAGGGCCTCGCTATGCACGGTAGCGTGTACCTAACCTCTCTGCCACCGACTTTCTTCAGTTTACTCAATGAAGCATACACACAAAGCTTTTACGAAGCCTACTGTAAACTGTGACAATCGCCTTTCCATTTTTCAAGACTTAAAAATTTGAAGTGGTCTCTTACGCAGCTTATTATCTTTTCATATTTTTTACTATTTTGTAAATGCAAAAGTTTTTGTAGATGTTTGTTACTCAATCACGCCGGAACGGCTGAACGGATCTAGATAAAATTTAGAAATAGACTATAGTCTGTAATTTATAGCACACAGGCTATTTTTTATCCCGTTTTTGTATTCCGAGGTATAATTTAAAGCTAGCCTAATTGTGAAATCTGGCAGAGTCAGGCGCGGGTAGATGCTAGTTTATTATGACAATAGCACAAAGCATCAAGAAAAAATGGTGTCAGAATTGCGGAACAATGAAGCTTCAATATTTCAAAGTATTTCCAAAAATTGTCACGTAACTACAGTACCTAATACTTAATTAAGCAAACTCTTGCAAACGTTTTAATTTCTTTTGTGTTTTAATGATAAGATAATGTGTCTTCTTTGTTTCTTTGAACGTAAACACAGTCTGTTATGCTTTCCACCTCACAAGCTAAATTAGACCGTGTTGAAACAGTCGTGTGAATCATTTTGAATTGTCTGTGATTCGTGTTAGTCATTCAATTATTAGGTACGTTTTAGGTTTGGTTTATGAGTGTGCATGTACTTAGCGTACTGTGGTCGCCCTCAGTACGTATTTATTATGGCTGACTCGTTTTTTTGTCACATACGAATAATGAAAACACAAAGAAAAAATGTTTCATCATCAGCTTATGACCAACCCCCATCTCATAGCAATATTATTTTAGTATTACTTTAACTTGCACACTGTTGGATTTTCAACGCTTGGCTCAGCACCGAAAGTTGAAAATCCAACAACAGAAATTACAAAGTAAAATTGAAATAATATTATTTTAAGCAATTGCAGTAGACCCCCTGATCCTTGAACTTACCATTCATCCATAACAAACCCTGAGAAGACTCCTAAGCCTGAAGTCACTGCTGGTGCCAGTTCCGGGTGTCTGCCCTGAGGACACATCTAGTCATTAACTAACACGTTTTAATCAATTAAGTCCAGACTGCTACATTGTTATCATATAATTACATAATCTAGTACCTATTATGACTAAAAAATAAATCTACATAATTTAGGTTCAAAGTCCGTTGAGTCCAAAGATTAAAGGTTTTTAAAAACAAAACGGATTATCTATAATCGTTTTGGTTTTGCTGTGCAATTAAAACACGGTTTTCTAAAGATCGTAAATGGACTTTCGAAAACCGGTATCGTTATGTAATTAAAAGAACTGACTGTATTTATTCAAGTTAATTACTATACATACAATTAAAAATAATCGGATGATGTACATAATAACATAGCATAACATCACGCCTGTAATCCCCGAAGGGTGAGGCAGAGCTGTACCCTAAGTACACCCACATTTCGCTAGTTATGTTTAAGTCCCATGTAATAGGGGGCGAGCCTTTTGCCATCAACCGGGCGCAAATCTAGACTCCGAGGCTGAGAAATTTCTGATGGAAAAACCTAATAACACTTTACCAGACATGGGAATCGGACCCAAGACCTTATGCTCGGCAGTCGTGCTTTGCGACTACTAGACCAACAAGGCAGTGAAGAATGATGATGAGCATGTACATAATACATTTCCATTATACCCTGTTCAAAAACAATTTGATGGATACGTAAACAAATGAGTCACTTATTATATACAAATTGAATGAATTCAGAGTTAAATATACTTTAACACTAGCTTTTGCCCGCGACTTCGTGTCCGTAAATGTCATCTATCTCTTGATCTGAGTTGCCTCTTACAATGCCTATGTGTAGAATCCGCCTGTATACTAAAATCTAGGTAGGTAGTTAAGTTTTTTTCTTACGCCTTCATTCATACGAAAACAAATCCTATCGTAGGTATAATTTGGCAGAATATTGATTGGTACAATTACCATACATATTGGTCGCGTGCCGGCGGAATGTATAAATAATGTAAACATGTACATTTACTACAACAAATAATGGAGGTTCAGTACAATGAAGTTGTGTAGAGTGACCATGATTTTTAAAATTATTGGATTATGGTGATTTAAATTTTAATTTTCAAGGTTTGGTGCTTTGCATCTAATACTTCTGTAGTGTTGTTTTTTTAAGCAATATGACATCATTATCTGCCTAGCCTTTTCCCAGTTTAGCGGAAGGAATTTGTTTGGAAGAGTTACCGCAGCCTTGTAACACAAAAGGCATTAGAAGGAACACGGATGGTTTTAGTCAGTAAGAGTCTGACACTCCCTTCCGCTCCGCCCAGAGCGTAAGCAGTCATTTGGTGATTTTTCATACTTAAAAAAAAGTCCTTTCCCAACTATTTTAGATTCGGCTTCTAGTTTAAGGTAACGAAGGTTAGTGGGTACACCCACATTTCGCCAGTTATGTTTTAAGTCCATGTAAAAGGGGGCGTGCCATCAACCAGGCACAAATTTAGACTCCGAGGCTGTTACTGAGAAATTCCTGATGGAATAACTTAATAACACTGCTCGACCTGGGAGTCGAACCCAAGACATTATGCTCAGCAGCCGCGCTTTGCGACCACAAGACTAACGAGGCAGTCAACATACATAATCATAATTACTTATTATGACATTAGCTCTCTTTCTTACTTTTGACAGAAAAAAAAAACACTTAATTATTTACTGCTAATTATTAAAATAAACAATGGTCGTTCTCATAATAGACACATTGTTGACACAAAAAGTGAACATTTAATAATATGTGAGACCTCCACATGTTTTGCATAAAATATGTAAAGGTCGCAGCTAATGGCTTTTTCCTTTATGAAATCCGTGATTTCCGTTTCGCATACAATGTCGTAAAGTATAATGTTTTTGTATTTTTTTCTAAAATATAATAAAATGAATGACTGTCCGTCCGCAAGCATTTTTGTCATTTTGGGTGTGATAATCTAGCTGGCGTTCCACTTGATGATACTCTCTGCTACTTATGGATATCCATACTAATTTACTAATCCAAACTAAGTATATTAATGTTATAAATGCTGAAAGTAAGTTTATCTGTCAATTACGCTTTCACAACTAAACCACTGAACCGATTGTGATGAATTTTAGTACGGGGTAGTTTTGAACCCCAAGAAAGGACATAAAAATATTCCACATTTGATTCTGACATTTCGTCTGCGACTTTATAATATTTAAATGAGAAAGTAAATCTCTGCTTAGCGTTCACAACTAAACAACTGACCCGATTTTGATGAATTATAGTGGTAATTTTTAACCCAAAGAAAGGACATACTAATTAGGTTATTTTTTATGCAGCAAATTCGTCTGCGTTCGCGATAACTGACATTTACGTGGACGAAGTCGCGGGCAAGAGGATTTCAAGGTTCAATGCCTCACAAATAAGGCATTGAACTCCAAAAGGACAAGGTTGACAAGACTCGTGTATTTCTAATGTATTTACGCCGGAGACTATCCATATCTATACCCTTTTTAATTTGGGAAACAGCAAATACTCCACTGCAGGTTTCGAAGACAAAATTATATAATATTCTTCTCAACATTGCAATTATCTTCTTTGTTTTGAATCACACCAGTAAACCTTTTAATTGAGTAGTTGACATCATTAACTAATAATTCTAAGACATAGTTTCTCTAAACAAACCCTAAAAACCCGATTAATTTTCGATTATCTTTAAAAATTGAGTCGGTACAAAAGTGACGTCACGGTGGTCTTATGCAATACAAAACCTATGGGAGAATTGCGGTTTTGAGAGCTCATAAAAAGTACATCAATTGATTTGTGGTGTCATCTACCGTATTACGCAGATATTGAAGGTCAAACTTTTTATATTTTTTCACAAAAACAATTTTAAATTGTTCTATTCTCTAAATACCTCCATGACCTCTGTACCCTTGTTTGCACACGTAAGCACAATGTTTTGCGTACTTTAAGGTATGATTCCGAACCACGCTGCACGCATCAGTGCTGCCGCAACACTACTGGTCCCCATACAATCTCTATAAGCTTATATGAGATTACATTCCGAGCTAGGCAGCGGCAGCACTGCTGCGTGCAGCGTAGTTCGGAATCATACCTTTACAGTGCTTACTGCTGTACCAGAGACTTTTCACGCCAAAAATTAAAAGGTTTCCCAAAGTAATTTCTGCTCAATGTTGCTTACTTCGATGGGCAAATTGTGCAGTTAACAGGTATGATGTATGTAATGCTTTTTACATCCCGTATGTAGAATTTTTTCCTGGAAGCTTCTTTACAAATAATTACTACTAAGTTAAGCACAACATTAAATTAGAAAATCAATAATTAACTCTGCAATCAACTAGATCCTTGAGAAAAAACATTAACAATGTATTGATATTTATCGAGCGTGTCCTAAATACTCCTTGATGCGTGGTGCCTGTATCAATGGCATGCAATTTGAGATAATTGTTTTACGTTAAGAACTATTTTTCATATCATAGATATACATAATTATTTAGTAAAGAACTGTTTTTCATATCATAAACCACGAACACCGGCCGGTGTTGCGGGACGTCTTAACAGGATACCGTGGCCCCGGAACGTAAAGGGCAACAAAAGGAACAGGGTGGTGTTTTAGTCAGTAAAAGTCTGACAAATTTTATGATTTCTACCACCTTACAAAAAAACTAATTGAACTCAAAGTTATCCAGGTCTATCTATTCTCTTTGAACTTAAAGTCATCTATGTCTATCATATCTTAATCAACGAAGGCAACGAACGACTCTCATTGTACTCCAAGACATCAAGGTCTAGCAATAAACGCAACGAACGACTCTCACTCTAAGTCATCTAGGTCTATTCCAGACTCCTGTATAACGGAGAAAGTGCTTAACATTTTGCATGTCCTAGATAACTTCTAAACGTGTTATGACAGTACTGATGGCGTGCAAATCGTCGTGTATCGTGTGATGGGCTGATGTTGTATAATATCATTTTATGTCGCCATAGAATATGATGAGCTGCACGCTATCACATGCCATCGATACATTATAGCTCTTCTTGCCTCGTGTAACTCATCCTCATTATCCTAATGTACGGCGCTTTGATATAATTCTTGACGAAAGCTCTGACAGACGGAAGAGACGACAAACTCTTCATGCGATCGAATCCGCATGAAGTTAGGTCGTTTTTTGGTTGGAATCCTGCAGAACTAGAAATAAAGACTATTATGGTTCGTTTTTGGCTCGTGCCGTGAGTAATCTCAATTTTCAAATAGATTCCTTTACTATTTTTCCATACATGACCTTTTTGAGCTGTCACTTTCATTCGATGCTGGCAACACGTGGTCTGGACAATAATGTGCTAGTAAAACATGAAGTTTAAGTGTTCAACATTTTCTTTACGACTGTAAGTACTTAGCGAACTTCATACCTTAGTAGTCATTATTAAATGCTACATATCTTAGCGACCAACAGTGTTAAACTGTAAAAATCTCCTTCCATATCTTTTTTTCATCATCTCATCTATTCTCATTTTTCGTCGTCTCATCGTGCTGGCGTTCGACAGCTTTGTTCACCTAAATTCGCTGATGGTGATTTCTACAGAAAAGACCAGCTGATCACGCAAGCGATAACTTAACAACGTCCTATTTCAATATGCTTAATTGGCTCCTGATGTTGCAAGTGTTGCAGCTGACTGGAGGGTCATAAAGTTAAGTGCAAGCAAGTAATTATGTTCAAACAGATAAAGACAGGTTTGCTATTAGTCAATTGTGTACGTAGACACGCAGTTTGTATACTTGACTCATAGAGTATACAGGGACCCCGATTTACAAGATGGCTGTAGCTAAGAAAGATCAAAATTTATAAGAACCATCTCCATCAAGTCAGCTTTCAAATAAGAAAAATCAGTCCCATTGGTTTCGGGATCTACGATGCCACAGACGCACAGACAGACACGTCAAAAACCTCTCATTTAGCGTCGGGGGTTAAAAATAATGATATTGATGGCCATGGAAAGTCAGGTTTGCAGAATAAAGATTAGGAGAGCCGCCCCAAAAAAAAAATTGGGATTAAAAAGGTGATGGCGCGCGGGCGACGCGCTTACAGCTAACGGTTGGAATGTTTTAGACCAGAAGTTCCCTAAGAATAAGTAGCGAATATTAGGTGGGTCCTGAAAAAGATCGAAGCAAATGCATCCTTCTCATTAAAAATAGCACCTTGGTATTTAAATATTAACACTTTCGATCGGTTTTCTTGTTTGAACCTTCATTCATATAGTTATACCCTTTTATCATTCATGAAAACCAAGATGTGAGTTCCGAATTTGGAATTATTTGTTATGTGAGTCACGGTCTGGTCAATTTTGGCAGCCACTGTTCTAGACAATTCTGGCTTAGCCATTGCCGAGACGAAGTAGTACTGTTAGAGCAACCATCAGTCTGTTTAACATCTAGGTGGAACACAAATAACTTTTTTCAACCGTTTCGGATGATGATTTGCACCAAAACAAATACAAAGAAAGAAACTTCACACGAACGATCTATCCGGAGTTAAAGTACAAGTGGCAGTGCGCGTAATGACACAAAAAACAGTAAAAAGCCATTAACAGTTAACCGGTTGGTTACCGCTTTCCTTATGTTTGTCTACCAGAGCGCAGTGAAGGTTTACTTGTGTATTTAACAAGACATTTTTTTTTTTTTTTTTTTTTTTGAGGTGGTAAAAATCATCAAATGACTCCTTCCGCCCTGGGTGGGGCGGAAGGGACTGTCAGACTTTTACTGACTAAAAAACCACCCTGTTCCTTCTGTTGCCCTTTACGTTCCGGGGCCACGGTATCCTGTTAAGACGTCCCGCAACCCCGGATTTAACAAGACATAAGGTCCACTGCCTCGTCGGTCTTGCTCTTGTGTTCGATTCCCAGGTCGGGCAAATGTTGTTGTGTTTTTCCCCTCAGGAATTTCTCAGTAGCAGCTTTGGAGTCTGGATTTTTGCCCGGTTGATGGCAATAAGCTCGCCACTTTTACATGGGACTTTAATATGAATGGCGAACTGTGGGTGTAATTTACACCTCTGCCTAATTCTTCGGGGATTACCTAGATTGCAAGATACAGGTTTTTTACCTAGTTTGGAGTTCATTTAGGTTTGAAGCCTCGTAATTATATGTAATTTTGGTAGTGTTAAAACTGTAGTAGGCTAAGTTGTGATTTTGTCCAATAAACGTTTTTATTATGTTATGTTATGTTTGAAGTACAAATATTTGCTCTCTCTACTCCTCTTTACAATCATAAGAAGACTCAGTTGAATTTTCCACCGCACCGCTCCGCATCGGTGGATCGTCACCCTTACCATGTGCTTCTCACCAGGCACGTGGACATAATCCATTAGGCTATTAGCCTATTACGATTAGGTGATGAGGTCGTATGTTAATCGGCTAATGTCTGTACAGATTTGTGTAATTACCGTTTTGTCCTTGAGAAACAGATTTATAAAAATAACTAGTTTTCCTCATATCCCCAAGCAGATTTAACATAATCTTTTTATGTTTTTGAAAAGAGCAACAAACTCAAACTAGAGAAATGCGAGCAAAGAAAGACAAAAAATACACGCGGCAACTAGCTTCGACTTTCTAACTGATCGACTCCTTGACAATTCAAAAGTGCCCGTAAATCGTCAAATTGAAATAAATGTTTTAACTTTGACTCAAACAAGAAAACTTTTTTGATGATTTGTATGTACGAATGGAAAAATACACAAGTATTATATAATTCGGTTATATACGTCTTAGTAATTAAGTAAGTCTAATCTTTGTAATCTATTCTAAGTTTAACTACACTATTGTATAAGGTAAGCCAGTGATAATAGTAGTTTTAAAATAAAAATATATAAATAAAATACAAAGAATAATTATTTATCTACAATTTGAGAAGAGGGATTTTTTTTCTTAAGTTTTTTGTTTTATTCGAGAATTAATTATTATCTAAATAAAAAAGTTAAAAATAGTATGTAGTATTTAGCACATTGAACTTTTACATAGACAATGGTGCCGATTCTCTTGGTCACAAACTAAACTAAAATTAGACTATTTCTATCTTTTTCTGTCCAATAAAACAAGAAAGAGACTAGTGTAAATAAGAGCTGTCAAATTTAGTCAATCTGACACATCCATACAATTATAGTTGACTTCTTAAAACGTGTGGATTAAAAATACGAAAAAGTTAAAGGCAAAACTAATTTGACATCGCTAACTTAGTTCTTTAATGTCACGGAATGTCACCGTCCTTTCCTTTCGCTGTATGTTAGTAAGAGATGTCAATTCTCTAAATTTAGTCTAGTTTGTGAACAAGGGAATCGGCACCAATGTATAGGTACTTGGCTAGACGTAAAAAACAGACATTTTGACAACACACACAAAAAGAGTTAATAATATTTGCTTTCAAATAAAATGAATGACACCAATATTCTGACAGCTCCAAAACATATTAAAAAAGGGAAAAACGAAGAGACTTTCCAGTAGAAACTCGTTAAGTAAAGGCTATGTGATAGATGATAAAAATCTTAAAACGAAGGATGTTTTAAAAGTTCAGTCAAAAACCGAATACAGTAATCACGCAACTAATGATAGACTCGTAACCAACAATACAATTACCTAATCATGGGAGCAACTTTAAGAAACGATCGAAATCTGACCTTAGCCTCAATCTGTCAAAAAAGCCCTCATTTTTTGACATTGATTGCCGCTTAGATGAGATTGCGACTTTATTTTTAACGTTTTGGAATTAGCCTTCTGATTGGCTAATAAAACAGGAAAGTTCACTATTGGCCAAGTTGTATCCTGACATTTGACCATCCATTTTGCAAACTCACAACCTGTTTTCATATGCACTGACTACATTAACCATTTGCAACATACAGTCAACAAATTATTGTTAAATTGAGTTCTATGACAGTTATGACACTATATGTCACTGAATAGAATCACATTACTACTCATGTTGAGTAATTTTAATAATTTATAATCTCAAGGCCACCAAGACTGCCTCGTTGACGCAAAGCGCGACTGCTGAGCATGACGTGTTGGGTTCGATTTCCAGGTCAGACAAAGTGTTATTGGCTTTATCCATCTAGAATTTCTCAGGAACAACCTGGAAGTTTGGAATTGTGCCCGGTTGATGGCAATAGGGTCGCCCCCTATTACATGGAACCTGAACATAACTGGCGAAATGTGGGTGTACTAATGGGTACCTACACTTTTTTCCATCAGGAATTTCTCAGTAGCAGCTTGAGGGTCTGGATGTGTGCCCAGTTGATGGCAATAGGCCCCCTATTACATGGGACTTAAACGTAACTGGCGAAATTTGGATGTACTAATGGGTACGCCTCTGCCTAACTCTTCGGGGATTACAGGTGTGATGTTATGATGTTTTGAATTACATACTAGCCATGTTGAGTAACTTCAATAATTTATTATTTCAAGGCCAGATACCAGTTCAACCGGCTCGGTAGAAACTTTCTAGTAGAAATGGCGATGGCGGTTACTTAAACACTTATTAGCGCCTCTCTCTTAAGTTTCACTTCAGTATCATACTTAGGATCGATATGAATGCTAAGTGCGCTGTTTTGTGTCAATTGGGTACTTTAGTTTTGCAGTTTTGAAAGTAAAAGGAAGATCTTTTTGCAAAGGCTGGAAATATGGGGTGATGATCCTTTTTGGAAGGAATTTCCTTAACGAAACTTCGTCACGTGACGAAAATGCGTTATGCGCCCCTCCAGGCGACCATTCCTTACTTTCTCTTTTTGTCATATACCTACGGGTGTCGGAAACTTTAATCATGACGGTGGTCTCCCGACCGCTCAATTTTGTTTTTTTTTCGTTTGGAAGTCCTCATTGACTTCCTCCACCTCGGCGATTTTCCAAAATTCACCCCCTAAGGGGGGGGGGGTGAAACGGGGGTCCGACATTTTCGCGGACGAAGTATTACAACTTAATTCTAATAATAGAGAATTCTTTTTAGAAGTCACGTCTCGTTTCAAAATTTTAATTTTATGTTTCAACAGACAATCTAATTTTTTTGTTAAAATTGAGATCTATTTTGCACAATCTTGCTGACGCTCAAAATGGACCTCTTACATACCTCGAATTGTTTTGCCTTACCTTTTCTTTTACGTTGCTTAATTACAGTCCACAGTCTAGACTTAGACTTTTTGAACTATTTGCTTTCAAAAGAATTTTGATGAATATGTAAGTTGTTTTGTATTTTTTATTAATCTTTTCAGATTTCCAACAGAGACGTTTGCATAATAATAACAAATTCTAGAACAATCACTTGTGTGCTCCTCCAATTATAGAAGACCACACCATTCATTTAAAATTTAGGGTTTGGGCGCAAAGCGCCTAATTCTTAAAATGGCAACAGAGACGCAAAAGGTTCTCAAAATGGCTAATTCTCTGAATGTCCAATTCTCTAACTGGCTAATTATCAAAATGGCGCATTTTCTACAATTGGGAGTATTCTTAATAGTTATATTTTTGACAGTGGCAACATAAAATTGGCTTGATTTTGTGTTTGTCTACACCAACACTATTAGATAGTATTTTTATTTCTATGCATTATAAAATCTTACAATTTCAACTCAATGATTAAATTAAGACTTATACTTATACGATACCTACTAAGGAATCTTTTATTTACTTATATGAAATGTGCCATTTTAATATAACCGAAAACAGATCAATTAAAAGAGAATAACTATGAACTATGACACAAATTAATTGGCTGGGTAGTTGACCTTGACACCATTAACTAATAATTCATTGAAAAAAAAAGAAACCCTGAAAACCCAATTAATATTCCATTACCAGCAAATTTGTTTTTTTATTTGCTTTGAAATCAATAAATAGTTAATCAATGCAATACATAACATCACGCTTGTCATCCCTGAAGAGTTACGCAGCGGTGTACCCATTAGTACACGAAATTTCTCCAGTTATGTTTTAAGTCCAATGTAACAGGGGGCGAGCCTATTGCCATCATGGCTTTAATTTAATTTCTTTATAATTTTTTACTACAATTTTATGTTCATCTTCATTGTGATCACATATAGAATCGACAGGAATAATGTAACCAGGATTTTGTAAAAACCTAATTTAAAGAAGTGCCGTGGAGTTTTTTGCTCGTTCTTCTCCATAGACCCCTACCTCCGTTTTGGAACGAGCAACTAGCTTCAACTTTCGGACTAACTGACCGACTCTTTGACAATTCAAAAGTGCCTGTAAATGGTCTAATTGAAATAAATGTTTTGACTTTTTGACTTCAAACGGGCACAAATCCAGACTCCGAGGCTGCTACTGAGAAATTCCCGATCAAAAAATCCAAGAACACTTTGCCTGACCTGGATAATCGAACCCAAGATCTCATGCTCAGCAGTCACGCTTTGGGACTGCTAGAATAAAGAGGCAGTCGGCACCGAGGGAGTCTAAAGTCTAAACTGTATATTTCTTCCAAAATGTGTTTTACTCCATCCATTGCCTCCCGCTACCGCTGGGCGATCCGTTATTCTAAATATAGCTTCTTTATCGATTGCGAGAGAAAGGAAATTTCCTAAACCGATCTCTGTATTTGGTATGTCATGTATTATTCAATATTATTTACATTCATTATCCATAATTCCATACGTGTGTCATAATCTTTGTTAATTTACTTAACATTTTAGAATTATGCAAGTCTTTTCGAAAATTCTAGGAGTCGCTGTTACACTTCAAGTTATTATGCTTTTACTTTATTGTGATTGCCTCGTTGGTCTAGTGGTCGCAAAATGCGACAGCTGGGTATGACGTCTTGGGTTCGATTTCTGGGTCGGGCAAAGTGTTATTGGGTTTTTATCCATCAGGAATTTTTCAGTAGGAGCCTCGATGTCTGGATTTGTGTCCGGTTAATGACAATAGACACGCCTCCTACTACATAACATAACATCACGCCTGTAATCCCCGAAGGATTAGGCAGAGGTGTACCCATTAGTACACCCACATTTCGCCAGTTATGTTTTAAGTCCGTTTTGGTTGGCACCCTTTGGATATTTAACCCTAATTAGGATTTTCTTTATTGTGTTTATTTACTAAATTATTAAGTTGTGTCGTGTTTTTGTAACATAATTACATAAATAAAGTCAAATGTTAAACATAAACATATTGTTCTATATAATGTTATTATAAGTGCTCGAGTACTCAATTATCGCTGTTACAAATAAGCTGTGACCTTTGCACTACTTCCACGAGAATCTGTAATATTATAATTTATACTAATATTATAAAGAGGTAAAGTTTGTAAGTTTGTGAAGTTGTAGGGGATAATCTCTGGATCTACTGAACCGATTTTGAAAATTCTTTCGCAATTTGACAGCTATGTTTTCACTGAGTGCTATTCGCTATATTTTACTATAAAAAAATTAGGGATCTGTAAGAAAACTCACGCGATTGAAGTTGCGGGGTGAGTACTATTAAATTAATAAAACGAAATATAGTTTTTCTTTGTTTGTTTCAATACGCTAATCTCTGGAGCTACCGGACGCATTGGAAAAAAAACATTTGATAACCAGATTCATGGGGAATAGTAAGGGCTATATAACATCACGCTACGACCCATGGGAGTGGAACAGTGACCAAAGACATAACTTGATACGGCTGAAAGACCACTCGTATGAATTCGCAGGGTATAGCAGTACTCTGCTAGTACTTCATAATATTGACGCGGAAAAATCGTATCACAGCAGCAGACTATTAAATAAAACAAATACTAAGTACTTATTTGCAGTTCAATTAGCATTGAACTTGGTAAATCTAGCCTAGAATAAACAAATGATAATATATGCAGAACAAACTTGGCTATACTTTAGGTTTCTTTGATCTTGATTGATTTTCTTGGTTTAGGAAGTTATTGGGAAAATCTGTGGGTTATTCCGTTTTCAATCCTCTTTTTTCCACATAGAGCATTAAGATTTATACGTTTAGAGGTAGATATGAGATACAGGGTGTAAAGTTTCTCACGCTTCATTGAAAAAGGAGGATCCTCCGACCAGACGGGTTTTACATCTGGTGGGATACTGCCCGACGGTTGTTGCCGGGATTTTGTATATATGCTAATGTCCCGGCGAGCTTTGAATTCTCAGATGTAGTTCGTATTCTGTGCAATAGATGTCGCTACATACACTGTATATTATTTGGGTTTCCTTTACTTTTCAAAGGCAAGCCTTTTTGACCTCTGATCTGTTTTTGACCTTCATTCGTTCTAGATGCTTCAGACCAATTTACATTGAGAGAACTTTACCGATAGCACTCTTCATATGAAGGTAGTGTAGGTAATCATATTTTGGCAATAACTAGGTAATTCAATTCGATGAAATTTTGTAGATGGAATAAGGGCACTACGACTTGTACTAAGTCAGTTTCCCGCCAAGAAACTATTACGCATGACTCGTATGTCGTTGTGTTGGCGATACTTGCTGAACCAAATATTTGAAATACTATCCTTTTATGTCCATGTTTTTGGTAAATAAAGACATAATTCTATTCTACGAAATAATACGTAACTCATAATTAATTATAAAGACGGAAAACTACTAACAACCCCAGGTATTAGCGCTTTTATCCTATCTAATTTAATCTAGTTTTTAATTACTTATTAAATAAGATACATCAGTAGATGTATATGTTATCCTCTTCAAAGTAGAACAAATATTTCCTGTGACGTCGTCCATCAAAGATACTGGCACTCGACATTAGTGTAGTTTTCAATCAGTGGAAGAATTTTTGTAATTGGATCAGTAGATTCTAAAGATTACCTCTAACAAATAGCTCATAATATAAAAGTAAATAATGTATAGATTTACAACATCAAATAACACGCTGTATATTGGTTGTTTGTTACTTTATGATAAAACAACATTGCACCATCTACGTCGATAAGAAAGGACGTACGCAGACCACTCGCTCGGAAACTGGCAGTAACACTCCTGAATTATTAATCAGCTTGTGAAATATACTGCCCAGCTTCTAAAGTTTAAGTTATAAACTTATAACATTTATATATCCTGTAGATAAATGGTTGGGCAACGGTGAACGGTGTGCTGTAGGACCCTTGGGGTACCTATGAGAAATAATGATTGAGCTTGTAGATATTGGACGGGAAGCAATGTTAGCAATAAGTGCCAAAGGCTAAATAGATATGGTATCTACACAGCTTAAGATTTTGCTTAACATTTTCTTGTGAGGTTAGGGAAATAGTGTGAAACACAAGACACAATAATACTCCTGACGAATTATGGTTACCGGTGCCATTCTCAATGGCAAAATGTGCAGTAGGTTATAGTGTACAAGTGTGTGCGCAAACACAGATGCACTTCCTTTTTTTCACTCTTATAGCCAGATGGAACGGCAATCCAACACAACCAGGGTAATATCAGGCGGAGAAGCAATAGCTTTTTAGCGATAGCACGGTGCTTTCACATCAGTAACTTCCTAACTCCAGACTAGTGCCACTAAGAAATGCCTGATGAATAATCCCAATCGTTACCTGACCTGGGAATTAAAATATTAAACACGAGATCAAGAGAACAGTTAAACTCTCACAACACACTAGAAAATTATTATTAAAAAAAACAAGTCTTGATAAAAATCACACATTTAGTAGCAACAGAGACAGACGGGGTAGGAAATGAGCAAAAAGCGGAAGCAAGAAAGGATTTGATTCAGATGAGTTCGGAAATAAAACTCAACCTATTTTTCAACCGACTTCAAAAAGGAGGAGGTTCTCAATTTGACGCGTATGTTTTTTTTTTTGTATATTTGTTCTACGATTACTCCGCCAATTATGAATCGATTTGGATGATTCTTTTTTTGTTTGAAAGAGTATAGTTCGGAATAGGTCCCATAGGAATATTGTCATGATCTGATGATAAACTTTGGAGATATGGAACGGAACTCCTTATAAAATCACAGCAGAACCGCCGTAACAAGAAAAATTGCTTTGTTTATACGTGTAGTCGATGACTGACTGAAGGAAGTGGGGAGGGGGTACGCCAACCCCCCTCCTACCACTTTCCAAAATTAAATATATCGTGTGGGGTATTGTTTGAAAGGGCTTTATGTAAGGATTTCAAACATTAACTCACAAGCACTAAAAAGTGAAAAATAAAAAGCTTTTTGTTTCGGCTTTGGTTTTGTTTCTTGTTATGTAGGTATTGCCACCGACTTCCAAGCTAAAGTTATTTTTTATTTTGTAGTTTTTGAAGGCGGTCATCTTTTTTGCTCACTATAAATAAAAGACGTGAAATGTTGTTATGGCCCAGTGGTTAAGGCGCTGCCTCTCATGCATGGATTCGATTTTTAGGAAGTACCAATGTGACATCGTGGGTATACCTGGACTCATAAATATTATAAGTCTGAATTTTGCCATCCGCCTTGTCCAAGCGTGGTGATCAATTCTCATGCCTTCTCTGTATGAGATGAGGCCTTTGCCCTGCAGTGGGACAATAAAGGCTATTAAGATTTATACTAGTCTTTATATCAACATACAAAACTTTGAATAGTAGCACATTGAACGGTGAAGGGCTATTTCGTAGTCACGATTATTTACTCACATGTCGCGATGGATAGGCAAACAGTTGCGTTTGTGGGACTGTGTTATTGACTATTATGTTTGGTCACAGTTGACAGTGTGCAAACGGTTTAATAAATAAATATCATAAGACATACTGGTTAAAGGTGCCGTCTAAGCTTCTATGGTCTTCGGTAATCTTCAATTTGTTCTTATGTGCTATTAAAACCAAAGCTGAAATCTTCACACTCGCTGATGTCTTCTAACTCCTCTGCTGTTGTTTTCTGATAAAGTTCGTTGCAGATACAAGATAGTTAATTCTTTCTTCCGGGAGTCGTTCAACTTTATTGCCTCGGCGCTTTTTTAACTTTCAGGATTAGCAGCGGTTAAGAATAGTGAGACGCAGTTGTCCAAAAAAAAAAACACATTTGCTGTATCTTCTTCTGCTTAGCCTGGAGCTTTCTAACGAGTTTCTGACTCAACTATTCTTGATTAAGAAAGCTGTTGGTGTTTTAAAAAATGCTATATTACCTGTATATTCCCATGTTTAGTAACAACGATCGTGTAGCCATTGACCTATAGCGTATCTCCGCTACAATTATTGACATGTTTTGGTACACATATAATATTTACGCTTTTTTGTCTGATTGCCAATTAAGTTTAACTGTGCAGTCTTAATTGCTAAAAGAATTACCCGCTTTGCTTATTGCATCTATTTCGTTAGCTTAGTTTATGACTATGAAGAGAATAGTATCTGCTTGATCTATTTCATCACTCTCTAAGGAAACTATTACGTTGTTTATATCTTAAGTGGTCCGAGTTATTATTTTATTTTTTTAAAGCATCCGCAATCCGCATACACCTTCGTCCATGTCAAATTCTCACGGGAAACATAAATTTTTCCGGGATATAAAGTATTCTGTGCAATTCAAGACTATAATCTATCTCTGTGTATCATTCAGATCCGTTCAGCCGTTCAGAGTTACAAACATCTATCGAAACTTTCGCATTTATAATAGTAATAAGATAGTAATATTAACCAACGCGCGTTATTTAATTATTATAATAATATACAGATTGTTAAACAGTTAGACTAACCGCAAAACCTTGTAAGACTAGTTTAGTTTTATTGCATGGATATTAATTCGATATTCTCGTTGCGATTTCGTATAATTGCAATAGATTCGGTGATGAAAATTTATGAAGATTAAATGCGTTACTTCCGTAGAGCTGTTTATTTAATTCACTAAGGTCATATGTTTTATGGTTTTGGTGAAGCAAAAACTAGGTCACGTCATAATTTGTAGAACAGGGTCGAAGAAATAGGGAAGGATAGGGTAGTTGATTTATAATTAATTTATAGTTTGGCAAACTTCTTAAACTAGTTGGCAAACATGTCCCTATAGGCAAGCTTAACTGTCGGTACACGGAAAGTTTTATTGATGTGTTGACAACATCACAGGCTATGCTAAACTCTCACGTGAATCAAGTATCGTAATTTGTGTCTTATGATAATTTCCAGTAGGTATGCAATTCATCGATTTTATTATTATACTACATCATCAATATCTTATCATATGTAGGTAATTTCTTAAGTTTATCACTGGCATCGGTGAAGGAAAAACATCGTGGGGAAACCTGGACTTACTGTTCCACTCAAACCATGTCAGAGGCCCTTGAGGCGGTTTGGAATGACACTAGGGTGTGTGGGGTCGTAAGACCTTACTGCCCACACGATAAAGAAAGGTCAATATCTGTTTTATATTTCCACACCATGCAGAAGTAATATAAATAAATAAATAAAAATGCCTATTATTTCATACTCATTGGTTTTATATTCTTTTAAAAGTTACTTAACTAATTCAATTATTTTTATACACTGAACTAGTTTTTCTTTAAATACTTTTCTAATGACAAATTTTTATGTTAAATAAGTTTCTAGTTAATAAATAAAGCAGTTAAAGGAAATCAACCTGTTTAAGTGTATTAAATTAATTTAATTAGTAGGTAATAAGAAAAAAAGAAGTAATATACTGGTTTTTAATAAAAGCCTACATTTCCGCCTATCAGGCTATTAAATCTGGAACAAGCCGTCAACATTATTCTCAACTCCTGAAAGCCAGAATCATCGAAAGATCACTGAAGCCGTAAAAGTATGCTGTGTACCAACCTAACTTTAACGATGAAGCAATTATCAACCATTTGCGGATCAACACACGGACCAAACTTCCTTGCCATATCCTCAATCGCCTTCCTAACTACATCTCGAAATATGTGTCCAATGTGCTAATATACCAACGTGGCGTACCGATGTAGCAAGACTGGTGTAACGTTAGCATTCTCGTCTGTCCTTCATACGGAGAGGAAACTAAATTACTGTCTTATAAACATTAAATTATAATTTATTTATAGAGTTAAGAGAATTTGGAAAGATGTTTTTGGGCTTGATTTAATTTAGGTGATCACGAGGCGTTATACCGGTCGAATGTAGTTAATATCAAGGCTGAATATTTGATTATTTCAAAAGTTACAATAGCTTTTGCAACTCCATGTCAAACAGTTTAAGTTTAAAGCTGACCCTGAGTAAGTTTCTTTGATACATTTTTGATCCCAGTGATCTTCAGGCCATCTGTCCATCTGCTATGAAAACCTCAATCTCAAGCATCAATGTAATGTAATGTTTCAAGAATGTTACCAAAGCTGTTGTCATATGATGGCTGTTGTTTCGGCGCCCTTATTTGCTCCACTATTCTCTTTGCAAATAACCGTAGTGGACAGAAGCCGCTGGTGCACAACGGGGTCAAGCATGCGCAAACGCAGGTTGCAAAAGCTTGCCGGATAAGCGATTGCATTCACCGCGCATAAACGTGTGTGTATAAACAATAAACAATTTACTATCTTTGTCGTATTTTTAGAAAGGGTTTTTAAGTTAGATAAAGGAGCAAGAAAGCATAATGAATATTATATGAATCTGAGAACCGTTTTATAGGTACGGTGTCCAGCTTACTATGTTCTTATTGATAGGATACTTATGGGTCTAGGCCTACGCAATCACCTTAGAATTTTAGGTACTTCGGTAGAAGCATTCTTGTACTGCTACGCCATATCATACCTACTTATACTACCTTTACAAACAGTATTATATTGAACTGCTGCTGTGTATTACCCTTTTATTTATTTGCTCTTTGTCTATATGTCGTGTCATCAAATCTACAAGCCCAGTGTTGGACCCTACTCCTCTTTGTCTGTATGTTGTGTCATCCATTTCGACCTCTCGGTCCTAAGTCAGTCTCATCAAGACGTTTGATATCGTTAACCCATATTTCTGTAGATTGTCCTGGGTTTCTTCTTTCACGTCTTGCCGACGATTTTATAATACTAGAATCATTTTGTGTCAGCGTGTCGAGGCATCAGTTCTAATATTAATTTAATTTAGCCTAAAAGCCTTCCCAAAATAGCAAGAAAATAATGCGAGACTATTAATAAAAAACATTTCTCAGAATCAATTCTTTATCAGCCTGACGGTATCGAGAGAAACCGGTTTCTAATCTGAGAGGACGACGTGAACTGTCAATACGTATGGTATAATATTGCTATTTACTTAACCTAGTAACAACTGTGGAAGTTAGTTAAACGTTTGCACGTGCAACACTGAAACGTGTTGCATATTTCTCTTCACACTAATTGATAACGATGTCTGTCTTAGAAATAGTAGCGTTATTGTGTAACACACTTGCAATGTTAATTTTTACAATTTAACAATACTCATTGCGTCTTTTACGTGTTCTAGTAGACTAATTTTTCAAGCATATGGAGAAATGGATAATTAATTGTTACGGAATTGGGGTGTTCGTTCCTGGGGGTCTACTCTCTATCTCCGAAATGAAACTTCACAAACGAACGAAATTGAAACGAAATTTCGTTAATGATCCCACTCTATTTTATTTATGGACGAACAACAAGAAGTTCGGATCCATAGACAATTTTCGTGAATGAATGGAATTAACAATATCGTGTGGGCCTTTTTCGTGTAGCTATTTCAAGTAATTTTCTTACAAAATTCACACAAACGAATACCAAAAGTAAACACTTTTGGTTTCGTCAATTTGAGAAAACTTCGTTGAATAAGAGTAGACCTCCTGATCTTTAACATTATACTTACGCTGATCTTCTTATTCTTCTCCCTTTGGCATGACATATCATAATCATCTTTACCTTTTAATAGTCCACTATTGGGTATATGCCTCTCCAATTCTACGTCATTTGACTCGGTCTTCAGTTGCTATCCAGTTACGTACTGTCGACCACAGTAGCTTATTTCTTGTGACAAACAATCAGTCACTGAGTCCTTTAGACGTATGTTAGTACCCATCGTCACACTAAATAGCTCCAATAATGCTGCACCTAGGCAGATTTTTAGCTAAGATATAATTAGTTTATTATCTAAGGTAAAGTGATGTAATGAATATTATGATTTGTATAACCTAGAAGCCGGGGATTCCTAATTCCAATCCGAAGGCTCTAGAGCCTAGACTATTTCTATGAATATTCTCCATTTCCGAAGTAAACAAACCGTATCTGCAGTACCATTAAGTTAAAAATAAAATGGACATTATATTTGATGATTCATTGACTTTATGTTTGTCTATTTGTGTAAATTTAGCTGTATTTGGATTTGGTAGAGCCCCGTATTATGGTTAATACCAGTATTTTAGTTTATTTTTAATCTTTACCATAAACAGATACTACGAATTTTATCGTTCATTTATTTTTATCATCATCGTCTTATTATGAAATCGTTTCTGATTTGCATAAATAACTGACGCTTAGGATATTATTTTTTTAGCCTTGTTTGTCTCCAAACGCCTCTGCATGTCATGACTTCTACCAATGCGATGACACAAATGTTCCTATACCTTCAGCAGTGTTTTTCTGTAAAATCTTCCTATGTGAATTTAGGTGAAGTGGACTTGAAGTGAGTTGTTATCCCACCATGTTTGGGATTGTCACTTGAAACTCTAAAAATGTCCACTGCTGAACATAGGCCACACCTATAGATTACCAGGGTTGCGGAATTTGTTCGAAAGAGTTACCGTGGCCCTAGAACGCAAAGGGTAGGGGAGACCGAGGAGGGTTGTGACAATTTTTACTTAAATGAACATATCTCAATAAAAATTCATGCCACGATTATGAACTCTTTGCCTGAATGTAGCTTAATTCTTCCACTTTTAAAAGCAGTAATCAGAATCAATGAAAGTTATGAGGTTTCTGAGAAAATCCACGAAATCTTAAACTACTCCTTTTGTCACAATTCTCCTAATACCGAGGTAAGTTGTGACAGGTACCAAGGTAAGTTGTGACAGCTGTAAATCTAGACTATAATGGGAATTATAAACAAAAAAACACTTTATTTTTTACATAAAAGTACTTTAATTATCATTTGGTATAATTGTTGGAACTACAGTAACATGAAACATTAACGTAACAAGTATTAAATAATTAGTAAGTAATTATTGCATCATTACGAAATCAGTCGTTTGAAAGTCAATCAAAAATCTTAATCTTATCTGATAAACAATTATGATAGACGTCTTGCAGCTCGCCTTCGTGAGACCTGGCCTTTGCACTTTAGGCACTGAACCCACTACTCATTTATTTTGATCTGCTACTGCGAAGAGGATTTGGCATTTCGAAGACCTTGACGTAACTTCTTCAAATGACAGTTCATAAATATCAGTACTAACCATGCCCTATCAGTCTTTCGTGAAATAATTGTTTGGCATCCTGAAACAAAAAATAAGAAATTCAGCATGCAATACCAAACCTCATGCCCAAAAAAGTTCTTGACAAAAATGTCATTTTTAGACAGACTTGCCGAATACTTTTTATGTCGTTTGACATAAAAAGTATTCGGCAAGTCAATACTCGGAACATAAGTTTTTATGTTCCGAGAATTGACTAAATAAACGAACATACATGTAAACATAAAAAAGAATATTGCAAAAAGCAAGTAAAATAAGCGAACTAGAAAATAAACTTAAGAAGGAGATTTGTGACAGCTTGTCACAACTCGCCTAGGTTCCAAAAATCACGACCTTGTCAGAATAATAATTTGTAATTTCGAAACAAAATGAAAACATAGTAAAACTATGCCACGCTTTGAAACTTCAAAAACCACACAATATTAGCAAAAATAGAATAACCACGTGAATGTAATATGTCACTATATAAATACAATCAAAATTTTGATAAAAAACTTACTTTTCGTGATTTTTTCCATGCAGGCGTCGTACTCACGCAACCGCTTGTCGTACACCCCTGGCGCGTACTGCGTCAAGTAGCGCGTCTCTAAAGAAACAATCGTATGCTGTTGCCAGCTCGCTAACGGTCATAGGTTCCGAGAAATCGACTTTGTCACAACTCTCCTCTGTTACAACTCTCCTCGGTCTCCCCTAATAGAAGAGTTTTAGTCAGTAAAAGTCTGATACTGATTTGAGTCTGATTTGATGATTTACCATCCTTAAAATAAAAACGCCACTATAGATTTAAAACTCAAAACTCATCATCAGCCTAGCCTTTTCCCAACTATGTTGGGGTCGGCTTCCATTCTCACCGGATGCAGCTGAGTACCAGTATTTTACATGGAGCGACTGCCTATCTGACCTCCGAAACCCAATAACTGGGTAATACGATACCCCTAGGTAAGACTGGTTTGTCAGACTCTGAAGCTTCTGACGATTCGTAACGACTGTCGAAGATCCACGAATGAAAGTCGGGACCAACAGCTTAACGTGCTTTCCGAGGCACGGAAGGTCAGTAATGTCTAAGATAAACCTTAGAAAGTACATATGAAAACTAAACTCAAAACTCACTACACCTAAATTCATTAAGGAAGATTATTACAGAATAGACCAGAAAGTATACACGATACTGTGATATGATGTATAAACAAAATCGCTTTCCGCCGTCTGTACTTCAAAGATCTAATCTTTTATACTGCGCATTGTATTTTAATTGGGTTTCATAAATAGATTGAGTGATTTAAGAGGAAGGTTTATCTCTACGTTGCACCCGTGCAAAGCCGAGCGGGTCGCTAGTGACATAATAAAAAGAAAAATAGGTCGATTAGGTGAGCCATTTCGATACACAGCCCGATAACCTTTCACCCTGGCTTTCTTGTAAACAATAATGTCGTGTTAAAGTTGACATATTCCCTTCCCATTTCATTGTGTAGTTAAACAATACCTTCAAAGTTCATCGTAAACAGCTGTATTTGGATAAAGGTCGCCATCATGACGCGTGCTTTGTGTATTTTCTTTTGATACACGCGTGTTAAGGCAGGTGAATTGATCAGCTGTTTGTTAGGCATTACTGTGGATATTGAACTGAGGGCAGAAGGTGTGGGTTTGCAGCTTTAGTAATAAATTATAAATTAGCTTTTGCACGCGTCTTCGTCCGCGCAAAAATAAAATAAAATGTAGCCTATGTTACTCGCAGATTATGTAGCTTTCTAACGGTGAAAGAATTTTTAAAATCGGTCCAGTAGTTTTTGAGTATTTTATTTACAAAGAAACAAACAAACAGAAATACAAATTTTTCCTCTTTATAATATTAGTGTAGATATACGGGGTATAAAAAGACACGTTACATAATCGTTACCTACGGATTACTCATTAAAATACGTAGGTAAAAATGAGCAGAAAAATATTACTGAGAAACGACTTTTATTTTTGTAAGAATTAATTTAAAAGTTTTATTATGAAACTACTAGAACTTTAACCTTTGATCAGAAGGTATTCTATTGATACCAAAATAGAAAAATATCCTTATATAATACAATTAATACAGTACAGGGGCATTCAAAATTTACGTGAAACCTGAAAAGGGGTCCTTTAAAAAAAAAGTAAAAGTTGTTCATAATATGAACAACTTTTACTATGGGACACACCCTGAAATCATGAAAAAAAAATCAGCTGATCCCTAAATTACGATCGTGTTGCATTTTTTGTAGGGATCAGCTGATTTTTTTTTACATGATTTCAGGGTTGGTTTCATAGTAAAAGGTGTTCGTAATGATAAGTACTATGACCCCTTTTCAGGTTTCACGTAAATTTTCAATGACCGTGTATATACCAGCCTCAGCCACGTAAAATGTCACTGCAAGACAGAGGCTAGATTTCGTCATGATGTTTTCTGTCACCGATGTCAGTGGTATCCGAGAAAAACTTACAAAGTACTTACCTATGTATTAAAAAAAAATACATAGATACTTGCCCGGTATCGAACTTACAATGTATTACATGAGAGGGGGGTGCTTTCATCACCTGGCTCTCATAACACTTTATTAGTGTCACCTCATCTTAATAGCTTTTTTTATTGTTACAGGCACGCAAGAACAGCGACCAATTAAAATCCATGTAAGTACACTTTCTAATGTCTCCGATCCGACCATTGCTCGAGCTTAAGTTTGATCCTAAATAATCTTGATCCGATCCAGCCTGTCCCCTTGATGTTCTCCCCTAGCGATGCCCTAAGCCGAGGTACATACCTAGAGGGTGTGTTATAGTTTATAAGTTCTTCATTTTTAAAGCACCACTGATGAGTCCGGTTAAATAGCCGACAACAAAGGTTATGACAGTCCGAAAAAAGAAATAAAAATTATGCTGTCCGCCAGGAACGGAGTTCCCTATGAAGTTGCACACATAGCCGTACATTAGAAAAAGACAGAGAGGGAAGGTCGCCTGGAGAACATAACGCTTTTTCCTTACGTGACGATTTCTGCTAGTCAACCCCTATCGCAAACCGCGTTAAAGAACTTCGTTCCATAAACTTTCGATGTTATTCTGCGCAGTTCAGTTACGAAGTAGACGTAACTTCCGGTACGCTCATAACACATTAATACACAAAACGTTTGCATACATGACTGACAGTTCGGAACTATTGAATATTTATACTCTGTATGTATATTTGATCAAAGAATACCGACTATATCTGATGCATATGCATGGCTAGTCAATAAGTACCTACCAACTGACTGACTCGTTGACAATTCAGAAGTGTTTGTAAATAAATGCTTTAGCTTTGAAACGCTCACCAAGATAACTAATTTCATATACGAGTATATTCCATACGTCCTATGATGGTGCGGGTGACACATGTCAGCAATTCATCTATGGATGTCAGAATCGCATAATTATGTCAGTGACATTATTTAATTTACTAGTTATTTACTTACATAATACTGATTCCGTATTTTACGACTATGTATTAGTGTGCAGTTAAAATATTCAATCATGATTGTAAATCCATGTAACGTTCAAGAGTGAAAAGCAACAGTTTGACATATGTCACCGGCACCATCCTGGAGCGTGAGGAATATAGAAAGAAAGAAAAACTTTTTATTCACGTGAAAGTGGCGCACAATACAAAAGGTAAATAAGTATATAGGTCTAAGTACATGCTGATAAGGTCACATACGACTGACAGTTAAGCTTAGTTCTGTCAAAAACGATCGTCAACTACAATCTGTCAATAATGCAAAATTTTACTGAAAGATATCTGAAACTTATGCTTTGAGTAGATTTAAAATAAGTCGGCAGCAAAATTATTCAATACATACTTCGGAAATTGGAAGAATGAATGGCCGTGGGTTAAATACATTTATCTTATAAACGGTTTGCTAGTACGGTCGAAAGTTATTTGGTTTACAGACAAAAATAATTATCTTTTTGCTACATTGCCATACATTGTTATTTTGTGTTCACTTTTAAACTTGTGGTGTATAGTGTCGTGATGGCCCAGTGGTTAAGGCGCCCGCCTCTCATGCTTGAGCTTCTGGGTTCAAATCCGGGCAAGTACCAGTGTGACTTTTTCAATAAACAAATACTTTCTAAAGTTTATCTTGGACATTACTGACATCCGTGAAGGAAAACATCTTGAGGAAATCTGGACATATACCAGCCTAGTACTGTCCCACTCAAACCATGTCAGAGGCCGTTGAGGCGGTTTAGAAACTCTGACACTAGGATGTGTGGGGTGGTAAGACCTTACTGCCCACACGATACAGAAAGAAAGCTTGTGGTGTCTAATAATTTTCAAAAACCTATTATTAAAAGTAATTTAAATGAATTGACACATTCCAAAAATTGCTTGAAAGTAGTTGCAAGTTAGCCGCCTGTACACCAAATACCTTGTTCGACTGTACTTACCTTATTAAAAACATTAGTATCTAACTTTAAAATGTCAAATATTTTCAAAACCTGATAGCCAGTATGCTGTTGGTGAACTTTATTGAATAAATCAAAAAATAAACCTGTTCAATAAATTTTACAATTCTTGACACTTATTGCAACAGCCTTTGATCTATATTTATAGTTTAAATAAGGGGTTTGAAGACACGTAACGATGCCAAAGTTGTTTGTTCTACCTATTACATAACAACATCACGCCTGTAATCCCCGAAGGGTTAGGAGAGGTGTAACCATTAGTACACCCACATTTCGCCAGTTATTTTAAGTCTCATGTAATAGGGGGCGAGCCTTTTGGCACCAAACGGGCACAAATCCAGACTCCGAGCCTGGTACTGAGAAATTCCTGATAGAAAAACCCAATAACACTTTGCCCGACCTGGAAATCGAACCCAAGACCTCATGCTCAGTAGTCGCGCTTTGCGACCACTAGACCAACGGGGCAATTAATGTTGTGAAACGCACTTAAGATAATTATTTCTTATACTTTTACAGCTTCCCATAAACTTAACTTAACTAGTCAATTAATTTTTCTGCTCGGCTATTTTAAATATTTCGCACTTTATTTGGGCAATATATCACTAAAAGTGTTGAAATATAACATTCGCATTCCAACCATGATACTTATCTTTGATCTTTATTATAGTATAAAAAAAATCTGCTAAATCGTCCATATCTATGTAGAATCTCCCATGTCCCACATAAGGTTATGTAATGGCGCACTGTGTCAAGAAAGTGACCTGTAACTTGCGTTTGCGCACCATAATGGACGCGCTTTCGTTCCGCTTATGTAGGGTTGGGACATTCTATTAATAATATCGATGAAATTTATCGATTGAACATAACTGGCGAAATATAGGTACACCTCTGCGTTACCGTTCGGGGATTACGGGCGTGATGTTATTTTAAAATTTAAGGCAGATTAAATCAAAGTAGTATTAGTATAGTAGTATTTTTTTAAATCGATGTAGTCACCCTTTTACACAAAATCGATAAAATAGGGTCTGCCATATTTGATATCGAGTCCATAACATGGCGTTATTTGCAAGTTGTCATACTCAAAACCTTAAGTGTACGGGCTCCACAAGAGCCAGCACAAGTACATGAGGTACTTAAACCGTAAGTAAACATAAATGTTTAACGCGTGTCTTACGTAAATTATATAATCACTTAAAAATAGTTTCCCCTATTTCCCACATAAGGTTGCGTGTTGCGTAACACTACTATGGCACTGTTCGTAAGATGTTTGACCGACAGTACACTACACAAAAGCTCGCAGCTTTTCTTCCGCGCTAGAGGTGAGACATTCTATGGACAATATCGATAATTTTATTTATGAAAAAAGAACACCTTTTAATCTTCACCGAAAAACCCGAAAGCCTAAATTGCTTGCAATCCATATTATGTTAATAATTCAACAATATTAATTGCATTGTTTTCTTTGAATCCCTTTCGAAAAGGAGGGGATTGTGATAGTGTGTGCGTTATGCAATTATTGGGTGCTGTTTTCATAAGTTTGTGTAATGCATATTATGTTGGCTACTGCGTCACTGTGTGCAAGAAATATGTGCATTTTTCTTTCGCTCTTTTCCGCTGTCATGCATGCATGAACGTCCGTCCCCGTTGAAAACGAAATAAATAATTTATTTGCTCAATGCGGTCATTAATTATTACTTTAAAAAGATTATCTTTACCGCTGACGTGTAACAGGTAATGATTAACATAGTATTTAAATAATTTGGACTTATCGTGTAGATTAGATTATGTTAATTAATAATTAAATAAGCAAAGTCATGTGCTAAAAGATGGAACTTAGCAAAATTAAAATTCTTGATGATTGTTCGTGTTCTGCCTATCCTTTTCTCAACCATGTTGGGGTCGGCGTCTAGCATAACTGGATACAGCTAAATACCAGTATTTTATATAGAACAACTGCCTATCTGACCTCTAAATCTAGTTATTGGGCAACACGATACTTCTTGGTGAGACTGGTTAGACTTTCTGGCTTCTGTCTAGCTGTAACGACTGTCAATGATCTACGAATGACAGCTGGGACCAACAGTTATAAGTGCTTTTCGAGGCTCAGGAAATGAATTAGTCTTGATTTAAGAAAAAACATGCTTATTCAGAAAAAAACATGAATAGTCAGTTTTTTTTATATTCATAAAATATAAATCAATATTTTTGAATTATTTATTTTGTTGCTTCTATTACACGTGACCCCAAATTATACATAGTCGTAGAATATAATGAGATCACGAAAAGGATATAGATATCATAAGTATGCAGAGATTTAGATAATGTTATCAGCTAGGTATTATTTGATAATTGTTTTGCGTACTCTTTGACCTTAATAGGTTCAGAACCACGGACAACAAGTCTTAATTTTTTTTTTGCTAGCCTTTATTGTGTCACTCCTGGGCGAGGGCCATGACTTATGTATGAGGTTGTGGGTGCGATACCTGGCAAGTACAAATGTGACTTTTTCAATTCATACTTTCTAAATTTATCTTTGACTAGCTTTTGTCCGCGACTACGTCCGCGTGGAACTTGTTTATATCTTAATTGCGTAAAAACTTCCACCCCCCCTTTTCACCGCATTAGGGGGTGATTGCCGGGATAAAAACTATTCTATGTCCTACCCCGGGTGTAACCTATCTTTATACAAAATTTCACCTCAAACGGTTCAGTGGTTTAAGCGTGCAACAGACAAACAGACACACTTTCGTATTTATAATATTAGTATGGATATCGGGATGGTATCAGCAGGACTTATAATTAATGAGTTTTAAATCGCCAATCCGCTTTGAGTGGTGCGTAGTGACCAATGCTCGTACCTTGTGTGTATGAAAAGAAAAGAGGCCGTTTCCCTGCAGTGGGACAGTAATAGGCTGATTTCATTGTTATTGCGGTAAGCATATTAAATTGCAGTAATTATTATTAAATTACAAAACAATCAAATGTTTTACTAATAGACTACTAATATTACTTATTATAAATGGTAATACTTGTTTGTGATTGATATGTGAACGGTTTCATATAATGTATGACGACATATTGAATATGCGCATGAGCAATATTTAAAGTTAATTATTCTCTTGCAATAGCAGCTGATTAATACGTGATGTCTTATAATGTCTTTTTAGTACATTATCATAATTGTGACACTTGGAAAATATGTAGGTACCCATTATGTATCTATTCTTCCATATGGAAGTCTATTATTCCTTATCATATGATATGATATTGAGGAGCTTGTGCTAAGTAATAACAGCCACATGGGTCGATCCGTCAGGTTAAGCTACGCTTGCCGGGGTTGGTCCGTGGATGGGTGACCATCTTTATACACTGAGACTCCTCCATGCTTTGGAAAGCACGCTAAGCCGTTGGTCCCGGCTGTCATACGTGGATCTTTGACAGTCGTTACGGGTCGTCAGAAGCCCGAAACTCTGACAACCAGTCTTACCTAGGGGTATCATATTACCCAGTTACTGGGTTGTGGAGGTCAGATAAGCAGTCACTCCATGTAAAATACTGGTATTCAGCTGCATCCGGTTAGACTGGAAGCCGACCCCAACATAGTTGGGAAAAGGCTAAGCAGATGATGATATGATATTGCAATAGTATAGCTTTTCATCAGTTAAAGATTTTTTGTAATTGGGCCAGCACTTCCAGAGATTACCACTTACAAACAAAACGAAAATTATCAAGCTTTACCTCTTAATAATATAAGTATAGATAGTAGTTAAATGTAAGAAACTCCTAGCTTTCTGAAAGCTCAGAGATGACCAAGAATTATATAGAACTACCTACAAGTACTGTACTACTGTACCTCAGAACTGAACTGAACTTAACCCTGTATTGGCTTTTACAGAAATAAAATGGGTGTTATTCAATAGTACAAATCTTGTTTTATATTAATCTAAAAGGTGGATACTTCCCAGCAGTCGCGAACAAAAGTAATGACGGTTTAAAAAGTTAAAGTTTACTCCTATTAATTACTCAAGTCCCACATAATGAGACACAATTGATTTTCTATTGTTCTGACTTACCGGTAAGTCAGCCGGGGCGTCAAGCCCCTTATTACTCAATATAATTAATATATACATAACATAACATAAACATCACGCCTGTAATCCCCGAAGGGTTAGGCAGAGGTGTACCCATTAGTATACCCACATTTCGCCAGTTATGTTTTTAGTCCCATGTAATAGCAACCCCGAAGCAATAATAGCAGCCTCGGAGTCTGGATTTGTACCCGGTTGATGGCAATAGGCTCGCCCCCTATTACATGGGATAATTAATATATAAGGCCGGTTAATATCGTTTCATGAACATTTACGAATATCTATAATAATATATTGTAAATCTTTTACAGGCGTTAAATATGCGTAGTAACCTCATTCAAAAATAAAGAAATATAGGTATAAATAATTTCACGCACACAAATAAAACTTATCGATATTATTCATTCCCGTCACTAGTATGTCTCGGTGTTACGACATATTGTTTGAATGAATGGCTTTTGCTTTCTTCAGCTGGCTATGTTATAATATTGTTTTTCAATACATAACACGTGTTTTATCTTTACACACGTCACATAGCACTGTTGCACGTGGTTTTGCATAATTATGTTTTAGTGATATATTGCCCAAATATGGTGCGAAATATTTAAAATAGCCGCGCAGAAAATTAATTAACTAGATAAGTGGAATAAACATTTTATGGGAATCTGTAAAAGTATGAGAAATAATTATCTTGAGTGTGTTTCACAACATTAATGGCCCCGTTGGTCTAGTGGTCGCAAAGCGCGACTCCTGAGCATGAGGGCTTGGGCTCGATTCCCAGGTCGGGCAAAGTGTTATTGGGTTCCCATCAGTAATTTCTAAGTAGCAGCCTCGGAGTGTGGATTTATGCCCGGTTGATGACAATAGGCTTGCCTATTGCGTAGGACTTAAACGTAACTGGCGAAATGTGGGTGTACTAATAGGTACACCACTGCCAAACCCTTTGGGGATTACAGACGTGATGTTATGTTGATTTTTTAAATCGTATAAAGTCTGTAGGTCTTTCCTTGTATTATATCGGTATATCTAAACAAGGCAAACCCGACGCATTTGACTGTTTCGCAGCTCTGCTTTTGCCCTTTGTATCACTCAGCTTCCTCCAGGCACCCTCATCTAAGCAAAACATGACAAAGCACCCAGAAAGTATTCCCATAGAGAAAAATTCAAAACCTTTTTTTGCGTAAATGACGTTCATCCTACTGCGTATTTCATACAGATAACAACTGGACGTTGTACTCAGATATTAAACCAATCAGCTCTGATAAATAGGACGCGCTAAAGGGTACAATCGAACGACTACTACACATCGCAACTATGTTCTGAATTTGATTCCTTTGCAAAAGACTTTGCATTGCAGGTCAAAGAGATACTGCTCTTATTTAGTTGGCGTTTGTTTTGTGGCGAGATTTTATACATATAGCCTTTTCTATTCCTTTTGTAGATTCATAAGGAATACTATATTTTCATTTATTTAATCAACTTTATGCACATGTAAAAAAAAAATACCTTGTACAAAGGCGGACTTAATGTCTTGGGTATTTGCTACCAGTCTACCTTAGGGTGATGCAGAGACAAAACAAAGAGCACAGGTACGGTAAATTTTCTATTTTCTAATATAAGCTATATATAAAAATATTTTTCCCCTCGGACTGCTACTTCCAGAGATTATCGCTTTTAAACAAACAATCATCTACAATAATTGTAACAATATTAAAAACAGTAAGTAGGTATGTGTATCATACTCCAATGTTGCAAGCCCTAAAAAAAACACATTAAGCAACCCAATACCCGCCAAAAAGGGTTATCATGCCAACGACCTCGGAACCTTAGCTACTAAAGTTCCGTACGCTAATGGATCTGGACAATGGAGACCAGGTGCGGTGCGTGGTTATGATAATGACGTGTAGTAATGATGATGAATGTCTACACACTCACCCAGTGGTCGCAATTTGTAGAAGGCTGTTTTTGCGGTTACTTGTTAATCTAACTTGTTAAAACATAACGCCTGTAATCCCCGAAGGGTTAGGCAGATGTTTACCCATTAGTAGCAGACTCCACCAAAGCGATGTCTCGTAATTAACCAATAGGATATTGTAATGTGCTGAAGCTAAACTCTGGGCTGTCTAAATGACGCAAGCTGATGGGTTGTGAGACACATCTCTTCTCGTCTCCGCTTTGGTGGTGTCTCGCCCTTAGTACATCCTCATTTCGCCAGTTATGTTTAAGTCCCACGTAATAGGGGGCGAATCTAGTGCCATCAACCGGGCACAAATTCAGACTCCGAGACTGCAACCTAAGCTCTCATTCTCAGCAGTCGTGCTTTGTGAGCACTAGACCAACGAAGCAGTTCTACCAATACCTACAATTACCTACCAATGTGACTACTAATTTCATGTCTTGTAATTTCTAAGTTTATCTTGGACATCACTGATATCTGTTTGTGACTGATCTGTTACTAACTGTTTAGTGCTTGCATGACAGCAGAGAGTGCAACAAACCTGCACTTTCTTTTAGAATGCTCCAGATTTAAGTTCAATATTAAGATTGTGCCAATCAAGAACCTCGTTCTCTTTCAATCAATCAGTACTAAAATATTTTTTTAAAACTAATTATATTGTGACGGCCCAGTTGTTAAGGTCCTCCCCGCTCCTCATTGTTAGGAATCCTGGATTTTGTTAGGAATCCTGGACTTTGTTAGGAATCCTAGACTTTAATTAATATAAGTCTGAAATTGCCAATCTGCCTTAAGCGTGTGTTGTGATCAAAACCCTGCAATGGGACAATATTAGACTGGTATTATAACTATGACTAAGGGAAGTAACAATATGAAAGATCAGAGAAAATACCAATTTTGACAAGTACATTTAGATCCGGAAGACCGGAATGTTGAAGGTGATAATGATGATGATGTTGTATGTCATTCTGTCTAATATTGTTTAGACTAGAATGACCATTTAATGTTAGGAAGATTACACGCAATATGGCTCGGTAATGACAAACATAATTTGCGGTAACGACAATTGAATTTGGTAACGACATGTTTTTATTTTGAGGAAATGAATATTCTAACAGTTAATATAAACAGTAATAAAGTGATAAAGTTAAGAGGAAGCTAATGCAAGATTAATTAATGATAAAGGTTATTGCGTATTATGCAGATAAAAAAATATAGCTCCTAGTAATCTATAGAGTAACAGTAGACTTATTAAGCCGAAGTAGCTAATTCTTATGACTAAACTAATGAACCGATTTTGATGAAATTTGGTATGGGGTGAGTTTGAATCCCAAGGAACATAAGCTACTTATATTTCCGCGACTTCGTCTGCGTCTGGATTAACCGACATTTCTGCAGACGTAGTCGAGGGTAAAAACTTACAAAAATTAGTCTTCCATGCAAAAATACTTAAACTCCGGAGATTCATGGAAACAAAGTCGCAGGCATGCGCTAGTTAAACATAATTCTAGTCGCCACATCACATCTGATGTGGCGACTAGAATTAGCAGGTACTTTCTTATCTTTTCTCTGTTATTTTAACACTAAGCTGTGAGATTTTGGAAGCTTTCTCTTTTATGATTAACGGCATATCAGTTTACTGTTTCTGCAATGGCGGCATGTTTTTGTGAGCATAGCCTTTCTTATTCTTCTTTGTCGTGTAGGCAGTAAGGTCTTACAACCCCACACACCCTAGTGTCAGAGTTTCTAAACCTCCTCAAGTGCCTCTGACCTGCATATAGCATAGCCTTTGCCGTGCTAAACATATTAGCTCAGGGGCTTCCAAACTTATTTTGTCTACTGCCCACTTTGAGAATAAATTATTTTCTAGCGCCCCCATTTTTCACGTATTCAAAAACCACCTAGTAGATGAAATTACAAATCGCTCACCAAGCCTCTACACAACGCCCCGATTTTTTTCTGAGTCTCTTACCGCCCCCCTTTAGGCCTGCAGCGCCCACAGGGGGGTGTTTTTGGCCACTTTGGGAAAGGCTGTATTAGCCAGTCAAACAGAATGCGGTAGCGAGGTTTACTCCCCAGGGAGCGAGGCGCTTTTAGGTTGTCTGAAATAGTCTTAATGGACTAAGAAAGTGTGATGTTATCAAGTGACAGTCACACCTGCAGCAGTAAGTCTAGCAGTAGAGCCGTGCCGTGGTTGTACGGGTAGTAAGCAATGATATGAGTTAGTTTGTATGAGTGTCCTAGCAATGATATAAAATATCATAGTCCTGCGACTTTGTCTGTATTTTCCTTATGGTTTCCTAATATTTCGATAATATAATAGTTGGTAGTCAAGGATAAAGTAACATCCCATTGACGAAAGAATTTTCAGCACCGGAGCAGTAGTTCCGGAGATTATCGCGTTCAAACAAAGAAACAAACAAACTCTTTAGTTTTTATAATATTAGAATGGAATTAAAAATAGTTTAGATAGATATCTAAAACAGTAATTAATGCCGGGGATGCGGCTCAAATTAGCTTTAAATAACATTCAAAATAATTTGAAGGTGTTAATTGTAGTTTCTATATTTATCTGTTATTGATAAACTTGTTAAGTACCTCTAAGGTTTTAAGTAAATATTTACGTGCATAGTCACAAAAGCCTTGACACAGTCTTTTTAAAATAACATGTGTTTGTTACTTCAAATTACTGAGAACTTAACTGACACACACGCTACGAGAAAACATCATTAGCATGAATATGGAATTGGCTTGATAATTTGGTCATTAGGGTTTACTAGCTTTTGCCGCGACTTCGTCCGCGTAAATGTCGGCTGTCGTGGTAACAGACGAAGTCGCGGAATAAAAAGTAGCCTATGTCCTTTGTTAGGGTTCAAACTTACCCCATACCAAATTTCATCAAAATCAGCTCAGTGCTTTAGTCGTGAAAGCGTAACAGACAGAGTTACTTTCGCATTTATAATGTTATTATGGATTTGTTTTTTTTTTTACATCTTTACTTACTGGAAAAAAATTACCTAGCTGGGTTTTGCCCGCGACTTTCCTCGCATAGTATACAGTGCAAGGGATATCTTGCCACAAAGTTTTACCACTTTTTGTATATATTTTTGTAGGTGGTAAAAATCATCAAATGACTGTCAGACTTTTACTGGCTAAAAAACCACCCTGTTCCTTCTGTTGTCCTTTACGTTCCGGGGCCACGGTATCCTGTTAAGACGTCCCGCAACCCCGGAAAGTTATACCATAGATTCAGTTCTTGAGTCTAGCCTCTTCAGCGTTACATTTTAGACTAGATTTTCCCAGCACATTCGTCCACGTGATTTTTAAGAACACAAAAGGATAACGAAGCTTCCTATTAGCGCAAGAATTTTTAGAACTGGTTCAGTAGTTCCAGAGATGAGCGTGTTCAAACAAAAATACAAAAAATATTATAGTTTTGAATAGATTTCTGTAATCATATCAATAACAGTACTTACCTTACAGCTCTCTGCATAAGGAACCACATCGCATGACGTCTGTTTACATTCAGCTCAATCTTAACATCTTTACAAACTGCAGATGTAATCATAACAATATTTTATAGCAAACCAAACTTTATTGCCTTGTGGTTCTGCCAAAAATAGCTTGAACGTGGCTGCAGGTACTTAGTTCAATCCATTTGACGCAAACGCGAGGATTGTGTCCGTGACCTGTAAAGTTTTGAATCTAATCTATCTATGTGAATATAACAAAGTCATATTAGTACACCATACTCAAGAACGGCTGGGCCGAATTTTATGATTTGTTGAACTTGTTTCCGACTTGAGTAGCAAAATAACTGTGTGTGTGCTTGTCCTCTATGCGTTTTTAAACCATTGATACGAATATGCTGCTAATCTCTGGAACTATCAGTCATATTGGAAAGATTATTTTCGTATATGACAGCCAGATTCATGAGGAATAGTTTGAAACAAACACATAAAACACAAACACATAAAACAACCGAAGGGAGCGAAGCAGTAATCAAAGACCAAAAAATTACGCGGATGAAGTCACGCGTTGAAGCTAGTCATTTTATAACAGCAGCAGTTGCGTTTTGGAATTCAGTAAGTGCTGCTGAATTCTTCAGGTTTCTAATTTAAATAACACTCATATTTGTTGAATTAATTGGGTTAAATAACATAAAAAATTATGGGCACCCCTCAGTTATTTTACTTCGTTATTTCTAAAGGTCTTGAAACTGCTGTGCTTTAAAAGGTATGCTCTTTAATGTCGAGGTAGGAGTATTGATTACCACCCATTTTATGTATTTTGCTTCAGACCGTGTTAAGAAGAAGATCATGCTTAAAATCTGGTCTTTTGCATCTACATGTTACTGATACAATTTTATCAATCTTCAAAATAAGATTTCGAGCTCAAACCAGATTTCATTCTCGTTAAAACTCGCAAAAAGAGAACACAATTGGTCACTTCTAAGTTACCGACGTATCACGTAGGCATCTCTTATATTATTAGGAAAATCAATACTTCGATACAAATATGGAACGCGTACAGAAGGACCACTTAGAACCGGAGAGGAAAAACACGTAATTGTTTAACATTAAACGAAATTAGGAAAATTACCTCCAATGTGAAGCCAATTCAGTTTTAATTAATATGTGTAGTAGGTAATATCCGGCAGAGATAAGACTTACATCTTTATTTTCGTGGATGTTGATGAAACCGATTGAGTAATATTTTTTCTGAAGGTGATAACGTTCTACAATTGGCAATCCACTTACAATACATTAGATCTAAGTAATATTTGCATCAAATTAGATAAAGATATCGCAATAGTATAAGCAGTGGGATAATTCTCAGTGCAGGACAAAGGCGTCATCTCATACAGAGAAGGCACCAGCATTGATCACCACGCTTGACAATTCCAGACTAACACTAATTATAAAATCCAGGTTTTCTCACGATGTTTTCCTTAGCCGATGTCAATGATATCCAAGATAAAGTCACATTGATATTTGCCCGATATGCCCGTTATATGTACAGCCTTACAAGGTCCTGAGGTCATAATCACTAGACTATCACAACATTTTTATATTAGTTTATAATTATATTAATAAGTCAATTTCTTTTTTGCTTTATCAGCATGAGTATTGCTTGTCTTCTGCACCTCTCTTCATAGTGTGACCCAAAGTGCGTTTGAATCCATCAGTTGAAACTTATATACGTACTTATCTGTATTCAGCACACGTAAGGCGTTATCGTCAATTCGACACCCGTCGATATATCATTACGCTATGACGTCAATGAGGTCGATCATAAACGGCTTAGAATTAACTGCATTGAACACAGATGAGCTGCTTATGTGGTTTTGTTTTTTGGGATTCTCAAGAATAGTTATGGTTTGAATTAATTGAATGACTGGGTTGGTCCTTCGTCTATATTTTTGGTCTTTTGTCTTTTCCTCCTTTTTATCTAATGCGTCATCAATATCTACAGCTGTTTCATACCCGTTGGAGAACAGCTGCTTTTTTTTAATATTTCATATTTGCTTGGAAATTGTTCGTATTCGAAAGTATTTACACGCCCTGAAAGGTGCGCCTGAGTTAAAAGTCAGCTTACATTTGAAGTTCTGTCTTATGACCCCATGTCTTTAAACTCAATGTACTTTCTACTATCTCTTTAAGTATTTCAATTTGCTACCTTAACCGTTTTCGTTTACATTTCTATAAGAAACTTTTACGCTTCACCAGCCAAAGGTTGGTCAACCGTAAGAGTTTTTGTGCTCCGAGTTTGATGTCCGGCAGTTGTTTGACCAGTGATGTCATCGCTCTGTACCTACCTTTTTTCTTTTCATGGGGAATTACTCATAGATACCTTCCATCTGGGGATAACGAAGTGTTATGTAGGTCTCTTACCCACTAAAACTTCTTCCTGTTACCATAAGTCGGGAACCCCCCCCCCCGACTGGTATTGGATGGACAGCCATAGGGCGAGCCCCTTCATATCCAGTAGTCACTTTAATCTCTCGAAGTATCTATTTATTGTTCTGATAAGGTAATTAAACACACGCTCTGTAAACTTTTTAATTAATAGTGAAAAGATACCAGCTATCTGTTAAGTGCATGCATGAGAGAAGAAAGTGCATCAAACCTGCACTTTCTCAGAGAATGCTCAAGATTTGAGTTCAGTATTGAGATTGTACCAATTATGTATTGTACTACAATCACTTTTGAAAGAAATTTCATTAAAATTATATACAAATAAATAAAATTAAAGTGCCTGTTTGTAATGCTAAATTTTTTATCTTTTTACTAAATGCCGACTGCCTCGTTGGTCTAGTGGCCGCAAGCGCGACTGCTGTGCATGAGGTCTTGGGTCCGATTCCCAGGTCGGGCAAAGTGTTATTGGGTTTTTCCATCAGGAAATTCTCAGTAGCAGCCTCGGAGTCTGGATTTGTGCCCGGTTGATGGCAATAGGCTCGCCCCCTATTACATGGGACTAAAAACATAACTGGCGAAATGTGGGTGTACTAATGGGTACCTACACCTCTGCCTAACCCTTCGGGGATTGCAGGCGTGATGTTATGTGTTTTACTAAATGCAAAAGCATATGAATTTTTACATGATACTTATACCAAAACACAATTTTCAGAATTTTTGTCTGTCTGATTTTGATGGGACTCACTGGTAGATAGCTGATGTTATAAGGAGTAAATTATGTCACTTTTATTTTAGAAAAAGAAAACGCAAATGCTTGTGCGCAAATACGAACTCCACGGATAACCGACATTTACGCGAACAAATCCGCGGTCATAAGCTAGTACTTAATATAAATATTCGTTTCGATGTTATGCAAATAGTAAAGGTTACAAATAAAACTTCCTCAAATCAAGGATAATCAACTTTTATTTAGTCAAAACAACAATAAAATACTAAATAATTTTGCAAACAAAATTTAAGGCCACAAAACAAGATAGCTGAGGAATATACCCAGAGCCTTCAACATTATTCTAAGCTGTGTTTCAAAAAGTTCATTGTCAAATCATTATAAAACAAGTTAACATTGTTATATACAACATTATCGCACGTTGGATTAGTAATTAAAATACTGACTAGTGAAGTGCCGGGTATCCGCAAATATCTGAAAGAGAAGGAAGATCTGTATATTGTATTCATTACTTTCTGGCGGATATTTTATGGATCTTTTTTTACCAGCCTATTCTGTCCTACTCCTGGGCAAAGGGCTCCCTCCACTACATCCATCTTTCCCGTTTCCGAGCCTCATTCCTCCAGTTTTAGACAAATGCGTCCTGCCATCTGCTTCATGGCCTTTTACATGATTAAATTTCAATACATAGATGTTTGGTGTTTGTATTATGCCACATTCTGTCCTTTTCAATGTATTCTTTAAAATAAATTGTTTAAATACTCGTTTTATCGTTTGTAAAGATGTTTTCGGCTGTGATGCAAGTCGATACATATCCTATCATCCTATGCGTTGGTGATAGTCTCGGATACTCACACCAGACACCAACTGAGAAGGAATGTTAAGGTCCGCATCTGTACTCGCAGATCTAGACATCAATGATCTGTTTTCGTATCCGCAGATATGTACATTTTTAATAATCCTGCACATCTCTGATACTAATTATCAAGTCAACTGTTAATAACATAACATAACATAACATCACGCCTGTAATCCCCGAAGGGTTAGGCAGAGGTCTACCCATTAGTACACCCACATTTCGCCAGTTATGTTTTTAGTCCCATGTAATCAACTGTTAATAAGCTTTCGATTTCACATCACACACTATTAATTACAGATATTATAATTGTTTTTCGGCCATCCTTATCAGTTAATCGTGCTGCGTCAATATCGAAACACACATTTTAATCTCTTACTTGTGAAGAATTTGTTGCCTAAATTACATTTTATCAGTAACTAGCTACACTCCGTGGTTTCACCCGTGTTCCGTTAAGTCTTTGGTTACTGGCTCCGCTCCCGTAGGTAGTAGGGTGATGTTATACAGCCTGTACTACTTCTCACGAATCTGTCTATCATTTATACAAAAATCTGGTTAGTAGTTTCAGTGAATAGGGCGCTTAAACAAAGAAACAAACAAAAAAACTCTTTAGCTTTTAATATTAGCATAGATTACAGAATATTCAGAGACTTAGTATAAAATGATAATTTGTAATTATTATTTTATGATTCTATTTCTGACTATCCCCCCAAATTCGTGAAGGTTAACACACACCATAGTGTGCCCATATAAATCATGAGCATCATGACCTTGCAAGCTACACGTGGCTCAGTGGGCCAAACGGGCTGTGACCAATTACTCACACAAGGCATCAATCGCATGACAAAATTACCATAAAACTCAAAATATACTAGGTTATGGCACCTGCCATGTTATGTTATCTCTTCACCACCTTTGGTTGACTGGCAGAGAATGCCTAAAGTATAAAAGGTATTGAGTCTGCCTTTGTCCTTTTTTTGTTGCATAAACATAAAGTTAAAATAAATAAATAGATATGAACAAAGACTAGATTTGTTGCTATCTGCATATTTACGAGAACTTTTGACATGGCCACTATTATTCATGCGAAAGTTTGGATGGATGCATGTTTGTTAGTCGATCACGCTAGAATAGATCTGGATTAAATTTGACACAGAGATAGTCTGGAATAGCACATAGGCTACTTAATATGCCACAAAAATGAAAAAGTTGCGGGTAGGAAAAAATATCCTGTACCCAAAACTCCTTTGTATTCATAGTAGAATAAAAATAAGAACCTACGTTGTCTACTGCAGTCACAAAATCAAGTATTCGGTGATTTTCAAGCCCCAAGACAGGCAGCGCCAGTTGTTCTGCGGCCGCGAACAGCGACGCACGCGTTGATTGCGGTTCTCAATTCAAACAGTTTTAAAAATCGAATCGGTCGGTAGTGTTGTGGTGGTGCTGGTTCTTTTGTGTTTTTTTTTTTCTTATTTGGACAAGATTTTTTTGGTACGTATTAAGTTTATTTATCTGTATTAGATATTAGAAAGGATAATTTTCATAATTGTCGTGATTGACTTTTGTTTTGTTGAGGAAAAAAACTGCTATGGTTGATAATTTGTCAAGACACGATAGTTTAAATGCTCATCACAATATTTTATCTATATTTAGAAGTTCATAGTTTTTGGTACGTATTAAGTTTATTTATCTGTATTAGATATTAGAAAGGATAATTTTCATAATTGTCGTGATTGACTTTTGTTTTGTTGAGGAAAAAAACTGCTATGGTTGATAATTTGTCAAGGCACGATAGTTTAAATGCTCATCACAATATTTTATCTATATTTAGAAGTTCATAGTTCAGATTAAATGTTATTTCTTTATCGAAAACACAAGGATACTTGATAACCGCGTTTATGTTCGCTTGTTTTAATATCGGTCAAGAATATATAAAAATATTCGTATCAGCTGTTTGCTTTCTCAGTTTGTTATAAAGTGAATAAGCAGCAGAGTGGAACAGTGTGTAGGTTTTTTCTTCTTGATGAGTTGCTGACCTTCTTTCCTTGCTTGGCTATTGTTTTCATTATTAATTGGAGCTCCATATCTAAGCGTGTGATTATTTTAATTATGCATGACGTGCTTGAAATGGTTATACAAAAAGGTTTTATTGATCTAAGTTACGGAAATTATGTAATTAAATTAATGAGATGCTTAAAAAAAGTCCATTGTTTGAGTTGAATAATAATGAAGATCTATCTTCTTCTAAATATCTAAATAAATAAAAATGAATGGTTAAATGTGTTGCTAAGCGTAAAACTCGAGAACGGCTGGACCGATTTGGTTGATTCTTTTTTTGTTGTGTTCGTAATTTTCCTGAGAAGGTTAAAGTTTATTAAAGATTTTGTTGGAATATCCATTGGAAAGGACAGTGTAAAGTCGATGTCGCTAGTCAAAAATAAACCTCAATAGAATTTTTGTAGGCGCCATTAAAAGTATTCAGATTCAATACACCATTGATAATCCTTATATAGATTTTACGAGCGGAAAGATCACGAATTATGTTAATAAATGATTGAACAAAACAGTTTGTTGAGCGTTCGTTACAATGGCGTACACGTGTTGCAATAACCTCGGTTCCATCGAGCTGACTGGCAATTTTTTTTATCACGGCATTGTAGTGTGCAATTAGACTCATTAAGGCAAAATTTTAGCTCAATCCAACATTCCAAGTGGCTCAAATGTAACAGATACAGACAGCAAGACATGAGAAAGTAAATAAAAGTTTGCAAAATACCTCCCAAGTTGTACGAAATTAATAGTGGACGGATTTTCATGAGACTTTTTTTGTTGTTTCTAAAACTGAGGATAAAAAGCAGGCGACCGTTATTTTTTTATAGAAAAAATAAAATACTTAGATCGTCAGCGTAAAAAGCTAATTGCTCTTCGCTATTCATCGTTTCATATCTATTCATGATAGGAGGAAGTATTCCTCGGTATTCCGAGTTGGTAGATTTATAGTTTTAATGTTCGTCGTTCTTCGTATGCAGACGTTTACGACTAGTGAGATGATAACCAGCAGTTTTGCTTGTATATTATACTTTTATATCCGTGTTTTTTTTTACTGCCCCGGGTCTTGTAGTTGCAAGCGCAACTGCTGAGAGATCCTGGGATTAATTCTCAGATCGGGCAGTCTTGTTGAGGATTTTCTCAGTAGTCTCGGAAAGCATGTAAAACTGTAGATCCTCCACCTGTTTTAGTGTGCCGTTCCTTTAGACAACGGCCTGTGTTTGTGCACACACTTGTGCACTATAATATCTCCTGCTTACTTGACTAGTATCCATTGAGATTGGTCGCCATGACCGAAATCGATTGGGAAAATATTAGGTACTTTACGTGCCGATTCCCTTGTTCACAAACTAGACTTTTAGACAATTAACATGTTGTCTTACTGACATAATAGCTAAAGAAAAGGACGGTGACACTTACAAATTAAGTTAGAGATGTCAAATTGGTTTCGTCTTCAAATTACTTATCCATATTTTTAAGATGTCAACTATAGTTGTATGGATGTGTCCGATTGACTAAAGAAAACTCTTATTTTCATCCGTCCCTTGCTTCTTTTATTGGAAAGAAAAAGAAAGAATGCTAAATAGAATCGACACCATTACAATATCTTTACGTTTCTCTATTATGATATCGACTGGTTATTCTTTAATTGTTACAACAATATGTAATTATTTAATCAGTATTATGTTACCAGTACACATTTTGTTACGTAGTGTTAATAATATTGCAATAAACGACGATTTGATTGATGTGTTGATATTAGATATATCTAACCGGTTTTCTAGACTTTAATGACACCTTAATTGTAAATTGCTAGATTATTCAGTAACATTATAATGCCTCGATGACTTGCGTTTTCTAATTATAGTTAGTTATCTCTAGTTGTAGATTTAGCGAATCTATCGTTAAAGTTGAGGTTATTCATTCGCAGTTTGGCTATTAAATTGAGAATAACTTCTGGCTATTTGTTCCAATATTTATCAAAATGGGAATTTATAAAAAATGAAGAAAGGAGGAGGCCTCAAAAAAATCATTCGTTTTTATAATCCATTACATACACACATTACATACATTGAAATTTTATTATTATTCATTTCATTGGTTATTATATAGTAATATTCGGGTGTGTAAATAAAGTTATATGAAAGTAGAAAAATGGGAATAGAAAATAATAAGTTTTCTTATGAAATATATTATTATCAAAGTGTAGGTAACTGGAATTAGAGTTCTGCAAAAAAAAAACATCACGTAATAAGTCCCTGTTTTATTATTTCCCAATGGCCGTCCACTGCTGAACGTAGGCCTCCCCTAAAGAGCGCCAACCATCCATATATTACATAATAAAAGGCTGATTAATTTAAAAATTATTCTATCTATAAATTATTGATGTAGCTACATTGACCTTTTTGCAGAATAGTAACGTAACACATATATCATAAAGTAGTTTATTAATTGAATTATTCAAAGATTTATGTTTTGGGAAAACTAAACTCAATGTAAGATGTACATTACAAGAAGTAAAAAAAGAAAATTGACAATGCTCTTACGATGTAGATAAATGACCAATCAGTTTTAGTTTGTGAAGATGTTTGGATGTTTGTTATTCAATCACGCGTAAACCGTTGAACAGAATTGGATGAAAATTGGCACATAGATAAACCATTTTCTAGAATTCCTAGATAACACATAGGATACTTTTCAACCCGTAATGTGTTCCCTTGAGACAATAGTTCAACTTTACGGAAAGCTACTTTTACGCGGGCGGGCGTAGCCGCAGGCAGAAGCTAGTGTTAAAAAAAGTTAACTTAGTAAAGCTAACAGTTCTGCTTATGAAACCTTACGAAACGCACGACTAGCACTTGGCTAATGTTGCACTTTGCAATCTAAAATCTAACTCTCAAGGATATTTAAATTTTTATTTTGAAATGAAAACGAGTTGCTAAAATATTCAAAAATATTTCACTTCTTCTTTGCGAAACAAGTGTTGCTAGTTATAACTATGTTTATTTTATTTTTTACTGAGGCAGTGGGTACTAATAACTACGTTTATCGTGGCTACAGTGGCGTTCCAAATGTGCTCAAATGCAGGTTTAGGGACATTTTGGGCACTGTAGTAAATGGGCCAGCGACTGGTCAGGAATAACATCACGCCTGTAATCCCCGAAGGGGTTAGGCAGAGGTGTACCCATTAGTACACCCACATTTCGCCAGCTCACAGCCCCCTTAGTGCCTTGAACAATCCGAAAAATAATCATCCTGGAGTACCTACCACAGTCGTTAGTTTTTATTTGGTAAATCTAAATATTTGATTCGAACTTTGCATTTTTCGGACAATCCCTCCAATCTATTCCCGGACCCCTGGAACTCTTGAAAGCCTGAACCTGTGGCGACCACCACAAAAACGCCGAGGCTGACGTGTCCCCTAGAAACGATTCAACTGTCATTGATACCACTACGTAATTGATCAGAAAAGAATAATAGCAGTTGGCATAGGTATCAAAAATCCATGACGGTTTTAGGCTACCAGTCATTATCCTTTATGGAACAAATCGATAGTATATTATAGCACCTATAGATATGCATACCTTTATCGAATGCTTCAGATAAGTCGACGATTAGCTTGGAATATTTGACATTGATTTTGCTTACCATATTCGGTTTATCAAAATATAAAAACAGATTTTTTTATAGTTCTGTTTCTGTAGGGTTTTAATATTTTTGCGCTGTACCTTAATTATTTAATAACCTTAATTAATTATTATTGATAACATCAGCTATCTGCCGGTGAAAGTCCCGCCAAAATCGATTTAGCTGTTTAGGGAGATTAGCCGAAACAAACAAACAGATATTTTAAATACTGGTTGTTTGGTTTGAGTAGGTACCGAGTAATTCATATGCATTTAGTAAAATTACAAACAGACACTTAAATTTTATTTACTTGTATAGATCATAATATTATGTAAGTAATTAAAGTATCATAATAATTATATTTTTATTTTATTTTCGTAAGATTTTTCCCATAGCTGTGAATGTTGCTATAGCAAAAATAAACTATTAACAATGCAGTTTTGTATTAATTTACGTTTTAGTATTATGTAAATTAATAAAATTGTATTTTTTTTTATCTGGGAACCGGAATCGGCGTCTAGGTGACGGTTTCTTCTGGTTATGTGTTATGGATATAGATTTTTAAGGTTCCGTGCCCATAGGATGCCAAACAGAACCTAAGACTCCGCCAACTGTCTGTCTGTCGTCACAAAGATGTATCTTTTGAACTGTTATAGGTAGATACTTTTTTCTCAGATTGTGTATTTTTAGGCCACTATAATACCTTAATAACTGCCTCATTGGTCTAGTGGTCGCAAAGCGCGACGGCTGAGCATGAGGTCTTGGGTTCGATTCCCAGGTCGGGCAGTGTTATTGGGATTTTCTATCAAGAATGTCTCAGTACCACCCTCTGTCTGGAGTCTGGATTTGTGCCTGGTTGGCGGCTATAGGCTCTCCCTATATTACATGGGACTTAAACACAATTGGCGAAATGTGGCTGTACTGATGGGTACAACTCTGCCTATCCCTTTGGGGACTACAAGCGTGATGTTATGTAGGTATGTATGTATACGCATAATTTGCTTTTAAAATGTTTTGTAGTTGGAACTTAGAACATTATAAAAACAGTGAACTGCAAAATTGTGATTGACTAAATACCTATCAATGAATGTCTCTTCAGCTTTATCATGTTAGTATAAATCCGCCCCCTATTACATGGGACTAAAAACATAACTGGCGAAATGTGGGTGTACCAATGGGTACACCTCTGCCTAACCCTTCGGGGATTACAGGCGTGATATTATGTATAGATGGTCCCACTGTTGGGCAAAGGTCACCCGTGCCTAAAGACGGATCTTATTATCTTCACAGTCAAGGAAATTGTAATAAAAGTCAACTCATTATTCTTGAGTGGAATCATTTTCAACTTGTAGGTAATAAATATATTCTCATTTTCCTTAATCGTGAGAACATCTTATTATTCACTGATAATGTTATCCTTTATAACATTGTATTCTTGAAGGATATTATTGTATAAAAACCAGCTAAGTGCATGTCGAATTCGCACACGAAGGGTTCCGTACAATAATTTTAGCGCTATGCAAAAAAAATATATTTCTTTCACCCATAATTTTTTTTTTCATCTTCATTACTAACAAGCAATACTAGCAACCCGACCCGGCTTCGCACGGGTGCAGATCCTAACAATACGTATAAACCTTCCTCTTGAATCCCTCTATCTATAAGATTTATAAAAACTGCATTTTAAAATCCGTTGGTAGTTTAAAAATTCTAAGCGTACAGACTGCGGGAAGCGACTTTTATACTATGTAAATATTTGTTGTAATTACGGCTATATACGAATACAAATTCTGTAAACATGTAGTACTAGAAGTACCTATTACTGTTAAGAAACAACCCTCTTATTTACTTACTTTATCGTGTGGACAGTAAGGTCTTACGACCCCACACACCCTAGTGTCAGAAATTCTAAACTGCCTCAAAGGCCTCTGACATGGTTTGAGTGGAACAGTAGTCCAGGTTTCCTCACGATGTTTTCCTCCACCGATGCCAGTGATGTCCAAGATAAACTTACACTACAGCCCTCTGTGACAGACAGACGGACAACATAGCCTTAGTACTCGGGTCCCGTTAGCATCCTTTTTGTACGCAACCCTAAAAAGGATAATACAAGCATAAATACTGACATTTCTCTCCTTTGTTTGCTTGCAGCCTTGTGTGAACCCGGTAGTAATGATGATCAAAAACATGATGACGTAGCTGTTAACTGCTTTTAAGGGCAAATGTCAAAAGGAAGAATGTTTACATTGTGGGTCCAGTTTTCTTGTGAAAAGTTGTCAATCGTAATTTCTTGAGAAATTCTTGGAATATTTATTCGTTGATTTTTTACCTCGTGGCTCCTGCTTGTCTCGTTGTCGCATGAGGTTTTGGGTTTGATTCCCAGGTCGGACAGTGTTATTAGGTTTTTCCATACTTAACTTACGTAACTTAATGGCGTTCATAGTTTGTACTATATAAATACTGTAATTGTTTTTTTTTTTATTTAACTCTTTGATTTTGATGAGTTGAGTTAATGACCCCAGTACTTATTTATTTAGTTACGAGGAAAACGTACATAAATATTTAACTTGACAGCTTATATCTAAGCTCAATCTTTACAATTTGTAAAATCGTTACAGTCATTCATAGGTCATTGACCCTCCGTACATTGGCTTAACCATTTTCATGTAAAACTATGTATTTAAAATTTTAGCAAAATACCAACAGTTTTTTTCATATTTTTTTTCTTTGACTTTACATTTACACATAATAACAAAAACTAAAAAAAAAATTGTCACACTAAAATGATATCGACACACTTCAACCCAACAACTCTTAAGCTTATGAGGAAGCATGCACACAATTTCATGCATATAATATGCGTTATTGAACCTGCCAAGTGGCAACAAAAAACTTTCTATAGCATCGCCCAATGATCTCGAAGTTTCGATCACTCGCCGGTGAAAGTTGATTTGGTCGACATTTTGACTTCTTATGCATTTGAAGTATTATGAAATTAACTATGGATTTTTTTTATCTTACTCATTGCCCCGCTGTTCGTGTCGTAAGCATGGCTGCTGAGTGGACCCAGAGGGGATAATTCTTCTTCTTTGTCTTGCTGGCACTACAGTATGTTAAAATATGGGTGACCTAAAACATTGCCACTTTCACGGCATCGTTGGTGGCAGTGCAAAGGAATGAAAGGGCATAATGGTAATTAGGTTTCCCGAGTGTTACACATACTTCTTATATACCTACCTTTAGAAATTATTGGAAAAATGGAAATAGGAAAACTTTGTATGGATAATAGTTTTTGTCCGCGACTTAGTCTGCATAAATGTCGGTAATCGCTCACGTAGACGCAGTTGCGGAATAAAAAGTAGCCTAGGTCCGTCCTTGTAGTTCAAATCTACCCCGTACCAAAATTTATCAAAATCGGTTCAGTAGTTTAGTCGTGAAAGCCTTACAGACAGATAGAGTTTTTTTTTCCAATAAATAATTATATTACACAGACTTCTATAATATTTCATAAACAGTAACAAAACCATTTCGCCCATAAATTATATTCCAAATTGTCTATTATCTAATATTGCTCGTAAGTAAAAATGACTGGTTTTATAAAAGAGGTTAGACGGCAAATAACCTAGACTTTCGAATTTTATGTAACTATCAAATCTGGGTTATACGTTGTTTAACCTAGATTCTATATCCACATTCATATTTTTATACACAAAAGTGAATCTTGTCTGTCCGTAATTAACGAATTTTTAAAAATATCAGACTCTTGTCTTGCTAGAGAATTAATTAATAAATTATAAGAAAAATAAATTCGCCTAATTTTATATTATTTCCTGTACTGTAATGTTTTATGTAAAGAGTAATATTTTTTGATTATGTAGAGTTACTACACTTATATTATAATTTCGGCATTATGATGAGCGTTAGTTGTGTTACGCGGCAATGACGCATATTTCCGTCTAGGCTAGGATATTTTTTTTTCTACTTTAAATACCAACTTGTTTTAGTTTTGGGCTTTTATAAAAAGCTATTTTTATGTATGTGCGTCACTTGTATGTTAATAAACAGTTTTTCTTTCTATAAAGGGGTAAAAGTGTTTGTTTTTGAAGTACTGATGCAATAACAAAAACAAAAATCAAGTAAATTTTTTTGCTGTTTTATGGTGAGCTTGTTTTCGACGCGGACAAAGCCTTGGTCAGAAAATAATTACAAATATTGAAGTCGGATCAAAATTCATGATGATGTTATTTAATAGCACGGTCGGTGGATGTTACGATTATAATAATTGTGGTCGAATATCGAATAGAAATTATGGCAATTGGTGGCCCATGAATAGACGAAGGTATAGCCCGGTATAATTTTCTAAAACGATCCTATTATTATTTTTATGTAAATTATACCTACATGTATACTTTCGATTAAGATAAGTGGAAAAACTAATATTTCATAGCATCATGACACGCGTAAACCGATGAACAGATTTAAATGAAAATTGGCACATAGATAAACCATTTCCTAGATAAACACAGGATACTTTTTATCCCGGTAATGGATATCCCTTAAGATACTAGTTCAACTTTACTTTACGGAAACTAACTATTTACGCGGACGAAGCCGCGATTAGAAGCTGTTGTATAATAAAAAGCTGCAAGATTTTTGAACAGTATAATATATCAATTTTACAAGTTCGATATCACGAGTTGTTGAAACAGAAAAATTAATACATATTATAAAAAATCTTCAACATAAGTAAGGACTACTAATAAAAATCTAAAATCTAATTATTATCTCTTTTGAAGGTTGCAATTAAATATTCCGACAGCTTTTGAAATTAATTGATGTAATTTAGTAATTCTAGGAACTATGTATTTTAATTATTTGCTTTATGACATTCAAATAATTTATTGGTTTATCTAAAAGTTTAATTTATTAGCACTTTTTGAAAAATATGTTTTTATCTATGATTTCTACATAACATCTTCTTCTTTATCGTGTGGGCAGTAAGGTCATACAACCCCACACACCCTAGTGTCAGTTTCTAAACCGCCTTAACGGCCTCTGACATGGTTTGAGTGGAACAGTAAGTCTAGGTTCCCTCACGATGTTTTTCCTTCACCGATGCCAGTGATGGCCAAGATAAACTTTAGAAAGTATATATGAATTAAAGTCTTATTGGGGTAACATAACACCATGCCTAACCGGGTTCAGCAGAGGTGTACCCATTAGTACACCCACATTTTACCAGAATTTAAGTCTCGGTGTATATTGCAAACGTGCGAAGCCGCGGCGAGTAACTAGTAAATAATAAATAACATAACATCATAACATCACGCCTGTAATTCCCGAAGGGTTAGGCAGAGGTGTACCCATTAGTACACCCACATTTCGCCAGTTATGTTTTTAGTCCCATGTAATAGAGGGCGAGCCTATTGCCATCAACCGGGCACAAATCCAGACTCCGAGACTGCTACTGAGAAATTCCTGATGGAAAAACCCAATAACACTTTGCCCGACCTGGGAATCGAACCCAAGACCAACGAGGCAGTCGGGTCAAAAGTATTGCAAAAAAACATTACCCGCAAAGGGAGTCACGGTACAAAGAGATTGGGAACTCCTGACGTAGGCAATACCTTCAGTCGTTTATCCAATTATGGTTACTTATGCACTTGCAATCTTTAAACTCGTTATGTTATTACCAGCACGCATTTCTTTACTGTTAGAGATCTGCTGACCCCGTTAGAGAAATATGAGAAATGATTGTAACTAGGCAGTACGTGGAAATGTGGGTAAACTTCTAAACGTTTGAGGAAAATCATGATTGAATCTACCTGTACGATTTTAAATATCTTATGCTTTAGAGTCAAAGTTTATTTAATTTGGGCCATTAAAAGGCATAACACAAAGGCATGCCCTTAGAAAAAAAATTGGGCTATTAGTACCTAGTAGACTTAATGAATAAATATTGTATTTTGCAGTGAGATTCACGATAAGTTTCTGGCCCTGCGCTTATGAAATATTAGTTTTATGTTTCTTCTGTTTACTGCAATTGATCATTGAAATAAGTTTAATTTGTTAATGAGTAAAATACGGTTAAAAACGGCATTACGAGAAAAGGTACTTTGATAGTGAAACCTTCTATCTTGGGTACGTCCAACGTGATAATCAGCTGCCCAATCTCGTAAGGTCTCCCTCGGTGAAATGAGCTTGAGGAGAGCTGTCATTCCCACTTATATTCACCAAAGGATATTTTTTACAGAAAAGCATTTTTGAGGTGCGATTACATAAGACGACGACCTAGACGATGAGATGCTAAATGCATTAACGCATTTTTTTTTGTATTATCACCATAAATACGACGATATACAGGTCTTTTAGCAAGACTTTTTTCTCTCTCATTATATAAAATTAGCACTTATAAAAAGGTGTTATGTACGAATTGACATACCTAAAATTATTTTGTTAGATTGTCAAAGTAAATATTTTCATTACCAGCTCAAATATTGACTACAACTGAATATTTTTAAAGCTATATAAATAACGTAAAGAATACAACAATAAAAAATGCCACACCATTGCAATAAAAACGTATAATTTATTCTGTTCTGTGCGGTATTAACATCTCTATAAATATTTTTTATTTTTTTGCCAAAACGTTGCGTAACTAAGCTTTCTTTTTTTTGTTTATACACAACTTTGATATATGTTTTTAATTATGTAAAAAACGAACGTAACGACATTTCGATTATTATAAATAAAAAAAGAATATGTTGTAACTAGTTTTTGCCCGATAAATATTTAGGTACTGGTTGAAACGTCTGGTAGGATGTTTTTATACTTTGCCGGCGACTAAGGATTTCTCTTATATCGTGGATGAGTTTACGAATATAAACTCACATGCTCAAACAACCAATCACAGGACCATTACATAAAGGCCTTACAAAAATTTGCTTCGTTCGGAAATCGAACTAGCGACACGCAGCGCTGCAGCCAATCGCTTAGTCACTGCGCCAATTGTGCCGTCTACTTACTTTACATTCATAAATGATACTTCAAATAAATAAACGATATCTTCGAATACACAAATCATGTGACATGGTGCATTGAACCAGGTGACGTTTAAAACTTACTTAGGACTTCTCATATCATTATTTTCTTAGGCTTTTGCAAAGCAAACACCCATTTTTACACATTATTGATTTATTTCTTTGAAACATAACATCACACTAATCCCCAGAGGGTTAGGCAGAGGTCCATTAGTACACTTATTTTCGCCAGTCATGTTTAAGGCCCATGTCATAGGAGGCAAGCCTATTGCCATCATCCGGGCATGGATCCAGACACAGAAGCTGCTACTGAGGAATTCCTGATGGAAAAACCCAATAACATTTTGCCCGACCTGGGAATCGAACCTGAGACCTCATTACCCTTGACCTTCATTGACCTTATTTCTTTGTACTGATGTACATCAATGATGCATGAAGATGATGGGTAGGGTTAGGGTGTTCATTGATTTTGGTGGCTTTGATTGAAGAGGCAGGTACTTCCCATTGTAAAGTAAGTAATTTCACATTGTGTTTATGGATATACAAATATTACCAAAGGATAAGTCAGTTCTAACTTTACCAAATGATTCTTTGTGATTTGGGTCTCAATATTTTTTTGTAGAATTTATGAAACGCATCATCATTTTAGTCTTTTGTTTTTTTTTTCAGATTTACTGTCTTTGGTCCACGACGTTGCACAGTGTTTTCATTATAACAAGCTAGCTGGACAAAGTTATTTATTGGGATATTTTGGTTTGTACGGCTTTCTTATCATGTTTAATGTGGTTTTCAGCATTAAACTAACAAATAAGAGAAGGTAGGGGTCACGTGTACCAACAAAACAAAAAATAATAATAGATATTTCATAATATATTGAGTCGGGTAAAAAAAAATAACAATAAAAAAATATTAGAAACAATAATAAAATACCAAACTACTAATGACCTAGCCACTAATTACACAATGGCACATAATTGGACATCATCACTGCTCATTAACAATATTTTTTGCACAATATAAAAGAATACTGAAAATATTTTGACTGCCTCGTTGGTCTAGTGGTCGCCAGCTCGACTGCTGTGCATGAGGTCTTGGGTTCGATTCCCAGGTCGGGCAAAGTGTTATTAGGTTTTTCCATCAGGAATTTCTCAGTAGCAGCCTGGATTTGTGCCCGGTTGATGGCAATAGGCTCGCCCCCTATTACATGGGACTAAAAAAAACATAACTGGCGAAATGTGGGTGTACTATTGGGTACACTTCTGCCTAACCTTTCGGGGATTACAGGCGTGATGTTATGTTATGTTATAAAAAAATACAGAAAAGTTGAAGGTAAAACTAATTTGACATCTCTAACTTAGTTAAAAATGTCACCGTCCTTTTCTCTCGCTGTAAGTTAGTAAGAGATGTTAATTCTCTGATGTGTAGTTTGGGAACAAGGGAACCATTATTAACAATTGTTATTATAAAGTCTCCTATTTGTATTAAGGCCCTGCCGTCGGAACATGTTTCGACACTTCCAGTCGAGCTAAAGTATAGCTGTTACGAAATAGCAGCGTCCAAGGTAACAGCAAGGTTGCCCGAATGCTCATTTATTTAATATTATTTGATTTGCATATTTCTTATGATGTATTGCATATATATTCGCATTCCGGATAGAAGTTTTGTTGGTTCTCAGAACTGATGATTAGAATACTATTATTTAGTGATTAATCGTTCGATTACCTCTTAATTTATGTTTTAAAGGTTACGTAGCTCAAGTTGAGCTGTAATTTGTTTCTTTAGATATTATCTAAAAATGGTTTACCGGTTATTTGGTAGGTAATCGCAACACGACAATGGACACGGCTCAAACACACAGACACACTTACAATTACAAATATGTAAATTGTCACCTGTAAAGATAGCTTTTTTAATAAACAGGAATATGTAAAATTGAAGGTACAATTATTTAACGATTTTGTGAGTTTTCCACCATTGTAAACTTGTAAGTAGTATTCTTTATTAAACAGAAACTTGTAGATTTGTAACTTGTAAAATACAATTACAATTTGTAACGTTTATTAAATAGGGCCCTGAATAGTGCCCTTTTAGATTTTATAAAAAAAACAACAATGATCAAAACTTTTGACTAGAATATGTTTAACTTTAGATAACCATTCATCTCTAGAAAATTCCATTAATATTTATGATCAAAACATAGCATTGTTAAGTTATTATGTGATGAATCATTTTAATGCTTCGCTTGTCATCCGTGCTTAGTAACAGTTGGAAAAGTTCAAATGTCAACATAGGATTGTCTATGGTCGAGCCTCGTGTTGACAGTTTATAATTAATCACCTTATTTACATTTCTTGTGTGTTTGTTCCTACTCATATTTGACCTGTTGATCTCGTGGTTGCAAGCACGATTGCTGACCGTGGGATCCTGAGTACGATTCTCAGGCTGGGCAAAGTTTTATTGGGTTTTTCCATTAGAAAGTTTGGTAATTGGTACTGTGATTCCTTCGTGTCTCAGAAGCACGTAAAGCCGTTTGTTTCGGCTGTTATTCTTAGATCTTTGACAGGGGTTACGGGTAGACAGAAGTCTGAAAGATAGCTGGTCTTACTTAGGGTATCGTGTTGCCTAGTAACTGGGCTGTGGAGGTCAGATGGGTAAAATACAGGTCCAATTCTATTGCATCAGGTTAGACTGGAAGCCGACCCTAACATACTTGGGAAAAGGCTAGGCTGATGATATTGTGTTTTCTTATAGGCCTTAATAGCTACATACATATAATATTTTATTAAAACTATACCCCAGGTCGGGCAAAGTGTTATTGGATTTTTCCATCAGGAATTTTTCAGTAGCAGCCTCGGAGTCTGGATTTCTGCCCGGTTGATGGCAATAGGCTCGCCCCCTATTACATGGAACTAAAAACATAACTGGCAAAATGTGGGTGTGCTGATGGGTACACCTCTGCCTAACCCTTCGGGGATTACAGGCGTGATGTTATGTAATGTTATGTAAAACTATACCCCCTCGGACATTTATACTGTATTTTTTGTTTAATAAAAACGTCTATAATTTTATTAAAGGTCTTAAACCAAAATGGCGGCCACAATTTCAACATTTTCTCTAACTCATCATAACTTTGATGTCTGAGGTCATTATACCTAACAGATTAAACAAAATGCAAGCTGTCTATATTTATAATGGTCTATAAATAACTACATTTCACAATAACTCGAGTTAACGGCTATGAAGTTAACTGAACTCTACAAACAGTTATCGTTTGAACACAATAGGTTTAAAATTCTATAGTATTTCTTTTTATAGTCATGAATGCTTTCATGGTCACATGATCTAGTGTTAGAGGATCGATCGATTGATTTCTTTAAGGTTCAATCAATATATCTGTTACTCATTGCATAAATGTGATTTGAAGAATGAACACTATCAGTACGTCCACATTTCGCCAGTTATGTTTAAGTCCCATGTAATAGGGGGCGAGCCTATTGGCATCAACCGGCCCAAATCCAGACTCCGAGACTGCTACTGGCAAATTCCTGATGAAAAAACTCAATAACACTGCCCGACCTGAGAGTTGAACCTGAGACTCCATTCTCAGCAGTCGCGTTTTGCGACCACTAGACCAACGAATATCAGTAGCAGTCCATATAATGATTGAAAAATTGCCAAACTCGAGAGCTTTTGTTACATACATACATAAACTCGACACCTTTTTCCCATGGGGGTAGGCTGAAATTACAGAACGCCACCTGCTACGATCCTTACATACTCCTTTCGCCCCATCTACGTTCATACATCTCTTCATGCAAGCACGCAAATTGTGATAAGTAAGAAACATCCAACCAAACTTTCGCATTTATCATATTAGTTAGATATAAATATATACAAGAAATAAAATAAAATTACAAAATATTTATTTATAGCTACACTAATACCCAAAAAGAAGTAATAAATATTTCGTACGTTAAAGTTATAAATAACTTAAACGTAGGTGCGTATAAGTTATTTTTAACTTTTTGGGTGTTTTGCATTTTATAAATTACTGTTTATGTTGCAAGTCTCCAAATGATTCAGACCCTAATTAAAAAATCATAAGAAAAGTATCTAAATATATCGGATATAAAAAGACGCTGAGCGATGCCGAAAATTAGATAATATTCCTCTAATTACAGCGATGTTTTTTTTTTGTTTTGGATCATACTTGGGATCTTTTGGATACTTACGGTTGTTTACGTTATTTTCGTAAACAACCGCAAGTATCCAAAAGTTAGTAGTTTTTAATGTTGAATGACTGCCTTGTTGGTCTAGTAGTCGCAAAACGCGACTGCTAAGCACAAGGTCTTAGGTCTGATTCCCAGGTCAGGCAGTGTCATTGAAATTTTCCATCAGGAATTTTTCAGTAGCAGCCTCGGAGACTGGAATTATGCCCGGTTGGTAGCAATAGGCTCAAACCCTATTACATGGGACTTAAACATAACTAGCGAAATGTGGGTGTACTAATGGGTACTCCTCTGCCTAACCATTCCAGGATTTCAGGCGTGATGTTATGTTGCTCGCTAGTTTTTGATATTTCTCAAGTCCTGTCAAATGTATGAGCCAACCACTAAAATATTGTGGTCTTACCACACCTTTATTTCGATTAGAAAGTCAAAACACTTTTGACCAACCTGCATTAAGATTGTGTGTAAGCAAAATTGTATCAACTTTTGGAAAAGCAATCGCGTCATACAGTCAAAAAAATTCAACTCAAAATGTACCTTACGGTAAAAATTATAAAAAAAGCGTGCCAGTATCGTGGCACCATTTTTTTTCGTTCATCTCTGCACTTTCACTTGTCAGTAGGCACTAGTCGTGTACCGTAAAAGAAAAATTATGGTAAGTATTGTTGCTTGGTTTACTTACGTCTTTAGGAAAAAAGACGTAAAGAAGAAGAGTCTTTGTCTTTTTGTAGGTGAAAACAGTCTGTAAATTCTGGAAAAATCTCCTTCTGTGAAGTAGGGTGAAGTGAGGTTGAGGTGTGCTGGCATTTGGCCTGATGTTAGGGACTGGGTTTATGGTTTATTTTAACAAGCTTTTATTTAGCTTGCACTGTTTGTATTTTGTTTGTAATATGTATGTAAATAAGTTGCCGTGTAAGAGTGCCGTGGAGTTTCTTGCTCGTTCTTCTCCATAGAGGCCTACCTCCGTTTTGGAACGAGCAACTAGCTTCAACTTTCGGACTAACTGACCGACTCTTTGAAAAATTAAAAGTGCCTGTAAATGGTCTAATTGAAATAAATGTTTTGACTTTGAGTTGTCCTTTCAAAATTTGCAAACCATTTTTCGACCATTTGCGGATATCCGATTGAGCTGAAATTTTGCATACACCTTTATTAGGTTATAAACCAGGAAAGACAGATCAAACTAGGTTTTCTCCGAAGTGCCATCCCTTAGATTAGACTAAATTTTTTCCCCTTTACATTCAAATGTGCCTTTTTAATGGTCTAATTGAAATAAATAACAAAATTTTATTCACAATATCCTAAATGATTTGACCTTGACTTTTTTTTTAGCTTACCTAAGTCATTCGTATGAATACTAAACTTGACTATCGTAAAAAGTCATTCTTTTAATACCTATGTGTGAATTAAAACTAAACTTTAGGCCGGGCAAAGTGTTATTGGGTTTTTCCATCAGGAATTTCTCAGTAGCAGCCTCGGAGTCTGGATTTGTGCCCGGTTGATGGCAATAGGCTCGCCCCCTATTACATGGGACTTAAACATTACTGGCGAAATGTGGGTGTATTAATGGGTACACCTCTGCCCAACCATTCGGGGATTACAAGCGTGATGTGATGTTATGTGTAAAACTTTAAACACTGGCAATAATAATTGTGAATCAAGTAGCCAGTTAATTCACCTGTTTTGTTTGACCAAGTTTATTACATCAATATAATAGGTCATTTTACTACATCCTCCAACAATTCAAAGCACGACTCAAGTACGTTAAAAGTTACGAATTAAGTTGTAAAAGTGAAAAAATCGGCGCCATTGACAGGCACATTAACATAGGCATAATATTGTGTGACCACTAAACTCATTAATATTAATGAGATGTCAAACGCTACTGAGACACTGACAAATGTTTCTTTAGTGACATTTAGTTTTGTTTGGCGAGAGCCGACAGTGCCTACGTATTCTTCAAATATGACCTCCCAGCAAAGATGAGATTATTGTCTTAAGAGTAATGATGTAACGTATATTAAACTAGCTTCTGCCCGCGACTTCGTCCGCGTCTAAGTTCCCCTCGTTTCGTCCCCTTAAGGGGTGAATTTTAGAAAATTCTTTCTTAGCCGACGTCTGCTAACTATATACTAACTCCCTGCCAAATTTCAAAGTGACGTAATGAGTAAGTGACTTTTCGCTTTTATATATTTAGATATTAAGCATTCGCGAACGAGAATGCGAATATCTGTCGTCGATATTCGCGACTGCGAAAATTCAGTTTTCAACCCTAGCGCCATTTATCTATGTTTAATTTAAATATTTATTAAAACTTTATGCAACAAACAGTACAAAGGCGGTCTTAATGCCTTAAGCATTTTCTAAAAGTCAAACAAAGGTCATTTGACAGCAACATGTCGCGCGATTCGCACTCACACATTAATTGTTAGTTAACAACTTTTGCCGAAAATTGCCGAACTGATCCGAAGAAAACCATTTGCTGTTTGCTTACCTATTGACAGATCGCAAAGAGAAACTGAATTGAGGTTAGAGTGAGAGTTTTTTGACTTTCATATTCGCAAGCTTTTTGCGAATGCGAATATACACAAATGCGAATCCGAATATTCGTAACATCACTACTTCAAATAGGTAATTATTTATTTTCAAAATAAGCTTTTGTTGACTTTCACATTCCCATGCATTTTGCGATTGCGAATATTCACAAGTGCGAATGCGATTCCGAATATTCGCTACATCACTACTTCAGATAGGTGCTTATTTTCAAAAGAAGTTTCGATTTCGATAACCAGTTATGTATTAAAAATAAGAGCAGTGAGTAACCTAGTTACTTGAGTTGAATTTAAATCAGTAGGTATATGGAATATAGTGAAAGTTTCAGCATGAATGACTGTATGTGACTCAAATTTTTTGTTTGTTTTATATTTTGCGTCGTATACATCTTAAACTCAATCATAGCATAATGATCAAGTATATATTCGTCATTGTTTTTTATTTGACCTTAAGATGTCAAACGGTCAATGTTTTTTGAGTTCGAAAAGTTGTCCCTTCGTTCGTATTTTCTCAGACTGCTTAAAATCTCAAATAGAAATTCTGCAGACACCTAAAACATGAGGATGGATGAATGGCTTGTTTCTCTTTCACCCATAAACGGCTGGATTAGGTAAAATATTGCACCAGCTAGATAGTCTATTTTTATCCCGATTTTATTATATTAAACACAACACAACTGGCGAAATGTGGGTGTTCTAATGGGTACACCTCTGCCTAACCCTTCGGAGATTACAGGCGTGATGTTGTGTTATTCCCGATTAATTCTGCAGTCTACGCAGACAAAGTCGCGAGCAGAAGCTAGTGTTATATAACCTGAGTTTATATTAAATTATCATTAACATCAGAAACCCTACAATTTGTGACGGGTTTAACAAATGATTACCGGATGACAAGAACTAATTGCATTAAACTTTATAACAGGGGTGGTCAACTTAAAAAGATCCAAGTCTACAGTTTACTGACCAGACTCTGTGCGATTTATTAATTACAAAATCAGTACTTCTTTATCATTATAAGCTTAACATTGAATCGTATTGCACATATTTATAATATTATAGTATACTTTTAAGAAACAGTTTACTTCGAGTAGTATAATTTTAAATTTAATTAGAAGGTACATACAACTAAATTGGAGATTATTTTGAATAACTATTTATTTGAGTGGAAGCATTGCATCTAGGATCGACTCGACCTAGGGCCTCCACCCAAGACAGACTTTTTGTAGGACCGATTATTGGGTCAGATTATTTCACAGTTTGATAGGAAGGACTTTCTGTGGGACATCTGCGTTGGTATATTGGAATGTATATGCTCCATTTCTCTCCGATAAAAATCGGCCACCACCGGGCTCTTAGCCGCGATCGACTGGTTGGCTACCCCTGCTCTAACCATGTTTAATACCAACCAGCATGACAAAGGCATATTAAGGTACCATTATTAACCTTAATTTTTCAAAAGAAATAGGGTACATATGAAGGTAAAGCAATTTATCATGATTTGCGAATTCTCTGCCAGCCTTACCTCAAGGTCGTGCACATTTTCAGCGTGCAAAAAACGCGTAAGTATAAAAAAACTCAATGACATGTTGTTATGACGTATATTAGGTACTTTACGCAGGTAATATTAACCGGTTCGTTTAGCTCCAAACACGAGGTTTGCCTACTTTATTATTACAGTTTTAATTTGGTAATTTGGGTTCTATACCTGAGTTGGTAAAAACGGAACTCTTATGGTTTGTTGTCCGTCTGTCTATCTAAAGATAAGGTCGTCTATGGCAGATATAATTTTGACGCTCGCTAGGGAATCAAAACCTATAAAGGACTTCACGTTGATCCATGAAAAGCAACAAGCAATGCCATGTAGCACAAGTAAAGAAAGAAATCCGAAAAGTAGTTACATTACAAAATAATGACTTTTCTGCGATGACAAACTTATTTTTTTGTATGTTGTTTTCATATGATATTTATATGGCAGAGGTGAGTGGCAACGCAGGGAGGGGTCGCCCTAGGAAGACCTACACTGACCTTATTGGTGAGGTTCTTCAGAAAAGTCAGGTGCGCAGTACTCGTAATCGCGTGCTTGTATGACGAGATGTATGAACGTGGAAGAGGCGAAAGGAGTATGTAAGGATCGTAGCAGGTGGCGTTCTGTGGTTTCTGTCCTCATGGGAAAACGCATTAGTAAAGGCGTATGTTTGTATGTATGTTGTTTTAAATATTGTATGGTTGTAAGTACCCTTCGTGTGCGAGTCCGACTCGCACTTGGCCAGTTTTTTCTCTTACTTCTGCCTAAAATATCACGTTTTCAATGGCGTCAACTAATCTTCTGCTTGATATATGTTCATTTTTTTAAATGACAGCGTTAAAATTGAATAATCTGGTTATTTTGAGATTTCTTTGTTAGACTAGTCATTAACTTAATAACTACCGTAATTAAATATGAGATTATACGTATAATATCGTCTTCAAAATAAAACCAAGTAGAAAAAATTTGCTCATCGTTTACGGGCTCAAGACGAAGATTTTTTTAATTATGCAAATTATAGTTTCGGTTTGTATAGTACTAGCTTTTGTCTGCGATTTCGTCCAGGTGATACTCAAGTATCACTACTTTGAAACAAGCAGTAGTGTAGCTTTCTATTTGTAAAAGTTTTTTTTTTAATTCGGATTAGGATTTCTATAGATTTCCACTGGCATAGAAAAAAATAACACATGCAAACTTGATTTCTTCATCACAGTATGGAAGTATTGATAATTTTAAATTAAGCCTGTTTTGTTCTTTTGTAAGGTAAATGCTATCTTCTCATACTCTCTTTCCATTTCTCTTAATCTTGAACACTAAGGACCAGAGTTCATCTCCTTTTGACATCTTCGTCTCGAAGGACCAATTTTCGTTAAAAGTATTCCTTTTATCTCATCCTGCCGTCTCTTTTTTATTTACATAGTCATACTAATATTATAAATGCAAAAGTAAATCTGTTTGTCTGTTACGCTTTCACGACTAAACCACTGAACCGATTTTGATGAAATACAGGATGATTAAACCCCGACAAAGGACATCGGCTACTTTTTATTGGATTTCGTCTGCGTTCGCAATAACCTACATTTACACGGACGAAAACCCGGGCAAAAGTTAGTTAGATATTATGTAACCACTATGAAGTGATTAGGGTACCGGAGGGTTCCGTCTACTTGATTGAAACACAATTTTCCTTATTGCTTTAGATATTGAGCCAAGTTTATTAACTTACTAGCTAATGCCCTCGAGTTCAGTCGCGTGAATTCGGTTATAACGGAAACCTTTATCTTTCTTTAAAATAAAAGTAGAATAAGTTACTTCTTATAACATCAGCTATGTGGCTAAACTAGCCACTCTTTACAGCCCTTCCAACTCTTTTGTAAAACCTTTCCTAATTGCAGATTGTAATCAGTTATTTCCTCTCAACTAATATTATAAAATTCCAATCATGTACGACCTAACTTTACTGATTACAATTGAGTGTGACATGTGTGAAACAAATATCAAATGCCGGTTATTCCGATACGAGTCATATTACGTGATTAGACTTGGCAATATAATACATAAATTACAAATTGTTACTAACTGCGACAAGAAAAACAGCAATTGAGCGCAGCATTCTGGTTGTAAAAAGGCAGGACAGAGTACGAAACACTACGCTGCGGTCCAAAACGGTCATAAACAAAGGCTTTCAGGCTCAAATGACATTGGGGAGGGTCACTTTGGGTCCTGCGTGGTGTACTTCTCCACGGCGTCGGCGTCATCTGTTACGCTGACGACACGTTGGTGACGGCGCGTGGAAGGTCACACCGGCAGGCGACCATACTGGCGACGGCTGGGGTCGCGCAGGTCGTTGGAAGGATCCGGCGTCTGGGCTTGGAGGTGGCCTTACACAAATCGGAGGCCCTGTGTTTTCATAGGCCCCGGAAAGGGCCTCCTCCGGGCTCAAACATTGTAGTGGGAGGGGTTCGCATCGGCATCGAGCCCACGATGATGTATCTAGGACTTGTCCTCGATAGCCGATGGGATTTTGGGCCGCACTTCCGGCAGTTGGCCCCCAAATTGATGGGCACTGCGGCTGCTCTAGCGCGGCTGTTGCCCAATCTCGGAGGGCCTAACTCTACCTGCCGGAAGCTCTACGTGGGGATCGTACGGTCCATGGCCCTGTACGGGGCGCCAGTGTGGGCGGACATTCTGACGGCCAAAAATATCGCTGTACTGCGAAGGCCGCAGCGGGCGATGGCCGTCAGAGTGATTAGGGGATACCGTACGATCTCCTACGAGGCGGCTACCCTCCTTGCCGGATTATCGCCCTGGGATCTTGACACTAAACTCCTTGCGTCACAATATCGGTGGCGCAAGGAGGTGCTTGAGCGGAGCAATCGCCCTCCAGTGCCTCGGGAGTATGAGGCACATAGGGCAGAGCTCCGCCAGATCCTGGTGGCAAAATGGGAGGATCGACTTGCGCGACCCAGTGCAGGGCACGCCGCTATAGCGGCGGTAAGTCCCGTGTTGAAGGAATGGCTGGAGAGGCGTCATGGTGCCCTCACCTTCCGGATGACGCAGGTGCTTTCTGGACACGGATGCTTCGGGAAGTACCTGTGTCGCATAGGCCGGGAGACGGTGCCTAGGTGCCATCACTGTCAGAGCTGCCCCGAGGACACGGCGCAGCATACGCTGGAGGAGTGCCCAGCTTGGGCAACGCAGCGCCGTGATCTCGTTGCAGCGACAACTGCGGGTAGCCTCTCGCTCCCGGAGGTGGTTCTGTCCATTGTCGGAAGCGAGAGTGCTTGGGACGCCGTCGCCTCCTTCTGCGAGGAGGTGATGACCGCAAAAGAGGCGGCGGAACGGGAGAGGGAGGCTTCCTCCTCCCATCCCACCCGCATTAGACGCACCAGGCGCCGGAGGGCGCAGAACGATCTCCGGCCACCATGACATGGGGCCTGCGGGCAGCGGACTTGGGGGCAGTCCGTGGCCCGAACAGAAACAGGCCCGAGAGTAAGGCGCGCGTGGTGTTCCCCGCGCGCTGTGCTGGAGTCAGTGCGGCCGGTGAGTGACGGCCGCACGGGGTGACGGGACCCGTCTTGTGGCGGTGGCGGGTCAATGCCTGCCGGGGTGCGGAAGAATGCTCTGAGCGCCCCCGTGCCCCGGCAAAAGGTAATTGGAGGAACACCGTGGGGTTTTAGTCGGTAAGAGTCCGACACACCCCTCCGCCTTCCCCGAGGTGGAGGCAGTCCATGAGGATTTCCCCACGAAAAAAAAAAAAAAAAAAAAAAAGCCGCATGACTCCGTGCAATAGGTGCCTGAAGATGAAAAGCGTCGGCCCAGAAAGAGGCGGCGAGATGATCTGGACGCATACCACGAGAGCTGGTCCAAGGTGGCGCCGGAAAAGTGTTCTTGGAGGAATTTAGGGGAGGCTTTTGTCCAGCAGACAATTGATTTTTATCAATACCCAGTTGGAGCAGTTGTAGGTGTGGTAAATCTTTTAGAATTAGGAATTCTGATTGGAAATACAAATAACGGTCTAAAACATGACATTACTGATGTGAAAGAGTTTGCCAGACTGAAGTACAATGCACCAGGATGACGCACCAGTACCCAGTATAATGCAGATAGAGAGCATGATCAAATTTGAGCTTCTAGCTTTCGTTATGACTTGAGCTTTTAAATGTGCAGAATTGGATGAAGGAAGCTCAAGACCTGGAAAAATATCGTGCTTTATATATAAATGGACCGAAGAAGAGAAAGAGAAATATTTCAGAATTGGTACAACAGAAAAAGTAATTCGTACTCTCACCGTCTGAAACATAAGCAGTCAATAAACAACCAGTATATCGACAGCGTTGATTAAAAAAGGTCTACCATATCCCCACAGCTGCAGATAACGTAGAACCTCGTCCTTCCTCAATCGCGTCACCTAAAACTTGTCTGACGCACGCGTCACGTGATCGAAGCATGGACAAAGTTATATAACACGAAATATTAATTATAAAAACAGATACATATTGTGAATCTATTAAACTGTGTAGGTGGATAATTTATTTCCTAGCTAAGATGTGACTGATATGCAGACAGCTAGATTAAGGTTGCTAGATCAAAGTTGTAAAAGGTCATGGTTTAATTTAGTTCCTGGTTTGATTGGGTCATTGCTACAAAAGATGTTTGATGTTAATTTCATTAAGTGTTATGTTTCTACTGTCAGCAAGGTCGAGGTCACAAGTGCAACTGCTAAGCTTTTGGGTCCTAGGATTGTAGGTCGAGCTCTGTTATTATTTTTTCCATTAGGAGTTTCCTCTGTAGCAGCCCGGAGTTTAGAAGTTGGTGGAGTGTCACCCCCGTGTCTTGGCAAGCACGTGTAGCACGTGAGGGCCTTTTTAGGTTTCTGTACCCGATAAATACCTACTAGTCCCGAATACCCTTGGCCGTCCGTCTGTGTATCAGCAGGTTGTATCTCATGAACCGTGATAGGTATAGAGTTATTTCCACTGACTGTGTATTTCTATTACCGCTTTATCAGAAAAAACACTACTTACAAAAAGCTTGTTTCTGGTATTTTAGCGTTACATATAGTACGGTGATAGGTACTGAACCTTTTGTATATGGCTCGCCCTTGTTGGGCTTTTTATATATAGTGAATAGTGAGATGATGAAACATGCTCTAGCAACTTGCAAGTTTAGTGTCAGTAGATATAGCTTCGTTTGATTTTCTTCATCATCATATACATAACATCACGCCTGTAATCCCCGAAGGGTTAGGCAGAGGTGTACGCATTAGTACACCCACATTTCGCCAGTTATGTTTTAAGTCCCATGTAATAGGGGGCGAGCCTATTGCCATCAACCGGGCACAAATCCAGACTCCGAGGCTACTACTGAGAAATTCCTGATGGAAAAACCCAATAACACTTTACCCGACCTGGGAATCGAACCCAAGACCTCATGCTCAGCAGTCGCGCTTGCGACCACTAGACCAACGAGGCAGTCATTCATCATTATCTCAACATAAAAATATTTCCCAATTAATCTGAAGCTTGTACTGCCAGTAAGTACACTCATAACAGTATCAAGAATGCATTAGAAAGCTCAATGGTAGTTGTAACTGTTTTAACCTGAGTGCGGTTGGTAATTGCTACGCAGCGAGCAGCGTGCGGCGCGCAGCGGCTCGGTCAAGGCGAATGCTGCGGCTTCGTTAGCCGTCTGATCGCTGAGTATAGTTTCATATCACCTTGGAAATTATGCCAACGGTTTTGTTAATGGGGTTATAGGAATATTTCAAACTAGCCTGCGTTTTTGTTCGCGTGCATATCGGGTTTTTGCGCGGATTCTAATTATTTTTCTAAAATATCAGTAGCCTTAATTACTTCTTATAATATCAGCTTTCTGTCGGTGAAAGTTCCGTCCAACTCGGTTCAGCTTTTTTGGAAGTGTAACCGAAACAAACAGACACGAAGACGTATACGAGTACTGTATCAGCAGTTATCCACATTTAAATTTTATTTATTTGTTTAGATTGTTGACTTCTACTTTTCATATTTTAACTGATTTATTTATATACATTTTAAACCAATCAAGTCGCGAGCGGTAGCTAGTATACCAAGTTGAAAAGAACATCGTTTATATGTCAGACGGGAATCAGACAATGACATATTATATTCAATTATGTATTCAATATAGTGCAGAACGTTATGCGCACCGTATCGCGTTGATTCGTTTACATAAGAAAAACATACATTACTTATGTTGTTACCATGGTGATAATTGAGAGTTCATTATTGTGGGAACTGTGATTAATACAGTTTTCAGATCATGGGCTTCAAAAGCTGGTGTCCGTAAAATAATTAATTAAAAAATTCAATGAGATTACTGAGTTTAAGTACAATTGTTGTATAAAAAACGGAGACTCATGCAGGAACTTTAATAATACTAGCATCTGCCCGAGACTTCGTCCGCGTCAAAGTTGATCTCTATCACCTAACGGTATCAAATAACCTTTACGAGCTATTCTCATAAAATTCGGTCGAGCGTTTTTGGAGGTGTGCGACCACAAACTAGGTACCTAACAGTATATTCATCTTTGTCACAAAACCGCCACCCAGGGCGGAAGGAGTCATTTGATGATTTTTAGGACCTCAAAAAAAAAAAAAGGGTCTTCGTATCGTTTGTGTGTCTGTCCCTTATCATACTATTACGTTATACTTTTGAAGGTAATCACGACTGTTCTTTGATATTTGTCGATATGCAATGCTTACTTGAAAGGTTAACGTCGCTTGCAGCAGCTTCATAATTTATTGATATTTCGTTAGTAATTTCTTAACGGCATAATTAATTATGCATGTTTTATGGCGTAATGTTGGTTTTTTACTTAATCACTTGTTTGTTTTAAAGCCCTTTAGGTTAAATAAACAAACCTTTTATGATGAAATAAGTTGACTAATCCAAATATCTCTATCATGTTTTTTTTTTTGTGGTGTAGCGTAATTTATACAAATATTATTCTGATGATAAAATAATATAGTTATTAATGTTGTAAAGGTCCTGTGGGCCCTGCCTCTTATGCGTGAGTTTGCAAGTACGACATCGGCTAGGTACTAATGTGGAAGTATTCCCGTTTGTGCACCTAGAGCACTAGGTAGCCTTTGGTGCTCAATGCATTAAGTTCAAAAAATAGGTGCTCAAACGAGAATACTTCCCAATGTGATTTTTTCAATTCATGTGTACTTTCTAACTTTATTTTAGGAATTACTGACATCGATGAAGGAAAAACTTGTGAGGGAACCTGGACTTATAACCAACTAATCTTTACCCGCGATTTCGTCGCGTTAATGCCGGTTTTCGTAGTCCTTTCTTGAGGTTGAAACTTACCCCATACCATACAAATTGGTTCAGTGGTTTAGCCGTGAAAGCGTAACAGACATAGTTACTTTCGCATTTATAATATTATTATGGATATAATTATGTGAGACTGAACTCGCCAATCCGTCTAAAGCAAGCATGGTGATCAATGCTCGTGCCTTCTCTGTATGAGAAAAGGTCTTTGCCCTGTAGTAGACAATAAGAGGCTGGTCATATTTTTATTTGTAATTAAATATTGATCTTGTACAGTTATTGATTGATTGCTATATATTCAAATTGTTTTAATTACCAATAGTCATACATTATAAAAAAATAAGCTTTTATGGTATTTAAATATTTTATTTAATTACTGGTTTTTAGTTGAAGTTAAAAGCTTACCGTCAAATTACTCATAAATTATTTCTTGTTCATTTTTTATTAGGAAGCCAAAAAAAATCTCATAGGTCGTCGTAAGAAAACTTGTTTAGAAGCTGTTTCTTTCATCAGTTGCCTTTTTTATTAGATAAAAAAATTGCGTTGCTAATCTATGAAGACTTCCTTTTACATTTAGTTCTAGACAATGAACTAATGATATTAATTTGACGTTAAAGAAACACGTGACTTCTTGCTGACCTTTGTCAATTCAAAGTGTTTTTATACCACATAACATCACGCCTGTAATCCCCGAAGGGTTAGGCAGTAGTGTTCCCATTAGTACAACCACATCTCGCTAGTTAAATAGTTGGTGCTATCAATCGGGCACAAATCTAGACTCCGAGGCTGCTACTGAGAAATTCTTGATGGAAAAACCCAATAACACTTTGCCCGACCTGGTAATCCTATTATCCTGTACATGAGACTTTAACATAATTGGCGAAATGTGGGTGTACTAATGGGCACACTCTGCCTAACCCTTCGGGGATCACAGGCGTGATGATATGTGTGTGTTTCTTAACAATTTCGTAAGGAATTTCAAATCTTGCGAACTTTAGTCACGAGCAGTGATAATGGTTGGTTTTATCAAAAGTAAGTAAAGTAACAGGTGGTTTGGACATTTGTCTAATCACTGATTTATTACATTAACCGGTTATCCATCAGTAATGAATGGAATTTATGACATGACGTTCTCAACAATCTTATCTGAATCTAAAATTTAATACGTTGAAAAATCACGTTTATGTGATTAATAACTTGTACCAATTTTGCATGACTACATGACGAAAACCATTGAACGAATCATAAAGAAAAGTAGCTTGAGAACTGGATAAGGAAATAGGCTACTTTGTATTACGCGACTTTGTGTCAACGATAAACGACATTTATACGCGGACGACGTCGCGAGCACAAGTCGCAAGTTACGCGGATCCTTAATTTCTGCGATACAACTCTCAGTCAGTACTTATTACATCAGCTATCTGCCAGTAAAAGTATTGTCAAAATCGGTTCAGCTGTTTAAGAGATTAGCCGGAACTTACAGAAATGCATACCGCGTAAACATTCATATATATATGCATTTAAAAAAACGCTGTTATTTAGACATTACAATCAGACACTTCAATTTTATTCATAATTATCTTCAAAGAACCTGAAACATCCAAAAATAACATGCCATTCATCTCGTGAAACAGTAGCTCAGGAGATCACGTCTACAGCTTCCTCATCACAAATATTAATTAGACTAATGACGACACTAAGTGCTCGTCTAAGTGTCTCTATGAATAATATCATTCTATTCATGTAGTGTCTATCATTTAAAAAGGAATCCTCATGTCTATGGCACTCGTCCTTCTTCACAATGTGCTACGGGTAAATTCCGATGCTTTAGTTTTGTTTTCCTTTTCTTTCTTTGTATGAATGGAGTTTGTTGCTTGTAGTTGTCTTATCTCGTTTAGGCTTTTCGATGTTAGTACAAAATCTTTAACATAGTACAAAACATAGTCGCTTCCTGCCGTCTGTACTGGATTATGAGGAATTAGGTCTGCCTTTGTACTGTTGGGCCTAAAGTTTAAATGAACATGTGTATGATGCGACCAATTAAGCGTTAAGTGTCTTTTTACATCTGTATTATGCAAAAATGGTGCAACAATAGGTCAAAACAAAAACAAAAACAACAAACAAAATCTCTCTCTTTATGCTTCTTCTTCTTCTTCATCGTGTGGGCAGTTAGGTCTTACGACCCCATAAACCCTAGTCTTCTAAATTTAGGCTTCTTAAAGTACCTACGTAATAAATAAAACAAATCAACAAAAAAAGCAACGTGGTTTACATAATTAGCAGGTAAAATAACTATGAATAAATTACTGTTTCTATTATAATAATAGGTATTTTGTAAGTGTTAAGTACATATCATTTGCATATTGTATAATTGTTGATTGACTTTGCAATGTTAATTTATTACTATAACTGCTTAACTTGCAACAATGTTGTGAAGAAATATTATTGTTATTTTGTAATTAGTCATTGATTAAGAAACAGCCTTGAAATTCCTTTAATATATTTTTCTATCCGATCTGCCTATTCGCCCTATTTCTAAATACGGCTCAATAAATTAAGAGAAAATTGTCTCCTAGTGTTATTTTTAATAATTTAGTTTGTGGAAGATTAGAATTCTTATTTAACTAAGTAATTACTATTCAATGGGCAATTAAAACGAATAATTTGAAATGTAAATTAACTAGTTGTATCTTATTATTAAAAATATACTACTTCTCTTTTAATGTTCGTGTTTACAACAGTTTTTCTTAACTGTAGCCAGTTATTAAGGTCAGCAGTCAGCTAACCATCGCAAAATACAGTATTATTTTAATCATCTTTCGTACGATGATTTCAAAGAATAGTTAAGAACATACACGTGATGAATAATAACTTTGATCTAACAAAGGCATCTGACAGTGTTTATCACAAGTTAACTCGTGTCCTCTCGCTTATTTCCATTGTTTTTTCCTATTAAAATCCTTATTGGTGGCAGAGGTCGGTGCCAAGTATTGTCTGCAGTGTATCTGAGTCACGTCAGGGTCAAGGTTTTTGTGCCGAGTGTAAACACGTGTGGAGTACCGCAAGGAGCTTGCTTAGGGCCTGTCGTACTTATGTATGAGGATATGTTAAACCATTGTTTTGTTTATGTTTTGGTAACTTTGTCATGCTTGAATGGACAGAAAGTGCCGAATACAATAATGTACACAAACATTATTGTAATACTGACAATAATGTTTATGAGTTGGTTTTAATAACAAATTATGACATTATCCAAAGGCAGTTAAGTGGAACGTTTGATTTATTAAAACGAGTTCAAAGTTATTCTGTCCTTATTCCTATAATAAATAAATAAATAAATAAAATTAAAAATAAAATTCCTGTAAACTTACTTGAACACCTTTAGATCATTGAAAAAAAATACGAGTAGTTACTTGTAAAATTTGATGGTCTGCAATAGCACGTAGGCTACTTTTTATCCCGTTTTTGTGTGATACTTTAGGAGTTTGGCTTAATTCTGAAATCAACGCAGACGAAGCCGCAGGCAGGAACTAGTGAATAATAAATTATATTATTATGTAATTATCAAAATGGTAGATACTGGGTACTGATTAACATAACATGGATATGTTTTGTTATTTTAAAACTATTTAAATTGAATTCTGAAGTGGAAGCGATAAAATCTATTTATTTTGATTATTTATAAACTTTTCTATAAAACTTAATTTCCGAATGATTTTTCAATGTCAAAGTGAAAACCAGTAAAACAAGTTTCCTAAAGGTTTTTGTTGGGACGACATTTAATTTTTTTGGAATTTTGAAAATGTCCACTGAATGATAAACGATGTACCTAATATTCATTTATTTTCAGCTTTTTTTTTTATTAAAAGTGACAAATGAAATGTCATTGAAATTGTATATTTTATTTCAAAATTAGTATTTTTATTTATTGTAATACATCATATAATTTTTAAAAATAGATATTAAAATAGTATGTATAATTTTGTCTATGCTATTCATTTCTTTACTGTCCACTGTAGTGTTTAACAATATATTATTATTTTAACAACTATTTTTGACAGTATTTCATTGAGACATAAATCATTAGAAGTGATTAACAGAAGTAAAACAATTTCAGCCTATTATTGTCCCACCTGTAGGACAAATACCTCTTCTCGTATAGAGAAGGCATAAGCATTGATCCACATGCTGAAAGCGGTTTGGCAATTCCAGTCGAATAAATTTTGTAGATAGGATAAGGGCAGAGTGCTATTCTGTAAAAACCTTTAGTTAATTTAGATTAGGTAAGTAAACTTGAGGATATCTAGCTGTCAATTCCTAGCACCAGATAAGGTTGATAGCTCCTCTCCAACTCACTTCACTTAAATTCACCTACAGAGACTTTACAGAGTAGCAGAATGTCCATTTAGTACGGATCTAGCACCTAAACACGACGTAATCGGTTACTGAGATGAGAATTACTCAACAGACCATCAACGACCTCTTATGTCATTTAGTTGCAGTATTGTAATATTGCTTCATGAAGTAATCGCTTGTAGTGGTCATTTTATATCTTACTAGCTACACTTCTGTTTTACCCACGCCATTGGTCACTGCTCCGCTCCCGTAGGTCGTGGCGTGATGTTATAAAACTTAAAACCTTCCTCGATAAACGGGCTATGTAATGTAAAAGGATTTTTTCAAATCGGACTTTACTTCCTGAAATTAGCGGGTTGAAACAAATAAACAAATTCTTCAGCTTTTAATGTCAAGTAGAAATAGTATCGATGTTGGTTCATTCAGACAAAAATATTTCTTACTGTATTGTGGGCTATAGGATATATTGTGATGGCTTTGAGGTGAACAGTTTGAACCTGACATACTAATTTAACTATTACAGTTAGTTTGTTCCTAAGTGCTTAGAAAAGATTATCTCGAAACGTTATGCGGAAATCTGAAATAATTATGGTGTAAAATGTTTCTTCTCTGTTTTTATAACATGCAGCTGATGCAGCAGTCTATATAAACTACTATAACTTGACGCTCCCCTCCATTTCCATTTCAGTGTGTGTAGTCACATTCGTATGAAAGAGTTTGTATGTAGTTGTAAGTAATCGTCTTCAGTAGCAGGCCGGCAAATTTGTTTGTTAACTAATCATTAATAGCCGACCGCGCAAGACAACGCTCCTGTCATTTTCATAGAGAATGTCAGTGACACTAATAATAATGAGTAATTTTTGACGCCGCTAGTCGAGCAAGAAATCGCTGATTTGTTTTTGTTTCCAGAGCCGTCTCAATACGCACACATGCGTTGTGAGTCTTTTTAATACTATTACAAACACTTTCAAACGTTTTGAATTGTGGATGGGCGCGTCATGTTACTGTAGTTTATCTCTAACATCCTGCTGGTCAAGTAAGATTCGAGGGGATATTGCCGAGTGTCATAGGTTACTTGACTTCTAGGACGAAATCGCAGGCAAAAAGCTCGTAAGTTTGTTGACTCCAAAATTATGCAATCTTGCGCCTGTGTCATTACTGTCGATGTCGTTACCTCGTGGAAGGTTATTATACTTATCTAATATGCCTACTAAGATTTTAGTTCACCTTGTTTTTGTTTTTGTGGCGCTGTTCTTTACATTCTGTGAAAAGTGGTTTGATATGACCATGTCCTTAACAAATTGTTATTCTAGAATATTCCTTATAGATTGTGTGATAGGGGTCATCATTGAAACGTTCTTTTAAAGTCTACTAGCATTCGCCCGCGGCTTCAGTACCTAGTAAATTAAATTTAAAATTGGATTATGATTCGGAAGACATGTGGCGCCATCTATCATGAAAAGAACTGTCGGGAACAGTACTATTTTTATGTCCTCTTCTGTACATCTGACAACGTATATCAATTTCAGGATGATCGGTTCAGTGGTTTAGGCGAGGTAACAAAAAAACTTACTTTCACATTTATAATAATAATAATATGAGGGATATAGTTACTAAATTATTAAAAAGTACAAAAAGACACTTAACGAATGTTCGACCATACTTATTTTGACGGTCAAAGTCCTAAATTTTGAATTTTAAAACCTTTTAAAGCCGAGGTGGTTATGTAACAACAAGGTTAAGTATTCTTTCCGTTATGCTTAAAAAAAAATATCCTATCTTGTTTCAAATTATCTGTCGTTCGTGATCGGTCATGAAGGTAACACAATGTCTTAGTTTTTTGCTATGGTGTCATTCATTAATAACGACATATTCTTTATCAACTTTTTATGAGCTTTTCAAAACGCTATTCCCCATAGTTTTTGCACGACAATGGTGCCGATTCTCTTGTTCACAAACTAGACTTAATTTAGAAAATTGACATCTCTTACTAACATACAGCGAACGGAAAGGACGGTGACATTAAAGAACTAAGTTAGCGATGTCAAATTAGTTTTGCTTTAAACTTTCCCGTATTTTTAATCCATACGTTTTAAGATGTCTACTATAACTGTATGGATGTCTAAGATTGACTAATATTTATAATTGTTTACACTAACACTCTGTATATCTGGGTACACCTCTGTCTAACCCTTCGGGGATTACAGGCGTGATGTTATGTATGTTATAAGTCTTCTACGAAAACCTCCTGGGCAGTGTTATTGGGTTTTTCCATCAGAAATTTCTCAGTAGCAGCCTCGGAGTCTGGATTTGTCCCGGTTGATGGCAATAGGCTCGCCCCTATAACATTTACATGGACTTAAACATAACTGGCGAAATGTGGGATTTGACGAGATTGCATCCTCGTCAAGCTCCAGGAGGTTTTGCTGCACCGTTTAATTTCTAAAATACCATCTTGAAGGAACCTGTACTTAAACAATTAAAGTGCAGAGGTAATTTGTCGAAAACAATAGTCATTTCTTTATAATATAAACGTTAATAATTACGTTTACACAGTCACGCAGAATTTTCAGATATTTTAAGTTTTAACACGTCATGTTTTTCCACATAATAGGAATATGTTATGAATTATTCTTTGTTGTTTTATAAGAAAACTTTGAATCTTATTCATACAGACACCGCGAGATATAATGGCTATAAATACAATTTATCTTAATGTAAGTACTTAAATAAAGATTTGTCGTTATACTAATTTATTAAAGTTTTTTTGGTTATACTTAATAAGCTTTTAGTTAATAACAGTTAAATTATTGAGCATGGTGTTTATTTTATTTATTATAGATTAAGATAATTAATCAAAATAATACCTACCGCCGATAAAGCACGTTCAAATAGAAACAGTATGTTTATTTTTTAAAAAAAAGTTTTAACTTGAATTTCTACTTTTTGATAAATGCATGAAAATAATGTAAGTTTGACAATGCTAATTAACTCATCAGCAGACTTAAACGATAAGAATGTTTATGTACGAAACACGTGTATAAATAAATAAATTATAAACATTCTTAGAAACAATTATTGCCGTGGAAATGCGTTCCTTGCGGAGTATATGTGGTGTAACTTTGAACGATAGAGTGAAGAATGAGGTTATACGGGACCGTTGCGGATTAAAAGAAGATGTAGTGACAAAGATAGAAAAGGGTATGCTTAGATGGTTCGGTCATGTTGAGAGGATGAGTGTAAGACGATTGACAAAAGGTACTTATATGGCAGAGGTGAGTGGCAACGCCGAGAGGGGTCGCCTTAGGAAGACCTACACTGACCTTATTGGTGAGGTCCTTCAGAAAGGTCAGGTGCGGAGTACTGGTAACCGGCGTGCTTGTATGACGAGATGTATGAAATAGATGAGGCCAAAGGAGTATGTAAGGATCGTAGCAGGTGGCGTTCTGTAGCTTCTGCCTACCCCCATGGGAAAAAGGCCCGAGTTTATGTATGTGTATGTATGTAGAAACAATTAATTAACATTGTAATGGAAAATTTGCTTTCCGGTTCAAATGTCAGTAATTATTTGAAGTTAATTATGCTTACTAATTTTGAGTGTTCCCTCTGCTATTTATATATTAATTGGAGCGTTTTCTAAAGGTTACGATGTCAAAATAAATGTTTGTCTTTATTTATTATTTTTATTTTGCGTAAATGTTGGATAAGATAAGGCATTACTGATAAAAAAATGTACGTTAAAAAACACACATTCAAAGATTTCGCTCAAAATATAAATAAAAATGATAAATAAAAGACAACACGTTCTTGGTGTCTTTCAATAAAACGAAACGAGCTGTTTATTAAACAATAAAATTTATTAAAAATTATATAATTTACATAAACTTAATTCAAATATAATAATTCTGATTTAGTCTTTGTATGAATATGAGAATACACAATGTGACCAGTTCTTAATCTAATTAAATACTCTAAGACATGTTAGAGTGCTACAATAAAATTGTACATAATAAATTGCTGGCTGCATAAAACCATCAACTTGTTCGCTAGTTTTATATTTTATGACAATAACATAACATAGAGGTGCTAATATATCGACAAAGATCATCAGACATTAAGTGATTCTGAGTAAATGTATTTATTTTTTCACTAGCATTTGCCCGCGTCTTTGTTCGCGTAAATGTCGAATCTCCAGTCTCATCCCTTTAGGGGCTGCTTTTTGGAAAATCCTATCTTAACGCATATTAATCACACAAACTGGATACAAAATAACAATGAATGGCAATGTAGCAGAAAGATAATTCTTTTTGTCTGTAAACCAAATAGCTTGTACGAACGTACCAACTAGGTTTGAGCATCGTTGTCCCTTCCCTCTGTTTAAGGCATTTACTCAATATTTTTGCCTACCCCCATGAGTAAAAGGCGTGAGTTTATGTATGTATGTGTGTGTATACTGTGTATTAAATCTACATTCCTTTGTTACAGGACAATGGACGAAGCACAATCAAAACAATGACCTAAAACAAAATCAACAATCATAATTTCACTGTGATTTAAATATTAAGTCAAAGATCTCCTAAAGATAAGCATAAATGAACACAGTCATATAGAAAAAGAGTGGTTTTTGTGAAAATGCCTGCGATTTTGACAAAAATAAGGGAGCAGGCGTCGAGGGTTCAGCCTTCGATAGCGTTGGGGGTTGGCGTGGGGGTCGCGCTAGCCGCCTGCGCAGTGTACGGCACGAGGGACAAGAAACAGACGCCTCCATGCAACAATAATAATAACTATAAGGTAAGCTTTCCGCTATTCTTTTCTGATTAATTTCGGTTGCGGGATCCAAGACAGTTGAATCGTTCTTCTGGGACTTGTCGAGCTTCATTACCTCGGCGCTTTTCTGGTGATCGCCACTGTTGATTCTGGCTTTCAGTGGTTTGGGATAGAATGGAGAGCTTGGCATCCAAAAAGAAAAGGTAAGCAAGTGATTTACAATTTTTAAAATGACGATGGAGCGTTGTGTGTATACGTAATACCAAGATACGCTCCAGAACAGAAATTGCCGATGTGGACAATAACTCTTCAAGTGGGATTGGGTGGGCTATGCATGACAAATGTATCATGACAGATAGACCAAAGTCGTCACGCAACGGGTGCCGGAAGACGGGGGTCATCACCAGGAGAGGCGCGGGAAACGCTGGCGTGAGAGACCAGATAAGGCAAAACACAGGGAAGAGTGTAACGCTATGGGAGAGGCCTTTGCCCAGTAGTAGCAAAGGATAAAAAAAAGATGATTATTTTAGTACAGAAGCATAATACAGAAGATAAAAAAAAAAGATTAAGTAAAGTAGTCAACAATAGTCGAGTGCCAGCATGTTAAATATACCCTAGTAACAATACCAATTATTTCACAGGTGGCCAAAAATGGCAAATTACACAACGTCGAGAATGGCACAGCAAACGGTGACACGTGCGGGGGACGGTGCGGGGCGGAGCAGTGCGCTCTCTGCAGAGGAGATGCCGACACTGACAATAAACAGAATATTGTAAGTTATTACCATTATCTTTACCTTATGGCCACTAGTAATGATGTAGCAGATCAGTTCTGCAAAAATCGGAGGAGAATTTAGATAAGATGAGCTTGAGTTTAGCTATGAATCCGGTGGCACGGCACGGTTGGCGAAAGTAGCTGAGCGATTGGCTGCTAGGCTGCGATGTGAGTTTATATGTTTGTAAACGCACCCACGATACCAAATAGAAAAGTAAAGTTTGTCAAAAAAAGCAATTTTTTTAACGGCAACCTACACCAGGTCGGCTGTATGTGGGCGGCACATAACCAGCTTTGTTTGTTCTGTAAAAATATTCTTCGGTGAATGTAATGAGTGTGAGTTGATCTGTAAATCTTTAGCCTCACCAGGGGATAGCAGTGCATCTAAAACTCACTCCACCGAATGACTTTCTAAGTCAATTACAACTGTAACAAGTTGGTACCAAATAGAAGACCAAGTAGGTTTAGGTATAATTTCAGAGCCGAGAGCAGTGTCTAGAAAAATGTTTCTAACTTGAAGTCATTAGCCTGATAGCCTAAAAAAATTTAAAGCATTATTTCCACAAAAGCATTACTTTTTTAAACTGCCTTACTTAGAATGTTAGATTTATTCAATATGCATAATTATCTACCCCCAAGCTCCTTCCACAGGAGGATGCAGATGAGACCCAATCAGTGGAAGAACACATCCCGGGACTTAACCTGGAGTTCCTCCGGCAGCTGATCTCCCTAGCCAGGATCATGGTGCCAGGAGTGAGGAGTCATGAGGTGGCATTGCTATCTGCGCATACGCTGTGCCTGTTTACTAGGACCTTCTTATCTATTTACGTGGCGTCGTTGGAAGGATCTATTGGTGAGTGGAAATTACTGATTTACAAATCTTCATTTTCTTCATTTTATTGGCCTTTTCATAAACAAAAAAAAAAAGAAACACTGCTTCAACCCGGCAATACGCGGCCCAATTGGAATCGTCTCGAAATTGAAATGCTTGGCTGCAAAGGCGTCGCCAGCAAGCCAAAAATTACGTTTGGGGTTTTATTATGCAGGGCGCATATTTAGAAGACCGCGAGTGTAATTTCTTGAAAATCAGCGTCACTAACGTTACTCAAAACTCTTCTTTCCAGTGAAACACATCGTCCAGAAAGACATGCGTCGCTTCGCAGCCCTCCTTCTCCAATGGTTCGGCATCGCCGTCCCAGCTACCTTCATCAACTCCATGATCAGATACCTGGAGAGCCGCTTAGCCCTCGCGTTCAGGACGAGGCTGGTTAACCACGCGTACGACCTGTACTTCAAGAACCAGACTTACTATAGGGTCGCCAATTTAGATGCTAGAATTGAAAATGCTGATCATAGGTGAGATTTAATTTTTTAACTACCTTTTGTCCGCGACTCCGTCTACATAAAAGTCGGTTATCACGGACGCAGAGGAAGTCGCGGAATAAAAAGTAGCCTATGTCTTTCCTTGGGGTTCAAACTTACCCCGTACCAAATTTTATCAAAATCGGTTCAGCGGTTTCGTCGTGAAAGACAAAGACAGACAGAGTTACTTTCAGATGTATAATATTAGTAAGAATTGGTGTTTTGTGCGTTCAATGTTTTTATCAGGTTGATATTCCGGTTGACCTCATACTTAATTGTCCAATTTCTTGGTCCTCTCTTTCTGCATCCTCGTAATTGGGGTCTCAACCTTAGATATCACTATCTCTACTAATATTATTATAAAGCTGCAGGGATTTTCTGTATGTTTGTTTGTTTCTCTGGAAGTAGTAGTTGGATTTGAAAAACCTTTTTTATTTATGATAGCCAAATTCATGGGCAACAACATCACGCTAAGACTAAGGGCGAGACTCCACCAAAGCGGAGACGAGAAGAGATGTGTCTCACAAAGTCACAACCAATTAGCTTGCGTCATTTTGACAGCTCAGCGCTTAGCTTTAGCACAATACAGTAAGCTATTGGTTAATTACGAGACATCTCCTCTCGTTTCCGCTATTGTGGAGTCTCGCCCTTACGGGAACAAAGCAGTAACCAAAGACGAAGGTGGTGGTAAACGAAGATCATGACCAGAATTATCTTAAAGTACCAAATGGTTTCATTACATTTCCAGGTTAACAGAAGACGTGTCAGTGTTCACGCAGTCCGTGGCCCACCTCTACAGCTCTCTGACGAAGCCCTGCTTCGATCTGCTGCTCATCGTCTTGACTCTCGCCACCTACTCCAACAAGATGAAGGGCAATATATTTATTGGTAAGTAGACCGTACAATGATACGCACTAAAACTGATGTGGGCTAAAAGTGTATAATGCTAAAGTGGGATTGGGCGGAACATGTATTCAGAATGCATCATGACAGCTGGGCTAGAGAAGGCAGCACATAGGTAGCCTATCACGGCTATGGGAAGACCTTTGCCCAGCAGTCAACGCGGACAATACGAGTTGAATAAAACTAAAGATCATGTAATTTTCTGATTGCTCAGTGGTTAAGGAGCCCACCTCTCATACAAGAGGTTGTGGTCCCGCAAGGAAGGGCAAGTACAAATGGGACTTTGTCTATTTCCATGTACTTATAAGCTTATCTTGGATATCACTGACATCGGTAAAGGAAAAAACCGTAAGGCAATCTGACCATTGGAATAGAGCAAGTATCTTGGCATGTTAATTCCTATATACCTTCAAAACATGGTGGTCTTAAAGTGTTCTTATGGTCTTATAATCATAACACCAGCCTATTATTGCTCACCTCCTTCTGCGAAGCAGTAATGCTAGCGAAGGAGGAGGCGGGCCGCGTGAGGGAGAGAACCACCTCACGCCCCAGCCGCCGCGGGAGACGCCCAGGGCGTCGGACGTCGCGAGGCGACATCCGGCCACCGTAGGCGCGGGCTTGCGGACGGCGAGTAATGGGTAGCTCGCCGTCCGATCAAGGACCAAGCCCGGGTCGACGGCGCGTTCTGTTCGCGCGCGCCTCAAAGAGCTGTCAGCACAGGGACGGGGCCCCCAACGGGGCCAACGCCTGCCGGGGTTGCGGGACGTCTTAACAGGATACCGTGGCCCCGGAACGTAAAGGGCAACAGAAGGAACAGGGTGGTTTTTTAGTCAGTAAAAGTCTGACAGTCCCTTCCGCCCCACCCAGGGCGGAAGGAGTTATTTGATGATTTTTACCACCTCAAAAAAAAAAAAAAAAAAGCCTATTATTGCTTCTTTCTACTTATGTTGACAAGGCATGACCATTGATTATCACACTAGTATTAAAAATGATACGTTACATTTATTTACCTTAAACCTCATTTTACAGGTCCCAGCATAGCGACAGTGGTGATCTGCATGACGGGCCAGCTGCTGCGACTGTTGAGTCCCAGATTCGGTGCGCTGGCCGGTGAGGAAGCGCGCATGAAGGCCAACTTGAGGCATGTGCACGCGCGACTCATCGCTCATGCTGAAGAAGTAGCCTTCTATGGAGGACATAAGGTAACTTTTAACTTGGTCTTAATTTGGTCAAACGAAACTACAAAATAATTGACAAGAAACTGAAAAGTTTGAAGGAGTGGATTAAGGCCTTTGCCCAGGAGTGGGACAGAATAAGCTAACAAAAAAAAAAGCGAAGTAGGTAATAGTAAGTTATTTGATCATGATCTCCGAATTTTGATTATTCTTATTTCTACTTAAAAGCTTAATAATCTCTTAAAACAAGGCTTCCTCTCTCCTACCCCATTGCTGTGCCATATAGGGTCCATAATGAACTCAATTATAAAGTTACCACCTAATAATACATAATTATGGAAAGCAATAAAGATATTGAGTATTGACATAGGGACAAATGACGGATAGCATTAGGACACCATTTAGACCAGCCTTTTCCAAAGTGGGCGATAAAGCCCTCTTGTGGGGGGAAAGCCAGAGAGAGAGACCCAGAAAAAAATCGGGGCGTGGAGTAGAGGCTTGGGGAGCGATTTGTAATTTCATCTACTAGGTGGTTTTTAAGCAGCCGAAAAAATGGGGGCGCTAGAAAATAATTCATGCTCAATAAGTTAGCTAGGGAACCCAAAAAATAATTTCAATTTTATCTTGCTCCTTTAAGATACCCTATTGAATGAGTAAGACTCCTAACTATCCTCTCTGACTCTTCCAGGTGGAGCTCGGCCAGCTGCAGGCGGCGTACAAGGAGCTGGTGGCGCAGATGACGTCGGTGTTCAACAAGAAGCTGTGGTACGTGATGCTGGAGCAGTTCTGCATGAAGTACGTGTGGTCCGGCACCGGCATGGTCATGCTGGCGCTGCCCATACTCACGGCTACACATTCTAGTGGTCAAAAAGGTCAGTATTTTTTTTAATAATAATATAACGTCGATTTGAACTAAAAATATCGAATCAGCTTATAAGATTTTTGAATTATAAGAGTCCATAAACAAAATAAGATATGATAGGTATGTTTATGATCGTAACATGTGTTACGCAGATTTCATCTATTAAATATATATATAAATAATATATATATCGGCGCAATTACATATTAGTTGTCTAATTAATTATTAAGAATGCCTAAAATGATGTAATCATTATTGTTTATTAACACTTAGTTGATTTTGTGAAATAAAATAAGAAATTACTTTGTAAACTAAACAACACGTGCGCGCAGTGCATTGAGTCACGTGTTGACTAGTATAAATAGAGGCGACGGACCGAGATGTGATTCATTATTGTTCGAGCCGTCGTACTGTGCGGACGTCAGCGCTGCTGACGTCACCATTTTTAAAAACACTGCTGCTCGGGATCATCCGATATATATAATATGTGTCTATTTGTAATATCAAAATAATAGTTTTTTTACAAATTGCATATAAATCTTTACACGTTACTTAAAAAAAAACCTCATCGTTTAGATTTGTTTATCTGTCTTGATATATTTCCTCTGTTGGTTGGTACCGGCAAATTTCCGAAACAGCTGTACTGTATATGGCGAAACTTCGCTGGCAGAGAGCTTTTAGGCTACTTATATATTAGAGAAAAAAAAAATGAGTTCCGCGGAACAAAAGTCCTTAAACGAAATTCACGCGACCCACTAGCTTTTTTTAATGTTGGTTCTAACGTGAGCTCTCTTCCAGTAAGCCAACTTATCCAAAGCGATTGTTTCTCAAAATGGAAGTTAATATAATTTGTTATTATTTCAGGTAGCAGTATCAGCGACAGAGCGGAGTACATGACGACGTCACGTAACCTTCTCAACTCAGCTGCCGACGCGATAGAGAGGCTCATGTCCAGTTATAAGGTAAAAATAACTAAAACACTACAGGCATGGGGTTGATAATTGCATAAAAACGTACAAGGTATATAAGAGGTTTTATCTTGCATGCAATTTTCAACTTTATGTCTCTGGAGTTTTAGTTTATTATCAATTACAAAATGAAAAATACTCGAGCATTTGCTTTATTGTTCGATTGTTATTAGAATAAGATTTTTTATCGCTATTCTAGATTGTTTTTTTTTTTATAATATTCTGCTTTGTTAAGCACTTTTAAGAAAAATAAATCAATACTAATATTATAAAGTTGAAGTGTTTTTTTTTGTCTTTGTTTTGAACGTGTTAATCTCCAGAACTACAGGTCCGATTTAGAAAATTCTTTTAGGGGCTATAGGCTTAATTCTAGATTTAAAAAAATTGGGATCTGTAAGGAAATTTATACGGACAAAGACTCGGGTAAAAGTGTTATAAGTTAAACAAGAAGTAATGGTTACCTTTTTTATCTACAGGAAATAGTAACGCTGGCCGGCTACGCGACGCGCGTGTCGGACATGCTGGTGGTGTTCGGCGAGGTGGCGCGCGGCAAGTGCGTGCGCAGCGTGCACGTGGCCGCGCAGCACGCCGCCTTCCAGGTCACCTTCAAGGACAACCACCCCGTGCCCGAAGGTACTGCTTGTTGTGCACGTGTGAGACTAACTGTCAGCCAGTTATTGAATATTGAACTTTATTTTGACTGAGTTGAAGTTCTTAATACAAAACTGTCAACATACCTCCAACTTCTTCAACTGATTTGAATTGTTAAGCGTGCGTAAGCTGCTGCAGCTGTGATTCGTTGATCAAATAATCAATAACCAATCACAGTGGCTGACAAATTGTCTAATGTCAATATTTTTGGCATATTTCGTACAAGAAATCTAGGGATCAAATATGGCTCTAAAGTTAAATTTTTGTAATAAGAGCTAAGAGCTTTGTTGTAATTGGAATAAAATTCAAAATACGATATCTGGCTCAGAATTTTAAGCTTATATATAAGTTAAAATCCCTCTGTAATGAGACTGATATAGAATAGATGCAGATTTGTTACTTATTTGAAACGCCTGCCGGGGTTGCGGAACGTCTTAACAGGATACCGTGGCCCCGGAACGTAAAGGGCAACAGAAGGAACAGGGTGGTTTTTTAGTCAGTAAAAGTCTGACAGTCTCTTCCGCTCCACCCAGGGCGGAAGCAGTAATTTGATGATTTTAACCACCTTAAAAAAATCATGAAACGATAATTAGCCAATTAATTACATTAGTTAAAAACGTACATGTTTAACAACATTTAAACGCTCATTACACTACAAAATTGGTTTCATTTAATTCGTGCAGTGATGCAGTTAATTGCAAGCCTAATTTGGTAAGGTACAATCTATACAAGGGACAAAAATGCTGTGAACACATATACACGTTTACTTTTAGGTCGTTCTGGAAACGAAAGCCAAAAACTCAATCATCAAACTCGAAACGAGTTTTAGTAACAATTAAAAAAACATTTTTTTTATTGTTACTTTTTGAAGAATATGGTCCCAATCGTTTATATTTAATTATAAAAGTAACCGCGTATATTTAATATAGTATAGTTACTTTATGTTCCGCTCCAGGCAAGATCATCTACACCAACGACCTGGCCATCCGGCTGCGCGGCGTGCCCATCGTGACGCCGGCGTGCGACGTGGTGGCGGGCGGCGTGACGCTGCACATCGCGCCCGGCACGCACCTGCTCATCGTGGGGCCCAACGGCTGCGGGAAGTCCAGGTACCAGCCCCCCCCCAGCATTACTTGAGTATCATGTCCTGTCTGACTGCCTCGTTGGTCTAGCGGTGGCAAGCGCGAGGTCTTGGGTTCAATTCCCAGGTCTGGCAAAGTGTTATTGGGTGTTTCCATCAGGAATTTCTCGGTAGCAGCCTCGGAGTCTGTATTTGTGCCCGGTTGATGGCAATAGGCTCGCCCCCTATTACTTGGGACTTAAACAAAACTGGCGAAATATGAGTGGGTATACCTCTACCTAACCCTTCCGGGATCACAGGCGTGATGTGATGTTAAGTCTTAAATGCTTTAGGATTCAGAAACATATTTTTTTTAAATACCTGTTAATCAAATTCTGTTTTTCTGTGTAGTTTATTCCGCATAATCTCTGGCCTGTGGCCGGTGTTCGGCGGCGAGCTGCACGTGCCGCGCCCCTGCGCCTGCGCACACTGCGCCGACGAGACCAACCTCACCGACACCGGCTTCTGCACCTCGCGACCCATCATGTTCTACATACCACAGAGGTGAGTTACAAATTTGTTTTTCATCCCACCATCTCGGAAAGAGTATTTTTAATCTTCAATATCTGAGTGGAAAAGCCGTTTTTATTCTCTAGAGGATAAAGTAAATTGAATTTAGAACATCGTGTGCACTAAGTTTGTGAATTAAAAAAAAACATTAAACCTATTTACTGCTACCTCTATGGTGCCGAATATATCATAAAACTTTTTTTTTATTTGTTAAAAACTCAGACTCGGAACCTTCTTGGTGTTCTTTTTTCAATTTGCTTTGCACGTCATTGTTAAACCTTATATTAAAAACAAGAAACTTGAAAACAAGTGAAAAAACTAAAATGAGTGATTCTAGCGACGAGGAAGTTTGCTTGACGCCAACAGAATTGACTGAAACTGTTAATAAAAGTGTACCTATCTTGTGATTGTAAACGTTTTTTTTTTTGCATTTAGTCATTTCCTCGCTGAGGTGGAATGAAAAGTTACGTGTTGCACTCGAGTGCAAAGATTTTTCGCCTCGTGCTCTTTTGATTCCCTCGCTAACGCTCAGGATTCTAATTTTGAATTACTCGCTGCGCTCGTGATTCAATTTTAGAATCCTTCGCTTGCTCGGTCATCAAAATTGAACACGCGGTTAAAAAGCAACTTTGCACTCTTGTATAACAAATAACTATTTCATCCCACCATCTCGGAAAGAGTATTTTTAATCTTTAATATCTGAGTGGAAAAGCCGTTTTTATTCTCTAGAGGATAAAGTAAATTGAATTTAGAACATAGTGTGCACTAAGTTTGTGAATTAAAAAAAAAACATTAAACCTTTTTACTGCTACCTCTATGGTGCCGAATATATCATACAACTTTTTTTAATTTGTTAAAATCTCAGACTCGGAACCTTCTTGGTGTTCTTTTTTCAATTTGTTATAATTTAAAGATTATTCTGTAATACTTACCTGTCATAATGTAGTAATTAATACCTAAACTGAAATAAAAGTGTACCTATCTTGTGATTGTAAACTTTTCATTCCACCTCAGCGAGGAAATGACTAAATGCAAATTTAGTCATTTCCTCGCTGAGGTGGAATGAAAAGTTACGTGTTGCACTCGAGTGCAAAGATTTTTCACCTCGTGCTCTTTTGATTCCCTCGCTAACGCTCAGGATTCTAATTTTGAATCACTCGCTGCACTCGTGATTCAATTTTAGAATCCTTCGCTTGCTCGGTCATCAAAATTGAACACGCGGTTAAAAAGCAACTTTGCACTCTTGTATAACAAATAACTATTGTTGTCTTTGACATCTCTATAAAATAAAAATGTATTGCCGGTTAGTATCGTGAAAACTCGAAAATGGTTCGATCGATTTGATATTTTTTTCTAATTAAAACCACCCTATGATTTAGAAAAAAAAGAAAATTAAGAAAATCCCAAAAAATATCTTATTTGTTGCACTTAGTTCACGATCACTTTAAGAGACTTGAATGTGTCGTTTATTCATAGGAGTGAATAAACTTACAAAACAATGAATAGTTGAATGATAGCTGTCAAATAAGTGACAGCTGTCAAATGAGTGACAGCTGACAGTTGATTTGACGTATGGTTGCGTTCCATTTCAACAATTTTCAACACTTATTTTTCTTTGCACAGGCCGTACATGTCCCAGGGCTCCCTAATAGACCAAGTGACGTACCCGTCGCGGGCGAAGGAGGGCGACGTGGAGGCGGAGCGGCGCGCGTCGCACATCCTGAAGCTGGTGCGGCTGGACGCGTGCGCGGCGCGCCACGGCGGCCTGTGGGCGCGCCGCGACTGGCGCGCCACGCTGTCCGGCGGGGAGAAGCAGCGCATGGCCATGGCCAGGATGTTCTACCACAGGTAGCGCTCACCTGAACGACAACTTTCAATATCTTTGTACACCGTCAACATTTGACGGACGTTTAAGAGCCATTACGCACTATCGACTTGTTGCCGGCGACTCGGTCGACAGCGACTGTGACTTTCATTAATTCAAATAGGTGCTAACGCACTTGGTCGTCAGTCGCTCTAGCTACTCGATGACTGTGCGTAATGGCTCCAAAAGTTCAATACGCAATGAAAAATCAATGTTTAAAAAGCAAACATGCGCTGACGTGGTTTATGGTTGAATTCAAACGTAGATGTATCAGTTCCTATAGCCACTTTCTAGCCCCTTCTTCAGACCATCTCTGCGACAATTTCTGCTCAATCGAACATCGGAAAGTGCGTCAAAGGAGATCAACAATATCTGCCCAATTTTGTACAGAAGGTACACTTAGTGGCATAAAATACATTAGATTACATTAAATAACATTGCACTCTTAAATTATTTATATAGTTGCCCGGGGAAAAGAATAAAATAACTTTTAATCGTAATAAAAAGCACGCATTTTGACACTCTAGTAAATAAAGACCTAAAAAAACCTGTCAAGTTGACAGACGAGTACCCGGAAACGCATAAACGAACGAATTAACATGTGTCAAGTGTCAACAAAATGACATTTACGGAATGTTAACCCGCGTGACAACCAATTAAAACGCAATCGTACATGCAATGTTGCCACATGTTTTAATTGTATTACAGGTTATATTTGAATAATTTATTAAATAGTTAAAAATGATTTATGAATAAAAGTAAAATTATTTTCGAATTCCTCTATTTTTTCTCTACGATTTGGTGCACGGGATTTTGTTGACCTCCTTTAACTTGTAAGATGAAAGTAAATAAAAGCTTATTTATAACCAATTTTATCACCGACTATGTCCTTTTCAGGCCGGTATACGCGCTGCTGGACGAATGTACAAGCGCGGTCTCCATGGAAACGGAAGTCGTAATGTACGAGGAAGCTGTGAAGGAAGGCATCACGTTGTTGTCCATTACACATCGACCTAGCGTGTGGTGAGTAAACACATTTTTCCGTATCATTCCAAGAAAAAAAACAAAGAAGAAACCTTCGTCTTTTACCTATGTAGTGCGGGCGATATATTCAATTAAAATAAAATAAACTGACTTGATTTTTAGAGTAAATTAAATATCTATCTTTACTTTTACTAATAATATGGCTAAAGTTTTTTGTTTGGAAACCACTAACCAGTCGTTACCAGCCGGATTGGAAAACTTGGTTCATGAGAAGAGAACATCTTCTCTTCTTTTTTTTTCATCCTAAAGAGAGTGAATGCTGGTGTAGGTTCGATTGTAGATCTGGCAAAATATTATAGGTATATGGAATTTGACAATTTATCACTTAATAAGTGTCCAAAAACTGAAAGTCGTTCTCCTCCACAGGAAATACCACACCCACGTGTTGGAGTTCGACGGCTGCGGCAACTGGTCCTACCGCCCCCTCGACAAGGACGCCACCATCACCACCGCCCTCTCCACCGTCGCCGCCACCATCCCAGCTCCTACCACACAAGAAATAGTGCCGGCCCCTGAACACTGACATAAGACCTTGGGTGAAGAGGACTTGGAGATAGCAGATTTCTGAAGTACAGTTTTACAAATACATAGTCCGTTCTACCTTCAGAGGGCCTTAAAAATTCATCTGTTCGTTTTTTAGCACACGCTACAGACTTTAGCATAGAATGTCATGACGTCACGTTAGTGTGAGGTTACGTGACCTCCCCGCAAGTAATGTTGACTAGTAATTAGTGATAATAGACACATTGTAGCGACATCTGTGACATTACTTACTAACTACATTTGACGTTTTCTACATCCCACAATCAAAGTTCGGCGCGGCATTAGCATATATACAAAATCCCGACAGCAACCGTCGGGCAGTAGCCTACCTGACACAACACCCGTCTGATCGGACCATCCTGCCTTTTCAATGGAGGATGAGAAACTCAATACCCTGTTTCTCATTCCTCTAAGACATAATTATTATGCAGAATTGTGCTCATGATAACAAACAAATTTTCTAAAGATTTATTTTTATTTACAAAGCGCATGACCCAAATCAGCCCAAAGGCGTGAGCACTGGCGCGTTCCGTACGGTTGAAAAAAAATATAGTATAAGTTAAATAGTTTTGTGTTAAAAAGTTAAGTAATTAAAATAAACTACAGCAGTTTGTCGCAACATAAACAATCAAATTTATTAGCGTCAAAAATGCATATAATAGCAAAGGCAACTATTTAGCAACTAAGTCTTTCCGACCAAACATAGACCACGAATTACAAATAAGTCCGTAGCAACTACCAGATATTTTAGCCCTAAATTAAATTTAATCCTAGATGGCACTCTTAGTCGTAGAAATTCTGCAGCTAACGCTAGACTCTTCTCGGGCCCAATAATACAGCTCTTTTAGAATGAAGAATAAACTGTTTTTTAATACTACAAAATAATTTTAAGAGACCGCACTAATAACCTTCCCGGTTTCTCGAATGAAAAATTACTCATGTAGTAATATTCTGTGCCTCCGAACTATAGTCCGACACAGCGACACGCCACCGGCTTACGCTAAAAATTAGCACAGTGGTTTTGTGCCTTCATGCACGAGCCAATTCATTAATTAAGTTTCAATTGAAGACATCCATCGGTTACTAAGAAGACTTCAATATTTGACGCATATCTACGGATGTCTCTCTTCTCACAATCTACTTCTCGCTGTAGATGGCGTGTCATGACATTAAATAAAATAATGTAAGCCGATATCGTTAGATTAGTCTGACAAGACCCTGCATATCTATCTCTTTTGTTGACTGTACATTCGCTGTTTTGAACAACGTTAGTTATGCGGTATAGGACTATCAAGAACGATATTATTATGTCAGATAAATTTTTCGATCGAAAATCCGGGATTGAATTATTTGCCTAAAATTACTGTTTAAACCACTAAAGCGGAGATGTGCGAAGCTAAATCTTGAGTGATGTGTTTTTCGACTAATATGATTGGTCGGTTTCTGCTCCGCTTCGCTCATCTCCGCTTCAGTGGGAACGCACCTTAATAGTAGGTATAATGCTAATAGCCAATAAGGCTACACAATACCTGAAGGTATGATAAATGGATAGAGGTGAAAATGATAATTAGTACACTTTCAAAATAGACTTTAACGTCTTTGTTTTAAGGTTTATAATTATGGCTACTGGATATGGCTGTATCAGGTTTTTGAAGCCTTAATATAAGGCTGACTTTTGATAGTCAGATAGTTTTTGTTTGAAGAGTAAATATGACAGTTTTGACATATTTTCTATACAAAAGCTGCCAATCCGCCATTTTTATTCCTCTGTTATGAGCTATCTGACGATTAAATAATCGGTCTTGAATGAATTTGATTTTGATGGACATTGAGGTAAAATATTTTTATTTGCAAAGCGATACAATTTACTATGAGATTGAATAGATTGATGTCAATGAGATTGCCATAAACTAAGTACATTAAATTTTGTTTATTTTTTTAAATTATTTTAAAAAATAAACGAAATTTAATGTACTTAGTTGTGTATGTATGTAATGAACTTACAATAAAATCAGATTTAAGCCTGTTATAGAACATAGGCTACTTTTTTCCGTTTATGTGTTACAAAGGAATAATTTTGGACTTGGACTTAATTTTGAAATTACGCAGACGAAGTAACGCGCAGAAGCTATTCTATAACAAAAATTTTAACTAGGTTTTATAAAAACAAACTAAATATATTTTTTGATAATAAATGAACTTATAACAACTTGAAATTAAAAAACCTCAACTGGTTTTTTAAACAAAAATCTAGAATAAAAAAGTATGTTTTAATTGACCCGTAATAATTATGTAAAATGATTAACTAATTACAGATATTGCGCAGATATCGATACTGGAAATTGCATCACATTTATAATTAGTCTTGAACCATAAAATCATTTGCTAATTAAACCAAATGACGAAATAATACGATTTCCTTACAGATGTACAAACACATTTCCTCGATGTCCATCAATATGTTAGTTGACACCATCAATCAATTGACTTACTTTTTATGACCTGTCAAAACACAATTCTCCCATAAATTTTGTATGGTACAGCCATCTGTGACGTCACTTCCGTGCCGAGTCAATTGACTTACTATTTATTAATTTGAAAGCAATTAAAAATCAAATTTTACAGTTACAGATAAACTACTATAACATGGCGCGCCCCTCCATATTACTATTTCAATAATGAGTTATTAATGACGCTGCTAGTCGAGCAACAATGACACGCTGATTTGTTTTTGTTTCGAGAGCCTTCTCAGTACGTACACATGCGTTGTGAGTCTTGTAACTACTTTTACAAATACTTTTAAACGTTTTGAATTGTGGAGGGGCGCGTCAAGTTATCGGTAGTTTATGTCTTATTTTAAATTAATTGGATTTTCAAGGCTAAAAGCAAGAGTTTCCTTACAGAAGTTATGTCTTGGAATGATTGGTCAATGGTATCAACTACCGAATTTATTGTAAACACCAGTTACTGTAAACTTTAGTTTTAATAGTTAATAATTATTATTTCTTATGTTTCTTTATTTTTTTATTATTATTATTGTGAGATTATCAATCATGGCTGTTAGTTATCGTTTTTATTTTGGAAAATTTTGTATTATAAGTACTATAACATATCGAAATTATGAGGGACATTATTTTTCTTTGTATTTATTTTGGTATAATGTTGATGTGTGTATATTGTAAATATGATAGTATTACTTAACGTAACAGAGGTGATTAAGGGAGATCGATGAGAAATAAAGTGGATTTTATATGATTTTTTGACTATTATTAACTTTATAACCGACTACAAAAAATTAAGAAGGATTTTAAATGTTCTCAATTTACTTTTTAGACAGATGCAGAGACAGACATCTACACTAATATTATAAAGAGGAAAAAATTGTATTTTTGATTGTTTGCTTGTTTGTAATGGATAAACACAAAAACTACTGGACCGATTTTGAAAATTCATTCACCATTAGTAAGGTACATTATCATAGGCTATATTTTATTTTATTTTTGCGCGGACGAAGTCCGGACAAAAGCTAGTTAGACATATGCTGCTCATGCGTCAGAAGTTTCATTAAAATCGGTTCATTTATTTCGAAAAATAAGGACTTGAAAGTTTATATGAAATTCCGTTCTTCGGTAACGCTCATACTCCCACAAACAGCATCTGAGCTACTATGCAAATACGGTAATTTTCACACCCAAAAATATTATAACTTAGTTTGATGGTACACGTAGGTAACGGGTATGTGATGTATGTGTCTTTTTAGACTTTTTACCTACTGGCGACCATGGCCGGGGCGGCCACGTTCGCGGCCTGACCGCCTAGTGCGTGCACTGGCACTGGATAAGTCGACTAATCGCTGATCGTGTGGCATCCGCGGCCAATGGTGGCCGCTAAGTGCATAGGGGCTCAAAGCGATTGCTTATAAAATCCAGAACTCACTGACCGCCGCGGCCATAGTCACCACTACGTAGAAAACCTAACACCTGTATTAAGAAATCACCAGAAACTGATTCTGAAAGTTTCAAAATCTAAATCTTTTAAACAACACATCTTATGTAAAGGCTAGACAGACCCGTTTCCCAAGCTTCTCATTACCCAAACTAAAATTCCCAAGTTTATCTCAACCACGCAAACAAATTCAACTAGCAATCATTGCTAATTACAATGACTTATTATAAACATTGTCAGTCTGATAAGAGACGTACATACGTTCAAGTTTGCAAGCCTGGATGATTCAGTGGCTTATCATGGAGTAATAAAGTAGTCATTTACAAGATTCAATTGAGCAAGTCACGAGTTGCGACGCTATTCTATCAAAAATTTTTTTTTCGTGAATTTAGGTGAAGTGAGTTTGTGTTGATTTATCAATGCATCATGTGTAGTGTTCCCGAGGACTATAGGCTTTTAGCTATTTTGTTTAAGGCTATAATTAAGAGGCTTGGCTGTCTAAAAGATGTATAAATATAAATGTATAAAGACTTCAGGCTAGGCCTATTCAAGATTCTTGGTTGGAAGTCCAAAGTCTTGCTAAAGCCTAATACGTCTAATAGGTTTTTTAATGCTAGTCTGACAACAGTAACGCTTAACCCCGGAAGCCTGCCTTTTCAGATGAAAAGGCTGCTAGGATCTAAAGAGACACGCACAATAGCTCATTCAATTGGCCAAACTAAGTGTCTTATTTCTAATCGATACTACACGAACTACAGAGAATATTGCAAAAAGAGAGATAAAATATTAAACACGTGCGTGTACAGCACCTACCTACCCGTATTACACGCACGTGCTCAAAACTTTATCTACACATTTAAGTAATTACAATCTACACAAATAAAAGAAAGAAAAAGCCTAATTTTTTACCTAAATATTGTCACTTATCATGAACAAATAGTATGATAGCCACGACTAAGGCTAGCCGCACACGGTCTACCGGCCGCCACTACAAAACGCTGCCACCGACGACGTAACTATTTTAATGTAGTTGTATTCATTTTATGTAATAATTAATAGGTGGCGAGCATATTGCCATCAAAAGGGCACAAACCCAGACTAGACGAGGCAGCCTCGTTGTTCTAGTGGTCGCAAAGCGCGAGTGCTGAGCATGAGGTTTTGGGTTCGATTCCCAGGTCGGGTAAAGCGCTATTGGGTTTATCCATCATGAATTTTTCCTGTAGTTTTCATACATTCTATATGGACTCGTTACACACGGTTGACGTCGGTGGTCGCCACAACATCGATTCTAGCTTCAGGTGGCCGCGTTTGTGGCGGCGTTTGTAGCTGCCGCGTGTGGCCCGCGTGTGTCCCGTCTGCGGGGCCAGGCTTACATAACAAAGAAATACATTTCCGGATTTTTCTTGTCCTAGAATGACGTCGCTTTAGTTGACACGAAATACTACGCATGACACAAATTGTTACCTAACACTTATTCAAAGTCAAAGTCAAATAATTTATTTTAATTAGACCATTCAGAGGCACTTTTGGACGTCATATACAAGAGAGAGAAAAAAAAACATTAAGTAAGTATATTGAGTTTAGTTGCCCATTCCAAAAGGTAGTTTTGTATGGAGAAGAATAGGCAAGAAATTCCATATACCTATGTATGGAATTTACCTACTCTTTAAATAAAAAATGATTTACAATAAGTAGGTAAAAAGAAGTAGGTTTATTCATTTTCTTATATCTGTGAATGTGAAGACGAAAGCGCAACGGCTCCAAAGTCGCTGCGATTTTACGAACTACAATACCCCCAATGATTGTTTACTGAAGCGGACACTGAACGAAAGGGCAATTACTTAGGTAAATAATACCGAACCTTATATTACAAATAGTCATAGCACTTGTAAATACAAGGTAAGCAACCCTCGCCAGACAATGATCGTCCGTTATCAATGGAACTATGAGGTTAAATTCAGGTTCAACATCTTATACTTTTCCTGTCAATGTCCATCTACTCGCATATACATAAACTAGCACTCTCCTTGCGACTTCGTTCGCGTGATTTTTATAACATACATAACATTACGCCTGTAATCCCCGAAGGGTTAGGCAGAGGTGTACCCATTCGTACACCCACATTTCGCCAGTTATGTTTTTTTTTAGTCCCATGTAATAGGGGGCGAGCCTATTGCCATCAACCGGGCACAAATCCAGACTCCGACGCTGCTACTGAGAAATTCCTGATGGAAAAACCCAATAACACTTTGTCCGACCTGGGAATCGAACCCAAGACCTCATGCACAGCAGTCGCGCTTGCGACCACTAGACCAACGAGGCAGTTTAGTGTTTTTATTACGTATCCCTATTTTTTATAATAAAATGTAAGGATGTGGGGGTGTGTGTTTATGTGTATGTAAGGATCGTAGCAGGTGGCGTTCTGTAGTTTCTGCCTACCCCCATGGGAAAAAGGTGTGAGTTTATGTATGTAAAATGTAACCTGTATCACTCTGCACTGCACGGAACAATAACCTACTAGTATTTGTTCCGGGTCTGGCTGTGTATAGGTGAGTTTAAATGTTTGAAAAACGCACAAACGATACAGGAGAATTTCCTAGTGTAGGAAAACGTATAAAGAAATGAAACCATCGGAAAGACATTAAATATTTTTATATATCAGTATTGAACTTTTTAAACACCACAACATCTTATTTCACATAAAGCCGACCCCAACATACCTATTTTGAGAAAAAGCTGAGACTTGACAAGCGTCAGCAATGAGGAGCTTGCGCTGGTATGGATTTACGAAATATAATAGTTAGGTAACCATAATGTGTGTATCTATTCAGGGATTTTTCGATGAAATTCAGATTAAAATTCTCAACAATTTTATAATATGTAGTACGAAGTATAAAGTATAAAGTTTGTATGGTGTGTCAAGTCTCATCGTTCGTGGCGCGTATTGTACACACTGATACTGATATTGGTGAAGGAAAACAACATCGTTAGGAAACCTGGACTTGTAATCAATAAAGTCTGGAATCGCCAATCCGCCTTGAGCAAGCGTGGTGATCAATGCTCATGCCTTCTCTGTATGAGAAGAGGCCTTTGCCCTGTAGTGGAACAGTAATAGGCTGGTATTATTTATTTAAGCAACAAACAATGACCCATTTACTTTATCATAATAAAACAATTTCTCTCTTCAGTTACTATGTTAAGGATCTTCACATCAATGTGAGTAACCTTTTCAGTGCTCATATAGTTGTTTTTGATGTTTATTTAGAAAAAAACAACTGTTTATCTGTAAGTTCAGTTCGGTGTCAAACAGAGGTGAAGTAAGCAATGAACTTAGAAACACATTTATGTTGTTTTTACCTTGAAACAACTGTTATCTACCTATTAATTTTATTCTAAAATATAGGATAAATAGCGGGATAAATAATCAAATAGAATTTTACGGTTTAACAACGGTTTATACCTACAAAGTGTTTAGAAACCTGTTCAAAATATTATCCGTTATATTTTTGCTATAATATAGCGTTTTTTCTTATATGTAAGGTCTATGAGAAGTGCTGAGTCCAAACTCTTTGATAATACGAAAAAAGGATGTAAGTTCAAATTAATATTTTATTATTTACTTTTAGTTAACCGTCTCTTCCAATTACCTACGAGACGCGAACTAGATAAACTGATTGAACGAATGAATGATTATCGACTATTTCGTACCTGTGCTGTGCCCACGCTATGCTGACGCTGCTACGGTAAGCTTACGCTGTTTATGACTCTGCTACGTTGCTCCGACGCTGCTGCTACGGAAGACTTATACTGCCTACGACGCGTCTACGCTATACCGACACTGCTGCTACGGAAGACTTTCGCTGCCTACGATGCGGCTACGCTCTTCTGACACTTCTGCTACGGAAGACTTAAACTGCCTACGACGTGGCTGCGCTATGCCGACGTTTTTGCTACGGCAAGCTTCGCTGTCTACGACGCGGCTACGCTCTTCTGACGCTGCTGCTACGGAAGATCTAAGCTGCCTACGACGTGGCTACGCTGTTTCGACGCTGCTGCTACGGAAGATCTAAGCTGCCTACGACGTGGCTACGCTGTTCCGACGCTGTTGCTACAGAAGACCTAAGCTGCCTACGACATGGCTACGCTGTGCCGACGCTACTGCTATGGTATGACTACTGTTGAATGCTGTAAAACTTTTTAGAAAGTAAGTTTAAATACTAAAATTATATAAATTGTATCTATTAAAATTCAACAGATGAGTTTAATTATTTCCTAAAAAGGACTTTATGTGCCCTTTCATTAAAATAAACAAGCATAGTCGCGTGAAAAATAGCACTAGAAAATACACATTATTAGGTAAATAACCTTCTCGCTAAAAACATAAAACTGGTATAAAAATGAGAACAAATTCGGGTTGTGGACCTTTCGCAAGCTGCTATACGTACCTACTAGAGATTATGAACGAATTCTAGAGGGCATCGTCCTCTCCCCGGATAATTTATAAATAATTCATAAGTAACTAGATTGTGTTGCTAATGAGTTTGTAGTCACGTGAATTTGAGAGTAATATGTAGGTATATGAACAATATGGTCAGTAAGATCAGCTGTAGCTTGCGTCATGCGTGGCAGTTTTAATTGTTAATTAAATAAAAAAAAAAAATTGTGTTACTTTTGATGACTACTTTTTGTGTCGTTACTCGTGCATTATTACTACAATAGCCCCTTTTCTCAAGTATATGATACATTTTGCAAAAAAAAAAACCTTTCTTTATGACAAGCTAAAAAAAGGTGATGGCTTGCGGGCGGCACGCTAGCAGCAGCAGCAGACTTTGGCTCGAAAAATCCAACTGTTCTGCTAGAACAGTTGGATTTTTCGAGCCAAAGTCTGCCCGGCCGTTGCCGTGTTAGAGCGATGCTGTTATAATGGGCGATGACTGGGTACCTACCACCGTGTAATTTATAATTAACTAGGTTTCACGTTACTACCCCGCCTCCCGTGGGTCGTAGCGTCATGAAAGGATTTGTTTAAATGGGACCAGTAGTTTCTGAGATCGATTCATCGTATATTACAAACTCTTCAGCTTTATAATATTAGTAAAACATGTGTTTTCTTGCAAATAAACAAAAATGAATTAAATAAACCGAAACCTAGAAACCATAAATGTTTAAAAAAGTATTCTATAATTTTATAATTTACGAGTAGTATTCCTTACATTATAGTGCCATGTCATAGAATATACGTACGATTAGACATGACAGTTCATTTATTCGCTTTTCACTCACACCAAATGTGAAAAATAGAGAGGCAAATAGGTGCCTAAGATTTTAAGAATGCATGTCATACAAATAGATTAATAGTCTTGTTTTAAATAATTTACTATTAAATTCGTCATAGATTAACGTAATCGTAAACCTTCCACAATATTGTTTAATTACCTTCTTATTAAAGCTAGTCAGATAGTAGTTTTATATTTAGTTAATTAACTGCTATTCTACGTAGTAATCGTAGGTATGTACATCCGAACAAACTATTTGGTAAACAGGCACTTGTAACTTGCAACTAACCTTTAAATAATGTTGTTAATGCATTTGTGTTTTTTTTTTAAACTCTCGTAAGTATACTGTAAGGCGACGAAGTTATAACACCAGTTTATTACTGTCTCACTGCAGCGCAAAAGTCTCTTCTTCTACAGAGAAAGCACGGGCATTGATTACCACGCTAGCCCTTAGGCTGAAATCGCCGTTCTGCCTTAGCAGAAGGGCGATTTCAAAGAGAGATAATTAAAACTCCAAGTTTGCTAACGATGTTTTTCTTCACCGATGTCAATGATGTGTAAGATTTTAGAAAAGGCGTATGAAGAAGTTATTGTTATCGAACTCGCAACGTGATGAATGAGACGCAGACGCCTTAACCATACACAACATAGTTATTATTAAGCATACAATCATTATGATAACCTATAGGCAGTGTAGAATAATGCTTAACAACTTCTATCTACGCAGAAAGACAAACATTTTTACCTGCCAAATACCAAATTTTTTGTTCAAGTGTACACACAAGTGTCGATCACACATTCATCACGTGTGTAACTGACCGCTGACACCAAGATAAAGTAGGTTGTTAACATTTTTAATGAGATACCCCATTTTTTTTATTTATTTACTGAGATATATTTCGAATATAATTGGATGCTGGCGCCTAAGTGTCAATACCAATGGGCATTATTGATTTGCTTAATCATTTAAGTGTATGATTGGGGCTATCATGGTTTGTTTGTGTGTATTGTCGTTTGATCTCAGGGTTTCACATCACGCCTGTAATCCCCGATAGGTTAGGCAGAGATGATACCTACCTAAGCCCCCATTTCGCCAGTTATTTTTAAGTCACACGTACAAGGGGGCGAGCTTATTACCATCAACAGGACACACATCCAAACTGACAATTTCTAAAGGAAAAACTCAACAACACATTGCCCGACCTGGGAATCGAACCCAACACCTCAGCTCAGCAGTTGTGCTTTGTTACCACTAGAACAACGAGGCAGCAACTAGTACTGTTATTAGTATACTTAATTATTGCATGTTTAATAAGATTTTTTGAAAATATGACTTCCATGACCATGTAAATACGGAAATTGCGTATCTTTTTATTATCTAAAATGTTGCACAATGAAATGCAATATTTTTTTTTTTACACGAGTTAAAATTTATGAATGTACAAATTACATAAAATTCTGTTTGTATATTTAAACAAGCACGCATGCTGTAAATGTTGTAAAAAATTATGTTTAATTAATTTAGTAATATTATGATTATGCGATAAAACAGTGACATACATTTTTGCTTTCGTTTTTACAGTAATTAAACATTTTCACACATTCATATGACATCTGTCGAGTTTTAATAGATTAGGTATCATCACACACATGTAGGAGACGCACTTTTTCTTTCGTAAACGTCGCATTTTAAATCCATACTAAAATTATAAATGCGAAAGTAACACGGTTTGTCTGTCTGTTACGCTTTCACGAATAAACCAGCCAATTTTGATGAAATTTGGCACAGAGTAAGTTTAAATCCCAATGAAGGACAGGTAAATTTTTTACGAGAATGCAAAACAGAATAGGCCGACCCGCCCAAGTGACCCGCGACCCTTGAAAAGAGTGAAAAATTTAATAAACCGATTTTAATAAAACTTCCTGCGCATAAGCAAGATACATCGGTCTAAAAAGTCATCAAAGAACTTGAAAGTTTTTAGGAAACGAAGTACGGCGTTAACACTCTTAAAGTTGGTACCTACCGCTGCCCACCCATCTAGCAAAATAAATAATATTTAACTAATACGTCGAATTGAACACTGCTATAAAGCTGTTGACTGCTACATAACTATTAAAAAACCTTTACATGTCTGTTAGTTGTATAATTTAAATACTAATATACAACTTTTTACTAGTTGAACATAGACGTCTGCAATACTAGAGGCCTCACAGATGGATTGCGAACCCAGGAAGAAAGTTAAAATGGCTCTAGCGCCTTTCATTAACACCAATAAGCCAGTATCGTCCAGACAGTATCGTTGTGACATAGCTCAGTGTTACCAGTATCGCTCGCACACGCCAACCTTATCTGTTCGATGCTTTGCCCGCGGTTATCTGCCCCTAATTAAATCACTATATCGGTAGCTGCTTACAAATTGTGCGTTTCTCATGTTAATAATAACTTAATACGTATTATAATTCCGCTTTATATGAATGTCTCGTGTGGTCTAAAAAAATAGGGATGTCAGAGTGGGGGCTAACATTAAAAAAAAACGCACTCATTTATAAATCAATATCGAATTCATAATACGATATCCCTTCAAACGATGGCCTTTCCCAGGTTGCTGTATAAAAGGTTTTGTCTTCCGAATCTCGTATACTGTCCAGTTAGAAATGTTCTATTTAGTTATGTTTATCTTTTAATGAATTACTAAATCATTCCCACTTAAACCAATAAGTATGGAGTATTACTAAAGGGGGCCTTTATCCAAAATTATGTTCTTGGAATCATCTATCATACTTCGGTATGTTTACAGTGCCCAAATTTCCGCGATTGCATGCTCACGCGCACAAGTCGTGATTTGCACGACGTATACCGTGAGGTCGCGAGGCGTAACCCGCATAACCGATGGTTTGTTTAATGCGACACTTTTATGATATCTTATAGATAGTAGAAACCCACAAATCATTTAGTATACTACTTACTATGGTTTGCCAAGGTATTACTAACGGCTACACCAATGAAATTTACAATGTTACAAAATGACAATGTGTAAGTACTTCCTCTTTGTCTTGCCGATGTATTTCCTGTAGTTATCACACAATTTGTATGACCTAAACTTTATTGTACCCTGCGGTCGCCACAACGCAGGCATTTATGGCCGCATTCGTCGCTGGTTACTTTGGATGCTAGCTATAAAATCCAATCAAACTCAAGTTTGACAACCTGTATAAAACCAGATGTAATTATGTATAATTATATCCCTCACCAAATGGATTGCGGAGGTCAAATGGCAGTATTTTTTTTTCAGTGTACAGCTGATAGGTAGGGATCCGCTTACATTGAAGTATGTAGATAGGAAGTTGACCCCCAAACCATTTAAAACATAATGGCTAAAATAGTAGATTTTACATAAATACCTACCCGGATTCTAAAAGTAACATTATCTTTTTTGTCAAATCTACTGCTTGCTGTAGTGTTTGATTTGCCAAAAAAACATTGAGCAATTCCATTGGCAATATCATTTCACAGCAAGTTAAATTGGATAGGTATTCAAAAATCGTGGCACAGCTATCTTCTCTTGTAGAGAAGGCACGAACATTAATCACCACACTTCCTCAAGGTGGATTGGCGATTTCTGTTAATTATTTTGAGTTCAGTTTTCCGGTGGTACCGATGTCAGTAATATTCATGATAAACTTAGAAATTCACCTACCTGGTACCTAAACCACAATATCATGCATGAGAGGCGGGCGTCTTAACCACTGGACCATCATGACATGTGATGGTTCTACGTCTATTCATAATTAACAGACAACTTTTCCTCTTTTAATTGCCGACACGGCAAGCCCAAATGAATGATTTAAAAATTGTAACAATAACATTATCTATAGTTACCACGTGTGTGCCACGCGTGAAATCTTAGGTATTGTTTTATATTTATATTAATTATAATTATTTGGCAAGGGGTTATCACGTATCATGTAGTGATCCCAGGGAGGGACACCCGATAAAGGCAAGGCCTTACGTCTAATTACAGACAGTTTCTGCTAAATGTTAATCTGTTGAAGGTTCTGGAATAGTACCATGATTATGAACCACTAGGAAGTATAAAATACATTCATCATTTTAAGATTTCCTGTTAGAAAACTCAATGAATTGTATTGGCATATTTGAGCCGCAAGGATTATAAATAATATGCCTTCGGAAGATATTTTTGATAGCCTGCCGAAATTCGTATCGGGTGCGCAAAGATGCATTGAAGGTGGGATACGATTGTAACGGATTGTTTTTATTTTATTGTTGAATTTTATCATAAGTATATTTTATGATTATAGTTTATTTTGTGTGTAGGTATAGCATCGTCTTGGAGTAATCTGTAAGATGTTGTACTTATTAGTATGAATAAATAAATAAATAAATATTTATGTCCGTTACATTTAAGTCTACGTGAGTAAAGCCGAAGGCACAGTTAGTTAAATATAATAAAAATAATACCCGTTTTCATCAGCACTGCAGCATGCTTAACTTTAGGCGAGAATGAAATTACAATGTTTGAGATAAAATAAATATTATTGTATTTTGTATTTAATACCAACAGTACCTACGTCTTTTTTAGGCATTTAGGTAGTAAAATGTATACTAATTAGTCGCCGAGTATACCTACCTATAATTAAAACAAGATAGTAGGTAGTATAGCAATCTTATATAACTTAATATTGTATATTCAGTTATATAAGATTGTTATATTAAAGAACAAGCATATTGCATAATGCTTTATTATTGTTTACCTCTCGCTCACATTATTCACGCGCCAAAAAGAAAAATGGCGGCGTCATGTCTACCGCCATTTTATTTGTCAGTCTATGGTAAACTCTGTATTGATGCAACGAATTAAATTTGTTTTATCCATGATGATATCCATGATAATTAATTTGCAAAATTAAATAGTTGTCATTTAATTAAATGCGAAACTTTGTGAGGATGGATGTATGTTTGTTACTCATTCACGCCCGAATGGCTGAAGGGATCTGATCCCCCTTTTTTTGAGGTGGTAAAAATCATTAAATGAGGGTGGGGCGGAAGGGACTGTCAGACTTTTACTGACTAAAAACCACCCTGTTCCTTTTGTTACCCTTTACGTTCCGGGGCCACGGTATCCTGTTAAGATGTCCCGCAACCACGGTCCTTCCACCCCTACAAATTGAAAAAGCCACATTGGTAGTTAGGTACTTGCCCGGATTCGAACGTACAACCTCATGCATGTGAGGCGGGTGACTCAACCACTGGGCTATTACGACGTTCTTTTTGTATTTAGTATTATATGGTGGCATGGAACCCTTCGCATGAAAGCAAGATCAGGAAAGCATGTACACCACGGTTTAGGTCGTTACATGAGCGTGCCGAGGGCGTTGCCAGACGAGCTACCGTGACCTTTCACACGACCCGGCGCCGTACGCGGCGATAGTACGTTGATTACTAACGTTTATTGTGGTTGATAGCGTGATTCCGGCTTAATATAGGCCACCTTCTTCTTGGTTTCGTAAGATGGCTTCATGTAACCCTTCTTCCATGTGATATAGGGTGCATTTTTGTAAGACGGGGAACCCGAAGCAAAAATAGCTCGACTCTATTGAGTTAAAGTATTTTTTTTGGATTTTAACGCCATCTATCGTCAAAAAACAGAACTTAAAAATTACTTTTTACGCGGCAAAGCGGAAAGAAACTGTTAGAAATGAATTAACTGTCAAATGGCACGTTCTACATGCATGTGTCTCGTGTTAATTTTTAATTTAATCAATTTGCGCAGGTGCGAATTTTTGCCATGAATTTGTAATGTCAATTTGATACAAGAGTTACAATGTGTGATCTTTTAATTTGATGTGGACAGAAACCTTTTAAATAACAGGTGTAATAAGACGCTTAAAGTTACATTTTGTTCTTATCATTACGATCATTTTTTGTATGAGGTCTTGGGTTTGATTCCCAGGTCGGGCAAAGTGTTATTTGCTTTTTCCATCAGAAATTTCTCAATAGCAGTCTGGATTTGTGTCCGGTTGACGGCAGTAGACTCGCCCCTATTATTATATGGGACTTAAACATAACTGGCGAAATGTCGGTGTACTAAATGGGTATTCCCTTCGGTGATTACAGGCCTGATGTTATGTTATGTTATTTAGGTATGTAAACACTGACCTCGCAGGAAGAATGTTAACAATATCCGTTACTTATAAAATAATTTGCAGGTGACATATGATGAAATTTTTATCGCAAAATAACTAGTATAATGCTGTAATACAAGGGTCAATTGTCATGAAGTGGAAAAAAAAGTATGCCAAATACCAGTACCTATTGAAAAAAATCCGGCTCGCGCAGTGATCTGATAGCATTGCATCATTCCAATAGCATTCAGTTGATATGGATTAGGTAATGGCGGAATTTTAAGCAAATATTGCATGAATATTTGTTATTATGGAGACCTTTGACCAAAAATTGTGTCTTTATTAAAGTAAACTGCCGTAATTATTACTGTGGGGGTCTGAGGTTAAATTGCAAGTTCAGTCACTGGATTGCACTGACTTGTAGAGTGACCTTTCATAATTTCAAGACAACTTAAAGAAGGCTAGTTAAATTTAATTATGTTTTCATCACACACATATGCGTTTTTGTATACATTTTGTCTTTTACCTTTACCTTCTTATTATTATTAACATAACATAACATCACGCCTGTAATCCCCGAAGGGTTAGGCAGAGGTGTACCCATCAGTACACCCACATTTCGCCAGTTATGTTTTTAGTCCCATGTAATAGGGGGCGAGCCTATAGCCATCAACCGGGCACAAATCCAGACTCCGAGGCAGCTACTGAGAAATTCCTGATGGAAAAACCCAATAACACTTTGCCCGACCTGGGAATCGGACCCAAGACCTCATGCACAGCAGTCGCGCTTGCGACCACTAGACCAACGAGGCAGTCGGTATTATTATTATTTTATTAATATGTGGACAATGCATGGGTAACATGTTTATAATTTTAGAATAAGGATTTATTATGTAACTTAGCATGTAACTGTTTTTTGTCCCTAATGAATAAATAAAATAAAAATAAAAACTTGATCCCGACAATTCAGACCGGATAATTCGATCTCAGGGCAACCTGACCCTGACAACTTAGACCGGATTCGATTCCGTCATCTTAGAATGGACTATTCGACCCTTGGACAACTTGACCGCGACAGCTTTGACCGGACTACTAGACTTCGACAACTCGAAAGACCTTCGCCATAAATTTTTCATAAGGTTTTGTGCCGATTCCTAAAAATCTAATAAGCTTGTAGGAGATGTTGATTAATATCTCATGTAATATTTACATTTGGATCTGGTTCCTTTATTGCGAAAGACAAAAAAAAAAAAAAAACTACAGTTTGTACCTAATATCAAAAGACAGCTTTTTATTATAGGTATGAAGGCTTCACAAAGCACTTATACCAAACAATCTATGTTTAAAATTTTCTCAGACTGTCTGTCTGTTTGTTTTGGCTTACCTCCTAAACGGCTGGACCGATTTTGACAGGACGTTTACTGGCAAATAGCTGATGTTATAAGGAGCTACTTAGACTAATTTTAACATAACATCACGCCTGTAATCCCCGAAGGGTTAGGCAGACGTGTACCCATTAGTGCACCCAAATTTCGCCAGTAATGTTTTTAGTCCCATGTAATAGGGGGCGAGCCTATTCCCATCAACCGGGCACTAATCCAGACTCCGAGGCTGCTAATGAGAAATTCCTGTTGGAAAAACCCAATAACACTTTGCCCGACCTGGGAATCGAACGAACGAGGCAGTCAGACTAATTTTGTATCTTCAAAATATATTTATTCGGTGGCTAATTGATCTCGGGGCAAGTTGTGGTGGATTTTACTGGCTTAATAGATAGGTACAACTAAAAACAGCCCAGTGGAGACTAGATTCATCTTGAACGTCAATTCGTTAGTAGAATTCACCTTCAGATCATTGAACTGACTAGTAATCAAGTCCCGGACCTCATCAATATTCCATCCATTTAGAATTTGGTACAGTTATTGCAGATGCAAAATGTGATAATTTACATAATCTAACGGCTCGGTTTTTTATTATGTTGTCTGTGATAATCTTATATCTTAAAAAGCGGGGTCTCGAACCGCGAAATGCATTTAATTTTAAGACATAACATAACGCTTGTAATCCCCGACGGGTTACGTAAAGGTGTATTCATTAGTACTCCCACATTTCGCCAGTTATGTTTAAGTTCCTTGTAATAGGGGGCGAAAGAAAGGAAATAAAGAAAAAACGTTTATTGACACAGACTATTTGTGCACACAAAAATAATAATAAAAAGGCAATAAAAAGAATAGAAAGTAAGAAATTGTGTGCCCCACAGCTGCGCCAAACACTACGCTATTAATTATTAAGTTGATTTTTGTTAATTAAAAAATACATTTTGACATGATATACAAATATCTAATTAAAAAACAGTTGGTCTAAATTTGGATAGAACTATGATTTTTGCTTGGCCCAAACGAAAAGTTCGCTGTCGGTCAGCACTGACCGCGTTGGCGTTCAACGTGTTAACATAGTACCTAAGTATGGAGTTTCTTGCCCATTCTTCTCCTGATTTTCCAAAATTCACCCTCTAAGGGTATGAAACAGAGGACCGACATGGACGAAGCCGCGGATAGAAGCTAGTATAATATGCGCCAAATCACGAGTAAGAAGAATGTAGTCACACGTAACCTTTACCGATATTTGGTCGTCTAATTAGCGTTATATAACGGTAATATTAGCTAGAATAGTTTAATTATCTCTCGATTCCGGGACACCTCTATCGCAGAGGTTACAAACTACGAAATTCCTACAGATATTGTGTTATAAATTGTAACTTATAGGGATCGTTGTGTAATGTTATATGGTACTTTTATAAAAAAAATGTTCCTCTGGGATTTTTTTTCTGTATCGTGGGTGTGTTTACAAACATATAAACTCATATACACAAACAGGCAGTCCCGGAAAAACTATCTATGGGTCATATAAGTATTGGTTCCTTGTCGAAATTGAGACCCCGACACGCAGCACCACCGCACCGTGCCGTCAAAGACGAAATATACTTACCTGTGTTGTGCATACATTTCTGCATTATATTTTCTATCTCATGTGAGATTACCCGCCGTGACAAAAATTAGGTCGGGAGATTATTATTATTTATTAATAAGAATGTCGTGAAGGCCCAGTGGTTAAGATGTATGAAGCTTGAATCCTGGGCAAGTACCAATGTGATTTTAATAGTTAAATAATACTTGAAGAGTTTAACTTGATTATTAAAAATGAAACTTAGTCATAAATATTTTTGAATCAAGTAAACAAATTTAAAATAAAGCAGAAGAGATTTTTTGTTTGTTTAAATGCGCTAATCTCTGAAATTACCAGTCAGTTTCGCAAAAATATTTTTAGATATGATCGCCAAATTCATGAGGAATAGTATAGGAAATAAACCATCACGCCACGACATACTGGAGCGGAGCAGTTTCCAAAAACGTAACTTAATGCGGGTGAAAAAATTAAGCAGTAACGGTACTTATACGCTTATTTGGCTCGAAACAAACTTAAACTTAAAGACATCAATTCGGACTATTCGCTCTGTAAATCGAGTTTCGATCGTTGTGCTCGTAACTTTTTTGACAAAATAATGTCAAGATTATTGTAAGTAGAAACATTTCGTTTTGGCTGTAGACAAATATAGTTATTTTTGAAATGTTATTTTTGTACTAAGCAATTTACACACTACATCGCTCCAATTTTTTGGCACATAAAAATATGGATTAAAAATCCGAATGGTGAAAAAAAATATTTTTTCAATTTTTGCCCTTACCTAGGCTACTCTAGTTCTTAACCCACGAAATAAAATCGCAGGTACACGCTAATTATTATAAAAATAAAGTGCCATCTTAAGAACCGGTTAAGCTACAAATCCGTTGGGGGCATTATCCTCTGGCACATAAGTAATACGATGACGTAGTAAAACTAAACAATTATAATATACCAGTTTAATTCACTGACAGACAAGATAACAGTTATCTCCTTAATTATTAGTTAGGTATTTTAAAATGTAAGTCAACTACATTTTTTTTAAAATCGTGATTGTGTGTTTTGGCACGCGTCGTGTGCATGTTTGAGATGATTCGGTGCTATTGTACTAGTGAAGTAGTGACTTGCATTTCTGTTTTGCTTGGAGGAAACACAAAACAGAATACAATCATTAGATTGAACATAACATCACGCCTGTAATCCCCGAAGGGTTAGGCAGAGGTGTACCCATTAGTACACCCACATTTCGCCAGTTATTTTTTTAGACCCATGTAATAGGGGGCGAGCCTATTGCCATCAACCGGGCACAAATCCAGACTCCGAGGCTGCTACTGAGAAATTCCTGATGGAAAAACCCAATAACACTTTGCCCGACCTGGGAATCGAACCCAAGATCTCATGCACAGCAGTCGCGCTTGCGACCACTAGACCAACGAGGCAGTCGAATTCAATCGATCATTAGATTGATTGATTGTATTCTAAACAGCTGGTTTATTCTGTTGTCAAAATAGCATCAAGTGGAATGACAGGTCACCTCAAGCTGATTTCACCAAGTTTTGAGTTTGGTATATAAAATTTAGGTTTTTTCAAATTTAGGTAAACAAACACATTAAGGTTTAAAACCTTAATGTGTTTGTTATATCAATAAATGCACGAACTTCTAGTCATCAAGTTCACTCCTATTAGCGTGACATTCTAAAGTTGAATGAACTGAAATAATATGTATTTACTAAGTTATTGACTTGAAAAACATACAGTAGGTACACTTAACAGATGTAAAAAAAAAATGCCATCATTGCCATCATCTTTAGGGTTCCTTAACTGAAGGGACCCTATAACTAAGCCTTCACTGTCCATCCTTCTATCCGTCCGTCTGACTGCCAACGGGCTGTATCTCATAAACCATAATAGGTAGACACTCGAAGTTTATACGCATTTTTTAAACATCCCGTATACTATACTCAAATACTAACTAGCCAGTGCATTTTCCTACCATATTTAAATTACCTAAATAAATACTATATTAAAGCAATCATATCTATTATTGATTTAGGCTCTTAAATGTTTTGGTTGTCCAAGGTGTAATGAACTTACACGACTCATTTAGGTACCTATACGTATAAAATACTTTGTACCAATGTGACTTTTTAATTCATTATATTATTCCTAGTTTATCTTGGACATCACTGACATCGGTGAAGGAAAACATCGTGAGGAAACATGGACTTGTAAATAATATAAGTCTGAAATCGCCAATTCGCCTTGAGCAAGCATGGTGATCAATGCTCGAGCCTTCTCTGTATGAAAAGAGGCCTTTGCCCAACAATCAATCTGCCTAGCCTGTTCCCATCTATGTTGGGGTCAGCTTCCAGTCCAACCGGATGCAGCTGAATACCAGTGTTTACTTGGAGCGACTGCCTATCTGACCTCCACAACCCAGTAACCGGGTAATACGAAACCCCTGTAAGACTGGTTGTCCGACTTTCGGGCTTCTGACGACCCGTAGCGACTGTCGAAGATGTTGTATGACAGCTGGGACCAACGGCTTAGGATGCTTTCCGAGGCACGAAGGAGACCTCGTGTGTAAAGATGGTCACCCATCCACGGATCAACCCCGGCAAGCATAGCTTAACCTAATGGATCGATCCGATCGGCTGTTATTATATAGCCACAAGCTCCTCCAGGCCTCCTCGAAGCCTTTGCCCAGTGGAACAAAAATAGGCTGGTATTATTATTTAAGCATCTTTCTAGATTAGATAACGTTAATTGGCAGCACGTTTTAGTAGTAATTAAAGTAGGTTATTAATAAAAAAAAACACGCCGCGTACCTAATAATTCGTTGACCCATATAAGCGGAATAAGAATTATATTATCTATGGTAAACATATCACGTAAAATACCTTTCGATTTCATCATCCTAGTCTTAGCCTAAGTATGTTAGGGTCGGTCAACAGTCTAAGGCCTGGTTCGCACTTAGGTCTTGTTGATCACATTACTAAGCTGCCTGACCTAATATGAACATCTAGTCAATGCGGTCACTGTCCAGTTCGTCACAAAGCAGTTGTGAGTTGGCTTTTGTATACAATGGATGACGACGACGTTCCGATTGTTATGTGGTATTTAATTAGAAGACAGAAGAAAAGAAAACTGTAAAACTAATCTGGCCAAATGGGGCTTTCTTCACCCATTCCAAACGGAGTGCCAGTGTGGAGCACCATCACAGGACATGCGTCACCTCCTCAGTTGTCCGTCGTGCACTACCACCTGCACCATCTAAGACCTTAATGAGGCCAATGACAGAGCTGCACAGGTTGCTCAATATTGGTCGGACAAAATTTGAGTCATTCTTCACGAGAAGAAGAAGAAGAAGAAAAGAAACGAATTTAAACCATAAACTCAAGCCTTTTTCCCATGGGGGTAGGCAGAAACCACAGAACGCCTCTAGCTATCCTTACGTTCTCCTTTCGCCTCGTGAGCTAAAGTTCTTAAATTATTTTAGAATGTCTATTCATTCCTTTGATGGAGGACGGGCGGGGCGACTCCATCGCTAAGAGCCGACAAACGTGAAGGGCCCTATACAGTATGCCATTATATCCGACCCGACAGGACTTGTGGCTGAACGCCCGGCAAATGTGTCAATTTTATCTGGTCGCCCTAATGTTACCAGCGCTGAAAAATATGTGCTAATATGCATTTAACATCTTTGTCGTTCCGGTAAAATTGTCGAACGATGCCTAACAAGTTGCTGAATATAATTAGAAACATCACGCTTAAATACTCGATGGGTTGAGCCTGACAGTTGTATTTATAGTGCATGGACTTTCTTTACTTACGACAAAATTAGGTTTTTTTTCTACACAGTGCATGTCAAAATTACACTCATTTTATAAAGTAATGCTAAACATTTTGGATTTCTATGGTTTAACGAAATTATTACTCATAAAGAACAATACATAGTTCACTTAATAATGAGTTTAGATAAAATAACATACTTACAATGTAATATTTAGAGATCGAGCAATTCTAGACCGGGATGGTTGGCGCTCTTTGGGGGAGGCCTACGTTCAGCAGCTTGGACGGCCAGGCTGATATGATGATGATGAGCAATTCTAGTAAATAATATCATAAATTGTACTTTTTCAACTTCATTTTAAACACTGCAAGCCCTTTGCAATTCTTAATATTGTTCGGTATATTATTAAATAATTGTGACCCTTCATATGTTATAGTTTTCTTGCCGTACTAGGTATAACGCACGAAAATATTTCACTAACCTCTAGGAATGTGTAGCCGTGAGTATGGGCAGCGCTAGCATGATCATGCCGGTGCCGGACCACACGTACTTCATGCAGAACTGCTCCAGCATCACGTACCACAGCTTCTTGTTGAACACCGACGTCATCTGCGCCACCAGCTCCTTGTACGCCGCCTGCAGCTGGCCGAGCTCCACCTGGAATATGAAGGAGGGAATTTATACTGAGAGATTACTATACATATAACCTATGCTTCCATAATTCAACTAGCCATAGAAATACTTTTTTAATCTCTACATTTTATTAACACAATCAGTTCAATGGGGGTGTAAATAGACTTCAACCCCGGACGCCGTTACTCCGGAACTGTCGCTCGATAAGTATCTCTACTGAGAGTCGATAGAGTTCCGGTAGAGTCTGGTTTAGGTCGCGTACTATATAGATTGATACTGCTTGACCTCCTTACCCGGATGAAGATCAGGTTATGAGAGGAAGCGAGACGGTGATTGAAGAACCTGGTGTTTGGGAGACAGATGGATTAAAGAAAATACCAGTATATTATTTATTTATTTAAACTTTATGCAACAAAAATAGTACAAAGGCGGACTTAATGCCTTAGGCATTCTCTACCAGTCAACCAAAGGTGGTGAAGAGATAACATGTCAGGTGCATAAAATAGTACAGGAGTCAAAAAACCATCGTTGAAAAATCATCGAAAACAATTATTTAAATAAATTTAAACGTACACAAGTATTAAATAACCAAATAAATGGATAAATTCCCACTGCTGGGCAAAGGCCTCTTCTCATACTAAGAAACCACGACGAAACCACCACGCTTGATTGAGGTATGTTGGCGGTCTCTTCTTCACCGATAAAAACTAGATTCAAGTCAATTATTTTTTCTTGTATATGACGTTCAAAAGTGCCTTAAATATAATGGCCTAATTGATATAAACGATTTGACTTTGACTCTGGCTTTGGAGTAAGTTCGAAGTGAGCCGTCAATCCCTAGCGTAGTAGGATGACAGGTCACCTCATGTTCACTTCATCTAAAACTCTAAGGGATATGTTTACTGAATAGACCAGCTGATTTCAATTATAAAAGGAAAGAAGTTGACAATAATAAAATAATAAAAAATTAAGTATTTTTTGTAGTTCGAACTACAAACAAAATCATCATCTGCCTAGCCTTTTCCTAACTATGTTGGGGTCGGCTTCCAGTCTAACCGGATGCAGCTGAATACCAGTATTTTACATGGAGCGACTGCCTATCTGACCTCCACAACCCAGTAACTGGGTAATATGATACCCCTAGGTAAGACTGGTTGTCAGACTTTCAGGCTTCTGACGACCCGTAACGACTGTCAAAGATCCACATATGACAGCCGGGACCAACGGCTTAACGTGCTTTCCGAGGCACAGAGGAGTCTCGGTGTGTAAAGATGGTCACCCATCCACGGAACAACCCCGGCAAGCGTAGCTTAACCTGACGGATCGACCCATGCGGCTGTTATTACTTAGCCACGAGCTCCTCAAACTACAAACAAAAGCTAGTTAACAATGAGATCATTACACTTCAAAACATTACACGAGATAAACGCTCTCGCCCATAGCAGATACCGCAGCACTGCATCTCCAACGAGCCGAGACTTTGGCCCCAGGACATTACTAGACAGAGACAGCGACACAAACAACAAAACATCGACACTAAATCTTCACACAGTCGTAAACTAAAGGAAAACACAACAATTCCCTGTGAAACTGTTGATTTATTATACCTAGGAGTATCACGCAAGTCCATTGTCCACGCCGCGACCTCCGGGGAAGCGATACCACGAACAATGCTCCGATAAACGTAAAAAAAATTGACCACGGAACACCCCCAGAGCGAGCGAACCTGCGCTCACGCATCATATATTAATCCGTGTATTTTTTCACGCGTGTCAGTTGCGCACCGCCCGTCGCCGTCACCGCACGCATGCGGCTCGATCTACTCTATTATTTCAATTGTCTACGACGTAGGAATTTACCGCGATGGGTAAATTAATGAGTGTGATCGTGTTTGTTCTAGTCAGTAATTTTTTAAGTTTAGAAGGGGAGTTGTTGGGTAGTTGTGCTAACTGCGCGAACGGGGACCTCAGCGTCACCGAGCTGACGCAGGCGCGGATCGAGTTCGTGAAGCAGCAGATACTGAAGAAGTTGAGGCTGAGTAAGAAGCCGGCGGTGGCCCTGCCCGTGAATAGCCTGCCTATGCCGGTGGCGCAGGGCCAGACCCTCAGCGAGGGGACCAACAAGCCGCCGGAATTTGACGACTATTATGGCAGAACTGAACAGAAGATTATATTTCCTGTTGAAGGTACCTAAGCATTGAAACCTTATGACTTTTTCTAAAAAAATATTATGTGCAGTGCAGCTAAAACTTGCTGTTTTGCACTGAAGAGTTCTGTGTAAAAAGGCTCTGACTGGTTTCAATATTAAGTTTATAATTAATAGGTAGTTTTCTAAAAAATATTACAACACATGAGTTATATTTCTTTTCAGTAATAAAATATTATTAAGAGAAAGCTTCCTAATGAATCGAAGCAACTAAGCCTTCAAGCCTTCTTAACGGTAATAGGCTCTCAGTAATAACTGTCAATATAACCACATAGTTAATTTCAAGCCGGATAAGTTTAAACGATTTTTTTTTAAATAGTAATTAAGTACTTTCTTGTTCTTTCTTTTCTATACGAAACAACCTTTATTTTGCATCCTTTTTTTTGAAAATGACATTCAAAAGTGCCTTTTTATGGTAAAAATGAAAATAAATTGATTTTTTACTTTGACTTTGATCTGCGTTTTAGATTAACTCTGTAGATTTTGCGCTGTGTTAATATAAAACATAGATCATTAATGAGCAATCGGCAAAACCGTTGAATATACAAAGTATTTATACAGCTGATCTTACTAATTAAGTGTGTAATTAAGTAATGATGTAATAATCGCTTACACTTGCCGCTTACCTATCAGGTTAATTGTGTTGGGGCAGGAATCGAACTTTGTACCGTGCGCTACACGGCATGGCAGCATGCTAGGCTAAGGTCGTCTACTAATAGTTTTTGTAAACTTAGCAAAAAATAAATGGAAACGGACTTTGATTCTAGTTTTGAGTTGTCAAGCATTATGAGGTCTCAGATATTTTAAATATGATTTGTAAAGACTAGTTTATGACCGCGACTTCGTGCGTGTGATGGATTTTTTGGGCGGATCCCTAATTCTTTTACACACACAATAACTCGACCCCGAGACAAATTAACCCCCGAATATAATTACAAATATAAATAAAAGTAGTCTATGTAACTCTTTTTAACATCAGCTATCTGCTAGAGAAAGTCTCGCCAAAATCGGTCCCGCCGTTTAGGAGATTAACCGGAACAAACCTACAGACAGACAAAATAAAATGTTTTTTGGTTTAAGTAACGTGAAACATATACATTTAGTTTAAAGCTGTTATTTTGACATCACATACATCCATTTGTATAGGTAGATGTTTAGAGTAATTAAGAGATTTTATCATTTATGGCTAATTATTAAAAAAATGCCTAAAGTCGATGAATATTTTGTCTGACCCACTCCTGGGGGGCTTGACCTATTGATAATTATGCAAAAATACAAAGAGATAGGTATATTGAAGGAGAAGACATGTTGAGCTGACCCAGATAAGCGCTGGACAATGATTTTGATTACATAGGTATTACTGACTGCCTCGTTGGTCTAGTGACTGCAAAGAGCGACTGCTGAGGTCAGCATGAGGTCTTGGGTTCGATTACCAGGTCAGCAAAGTGTTATAGGGTTTTTACATCAGGAATTTCTCAGTAGCAGCCTCGAAGTCTGGATTTGTGCCCGGTTGATGGCAATAGGTTTGTCCCCTAAAACATAGGATTAAAACATAAATGGTGAAATGTTGGGGTACACTTCTAACCCTTCGGGGATTACAGGCGTGATGTCATATATGTACATTACATATAGGCATAGGTAAGCTTTGGTATTGAATTTACTACAGGTAAAAAGTTAAATCTTCTTCCATTTTTCCAAGTCTTTTATTCATTTGTGTGTTTTTTTTTAAGTGTCGAAGTAATAGTAATAATTTTATTTAAAGCTTAATAATTTCAAATTTAAATTGCTAAAAGTATGAGATGTTTATAGAATTGCTGGATAGCATTTGGCATACTTACCTATTAAATTAATTTGACGATTGATTTAATCTTTAAGATATTGTGAAGTTGGCTCGATTTGGTATAGTATAACTAAGTTAAATCATAAACTCACTCACTCCGACCAGATTAAAAAGAAATCAGCGTTAAATATCCAATACAATAACTTACGTCTAAAAATAGATTAAAAATATGACGTAATAACAGAATATTAAGGTATACAATTCTAATAATAAATTTCACGCTCAAAATTATAAATAGAACAATGAAATTATGTTCGTATGTTAATCTGTTGTGACGTAAGCAAATGATTTAGTATCGGTTGAAACGTCACGCAGTGGCTACGTTACGTATACAAAACGTCATCCAACCATATGTCTTGCCTTCATTCACAATTCAGGGAGTCATTTCAACGTACGATCTTTTTAATTTTTTGAAGAAATCCTTCCTCCTTCCTACTCCTTTGTCCCCAAATGTGTATGTCGGACTACTACTGACTAAATCAAATCAAATCATTTATTGCACGCCATGCAGGTGGTAAAATAAAAATAGAAACAATCATGGACCCCGTCGGGCACAGCAAATTTTTCAATAAGTAGAGTGAGGACGAGCGCTTTATTAATATGTCTTATGCTTGAGATATTTTATATTCCCATTCATATAGCATAACATCACGCTTGTAATCCCCGAAGGGTTAGGCAGAGGTGTACGCTAGTACACCCACATTTCGCCAATAATGTTAAAGTCCCATGTAATAGCGGGCGATCCTATTGCCATCAACCGGGCACAAAACCAGACTCCGAGGTTGCTACTGAATAATTTACTGCGTACTTGTGACCAAAATTCGGTCGGGCAATATTATCAGAATGATTTAACAAAAATAATAACTCTAGGTGGTATATTATTATGCCTACAGGGGAAACAAAACATGTGAATACTTGAATTACTTATCTCCAAAGATAATGCTCGATCCTGACCCATATATCGGTGATACAATACAAATATTTACTACTTTGTAGTAAAAGAGGTAATTTGTTGGTTATCGTTGAGTATTGAGACGCATTTCTTTTATACTTAGAATTAATTAACAAAGATTAATTTGTTCATCATGAGGAAAACTGAACTTAAAATTAAAACAAATCTGATATTATCCGCTTACATCAAGATTCATGCCTTCTTTGGATGAGAAGAGGCCTTTCGCCTGCAGTGAGATAGTAATAGGCAGGTTTTATTAATTTTTATTAGGATTTATTAATAGGTACTTAAATTTGTTTAGTTTTATCTCTTATAAACCTGGTTTGGTTAACAAATAAAATAAAAAAAAATACCTATCTGCTTAGTTACTTATTTTAGTTACAAAAAAAAATGATAAGTTTTTAGCCGATAAAGTTTGGAGATGCTACGATTTTAATTTTCCGGTCTTAATTAAATATAACTTAATTTTTTCCGTCTAGGTACGTACCTACATCTGAATTAAACCCGGTAATCTACTTTTCCTATTTAATAACACATACATATAGGTATAATAATTTATAATTATACGGAATAAATAATAACATGAAATAATATCAAGTATTAGTCACAATTCCTAACTACCCGTGTACTGTGACCTAATGTAATTAGTCGCATCTGTCTCTTCCTACTTTCATGATTAGATAAGAGTACTAAGAGAAAATACACGAATGAGTGATTATTCTAGGTAGGTATATTCTATTTTACATAAATAGCTTATAGCCTTATTATGTTAAATACTGTTGCTGGTGCATAGGGGCTCGTGTCTAAGTTATAACAGCTGCACGGGTCGATCCATCAGGTTAAGCTACGCTTGCTAAGGTTGGTCCGTAGATGGGTGACCATCTTTACACACTCTTTCGTGCCTTGGAAAGCACGTAAGGCGTTGGTCTCGGCTGTCCTACGTGGATCTGTGTCAGCCGTTACGGATCATCAGAAGTCCGAAAGTTTGACAAACAGTTTGCCATGAGGTATCGTATTATAAGTTACTGGGTTGTGGAGGTCAGATAGGCAGTCGCTCCATGTAAAATACTGGTATTCAGCTGTATCCGGTTAGACTGGAAACCGACCCTAACATAGATGGGAACAGGCTAGGCAGATTGATTGTTGGGCAAAGGCCTCTTTTCCTACAGAAAAGCACGTGGATCTTTGACAGTCGTTACGTGTAGTCAGATGCCCGAAAGTTTGACAACCAGTCTTGCCAAGCACACAGGGTTGTGGAAGTCAGATAGGCAGTCGCTCCATGTAAATACTGGTATTTAGCTGCATCCGGTTGGATTGAAAGCTGACCCCAACATAGTTGGGAAAAGGCTAGGCAGATTGACTGTTTCTCTGTAGGTCTCGTGGTCGCAAGCGCGACTGCTAAGCGGGCCTGGGTCTAGATCGGGCAAATATTGTTATTGGAAATAGATTGGATTCTTTATAAGGAATTTCTCAGTAGGAGCCCTAAGTTTGGAAGTAGCTGGTGTGACACCCCCGTGCCTTGTAAAGCTCATAAAGCTGTTTGTTCTATGCCTGATCTCTTCCCGGTCGTGTGGAATTGCCGTCTCATCCGATTATGAGAGTCACCGAACTACATAATGAAACTTGAAACAGCCTGCCGCAGCGATAGTAAACAATTTAATCATATTCTTCGCCTTAATCTAAATACTAACTAAACTATACCTACTTTTTCCACATTTTTTTAATCTTCTTGTTTTTCTTTTCGTGTGGACAGTAAGATTTTACGACACCCACACACCCTAGTGTCAGAGTTTCTAAACCGCCTCAAGAGCCTCTGACATGGTTTGAGTGGAACAGTAAAGTCCAGGTTTCCTCACGATGTTTGTTCACAATTTTTTAATTGTAACAGAAAGCTCAGTAATTTTCCATTAATTAAGACAAAATGTGACACGGAACTGAATTTTAATTAATTATATCTTATTGGAGCGGGAGAGGTAATAAAAAACTGTTAGTTTGAACCCTGAACTGTCAGTAATTAAACTAATTTGAGAGATATCTCGAGTTGTGTTAACGGAGTCAAGTGATAAACTCTAAAATAGTGAGGCCGTTCATTGGAATTTATAATTAGAAGATCTTTTGTATTGTAGTTTGAAAATGCTTAGTATTTTGTAAAGGAGGAGGTTCTTTTAGGAGGGACTGCCTCGTTGGTCTCGTGGTCGCAAGTGCGACTGCTGTGCATGAGGTCTTGGGTTCGATTCCCAGGTCGGGCAAAGTGTTATTGGAATATTCCATCAGGAATTTCTCAGAAGCAGCTTCAAAGTCTAGATTTGTGCCCGGTTGATGGCAATAGGCTCGCCCCCTATTACATGGGACTAAAACATAACTGGCGAAATGTGGGTGTACTAATAGGTACACCTCTGCCTAACCCTTCGGGGATTACAGGCGGGATGTTATGATGAGGTTCTTTTATTTCAATAACAATGAAAATAATACTAGAGTATTACTGTCCCACTGCGGGGCAGAGGTAGACAGAGATGGTACGAGCATTGATCACCATGCTTGCTGAAGGCGGATTGGCGATTTCACACTTATAATCATTACTAGCGACCCGCCCGGCTTCGCACGTGTGAAATTTAGATACTAACTATACCTATAAACCCATGAATCGCTCTATCCATTGATGAAAATCGCATTAAAATCCATTCCGTAGTTTAAAATATCTTAGCGTACAGTAAGCGACGGCGGGAAGCGGCTTTGTTTTATACTATGTGGGGATTAATTCCAGGTTTCCTCACAATGTTTTCCTTCACCATAACATAAAAACATAACATCACGCCTGTAATCCCCAAAGGGTTAGGCAGAGGTGTTACATTAGTACACCCACATTTCGGCAGTTATGTTTTTAGTCCCATGTAAAAGGGGGCGAGCCTTCATCAATGTCAGTGATACTAAAGATAAACTTAAAACTACGAATGAATTCAAAAAGTTACTCTGGTATTTGCTCGGTATTGAACCTACAACGTCTTAACCACTTGGTCATCACGACTTATTAGTCTCCTCCTATTTTAAAGTTGGTTACAAATAACCGGTATGTACGTAGCGCTCGTAGGCCGTAGTAGGAAATGTCGTAGCAGTTTTGTAGCAAGCGCGCTTAGCGTAGCAACACACTAGCCAAAAACTCCGCGTGACTACGATGTTCTATGAAAATTACTCGACGTAATGTCTTTGTGATGTGACTAGGTACTTTCTATACCCAATTTTTTAGCAAAAAGTGAGTTTCTACACTTAGATAGAAAAGGTATTTTAAATATTCTAAACATACCAACTTTATAAGTATGCCTTGGATTTATCAATGCTCAAACTTACACTTGTTCCCATGGCAGAGTAGAAACTTAAGCACGTCACATAATATACTACGAATCAATTGTTATTTTATATAAGAATTAGTAGCTATTACCCGCGAATTCATCCCCTTAGGGGGCGAATTTGGGAAAATCCGTTCTTAGCGGACGTCTACTAACTATAATCTACCTCCCTGCCAAATTTCATCTTTATACATCAAGCAGTTTTTGATAGTTCGTGATGAGTGAGTGTAACACCTTTCGCTTTTATATTATTTAGAAGACGGATCAAATAATGAATACAAATAGATACAAAAATGATTAAAAGTAATTTTGTTTTATAAATATTATACGGTTTTGATTTTGCTACGATTTTATTTCTATGTAAAGATATTTAAATTAAACTACTAAGAACACAAACTACAACTACTCACAGTAATCTCAAAACATCCCGTTTACTTATTGCGCTCGCGCACCTATTCTTAAAGCGGAGTCGATGATCACGCGCAGCGCGGCTGTGACACGAGATAAACATGACCTCTCGACTAACCGCTCACTCATATGTAGATAGATATTAGGTACAAAACGACGGTAATTGAGAAAAATGTTCGGTTTATGAGATGAATATTACAATATAGCATTATCTTGTAAATAGGAAGCCTATTTTAGACCTTTTAGAAGAGGCAATTAGATTCAATTCTATTTGCTTGTATCATCATCTTCCTGCCGTTGTCCCATGTTACTTGGGGTCGGCGCAACACGTTTTCCTCTTCCATTCTGTCCTCTCAGCCGTCATGCAAACACTGACTCCCCTTTCATTCATATCCTTCTTCACACAATCCATCCATCTTTTCTATGGTCTTCCTCTTGCTCTCCATCCATCCACATTCATATTCAAAACTCTCCTGGTCACAAGCGTTTCATCCCTCCTCTTCACATGCCCATACCACGACAAACGATTCCCTTTCAACTTTCTTTCTTTCTATTTGCTTGTATATGACGTTCAAAAATGCCTTAAAATAGTGTAATTGAAATAAGTAATTTAGTTATTACTTTGATATTTGTGAAGAGAACTAAGTTTTAGCTTATTTTTATTATTATTTAGCTTCTGCCCGCGACTTCGTTCGCGTCAAAGTTGATTTTTGCATACAAACTTTGCAATAACTTTTCATCCCCTTGGGGGGTGAATTTTGGAAAATCCTTTCTTAGCGGACGTATACTAACGATAAATTACCTCCCTGCCAAATTTCATCTTTATACGTCAAGCGGTTTTCGATATTTCGTGATGAGTGAGTGAGTGAACTTTCGCTTTTATATATTCAGATGTTGTAAAAAGTCGATATAGCCTTTGGAACTACCAACTAGATTCAATTCAATTTTTTTGTATGTGACGTTCGAAAGTAAGTCAAAAGCAACTTTGTTTAATGCTATTTACTAACGCCCCGACTAGGCTTCGCCCGTTTGCAATGTAGACACACAGATCTTCATCACACTCTATCTATTCATGAAAACCGCATTAAAATCCGTTGCGTAGATTAAAAGATCTAAGCGCACAGACGGCGGGAAGCGACTTTGTTTGATACTATAACTACTATTTATAGATGTGCCTATGTTTTTAATCAGCATGGGAACATTTATCGATGTAATAGGTACAAAGTGTATTACTGCGTATTTTAGCATTAGTTTGTTTAATTAGAACGTTTTCGAGCCAATTATACTAATTACAAAGACAACAGATATTTAATTAAACAGATATGTAATTATTATATGCATGATTGGTAGAACCATATCATAATCGTATAAAGATATCTCACACTTATTAACGACACGTGCGAACGCTAATTTGTATGAAAATGCATAATTCGTTTGTCGTTTAAAAGTTTGTTTGTAGTACTGTTCCAATTACAATAAATCTTTTTTAAATGTAGTGAGAAACAGCGGAACTGCTGCATGGCAAAGTGTTATTGGATTTTTCCATCAGGAATTTCTCAGTAGCAGCCTCGGAGTCTGGATTTGTGCCCGGTTGATGGCAATAGGCTCGCCCCCTATTACATGGGACTTAAACATTACTGGCGAAATGTGGTTGTACTAATGGATACACCTCTGCCTAACCCTTCGGGGATTACAGGCGTGATGTTATGAGTTTCTCTGTAGCAGGGGACTTAAACATAACTGGCGAAATGTGGGCGTACCTACTAATGGGTACACCTCTGCTTAAGTTAATGTCGTGGCGAAATTTGACTTTTGATAAAGAGAGTGATACTGTGGTCTGTGAGTAATACTGACGAGTGTCATAGGGTGACGGTGCTCTAACCTCACTAGAGCTGCCTGTCCATTGAAGCGGAGTGAGGTCACGGAGCGGAGAAACAAAGAAATACTCACCAATAAGGTTGCATAAAATAGCCAAGCTCAGATTATATGCAATCCTGTTGGTTTATATTTCTCCTCTGCAGCCTCACTCCGCTTAAATAGACAGGCAGCTTTAAAGCGGGCGAAGTCGCGAGCAGAATGTACTAATCATAAAAGCTTCGGCAGCTGTAACGAGTAATTACTATTAATAAGATAACAATGAATCTTGTTTACCTCGCAAATGCAAAAAAAAACTTAATCATAAACAAATATTTCTTAGTAAATACATTATTATTTTATCTTAATTAAATATAGATAGGTAGGTACTTAATTAGTTTCATTAATTTGTCTTCTACGTTACTTGGATCGAGAACAATATTTACCAAAGATCGTTTATTATCTTATCTTTCAACGAAAATTATTACTTTTGTCAACAAGGAAGTGTAAAGTTCATTGGGATTATTGGGTTTATGTTACATTTGTAATTTGGCAAATGTTTGGATGGATGGATGTTTTGTTACTTAATTACGCCAGAACTGCTGAACGGATAAGGACGAAATTTGGCTTCAGAGGTGGGGTATTGTCTGGAATAGCACATAGGCTTTAGATCTCGGAAAAATGTACAGATCCCGTGGGATAATATTTCAACTTTGACACGGACGAAGTTGCGGGCAGAATTTGGTATTAGTATACATAACATAACATTACGCCTGTAATCCCCGAAGGGTTAGGGATTAGTGTACTTATTAGTACCCCCACATTTCGCCAGTTATGTTTAAGTCCCATGTAATATGCGAGCCTATTGCCATCAACCGGGCACAAATCCAGACTTCGAGGCTGCTACTGAGAAATTCCTGATGGAAAAAACACTGCCCGACCTGGGAATCATCTCATGTTTCTCATAAATATTGGTATAAATTAATAGCTGATTATTACAAACAAAAAAAATACATAGGTATATGTTATATGCGTCAATTTCGCGTGAAGAAATAGTTTTTCTTTATTTTCTATCTTTCTTTCATAATACCTGTTTAAAAGAGACATTCCGATTATATGTCTAATGGCTTACCTACATGATTACAAATGCTAATACATAACATGATTTACATGAATCATTGCAGGATACTACTTACAAGCTGCCATGCGCATGCGCCGGATATTATAATAATAATGGCTGTGCAACCAGAGAGTGTATTATCAACAGCACTTAGTTATTATATACCTGCCTATTTTGTTTCTAATTGAACGGAACTTGAACCGACAGCCTGCAGTTGAACCGGAGTCGTGCAATCTTAACAATGTTATGAATTAACTGTAAAAGTAATGAAGCTCCTGGGTGACTGGTTATTAGTGGACAACACCTTGCTTTTGTTATTTATTCGTGGGGAATTCCTTATGGATTCCCTCTGTCTGGGGATAAGGGAGGGTTATGTCGGACTCCCACCGACTAAAACCCCACGGTTGCTCCTGCTGCCATAAGTCGAGAGCCCGGTATTCGCATTACGCATGATCCGCGCCCCCGACTGGTATTGGACCGCCATTGGCAAGCCCCTTCACCGTGTGCGGCCTGTCCTGCGACCGCACATTCCCTTAGAGAGGCGCGCACGCATCACACAGTAGTAAACGATACTGAGATAAACACATGATTGTACTGATCAAACAACTTATCCAAAGAAATGTTTTTTTTTTGCAAAGCGCATGACCTCAATCACCTCAATAGACAGGCAGCAGCCTCGGAGTCTGCTTACCAACGTGTACACCTCTGCCTAACCCTTCGGGATTACAGGCGCGATATGAAACGTATAGTTGTAAACTAAAAAATTGACAATGATGTTTTGGTGAAACATTAATTTACTACGCACGTTATGTACCTTGATTGGCCACAAAACTAAGGGCTATAAGAAGTATTTCTTAAGATAAAAACCTTGAATACAATAAAAACTAATAAATCATCATCTGCCTAGCCTTTTCCCAACTATGTTGGGGTCGGCTTCCAGTCTAACCGGATGCAGCTGAATACCAGTATTTTACATGGAGCGACTGCCTATCTGACCTCCACAACCCAGTAACTGGGTAATACGATACCCCTTGGCGAGACTAGTTGTCAGATTTTCGGGCTTCTGACGACCCGTAACGACTGTCAAAGATCCACATATGAAAGCCGGGACCAACGGCTTAACGTGCTTTCCGAGGCACGGAGGAGTCTCGGTGTGTAAAGATGGTCACCCATCCACGGACCAACCCCGGCAAGCGTAGCTTAACCTGACGGATCGACCCATGCCGCTGTTATTACTTAGCCACGAGCTCCTCCAATAAAAACTGATAAATATAAAGCGCAAAAGTTAAGCTTAACAGATATCCTTGAAAAACCTAATAAATCAAAGAGTTCCTCAACTTTCACAACACAAACAGAACAGTAATTCTAGAGATCAAACACTTGTTTATTACTTTATTTATAAGCGCACAAACAGGTACTTGTTATTGACCTTTCTGCTCTACATCTCTATGACTCTTCTCTGTTTAAATGATAATAATACTAGCTACTACTAGCTAGGAAAGGCTTCTTCTGATATAGAGAAGGCATGAGCATTGATTTGCTTGCTAAAGTTGGATTGGCGATTTCAGACTTACGTTAATTACACTTTAGCTATATAATATTAGTACCAGTATTTTTTATTTTTTTTTATTTTAAGAAAGGACATAACATGACATCACTCCTGTAATCCCCGAAGGGTTAGGCAGTGGTGTACCCATTAGTACACCCACATTTCGCCAGTTATGTTTTTAGTCCCAATGTAATAGGGGGCGAGCCTAATGCCATCAACCGGGCACCGGGCACAATCCAGACTCGAGGCTGCTACTGAGAAATTCCTTCGACTTCGGCGACTTCGTCTGTGTACACGATAACCGACATTTACGTGGACGAATTCGCGGGCAAAAGCCTAGTTTTATATAATAGAAATATTTACAGTATTAAACCAACTTCGTTCCTCCTAAAAATCTTGAGATTACTTTAGTGGTTCTCAGTCACGTATATCTTATCGACATAAACAAATTCCGCCAAGAGCCAATTACTGATTCAATCATTAAAATGTGTCCAATTTATTGTAATTAAATAATAAGTTGACTCTAAAATGAATAAACAATATATTTCTTATGAATAATAAAAGAGTGTCGTCGGTAAAACGATTATTATACGTACAGTCAACCAAAGAGATAAATATGCAGGGTCGTTAGATATAGTTGAAGAAATAACTTCAACTTTAAACCGATGGATGTTTTCAAATGAAATTTAATTTTAAAATCAAATAATGGTGCCGATTCTCTAGTTAACAAACAAGACTAAATTTAGAGAATTGACCTCTCGTACTAACATACAGCGAAAGAAAAGGACGGTGACATTTAGGAATTAAGTTAGAGATGTCAAATTAGTATTGCCTTGAATTTTTCCGTATTTTTAATCTATACGTTTTAAGATGTCAACTATAACTGTATGGATGTGTCAGATTGACTAAATTTGACAGCTCTAATTTACATTAGTCTCTTTCTTGTTTTATTGAACAGAAAATGATAGAAATAGTCTAATTTTAGTTTAGTTTGTGAATAAGGGAATCGGCACTAATAAGCAGTTCATTAATTAAGTCAAGTTCCAATCGAAGACGTCCATCGGTTTCAACTTCAACTATATTTGTCGAGCCTGCATACCTATGTCTTTTGTTGTCTGTACGTATGTTCGTTTGTTATCGATTGGAATGCCCCGAGGGTCGCTCCTTGGTCCAATTAAGATAGGTCATACAGACCGTGTATTTTATATACTTACCTATCAGTTTTCTGAGACGATTGTTTACTTAAGATTTGTTAGCCAGGTAATTAAACTATTGGTTAAGAAATAATGAAATATGATATAAATAGTCTCGCCTCCTATTACATGGGACTTAAACATAACTGGCGAAATGTGGCTGTATTAATGGGTACACCTCTGCCTTACCCTTCCGGGCTTACAGGCGAGATGTTATGTAATATGATATTTATATTATTACAATATTTAAATTGACTGTTAAAAAAGAGGAAAATAAAATATAAAATGTGACGAATCAGCGTCTTTCAAAACAGTAAATATTATAAGCATAAACCATGGTTATTTTAATCTTTTAATTGATTACCTAATTATGATTGAATTGGAAACCTAATTGGTTGTTAATATTTTTAATTGAACATTGCATTACGAACGTTATTACTCTCTAATCAACTCCACGTGTAAATGTATAATTAATGGATATAATTAGATAATTGATTTTCTGCTAATTTATTTATCCGATTCAAATTTTTAACATTTTATTATCATAATTGAAGCATAAAATTATTTACTTATACCAAACTTTGGCTTTAAAAAAGACTTGGATTGTTTCTATATTACACTTCCGAAAAAAAAAGTTGCCACAATCTAAATTCCTCTTGAATCGTGGATGCGTTTACAAGCATATAAACTCACATACACAAACAGCCTCTAGTGGTTAATCATTATTTTTCATTATAATTGCAAATAGATTTGGACCTTCATTTTTATTAAAATGCACTATGAACTATGAAATAGTACCTATATTCCTTCTTTCTAGCTCTAATAATACTCGCTTGACCGTCAATGGAGTCATCTCCATTGAGATTCAATCTCAATCTCAAAGCCGTGACGGTCACGGTGTGACGGTTGTGCACTAAGACACAAGTTTGTGCACACAAGTTTGTGCTCAAAAACAAGTGTACTTCCTCTTCCTTTACTCTCATAATTAGAAAGTCTTAGGTCTTAATTTAGTGTGTTTTTCAGTTTAGTTTAACTTAGTCCCTCTCTTCTTTTCCAGGTGAATGCCTAACGTCAGGCAGGTATCCGTTCAAGTGCCTCCAGTTCGAGCTACCACCAGATGTGGAGCCAGAAGAAGTCAACGTAGTGGAATTATGGTTCTATAAGGTATGTATCAACATTATGAAAAACTAAAGAAGATTTGAATTTTTGTTTGTAATGGATAAATTCATAAACTCCTTAACCGATTCTAAAAATTCTTTCACATAAGGAAAGCTAAATTATTAGGGAGTAACATAAGCAGTATATTTTATTTTCAAACAAATTGGGCAACTGTTAGAAAAGGCGGAGGCAAAAGCTTAACAATAAAAACAAAAAGTCATACAGTCACTCAATACGAAATATCAAAAACCGTTTGTCGTGTAAAGATGTTTAGCTGTGAGGTAGATTATAGTTAGTAGACTTCCTCTAAGAAAGGATAAGGATTTTCCGACATTTACGCGTACGAAGTCGTGGATAAAAGCTTCAATCTATGATATAAACCTCATCCAAGATTCCTATTACAACTAAGCATAACTAACCAATCCAATCCATTTTCCAGGAGCGAGACCCATTAGACGAATACAATCAAACGTTCGTGATATCAGAGGCTGCCCACTGGGACAGCCAGCAGCAGTTCAAGAAGACCAAGCCTATTGCCATCAAAGAGACGGACATAGGCGAGGGCTGGGTCAGGGTGGAGCTGGCGTGGGCTGTCCGCGTTTGGTTGGAGGGGAGGGAGAGGCTGCATACGCTGCATGTGGCGTGTAGAACGTGCCAGGTAATGATCAAATTTTTGTCTCTTTAAATGTGTTGAGCTTGATTTTTGTAATGAACTATACCTGGGAGGTTCGCAGCTTCTGGTTCTGGTTGCCAAGATATTAAAGTTTAAGGTCCGATCTTTTTTTTAGCGCTTTTTTATGAAATAGCACCAAGATTGTACTGTTGTACCTATGCACAATGTTTTAAGTGCATTGCCCGCTTCTATAAACACTGATTTTTCACACTTAAAATAAAAGTCGTTTCCCAGGAGTTATTTTCTGCTTAATGTTACTTAGTTTTAGTTTAATGGTCAATGGTGCCGATTCCCTTGGTCACAAACTAAACTAAAATTTGATTTTTTCCATCTTATTTTGTCCAATAAAATAAGAAAGAGACTAATGTAAATAAGAGCTGTCAAATTTAGTCAATCTGACACATCCATACAGTTATAGTTGACATCTTAAAACGTATGGATTAAAAATACGGAGAAGTTCAAGGCAAAACTAATTTGAAATCTCTAACTTAGTTCTTTAATGTCACGGAATGTCACCGTCCTTTCCTTTCGTTGTATGTTAGTAAGAGATGTCAATTCTCTAAATTTAGTCTAGTTTGCGATCAAGGGAATCGGCACCAATATACGTAATTAAAACCTAGAGAAAGAGGTAGGTCTTATTACACGCCGTACATATAAAAGCCAAAACATCCATTTCCAAAACAAATGCATAACCATGAAAACTACTTTCTCTTACTGGTTTATAATCTAACAAAGATAACATACATAACATAACATCACGCCTGTAATCCCCGAAGGGTTAGGCAGAGGTGTACCCATTAGTACACCCACACTTCGCCAGTTATGTTTAAGTCCCATGTAATCGGGGGCGAGCCTATTGCCATCAACCGGGCACAAATCCAGACTCCGAGGTTGCTACTGAGAAATTCCTGATGGAAAAACCCAATAATACTTTGCCCGACCTAGGAATCGAACCCAAGACCTCGTGCTCAGCAGTCACGCTTTGCGACCACTAGACCAACGAGGCAGTCAACAAAGATAACAAAGATTAATATAAAAAATACAAACAAAACTAACCTGACATTTTATTCCTAGCTACGCCGCGCGCCTCTCTCGTTCCACGAGAAACACCGACCGTTCCTGGTCCTGTACACCAAGTACGCCGGCAAACGGCGCAGGGGCAGAGCCCTAGAGTGCGGAGCCACCACCAGCGAGTGCTGCCGGGAGCCCCTCTATGTCAGCTTCAAAGACCTGGGCTGGGACGACTGGATCATCAGGCCGGCAGGCTACCACGCGTACTTCTGCAAGGGGTCCTGCGCACCCATATCTGCAATAACGAATACGGATAGCTATCATCATAATTTTATTAGAGTGAGTTTTATGTTGTTTATTGTTGGTTTAATAGAAGGATGCTGTGATAAAAGGAGTAGTTCCTTTGCTACCTATTGTCTAGGTTTTCAACATACTTGTAGATATTATAAATCTGTTTTAAATATCTATAATAAAAATGGGAGAAATTTAGATGTGGGTTGGTTCGTTCAGGCGGAAATAACCACATGTTCAATAGAATGAATTAACCAATTAATGGACTAATTAGTAGACTTAGGTATAAAACACCTACAGCAAAGGATAAAAATTCGACAAGTGCTTTTCTTTATAATCGCTCATGATTTCGTTTACATGTGTCGTCAATCGTTTACTGCGGACGCAGGCCAAATCAAGGATTAAACACTAGCCTAAGTCTTTTCTTAAGGTTCAACTTAACGTGTACCAAATTTCATCAAAATCGTTTAGCCGTGATAGCGTAACAAACAAATCAACAAAGCCATTTTCGCATGTAAACTGTTTCTAACAATATATTTTTCTTCACAGAAATACTTCTACACGGTATCAGAAAAGAAGGCAGAGTTCAAGCCATGCTGTGCTCCGACCACGTTCAGCTCTCTACAGCTACTCTACATGGACTCTACGAATACGGTGACGCAGAAGACTCTACCTAACATGGTGGTAGAGTCTTGTGGGTGCATGTGAGAGTTGAGACACTAGCAACACATGCTAGCATGTGAATTGACTAAAATACAGTGGTAGCAAATTTGCTTGGGCGCGTGAAATGTATCTACAACAAGTCATCATGTTTTTGATGTATTCATGTAGATTTCTACGCGAGTAAGAAAGAAAAGGACGGTGACATTTTAGAACTAAGTTAGAGATGTCAAATTAGTTTTGCCTTGAACTTTTCCGTGTTAATTGTTCCGACATGACAACTAAAATTGCATGGAAGTTTTCAGATTGACTAAAATTGACAGGTCTAATTTTGTTTCGCCCCTTTCTTGTATAATTGGACAGGAGAAGATAGAAATAATCTAAATTTAGTTTAGTTTGTGAGCAAGGGAATCGGCACTAATGTGATGTGTCTTTACACCCCGAATACTTCATTGGCTAGTAGCGTACTCAAGGCCAAGATAAACTTTAGCCATCCATAAACATAAAATTGTTATGGACGCACTTTTTTTTAAAAAAAACTTTGGATGTGTTATAACTATGTGAACTTGGCTCTTTGTTCTCGGCTGTGTTGCTACATGAACTAGATCAAGTCGAGGTTAATATTGCCAAAACGAATCAACCCACGACAAAATTACTACATTTTCGAAGTAATTTTAATTTGAATCTATTCTAAGCACACGTTTTGAATGTACAGTGGAACAAACTATTTGGTGTACAAGCAACTAACTTGCACCTATTTTTAAATATATTTCGAGTGTGTCACTTCTTACAAGTTTCAAAATTATTAAACACCACAAGATTAAAAAGTGAACACAAAATAACAATGAATGGCAATATAGCAGAAAGATAATTATAGTCGTCTGTAAACCGAATAGCTTGTTCAAGCGTACATTGAACTGTTATTGCTGAATAGTTATGTAACACATTAGTCTAACGTAAATTTATCCAACTATGAGGAGGTTGTGGGTTGGCTCGATTTAGCAGAATTAAGCTCAATTGTTTATACATATACTTTATATGACAGTAATTATTTGTGTGTGAGTGTGTCAGTGAGTAGAATAAACTGAGCATTTTTGTGTAATGTGTTCTTTATAAGCAAAATGTGATATCGTATAAATGTTTGTAATTGATTGAGATTGTGAAAAAAAAAGACAAAGAACAATTCTAAGCTATGTATTGATGTAGACAAAGAAAGGCTAGCTATACCCCGCGGTTTCTTTCGCGTTATGGTTAATGCTCTGTTTCCGTGATATTATGTAGTCTATACTAGCTATTCCTCATGAATCTAGCTATCATATTCAAAAAGATTTGCGCGATTAAACCAGCAAACGAACAATCTCTTCAGCTTTTTATACATATAAGTATAGATTTAGCATTTTAAGCTTCAGCTTGATAAATTACCAGTGAATTGTTGGTCAAATCTCTTTGCGCAGGCGTTGAGGACCTTGTACCAGTCATATGTATTATGTACCCTAAGGGCGTATTCAGATGACACGCGCCGATCACGCACAGCACCCGTGCACGCGTTGTGCCCGCCTTAAACCCGCACACGCGCTGCATCCGCCTCGCACACGCCTCGCGCCCACTTAAACTACTAGTGACTGGACTAGGCATAGTGGCTTCCAGGAAGGTGCAGAGCGCGGGCAGGGCGAGTGCAGGGTAGGCGCGAGGCGGGCGCGGGGCGTGCGCGTGTAGACCTCGTTAAATGCAATTTGAGATCTATTGATGCATTATAAGGCTCAAATTCTTATTTAACAAATTTCAATGCGAGTTGGACGCGGGTGGCGTGCGCTGAACGTGCGCGTGTCGTGTGAACGTGCCCTAATACATTAAAACACATTGTTATCGAATTTTGGGTAGTTTTTGTATTTTTTAAGAATGTTCGCATTTTAATTTTGTTCTAAAATGCCTCTAATTTAGGGACCCACTATCATTTTCCGACAATGATTGTGGCCAAGATTAGATGAGAAGACGATGCAAAGACCATTGCGATTATATTTTGAACGTTTTTAATTAGTAGAATGGACGATGTAGCAGTTTTTTTTTCCACAATCTCTTTCATTTACAATTTTAGTAATTAACGTTGTGATTGTAAGATTAATTTAATGATAACCAGTGCATTTATTATATTTGTAATTGTAATGTAACATGACACGCCATGTTGTCTTGTGTATTTGAATTTCAATATACTTGTCTTTTCCAGTAAAAAAGCGAATATAAACACGTTACTAAGGTTATAAGCGCTTAGGACACTGCCCAATCGGTAGGGACCTATTGATAGGGTGGTCGAGTGCGGTCGGGAACACCCGATCGACCGAGCCGTAGGGCCCTATCTCTCGGTCTGATATTACACTATCCTACCTATAGCTACGTACACACCAGTGCGTTTTCACGTTCGTCTTACGTCTTCAACTTTCAATTCGTCTCGCATCAAGCGCATGCAATATTGATTGCTGCAGGTTATCGTCTATTTTGAATGAATGTTAGCGCATGGATTATGTCATGCGCTTCATGCATTCGTTAGACGAAAAGGCAAGATGGACGTGAATGCGCCCGGTGTGGACATGGTTTAGGTGTCGTCTCCACTAGTGAGAGAATCGCGGCGATATTATCGTCGTGCCACGTATTCCCACTCGTCGCATCGCCGCGATGACACCGCCGTGTGTAGACACGTTATAAGAGAGTGTATAAAAGACGTGTCACTTCAATATCACCGCCATTCTCTCGCTAATGGAAACGGCCCCTAAGCCCCGGGATATGAGATCCGGGACCCTATCGATTGAGTAGTATAATAAGCGCATTACCCAAACTTATTAATATAAAATGTACGATACCTTTAGTTCCTGATGTCTCGTACTTTCACCGACCGCCGCCGTCGAAGTGACACTATTTTGAGCTACCCTCATATATTTTGTTTTTTTTTTTAAATTCTTATCTATGGTATTTGTCACCACTAACTAATAAATTTAAGACTATTTTTCCACTGTGAATCCAAATAATTTACAACTATAAAATTAGATTTTTAATTGATTTGAAATGAATAAATAAATAAACGATTGAGTTGACTTAATTGTGATGTCACAGTTTTTAGTATTGCCATAAAAAAATCTTTTGGGGGTTTTGACAGGTCACTGTCAATTGATTAGTAGTGTCAATTAACCAATTTTATTTTGCTTTTATAAACATCAAAAAGTATATTCAAGTTCGTATTATAATTAAAATGAGATATTTACGTTAATTTGTAATGATGTAAATGTTTAGTATGATAAATTATCAAACTTATTTTGTAAAATAGTTAGGGTTTAGTTATGTTATGGATATATTTCTGTAAAGATTTGTTCCTATAGTTTAAGTTTAGTAAATTTTACTTTAGACCAAAAATACTGAACGTTTATTTGTATAAATTCCAGATATTTAATTATTGTGTTGCATTAAAATTAAACGCTGGATGCGATCAGCGTGGGACAGGCCATTAGGGCTATCTTTAGGAAAGGCCTATGTCCAGCAGTGGACGCAGAGGCGGATTAAACGTTGAGAGCGCTATGGGAAAGTGTCTAATCGGCGCCCCTATATAAAAAAAAAACTCGGGCCCCTGTTTTTAACATAACTAAGTCACTGGCGCAAATAATTTTAGGCTATGATATACAATTTTTCTTTATTTCTACAATTCTGCCAGCGCGCCTCTTTGTACCCTCGCGCCCCTAGGCACATGCCTAGCTTGCCTTATGGGTAATCTGCCTCTGAGTGGACGTTGTTCAGCTGATATGATATGATGATGTTGATTTAAACACAAAACCAGCGAATATTTTAATAATTTTAGTATTTTTGGTTTAAAATTTTTCACCATTTTGATTCCATTATTTAAACATAGCCCGCCTTATTATAAAACAAAGTCTTTGCATTATTCGAGCCAGTTTTTGAATTTCTAACTTTATTTCGATAAATATAAAGTTTATAATACAAAAATTGGCTGAATGGTTTAAAGACTTTGTTTTATAAAAAGGCCTCACAAGTCTTTTCAAATACTTGAACCATTTATTTGAACTAAAGGCACTGTCTCTATTATTGTGTAAAAAGGAGTTTATAAAAGAATGTACTTAAATATTGTCGTGTCCCAGTTATTCATGATTTCGTCACAACATTGTCTAAGTATTATAGTTTAAGACCGAAATTATAGAAAAATATTATTGAAATATAAAGAAATAAAATAAGTCTTATTTTTTAATTTATCGTTTTATTCCTACCTGACCCTGGCTCTGAAAAAAAAGTAGGTGAATCACCAAATGAGCATTTAAAATATTGCTATCCTTGTCTAACATTTATACAATAGAGAGAGATATAAGAAATTTACAGCTGTCAATTTAGAATGAATCTGATTTGTAGTTGTGTTCTGTAAAGATCGCTGCCGAGGGAATCGAAACTGTTACACTGCCCGGTGAAACATCCCCATTAGGTCATCTCTTGCAACCTAGATAGTAACCAGATAAAATGGATCACAAACTTCTGTAAATACCTATTTTTTACGTAGATATCAATACTCAATATCTTTATTCCTTTTGCTTCTTATAATTGAGATAATTATGGACCCTGTAGGGCACAACAAAAGGGTAGCAGAGAAGTCCCTATCATTACGTTATCACTGCTTCTCTGAGTGGTCATCGCTACAATATCGGTCCGACACGGCAACGGCCTGGCTGGAATCGCCTCAAAAAATCCAATTGTTAGCCTTCACAGCGCGCCGCCGGCTAGTCGTCACCTTTTGCACCTTGTCAATATGAAAAAAATATGTTAACGCACACGAAATTAAAGCCCTTACTTTGGACGGCAAATTATTTGCTGCTTGAACTTGACGCTGCATACGTTTAGGGCATGCCGACGGCACGGTTTTTGCCGTACGAGTGTACAAAATAAAACAAAACGTTTAGTTCAACGACACGGAACACGTTTAATAGTTACAATAGCAACAGATCACAATAGAAATGCATCTTCAAACTACAGCCCCTCAGGCGGGCTCGGTCTATAAATTATATCTTAACTCTAACATTCGTGCGAGCCATTACTTCACTTTTTAAAATACTTTTTTTTTAACATAATTCTGTTTGGGTGGAGCATTTTGGTTAAAGATCTTGAATAGAAGAATGTATTATTCTTTTAGTTTAAAACTTGAAAATTATCAGATCACTCAGCTAAGCACGATTTTAAATAGGAGAGTTGCATTTTAACCAATATTTTTTTTTATATAGTCTCTTGAAAAAATCTCTTTAGCTCGGTTAAAATGTGAGTTTTAAAGATTTGTTTTTTTTTTATTACCAAATTGCTTCACTCGAACAGAAAAAAAAACAATAAATTAAATAAAGAGGGTGACCAGACAACACTCTCGATTTATTGTATATTTAAATAATTATAAAAATCACAGAATTTGAGGATACAAGCATGTCCAAAAGTTATGGAGTCTACAACTAGGCTGCGACTGCTAGCGATTGCTTGTTGTATAATAGTGCACTAAGATTAGTGTTTGTCTATTGTCTAGAAAAGAGAAAAGGTGGAATTATTGAAGTCATCTTTATTTTATGTCCAATTTAGATCATTAGAATTTCTTGATACATGTTAAAGGCGATTCGGTAACAAGTTTGAACAAAGCGGTAATTATCTGAACTGCAATAATTGGGCCAAAATTTTAATGTATTTAATAAAATGTGGTCCATAATAATAATTATTAATAATAAATACGTTCGAACGTAATAAAACAAAATTATCTCATCAAAGTAAATGAATGATAAAATATACCTAAATTAAATCATCGTCAATGACACAAAGCAATCGGTAGCAGTTGCAAGTTCTACATAATGTCTTTTTTTATATATTTTTTTTATTATAAATTCCATAGGACGGAAATAGAAGATATGTTTGTTACAACCATTCATTATTTTTTTTTTATTAGAAAAATACGAGAAACATTTTTGGATTTGAATCAAGCATTCACTATAATAATAATAAAAAAATGTTTTACAAGATGTATTATTAAACAAAAAATATGTAACATTGTATAATATTGTCGATTTAATTTAATTAAAAAAAAAGGGATTCAACTAAAATCATCGAGTTGAAAAGAAGAAGAAGAATATTTATTATGTTATATTGCTAAATCGATTACTAAATTTTGTAAGTCTAAATTTTTTTTCTTCAGTAAAACTCAACTTACAATTTTAGTCGAAAATAATACATAGGTACTTATATGGTCGTTTGCATCATAATTTTTTATACAGAGTTGATATGACAGAGGGGCATTAAATTACACAACGTATACTGTACGTGTTTAGTATTAATTGGATACGGTAAAAAATAAAATATTAATTTAATTGAGTTTTTTATTTATCAAACAAACTAAATTTAATAGCTTACAAATCTGAGTAAAACGCAAACACCCATTGTAAATAAATTTAACTGACCTTAGATACATTAAAGCGGCAGTATTAAAGCGGCAACGTAGGTGCATGACCTATGCGTATAGACATAATCAGCTGTTAGGAAAGATACATCGTGTTCAAACGGGGCAAAAACTTAAAAAATCATTTGCGTCTAAACTACTGCTCCTATTTAATTGATTTTTGGTACAGAGCTTGAAAATGGTACCTAGTATAGGCAGTTTAAAGGAAAGACCATCTGTCGTATCAACTTTGTATGTATATAAATTACGCGTCACGTTGTTTGTCCGGGATGTACTCCTAAACTACTTAATCATTTTTTTACTGAGTGTTATTTCATCAAACTTAAAAGATAGGATAGTTTTTTTTTCTGGATTATTGACCTCTTTACTTACTTCAAGCCACAGCAACGCGTGGTCGAGTCAGCTAGTTTTTTATATGCAAGTATCAAACTTTATGGCAGCTCTGAAGAGTCCTACTCGGTGGGCAGTATCCCCCACATCCATAATGAATTTTTTTGTTTCGCAGTGACTCACATCGTGTTCAGACCCGCCATAAAAATTGTATCAGACTGTTTTTGTAATAGATATTGGACATTACCAATCAATTGACATAATTGTTATGTTCTGTCAAAACGCGATTCCCTCATACACTGTATGGCAACAGTAAACTGTGACGTCATTTTTTTGACAACTCAATTGACTATTTATTGATTTGAAAGCAACTACTTTTACAGCTGTGACAGAAAATTAATCCTGTTTTTAGAATAAAAATAAAGTGTTTTTTTTAGAGAAATTATGTCTTGGAGATTGGTTAATACTGTCTAGTACCTAATTGATATAATTATAGTGAATGCCCTCACAATATTTACTGTATTATTGTGCCAATAATATTATGGCACATTTTGCTATTTCGATTTTTTAATGGCACTTATTTACTGGGTTTGTATTTGATGAATAAAATATACATATTACATATATATTGCATGGACCTAAAAACAGATCTGGCGAAATGTGGGTGTACTAATGGGTACACCTCTGCCTAACCCTTCGGGGATTACAGTCGTGATGTTATGTTATGTATTATGTTATGTTATGAATAAAATATGTACAAAATAGGCATTAGTTTTGAGTCTACTTTAAAAAAAGCAACTGCAATCATTGTATGTTCCAGGGCAGGAATAGGCTTCCCTTTTTTGACTTTTGAATTTAAAGCTATTATTTCACATTACAAGGTGTAAAAAAAAAACATAGAACGCAGCTGACATTTACATGTATTTTCATCATTGCTAGAATTTTTCTTGTTCTTTACTTACGGAGATATTGGTGCCGATTCCCTTGTTCACAAACTAGACCAAATTTAGAGAATTGACATCTCTTACTAACATACAGCGAAAGGAAAAGGACGGTGAAATTCCGTGACAATAAAGAACTAAATTAGCGATGTCAAATTAGTTTTACCTTGAACTTTTCCGTATTTTTAATCCACACGTTATAAGATGTCAACTATAATTGTACGGATATGTCAGATTGACTAAATTTGACAGCTCTTATTTACATTAGTCTCTTTCTTGTTTTATTGGACAGAAAAAGATGGAAGTAGTCTAATTTTAGTTTAGTTTGTGACCAAGAGAATCGGCACTATTGAAGGTCAAAATTCCAACATAACATAACATCACGCCTGTAATCCCCGAAAGGTTAGGCAGAGGTGTACCCATTAGTACACCCACATTTCGCCAGTTATGTTTTTAGTCCCATGTAATAGGGGGCGAGCCTATTGCCATCGACCGGGCACAAATCCAGACTCCGAGGCTGCTACTGAGTTATTCTGGATGGAAAAACCCAATAACACTTTGCCCGACCTGGGAATCGAACCCAAGACCTCATGCACAGCAGTCGCGCTTGCGACCACTAGACCAACGAGGCAGTAAACCAACTTTTTTACAAGAATAAAAGTTTGTACGAAAAAGTTAATGGATACAGTCGTAATTACTATGGATTGCATGCGTAACATTGTGCGCTATCATAAATAGTAACTTTTCACAAAAATTAAATTCATATCCCGGTAAAAAAAAATTCTCCATGATACTAGTTACTTTGATGGTAGATGCGTAGTTAACGTTTATAATGATGTGTCTTTTTACATCCCAGATATTAAAGTTAGATTATTAGATTTAAGTTATTACTGAGATCTTTTATACTCAAAGATTTTAAAGTGATTTTTATCAATAGATAGAGTGATTCAAGGGGAAGGTTTATATGTACAATTAGTATGTACATTGCACCCATGTGAAGCCGGAGCGGGTCGCTAGTACACAAATAAATCCTACTAATATTACAAATTGCGAAAGTTTGTGAGAATGTATAATTGTTTGTTACTCTTTCACGCAAAAACTCAGGAACGGATCTGTATGAAATTTGACATACGTATAGATTATAGTGTGGAATAGCACATAGGTTACCGTGGGATAGTATATCAACTTTGACACAGACGAAATCGCGGGCAGTAGCTAGAAAATAATAATTTTCATCAAATACAAACCCAGTGAACAAAATGTTTTACTGGACACAAATGTAAAAGACTCCTAGTATACAAAGATATTATTAGATTAAAATAATTAATAATTATAACTTATAAACTAAGAAACAACACTTTTGGAATGAATGGACGATCACAAGCCTTGGAATAATTTAATTTAGTATAATGTACAGGCGTTGGTTTATAAATTATAGTAATACACAGAGGTCATAAAATAATACCGCAAATAATTTCATTGGCAACACTGTGTTGCTGCGTTACAGATAACTTAGAATTTGAGTATAAAGTATTTTTTTTTACATTAAAAAAAAATATATATACAGAATTTTCGAAAACAAAAGTAGAAATTAAATGTCGAAAAAGCAACGACCTGTACATAAAAAATATCGAAAATCTAAGGCACTAAGTTCAAAAGCAATGTACTTAGAGTATTATTGCTCAGTTTGGAACGCCTGTCGCCGACCAATATGCGTGCACGCAAGCAATTACACCAATCAACGCGACTTTACTTAAAAAACGACGTTAATGTGGCAGTATCCCGCTTAAAATATCATTCAAATAAATTACACTACAATAAATATTGCTTGTTAAATAAAAAATTGCTCGTGCGCACGCATTGTAGCGACACGCAAGAAAAAAATAACATCAAATCGCTTTCATAATCGTACACTACTAATCTCTCATTATCGGAAGCACCATATACATCAAAAATATCTATCAAAAATACACCTACTTACAACAAAAAAAAATTACGTAATTGTGACGATTTCTGTATTTTACGTAATAATGTAAAATAATCGTTACGATATGTCTTCGTATGACAAGTCTTAAATTATGCATAGTGAGAATTTTTTTCTCTATTTTATTCTTTTTATATTGGGAACATTGCCTGTTAATGGGAAGAACTTGAATTAGGAATATTCCCATGGGAATTTGCTAATCTTTGGACGAGCAACTTTTATATTCACACTCAGGCCATCACAAATGTTTTTAAGCCATACAATATTAATCGTGTTACAAAGACCACGATATTTAGGAACTTGATTTACGAACTAACTTAAAAGTACATTTTTTACAGTTTCCGACCGTAAATATGACACATGGAGCTAAAGTAGGAGGCTGTCAAAGAGACAAGGCCACTCCAGAAACAGAGGAGATAATATCCTATGTGTGAAAGGTAGGATACTAGGATATCACAGTAATGTTCTAAAGATATTTCAATGTCGCACCTATATCGCAGAAAGTCGAACTTTTTCAAAAACCCTAAATGTCATATTTACAACCACATACTGCAATATTCCATGGCTTTAAAACTCAACAACTCAATCAAAATTAAAAGCTACTAAAATCTACAATACTTACCAAAAAAAGTTCTATAAGAACTTTTGAATGGGAACATTCCCATTTCAAGTTCTTACGTTAAGAACGTTCCCAATAGATCACGGGGTCAGTTATTTTCACCGTTTAGCCTTCTAAATGGCTTTTTTTTTAAAGTTCGTTTTCTATGGCTACAAAGTACCTATATTTTTTTTATGACTTGTATAGTTAATGAACGGCCTTTGTCTGGCCTTAGGAAACGTAATGCAATGTTTGATGGTTCTTTGATAAGCAGCAAAGATACCAACGAGTTTTTATCAATTGCATTCATATTCGGCAATGACATAGGCATTCAGAGGCGGTTATGAGATACACCTATGGAGAGGCCATTAACTCCTAAAGGTGTGAAGAAAATACCTGTCAGAAAATGGCATGACCGCCATTTTTAGAAAGTGTTAAGGCGGCAGTTTCTTCTCATAGAAAGGGCCCGTCCATAGATACAAGTCAATGGTAATCTACTGTCACTTTGACATGACAGTTAAGCCAAACTGACAGACGATCGTTACCGTTAAACGTTTAGTTATTCCTCATAAGCCTAAAGCAACTTTTTTTGGACCTACAGTTATAATATTTTCTGGGTACGTTTACCAGTCTTTCAAGATTCTGTTCAATGGTCTCCAGCGGTGGTAAGCTTAGCAGTCTCGCTGTCTGATGGTGGCGCAGGCTGGGTGGTGGTGACCTTGATGAGGTTGGGGACCGGGGTGGTGGGGGGCTCAGGCCGGTTGGCGAGGGTCAGTGCGCCGGAGTTCACGTCTTCTATAGCTTTGCGGAGCTGTTGGAGGAAGTTTTGGAGTTATACATATGATTAACTTACTAACTTAGTTACTGCCACTTTTGAGATGAAATTTAGTGTCAAAAGCGAAATAGAAACACAAAAGGACCTTATACCAGTAAGACTCAAACACAGCAAAAATAATTAGCTATTCAAATAAGAACTTAAAATCGTGTGCGTTAAAATATTTTTTATAATGACAAGATAATATAGGTGACGGATCACAGGTGGACAGATGCTCATGAAACAAGTACTCACCTCTTTGAGAGACACGACTCCTATAAGCCTCCCTATAGCAGTCACGTAGGCTCTGCTCACCCCCAGCGTCGAGAACAGCGAGTGGACCTGAAAATAACACACGTAAATAATAAATAAATTAAATGAGATGCATTAAATCCACAAATTGGCAAACGTCTTCCACAATTAAGGCGCCTACGCGTTCCTCAAATGACAATGTCTTATTGTTTTATGCGCATACGCATGATGTTTATAGGATAAAAATAAATCTGGACGGTCAGCGCGATAAACCTCTACACCACCTCTGCCTAACCCTTCGGGGATTACAGGCGTGATAATATGGTCAGCGCGATTATTTTGCTGTCGTGCATTGTGCCAATACCATAAACACTAATTTCACTAATCCTCAAATGTCAATGCACATAAAGCAGGAATATGCACGAGTATTATTAATAAATTGATAATGAACTTAAATCCAAAGGAAATAAAGTTTAAAATGCCAAAATACGGTCAAGGCGAACAAGACTGGAATGTACTATTTTTTGTTCTGGGCTAGATATTCTGCTGTTTAACCTAATTATTATTTGTATTACGAAGTTTTAAGACGATATCATTGTACGTTAAAAAATTGCCTTGTACGGAGACGATTCCTTTTTTTTTGTTCCGGGGCGGGAAATCCTCATGGATGTCCACACACTTGGAGGGAGGAGTGGTCTGTCGGACTCCTACTAACTAAAAACCCCCCTGATATTCCCTTCCCACACTTGCGCCAAGGATCCTGGGAGCGTACTCCTTAACCTAGGTTAGGTTGATGAGTTCTTACTCACCTTAAGTAACGAGGTCCTTTCGACGAGCTGGAAGGGTGCTGGGTCGATGTGACAGATGTACAAGTTCTCATCCTCATATTCAGGGTCGTCGGGATGCTGAAGAACAGATAAGGACTTTATTACTATGATTAGAAAGTTTATTTTAACATTATGTATATTGAGATTTTAACTCATATTATGAGCGTTTACGCCGTACGGCATGATAAACATTCAAGTCCTTATGTCTCGAAATGAATAAACCGATTTTCACAGGTGCACTCCCTCTTCCCTCACTCTCATAGTCCGATAGGACCGCAATCTGACACGACCGGGGAGAGATCAGGTGTAGGAACAACGGCGGCACGTGCTTTCTGAGGCACGAGTTAAATTCGTAATGGAAAAACCCAATAACACTTTTTGCCTGACCTAGGAATCGAACCTAGGACCCACGCTCAGCAGTTGCGCCTATAACCACACCACACTAACGAGGCTGTCGAAATCCATCATACGCTCCATGTAAAATACTTTTATCCAACTGTACCCGGTTAGACCAGAAACCGACCCCTTCAAAAATGCTAACATACCATATCTCGTTTCCGTGCAATTTGCAGCATCCGGTCGAAGTCGATCTCCTTGGCCATCTCCATCTGCTCCCACGCCTTCTGGTCCTCAGGTGACATGTCGCATACTCGCTCGCGGGGCTGGAGGCAAAAGGGATTTATTATTTACTGGTTTCTGCTTACGATTTCGCGTAGAAATCAAGTATACCAGGCCCTCAGCAATAGTGTAGCACTCCATCAGTAAAATATTTTTGTTATTGGACCAGTACTTCCAGTTATATATTCTTACAAGTTTTGAGACAATTTTACATCTGTCTATAGGATTATGTTCGATAACAGCTTAAGATCTGCTTTCTACGTCTTTAAGCATCCACATTTATATTATAAATGCGAAAGTAACTGTATCTGTCTGTTTCTTTGTTACCACATCACGGCAAAACTACTGAACCGATAGTAATGAGATTTGACATAGATGTGGCTTGGAGACTGTATAAGGTCATAGTCATCATCATATCAGCCTATAGCCGAGCCGAGCAATGCTGAATGTAGCCCTCCCCCAAAGAGCGCCAACCAACTCGGTCTTGGGCAGCCCGCATTCATCCGCTGCCCGGTCATAGGATACTTTATAATACGCGTCTTCGCCTTACACGGACGAAGTCACAGCAAAAGCTATTCTTTGTTAATTTTGGAAGGTGTCGATGATACTGACCAGTTGCACTTTTTTGTTGATAGAGGGACTCCTGGGCAGGGAGGTGGGACTCAGCTGGTCAGGCAGGCCTCCTTCCACGTCTTGCAAGAGAGAGGAACGCTTGAAGATGGCTTCGAATGCTGCTCGAATCCTGAGGGCGAGAAAAATGAAAATATTATATCACTAGCGACAGGCCCCGCTTCGCACGGGTGCAATGTATGTAGATACTAACTACCTTCCCCTTCACTCTATCTTATGTTGAAAACCGCATTAAAATCCGTTGCATAGTTTAAAAGATCTAAGCGTACAGACGGGAAACTACTTTGTTTTATACTATGTAGAGATAAAAGTCTGCTGTCTTATTATCAGCTTATAAGAAGTAAGCTATAGCTTATCATACCTGGTCTCAGCTCCAGTGACGGTTGTGTAGACGGAGGGCTGCGGTGTGGTGGGTGTCTGAGGAGCTGTTCCACCTGATGACAGGCCGCGGGTGAGGGTGAACGAGTTCGTCTTCTTAAGGATCGACTTCGGACGGAACAGCTGGCCCGGCGCTGGAGGAAAATTAGATTTTATTAGTTTCAATGCCATGTTTGAAGATAATAAGCTGCTTTGAGGTAGACCTAGTATAGGCAAAGTCACACATTTCCACCATTCGTCTGGTTTGAATGTCAAAAAAGCGAAACGGTATCCGAATTAAGTGAAATTGGATATTTGACACCATAACATAACATAACATCACGCCTGTAATCCCCGAAGGGTTAGGCAGAGGTTTAACCAATTAGTACACCCACATTTCGCCAGTTATGTTTTTAGTCCCATGTAATAGGGGGCGAGCCTATTGCCATCAACCGGGCACAAATCCAGACTCCGAGGCTGCTACTGAGAAATTCCTGATGGAAAAACCCAATAACACTTTGCCTGACCTGGGACTCGAACCCAAGACCTCATGCACAGCAGTCGCGCTTGCGACCACTAGACCAACGAGGCAGTTGACACCATTAACTGACATAACTAGTATTCTTCAGAGAAAACTCGATTTCACAGAATACTAACCGGGTATAAGTCCTCCCTGGTCTTTGGTGGTGAGCGAGGATCCTCTCGTCATGCCGGTGCCAGGTACTTGCAGCATATCCGGCGCTGGAGTTACCTACCAAATAAAACATAATTATAGATGATATAGTTCAGCCATTTAATAGTGAAAGAGAAACAAACAGCCATCCATACATTTTCTCAAATTTTCATATTCCATTTTTTTTTTTTAGTTTAAATTGACGTAACTTTACTCCAAGTTTATGAGCAAGGGGGTTATAAACTGCAATGATATTAAAGAGAAGTAGACTCACCTCAAACCTTGAAGGTCTCCTGACCTTCTTCCGAGCCTCCTCATCCCTCCGCCTCATCTCAGCCTCTCGGTGCCATAGAGCTGCGATCTGCAGCCGTCTGTCGCGGCCCACCTGCTTCTCTATGACCTTGACCAGCTCCCAGCGGTGGATGGAGCCGAGTAGGACCATGGAGGATGGACTGTCTACGAGGGGGAAGCTTTTGATCGTCTGTGGAAGAAATTATACATATACATAATTAGATGAACAACGGTTCTACGAGGAACGCATGTAGCATTTTTGAAGTTATTCTTGCAAAATGAGTCAACTCAGAATACATAATTTAAGTCAAATTAATAAAATAGGCATAAAGGTAATAAGTTACAAAAGTGATCAATCGATTTAACACTGATTTAACATAATAGCATGCCTGTAATCCCCGAAGGGTTAAGCAGAGGTGTACCCATTAGTACTTCCACATTTCGCCAGTTATGTTTAAGTCCCATGAAATAGGAGGGAAGCCTAATGCCATCAGCTGGGCACAAATCCAAACCCCGAGGGTGCTACTGTAAAAATTCCTGATGGAAAATACCAATAACACTTTGCCTGACCTGGGAATCAAACCCAAGACCTCATGCTCTGCAGTCGCACTTAGCCATCAACCGGGCACAAAACTTTACCGGTCAATGAAACTTTTGTATGCATTCTTCTGCCTTACCTTGTTCTCTTTGAGCAGATCCTTGAGCTGCTGGAAGGTCATCCTGTTCCATATGTACTTGACATCGCGCACCATGAAGTCTTCCACACAAATGTCGTACATACCTGCAACAAACAAACATTTTTTACTCAAATGCAAAAAATATAAATTGTAGGTAGGTTTACCAGGAAAGAAAAAGAAAAAAAATAAAATCTATTTATTCCAGCAAAATTAAAATAAATAAATAAAATAAATATCTTGGGACAACTCACACACGGCTATCTGATTCCAAGCTAAGCAGAGCTTGTGTTATGGTAACCAGACAACTGATATACATACTTATATAATTTATAAATACATACATATTATAGATGAATCACACCCAGACACAGAACTAACAATCATGCTCATCACACAAAGTTTGCCCTGAGTGGGAATCGAACCCACGACCTCCGGCTTAGCAGTCAGGGGCGCTAACCACTAGACCAACAGGCCCGTCAATTGACGCACTATCATTATCTGCCTAGCCATCTGCCTTCCAGTCTAACCGGATGCAGCTGAATACCAGTATTTTACATGGAGCGATTGCCTATCGGACCTCCACAACCCAGTAACTGGGAATACGAGACCCCTAGGTAAGACTGGTTGTCAGACTTTCGGGCTTCTGACGACCCGTAACAACTGTCAAAGATCCACGTATGACAGCCGGGATTAACAGCTTAACGTGCTTTCCGAGGCACGCAACGATATCAGTAATGTTTAAAATTAACTTAGAAAGTACATATGAATTGAAAAAGTCACAGTGGTACTTGCCCGGATTTTAACAAACAACCTCACGTTAAATAAAATTATAAATAAAAAAAATATTTAAAAAAAGCTTTTATTTAACAAAAAAAATGCACTAAAAAGGAGAAAATAAGTTTTTGCTACAATAATTTCAGGCTGTATTCGTATGACTATAAATAAAAGCTTTGGCGCTCTTAAAGAATGAAAAGTAGAATTATGATTAAACATTTTTTTCATATTTAATATTTAAAGAGCGCCAAAGCTTTTATTTATAGTCATACGAATACAGCCTGAAATTATTGTAGCAAAAACTTATTTTCTCCTTTTTAGTGCATTTTTTTGTTAAATAAAAGCTTTTTTTAAATATTTTTTTTATTTATAATTTTATTTTCTACTTTTTAGTCTTTTGAAATCTCTATTGATCAATATCAATATGGATTTCAAAAGACTAAAAAGTACACTCCCACTTGAGGAGTTCTCTGGTTTGGAGCCAATCCTGGCAGCAGCATCACGTCATGCTTATCATAAACATACTTTGTCTTTGGGACTTGAGCAGTATGTAAAATTTCATGTCCCTACTGTTAATCATTGAGGAGTTCCCTCATGTGGAGCCAATCTTGGCAGCAGCAAAACGTTATGCTTATAATAATCATGCATTGTCAATAAGACTGGACCAGTGTGTAAAATTTCATGTCCCTACTGTTAACCGTTGAGGAGTTCCCTCATCTGGAGCCAATCCTGGCAGCAGCATCACGTCATGCTTATCATAATCATGCATTGTCATCAAAACCAAACGTGTGTGCCAAATTTCAGCTCGATAGCTTTAGTAGAAGTGGATGAAATATTGATTGCACAATTCCAGGACATACATACAAAGTTACATACATACAGGTGAAGTTAAATAAAAGCTTTTAATTAATAATAATTAATTAAATAATTTTACCTATTACTAATAAATTATCTTTTTTACTAACGGTGCTAGTAGTCGCAGAAAATAATATTTTTATTGTGTATTTAAATGACGCAAATGCAGGATAAATAAACACCAGTTGGTCGCTCCTTATAAATATCGCTGTTTTATTAAATTAATTAATGAGTACTTATAGGAGCACGCGTGGTACTAATTATTAAAAGTTGGATTTAAAAAAAAAACACGAGCTATAAGTGACTGAGGATTTTAATACAGTATGTAGTATTTTTCAATATTTTTTTCTCTATTAATTAGCAGAATTACACCCAATTATGTATTGTTTTGTTATTTTTCTCATAAATTATATTGTGAGAGCTAGTAAGAGATGGCGCGGGAAAAAAGTTCCTTTTAAATAGAAATAAATATAACTATTGACTTAAGACAGTGACGTCATATCTTAGTAAACATTGAGCATCATAGGATTGCTCAAATACTGACATCTTAGTTCAGATGAAACTCGTCTTTCACATCAATCTAGTATTAATACATCGCCCGTAATTGACATGACGAACTCAATCAGTATTTTCTAATTTATTATTTAATATTTTTTTAAGTGCAATTTATTAAATGCCTTTGCCCAGCAGTGGGACAATAAAAAAAGTCAAAAGACTTAAGAGACAGGATTTCTTTAAATTCTTTGAACTTCTCATTACATTTTTTGTTTATTTTATTTCAGAAACTACAATGCTTCGAAAACTTTTTCTGGTAATAACTCTACAGCTTCTAAGCCACGCGTCGTGTGACGAGGTATCAGACTACTACGATGCTCTGTTCCCCAGCACCTCATCCCGAAAGGGCGTCCCCTTCGCCCAACAGGTAGCCGATGCCAACTACCGCTGCGATACCCACTACGTTACCACTCCCGACGGATATATCTTGACCCTATTCCACATTTACGCCAACAAAAATTGCTCTGTGGTCCACAAAACGCACGTACTCAGCGTGTCTGGCCTATATTTGGGCTCTGATGACTGTATTATACCAGGGCCATACAAGGCTAACTGCTACATACTCGCAGACGAAGGCTACGACATCTGGGCAGCGAACAACAGAGGCACTAAGTACGGCAGGAACCATACCACACTCGACCCAGACACTGATCCAGAATTCTGGGACTTCAGCTTTGATGAAATGGCACTGTATGATTTGCCAACGATTATTGATTTTATTTTAGCCGTATCTGGACAGCCTCAGTTGTTTTACATCGGTCATTCTCAAGGTATGACGATTTTGCTGCTGCTGTGTGCGCAGCGCGAGGAGTATAATGATAAAATCAAGTATGCTGTTGGTATGTCAGCTGCAACTTGGATGCAGCATACACGGTTACTACCGCTTAAGTTACAAGCAGCTCTAGCAGTCCTCTTCCACAAACCTCTCGGAGAAATCTTTGCTTACGGTGGTCCCGTTCAAAAAGTTGGTGAAATTTTATGCGGTACCACCTGCCTGTCTTATCCTGCGTGCACGTTCCTGATATTCGGTCTCTTCGGATTCAATAACTTCACTATAAGCCCGGAGACGGTCGCCGTGGCGATAAGTCTTCAACCATCGGGTACGTCTTATAAGAACTTCGTAAGATGGGGTCAGATAGTGAATAATAATTTTTCGTTGTATGACTATGGGCCTACGGAGAATTTACGTGTGTACGGGTCGCTGTATCCACCTATATACGATTTGAGTAAGTACAGAGTGCCAACTCACTTCATTACGAGTGAAAATGATTACGTTTGTGATCCAAAGGACTTGAGAACTCTTTTGGCTCACCTGACAGGTTGTTCTAACTGCACGATGTGTGTAGTCTCTCGGAAATACTTCTGTCACATAGACTATATTTATAGTGATGAGATTCGTTGTGCTATTTCTCCGATTTACTTAAAGCTTTTTTCGACTGGTGAGGTTACTTGTACTTGATGGCTTGTGTTTAAAGGTTTTTAACGGCATATTTTTTTTTATGTTATGTGCGTCACTTTCGCTGGAATAAATAGTTCTTCTTTATTTCTTGAATAAACTGTTATTTTATGATCTTGTAATTTAATAGTGTTGGATAAAAATATTTTGTTTTATTTAAAAATAGCTGTGCCCCGCTATTTTTAATATTAACTTTTTTACGTAAAATGTTATGGCCTACTAAATTTCACGCCGTTGAAGACAGAAATCAGTTCAGCTGTTGAAGAGTGATTGTGTTACAAACAAACACTCACATGACATCTATAACTATAAAATTAAGATGTCTGTATTTATATGTATAACAATATGTAGTATGCATATAATGTTAACAAATGTTATGTCTGTTTGTCGGTAAGCCTGTTTGCTTCGGCTATTTTCCGATACTGCTGGACCGACATTGATAGGTCTTACAGATAGCTGATGTTAATAATGAATAACTAGTACTTTCACACCGCATAAAAAAACTATAAAAATGTGAAGAAAATCCGGGACAATGATCAGTTTTACAGGCAAATGTTTTTGTTAAATACCACGAGACGAAGTCGCATGTAACAGTTGTTAAAAAGTATGAATGCGGCTAGGATGCCTTACGATGTTATCTTTCACCGTATGGCACGTACAATAATATTGACATAACACTATTGTATAACGGTTTCTGAGACAACGTCACGGCATTAGCAATATTTATGTTACGCTAGAAATGTTCACCTACACTTGTTTAAACATAATAATATTATGGTAACCTTTAATTGCCTTTGCCAAAGTCAAAGTCAAAAACATTTATTTCAATTAGACCATTTACAGGCACTTTTGGATTGTCAAGGAGTCGGTCAGTTAGTCCGAAAAATGAAGCTAGTTGCTCGTTCCAAAACCGAGGTAGGCCTCTATGGAGAAGAACGAGCACGAAACTCCACGGCACTCTTTTTAAATTAGGTTTTTACAAAATAACTTTATAACTTTGTGAAGATTATTTTACTGACACATTTTCTTCATCACGCCTATCTGTACTAATATTATAAAGCGGTAAAGTTTGTGAGTTTGTTGGGGGTAATCTCTGGATCTACTGAACCGATTGTGAAAATTCTTTCGCAAATTGAAAGCTTTGTATGTTATTAGTGAGTGCTATAAGCTATATTTTATTATAAACAAAATAGGGGTCTGTATAAAAAATCACGTGAACGAAGTCGCGGGGAGTGTGCTAGTATTATATAAAGGGATAGGCAGAATACGCAAGTTACGCGGACAACGGATTGTCCATGCAAGCATAATACGAAAACCGTTTGCAATTTGAGAAAAAAGTCGAACAAGTTAGTATAATTTAAAAAATTCAAAAACACGACTGCAAAAATTGCACATATTTGTACTTTGTTTACTCGTCAGTTTTTTTTACGACTTGTTTTATTTACAGTGTTATATATTTTCTAAATCTACTTGTCAAATTCTAGACGATAAATATAGACACGACCAAATTCATTAAAAAAAAATAATTGAGGCTGGTATTAATTTAAGTTTTAAAGTGACCAGAGAGGATTCTTTTTATTTTTAACTAGCCTATGTTACTCGGAACGATGCAAGGATTGTAAAGATACCCCATACATCTAAATCGGTTTAGGCGTTTAAAAGTTATGGTGGAATAAAGAATCTCACATACATACATACATACATACATTAACCCTGAACACATAACACTCCTTTTTTTGGGGCAGTCGTGTAAAAAGATGAGATGTTTTTGTTTTGTACTATAAGTGGGTTCAAAATTCTTCTATGTTTTTACAAAAAAATGATTTAAAAGTTCTAATCGATGTGCATCTCTAAGCACAATATTTTACGTTAGCTACTTATTGATTTTTCAAACTTGTACTATTTATTAATGTTTTACAAAATAAAAATTATTTTTATTTTATTTTGTTATTTTAATCTTTTCATATCGCACATGCGTATAAACATGTGAAAGGCTTTCAATCAGGACTTTCAATGTGAGTTTACTATATAAAGTGTCTTTTTCAACCTTTCATGTTTATTAAATCCAATCCCTCATATTCTCCATAACTACAAAAAGCCGTGTCGACGAGGATGGGATTCGAACCCACGCGTGCAGAGCACATTGGATTAGCAGTCCAACGCCTTAACCTCTCGGCCACCTCGTCTTGCACGTACACAATGAAATAAAACTGCATATTGTTTACGGCGACATGTCTTCTAGTTATTAAACTTGGTAGCGCGGCAACCGAATCCGAGTTTCATAATAACATCACGCCTCGATTAAGTCCCAAGTAATCGGGGGCCCATTGCTATCAACCGGACACAAATCCAGACTCCGGGGCCGATACTGAGAAATTACTGATGGAAAAACCCAATAACACTTTGCCCAACCTGGGAATGTAACACAGGACCAAGTGCGCGACTACTCACAAGATACACGATTAAGCAAAATTAATGGAATACTCACGGCTTGCAGAAGATAGCAGGTCGGGCAGGTAGGGTAGCTTTTTGATGAGAATGATGCTGTCGAAACAAGATGGCTGCAGCAGGGAGGCGGTCGCGTTGGCGGCTAGCACGGCAGCCATTATCGGCAGCAGATGTGTCACCTACACAATAATCTTAATAAATAATAAACCATTGTGAACCTCTTTTCACCCTTATACAATAAGTAATAAAGTTCAAAATTGATCAACCATCTTGACAGATAATTTTGCCTTAATCTAAAACCTTAGTGAGAACTGGAGTCTGAATTATGATAATAAAACATAATATCACCCCTGTCATCCCCAAAGAGTTAGGCAGAGCTGTACCCATAAGTACACTCACATTTCGCCAGTTATGTTTAATTTCTATGTAATAGTGGGCGAGCATATTGCCATCAACCGGACACAAACCCAGACTCCAAAGCAGATACTGAGAAATTATTGATGAAAAAACCCAATAACACTTTGCCTGACCTGGAAATCAAACCCAAGATCTCATGCTTAGCAGCTGCGCTTTGTAACCACTAGACCAATGATGCAGTCTTTTTTTCTTTCTTTATCGTGCGGGCAGTAGGTCTAACGACCCCAGTCACCCTAGAGTCAGAGTTTCTAAACCGCCTAAGGCGCTTTGCACACAGAGCAACTATTGCAGCAACTGGCAACTGGCATCTAGCTGTTTACATACATTTCAATTGGACCCACACAGAGCAACTCGAGTTTCCAGTTGCGGCAATCGTCAACAGTTTTCAGTTGCTGCAATCGATGACTAAGTTAGTTGCTAGTTGCCGCAACTAGCAACTTTTTAATATTGTATCGGTTTTTAAAGTTACCGGTTTCCTCAACCGTCAATCGCAATGCTTCGGGCAATTTCACACCCACCCTCCCTCTCCGTGTGCCCGGCAATGCCTGTGTGGCCACGGCAACAGCATACTGCAACTCCGCTATGAAAGTTGCTCACAAATTGCCAAAAAGTTGCGGAAACGGCAACGTTATAGCAACTATCAACTTTTACAGGAAACTTTTAAAGAGTTGCCAGTTGCCCCAACTTAAGTAGCTCCGTGTGCAAAGTGCCTTAAGGGCCTCATACATGACGAGGCAGTTTGATAATATGATAGTTTAGAACGTCAGTAAAGATTTTTTACCTGTCCGGTCATCTCGCTGACAATGACGATGGTAGACACAGTGTGTGTCACTGCGCCGGTGAACGCTGCTGCACCCACTACTGCATACCCTCCTGAAACATGAATAATAGCTTATTTAAACTTTATATAACAATCTAAATATATAAAAGAGAGAGGTTACTCACTCACTCACCGCGAAATATCGAAAACCGCTTGACGTATAAAGATGGACTTTGGCAGGGAGGTAGTTTATAGTAAAAAAAAGGAGACTTAAATCATCAAATCGAAAAGAAGAAGTTTATAGATAGTAGACGACCGCTAAGGATTTTCCAAAATTCACCCCCTAAGCGGATGAAATGGGGGTTCAAAGTTTGTAAGGAGAAATCAACTTTAACGCGGACGGAGTCGCGGGCAGAAGCTACATAACATCACGCCTGTAATCCCCGAAGGGTTAGGCTGAGGTCTACCCATTAGTACACCCACATTTCGCCAGTTATGTTTTTAGTTCCATGTAATAGGGGGCGAGCCTATTGCCATCAAACGGGCACAAATACAGACTCCGAGGCTGCTACTGAGAAATTCCTGATGGAAAATATCCAATAAAACTTTGCCTGACCTGGCAATCGAACCCAAGACCTCATGCACAGCAGAAGCAGAAGGGCAGAAGCTAGTATCTAATAATACAAAGGAGGTCTTAATGCCCTAAATATTATCTAGCAGTCAAACAAAGGTGGTGAAGAACTCTGAGAGGAGACTATGTCTAGAATACCAACTAAAAAAGAAATCTTACTAACCAGGCAATATCTTCTGTATGTGTCCTCCATAGGCGACTCCCAGCGGACAGAAGTAGTGCATGACCTCGCCCGTGAACCTGCCGAGCGACGCGCCCATCTTGAAGGCCGGCACGAAGATACCCGCCGGCACCGGCAGCGTGCACGACACCAGGCTCAGGAAGAACTGGACACGGGGACACGCTTAGTACAACCACAGATGAAGCTAAATACATTATCAACATGACAAACTTAACATCACACCTGTAATCCCCGAAGGGTTAAGCAAAGGTGTACCCAGTACACCCAGTTATGTTTAAGTCCCATGTAAAAGGGGGCGAGCCTATTGCTATCAACCGGGCACAAATCTAGCCCCCGAGGCTGCTACTGAGAAATTCCTGATGGAAAAACCCAATAACACTTTGAAAATAAAATGATATTAAGATTTATTATCAAATTAAACACTTGTGTCAATAAGTAATAGATATTTGTTTACGCAGACTATAAATTGATACTTTTAATCACAAGACGAGGTGGCCGAGAGGTTAAGGCGTTGGACTGCTAATCCAATGTGCTCTGCACGCGTGGGTTCGAATCCCATCCTCGTCGACACGGCTTTTTGGTTTCATTTGGAAATTTAAGTAAAATTGAATTATATGAATAAGATTTATATAATGTATTTGAGTATAATAACTAAGACTTAATTATATTCGGTCTACAGTATTTTATATTTATTTTATAGAGCAAAAACACAACAGCTCTAAGTGCTGTTTTTTAATTCGTCAGATAACTCTTATTGGAGTAATAATTATGACATATAATATTTATAAACGTACCCATGGGGGCTTACTTTACTTTGTAATTTCTGTAGATGGATTTTCAACTCTCGGCACTGAGCCGAGCACTGAAAATCCAACAGTGAGCATGTCAAAGTAATATTAAAATAATACTGTTTTAAGAGATGAGAGTAGACCCTATGATACAAAAGAAATTCCTAGTGTGGGTTAAGGATTGTTAGGCTTTTGTTCTAATATGGAACTGCTATGTATATGTACTTATGAAGAATCATAAAGCATACTCACGATAGAGAAGAAGTATATGATGAGACATCCAAAGTGGTCCACTTCCAGGGTTTGCCAGTGAGACACCACGGACGCTTGCTCAGCCGTCAGCTCGTCTGTCCACGTGAAGTTCGAGAACAGCGAGAGGACCTGGAACACAATTGAATAGCAAAATGTCAGACGTGTATTTCTTGAACAGTAAACATTAGTTGAAATACAAAGTAAAAGATATATCAATGAGCAATACCTACCATGGATTTAGTGCTGCATGATATTATGGTACTGTGGAATGGATTGAGGGCAAGTAAAAGGGAATGTATAAGAGGAGTAACTGAAAGAAGAATAAGAGTGAAAGAGATAGAAAGAGAGAGAGAAGGAAGATGGCGGAGAGTCCAATTAAACGACGTACGAGGATAGATGTATTTTTTCTGGTTTTAAGTTTATTTTTATTTCTTTATCCAAAATAAAAGAAGTTTTACGGAATCCATTGTTTACTTTGACCAATCGATCCCACACTGCTTTTGACTTTTAAATAAATAGTTAGGCAATTGAGTAGGTAAATAAGTAACGTCACAGATCGATATTGCCATACAAAATCTATGGTAGAATCGCGTTTTGACAGGACATAAAAAGTATATCAATTAATTGGCGGTGTCAACTACCCAAGTAACATAAGTCAGAAAATCCTCCTTCAGCAAGCGTGGTGATCAATACTCGTGCCTTCTCTATATGAGAAGAGGCTTTTGGCCTGCAGTGGGACAATAATAGGGTAATATATATATTATATATTACCTGTTCCTGATTTCCAAGATCCGCAGCCATGTACTTGCCGATGCCGGGCGGGAACAGGATAGACATGACTGCTAACGTTATGAACCCTGGGTATATGAAGCGGCTGGAAAAAAACAATGGAAACAATTGATATAAGTAATGTAATGCATAGTAAATGGTGCTGATTCCATTTTTCACAAACGAAACTAAAATTAGACTATTTCTATCTTTTTCTTTAAGGGCGGAAATAGACTTGTAAATTTTAGTGATCTGAAACTTCCTTGCAATTTTAGTTGACATGTCAAAAACTCAAAACGCATTGATTAAAAAACATGGAAAAGTTCAAGGCAAAACTAATTTGACATCTGTAATTTAGTTCTATTTATTTATTTAAACTTTATGCAACAAATAAAGTACAAAGGCGGACTTAATGCCTTAGGCATTCTCTACCAGTCAACCAATTCTAAAATGTCACAATCCTTTTCTTTTGCTGTATGTTTTTAAGAGATGCCAATACTTTAATTTTAGTGTAGTTTGTGAACAAGGGAATCGGCACCAATATCGAAAAAATGATAAATAACTTAATTAAATTAGTAATTAATTTAGATTGTGTAGTATTTTGTTACTCACTATTAAATTGGGGGGCCATTCATGCGCTTTGAAAATAAAAAAAAACAACAACATTTCTTTAAACAAAGTTGTTTGTTATATTGAGTGCATTGTGTTTAGGTATCTGTCGATAATTATCCTTTAAAGGGCTCATCTAGGTTTATTCAACTATAATTTTTCGTAATACTCAAAATAATATAATTCTTACTTCTTTTGTAAAAAGTTACTAAGCGTCTTAGTATTTCTGATGAACAGTACGTATTGTCGATGGAGGAATACCCATAGCGCTGCCAGAAGACCGGATACTATGCTGGAAATTAGCGAAAAAAGGTGTTTTGTAATTATCAATCTTAACACAATGACATAAAGTTTAGTTTCGATTGTTCTTTATTTTCCTGTTCTTAAAAAAATTGTCATTCGAAAATTGCTTCTGAATTATCCGTAAAACCTTAACACAATGACATAAAGTTTAGTACCGATTGTTTTTAATTTTTTGTCTTTCTAAAATTCACTTTAACTGTAAGAAAATAAGGTTGTTAATATCCTCAGCATCGACTTATAATAGTTTTAACAATTGTCATTCTAAAATCAACTTTAACACTAAGAAAATAAGGTTGTTAATATCATCAGCATCGACATATAATAGTTTTTACAACTTACCCTAATAACACGAAGACAGCAAACTCTTGAGGGTCGAAGGGGAAGTCTTGGGGTAAGTTGGTGGGGAAGAGTGGCTTTACAGTGGGCATGGCTCCGGACCACACTGATAAGAGGCGGAACATCTGAAATGAGGAAATGTCACGTGGTTTAGCGATTAGCTGCTGCGCTGCGTGTTGTGGGTTCGATTTCGGCACGGAAGAAATATTTGTGTGGCGTATGGGAATCCGGGTGTGGTTGTTTGTGTAGGTATGTGAGTTTATATGTTACAGAAGAAATTCATAGAGAGGAGCGATATTTAAAATATTAAATGAAAAATAACATAACATCACGCCTGTAATCCCTGAAGGGTTAGGCAGAGGTGTACCCATTAGTACACCCACATTTCGCCAGTTATGTTTTAAGTCCCATGTAATAGGGGGCGAGCCTATTGCCATCAACCGGGCACAAATCCAGACTCCGAGGCTGCAACTGAGAAATTCCTGATGGAAAGACCGAATAACACTTTGCCCGACCTGGGAATCGAACCCAAGACCTCATGCACAGCAGTCGCGCTTGCGACCACTAGAGTAACGAAGCAGTCAATGAAAATAATTGCTGGTATAATAAGCAACAAAATTCTAGATTGACAGGCTAATTAAGCATCATTAAAATTAAGGTTCGTTTTGACAGAACTACTGTCAAACTACCCACAATATCTCACTAATTAAGACATTTGTTTAAAATAGACGTAAAATTAATCAACGTTAAATGTGAAAAAATTCTAAAGGACAAACCAAATAACATAGAGCTTAGGAGTCTGGATTTGTGCCCGTTTGATGGCAATAGTTGTTGTTGTGATCATTTTTGTCATAACAAGGAACATTGTAAAATAATTGATACATTGTACAGTAGTATTGTGACATCGCTTTGGGAAGCGGCTGAGGGCAGCTCTAATTTAGTAAAAGATGGGAAGGCTCGTCGGCGCACAGTGACTGGTAGAACAGGCATGTCAGGGACGCTCACAGGAACGCGAGAAAGGCCTTTCTTAACTGGGTGTGGTATGGGAAACCTCGCACTGGGCAGCAGTTTGTGGAAATGTGCGAGACTAGAAAATGTTTTAAACAAAAATTAAAGTTTTGTCAAGACAATGAGGAACAAATTAAAATGAACATTTTGGCAACCGAACATAGGAGCAAGCATTTTCAAAAATTCTGGAAATCCACTCAAAGGTTGAACCCAAAGCCTGTGGTTCCGGTGAGCGTTAATGGTATGACTGAGCGTGGGGAGATTGCGAACATGTTCAGGAGGCATTTTGAAGTAACCTCGCGACTGCCACCGGAGGAACGGGGTTTTGTCGCTGAGAGTAGATTGTCTGGTGTTCCGATTAATATTTCATCAAAAGAGATACGGAACATCATACAGTCAATGACCAGGGGCAAATCTCCGGGTCACGATGGTCTAAGTATAGAACATTTTCAACATGCCGGTCCGCATCTCCCAAGGGTCCTATCAATGCTGTATAATCTTTGTGTGAGGCACTCGTATCTACCACCTGAGTTGATGAAGACGATAGTTGTGCCCATAGTCAAGAACAAGACCGGCGATGTCTCAGACAAGGATAATTATAGGCCAATATCGTTGGCTACTGTAACAGCAAAGGTTCTTGACGGTGTGCTTGAGCGGAGGATAACTGGACAGCTCCATCTACATGATGCACAGTTCGGTTTTAGAGCTGGGCTGTCCACGGAAACTGCTATTCTGGCGCTTAAGCACACGGTCAGGTACTACACTGATAGAAACACGCCTGTTTATGCTGCGTTTTTGGACCTCTCCAAGGCATTTGACCTGGTTGATTATAAGATCTTATGGTCGAAATTGCGTGAGCAAGGTCTTCCAAATGAGCTCATTCAACTTTTAGATTATTGGTATGACCACCAAATCAACCAGGTCAGATGGTCGGGTGCTCTGTCGGGGGCGTATGGGTTGCAGTGTGGGGTGAGACAGGGCGGGTTGACTTCCCCAGCGCTTTTCAATCTTTACGTCAATAATTTGATCGAGGAACTCAGTAGCACTGGTATCGGATGCTCTATTGATGGTAAGGCAATTAATAGTATAAGTTACGCAGATGATATGGTGCTGCTGAGTCCCTCGATTGATGGACTCAGACGGATGATTAAGATATGTGAGGGGTACGCCATGGCTCATGGTTTATTGTACAATGTTCGGAAGAGTGAGCTTGTGGTGTTCAGAGTCGGTACTAAGAAGCCTGAAACAGTTCCTCCAGTATGCCTATACGGTGTACCGCTAAATAGAGTGTCGCATTTTAGGTATCTTGGCCATATAGTGACGGAGGACTTGACTGATGAGAGTGACATGGAGCGGGAGCGAAGGGCGCTGTCAGTCCGATGTAATATGCTGGCCCGTAGGTTTGCACTAAGGAAGTGAAACTCACTTTGTTTAAGGCGTTTTGCCAGTCATTTTACACGTGCAGCCTATGGGTTAGACATACGCAGAGGGCCTACAGCGCTCTTCGCATCCAGTACAATAACGCTTTTAGGGTGCTGTTGGGACTCCCGCGGTTCTGTAGCGCGTCGGGCATGTTTGCTGAAGCAGGGATAGATTGCTTTCAAGCAATTATGCGAAAAAGAACAGCATCCCTGATGCGGCGGCTTCGGGGGAGCACCAACAGCATCTTAAAGGTAATAGTGGATAAACCTGACTGTCCGTTCCTGGGGCACTGGACCCGTATACACAGCTGCAGGTCTGGTGCACCGGGAAGCGGACTTAGTTATAGCTATAGGTTTTTGAATTGATTATTATTTTATTGTATTTTGATGATAATTGGTTATTTTAATGAGAATGTTGCTAACATAGTTTGTAAGTATTACTAACAACAATATGAATCACTTGTGTTCGATTTAAATAAATAATAATAAATAAAATAATAAAATAGGCTCGCCTCCCATTACATGGGGCTTAAACATAACTGGCGAAATGTGGGTGTACTAATGGGTTCACCTCTGCCTAACCCTTCGGGGATTACAGGCATGATGTTATATAAATAAATGTGAATAATAAAATTCTTAAATGATAAGGTCATTCCGAAGCTCCATTCGTTCAGCGCATACGATTCAAGGCGTCGAATTTCTACATCAATTACAGTTAATGAGCCCGCGCAGTTTTGATACTTAATGAACTAGATAATTCTAGTTTATACAAATGAGTCTGTACCTATTACTTCTGGGACATACTTGGAGTTTAATGAATATGGACCTAATATACAGACACTAGGAGCTGGTTCACATGTTCGACATTTTTACCGTTGACCGACTGTCGAGTTATGCCGTTCACACTAGAAGCTGCCGATACGACCTAAATTTAAATTACCACAGCCAATTCACAACTTCTTTGAGACTGTCACGAAGCAGTTGTGAGTTGTTTGTCGGTCCGATAAATGTGGCGGTCCGACCTAATGTGAACCAGGCCTTATGATCTTATTTTTATTACCAGCATTCATATACTGCCAGGGTTGATATTAATATTCTTTAGAACGAATTTCGGTTACGACAGTCCATATGAATGGACTTTCGTAACCGAACTAGCCAAACTGCGTGCAAACACAGGTGTACTCTTATAATCCGATTAGACGGCAATGAGGTGTACCCATGAGTACACCCGCATTTCGCCAGTTATGTTTAAGCCCCATGTAATAGGGAGCGAGCCTATTGCCATCAATCGGGCACAAATCCAGACTCCGAGGCTGCTACTGAGAATTTTCTGATGGAAACGCCCAATAACACTTTGACCGACCTGGGAATCGAACCCATGACCTCATGCTGAGCAATCGCGCTACCTCTAGACCAACGAGGCATTCAAACTATTACATATTAGTTACTATTACAAGATCTTCTTATATTAGTTCACGAACACATCACAGTCAGGCTGGCACAGGCTGGCACAGGCTGCAGGACAGAACACATAGATTAGTACTTACAATAGCACTGCAGCAGGCCGCGAAGAAGCCACGCCAATAGTTTCGTACTGCGAAATACGTTGTCGTTACTTCAATGGAGAACAGCACACCTGCAATCAAACGATTTAGTTAGAATTATTTGCCAATTACACCGTGGTTTTCTCCGACGCAGACGAAAATGGTACCAATACAACATGAGAACGTCAATCCGTGTAGAAAGTTAATGATATATTGACTAAATGTAGTGTGAACATCACCTCCAGTAGCTCCGTTAAAAATTATCCTGGAAATAAGGATTTACTATGCGAACGAGCCCTTAGACCAGGGGTCGCCAAATTGCGGACCGCGTTCCGTATCGTCGACGTATATTGTACCTTAAGAAAACAGTAAACTTCATACCTACCTATTATTTAAACATGTCACAGGTGTGCGAATATCAAAATTGAAACTTGTGGCATTTTAGTTTAGGCATTTTGGCTTAATGAAGATATATATTTTTTCCATTTTACCATGTGGACTGCGAGTGTTATAATTGTCAAACACGGATCTCCAAAAAAAAAAAAAAAGACAAATTGGTGACTACTGCATACATACATATATTTTAGGTAGATACGTATGCGTCTTGTAGCCTGAAACACAGGTTCAACCTAGTTCAGGCAATTAAGAAACTATGCTCTATTCTAATTTTTAAGATACATTTAATTGTAATTGTGCCTCTTTTTATAAATAAACGATTATTATTATTATTATTTATATATTAAAATTATCAGTATACAATATTCCTAACTCAGTGTGGGTATAAATAGGCAGGCTATCACAGTTGATTAGGCCATCCCATCTGTATGTTTGCTTCGTAGTATAAATAAGTCTTGTTTTTCTTATCGCCAAAGCTTCACGGATATTATTAGAAACCAATAAGGCAGCCTCAATTGTATAGTCGTAAATTAATGAAAATTCAATAACCAATTGAGTGCTGATTCGAACCGGGTCATTGTCAGCGGCGAAAATAGGATTAGGAAGATGGAATATACGTTTTAGTTCTGGTATCAGCAGAGGTCTAAGGAACCATAGGAATACCAGTCACTCGGATGTGATTTGCAGTGGCCTCCTAACTAGCAAAAAGTTTTATAGTTTTGAAATTACAGAACTAACAGACTTGTAATGTTTTGTAGCAGTTAACAGTTTCGTAGAAGTTAACAGTTTTATAGTGGTGTACAATTCGACGCATTATATTCCATACGTTCTATGATGGCGCGGGTGACACATGTCAGCAATTCATCTTTGGATGTCAGAATCGCCTAAGTCAGTGACATTATTTAATTTATTTGTTATTTACTTACTTATTACTGATTCTGTATTTTACGAATATGATATTAGTGTGCAGTTATTATATTCAATCATGATTGTTAATCCCCGTAACGTTCAAGAGTGAAAAGCAACAGTTTTACAAATGTCACCGGCTGGTGGTTCCTCACGCTCTAGGATGGTTCCTAGAGCGTGAGGAATATATATATTATTTATTTTGCTAGTTGGGCTATATGGTAAGCGTTCAATTAGACTGCGCGCCCAAATAGGCCACTGCAAACATGACCTAGCAAAATGGGGGATGCGTGCTCCTGACCAGACGATGACTATTTACTACAGTGCCCAAAGCAGAGGCGAATTAAACGTTGAGAGCGCCGAGGCAAGCATCTCAACGGCGCATATTGAAAATAACTCCTACTCTATTTTGATCGAAAACTATGTACCGCGCCTTTGGAAAACGTAGTGAGATGGGGGCCAAGGAAAAAACAGCATGAGTTTACATGAGATCGGATTACGGAGGTGACTTACTTACGGGCGCAATTAATTTTATGCTATATTATATTTATTTTTTCTTTATATTACAATTCCACCCGTGTGCCCCTAGGCATCTGGACCAAAATGTTTCTACGCCCTCACTTGCCTTATCTTATAACAAAACAATACAAGTGCGACAGATTTTATACGATTAAAAAAGTCCAGGTGTTACCTCCAACAGGAGCTGCGAAGCATGAAGCCACGCCCACTGCGCAGGCGGCAGCCAACATCTCACTAGTTCTGGACTCGTTGGAGTAGATCCCTTGGAAGGTCGTCACCAGTTTCGACAGGAGTGTTGCTACCATTGATGCTATATGGACTGATGGGCCCTGGTGGACGATAGAAGAACAAGGAAAATTAGAGGCATTTTTGACGTATTGAGACTATGTATTAATTTCCTTTTTTTTCTTGTTATTAACGCTCGGAGACTGTCTGGCTCACATTCATTTGATGGTGTCGTTATTTTGTTATCCCTTTCCGTACATAATTTAAAAGTGTCAAAGTAATTAATTGCTGCAATAATTATGTACAATATTTACAGACTGTGGACATCATATTTAGTTGTCTTACAAACAAGTGGACTAGACACTTGCATGTCTACTGGGAACGGACAGACAGACAAACTGTTTGGTTTAGACATTTCGGGACTCTTGATAACTCATGTACATGGATGAATAAATAATATAGCCAAAGCAACTAAAATAAAATGGAATTTAAAAAAGTCCTCCGCATTGCCGTCATCGGGTAACGTTTGATGGCAATGTTTAGCCTCTGACTATGGTAAAAGCCAGCCACTGTAAGTGTCAACCAACCGTTTGTCAATATTGAGGTTGAGATTAAATTGCGATCGTTCCTAAAAGTTAGTGAAATTGCCCTCCTAATCAAAATCAAAAGTCAAAGTCAAAACATTTATTTTAATTAGACCATTTACAGGCACTTTTGAATTGTCAAGGAGTCGGTCAGTTAGTCCGAAAGTTGAAGCTAGTTGCTCGTTCCAAAACGGAGGTAGGCCTCTATGGAGAATAAAGAGCAAGAAACTCCACGACACTCTTTTAAATAAGGTATTTACAAAATCTTGGTTACATTATTTTTGTTGATTCTACATGTGGTCACAGTGAAGATGAATATAAAACCGTAGTAAAAAATAATAAAAATAAAGATGTAAGCCATAGCAGTTAAGAGTTGACCAATGCCAACTGACAGCACTCGTTCACGAGCATGACGCATCATCAATCATCACACAGTGGTAACACTAGCTCAGTAAAAGATACTGACCTCTTTACCAAGCGGTAGACCGGAGCCCAATGTGGCAGTAAGACCGACGATCTTGGAGATCATGGCTCGGTACGTCAGGTACTCCTTCAAATGTACTCCTCGGAGTATTGTCTTCATTTCAGGTATACCCGACCCTGTGGTAGAAAAATATGGTGAAACTTATGTGCCTAGAGAATTTTGATAAACTGATCATCTTTTAGGTTGTGAGTGTGACAGTACTCTCCTCTTCTTCTTTATCGTGTGGGCAGTAAGGTCTTACGACCCCACACACCCTAGTGTCAGAGTTTATAAACCGCCTCAAGGGCCTCTGACATGGTTTGAATGGGACAGTAATAAGCTGAAAGTACTCATGAATACGAAATAACTTTAACTATGGGACCAGACGGCAAATACGAAAAAAAAACCGCTGTTTGTAAAATTTTGATCGTTTAGTAGTAGTCGTATTTATACGAATCTTACCTATACTCTGAGCAGCGACGATGTGCACGAATCCAGCGGCGAAGAGGATCAAGCAGACTGGCAGCGACACCCACGCTACGTATTGACTGAACGTCGATGTCGCCAGGTCTTTGTACATCCACATGCGGGCTAGAATATAAAGGGGACGTTACCACTAAACGAATATTAATTATAATGAGATAATAACAATTACCTATAAGAACTAAAAAACAAAATGGTATCAATTAACTTTTTAGACCTATATATCCAGCTTATGTGTAGGAAGATTCATTGAAATCGGTTTATTCATTTCCAAAAATGTGGACTGAAGATTCCCTAATTAGTCTGTTGCAAAAAAGATTCTAGATATAGGGACCGGCACCAGTGGTGAGCACAAATTTCATCTGCGCATTTGTTAATATTCCGGTCTCTTTGGCGGAATGAAGAAGGCGGGGGGCGCCGATCTTGCAGTCAGCTGCATGCGATTGGTTCGTCAATTGATGCTCATCGTCTATTGGTCTATAGCCTGTCATTCCGCTACTGTACACTTTTGTGCAATATTAGTGAATAACGTTTTGAATTTTTAATAGTTTATTTTTGTTATTACGTATTAGATGTTTTTTTTTAAATATAGTTTAATTTCGTTATTTCGTATTTGTTGTGTTTTTGGTTTAATATAGTTCATTTTATTATTTCGTTTTATAAAATTGCTGTGTTTTTAATTTATTTTTTAATACATTTAAAAGGAATATGTATTAGACTTTATTTGGCTAAAAGTGTACATGCGCGAAATCCTACAATCTGTGCTCACGACTCGTGCCGCCAATTATAGGTACTTACCAACATATTTTTCATCCTTTTACGTTAGGCGTGAAAATATAAAATTAATAAAGTTAAGTTGACGGTTTATTATAAATACATAGTCACTATTTAATTCCTCTTGCAGAAATAACACTATTTTCTAATAGGTAACATCAATATTTCCAACGCAAGTAATTTGAAACAAGCGTCTGTGTACTCGCATTTTTCGAAAACTTTTTGAGTAGGTACTAATTATTGTACTTAATTGGGTTTGTACCTGGAAACTGAAAACGAACCAATCAACTTTCCTATTTAAAGTAATTGTTATGATTTTGGATATTTAACACCGATTCATTTAAGTCAGTTATTTTAAACATTATTTTTTTGTGCTGTACAGTAATTTCAGTTCGACGTAATTTAATAAATTAATAAGAAATTATGGATTAGCTCGTTATGACAGTCCTAAGCTCAATTATAAGGAGTTCTCTGAAGATATTCCTTACCATTCTGACAAACAGCGATCCCTCTGTCCATGGCAAAGTTGACGATCGCCATGATGATGCCCAGCAGAGCGAGGAACACCCAGTCCTCGCCCAGACGAGCGAACGTGTGTCTCCATACATAGCCTGCGACAAACTTCATTCACGTGAATATTTTGCTGTCGACAATTTGAGGAGCTTTGAAAGAGCCTGGATGATGATGATGATATGATACGAATGGAGAGTTCTGATTTCTGAGGTACAGGTTTTACCTAGTTTGGAAGTCAGGAAGTTATATAATTAAGCTGTCTATAATTTAGTTTATAAATAAGTTTTTCAGTCAGTTATTCCTGTTTTGGATAGAACAGTGTTTCGAACTCGATTCGTTAATTTACCACCTAGAGTACTGTGCTCCATTGCTCGTTTTGTAAACCTTGAGTTTGAACTTCTAGATTTGATAAAGTGATGATGTGATAAGGAATTGATAAAACAATACTTGTCTATGCTTAGCTTATAGAAGAGAAGAATTCAATAAAAAGAACATAATCTTCTTAGACAAGACAAGAAGACACTCACCTAATACTTTAAAGAACTTTCCCCTAGGTCTGTGTTTGCCGCTTGCTTCTAGCTCCTTCTGTCGGAGCTTGTCGTCTTTTCTTCTCTTCTTCCGAAGTCTTCTGAGTCTTCTTGCTTCTTCTCTGGCCGCTTCGCTTAGGTCGCGTTGATAGCGACCATACATCTGGAAAGAAGAAAGATATTGTTTTATTAATTTGTTTAGATATTCAAAAAATGTTCAAGTTTGTTGAAATCATCGTTCATCATCATCATCATTCCCAACTATGTTGCGGTCGGGTTCCAGTCTAACCTGATGCAGCTGAATACCAGTATTTTACATGGAGCGACTGCCTAAGTGACCTCCACAACCCAGCAACTGGGTAATACGATACCCCTTGGTAAGACTGGTTGTCCGATTTTGTGGTTGAAATCATCTTTAAATAATGTAATTATTTTTTACGTATTATATTGTAGCAATTCTTATACATGTTTACAGAATTGGGCGTTGTAATATGCAACCATAGGTACCTTAACTAACGCCTACAGATACTTACATAGCAAAATAGTACATAAGATAGTAATAACGATGACAAAACCTGAATAAAATGTTATCATATTTTACTAGCCCATCATACTTCAGCGGTCGCTTTTAAGTATTAGACTATAAGGGACTGGAAAGCTACATCAAATTCAATACGGTAGTTTAGTCGTATACCTTAAATAAGGGCTAACCACTAAAACTGCAGGTATTACGCTAACCAGCTAGTTCTTAAAAACATACAAAGAGAGAGTATGTATATAAAAAAAAACCGAAACTTTCATATTCGTCTTAAGATTGCGATATTTGTTTTGGAGGTCGAAGTTAATTTATTTTTTCAAAAATATTTTTATTTTATTTTATAACTGAACTGGGTCTAGAGACACTATGCGTGATGCGAATACCGGGCTGGTGGTGGTAATCGTGGGGTTTTAGTCAGCAAGAGTCCGACATACCCCTCCGTTACCCCCAGACGGAGGGCATCCATGAGGACTTCCCCAAGAAAAAAAAAAGAAGATCTTAGAGACACTGGAATGATAGACCTAATAACCTAGTACCTATATTTAAATGTCTTTGACCTACCATAACCCTGTTGCCTCTTTCGATTATTTCTTCATAATCCATCTTATTGATGGGACCACAAAAATCCAATTAAAAATAAAATAATAATATTTTCAGTCGATTTAACAAGTATGGCATATAACTAACTGAGGCATCAATAAATTAATTAACAGTTACATTTTTTTAACCAACTGTTGCCGACAAAGAAAGTTAAAATACTGTAAGACTAATGAGTAGCTACAATACAGGCCTTGAATCCAGGCTTTGTGTATATAAGCTATCAGATTATCTCGTGTTTAGCCAAGATAATAAATTGGAAAATACCAATATTTGAGTTGTATAGTAGGTTAGTAATTTGGCAAATATCTGGCGTTTAATCTCGGCTTAAATCTTAAGCTAGGATAAAATGGTTCCTTATGAGGCCTGCAGATACGGGCCTGCCTCGGCCCTGGACCGTGGAAAGCGTGTACGATCCGAGATCTGCGGCATAAGTGTGGAAAGGGAACACTGATATGGTATTAAAATTTAATTAGTAAGAGTTTGACAGAAAGCACTAAAAAAATTACTTTAAACTCAGGGCAAAAGGTTGAAATTGTTTACGTTTAATTTGAACCATTTCAGATACTTTTTGTTGTGATATTTGAGAGGTGGCGTGCGTCAAGATTTTTAGTATTTCTATGATTTTTTTAGACTAGTTATAGGTGGTTAGTAGCAGATTTTTTCTAGCCGATAATGGTAAAATGCTCATGAAAAATATTGCTTTAGGTACTCATTATGTAACTACAAAAGTAGGGCTTAATGTCCTACTATTCGAAATAGTAGTAACGACATCCACTGCTGGACATGGGCCTCTTCTAAAGACAGCGACAATGACCGGTCTTACTCTATTAGGTACCTATATGTTATCGGAATTGAATGAATAACACGACTTACGTAAAAACTACAGAGCAGTACACTCATAACTTTAATCCGTAGATAAGACAATAAAAATCAAAACAAATATGAATCTTATCGCGAAAACCGGGTACTTACTACTTAGTCATCAATTGACCTTCTTTATCTAGGAACATTTCGTGTATTTTCCGTGTCCTACAAATATTTTAGTTGTCTTACAAGGCGATATGAGAGAAACACATGTTTTCGATAAGTACTGTCCAATCTCTGGGTAGTTTGATGTTTCAAGGTACATACTTGGTCTTTGATCGCCATTTTTGTTAGTAATTTATTGTTATTAATGTCCTACTACAGGGCAAAGGCCTCTTCTCCTACAGAGAAATCACGAGCATTAATCACCGCGTTTGCTCAAAGCAGATTGGCGATTTCAGACTCATATAAATTTCAAGTCCAGGTTTCCACACGATGATAAGTGTAAATGAATTGAGTGACAAACTACGCATGCGCCCCACCTGATAGTAAAACGCCTCCGCGGCCTGAACTTCAGCAATTTCAGCAGCACAACAGCCCTTGCAGCCAGAACGCACCATGGTTGATGAACAGTAACAATAGCTAAGGTGGTAGCACTTTCGCGAACGAGCTCTTTCGCACAGAGCTTTATAACTACTAAATTAAAATAGTATTGGAGTACGAACAACTATAATTGAGTCGCATTGGAGGAGAACATATATATCAGTTTGATTTATTCATGGGTATGTGTGGGTTTTATTTTCATTCAAATGTTCCGCTGATGTTGGCACGTATTCCCTTCAAAATGGTTGAGATGAAGTGCTGATACACGCATCATATTCGTCAACGGGCGATGTCATTTCACTGATCATCTCTTAACTACACACACAACATCCCACCTGTAATCCCCGAAGGATTAGGCAGAGGTTTATCCATTAGTACGTCCACATTTCACCAGTCTTGTTTAAGTCCCATGTAATAGGGGGCGAGCGTATTGCCATCAACCGGGCACAAATCCAACCCCAATCTCCTAACTACGTTGTGTTTATTAGAAGCAACCAGAATAATATAAAAACTAAAAGAGAGAACTACCTACGTTTTGGAACGAGCAACTAGCTTCAACTTTTTGATTACCTACCTACTTACCTGTTCGACTAACTAACTTCGTATATGGTTTAATTCACCTGACTGATTGTTTAAAGTATTTTTTAAAATCGATTAAGAAGTTTTGTGTTTATCCATTACTAGCTTTTGCCAGCAACTTCGTCCGCGCAAAAATAAAATAACATATAGCCTATGTTACTCCCAAATAATGTAGGTTTCTAAAGGCGAAAAAAATTTTTAAATCGGTCCAGTAGTTTTTGAGTTTATCCATTACAAACAAACAAACAAAAATATAAATTTTTTCCTCTTCATAATATTAGTGTTGACAAACGATTCTTTTCTATTTATTATATTAGTTGAGAAGATGATACTCAAACACTTATTAAGTACTAGCTTTCGCCCGCGGCTTCGCTCGCAAATTAAGTTTAAAATTCGATCATAATTCGAAAGACATGTGGCGCCATCTATCATCGTAGGACGTTATTGTGATTTCCCTCGGGAACAGTAGTTTTTTTCAAGATGAAAGGTACCCTGTCTTCGTTCTTGTACACCTGGCAATGTTTATGTAAAATTTTAGGATGATCGGTTCTGTGGCTGAGGCGTAAAATGGTAACAAACAAACAAACTTACTTTCGCATTTATAATATTAGTTAGGATTGTCAGATGAAAAAGTACCTATCATGGTTCATTCAAAACCGTCTCTTCGGCGAACAGCCACGTCAACGTGCTAAGTGGCCTATTTAGCATAGTATGGCATTGGTCATTGGTCATTGGCACTCTGAAATCGGGCCATGGATTATGTAGTAAATTGTAAAAGTAAAATATTTTAGGTACACATAACGTAGCGTCAACTTATGATGGCCTAGTGGTTAAGGTCTCTCGTGTTGTTGGTTCGAAACTGAGCAAGTAAAAATGTCACTTTTTCATGATATCCGCCTGTAATGCCCGGTTACGCAGAGGTGTACCCATTAGTACAACCATAATTCGCTAGTTATTTTTAAGTCCCATGTAATAGGGGGCGAGCCTATTGCCATCAACCGGGCGCAAATCCAGACTCCGAGGCTGCTACTAAGAAATTCGTGATGGAAAAACCACTTCATAATAACCCGACCTGGAAATCGAACCCAAGACCTCAAGCTCAGCAGTCGCTCTTCGCGACCACTAGACCAACGAGGCAGTCAAAGATAGATTAGGCTAGATTTTTAGTTAGTTTGAAATCATCAAAAAGCTAGTCAATTGAGTAGGTAAATAAGTGACGTCATTGTTTGTTATTGCCATACAAAATTTATGGAGGAATCGCGTTTTGACAGCTCATAAAGAATATAGCAATTGATTGATGACGTCTGCTAACGTATTGGATATACTCCTACGTTTCATTCTTTAATACGTTTCTTCTTCCAACATTTGTCCCAGAAGTCATTGTAATAATTTTATTATAACTACTAGGTTTTGCCCGCGACTACGTCCGCGTGGAACTTGTTTATAACGTACTTGCAAAAAAACTCCTCCCCTCCCCTTTTTCACCGCCTTAGGGGGTGATTTCCGGGATAAACAACTATTCTATGTCTTTCCCCGGGTCTTAAACTAACTCTATAAAAAATTCACCTAAATCGGTTCAGCGTTTTTAGCATGAAGAGGTAACAGACAGACACACTTTCGCATTTATAATATTACAGTATGGATGTTACGTTACGCTGGAATTGCTATTGTTTATATAACTTCACATTAATTAGGTAATGCATTTGTGATAGGAATTATATAAAACCATAAATGGCGCGTGTTGTGCAAAGATCGTAGCAGGTGGCGTTTTGTGGTTTCTGCCTACCCCCATGGGAAAAAGGCGTGAGTTTATATGTATGTTTGTATGCATAATTAATAATTTTTGTGCATGGTTAGGGATCCTGCTCAATATTTATGAGATAGCTTTTTTGACCTAAACTTTAAAAGTCGAAACTAAAACAAGTTATTATTGCAGGTTTTCTGCGAGCCCTGTTCTTCGAGGGTCGGGTTGTCGTAAACCGGAGGCTCTTGGCTGAACCTGTTTCACCAAATGGGGACGATGACGCCCATACATATTTCATACATGTCTACTGTATTTGTAATCAGCCATTTTCGACACTGAAGCTACTTAAAAACGTTTCATTTTATTAAAAGCTTTTATTTAACTTCACCTGTATGTATGTAACTTTGTATGTATGTCCTGGAATTTTGCAATCAATATTTCATCCACTTCTACTAAAGCTATCGAGCTGAAATTTGGCACACACGTTTGGTTTTGATGACAATGCATGATTATGATAAGCATGACGTGATGCTGCTGCCAGGATTGGCTCCAGATGAGAGAACTCCTCAACGGTTAACAGTAGGGACATGAAATTTTACACAGTGGTCCAATCTCAATGACAATTTATGATTATTATAAGCACAACGTTTTGCTGCTGCCAAGATTGGCTCCAGATGAGGGAACTCTTCAATGGTTAACAGTAGGGACATGAAATTTTACATACTGGTCAAGTCCCAAAGACAAAGTATGTTTATGATAAGCACGACGTGATGCTGCTGCCAGGATTGGCTCCAAACCAGAGAACTCCTCAACGGTCGGCAGTAGAGATTTGAAATTTTGCATACCCATTCGGATATGATAGACAGTTGGTGGGTTCACCATGAAATTGATGCCACATCCAGGGTTGTCTGCAAACCAGGGAACTCGTCAAGTGGGACCAAGAATGAAGACATCAATATCAATATATGTAGATTTCAAAAGACTAAAAAGTAGAAAATAAAATTATAAATAAAAAAAATATTTAAAAAAAAGCTTTTATTTAACAAAAAAATGCACTAAAAAGGAGAAAATAAGTTTTTGCTACAATAATTTCAGGCTGTATTCGTATGACTATAAATAAAAGCTTTGGCGCTCTTAAAGAATGAAAAGTAGAATTATGATTAAACATTTTTTCATATTTAATATTTAAAGAGCGCCAAAGCTTTTATTTATAGTCATACGAATACAGCCTGAAATTATTGTAGCAAAAACTTATTTTCTCCTTTTTAGTGCATTTTTTTGTTAAATAAAAGCTTTTTTTTTAATATTTTTTTTATTTATAATTTTATTTGATCATCCTTTCAAAGTTTTTCTTTGTATCATTTGATGGCAAGCAAGCTGGCAACTTACATGATGTTAAGTGGTTACTGCTGCCGATCTATCTGCAATACTAGAGACCTAGCAGATGTGGCATGCAATGTAATGATGTCACAGAGCTGGTCTGATGATGAAGCCGAAAAGTGGCCCTAGGAACTTAAACAAATCTTGCAAGTTTAATTTGCCCCACTTGCCGGTGTTTGATTGAGCTGGAATTTTGAGTACTTATGGTTTCTGCCTACCCACATGGGAAAAAGGCGTGAGTTTATGTATGTAATATATTCGTCTATTCATTATCAAAGTTTTCTCCTTTTAATAATAACGTAAGTCTGGCGACTCTAGAATCTGAGTAGACCGACACTATTTGTATCTTACAAACAATCTTGCGCACAGAAATCCCAGATATTCAGGAAAAATCTGGACCAATGAGGACGCAACTAAACATCACCTAATAATACCCGTTACGCAGTACTACACTAATTAGTCTCCAAGATGAGTAGGAGGGACTATATATAGACCGTGTGTGTGCATGCATTGTTTTTATGTCCCACTGGAGGTAATTCCAGGAGTTGATGGGTATTTTGTGAGGATGATGATGGTATGATTAGTCTTGATGTATAATTGGGTACACTTGACTAGCGTTGAAAATAAAATAAGGAAAAAAAATCCTGTTTCTTTCCAATCCCGCTGTTTTTCTTCAAAAGTAAACTCAATACTGTAATTTTCAAAAAAATGTGCCGGTATGTATTTTGGTCAATAAAATCGAGTAAAAACGAAAAATATGTAAGAAACCGAAACTGCCTCGTTGGTCTACTGGTCGCAAAGCACAACTGCTGAGCATAAAGTCTTGGGTTAGATTCTCAGGACAGGCAGTTTTATTGGATTTTTCATCAGGAATTTCTCAGTAGCTTTGTAGTCTGGATTTGTGATCGATTGATGACAATAGGCTGGCCTATTACTTGGAACTTAAACATAATTGGCGAAATGCGGGTGTACTCATCTGCCTAACCCTTCGGAGATTATATGTATGTATGTACTACTTATATCCATGTACACACAACGTATATAGGTCCACGTACATCGCTATCTCCAACAAATATGTGAAAATCAGTGCGCTCGATTATCTTAATCTGTGCAAACTGTAGCTCGAAGGTAAGGTTAATCGTTCACGTGATTTTCAACGTAAGTACGTTATCTTAAGCCGTTCATCCTTCCGTACATGTACTGTTTGAAATTCTTCTGTAAACAGTGGCTGATACCTTTTTATTGCACAGTAGTGCTTGCTTTTGTATTCGTGTCAGGGTTTTGGCGTAGGAAAATTTGTTCTACTATACGGTTGGTTAGGACAGATCAGCAATATAAAATACATACATACATAACATAACATCACGCCTGTAATCCCCGAAGGGTTAGGCAAAGATGTACCCATTAGTACACCCACATTTCGCCAGTTATGTTTTAGTCCCATGTAATAGGGGGCGAGCCTATTGCCATCAACCGGGCATATAAATCCAGACTCCGAGACTGCAACTGAGAAATTCCTGATGGAAAAACCTAATAACACTGCCCGACCTGGGAATCGAACCCAAAACCGCACAGCAGTCGCGCTTGCGACCACTAGACCAACGAGGCAGTCCAATATAAAATATACCATGCTTGTAATCCCCGAAGGGTTGGAGTACCCACTTGTACAGTCAACAAAAAAATTGGTACGCAGTGTCGTCACTCGTCAGATACAGTTGAAGTTTTCTTAGAAACCGATGGATGTTTTCAAATGTAATTTAATTTAAAAAGTACATAATAAATAGCTCATTAATTAAGAAAAGTTACAATCAAAAACATCCATCGGTTTCTAAGAAAATTACAACTATATTTGACGACCCTGCATACCTATCTACTTTGCTGACTGTACACACATGGCAAACATGATTTAAATGTCAGACTATTTAAAAAAACTTAAATAATTTCAAAATAACCATATTTCTTTTAACCTTAAAAAAATCTAGACACGAACGCGCCAATGACTCTATCCAGTAAAAAAAAAAAAAGAAAACATAAATAACAAAAAATCTTGTTTTAAATTCATGAATAAGCTCTGTATTGCATAATAAGTCGCTAAACTAGTTGCACCAAGGTTATAAGAAAACTGCAACAGCGGTGCGCACGCGCACATGACGTCACATGCGGAGTCAGTGACCCGAGCGAAAAGCTTGAGACCACGTACAACCCTGACCAGAAAATAACACTGGTTTGTGTGAATCCTAGTTTTATTTGAATAGTTAAAAATAATGTAAAAGAAAAATCTTGCATTAAGTTCAAACTTTTTTGGATCACTTTATCGTTCATCACTATTAAAATTTAGAACATAAACATAACACCTGTAATCCCTAAAGGGTAAGGCAGAGCTGTAACCATTAGTACGCTCACATTTCGCCAGTTATGTAAGTCCCATGTAATAGGGGGAGAGTCTATTGCCATCAACCGGGCACAAATCCAGACTTCGAGGCTGCTACTGAGAAATACCTGATGGAAAAACTCAATAACACTTTACCCGACCTGGGAATCGAACCCGAGACCTCATACTCAGCAATCGCGCTTTGCGACCACTAGACCAACGAGGCAGTAGAATTACGTATGATTCTTTAAGCAAATATTGTAAACATTGTTATTAAAAGAGTACGTATGGAGTTTCTAGTCTATTCTTTTCCATACAAAACTATCTTTTAGTTGGGGCAACTAGATTCAATTCTTTTTTCTTGTATATGACGTTCAAAAGTACCCAATTGAAATCAATGATTTGACTTTAACTTTGACTTTAAGGAAGTGTGCTGGATAAACGGCTAACAGTTTGTATTTGACCAGCCTGTTGGTCTAGTGGTTAGCGGCCCTGACTGCTAAGCCGGAGGTCGTGGGTTCGATTCCCACCCAGGACAAACTTTGTGTGATGAGCATGATTGTTAGTTCTGTGTCTGGGTGTGATTTATCTATAATATGTATGTATTTATAAATTATATATGTATGTATATCAGTTGTCTGGTTACCATAACACAAGCTCTGCTTAGCTTGGGATCAGATAGCCGTGTGTGAGTTGTCCCAAGATATTTATTTATTTATTTATTTATTTACGAGGTCTAAAAGTATAAAATCTCCATCACCATACATCAACGGATGCGATTAAGATAGAAATCTAAGTAGGTAATTAAATCTCACACATCTTCGCAAAGGAATATTACGCAACCGGTCTTACGACTGAATTGTCACGGATAAATCATGCAGTCACGAGCTTAGAATTAGGTTTGTTTCACACGGGGCTAGTTAACAAACCAGCTGGTTTATTCTGCTGACAAATACTAGCATCAAGTAGAATGACATGTCAGCTCAAGCCTACGTAACCTAAATTCACATAATTTAGTCGTTAATTCTCAATCTTCTTCGGTCTTGGGTTCGTTTCCCAGGTCGGGCAAAGTGTTATTGGGTTTTTCCATCAGGAAATTTTCAGTAACAGCCTCGGAGTCTGGATTTGTGCCCGGTTGATGGCAATAGGCGAAATGTGGGTGTACTAATGGGTACACCTCTGCCTAACCCTTCGGGGATTACAGGCGTGATGTTATGTTAATTCTCAATCTTTACGTAGTATAAAACAAAGTCGCTTCCCACCGTCTGTACATTTAGACCTTTTAAAATACGCAACGCAATCCTTCATGATTCTGTATACAAATATTGTTATTTTATAAAAGAGTAAGTATGGAATTTCTTACCCAATCTTCTCCTTAAGATACTACCTTTTGGTACAACTAGATGTAATTATTTAATTGTATATGGCGTACAAATTGGACCGCTAAAAGGGACCTTTTAATGATCCAATTAAAATTAATGATATGATTTTGAGTTTCACCAAAGGAGATGTTTACAGAATGAACTGCAACCGAGTTGATTCTAAAGAAATTACCGAAAAACACAGTATCCCCACAGTTAGCAATCATGCTTTGTCAGCACTAGCGACTCGCCCCGGCTTTGCACGGGTGCTATGTTGATACTTCCTTTTGAATTACTCTATCTATTGATGAAAACTGTATAAAATCCGTTGCGCAGTTTAAAAGATCTAAGCGTACATACAGAAGGCGGTAAGCAACTTTATTTTAAACTAGCTTTCGCGGCTTCGCTCGCAAATTTAGTTTAAAATTCGATCAAAATTCGAAAGACATGTGGCGCCATCTATCATCATAAAAACGTTATTGTGATTTCTCTCGAGAACTGTACTTTTTTTCGGGATATAAGGTACCCTATGTTCGTTCCTGTACACTTGGCAATGTATATGCAAAATTTCAGGATGATCGGTTCAGTGGCTTAGGCGTAAAATGGTAACAAACAAACTTACTTTCGCATTTATAATATTAGTTAGGATTACGTAGAGAGGATTCTGTAGTTCAAAGATCAACCTTGCTGACTGTTCTTCTGTTCTATTCTATTCTCATTATACTATGCCATGCACTGTCCTCGTGTGAACACGACATATCCTCGATAGCTTACAATCTGAATAATAGTCGCAATTACATACATATGTAACTTATGTAAATAGCTATGTTATATGACTGTTTTATGTGTTTATTATGAAAATGGATCACATGTCTTGATGCAGTTTGTAATAGTCAAGTTTTTGCTAACAAAATGCATGTTTTTTTTTTCAGTGTGACTTTGGAGCTGTTCTTCAAAGTTTTGATAACGATTATACTAAAGATTAAGTGTAATGTGTTCAGGGATCTATTTTGAATCTTAAGTAAGTCGAAATAATAACTGGTTTAGTTAACAATGATTTAAATGTTATTGTTTAAGAAAATAATACTTGGAAGGTCTTTGGGAAGGCTTTAGCCCAGCAGTGAGACATCATAGGCTAACTACAAAAATAAATAAAGACAGAAATTTCAGTTATTAGACCTATGTCACTTCAGCATAGCACAAATCTTGAATATTTATACTGAAATAATTAAAAAATATTATCACGAAAAGTTTAGGGTAATATTATTAAAAAAACCTCATTGCCTCGTTGGCCTAGTGCTAATCATGAGATCTTGGGTTCGATTCCCAGGTCGGGCAGTGTTATTGGGTTTTTCCATCAGAGATTTCACAGTAGCAGCATCGGAGTCTGGATTTGTGCCCGGTTGGGACTTAAATATAACTGGGGAAATGTGGGTTACACCTCTGCCTAACCCTTCGAGGATTACAGGCATGATTATAAGCTGTTATATTTTCAAAAAGACTTATTAATTTAATTAAGTTGTAATACTGTTTTTAATTTAAAGCATCTATATTCAATTCGTAGCAATGTTTTTATCTCCTAGATATTTATATTTAAAGGATAATCTCGTTGTGAAAATCTGTTACTAGCACAAGGAAATATATGTTTTCCGTGACTTGCAATCAGATAAGGAAGCATTAACTATCTCAGGGTACGATTAAAAAATTAACCACTTTACTGGTGTAAAAGGGTATAGAGATCTTCTAAACTAATAATTACAATAAAGCTAAAAAGTTTTTTTGTTTGTTTGTTAATGTGCATAGTAACGTCTGGAACTACCCATTGGATAGCGGAAAATATTTTTGTATATAATAGCCAGATTTATAAGAAACTAGCTTTTGCCTGCGACTTCGTCCGCGTAAATTTCGATTATCGCGGACACAGATGAAGTCGCGGAAAAAATTACCCATTTCAATTATTATGTAATTATAATTATTTAGTTAAAATCATGGTACGAAACGACACGTGGCGCCATCTATGATCATAAGAACGTTATTGTGATTTCCCTTTAAAACAAAACTTTTTTCGGTATTAAAGGTACCCTATGTTCGTTCCTGTACATCTGGCAACGTATATGCAAAATTTCAGGATGATCGGTTCAGTAGCTTAGACGTAAAATAGTAACAAACAAACAAACAAACTTACTTTTGCATTTATAATATTAGTTAGGATAGTAAAAGTTTTATAATATCACGCTACGTCTCACGGGAGCGGAATAGGGTAACTAAAGAAAACAACATGGATTTCAACCAAGGATTTCAGTATTTTTACATACCTAGTTGTAAAAAAAAAAACAGCTATTCCATACAAGTGCAACGCGATCAACCTACATGGAATAGCAGATTTTTGGGTCACTGGCTAGTCTGAGCTCAGCCAATCCCAAGACATTTGTACTGCCAGGCCTACTGCTGGTCCGGTGAAATATAAATTGGTCGTGAGTGCAAATTTTTCACATAGTTTTTGTTATTATTATTTGTTTAACCCTTGGATTACTAGGATTAAGCTTCTCTGCCTCTGTGTGACACATGTAATAGGTACCAACCAACAAAGGAATATTATCTAATAAAACTAAGTAGTTCCTTCATTTGCAAGCTATCGATTTCTGCGGTTAGGCAAACAATTTACTGTTCACACAATATCTAGTTAGTTCTAGTATTATTTCTTAGTTGACCACAAGGTAATGGTGGATGATAACCTTGGATTTCTATTTTAGTACCTATCATTCAATACTCAATAATGGATCTAGATTTGATGACCTTGATATGCTAGTTCTACATTTTTGTACAGACAATTAGATTATACATTATATACAATAACTAGGTTTTGCCTGAGACTTCGTCCGCCAAATGTCTGTTATCGCGGACGCACACGAAGTCGCGGAATAAAAAGTAGCCGATGTCCTTTCTTGGAGTCCAAACTTACCCCGTACCAAATTACATCCAAATCGGTTAAGTGGTTTAGCCGTTAAAGCGGTACAGATAGACAGACAGAATTACTATCGCATTTACGAGTATAATATTAGTAATTTAGTAGGGATAAACAAATAAGTGAGTGCTAAGTGTGAGTATGTATATGTAGTGTGTGTATTTTCGAAGAGCTATTGTTATAATTATTTATGTTTATTGTCGTGCTGTCATATTAATACTTTGAGCTTGATGTAATTTTAATTTTGTTGCGGTGCCCTAGCAGGGTCCATAATTGTTATTTAGCTTTAAGCCTTGTAACACCAACTACTTACATTATGGTACCCAAATAAATGAATATGAATATGAGTATTTTCACTCACGTTCGATAGGGAGCGCGTTAGAATTTTATGTGGGAAAAAGTTAAAACGCCATCTGGTGGTCACTAGGAAAACCTTATTTCCCATACAAAATACTAACGCGCTCGCATTCGAACGTGAGTGAAAGAACTCACACTAAGCACTCAGATTATCACTATGTAGAGTCTATGTTTCGCTAGAACCATTCAACCTGACACCTAGTTCCCACAGTTAGACAGAACAAGCGTTATTTAACCGACACAATTGCATTAGCAACGCTTGTTGACATAACCGGACGCGCTGATACCACGATCACCAACTAAGCAGTAGGAATCAAGTTACTAAGCAAACGCAGAACAATCACTTTTGTAGAAAACACTGGTCTCCAGTTGCTCGCTGAGTAAAAACAAGTACTTATAAGGATGTGGCAGTGGAGAGGACTCTATACAACTCACTCTTTTTTTTTTTGAGGTAGTTGTGGGAAATCCTCTTGGACGCCCAAACTGCCTCATTACTGGGACAGTCTGGGCAGTGCCGGACTCTTACCGGCTAAAACTACACTCCTGCCTAGGCGTGGGCCCCTGCCATGTATGTTACGCAGGGCTTTTTTCATGGGCTGTTTCTAATCTTTGCCTTTTTCTTGTGTTGTTATCTTAAATGTTACTGTTTTTGACGGGCCTGTTGATCTAGTGGTTAGCGGCCCTGACTGCTAAGCCGGAGGTCGTGAGTTCGATTCCCACCCAGGACAAACTTTGTGTGATGAACATGATTGTTAGTTCTGTGTCTGGGTGTGATTTATCTATTATATGTATGTATTTATAAATTATATAAGTATGTATATCAGTTGTCTGGTTACCATAACACAAGCTCTGCTTAGCTTGGGATCAGATAGCCGTGTGTGAGTTGTCCCAAGATATTTATTTATTTTATGTCTCTATTCTTACTGGATACCCTTCGTAAGTTGTAGAAAAATGGCACTGTCAGTAGTATCTACTGTCTGCTGTTGCTGTGCTGTATAGTCACAGTGAAGGAATTTCAAAAATACCACGTAGTCAAAACATTCTGGTACCATATTCGCTTGTATTGTCCGTGTGATTTTTGGTGTTAAGTTCATTTGAATTTAGATATTTTTGGATATTGGTTCGGTATGAAGATCTACACTGACCTTATTGGTGAGTTTCTGCAGAAAGGTCAAGTGCGTAGTACTCGTAACCGGTGTGCTTGTATGACGAAATGTATGAACGTAGATGAGGCAAAAGGAGTATGTAAGGATCGTAATAGGTGGCGTTCTGTGGTTTCTGCCAACCCCCATGGGAAAAAGGCGTGAGTTTATGTATGTGGTTTGGTATGCAACATAATTATTTTTGTTGCACAATAAATCAATAATTATTTATCTACATTGCACCCGTGCGAAGCCATCGCTCATTTGCTATAAAGCCTTCAACCATCATTATCAAGCCACGTTCCCACCGGACAGCCCCACTTCCTGGGCATCATGTTACAAAGCATTAAACACAACACCTGTGCTAATTTGCAGCTATTACACAATTGTCCTGCAAGTGGGAGGAAGGATATAAAGTCTGATGAAGTAAATTTCACAATTACCACAAGTGGCTCGCGTGAAGTCGCGACAGGAGCGAATGGTTACTCATTTGCTGGTGTTCAGTTTCCAGGGATAATGGTGTTGCCTTTCTGGACCTGTTCCAAGATTGGCTATCCTTGACTGGAAGGTCTGGTTTCTAGTAGATTTTAGTTTCCTTTGAAGTAGGATGTGGATCTAATTTAAATTTTCTCATCCATTTATTGTACTAACTTCTGTCCTCGACGCATTAAGTAACGTTTTTGGTTACTGCTCACGCCCGTGGGTCGTGAGCGTGATGTTATATAGCCTATACTTATCCTCATGAACCTAGTTATCATTTACAATTTTTATTTTATTTTAGATAGTATAGTATAAATTATATTAGTACCTATTTTAAATTATAAATGCGGAAGTTTTGATTGTTACGCTTCAAGGGCTAGACTATTAAGCCGATTTGGATAACATTTAGTACAGACTAAGCTTGAACATCCAAAAAGGACATAGGTTACTTATAGGACTGGTGAGGGTGAAAACATTTTGTATTTCGTCTTTCTCACTGACTGTCTCTTTGACAATTCAAATATGTAAGTGTTTTATTAGAATTTGTTTTCGATTCTGGAGTCACTGCGAAGATCTTTAAAGTACTGAACTTACCTTTTCTACTTATGTTTCCTTAACTTAATTATCTTGCTTTTCCCTCCCACTATTCTCACATAAAAGACCACAATAATTACCAAAATATCAAAACTTGTAACAATTAAACGAAAAACTACCACATTTTTCTTTAAATCAGCTCATATTAAAATGGACAGTTTAACAAAGATCTAGACCATTAGTAATGATAAGAGTTTCTATTAAACTGACCTACTTTAACACTTGTAGCAGAGTACCTAGGTGTTGCATTGACATTGGCCTCAGAAGATCGCGTGCAGGAGTCGACTTGCCGCCATTGCGGTTACCGGCTTCCACTATCCTGTTTAGACAATCATAACTAGCTAAATGGGTTCCTTATTCCTTAAGGATGTCTGTCGTTCCGTATTGTGTCATGTTCAAGACATTACAAGATTAATATCTGTATGGTTAAAATGCATTGTCTGTCTGCTGGTTTCTTATAGAAGATTGCTATAAAATGGTCTATAGCTATCTTTTACAACAATTTGGCTAGCTATTCATCTTCCTTTTGTATCGATGATACATCTATAATATTTTTTACTACTTGGGCTCAGTAGGCGGCCACGCCTTTTGCCGCGGCAGAGGCACTATTCAGATCGTCAGAGTGCAGCTGATCGGATAGTAAGGACACTCCAGCATATAGAATAGTTTAATCAGGAGGAAATGCTTCGAATGATTCTATATCAGTGTACACCATAGCTAACCACGTCATCGTCATCATGTGGTGAATCGCGGGCCTATCAATGACAGCGTCTTCATCGTCTACTTCAGATGTCTTGTTGCTATTTCACCAGTTCGCACTAAACGCTTCTAAATGGCTCTTATTCTGCGCACGGCAAAGGAGTGGTACTCTCTACCTGCGCCAGTATTTCCAAATGCATTCGACCCTAATCTCTTCAAAGTTAAGAGTGAACAGGCTTCTTCTGGGTAAGCTCACTTCATCGTCGACTTTGTCTCTGTCGCCTCTGACCTAGACTAGAGTCAAGAGCAAATCCAAGTCATATAAAAATAAGCCTTTCACTTTTGGCCTAGACTGAAACATCCCACAACTGGACTAAATCCGCCTTTACTTCAAAACTATACATTTTTGAAGCCATTCGGGGAAAAAATAAGTAGGCCCTTTCTCAAGATCACAAGAATAAAATAAAATAAAACAATAAGAGTACCTATCCTTATCAATAAATAACAAATAATGTGCAACAAAGTGTTTTGTGTGGGTCGAATTGACCCCGTGTGAAGGCAAGGAGATAACATCAGTTTTTGTCAAGACCATTTGCTGCAGAATTCAGGTTATGTGCCAAAAATTTGATAAAAATGGTCGTTTTTGGATATGTATTTGAGGATAGAGAATAATTTGTTTTGTGTAAGAGGTTTTTTTTTGTCATGGAGCTCTCTTGCATGAGGCTGTGGGTTCGCAAAGGCGGCGGCCATTTTGGACCAATTTTCATCAAACATAGCTAAGCACACTCCCGATTAATTCAATTTTCAAACAAAAAAAACGAAAAATCAAAATGGGTTCAACCACAGCCACTGCCACAGACAGACACCCTCAAGACACGTCAAACGAACACCCCGTCGTTTTTTCGTCGGATATTAAAAATACCACCTAGCAAAACTTTTGCATAGTTTTAAGTATCACGTATTTTATCATTGTTATCACGCTTAAGCAACACGCCCTTTGTCTAATAAGCTAATTAATTAATTATAAACAAAACAATGTCTTGCACTTTGATTCGTAATTATCACTTTCCCTGAAGATAAGAGTCATATGATGTTATTTATGTGTTATTGTTAATAATATCGTAAAAGCTACTCGCGTCATGTGTATATGAAATACAGTTTCGCATCCTTGTTTCAAGGAGGAAGATTCAAGGAGGTAAGGTGGTTCCATGTTAGTGATTCCCTCCTCGAATCAATTCATCCCAATATGTTTTTAGTGATTGATTTTAGAACTCGTACCAGCCATTTTGGCGCTGGGTCGGGGCGATGACTTCGCAGGCGCACAGTGATACAATCGACATATAAACAACGGGGCGATTCAGTCCTTTGAAAGCGGTGTATTCTGAAATAATACATATATCAATCTTAAACATCTAAAAAAACTAGTACTGTATACATATTTATAAATTATTGACCGCATGTCGTATACATAACATCACGCCTGTAATCCCCGAAGGGTTAGGTAGAGGTGTACCCATTAGTACACCCACATTTCGCCAGTTATCTTTTTAGTCCCATGTAATAGGGGGCGAGCCCATTGCCATTAAGACCGTAATTTCGACCGTATTTTCCGTTTTTGTCGTAATTATTTACGTATTTTATGACAACTCACAAACAACAAGACCGCCTTCTGGTCTAGTCGTCGCAAAGGGCGAGTAAAAGCCCAAAACACTTTGCCCGTCTTGGATTCCCGTGTCAGGCAAAGTGTTATTGAGTTTTCCCATCAGAAATTTCTCAGTAGCAGCCTCAGAGTTTGGATATGTGCCCGGTTGAAAAAACCTTACCCGTTATTACGGTACACCTCTGCCTAACCCTTCGGGGATTACAGGCGTTATGTGCGGATGGAAAACTGTAGATACCTTGTATGTTATTGTTAATAATATATTAAATGACACACGCGTCATAATTATATATCTCTAGGTATTACTATAAAGTGAATAAACTGTTGATAAAAATACCCGGGGATTGCCTTGGTAAATATATTTTTTTTTATTTACGTCAAGTGATAAAATTTTAGATACTTTTGTGTACAATATTACGATGTAATATGACAGTTTAGTCTATGAAGTGGTAGGTAGAGATAGAGGTACATAATACTAGGTAAAAGGGATATTGATAGGCCACAATTTTTACCATGGATCACGCTTGTATACCCGAAGAGTTAGGCAGAGGTGTACCCGTTAGTTATGTTTAAGTCCCATGTAATAGGGGGCGGGCCTGTTGCCACCAACCGGGCACAAAATGTATGGAAGAGAAAATTTTATTATTTCCTTTAGCTTCCCGTTAAGGTAGGTACATCATAAAGAAATCTATATTTCAGCACTTACGCAGGCACTAGGCACCTATATAATAGGGAACAATCATTCAGAACACACTAAAAGTATGCAGACGTCAAATATTAGCAGAAACTTGACCTGAAGAGATATTCAGGGTTGTCACAGATTTTTATTACTTTTTGTAGTCATGTTACAAATAGATATTTCTTTGTAGGTACTTATTAAATTTTTATTGACATTAGATTGGCCAAAAAAGCAGTTAAAATATTATATCGTTGTCACTGTTGTAAAAAATATAGTCATCATAAAAAACCATATTTCGGACAATAAAATTTATGTTACAGATGATAATAAAAATGTAATTTTGCCGGTTACTTCAAGGTTTAATTGAATTTTATTAAGTTAACCAAAAAATAAAGAAGTAAAACCGGTAGTTAAGTCATTTAAATTTTAATTTCAACTTTCCAATAGTTAGTCGCAATATTGAAGGGAAAATATTTTTGACTCAAAAATAAAATTTCCATAGTAACTTTTTAGGGTTCTGGATCCTATTATTAAGCCTCTGTTGTCCGTCCGTCCATTCGTCTGTCAGCGGGCTGTATCTCATGAACTGTAATAGCTAAAGAGTTGAAATTTTTAATAGAATGTGTATTTCTGTTGCCGCGATACCAACAAATAATAAAAATAAATAAAAGTTAAAAATGAAAGGATACAAGAGCCCTGTTTTTTTTTTCGATTTTGACTCGTTCTTGTAAATATTGATAATAAGTTGGTGCGGAACCCTTTGTGCGCGAGTCCGCCTCGCAATTGGCCGATATTTCCCCTTAGCCTTGCAATATTGGAAACTCCAGAGTGCCAACCCTAGAAATGGCACTAAACACTCAAATTGGCGAGCGACACGAAATATCAATAAGCACATGATCTTCTGCTAATCATTGACAATGAATAATTAGTATTCCCACTTAAAACAGTCATAATTAGCGTATTATAGATCATAGTCATGGATCACGTGCGCATGCGCAACCTGATGTCATGGCGGGTGGTTTGAAAGCATACGATCTTTTTCATGTCATGTAACTTGAGATCGGCGTAATTTCGTTTTCTCTTTCATTCATTTTTATTTATAGTTAATTAAAATGGTTTTGTAAATATTTACATAGAAACAAGTTATATTGTAACGAAAAACAAGTACCTAATGTTGACAACTGGGTATTTGACACCACTAATCAATTGATAGCATCATTGTAATTGGTTCAATAAATAAATATTTGCACACCTTAAGAGAGAATATAGTTTTAAGATTACAATGGTGCCGATTCCCTTGGTCACAAACTAAACTAAAATTAAACTACTTACATCTTTTTCTGTCCAATAAAACAAGAAAGACTAATGTAAATAAGATCTGTGAAATTTAATCAATCTGACACATCCATACAATTATAGTTGACATCTTAAAACGTATGGATTAAAAATATGGAAAAGTTCAAGGCAAAACTAATTCGACAACGCTAACTTAATTCTTTAATGTCACCGTCCTTTCCTTTCGCTGTAGGTTGGTAAGAGATGTCAATTCATAAATTTAGTCTAGTTTGTGAACAAGGGAATCGGCACCATTGTAAACCTAAATTCTGGCAAATAAATGGATATGATTTGAGACTTTTATATGAGCTCTTAAATACGATTTCCCCAAAGATTTTATATGGCAAAAGTAAACTGTGAAACTCCATTTTATCCGCAAACACAAGGGTTAACAGTCCTGATAGAGCATCGTCATATCCCCCCCTTTCTACCCATGTCTTCTTTGATCTTTATCAATATTTAAATATTCATCATTCTTCATCAAAATTCGAGGATGATATATTTTATTAGTATTGTACTGTTAACAATACGGAATAAGAGATTTGATAGATTTTTAAGGTGATATATGACGTCATCGACGTGATCATCCCATTAGATACAACATCTGAAGAAATAGTGCTTATCAGGCGATTTTTCGGCGCTTGCGCATGTTTGACGTCAAACGTTTTAAGTAGGTAAACCACGCTTTAATGCAAAATATGTTATTTATGAATATGTTATATAACCTGCTTAAGAATAACTTTTTCTCAAAAGTTTATATTTCTGAAAAATAATGAAAATATTTAGTTAATTATACTCAAATACAAAAACGAAAATCTTCACGCTTTTCCTTGGTCAAGTAATAAGTCAATATTGAAAAGAATTTGTCGTACCTAATTGTTAAAATCATATGATTTTAATTTTAAGTCTTGAATTTGTTTTAGTTAATAGCTTTTCCTCATCTATTCGATAAAAACAATTAATTAGTAATTAGCATAACATAGCATAGTTTTTAATTAGCATAATTGAGAAAACTTAACTAAAATTGTTATTTAAACAAAATATTAAATAGATTTTTGAGAAAATATTAACAATAATAATTATAAAATTTAAATATTTTGATGGTGGTTTATGAATCTTCAAACATGGATGGGCAAGCAGCATATTTTTTTTTGTTAAATATTTAAACAGAGTAAAATTTTATGTAGATTAGTAACTCAAATGTGTGTTCGCTTTCATTATGAGAAACTGAAAATTTAACTTTTCAAGTGGATGAATATACATAACATAACATCACGTCTGTAATCCCCGAAGGGTTAGGCAAAGCTGTACATATTAGTACACCTACATTTCGCCAGTTATGTTTAAGTCCCATGTAATAGGGGGCGAGCATATTGTCATCAACCGGTCACAATTCCCTCCAAGGCTGCCATTGAGAAATTCTTGATGGAAAAACGAAATAGCACTTTGCCCGACCTGGGAAACGAACCCAAGACCTCATGCTCAGCAATTGCGCTTTGCGAACACTAGACCAACGAGGCAGTACAAAAAAAAAACCATAATTTATAAAGTATGTATGCCTTTCAAAAGGACGAAATCGCGGGCTTACGCTAGCTTACTAACAAGCTGGCTCGACAGGGAGGCATGCAACCACGGCAAAAATTGTCACAAAACAACCCACCAAGACTTACATACACTTATCAATAAAAGCCAGTTTTAACAGTAATCTCAGCGTAAACCAGTTTAGGGACAACATGCAGGGGTCACCAACATAATATCCTTTTGTTTGTGCAAAAAAAGGGTACCATAATATTTATGTTTACTTTAAAAGTTAAGTTTTGTTTTGTCGAACTCGATTGAACTTAATGTCAAGGTGATCTCGAAGAGTTTGCTAACTTTTTGTTGTGGGCAGGGAGAGATTAAAAAAATACTTTTGTACTGTGAATTATAGTCATTAGGTTATGTTTTTTGTTAATTGCGTTTGAAAGGGTTTATTAGGAAGGGTTTATTAGGCTAAATTAGGAATATTTTGTGTTTGTTTTTTTGACTTACGTTTTTTTTTGCTTTTTAATAAGCAAAATATTGGAATGCTTGCTTTTTTTGAATTCGACTACATAGTGGAAGCGTCTTTAATATTATACAAATGCAAAATAAATGAATTATATTTACATTAAACGAGAAATTGACCACAAATTAAGATAGGAATTTTGGATTTCACAAAACCATCGTTAATGTACCTGATTAAAATTCAAAAGCGTACAAAAAACCAATAAAGTTTCCAATTTTTTGTATTGGATTAAGTTTGCATGAAATCAAGAAAGTCCAGTTTTTTTTAATGCAAAATTGAGTATCAGGTTAGTGCCAAAATTAATTACATTTATGACTGATATAAGACCGTAAATTCCGCGGTAAAAGTTATAATTTAATTTTGTAATACGCACCAAATGTTGTTTATTACTGGTAAACTTGTTTTTAAGGTCACCTATGATTTTTTGTCACATGTTTTTTTTTTATTTTCCTATTTTTTAACACTACCGGAAAGTGGTTTAGGCAACTCCTAATATACAACAGAATTAATACTGATAATTAAAATGTCAAACATCTTATTGTTTTGTCATCTTTCTAAATTAGTTGGGTGTTAATTGGGACACAGTTCTGTGTGACCATGACTCATGCTGTCAATGAGATAAGTTTCGATTTTTAATTGTTTTTGGATCCGTTTTACGCGTACTTTTGCAACGCGATTTGAAAGTACATTTTTGCGAATTTTACTTTTTTTGTTTTGAGTTGACATTTATTTTTTATAGACGAAGTAGTGGCTGGTTTTAAAAAGATAAAGCTTGTCGTAAAACTAGAACTAAATTAGAAATATTTACATTCCCGGGTTTTTCACGGGAAAGCAGTAAATAGATTGGTTATAGAAAGAAGTTTTGCGATGTCCATCCAGTTTTTCTGATGTTAAACTTGTTAACAGGTTAGGTTAGTAGTAATATTAGGGGCACCGTAATATTAGCAACATTCTTATAAACACGACGATATGAGAACCCAAGAAGCGTTTTTTTTTTAACTATTTACGGCCAAAGCCGACTGCAACAGCTGCTTAAGTCTGTGTCAATTGGCCGATTATGAAAAGTAAGCTCTTTGATCCTTAGATGAGCAAAGAAAATAACCTCAAAAATGTTTTATTCCGATTTTGAAAGAAAAATATGTCAAACGTCTAGGTATATTATTAGCTACATTCCTAATGCGTAAGTAGTAAGGATCAGCTGATAGACGTTAGCTAATGTAGAGCTCGTAGGCGATCCCGCAGGCGTACACTACTCAGACGCAATTGCTGATGCCATTTTGGTATATATTTCGCAGAAATCCTATCTCCTATCCTACTAATAAATGCAAAAGATTGTGAGGACGTATGGATGTTTGTTACTCTTTCACGCAGAAACTACTGAACGGATCTGGGTGAAATTTGGCACACATATAGATTATAGTTTGGAATAACACATAGGCTACTTATCCCGGTAATATGTGCCCTTGGGATAATAGTTCAACTTTCTTAACGAATAGTTACTTTTTACGCGGGCGAAGCCGCGGCCAGAAGTTAGTTGTTAATATGATTTCAGGAGTCTTTGAAATGCGATGACCCCTTTAACTCTTGTGTGGGCAAAAATTTGTTAGGAATGGAGAATAGAAGAATAAGATCATTAATTGCTTCTTCTAAAAAAAGGCAACTAAGGTCTTAAATTCATTAAAAATTCAAGAACAATATTGCATACTAATATTACAAATTAGAATGATTTTTTTACCTATTTGTTTTTAAGGCTAACTACAGAACCGATTTTAATGAAATTTGGCACAGACTAAGCTGGAATAATATCCGCGATAACCGATATTCATGCGGACGAAGACGTGGGCAAAAGCTAGAAAAATTTGCTTTTGAATTATGGTACGTTCGAAAGTGTCGTAACAACCAATTTTGTAATTGTCGAGATAATTCAAGAAGCATGTGATATAATAAGTTTCACGTGATTAAACAATAGTTTGTCACTTTGATAGCTTTATAAATTAAAAACATATCATCATCTTGTATGCATTAAAGTGCATTAGAATTTATCAGATGATTTGGGTAACACCATCTCGAATACAATTAATTCGATAATTACAAGTGTATGCAGGAGAAATATTAACCCTCTGATTGAGAATCTGCATAGAGATGTTTGGGAGAAAACAGTTTTTTTAAACATCATGTATTAAGCAAATGTTTTAAAAAAAAAAACATTATGTTAACTTTGAGTTATTTAAGAGATACCCATCAAGGTAGTCCGCAAAAATCAAAAGCGTTGCAATTTGCACAAAAACGTAAGAAATTTTAAAGTTTTGATGTATTTAGGTATAGCTATCAAAAGTGAAAAGTAACCAGGGTCTATAGATACAGTTGCATTTTCATAGAAATCGATGGATGTTTTCAAATATAATTTCATTTAAAAAGTAGATAATAAACAGTTCATTCATTTAGTTTCAATCGAAGACATCCATCGATTTTTTAAGAAAACTTCAACTATATCAGACGATCCTAGTTACTTAACCCTTTTGTAGACAGTAAATTGAACTTTAGACCAAGTTACACTGGAATCCTAAGAATTAGGAATCCGGAAAGACCTTCTTCTGTCAGCTAAAACTCACCAAAGTGCTCAAGTAGCTGTGACCGATCTCATCTTCGGAAGTGTCTCCCGACACCAGGGTCTGCCGTTTCCACTTCATAGCACCACTTTGGTATCACCACATTTATAAAAACGAACTTTTTGCGGAGCTTTGCACGCTAAGTCGGTAGGAGCTGGCGGAAAATATTTTTTGATTTAAGTTACGCGGTTTTAACTTACGCGAAAATGTTGAATCAGTCGTTTAATTTAGTATTTGGATTTTGTTTTACGCGGTTGTAAGTCATGACTCTTTTATTTGATTTGTTTTGTTTTATTTATAATGTGAATGGACTGTGAGTGATTAAGTCGTGTGTTGAACTTATTGATTTGTTCAAGTTTACATTTAATAGGAATTTAAGTGCAATAATATAATGGACTTGGTAAGTAATGGGTTTTTATTTCAATTATCCTTAGAAGAAGTTGAAAAATGGTTGTACCTATACAAATTTGATAAACTATTATGATAATTATTAAGGATAATTCGACAAATAAATACAAATAATCACAACATAATTTGAAAAATATTATGGCGTATGATACATACGTGTTTTAGAAAATTGCCGCTGATTATTTTATGATTGTAGGATATCACTTCTTAAGTACCTACCAGGTGAAGTAGTTAGACTGTTTTTTTTCTATAGTGAGGCGCCAATTAGGCTAAAATTACTGTAATGAGATGGATGATTACAGATGATTAATGAGTTTATTTTTAATCAATCATCAGCAGAAAACATGCGACTATCACTCAAAAATAATTTCCACCAGCTCAGAAAACTATCACATCACTAATTTAAAAAATTGCATTTCCAAAATACACCATAAAGTTGAGCACACAGGATTCAAAATCAAATGTTTACATTTCGTAATTTCGAAAAAATAAATATTTAACTCGATCGAATTTACACCTTATAATTTTGAGCACAGAATACAAATTGCATTAAATTTTGAATTTCGGAAAAATGCCGGTATTTTGGTTAGTCCTTTACTTAGCGGCCGTCCGTCGCGTCCAGGTGAACAGAACTAATGAGATGCGATGCTCCCGCGCACATCTGAAGCTGAAAACTAAGGCGGCGTGCTGAGACCTGCGCAAGTGCGCAAGAGTCTGTGCGGCGCCGAGATTTATGTCGATAGCTTTATGAGGATTTTATTGTTTGTTTTTTTTTTTATTTTACTGATTGATAAAACTGCTCAATAATGTTTTGAAATAAAAGGAACTCGTCTTTTTATTCGTTATTACGTGATTGTTCAGCATTTGCTTAATTGATGTTAATTAGAATCAAGTTTAGGGAAATAACTACAACTAACTGCCTTACGACTTCGAACTCGTGGTGATTTTCATCCGTGTTAAGTTACTTCTTTGGTCACTGCTCTGCTCCCGTCGATCATATCGTGATGTTATATAGCCTTTACTATTCCTCGTGAATCTGGCTGTCACACTCAAAAATAATAATTTATTTTTGAGATAAAAAATATATTTTCCAATCCGCCTTGCAGTTCCAAATATTAGAGCGTTTAAACAATCGGAAAATCTCTTTAGCTATAAGTATTGATAAAACATAAAATAACATCACGCCTGTAATCCCCCAAAAGTAAGACAGAGGTGTACCCATTACGGCACCCACATTTCGCCAGTTATATTTAAGTCTTATGTAATAGGGGCGAGAGTATTGCCATCAACCGGACACTAATCCAGAGTCCGAGGCTGCTACTGAGAAATTCCTGATGAAAAAACCTAATAACACTTTGTCTGACCTCAAGCTCAGCAGTCGCGCTTTGCGACCACTAGACAAACGAGGCAGGCAGAGGCAATAATTAAAGTATAGTTTTCAAAATCGTAGGTACTTGAAGAAGACATTTAATATTAAATCAAAAAATATATAGGTATTGATTCTACCCAAAAGAGGTTTTCAAACATTTTATTTCTTTGGCTTAATAATTGTGTACAAGAGAGACCACTTTTTTATTTTAATCATAATTATCGACATGGTCATGATATTTTAATTAAGACTTTTTGTTAGTAACGTGGTTAATAATATTAATTAAGACGTGCATCGTTCTTTACGAGGTAAGGTATTCAAATAATATAGGTAGGTATTTATTGACATCAACAAAGACTATTTAGGTACCTAAGACTTAGGTTTATAAAAGCACATTATAAATTATCAATGGTGCCGATTCCCTTGTTCACAAACTAGACTAAATTTAGAAAATTGACATCTCTTACTGACATACAGCGAAAGGAAAGGACGGTGACATTAAAGAACTTAGCGATGACAAAAGAGTTCTGCCTTGAACTTTTATGTACGTATTTTTAATCCATACGTTTTAAGATGTCAACTATAGTTGTATGGATGTGTCAGATTGACTAAATTTGACAGCTCTTATTTACATTAGTCTCTTTTTGTTTTAATGGACAGAAAAAGATGGAAATAGTCTAATTTTAGTTTAGTTTGTGACCAAGAGAATCGGCACCAGTGTACAACTAAACCACAGATTACTGAATAGACTAAACGTCGACAGACACTATGCCGACAGATTGAACACCGACAAGACTTTACTTCAACGGGACACTTCGCCGACAGGACTCTTCGCCGACAGGGCTCATAGCAGATGTGAATAAAGGGTAATTATAAAAAAAATTGCTTAGGTTAGGTTACGTTAAGACGGTGACCCCACGACGAGATTATAAAAACGGAGTGTTCTGTCGGCGAAGAGTCCCATCGAAGTAAAGTCTTGTCTGTGTTCAGTCTCTTCGACGGGACTCTTCGTCGACAGGACACTTCGCCGACAGTACTCTTCGCCATGACTTTTTTTAGAGTAGGTAGTCAGATATTAACAACAGATTCTTTTTACACGACTGCCCCAAAAAAAGGGAGTTATGATGTTATGTGTATGTAAGTTTCTTTATTCCACCATAACTTTTTAAGGCCAGAACCGATTTAGATGTATGGGGTATCGTTGCAATCCTTGCATCGTTCCGAGTAACATAGGCTAGTCAAAAATAAACCGGTGTGGTCACTTTAAAACGTAAATTAATACCAGCCTCAATTTATTTTTTAATGAATCTGGTCGTGTTTATGTTTATCGTCTACAATTCGATAAGTAGATTTTAAAAATATATAACACTGTAAATAATATAACCCGTAAAATAAAAATAACTGTCGAGTAAACAAAGTACAAAATATGTGCAATTTTTGCAGTTGTTTTTTATTTTTTTTAATTACAGTAGCTTGTTAAAAAAAAGGAAGCTCTTTTGGAAGCCATAATCGAATTCTAAAAACTAAGTGATTTTATGCTCCAAAATCTTTTTGGTTTATTTAGGATGCATTCACATAAAACATTAATTAGGTATTTCTTATTATAAGTGTGCAGTAAGTATCCAAGGGGTATCGTATTACCCAGTTACCGAGTTGTGGAGGTCACAGAGGCAGTCGTAATGCAAAATACTCCATGTAAAATACTGGTATTCAGCTGCATACGGTGAGACTGGAAGCCGACCCCAACATAGTTGGGAAAAGACTAGGCAGATAATGAGTAGGAAATGAGTAGTTATTAAATAGTTTGGATACTCAATAAACAAAAAGATTATGAAAGTATTTAGTAGATTTTATTTTACTTGTACTTATTATGCTAAAACGCTGTAAGTAAATAGTTGTAATGTTAGTTTAAGATACATATTTTGTTTTTGTTTTAATCTACGCCTACTGGCACATAACATTGTTTTAAACCTATTCATGTTTTCTCTAGAAGTGAATTTGTAATTCTTTTGAGAAATAAATATCTTTAACCTTATTTTATTTTAATACTAGTGGCAAGGCCCGCCCCATATAACATGGGGTTTAAACATAACTGGCGAAATGTGGATGTACTAATAGATTCACCTCTGCCTAACCTTTGGGGATTAAAGGCTTGATTTTTTTATGTTTATGCTTTCAAGAAATCGTTAAGTTTTTCATCTGATTTTTAACCGCATGTATGACCACGCCCTTACCGCTATTATTGCCTCACACATTACCACAGTTTACCGTAACTGTTAGTGCGTCCTCCACCATCGATAACAACGCCGTTTATCGATAGCCCAACTCTAATAGCGCGATAATTAGCGCGTAATGACGAGGGTAATAAATTCACGTGATTTTCGCGGATGTTGGTGGAAGTTGCTATGGTGAGCTAGATTTTCTTTTGTGGATGTGTTAAATGATATAAATTAATTGGGTCGTCCAAGGGTCAGAGAAAGAACAATTTGAATAACGTGAAAGGATACTTTTGGAGGTGTGTCGCAGACGAAGGATTCCGTTGAACCATTGTAGAAGATATAACAACGCTATATAGACCTATTAGAGGATGTACTGATGCCACGATTAACGTGGCCACCTACTAGGCCCAAAAATTATAGAAAACAAAAATGGACTGTCTTAAATCATCGACCCAAAAAGAAGATATACATAATAGAATTACCATTACAGTATCGAGCCAAAAACGCAAAAAAGCAGGTCTCTCGTATTCATTTTTAAGTTTAATCTATTATTATTATTATTATTTGTTGGTATAGCGGCAATAGAAATACCAATTCTGTGAAAATTTAAACTCTAGCTATTACGGATAATGAGATACAGCTCGCTGACAGACGAACGGACAGCAAAGGCTTAATAATAAAAGGTCCCGTTAGCGGGACGGTATAGGGGGAAGCCTATTGCCATCAACCGGGCACAAATCCAGACTCCAAGACTGCTACTGACTCTCGTCTGTATGTATTTCTTTTTTTTTATTTACGTTCATCAAAATTTTTGAAAATTAACGATGTAAATCATCGTTAATTTTCAAAATCGTTGATGATACGCGACTTCATCTGCGTTCGCAAAAACCGAGATTAGACGCGGACAAAGTCGCGGGCAGAAGTTTGTAAGATTATGTAGGAAACTCATTTATTTCTGTTAGCAATAACTACTGTTGCCTACTGATATTGTATTGATTTCCTACATTACTTCAAATTAGTCCATACTAGGAAATGTCGTGGTTTCCCGATATTGCAGTACAATTAATTGTAGATTAGATGAATTATTTATGACACATAACATAACATCACGCCTATAACCCCTGAAGGGTTAGGCAGAGGTGTGCCCACTAGTACACCCACATTTCGCCAGGGGGCGAGCCTATTGCCATAAACCGGGCACAAATCCAGACTCCGAGGCTGCTACTGAGAAATTACTGATGGAAAAAGCCAATAACACTGAGCCCGACATGGGAACCGAAACCAAGACCTCATGCTCAGAAGTCGAGCTTTGCAACCACTGACCAATGAGGCGTCAGTTATGTTCAATTATTTATGACTTCTTTAAGATAATGTTATTATTCCATTTCTGGATAAAACTTTGACAGTTGTAAAAAGACACTTAAGGACGTAGTTGGTGCAGTGGCTCAGCGATTGGCTGTTGCGCTGCGGGTCGCGGGTTCGATTCCGGCACGGATTACTTGTTTGATGCGTGATTAACGGCTGTGGTCTGTCTTTTACAGCTCGATACGCTTATTTTGGTCAAGTCTGCGCGCACGCAGTAGCTTACCCCATAGGCCTATACGCATTAGATAACGAAACAGTCATCAAGCTTATTGGCACTGTATTATTGCTTACAAGTGCATGCGCATGTCACCTGGCGCAGCGGTGGGGCAGACAGTGACATAACATTTTTTTTATTATTATATAGCCTTTTTACTATTATTTTGTTCTGTCTAAATAAATATTTCTTCTTCCTTTTCCTTCAGCTTAATAAACCCTGAAATCACTAATAATTGTTAGTCTGTTTGTCTGTCAGTGTGACAATAATTTGCGGAAGTAATAATACTGTCCATGGTGTGACTCTAGTCAGGGAAACTGTCATTATAGTGCACGCAATGGTACTGCGACCTCTAGGAACATGAATTCAGAGATTCCTGCTTTGTGTCCTACATTAGATGTATGTAATTTAAACTGGAGCTAGTAAGGCAACTTGCAGTAAATGTTTACACTGTGCAAGTCAGTTGAAGTTTTGCTCGGAACCCCAAACCTTGTTCGAAAATAAAAGTAGCCTAAGTTACGCCTCATAACATCAGCTGTATGCCAGTTAAAGTCCTGTCGAAATCAGTCCAGCCGTTTAGGAGATTAGCCGGAACAAACCGACAGAAATACAAAAGCCTTAATTTTCTTTTTGTATAAGCAGGTACCGTGTAAACATGTTCAAATGCAATTAGTAAAAACCACAAATTACAAACAGACAGTTTAATTCTATTTATTATTTACACATTGGAGGGGAAAACAAACGGAAAGAGACGAGAAAGTCTATAGAGGATAGATTTTCCCAAAAGTGAGAAAGAAAAAAATATATAAAAAAAAGACGTCTGCACATTTTATAAATGTCTCTCTTACGTGAGTCATTGAGAGCATATCTGAGGTCGCATAGAGTTGGTCACAATGAGTTGAGGAAGTACCTATAGCCGACCGTGAGTGATACCGTTGTGTGCGTGTCCATTGTGCCACACGATACGGAATGACGTGACGTTTAGGTAGATTCACAGGAAACCTGGGACCGTTCCAATCAAAACCATGTCAGGGGCCCATGAGGCGGTTTAGAAACTCTGACACTAGGGTGTGTGGGGTCGTAAGACCTTACTGCCCACACGATAAAGAAGGGAGATTCACTGTGACTGAATTTGTGAAAGAGAAGACACGTAAAAGTTAAAGTTCACGTCTATTATCACCTTTTAATTGATCGATGAAGTTAACAATTTCGGTTTAGAGGTATCTTCAATATTTAGAATCGCAGGTTTTTTTAGGAAAAATATTTGTCATTGCCTGGTCTGGGACAAATTAGTTCTGGGAATGTTACCTAAAATTGTGAGGTGCTTGTGTTTTTTATTCAGGCTGACAATACTACATTTTATCATTTTATAGTAGGTACATTTTTGTAGGATTTTTGTTTTTTTTTTTTTTTCATATTACTATGTTTGTACCACAGTAAGGGTTCGTAATTTAGGAGAACTTTCATTTCGTGAAAGATGCGCATTGGATTAAGTCATCCTATTAAAAATGACAGGATAAACTTGATGTACTTTTATTGGTAAACCTAAGTACATACCAGGTTAACTCCTGGAGAGTTTTGAGATTCGAAACAATCTATACCTAACACGTGTGTACGAGAAAAACTGCACCCAGGACTATCCTAAATGTCTGTTTGGGCATACTGAGCTACATAAAGTCTTTTTTCCTACGTCTGGGTAGGCAGACACTAAAAAACATCACCTACTACGATCCTTACATACGATTAACGACACAGTTAGCAAAGGACGGTTAACAACAGCGCTACGTGACGCAAATTCAATTTGTATGGTCTGCAGGAAAATCATCTATGTCTGGCTGTTTGTTTATGTATGTAAGTTTATATGTTAGCACTCACGATACAAAAGAAATTCTTAATGGTAAGTATTCTAACTGGTAATTCACATTAAAAAAATTACTCCTACGTATAGGTAATTTATAGATTGAATGCGAAACGGTTCAATATCAAATATTTTAGCATAGAGTTTAGCTTAGAAAATCTCAATAAAAATTTAGCAATCAGTATTTAAACTCAAAATCTCGTGTCGTACGGGTCAATGTGAACGCGTACCGTCTTCCCCTTACGAGCGTACAAATTACCCATTATGATTCTTCCTTTGCGAGACGCGAGCCGCGCACTGCGTTTGCGCAAATCTCGAACTGCTCATTTGACCGCTAACCTAACAAAAAGTGTCATTTTGACCATTTTCTTTTTGTTATAATTCCAAAAGATAATGAAGGACATGTCAAAGACGAGATAAATGAGATTAAATTGGTGAATAAAGCTGGGATGCTGTAGTTAGAATGATTATTTGATAACATAACATCACGCCTGAAATCCCCGAAGGGTTAGGCAGAGGTGTACCCATTCGTAGACCCACATTTCACCAGTTATGTGTGATTCTTTGATAGTCTACTAAAAACGATGTGTCATGCGCTTAATGTAGAGGTAATCAAACTGGTATAACTGAAAAGGGGAAAAATGTGAATCGACATATAAGGAACCTTTACTAATATTATATAATAAAGCTGAAGAGATTTCAGTGAAATCAGTTAAATAGTTTAGACGTGAAAGTTTATACATATTTTATATATGATAGCCAAAATCTTGAGGAATAGTATAGGCTATATAACATCGTGCTACGACTCACGGAAGCATAGCCAAGGGCTGATCCAGCCTTCAAGTCAGGATACCGTAGCCCCGGAACGTAAAGGGCAACAGAAGGAACAGGGTGGTTTTTTAGTCAGTAAAAGTCTGACAGTCCCTTCCGCCCCACCCAGGGCGGAAGGAGTCATTTGTTAATTTTTACAACCATAAAAAAGGGGGGTGTCATATAATAAGGTCTAGTCGGGACAGGCTCAGTTTCAATTACAATAATAATTCTAATTAAAAGATAATAGTAAGCCCTGGGAGGGGGGGGGGGACATGACCCCCATGACTTCCTCCCCTGGATCCGCCCTTGAGCATAGCAGTAGATAAACAAAAATGTTACTTAACGCGGATGAAAGAAATCATGCGGACAAAATCGCGGACAGAAGCTAGTCATTCAAATGCAGTCGTACCATTCGCTCCATGTAAAACACTGGTATTCAGCTGCATCCGGTTAGACTGGAAGTCGACCTCAACATAGTTGGAAAAAGGCTAGGCAGATGATGAAGCGTAATATAAGTATAAACTGGTCCCACATCATAAACCTTTCGTGTTGATTAAAAGGGTAAAATTGAAAAAAACTGCCAGCAGCGTTTGAGATTTGATTGGATAAATTGAATGTCCCAAGATCCCTTCCGATCCTTTCCCCTATAATGTAACACATAATACTACAATTGTATAAGTCAAACAACAAACACAATAGTTAGTAGAAAACTGCGCGCGCACATACTGCGTCAAAGCCATTAGCATTAATAAATATCACAATTGCACAATAATTACACTTTAATAGATGTGCACCAAAGAAAAGATGAAGACAGACGAACACTTTGAAAGAACGTGAATTTTATTCTGAAATTCTAAAATGTGGACTTCTACCATAAGTCGGAGTCAAACAAATAAATAAAGAAAAGGCTCAAAGCCTATAATTTGAGCGCAATAGGCTCGCCCCCTATTACATGGGACTTAAACGTAACTGGCGAAATGTGAGTACTAATGAGTACACCTCTGCCTAACCCTTCGGGGATTACAGGCGTGATGTTATGTTATAAATTTTCAATTAAACTATTTACAGGCACTTTTGAATTGTCAAGGAGCCGGTCAGTTAGTCAGAGAGTTGAAGCTAGTTGCTCGTTCCAAAACGGAGGTAGGCCTCTATGGAGAAGTACGAGAAAGAAACTCCACGAACACTCTTTTTATTTAAGTTTTTACAAAATTCTACATACATTATTATTGCTGCTTCTATTTGTAAAAAAATTGTAGGTGAAGAGAAATACAAAACAACTAGCTTCTGTCTACGACTTCGTCGGCGTCAAAATTGTTATATTTTATCCCACGGGTACTGTACATTTTTTCGGGATAAAAAGTAGCCTATGTGCTGTTCCAAACTATAACCTATCTCTTTGCTTTTTATCCAGATCCGTTTAGCTGTTTTAGCGTGAATGAGTAGCAAAAATACGTCCATTCAAACTTTACTATTTATAATAGTAAGGGAAAAAATTTCTATCGTCAGATACCTCTTAACGGAGGCCATTGGACAGCTTTTGTACAGAAAATATGTCAAACTATCATATTTATTTATTCTTTGGATAAAAGTTATCTGAATATTGATAAATTTGCCTTATATTCCGTCCTAGGATGATGCGGGTGATACAAATGTCAGCAATTCATCAATGGATGTCAGAATCGCATAATTATGTCAGTGACATTACTTAATTTACTAGTTTTTCACTTACTTATTACTGATTTCGTATTTTACGACTATGATATTAGTGTGTAGTTAAAATATTTAATCATGATTGTAAATCCCAGTATCGTTCAAGAGTTAAAAGCAACAGTTTGACAAATGTCAGCGGCACCATCCTAGGACGATTGGAATATAAGTAAAATTGTAAGAATTAAATCAATCATGTCTTTTTTTTTTTTTTTTGAGGTGGTAAAAATCATCAAATGACTCCTTCCGCCCTGGGTGGGGCGGAAGGGACTGTCAGACTTTTACTGACTAAAAAACCACCCTGCTCCTTCTGTTGCCCTTTACGTTCCGGGGCCACGGTATCCTGTTAAGACGTCCCGCAACCCCGGCAGGCGTTGGCCCCGTTGGGGGGATCAATCATGTCTGTAGAAAAATTAAAGTAGATACTAGAACGAATTCCTTTTTGGACATCCATTGTTGTCAACCCTGACATAGGTCAGTCATCAAGGAAAGTTCGCGCCAAAATCTAAAAATAACAAATCAATCAATTAATCATATCACGCGAATAATGACACGTTGCCTACATTAGCGCCTAATTAATTCACTTTAGTCTAGCCTAAAACAAGGACTATTCACAATGGATCAGAATTCATTGCGCACGCGCATACATACTCAGTGTCAAGCTGGAAGGTCGCAGAAAATATTGAATCACTGTTGCTGTCAGGATAGCATGGTTGGCGCAGTGACTGTGCGATTGTCTGCTGCACTGGGCGTCGCGGGTTCGACTTTTTTTTTTTTTGGAATGGCCTCTCTGGTCTTATATAAGTTTGTGGATTCCTTAACCGGAATTTCCGATGACTTAACGACAAAAAGGGTTCCGTGCAACCCTATAAAATTTTACATTACATACAAAAAGAAACGTTTCTTGTATGGACCTACTTAAATTTTTAAATTAACTTTATTTTTGCCATTTTTGTTGTTATAGCGGCCTGTAAACATTTCTAGTGTCTACCTATTACGGGGTTTCGTAGCGCACCTTTGTGGTTCGGAAACCTAAAAATATTAATCTAAATACCTATATAAAATCGAAAAGTCATTCGATCACTCATCACGAAATATCGAAAACCGTTTGACGTATAAAGATGAAAGACAGGGAGTTAGTTTATATATAAGTAGACATTCGTTCAGAAAGGATTTTCCATAATTCACCCCCAAAGGGGATCAAACGGGAGTTCAAAGTTTGTACGGAAAAAACAACTTTGACGCGGACGAAATAAAATAAAATATATGAACGTAATGTGACAGGCCATTTTGCTTCATGCGACAAAATCAATGTCATAGTAGATATCTTACAGGAAAGATGTGAGCCTGAATATTAACGCATGATAATAAAGTCTAGCTATATAGGTGTTTAGGAAGTCTGGATTATTATCTGACTTTCCTTCCTCACATTCATCCGAAGACATTAAATTATTAATACACACAGGGCCTTCTTTACGAGGTAAGGTATTCAAATAATATAGGTAGGTATTTATTGTCATCAACAAAGACTATTTAGGTACCTAAGACTTAGGTTTATAAAAGCACATTAGAAATTATCACTGGTGCCGATTCCCTTGTTCACAAACTAGACTAAATTTAGAGAATTGCCATCTCTTACTCACATACCGCGACAGGAAAGGACGGTGACATTCCGTGACATTAAAGAACTAAGTTAGGCGCTTTGCACACGGAGCAACTTAAGTTGCCGCAACTGGCAACTTTTTAAAAGTTTCCTGTAAAAGTTGCTAGTTGCCATAAAATTGCCGGTTGCCGCAACTTTTTGGCAACTTGTAAGCAACTTTTTTAGCCGAGTTGCAGTGTTGCAAACTTTACGGTATTACCACTAGATCTGGTAGATTGGGACCCCCATCTGGTGGGCAGAATTTGTATCTGGTGGCTTGTGGATATTTTAGTGGGCAAGTTTCAGGTTGATGGTTTTCAAAAACAAAATTGAAATAAATTTACAATACTAACACTTGCAGTGTACTCATCCGTTAGATGACTGTAGTATTAAAAAGAAAAAGTAATCAGACTGATAATGGTACAAGTTATTCAGGTCGATAAAAAAGAGGGTAAGAAACATAATTCTCTTAAAAAACAATCCTATTTAGTGAGCCCGAGTGGCTGTGGAGCAGAACTAGCATTTAGCCAAGCATTTTTGTCCGTGATATAATCATCTAACTTATAATAATGCTTGATTAGATAGTGTGCGTTTTATGCATGGTTTAAATTTTCTCTCATTTAGTTGGAGAATATCAAGACGTATTTTATTATAGCATTTTACACAGTATCCCAAAAAGAAGTGTTTACTTAGTGGGAAAAACCACTAAGTTAATGGCAACACTATGCCGGGCACAGGGCGAGGGAGGGAGGGTGTGAAATCGAATATTTGACAGTTGCTAGTTGCGGCAACTAGCAACTAAAAAAGTTGCTAGTTGCCGCAACTGAAAACTGTTGACGATTGCCGCAACTCGCAACTTGAGTTGCTCTGTGTGCGCAGTCCAATTGAATTACATGTAAACAGCGAGTTGCCAGAAAGTTGCCAGTTGCCAGTTGCTGCAAAAGTTGCTCCGTGTGCAAAGCGCCTTAGAGATGTCAAATTAGTTTTGCCTTGAACTTTTCCGTATTTTTAATCCATAAGTTTTAAGATGTCAACTATAACTGTATGGATGTGTCAGATTGACTAAATTTGACAGCTCTTATTTACATTAGTCTCTTTCTTGTTTTATTGGCCAGAAAAAGATGGAAATAGTCTCATTTTAGTTTAGTTTGTGACCAAGGGAATCGGCACCAATTGTCTTTGGCGTAAGAAGCAATATGGACAGACCATTTAGAACGAATCAAAGATCGAAAAGCCGACCTAAATGGAAATAAACCGTCTAACCAAGAGGCACTTTAAAAATCTCCATGTAGGTACTTAAATCATTGAAGTAGTTAAAATGAATCAACTGGATATGGCCCGCGATCGCACCTGGACGCACGCAAGACGAGCGTACAATTTGCATATCTCTTCCGCTATTACAATTTATATGATCCACAGTTTCATTGATACATGTACTCGTTTCAAGTGTACGATGTCAGCTATTCTGAAGAAGTAAATAAAATACATACATACATAACATCACGCCTGTAATTCCCAAAGGGTTAAGCACAGGTGAATAACACTCATTAGTAGACCCACATTTTGCCAGTCATGTTAGTCTTATGTAATAGGGGGCGAGCTTATTGCCATCAATCGGCCACAAATCCGGACTCCGAGGCTGCTATTGACAAATTCCTGATGTATCCAATAACAATTTGCCCGACCTGGGAATCGAACCCAAGACCTTATGCTCAGCAGTCGTACTTTGCGACCACTAGACCAACAAGGCAGTCAATATATAGGATAATACGTCTTTAAAACTTGATTTTATTTTTCAAGTCTCCAATCAATGCGATATTTTATCAGTAAATCGATTGGAATCAATCTACTAACTCGTTTGTCGTACTTGACTCGTGCGCACTACAAATGTAAAATGATTTCTATTTTCAACCGACTTTAAAAAGGAGGAGGTTCTCAATTCGACGCGTATGTTTTTTTTTTGTATATTTGTTCTACGATTACTCCGCCAATTATGAATCGATTTGAATGATTATTTTTTTTGTTTGAAAGAATATTGTCATGATCTGATGATGAACTTTGGAGATACGGAACGGAACTCCTTATAAAATCACAGCAGAACCGCCGTGACAAGAAAAAATGCTTTGTTTATACGTGTAGTCGATGACTGACTGAAGGAAGTGGGGAGGGGGTACGTCAACCCCACTCTTACCACTTTCTAAAGTTAAATATATCGTGTGGGGTATTGTTTGAAAGGGCTTTGTGTAAGGATTTCAAACATTAACACACAAGCACTAAAAAGTGAAAAATAAAAAGCTTTTTTACAAAAAAAGATAACCGCCTTCAAAAACTACAAAGTAAAAAATAACTTTAGCTTGGAAGTCGGTGGCAATACCTACATAACAAGAACCAAAACCAAAGCCGCCGACTTCCAAGCTAAAGTTATTTTTTATTTTGTAGTTTTTGAAGGCGGTTATCTTTTTTTGTAAAAAAGCTTTTTTATATTCCAGACTTACTTCGTCTTACTTTATGACTGCCTCGTTGGTCTAGTAGTCACAAAGCGGCACGAGGTGTTGGGTTCGGGCAATGCGTTATTGGGTTTTTTCATCATAAATTTCTCAGTAGCAGCCTCGGAGTCAGGATTTGTGCCTAGTTGATGGCCATAGGCTCGCCCCCTATTACATGGGATTAAAAACATAACTGGCGAAATGTGGGTGTACTAATAGGTAAACTTCTGTCTAACCCTTCGGGGATTAAGTTATTCATTCAGATTAAAAGAAAGAAAGGCATTTTGTGATGGGTGTTAAATAACATATTGTATAAAGTTTTACTAATTAACACCTATAGTTAATTATTATAATTGTAATATTTTTTTCTATTTTTGTGTATTTCTCGACATTTTAAGATAATTGTATGGATTGATTTTATTTCTGAAATAAACTGATTAATAATAAAATGAATTTGACGAGTTTGCGAAACTGCATTTTGTATTAAATCGAAGATAAAAACTGTAAGTGAGTACTTTAACTGACGTTATTTAAACTTGATGATTCACAGTTAATGATAATGAGGATATCCCTTACAACTAACTCATAGTAAACTTAACCGCAATAGTTAATACAGTACGCCATTAACAGAATTCTTTGAATACTACTTTGGTTTGTACAACCATCAAAAAAAAGTATCGCACGACTTTTTAATGAAGTGTTCCCTTTTGAGCACTCCGTGCATTGAGCACCATTTAATATTTTAACTTGGCGCTCTAAGGGCAATAATAAAAACTAAGTTATTATTATTAACTGGCTTCGCTCAAGTTAATTTAGAATTTGCCGATCAATTCAAGTTTAAGAAAATGAGTGAAGTGATTTTTCAACCAACTTCAAAAAGGAGGAGGTTCTCAATTCGGTGGCAATACCTACATAACAAAAATCTAAACCAAAGCCGCCGACTTCCTAATTTTTTTTATTTTGTAGTTTTTGAAGCCTGTTTTGTCTTAAGCTTTTGTTTGAATGTACCCTTGATTTTCTGCTACCCTAGTACTTTTTTTTCTTTGGCAATCGTAACTTTATTGTAATATCCCCCGAATTGTCGATAATCGATTTTATGACATGAGCACCACGATAAAATATTGATTTATGCTCAAATGGAATACCTTTGGTGCTTAAAAAGTAGGTGCTCAAACGGGAATACTTCATTCTAAAGTGGTACAAAACATTTTTTCATCGGTGTATAATTTATTAATATGAAACAATGGGACCGTTCCTTTAATTGACGCAAGCGGAATAACTAAACGTTTTATTATAATTGAATACGTCGAACGTTTTATTTATTATTCACATCTTTTTCGTAATCAAACTAGAAAACTATACCATAACATCATCACGCCTGCAATCCCCAAAGGGTTAGGCAGTGGTGTACTCATTAGTAAACCCACTAAGTCCCATATAATAGAGGGCAAGCTCATTGCCCAGGCACAAATCCAGACTCCGAGGTTGCTACTGAGAAATTACTGATGGAAAAACCCTATAACACTTTGCCCGACCAGGTCCAGATAAAAAAAAACAGGAAAAACATGTAACTTGCGTTTCATTAAGTTTTTTCTTAATTAAATAAACTTAAAAAAAACGTACCAACTACCTACCTACCCGACCCTAAACAAAAATTAATACAAAACATTATCACAAATTAACACAATTACACATTTTCAAAACAATGTTCGACTCACGCGCAAGCTCGCAAGTACTCGCAACTAAATTATCTTACAATAGGGACCTAATTAGCGTCGCTTGCATCTGTGATAAGCAGTTCCCTGGAGAGAAAGATGTGTGTGCACACAATTATGATTTAGACTCATTACGCATGGGAATGGTCGTGAGAAAATATTATACTTAGATGCAACAAATGATATTAGAAGATAACTATACTTTTATACTAAAACTAGCTGACTCGGCCACGCGTAGCTGTGGCTTGAAGTAAGTAAAGAGATTGAGTTGCGGGAAGTCTTAACAGGATACCGTGACCCTGGAACGCAAAGGGCTACAGAACGAACAGGGTGGTTTTTTAGTCAGTAAAAGTCTGACAGTCCCTTCTGCCCCACCCAGGGCGGAAGGAGACATTTGATGATTTTTACCACGTAAAAAAAAGTAAAGAGATTGAGGTCAATAATCGAGATTAACCGCTCAAGGCTCGGCTGTCATACCGGTATAACAGAACAATAGAAAATCAATTGTATCTCATTACCTGGGACTTGAGTAATTTAAAAATCTCTGATGTTTGAAAAAAAAAAAAATGTTGTAAGCTTCAATGGTGCCGATTCCCTTGGTCACAAACTAAACTAAAATTAGACTATTTCCATCTTTTTCTGTCCAATGAAATAAGAAAGAGACTAATGTAAATAAGAGCTGTCAAATTTAGTCAATCGGACGTATCCATAGAATTATAGTTGACATCTTAAAACGTGGATTAAAAATACGGAGAAGTTCAAGGCAAAACTAATTTGACATCTCTAACTTAGTTCTTTAATGTCACCGTCCTTTCCTTTCGCTGTATGTTAGTAAGAGATGTCAATTCTCTAAATTTAGTCTAGCTTGTGAACAAGGGAATCGGCACCATTATCTCTGAAACCAGAAAGTTCCCACCATATTGTATAAAACAAAAAAGTATTGCAATGATGATATCATTTCAAGTGTAACTATTCCAGCTCAAAAGACAGTGACAGAAAGACATACAGCGGACCCTTAGTAATAAGGTCCCGTGTGACACACTTTAAGTGCAGTACCCTTACAAAAAAAAACAAAGAACATTATGTTAAACGTACTACAAAGTAAATAAACTATGTAGTACATAAACAAGTCACCCAGTACTTTGGACATTGACCTATATCGTTTATATTTAGTGAAGATTGACAGGTAAATGACTCGTTTATTTTACTTTGTTTTGACTTTAATTTAAATATATTGTGCGTATCATGCGACCGCTGTGCATGAGGTCTTGGGTTCGATCCCCAGGTCGGGCAAAGTGTTATTGGGTTTTTCCATCAGTAATTTCTCAGTAGCAGCCTCGGAGTCTGGATTTTTGTCCGGTTGATGGCAATAGGCTCGCCTCCTATTACGTGGGACTAAAAACATAACTGGCGAAATGTGGGTGTGCTAATGGGTAGGGCAGGCGTGATATTATGTTTATGTTAAATATATTGTCATAGTGTAAAAGTCAGTTGCTTATTTCCTTATCTGATACATATATTTTTGTTGCAGTCTTGTGATGGGAATCGTTTTCATTTTGGCAATTATGTGACCCGTTCGACTAGGGCCGTGCTAAGATAAGCTTATAAAATAAAGTAATCATATCATCAGATACATTTTCAATCGACTTCAAAAAGGAGGAGGTTCTCAATTCGACGCGTATGTTTTTTTTTTTTTTTTTTTTTTTTTTGTATATTTGTTCTACGGTTACTCCGCCAATTATGAATCGATTTGGATGATTCTTTTTTTGTTTGAAAGAGTATGGTTCCGAATAGGTCCCATAGGAATATTGTCATTATCTGATGATGAACTTTGGAGATATGGAACGGAACTCCTTATAAAATCACAGCAGAACCGCCGTAACAAGAAAAATTGCTTTGTTTGTACGTGTAGTCGATGACTGACTGAAAGAAATGGGGAGGGGGTACGTCAACCCCCCTCCTACCACTTTCCAAAATTAAATATATCGTGTGAGGTATTGTTTGAAAGGGCTTTATGTAAGGATTTCAAACATTAACACACAAGCACTAAAAAGTGAAAAATAAAAAGCTTTTTTACAAAAAAATATGACCGCCTTCAAAAACTACAAAATAAAAAATAACTTTAGCTTGGAAGTCGGTGGCAATACCTACATAACAGGAAACAAAACCAAAGCCGCCGACTTTCAAGCTAAAGTTATTTTTTATTTTGTAGTTTTTGAAGGCGGTCATATTTTTTTGTAAAAAAGCTTTTTATTAACAACGTAAATGCAAGTCGGCGCGAGTCGCTAGTACTTTTTAAAGTTCCGTATCCTGAGGGTGCGAACGGGAGACTATTTCTTAGCCTCTGCTGTTTGTCCGTCTGTCTGTCAGTGAGTTGTATCTCATAAACCCATGAATGGTAGAGTTTAAAAATTTCACAGCGTATTTATTTTTATTCTATTCCTACTTATACCTAATAACAGAGAATAAAAATAAAACAAAGTTAAAAAAAAATAATTAAAGAGTATGAATCGTGTCTTTTTGTATACAGTGTTAAATAATGTACGATGGTACGGAATTCTTTGTTTAAAAAACCGACTCGAAAAACCGGATTTTAGAAATTGAAATTTTTACTTTAACTCTCCATTTTACAAAGCAAATTGAACAAGAAATGTTACCATCACCTAAACAATGACACATCCATCCGTTTCAAATCTCCGAAGCACCTCGGAGATAAAATTTGAATAATTACGTTTGAACTAAGTGGAGCATATAACAATATTTACATAACTATGTATTATTTGTTTAGAACAAAAAGTTATGTATTTTCAGATCAAGGAGCAGTTTTAGGCGCTTTGCACACAGAGCAACTATTGCAGCAAGTGGCAACTAGCTGTTTACATATATTTCAATTGGACAGCGCGCACATAGCAACTCGTGTTTCGAGTTGCGGCAATTGTAAACAGTTTTCAGTTGCTGCAATCGATGACTAAGTAAGTTCCTAATTGCCGCAACTAGCAACTGTTAAATATTATAATAAATATTATACCGTTGACGCTGATCGCTGCGTAGATTGGGCAACTAAGCTATGAAAGTTGCTCACAGATTGCCATAAAGTTGCGGCAACCGTAAACGTTTTAGCAACTATCAACTTTTACAGGAAACTTTTAAAGAGTTGATAGTTGCCTCAACTTAAGTTGCTGAGCGTGCGAAGCGCCTTACTGCGCGTCGTGCTGTGATCCTCAACACGAATGCATACTAAAAAGGTTGCAAAGCGCGACTGCTGAGCATGAGATCTTGAGTTCGATTTCCAGGTCAGGATAAGTGTTATTGGGATATTTCCATTAGGAATATCTCGGTAGAAGCCTCGGAGTCTGGGTTTGTGCCCGGTTGATGCAAAAAGCTCGCCTCTTTTTACATGGGATTTAAACATAACTAGCGAAATGTGTGTGTACTAATGGGTACACCTCTGCCTAACCCTTCGGGGATTACAGGCGTGTTGTTATGTTATGTAGGATGAATTTTGAAGCCTTAAACTGCACCTTGTATATTAATACATATGTATACATTTATAAAAATGTTCTACATAAGTAAAAGTATGCACACATTGACAAAAGATTGCTAAATGTCACTTAATCTTATTATGCAAAAATGTCTGCCGATCTTTGCTAAAATGCTGAGCCAATTTTGATGAAAGTGGTTACGAGCGTTTATGACGCACGGTATATCTTATACAAACTTTCAAATCTTAAATTTTGGAAATTAATGAACCGATTTAAATTCTCTTAGAAAAAAATCTCTTGTAAAATGAAACTGAGATTTTAAATTTAAATATGTCTCTTTATATAGGTACCATAGGTGAAGAAGAATCGTGACGAAACCTGGACTTACTAATACACTTACACATAACATCACGCCTGTTATCGCCGAAAGGTTAGGCAGAGGTGTAGGTACCCATTAGTACACCCACATTTCGCAGTTATGTTTAGGTCCCATGTAATAACGGGCCAGCTAATTGCCATCAATCGGGCACAAATTCAGACTCCGGGCTGCTACTGAGAAACTCCTGATCTAAAAACCCAATAACACTTTGCCTGACCTGGGAATCGAACTCAAGACCTCTTGCTAAACAGTCGCGCTTTGCGAGAAGCAAGGAGACAGTAGGACTTATTAATATAAAACGGAAATCGCCTATCCGTTTTAAGCAAGCGTGGTGATCAATGCTCGTGCCTTCTTTGGATAAGAAGAGGCATTTACCCTTTTATTTAAGTTGGTAAAATCATCAAATGACGCCCTGGGTGGGGCGGCAGGGACTGTCAGACTTTTACTGACTAAAAATCCACCCTGTTCCTTCTGTTGCACTTTACGTTCCGGGGCCACGGTATCCTGTTAAGACGTCCCGCAGCCCCGGTGCCTGCAGTAGGACAATAATAGGCTGGGATTTATTAAATTCATTTACATAGTTTGTTTCAAATCTTAGAGAGGAGCTCGTGGCTAAGTAGTAACAGCCGCATGGGTCGATTCGTCAGGTTAAGCTACGCTTGCCGGGGTTGGTGCGTGGATGGGTGAGCATCTTTATACACTGAGACTCCTCCGTGCCTCGGAAAGCACGTTAAGCCGTTGGTCCCGGCTATCATACGTAGATCTTTGACAGTCGTTACGGGTCGTCAGAAGCCCGAAAGTCTGACAAATAGTCTTACCTAGGGGTATCATATTACCCAGTTACTGGGTTGTGGAGGTCAGATAGGCAGTCGCTCCATGTAAAATACTGGTATTCAGCTGCATCCGGTTAGACTGGAAGCCGACCCCAACATAGTTGGGAAAAGGCTAAGCAGATGATGTTTCAAATCTTAGAGAGGGAAAATCCAAGGCGACAAAGATGCGGATAAAGTGCAGTAACATATTATCATTAAAAGCTGGTTTATATGTATTTAGAAAAGGTTGTAAGTTAGATTTTCCTCGTCTAGCAATTGAAACTTTACTTCAAATGTAGTTTTGCAATACATAGGACCTAGGTTCTTTATAAAAACCCTAGTCCTAAAACTGTCAACTTCGGTTTTCCTTAAACCACTTAGTTAAATCATTAACTTGTATGGAGATACTTAGCAGGTCATGTTAGTGATAGCAATTTTAGCCTAGATCCCGTCGTTATATTAAAAGCTTATTTTTGACTCTAGGAGTAGGATAAACATTTGCCGTAACTACGTGATTATTTAAACAAGTTTGATGCCTCCAAAAGGTGCGCCTGAGCATCCTTACTAATATTATAAATACGAAAGTAACTCTGTCTGTCTGTTACGCTTTCACGACTAAACTTTGGTAAAAACCGATTTTGATACAATTTGGTACAGAGTAAGTTTGAACCTCAACAAAGGACAAAGGCTACTTTTTATTAAACGTCGACATCGACCGCGATAACCGACATTTACGCAGACGAAGTCGTGAGCAAAAAGTAGTATTGAATAGAGTGTAACTGATTTCTCTATCATCTAGCCTAAACTGACTCGTTTTGCAGTAATATCAGCGACGTGACGTCATAGACAGACAGTTACAGTACATGCACTTGACTAGAGTGCGCATTCTGACTTTTATGCAATTATTTTAATCTATACTAATAAAATAAAGATAAGAGTTTTTTTGTTTGTTTAAAGGCGCTATTCTTTGGATCTACCGGTCAAAGTCAAAGTCAAATCATTTCTTTCAATTACACCTTTAAAAGGCATTTTTGACTGTTATTTACAAAAGAGAAAAAAAAAACAATAATACTGAATCTAATTGCCCATTCCAGAAGATACCTAGTTTCAAAAGGAGAAGAATGGATAAGAAACTCCATAAATATTTTTTATAATAAGTAGTAGAAATCGGTAGCACGCTCGGATTGAAATACCTGATTGCCAGATTCATTCATTTAGACATAAAATAACATCACGTCTGTAATTCCCTAAGGGTTAGGCAGAGGTGCACCCATTAGTACACCCACATTTCGCCAGTTATGTTTTTAGTCCCATGTAATAGGGGGCGAGCCTATTGCCATCAACCGGGCACAAATCCAGACTCCGAGGCTGCTACTGAGAAATTCCTGATGGTAAAACCCAATAACACTTTGCCCGAACTGGGAATCGAACCCAAGACCTCATGCACAGCAGTCGCGCTTGCGACCACTACACCAACTAGGCAGTCACTCATTTAGAGAATGTATAAAAGAATACTTATCACTGATACGGTACTGTGCCGAAACTGTGGCTGCCATAATATGTGTGAACCAAGCATAAGATTGTTTTTTCAATCAAACTATAAAGATTAGCCTATTTTTAAACAAACAAACAAAGCTTTAGCTTTAACATATTAATTATAGATAGAATGTATAGAATAGATTTATTGCTCAAAATATTCAAGGTCTCATTAAGTTTTGATGTCAAATATGTATAAGCTTCGTAGTTGGCCTATAAAAAACTAGATATTCAAATTTTAAATCTACTTGAATTTTATACCAATACAATATTCTTGTTCTTTACATTACTATTCTGGTTTACATGCGACTACTATCTTACCTAGCAATATTAATTAAAGATATAACACATAACATACATAACATCACGCCTGTAATCCCCGAAGGGTTAGGCAAAGGTGTACCCATTAGTACACCCACATTTCGCCAGTTATGTTTTAGTCCCATGTAATAGGGGGCGAGCCTATTGCCATCAACCGGGCACAAATCCAGACTCCGAGGCTGCTACTGAGAAATTCCTGATGGAAAAACCCAACAACACTTTGCCCGACCTGGGAATCGAACCCAAGACCTCATGCACAGCAGTCGCGTTTGCGACCAGTAGACCAACGAGGCAGTCAAGTTATGTTTTAATTAAAGATATGGTGGACAGTTTTCTTCCTTATGCATTGAATTCGTGTAACTGTCTCGTCCAGTTCAATTCCTGGGCCAAGCTAAGTGTTTTTGAGTTTTTCCGTTAGGAATTTCTCAGTAACTGCTTGGAAAACTGCAGTTTGAAAGTTGGTGATGTGATTAAGCCTCAGAAAGTACGCAAAGTCTTAAGGTCCTGTTCCTGCCGGGGTTGCGGGACGTCTTATCAGGATACCGTGGCCCCGGAACATAAAGGGCAACAGAAGGAACAGGGTGGTTTTTTAGTCAGTAAACATAACTGGCGAAATGTGGGTGTACTAATGGGTACACCTCTGCCTAACCCTTCGGGGATTACAGGCGTGATGCTATGTATGTAAAAGTCTGACAGTCCCTACCGCCCCACCCAGGGCGGAAGGAGCCATTTGATAATTTTTATAACCTTAAAAAAACGGCGTAGGTCCTGGTCCTGATCTCTCCCCGGTCGTGACGGATTGCCGTCCCATCGAACTATGAGAGTGAATTATGCAAGTCAAAACCAACTTAGAAAATAACTTCCTCAAACTCAAATATCCAACACTTTACTACTTCGTTTGCATTCTTCTAGAAATAGAATCTCAAACGTGGACACAGACATATGTCGTGTTCTGAGAACCATGCAGAGTTCTATTTAAAACCACGCTTCTTAAAAAAAAACTATAAATATTTATGTTTTAGAATGAATCAATAATCTAACTTCAATATTTACTAGTATTTTTTCCTACTAAGTAAGTGATAAAAGAATCATAGTATATACGAGAACTTCTAATGATGGATAGGTTACCTACATCGCATCAAAATTTTTCTAAAATTGAATACGGTAGAAATAAAAATCGTCTTTTTCATAGCACCTAATTAAAACTTAGGTATCGCACCAAAATGCATCGTACAAGTAACAATATCACGTCACAGAAGGTCACAGCTGATAAGACTAGCGTTTGCAAACAAATGTTAAGTGATGTTTACAATACAAGTGAATAAATAGGGTTACGTAATGTGTAGCGAGAAATCTGTGCGGACATTGTCGGTAGATGGCACATTGATGCTTGATTTGTGGGTTAGATTATTGGTAGTTTGCGGTTTGTACAGCTATAAAGTTTTAAGCAGACACGTTCAGTCTTTTCCTGGATATATTATCAGAATATATGACAACAAAAAAGTCACATTGGTACTCTCGCTTGGCATCAAATCCATGAGGCTTCATCTTCAATTATCATCATCGTCTTTATAATTTTTTACTACTATTTTATATTCATCTTCATTGTGATCACATATAGAATCGACAGGAATAATGTAACCAGGATTTTGTAAAAACCTAATTTAAAAGAGTGCCGTGGAGTTTCTTGCTCGTTCTTCTCAATAGAGGCCTACCTCCGTTTTGGAACGAGCAACTAGCTTCAACTTTCGGACTAACTGATCGACTCTTTGACAATTCAAAAGTGCCTGTAAATGGTCTAATTGAAACAAATGTTTTGACTTTGATTAATAAATATTCGATGAATCGTTCAGTCGAAGTTGTGTTTGGCGATAAATAGTTGTTTTGTAATAAAGTCCATTTGAACAAACGTTCAGTCGACTTTTCGTTAAACGAACATATGACTCTCGAAGAAACGTTCCGGACCCAGAGAAAGGTGCCTTAAAACCACTGGCTCATCATGATTTTTCTAGATACACGGAGTCTGGATTTGTGTTTGGTTGATGACAAAAGGCTCGCCCCCACATAACAGGCGAAACGTGGGTGCATTACAGGGTACACCTCTGCCTAACCCTTGGAGCATTTTTACAGGCCTGATGTTATGTTATGCTTTCTAAGTTAACAGAAGAAAAATGTACAATTATGTCTGTTTTTTTTAACATAATACGTATCTAGAGAAAGCGAATGTGTTATACAGCTGCGCAAACGTCGTTAGTAATCAATGGCCAATTATTTTAAGTCAATATTGATTTACCATGGTTTGTATGTTGAGAAAACATGAATATCTGCTACTAATAATACAGACACAAAATACAGATAAAGAATGTATGTATTGTAGTAGGTACTTGAAACTGATTTTTATTTTGAGTACATCGTCTTCACATTCATATACATAATTATTGAATTAATGTAGGTACAAATTATTGTAAAACATTTATTTTATAACAGTACTAGCTTTCGCCAGCGGCTTCGCTCGCAAATTAAGTTTAAAATTCGATCATAATTCGAAAGATATGTCGCGCCATCTATCACCATAAGAAAGTTATTTTTATTTCTCTCGGGAACAGTACTATTTTTCGGGATGAAAGGTACCCTATGTTCGTTCCTGTACACCTGACAATGTATATGCAAAATTTCAGGATAATCGGTTCAGTGGCTTAGGCGTAAAATGGTAACAAACAAACTTACTTTCACATTTATAATATTAGTCAGGATAGTATGGATTTTCTTGCCCGTTCTTCTCCACACAAAACTACCTTTTGGAAGGGGCAATTAGATTGTAAAAACACGGATGGGTTATTGTCAGTACCTAAGACTCTGGCTGCAAAGCGCGACTGCTGAGCATGAGGTCTTAGGTTCGATTCTCAGGTCGGGCAAAGTGTTATTGGGTTTTTCCATCAGGAATTTCTCAGTAGCAGCCTCGGAGTCTGGATTTACTAATGGGTACACCTCTGCGTAAACCTTCGGGGATTACAGCCGCTATGTTATGAGTTTGACACTCTCTTCCACTCCGACAATAAGAAGACACCCTTAAAAAAAAACTGCCTCGTTGGTCTAGTGGTCGCAAGCGCGACTGCTGTGCATGAGGTATTGGGTGCGATTCCCAGGTCGGGCAAAGTGTTATTGGGTTTTTGGATCAGGAATTTCTCAGTAGCAGCCTCGGAGTCTGGATTTGTGCCCGGTTGATGGCAATAGGCTCGCCCCCTATTACATGGGACTAAAAACATAACTGGCGAAATGTGGGTGTACTAATGGGTACACCTCTGCCTAACCCTTCGGGGATTACAGCCGTGATGTTATGTATGTTATGTATGGTTCCGTCAATTAGTACCTACCTTTATCGGTTAAACCGTCTGGTTAGCCATTTTTTATCATTGAGACGCGAAATAAACAGTCGGGTCAACGACGTTAACAAATTTACATAATACATTACGTAATTATCGTAATCAAGGCCATTTGGGCTCATTAACCTTTTATATCAACAAACCTATACATCTGTACAAATAAATAAAATTGTAGTGTCTGTTTGTACTGTCAAAATAACAGCTGTACGCTAAACCGCTGCTGCCCGCGACTTCGTCCGCGTTAAAGTTGATTTCTTCATGAAAAATCTGGACCCCCGTTTCATCCTCTTGAGGGGTGAATTTCAGAAAATCCTTAGCGAATGACTACTGACTATAAACTACCTCCCTGCCTTTCATCTTTATACGTCAAACGGTCCTCGATATTTTGTGTTGAGTAAGTGAGTGACGTTTCGCTTTTGTATATTTACAATAACTTCAGCCCGCGACTTCGTCTGCGTCAAGGTTTCTCCATACAAACTTTAGACCAATATTTCATCCCCTTAGGGATCAATTTTGAAAAATCCTATCTTATCGGATGCCTACGTTATACAAAGAAGGATGCCTACGTCATAGAAAATACCCTTCAAGTTTCAGGTCTCTACGATCAGCGGTTTAACTTGTGAGATCCGTCAGTCAGTCAGTCATACAGGACAAAGCATTTTATACATATGTATAGAAAGGAGATCTAATCTAATGGTATACAATTTTACAGTTACAAAAACTGCAAGCAAAGTAATTACATATTGAAAGTGAGCAAATTTACATTTGCATCAAGTTTGACCCAGTTCAGCTTTTAATCTGCAATACTTCCTGTCCCCAATTACCTAACTGTATCTTTACACTAGTTAACTGTGTTACTGACAACATACATCTGAAGAAAAGTTTATTTTGAGAACGGCGGATGTTTCGTGAATAAAACTTTAAAAGAGTTTTGGATTGATGAGACATGTGTGTTAGATTAACAGGTTGTTTAAAGTAGTTGAAAATTCGGAAAAGGTTAAGAAAGTCTTAACTAGAAAGAAACTAAAATGCTATAAGGGCTAATAAGTAACTAATAAGGGCTAAACATGCGTTTCAAAATATGTAATCAGACACCAAAGACGTGGTGGTCCACGTCGCTTTACGACCTACGATTACAGATCACCATGTAGCGCTACGACATAGGATCACAGAACGCCATCTTCGCTACGTCAAACGATCACAGAATGCCACGTAGCGCTACGTCCTACGATTACAGAACGCAACGTGGTGCTACGAACTACGATTACAAAACGCCACGTGGCGGTAAGATCACAGAACACCACATCGTACTACGACCTACGATTACAGAACGTCACGTAGCGCTACGGCCTACGATTACAGAACGCCACGTAGCGCTACGGCCTACGATTACAGAACGCCACGCCTACGCCCTACGATGTACAAAACTACGGTACTAACGAATTTGTACTATATTTTGCTTTCATACACTAATCATACACGTGCGCTTCCTAAAAAATATTTATCGAAACTAATGTGTGATTCAGTCACTTCGTAGAATTCTGATAACTACAATAATAAAACAACAAAAATATAATACAGAAACCTTCCGGTTGAACGAGGTGTTTTTATTAAGTTCAAGGCAACTTAATACATGAGTAAGTAGATATGCACGACGACGTATCGAGTTGTACAATTTCAGAATAAATTGACCTCTCGTAATACGACAAGCATATGTAACGAGAGGTCAGCTTGAACTAGACTGTTTCGCTTTATATGTAGTTGTGTGTATATGCAACAAAAAGAAATATGTCTTAATTAGCAATAACTCGACCTTTTAGTTTTCCTTGTAATGACAAAATATGCAATTGTCGGTAAAATACCGTTTCAGGGTGATTGCGAAAGTAAACGAATAAGCCATTTACACTTGTTATTTAATACATTACCTACCTATCAACCGAGTAATAATTATAATAAAAGTTACTCGATCGAATTTCACGGCGGTCAATATAAAAGGAGACTAGCAAGGAGATGTTTTATAGTGCACAAATGTGTGCGCAAACACAGATGCACACTTTCCTTCATAGTCAAATGAGATGGCAACCGCCCAAGCATTTTCTAATCGCTTCTTTTCTATCATCATTATGACCTTGAAGGTATTGCCATTTGGAAGGAATAGCAGATTTTTTTTTATAACCATAGAAAAAAGTCGACTTTGTGGTGTCTAGAATCATCTGTTAAATCTACGGTAACAGAAAGGCAATTCTAGTAACTTTTAAGAACATTCGCAATCTAATGTCAGTCTCAATCTGTCAAAAATGCCTTTAAATCGCTGACATGATTGCATAGATTTGGAACGTTTCTAAAGATTGTCAAAGTCAAAACATTTATTTCAATAAGACCATTTACAGGCACTTTTGAATTGTTAATTTGTTAAGGAAACGGTCAGTTAGTCAGAAAGTTGAATCTAGTTGCTCGTTCCAAAACGGATGTAGGCCCTCTATGGAGAAGAACGAGCAGGAAACCCCACGGACATTCTTTACAATTAGGTTTTTACAAAATCCTGGTTACAATATACTTGTTGCTTCTACATATCCACGAAAACAATGAAGATGATTATAAAACAGTAATAAAAATAAAATATAGTAAGAATCAAAATGTGGCATGGCAGTTAAGAGATGACCAATCCCAACTGACAGTGCTCTTTCAAGAGCATGACGCGTGGATCAAAGAGGCATGACGCGTGGATCAGCTCCACTTAGCTTAGCTCAACCATCTTGAAGGGAACCATTTGTGCGTCGATGTCCCTTTCCCCCGTTTACTATAGTTTCTGTTAGTTTATCCACAAATGTCTATGCTCCCTCCACCGCTTATTAGTTTATTTCTTATCGCTTCGCTTCATAAAAGCAAAGCGACTGTAACTGCGAGGTAATCAAGCCGTGAAACGCATTGGAATGTTTCATAATCGTTTAGCTTATTAGCGTATTAGTTGCCTGCATTATGTATGCTTACAGCTGCAAAACGTTAGGGTATCATATTATTCTGTTCTGTAATAGACTATTTTAAAAGTTCATTCCCACAATGCTCCTATTTCTGAAAGGAAAATGTTGGGATGTTTTACTCTGTAGAATGTCAAGTAGGTGACAATGTCAATTACTGTACGTCAACCAAAGATATATACGCTGCAGTGACTTGCAAGTCACCTAGATACAGTCGTCGGCTGTCAATAAAATTTTGACAGAATATAATAGTATGTAAATTTGTTGTGTTATATTGGAGTGTTTAATGTATCATTTGTGTTGTTTATTGAATTGTGTGTATATGAGTCTTTGTCACTTGAATAAATTAATTAATTATAAATATTATACTATGCATGCTTGTCAGATAATTCTAGTTGAAGTTTTCAAAGAAAGCGATGGATGTTTTCAAATGTTATTTAATTAAAAAGTGGATTATAAACAGTTAATTTAATAAGTTAAGTTTTAATCGAAGAGAACCATGGGTTTTTAAAAAAACTTTAACTATATCTACTACTGTACTATTGTGTATATTTAACTTAAATTCATATTAAAATAGATACATAAAAAATAGGCTCGCCCCCACGGGCACATGGCACATGGGACTTTTATACATAACTTGCGAAATGTGGGAGAACTAATGGGTACACCTCTGCCTAACCCTTCGGGGAACACAGGCCTGATGTTATGTCATGTGTTGTTAACTTGTTATTTACCTACCACAGAATAAGCTGAGTGCAGACAGGCAAAAAATTCTTTTCCTTGATATTATATTTTTTCAACTATTTTATGACGGAAGTACATACACATGTATACATGGGCAATTTTGCTACAATTTTATCATTAAAATAATGATAAAATCATAGCAAAATTGTCTGCCGTCGACAATGGACCACTTATCCTGTTATTGTAACTGCAAAAAAATGTGCCATCTCGCTAGTGGTCTTACATGGGGAGCTGACCTCCAGAAGATAACCACCTTTATCAAGAACATAAGAAGACGGCACGTTATGATTAAGTAGAAAAAGTAAGTAAGTATTGACGTGATGGACATCATGGTAGTGTTATTGGGTTTTTCCATCAGGAATTTCTCAGTAGCAGCCTTGGAGTCTGGATTTGGAGTCTGGACTTTACTTCCAAAGTGCAGGTGTAGAGACACCCAGGGCACTGCAGCAAGTGGGCCAGCGTCTGGAGCACAGCATTCACACCAGGTGTCGATGTGATCTATTTACTTTCCAATAAACATGAGCTATATTTGATGTATTCTTATTGGATGCTGTAAAGAGGTAATTTCAAAACTCACGGCTATGAATACGTGATGAAATACCACAGATGTGTTCTCATTGGGAATTCAGGAGTTACACAATACACAAAGATATTTTGGTTTGTATGTTTTATTTTTGTTTCGTACAATATCTGTCAGCACTGATAAAATCCTGCGTGGTTTTAATTTTTATTGCGCGGTACCCTAATTCTTTTTCGAAAATAAAAGTATTATAATATTACTCCTAATTATCATACACAATTAAATTTGGTGTTATAAGGAGTGACGGGGACTGGCAGATAACAGCCCCGTCAAAATCGGTCTCGTCCTTTCGAATATTAGCCGGGACAAAAAGACAAAAAATTTTTTTTTTCTTTAAAAAAATCATACACTCAGCAAGGTCGACAGACGGGTATACTGCTGAACAGTCCCGGAAGCAGTCAAGCATCATCACCTATACAAGGCTTTTCAATACAACTCAAAGGTAAGGAATGTGCAAATGTTGCATGACTCAATAATTCAACGCTCATTAACAAAAAAAAAGCTGAATAACCCTGCAACGCTAGCTTTTGCCCGCGGCTTCGTCCGCGCATAAGTCAAAGACTGAGCACACACAAAATTTTTTAGCTGACGTCTTTTACCTATAAACTACTAACCTGCTAAACTGCTTCATAGGTCAAGAAGTTTTATGAGATTTCGTGTTGAGGTCAGTGAGTGAACCAGTAACCTTTACCCACGACTTCGTCTACGTGGAAGTCGACCCCCCCATTTATTAAGGTGGTGGAAATCGTCAAATGAGTCCTTCCGCCCTGGGTGGGGCGGAAGGGACTGTTAGACTTTTACTGACTAAAAAACCTCTCTGTTCCTTCAGTTGCCCATTACGTTCCGGGGCCACGGTATCCTGTTAAGACGTCCCGCAACCCCCCCGCCCCTCCTATCCTATCTATCAGCCTAGCGAAATTCATTGGTCAAGAAGTTTTCAAGATTTCGTGTTCATTCAGTGAGTGAATGAGTAACCTTTCGCTTTTATATAGTAACAGATCAAAGACAGATTATCTATAACCGATAGTCCAATCTTTAGTTTCAATATCAAGGCAACTTGAGGATACTAACATATTTTTTAATTTATTGTCAATTAAACTTATCTAAAACCAAATTGCCCAGCATTCCACAATGTTCACTGCTATCCGGTTATAATCCTATCTGATAAGGAGTGTTATCGTCCTGGGAAATTAAGATAGCGTACTGGATTAGATAAGACAGTACTTGACTAAGTTTTTGATTTGGTATCGTCTGTGAAATTACGGTTATCTGCAGTGCTGTGTAAAAGTCTGCCTTGGTTATAGGTGACGATCGATTTTTATTACAATTGCATGCGGGTTATATGTATCAAGGTATATTTAAAATAGTGGGCACTTAAAAGGCTTGATAATGGCTTAAAAAATGCTAGCAAAACGGCAATTCTAATAATTCAAAAGTCCATTCGCAAACTTATCTAAGCGACAATCAAAAAAATCTCTAATTTATCAACATTTGTGACAATTTTTATATTAATTATCGCTGAAATGTGATTGCGACTATATTTTGAAGGTTTTTTTTTTACGAAACTTAGTCTCCTGATAGCCCAATCTGACTAAAGACACTACAGAGATTGGGTCATACTGACCATGTTCAAATACAAGCATAGTTTGAGATTACATTGAGAAGAGGCGTCGTGGATAAATCCTAACTAATATTATAAATGCGAAAGTAAGTTTGTTTGTTTGTTTGTTACCACTTTACGCCTAAGCTACTAAACCGATCATCCTGAAATTTTGCATATACATTGCCAGGTTTACAGGTACAAACATAGGGTACCTTTCATCCCGAAAAAAAGTACTGTTCCCGAGGGAAATCACGATAACCTTCTTGTGGTGATAGATGGCGCCACATGTCTTTCGGAATCATGTTCGAATTTTAAATTAAAGTAACTAATATATTTTGCGAGTTTTGAGTGTCGATAGACCAGCTTCTACTAGGGTGTCATAAAATCGATTATTGATAATTCGGGGTTATTACAACCAATATACGATTACCCCAAAAAAAAAGTACTAGGGTGTCATAAAGAAGGTATGGCAGTAGAAATAAGAAGTTTTAGTCAGAGTGGAAAGGTCAACATTCTGGGTTTATCAAAAAAAGTACTAGGGTATCAGAAAATGAAGGGTTCACTCATGCACTCAAGCAAAGTACAACCCGAATTGTTTGGAAAATTCTAAATTAACGTGAGCGAAGCCGCGGGCGAAAGCTAGTAATAAATAAAGTAATTTAAAAATAAGCTTTAATTTAAAATTATTACAATATTAAGTATTGGACATTGTATTGTCATCAGAACGGTGATAAAAGCATAGTGCATAAAGGTGTATGCAAAATTTCCGCTCAATCCGACACCAACAAATGGTTGAAAGGACAACTTGCTTACATACATACATACATATCTACTTACATACGAACAGTGCAAGCTAAACAAAAGCTTGTAAAAAAATAAACGTAGGTTAATTTATGATACGACAACTCATCATCAAGTTCTTATCACGGTACCCACAAACAAACGGACATTTCTGCAATCAAAACTAACACAGCCACGATAACGTCCAGGTAATCTCGACTGCTATCAATGTCAATGTTGTTTAATGACATTTCCTCGTGTTTGGGCTGTTGCTTACATACATAATTGCGTAATAGATGGAAATATTGGTAAAATGTAAGCCTACATGTATTTTAGATATATGGAGATTTCTATTTTGTAATTTTTAAGGTCCCTACACACAGTGGCGGCGGCAGGGCCTTGCCGGCCAAGCTACGGTGTCCCCGGCGGCTTATAAAGCCGCCGGCTTTGCCGCACAAAGGAGCAGGAGGAGGCATGGCCGCCCGGGGGGAAGCCGACTAAAACATTAAAATTTCCACATATTTAGGAAAAGCGAAAATTTTATCAGCCTAGGGTATCTCAGGAACAGTCGCATGTGGGTATGCCGGCGTACCGTGCGGGTTGCAAGGACAGTTCGCTTTGGATAGGGCTGTCATCATCTAAATTGCCGACGCCGCCGCGCCACGCCGGACAAAATTTCAAAATTCCCGGACATTTGGATGAAATTGAGGTATTTTCCCGGACATCCCAGAAATATTACAAGTATTTTACACAATAAAAATTTAAGCTTAAGATATTTTTTACCTTAGGTACATTTGTTTTGATTTATCGCTTATCAATTAATGAGGATTACCGGAACTAAAAGTGTCCGGGTCCCACCCGGCCTCTTTTGACAACCCCTTCCGGATGTCCCCCGGACGCCCTCTAAACTATGACAAATCCGGGGAAACCTGGAGGGATGGCAGCAATAGCTATGGACAACTAACAACTGAAATGGACTACAAACGCACGGCAAAAGCCGGCGGTCCGTGCCGCCGGCACTGTGTGTAAATAGAAGAAATAAATGATTTGAATTTGAGCGGGTACCTACTGTATTTGCAGCACCTTTTGAAGCTATACATAATTTCATAGTTACTGTTGAATAATGCCAAGTAATGGAGTTTGCTAACGCAAATGTATAATTTATTGTCGATGATATCATTCTTATCATGAGCATTATATTTTAACAGTTTGAGCCGGTGCTTAGATTAAACTTAAAGAGTAACATAAAGATTGATTATCCTAATACCTACTTCGGATTTAAGATTTTATTTTATTTCAGACTCACAAACGCTTTTAGACACAAACAATTTGTATATATTTTTCTATTGTTGCATACAATTAAAAAATAATATATTCCATACGTCCTATGATGGTGCCGGTGACACATGTCAGCAATTCATCTATGGATGTCAGAATCGCATAATTATGTCAGTGACATTATTTAATTTACTCGTTATTTACTTACTTATTACTGATTCCGTATTTCACGACTATGATATTAGTGTGCAGTTAAAATATTCAATCATGATTGTAAATCGCCGTAACGTTCAAAAGTGAAAAGCAACAGTTTGACAAATGTCACCGGCACCATCCTAGAGCGTGAGGAATATAGTTATAGTCATGTCAATGGGTAACTAAACTTTGTAAAGAGGGTAAAGGCACTAAATATCTTGGCTTGTGATCAATCAGTTTCCCGTCAAATAACTTAATTTCAAAATGATACGTTGTCGGAAAAAATGTGATAGAAATTATGGGTCTTTGCGATTTTCTGCTGTTACCTTAAACAGTCATCAAAAAAGATAGATATGCAGATACCTATATTTTATTATGACTGTATATGGTTACATATCGGTTGGAAACATCGGTTTCTAAGAAAACTTCAACTATATCTGTCGACCCTAAATACCTATCTCTTTTGTGGACTATACAATGTAACTCACTGACTATAATATAACTAGACTTCGATTTGTTTTAATCTAGAAAATAAATTCTACTCAATAAAAGCAACAAGAAAAGTGTTATAAATAATTAAATAAATAACATAGGCTTATGGGGGAATTTTAGTAACTGATAATAAACCAGTGTAATCATGGAATGTTTATATGGTTTAGTCCCATCTCATCCCCTTCCCATCTCATCCCCCATGCTTTTATACTTACAAAAATTTCACACCTCTCACTCCTGGCATAAATCTGTCAACGGTACAGTCATGAACAAAAAAACTCAGGTTGTGAAATTAATATACATTCAAAATTAACAAATAAAATTCTTTTACTTTAAGATATAAAACACAATGATAATAAGCCCTAAACGGAAAAAAACTAAATATTTTTCTTGTTGACGATGTAATATGTATATAAATACACTATATTAAATAACAAAGGCCGTTGCCATAAACTCGTTAATCTACATCAATAAATGATTTAAAAAATATATCACTGTAGAAAAAAAAGACTACAAAAATCCAAAAATAAAATTAATGTTAAAGCGGGTATCACACAGACGCGGCCTGCGGTGGCGGCCTACCGCGAGCCGCGGCTCCAGCCTCTGCGGCGACTCACCACCGTGATCACGGTGGCGGCCTGCAGCATGATTAGCTGTGGTGTTGTGTTCTTTTTTTTCTACAGTGGTATTCGGTGCATTGCAACCGAATACAACTGACCGTCACTGCGGCCGCCACCGCAGGCTACTTCTGTGTAGGACCCGCTTAAATACATTTGTTATATTATGTAATATTGTAGGTATATTTGGTAGGTAAGAGTATTCTCATACCTACAAAATATGCAACATATAATTTCATTCCGCTAGATAATAGGGATTAACTGACGCGCACGAAGTTACGGTCGGAAGCTAGTATGTAATACAAAAATGTCGATAAGACTGTACTTTAAACAATTGATTTATGCCAGGAGTGAGAGGTGTGAAATTTTTGTAGGTATAAAAACATGGGGGATGAAATGGGAAGGGGATGAGATGGGACTAAACCGTTTATATACATAGTTGTTGTTTTAAAAATCCGGATTATCAACAGAGAGTCACATGATTTTGATACCCTTCCGACAGTGCGATAAAGATTATCTTTCATAGATTAATGACGAGGCGCCTTCAATACTGGACATGTCAATTACGTTGATACAAAACGTGTTTGTGTGTTTCCTGGTCTAAACTTAAACTAAAATCTATCTTTTTATTAGACTACCCATCCTCATATTTTTATGGCTACTAAACTCTTTTGGAAACTGTATTATTTGACGATGCTCTAACGACTGCCTCGTTGGTCTAGTGGTCGCCAGCGCGACTGCTGTGCATGAGGTCTTGGGTTCGATTCCCAGGTCGGGCAAAGTGTTATTGGGTTTTTCCATTAGGAATTTCTCAGTAGCAGCCTCGGAGTCTGGATTTGTGCCCGGTTGATGGCAATAGGCTCGCCCCCTATTAGATGGGACTAAAAACATAACTGGCGAAATGTGGGTGTACTATTGGGTACACCTCTGCCTAACCCTTCGGGGATTACATTCGTGATGTTTATGTAAAACTACCTTTTGGAAGGGACAACTAGATTCAATTCTAATTATTTTTTTAATGTAATGACGTTCAAAAGTGCCTTATAGTGGCCTAATTGAAATGAATGATTTATTGAAATATATTGATTGAAATGTCATGTTTTTAGGAATATAGTATCTTGAATTCAATACTACTATGAAATAGATCTTATATCAAAGTTACAACCATTATTTCACAATGAAATCGCTTTTGAATTTTGCTAAGTGTATACTTGTTTTTGCTCGTGACTGTACTAACACACACATTTCGCCAGTTATATTTAAGTCCTATCTAATATGGGGCGAGCCTATTGTGAAGACTGAAGTGTGTCCGTGTGACAGTAGACGTCTGCTAAGAAAGGATTTTCATTCCAAAATTCACCCCCTAATAGGATAAAAATAAAACGGTGGCCGACGTTTACGCAGACGAAGTCGCGGGCAAAAGCTACTTCACTATATTTATGACACCTACCTACTTAGAAAATTACACAAACATTATTTATGAGGCACATCTGAGACAAGAGGGATAATATGCGGTGCCCATAAAATATGTACGAACATTAAAGTCACATAAAATAATACTTAGCATGTATATTGGAAATATTGAGATAAGTTTTACATAATACATGAATGCGTTACACTGATAAATAGATAAGATATTGTTATTTAATATTGATATAGAAATATAATGCAATAAAACAGAAAGATATAAAGTATTAACGGTTCATCATCATCATCAAACGGTTTCATCATCATCATCAGCTGAACGACATCCACTGCTGGACATAGGCCTCTCCAAAAAATAGCCACAATGACCGGTCTTACGGTGCCCGTATCTAGCGGTTTCTCGCGCCCATTACCAGGTCGTCGGTGCACCTCGTGGGGAGCCTACCAGGAACAGGAACATTTACATGCTTTCCGAGGCACGAGGCCACACGGATACTCACTACCAGACTCCAGGCTGCTACTGAGACATCACTAATGGAAAAGCCGAATAACACTTTGGGAGTTGGACGCACGCCATCTTTTTTTCTGTTCCAGGATGGAAAATCTTCATGAATGTCCACCGCCTTGGGAAGAATGGAGGGGTCGGTCAGACTCTTACAGTCTAAAAACCACCCTGGTATTTTCCTTCCCACAGTTACGCCGAAAATCCCGGGAAAGTACGAGCCTTTCGCGATGACTCAGGCCCTCTAGCTCAACAGTCGCGTTTGAGGCCAATAAGGCACTTCAAACAATACCTATATTAGTTAACGTACGATAACAATTTGCAAGTGAACCGAATGGCAATAGGTAACGGTGTTTGTTGATTATAATCAACGTTTGAGACGTGGACACGCTCGCATACCAAGCGTAATCCATGTAAACAGGGGCTCAGAACTATGCGAGATTGGAAAGAAGCTGACGGATCTGGTGGCTGAAGAAGATGCTGTGGTAGACTGGGAATAGAAGACAAGGATTTCATGGTAACATTCTTAAATGTCGCTACAAAAACTTGAAGAAAGATACATAACATCAAGCCTGTAATCCTCGAAGGGTTAGGCATAGGTACACCCACATTTCACCAGTTATGTTTAAAAATATTAGAAAAGGTCCACTTATCCTATCAAGATAGCCTAGTCTATTTTTATTCTATATAATAAAAATATTGTTGGTAATATTTATTTGTGTGTACATCTACACACAAATATAACTAACAATATTTTAACGTTCAGAGATCAGAACACGAAGATCTAGGAGCTCGTAAAATAAGACCAGCGTTACAGAGCAGACCAGTGTTTGGTCCGCTTCGCTCCCATGAGACGTAGCGTGATGTTATATAGTCTATAGGTACTATTTCTCATGAACCTTAACTAATCACCGCAGTAAACTGGGGATGTTCACTTGTATGATCTATGGAGAAATTAAAGGAGGTCAACAAAATCCCATACAACTTTGCCCAAATATGTACCTCGAGGTACACGTGCACCAAATCGTAGAGAAAAAAAATGAGGAATTCGAAAATAATTTTACTTTTATTCATAAATCATTTTTCACTATTTAATAAATTATTAAAATATAACTTGTAATACAATTAAAACATGTGGAAACTTTGCATGTACGATTGCGTTTTAACTGGTTGTCACGCGGGTTGATATTTCGTAAATGTCATTTTGTTTTGCTTTTGTTGAGACTTCAAACATGTCATTCCGTTCATTTATGCGTTTCGAGGTACTTTTTTTAATTGGGCAGAAAATTGGGGAGATACTGGTGCCGATTCCCTTGTTCACAAACTAGACTAAATTTAGAGAATTGACATCTCTTACTAACATACAGCGAAAGGAAAGGACGGTGACATTAAAGAACTAAGTTAGCGATGTCAAATTAGTTTTGCCTTGAACTTTTCCGTATTTTTAATCCATACGTTTTAAGATGTCAACTATAACTGTATGGATGTGTCAGATGGACTAAATTTGACATCTCTTATTTACATTAGTCTCTTTCTTGTTTTATTGGACAGAAAAAGATGGAAATAGTCTAATTTTAATTTAGTTTGTGACCAAGGGAATCGGCACCACTGTTGATCTCCTTTAAGCAAAACGTAATGTCCAGCACTTCAGAGACCCATCATCGTTTTAGTCTTCATCCGTCCATAAACTACGATTATAAAAGTGACTAATGAATTTAAAAAGACGAACAGTTATTAAACACACTTGAACAATTAATGCCAGCTTACAATTCAAGGGAAGATGATCATGACGTGTTTATACAGACTAGATAAAACGTTGGTAAAGATACCTTCGTTTAATTATCTTGATCTCAATTCGAAGTAGAACAGATGGCAAATAAAAATCTAATTCTATTAAATGAGAACTCTTTGTTGTTGTTTTGAAAGTCCAATTTGTTTTGTCTCGATCCAGAAGTATTGATTTGTATTTTGGTTTAAGTGGAGTCAATAAATGAAGGAGGTATTTATGAGTTGAGATAGTTAATATAATAGGCAATGCAATATTTATGATCAATATAATAATAATAATATCTTAGGACAACCAACACATCGCCATCTGATCCCAAACTAGGCAGAGCCTGTACTATGGTAACCAGAAAACTGATAAATATACTTATATATTTCTAAATACATACATATTATAGATAAATTACACCCAGACACAGAACAAATCATCGTGCTCATCACGCAAAGATTTGTCCTGGGTAGGAATCGACCTCCGTCCTTCCAGTCAGGGTCACTAACTACTAGACCAACAGGCCAGTCATATAAATAAAATATCTGATTAGCTTTTGGTTTTAGGAGGAGGAGACGATTGCTGAAAAGTTTGACTCCTACTAATGGTATCTACTTTTGATTACCTCGTTTGGTCTCACAGCCGCAAACGCGACCTGCTACGCGTGGCGTCCTGGGCTGGATTCCCGAGACAAGAGCTAAGCGTCATTGGGTTTTTCCATTAGGAAGTTCTTAGTAGCAACCTTAAGGTGCTCCCTCACCGGGAGCATTCGCGTGTAATGTAACGTTACAGATTTGAGCATTACATCAGTGAAGGAGGAGAACCGAGCATTACAATGCGCACCTTGTAATGATACAATGTGTAATATCTTGATACAACTTGTAACATCAATGCGCTCCGCTTCCAATGTAATGCTCAAAGTCGAATCTATATGTTACATTACACGCAAATGCTCGTTGGTCAGGTAGGTATTATTGTAATGTAATGCTCAAAGTTGAATCTATAATGTTACAATACACGTGAATGCTCCCGGTGAGGGAGCACCTTTAGAAAGCATGTAAAGCCGTTGGTCTTGCATCTGATTTCTCCTCAGTCCACTATGATCTAAATTCGGTCGGCGAGATACAACTTAACGTATCAGATATTATTTTAAAATTGTTTAGGCTCGTTTAAGTCTTACTATCTCATCCTATCGATGAAGTATGATAGCTGTAGATAGCTGTGACAGCCATTCTTGTGCTCATTCAACTTGGCTAAGTGATTATTGAGCTTCTGTCCACGACTTTGGTCCGTATACCATCAAACATATCCTATAACTATCAGTAATAGTGTAACTTTGTATCATTGAATTTTTGTAACTGGAGAACTTCCAGAGGTGACCGCCTACAATAACAAAAAGAAAGAAACAAGCTTTACCTAGATACGTACATAAGTACCTCCTACTCCAAAAACCTAATACATTTCAGCTGTAAAACAAACACTGAGCAAAGTCAATGTAACCTACAGCCTACAACCAATATTTGTGTTCAACAAAAAGTATGTTAAAAACAATTACGAAATTTATTTGTTAATGAAAAAGATAAGTTATCACACTGTTGACGGATGCTATAATAACAACAAAAGGATGGAGGATGTCTCAAGGTGTGTTTTCAAGTTCAATTCCTATCATTAATGGTAAAAGGCTTAATTTTAAGGTGCTATACATACAAATGGTAATGTAAAAAATACATCGGTAATGTTGTAACTATACGTGAGCAGATATTGCAAGCACTGAGAGTCGAGCTTCATTGGTAGTCACGCTGTTGATTCAGATTTTCAATGGCAATGGTTGGGAACAGAGTTGCGGTCATGATCCAGTTAGAAAACACAAAGACTTTAGGGTCTGACGACTATACCGGCAAAGGAATTGTTTGCATGAGAGAAAACACGCATCATAGGTAAAGATGGGATCCAAATATAGATGGGCAATCCACCGGGTTTATACGGTGCTTTTGACAACATCCGTAAACACCCATAACCAGAAAAAAAAATTAGGGGGTGTTTACCAAAGCACCGGATTTAAACCCTGTGGATTGCCCATCTATAGATCCCAATAATCTCAAACGATGAACTGCCTTTACGCATTGAATGAGGCTATAAAACTTAATACGTAAGCTATTAAGGTGGTGACAGGTGGCCAGTTGGTCGCCTACGACTCCACGACCATTTCAATAGGTCGTTTCCCGTTGTTGACTACTACAATTTGTATGAGGTGATAAATAGAGCATAGCAATGATATATAAAGGTCTAATTGTTGTCCGTTTGTTGTCAAAGGCCCTGATAAAAATCAGACTTTGGGATTAAATCCTGACATGAAATAAGAGGCTAACTACTAAGGGTTAATTTGTCAATCGTCAGATAACTCTTTACGGAGGGATAAATATGGCGTTTTGGCAGCTTTTGATATAAAATATGTCAAACTGTTACATTTATTCTTTGGATAAAAGTTATCTGACTATTGAACAATCAGCCCTAAGTTAATGACAACGATGGTGTGCTGAGGGACTTGTTATTTTTTTTAAAGTTATTGTTGAATTTTAATGTATGAACTAAGTCGGGTAAGTTACTCAAGAACGGCTGGACCGATTTGTATGATCTTTGATTTGTTGGGTTTGTCTCCGCCCCGAATAGCAGAATGACTATTGAAACATGGAAAAAAAAACGACAGTAAATATAGAGTCATTATTTTATCATTGATTCTGAAGCGGCCTTATGGAGTCCATAACTTTTAGCTTTAAGCCTTATGTAACATCTTATATACACATTATAGCATGCAAATAAATATGAATAACGTTCAAATACAAGTCTTAATCTAGACTCAGTCCGAAGGCCAATCTCGTAACTAAAAAAGTTCAAAATTTAGTCTCAATCTCGTCTCAGCGACAATCCATTTCAAAATATTGTGAGAAACGTAGACAAATTATATGTTTTTTTGATAGAGACTAAGATTAGATTCAAAACTGAAGGTCTTTTCTTCAATCATATTTAAGATGGCCTGCACAGCTGTTCTAAAATTTACAAACCAGTGCAAAACATAAAACAAAGTATTTTATTATAAGTTGTCAACAATTAAGTAATAGATCCAATTAGAACAAATAGGTTACTAGAGTGCTCGTAAGCGATAAGCTAACCTGCGCTTGCGCAACCTTACAAACAACACTTTAACATACTTAATGATACAACAAGCGATATTAATTATTTTTTTTAACTTATTATTGTTTGATGACACATTTATAACACTATTCTGTATGACAATGTAGACATGTTTGGAAAACATGGTCACGGACGGACAGTGGCTATTATTTGCCTGCCTAACCTTTTTTTACAACTAAGTAGGTACTTTTTTATAGGTACTTGCTTTTTTTTTGCGCATAACCCTAACTTTTAAACATTAAAGGAGTTTAAGTTATCTCTTAAAACATCAGCTATCTGCCAGTGAATGTCCCGTCAAAATCAGTCTAGCCGTTTCGGAGAAAATAAAAATTGGTTGTTTGGCATGCATTTAGTAAAAAGCTGTTAATTTGATATAACAAATATGTACACTTAAATTTTATTATTTTATAGACATTTCTTGTACATTAAAATGCTATAAACATTTCTTCGTTTCTTAAAACAATTCACGAACACTGTATTTCACGGCACAGGTGCAGTCGAAAATTGACGAAAAGCGGGAAAGCGCTTGTCCGATGCGGGGTTTTCAAGTAAAAAAATCGGGACGTATGGCAAAGCTTGAGTGGGGCGACTGTCTATAGGTCTGACATCGACAAACCAGTTACTAAATAACAAAGTAACACGATACACCTTGGTGGTACAGACTGATTGGACTTAACGTATCCTCATGAAAACATCGATTAATTGGACAGTTGACACCATCAATCAATTGACTTACTTTTTATCGACTGTCAAAACGCGATTCCCTCACAGATTATGTACGGTATTGGTGCCGATTCCCTTGGTCACAAACTAAATTAAAATTAGACTATTTCCATCTTTTTCTGTCCAATAAAATAAGAAAAAGACTAATGTAAATAAGAGCTGTCAAATTTAGTCCATCCGACACATCCATACAGTTATAGTTGACACCTTAAAACGTGTGGATTAAAAATACGGAGAAGTTCAAGGCAAAACTAATTTGACATCTCTAACTTAGTTCTTTAATGTCACGGAATGTCACCGTCCTTTCCTTTCGCTGTATGTTAGTAAGAGATGTCAATTCTTTACATTGTCTAGTTTGTGAACAAGGGAATCGGCACCAATATCGAACTGTGACGTCACTTATTTGCTAACTCAATTGATTTACTTTTTATTAATTTCAAAGCCACAAAAAATCTAATTATACAAAAAAATCAAACTTATTCGGGATTCTGCTATTTTAAAAGTTGTTATTAATAGTGACAAATACCCAATTGTTATACCTACCGCGCAACTAAATAAAACACGCTTGTTTACGAGATCTAAACATTCAAAGCAGGTAAATAAACAAATTCATTGTAAAAAAAACGTGCAAAGCTAGGAGCAAGTCTAGTGCAGACTGCGCGGAGATGTTTTTACTGAGAGTACGTTGAACTATTGACCCTAGAGTTATTTCTAGATCATTTAGAATTTAGATCACAGAAGCTTTAAAATTCAAGCGCAATTTTCTTTGTTCAAACACAAACTATACAAATATTGTAAACCTGAAGACTTTTTCAATAATTGTTCGTTGAAACGCAAAACTAACTAATCTCTGGAACTTGAGTTAGAAGAAGCCGGATTGGAAAAAAATATAGGAAAGTCGATCAAACGTAGATTGTAAAGATACCGTTGCCGTAAACGGCTAGATTTCTTAACTTGTCCTAGGCTACTTATCCACCTATACATAACATAATCGGTAATAGGTCAATACTACTAAATTGGTGCCGATTCCCTTGTTCACAAGCTAGACTAAATTTAGAGAATTGACATCTCTTACTAACATACAGCAAAAGGAAAGGACGGTGACATTCTATGACATTAAAGAACTAAGTTAGAGATGTCAAATTAGTTTTGCCTTGAACTTCTCCGTATTTTTAATCCATACGTTTTAAGATGTCAACTATAACTGTATGGATGTGTCAGATTGACTAAATTTGACAGCTCTTATTTACATTAGTCTCTTTCTTATTTTATTGGACAGAAAAAGATGGAAATAGTCTAATTTTAGAGCGGAGCAGTAACCTAAGACGCAGGTGAAAAGACCACGCAAACGAAGTCGCGGGCAGCAGTTAGTAATGATATCACAAAGCTAGAATATTTTTGGTTTTTGAAACGCGCTATCTCAAGAAGTACTAGTCGGATTGCAAACATTCTTTCTGTATATGACAGCCAAATTCATGAGGTTAATACTATAGATTAAAACATCACGCTACGACCTATAGAAACGAAGCAGTAACCAAAGACGCCACTTAACGCGGGTAAAAAAAAAAACCACGTAATCGAAGAATCGAATCGAATAATTTAATGTTCTGCCGAACTATTGCTGGTGTTAATATCATTCTATTTTAGACCTCGTAAGGTCAAGTCAAGAGCGGACCCATTAATTAAGTAATTAATAAAATAATACCTATAAAATCTGAGCCGCTATAAAAGTTCTACGTTTATTTTTGTCTGTAACTGCGCGTTTTAGCCAACGGTTTTTTTATGACACCGAATGCTTTACAATTTTTTTGTGTTCGCTTCCAGAGCAGTCAGAGGCGAAAACAGTCTTTAAAGACATCGTGAGGCATATTCTGCGAATGGGTTACGTGTCTACTTGTCCCCAAGAATGTTTGCGACGCCTGTGTCTCTGTGAGAAGTTGAGAGTGCGGCAAATTTAATAGACTATGTTCGCTGTAAAACTAATTTGGCCAAATGGTGCATTCTTCACCCATCCCAAACAGAGTGCCAGTGTAATTCACAATCATAGAACATTTATCTATTTATGTAAACTTTTATGCACATAAGTTTTTTTGAGTGAGTGACTTTTAGATCTGCGTCAACGCCTGCCGGGGATGCGGGACGTCTTAACAGGACATCGTGGCTCCGGAACGTAAAGGGCAACAGAAGAAACAGAGTAGTTTTTAGTCCGTAAAAGTCTGACAGTCCCTTCTGGACCACCCAGGGCGGCAGGACTCAACTGATGACTTTTACCACTTCAAATAAAAAAGCCTTTGTTATAATCAGACTATAATCTACATCTATGCAAAATTTAATGTGTAAATTTCTCTCAAAATGTGTATATTTTCTCTGTTTATTTTTTTTAAATGATCCGTGGAACAACACAGAACATCAACACTTAATTCATAATAATTTTAAGTACCTCTTAACTACCTAGTACCTACGTAACAATTGACATTAAAACAATAAAAATGACACTAAAACCATTTTACAACTCACTAACAATATAAAAGGTATTTATCTAATGTTTATTATTATTGTTATTTCCTGAGTCTAGTCTACTTAGACATATAAATACTGTTATGTACCTATGTCATGTATTATCTTTGGTATAATAAATCTATGTAAGATGATCTGCACAGTACCTATTATAAAAAGCAGGCTTTTTGTAATGATACCATAAGGCTGTACCAGCTCTAAAATAACGCAAACATTTAGGTATTTAATACTTTTGTATTGGGCTACTTGCCCAATTCAAATGTAGGTAGGTATGATTTCTAAGTCAGTATTGACAACGCTAGGTTGCTAATTAATTTAATTAAAACATAATACTAGCTAGCTACTGCCCGCATAAGAAGTAACTTTCCGAAAAGTAAGATGAACTATTATTACGTGGCAAGGGTGTTGCGAGGGCAGTGCACCATCCCGATGTGCTGGAGGCGCTGCGGCTGCGCGTCCCGGACGGGTATGTGGGGCGCGACGTCGACCCGCGTTAGGGCGCGTTCACACGACACGCGCACGCTCAGCGCACGCCACCCGCGTCCAACTCGCATTGAAATTTGTTAAATAAGAATTTGAGCCTTATAATGCATCAATAGATCTCAAATTGCATTTAACGAGGTCTACACGCACACGCTATGCGCACGCCCCGCGCCCGCCTCGCGCCAACCCTGCACTCGCCCTGCCCGCGCTCTGCACCCTCCTGGAAGCCACTATGCCTAGTGAACGAAGTAGTCCAGTCACTAGTAGTTTAAGTGGGCGCGAGGCGTGGGCGAGGCGGATGCAGAGCGTGTGCGGGTTTAAGGCGGGCACAACGCGTGCACGGGTGCTGTCCGTGATCGGCGCGTGTCATCTGAATACGCCCTTATTGGTTGTGCCTTGGGTTTGGACCCGAGGTGGCGGCGCGTAGTATTCCACGCGTTCTTTGACGTCGCGGGGGGAGTTAAACACCTCACTCCCCCCCTGACCTGAGAAGGCCTGAGGATGCGGGCCAGCACCAGTTGGGGATCGCGGAAGGCGCGTACGTTCCCGTGATCCCCGGCGTAAGTGTGAGAGGGGAACACCGGGGTGGTTTTTAGTCAGTAAGAGACCCTTCCGCCCTCCCTACTGCGGTGGACATCCATAAAGATATTCCACCCCGGCAACAAAAAAAAAGGACGAACCTACATAAGTTTGCCCCTCTGTCAAAAGCCGCAAGGATTATAAATATTATGCCTTCGGAAGATATTTTTGATAGCCAGCCGAAATTCGTATCTGATGCGCAAAGATGCATTGAAGGTGGGATACGATTGTAACGGATTGTTTTTATTTTATTGTTGAATTTTATCATAAGTATATTTTATGATTATACTTTATTTTATGTGTATAGCATCGTCTTGGAGTAATCTGTAAGATGTTGTACTTATTAGTATGAATAAATAAATAAATAAAAAAATATCCCAAGGGAACACATTACCAGGATAAAGAGTATCCTGTTCAGGAAATGGTCTATCTTTCTGCTATTTTCATTAAAATCTGTCCAACATGTTTCGCGTGATTGAGTCACAAACATCCAAACATCTTCACAAACTTTCACATTTATAATATTAGTAGGATAGACAGGATTGCCTACAGAAATTTCAGTCTAATCCTAATTGGTTAGACTTCGTCTGCATAGACTTTCGAAATAAGCCAGTTCTAACTAGGTATCTCATGGGAACACAAAAACGGGAAAAAATCCTTTGTGCTAAGCTAGAATTAGATCAATATTCATGAGTGCTAAATTTCAGCTAATTCCGTTCAGGCGAAAAAGCGTGAAAGAGTAACAAAAATCCATTCATCCATCCATCCTCACAACCTGTCGCGTTTATAATAGTAGGTAGGAAACAATGTACCAGATTGGAAGGAGTTATGAATGGACTTATCATTACCTACTGATAATGCGAGAAGTAGGTACATACATAGTAATATTATATTTCATAAACAATAAAAAAAATTCTTACTATAAGTACAGTCACGAGCAAAAACAAGTATACACTTAGCAAAATTCATAAGCGATTTTCTTGTGTGATTGTAACTTTGATTCATGACCTATTTCATAGTAGTATTGAATTCAATATACTATATTCCTAAAAACATGACATTTTAATCAATTTATTCGAACCAAATAGCTTCGTAATGATGTAAGTGTATACTTGATTTTGCTCGTGACTGTACCTACTAGGTACCTATAAAAACGTCAATATTACAACATTTCTACAGCTGTTAAAAACGAATTAATAATATTAACCTAATTAAAATATTATCATTATTTGTATTAAATGTTAATAGGATCCGATATTATTTAAAGCAGGTTGTTAAACTACTTATCTTTTAATATTTTAAAGAGGTAAGGTGAGTTTGTTTATTTATTATTCAATACTATCTTTTACCCGCGACTTCGTCCGCAAAAATGTTTGTTATCGCGGACGTAGACGAAGTCGCGAATTAAAAATTAGCATTCCTTGGGGTTCAAACTTATTCAGTGCTTATGTAGTGATAGCCCAGTGGGTAAGGCGCCCGCCTCTCATGCTTGAGGTTGTGGTTTCAAATCTGGGCAAGTACCAATGTGAACTTTTTCATTTCATATGTACTTTCTAAAGTTTATATTGGACATCACTGACCGATATCAGTGTTTTCCTTCACCTATGTGAAGGAAAACATCGTGAGGAAACTTGGACTTATACTAGCCTATTACTGTCCCACCTATACCATCTGAGGTCCTTGAGGCGGCTTAGAAACTCTGACACTAGGGTATGTGGGGTCGTAGGACCTTACTGCCCACACAATAAAGAAAGAAAAAGTGGCAAATTTCATCAAAATCGGTTCTATGATCTAGACATGACAGCGTAATGTCTCTTACATTGAAAGACAGAGTTAGTTTCACATTTAATATTAGTTAATATAATATATTGTGGGGGACTGGTGTTGAAACTAGACTAAGACCAAATCAATATAATAAAACATGAACAACGTAAAACACTATGTTAGGTTTTGTGTAGTTCAACTATATTTGATAATCAGGGGCGTAGCTACCGCCGTATCTGCCGTATCAATTATACGGGGCCCCTGGCCTACGGGGGCCCCCAAGGTGCGTAAGCAAAAATTAATAAAAAATTGTCAAAGAAGTTTCTCGAAATTAAAACTGATAAAAAATTATTAAAGAACTTCTATGGGACAGTAACGCCTGTCAGACCTGTCACTATTGTCCATAGAGGCAGAAACTTAAGAAAAACTAAAGACATCATCAGCTATGAATGATTTAATTAATTGGTTTGCCGAAAAAGAAGCAAGGAGAGTTAATATTTAATTTGAATTGTTTTTAAAAATCAGACAGATAGATAATTATGATGAATAAATATTTCTTTTAATTTTATGGAATCATTTTTTTCTTTTTTGAGAAATCTTTACCCTTTCTAAGGGCCCCCAAAAAAATTTTTATACGGGGCCCCGCCAAGGTACGCTACGCTTCTGTTGATAATCCTGGTTACTCTTTACTTTTTCAGTTAATACTTATCTCCTTACTAGCCTGGCCCGTTTAGTAAAAGGAAACAGGGTAGGCCCCCTCATAAGTGTCTTGATGAGATTAAAAATATAGCTGGAGACAACTGGACGCTTAAAGCCAAAGACAGAAAACTTTGGAGTAAAATGGAGGAGGTCTTTACTCAAAAAGAGATTGTTTATAGAAAAAAAAAACTAAACCTACATGATTTATAAAGAATAACTGTTCTATTGTAAATTAAGGATAAATAAATGGCATATTATTATTATTATACTGCTTTCCTAAGAGTACAATTGCATTCCGAATTTACACACACATTACTCCTCAACTGTAATACTTACCATATTCTTGATTCAACCTTTAATGATGACATTTCATTGATGATGTTCAAGTACCATGTAATACAATATGTAGTACAAATCAAGCTAAAAATAAAACTGTGTGGGTTCACCGCTAAGAATAAGTCATCCTATTTAGCATTTTGTTAATAAACTAACGTGGAATGTAATGAGTAAGGATTCTTTAGCCAGGATTGAAGCTGAAAGATGTGGACTGCTGGAAATAAGCCCTAGCTCTCAATGACAATATTCTTATAAAATATACAGGTATTCTGTTGCATCCGATTTTGTATGTAAAGATTTAATTTAAAAGAGTTAGTATGGAGTTTCACACTTATTCTTCTCCAAACGAAACTACCTTTTGGAAGGGGCAACTAGATTCAACTATTTTTTTCTTGTATATGACGTTTAAAAGTGCCTTTTGATGATCTAATGGAAATTAATAATTTGACTTTTGACATCCAGCTGGAAAGTTGAAAGGTATAGTACCTATTGCTAAGAGTTTCTTCTATTCAGTGTGTGTATGTTTTGAAGTGTTTTTTGACATCTTAGTGTCAAATTTCTGAGTAAACAACTTTTATGTCTCAAGATACTTAAGAACCTAGCTAATCATTGAACTGAAATTAAAGTTTTAAAAGTAGTTCGTAACAATTAACTAGTTATCAAGCTGTATTTAGTATCTACTTATCTAGATGTAACACACATGTCTCTCTTGCGCAATAAATGCAGTTTTAAATTATACTACACAGTGAGAATGTAGATAATATGAAAAAATATCAAGGATTGCAACAATTTACACATATTTTAATATTTATTTCTGGTTTATTATGTCTGAGTTTGGAAATAAAAAATATATTATATCTTATCACAAAGAATTTTGTGTTTTATGTTTTTAATTACCTATGTAATAGGTACTAATAATGATGTAATCTTTCTTTTATCAAATTAATGGTCCTTTTTAGTTAATTAAATAATACGCTGACGAAAAAAATAAAAAAAGTTATAAAATTGTTTATTGTTATGAAAGTTTTTAAAAACTTACTTGAATACTTTTTTGAACTTTTATGAATAAATATGGGAAAGGTAGGTACAAAGTAACAGGTTAATAGGCAAATCCTGAACCTACGTACTATAGATTATAATTTTTGCAGTTGCAAATTTCAATGCCCGTCTGTGAAACTGTATAGTTCAAGAATCAAAATAAAGTGGTACAATTTATAAACAAACTTCACTCCAGCGCAATCCATGAAATAAACCTTGTTTTAAATACTGTAACGCTGTCCGCATACGCACAGATAGCCTAGAACGGACTCATAAACTAGGAAAACCACTTTGTAATACGTATTTTCTAGAAAATAGAAAGTTGCACATATGCACTTACCAACGTATTCTGGTATCCTAGCCCGGACTCCTCGTCTGAAGTCTCCTCCTTGTTGTGTGAGACCTTCATTATCACCAAAGAGTTCTAAACTTCACAACAGAAAACTGAAAATATCAAAACAATGCGACTGCAGCGGTGCGCCGCGTTTCGCAACTTTTTTTTTCTAAATATACAACAGTGGCAAAGAATCACAGTGTCCGGCGTTGTTGGGCCATCTCCCCGCTACACGTACAACCGACGTACAAGTGTAATAAGATAATATGTAATTGAATAAACGCAATTTCTTGCAAATTGCTCGCGTACCGGCGGATATGTTAGCGCACGTTCAAACCCAACGTCATCGAGTGACCGACTGACAAGTTGACAAAAAGTTGACAAGTGACTGAAGCAAGTGACAGTGCGCATTCAAAAGATTGGAATGGCGACCATGAACTTGAACTGAATCGTTATCTATTTAGATCCGTATCTAATTTTCTCTATTAACTTTAACTTATATTTAACAATCAATACAAGTGTGTAATTAATTAAAGTTTCGTTTATTTAAATTCAGTCGTACAGACGGAGCGCGAGAGACATTCAAACGTCACGATATTCCGAACGCAACTAATCTCTGATTTATCAACGTTCCGTTCCGCATGTGATTTGATGTTGATTTAGCTTCTTATGTAGCACTCATGATAAATGCTTTTATCTGATTAATTTGCGAAAAACATGTGACTCTATTACTTCTGTTTATCTGATAAACTTATCAAAAACACATCTGACACATGAATTTGCATCACTTATTATGAACCCTATAAAAATGGGAAATCCATTGTAATCCGCAATAATTTACAACAAGCGGTCATAGGTAGGTAGGTATTGTAGGTGCAGAAAGGAGACTAACGCCGCCGCGCCACGGTCGTTGTAAAACGTTTAACAACAAAAGATATTCTTCTCATTGTTATTAAGACTTGTGTTTGGTTGGCAAATTAGTCACACAATAATTATTGCAATATATTGAAGAAGCAGCGTTTATGAAAACTTACACGGGTACCTAACATGGAACGACTGAGAATTTGAATGCCCGTTCTTTATTTAAATTTGATCATTAAAGCGCATGGCGGTTGACGTTTGCGCAGCTGCAACTATATTAAGCCTAATTATTTTTCTAATTACCTTTTGCAGCTCAATAACAGGATAATGTCAGTAAGTACCTACTTATCGAAGTATAAAAACAAAGTACCTAGACACTTGACTATCTGCATTTAATAGATACACCTACTTAAGCTGAAGTGGGTACGATTAGCTAAGTGATCGACTTTCGTTTCTGACTGTACCTAAGTACTTACCTCTTTAGTTACAAGTAAAATAAAATAATTTTGGGTCAAGGTTTAATATAAATAAGATCTTTCGTCGGAGTCCTACTGACTAAAACCCCACGGTGTTCCTCCAATATACCTTTGGCCAGGCCACGGAGGTCGCTCTGAGCATTCGTCAGCACTCGGCACAGGCACTGACTTCAGAAAAGCACTGGGAACACCACGCGCGGACATCCAGTACCCTGAACCTCAAAAGACATCGTCTTCAGCAGGTGGAAGAGCTTTAAGTCTTCAAGATATTCTATGGAAGGCAGATCCACATAAATATATTTTTTCATCACTGTTGTCTTCTTACCTTACGTAACTCACAGCAGCTCTGCAGTACAGACTACTCCATGTGGCAGTACCATAATTATGGCTAAGGTATGTGCCATGTCGCTTGAAGGCCAGAAAGAGGTCCTCCGCTATAATAAGCCTTCGAGAAGAGAGATGGAATTCTTTGAAAAACATTTTTCTTTTTTTTCAGCATGATGGCGCATGACTACCAAGGAGGTTGTCAGCTGCTAAATTCTCAAGATAAACTTATAACAAACTTATAACAAACTAAGCTTAAGGCGTCGCAGGGGGAGGACAGCAAGGGCTGGGCATAGGCTGGATCGGATCAGTATAAACAAGGAACTAATTGAAAGCTATAGGCTCAGCGTAGCAGACGCGCTTAGGCAAGAGTTGGGACGGAAATGGCAGAACGGGCAGTTTCTCTTACAGTCCAGCATCACTCGAAGTTTATTCACTTGAGAAACAAACAAACACATTCTGTTTCTTTACTATCTCCTGACTTAATATATCTATCTAGTATCTACCAGTAAACTACCTATCATTATCTAAGTGCCCTTGATCTTGGATAAATTGTTCACCGAACTCGACATTAACAAAAAACAGGTAAAACACGCAAAAACGTTTTAATATAGTGTCTAAAATAAATAGAGTATTATTATAGTCTCTACTAGCCTACTACCTACTGTTGTTAAATGCATTTTGGTTAGTAAATGGTGGTATTTACGTAAATACGTAAAAAGTTAATCTGAAAATTAAGGTTTAAACTTAGTTTCAAATATTTCCTATTGATCGAGATTAGTAGGTAACAAATTGACAAAGAAAACAGGTAGGTACTTAATCTAATGTATATTTTTGTAAATGTAATTAAGTATCTAGAAAAAGGAGTTTAAGATAAAAACTAAATGTAAAATGTCACTGTTTGTAAATGTTTTGACTCAAGTCGGTGTTTATTTTCGTTTGTAATGCAAAAAAACAACTAAACCGATTTAAAAATAATATTTCACTTATGTAAAACTACAGTATCAGCGGTACTCGCTGATAATGTAGATTAAAAATGGAACCGATTAATGTCTTCAATTGATGCTTAAGTAACTTAATTAAAAGCTATGACTTATTATTTTTTACTACTGTTTTATATTTATCTTCATTGTTTTCACATGTAGAATCAACAAGAATAATGTAACCAGGAATTTGTAAAAACCTAATTTAAAAGAGTGCCGTGGAGTTTCTTGTTTGTTCTTCTCCATAGAGGCCTACCTCGGTTTTGGAACGAGCTTCATCTTTCGGACTAACTGACTGACTCCTTGACAATTCAAAAGTACCTGTAAATGGTCTAATTGAAAAAAATGATTTGAATTTGAATAAACTGTTATCTACTTTATAAATTACATTATAGGTATTTGAAAATATACATCGGTTTATAAAAACTAACTACATAAATTCTAATATCTGACGTCCCTGCCTATCTCTTTTGTTCACTGTACACAGTTTGTCTACAGTGCTCGTTGTCGTGTGAGACAACGATGTTGGAAAAGATTTGATGAGACAATGAAATGACTTTCATCCGCTGCTTACATTATAAGTAGGAGTCAGTTAACAGCTTTAAATGGGCACGTAACCTATTTGTGCAATCTTGAGAGTTAAGTAGTATCCCGCGACTACGTCCGCGTGGAAATTTATATCGTACTTGCATACAAACTTCCACCCCCCTCTTCACCGCCTTAGGGGGTGTTTGCCGGGATAAAAACTATTCTATGTCCTTCCCGGGTCGTAAACTATCTCTATACAAAATTTCACATAAGTCGGTTCAGCGGTTTAAGCGTGAAGAGGTAATAAACAGGCAGACAGACACACTTTCGCATTTATAATATTAGTATGATAATAATAAATAAATAAATATCTTGGGACAACTCACACACGGCTATCTGATCCCAAGCTAAGCAGAGCTTGTGTTATGGTAACCAGACAACTGATATACATACTTATATAATTTATAAATACATACATATTATAGATAAATCACAACCAGACACAGAACTAACAATCATGCTCATCACACAAAGTTTGTCCTGGGTGGGAATCGAACCCACGACCTCCGGCTTAGCAGTCAGGGCCGCTAACCACCAGACCAACAGGCCCGTCAAATAATAATATTACACAATATAATATGTATATTCAATTCCTTTTTTCTTTTTGTATATGAAGTTCAAAAGTACCTTATAATGGCTAATTCAAATAAATGATTTGACTTTGACGGTACGGTTAGCGCAATGGCAGAGCGATTGGCTGTTACGCTGCGTGTCGCGGGTTCAATTCGCGCACGGAACAAAAATTTGTATGAATATTACCATTTTAAAATTACTTTGTAATTTATGTCGTTTGATTTTCAACTCTCGTCGCTGAGCCGAACGTAGAAAATCTAACAGGGGCCCCGCAGATATAGTTGTTCCGGGTTTGTGTATGTAAGTTTATTACCTTTGTTTGATAGCGCACCCAAGATACAGGAGATTTTTTTAGTATGGGGCAACATTTATTCAAGACAAAAAAAAGTTTTTCCATACCGATTTTAATGGTAGCTAGCCAAGTACCGTCAAGTATGCAGAACATAATTAATAATTATAGTGCACAAGTGTACTAAATAAATAAATCTAAGTATATAAAACGAAAAGGTCGCTCACTCACTCATCACCAAACTAATAAAAGCGTGTTAATATAAAAAATCGCTTAACTTGAAGAAAGGTTTTTCAAAAATTCACCCCTAAGGGGACGAAAAGGGGGTAAAAAATAAAATAAAGAGTTTGTAATGTTTTTTTTTGTATGCGCCGGTACTATTGGTCAGATTTTAAAAATTCTTTCTCTAATAGTCACATACATACACATAAACTCCCGCCTTTTTCCCATGGGGGTAGGCAGAAACTACAGAACGCCACCTGCTACGGTCCTTACATACTCCTTTCGTCTCATCTACGTTCATACATCTCGTCATACAAGCACGCCGGTTACGAGTACTCCGCACCTGACCTTTCCGACCTTTGAAGGACCTTACCAATATGGTCAGTGTAGGTCTTCCTAGGGCGACCCCTCCCGGCGTTGCCACTCACCTCTGCCATATAAATACCTTTTGTCTTTTGTCTCTAATAGTCATTAGGTATTAACTCTGCCATGGAAAGAAGATTTAATTTTTACTACCTAATCTTTTTGTGGTTTTCGTGATATCATTGGTCAGTTTTTACCTGTTAACTTATGTTATAACAGGTTATTAAATATTACGGGTATTTCCTGTTTAGTTTTTATTGTGTCTTTTTATACAAAATATTTGTTTGTTACCTATTGTAAATTTTTAATTGTGCAAATTTTTTTTTGCGTCGTCTTCTTGGTGTTAACGTACCCTACCTATTATGTACCTAATTGCTACTTCTATGATGAATAGTTTAATTATGAATTAGATTCGGATGCCGACACTTAGGGATCGCCCGTTAATTAGGTGAGGCCCGAAAGGGGGAAAGAGTTTCAGAAAAAAATGTGGCCCCGAAACGCAAAGGGCAACAGAAGGAACAGGGTAGTTTTTTTTTTGTTTAACTCTGACAGTCCCTTCCGCTCCACCCAGGGACTCCGATCATTCGATGATTTTTAAAGACACCTAAGTTTCAAACAAATTCAAATCAAACAAATTAATTAAAAAAAATAAAAGCTTTTAATCACTCTGCTGCCGGCGCCCATTTACCCTTATCATTTTGAACTTGTTTTTAAAATCCAATCTGTATCTAGATTTACCAACATAAAATGGTTAAAACTTTGTACGACTTGAGAATGGAACTCAAGACATTCCACCTAAAAGCCGCAGCTATTTAATTATTATGACATAGCGTCTAATTAACACTAATTCTTAAAGCACTCATTACCTGCTTACTGATAACAAATCCCATATTTACCCATTTCATTCGCAGATCACGATGTCATATGCCATTGGCGCACTGTCCTCGATGTCTGTGGTCATCGAATCAAGATCATTTTATATCAACATCATTTTAGAGTTCCGTACATCCGAATAAAAAGCGGAACCCATATTGGATCACTCCTGTATTTGTCCGTTTATTACAGCCAATTTGTTTTGAATCTACTGATCCCATTACATACATACACACATACATAAACGCCTTTTTCCATAGGGGTAGGCAGAAACTACATCTCGTTCATACATCTCGTCATACAAGCACGCCGGTTACGAGTACTCCGCACCTGACCTTTCTGAAGGACCTCACCAATAAGGATGATCCCATTATGATGCTATTTGGTTCACATTATGAGTTTCTGTGACCAAAACATTAATGTGTAATGTAAATTAATTAATTTTGAATATGGGGGTCACTTTTGGAGGAGGAGGGAGACTACGTTCTCGTTTAAAGTTCTCACAAAACAAACAACAAAACCAAAACGAATTAAATATTTAATTTCTTCACATAAAACTTTTTATTTTTCATAGACAATTACATAAATGTAACTTCAATAGGTTATCTCTATGGTTTGTACATATTGTAGGTAACGATATTTATATTTTTTTATTTTTATCTTAACATTCTCAGCCAACAAAAGTATGAAATTCAAGTTAATTTATAAAACTTAGGACATGATACCTAATAGTGCCGACAGACTAAATTCGAGAGTGTCCATACTAAGAACATTTTCGAAGAGCAATATTTCATTCCACACAATTGCTCTATGGTAACCGCACAAATCACAATCTCATCTCAGCGACAATCAGAGATAAATAAATCATAATTATTTATTTCGGGACGACTGGATCCGAAGGTAACTCAACAAAACAAACTTAGAAACCTTAGCTTAGTACTTTCAAATAACTACAACTACAAATAAAAGGGACGCACAAAAACACACACAAAAATGACCCTGTGCTGAGACACCCCGCCCCGTCAAAGAAGCCGAAATAATTCAGTTTGTGTTGTCTATTTAGGGAAATAGACAACACAAACTCAATTATTTTGTAATAAATAGGAATTATAATAATATTGTTAAGAATTTTAATCGAAATTTCATCGAAATATCTCTGAAAAGATACACAAATTATGGATAACTATTTAGTACATCCATACCTGAGCAAGCTCCACATTACTGACGCTTGTCAAGTCTTTCATGGCACGTATTATACCTCCCTACAAGATCACAATACGAACGAAGTGCCTCAACACAGGAGCAGGACCCTCTTCAGCTATTGTTTGAAAAAAATTAAGTAAATAAATAGAGCTATTTTTGTAAGATTGAGACTGCTTTGAGACCTAATCTTGCGATTGCGATCTTTCCTAAAAGATAGTACAATTATTGCCGTACGGTTTAGTCTTAAACTTGACTACAGCATTAAGTACTTAGTCCAAAGAACTTGATCAGTGTAAATAAAGTAGGATAGACCAAAGAGGTACTAAAATACACCCACTTCGACATTGACAAGTCTTACTTAGCACACTCATTTGTGAATACAAGATCAAATTGGTCTCTCACGTTTAGGACTTGTACACTGTAAAACACAAGACTAGAAGGCCTAGTTTGAACGCGCGAATAAACGAAATATATATTGGATAGATTCGGACGGTAAGTCAAGGATTGTAGTGTACAAGCAAACATTACTAAGGGCAATTCTCTATCAATCTGTCAAAAATCCTCTAATTTAACTTACCTACAATTTTGTTTTAGGTTAATAACATTGTAGTGTAGCTGAGATGGGATTGCAACTAGAATATGTAAAAGACGTTTAATTACGAGAATTGGTCTTCCGTATATAAATTGTGATACCTGCGAAGCCCATAGTCAACTGTTTATACGAATACTTTAAGATTATAAAGACAGAGAGGAAAGAAGAAATAAAGACGATTTAATATAATTCTGAGGACGGACTGGCTCTGAGTCAGTCGCCCGCAAGCCCTACTTCCTGGCCGGAGATCGTGTCCCACCGTATACATAAGAGGAAGTCTGAAAGTGGCGCCAGTGACAAAAAAGTTGAAAGGGGATCGTTTGTCTTAATATGGGCATGTGAAGAGGAGGGATGAAACGCATGTGACCAGGAGTGAATGTGTATGGATGGAGAGCAAGAGGAAGACCAAAGAAAAGATGAATGGATTGTGTGAAGAATGATATGAATGAAAGGGGAGTCAGTGATTGCATGACGGCTGACAGGACAGAGTGAAAGAGGAAATCGTGTTGTGCCGACTCCAGGTAACATGGGACAAGGGCAGGAAGATGATGAGATCGTGTCCCACCTCACGCTAGGGATCGAATGCTTATCTCAAAATCACTTCACCCAAAAAATACAACGAGAGAGGCATTTTCAGAATAGCACTGCTGAAAATAAATTATTCGTAAAATGTCTACCTATCCTATTAGATAAACTATTACATAGAATTTTCTATATAATTTATTGATAAAGTAATTAGGTAGCAAGTAGGTAATATAATATAGGTACCTCTGTAATAAATTATTTTTATTATTTAACGATTTTTAGAAGGAACAGATACTCTTAGTAATTCTTATGTTATAGCTATTTATAGTTTTATGTCCAATGAAATTGAATATGCAAAAAATATGACAAGGATTAAGGATCATGATGGGCCAGTGGTTAAGGCCAATGTGATTCTTTTCAATTGATATGTAAGTACTTACTAAGTGTATCATTGCCATCACTGACATGGGCATAGACAAAGTTTTTTGGGAAACCCGGATACAAACTTAATTTAAGTCTGAAATCGTTCGCCCTGAGCAAGCGTGGCGGTCAATGCTTAGCATATCTGGAAAGTTCAGATCAATATGGTCTCATAGCAAAGTGATTTCAGGGAAAATCTAACTAATAATTTCCGTATGGAGTGGAAACCCTCAGGTCGTGGAGTCCATAGTCTCTTTATGGAATGGTCCAAACGATTGGTTGACACTTCCCGTGACCCAAGAGCTGGCTTTTACCATTGCTAGCGGCTAAGCATAGCTATCCAGCGTAGCAATGTCACCAGTTTTTTGGGAACACTCCCAATTCCCAATTTTGGACTTTAATGAAACATGATTCTGTTCAGGTAATGGCTGAAATAAAGACGATATAGTAGAGATCCTGACAAACCAAGAATCCTATGGGAGTTGGTTTCTCTCAGCTCCCTTCAAAACCAATAAGGTGAATGAGCAAAGAACATGGAGAACCAACCGAACATCTACATCTAAATCCATCAGATGTACTGCGCGAAGTGTATCCAGTAGATAGCGTTGAGCACGGAGAAGAGAAGCGGGAAGAACACGCGGGAGAACCGATCGATGCTGATGGCTCGCATTTTTGCCTTTGCTGCTTCTGCTGCATCCTGAAACATACAAGGTATATGTCACTCATCACCATCATCCACAGCATCATCAACTACTAGCCTCTCTTTTTTTAAGTAAAGACTTTGCCCGACACTAGGAATTTCTCCTGAAACCTGGGTGCGTGCCTACCCGGAACAAAGATCTGAAGGTCATATAAATATTTGTCCCGTGCGGAAATCGGACCCGTGTAACCCAGCGCAGCAGCCAATCGCTTAGCTTATGCGCTAACCATGCCGTATTTGTGTGTGCCAACCTTCACGCTCCTGTGCCAGCTATATTGAAGTTCTAACCGCGATAGTGACAACTTACTGCTTCTTCTACTACATAATCTATCGTCGTTCCTGTACCAATGGTTACATTATTACATGTATTAGATGTATATGTATATTTGTTCGGTGGTGGGTAGATTCTAAAACTTATTCAATAAACCAATGTGTAGCTAACTCCCGCCTTTCATTAACACTGCAATTCCCTCTTAGACCTAAGAGTTCTCCGTTAGAGTGCCTCAGATCTACATCAGCCACATCCAGGATGGCTACTTCAATTAAGCAGGCCAGTAAAATTATATTTTAACTCACCTTAACTTTAGCGCCATCTCCGAGAACAATGTTGACAAGGCAATACTCCATTAGAGCCATAAACACGAACCTAAAATTAGAACAAAATGACATTCAGAATAAAAAATGTAATTATTACTGACCATAATTATTGGGGCTGTCATTTGTCCGGGATTACCCGGATTGGTCCTAGTTTAGAGGGTGCGTGCCCGGGAGTCGTCCTTATGGGGTTTGTAACAAATAGAAGTCCTTATGGGGTTTGTAAGTGAAGATAAGCAATAAATAAAATTGCTATCGACTTTTTTCAGAGGCGTTTGGGTTAAAATTTCTATATCATCCAAATGTTCAAGGTTTTTGAAGTTTTTGCCCGGCTTCGGCAATTTAGTTAATAGCAGCCCTAACCATAATGGGATGACTAGATACCACTTTTGAGAGCTCAAAAGTCTCTCTTCAAAGTTATTACATTACCCAGCACACATAAAAGATCAACCGAAAAGAAAATCTAGGTCTTTAGTAAAAGTAATGAGGTACGAGGGAATACTTACACAGTACACACCGACATGAAAGCATCAACAGCTTTCAGGTAGGACACCGGCGGTAGTTGCGCTTGCGACTTCGCGTGCTGCGTCGACAGCGTGAGGAGTGACGTCACGCCGAGAGTCACGCGCGCTGGCGCAGCGTCCGGCTTGATCCAGAATGATACCCACTGCAAAAAGATTTGGAAAGTAGAAGAAAGAGAAGAAAGAATAACTTTTTATTCACGTGAAAGTGACACACAGTAATATACAACAATATAAATATAAACTAAATACCTACATAATAGAAAATAAAAAAATAAGTGTCCAGAACGAAGAACAGTGCTTGCGACCACTGAAGAAACGAGTCAGTATTAAGGGTGTCAAAAGACACTCAATGAAGCCGAAAATTACATGTACTTCCCATCATTGCGATCAGTTTTTTTTTGCTTAGCTAAGGGGATTAAGCCCTCGCAAAGGTATCTGAGTTCTTCCGAGACACACTTGATACCTACCTACTATTTTAATTACACTTTTGCAAGCACTACTATCCTAAAGTTCTAGATTTTCAGATAAAATGCCGTGTGCTTTTTTAGTACCTATTTACTTAGCTAGCCTGCCCTTATCTGGGTCAAGGCCCCTCCCCCCCTCCCAAACCGACAATCCTGGATCCGCCACTGCTAATAACTACTTACAGACATGATGACGATCAAGCAGGTTGGTATATAAGTGTTGAAGAGATGGTACCCCAGCCGCCGCTTCAGCTTGAAGATCACCTCGAGACAGGTGAAGTTACCTGAAATAAAGATCATCGTAAATTAGGGTTACTTCTGTCAAAACAGACCAAGACTTGTCCAATTTATCCATGCCTTTGGATATTTGACGCTGATCCTTCTAAGATCTATTCTAAGCATTACTTTGGAACGTACTTTTGAGTCTACTAACTTTTAGGATTTAGACTCATCGTCGTTGATGAGGTGAGATTGCTACTATATTTTGTAATGTAACTACAATTATACGGTTTTCGGATTTATTCCTTAACTTGTGCTACATAGCATTACTTCTCGCCGAATTTCATAATTCTAGATCAACGGCAAGTCCCCTATAGATTTTGATTCCCTAACGAGCATCAAAATATACGCCATAAACGACCTATCTATAGTTTGCGTTGACATAATAGGTAGTCTTATTTTTACTGCTCCAAGGGGAAGCAGAGCAGACCTGAGTACTTGATATTAATATCTTGATACCTCCACGTGTTCCTGACAAAAAGGCCCTTGTCAGACGGAAAGACGGTCAAAGTGATCCTATAAGGGTTCCGTGTTTACCGACTGAGATACGGACTGACTGCCTCGTTGGTCTAGTGGTCGCAAAGCGCGACTGCTGAGCATGAGATCTTGGGTTCAATTCCGAGGTCGGGCAACGTGTTATTGGGTTTTTCCATGAGGAATTTCTCAGTAGTAGCCTCGGAGTCTGGATTTGTGCCTGGTTGATGGCAATAGGTTCGCCCCCTATTACATAAGACTTAAACATAACTGGCGAAATGTTGGGTGTAGATATTGATGGGTACACCTCTGCCTATCCCTTCGGGGATTACAGGCGTGATGTTATGTATGTATAAGGAATCCTAAAAAACGATTGTACTTATCTACAGCATAGGTATCTCTGGCTACAGATCTAAGTTACCAACACATGAACACATGGTGCACCCCGACCATGATTGATGAGGTTCGGACGACTAACGGAGAACCTTGTACGTAGTTTAACTTGATTAATTCCCTGGTTGATATCGATAAAAGTTATAAAAAACTAAAAGATTAACACCAATCAGTAAAAATGATTTAGTTAAGTGTTTGTTCATATTGATTTTCCCGTATCTATAAATAATGTAAAGAAATTACGCTAGTTCTAAATGAACTTTTGTTTTTAAAACATAACATAACATCACTCGTGTAATCCTCGAAGTGATAGGCAGAGATGTACCCATGAGTACACCCACATTTGGCCAGTTATGTTTAAGTTCCATGTAATAGGTACCTAGCGAGCCTTTTGCCAATCAGGCACTTATAGAGACTCTGAGACTGCTACTGAGAAATTCCAAAAAACTCTTCTTTAACAAAATAACACTTTGACCGACCAGGGGTCGAACCCAAGACCTCATGATTAGCAGTAACGTTTTCCGACCAATTGACCAAGGAGGCAGTCACAAAGAAAAATCCAGAATAAATAAACACTATAACTTATTATCAAATCATTTATGCCACTTTTCAATTGTCATAGAGTTCAATCAGTTTGAAGACAGTTTAAAAATTGCTTCTTACAAATAGTATGTTAATATGTTATGATTCATGTATTTACTAAATTACCCTAATTACTTATCTCATTAAAAGTCAAGACTATTCCAAAAAACATTCGACCTTTCTCCATTAAAATTGATGACTGAATACGTTAATTAGTCGTTATTATCAAAGGATTAAAAGATAAAAATTAGAAATTAACTAATCCGTCATACAGCATTAGCAGTACCAGACGGCCATTACTTTAATCCGCATTTTGACCTAGTTTCATTTGATAATAATCTTTGCTCAAGCTGTTTAATACAAAGCCGAAGAGTGTGTTTGTTTGAACTGGCTAATCTCATGAAACACTGGTCCAATTTTAATTTTTTATTTGCGGATTACGGGTTTGCGTAGGGCGATGGCGGCAAAGCGGTTTGCACCGCTCTACCGCGCGGTTGGACGGTGTACGTGTGTTAGGAATCAACGGATTTCTTAGAGGCCAATGCGACATGAGATCCGCTTCACCGCCAACCGCGGCGGTGCGAGGTGCCGTGTGTTAAACGCCTATCTGTACACAGTGCCCACCAAACTAAGTAACTGAGCAAAAATGTTAGCTAGAAAACGACTAAAATAATATTTAACACAATACAAAATAAATAGTTTATATTCGCAAAAGAAGTAATTATTTTGTCATGTTACAACAAATCGGTTTTCGGATTTATTCCTGTACTTGTGCTACATTGTTTGCTTCTTGCCTTTCATGATTCTAGGTCAACGGAAAGTCCCCTATAGGTTTTGGTTCCCTAGCGAGCATTGAAATATACGCCGTAAACGACCTTATCTTTGGATTGCGATGACTTAGAAGTTTGAAATATTTTCCCTGCTCCAAGTGGAAGTAGACCCGAGTATTTGATATTCATTTCAACTTATTACTTCAACGCGTTTCTGAGGAAAAGGGTCTTGACAGACGGACAATAAAGTGATCCTATAAGGGTTCCGTTTTTGCCGACTGAGGTACGCAATCCTTCTTTCGTTTTCCACAAACCCTAGTATCAGAGTTTCTAAACCGCCTCAAGGGCCTCTGACATAGTTTGAGTAGAATAGTAAGTCCCAGGTTTCCTCACGATGTACGGAATCCTAAAAACAGACAACTAACGGACATGTCACCACAAAAAACTAGAGGCTAGACTCACCAGTAGAATAAACTTGAGTACAATCAGCAGTGGTATTCTGGACCAGCTCTAGCTGAGGCAGCTCGATGTTCTCATCCACCACGAGAGGGACGTCAGGATCCCACTGGAAGATCAGGTCGTCTGTCGTGTGGGATACTGTGGAAGGTAAAGAGTACGGGAGGTTACATTTACATCTATACTTTATCTAAATACATTAAAGCGAAGGGTCACTCATTCACGAAATATCGTAAAACGCTTGACATATAAAGCGAAAATAAATCCCTATTACCCTTTGTCTATCTAAAATTTAAAATTTTCGTGTTGCAGTGTTTGTTACCAAACTCCTCCGAAACGGCGTGACCGATTTTTATGAAATTTTGTGTGCATATCGGGTAGGTCTGAGAATCGGCAAACATCTATTTTTCATACCAAAAAAGAAAATGGCGGTACGAATTTCGCTGAGTCAGCTAAAATGTCTCTTATGAAAACCTCCTGAAAGATACATACATAAACTCACGCCTTCTCCTGAAATACGAGGATGCAAAACTCTACAAAATAAATGCCAAGTTATTTTTAATTCCTACGCAATAATTATGCCCTAGAAAACTTCAATTAATTCTACCACAATTTCAAAGATAGATCAAAAGAAGTACACGAAATTTTTTTTGTACATCGTTGAAATTTGAGAGTGGAGTAGCTGTATTTCAGATTTCGTTTTTAAAACGAGCTAAAAGAAAAGAAACCCCGTCAAGTGCGAATCGGACGCGTATATAAAGGGTTCCGTACCCACGCCGTCCAGTATTAAATACAAAATGGCGAAAAAAAACACGTTTCTTGTATCGGGACCACCAACCATTTTTAACTTTTATTTATTTTTATTATTTGTTGTTTTAACGACAATAAAAATACATATTGACTGCCTCGTTGGTCTAGTGGTCGCAAGCGCGACTGCTGTGCATGAGGTCTTGGGTTCGATTCCCAGGTCGGGAAAAGTGTTATTGGGTTTTTCCATCAGGAATTTCTCAGTAGCAGCCTCGGAGTCTGGATTTGTGCCCGGTTGATGGCAGTAGGCTCGCTATATTACATGGGACTAAAAAATAACTAGCGAAATGTGGGTGTACTCTGCCTAACCCTTCGGGAATTACAGGCGTGATGTTATGTTATGTAAAATACATATTCTGTAAAAATTTTAACTCTCTAGCTATTACAGTTCACGAGATACAGCCCGCTGATCTGATCCCCATGTCCCCTTGAGGCGGTTTAGAAACTCTGACACTAGGGTGTGTGGGGTCGTAAGACCTTACCGCCTACACGATAAAGAAAGACAGAAGCCCGCTGAAAGATGAATGGAAGCTACTAGTAATAAGGTTAGCACCCTTTTAGTGTGGAACCCTAAAACCTCAGTAATTCAGTGCTCAGCATCCTTTCGCCACAAAGTCAAAGGGGTCTCGTTAATTATCGCAGTTCATGTCTCTTTAGTTCATTAGAGCCTCTGAAATGCTTTCACGGTGATGAAAATATGGAACTACGAAATTTATCTACAGTCTTCTGTAGGGTTTATACGTAGACTTTGGTCGTTTATTTAGTCTCTAATTTGGGACGTTTACGCCTTACGGCATTTTGTACAATTTTTTAAGTCCTTATTTTTAGAAATGAATGAAACTTTCTACACATAAGCAGGATACATAGGTTTAAAAATGTAATTGGGGACATTTTTTAAATGTCTTATGTTAAAAAAGATGGTAATTGGAAATCTGTTATTATGGAAAACTTAAATTAAAATATATTATTAAGATGTAACATAACATAACATCACGCCTGTAATCCCCAAAGGGTTAGGCAGAGGTGTACCCATTAGAACACCCACATTTCGCCAGTTATGTTTTTAGTTACATGTAATAGGGGGCGAGCCTATTGCCATCAACCGGGCACAAATCCAGACTCCGAGGCTGCTACTGAGAAATTCCTGATGAAAAACCCCAATAACTTTGCCCGACCTGGGAATCGAACCCAAGACCTCATGCACAGCAGTCGCGCTTGCGACCACTAAACCAACGAGGCAGACACACAAGATGTAACACAATGTTTTCAAAATGTTCACAAAATTACATAAAATTACACATCAAACCAAAGATTTAATAAAAAGCGCCAATTAGCCATCATTTGAAAAATAACGTTTTTTTTGCAGTTTTTACACTACCATTCTTTTTTTTCTACTCCGCTATCCCACTACTGGACAAATGCCTCCACCAAGTGCTTCCAAACTTTTTTTCCTCTTGATACGCGGTGACATGTTATCATACAAAAATCTAACTCATACAAAATCACCCCCTTCAGGGCGCACTCACACGGAGTGCATAGCTGACAAGCATCATTCTGCCCATCAGCTCTATTTATAGGCTCCTCGGCCTCCTGATCACACGATATGAACGCTGGCTCCATCGACAAGCCCCCTTGTCCCACTTGGCCTACATTTTACAAGCCACTCGATTCGATAATTTTCTGTATCACACGAAAAACTTTACCCAGGTCTTGAGAGCACCTCTTATTGTTCGGGGCCTGAGTGATTTTTGTGTTTTTGCGTATTTTTGTCGAGTACCTATGGCGTTATTTATTTCGGATTGAATAGGGCTCGGCTGTAGGGCTAGGCTATTTCGGATTGAATATATATATTATATATAGCTTTTTGAAAGTGAAAAGTGAAAGTTGATTTCTCCATACAAAGTTTAGACCCCCGTTTTATCCCCTTAGGGGGTGAATTTTTAAAAATTCTTTCTTAGTGGACGTTTAAATCAAGCGGTTTTCGATATTTCGTGATGAGTGATTGAGTTAGCGAACTTTCGCTTTTATATACCTATTTAGACTAGATTTTACCCTCGGCTTCGCTCGCGTTAAATTCAGGGTAACGAAGATTACTCTACAGAACTCCCCATACAAATTTCGGACCCCTTAGGGGGTGAATTTTGGAAAATCCTTTAAAATTTTATATTATTATTGTATTGTAATTGTGTATTATTGTATTGTAGTGTATTCCATGTATGTATTTATAAATTATATAAGTATGTATATCAGTTGTCTGGTTACCATAACACAAGCTCTGCTTAGCTTGGGATCAGATAGCCGTGTGTGAGTTGTCCCAAGATATTTATTTTTGTTTATTTATATAAATAAACAAAAATAATTAATAATAATAATTATTAAATTATTAATAATATTAATAATTAATAATTTTTGTTTTTTTATTGATTGCCTCGTTGGTCTAGTGGTCGCAAGCGCGACTGCTGTGCATGAGGTCTTGGGTTCGATTCCCAGGTCGGCCAAAGTGTTATTGGGTTTATCCATCAGGAATTTCTCAGTAGCAGCCTCGGAGTCTGGATTTGTGCCCGGTTGATGGCAATAGGCTCGCCCCCTATTACATGGGACTAAAAACATTATTGGCGAAATGTGGGTGTACTAATGGGTACACCTCTGCCTAACCCTTCGGGGATTACAGGCGTGATGTTATGTTATGTTATGTTATTTATTAATTACTACCTACTATTTAAATGTGAAAGTTTGGGTTGATAGATGTTTGTTACTCAATCACGCCAGTACAGCTGAACGGATTTGGTTAAATTTGGCACAGAGATATAGGTATAATCTGGAATAGCACACAGGTTTTTTATCTAGGAGAAATATACACCTAAGTACACCTACTATGTTATCTTTTTACCAATCTTCGGTTGATTGTTAGAGAATGCCTAAGGCATTAAGTCCGCCTTTGTACTTTTGTTTCATAAAGTTAAAATAAATATATGACAAAATATTAACTCTGATACTTGGTATAAAGTCATGGTAGGAAGCCAGTTATACGATATTAAAAAATATAAGTAATCTATGCTAAGAAAAAGTCCAAAATAATCTACCTTAACTTAAGGGAGATACTTAAGCCACCCAAGCTTGTTAAAGTTGACAACCTGATCAAGACCGAGGACCCAAAAATACTTTATCACCTAAAGATGAAAGCTTCAAGACAAAATGTCAAACATAGATTATAATTAGACGACAGAGAGGCTGTGTCGGCGCTTCCCAAGGGCCACTCCGTCACAATGACAGTATAACGAGCTGGCTGAAGGGCTCTCGAAGATATTTTTATGGTTAGACGAAGTTTAAGTCTATAGGTTTTGAACTTTGCGCACAGAATTGAATGGTTGGCGGTTCTGGGTTGTGGTTTACGTTTTTTATGTTTGATAGATGTGATTTTGTGGTGTATGATTTTGAAATTTTCTAAACCTGCTTAATAGATTTTAGATGTTAAGGGCCTGATTAACCAGTAATTACTAAAGGTTCTAAATATTGTTGAATACCTATACTCGTATTATGTATCTAGTATGAAATAATGTCTTAAAGGACCAGAGGGCTGGCCTTTTCTTATGCCAAAGAATTAGCATTGCCATACAACGTGGCAATGCTGTCAGCCTTTTGGGCACTTGCTCCATTGACAGCGACGCGGACGAATTTTTTGATGCCCTATGAGGTTTCTCCTTTCTGCCTTTTTTTTAATTGTACATTTTTTACATTTACTTTAAGGTTTTATGTTTAGTTTAGTTACTGTATAATGTAATAACATAAATAAATAAATTTCAGAGAAAAATAAGAAATAGGCTAGCTTTAATTTAATACCTTTAATTAAGAAAATCTTTCTCTGATTGGAAGCTACTTTAATCAGACATAGTTTATAGCACTCAGGTATAACGTTACGTTATACTTGAGTGAGTTATATTACAAAAAAAAAAAACCACACGAACGAAGGCACGAGCCCTAACCTAACCTAACCTAACTAATAAAAAAATACTCACAGCTCTCCATCTGAAGCTTACACTCCTGTGTATCATGAGGATAGATCAAGAAGTTCATGGCGCAAGACAGCCGTAGGGTCAGCTTCACCATGTACAGGATGGTCTTCTCCTTGGACAGCCAGACATAGTGGTTAGGAATGGTCATAGTCTGGAACGTCACCGACTTGGCGTTCTTGAAGAAGGAATCTGGTCTCCACATGTGCTTCAACCAATCCACTTCCAGGAGTCTGGAAGATGACAGCTTGTTATTTAATGCTTCAGATTTTTTATTCTTTGGCGCACAAGATTAAAGTTCTGTCGTCACACATCAGTGCCGTGTTAGGGACGGGGTAGGAAAGTGGCTTACACTGAAGATTCGTTGACGGCACGAGCACAGACATGTATGATCGAGTTCATTGACAATGTATACACTGATATTTTTTAGACTCCTGACGAAACACTTCCCTGCCCCCGTCCCTAACACGGCACTGATGTGTGGGGACAGACCTTAACTGAAATGGATGTAAAATAAAAATGATACAAAATATTAGCAACTACGTGAAATGCTGAAAAGCAGTGCCTCGTTTTATTTCGTGTTTATTTAGAAATTAAGATGGCATGTAAAAGTGACAGTGTTTATCGACTGTTTCTTGCTGTGATCTGGATTAGGCCCATAGTGAGACAAAAATCGTATCACATAGGAGTTGACCTAAGAACCTTGCCCAAAATTGTGGATATGGGCTCCCTTGAGTATGGTCCATCACCAAACTTGCAACGTCGAAGACCAGAAGGCCGATTCTTGTTCTGTTAAAGATCTTTAACAGGTTAAAAACCTGCTAAAGATCTAATCACAGACACAACTCAGCGACAATCAATACCAAAAACATACCTACATGATCGTGAAATAGTGAGATAACGACTAAGATGAGAACGTCTTTAAGAAACTATATGTCCTACTCTTAGTATGCCTTAGTATGCCTACCTATATTCTGTGGTCATATTTTCTGGTAATCTTAGGCGATGATCTTTCCATGTTTGAGCAAAGAATATGTCAGCAGCGTAAGTCTGAAACAGAAAAAAAAACCGGATTTTTCTGTCATTGAATGGCAAACAATGGTAAGCCTAATGTTAAGAGCGTTTATGAGATTTTTGCGAGCGTTTATACAAACTTTCAAGTCTTGATTTTGGGAAATAAATGAATCTATTTAATGAAACTTCCTAGGTATACACAAGCAGGATACATAGATTACAGCTGTACTTATTAGACCGAATTAAAGTTTTCTATAGAAACGGAGATTTCCAACTATCTTTTTTGAAACAAGACATTTCGAAAATGTCCTCAGCTAACTTTTTACACAACTGCCCCAAAAAAAGGAGTGTTATGTGTTCAGGGTTAATGTATGTATGTATGTGAGATTCTTTATTCCACCATAACTTTTAAACGCCTGAACCGGTTTAGATGTATGGGGTATCGTTACAATCCTCGCATCGTTCCGAGTAACATAGGTTAATTAAAAATAAAGAGACCTGTGTGGTCACTTTAAAACGTAAATTACTACCAGCCTCAATTATTTTTTTAATGAATCTGGTCGTGTCTATGTTTGTCGTCTTGAATTTGACAAGTAGATTTAAAAAATATATTATAATTTTTACAGTCGTGTTTTAATTTTTTTTAATTATGTATGTTGTTTTAATTATGTATTAAATATGATTGTTAGACCTTTATTGTATTCTGCTCATGTGTAGGAAGTTTTATTACATAACATAACATAACATAACATCACGTCTGTAATCCCCGAAGGGTTAGGCAGAGGTGTACCCATTAGTACACCCACATTTCGCCAGTTATGTTTTTAGTCCCATGTAATAGGGGGCGAGCCTATTGCCATCAACCGGGCACAAATCCAGACTCCGAAGCTGCTACTGAGAAATTCCAGATGGAAAAACCCAATAACACTTTGCCCGACCAGGGAATCGAACCCAAGACCTCATGCACCGCAGTCGCGCTTGCGACCACTAGACCAACGAGGCAGTCAAGTTTTATTAAGACCGGGTTATTCATTTCCAAAAATATGGACTTGAAAGTTTGTAGGTATGAAATGCCGCACGTCGTAAGCGCTCATAAGTGGTAATTATCTTGGTAGGTAGTGGTTATTATTTAGACATTACTGACATTCCGTGCCTCGGAAAGCACGTTAAGCCTTACCCGGCTGTCATTCGTGGATCTTTGACAGTCGTTACGAATCGTCAGAAGCTTGAGAGTCTGACAACCAGTCTTATCAAGGGGCATCGTGTCACCCAGTTACTGGGTTGTGGAGATATAAAATGCTGGTACTCAGCTGCATCCGGTGAGACTGGAAGCCGACCTCAACATAGTTGGGAATAGGCTAGGCAGATGATGAAGTGGTTATTATCTTTTTGGAATTACTATGTAAGAGACCCCTCACCATAGAAGTTTCATCAATAGAGTCCAACCCCATGACGGTGACGTGAAAGTTGACGATAGTAGGCTGCTCGTTGATCTTCGGAGGCCGCATCTTGTCGTACAGCCTCGGATCTTCTGGCAGCAGGTCTTGAAACGTCAGCAGAGTGGATCTGGTGACAATAGAACCTGAAGTTGAGGATTGTTGACTTGGATTAGCTTCATTTTTTTTTATTTAAACTTTATGCAACATAAGTACAGAGGCGGACTTAATGCCTTAGGCATTCTCTACCAGTCAACCAAAGGTAGTGATGAGATGACATGGCAGGTGCAAATTTTTGTAGTAGTGTAAAACAGCAAAATAAGAGGTTACCTAGAGCTTTCATATATAGAACTTTTGCCCGCGGCTTCGCTTACTCAGGTAACTTAGTTTACTACTACGTTTCTCCTAAGTTTTTTACATAAAAACTTTGGGCTCACGTTTCATCCTTTTAGGGTGAGAATTTAGTCCTTTCTTAGCGGACGTCTACTAACTATTAACTACCTCCCTGCCAAACAAATCAATAAAGCGGCTTTCGATATTTCGTGATGAGTGAGTGAGTGAATGAACTTTCGCTATATGTATATTAAGATTAAGATTTTCATACATAACATCACGCATGTAATCCCCGAAGGGTTAGGCAGAGGTGTACCCATTCGTACACCCACATTTCGTCAGTTATGTTTTTAGTTCGATGTAATAGGGGGCGAGCCTATTGCCATCAACCGGGCACAAATCCAGACTCCGAGTCTGCTACTGAGAAAATTCTGATGGAAAAACCCAATAACACTTTGCCCGACCTGGGAATCGAACCCAAGACCTCATGCACAGTAGTCGCGCTTGCGACCACTAGACCAACGAGGCAGATTAAGATTAAAAAAATATATATATGTAATTTAACTAGTCAGTCATTCATTCAGTACAACGAATTCTAAATGTATAAAAGCTTAGACCATTAAAAAGCACTTTTGATCGTCCTTAACAAGAAAAAACTCGTAACCGATTAAATTGGCATAAAACCACAACAAAAACGTATAAAAATAAACCCAAACCAAAAGCTTCTAAAATAAAAGCACCCAAAAATATCTTTTACAACAAAACATTCTCGTAATTTCAGCAAACAATGATTTTCATCGAACAATCGTCGTAATGTACTCGGCACTCCGTTTATTTTTGTCGTACGCCACATGGCTTACGAAGCTTTCACTTATTATTTATTCACGATATTTGGACAATACTAAACCCGTCAAGTGCGAGTTGGATTCGCACACGAAGGGATCCGTATCAGAAACGCGCCATAAACGTAAAAAACTCTCTTTTATTAGGACTTGGGACCTCTTTCATTTTCAACGTTTTTTTTTATTATCCCACGGGAATCGTACATAATTCTGGAATAATTTATGCGCTATTCCAGACTATAATCTATACGTGTGCCAAATTTCATCTAGGGGGCTTAGACAACGTAACATCGCATCGTCGATTGACCACGTGACTTAACGCGGCTTATTTCAATCCCATACATTTTAGTCTTTCATGTGGTCATCGCTTCGTCGATTGACCACGTGACTTAACGCGGCTTATGTCAATCCCATCCATTTTAGTCTTTCATGTGGACATCGCTTCGTCGATTGACCACGTGACTTAACGCGGCTTATGTCAATCCCATACATTTTAGTCTTTCATGGGGTCATTGCTTTGTCGATTGACCACGAGACTTAACGCGGCTTATGTCAATCTCAGTTTAGTCTTTTCTAACTTCGTTATTGTTTTGAAATTGTAACTTTATCTAAGCCCCCAGATCCGTTCCGTAGTTTCTTCGTAAAAGAGTAACAAACATCCATACATCCTCATAAACTTTCGCATTTATAATATTAGTAGGATTTATTGGTGTAGCGGCAATGGAAATACACATTCTGTGAAAATTTCAACTCTCTAGCTATTACAGTTCATGAGATACAGCGCGCTGACAGACGGACGGACAGCGGAGGCTTTGGATACGGAACCCTAAAAAGAAAGGAACGGAAAACCATTCGGGACCGTAGAATAAAAATATAAACGTACTTATAGAAACTTTACTTCACTGTAGAGAGTGTTAACAATACGAAAAGTTTGTAAAATTTTAACAATTAAAGATCTTTTTGGAGTTTTAATGAGGCGATTTTTTGTCTGCCTCGTTGGTCTATAGTGGTCGAAAAGCGCGACTGCTGAGCGTGAGGTCTTGGGTTCGATCCCAGGTGGGACAAAGTGTTATTGGGATTTTCCATTAGAAATTCTCAGAAGTCTGGATTTTTGCCCGGTTGATGGCAATAGGCTCGCCCCCTATTACTTGGGAATTGTGTGTGTACTAATAGGTACACCTCTGCCTAACCCTTCGGTGATTACAGGCGTGAAAGTTATGTTATGTTATTTTTTTTCCTATATTCGGTTGAATTAAAAAATAACGACAGTTATGTTATCCTTATTAATACTATAAAATCTAAAGTAACTCTGTCTGTCTGCTTGTCTGTTATGCTTTCACGACTACACACTGAACGGATTTTGATGAAATTTAGTACACAGTAAGCTTGAACTCAAACGGACGAAGTCAAAAGCTACTTTTCTAATTTCAGTACTTAGGTACACTACTTAGAAAGATACATCAGAATTGACATTTTTGCCTGAAGAAAAGTAGGTCAAGGTATCATACATTTTTATTTTCCTATTTAAAAATGGGTCGGCAAACATGGCAAGCTCATCTGATAGGAAGTGGTTACGTACTCAAAGGGATTACCGATGCGTTTACAACCTTCACGACATCGTTCAAGACTCTTAGTGTGCTTGTAATTTGCCACAAAGACTATAGAAGAAAAGCGGAACTGAGCCATGCAAGGGAATTTCGACTTTAGGTCTTTATACGTGTAAGGGCTCAATTTAATCTTATTTAGATAGAAGTTTAAGAAATTTTGGGAAATTAAAAAATTTATCTTGTACATCACTGACATCGGTGAAGGAAAACATGAGGAAACGTGCATATCTCTACATAGTAAAAAACAAAGTGGCTTCCTGACGTCTGTACGCTTAGATCTTTGAAACTACGCAACGGATATCTACGCATCCGATTTTCATCAATAGATAGAGTTATTCAAGAAGAAGGTTTATAAGTATACTTTAGTATCTAGGTACCTTGCATCCGTGCGAAGCAGGGGAGGGTCGCGTAGTAATTAATCTGAGAACAATATGCCTTGAGCAAGCGCGGTGATCAATGCTCGTGTCTTCTCTGTATGAGAAGAGACCTTTGCTCAGTAGTGGGATAGCTGGTATTCATACATAAAATCACGCCTGTAATCCCCGAAGGATCAAGCAGAGGTGTACCCATTAGTACAACCACATTTCGCCAGTTATGTTTTTAGTCCCATGTAATAGGGGGCGAGCCTATTGCCATAAACCGGGCACCAAGCCTAGCTGGTATTCATATATATTATATAAGTATTATCTAGAAATTCGTCGAACTCATCTCCGTATTGGCAAGATCGGCTTGTGCTCATAATATTTGTGGTATTTTAAACATTTAAGTACCTACTAAGTAAATCTCTGCGATTATTTTGTTTTGTAATATTCTGATGTTTCGCTGGCTATACGAAATTCGTCTGTACAGTCCAAGACCAAGGTAGCTACAGCGGATATAATGTAATAGTTTATAGTTTGTATCCTTTTGAGATTAAAAACCATCATTACAATCATAATTTATTATCATCTCGACAACCTATCAACTTAAGTTTATGGTGATTTTGCGTAGGTATTTTTGATTTTATTTTGATGATGGTATGTGAAACTTTTTTTAATGTTTTTTGCTTTTGGTGATATCGTGGTGAAATTTTCTACGAGGTCATCATGTTAGATGGGAAGAAAATAGTTGTTACTTGTTACCTACATTCTAGCTCGACCACAGATAGATAAGCTTCATTAAAAAGTGTACTTACTGAGCATAGCAGAGGTCTGTAGCTCCAAGCCATAGACGAAGAAGCACAGTCGTGAACCATAGCAGCCTTTCAGCCGCCATTTTGTATCCGATATTTAAAAAAATACCGTTTAATTAATTACCATAGCATAATAATTTTAATCTTCTAATATTTTAACATCGATATAATATTTAATAAGATGTAATGATGAGTAATCTACATTATTTGATATTTATTTTTAATATTAAATTCTAATAAAACTTTAATTTTAAAAAGTTATGTATGAATACATAACTCGTCGCTATTATTAAATTACTGACATGAGCATATTTATTTTCATATTATTGAGCATAATTCTTTACTGTATTTAGAAAAATAAACAAAAAGTTTTCTTTTTCACGACAAAAAGCGCGCGACTTTTGACAGGTGTCGCGAAACCGCGGGAAACGTAATGACGGAGCCGCGGAAAAAAATAACGCGATGACCATCGGATGCGTTTTAAAGTTTGTGACATGCGCATTGATATCTACATATTTGATGGATTTTATGCAACGTGCACTAGGTAGTAGGTACCTACTAGTTTTAAGGCAAGTTGATATTAAAATAAACATAGGCAATGTATAATTTATGTGTCTAGCTGTAATTGTTTTATTTAATGCCCCACTAAACTCAGCGATACAACACACAACATGACATCACGCTTGAAACCCCACATTTCGCCAGTTATGTGTGGCGAGCCTATTGCCATCAACCGGGCATAAATCCAGACTCCCAGGCTTCTACTGAGAAATTCCTTATGGAAAAATTCATTACCACTTTGCCCGACCTGGGAATCGAACTCAAGACCTCATGCTCAGCAGTTGCGCTTTGCAACATCTAGGCCAATGAGGTAGTCCACACACACGATAGCCTATTAAATAGGCTAGCGACCTGGGGTGCTATGTCAGATGCCTATTATTGTAGGTACAATTTTAAAGGATAGTTTTTAATGAAACTTCTTTCGCATAAGTAGGATATATAGGTAGGTAAAAAGTTATCAGAGAACATTAAGTATGGAGTTTCTTGCCTACTCCTCCACGACACTACCTACCTTCTGGAACGGGCAGCTTGCATTCATATTATTATTTTTGTTTGTTAATTACATTCAGTAGTGCCTTTTAATGATCTAACTTAGATATTACGTAAATGATTTGGCTTTGACTTTGATCTCAGTGATGTCCAAGATAAACTTGGAAAGTACACATGAATTGATAAAGTCACATTAGTAGTTTCCCGGTATCAAACACGAAGCTCATGTTTTAGGGACCTTAGCTTAGCATCAAGACATTACATTGTAAAAATCGATAATACCTACTTATTACGTAATACAGTGCTGACGATTCGCTGGCATTCGGGGGTGGGTAGGAGGCTAGGAGGGCGGTCGACAGCACTCGAGCACGATGCGGTCAAACGCTACTCCTACTGTATTTGCTTGGGGCTGATTAGGAGCTGATGTTACCTCCCAAAGATCTTAATTTTTTTAGCTAAATAAAAGTCAAGACTTGTCCAAAACCTAAGTATACAAAGGGGAATTGGGCATGTTTTTAAAACCATGTTGAAATTTTTCAAGCATTTTAAAAATGAAAATAGATGCAGAATAGATGCTTTATTAAAATCATTGTGCCTAGCCCTTTTCCAACTATTTTGGGGTCTGGGTCTGTTCCTCGTCTAACCGGGTGCAGCTGAATACCAGTATTTCACATGGAGCTACTGCATAGCTGACCACCACTACCCAGAAGAATACCCCTTGGTAAGCCTGGTTGTCAGACTTTCGGGCTTCTGACGACCCGTAACGACTGTCAAAACTAGGGCTTAAAGATTCTCAATTTCAATAATTTTGATTTTGCCAGCCAGAAGATATGGACACAATGAAGAGGACACACCCAAGTAACATAAATTTACGTTTTTTTATTGTTGTTTAATTAGTTACCTATATACGTGCCACGAAAGATGAGACTTGACAAGCGCCAGTAATGAGGAGCTTGCGCAGGTATGGATGAACGAAATAGTTAACCATAATTTGTGGAAATATCAGTTAGGGATTTTTAGATTATTAGGTAACAATATTTTTTTCGAAATACCTAGTAGGTAAAGTTAAGTTTGTATGGTGCTTACGTCAGATGGCCCGTATTGCTCTATGGTATGGTGTGTCAGGTCTCATCTTTCATGGCGCGTATTGTGTAAGTAGGTATGTCGTTGATATTTAGCATGTAGAAGAAGTAAGTTTAGAAGGTATCTGGTGTTTAGGTTACAAGCGACAGCTCTATACAAATATATTTGAAGCACCGCTACGTGTTCAAGCAGTAATCTCCATCAGTTCACGTGCAGCCTCGGTGTTCCGTCCAGAAGCGTAGCGTACCTTGGCGGGGCCCCGTATAAAAATTTGTTTGGGGGCCCTTAGGAAGGGTAAAGATTTCTCAAAAAAGAAAAAAATATTTGCATAAAATTAAAAGAAATATTTATTCATCATAATCTGTCACATTTTTAAAAACAATTCAAATTAAATATTAACTCTCCTTGCCTTTTTTTCGGCAAACTGATTAATTAAATCATTCATAGCTGATGATGACTTTAGTTTTTCTTAAGTAAACTCTCCTCTCTACTAAAGTAAACTCTCTCCTCTATGGACAATAGTGACAGGTCTGACAGGCGTTCCTGTCCCATAGAAGTTTTTAAATATTTTTTTATCAATTTTAATTTCGAGAAACTTCTTCTCTCATCATAATCTGTCACATTTTTAAAAACAATTCAAATTAAATATTAACTCTCCTTGCCTTTTTTTCGGCAAACTGATTAATTAAATCATTCATAGCTGATGATGACTTTAGTTTTTCTTAAGTAAACTCTCCTCTCTACTAAAGTAAACTCTCTCCTCTATGGACAATAGTGACAGGTCTGACAGGCGTTCCTGTCCCATAGAAGTTTTTAAATATTTTTTTATCAATTTTAATTTCGAGAAACTTCTTTGGGAAGTTTTTATTAATTTTTGCTTACGCACCTTGGGGGCCCCCGTAGGCCGGGGGCCCCGTATAATTGATACGGCAGATACGGCGGTAGCTACGCCCCTGGTTCCGTCACAGAGCCGGTTCCCGCAACCACTTGACCGCCCCTTGATAGTTCAATACTGCATATCGCGGAATTGGCTACAACGTCGAGATTCCTGCTGATTTTATTTATATTTTAGTTGCAAAATAGAATCGAAACAGCATAAGATTTCATAACTAGTTTACAAAATGTTAATGGTCATTGTCCATTATCAAATCGTTCTAATAGACGTCGTGGCGCATTATGACTTCCTCGTACCTACCAATTAAAGACAAAGCTGTACGAACTAAATGTTGGTAAACCTTGTTCAATAATAAGTAAATACGTTTAACTTCTTAGTTGAAAAAAAAAGGTCATGATCGGTCATGCCGTTGCTATCCATAGCAACGATAGAATAACAAAAATGACAGATTTACAATAAATTTTATTGTTATCATAACAATCGCTGATGATCGTGGTAAGCATAATTAAAAATGCGAGCGTAAAAGAAAACGATTTATTCCCATGACGTTACTTTAATGCAATAATCTTTTCAGTCTGATTTCTAAACGAAATTGTCGCTATCATCTTGAGAATAAGCCAACCAAATAAAAGAGTACTGTGCATGTGACTGTAATTTAAACAAATAGCTTTTATATGATAGGAATAAAGCTCAATTTAGATTGAATTGTTATTTGAATTCTAGGTTGTTACAACTTTTAAATTTTTAAGGTTGTACAAGCTAACAAAATGAATAAATTGAAAGTAATATTCTATTAGAAATAAAACAATTAGGTATTTATAAATATGAAATTTATTAGAACAATTGTGTAGCTATAATTTATTTAAAATGGGTGAAAGAACTACATGGAACCACAGTATCGTGGAAGAAAAACTCGAATGGTCGAAAAAGTATTGTTTTGGCTGTTTGTGTGTAAATGAAGAAAAACATGCACAAAATTATGCATTTCAATGCGGTCCCCTCAAAAATATATTCCAGGTAACGCGTTCACGTGTATATTGTATCATAAAATGCGTTTTAAAATGGATATACTTGATCCTTAAGTTGGGGATGAAGCAACAGGGTTGACATATTATTTGTTTTATCATTTTATGTAAGATAGATGTATACCGAAAATGAAAATTTAATAGTCTTTACACATAACACCTATAAGAAAGTGTGAAGACTCTATCTTCTGATTTGCTTGTATGTGATTTGTATTGACAGTCTAGCGTAACTATGAAAGGGCTTTGACTGTATTACTTTATCCACATCTATAATTATACCAGCCTATTACTGTCCCACTGCAGGGCAAAGGTCCACATACATAGAAGGCACAAGCATTGATCACCATACTTCCTCAAGGTGGATAACTACTAATATAAAGTTGAAGAGTTTATTTGTTACACAGTCAGTAACAACAGGTCCAATTTGAAAAAATCTTTGTTTTAAATAAGTTTTAAAAAAGAAGAAAAGTAAGTTAAGTATTAGTAGAAAAGGCTTAGATGGTTCGGTCATGTTGAGAGGATGAGTGAAAGACGATTGACAAATGGTATTTATATGGCAGAGGTGAGTGGCAACGCCGGGAAGGGACGCCCTAGGAAGACCTACACTGACATTATTGGTGAGGTCCTTCAGAAAAGTCAGGTGCGGAGTACTCGTAACCGGCGTGCTTGTATGACGAGATGTAAGAATGTAGATGAGGCGAAAGGAGTATGTAAGGATCGTAGCAGGTGGCGTTCTGTAGTGTCTGCCTACCATGGGAAAAAGGCGTGAGTATGCATAAGTATTTATATAGGAAGGTTATAAGCTATCATCATGCTGCATCTACAGGAGCTGTGCAATATCCAAAGACATAACTTAATGCAGTTGAAACTGTGGGATACTGGTAGTAAAAAATATTTGTTTAGATAATTTAGCGTATTTAGGTAGCAAGAGCAAGACACAATATTTGTAATTAGACTATCTCTATATTTTATTTAGTTTGAACCCTGTAAGTGTGCCTAGAAAGTTTAAGGCAAACAATAAAAAAAAAAAAAACATATTTGCACTAGGTACCTAGGGTATAATGTTTTTAGGTTTGGGGACTGCCTCGTTGGTCTAGTGGTCGCAAACGCGACTGCTGTGAATGAGGTCTTGGGTTCGATTCCCAGGTCAGGCAAAGTGTTATTGAGTTTCTCCATCAGGAATTTCTCAGTAGCAGCCTCGGAATCTGAATTTGTGCCCAGTTGATGGCAATAGGCTCGTCCCCTATTACATGGCACTTAATCATAACTAGCAAAATGTTGGGCACACACCTGTCTAACCCTGTGGAATTTTTGTCATGATGTTATGTATAATAAAAAAATATTTAATTCGTTACAGATGGACTGCATATTCCTATGTTATCTGTGCAGAAGGATGGCTCAACACACTGAACAGTTCATACAGAGTGTGCAGAGTAATCAAATACTATTGGAAAACTTTCAGAATGTAAGTTTTTATAAACTATAATTGAGATAAGAAAACTTAGGTCTGCTGGCACTGGCACATGCTTATATTATTTAATTCTGGGTTAGTTGCTAACACAAGCCAATTTTGTATATCATTTTTAGTTGGTATTTTCTACCCAATTTAACATAATGTTGGCAACTAACTCAGCAGTTAGTTAATGGCGGAAGTGGGCCTTTCTATACTTAGTATATTAGGTAATGTTGGTTCTCTGGTCCCAAGCACAACCGCTGAGTGTGCAGTCCAGGGTTCCGAGGTCAGGCAAGAGTATAAAAAAGATTTTCCTTTACGAATTTCTCACTGTGACCTCATTGCCTCGTAAAGCATGTAAAGCCGGAATTTGGTCGGTAGGTGAATAAGTAAAGTATAAATATTCTTTTAAGAATATCATTAATCTGATTTCAAAACCTTCCAGGTAATGGACGAGACGTTCAAATCAGTACGCACACAGACCCAACCGCTAGTCAATTTAACACAAGTGCCATCAAATGTGATAGAGTATTCAGAACGAGACGGCCATAGTCCTGAGGAGACCTTCTCTGTTGTATGCTCTAGAAGTATGAGTAAGGAGGTTCAGGTCAAGACTGAGATGAAGGAGGAGGAGTACATGGAACATCTTGAAGGGGAGTTTATAAATGGTGGGGATGGTAAGTGACCATAGAATAATTTGCCATTCAATTTAAGACTTTAAATTGTGTGATTTTTATAATGACAAGATAAAAAGGTGACGGTTCGCGGGCGGCGCGTTTACAGCTAACGGTTGGATTTTTTGAGGCAATATCAGCCGTAATTTTATCATATTATAAATGTCAAATAATCAAAAATAAATGAAAGCTACTCAATCACGCCAAAACGGTTAAACAAATCTAGATAAAATTTGGCACAAAGATAGTCTGTAATAGAATTATGCTACTTTTACCCCGGAAAAATGTATGTTTCCAGTGGGATGATATACTTTGACGCGGACGATGACGCGGGCAGAAGTTAGACTTGGATAATTGTAATCATTTTCACCAGTAAATGCGTCCATCCATTTTCCTATTTTACAGAGTTTCCAGAGTCATACGTAAAAGATGAAGAAGATACATTTCCCCTGAAAGGATTACTAAAAGAAGAATTAGAACTAGAAGACATTGATAGCCTAGACCTCATGAGCCTTGGCGCAACACTCAGAAAGAACAAAGTTAAGAAGAAAAATAAGATCAAGCGGGAGAACTTGGCACAGATAAAAAAAGGTAAGTATTACTGATTAAAACCCCGTTGCTCCTGCTACCATAAGTTGAGAGCCCGGTATTCGCATTACGCATGATCCGCGCCACCGACTGGTATTGGACCGCCATTGGCGAGGCCCTTCACCGTGTGTGGCCTGTCCCAAACAATGATCAGGGGGCCTACCAGCATCTCTTAAAACAATATTATTTTAATACTAGCTTTTTCCCGCGACATAGAAGAAGTCGCGGAAAAAATTACCCATATCCTGTCATTTCAATTATTTAGTTAAAATCATGATTCGAAACGACACGTGGCGCCATCTACTGTCGTCAGAACGATATTGTGATTTCCCTCGCAAACAGTATGTATGTTCGTTCCTGTACACCTGGCAACGTATATGCAAAATTTCAGGATGATCGGTTCAGTGGCTTGGGTGTAAAATGGTAACAAACAAACAAACCAACTTACTTTCGCATTTATAATATTAGTTAGGATTCCTTTGCCTTCCACATTTTTGGATTATCGACGCTCGGCTCAGCGCAGAAAGTTAAAAATGAAACAACAGTAATCACAAAGTACTATTAAAATAATATTGTTTTAAAGAGATGGCGATGGTTCAATTACATTTTGATCAAAATATGACTAGACTTAGTTTTGTTAGAAGCACGCAAATAAATTTTCTTAATCAACAATTAAAATAAATTATTTTGGGACATCATCGGCCTAGCCTTTTCCCAACTATGTTGGGGTCGGGTTCCAGTCTCACCGGATGCAGCTGAATACCAGTATTTTACATGGAGCGACTGCCTATCTGACCTCCACAACCTAGCAACTGGGTAACACGATACCCCTAGGTAAGACTGGTTGTCAGACTCTCAAGCTTCTGACGATTCGTAACGACTGTCAAAGATCCACGAATGACAGCCGGGAACAACGGCTTAACGTGCTTTCCGAGGCACGGAATGTCAGTAATGTCTAAGATAAACTTTAGAAAATACATATGAATTGAAAAAGTCACTTTGGTACTTGCCCGGATTCGAACCCACACCCTCATGCATGAGAGGCGGGCGCCTTAACCACTAGGCCATCACGACATTCCTAAAAACAAAATAAAAATATTTTTTTTTGCGACATAGCTTATTTATTAAGACCTTTCATTAAACACAAATCATGATAATGATTACTTTTATTTTATTTTTTGATTTCGCTTTCACGGCTATATGCTAAATTTCATCAAAATCGGTTCAGTTGAACCGATTTTGATGAAATTTGGCATGGGGTAAGCTTGAAATCCAAACAACGACTTAACTGACTAACCGTCATTTACGCAGACGAAGTCGTGTGCAAAAGCTAGTATTTTATTCAAAGTTTTATATTCTTGTAGACAGAGCAAAGTGCAATAATATTCAATTTCAGATGTTCCTAAAATAAAGACGATATACATAACCCGAGAACAATGTATGGAGGAGCGCACGCGCATGGTGTTGGATCCGAAATATGTAAACTTTGCCTACAAGTGTGGGAACTGTATCAAAGGATTCAGCTTTAAAGGCAGCTATGATAAGCATATGGAGAAACATAATCAGGTGTTTATAATGTTATTAATAATTTTTCTAACAATACTATATTCTAAACAATAATTTCAGACCAGTTTGACAGTTATGTTTAAGTCCCATGTAATAAGGAGCGAGCCTATTGCCATTAACCGAACACAAATCCAGACTCCGAGGCTGCTACTGAGAAATTCCTGATGGAAAACCCAATAACACTTTGGCCGACTTGGAAATCGAGCCCAAGATCTCGTGCTGAACAGTCGCGCTTTGCGACCACTGGACAAACTAGGCAGTCGATAAGTTTGTCCAACTTCGATGGATAGATATACTCGTATCATAATTATGCTCATTTTTTGACTATTATGTTGCTAAAGCATTACATTGCGCCAACAAAATTTCAACCTTATGTACTTTTAAATAAAGTTGTTATCCAAAGTTTCATAGTCGGTAGCCTTACAAATACCAGACACTTGCATAATTTTCTGTATTATTACAGTGCATGGGCGACTACGAGTGTGATATTTGTAAACAGAGGATGGATAGCGAAGACAAACTAGTTAGCCATATGAGATACCATTTAATGTAAGTACATCGCTGTATTTTAACCGACTTCAAAAAAAAAGGACGCTCTATGTTCGACGGCATGGTTTTTTTATACATTTGTCTATGAAAATCATGTTTACAAAAAAAAAGAGGACACGGATAGCGCAGTGGTTGAGGGACTGGCTGCTGCGCTGCTTATCGTGGGTTCGATTCCCGCACCAAACAAAAATTTGTATGGCCTTCAAATATTGTTTCGGATCTGTTCTTTGGATGTTTGTGTATGTGTAGGTATATGTTTGTAAACGCACTTAGGTACGATACAGGAGAAAAAAAAAGTTGCAGGGAAAGTTACAAAAAAAATAACATAACATAAACATCACGCCTGAAATCCCCAAAGGGTTAGGCAGAGGTGTATCCATTGGTACACCCACATTTCGCCAGTTATGTTTTTTTTTTTTAGTCCCATGTAACAGGGGGCGAGCCTATTGCCATCAACCGGGCACAAATCCAGACTCCGAAAAAAAAAAAAAAACTCACAATTAGGTATAAAAGAATCAAAACAATTTGTTAACGGTTTAAAACAATCCGTAAAGTAAAAAGTACGCATGCGTACAATACGGCCGACGTATCTTGGCGGCCCTGAAGTTAGCCGATTGCTGCGCAGTAGACAATTTCGTTTCTATAAGATCCATTGCGCAGCCAAACAGCTAACTTCAGACCGCCAAGATACGTCGGCCGTACTATAATTCATCACATTGTTACCGCAATAAACGGTGCAAAAGAGCCGCTTTTTAAACAAGTGTGTTGAAAAATAATTAAAGTGTATATTTTTCTTACAGCCGCTACAAATGTGCAGAGTGTGGTTTGACAAGAAACTGTCGCATGACGATACAAGATCATTACAACGCGTACCATAACATGGGACACTTTCATACTTGTCCGTATTGCAGCAAGACTTTCAAGTGAGTTTGTGCCTTATTTTGATTTGTATAAGGTCTAAAATGGCTTGAGTTGTACCTGCCCATATAATTCATATTGAGTGAGCTGCCACATTTGAGTAATACTTCAAATGAGTTAGTACCTTATTCTTATTTGTGTAAGGTATATTATGACTTTGACTTGTACCTATAATAAATTAATAATCTTTTTAGGTGATTACAAAAAATCTTTAACTGATAGGAAGCCAAAATTCATGGGATGTGGTTTATTTGACTCCCACAAGTATGGTGTATTTGGCTAGTTTGTTAATTTAACTAAATAAATATGAGTATCTCCAGACGCCAGACGTCCCTGCGCAAGCACGTGCACTACGCGCACACGCACCGGGGCCGCGTGCAGTGCGCGTACTGCCACAAGACCTACGCGGACAAGAGCGTGCTGCGCTCGCACATGATTAAGTAAGTAACCAACAGTGGAACACAGTAAAAATTTAGTTATACTACTGTTCAAGTAAAAATAACCTTTAACCAAGAGCACCTAAAGGTTATTTTTGCTTGGATTTATTTACTTTTTTTAATTTATTTATTTTTTGTTTTGCTTGGACATCACTGACAACATACAACTAATAATAAATTAATAGTAAGTCTGAAATCGACAACCCACCTTAGGTAAGCGTGGTAATCAATCCTGGCTTCTTTGTATGAGAAGAGGCATTTGTCCTGAAGTGGGATAATAAGAGGCTGCTATTTATTTTTCAGTAAACATTCCAAAGAAGTGTCAGCGGTTCCTATAACCAAGAAGTACGTGTGTCAGGAGTGCGGCATGGCGTTCAAGGCACCTTCTCAGCTGAGGAACCACAGCAACAAGCACTCCGACATCCGGGACTACTACTGCGTCGAGTGTGATAAGTAAAATATCATTATTATTTTTGAAACTAAGTTTCTTATCGTCACGTAAGGAAAAAGTGTTATGTGCCTCAGGCGACTTTCCCCTCTCTCTGTCTCTTTCTATTATATAGGGTGAGGGTATGTGCGTGCGAGAGAGACATTCGAGTAGCAAGCATTGTGCGCGGCCAGCTGTATTGCCTATGTAAATTTTATCTAAAGTTTTATTTCATTATTTTGTTTTAATTCAAACATGATTTATATTGTTATATCGCAAATATTGCAATTAAGCAAGAATATGGTCATTTTATAACTTAGTTAAAAACACATTACATAAAAAAAAAAAAAATTGTCTCACATTAGGTATTCCTTCTGTATGTGGGTGCGTTTACAAATATTTTTTCACATACACAAACGGCCAGATCCTAAACATCTACCTGTAGGCCATACAAATATTCGTTACATTTATTTGATACATTTGGTTTCAGGAGTTTCAAATCAGATGCCACATTGAAAAACCATTTGAAGACCGCATCGATACACGTCAGTTATTTAGAATTACCGTAAGTGTTGATTTAATTGCCATAACGAAAAAAAAAAAAAAATTTAACATTTAATCATTCATAATTGACAAAAAGAATTCTTAAACCATTCTTTTCAACCGACTTCAAAAAGTAGGAGGTTCTCAATTCGACGCGTATGTTTTTTTTTTTTTTTTTTTTTTTTGTATATTTGTTCAACGATTACTCCGCCAATTATGAATCGATTTGGATGATTCTTTTTTTGTTTTTCTTCACATATAATTATGTTAGATGTAAAAGAATATTGTAACCAGAACTATGCAAAAACTAAATTTAAAAGAGTGTCCATGGAGTTTCTTGCTTGTTCTACTCCCTATGGAGTAGAACGAACAACTGCCTTCAATTTTGCTGAGAGTGAGAAAACCCGGGGCCAACCATCACCTCTTAGATAATATTATTTTAATGTTACTTTGCCTTTCGCACTGTTGGATTATCAACGCTCGGCTCAGCGCCGAGAGTTAAAAATGCAACAACAGAAATTACTAAGTAATATTAAAATACTATTACTTTAAGAGATGGCGGTAGGCGCTGAACTCATATAATTAATATATTTCTGGAATCGCCAATGTGCCTTGAGCAGGTGTGGTTTTCAATGACTTTCCTGTATGGGAAGGGGCTTTGCCCTGCATTTGTACAATAATAGGCTGGTATTATTATTAAATAGTATCTACTATTTACGGAAAGGAGTCCTTCTATATTTTGCAGATGTAAAAGATTAAAATTCTTTAAAATTCAATAAAATATTCCCCATACTTATTATTCCAGGTTGCCGTGCCTTCATTGCGACAAGCGCTTTGCGATACGTCGTGATCTGGAGAGGCACACCAACAGAGTGCATCTGAACATCAAACCGTTCACTTGTGATAGATGTGATAAGGTAGGTTTTTTATTGGCGTGTAATCCTATATGATTTTGTATATTGTTAAACAATTATGCAAAAAGAGTACTGAGATATTCCTCACGCTCTAGAATGGTGCCGGTGACATTATTTTGTCAAATTTTTCACTCTTGAACGTTACGGTGATTTACAATCATGATTGAATATTTTAACTCTAATATCATAGTCGTAAAATACGAAGAGTAATAAGTAAGTAAATAACGAATAAATTAAACATTGTCACCGACTTAGTTATTGCGATTCTGATATCCATTGATGAATTGCTGACATGTGTCACCCGCACCATCATAGAACGTATGGAATATAAGTATGAAGTTTCTCGCAAGTCTAGTGGTCGTAAAGCGCGAATGCTGAGCATGAGGTCTTGGGTTCGATTCCCAGGTCGGGCAAAGTGTTATTGGGTTTTTCCATCAGGAATTTCTCAGTAGCAGCCTCGGAGTCTGTATTTGTGCCCGGTTGATGGCAATAGGCTCGCCCCCTATTACATGGGATAAAACATAACTGGCGAAATGTGGGTGCACCTCTGCCTAACCCTTCGGGGATTAGAGGCGTGATGTTATATATATTTATTTAAAAAGAGTGAGTATGAAGTTTCTTGCCTTTCTTTCTCCATTTAACAGTAATTACCAAAGCGCTCATCATTTAAAAAGAAAAACAAAAATACAGTTTTTAAAACTGGCAATATTTGTGTCATCATCGTTCCTTTGAATTAACAATTATTAAAAAAAAAATAGATAGAAAAAAATCTAGAGTGGGTCGATTTAGGAGTCTATCTTTCCATTCATAAATTCAAATAGGATGATAATATATTCAATGTTCTGTTTCAGAATTACGTAAACGCCTGGTCTTTGAAAGAACATCAGCGGTTGGTCCATGAAGGGTATAAGCGACCGCTACAGTATCCTTGTCCGATGTGTGATAAGGTTTTTGATGTAAGTAAGTCCAACGAGACAATATTTATTTTAATCTTATTCTCCCCTGTTCTCCTACTCCGTCAGTTTCATTCTGGGTTCGATTTCCAAGTCGAGCAAAATGATTTTGAGCTTTTCCATTACGTATTTCTTAGTTACAAGCCGGAGTTTGATGTTCATTAACCGACTTCTAATAAATGTCATTCGATGGCACACAAGCCGTCGGTTTTGCTAATGTTGAATAGTCACTGCCGCTTTAAACATCTGCAATACCAGAGGCTTCGCAGATGAGTTACCATCTCAGAGATAAAACTGAAATGTCTCATGTAATTGATTGATAGTCTCTTGTAATTACATCGGCTCCTATCTCCCATACCCTTGAACGTCAGACATAAATATGGTGGTATCATATCGAGGAGTGAAAGGAAAAGAAGATCAACAGTATCTGCCCAATTTTGTACAGAAGGTACACTTAGTGGCATAAAATATACTAGATTACACTGAATAATATTGCACTCTTAAATTATTTATATACTTGCCCGGGGAAGAAAATAAAATAACTTTTAATCATTATAAAAAGCACGCCATTTTGGTCATTTGACAGACGAGTACCCCAAAATTGACATGTGTCAAGTGTCAATAAAAGCAAAACAAAATGACATTTACGAAATGTCAACCCGCGTGACAACCAATAAAAACGCAATCATACACGCAAAGTTGCCACATGTTTTAATTGTATTACAGGTTATTAGGTTATATTTGAATAATTTATTAAATAGTTAAAAATGATTTATGAATAAAAGTAAAATTATTTTCGAATTCCTTTATTTTTTCTCTACGATTTGGTGCACGTGTACCTCGAGGTACAAATTTGGGCAGAGTTGTATGGGATTTTGTTGACCTCTACTAAGCGACAATTCGGACACATAATAAGGTTGAATATGTAACACGACCAAATTGTCGCTTAATACATTTTTCCTTTCACCTCTCGATAATCGCGAAAAAGCTTTACATTCGTTTCTTTTACAGTCATTTTAAGATCTTTTTTTTTCCTTGTTATAGCGAAACCAGATTCTAAAAGGCCATCTTCGCACCCACACTGGGGAGCGTCCGTATCAGTGCAGCAAGTGTCCGGCCACTTTCAGCCAGTCCAATATTCTCCGCACTCACGACAGACTCATACACCTCAAATTGACTAGAGACGGACGGCCTAAGGTCAAATAGACCTTTTATTTATCAGAGACAGGAGGCCTAAGGTCAAATAGACCTTTTATTTATCAGAGACAGGAGGCCTAAGGTCAAATAGACCTTAAACTGATCAGAGACGGGAGGCCTAAAGTTAAATAGACCTTTTATTGACCAGAGATGGGCGGCTTAAAGTCAAATAGACCTTATAGTGACCAGAAATAGGCGGTCTAAGGTCAAATTTATCTTACACTGACCAGAGGTGGGCGGCATTAAGTCGTTGTTATTTTTTAATAACTTTTGTCAATCATATTTTCTTTTTTGATTGAAGTCAAAGTCAAATAATTTATTTCAATTAGGCCATTATAAGGCACTATTGAACGTCATATACAAAAAGAAAAAAGGATTTGAATTCAATTGCCCCCTCCAAAAGGTAGTTTTGTATGAAGAAGGATGGGCAAGAAACTCCATACGTACTCTTTTAAAATCAGTGTTTACAATATTTGCATACAGAATCATACACGACATGACACGTGAAAGCAATGTATGTAGAGATAAACTACACTGACTTGACGCCTTTCTACGATTCAAAAGTGAACTGAAAGTGTTTGTAAAAGTATTGAAAAGATTCACAACACATGTGTGCGTACTGAGACTGCTCCCGAAACAAAAACAAATCAGCGATTTGTTGCTAGACTAGCGACGTCATTAATCACTCATTATTACTATTATGGCGCTGCCGCTGCACTGACATACTCTATGATAATTACAGGTGTGTGTCTTGCGGGGTCTGCTATTTATGGTTAGTTGACAAACAAATCTGCCTGCTACTGAAGACGATTACTCACAACTACAAACAAATTCTTTCATGCGGATGTGACTACACACATTTATATAGTAATATGGAGGGGCGCATCATGTTATAGTAGTTTATCTCTACGTTATTAAAAACTGCTAAATCAATTCAATTGATTTGTGTCACAGTGGTTGGAGTGACCGGGATGACGATATACGAAAAAAATTGATTTTTAGTTAATGATCCATTAATACGCCTTAAATTTTAATGGTCGATTTCCCGCAGAGATTAATAAATGTTTTTTTTTTTATTTCATGTCTCGTTACTACTGTCGGGATTCGAATATTTGAATTTGAATCGAATTAATGAATATTTTAAGGATGAACTGTTTTTTTATTATTTGCAAATTATATGCATTATTTATATATGTACATTTTTATTCTGTGATTCGATAGTTTTAACTAAAATTTTTGTGTGTAAGTAAATATCTGAGTTTTAAAAACATTCATTACAAATCAAGAGTTGTCTAGCACAAATTATGTCCTATATTAACTGTGTAACATTCTTGCGCAATACTGTTGCAGCAACATGTCGTGTTGCGGGATACGTCATTGATACACAAAAGCAGAGCAACATTGCTCGCAGAAACATTTGAGCTATCTCAGCCAAAACGAATCAACCCACAAAAAATCTTTTTCTCTTAGACTTATGGATGTACCTTATGGATGTAACTGTTGTTACTAAATAGTAATGTATATTTAGAATATTGAATTAGTTTCATGTAAATAATTAATTTATTGAATGATTAACAATAGGCTCGCCCCCTGTTAAATGCGACTTAAACATAACTGGCGAAATGTGGGTGTACTAATGGGTACACCTCTGCCTAACCCTTCGGTGATCACAGGCGTGATGTTATGTTATGTTGTGAGCGATTGTGGGTTAGTTCGTTTTGGTATGACTAAGCTCATTAGATTCCCTTGTTCACAAACTAGATTTAATTTAGAGAATCAGCATCTTTTACTGATATACAGCTAAAAAAAAAGGACGGTGACACTTACAAACTAAGTTTGAGATGTCAAATTAGTTTCTCCTTCAACTTCACCATATTTTTAATCTATACGTTTTAAGATGTCACCTATGAATGTGTCAGATTAACTAAATTTGACAGGTCTAATTTATTTCTGCCACTTTCATGTCTTATTGGACAGAAAAAGATAGAAATACTTTATTTTAGTTTAGTTTGTGAACAAGGGAATGCGGCACCATAGTTGCGCTATTGTTTCCAGTACAATATGGTTCATTAGATAGAGAAGTAAAGAAGGTATTATTCTATAGTCAATGGTCTATTAGAAAAATGGATCTGAAGGGTCCGGTTGTGAAACATTGTAATAAATAGTTTGTAAATGCTTTTTGTGTTTTATTTCGACAAAATTGTAAAAAAAAATATCCTGGTTTGCTTATTTTAGGGGTTCTGCAAAGAGGATGGGCCGCATAAGGGCTAGGTGTTAGAGCAGTTTTCATTTTAAACTTAGCAGCAAAAGGTACAAAGTCGGACTGAATACTTTTTTATGCATTATAGGTGCAACATAAATAATTTCGCACTGTAGTAATAATCTTGTACTCAATTGTGCTTTATCTATTAATGAAAACTGCTTGAATGTAACGCTGATGTGTCTAGATACTTATCGATGAGGTACGGCTATGGCAACGCATTCAATGTGCTTTTTATGCACTTATAGGTAAGTCACACAAGCGATCGTCGCGATCTCGACGGTATTTAGTGACTGGATAGTTTACCTATACCCTGCTGTAGGTATTGCCTATTAGTAGGTACCGTAAAACGGGGTGTATAGAAAGGCAGGTAAATCGAAACGAAACTTTAAAAGAGATTTTAATGTTAAAATAATATAGTTTGTTGGCAAAAAAGACTCCTTTTTTTTCTAAATTATAATTTACAAACTAGTCTCATTGTTGGCGACCAACTTTATTAGTTTGACTTTAAAATCCCTTTTAAAGTTCCGTCTCGATTCACCCCTGCCTCTCTATTCACCCCGTTTTACTGTAGTTTAGTAATAGTAGGTATATCATATTGCTCGGCAGGTAGCCTGTTGAAACTTAGGTACGCAGAATACGTGTTATTTTGGCCTTCATTTTACCGTACTTTTTATGTAGGTTCATTGTGATGTAGCAATCACATGTGGATGAAAATAAAGTAATACATAGATCCTTCCGCCATCGGACATCTATATTGCAAATTACCAATCCGAACTAAAGCGTTTCCAAACGTATTCTATAATGCGCACAGCAGCAAAGGAGTGGAACTAAACCTTTTTTTTTTGATGTGGTAAAAATCATCAAATGAGTCCGTTCGCCCTGGGTGGGGCGGAAGGGACTGTCAGACTTTCTGACTAAAAAACCACCCTGTTCCTTCTGTTGCCTTTTACGTTCCGGGGCCACGGTATCCTGTTAAGACGCCCCGCAACCCCGGCTGTGGAACTATACCTGCGTCGGTTTTTCCGAACGCATTCAACCCACTCTTAAAACTTAGAGTGAACAGACAAAGCTCACTCAATCGTAGACTTTGTCTCTGTCCTGTCACCCCTAACCTAGAGTTAAGAGCAAAACCATCTTAGAAAAAAAAGCCCTTAATATTATATCGAGATGCAGAGATAAATCATCTATAAAACACGTGTTATATTAACACAAGTTAATGGTATGGTAAATATGGTGTGTTTTGTTATGTAAGTGGATGTATAAAACACCCAATTCATACATACCAAAAAGGGCCTAAGGTGCCTATGGGTACGTAAAAAGTCTCAGGCTACAGTAGAGCAGGGTCCCTTCGCCCTAAATAGCAGTAGGAACTAGGGGGCGGAAGTCCTGACTGCCAGCGGCGCGACTAACTACTTCCTATCGCGCGACAGGCGTTATGTTGCTACGTAGATATGTATTATGATATGCTGGTACACACGAGACGAGTTGTGGAGATGTCTTAGGATAACTTAGCACATGTAGGTATTTCATATAAGTACCAACTTCAAAATTAAGATATATTGTAGAAGATGCAAGATGAATGAATTTGATTCGATTGATCTATGAGGCCCAAGATAAAGGCGGTGATCAATCAAATCAATTTATTTGTGCACATAAGTACGACATAGGTCTTACAATATAATTAAAATGAGTTCATGCTGTGATCAGCCCCATGGGCATCTAAGTTTGTCATGGGGAGATGATGTAAAGACGGATAAAATAAAAATAAAGATGGAGGAGATACACCTAGATGATAAAAAGAAGGAAAGATAGATACATTCAATTATATTTAATGTTTATTTGTGATTAGAAATAAAAACCTAACTAGGTACTTACAGCAGCCTGCATCCAAAGCTTTATTTCCATATCAATGATGTGTATCAAGCTGTTTTATTTATTTTACAAAGCAATGTTAATCTATTAAAAACCGTAAAATGCAGTAGGTAATTGCAACAAAATGACGTAATAACTGTCATTATTCCGCCGTTATTTTTCAAATGTTATCCTGAGTGGAGTTAAATTAATGATTAGAAAAATTTAAAAATACCTAGGTACAAGGGTACAAGATCGTCTATTTGTATGAATGGTTAACGAACTTAGCCTAAAAATAGGCGATGAGAAACACAAACTTAGACATATTGCTATTTAGCATCTACCATTTTAGGTTATAGCTAATAAAAACGCTAATTGGAACCTAGATATTTTTGTTTGTTCGTAATATTTGGGTCCATTAATATGGCCGTGAAAATTCCAGATTGGAGTGCAAATGTGGTGCTGTTCTTCAAACAATGGGGCATCTGTTACCATGTCCTGATGTTTGCACACTTCAGGAATTGATGAACGCTACTGATGACACGATGTCAAGATCGTAGCATGACCTCAATATTGATAATCCCAATAGAATATCGAATAATAAAAATAACATATTAATTATAATTAAATTACTTACTTATTCCTTTTTGCTAAAAAAACAATCAAATTTTAAGATGCAATATTATTTTTAATTTTATTTAACTATGAAATGTAAGGGAAGCGCGCCTTTGGGGACACGCCTAACAAATTTAAAAAGTTCGTTAATTTTAGAATGTTGTTTGACATTATGAGTACAATCATGGAATGTTGAACTATCGATCTACCTACCTTTACATGTATTGCTAATGACACTTCAAGAAGCCGTTAAAAAAAATTTTCTTTACAAATCACGCGAGTGAAATCGAATAAAACAGTGTTAAGTTTTGACCTAAAAATAGATTAAATGGTTCTCCAAAACTAATATATTTTCTAAAATCTCCGGACATATCTCAACACATTCGCTCGTGTAGCCCGGAGCCGGATGTCGTCACATCCGCGGCTCCCCCCCGGATGTCGCGATGCTCCCGTGGGAGTCGTGGCGACACCAGCGCCATCTATAGCCGCTCGTAACAACTAGTTACCTTTGCTGAACTCGGCAAGGTGGGCAGGGCTTGGCTGTGACAAGACATAAAAAAAAAAAAACAAAAAAATATTGTAGCTATATTTTTGTTTTGTTAGCCTATTCTGTCCCACTGCTGGGCAAAGCCCTCCCACTACTCCATTGTTGCTATTTTTTTTTGTAGCGTTGAATGGAGAAATAATATGCGGTAAGGAAGTCTAGGCACGCCAGGTCCTTTATAGAAAGCATTTTAAAAGTCTCAAATGAGACATCTAAGATAATATGACCTAGAATTGATGTAATTAAATTAGATACTTAGGTCCTCTAGAAATAGAACAGGACTTACCTACCCGGTAATTTTGAGGTGGAAGTTAATAACATTTATAAGCAAACACGCAAAAAATTACAATGTAAAATTTTAAAATCATTTTAAAAATATTGACGGTGTTATTCTCTGATTAATCAAAAAATGATCGGACCTCAATGAGCTCCACGAGTCCCGGAGAAACGACAGAGGAGTAAGAAAAAAAAAACATAGTTTCCAATTCCCTCCAAGCTTGCAGGAGACAGAACAGAACTAGGCCAATAAGCACAGAGGGATGATGTTTACAACTCGGAGAAGCCAAGATTGTAAAGCACCACAGATTACAATTAACATTAATTAAGGGGTCCTTAATATCGTCTATTCAGAGGTGGTAACACAGTTTTCCTTTTATAATAATCTTAGCATAAAATCACGCCTATAATCTCCGATGGGTTAGGCAGAGGTGTACACCCATTTCTCCAGTTATGTTTAAGTCCCATGTATTATAGCGGGCGAGCCTATTGCCATCAACCGGGCACAAATTCAGACTCCGAGGCTGCCACTGAAAAATTCCTGATTCTTCTTCTTATCGTGTGGGCAGTAAGGTCTTACGACCCCACACGCCCTAGTGTCAGAGTTTATAAACCGCTTCGAGGGCCTCTGACATGGTTTGAATGGGACAGTAAGTCCAGGTTTCCTCACGATGTTTTCCTTCACCGATGCCAGTGATGTCCAAGATAAACTTTAATAATTCCTGATTGAAAAGCTCAATAACACTTTGCCCCACCTAGGAATAGAATCTAATACCTCATGCTTAGCAGTCACGTTTTGCGATCACTAGACCAACGAGGCAGTTCTTTACATTAATTAATGGGCCCTTACAGAGACGGTAAAACACTTTTCCTTTTATAATAAACTTTTACTATCATAAGCCTCCCATGGCCGGGATGCAATGGAAACTGGGTCACAGGATCGATACAGGTCGAACTTGAAACTTTGGGGGCCGACGTGTCACAATTCGGGGGCTAGATGGGGGCCTATCATAGTCATTAATAATTTGGTTTAACCTTGGTATTTGAGGACGTTGTTTAAAAATAAGAAGTAAATTATGTCAATCTTATCTTTTTTTACGATTTATAAAATCATTCCTTTTTTTTACAATAAACAATAATAAACCTAAAAACCTTAAAATAACTGTTTATAACATTTTAATAAAATATGTACAAAATAAAAAAAAAACAGGAAAAATATTTTTTTATCTTAAATAGTAGGTGTTAAAAGTAAGATATGTTATTGAAATATTTTAATAATTAAATTACTCGTCTTGGGTTCGATTCTCAGGTCGGGTAAAGTGTTTCTGAATTTGTCAGTAGCAGCTTTAGAGTCTGGATTTGTGCCTGGTTAATGGCAATAGGCCCGCACCCTATTACATGGACGAAATGTGGGTTTACCATTTATTATACCTCTGCCTAACCCCTCGGGGAAAACAGGCGTGATGTTATGTGTTATGTTACATTACTATCCAGCAACACTCGGATGTAAACAAGATTTGATATTTTTCCGCAAACTAACTCCGGACAGCTCCGACGTCCGGTCGTACCGGACACATATTGAGACCCGCCTCAATCAAATGTAACGGTTCGCCAGATAAGAAAATGACAAACCCTACCTATTTCACTATTTTTATGACACAAAATGGTTGAATTCTGGGTGCGACGATAGTAATATTAAGGATTGAGTTTTATATAGGTACAGGATGTATCAAGACCAGTAGGCTTACTCTTGAACAAAATCGATAATGAGATTGGAATGGACATTACATGTACATCCGATCCAGTTTCAATTCCAATAAATATAAGAAGACTTTTATTTATAGAATTAACGAGTTATTTAATATTTTAAAATTTGGTAATTTACGTTTTCATTTGTATGGCAACCTCATGTCAATGCACATGCAGTCGATTCCAATCTCATTCCCGATTTTGTTCCAGAGTAAGCCTACAGGGATGTGCTGGATCGTTAAAATATATCCGCGAATACCGTCCGTCTCGCCCGCCTCTCATACATGAGGTTGTGGCTATGAATCCGGGCAAGTACCATTTTTCAATTCTTATAATATGTATGTACTTTCTGAGTTTACTTTATGAGATCTGCCTCGTTGGTCTAGTGGTCGCAAGCGCGACTGCTGTGCATGAGGTCTTGGGTTCGATTCCCAGGTCGGGCAAAGTGTTATTGGGTTTTTCCATCAAGAATTTCTCAGTAGCAGCCTCGGAGTTTGGATTTGTGCCCGGTTGATGGCAATAGGCTCGCCCCCTATTACATGGGACTAAAAACATAACTGGCGAAATGTGGGTGTACTAATTAGTACACCTCTGCCTAACCCTTCGGGGATTACAGGCGTGATGTTATGTTATGTTTTCTGAGTTTATCTTACACATCACTGGCATCAGTGAAGTAAAACATCGTGAGGAAACATGGACTTACTGTTTCACTCAAACCATGTCAGAAGCCCTTGAGGCGGTTCAGAAACTCTGACACTAGGGTGTGTGGGGTCGTAAGACCTTACTGCCCACACGATAAAGAGAGATCCGCGGTCACGAATACGGATTTTTGAAAATGTGAGGACCATGGAGCCTTTTGTTTATTAATTTATTTGTGTTTTGACTTACAGTTGGACTTTTAATTCTATTCAGTAACTTGACAGTTCCTTTTGGCTTTGCCGTAGACGGGTAAAAATGACAGGTGCGTTGTCTTACGCGGTCGGCTATTAATGATTACTTAATTGACAAACAAATATCGACGCCTGCTACTGAAGACGATTACTTACAACTTCATAGGTACAAACTCTTTAACTACACGCATTGAAATGGTAATATGGAGTGGATTGCCAAGTTATAGTAGTTTATCTTTACCAATGGTTACACTTCTGTCTAACCTTTCGGGGATTACAAGCATGATGTTATGTTATTTAATACAAAAAAGTCTAACACAATATATTCAACTTCTTTTGGTTAAATTCAGACGCTCAATCATACAACTCACGGCAAATGATTCCCATTCTTTACAGATAAGATCTCTGAAACCGTTTATATCCGTAATAAATAATTAAAGCAATGGATGCTACCACTCAAAGGGTACACAACAAAGACATCTAGCAAATTGCAGTCATTGGAAACATTTAAGGAATTTAACAAACTCAATGCCAAAGGGAATACAACTTTACAATCACTGTTATAAAGTTCAAATTGTATTTTCTTTCCGTCGCTGAAAACGAAAGTGTCGTTAAACTTTTAATCTTTCATACGGTCACGGGAATTTTAGCTTTGCTTTTAGTGTTATAGAGTTCAAAATCAAATGTTTGAAGGGAGAATATAGAATGTTTTATCTACTGCTGTGTTGTGTGTTCATATTACTATTAGTTTACGATAACGTTCCTATAAGAAGATGATGAAGATATTTCACTTGAAAACTTTCATATTTTTAGGAATTTCGTTCAAAAGAGTTACCGCGGCCCTGGAACGAAAAGGGCACTAGAAGGAACACGGATGGGTTTTGGTCACTAAAAGCTTGACGCTCCCGCTCCGCCCAGAGCGAAAAGAGTCATTTGATGATTTTATCCCTAAAACCACTCCTAACTTTTCATAATTTTCTCACAATCGAATTTTCAATCACGGTGGTCAATTTCAATGGAGACTAGGCAGGCTGTACAGTCAGCAACAGAAGTCCATTAACACGTTCAAATTTACAAAACACCTGAACGCATTACTGAAATCGATAAAAAAAACATCGTGAGGAAACCTGAACTTGTAATTATTATCAATGTATTTTTTCTTTTTTTATGTGGTAAAAATCATCAAAATGACTCCTTCCGCCCTGGGTGGGGCGGAAGAGAATGTCAGACTTTTACTGACTAAAAAACCACCCTGTTCCTACTGTTGCCCTTTACGTTCCGTGGCCACGGTATCCTGTTAAGACGTCCCGCAACTGACTGTACATATGAAATAGAAAACGTACGTTGCGAACCTACAATCTCGAAAATGATAAGCGAGCATCTTAACATCTGGACACATCAACTCAAAACCTACTAAATTATTTCTAATATCTCAAAGCCACCCATAGTAGGGGTGAAAGGACGACACCTGTACTACGCATGCGCGATCCAGGAGGCTGTATCCCAACGCTCCTTTGTCCACAAGGGTGGTATCCACACCACAGTGCAACGGTCTCCGTGGAAATTCTCTCACAGAAGACTCGAAGTTAAAAACTGTAAGTTTTTTTCACAAACTTATAATAATTTCCGTAAATTTTTTACAGAAACGAATTTTGTTTTTGTATATAATTGTTTTGTGTGATTATTTTGTTGGTTATAACGTTTGTTTTCAGTAAAAACATGGTCTGTTTTGGTTTTTCGTGTAATGAACTGTTGCATCGATTTGTTTGTTTTCAGTTTGTTGAACTTTGATGTGATGTTTTTTTTTCTTTTAGGTTTTTGATGGAAATATTTTGTACAGCTTAGGTAGGTATATTAGTATTTAACTTCTATGTACTATCTAACTATCTAGGTATCTAACTTATTTTGGTTTTGTTGATGGAATGTTTTTATATAAAACCAGCATTCCCCGCGACTTCGTTCGCGTGATTTTCCTTACGGATCCCTAAGATTTTGGAAAATTTAATATAGCCTCTGTTACTCAGGTTTTTTTTTAAATCGGTACTGTAGTTTTTGAGTTTATTCATTACAAACATACACACAATAATGCAATTCTTTCTTCCTCTTTCTAATAATATTGTACATGTAGATTAAGATATTTTTGGAAGAATTTTCTACTTGGGAAATTCTTTGGTTTTTTGGTTTTTAGTTTTGATGATGTTTTAAAGGAACTCGTGAAAGGGAAAGGTTTCCATCGGAATTTCTATGACACGTGGGCAGTTGCGTTGCATGAGAAAGTATTTTTGATGAGGAAAAAGTTTTTTTATTGATACACTAGCTTTTGCCTGCGACTTTGTCTGCGTAAATCTCGGTTATCGCGCGCGCACACGAAATCGCGGAATACAAAGTACCCTATGTCCTTTCTTGGGTTTCAAACTTACTCCGTACCAAATTTTATCAAAATCTGTTCAATGGTTTAGTCTCGAAAGCGTAACAGATAGACGGAGCTTAACTTTCGCATTTGTGACTAAACCACGGAGCCGATTTTAATGAAATTTGGTACAGGGTAAGTTTGTTCTCCAAGAAAAGTCATACGCTTTTTCATCTGACGAAGTCGTGGGCAGAAGCTAGTTTAAATTAAATGATTGGAGTTTTTTATCGAACAATAATTGGCAGGGAGGGTAGGTAACACTATTATTGATCAAAAGTATTTATTACAAATGATATTTGTAACAAATACTTTTATTTTTATCTCTCTCTACCCTATATATTTTGTTTGTATGTATTTATTTTTATATTGTAATATTGAAAACGTTTTGTCTCTGCATCACCCTAAGGTAGACTGGTAGAAAATGCCCAAGGCATTAAGTCCGCCTTTGTACAGTGTATTTTTTGCATGTGCATAAAGTTTAACTGCCTCGTTGGTCCAGTGGTCGCAAAGCGCGACTGCTGTGCGTGAGGTCTTGGGTTCGATTCCCAGGTCGGGCAAAGTGTTATTGGGTTTTTCCATCAGGGATTTCTCAGTAGCAGCCTTGGAGTCTGGATTTGTGCCCGGTTGATGGCAATAGGCTCGCCCCCTATTACATGGGACTAAAAACATAACTGGCGAAAGGTGGGTGTACTAATGGGTACACCTCTGCCTAACCCTTCGGGGATTATAGGCGTGATGTTATGTTATGTTAAAGTTTAAATAAATAAATAAATATTTTTACATCAACGTCTTTTTCGTCAAGCAGCCACTTAGATACTTAACCCTGCCTACTTGACACTCGGCTGTCGTGATGGCTCAGTGGTTTTATAACATTTTGTGGGGGGAGAGAAAGGAGGGGGAGGATGACTTCTTAAAGCACATCAACATCACGCTTGTAATCCCCGTAGGGTGAGGCAGAGGTGTGCTTATTAGAACACCCACATTTTGCCTGGTCTCATGTAATCGGGGGCGAGCCTATTGCCATCAACTGGGCATAGATCCAGATTCAGAGGCTGCTACAGAGAAATTCCTAATAACACTTTCCCCGTCCTAGAAATCGAAACCAAGACCTCATGCTCATAAGTCGCGCTTTGCGGCCACTAGACCAACGAGGGAGGTAGTAAGTCTATCAAATCCAACATACATTTTTTTTAGGATGGTTATTGCTAGATAGTAATGTATGACATCTGACATATTCATTTACTTTAACGTAGGTAAATAATTATATTATTAAATCTGCAGCTTTTTCTTAGAACGAAGCTCAATAATGAAACGCTGAAAAACTTACTGATGAGAGAATCGAAGACTCGAACTTCAGACCTCACGCACGACAGCCCCCACCAACAACCACTGTACCATACAAACCAAACCAACTACATTCTATCCCACTTTACACGACCCAAAAAAAAGTTAATAAAGGAAGAAATAAATAGGCCGTATACCATACAAAGTGTGAACGAGCATCGAGCCCACCCCAGCGGCACCAATCTGTCGACTCCCGCGCATCAATCCCCCCTTCCGGTGGGGACGTATAGGTGCTCATAAATTCTTTCTAAAGCTGACAGCTTCATGATTCGCATGTATACCCATCATGTAGTAGCTGCCATGATAGTTGTGGACCTCACAATCGGCTCAGCATGTGTTGAAGCATCACGTATAGCCGCCATTTTAGATTTTCGGGTCCTGTATAGTTAGATTTGTGATGTGTGTGTGCTGTGCTGTGTTGTGATGCTTGTGTGTTTGTGTAAGTATTACTTTTTTTGCGTTTGGTTTTTTGTGCTTTTGCGCGTGTATAGTTTATCTACCGGGATGATAGCTAGGTCTGTTGCGCGTGCGCTTTTTGTCTACAGCAAGCAAACGAAGCTGTGATTCTGATATTTTCAGATCGATTTCAAATAAGTAATTGAAAAGCCTGAAGTTTATTAAAAAAAGGTTGGATTTTTAAGGATTTCTTAGCGTACAAGTGTTGAGGAAAATGCAGTAGCAACTCATTCTGCTTACCCAGAAAAATTACTGAAAATTTCGAGGAGAATTGATAAAATCTTAATGGCTGGCAATAAACGACTAACAGTAAAAGCACTTAAGACGTAAAATTGTTTCAGACCTTTCAAGATCGATTATTTTAATAGGTACCTACCTATGAGTCATCTTGCTAAATGGAATGTAGCAGAGAGTAATACCTTTTTACATAGGTACCTTCTTATATCTCGATTGCCTCGTTGGTCCAGTGATAAAGCGCGACTGCTGAGGATGAGGTTAGGCAGTGTTATTAGGCTTTTCCATCTGGAATTTCTCAATAACATCCCCGGAGTTTGGACTTGTGTGCGGTTGATGGCAATAGGCTCGCCCCCTATTACATGAAATTTAAACATATCTAATTGCCGAAGTGTGGGTGTACCAATGGGTACACTTCTGCCTAAACCTTCTTGTTGCTCTTTCTACAACGTAGGTAAGTCTCTATAGAGAAGAACGATCAATAAACTCCACGGACACTCTTTTCAATTAGGAAGGTAATTAGGAAACTTTTTAAACCAAAACAAAACCACAGTACGTTCTCACTAATTGCAAAATGTATTGTCGCACCATGAGAAATTCTCCATCTGTCTCTCTGCAGCTTAAAGGTTTTACATGTATAAAGGATGCTGTAGATACATATAATATATACAGGATGGCTCGTAAAACCACAACCATTACACGCAAATGCTCAATTAAATATTTTGATTTATTTTATAAGGGAGGAGAGTGTTTAATTTCAAAGTCTCTGTGCCAATTGAGCTAACACATAACATCACGCCTGTAATCCCCGAAGGGTTAGGTTAGTACACCCACATTTTGTCAGTTATGTTTAAGTCCCATGTAATAAGGCAGCAAGCCTAATGCCATCAACCGGGCACAAATCCAAACTACGAGGCTGCAACTGAGGAATTCGTGATGGAAAAATTTAATAACAGTTTGCTGGACCTGGGAATTGAAACCAAAACGTCCTGGTCAGCAGTCCCGCTTTGCGACTACTAGCCCAACGAGGCAGCCATGCTTAATTCTGTCAAAAAAATACTTGGTGAACTGAAAAGGATTAGTAGTACCAGTAAGTAGTAGTATCTTTCTACCAAGGAGCAAAGACCTGTTCTCATACAGAGAAGGCACGAGCATTGATCACCACGCTTGCTCAAGGCGGATTGGCTATTTCAGACTTATGATTCTAAGTCCATGTTTCCTTCACCGATGTCAGTGATGTCTAAGATAAATTTGGAAATTACATATCAATTGAAAACGACACATGGGTTTTTTCGTATGAAAACTAATTGTGTATGATGCCACGCATAACACAGGCAATTTACTTGTACATATGGATGCATACAACAGTCCAGAAGTCGAGTATTTAAAGTTTAGTTAGATCATTGAACGCTTACAACTCACTTTCTAAAGTTTATCTAGTTTATAGATATCACTAACATCATTCCGTGCCTTGGAAAGCACGTTAAGCTATTGGTCTAGGCTGTCATGCGTCGTTATGGGTCGTCAGAAGCTCGAAAATCTGACAACCAGTCTTTCCAAGGGGTATCGTATTACCCAGTTACTGGGTTGTAGAGGTCAGATAGGCAGTCGCTACGTGTAATCTATCTGTCCCAATAAAAAAAAAAAACGCTCCATGTAAAATACTGGTATCCAGCTGCATCCGGTTAGACTGGAAGCCGACCTCAACATAGTTGGGAAAAAGCTATGCAGATGATGATTGAAAACGTATACGGAACAAAACTTGGAAATTTTATCATCAATATTTTCGTAACCAGAAGGTTTCCAAGTAGAACGGTAGTAGTATGTATATTCAAACAAATACAATGATCTTTAACACAAATTTTCCTTCGTATTAGCATTTACAAGACAGCTAGATCCTATTGTCAAAACAGTCAGACTAACTCACGACTCCCGGCAAATTTCCTAGATGCAAAATGCAGCTACAAAAGCATTTACATACACACACAAAAGACTCCGTTTAACGGTCAAGTGTATATCTGTTGTTGAGTTTATTCAATAAAGGATCGTTACAAATAGCCGTGCTGTTATCCTATCAGTATACTAGGGCAGGTCACTGGGGTACCAGCAGGCAGAGAGGTCCATAAGTATCTAGGGGGCTTAATAAAGTGTTGTTGTGTAGCTTTGTTCAAGATAAAGTTGAGTAAGATTTGAAAAGTAAGTAAAATCGATAGTGTTTCTATATTTTAAGGTCATTTCAATGTGTTGGTATTTTCAAATTATGTTCAAATCCAATAAACGATCTGTTTGCGGATGAATGGACGAAGATTTTGATGGTATTTCTGGAGTACTGTGAGAGGAATTTATAAAATTGAGGAATATCTAAATGGATCTTTGTGTTTTCTTTTTTCTCTCTTATATTTTTAAATATTATGTCTTCATTCATTGTAATTGGTCTTAACTGTTGTAAGTAAAGTAAAGTAAATACATAAATAAATAAAGAGAAAAATATTTTTAAGATTCTAGAGAATATTGATTTTAAAAGAGTACGTTTAGAGTTTCTTGCCCATTCTTCTCTAGCCAAAACTACATTTGACTTTGACTTTTAGAGTAAAATTTTGATGAAGTAATTTTATCGTGTGTATCACATAGTAATGTGTAGATCTTTAAACGTTACGACTTGCGCATCGTATCGTCTTTTTTGTTTCGATGCGTTTTGTTCATAGAATGACTAGTTAACACAACGTTTTATGATAATCGATTTTATTTGTGTTCGTAATTAGATTACGTACGTTGTTAATATTCTATTTCTTAACGTGATCATGTTTGGTTTAAATCGTACATATTTCTCCCATGTCAATGGTATACTTACATACGAGTATAACCCATGCTATTACATTCTCTCGACCAAATTTCGGACAGCGGTCAATCTCAATGGAAATTAGCCAAGTACACGCAGGAGATATTATAGGTAGTACACATCTGTGCTCAAACATAAGCACACTCACTCTTCCCTCGCTTTCATAGTCCGATGGCAATCAGATATGATCAGGGAGAAATCAGATGCATCAACAGCTTTACTTGAGGGTGTCACTGTCACATCACCAACTTCCAAACTACGTGCTCTTACAGAGAAATTTCTAGTGCAAAAAGAAATCTAATAACACTTCGACCGACCTAGGAAGTGAGCCCAAAGCCCCACGCTCAGTAGTCACGCTTTCAACCACGAAACCAACAGAGCAGTCACACAAATTACGCACACTATTTAAGCTCCATATCACAGATAGGCGTCACCAACAGTAAACAAACCCGGTCCCCATCCAATTTTCGGCAGCAAATAAAACGAACATATGATGTGAATGTCTGTTCATATTTCACGTTGATACCTCGTAAACATGAGCCTGGCTTAGGAAGGGTGTGGTGAAGGAGCCAGGTAGTCACATGAGTAGTTTATGGAGGAATTTATGAACATTGCGCATTTCTAAATTTTCTATAGACTTATATATCTTGATTTAAGCATTGTTCTGTGCTTAGTATGGACTATGGAAGCTAGTCAAAATTATTGGAATTTGTTAGGATGTCTATTAACGTAATTTCAAAGTTAGAGTCAAAGATTTTTATCTGTCAAAAATAAGTAAAAAGTATGTATCACTAGGTTTTGCCGTCAGCAGTGTGAATAAATAAAAAAAAATATAATAAATATTTAAATAATTAAAGAAACAGAATGAAATTGATTAAAACAGTTAATATTAGACGGAATTTGTATTTTTTTTTGAAAATGCAATGATGTAGGTAGTAGTTTTAGATGTAGAAAGTACGATATGTGAGTGTGATGTAGTAAGTGTGTGTGTTGTAGATGTTGAACTATAATTCAGTCAAACAAGCCATTTGGTATATAGGCAGCTAACTGGCAATTACTTTAAAACAATGTATCGAGTGAGTCAAAGTGAACACAAAATAACAATGAATGCCAATTTAGCAGAAAGATATTGTTGTTATCTGTAAACCAAATAGCTTGTTTGACCGTTATATATTGATGAAGATTATATTTAACTGCCTCGTTGGTCTAGAGGTCGCAAAGCGCGACTGCTGAGGTCTTGGTTTCCTTTTCAAGTCGGGCAAAGTGTTATGGGTTTTTCCATCAGGAATTTCTCAGTGGCAGCCTCGGAGTCTGGATTTGTGCCCAGTTGATGGCAATAGACTCGCCCCCTATTACATGGGACTTAAACATAACTGGCGAAATGTAGGTGTACTAATGGATACACCTCTACGTAACCCTTTGGAGATTACAGGCGTGACGTTATGTGTGATTATAATTTAAAGCTACTGTTTCAAGTATGTCCTTATTTTTTGTTAAAGGTACAAAATTAGCGGCATTCCGAATCTAGTCTACGTACTTTAACGAAAATGTTAATACAGTTTCCCTAAAACACAAAAATAGTGTGGGAAAGAGACAAAAGAAAAGGGCAACACATTCGATTAGAAAGAGACAGGAGATAATAAACAGAGATGGAAACGAAAAACGACGCACGTACAGATGACATCGAACTAAGTGCACAAGGATCAAGCAACAAAACCGGGTAAGTAGAGATCCTACATTCATAACATTATCTTGTTCGACTTATCATCTCGTCTCTTATTATTCCTCTCTTCATATTATCTCCTTGGTCTAGTGGTCGCAAGCGCGACTGTTGTGCATGAGGTCTTGGGTTCGATTCCCAGGTCGGGCAAAGTGTTATTGGGTTTTTCCATCAGGAATTTCTCAGTAGCAGCCTCGGAGTCTGGATTTGTGCCCGGTTGATGGCAATAGGCTCGCCCCCTATTACATGGGACTAAACACATAACTGGCGAAATGTGGGTTGTACTAATGGGTGCACCTCCGCAAGCGTGATGTTATGTTATGTATCTTTTTCGACTTCGTCTTCATAAATTGTATGAATCCCTTATGTTTTTGATAATGTAATAGCCACTACTCGCTATATTACATTATCAGCTAGCTATCCAGCTATGTAGGTACTCAGGAATAACTTAACTTCCTAATAACAAAAGAATTTCCTGAATCCAATCAGTTGTTTCGGAGATCATCGCGTTGAAACTAAGTGGCAAAAAGTAAAACAGCAATTAGAAGTTTTCTCTGGTTTATGATTAAGACTATGCAATAAAGAATAATGTGCTATGAGATTTTTTAGATAATTGCATTAAAGAAAAGTGGAATTGATTTTATAAGTCTTTGCAAAAATAAATCGAAATAACTTCGTGACTTTTATTTTACATAATGTTCAAATAAACATGTACCATGTGTGTGTATGTTTATGAGTATGTATATATAATATTACTAGCTTTTACCCGCGGCTTCGCCCGCGTTTGTTTAGAATTTGACAATCAATTCGGGCTGTACTCGGCTTGCTGTTCGGCCAGATCCAGAATTATTAAATACCTACGGACCAACAGACTGTGACTCATAAAAAAAGTCATTTCTGCAAGAGATGTCCTTCTCGCCTGCGACTGTTCTGGAGTTTCTGTCGCTGTAATGGCTGAGCTTGTTCTCTGAGACGAAGTTGTGTTTGAATAGGCGTCTCAGTTGTTCTTACAGCTCTCTGGCTTTCGGCTTGTTCTTCCAAAAGCAATTGCGTTTAGAAGGGCGTCTCAGTCACTCTTAGAGAAGCTTGGCGGGCGGACGGCTTGGCTCTCCAGTTTTTCCTGGCTTTAAGAAAATGTCTCATCAGCTCTCAGATTTGCTAGCCGCCCCGGTTGTGCTTGCCTTCTTAATGGGGTATGAACGGAAGATTTCGAGGATTGAGCAGTAATTTTTGGTCGGGCTTGCAATGAGCTTTTGCCTGAGTTGGACCTGCGAGATATTTTAAAATTGAAAAAAGTAACTTACCTACCCTCAATAAAACACACCGAAAATACATCTAACGAAAAATAAACAGTACTGAGGGACAAACAACTTTGCCGTTGGAAAACTGTTGTCTACATACATCGACATAGGTCACGGTTAGTTTAGGAACTAACCTCTTCCTTCAGTCAATCATCGACTACACGCATTAAACAAAGCAATTTTACTGTTACGACAGGTCTGCTGTGATCCTATGAGGAGTTCCGTTCCATAACTCCGAAGTTCATCATCAGATCATGACAGTATGTACTAATTCGGAAAAATAAACAAAAAAAGAATCATCCAAATCAATTCACAATTGGCGGGGTAATCGCAGAGTATGCTTCACTGACGGAGCGTGTTGGATAAGTTCACCTTTATTCTTCCATGCATCTTCTATGAATGCGTTTACACCTGTCAGTGTCAGTGACGACACAGTGATGACACTGTCAGTTACGCAGTTTTTCGGTATCCCTGACAACGTATATAAAGTGGGTCACAGACAAACGCCAAATGTTGTGGCGGCCGCGTCAGTTGCAAATTTTAACAACAGGCCGCGTGTACTGCTTTGTAAAATGACGCCAAATAAGGAAATTGTAATAGAAATTTTTGAATTTAAATAATAATTTAAATTTAACCCACACTTGTTTATTCCTAAGAGTAATATGCGATGCTAGTGATATTATAAGTAGAGATAAACTACTATAACTTGACGCTCCCCTCCATATTACCATTTCAATGTGTGTCGTCACATTCGTATGAAAGACTTTGTATGTAGTTGTTAGTAATCGTCTTCAGTAGCAGGCTAGGATATTTGTTTGTCAACTAATCATAAATAGCCGACCGCGCAAGACGCACCTGTCATTTTCATAGAGAATGTCAGTGCAGCGCCATACTAATAATAATGAGTATTTTTTGACGCCGCTAGTCAGACAACAAATCGCTGATTTGTTTTTGTTTCGAGAGCCGTCTCAATACGCACACATGCGTTGTGAGTATTTTTAAAACTATTACAAACACTTTCAAACTTTTTGAATTGTGGAAGGGCGCGTCATGTTACTGTAGCTGATCTCTACCTCACACCTCAAGTGTTTTTAAATAAACGGTATTCCTACCTTTTTTCTTATCTTCTGAGAGGACTAATGAGTCATGAGAGTAATAAGACAACGTTACGGTTAGCCATATTGACTGACGTCCGATTATAGCACAAACACCACGCTAATGACACTTCAGGCCGCCACTGTGACCGCGGTGGTGTGTTTTTGCAGCGGTTGGAGCCGCGGCCTGCGGTTTGCCGCAACCGCAAGTCCGTCCGTCTGGAAGCAACTTTATACAAAATGTCAGGATACTCTTCAGCGGTTTTGGGCATGAAAAATTATTAAGCAAACAAATTTCGTACTCCTAGGTTGTTTACTTGAAACTGGCCTATCAACAATCTAGACTCAAAATGTATTGAATGCTTAAACTTAAAATTTGATCATGATTCGATAGACACGTGGCGCCATCTACTGTCATAAGGACGTTATTGCGATTTCCCTCGGGAACAGTACTTTTTTTCGGGATTAAAAGTACCCTATGTTTGTCCCTGTACACCTGGCAATGTATATGCAAAATGGCAGGATGATCGGTTCAGTGGCTTAGGCGTAAAATGGTAGCAAACAAACAAACAAACTTACTTTCGCATTTATAATATTAGTTAGGATAATATGGTATATATGAGTTTATGTACTTGTGTACGTTTAAACTTATAGATATTTGTTTTTAATGATTTTAAAATTTCATATTTGATTATTTCCTCATGTACAATTTTTTGCACCTGCTTTGTTATCTCTCCTCCACCTTTGGTTGACTGGTAGATAATTCTTATGGCATTAAGTCCGCCTTTGTACTTGTTTGTTGCATAAAGTTTAAATAAATAAATAAATGTATGTACCTATAAAATCTATTTCCTTTACAGCGAAGTGAAAACTAAATCTGACTTACCCGAAAGAGGTTCATGGGGCAGCAAGCTAGACTTCATCCTCTCCGTCATTGGCTTAGCCATCGGTCTTGGCAACGTCTGGCGGTTCCCTTACCTCTGCTACAAAAATGGCGGCGGTGCTTTCCTCATTCCTTACTTCCTCACCTTGTTCCTCGCTGGAATTCCTATGTTCTTCATGGAGCTGGCTATGGGTCAGATGCTTACCATCGGCGGCTTGGGCGTGTTTAAGATTGCACCGATTTTCAAAGGTATAAAATTTTTGTATTTTTTGTTTGGAATTTGTGTTACACTTATAGATTATCTATCACCAGATGTCAGTATAACTGATTTTTATATAGTTTGATAACTTTTTAACTTTAAATTGTTTTTCCTAGTTGTTTGCTTTCATTTTTGGAGATTATTTGTTAGCGACTTCGTCCGCGTGAACTTTCTTACAGAATATTTTGTTTTGATAAACGAAAACATAGGTGGTAACTTATGGTTCCTATTAACGATTGAATTTTGGGCTAGAAGTTCTGGTTCCAAAAAAAGAATCTTATCGCTACTTTATTTAGTAAGTAGGTAAATGAAGATATTAAATATTAAAATCTCCCATAACTACTAAGGACAGTATTAATTAAATAAAATGTTTTGACAAACAGAACTTGACAGCATAGTTAACACAAAATAAAATGTCTAAAATATTTCTTACAACGAAATTATATTAATAAATACCTCCGTTTTATTACAACCAAAGCTTTCTTAACATAGCTAGGGCAACAACAGAAAAAAAAAGAATTTCACTTTGTTTTTAAGACATTTTCATTTTGTTGGCTTCCACAGTCTTTTGTCTTGAGAATTTCTTTTGTTGAATTAATTGTTTACTGCTTTCATTTATTATGTGTTTATTTTGAAATTTTCCTAATCAAAGTTCAACGCGGTTCTGATTACAATAGCATCAATTAATTAATTAAAAACTTGTTTCGGAATAAGTCAAAAGAGTTTGTATTTAATGAAATCGAAGCCAATTTAGTTCTACTTTCTTTTGATGTTGTTTTTAAATTTGGAACACCAAAGAGATTTGAAATGTTACTCGCATTAAATCTCTATGGTAGGTGTTCCAAATTCGTATTATGAACAAGTCTTTGAATTGATTTCATTCTATAAATTATACGTGTAATTTTTAAACCACGCAAAGCGCGACTGCTGAGCACGTCTTGGGTTCGATTCTCAGGTCGGGCGAAGTATTTTTGGGTTTTTACATCAGGCATTTCTCAGTTGCCGCTTCGAAGTCTGGATTTGTGCCCGATTGAGAATGTATGTGTGTTTCATAAGTATGTCTTTCATCCAGGTATTGGCTACGCGGCTGCTGTGATGTCATGCTGGATGAACGTGTACTACATTGTCATCCTCGCGTGGGCTATCTTCTACTTCTTCATGTCTATGAGATCAGGTACATACATCATCATCTTAATCATCACCCTTCTAATAACGCCACTTAGCAACAAAAGCAACAAAAAGATTTATGAATGAGGCTTAGTAATAATAGGAGCTTATTATTGTCCCGTTGTGAGCAAAGGCCTCTTCTCATACAGAGAAGGCATGAGCATTGATCACCACGCTTGCTCAAGGTGGATTGATGATTTCAGAGTTATATTCAAAGTTAAGTGTTATTGGGTTTTTCCATCAGGAATTTCTCAGTAGCAGCCTCGGACTCTGGATTTGTGCCCGGTTGATGGCAATAGGTTCGCCTCCTATTACATGGGACTTAAAAATAAGTGGCAAAATGTGGGTGTACTAATGGGTACACCTCTGCCTAACACTTCGGGGATTACAGGCGTAAAGTTATGTTATGTTGAATTGGAAAAGTCACAATGGTACTTGCCCGGTATCGAATTATACGCATGAGAGTCGGGTGTCTTAACTACTGAGCCGTAACGACATTTAAGTTCTTCGAAATTTTAACTTCGTTTTTATCAATCAGACGTGCCATGGCGGAACTGCGATAACTACTGGAACACAGCCACCTGCGTGAACCCCTACGACCGAAAGAACCTGACCTGCTGGTCTACTATGGACATGACCACCTTCTGCACGCTCAACGGGAAGAACATCAGCAAGGCTGTTCTATCTGACCCAGTGAAGGAGTTCTGGGAGTAAGTTTAAGAATTATTCTCCATTTATTTTAGCAGTGCCAAATGGCTATCCCATTGGTCTCGTGGTTAAAAGCGCGACTGCTGAACGTAGGGTTCTGGTTTCTATTCCCAGGTCAGACATGAAGTATTATAGAGATTTTCCTTTAGAATTTTTTTAGTAGCTTGAAAGTTGGTGGTGTTTTGGAAAGCACGTAAAGTCATTGATCCTGTTCTTGATCTCTCCCCGGTCTTGTCGGATTACCGTTATAATGATAGTTATCTAATATCTAATGTAATAGTTAACTATCATCATATTAATGAATATCTAATGTTATAATCAGTGGAGAAACAGTCATTATAAGCCACATGCCTAAACAATTTAAGCAAAAATTTACTGATGGTGAAGTAAGAAATTTCTTAAAGTTGCCATTCAGGCATAGACACAAACATAGATACAAATATATAGTCTATGACGCCATTAAGAGCGTGCTGGAAATATTCATATACGTAAAAATAAAAACTTCAAACTTTCAAAGTTTAAAATTTTCTCATAGTTCAACAAAAATATTTTTAAAGTTAACACAATGTTAAAAACCTAAAAAAAGATTTGTACGAACGACTATTATCTCGATAATTTACTAAAATCACTGTATAACTTTACTAATTAAGTAGTCATTCGTCATTTAATGGTAATACTATACAAATAAGACTTACTTATTCAATTTATGAAGTTCATTTTTAATTAACGTACGATCGAATAGAATTTGATTGTGATATTCTATATTATGGCTGATATATCCAAAAGAGTGTTCCTATACGGGGAATACGTATACTGCAATATTATTGCAACATTTTCGTTTATGGCTATATCTAAAATGCTGCACATTGCCAGGCAAATATGGCCTGTGAGTGCCAAAAAAGATGTCCAAATAATGTGTGCGGTGTTGCAGCAATACTTGCCGGAGTCGTTGGTGACATAGTAGAAATATTGGCAATTATTTCAGCAATATTTAAGCATGGCCATATTTAAAATATTGCATCTACACGTTGTCGAAAAAATAGTTATGGCGTTATTACGTCTGTGAAAGTATCGCCAATTTAGAAAAGATTAAATATAAATATCTACAGTCTGTTTATTTTTTTATAAAAACTTTACACCGCTCTAGAAATTTCTCCTGCAGATAAACACATATACACAAACTATCAGACTCGGAACTACTACCTGTAGGTCATATAAGTATTTGTTCCGTCTGGGAATCGAACCCACGACATGTAGCGCTGCAGCCAGTCGCTCAGGCATTACGCCAAGTTTGGCGTTGAATGACTTAATTTCAAATTCTATGTTTCTAAGTTTTACTTGTTCTTTCTTTATCGTGTGGCCAGTAAGATCTTACGACTCCACACACCCTAGTGTCAGAGTTTCTAAATCGACTCAAGGGCCTCTGACTTTGTTTTTAATAATTATTACTAATGAAATATATTGACAATAAAACATGATGACTAATAACATTACTCTTTCTCCAGACGCCGTGCCCTCCAAATCTCGAGCGGTATTGAGCATATCGGTAACATCCGCTGGGAGCTGGCTGGAACCCTGCTCCTGGTGTGGGTTCTCTGCTACTTCTGCATCTGGAAAGGCGTGAGGTGGACCGGCAAGGTCGTCTACTTCACAGCTCTGTTCCCGTACTTCTTGCTGACCGTGCTGCTGATCAGAGGTTAGCTGTTCAAAACTGTTCTGCTTTTATAGTTCAATATTATCTGGATTTGGGTAGTAGACTTCACTAAACAATTCAAATACTTTTTTTGGGCTGTCAAAACGCGGTTCCCCTATAGTTTTTGTATGGAAATACCAAAACTGCGACGCCACTTACTTGCCAACTCAATTGACTAACTGTTTATTGGTTTTAAAGCAACGAAAATCTCATTCAGCAATTGAAAGAATTAGTTAAAGAATAAAATAATTTGTTTTTTTAAAGTTTTGTCTTTGGTTAATGCTGTCTACTACCTAATTCTACTGGGAATTTTGCAGTTTGTCAATTTTTATTAAATTATCCGTGTTTTATTAACACTTCTGAAGTACATTTTTGTGGTATGCTATTTTAAAATAACCTTTAAGAGTACTCAAGGAAAATCATTTATCAATTAACAGTCACTAATGTCAAAAAACATTTAATCGTTTTTTATAATATCAGTTGGCGAAATATAAACTTAATCATCATTGTTCTAGGAATCACTTTACCTGGTGCCATGCAAGGCATCAAGTTCTACGTGATGCCCAACATGTCCAAACTGATGGAGTCTGAAGTCTGGATCGACGCTGTCACCCAGATCTTCTTCTCCTACGGTCTGGGTCTGGGTACTCTCGTAGCTCTGGGCAGTTATAACAAGTTTACGAACAACGTGTACAAGTAAGTTTATGTGGATGACTTACTGTCATACAATATTGCTTCTTTCAACAAATATCATAATTTCTACATACAAAAATCAGTTTATTAAAAAATAAAAGAAAGAAAACGATGACTCACGTCATGGCTGAGATTGATTTCTATGTTGGGCAAAAATATTATTGCTCTAGGAATGAAAAAATGATCACTGGTAAACGTTCTTAAAGTAAACATTATCCAATTTTTTCTTAAAAGGCCTGTTTCTGGCAATAAATGTTGGGCAGGTTGGGTATATTGCCAATGGCTTAATATTTTAAAGACTCGTTTGCCAGGCAGGGTTATCTTTTAACTCCAATTTAGTTGCTGACACGAGCCTATATGTATGGCATTTAGTGTTTAACCTTAGTTTAGATTTAAGCACAAGTAAGCTTTAGTCTATCACTAAAATACCTGTAGTGTTTAAAGAACATTCAGGTTAGTTTCTGTTATTTTCTTAAAATATTTTTTCAGGGATGCCTTGATTGTATGTACTGTGAACTCAAGTACATCGATGTTTGCTGGGTTTGTGATCTTCTCCGTGGTTGGGTTCATGGCGCATGAGCAACAAAGACCGGTTGCTGAAGTGGCTGCATCAGGTAAGACCCTTATTCTTCGTGTTTATCGATAAGCATCTTAGATAAATTTAGTTGGTTTCTCAGCTTTATGAGCGTACAAATTACAACAAATATCTGGAATTTTTCACCAAGTACTCTCAAAATAAATATATACTCTATTAGTAGGTAACTAAAAATATTTTTGTGTAACGCTGGTCTACTATTCACATGACCTAAGAATAAACATTGCAATGCTGCTAGCCTTGTAACCTCCAACCTTTTTAATGAAAGTTTTATATTATGTACATTTAATTATGGGTTTAAGTGGTGTAATAAACTAATCGATAACTTAAAGCACAATATAAATAGAATTCCTGTACATTCAATATTAATCATTTGTACATTCAATATTATGAATGCACCAAAGAATTCAGTTCAAAAACTATAACCACTTCTTATTTTCAGGTCCCGGCTTAGCCTTTTTAGCCTATCCATCAGCAGTGCTCCAGTTACCAGGAGCTCCCCTCTGGTCCTGTCTCTTCTTCTTCATGTTACTGCTCATCGGTTTGGACAGCCAGTTCTGCACCATGGAAGGTTTCATCACCGCTGTCATTGATGAGTGGCCCAAACTCCTCAGGCGAAGGAAGGAAATCTTCATCGCTATTACCTGTGTCATCTCGTATTTGGTTGGATTGTCTTGTATTTCTGAGGTTAGTGTATTTTTTTTATGGGCTTTTGATTATGCAATTCTGATACAGAATTATTGGTGGTTTAAACTAAATATCTCCTTGTAAGGGTTGATAATTTTATTGTAGTTTTCATTATTATCTACTCTGTGAAAACAAATTGATTTATAACAATAAAAATATATTAGTCATCATCATCGGCCTAGCCTTTTTCTAATCATGTTGGGGTCGGCTTGCAGTCTAACTGGATGCAGCTGAATATCAGTATTTTACATGCAGCGAATGCCTATCTAACCTACACAACCGAGTAACTGGGTAATACGATATCCCTTAGTAAGTCTGACTGTCAGATTTTCGGGCTTCTGACGATCCGTAACGACTCAAAGATTTACGTATGACAGCCTGGACCAAAAGTTTAGCGTGCTTTCCAAGGCACGGAACGAAAAACATATTAGTATGAGAGAAAATATCGTGAGGAAATCTAAATTTATAATAATAACATAAGTTTGTCGTCGCCAATATGCCTCGAGCAAGCTTGGTGATCAGTATTCGTGCGTTCAAAGTCAAAGTCAAAGTCAAATCATTTATTTCAATTAGGCCACTATAAGGCACTTTTGAACGTCATTACATGAAAAAAAAAATATAATTGAATCTAGTTGCCCCAAGAAACTCCATACGTACTCTTTTAAAATCAATGTTTTACAATGTTATTATTTGTTCTCTGTATGAGAAGAGGCTTTTGCCCTGCAGTGGGACAATAAAAAGCCGGTATTTATTAATAAATAAAAAGTAACTTTATTAATAAATCCACAGGAAAGTTACACCAGTTGGCTTTAGTTTCGTATATATTTCGAACCTACTTGCTTCCTAAGTAGGTTCTATAGGTAGGTAGGATGGGCCTTAAAACATAAAATATTAATAATATGCATCACAATACATCTATTATTTTATTGCGTTCCTATATGTACATAATGTTCAAAACGTGACGGCACGTAAGTGTCTGTCAGGCTAATTGAATGCAACTACAAAACATCTTTTTCCTTACGATTTTTTATCAGTTAGTGAGTTGGATTTTCGATTAGAAGTGTTTTATTTTTATTTATTACTTATCTTAAGATTTTTTTATAGCAGTAAGTATTGACTTTCTTGTTCTTCTTCTTTATTGTATGGGCTGTAAGGTCTTACGACCCCACATCCCCTAGTGTCAGAGTTTCCAAACCGCCTCAAGGGCCTCTGACATGGTTTGAGTGGAACAGTCATAGGCTGGTAAAAGTCCAGGTTTCTTCATGATGTTTTCCTTTACCGATGCCAGTGACGTCCAAGATAAACACCAACTCTTCTTGTTCATTCTTTTCCATACAAAACTACCTTCTGGACAAGGCAACTAGATTAAATTAAATTGCTTTTTAATGGTTTCATTAAAATAAATGGGTTGATATAGAAAAAAGAACCAACATAACTGGCGAAATGTGAGTGTACTAATAGGTACACCTCTGCCTAACCCTTCAGGGATTACTGGGTTGATGTTATGTTATATTTATATACTTAAATTCTTCTATCAAATATCTATATGACGTAGATAGTCTATAGCAACAAATAATTAGGTAATCACTTATTTATTTACCGGTAAATAAATAATTAAGAACGTATTTACACATACCTAATTTATATATTGGCATAGTTTATTTCATGGTCAACGTCAAGGTTCTATAGTGTCTACAAACTCAAAGTTAATCTCTTAATATGACATTGAAAGGGAATATAACACTAATTTCTATTCATCATACGTCTACGAGAACACCGTCTGAATATAGAGTAGCCTTTTGCGGAGTGCGGAAAGGTGTTATAAAAATACTGTGAAGTTATTCGAAGATTGAGTTGATATTCAATCAGGATTTCTATAACTTCTCTGCTATATGAAAAAAATGCTCTAATTTTCCATATTTCGGAACTACCTCAACTTAAAAAATACATTAAAAATATACATTACTAGTTCTGTCTTTGACTTCGCCCGCGAATCACGAAATATTAAAATAATAGGCGACTAAAATGGTTGAAAATAAAACTCTGTTGTTTATTGCTGTGTTTTTTAAGGTTTATTGTTGGTCCGTGTGAGAGACCAGTGTTCCATCCAACATATCTTGAAACATTTGGATATCGTATAGCAACTGTAGCTTTCTACCAGTGAAATACTTATTTTCGTGATCGGATCAGGATTTTCAGAGATGAATTAGCTCAGATTACAGACAAAAAAAAAGAAATTTCCTTTTTCTTAGTAGGGCAGAAAGTGTATCATTATTTATGCGTAATTGCGAATTATTTATTTCGAAAGTAAACGTATTAACAATCTTCTGTGCATGAGAAAAATACCTAGTTGTCTATGGCTGGGGAATTATAAAAGTCAGGACACCTATCTATACAAATAAATAAATAATTATGAAGTGTTTGTTTGTCAAAGTAACAGATTTAAAGTTGTCTGGCTGTCTGTCTGTTCTGGATGATCTCCGTAACGGCTCGACTAATTTTGACGGGACTTTTACTGTTAGGTAGCTGATGTTATATGGAGTTGTAGGACACTATTTTTTTACATTGGGCTTCCACGCAAAAATGTACCCCATAATAACCGACATTTATGCTATTCTAATCTAAAATTCTTCAATCCGACCATTTCATCTTCCAGGGTGGTATGTACGTCTTCCAAATCCTCGACTCGTACGCTGTCTCCGGCTTCTGCTTGCTGTTCCTCATCTTCTTCGAGTGCGTCTCCATATCCTGGGCTTTCGGCGTCAACCGGTTCTACGACGGCATCAAGGAGATGATTGGCTACTACCCCACCATCTGGTGGAAGTTCTGCTGGGTTGGGTTCACGCCTGCTATTTGCATTGTGAGTATTGGATTCATGGGCATTATTCTCTGTATTTTGATTGTTCTTAGATATTTGTTACTAACATAAATAGAGATGGTAGTTTTTACGTTCCATTTTAATTGTTTCTATATTAATTGCCTGCCTCGTTGGTCTAGTGGTCGCAAGCGCGACTGCTGTGCATGAGGTCTTGGGTTCGATTCCCAGGTCGGGCAAAGTGTTATTGGGTTTTTCCATCAGGAATTTCTCTGTAGCAGCCTCGGAGTCTGGATATGTGCCCGGTTGATGGCAATAGGCTCGCCCCCTATTACATGGGACTAAAAACATAACTGGCGAAATGTGGGTGTACTAATGGGTACACCTCTGCCTAACCCTTCGGGGATTACAGGCGATGTTATGTGTTATGTTAATTGTTGAAAGGGTATTTGATACTATTAATACACAATTTCGTTAAAAAAAAATAACATTTCAGTATTAACAGCCATATTATATATATTTTTTTTGTTTTTAATCAAAATGTACAATAATATTAACCCAAACATAAAACCTAAGATTATTATGAAATTATAAAGTATGTACAATTAAATAAAAGAAAGAAAGGAGAAACCTTTTCGGGCATCAAACATTTTATTAGCATTGCTGTCCATGGGGCAATATTTTCTGAGATAAAATCATTCAAACAAACAAACTCTTCAGTTTAGTATAGATTAGTCTTTATTCTATACTTTTTAACATACCTGGCGAAATGTGGGTCTACTAATAGGTATACCTCTGCCAAACCCTTCAGGGATAACGGGCGTGATGTTATGTTTTTGTCTGTTCAGAGTGTCTTCATCTTCAACTTGGTACAATGGAAGCCGATCAAGTACATGACCTACGAGTACCCGTGGTGGTCGCATGCGTTCGGTTGGTTTACCGCCCTCTCCTCTATGATGTGCATCCCTGGTTATATGGTCTACCTGTGGCGTGTCACTCCTGGCACTTGGCAAGAGGTAAGGCTTATAAAGTATTTGCTTATGCTCGCGACATCGTCCGCGTCTTAGATGAAATATTATCCAACGGGAACTGTATATTTTTCCGAGATAAAAGCAGCCTATGTGCTATTTCAGATTATAATATTATAGATGTGTGCCAAATGTCATCCAGATCCGTCCCGTAGTTTTTGCGTGAAAGAGTAACAAACATCCATACATCCTCACAAACTTGATTAGCTTCTGCCCGCGACTTCGGTCGCGCAAAAATAAAATAAAATATAGCCTATGTTACTCGCAGATAATGTAGCTTTCTAATGGTGAAAGAATTTTTAAAATCGGTCCAGTAGTTTTTGAGTTTATCCATTACAAACAAACGAACGAACTAAAATACAATTTTAATATTGTACATTTATAAATATAATTATTAATTTAGTAGGATTTTATTCTAAGTTAATCTTGAACATCACTAACATCAGTAAAGGAAAATATCGTGAGGAAACTTGGACTTATAATTTATATGTCTGAAATCGCCAATCGGCCTTGAGCAAATCTATGCTCGTGCCTTCTCCGTATGAGAAGAGACCTTTGCCTTACTGTGAGGCTGTTATGCTCGTACTACTCGAATTAATTGTTTTCACCTCGTTTAAAATTTGCACCGTAATTCGGTGTCTAGTTTTTAGGACCTTCATAATTTATGACATTTTAAGTAATCCAAGATGGTCATCAATTTTATAAGCGTTTACTGTCTATGTGTTTATTATTTGTTTTAGACCATAATATTTGATATTTTAATTTAAACTTAAGACAGCAATAGGTGTGGGTGGCATTTCAAAAATTATAAAAATAATATTTTATTTATAGAAATTCCACAAAATCGTTCGCATCCCAGAGGACGTCCCGACCCTAAGGACCAAGATGCAGGCTGAGGAACTGGCCAAGCACAACAAGTCTTAATTCCACTCATTTCCACTTAACAGCAGGATCTCAGACTGAAGGGATTCGGAAAGTAGCACCTTAGTCCTGTTTGGTTAGAGTTGATATTAACTTAACAATAATATCTAATATATCATTGAACTATGAGAATGGTTAAAATATCATATTTAAGACAAGTACAGTGTGAAATAGTCTGTCTATACACATAGGCTATAAAAAATATTTATAAAAATTGTTGTTACGTATGAAAATATAAGTAGATACAAATATTGCTAAAAATCTTAAAATATTGAAACTAACCTTACAGGAATTCTATCGTGAAAATAAAAAAGAAATAAATTCTAAAACAACACGCACAATTTTAAAATACAATCATATTAATGTGCCAAATATAACTGTGCCATATACTATCAAAATATAATTAAAATGATAATATTTACCATATAATAATTATTAATTCAGAAAATTATAATATTGTATAACGTGTAGCCGTATTTAGAAAAATATTTAAACGCATTATGTTTTAGATTTTTAGAATAATTTGATGACTTTCCGTTTGCCGTGTGTCGACACGTTCATGTACGTTTAATTGTACGATTATAATTAATAATTATTAAATTAATTTAGGTTTAATTAACAGTATTATTAAAAGTTAACTATGTATGGTCTTCCATGTAGCTGACGCGTAGATTTTACTGTTATAATTGATATTAAATATATTAAAAGTTTATTTGTTGTTACGGACTAAAATCTGGTGATTATAATTTATATTATTGTCTAAGTAATACAATAAAAAACACAATAAAAAAGTTTGCTATATAAACATAATTAATGTTCACTATTTTGTTTTTGAGATTTTTAACGCAATACAACGAAATAAACCTCATTAAAGCAAACACTAGATTTTGGTCGTAATTACTAAGATTAATTTTATCACTTATTATTATTATACGTAAGTAGAAAAATACATCTTTTATAATACTTATATTTGTTATCCTTAAAGGATTTAAGTGTTAGTTTGACGTTAGATTTTAGATTTTTAAGAGTTTAACAATTAAAAACGCTTCGGGACGCGTCGTTTTTGAATCTAAATGGTGTTTGTCGAAAATTTAAGATTCAGAATGTTAATCAAATGCATTTAATCTTATTTATATTTAATTAAAGGCCTATTTATGAGTTAAGTATAATTATTATGTTGTACAAATGGAGTTTATGGTTGTTTTTGATATTCATATCATTAGATTAATAAAAAAATACAGTGAGTTTATCGATTTGGTTGGTCAGCTTTAAAAAAATATTATATAAAATTCATATTTAATTTAGCTGTATGATTAAATCGTAGTATTAATATTTATCTGTTTCGGAGTCACTGCGACCTAAGGCATTGGATGTTCAAACCTCTGTGTTCTAATTGAGACCAAAGAATCTAAAAAAATAATTATAATCTATTATAGCCAAAGAGTTTCTAATAATTATACTGTAGATTTTATATAAACAATACTATTTATCTTTTTAATTATTTGTACAAGATGAATAAACCTTAAAATAATTAATAAAATAAGAAATTAATTATTGTCTCCATAAAGGAGATCATATCATTGTAATCATTGGATGGTCATAATTAATTGGATAAAGATATTTAATTATTATTTTATTTATTTATCTTGTACCTTCATAAAATATTATTTAAAAACAGATGCACTACTTAGCGTGTTCAAAATGATACAATATATGTCTATTTAAACTGTCAATTTTTAATATAAAAGATATTTAGTGTCAAAAAATGGTAGTTCATTTATAAAATCTTACATATTTATAGAAATAAGACCATATAGTAAGAAAAATATTTAATCCTATAATTTTATTATAACTGTTTACCTTCGTAGTGTTTGAGGAAAATTATTATTAATATATTAGGTGAATTAAATATTATATATAAAATATAAGATACTCGTAGCCGGATTTTGTATAAATGAGTGTGGTGATACATAATTATTTGTAGTTTTTCAAAATAATATTTATTATATTAATATTTTGTTAGATATTGGACACACTAATTATAAAATGAAAAATGTCTACAGAACGAAATCATAACAAAATTATACTTATTATTCCTTTACTGTAACTATACCCATATACCCTATAATTGCGAAAAAAAAAAACCTAAATTAAGTTCAAGTGTCTAATATCTCTCAATATATATTGTGCGTTGCATAAGATAAATGTGCTTCCACCATATAAGAAAAAACATATTAATAGAAAATATAAAGCTAAATTATGTATGTTATTACGATTTGTTAAATTAATTCGGTGTTTATAATGTTTATTACAAGACTTAGAAAGTTTATGTAACTATTCAAAAAATAAGTTATTTTCAAATATAAAAATTATCTGAAAATGTTTCCATTCCTACCAGCGAACAACAATCAAAAATGTTAAAGGTTAATGTAAACCGCCCAATTACTAATTAATTATATTATTTTAATTAATTAATAAAATATTAAATATAGTACTTAGGGCATATAATATTCATACAGAGTAATCTATGAGCCGACATGTCATTCTATACAAAATTATAATCAAAATAGTTATCAATAATTTATAATTATACTTATCATTATTTATTTATAATTATAATAATTTATAGAAATAATTAATCAGTTCACATTTTATATAAATTCGAAGCCCTAATTATTTTTTCTGAAACAGACGTTTGTATAAATTTTTATTTTTGAAAAAATATTTATGACTCTTATGTAACGTAGTTTAAATCGTTGAAGTATTTATTTCATTAAATAGTAGACATAAAATTTAGTTTTATTTATTTTTAATGGTTTTATATTTTGGGAATGAAACATTCAAAAGACATAAAACCATTGAAAATTCATTCCCAAAATTACGAGTTGCTGATTTTGTTCGAAAGAGTTAGCGCTTTGCACATAGAGCAACTATTGCAGCAACTGGCAACTAGCTGGCAATTAGTTTGTACTAACATAACATCATAACATCACGCCTGTAATCCCCGAAGGGTTAGGCAGAGGCGTACCCATTAGTACACCCACATTTTGCCAGTTATGTTTTTAGTCCCATGTAATAGGGGGCGAGCCTATTGCCATCAACCGGGCACAAATCCAGACTCCGAGGCTGCTACTGAGAAATTCCTGATGGAAAAACCCAATAACACTTTGCCCGACCTGGGAATCAAACCCAAGACCTCATGCACAGCAGTCGCGCTTGCGACCACTAGACCAACGAGGCACTCTTTACACATATTTCAATTGGACTGCGCACACATAGCAACTCGGGTTCGGGTTTCGGCGATCGTCAACAGTTTTTAGTTGCTGCCATCGATGACTATGTTAGTTCTTAATTGCCGCAACTAGCAAATGTTAAAAACCTATACCGTTAAAGCTGATCGCTGCGTAGATTGAGCAACTCGGCTATGAAAGTTGCTCACAGATTGCCATAAAGTTGCGGCAATCGTAAACGTTATAGCAACTATCAACTTTTACATGAACTTTTAAAGAGTTGATAGTTGCCTCAACTTAAGTTGCTCCGTGTGCAAAGAACCTTACCGCGGCCCTTAAACACAGGGCATTAGGACGAACACGGATGAGTTGTACCTTATTACCTTCCTTGATAAGCCAGTTTTATGGAACAATAGTTTTTTTTTCAAATCGATCAGTAGTTCCTGAGATTATCGTGTACAAACAAACAAACTTTTCAGATTTATAAAATTAATAAAGTATAGATATAACTTGAAAAGTATGCAAGCGGTTCAGCAGATATTGTAAGTGGTAAGCACCACTTATGGCCGTCTGTGATGCCAGAGTTATTATAGTCCAAGATCCCTGTGTCACCAAAACTACGTTATTTTAGCATGGTGTTAAATCCAACCCGCGTGGTCCATCCGTGTTTCGCTCTCTTAGACGCGAAGCCTGACTGTGATGTGTTCGCGGACGAAGGGAAGACAATCTTGTCACTACGATTGGAGTACCTATTTCTTTGTCAAAGGGTATACTTGTGAGGCGGTCCCATATTAATTTCGGGAAGATTTGATGTAGACTTTCAGTGATAAACAATGGAACTCTTCAAAAACGAACAGCACACGTCTTGTGATTTGATTATTGTACTGAAGATCAAAGATTGCTGATTAGTTATCTATCCTTGGCCATCTAATCATGGACTTATGTCTATGAACTTTATTTCTAAAAAAGAATTACATTCACTTGTATGAGAAAAAACTTTTTACTAATTGGAAAAAAATAATATACCTAGTATTTCTCCATCTATCTTCACAATTTCAAACAAGTTGAAATGACGTAGTTCTGTCAACTCTGGTTCTGAGTCTATTACTATTTGATCAATTCATCTGTTACTTTTTGACATACGCTTGTAAATGACCGACTCCTTATAAGTAATATGATGTAACCGCGTGGGCTCTCGCCTTGGGGTCTAGGCTACAAATTAATAGTTTTATTTATTGCCTAGGTGATAAAACTGGAGAAATAATGTGGGTGGTATTGTTTATGTTACGATTACATATGCTGGCCGCACACGAGCCACACGCGAGAGCCACAAACGCCACCACAAATGTGGCAAGAAGCTAGAAACGGCGCTGTGACGACTACGGATGTCGAACTTGTGCGGGACGTTTTAACAAGATACCGTGGCCCCGGAACGTAAAGGGTAACAGAAGGAGCAGGCTGATTTTGTAGTCAGTAAAAGTCTGACAGTCGCTTCCGCCCCACCCAGGGCGGAAGGAATCATCTGATGATTTTTACCACATAAAAAATGTGATTATATAATAACTTTATTTTTATTGTAATCATTAACTGATGGTTTGATATAAGTTTGACGAGTCTGTGTGTGTTTTTCTATGGCATCGAAGCTTCCGAACGGAAGAACCGAAATCGATTTTGTTTTTGTTTTTGTTTGAAGTGTGAATTAGTTGGGAGTGTTCTTGTTTGATGAAAATCGGTCTGAGATGGCCGCGGTCGAGAGGTTTTTTTATGTTTATTTTGTCTTGACTTAGCTTAGTTAGTTTGATTTTCTTGTTAAGGTTATAAGCGGAATTGTCTAATTGGTGCTTCGCTATCAATGCTTCAGGTATAGGCTTTTAATGTACTTTGATAAATAAATAAAAGACAGCTACAGAAAATATGTCAGTGGCGGCGTTTTATGGTTGTGTTTGGTGGCCCGTGTGCCTACATGCTTGTAATAGATTTATAACGTATGGTAGGCCGATGATAATAATTGAGCTATGATAGTTCTGCGAAAACGAGCCGACTTACAATCTCTCAATAATCCAATGTATTAAATACTAGCTTCAGCCCGCGATATGTTGCGATTAAAACAATGTAATCAAGACTTTTAAAGAGAGCTAAATATGGTTTTAAAATCTGTATTAAACTTCAAATAATTTCTCAGAATCACTAATTAAATATTCTTCTTATGACATATAGGCATAACATGACGCCTGTAATCCCCTAACAGTTAGCCAGAGGTGTGCCTAGTAAACCCACATTTCGCCAGTTATGTTTTTAGTCCCATGTAATAGGGGGCGAGCCTATTGCCATCAACCGGGCACAAATCCAGACTCCGAGGCTGCTACTGAGAAATTCCTGATGGAAAATGCCCAATAACACTTTACCCGACCTGTAAATCGAACCTCATGCGCAGTCGCGCTTTGTCATTGACATGACACGAGAATAAACGGATTTGGCTGTTGCACATTACGCCTACCTACGTTTCAAAACGAGCAACTAGCTTAAACTTTTCGACTAACTAACCGACTCCTTGACAAATCAAAAGTGCCTGTAAATGGTTTAATTGAAATAAATGTTTTTATTTTGATCGTTTAATTCTTAATATACCTACTACTATTTATTTTCCCTGTAAAAATAAATTTGAAAACTTTTTTACAAAAAAGACAACTGTCTTCAAAACTTATAAAAAAAGAAACTTTTTACTTTTTAGTGTAATTTTACTTGTGGTGGTTTATATTATATTTGACATCCTTACATACGGGTCAAACTGAGAACCTCCTTTTTAGTTGGTTAAAAATAAACCTTTTGATAACAAAATATCGCTTATGTATAGGTAAAATCGCTCAATACATATACAGCCTTAATCAATATACATTCAACTCATGTCACCAGCGGCCTTCGAGATGGATATAAAACTTTATTCGGTTTTAAATATTCATTGATTATACAAGTAGGCACCTGTGTTGTCTGGGCTTTTGTTTTCTTGCCCAATAGAGAATACATTATTCTATATGGTGTCTAGGTTCATGAGGAACAGTATAGGTTATGTAACAACACGCCACTACATTCGGGAGCGGAGCAGTAACCAAAGATGGAACTTTGTAAAAACCGCGCGGTTAGCTTTTGCTAGTCGAATAAAATCGAGTGCACGATTGGTGCAGTGGCTAAACGGCTGACTGCTGCGCTGCGTGTCGCGGGTTTGATTCCCGCACGAAATAAGTACTTGTTTGGCCTACAGGTAGTTTAGTACAAGTATATCTATATAAATAAAAATGAATGGCTAAATGTGTTGCTAAGCGCATATCTCGAGAACGGCTGGACCGATTTGGCTGATTCTTTTTTTGTTGTATTCGTAATTTTCTGGACAAGGTTTTTAGGAAAGAATTTGTTTTAAAATTCCACCCGATATATCGGGAATTTCCACCCGTGCGAAGCCGGGGCGGTACGCTAGTTTATGATAAAAGCACCCACGATACACGAGAAATATCTATGTATGTGTAGTATGTGGCAACGTTTTTACAAAAAGATTTAGGGACCATAAATAATTTTAGCATTAAAATAATTTAAGAAAACTGTATCTGTGAATAGATATGGTTATTTAATAACTAAGGCGATTAACACACATCGCGCACCGCCGCGGTAGGCGGTGAAGCGGATCTCATGTCGCATTGATTTCTAAGAAATCCGTTGATACCTAACACACGTACATACTGCCCGACCGCGCGGTCGAGCGGTGCAATTCCGCTTTACCGCCACCGCCTTCCGCGGCGGTACGCGGTACTGTGTGTTAATCGCCTAATACACACTCCACATCGTTTTATTACCGTTATAAATGTCAACAACTAGTAATCGAACTCGCTACCGATATAATAGCCGTGGGTCACTCAAATGGTCTAAACACCTTTGTGTAGGTTTGTGTCAAGTTTCTGAGAAGCACTCCTAAAGTATATACAAATAAAAGTATGGTCAAGTACGATCTGATTCTTACGGTTGGGTTCTAGATATGAATTGGCTTTTTTTTTTTTAGGTGGTAAAAAACATCAAATTAGGTACTCCTTACTCCAGGGACTGTCAGACTTTTACTGACTAAAAAACCACCCTGTTCCTTCTGTTGCCCTTTACGTTCCCGGGCCACGGTATCCTGTTAAGACGTCCCGCAACCCCGGGATATGAATTGACTTAAAGTGTATTCATTGTTAGATATTTTTACTGTAAAATTTATTTAGTTAAAACTGTCATGATGACATGATGATGATGATGCTCGCCATCGTTACATGTCCGACTATGTCCGCGTGGAACTTGTTTATATCGTACTTGCATACAAACTTCCACTCCCCTTTTCACTGCTTTAGGGGGTGATTTCCGGGATAAAAACTATCCTATGTCCTTCCTCGAATTTTAAACTATCTCCATGCCAAATTTCATCAAAATCGATTCAGCGGTTTAAGCGTGAAGAGGTAACAGACAGACAGACGGACACACTTTTGCATTTATAATATTAGTATGGATTTCAAGGGCCATCCAAAAAAATCGTAAACAGCTGTGCATCTCCTTAAAGGCAGATGTCAATTTAAATTTAAGAACATGGCAACTCGAAGCGGTTTTGCAAGATTCCTTTGTCGTACTCAAAAACAATCGACCCCTTATTATTTTTTAGTATCATTGCTTGACCTACTGACATAATTATTTTTGTTAGAGTAGCTTTTTCTTGCGGTTCTGTCCGCGTGGAAGTTAAGTTTACTATGAAACATATTATATGAATTGACTCATTGACTGCCGATCATGACGTCTTGGGTTCGATTCCCAGGTCGGGCAAAGTGATAATGGGTTCTTCCATCAGGAATTTCTCAGTAGCAGCCTCGAAGTCTGGATTTGTTTCCCGTTGATGGAAATAGGCTCGGCTCGCCCCCTGTACTGGGGTTTAGATTATTCATTTTAATGGAATTATGAAAAGGGACTATTTCTTTAATATTTTTTTTTCCTTACTTTTAGATTTAAGTTAACATAATTCCATATAATGAAATAAATGAAAATAAATGATTTAATTAATTAAACATAACTGGCGAAATGTGGGTGTACTAATAGGTACGCCTGTACCTAACCCTTCGGGGATTACGAGCGTGATGTTATGGTCACCCGGAAACCATACACAAGAAAGATTTATTTAACTACAGAACCCTAACGACGTGATAAACGCACATCCATCTGTAACTAAACATTTACTTTAACAATTAGTTATCTTTAACTGCGACAGTGAAAACTGTTAAAGTTATCGTAATCTAACGCTATCGCTGTCGGGCAAACATTGGGTTATGAGTTTGACGCAATTTGGGTGTTAAAAGTCGTTGCATAATGTTTGTACTACTCTTGTGTCGGCGTCAAATTATGGTTACGTGAATATTTTGTCGTGTTTAGGAGATTAGACAGACAGAAGATACATAGACTCCTAGAGTTTTTTTTTTTTAGGTGGTAAAAATCATCAAATCACTCCCCACCCAGGGCGGAAGGGACTGTCAGACTTTTACTGACAAAAAAACCACCCTGTTCCTTCTGTTGCCCTTTACGTTCCGGGGCCACGGTATCCTGTTAAGACGTCCCGCAACCCCGGCAGGCGTTGGCCCCGTTGGGGGCCCCGTCCTTGTGCTGACAGCTAGAGTCCTAGAGTACAGTCAAAGTCAAAACATTTATTTCAATTAGACCATTTACTGGCACTTTGAATTGTTAAGGAGTCGGTCAGTTAGAAGGTTGAAGCTAGCTGCTCGTTCCAAAACGGAGGTAGGACTCTATGTATACAGAAGAATGAGCAAGAAACTCCACGGCACTATTTTCAATTAGGTTTTTACAAAGTGACATTATTCTACTTGCTTCTACATGTGAAAACAATAAAGATTAGTATAAAATAATAATAAAATAAAATATAATAGGAACCTGGACTTATACCAGCCTATTACTAGTCCACTTAAACAAAGAACACCGTAGTGCTTGTATGACGAGATGTATGAACGTAGATGAGGCGAAAGGAGTATGTAAGGATCGTAGCAGGTGGCGTTCTGTAGTTTCTGCCTACTCCCATGGGAAAAAGGCGTGAGTTTATGTTTGTATGTATGTTAAACAAAGAACGAGAAAAAAATCTCCACTAAATAAAAATATTGGAAAACATGATTTCTCAATTAAACAATAAAATTAGAAATAATAATTTGTCAATTAAAAAAAACAAAATACTTTTAAGTGTAAATTTCTGTGATGTGTAAAAGTGACAGTTTTAGTCTACTTTTAATGCTGACTGTACCTAATAAATCAATCCACATGGCTTCCAATTATAAACAGAACCACAAAATGTTTCTTTGTTTTTGTGTTGTGATAAAAAATATGAGATAATAAATAGGGAACCTGTTTTAAAGTTGCAGCCGAGCAATTTAGAACCACTGCAACATCAAGCCGGGGGGCACAACTATCTTTGTAAACCAAACAGGTAAAGCATTGCCTTTTTAAAGACAAGCCTCAGGGCTAACTCGAATAATAACAAAACAAGGCAAGTGTGAGTTGGACCAGCCCACGAAATATAAAGCCGGGTACTCATTAGCGAGCTGTAACCGTAACTTATGTGATACAGTAACGAGGTTCTAGTGTGTACGCGAATGAGTACGTTGTAAACGTCGGGTCGCTGCAAGCCGCACGCGTACCGCTCGCAGCAGGTTAGCGAACAACGTACACACTATGTTTTTTGGTTACAGTACATGCAACGGTTACAGTTACAGCTCGCTAATGAGTACCCAGTTTAAAATTCTCGTGTCGCAATGTTTGTTACCAAAATCCTTCGAAATCGCTGGACCGATTTTTATGAAATTTGTATGGAAAATATGGCGTAAGAAGTTCGCTGGGTTAGCTACTCACTCACTCACTCATCACGAAATATCTAAAACCGTTGGACGCATAAAGATGAAATTTGGCAGGGAAGTAGTCTATAGTTAGCAGACGACCGCTAAGAAAGGATTTTTTAAAATTCACCCCCTATGTGGATAAAACGCGAGTCTAAATTTGTATGGAGTAATCGAACCTCATGCTCAGCAGTAGCGCTTTGCGACCATTAGACCAACGAGGCAACATAACCCTTCGGGAATTACAGGCGTGATGTTATTGTTTTTCCGTCGTGAAAGAAAACATCGTGAAGAGACCTGAATTAACTAGCTTTTGCCCGCGACTACGTCCGCGTGGAACTTGTTTATATCGTACTTGCATACAAACTTCCACCCCCCTTTTCACCGCCTTAGGGGGTGATTTCCAGGATAAAAATATCCTATGTCCTTCCTCGGATCTTAAACCATCTCCATGCCAAATTTCATCAAAATCGATTCAGCGGTTTAATCGTTAAGAGGTAACAGACAGTCACACTTTCGCGTTTATAATAGTAAGTACGGATGTAAGTCTGCAATCGCCAATCCACCTAGAGTAAGCACGGTGATCAATGGTCGTGCATTCTCTGTGTGAGAAGCGGCTTTTGCCCAGCAGTGGGATAATAGCAGACCGGTAATGTTAATGCCCGAAGACAACACTATAACAAATCCCGTTGCGTTCGCCGTACCCCGTAACCTCGTAGACAAGAGCTAGTTTTCATAAACTCGTTTTTAGACTGAAATAGGACATCGGAACATGTCCTGAGACATTCCGCTTAGTCAGCCGACATGTCCGCAGTGGGAGGGAGGGCATAGATCAATGTGTAGATGCGAATGGTTAAGTATTGTGCCTATGTAAAACTGACATCGATTTTAAACCCACGCAACTATAAGCATATGATACACATCCTTTCACACACTCACTCACCCACTCACCTTCACACTCACTCATCACCCTCCTCACACAGGTATCCAGTACACCTCATTTATACACCCCCACACACACCCTCACACTTAACCGTACCCCCACACACTGGCTTACACAATATTCACTTTTATGTTTCTATTATTGCTTAATTTTTAGTTTAATTTACTTATTTCTTTTGTGTTTTGTAATAACTGTAAAAATGATGAAAATAAAAACAAGTTTGTTATTAGTTAATACGTTATGGAAGAGCGGAGTCACCTAACACAGGCTGTACCCGCCTAAAAGGAGGCTCCTATCACTAGTTCATAAGAAAAACTTGGTAAAAACAATAAAACATTTTTTTTTTTTTTTCATTTTTATGTAGAGCTGCAAGAACTCTGTTAAAATCGAAATATATTAGGAGATTGTCTTTAATAAAGATTAATTTATTTGTTAAACATAATAATACGTGCTACATGTTATACCAAAGAAGGTGTACAAATATTACAGGTTTTCAAATACTCTACTCGTAGTCCTTGTAATTATAAATTATCAATAAACTTGCCACAAATTTTAAAAGTCAACATTTTTCATTTAAGCAGTCAGATATGCTATAGTAAAATTTCATGGTCAACATCTTTTTCAATTTTGTCTTAAATTCACATAACATCACGCCTGTAATTCCCGAAAGGTTAGGCAGAGGTGTACCCATTAGTACACCCACATTTCGCCAGTTATGTTTTTAGTCCCATGTAATAGGGGGCGAGCCTATTGCCATCAACCGGGCACACATCTAGACTCCGAGGCTGCTACTGAGAAATTCCTAATGGAAAAACCCAATAACACTTTGCCCGATCTGGGAATCAAACTCAAGACCTCATGTACAGCAGTTGCGCTTGCGACCACTAGACCAACGAGGCAGTCTTGTTTGTCAGTTTGTCTTGAATAAAGGTGTATTTTATTTTTTTATGGTTACTTGCACCAGTTAAAAGATAACTATCTTACTAGCTTTGGCTCGCAGCTTGGTCCACATAAATGTGAATCGCGGACCACAAATTTTCAGGATTATATGAAAAGAAAAATGCCTTCTACGCAAAAAGGTAAATTGAGAATAGTTTAAAATAAAAGGTTTATTCAAGAAATTTCAAAAAATATTAAAACAAAGTTTAGCTTGACTTGTTTAGGATGTAGATGAAATACAAACAAACAGTCTCCTACCATCCCACCATCCATCCATCCATACCACGTTACCATCTCTTTTTAAATTATTTATTTGTGTAAATGGTATAAGTTTACATTGCTTTATATTTTTCATGAAATAACGTTATTTTTTATATTTAATGAAGTATACATAGGTACAACCTTTATATTGCCATTGATAAAGTATCAGAAAAACAAAAATAACACTAGCTTTTGCCCGCGAATTCGTGCGCGCAAATATAAAATAAAATATACCCTATGTTACTCGCAGATAATGTAGCTTTCTAATGGTGAAAGAATTTTTAAAATCGGTCCAGTAGTTAGTGAAACAAAAATACAATTTTTTCCTCTTTATACTTGATATTAGGGTAGATGTAGAAATACAGTCAAGAACACTTCATTACATATACCTACTGATTCACAAGGAAAACAAATCAAAATTCAACATTAACCTGCCTACCTACTTGTCGCATCTGTTCATAAAATCCAAATCTATGTCAAGACAGAGACGGGTGCAGTGCGAACGCGACCGAAATAGATTGCGCTGTATACGCGCACGCCTCGCACTCCTGCGCGCGCGCCGCTCAAAATAAGGATCCATTGATCCATGGATCTTTCTCGTTGAAAATCTTAAAAGACTTTTTTAAGTGGTTCTGTTGACTGACATGGATCGGGGATTTTTTGAACGATAGTGAATTTTGGATATTATTTTTTGTCAATAATTTTGTGAAAATGCGCTTGTGTTTTGCAGTGTGTTTGCTCGTCTGTGTGACCTTGTGTCCAGATGCTTATGGTAAGTTCATTAAAGTTCCGAATTTTGCTTTTGTTATGTTTGAAATTTTTGGAGTAGGCCAAGGAACATGTGGGCTTTAAGGGAACCAAATAATGCACTGATTTTGTAGGTGTTGTTTTAGTGATGGTGTAGATTGTCTTTTTTGGTTAAATACGAGTATTTTATCTTTCAAGTCTTTCAAGTATTTTTCCAATTCAAAGGTTTAAATCGTTATTTATTTTTCTAACGTTCAAAATTTTATGTTGTTGTAAAAAAATCTAATGTCTAAATCGTTATTTTTGAATTTTTAAACAAACTTGAATAATTTATTAATATAACGTAACATCATTAAATAAATCACGCCTGTAATTCCCGACTTAGGCATACCCATTAATTAGTAACCCATTAGTACACCCACATTTCGGCAGTTATGTTTAAGTTCCATCCATAAAAAATCACAATTAAAAAAAACTTGCTCCATTCTTTAATCATTCTTCAGAAAAGTTCAGAATCAACCTTAAAAGCTTCGATCTCTGCTTACGTAGTCGTAATTTGAGTGACAATTAGGCAAATAATTACACCCTAATTAAGAGCTATAGTCTAAGAGTCTAAGATTTCGTTACATATTTGCAACTGGACCTTCGCGATCTTGTTACACTGCAATATGGAGATAACGAAATGAGATGAAGGTTTCAGAGTCTGCATCTTACTTCAGAACTTGACAAATATGGAGTTTCTTGCCCATTCTTCTCCATACAAAACTACCTTTTGGAAGGGGCAACTAGATTCAATCCTATATTTTTTTGTGTATGACGTTCAAAAGTGCCTTATTGGCCTAATCGAAATAAATGATTTGACTTTGACTTTGACTTTATGAAAATGTGTGTTTTAGATAAAATCTATGAAATCCACAATGAAATAAGCGTCACGGGTGTAAAATACATATAACGAAAGCCACGTTGTTCCCATTACAGCATTTTTTTTTGTTCTGGACCTTTCCTCGGATCCTACAGGTTACCAATAATAAATATAATTAGTTTTTTTTTAATTTAATGTAAATCATCATTTTTAATTTGATGTAACGAATAATTTTTAATTTAATGTAATTAATAATTTTTAATTTAATCTGTCTCACAATAAAGATCTTTGACTTTGACTTTGATATTAATTTGCGTGCGTTACATCAACAGGCGATGTATATCAAAAAGACATCAAGTAATTTCCGAGCAATATTTGATCAGTGTTACTTAGTTTGACACATGTATAACATAGGCATTAACTACGCGTACTTAGTTAATGAAAAAAATCATAAAGGAAGGGGGCGCTCAAAGGCGTTTAAAAAAAATTGTACGCGTTGCTGGTAATGAGACGAGTACCTACCCTAGTTTAATTAAGAATGCATAGAGGATAAATAAACAGTTATTTTTATGTATGAAGAAGATTGTATGATGCTTTGTTTTGGCAGAATTAACACCAATTACAGACTGGTATGTTCCAATGAGCAAGACAAGCACTATATGCACCAATCATACGTCGCATATTTAGTAGATAATACGATACGAATGATAAGCGACAAAAAGTGCATTTTCGCTTGATAATAGGCAAGAAACCCACGCATTACATTCTACAAACACTGACACACAGCATTATACTTGTAATCGTTGGCTGTGCCCAAATGGACAAGGATTTTAAACCTATCTGATGCATAAACCTAATGATGACTCTATAATGGTTGATAGTGGTCCAAGTATCACCCAAATAGGCTATTGAAAACATAATTTGGCAAAATAAGTCATCATAGACCCGTCTCGCACCGTGATAGCGGAGCTCCTGTAGGCTTACTCTTGAACAAAATCGAAAATGAGATTGGAATCGACTGCATGTTTGACTACAGCGATTGACATGAGATTGTCATACAAATGAAAACGTAAATTACCAAATTTTAAAATATTATTTAACTCGTTAAATCTATAAATAAATGTCTTCTTATATTTATTGGAATTGAAACTGGATCGGATGTACATGTAATGTCGATTCCAATCTCATTCTCGATTTTGTTCAAGAGTAAGCCTACTGATCAGACTCCCTTAAGCTGGAGTGTCCTAATTGGCCGTACATCTGCACCCGTAACAATCTGGATAGAGCAATGATCACCACGCTTGCGCAATACCGATTGGCAATTTCAGTCATATAGTTATGACTATGTAACTTAACTAACGATAACTTGACCTAATCCTCGATCTAGATTTTGATTTTTCAATCAAAATCTGCCTAACCCATCGGGGATTACAGGCATCATATTATATTATGTATGCCCGAGCATAACGTACTGTTCACTTTGCGCTAACCCTTGTTAAAACAAAACAAATGCGCAATGTTAATTGATCAAGTTTGTAATACAATTGCATTCCTAACATTATGAGTTCATAACTGTTTTTAAATTGAATGGTAGATGGTAGCCCTCGGGTACAGCTGGCAACAAAAGTGCTTAAATGATGACTGATGATTCTACGGTTTCTACTTTTAAATGACTTGTTAAGTGGAAGTATGTTTACACCTCCTACTGAACTTTTGCTTGTGGAGTTTTGGACTTGAGAAATGCGTGTGCGCAAGTAGTGCAAAGGTCGGAATCATTCGGTTGATTGTTAGAGAATGCCTAAGGTATTAAGTCCGGCTTTGTACTTTTGTTGTATAAAGTTTAAATAAATAAATGCACGTCATTTCTCATTCAGTTATGTTTACTGTGAATAAGCACTGCTTCATTTCGATTTTCCCAATTTCATTCATAACTCTCTTAAAACAATAACTTAATAAAAAAAACCACCGTTATTTTTTTTTGGTTCAGTTTAACTCCTAAAAAAATATTTTGTGATCTTTAAATATTGTGTTACCTAAACCAAAATATTCAATAGAAAATATTAACCTATTCATAAAAAAATATTATATTTCCCTATCTTTTATACGAAGATAAAGAAAACATAAGAGGATGTAGTGACAAAGATTGAAAAGAGTATGCTTAGAAGGTTCGGTCATGTTGAGAGGATGAGTGAAAGGCGGTTAACAAAAGATATTTATATGGCAGAGGTGAGTGGCAACGTAGGGAGGGGACGCTCTAGGAAGACCTACACTGACCTTATTGATGAGGTTCTTTAGAAAGGTCAGGTGCGCAGTACTCGGCGTGTTTGTATGATGAACGTGGACGAGACAAAAGGAGTAGATATAGGGATGGTAGCAGGCAGCGTTCTGTGGTTTCTGCCTACCCCCATGGGAAAAAGGCGTGAAAAATAAGCTCTAATTTAAATAATTTAAGAATACTATAAAAATTACCCTATTCTTTTTTGTTGACTGCACCAATAAGAAATAAATAAAACAAAACAAATACATTTCAAAAGCCATTAAACTTAAGTGGTTCAAGTACCAGATGATAGAAATGGGATGAAACGGGATGCTGCAACGATTAGCTGATTGAGATTGTAATCTGTTATGAGCACACGTTGTGATTGAGTTTCATAATCGCTTAGGTAGTTATGTTTATTGCTTTGAGATTAGATTATGTGTGAGATGAAGTGTTAGTTTATTACATTAAGTTTATAGGAACGGCATCATTTTAATACAGTTCCTGTTTTGAAATAATAGATTTGGTGATTTCTTAAAAATTAATGGACGAAAGAATATTTTAATCCAAAACGGTTTAGGAAGTCTACTCTTATTCAACGAAAAACGAAGTTTCGATTGAAACTTCGCGGGTTCCCTACCACGGTTTCATTCGTTCCAAAATTTCGCAACGAACGAAAATTGATTGACGTTAAGATTCTCTAAACCTACTCTAACTCTTAAATAGTCCGAACGAAAATTTGAATTTGACAGATGATTGTTCGGGATTTTAACCTTAAATTGACGAAACCAAAAGTGTTTACTTTTCATATTCGTTTGTGTGAATTTTGTAAGAAAATTACTTGAAATGGCTACACGAAAAAGACCCACACGATATTGTTAATTCCATTCTTTCACGAAAATTGTCTATGGATCCGAACTTCTTGTGTTCGTCCGAAAATAAAATAGAGTAGGATCATTAACAAAATTTCGTTTTAATTTCGTTCGTTTGCGAAGTTTCGTTTCGGAGAAAGAGAGTAGACCCCCAGAAATCTCGATTATTTCTTAACTAATTTGGATGATAAAAATGTTTTTTTTTTTTTTTAAATTAAACTTGACTTCTATCCAAACGAATCGAGGGAAGAAGTGAGTGTTATATATTTTTTTATCGAGTACTAATAATACTACTCGTTAAGTAACGTCTTCGATTACCTACTGCTTCGTATATCGTATATCGTAGCATGATGTTATATAGCCATAACCTTTCTTAATAAATGGGCTATTTACAGCAAAAAGATTTTTTCAAATCGGATCAGTAGTTTCTTATATTAGCGCGTTTAAACATACAAACAAACTCTTCAGCTTTATAATATTTATATTTATATTATAAGTAGTATATTATTCTGCTTATACTGTAACCGATAAAGCTTGAACATACTCTCTTTTAACAGATCGTAACACTTTATAAGCGTCATTAAAATCAGGTCGCTGAAGTTTCTCCTCGATTGAGATGGTATCGTTGGACTGCTGCGCAAGAGTTTAAAATGCACTTTATTCTTATACAGCTAGGGTTTAATATTGAATGGCAATTTAAAGAGTTAAGAGTATGGGTTATGTATACAGTATGTTACTTTTCAGAGTTCCGTATACAGTGTTATAAAAATGAGGTTTTATTTCACATCTCATGAGATATTAAAATGTTACTACTGTGAACTACCTCGTTGGTGTTTTGGTTACAAGCGCGACTGTACAACGTAGGCTTATGGGTTTGATTCCCAGGTCGGGCAAAGTGTTTTCGGTTTTTCCATTGGGAATTTCTCAGCAGTCTCAGAGTCTGGATTTGTGCCCGGTTGATGGCACTAGGCTCGCCCCTTATTACATGAAACTAAAACATAACTAGCGAAATGTGGGTGTACACCTCTGCTTAACCCATCAGGGATTACAGGCATAATCATATGTATGTATCAACATTTGGTCTGACAAGATATTATTATAAAGAATCATCTCCATTTCTGCATGCCATGATCAATGGCTGCTTTGTCCTATTTCCTGATACTCATTTGGCAACCATTAACCATTAATAGGTCTCGAGACCTGGCACATATAACTCCAGGTTATTGACTCCAGGTCTGAAATTGATGATTTCCTTCCATTACTACTGGAATGTACACAAGTACCTAAGTTAGTTTACCAATTTTCCTCGGTTCATTCTTATGACTCGGAGTTAATGAGTTTGCTCCATTTTCAGTTAAATTCGCGGTTCTCATAAATTTCTAAAACCTGTTTTAGTAATAGGTTTTGTTTACCAAGTACCTACGTATGGAGTATCAACTTGACGAGCCTGTTGGTCTAGTGGTTAGCGGCCCTGACTGCTAAGCCGGAGGTCGTGGGTTCGATTCCCACCCAGGACAAACTGTGTGATGAGCATGATTGTTAGTTCTGTGTCTGGCTGTGATTTATCTATAATATGTATGTATTTATAAATTATAAAAGTATGTATATCAGTTGTCTGGTTACCATAACACAAGCTCTGCTTAGCTTGGGATCAGATAGCCGTGTGTGAGTTGTCCCAAAATATTTTTTTATTTTTTATATTTAATTCGCCAATCGGCTTTGTGCAAGAGTGGTGGTCAATGCTCATGCCTTCTTTGTATGAGAAGAGGCTTTTGCTATGCAGTGAGACAATAATAGGCGGATATTGTTTTTACCTTTAACTACCTAACTTTTGCCCTTAAGTTGGTCTACTTACGTGAATTTTCTTACGGGTCACATGTGTTTTTGGCAATAAAACCTAACCTTTAGCTCTCAACACAGCTTTATATTGGCGAAAGATTTTTTACAACCGTACCAGTAATTCTGGAGATTAGCACGAATTAACAAAAAATGTTAATACATACTTATTATGATAATTAACAAAAAATTACAAAAAATATTAGTGTTACACATAACATAACATCACGCCTGTAATCCCCGAAGGGTTAGGCAGAGGTGTACCCGTATTAGTAGGTACACCCACGTTTCGCCAGTTATGTTTTTTAGTCCCATGTAATAGGGGGCAAGCCTATTGCCATCAACCGGGCACAAATCTAGACTCCGAAGCTGCAACTGAGAAATTCCTGATGGAAAAACCCAATAACACTTTGCCCGACCTGGGAATCGAACCCAAGACCTCATGCTTGCGACCACTAGACCAACGAGGCAGTATTAGTTTATAATTTATAAAATTAATAAAAAATAAACAAATTGACACAATTTAACAAAAACCAATTAACAAAAAACATTAATATTATAGACCATACCAAATCGTTTAATAAAATAAAATAAAAAATATAAGTTTACTTGTTTAGTATGGTAAGTAATTTACTTGGCAGTTTGTTATAAAGATCTAACATTCTGTCAAAATGTCAAATAACTTCATTGCATTGATCTTGAAAAAATCCCCCTTTATGGCAGACAGATAAAAAAATAACTTATAATAGTTTAGAATTTTCCTAATGGCATACGGAACCCTAAAAAGTACTAACAACAAATATTCAAAGCAGTTTCGAATCAAAATCTCTTATTTTGATTCTGTTTACACAATGACCCAAATAAATATAAAAGCTGTAATATGTTAATATCGTCTCACACTTGACCGTATTTTTCCTCATTAATTCATTATCTGTGGTGCAAAGCTGGTGACCCAGTTCTGAGGTTTATTTGCTACATTTTGATTCATCGCCTGTAATTTGTTTATTTTAACCAGAATAATTCATTTTTTGTCGTTCACCATCTGGTCGCCATAAGAACGTATCGTATTGAGTTTTATTGTGAGTTAGTAAAATGGGGCGTTAAAATTAATATATTCGTTTTACTGATTGAATTATAGGGTAGTCTTGTGGTCGTTAGGGAGACTACTGAATGTAAAGTTCTGGGTTCGATTCTTAGGTTAGGTAAATTGTTGGTGAGCTTTTTGTTTATGAATTTCTAAATAGCAGCCCATAGTTTGTAAGTTGGTGGTGTGACATCTTCCGAGCTCCAAAGCGCGAATCCCTGTTGGTACTACGCCTATCCTCTTTCCGGTCGTGTCCATTTGCCGTCCCATCGGACTATGAGAGTAAGGGAAGAGCCCAACTGTGTTTGTGCACACATTCGGGCTATATTATTTCGCTTGTTTAGTTGTCTCCATTGAGTTTGACTACCGTACTCAAAACCGAAATTCGGTTTGGAGTACCTTATTTAGTAGGTATAGTGATAGCTTGGATCATGAAAAAGCACACAAAGTAAAAAATCACACAAAGCACACAAATCTACCTATTAAGAAACAGGAACAAAGTCCTTCAATTCATATCTCGATATTCTTACTTGATAATAGAAACAGATAGGGAAAGTCAATAATGATTTCGGCCAGTTAACTCCTACTGCAAGATGGGTTAAGAAACTTTTTCCTAAAACCTTAAACGGATGCTTAAATAGGATTGAAGTTTGCGCAGATGAAATAGGTAAGCTAAAATCGATGTAAGCTTAAATATACCACCAGCCACCTGCTTATACTTTCACGTGACGAAACCTCATTAAAATGGCAATCAGGAATATATTTATGATCATCCTTCACAAAATTGATTTATTTATGAGGAACGCGCGCATCAAATATGGCCGCCAGGTGACAATAAAATTAATTATATAAGGTTTCATGTGTTTTATTGTAATTTATAATCTTTATGCGCGTGGGCATCGTTTGTGTTACGAGGTCGTGTAATATGGGGGCTATTTTTATAGCTTGCGGTTTAAACTTTTGTCAATAGGTTACAGAAAAATGGTCTGGTTATTTGTGTGTTTGTGAGTTTTATATATATATATTTTTAAATGCACTCATGATGCAGGAGAAGTTCCTAGTTTGGAACAATGATGAAAAAAAAAGCAATATATACTGTATGTCTATGCTACATAGTGTTAATCAAAGTCATTTCCCGCCATCTGTACGCTTAGATCTTTTATACTACGCAACGGATTTTGTACAACGTCTCAAAAATATCTCGCTTCCAAATAAAACAAGGGTTTCCAGAGTAAGACAATTTATTGAAAGTAGTACCGCGAAGGTCATGTTTTGCAGGAAAATCTCTACACCGCGATTCACAAATATGACGTCACGGCACAACGTCATCTATTACCTAATAGCGATACTAAACTAATGACAAACTATTGACAACTAATGACAAATTGACAAGTGTTGACTTTCATCTATGATTTGCAAGAAGTATTTATTTCAAGAGATTAGACAGATTTTAATGCGGTTTTCATCAATAGATAGAGTGATTCAAGAGGAAGTTTTATGTATCTACATTGTACCATCACGGTTCGCTAGTTAACTAATAATTCCAAGTCCTAACTTCGCTACAGGAACACTTTTTTTGCATTGAAAACTCTATTAATTTTTAATTATCTATAAAATTAGACTTTATTAATTGTATAAGTGTGATTTTTCACAACAAAAAAGTGGAAAATGTTACTTTAATTTTACGAGTAGCATGCTTATTATCGGGTATATGGTGTGTCCTTTTACACCCGAAAATAGGTACAGTGAACAAAAGAGATTGGTGTCCAAGGTCGTTAGATATAGTTGTTTTTTTGTCTAGTGGTCGCAAGCGCGACAGCTGTGCATGAGGTCTTGGGTTCGATTCCCAGGTCGGGCAAACTGTTATTGGGTTTTTCCATCAGGAATTTCTCAGTAGCAGCCTCGGGGTCTGGATTTGTGCCCGGTTGATGGCAATAGGCTCGCCCCCCATAGGGGTCTTAACCCTTCGGAGATTACAGGCGCGATGTTTATGTTTTCTTATAAACCGATGGATGTTTTCAAATGTAATTTAAATAAAAATACATAATAAACCGTCAATTAATTAAGATATTTTTAATCGAAGATATCCATCGGTTTCTAAGAAAACTTCTACTAAATCGGACGACCTTGAATACCTATTTCTATTGTTGACTGTATGTAGGTACTTAACCCATAATTCTTGTCATTTCTTAGAATTTTTTCTTTCTTGATTTCAGGATACCTCGCCGATGATATGGCGGAGACGATCACGGTGTGCTGCAACGAAGGAGCAGGGTTTGCGAGGAACCATACCCTGACTGACTGCCAGGGAACACTGTCCGTGTCTCCTGAAATTCCACCTGCTTTCGGGTCTATGTGTCTTATAGCTAAGGCACAGTGCTGTAAAGAATATTTTAAGTAAGTATTTTGCTTGTTTTTATGACGAGTTTTAGCAGCTACTTCTTGCCTCGTTGGTCTAGCGGTAGCAAAGCGCAACTGCTGAGCATAAGGTCTTGTGTCGATTCCCAGGTCGGGCAAAGTGTTATTGGATTTTTCCAACAGGAATTTCTCAATAGCAGCCTCGGAGGCTGGATTTGTGACCGGTTAATGGTTTTAGGTTCGCCCTCTATGACATGGGACTTAAACATAACTGGCGAAATGTGGGTACACCTCTGTCTAACCATTCGGGGATTACAGGCGTGACGTTATGTGTTATGTATGAATACTGCTCTACTCCAATGCTGTGTAATGTGATGTTATAAGTATAGTCTATAATCTTTCTCTATAAAAACACACAAAAAATATTTACTATTGCGGACTGTCATAGGTTGTTTTATACTTGACATCCATTCAAAAGACATCGAAGGAAGAAGATAATGTTATTTATTTTTTATTGAGTACTAACAATACTTCGCGTTATGTAATGTCTTTGTTTACTGCTCTGCTTCCGTAGGTCTTAGCGTGATGTTATATAGCGTATAATCTTTCTCTATAAACGAACTATAGAATGCAAGTTTTTTTTTCCAAATCGGTTCAGTAGTTCCTGAAATTATTGCTTTCAAATAAACATAAATAAAATTTGCAAGTTAAATTTTCTTTAATGATAAAACTAACTCCTAAATACATAAACAATCTGAAAAGTTAAGTTAAATGTAAATGACTTGTTTACAAATTGAGCAACTGTACTGAGAATCATTGCGCAGTGGTTTTAATTATATAAATCATGTAAACAAAGTCAGATATTTCATACATTTTGATCGTGGTTTTCATTATTTCAGGGTTGGTCTCATAGTAAAAGTTGTGCATAATGATGAGTACAATAACCTGTATTCGAGTCTTCAGTCAGTTAAAAGTCACCCTGTATAATTCCTAATCGCAAATCAATTTTTAGATTGGACCATTAATTTCGGAGATAACCGCTTTTAAAACAAAACAAAACAAACAACAAATTTTTCAGATTTATAAAATTAATAGAACATAACACATACATAACATCACGCCTGTAATCCCTGAAGGGTTAGGCAGAGGTGTACCCATTAGTACACCCACATTTCGCCAGTTATGTTTTTAGTCCCATGTAATAGGGGGCGAGCCTATTGCCATCAACCGGGCACAAATCCAGACTCCGAGGCTGCTAGTGAGAAATTCCTGATGGAAAAACCCAATAATACTTTGCCCGACCTGGGAATCGAACCCAAGACCTGTTACACAGCAGTCGCGCTTGCGACCACTACATCAACGAGGCAGACAAATAAAAAAATTAATAGAATACGTATTATATATGGATTTCCATAGTTATTTCAGGATTTTCAGCAAAGTTGGTAGATAAGGTACCTATTTATATTTCAAGGTACGAAATACCGAATGATTTATAATTAAAACGCAAAACAACTAATTCCTGGATTTATAACAATTAAATTAATCTTATGGGTTTAATTCTATTTCCTGACCAGTTTCAGGAATTCAATAATGAGAAAATAGATAAATAAGCACCATAATATTTCTGTGTATTTCCAAGAAAATTATTATTATATTTACGTTTAAACAGGGACATACAGGGATATTTAAAATAAACTAGTATTATTTTTTATAAGTTATATCAATTACAAGAATTTCATAAATAACAATTCTGCTATTCTTCCAATTACTTATTATCAACATATACGTTTGTGAGGATGGATGTTTGATCTGTAATAAGACATTTTGCTCAAAATTACTTAAATGTACAGTTTTTTTACGCCGTACTTCATTTTAATACAAACCTTCAAGCTTCATATAAGCAGGATAAGGTCAAAAAAGTTAGATGAGAACATTTTTGAAATGTCTTATTTAAGTAAACTTGACTGCCTCGTTGGTCTATTGGTCGCAAGCGCAACTGCTGTGCATGAGGTCTTGGGTTCGATTCCCAGGTCGGGCAAAGTGTTATTGAGTTTTTCCATCAGGAATTTCTCACTAGCAGCCTCGGAGTCTGGATTTGTGCCCGGTTGATGGCAATAGGCTCGCCCCCTATTACATGGGACTAAAAACATAACTGGCGAAATGTGGGTGTACTAATGGGTACACCTCTGCCTAACCCTTCGGGGATTAACGGCGTGATGTTATGTGTTATGTATGAATACTGCTCTGCTCCAATGCTGTGTAACGTAATGTTATAAGTATAGTCTATAATCTTTCTCTATAAAAACACACAAAAAATATTTACTATTACGGAGTGTCATAGGTTATGTTTTAAATACTTGACATCCATTCAAAAGACATCGAAGGATGAAGATAATGTTATTTATTTTTTATTGAGTACTAACAATACTTCGCGTTATGTAATGTCTTTGTTTACTGCTCTGCTTCCGTAGGTCTTAGCGTGATGTTATATAGCTTATAATCTTTGTCTATAAACGAGCTATAAATGCAAGTTTTTTTTTCCAAATCGGTCCAGTAGTTCTTGCAATTAATGCTTTCAAATAATCAAAAATAAAATTTGCATGATAAATTTTCTTTAATGATAGAACTAACTCCTAAATACATAAACAATCTGAAAAGTTAAGTTAAATGTAAATGACTTGTTTACAAATTGAGCAACTGTACTGAGAATCATTGCGCAGTGGTTTTAATTATATAAATCATGTAAACAAAGTCAGATATTTCATACATTTTGATCGTGGTTTTCATTATTTCAGGGTTGGTCTCATAGTAGAAGTTGTTCATAATGATGAGTACAATAACCTGTATTCGAGTCTACAGTCAATTAAAAGTCACCCTGTATAATTGCAAATCGCAAAACAATTTTTAGATTGGACCACTAATATCGGAGATAACCGCTTTTAAAACAAAACAAAACAAACAACAAATTTTTAGATTTATAAAATTAATAGAACATAACACATACATAACATCACGCCTGTAATCCGCGAAGGGTTAGGCAGAGGTGTACCCATTAGTACACGCACATTTCGCCAGTTATGTTTTTAGTCCCATGTAATAGCGAGCCTATTGCCATCAACCGTGCACAAATCTAGACTCCGAGGCTGCTAGTGAGAAATTCCTGACGGAAAAACCCAATAACACTGCCCGACCTGGGAATCGAACCCAAGACCTGATGCACAGCAGTCGCGCTTGCGACCACTAGATCAACGAGGCAGACAAATAAAAAAAATAATAGAATACGTATTATATATGGATTTCCATAGTTATTTCAGGATTTTCAGCAAAGTTGGTAGATAAGGTACCTATTTATATTTCACAGTACAAAATACCGAATGATTTATATTTAAAACGCAAAACAACTAATTCCTGGATTTATAACAATTAAATTAATCATATGGGTTTAATTCTATTTCCTGATCAGTTTCAGGAATTCAATAATGAGAAAATAGATAAATTGGCACCATTATATTTCTGTGTATTTCCAAGAAAATTATTATTATATTTACGTTTAAACAGGGACATACAGGGATATTTAAAATAAACTGGTATTATTTTTTATAAGTTATATCAATTACAAGAATTTTATAAATAACAATTCTGCTATCCTTCCAATTACTTATTATCAACATAAATACGTTTGTGAGGATGGATGTTTGTTATTAAGACATTTGCTCTAAATTACTTAAATATACATTTTTTTACGCCGTACTTCATTTTAATACAAACCTTCAAGCTTCATATAAGCAGGATAAGGTCAAAAAAGTTAGATGAGAACATTTTTGAAATGTCTTATTTAAGTAAACTTGACTGCCTCGTTGGTCTATTGGTCGCAAGCGCAACTGCTGTGCATGAGGTCTTGGGTTCGATTCCCAGGTCGGGCAAAGTGTGATTGAGTTTTTCCATCAGGAATTTCTCACTAGCAGCCTCGGAGTCTGGATTTGTGCCCGGTTGATGGCAATATTATACCCCCTATTACATAGGACTAAAAACATAACTGGCGAAATGTGGGTGTACTAATAGGTACACCTTTGCCTAACCCTTCGGGGATTAACGGCGTGATGTTATGTTCTTATTTAAGTAAATAAATATAATTTGAAATCTCTGTTTTTTATCTCCGTCTTTGTTTTGTTTTTACTTACAATTGGTCTAATTTAGCATATTATAACATATATTTTTTAATGTTCTTATTTTCGTTTTTAGACCACAGTAACAGTTTTATTAAAATCGGTTTGTTCATTTTTAACCGACTTCTAAAAAAAGGAGGAGGTTCTCAATTCGGATGTTTGTATTTTTTTTTAGCTTTGTTCACGCTATGCTCCGTCTCTTGCCAACCGAGTTGAAAAATTCTTACTTAATTCGACTCCAAAAAATTGTTACATTTTAGTATAGTTTAATAGTAAGTTAGGTAAGGTTTATTAATGTATAGGTAGGTTAAAGTATTATTTATAACTTGTTAGTGCTTTCATGGCTTTTTGAAGTCGGTTTTTTTTGCAATTTTTTTTTTTGTTTTTAAGTTGGTATTTCACTTCCACGTAAACAAAACCGCGGGCAAAACCTTGCTATCTATAAAAAAACATTTAAACCTTACCTAGAATTTCCTTGTTTTCGTATTCTAAATAGAGAAATACTAAGAATGATTAATGTTTAGTTCAAATACAACAATGTTTCGTATTGTTCTGTTGGCAGCCAACAAAGTTCTCTCATTCTTATCACAATGAAGTAGGCACAAGGTTTTTAGTATTAAAATGTCATGTATACAAAACCTTGAATTATTTTAACCTATATTTTAAGGAAAATATACCTGTGTTTTACATAGTTAATAATCGAATGTGTGTTTATGATTGTAAATGTTAATGAGGTATCTGTGTCAATTATAAATAAGGAAAACTTAGTTTTTATGGATTTTGCATTTATGAATGTAGAAAATTGGTGAATGAGAAAAAATCTTACACCCAAAAGACAACAAACATAACATACCATCACGCCTGTAATCCCCGGAGGGTTAGGCAGAGGTGTACCCATTAGTACACTCACATTTCGCCAGTTATGTTTTTAGTCCTATGTAATAAGGGGCGAGCCTATTATCATCAATCGGGCACAAAAGACAGTTTAAAAAAACAAAAAGAATTACCAAAAAGATCTCAATTTTATAAAAAAAAAGGGACAGCACCAACGGCTTCACGTGTTTTCGAAGCACAGGGGTGTCACACCATTAGGTAACTACTCCAGGCTGCTACTAACAAATTCCTAATTGAAAAGCATAATAACACTGCCAGACCTGGGAATCGAACCGAATACCAATTAGTTGGTGATGAGTAGTTTATTACCCATATAAAAAGTTTCCACAGTTATGGTTCATTCTGGAATTGAGAATACTGCTTATCCACCATTTAAGATGACACGTCATAATAATGACGTTCTTTTGTTTCAGAAAGCAAAGTGACTGTGAAACTGGCATTGACATCGCGTTGAGCACCTACAACTGTGAATCTACAAAATCTACAAGTAAGGTTAGTAGCTTTATTTAATACTGGTTTCCCCTGCGACTTCATCCGCGTCAAACTTAAATATCCCACGGGAACTGTACCTTTTTCCGGAATAGAAAAATACCCTATCAGTTATTCCAGACTACAAATTTATCTCTGTGGCATTTTTCATCCATCTAGATTCGTTCCGCCATTCTGGCAAGATTGAATAACAAACATCCATTTAAATTTTCACAATTATGATAGTTGTAGGTAAGATTAGATTTCAGAATTAAGCCTATGTCTTAAATTATCCCACGGGAAATAAACAACGGGATAAAATATTTATGTGTTAAGCTAATAGAATAACTATTTACTATAGACGATCGTGGAAGAAATTTTGACAATAGATAAAGGATTAAAAAGGGACACTTAGCGAGGCCGATAGTTACTTATTCTACTTCAATATCTCAGTAACTACGCACCGCACCGTGTGTCTTCTCCCTTAGATTTTTGGGACTACCCACGAACTCAACTAAGCTATAATAAGTAATTATAGATAGTTTAAAAAGTCAAGTTAATTGTACTTGTCCGAGTGTCGAAGGACAATAATTAGTTTTTATAACCTGCGTTTAAATCTGTTCTCATGTAAGTGAAATGCAAAATTTCTTTACGAGAAAATAAAAATGTCTTGTTGTCTAACCAGAACCCTCTGGTCGACTCTTCACACGACCAGAGGGCTGGCCTTTTCTTAGACCAAAGAATCAGCATGGCCATACAACGTGGCAATGATTTCAGCCTTTTGGGCACTTGCCCCATTAACAGCGACGCGGACGAATTTTTTGATGCCCTATGAGGTTTTTCCTTTCTGATTTTTTTTTTAATTGTACACTTTTTACATTTACTTTAGGGTTTTAGGTTTAGATTAATTATTGTATAACATTATCATGTTTCAAAATACACCAGAACTAATGTTACTCAGTTTGAGTCGTAGTTAAAAAAAGGCTATTTGATGTTTCTTGTAACACTCCATATTACTTTAAGTCTGAATAGAACGAAAAATATTTTACATCAGTCTGAGTCCTGGCCTAGCTTAGCTTGTTAAAATATCATTATTAAAACACTTGAATTGCAGTTGCATAGTTTTAAATAAAGTCCCGTCACAACAAAAGCGAAACGGTTGCGATTGTAAGCTATTTAACGCAACAATGAATAAAATTGACTAGTAGCTTAGCCCGTCAAGAGAAACAGTTTCACACAAGTTACTGGTGTAATTACTGGCATAATAAGACATTTATTTACTAACTAGCTTCTGCCCGCGACACCGTCTGCGTGGTTTTTTTTTACCCGCAATAAGTAAACGTAACGTCTTTGGTTACTGCACCACTCTCGTAGATCGTAGCGTGGTTAATTTTTTTGTTTTGTTAACTTACCCTGTAGAAAAAATCATCAAAATTGTTTCAATGTGACTCCATTGAAACAATTTTGAAAGCGGAACAGACAGACAGAGTTCCTTTCGCATTTATAATATTAGTATAATTACTAGTTTAGTTTAGGCTATATAACATCACGGAAGCGAAGTAGTAACTAAAGTCGTAACGTAACTATTTTTTCCAATCCGATTGGTAGTTCTAAAGATTAGCGCATTTAAACAAACAAACAACAAAAAAAAACATATTATTAACTAATAATTAAAAATGTATAGCTTTCTCATAGCTTCAGTAGCATATATCTTTCCCTGTGATAAAAGCCTAAGTCAAACACAACAGTAACTAGGTAATTGGGTATCTGTTATCACCACGCTAACTGATAACGTGCAGATGTTATCCATGTTTGTTCGGTTAACGTGACTGTTACAATACCCCTTCCTTGTTTAACTGAGCTATCTGAACGCTCGTTTCCTGTGTGGTATGCAGAAATCTTGGTGCGTTTATGGATTCTTTCGTCTTATTTCAAATTACAGCTTTCTAGTACTAAGAGTCTCTGAACTAAACTGCAGCCGGATAGAGACTAACATACATGGACATGGCGAAACTTTAAAGGGTTCCTTATTGACTATGGAGCCCTAAAAACGTTGATAATTTAGTCATAATCTCATCTCAGTAACAATCAATGTAAAAATAATAGGTAAATTAGAGGCTTCTTTGATAGATTGGGACTGAGTTTAGATTGCTGTCGTTCGTAAAAGTTAATAAAAAGTCCTCTAGGATTGGTAGATCAAGTCAGACTGTTTTTTTTATCCATATACCATACACATTTGTGTTTTTTGCATTCACGTTTCCCGAATAAGCTAGCAAGTAGCAAACAAGGAGCCTTACTTTCAAACAAACACTCATAATTGCTTTATGATGTATTTCCAGGTATGCTGCAACGATTGTTCGAGAGGGTCGTCGGCTGGTACGTCCAAGGGTCCAGATGCTTGTGTGAAAAAGAATCATGGCATGTCCGCGGAGGAGCTACTAGCTGATGATGCATTTGTCACGTGTTGTCAGGTGAGAGAGTGGAGGGGAGAGGAAGGGGGATACAGAGGTGTATTCTGCATCTTCATTAAAATAATCAAATAAAATTAATTCTACCAGCAAGCCAAATTTTCGGAAGAATGAAAACTAGCCAAGTCAGGCCTTAGGCTTCAACATACAATCCTAAGTTATTGACCATTGAACATATTTAGATCTCACTTTTTGTCATTGAAGTTACCAACCAAGGCACTCAATCATTAAATATTGCAATCATAATATTGAACTTGTCTCTCATTTCACATTTATGTTTTTGATAGGAGTTTTCTTACTCCTCCGCTATTCTTTTCTGATTAATATCGTTGTGGGATTCAACACAGTTGAATCGTTTCTCTGGGAGCGAGCTTCATTGCCTCGGCGCTTTTCTGGCGGTCTGCACTGTTGATTCTGGCTTTCAAGAGTTGCAGTGGTTAGGAATAGTGTGGTGGGTTCGGAAAGGGGAAATTGAGCAATTATTCACATACGTTAGTCTACTACGGTTTCTGAACTAGTATACAAAAGTTTATGAGAGGATGTTGGACTTCGTGCAACCGCCCTCAATTTTGTCACCTCTCATTCTTGCCGCTCCGGGCATTTGCTCGGCTCGTCCCCTCTTAGATCGGGCCCTTGGTGGGATTTTACCAATAAAAGAAAAACAAGTCAAACGTAACACCACCCTCTCAGACTTGGTCTGCAATCGGAACGGATACCAGTAAGATACTAATATTTGTACAGCAAATATTTGAGCTGATAAAGGAATCGAACTGTGGCCTTGTGACCGGCTCAGACGGGGTCCGATGTCCTTGGGCTTATCTTCAGATGATAACAGATATTTCAAGATGTATGTGCAAATAAGCATCTATTTGTATGTCGTGTCTGTGGTGTTCAACAACAGTAAATGAATTATTATTCTGCCTCGTTGATCTAGCGATTGCAAAGCACGACTGCTTCGGTCTTGGGTTCGATTCCCAGGTCGGATAAAGTGTTATTGGGTTTTTCCATCAGTAATTTCTCAGTAGCAGCCTCGGAGTCTGGATTTGTGCCCGGTTGTTCGCAATAGGCTCGCCCCCTATTACGTGGATACAACTCTGCCTAACCCTTCGGGAATTACAGGCGTGATGTTATGTAATGTTATTTAGACTTGAAAAGCATATACACGATTTGTCTTGCTATCATAACATAAAATGCGATTACTATTATGGTTTGATTGGGTCCTGGCTTAGATTCTTTGTTTGGAGAAAATGTTATTGGATTTCCCTATAAGAGAACTATCACTAGATGCCCAGAGTTCCCAAGTTTAGTGGTGTATCACGTCATGCTTCGCAAAAGCCGTTGGTCCTGCGCCAGATCTCTCCCTGGTTGCGCTTGAGAATGTACATATATGTGTTTGAGCACACACACCTATGCATGCTCCTGTAGCGCCATCTAGCGCACAGAATACGAAGTACAACTGACAATTCCTACATCGCCCAATCAATGTTTGCCGCGACATTAACATATGTAAATTCAAAATCCCAACAACAACCATCGGGCAGTAACCCACAAGACACCCGACTGCTCGAAGGATTTTCACTTTTTAACAAAAAATGAGAAACTTTACACCCTGTTTCTCATACCTCTGAACTTCTATTGCAAGCATTTCTCAAATAAAGTTCTTTTTTACAGAAAGCGGCAAAAGAATGGAAGGGGGATTCCACTTCAAGAAGCTCAAACTCCATTACTCTAGCTAGTAAGTACACTCTTTTAAATAGTCATATCCAGTTATACATTATACATTCGCGTGCTGATAAGCATTGTTTAGTCAGTAATTTAAAGAAATATTATCTCTTGAAGATGTTTGCTCAGAAAACAATGATTGTAGGGAATTTAAGCTGGTAAGTATTCTCTTTATTTCCACTAGAAAATAGTTACAATTTACAATGCTTTAGATCGAATATACATATCGTAATATCCCCTCTAATCTTTCTCTAATAAAGTCGCTTCCTGCTGTCTGTACGCTTAAATCTTTTAAACAGCGTAACGGATTTTAATGCGGTTCATAAGAACCGCATTAAAATCCGTTACGCTGTTTAAAAGAACCTTCCTCTTAGAATCACTCTATCTATTGATAACAATAGATAGAGTGATTCTAAGAGGAAGATTTTTGTATCTGTATTGCACCTGTGCGAAGCTAGGGCGGGTCGCTTGGCTCTATAATGTAAATCAGTAGCTGTTGTATTTATGCTTAATTTCGACACGACAGCGTTACTTCCTCCATACTTCTTTCTTCTTCCTTAACTCTCATTTGCGTCACAGCTATATAGCTGAGCCGCAAATGAGAGTTCCACTTATTTATAAAAGTCAAAATCATAACCGTGAGGAAACCTGAACTTATAATATAATTAATGTAAGTCAAGAATCGCCAATTCGACATAAGCAAGCATGGTGATCGATGCTCTTGTCGTTCTCTATATGAGAACAGGCCTTTGCCCTGCAGTAGGACAATAACAGGCTGGTATCTCGAAGGGATTTTTATCTTTAAACTCTTTTTTCTCCCCAGCATTACCATCACTATGTGAAGACTACGCTCCCAACGAGTTGTGTGCTCACCACTGCATCCCTGTGCCGGGATCCTATAGGTGCGAGTGCAACCCTGGCTTCATGCTCATGGCTGATAAGAGGAACTGTAAGGAGGTTGGTACCTTTCTTCTACTTTTATGAATCATTGTAGTACAAGACTTGCTAACCACGATATACAGAGTCATCAATCTAGGTGCCTAGCGCGAAGATGATTGTAATTTATTGGTTTTAAACTTTTTGCAACATAAAGGTACAAAGGCGTACTTATGCGTTAGGCATCTATCCGTCAACCAAAGGTAGTGAAGAGATAACAAGGCAGGTACAGTCAACAAAGTAGATAGCTATGCAGGGTCATCTGATATAGATGGGGTTTTCTAAGAAACCGATGGATGCCTTCGATTGAAACTTAACTTAATTAATGAACTGTTTATTATCTACTTTTTAAATTACATTTGTTAACTTCCATCGGAGTCTAGGAAAATTACAACTATATGTGATGACCCTGCATACCCATCTACTTTGTTGACTGTACAAAACAGGTGTAAAAGTGTGATACTAAAAAAAAAAAATTGAAATGCTATTAAGTGATGGTCATAATATCATTAAGCTATGCCTATTTTATCATTTTGCCCATGTGATGAGCAGCGAGGCTGTTGTCAATAATCGAATAAAAATCCTGGTTTCGGACTGTGGAGCAATTCTCACCAAGGACCCCATTTTTAGCTGTGTCGCTCATGAAACCATTCTGTAAGACAGTGTAGTTGGTGACTCCTCCTCATTGGATTCTAGCAGCTAATCTTCTTCTTTTTATTTCCAGGTGGGTAAGAACAGGTGTAAGCCCCACAATCCTTGTCAGCACAAGTGCAACGACAATGGCGTGGAAGTCAAGTGCTCGTGCAGGAGAGGATACGAGCTGATGCCTGATGGAACTTCATGCCAGGGTAACCATATTTTTCAGCCTAGTTATTTAATAACCAAAATTTTTGGTCCTAGTTTGTTATGACAATTATGGCTTTGACGTATGGAGTCAAATTGAAGAATAACTTTGAAGAAAAATACAACTGTTTTTATCGGGGAAGTATGTATGAAATTTTGCAAAATTAAAGGAAAGCAAGTATTAATACTCCTTATGGCCAATAGCTAGAGAAGGGCGATAACTTCCATTAATTGGCTTTATTCAATTCTTTTAAATCTCTTTTTATATCAAGTCTTTCCTCAAGAGTTCCTCATCAGTCTTTCAAAAGCTTTTCTGGGATTAACTACAAAAGACTATCAAAAAGCTTTTCTTTTTTTGAAGATAACTTCCATTTGGCTTCTTTCAATTATTTTAACTCTCTTGTATCAAGTCTTTCCTCAATAGTTAGTATCAGTACTTCAAAAGGCTTTCTAAGATTAACTACTGAAGACTATTTCTATTTTTTTCAGATATTGACGAATGCCAACTAGACATGCCAGTATGTCTGGCAGGTACCCAATGCCACAACCTGCAGGGATCATACCGGTGCATCTCTATCAAGAAGAACAACGTGGAAAAAGGACAGTGCCCTCCAGGGTTTGCGAGGAACCTTAACAATCATGTTTGCGATGGTAAGCATCATATTTTCTTTATGCACTAATGATGTTTTTGAGCATGGAAATATACCTATAACTTATGTGATCAGCTGGTCGCGAGCTTTATGTTGGTCGCGAGTATCCGGAATTACTCAAGATCTTTACTGATGCTTTGCTTTGTTGATTGCCTCATTGATCTCGTGGCCGCAAGCGCGACTGCTAAGCGGAGGCTCCTGGGCTCGATTCCTAGACCGAGCAAATTTTTTTTGGGTTTATCTTCTAAGAATTTCTTGTGTAGTGGTGTGCCACCGTTCCAAATCCTGCGCCTAATCTCTCGAGTGAGGGAAGAAGGAGTGCATCTGTGTTTGCGCACACACATGTGCGCTATAATGTCTCTTACGTACTCCATTGGGATTGACCACCGTGACCAAAATTCGGTTGCGAAAATACGAGAGAATACGCTATACACGAAAGGAGTTGTATACATATGGTTCAAGACATTTATTTCTCATAAGATTACAATAATCACTTATATAACAATCACAATAACTGATTAATTAGCTTTTTACAAGCTAAATAATAAAAATAAAATAAAAGACAACCAGAATAAAAAAAAAGAGAAACAAACTAAATGGCATAATTCATCCGCATCGCTGTCCACTGGAAATGTGCCCAAAAGACTGGCCGCATTGCCACGTGAAAATTTAATGTAGATTAATAATGGCTTGTGCGTTTAATAATTTCTTCAAATTTTTTCAATGATTTTCGTCATTTTGTTTCCAGACATAAACGAGTGTCTCCTGCCTAACCCTCCGTGTCCCCCCTTCGTGTGTGAGAACACGATAGGGGCGTACAGTTGCGGTGGAGTCACGGGGAACCCCATCAACCTCAGCACTTCCCCTCGAACACATATCGAAGACAGATGTCCTCCTGGGTTCAGGATTGGATTGCATGAGGAGTGTGAAGGTATGACAATGAAGTATTTAATGCTATTGTTATGTGTAAATTATTATGGAATGATTAATGGACGTCACTATGTCTTACTTTAATTGTTAAAATAAATCCTCGTCATTGATTTTATCTTCTTCTTCTTTTTGAGTCAATAATTTATGGAAATCCCTTTTTTTTCTTCATCCAATAATTAATTTTATGATAATGGTTTCCATTGATGTGATTACAAAATCATGAAGGACATTCTTGGTCTATTCAATCAATTTATTTTTAATATATAAAGATTGCCCTTGCTATACTTAGCTACATCCTCAGCATTATCCTGTCCAATTAACAACGACATTACATTGTATCAAAATATATATAGGTAGGTACATATCCCAAAAAAGTTTAGAAAAATACACAATTTTGCTTCCAGATGTGGACGAATGCGCAATCCACAAGCACGACTGCAACCCTCTCTCACAGTTCTGCATCAACACACACAGTTCGTTCTACTGCCAGGACAAGGAGTCCAAGTACTGCCCTCCAGGGTTCAAGATAGATTCTAACACGGGGAAGTGCGAAGGTAAGACACATTAGTAGCGATATTTTACCTATCTTAATATACAGGTTAATTGAAAATATACCCAAAACCTTAAAAGGGGTCATTGTGCTCATCATTATGAACAACTTTGACTATGGGACCAACCCTGAAATCATGAAAAAAAAAAAACAGCTGATCCATACATTACGATCTTGTTATGTAGAATTTTTGTAGGGAACAGCTGATTTATTTTACATGATTTCAGGGTTGGTCCCATAGTAAAAGTTGTTCATAATGATGAGTACAATGACCCCTTTTAAGGTTTCGGGTATATTTTCAATTACCCTGTATATAAATTCCGCGTCAAGTGGTTTGTCCGGGATGGACTCCTAAACTACTTAACCGATTTTAATCAAAGCACACCGTGTGCAGTTTGATCCAACTTGAAAGATAGGATGGTTTTTTTTCTCAATTATTGGTCTTAATATTTTTTTATTCCAAACCTGAACCACAGCAACGCGTTGGCCGGTCAGCTAGTTATCCTATATTTCTTTCGACTTTTCATATGATTAAAAGACTAGGTCTCTTCTGTGGCCAAAAGTTGTATGGCAATGCTAATTGCATTGCCATACAACATGGCAATGCTGAAAGTCTTTTCGGCACTTGCCCCATTGACAGCTATGTAGTCCAGTTTTTTGATGCCTTAAGAGCTCCCCTCTTTTTCTATTATAAATTGTACCCCTATGTGAAAGGGATCATGCACTCACAAAAAATCATCTGCTCTATATATTTGATCGATATATTGGACCAGAAATGCATGAAGCAGTTGCTGATTTCAGAGTTGTCCGCACGGTCAAAGTTGTTCATAATGATGAGTACAGTGACCCCTTTACGGGTATTAAGTAAATGAATAACAAGTTTCTCCCAACAACAACGAGATCATAAAATGAAATAATTTTGATATTTACAGACATAGACGAATGCGAAGAGGGTATTTGTCGGCCGGATCAGGATTGTATCAACCAGCTAGGACAGTACGACTGCAAGCCTAAAGTTGACCACAGGTAACTAAATATCAATATCATTTATAATTTTTTTTTATCGTTCTTAACAGTTTCAACTTTCTGACTAACTAACCGACTCTTTGACAATTTAAAAGAGCCTATAAATGGTCTAATAATTTTACTTTGAATCAAAAAGCAAAATAACTGCTTAAAGTCCACAGGTTCAAACAAAATTTAAATTCCTACATACACATACAGACAAATCACTAATTTCAATTATATATCTATATTAAGAGCGACTTTTGAAAGATACGACTAATAAAAAAAAGAATCAAGGGGTCCTTCCTTATAGAATAAAAAAATGTGTTGAGGTGTGTGTTTTTTAATGTAAGTGTACCTTAACCAATGTCAACCAAAAAAAATAAAAATGCGACTACCAGTTTAGAATTATATCTGACGAAGTGAATTGTTTTCTTACAGTAAGGAGCAGTGCCCTGACGGTATGCGGAAGAAAGCAGGAAGTCTCTACTGTGAAGGCAAGTCATTTTGTGGGGCGATGTCGATATGGGTGATGACACGGTCAGAAGAAGTATGTAATTGGATTATAATTTCCCAAATTTTCTGTCACAGATATCGACGAATGCGTGGAAGGCACTCACCTTTGCGATCAGTATCAGCACTGTCTCAACACAAATGGGAGTTACGAGTGCCACTGCAAGTTGGGGTACGAGCTGGACACCATCACTGGAGCCTGTGTTGGTAAGTGCAGAGAAGAAACTCTTTGAAATAGGGGGGCTTAGACAAAGTAACAATTGCAAAACGATAACGAAGTTAGAAAAGACTAAAATATATGGGATTGACATAAGCCGCGTTAAGTCACGTGGTCAATCGACGAAGCGATGACCACATGAAAGACTAAAATGTATGGGATTAACATAAGCCGCGTTAAGTCACGTGGTCAAACGATGTTACTTTGTCTAAGCCCCAAGGAGATAGAAACAACAATCAAAACCTACCAAGTTATCAATATCGAGCAAATACGAGCAAAAAATAAACATTAGCTGTATGGGAGCCCCCTTAACTATTTATGTTATTCAATTTTTTTAGTATTTGTTGTTATAGCTGCAACAGAAACACATCATCTGTGAAAATTTCACCTGTCTAACTATCACGGTTCATGAGGTACGGCCTGGTGACAGTCGGACAAACAGATGGACGGTCAGCGAAGTCTTAGTAATAGGGTTCTGTTCTATCCTTTGGTTACGGAACCCTAAAAAACTATCAATTAAGGGAGAGGGGGTTGAATCTTTTTTGTAAAGGTAAAAACGATAATTCCACAGAAATTCTTCATGAACGTCTAAAAACCTTCAGTGTTCGCAAACTCTCACTTGAATTGAAAGTTGGGTTTGTATGTCAAGAAATCCTTAGTAGTCTTGAGCGTTAGGTCTTGGGTTCGATTCCCAGGTCGGGCAGAGTGTTAATGGGTATTTATCAGTAGCAGCCTCGGAGTCTGGATTTGTGCCCGCTCGATGGCAATAGGCTCGGTTACATGGAACCTGAACATAAACATGTGTGTGCGAAATGTGGGTGTACTTATGGGTACACCTCTGCCTAACCCTTCGGGGATTACAGGTGTGGTGTTATGCTACGTAACTATATCTGTCTAGTACCTATTATAGCGTATTTCCTCTAACTTTTCAGATATTAACGAGTGTGCGACTCGTCAGCACGATTGCATCCCTGAAGCTCAACGCTGCGACAACACTGTTGGGTCCTACCTGTGTATTAGAATTACTTCGTGCGGCACTGGATATGTACTGCACCACTCAACTGGGAAGTGCGAAGGTAAGCAAGAACCATTGAAATTCATCGTTTTAGTAGCCTATATCAGTTATTATTTTGAAACATATAGGTATTATTTATTTCAATAATATGTACATGGTTTGAGTGGAACTGTAAGTCCAGGTTTCCTCACGATGTTTTCCTTCACCGATGCCAATGATGTCCAAGATAAACGTAAAGTACATATAAATTGAAAAATCCATGTCAGAGGCCCTTGAGGCGGTTTAGAAACTCTGACACTAGGGTGTGTAGGGTCGTAAGGCCTTACTACCCACACGATAAGAAGAAGAATAATATGTACAATATTAACAGACATAATTATAAAAAAAAACCTTAAACTAAATGGCATCAAAAAAATTCTTCCGCATCGCCGTCAACTGGAAATGTATGTGCTCAAAAGAGGCATTGCCACATTGGATGGCAATGCTTAGCCTCTGGTCAAGGTAATACAGCCAGACCTTGGGTCACATAATTATAATTATGCGCGATAAACGTGGCCACCTACTTACTGGGCACGAAAACTATATAAAATAAAAAGCTTTTTTACAAAAAAAGATGACCGCCTTCAAAAACTACAAAATAAAAATAACTTTAGCTTGGAAGTCGGCGGCTTTGGTTTTGTTTCTTGTTATGTAGGTATTGCCACCGACTTCCAAGCTAAAGTTATTTTTATTTTGTAGTTTTTGAAGGCGGTCATCTTTTTTTGTAAAAAAGCTTTTTATTTTTCACTTTTTAGTGCTTGTGTGTTAATGTTTGAAATCCTTACATAAAGCCCTTTCAAACAATACCTCACACGATATATATAATTTTGGAAAGTGGTAGGAGGGGGGTTGACTTACTCCCTCCCCACTTCCTTCAGTCAGTCATCGACTACACGTATAAACAAAGCAATTTTTCTTGTTATGGAGGTTCTGCTGTGATTTTATAAGGAGTTCCGTTCCATATCTCCAAAGTTCATCATCAGATCATGACAATATTAATATGGGACCTATTCGCAACAATACTCTTTCAAACAAAAAAAGAATCATCCAAATCGATTCATAATTGGCGGAGTAATCGTAGAACAAATATACAAAAAAAAAAAAAACATACGCGTCGAATTGAGAACCTCCTCCTTTTTGAAGTCGGTTGAAAACTAAAAATAAAAGGGATAGTCCTTAATCATCGACTCGAAAAGAAGAAGAACTTGACTTGTATTTTGATTTTAAAAGAAAGTTCGCAGAGTTTCGGTCTTGGAATGTAGGTACTGTTTGAAACTAGCGTCAACTTTTTGACTGACACAATCCCTCAGACCTCACAAGGGTCAAGTTTATGTGAAAAACAAAAACAAAATTATGTATAATTATTTAAATTCTTTAATATTATTTCCCAGATATCGACGAGTGTGGGCTAGGTATTGACAACTGCGGTCCCGACTATAACTGTTTCAACATCCGCGGTTCGTTCCGTTGTGTGCGCAGACGCACCACTACGACATCTACTACGCCGCTACCCGAGTATGAATACGAGTACTATGATTCTGAGTGAGTATTATTAGATTTTTAATACAATGCTATCTCAGATTTATTCAGTCATAATAAAGAAAAATGATTTTTTTCTTTAAATGTTACTGATAGTTTATCTTATAGATGGTGCTTTTTGTAATTGTGTGTTTTCTGCAAAACTTGGTATCATGTTCCAAAGAGCCAGACGTATTCCCTAAAATGGCTGCACCAAATTGTCAGCATCTAAATAAAAATAACCAAAAACCCTTCCAATTTCAGTGAAGAAACAGAAGCCAACAGCACAGCACCCGCAGAAACCCAACCAAAACCACCATCGACAACCACAACCTCAACTCCTAAACCTGAACCTCCGACCACACCTAGCACACCTGCCCCACCAACCACAACATCTGAAATACCTAAAGAACCCGAACCGAGAATCGAAGACAATACCGTAGAACCACCTCCGTTATACAACAACATAAATGTATACAAAAACGAAGCAAACGATCCATATTCGAAACCAAGGTATGAACCACCATCGACGACTCCAGAACCAGAGCAACCAACGCATCTTATACCAACTGAACCTGAGCAGGCATATATTACAGTAACACAACCAACATACACCCCAAAGCAACCAGAAGTAATCTTTAACCGTCCTACACCACCCGAATATATCCCTGAAGAGGAATTACCGAAGCAACCTGAAGAGCAACCAAGACCAACCTTCCCTCCATCCTCCACATACCCTCCGAGAGGCGAAGAACAAACGAATGAGTCAATACCGCCTGAAGAACCGCAACCAGAAACTACATACAGTCCCACAGAGCAACCAAAACCTATTCCACCGTACTCAGTTAACGTGAATGTAGGGAGGACGGAGACGGTTGTTGGAGAGAGGAGAGAGGATGGGTCAGTGGTTGTGGATACCCAGCTGATTCCGAAGAACCAGTGGACAACGGTAGCGAAGCCGAAAGAATGTCCATTTGGCTTTGAGGCTGATGAATACGGAGCTTGCTTTGGTGAGATCTTTCACAAAACTTATTGTCTAAAATAAAATGCTTTTTTAGTTTTTACACAGATCAAATTCTTTTTTATGATTGATTTTTAATATTTCGCTTAAAAACACAGTAGCTGAATCAATTCAACACGTGTCTTGATTTCGTTTAGTTATATGGCTGCTTGAGCTGATTAGGAAAGTTGACAAGGCTTTCGAAATTATGAAATTCATTAACCTTATCATAGGCTTCCAGAAATATTGACTTTTTCCCCAATCCTTTGTTATTTCTCTATCTTGAACTTTTGCAATCCCCAGACGTAGACGAATGCGCAACAGACCGCCACAGCTGTTCCGGGCTCACAGAGGTCTGTAGAAACACGATAGGAGGCTACACCTGTAACTGTGCGCCTGGGTTCAGACGGGACCTGATCACCAAGAGCTGTGAGTTCATCACCACGTCATCATCTACGACGTCCACCACCACACCGCCGCCACCACTGCCTACTTCTACCAGTAAGTCTTTGATAGCAAGAAGTTTATTTCTTTTGGTCCAATCCACTGCTCATGAAGGCAGAAATCTGTCTGTCTGATTCATGGGGTCAGTAAGAGTCAGCAAATCGTTGATAATTTGTTTAAAGGTCCGAAAAACTGCATTTATAGATTTTTGATCCAAAATAAACAGAAAATATTGTCACTCTTGCAGAAAAGGCTTTCTTCTGGGGATACCCGGAGTATACCGGAATAACGGTGCGACCCTTCAGACCAAGAAACCTTTGTGATGCTGGGTTCCACCATAACGCTAAGACTGGACAGTGTGAAGGTGGGTTACATTCTACAGCAGATATTTGCAAGAAATATGATATCTTGATGTGTTCATGTGTGTTCTAATGGCTAATTATTATGGCGTTCATCTTTCATGCATGTTGATGGAAGATTCCAAACCGGGCAAATACCAATGTGACTATTTCAATTTCATAATTGTACCTACTTAATTATAAGTTATAAACCTTTGCTTTTGTTCGTTAACACAAGTCAGAAATCGCCAATCGCCTTCAGCAAGCATGGTGATCATTGCTCATTCTTTATCTGTATAAGACGAGGTTTTCTGACAAATCTAGTCATGACAAAGATAATGGTGTAAAAAAAATTACAAATATTTTACAACTTCTAGAAATTATGTAATTCCGTGGTATCCAAGGTCACCATCACCTAGATCCAAGCTGTCCTTTTGATTAATCCCAACTTGTATTTACAGACATAAACGAATGCACAAACGGCCAAGCGAACTGTGCACACGTGGAGATTTGCATCAACACTGACGGAGGGTACCGATGTGAGTGTCCTCCGAACTGGAGGCTGGACGAGATCAGACATCGCTGTGTACCTGTCAAGAACAACGCACAGTTCCCCACAGGATATGGAAATGAACCTAGTAAGTTTATCAAGATAAGATTTTTGTCATCAGGCCGAATTTAGTACTCTTTATTTTGGTCTACCAACAGTTGTAAGAGTAAAACTGAGATTTTCTTGAAATAATTAAGCTTAAGTTTTGTGCAGTTGATTGGAGCCCATTTGTAGTTGGGGTTAAGTACTAAAAATTACTGTTTGCTGATTACATGCAAGCTGTACGTTTATGATGCAGTTCTAATGCAGTTGGATACTATTATTATAATATTTATCAACCAAATCTTTATCTATTGTAACTGCAGTACTATACCTGTAAAAATCTCCTTAGGTGAAGTGAGCTGTCAATCTCTAGCATCAGTAGAATGACAGCTCACCTCAAGCTCATTTCAAATTAATTAACGGGGGAGATTTTTACAAAATAGAAGTGCTGGTTTGAAGAAGATAACACCATAATGAGCATAGTATATTTCTGGGGGACAAAGCAACTCCTCTCTTTAAGCCATAGCCTACCACGTGGACCAGTACATTGGTTGAGCAACTCTATCTTCTAATTCCTTTACCTCTTTCCAGTCTACCCTCCCCTGCCTCCAAAGAACACGATCTACACGACAGGCACCAAGTACGTGGACCCTGAGATCACGCAGTATCATGACCGTGGCTCCGTGTTTAGATGTCCTGCGGGCTACAGGCTCGGAGATGACAACACTTGTGTTGGTAAGTTTTGTAGAATGATGCAGGTCACACACGCATACTTGCCCAGATTCAGATCAACGTGTGTGGGATGAATTAGAGTATCAGAGTCATTTGTGAACCTCACAAGAACTTACACAAGTATATCGTTAGTGTGTTGTTGTGGCTTTAGGGCTTGGCCACACCGGAGTGCACAACTTAAGGTATAAATGAAATATTGCTGTCGTATTCTGCCTGTGTTGGTATAGTGCAACGGAAGCGTCATAACGGAAGCAGAACTCAAATACCTATAATATTTTTTTGCGTGTCCGTACACTATGAACAAATGTTTTTTTTACACGCCCAGCTCACTAACTGTTAGCAAATGCTTCGTCTGCCACGGCTTAACCATCGTCAAATTTCGATCAAATCGTTATAAAAGTTGCGGAATCAGAAGCACAGGTCTGTTGCATTACTTTTGTGGACCTATCTGTGTGGATTCTTACAAATACAGCAGTATTTCATTGCCTTTGCAAGTTGTATGCTCCATTGTCGCCGATTCTTCAGGTAATATAAGGTGTGATGATAACCTTACTTCTTCCAGACGTTAACGAATGCCTAACCGGAGAAGCGAAGTGCGGTCCTCAGCAGATCTGCGCCAACCTGCCAGGAGGGTACTCCTGCAACTGTCCCAGCGGACACCGTCTGGTCCAAGACCATGAGTGCGAGGATGTGGATGAGTGCGCATTGGGAGGTGGTATGGTGAGTAACCTCAATCTAAACATATTTATTTTAAAGAAACCATTTACGGCAATAGGCTTTTACTAATGGATACGCCTCTGCCTAACTCTTCGGGGATTACAAGCGTGATGTTATTTATGACTCCGTGACGATTCGAAAGATCAGTCAAAAAATTTTGCCAATATCCAAACAGTAAGTTCCTATGTAGAAAAACGAACAAGAAACTCGTACTTTAAACGCGCAGACGCGCTTTGAACGAGTACCGAACGCAAACTTTTTTTTTTTTTTAATCTCTTTGTTTAATTAGGAACTTTTTTACATAAATACATGGCATTCCCATTGTACCTTATATCTTAAACTCATACACTAACTGTAACAACTATAATCTTAATATCTATTTAAAAAAGCGAAGACCTACAAAACTATACAACTTTTTGGCTGCATCTGATAAAGGAGCAGATAGAATTTCACTAACGCAGCCTTGTAACATTTATGCACATGTAATGCACGGTATCTAAAACGTTTGTTTTCTTTTCATATTTCAGCCTGTCTGCTCCCAAAATGCGGATTGTGTCAATACCATCGGTTCATATCAATGCAAATGTCACATTGGATTTAGATCTGCACCGGTTAATGATAAGGTAAGTTTTTATTTATAACTAGCTTTTGCCCGCGACTTCGTCCTCGTAAATGTCGGACCCCCGTTACAGCCCCTTGGGGGGAGAATTTTGGAAATTCTTTCTACTAACACAAGTAAGAAAGTGTGTGTTTACTTGACACTAACTTAGCTTACACTAACTTAACGACTGCCTCGTTGATCTAGTGGTCGCAAGCGCGACTGCTCTGCATGAGGTCTTGGGTTCAATTCCCAGGTCGGGCAAAGTGTTATTGGGTTTTTCCATCAGGAATTTCTCAGTAGCAGCCTCGGAGTCTGGATTTGTGCCCGGTTGATGGCAATAGGCTCGCCCCCTATTACATGGGACTAAAAACATAACTGGCGAAATGTGGGTGTATCTCTGCTTATCCCTTCTTTGATTACAGGCGTGATGTTATATGTTATGTCCTATTTCCGCAGGTGTGTGTCGACGTGGACGAGTGCATGGAGTCTCGTCCAGGCTCCCTCTGCCAGCACAGATGTAACAACGTGTGGGGAGGGTATCGGTGTGCCTGTCATAGAGGGTACAGGCTCAACCCTGATAACAGGTATGAAGGGCGGGATTTCGCTCGCTTCAAAGAAACACTTTTCAACAGTCAGCAATTAAAGATTTTGAACTATTTGTGCACTATCCGGGCAAGTCTATTCAAATATGTGTAACTATACTTAATTAAATATTTTATGTGTATTTTTCAATGTTCTTCACCTCAGTACAATGTTCTCATAATTATGATTTGATCATTACAAAAATCTAAATGGACTAGCTTTGATCCACGACTTTGTACGTGTCAAATGTGTACAATCAATCTTTGTCTTCAATCTATTTCACTGCCTATTAAGTTTCATAGGTAAAATAGTTTTCGAGATATCATACTTAGTTAGTGAGGGAATGAGTGACCTATTCTTTTATATAGAATTAACAGAGAGTGCTTTCTAATTGACGTGTAAATGCGTTCTTTTTAACCATTATACCCATCTGTCTACTTCTTATTTATCATTATTCTTCTTCCCCAGCACCTGTTCAGACGTCGACGAGTGCACAGAGTTCAAGTCCAAGATCCCGTGCGTGGGCCGCTGTCTCAACGAGCCGGGGAGCTACCGATGTGCCTGCCCAACGGGGTACAGACTGTCTGAAGACAAGAGAAGCTGTATTGGTGAGAGATTTCATTATTAGATACCAAGCTGCGTTGCTATTCCGGAAAATAGCTATAATTATTTTACTACATAAAGAAGTAAAACACTGGTATTCAGCTATGTTTGGAAGCCGACTCTAACATAGTTATGAAAAGGCTAGGAAGATGCTGATTACGTAAAGAAGCAACATTGAAATCTTCAGCTAATTTAATGTCATCCAAAACGCAGCAGTGAGCTTGACAGTAATTCCTTGCCAGGATTGGCTTAGATTAGTTTAGACAGAGATTAGTCTTTTTTGTAACATTGTGTTACGTCTCATTTAAACGCAAGTTATTAAGATACCTTTTTACTTGATACAAAAGGCTCAGTATTGAAATTAACAACAACACAATATCTTATTAATAATATATTTCTGTATCCATCTACAAAACAGCCACTGTATAATTACGAATATTCAAAAACATCAAAATATTCAAAAACATCAAAAAATATTTTGATGTTGATAAACAGCTTCTAACCAGACCTTTTCTTGCAGACATTGACGAGTGTGAGACAGGCGAGGCTCCTTGCGCAAAGAGCGCAGGAGCATCTCTATCGTCTAGCGACGTGTGTGTGAACACGCGAGGTAGCTACCGCTGTCAGCGCATCGCCTGCCCTGTTGGCTACCAGCTGGAGAACAAACAGTAAGTAGATCTAGTATTACGCTGCAAGAATTTTGATTACCTTTAAAAATAAATGAGTACCAATCCTGCTTTTTAAATTGTGGATGAGCAAAAAGGAAAAAGGTCGAGGGCGAGTCTTTCCAATTCTTTCGGAATTTTAGATCGTTGGTTGCAATGAGAACACTCATTGTAAAGTCCTATATAGGTATACTAACTAGCTTCTGCCCACGACTCCGTTCACGGAATAGACGAGTTTTCGTCTTACTGTACTACTCGGTGAAACAGTAGCTTTCTAACAGTGAATTTTATTTGTAAAGGGGCCAGTACTTCCTGAAATTACCTCTTACAATCAAACTTTACCTCTTTATGATATCAGTTTAGACTTATATTGGTGCCGATTCTCTTGGTCACAAACTAAACTAAAATTAGACTATTTCCATCTTTTTCTGTCCAATAAAACAAGAAAGAGACTAATGTAAATAAGAGCTGTCAAATTTAGTCAATACGACACATACATACAATTATAGTTGACATCTTAAAACGTATGGATTAAAAATACGAAAAGTTCAAGGCAAAACTAATTTGACATCGCTAAGTTAGTTCTTTAATGGTGCCGATTCCCTTGTTCACAAACTAGACTAAATTTAGAGAATTGACAACTCTTACTAACATTCAGCGAAAGGAAAGGACGGTGACATTCCGTGACATTAAAGAACTAAGTTAGAGATGTCAAATTAGTTTTGCCTCGAACTTCTCCGTATTTTTAATCCACACGTTTTAAGATGTCAACTATAACTGTATGGATGTGTCAGATGGACTAAATTTGACAGCTCTTATTTACATTAGTCTTTTTCTTATTTTATTGGGTAGAAAAAGATGGAAATAGTCTAATTTTGTTTTAGTTTGTGACCAAGGGAATCGGCACCATTGTCACCGTCCTTTCCGTTCGCTGCACGTTACTAAGAGATGTCAATTTTCTAAATTTAGTCTAGTTTGTGAACAAGGAAATCGGCATCATTGTCTTTCATTTCTCCAACTTGCTAAAATCTGGACAAATGTTCTTCGTTCTAACTGACCGACTCCTTGATAATTTAAAAGTGCCTGTAAATGGTCTAATTGAAATAAATGTTTTGACTTTGACTTTTGACTTTGTTACCATCATCAACCAACATAAAATGTTCATATTCTCTTCCAGCCGCTGCAACAAGGTAGAGCGCGTCTGTCAGCCCGGAGACTGGAACTGCGCTCACCAGCCCACCACCATCTCTTACAACTTCATCACCTTCGTGTCTAACCTGTACATCCCCGATACTAAGGTCAGTCATCACCTTATTAACTTTATAAGCCTACGTTCATAGGTTTTCTGCCTGTCTGTTTATTGGTCAGAGGGGTGTTGACTCGCCATTCGACGTTCTCTTTGTGAGCAACTATAGATAAATGAAAGTCTGTATCTAAAACCTAGATTGTACCTAGAATAGGTAATCTTAGTTATCACAAAAAGTATGCCAACTGCCTAACAATATTTAGAATATGTTGACATGTTGTTATAATTAATTTTCTATCTTTTTATTTTATTTTTTAACGATATTTCATAGCATAGTAAAGTTCTAATCTTACTTAAAACATCGTTTTATGTAATATTAGAACTAGAGATGTTATAATTGTCTATGTAATAAATAAGTATTAAGTATGTAAATGAATACCAACAAAACACAATAATACCAATATGCCACCAACAGATTATTATAACATAAAAATCTTTTTATTTTCAGTTGAAACTATTCACAATGCGAGGCCCGGTCTGGCCGTACGTCAAGATGAGGTTTGAGCTCAAACTAGTGAACGTGAACGCGCCACCCAGCATCAAGAGGAAAGCTGAAATCAATGACTTTTTGTAAGTCTTCTATTATAATATTTCAATCTATCTATCTATACATATAAAATGCTTTGTCCTGAATGACTGACTGACGGATCAACGCACAGCCTAAACCGCTGATCATAGAAACCTGAAAATTGGAGAGTGTGTTCTTTGTGACGTAGACATCCGATAAGAAAAGATTTATCAAAATTCACCCCCTAAGGGCTGCCTTGTTGTTGTAGTGTAGTGATTCCCAGGTCGGGCAAAGTATTATTGGGTTTTTTCATTAGGAATTTCTCAGTAGCAGCCTCGATTTGTGCCCGGTTGATGGCAATAGGCTCGCCCCCTATTACATGAGACTAAAAACATAACTGGCGAAATGTGGGTGTACTAATAGGTACACCTCTGCCTAAACCTTCGGGGATTACAGGCGTGATGTTATGTTATGTTACCCCCTAAGGGGATGAACAGGGGTCCAGTAGTTTATATAGATAAACCAACTTTGACGTAGACGAAGACGCGGGCAGAAGTCTTCAATACTTTTTGTGTGGGAATCCTCTTTAAGAAGTCTGCTATTACCATGATTTCTTCTAACCCTCTCTCTGGGGAGGGAAATAAACTTTATCCACTACCTGCCCTCCTTCCCTAAGGAGGACACAGGTAGTAATTGAGTAAAGTTTAATTTCCTCAGACCCACTTACTCTAAAAGTCCAGAGTTAGTTACTAACACGTGGTTAATTACAAACACCCCGTTTATCTACACCGTTGGTCTCATGGTTGAATGTGCGACTGCTGAGCGTAAGATCCTGGGTTCGGTCAGTCAAAAGTGTTATTGAGTTTTAATCAATTTCATGAACTTCGGAAAGCACAGTGTCTCGGAAAAATTTAATCTAGTTGGTAGTCTCGTTAGAAAAAGAGTGGGGAAGAAACTCCATATTCATTTTAAAATTATTTTGCAATTAAATAGTCGAGAGTATTGCCTCGTTGGTTCAGTGGTCGCAGAGCGTGACTGCTGAGCGTGAGGTCTTGAGTTCGATTCCCAGGTCGGAACAAGGGTTGTTCCATTAGGAATTTCTCAGTAGCAGCCTCGGAGTCTGGATGTGTGTCCTGTTGATGGCAATAGGCTTGCCCCCTATTACATGGGGCTTAAACATAACTGGTCAAATGTGGGTGCACTAATGGGTACGCCTCTGGCTAACCCTTCGGGGATTACAGGCGTGATGGTATGTAGTTGAGGGTAAAAGTCCTTTAATATTTTTTTCTATATTTCAGATTAACACAAAACAACAACGAAGGCCTGACCTCATTAGTGCGACCGCTCGAAGGACCACAGAGCATAGAGCTTGAAATGTCTATGGAGCTGTACACTCACGAGCAATTTGGGGGAACAGCTATCGCGAAACTTTTCATATACGTGTCCGAGTACGAGTTCTAATGGAAACTGTGGTGGCGAGCAAGAAAAGTGGCACAGTATATTTTTTTGTTTTCTTTTTTTGTTGGTTTTTATAATTTTGTGTAATTTTGTGATGTTGATAGCAAAGCGTTTAATTTATTTGAAGATAGTGATTTGTTTTTTTATAAAAAAAATTACACGTTTTGAAACTTGTATAGGTACCAATCAACATCCATGTAATAACTTGAAAGAAAAAATGTTTTAAGCCAATAATTTTAATTTGTAATAGCACAAATAATTGCTCGCCAATTTAATCATATCTACCTACAATGTATTTTTAAACTGCATTCTGTGAATTCAGTATTGTTTTGTTTTAAATAAATAATAAGGTCGTATATTTTTATTTTTGTAGCCATATTTTTACCCAACGTCATAATATTTGCAGTTTTATGTTCATTGGACCCGATTTCTCGAACAAAAATGAATGTGACTTATTCTCAAGCGCTCGTAAAGTGTCGTGATTGGCTGAATGAATTATCAATAACCAATCACAGAGGCTTACGCTCACTTAAAAAATGATCACAAATGTTTTTCTTGTCCGAGAAACCAGGGTTTAGTTTCATGACTTTGATTGCAGTTAAAACTGTTTATGATATTTTTAGACTTTGGATTTTCACAAACATCCAAGACACTTTTAATTGTTTAATATTTTTGATTAAAAGTGTAATAGTACCTATTTTAAATACAGTAATTTAAATTAGCTGTTTTGAAACTGCGTAGGTACAACACCGTCAATTTTTTATTTGTGTCATAACTGCAGTATTTTAATATATTTATGACAGGTTAGGTCATTTATTCTGGCACGAGTTGTACGAACAATTTTTCCTGATTTGAAGTGAAAAGATTTTTTTTATGTGCAGGTACTGTAATCAATCTTAATGTACTATAAATAAAACAATAGGTAAGTATATAATACGTAGTATTTATTATTGTATAGTCTTATAATAAAGTATGATTAAGTACATTTATATTTCTTGTTTTATTTCTAATTGTGATAGTGGCGCGACTGCCTAACGCCCTAGTTTTGATTCCCAGGTCGGGAAAAATGTTATTTGGTTATTCCATTAAGAATTTCTGTGTCAACCTTCAGTTTTGAAATAAAACCCCCATTAGGCTCGCCCCCTATTACATGGGACTAAAAACATAACTGGCGAAATGTGGGTGTACTAATGGGTACACCTCTGCCTAACCCTTCGGGAATTACAGGCTTGATGTTATGTTATGTTATGTTATGCTTCGGAAAGTTGGTTCCGGCTGTCATTCGTAGATATGTCTATGGATAGTCAGAAGCCCGAAAGCCTGACAACCAGTCTTATCAAAGAGTTTCGTGTTACCCAGTAACTAGGTTGTGGAGGTCAGATAGGCAGTAGCTCCACGTAAAATACTACTATTCAGCTGCATCCAGTTAGACTGGAAGCCGACTACAACATAGTTTCGAAAGGTTATGCTTTTGCATAACCTTTCGAAACTATGTTGTATGTGGTATGTTGTATGGTATGATGACTTCTAATAGTAATAAATATCAGAAATCTAGATCAAAATAAGTTTAGGACGAACTTTGGGCTAGTCTACGTTTTTACGGGTTAATGCTACATTAGGACCACTAGATCGTGGGTTTGATTATAAGGTCGGGGAATGTCTTTCCATTAGACATTTTTCAGTAGCAGCCCGGAGTTTTAGGCTGATTTTACAATCACGCTTACCGTCGGCGCTGACGGCTCAATTTGTATGATTTGTATGTCGGCTCAGCGCCGACCACCGCTTCGCCGTCAGTGCTGACACCTACGCGTCAGCGTGACTGTAAAACCAGCCTTAAAGTTAGTGGTGTGACACCCTGGTTGGACACTGTGTGACACCCTGGATGCTGTGCCAGGTCTCTTTCGGTTCGTATCAGATCAAGCTAGCCCAATGAACTACTAAAGTGAGAGAAATGAAATTCACCTATGCTTACACGCTACTTGTGCTGTTAGTGTCCCCTGCGGACTTGGCTTACCGAAATTCGGTCAGCTGAATTTCTTTATGCATTTTTTTTCCAATATATGGACTTGTTTTATTGGTCATTGCCATGATAACTCCAAAACCAGTCCTATTCTTATTTTGCTTGCATACAATATAATCTTTGTTTTAAACATGCTACATAAAGGCTATTTTAAAATATGGAGGTTTATGAGGAGGTATATCGTTAAACAGGTACTGACTGAGGTTTCATGAATGAAGATAATTATTCTACTTAGGAATCTAGAAAAAAATGTAGACATTAAGATAAAATTTAATTGGACGTTTGTTTCAATGTCTTTTCATAATTATACAGTGTGAAATATAGGTAATTTTTATGGTGCATCTTTCAGGGGGGAAAAGTACTCATGAAAAATGAGGGCTTTATTAAAAAAAAATCAAATCATTAGTTTTTTAATTAAATATAATATGGGTTTGCTCTTCACTCTAGTCTAGGTCAGAATTGACATAGACAAAGTCTACAATAGACTAGGCTTTCCTAGAAGAAGCTTGTTTACTCTAACTTTAAATAGATTATTAAGTTTATTAGTTTATAATAAACATAAAAACAAACGCCCTCACATAATAACTTGACTATACTCCAATAATTATAGTATTAGACAAAGAGATAACTAACTTTAGATAAAGAGGTAACTGTGTGTAACAGTTGAAATAACTGCATTTTAGGAGTCAATGATAAATAATTGGTTTCTTAAAAAAAATACGTTGTGCCACACTAGGAACTTCTGCAGACTCGTGTGTGCTTTCATAAACAATATACAAACTGTATAAATTCACATACACAAACAGCCAGAATCGGGACAATTATCTGTAGGCCATTCAAATATTTTTTCGTATGGGCCTCGAATCCGCAATACGCAGTGCAGCAGCCAATCGCTCAGACACTACACCAGATGCTGCACAAGCGCTGTTGTCGTTAGTTAAGATTTAGTGTTATCTTGAATTAAAGATAGCGTTAAAACGATATTTGTCTAACGCTATAATGAATGCAGTATAGTTATTTTTTTTTTACTACTACTACATCTAAATCGAACTAACAGTGATTCCTACGAGCTATCCTACGTGCACTAATGGAAAGTATACTTAGCACCCGGACACTAAAATGACAATAATCTAGCTTTGGAAATAGCTGTCAGATAGGGGAGCAATTGGGTAGCCGTACACAACATCTCAAAAAGAGAAAGACTTTATTTCAGCAGAAACTAGATTAGTTTTCTTTTTACTGTAAAATTAGATTATTTTGTGGCTTTGATACCAATAATTGGTAAGACAATTGAGTTGACAAACAAGTGACAACAATTCGTCGCAAAAAAAAAACAGCTGTTCCTTACACGGAAACATAAACTGTACTGAACAGCTGATTTTTGTTTTTCGTGATTTCAACATTGGTTTCATTATTTTCATAAATAGGTAGGTACTGTAGAGACCCTGGCTGGTTGAGCCATATGCAAACTATTTGATATGAGATAAATATGACTTTGATTTTAGAATAGAAGCAGACCGCGTGTCAGCGGCTGTCAAGCCTAGAATAAGATTTGAGAATTAACAAATATAATTTAATTTAAAGCGAATACACAACAAGTTTAAAGAATATTAAGTGTTTAAATCAAGTAAATTGATAAATAAGTACATCCCGGTACCACGTCACGCCACAGTGGCGATAGTACTATACTGCTTTGAATTACGTCACTCTTTCTACATAAGACCTTGTAGATATCGCAGAGATACTGTGACTAGATTTTTCAATAAAGAATTATATTACTAGGTGACAGAACCAACGTTCAACAAAGCTAAACATTTTCTAAAACTCGACCTGTCATTTTAACGTCAGGGTCTGTATAACTACTTCGTGGTCTGTCAACAAACACCACCACAGCTCCTCCTGAGATCCATTCCAATAAACTTCAACGTTTCACATCCCTACTTATCACAGAGCAAACAATTTAGCGTCGAGTGGTTGGTTAACCCGTGGTTACAAAGACTACATAAAAAAAACCTTTTTTGGGTAACTCACATATTTGTCAGATATCCCTTTATATTTAGAAACTAATTTATGTCCCCGACTTGATTCTCGTAAATGTCGGTTATCTGCAAGTTTTTTATTTGCGCGGAATCTTAATTCTTTTTCTAAAATAAAAGCAGTTTAAGTTACTCTTTCAAAATATCAACGATAACAAGTCCCGTCAAAATCGGTCCAGCTGTTTTGAGGATTAGGCGGAACAAACAGACATACAAGAAAAACTGTTAGTCTGGTATTACAATCAGACACTTTATTTTCATTTATTTGTATGGGTATCCTTCATTAAAGCATTCTTGCTACCTAATCCCTAAATCTGATGATCCTCATATTAACAGAAAAAAACAAACCAAAACGGATAATACCTAGTAATTTTTTATTCATGTTCAGCATTTTATCGACTTCAATTTAAAGACCAAAATAGCTTGGCCGACATTTCATCAATGGTTTAGTTGTTTACATGCTGTTTTAGCATTACAGTTTAATTCTTCTTTATAAAACCACGGGTCACCACCTCACTCCACACACCAAGCTAATCACAACCTCTCTCCTCTACTCATACGGATCCACTATGTCCAGGACTGTAAGACATCCGTCCTGGGACGCTATGGCCACTGCCTTCCCCCCATGCGCGCTGGCAACACCTGTGACTTCGGCGGGGGCTCGGTACTCCGCTATGGCGCGGCCGTCTACTCTGTAATGTTATAAAATATTTGATTGGTCCTGAAAGCATCTCTTTCACTAAAACGTGACAAAAGGACAAAGCCGCACCATGAGGCGAAATAGAATAAAAAATAAACTAGTTAAAGAAAAAATACTATGTATATTATATTATGACGGAGCAAAACTTTTTATTGATCAGAAGTTTCTAGGTAAGGTCTAAAACTAAAAAATCGTAATGATGGTTATAAAATGTTACTTTCGGCTGCTGATCTTTTATTACCCGTTATAAATGAACTGTCATGTTCTTTTATTGAAAAATAAATGTCTTTAAAGTTGTCATCGCCAAGAGAGGCCCCTAGCGTGATGACTTGGAGACGTATGGGAGATTGACCAGAGAAGGCAACGCATAGGGATAGGTGGAAGGCTATACGGAAGACCTTTGCCCAGCAATAGGACCATATAGAGTGATAAGAAAAGCCTTTAAGGCTTTTAGCCTTAAATTATTACGTATACTTTTTTATAAGTATCACTTACCTAAACACTCTCAAAGTCTTCCTCCCACTGTGATAATAAAACACGTACTGATCCGTGGAACTGAACATGGTGATGATGGAGAACACGCCCTCAGCAGCCCTGTATATTAGCTGCTGGACTGAGGCCCCTCTCTTCAGCTCGATGAGGTCCAGTCCTCCTCGGGATGGCGCGCAGAGGCCTATTTTGCCATCACGAGTGCACGCTCCGTTCCAACGGGGGACGAATCTGGAATATTCAGTGAAGGGATGATTAGTCTTAAACTGCGTAGAAATCCCGGCTCTGTGTTGCTACTAAGTCATTATTATTAGAAAATTCCAGTAACGATGGCTAAGGAAATTTTCATTTTGAGAAGGCAGCCAGAAAGTTATCCGAAGTTTAAAAAAATAAACGGAAATAATCTTTATCATTATTTATTTATTTGGTCAGACCACAAATGAGGTCTACTGTTATAGTTACAATATTACTTAGCTTATGTTAGAACATACTTAATAACTAAAACAGAACTGGGGAACCTACCGCAATCTCTTAAAAAATAGTACCATTTTAATATTACTTTGCCTTGCGCACTGTTGGATTCTCAACGCTCGGCTCAGCGTCGAGAGTTGAAAATTTAACAACCGAAATTACATACCTAGTAATATTATGATGGTACTGTTCAAGAAGATGGGAGTATACCCCCTGGTTTGATCGGTTAACGCTCACAGTATTATCAGATTTTGCAACAAAAAATCTCACCGGTGTGGTCTCTTTTCATTAGAAAATAGCAGTCGTTTATAAAGAAGATTAGAAACTTACGAATAGAAATTCTGTGACAGAAAACAAAACGTAAAGCGATGATCCTCACCTGATATGCCTCTTTGTCTTGATGTCCAGTATGCCTGCCTTGTCGTTGCCTACCACAGCCACCCACAGAGGTTTATGTGGTAAAGCCACTATCGACTGCATATCTTTGATGCCACTGTTCTTAATGGGGATCCTGAAGAAAAAAAGCCAATATATGAACTAAAGATTCCAGGACACATATTGCGCTTGTTTAGCGATATGTTATAATATACTGGACCCGAAGGGGAAAGACTGAGCCATAAAGTAATTAAGGAAACATCGGTCTTCAGCTATGAGTTGTATTATGAGACGCATACGCTCACGGGATCTCCGGCGCAAGTGTGGGACGGAATTGGAGGGGTGGTTTCAATCAGTAAAAATTCGACACACCCCCCTTGGATGGGGGACATTTACGAGGATTTAAAGGTCAATAAGGATAATGTAACCATAAAGACACCAAGCCTAGAGAGTCAAACAGTCACCTATGCAGTCTAGCGCCAGTTCTAGCATGGAACACATGCAGACAATCCCTTGAGGACTTATCAACTCCTGGAGCCACGATGTGGTGCTCGTCTGCTGATACTACGGCAGCCTTGTATCCTGTGCCTCGGAGCTCATACTCAGCGCTGTAGATTCTTTCACCCTCTGAAATAAAGTTCAAAGTTTAAAAGAGGTATTATTATTTCGCTGCAGTGCAAAGGATTCTTCCCATACAGAGAAGGCATGAGCATTGATCACCTTTACTCAAAGTTGATTCGGATCAACTATAGGAGCTGGAACAAATTGTCGTTGTAAATTAAAACAAACTTGGGCTTTATGAAATTATGTGGATTTCCAATAAAAACCTAAGCTTCTTCTTCTTTTTTATCGTGTGGGCAGTAAGGACTTTCGACCCCACACACTCTAGTGTCAGAAGCCTTAGTGTCCGAAGCTTCAACGCCGCAATATATTCGTGTTAATACTCATCACTGGGAATTTGTTCGATCATGATCTACTAACATCTAGCCATGTTAAAGTCAAAACATTTATTTCAATGAAACCTATTACCATGTTATAGGCACTTTTGAATTGCCAAGGTGTCGGTAAGTTAGTATCAAAGTTGAAATTTGTTGCCCGTTTCAATACGTAGAGTTCCATATGGAAAATAACAAGAAGTAAAACTGACAGAAACTTTTTACTTTTATATTATTATGCAAACAAGGAAGAACGAAAATGAAGAGCGAAGAAAGAGAAAGAATGAAGAGCAAATGAAGAGTGAAGAGCGTTAAAACCTAATTTCACAAGTAATAAAGATATAAGATATATAAATAAATCCCATGTTGGCTAAGTGACAGTGCTAACTAACCAGGAATCGTCCTCGCGATGATACTGGCCACTCCGACATTGTCAACGTTTTCTGAAGCTGCCTGCATGGAGATTGTGATGAACTTGGTACCATCTTCTAAGAGGAGAACCTGCTTGATGCCTTTTTGTTCTTCCTTGAATATAGCCTGGAAAAGAAGGAGAGTTGATGCTTTTTGTCCTTTATGATTTTTGATACTTATGAAGAACATATCAGTGCAAAAAATTATGAAGATTTCGAATAATGCTTGTATTTTTTTTTAATGTTGAACCTTTACCCATTTAAAATCGACCATGTAAAGACCTGTCTCGGCTTCGCACGATGAGAGTGTGGAGTGATTAATTAGACAGTATTATCGGCTCGATTTTTTCCGACATCTTGAACAATTACCGTCACATTTCAACAAATTAACACAAAAAAAAAATTGAACTATACGTATAAAACTTACTCTTGAATCACTCTATCTATTGATGAAAACGGATTTAAAATTCGTTGCGTAGTGTAAAAGATCCAAGCGATCTCTCTTTGCGATCTTGGAAAGAAGTCAATTTCTGAGAATCACTCTATCTATTGATGAAAACGGATTTAAAATCCGTTGCGTAGTGTAAAAGATCCAAGCAATCTCTCTTTGCGATCTTGGAAAGAAGTCAATTTCTGAGAAAGTTTTAATGATGTATGACATATTATTTATGAAGTCTAAAGTTACCTGTTTCTCCGGTGTATCCCAAATCACCACATTCCCCGACTCAGCAGTCACAACATTGTCACCAGTTGGGGTAATGACTGCATGGGTGACGATGGCTCCTAGTGGCGCTTCGGCCAGCTGGGCTAGGAGCTTCCCAGTGCTGGTGTCCCAGAGACCCCAACAGCTTCGGGTCACTGTTGCTGCTAGACATTTATCTCGGGCTAGGCTGAAAGCAGAAAAACAAAATTCAGTAAACTTTTAAGGTCAAAACTTTGAAAAAATATTAAGCCATCAGAAAGGATATTTTCTCTCCAAAGTTTTATTGAAAATCTAAAGAACCTGCAGCCTCAGGATCTCTTAAGCTGAAAGCATTGGTAATCTCATGGGAGGTATTAAGAATAAATAAAAGAAAAAAACTAACTAAATCGCTTTTTGTCTCTTCTGCGTCCTTGAAATTTAAAGCGAAGCATGGAGTTTCACTAACCTGATTGAATCAATAGGCAGCTCCTGTCGATCGATCTTATGGACTTGTTCAAAAATATTGTCAATGTTCCATATCTTCACTGTTCTATCAATTGAGGAGGTGATAACGTTGTTCCATGAACCTACGGTCAGTGGCTCCAGCTGGACTATCCTCCCGAAGTGAGCATCTAACACCTTGATCAGTTTCGTTGTCTTCAGACTCCACACGTAGAGGTTCTTTCTGTGAAGTTTGGAAGAAAAAGAATATTCGTTAAAATCTTTTATCTGCATGCTCCAGGATCAATCAGTTTTCGAAGATAAATCAGGCGCGGGAACAACAGCGATATGTGTACACTCAGGCATAGGGTTATGAAATCATCAGATTCCAAACAGTTTTCTATTAATAAAAAAATCTAATGGAACTACCTACTTACTACGGACTACCTCATTGTCCTCGTCGTCTAGTTGTCTAGTGGCAAGTGTCACTGCTGAGCATAAGGTCTTGGGTTCGATTCCCACGTCGCGCTAAGTGTTACTGGGTTTTTCTAGTAGCAGCCTCGGACTCTGAATTTTGGCTCGGTTGATGGCAATAAACATAACTGACGAAATGTGAGTGTATTAATGGGTACACCTCTGCCTAACTCTTCTGGGATTAAAGGCGTGATCTTATTTATGTCTAATGGAACTCAAAACTTGCCCGACTTAGGAACTAAACCCAAGACTCCCAAACTCAGCAGTCACACTTGCCACCACGAGACCAATGAAACAGTCAAAAGCGATAAGTTGAAAGCTGGTTTATAGTTACCTGACTCCAGCAACAGCATAAGTATTGTTATTGCTGATCATGAAGGAGTTGGACAACGTCATCTTAGTCGAGATATTACGGATTGTGTGAGGCAGCTTCAGTACTATGCCGTGGAGGCGATGGTCTATCTCTGGCTCTTCTGGTTTCTCCTCCTGGAAGACGCAGTTAGAATCAGTGGCTATTTGTTATTAAGGAGATACTTAGAGTTCTTTCAATTAATGTGGTCTACTGCGACATATCACAGTTACCGTTAGGTTGCAAAATAACCCTGTATAACTATGCCTAATACACTTGCTGCAGTGGCTAAACGATAAGCTGCTGCGCTGCGTGTCGCAGGGTTGATTCTCTCACGGAACAAATATTTTTGCTGTCTACAGATTATTGTTCCGGATCTGGCAGGGTGCGTATGTAAGTTTAATGGTTGTATGTACACTCATAATATAGGAGCAATTTCTAGTGTGAAGTAAGGTTCTTTCATAAAAAGCTAAATTATAAAGTTTTATCTTCCGAATCCAACGAAGCAAAGATGTTACTTACTTCTTCAGGGTCAGGTTTATTATAAGCTATTTTAGGTTTATTATCATCTTCTTTGATCACTGGCTCGGGTTTGACTCGGGGTATCTTGTAATCAAAGTCCCAAACAACGAAGCTGTATGTTGTTGTAGCTGAAAACAAATTATTTCGAATATGACGCATTAACTTCTTTCTTTTATTAAATTTGTTTTTCCAGTCCAGCTGACCATAGTTGCGAGCTGATCAGTTAATATCTCATAGTTTTATAGCATAGATCAGAGGCGGGCAGCACAGGACCGGTTATTAGCGCGGTCATTATGGCTATCCTTAGGGGAGGCCTATATCCAGCAGTAGACGTCGTTCGGTTTATGATAATGATGATCTTGTGTCGGAAGACTCTGTATAATGCGAGTTTACTGCTTGACGTAAAGCCTCTCCTAAGTATGAATACCAGCATTGTTTCACTCCTGGACGAAAGTTTCTTTTCATACAGTTAAGGCACGAGCATTGATTATGACGCCTGCAAGCTTATATATCCAAGTTTCCTTATGATAATTTTCTTCACCGATGTAAAGAATTGAAATACAACAATATGCTTTGGTTAAAATATATAGCCAGTCTGTAAGGAGTTTGACTGTCCAATAGTAAAAGCTACTTATTTAACAAAATCCCTCAACTTATTGTTAATGATATTAATAGAATAAATTGTTTACCAAACAGCATGCGGTCTTTCTTGCCACGTTTGAGCTGCAGCATCGCTTCAGCTGTATCTGTCTCTTTATGGAAGATTTCTTCGACTTTTTTCCAGCATTTCTCTTCCACGTCTAGCTCGAAGATTGATATCTGAAATGATTTATAGAAGATGGTTAGATTAATGTATACAAGGTGGAATTGATATCCACACCAACCAACTAACTATACATTCGTTATATTATGTTTCTCGGTTATGTCTAAAAATCAGCTGTCCATACATTTTGTATGAAACGGAAGATTTTATTTTACAAGGAACTTAAATGAACAAAATGGGGTCTACAATCATGGACTGAATCTATGGAAAGTTTCCACCGTTTATAAATAGTGTCTATATATTTGCATGTTGATATTATTATTTATTATTTAATCATTTATTTCAGACTGTGAATGTCCATATTATGTTAGCATCTGTGAACTTAAAACTAAGTTAGTAACAAAAATAGATTTATGAATATGATTCGATAGTTTAGTGTATGACAATTATGATATATAATGATTCGTTGTAATGTATTTTCCATATCCAAAAATGATTACAGGATTTAATAGTTACGGTTATGTTACCTGATACCCTCTCTCAGGATCACTGCAATATATCTTCGTCCAGTACTTGTTCATGGTCAAAGCTCCACGGCATCTTAGTGGCTTCATCCACTCTCCATTCTTGCAAAACTGCACCAGAAGACGGTCCTCATCCAAGTCTCCACTCCACATTACAAGGAAGAAGTTCTCCAAGTCACGGAAATCCATTGCTGCAAAAAAGTATTTGAATCTAGCAAAGTGATTACCTGGACGCCTAAAAATGGGCATCGCCGTCGAAGTCGACGATATTGGAGGTGGAAGAACCATAGGAAGAAGGCTATGATCATGTTTGCAAGGCGATATGTGGCCAGGGATTACAAAAGATAAGGAAGTTTCAAAGGTTAACGGGAAGGCTTTGTCCCAAAACTGAGACACATAATGGACCAATAAAAAAAGTAAAAGCTTTGTAACTAACAGGACCAAGGTCTGTTTGGGTCATACCAATTTGTGGACCATAACAATTAAGTTTCTTTTATCGCTATCATATCAACCATACTCACAAAGTATCTCCCAGTTGACGTCATCATATGGTGCTGTGTCAGGCGCCGGCAGGGTTTGCTCGTGTTCCCCTCGCATGCTGTACTGCACCCAGGTGTGTGGGCCGTAGATGAACATGTGATGGTTCAGGACGAACACGCCGCGGACTGTTTCACCTGAAGATTTTTGTGTTTTTTTTTTTTAATTTAGAGGCGGTAGACCACGAAGGAGATGGCAAAACGACTTCGCCGGCTTTCTTGAGAAATGTAATGACGTAGCGCAAAGTCGCGACCGATCGAAGGAATGAATGAATGGGCCTTTGCCCAGTAGTGGGACGGTTTGGGCTATAAGAGAGGAAAACCATAAAAATCTGATTGTAAACCCCAGTGGCGCTGCAGATAAAGGCAATTTACTGTGGGAATGAGGATTGGTAGGTAAAACAAAGTTGAATGCTCCAAAGAAGTTCTGTAAGTAAGATGATGAAGTGATGAGGTACCTACTTACGTACTTAGGTGATAATAGTTAAAACCTCTACTTACCTTCATCAAGAGGGTTATCGATTGTCACATATTCACTAGTCAGCATATTCAGGAGCATTGACTGCAAAACAATAAATCACAACATAAATAAATCACAACACTCAAAACCAGAAAACACAAAATCAAAGAAGACGAGGATAATAAAACTCACCACAGAATTATTAGTAGACGCAGCAGCCCATTTGTTATCTGGAGAAAGCTCCAGATTCTGCATGATGCCTTCGAGCTGAGGACAGAGGTCTCTCGCCAGGTCAGATGTGGACAGGTCCCAGGATATGACACGACTGGAGATAGAGACGACGTAGCGTTTGTCAGAGCTCAACCGAAACGCGAAGACTGCGAACTGGTGACCTTCTAAGGAGTACTGAAACAAGGATTAAGAAATTGAGGCTTTGTTTGGGGCAATATGATGATCGGTATCAAAAGCATCGAAGAAGAAAAATATTGCAGTACTTTTAGAAGTAAATGCTGATGCTAACGTCACACGCTCCTAATTAACTTAGTAAGTTTTTTATATATTTTGGTGAAACAATAGCTTATCAATGTTATTATTGGGGTAAGAACTATCAAAATACACTTATTCGACGTTATTTCTGCCATTAAATAATTTAACAATTCTAAGCACAACTTTGGGACTTTTCTTTTTTTTTGGTGAACAGTATGTTGTTGTCATCGAAAGATTCTTGGTTATTTATCATTTTGATTATTCTTTGTAAAACTAACCCTAATTTTAATCAACCGCTAGTCAATAATCACGTAGACTTGTCTACCTTGAGAGGTCCTCCAGGAGTATGCAAACAATGATGAGAAGGCAGCAGAGCACAATGCGTCTTCCCATTATGCACGCACTGCTTCAGAAGTGAGGATATGGCGGGGTTCTGACCGGCCTCTGGAAGTAACCTCCCAACCAGCTGTGGAGCCAGCATGTCGGAGTATGTACCGAGGATAGCTCCACCCAGACGTAGGGCATCAGCTACAAGCATAAGCTCTCTGAAATGGTAGGAATGGATTGTGTTACATAAATAGCCTGACATTGCTAAAGTTTGAACTTCGACTTCCTCTCTGTGAGAGAAATTGGGTCATTTTCAGATTTAGTGTTTAGTCCGTTCATTAATGAATGATCCTTCGCATTTATTCTATATAGTATAACTGTTATGGTATGCTCCGTAAAACACAATCAAAAATCTATATTAAAAATAAAATTTCTGTCCAAGAATATACACAAAAACAGATGAATACTACTAAATTGTACCTACATACCTCACAGCATCTTTATTGACATGCAGCTTGGCATCTTCGAAGTCTGCCAGCACAGCTTGAAGAGGACAGCAGTTCAGCTTAGCGTGAAGCCACTCGTAGTTGAACAGCACTTCAGCATACAAGTCGGTGAACCTCTTGGAACGGACCAGGTGGAATGGCAACTCTCCGAACTGGAAACAAAACACACGCTGTCAGACCCAGTTTTCCATAATAGTTATGATAGACGTGTACCTAGAATTTCATAATTTTAGACATCTGTCCTAGGTTCGATTCCCAGGTTCGGCAAAAAGCATTATAGTTTTTTTTTGGGAATTTCTCAGTAACAGCCTAGTGTTTGGAAGTTGATAGTGTGACACCACTGTGCCACAGCAAAATCCAGCAAAGTTCACAACTAGGATGTCCAGATATTTAGGAACCTAATGTAATTTTATGACTTTGACTTGTATAAGCTTCGGACCTTAGCTTTAATGAAATAAATTATTTCAACAATTAAGTCCTGATAACCATCATCGTCTGCCCAGCCTTTTCTCAACTATTAGTGTCAACTTTCAGCATACCGAGAAGCTGCTGAAACATCATCATTTCTTTACCTTCCTCAAGTTATATCTCCTGTTAGCGCCATCAGCTGACATGAAGACCAGTGGCTGGAGAGGCACTTTCCTATCCGCTACACCTTCTCTGTCAGCCAGGTTGAATCTGTGGCGCTGGATCTCAGTGTACTTGAAGGGTTTTGGTGTTCCACCGCCCCAAATACCTGAAATTATAGACGTACTTATATTAATCACATACGTTTATTTTCCTAGTTAGAGTTATGGTCACAAGCACGACTGCTGAACGTGGGCTCCTGGATTCGATTCGAGAAAAGTGTTATTGGGTTTTTTCATTAGGCAATTTCTCAGTAGCAGCCCGGAGTTGGGTGAGAAATGGATTATGTGACACCCCCGTTCCTTAGGAAGTACATAAAGCTGTTGGTTCCGGTTTTAATTAGTGCATATTCGACAGTTGTTAAGGGTAGTCAGAAGCCCGTAGTCCAACTACTAGTTTTACCAAGGGCATCGTGTTAGCCTACTAGGTTGTGACTTGTGAATTATTAAAAAAAAATCATCTGGTCTTCCAAGTAGTCATTATGAAAAGGTGATACATTAAACAAATGCCCTGTTACCTACCCAGATAATAATCAGCGATCATGGAGTGGAAATACATAGCCATGTTCATGTTCTTGAAGTACCTCTCCCGCGCGGTGTCGCGGAACTGCCTGTGGTACCAGTTCATCACGGAGACTCCGTCGGCTTCGCGCTCTGATAGGTAGTTTGGAAGATCGTTGCGGATCCTGGAAGGTAGGTAAGGAAGGTGCTACTTACAAGGCATTCATTATTATTCATTGAAAACTTCAGATGACGAATTAAAAAAAAAGAACTTTAAAATTAAATGCACTATGACCACAGATTTCACACTTGAATATCCTGAACTATACGTCTATGCTAAACACGTTAAAAAACATTTTCTTTCGTTAAAAAGTTGGTACTGCTGCATTGATAATTTTATTCATTTCGCCAAATATCACAATAAAGATAATGAAACGTAGATACCTCTAACCTTGATATGGCAATAGTTCTTTAATTTCTACTGAAGCTTCTGAATCTATTAAAAATATAGTGTACAGACAACCCTGGACCCTGTGTAAATAAACCACAGCGAATTTAATGACAAGACAGAGCGGCATGAATGATAGACATGAAACTACACAAAGCAAACTGGTCCTAAAGTTCCAAATTATTATACTATTTCAACAGCCTGAACTTACCTAGTCCACAGCAAAGGTGGTATTCGCCTTACAGGTGGCAAATGGTACTGATACACATCATCCAGAACTTTGTCATCCAAGGAAATCAGATCTTCTAGTTCTGTCTCAGACAGACCACTGCGTGCAGCTGTGATGTAGGCTAGCGCGTGGAAGACCAGGAGACGACCGTGCTGAGAATATTAGGAATAAAAAAGAAGAATTAGACTATTTCCAGAATGAATGTGCAGATGGGGTAGCTGTTTACTGTCTAGTTGGCAAGTCTTAAAACACCTATATAGTCATGATATTAGAACGAGTTGTGCTATTAGAAAAAAATATTTTCAAGGATTATTTTGTTAGGGAAGGTGTAACAAACCAAGGCTTTTATTTTGTTAATGCTACACAGTCATAAAGTCTGGTATTACTATATTATTTTCAATTGAATATTAGGAATTTTCGGATTTGAGTGTAGATAAAACATAACATAACATCACGCCTGTCATCCTCAAAAGGCATTATATACCCACATTACGCCAGTTACGTTTAAGTCCCATGTAATAGGGGGCGAGCCTATTGCCATCAACTAGATCCATTAGTGTGGTTAAAAATGATCATATATTGTCATATTTTGGATCAAAACTTTTTGGTGAAGACTTTAAGTTCTCAAGCGATGGCTTACCTGCTTCTCAATTCTTTCAAACAACATCATAATGGAATCCATGACAGTGGATGCCAGATGAGTATCTTGAGGCTTGGTGTAACTCCTCCATCTGCATACCTAACGAAAGATGAAGTTGGAAATTAAGCACAACAAAATAGGTACGACTCAAAATCAAAGGCATTTATTTCAATAAGATTTTTTACAGGCATTTTTAAATTGTCAAGGTCAGCCAGTTACGTAGAAAGTTGAAGCTTATAGCTCGTTCCAAAACGTAGCTTAGCCTTTCACAAAGTGGGCAGCCGCGTGCAGGCCTTTAAATCGGGGCGTTGTGGAGAGGTTTGAAGACCGATTTGTAATTTCATCTACTAGGTGGAAAAATGGGGGCACTAGAAAATTTTATTCTCAAAGTGGGCAGTAGACAAAATAAGTTTGGAAGCCCCTGCTCTATAGAGAAGAACAAACAAGAAACTCCACGGACATTCTATTGTCTCTCTTTTGACTTTAAGTACAATGAAAAGTGTTTGTATTTTACCTCAGCAAAGACTAGCTTCACGAATATTGGTAGCGAGCAAGATGAGATGGCGTTTGATACTAGACGCCATTGATAGTTCGATAAATCGCGAGCTGCTGAAGCCATCCATAACCTGAAAAAGAAACAAATGAAGTACGTGAGGGTCGAAGCTTCATCTTCAGTTATCATAAGTTCAGGTAGGAACAGATCTCATAGTAATATAGCGAGAAATCAGGGTTTGAATGTAAGTACCCCAAAAGGGGGCTACTCACGTGAAAGCCTTTGACCAGGGAGGTAATTTTGGTATTTTAGGGATAGCATTTGAGAAATTCATAATGTTTGGTGTTGATTATCATTTAATTTTCCATTTATTCAGGCATGACAATTAAGTTTCACTCCTATTTCGAAGGTCTTTTCATTATGGCGTGGAAGCGACATCGTTAAGAAAACTTCTACCATGGAATTAGTAATGATTCTAGACCCCTAGCGTTAATTTTTTTCGTCGCTTGTTATTTGTTTAGAAAAATCTGCTGTGCAATAAATGTTGACTATGAAGGTGTTGCACTTTTATAAGGAGCAGCTGAGTCTTTATTATAGTCAAATTTTTCATAACCATGTCTTCATCCACCGATGTATACAAAGTCATTAAAAAATTAGGTTAAGTTATTTTTTGTAGGGAACAGCGGTTTTTTTATGATTTCAAGGTTGGTGCCATAGTAAAAGTTCTTCATAATGATGACTACAATGACCCCTTTTCAGGTTTCGGGTAAATTTTCAATGACCCTGTATATATTTCATCCTCATAGTTCTCATTATTCTTACCCAACCCTCTTTAGATTTAGCTCTTTGTATTTCACCTACTTACTTCAAAACTTGCATCGCCAGATCTTCACCCAGAGCTTTGACTTCCAGAAAATTCTCTTCAGAGTCAATCATGCGTCTAAGCACGTCATATTCTTTGGAAACCTCTGGATTAGCTTCTTCACATGCACAAGTTACGATTATCTGAAAATCAAAGATCAACATTTACAGGAGACTTTTAAGATGTCTTAATAATTATTATGTAATTGTAATAGCCGCTACTTCATCCAAGTCAAGTGTACCCTAAATAGCCTAAATGTGACTCGGCAATAGTACAACATTCTATCAGTTAAAGATTTTTTGGAATTAGACCAGTATTTCTTAAGATTAACTCTTACAAACAGACATAAAGTTTTTATATCCAAATAGCTCAACCCGTGACTCTTTGCTGTGGTTCAGTCTAATAAAAAATGTACCTATATGAAATGTAAAAATGTATCTTTCATGCAATGTTGTGTAATTTCAAGTCAATCCATCGACTTATTTCTGAGTTTTGTAGACACAAACATACAACCTGTATTTTTATATATAAAATTGAAATCTTCAAATTCACTAGAAGAAGAAGTGTATTTTCCTTAAAATTTATTCAATGATGATCGATGCTCTTGCAAATAAACCAGACTATTTTTTCTTTTTAATGTTTAATTGGCTTACCTTACAATGTGCCGGCAACCTGGTCGGAAGCCATGACACTTTATTATTCTCAGTGCCTAAGCCAGTGAGCTGGTCTACTGAATCCAGGAAGAGAAGTAAAGGTTGCTGCTGATTGGCCATCGTCAAGAGGTGCTTGAAGTGAGCTGTGAGGGGCACCAGGTCATCAGGGATGCCCTCGAAGGGGAGGGCAAAATTGTATGATATCTGAAATTCACAAACGTCATTATTGTATTAAGAGAGTAATTTGGTGGTTTCTCAAAGTGATTGAAAGAATTGCGGGTATCAAGTTTTAAGGATTTTATAACGAAGCGAATGTCAAATTACCTTATCTTATAATTAATTAGATGTTGAAGGGCAAAATTCTTACTATGTTAGCTGTAAGTTTTTGACTTTTAATACCCCCATGATCCCTATCCTATTGCATACACCCATAAACACAATATCCAGCATGTCTTACATTCTTCATTTTCTTTATTTTTCATATTTTTACACATATTTTCCTTAAAAAATCAAATAATATAGTTAAAAAAAAATGTATAAAAATAGTGCTCCGCCCGTAACGAGGTGGTAAAATCCAAGCTGCCGGCGGTTAGGGATCCAGAGAGAGGAACCTCCTCACTATGCGTGCCGTGTCCGAGACAACCGCCTTTTGCATCTGACTCTTGATCCAGCCGTTGAGCGAAAGTTTCTCACTGACATGACAATCGGAACAATAATTGTCGAGTCCTTACATTGTTTACTACGGATAGTAATTTTTATGTTTAAAAAAAAATTGTTTCTCAGAAATAATATTTGCTCAATGTTAGAGATAAACGACTATACGATGGCACGCCCCTCCACAAATTTAAAATATTTGAAAGTATTTACAAGACTCACAACGCATGTGTGCGTACTGAGACGGCAGCGGCTCTCGAAACAAAAACAAATCAGCGATTTGTTTCTCGACTAGCGGCGTCATTACTTATTAGTATGTCGCTGCACTGACATACTCTATGAAAATGAAACGTGCGTTGTCTTGTGCGGTCTTGCTAGTTATTATTAGTTGACCAACAAATCTGCCGGCCTGCTACTGAAGACCAATACTTGCAACTACATAGAAACTCTTTCATACGGATATGACTACACACATTGAAATAATAATATGGAGGGGCGCGTCATGTTATTTATTATTATTTATTATTTATTTATTTTACTTTAATTAAAACGGTTAAATAACCAATTAAAATAATTAAAGACACAGAAGACATAAAAGTAAAAATATAAAAAAAAGAAAGAAAACACGAATATACATTTAAAAACAGAACAGAATAACTTCATCCCTTTCATAAATTCACCTCACAGTACTTCTGACATACCAACAAAATCTTCGTCCATTCATCCGCAAACAGATCGTTTGTTGGATTAGAATCCAAGAGATCGTTAAGTACAGACAGAGTGCGAGGTACTGGGGACTTAGCGCGCGCAACGGTGCGACAAGAAGGCACAGCAAATAGCTTGTGCTTTCTGCCGCGACAGTAATTAGCCGGGACAAAAAAGCGAGCCAGTGCAGTATGCAGATCAGGTGCGTCAATAGTGCCACGCAAAGTTTTACAGGCTATAGTGAGCTGATCTCGTGCTCGCCTTACCTCTAGCGAATTATATCCGAGGCATCCCAGTAGAAATTTCGTTGGGTATAGGTAAGGATAAAAGCCGTGTATGCGCTTATAAATAAACCTAAGGAACGCTTTTTGTACCTTTTCCAACAAAACCGAATAGGTACTCTCGTGGGGATTCCACACGCAGGAGCTAGATTCTAATTTGCTGCGAACGAGTGCATTATATATAACCTTAATAGGAAGAGAGGTACGAAAATCACGGCAATTACGCATGACAAAACCCAGCCTTTGGTAGGATTCCTTAGCCACCGTAAGAATGTGACCGTGGAAGGTGAGCTTTCTGTCGAATGAGACTCCCAGATCTTTCATAGCTACTGTTTCCGTGATAGTATTATTATTCAATTTGTACTCAAAATGAACTGGGTGCCGCATTCGACCGAATATCATAGCGAAACATTTAGAAGAATTAAATTCCATCTTATTGTCTAAGCTCCACTCATATATTGCATCAATATCCTGCTGCAGTGCCAAACAGTCACGCTCAGATTTTATTTCTAAGTATAGTTTTAGGTCATCGGCATATAATAAACATCTTGCATGACGTAGTACTTGGGGAAGATCGTTTACCATAATTATAAATAATAAAGGTCCCAAGATTGAGCCTTGACTGACTCCAGAACGCGTGTGGTAGGTGCCAGATTCATACATACCGAGCCTAACAAACTGCTGACGATCGCGTAGGTAGTCTGCGAAGAAACGTAGGAGAGGTGGTGCAAAACCTATTTTGTTAAGTTTATTCAGCAGTGTGTCGTTATTAACCCTGTCGAACGCTTTCCGGAAGTCGAAATAAAGTACGTCTACCTGATGTCCGCGGTCCATACTAGTCGAGATATACTCTACTAGAGTTAGAAGATTCGTGTCAACTGACCTCTTGCATCTAAAACCATGCTGCTCATTGCATAAATACTTATTTACTTGCACATATATAGCATTATGAAGGATGTTTTCAAAGACTTTGGCCGGGGAAGATAAAATTGCTATGGGACGGTAATCTTCAACAATACTTTTGTTTTGGGTTTTAGGAATAGGTGTTACTCTTGAAATTTTCCACTGAGCGGGATATATACCACTCTGTAAAGCTAAATTGAATATATGACAAAGAGGATCACTGAAAATATATTTTGAGCATTTGATTATAAAGGGGGGAATGTTATCGGGACCTGTAGAGCTGTTAGGTTTAAGTTTATTAATGCCTTTTACAATGTCTTTAGGGCACAGTGTGGTAATATTTATATAGTTACTGTTACTGGTGGACTCAGCTGCATTGACATGATCAGCATTTAGCCGCGGGACATCAGGCAGAAAAACGGTTGAGAAGAACTCAGCAAAGGCCCCAGCTGCTTTAGTTCCCGAAAAAGTTGTACCCTTGTACGAGACATTAGGTTCAAAGCCACCTTTAGTCCGCAGTCTAGAAATGTGTGACCAGAATTCACGGGGGGCAATTGTAAGTTTGTTCTCTATATGCCTCATGTATGAGGAATATGCATCTGCAATACGAGTACTTTAAACTTGCCCTTAGGTCGGAAAACAACAAATACGCGCTATTGCAATTGGTACGTTTCCAGTTTTTATGAAGTTTGAGCTTGCGCCTCAGATTTTGAATAATATCATAACTAAACCATACTGGATATCGTTTATCCGTGGATTTCCTCCTGCGTTTTTTAGGCATGTAAGTATTAAAAATAGTAGTATATAGTAGTTTATCTTCTACTTAGATTGATGGGCAGTGTGCGTAATTACGGGCTATATGATATGTATTTGACGCAATCATGAATGATCATTCCTAAGATGAGCTTAACTTTGAACAAATACGAAGAACTATTCTTATTAAATCATTATTATATCAGAAGACGTACCTGCTGACAGATTGAGATGAGAGTAGGTGTAAGCGCACTGGAGTCAGGAGTGGTTCCAAGGAATCTGATGACGTTGGTCGGCCGCACGTCAGCGAACCACGTGTCCAATGACATGGCTGCACTTTTCGCTAGGAGACTCGTTTTGCCGCAACCACCTGCAGAGAGCAGAAGATGCGTGATGAATGATGGATGATTTTCTAAGGGATTTGTACGGCAAAAAAAAATATGAAGCCTTTATAAGATTTCTTTTGTCCGTCTGTCACAAGGCGTTTGCTTTATGTAGGAATTTTATTGAAACTTTGGCTCAATAAAGATAACATAAAATCGCAACTGTAATCCCAGAAGGGTAAGGCAGAAGTGTATTAGTACACCCGCATTTCGCCAGATATGTTAAAGCCCCATGTAAATACTTTTAGTCTTATTTTTTTGAATGATACATTCAATGGGTGAACGAAGAAAGCTCCGCTCCTGTTGGACGTAGCGTGATGTTATATAACCTATACTATTCCTCATGAATCTTACCATCATATACAAAAAAAAAGTCCAATCTGAGAGTTTCCGAGATTATCGCTTTTAAACTAACAAACAAAAAAACTCTTTTATATTCCGGGGTTGCGGGACGTCTTAACAGGATACCGTGGCCCCGGAACGTAAAGGGCAACAGAAGGAACAGGGTGGTTTTTTAGTCAGTAAAAGTCTGACAGTCCCTTCCGCCTCACCCTGGCGCGGCAGGACTCATTTGATGATTTTTACCACCTCAAAAAAAAACATAATATACATAAACTTCACGCCTGTAATCCCCGAAGGGTTAGGCAGAGGTGTACCCATTAGTACACCCACATTTCGCCAGTTATGTTTATTTTTAGTCCCATGTAATAGGGGGCGAGCCTATTGCCATCAACCGGGCACAAATCCAGACTCCGAGGCTGCTACTGAGAAATTCCTGATGGAAAAACCCAATAACACTTTGCCCGACCTAGGAATCGAACCCAAGACCTCATGCACAGCAGTCGCGATATGCGACCACTAGACCAACGAGGCAGTAAAAAAAAAATGATTTTATTATATTAGTCTAGATCTTCCATACCTTCTCCATATAACACAAGTGGTTTGTCAGATGTGTTCTTCATATAGTCTTCAATGAAGTTCAGGTCTGGTGCTCTGCCGTGGAACACCTTCACAGAGTTGTTGCAAGCGTGAAGATGCTGTAGTATTTCTGTCACTATTACACCTTGGGCGCTACTGTCTTCTTTGCGCATCGCTCTGAAATCGAGATATTTTGTTATTAATAATTAATATTGACTAACATATTTTTATTTTAATAATATCTAGACTGTCAACTGTGGACTGCCTCGCTCGTCTAGTGATCGCAAAGCGTGACCGCTGAACATGAGGTCTTGGTTCCGATTCCCAGGTCGGGTTCAAAAGTTATTGGGTTTATCCATCAGGAATTTCTTAATAGCAGCCTTGGAGTCTGAAGTTATGCCCGGTCGATGGTGATAGGCTGGCCCTCTATTACATGGGACTTAAACAAACTGGCAGAATGTGGGCGTGCTAATGGGTACACCTCTGCCAAAACCGGGGATTACAGACGTGATGTTATGTTATTTTTTAACCTATTAAGAGTATCAAAGGCAAAGGCTAAGTGTTATTGGGTTTTCCACCCATAATACTGCCCGACGTGGGAATCAAATCCAAGACCTCATGCTTAGCAGTGACAGTTTGCGACCACTAGACCCATGAAGCAGCCATTACAACAGTTTTGAAAAATGAAAGCAATTTGCCGTGGGTTGGTTCATTTTGCCGTGGGTTAGTTCATTTTAGCAGAACTAAACCTAATAGTACTAGAACTAGTAACTGGCTAAAAGTGAAATTAATTTGCAAATTAATTCCACTTAGCTCGTCTTCTGGTCGGCTAAAACAACATAGTTTGCAACTAAATGTATGCAATGCAAATTGCTAGATTAGTTCCGAACACTCTTTGATTCATTTACATGTAAATTACATTCTATCCTGAACTTTAATTACAGTTTGGATGGAGGTGGTAGGGTAGAAAAAATGTCTAGTTATAAAATATTGAACAATAGCTTGACGTGCTGTGACCTGCAGAAAATCTTGCTTATTTTATCCTTTACATACTAAAAGATAATAACCTCTTCTCATACAGAGAAGGCTTGAACATTAATAAAATTTAAAGAGCTTGCTCAAAGAGGATTGGCGATTTCAAATTTATATCTTAGCTAAATATATAAAAGCGAAAGGTCACTCGGGCTCTCACTCACTCATCACGAAATATCGAAAAATATCGAAAAGATGAAATAAAACAGGAAGGTAGTTTATAGTTAGTAAATGTCTGCTGAGAACGGATTTTCCAAAATTCACCCCCTAGGAAGATGAAACGGGTGTCGAAAGTTATTGCATAGAGAAACATTACAAGATTAGATTGTCAATAACTGACACTTAGGGATGATTAGAGCGGGCCGTGCCCGGGGCGGGGCCCAGACGGGGCACGGACGGGTCACGGTTTTAAATCTGTTACATATATTTTGTATGAATCAATTTATATTACACAATGCATTATCCGTGTCCCGTCCGGGCCCTCTCGACGTACTTTAATACCACGTCGGCTCGTCCACGCCCCGGCCCGGGCACGGCCCGCTCTAATGTTCCCTTATGCGAACGAAATCGCGGGCAAAAGCTTGTTAATTATAAGTCCAGGTTTCCTCACGATGTTTTCTTTCACCGATGTCAAGAGTCTGGTGATGTCCAAGGTAAACTTAGAAAGTCTGGTGGGTAATTTATTTAATAACCTGTGCGTAACAGAAGAGAGAATATTAGATACTGACCTGTCAACCAATTTGACGATGTTCTTGTAGAAGTGTGCTATGAAATGGCTGAGGTATTCACTGTGTGTCTCTGTGTCCAAACCCTCGCGACCAATCCACTCCACTGTGTACCTGGAATAAGACAATTAATACATTCAAAATTTGTATCTTCTAAATACCCCCGACGACTGCCTCGTTGGTCTAATGGTCGCAAGCGCGACTGCTGTGCATGAGGTCTTAGGTTCGATTCCCAGGTCGGGCAAAGTCTTATTGGGTTTTTCCATCAGGAATTTCTCAGTAGCAGCCTCGGAGTCTGGATTTGTGCCCAGTTGATGGTAATAGGCTCGGCCCCTATTACATGAGACTAAAAACATAACTGGCGAAATGTGGGTGTACTAATGGGTATACCTCTGCCTAACCCTTCCGGGATTACAGGCGTGATGTTATGTTATGATAAATACCCCCAAAAGTTAGGATAAATATCCAAAAAAACACTTCTACGACACTTGTTATGAACTCGTTGGTTATTTTTTTAATAAGTATATTTATTTTGACGTTTAAAGTGCATTCTTTTGGCTTTCATTGACTCCTTTTTTCATACAAATATTCTTTCCGTGTAATAAATTCATTTTATTCATTAAATTGTGTTAATTTCGGTTTCAAAACTTTATTTAATTTTCAACCGTAACATACTACAGGTCATCATTGCTGTAACTCTGACATTAGGGTGTGTGGGGTCGTAAGACCTTACTGCCCACACGATAAAGAAAGAAAGATTGCTGTAATGTCCTAATTGGCCATTTATCCGACTCTTATAGAATTTCATATTTTGGTGGTGTGACACCTCCATACCTTAGAAAGCGGTAGTGCATCCACTTGTGCACTATAATATTTTTTGCGCACTTAATTTTGTGAGGTCAGCCAGATCTGAGGACCTGCATGATAACTTATACTTACTTCTGTATATTAGTCGTCTCAATCTTATCCGGCAGCCTGACATCTCGGAGATCAGCCAACAGCTTCGAAGCCTCAGCATCCAAGCTCCTGTTGATGATGTCCACGAAGTTGCTAGCTTTCTTCAGGTTCTGCAGATTGATGTTGTTGATGTACCTGACGTACGCTAAGCAGTGGTTCTTCGTGTTCTTCACGTTTAGTACGCCGTTTATTACTTCGCGTTCGGTTACTGGAATTTGAAGAGATGGGTGTCTTACTTTTGAGGTAGTTTTTGGTGTGAAATTTTTGCTTGGTTGGGGGAATACTAAATTGCCCCATATTAAGAATAACTTTTGCATTGTGCGTTTAGAAACATATAAGCTCACATACATAGGAACCACTAACTGTAGGCCATACAAATGTACCGAGCGGGAATCGAACCCGTAGCACAACAGCCGGTCACTCTACGCCAACTGTGTCGCCAAGGTATGTCATTTGTAAGGCACACATTTTTGTTTAAATAAGCCTTTTCTGTTTCACTCGTGGTCAAAGGCCTCGCTCCACTCCTTCCATCTTTCGAAATTCAGTGCTTAATCTTTCCAGTTGTGGAGGAATCCATCCAGTTCGTCCTGTCATCTCCTTCGTGACCTGCTGTGATTTCTTCTTACTGCTTCACTTGAGCCCACAGATTGTAAGGCACGCGGCAGATATATTCTACCCAGTCTACCCAGACTGCTACATGCCGTAAGATAGTTTAATGGTTCTCATTCTACAAACTTACCAGACATAAAGTAATTGTGCATACAATCCTTGTCGATTTTGCCTGCATTGTACAGCTGTAAGGAAGCCTTTCGGAATAGCTTCTGCATTTTACCGAGTGTGTCCCACCATACTGCTTGATCTTCTGCTTGAAGTTTTGGGACTCTCTGAAAGAATGAATCGTATGAGAATATGTTTGAGGTTCATTTAAGGTTGAAATCCTCTTGGGTAGCCAGATTTGATTTACTTTCTAAGACTTTGTCACGTTTAAGGAATACTTTAAGTTTAGTAAAAGCTTGTGAATCCTGTTGGTAATCGCAGGCATTTTTTACCGCTATTGTTTTTTACTTCGTAAGCATTTACTTTCTGCAATAACTATGCAATTGGTTACAATATATATTCTTCAATATTTAATGAAGTGGCAAATTGGTGTTTACACTCTATCTTGTTTTAAAAGCATGTGGAATTGAATCTTTAAATAGACATATTGACCATCAAATCAAGTAACTCTAAGCAACACATTGGTGCAGGGAAACGACATTTAATTGAAGAGTAAACTTTAATACTTATAAGTTTAAAGACTATGTGATTTCAGTGTCTTTCTACATCTCATTTACTAAAACTCTAAAATAAATGAAAAAATGAATGCTTCCAATATAGAAAAAGCTTACCTTATTGTTAAAATTAATCAATATGGATGAGATAGGCTGCAGCACAGACACTGGTGGTACAGCGTTCGAGTCCTTCTTGTACCAGGTGTCCAGCAGGATGACATCCACTCCTCCAGCCACCAGATCATCCTTCAACAACTGCAGTTCTGATGATAGCACGTATGTTGGGATTGGCCTAGAAAATCAAGAATTTATGTTTAATTTTTTCAACATTGTGAGAAACTTGCGTAACGAAATTAGCTGAAAATTGGCAAATATTTAGATATTGATAATGGTTAACACTAGCGTAATGCGTTTTGTTCCCGTGAGATAATTTAGGACTTAGGCTTAATTTTTAAATCACTGGAGACGAAGTCGCGGGTCGTCGGTGATTGCGGTCGCTAGTCGATTATTCTTTCAACATTTAATACTTCTGAATCAGTCAAAAGCCACAGTAGAGGAGTGGAAGTCTTTACCTGCGTCTGTATTTCCAAACACATTCAACTCTAATCTAATCAAAATAAGAGTGAACAGGCTTCTTCTGGGTAAGCTCACTCCATCATCAACTCTGTCTCTGTCACCTATGACCTAGACTGGAGTCAACAGCAAATCCTACTAAACAAAAGCCGTCCCTATTTCAGTTGGATATCAGTTTTGTGAGGTACCTGTATCCATATTTCTGTCCGAGAAACACCACGAAGTTAGGTCCCATGGAGAGACGTTGGCAGTTCTTGATCTCTCTCATGCAGAGCTCTGTGGTCATGTGATCATCTGTGGCTTCATCACGAACGCCCCAGCGCATGTCTACTACCTGAGGAGAAGAAGAGAAAATATTATTAGGTAATTAAGGGCTAATTTTTTAATCGTCAGATAACTCTTAACGGAGGGATAAATATTATATAGCTTTTGTATAGAAAATTTATGTCAAACTTTCATATTTATATTCTTTGGATAAAAGTTAGTTAGTTAATCTCTTATTTGGTTGGTTTACTTTGCCATGTTATCTCTTCACCACCTTTGGTTGACTGGTAGAGAATGCCTAAGGCATTGTGTCCGCTTTTTTACTTTTTTTGTTGCATAAAGTTTAAATAAATAAATGAATAATGGTGCCGATTCTCTTGGTCACAAACTAAACTAAAATTAGACTATTTCCATCTTTTTCTATCCAATAAAACAAGAAAGAGACTAATGTAAATAAGAGCTGTCAAATTGAGTCAATCTGACACATCCATAAAATTATAGTTGATATCTTAAAACGTATGGATTAAAAATACGGAATAGTTTAATGCAAAACTAATTTGGCATCGCTAACTTAGTTCTTGAATGTCACCGTCCTTTCCGTTCGCTGTATGTTAGTAAGAGATGTCAATTCTCTAAATTTAGTCTAGTTTGTGAACAAGGGAATCGGCACCAATGTCACGATAACTGGTGCTAGTTTCATGCTCCCATCTTATTTCCATGACATTTAAATTGGGTTGTAAACTCATTCCGATTCCCGTCTGCATTAATCTTTGACAATGCTTACGTTGCTGCCTAAATGATTAGGTTGTTTCCTTCCATTCTGCCTATGACGTATTGCTGTTTTGACACTTTGACAAGTGGTTGTTTAAGGACGTTAAGTATATTCGCAATTGCTGTAAAGGTAACAAATAAAATCAGCAGACAACATTAATTTCATTCCTGATTACACATAACATAACATCACGCCTGAAATCTAGGCAGCAGTGTACTTAGCTAATATATATTGCTACCTTGTTGAAATGCTAATATTATGGACTTGATATTGACGCGAAAATTTAATGCAGATAGACAGATAACTGGAGACGGATTTGTTAGTCATAGAAGAGAAAAAAATACACACAAACACACACACACACACAAACATTTTTGGCATACCATTTAGTCGTCAAAGACAAAAACATTCATTTCAATTAGACCGTTTACAGGCACTTTTGAATTGTCCAGGAGTCGGTCAGTTCGAAATTCGAAAATTCAGTTCGTAAATTGAAGCTATCATAACATAACATCACGTCTGTAATCACCGAAGGGTCAGGCAGAGGTGTACCTATTTGCACACCCATTTTTCGCCAGTTATGTTTAAGTGCCATTATTAGGGGGCGACAACCGGGCACAAATCTAGACTCTCGAGGCTGCTGCTGAGAAATTCTTGAAGGAAAAACCCAACAACACTGCCCGACCTAAGAGTCGATCCCAAGACCTCATGCTCAGCAATCCTTCTTTGCGAGCACTAGACCAACAAGGCATTATTTTGACTTTGATACAATTTTGTCAATAGATAAACTCTTCTATAACATAATTCCTTAATCTATGGCCTCTTAGTACAACAATCCAGAAATAGCTACCACAAACACAGGGCATAGGAATTGTAAACATTTACAAAAAGCGAGCTAGGCACCCTCTGGGCTATTTCGGGTGACGGAAGGCAGCCCACGTGCGTGGGGCTATAACCGGCTATAAGTTTGATTTACTGAGCTTAGCTATTTCTAAGTTTAATTGTTATGATCGGTTGGTTTTAGAAAGAAAAGAAAGAAAGAAAAAACTATTTATTCACGCGACAATGACGCACATGAAATAAAAGACTCTTTTGTTTTTATGTATGTATATACATAAAAACAAAAGAGACTGCCTTGTTGGTCTAGAGGTCGAGAGCGCGACTGCTGTGCATGAGGTCTTGGGTTCGAATCCCAGGTCGGGCAGTGTTATTTTGAATATGTTTGCCTGTCTTTTTGTTTCAGCTAACCTCTGAAACGGCTGAATTGATTTTCGAAACTTTCATTAGCAGCTAGCTGATGTATTAAAGAAATTTAAAAAATAAAGACTGGGGAGACAGTTTAAAAAAATATATATAAACCGATATTACGCGTACGAAGTCAGGAACATAAGTTAGTATACTTATAATAAAAACCAGTCTTTACAGTTGAACGCAAGTCCATCCTATAATTCTTATATAAGAGGTAATATTTATTCAACCCTATTTATTTTCATAAAAGAAAGGTTTCCGCTTTTCACTTTTCTTTAGTAAGAGACCTACCTACCTACTGCCTATATTAAACCTGAAAAGGGAAATTTTAAAAAAATACATCTTTTCTTGAAAGCAATATTGTCATAGAAAATCAGCTGTACCTACATGATCAAAAAAGCTGATTTTTGAAGTGAACCCTATTGGGTTCGCGTCACCGACATGCTAACATAACATCACGCCTGTAATCCTCGAAGGGTTAGGCAGAGGTGTACCCATTCGTACACCTACGTTTTGCCAGTTATGTTTACGTCCCATGTAATAGGGGGCGAGCCTATTGCCATCAACCAGGCCCAATCCAGACTCTGAGGCTGCTTTCATTTCTATCGGCAATTATGACCGCCAATTTGTTTATTAACTGACGAAACATTTCATGCCTTCTGCCTCGTTGGTCTAGATTCCCAGTTCTCAGTAGCAGCCTCGGAGACTGAATTTGTGCCCGGTTGATTTCAATAGGTCTAGGTAGGGGTTTGACTGCCTCGTTGGTCTAGTGGTCGCAAGCGCGACTGCTGTGCATGAGGTCTTGGGTTCGATTCCCTGGTCGGGCAAAGTGTTATTGGGTTTTTCCATCAGGAATTTCTCAGTAGCAGCCTCGAAGTCTAGATTTGTGCCCGGTTGATGGCAATAGGCTCGCCCCCTATTACATGGGACTAAAAACATAACTGGCGAAATGTGGGTGTACACCTCTGCCTAACCCTTCGGGGATTTCAGGCGTGATGTAATGATTTCAATAGGCTCGCCCCCTATTACATGGGACATAAAATAACTGACGTATGAGTATAGTACTAATGGGTACAACTCTGCCTAACCCGTTATGTTTTAAAACATCAATAAGAAGCTTGTAAATAAGTGCAAGCCAAACATTATTCCTACTTCCGTCAACTTGCACCCCAAAACAGATCATATTAGAGTCACAATAGCACCTAAATTCCAAAGAAAAGTGCCGATCAAAAGCTTCGTATACATACAAACTTCACAACAATACCTACAAAATAATGGCATCGAAGAACACTAGCACTCGACCTTGGAGGGACTGGCATCGGCTTTCTGCTTGCCGACGATCGATACAGTTCTTTGTGTCAGTAACTGAGCTTGAACCAACAGTTTTGAAACGTATACATTGTGAAGGTTAGTGCCAAAACATCACGCCTGTAATCCCTGAAGGGTAACGCAGAAGTGTACCCATTAGTACATTCTCTCATCTACATTTCGCCAGTTATGTTTAAGTCCCATGTAATAGAGGGCGAGCCGAATTGGGCACAAATCCAGAGTACTGCCGTCCTTATGTAAAAGTGTAATAATCTTATGCAATATTCGGAATCTGTAGAACAAGACCTATATTTTCTTTTTAAATAGTTTTTATGAATCTACGACGAAGCCGGATTACTCAATACTTACTATGTAAACCGTATTTACAAAACAAAAATAAAATCTTTACCTGCGTTCTTCTCGAAATCAGGTTTTTTTACCCCTGAATGTCTATTTTGACCGGATTAAATGTTATTATTATTTTATGTTTTTTGATCAAAATACTATTAAAAGCAGTATCATGTTACCAATTTCAAAATAGGTACAAGCTCGCAAGTCACACCGCAGTTGAAAGAACCCTGAAAATGCATTAAATATACATGAAAACTATGAATTATGTATGAGACGAGCGACGGTGGCGACTCGATTATTTCCCAAATCGATACGCCACTCGATTTATTGGATGCCGATTTTATAATCGATTAAAACCAATTATGAATATTTTATCAGTAGCATGAGAATGATTTATGGAGTGTCAATTTATTATATTATTATGTTGTGTTGATTACATTTTATGGAAAATAAATAACGTTAGGTGAGGGAACATTATTTATAGTTAGTAATAAGCTTTTGTTTCTGATTTTGGTTAAGGCGCCGGCCGGACTCTCATGTATGAATGAGGTTGTGGGTTCAAACCTGGGCAAGTACCAATGTGACTTTTTCAATTCATATGTACTTTCTAAAGTTTATCTTGGACGTAATTGACATCGGTGAAGGATAACATCATAAGGAAACCTGGTCTTACAGTTCCACTCAAACTAAGTCAGAGGCCTTTGAGGTGGTTTAGAAACTCAGACACTAGGGTGTGTGGGGTCGTAAAACCTTACTGCCCACACGATAAAGAAGAAAGAAGAAGTGTTATGTAGTTAAGTACAGTCACCAGGAGATAGGTATGCAGGGTCGTCAGATATAGTTCAAGTTTTCTTAGAAACCAATGTATGTTTTCAAATGCGATTTAATTTAAAAAGTAGATAAAGGTGCCGATTCCCGCGTTCACAAACTAAACTAAAATAACACTATTTCTATCTTTTTCTGTCCAATAAAACAAGAAAGGGACTAATGTAAATAAGAGCTGTCAAATTTAGTCAATCTGACACATCCATACAATTATAGTTGGCATCATAAAACGTATACTTAGATTAAAAACACGGCAAAGTTCAAGGCAAAACTAATTTGACATCTCTAACTTAGTTCTTTATTGTCTCCGTCCTTTTCTTTCGCTGTATGTTAGTAAGAGATGTCAATTCTCTAAATTTAGTCTAGTTTGTGAACAAGGGAATCCGCACCATTGAACAGTTCATTAATTAAGTTTCAGTTGAAAGAAACAAAGAGAACCTGTTTTATTCACAAAAATGATACACATAACATTACTTGTTATCTGATAATTGAAAAAGTGGCTTTTAGACTAATATTCCAATCTTGTATGCGATGAGTTAAATGCCTTGGAATATTTCCACAAAGTCTCTTAGAAAATAATAAATAAATATACTATGAATAAAGTAAACAACAGAACCCGCTTGTACTATGACAATAATAATATACTTCGTAAGACTGATTTCCCTTAGGGTTCCGCAGTACCAGGGCTGATGGCATTGACTCAATATCGAGCACTAGCCTCGGATGTATTGATCTAGATATGGAACTGGTTGTACTCTCGATATTAAGTAGGAATTTGACCATTTATAATTCTATACTATCTTTATATCTACATTATTACACAATAATTTTTATTAATATGTGGACAAAGGTGTGGGTTACATGTTTGTAATGTTATGTTAAGAATTTATTGTATTGCTCTTAGCATGTAACTGTTTTTTGCCCCAAATTAATAAAAAAAAAAAAAAAATATATATATATATATATATATATTACTGCCTCGTTGGTCTAGTGGTCGCAAGCGCGACTGCTGTGCATGAGGTCTTGGGTTCGATTCCCAGGTCGGGCAAAGTGTTATTAGGTTTTTCCATCAGGAATTTCTCAGTAGCAGCCTCGGAGTCTGGATTTGTGCCCGGTTGATGGCAATAGTCTCGCCCGCTATTACATGGGACTAAAAACATAACTGGTGAAATGTGGGTGTACTAATGGGTACCTCTGCCTAACCTTTCGGGGATTACAAGCGTGATGTTATGTTATGTTATGTATTATACAATATAAAACAAAGTCGGGTTTGTTTGAACACTCACTCAAAAACGGCTGGACCGATTTTAATGGTTTTTGATTCGTTGTATTTGTCTCCGTCCCGAATAGTAGAATAGTTATTAAAACATTGCAAAATTGACAAAGATATAAAATAAAAGAAAAAACTTTTTTATTTGATATTCCCACACAAAATAAATAATGGTGGTAGATAGGCAGTTCCCTGGTTCAGCTAGTAATGTTATAAAACTAAAAAGGATTTTTGTTTGTTTGTGTGTTTAATCTCTGCAACTACTAGATGGATTGGCAAAAATCTTTTAGTATATGAAAGTCAGATACATGAAAAATAGAATAGGCTATATAACATCACGCTACGTCCCACGGGAGCCAAACAGTAAACAAAGACGTAAGTAAATGCGGGTGAAAAAAAAACACCCTTCCTCATATGGAGAAGAATGGGCAAGAAACTATATATTGGAAGGCGCAATTAGATTAACTTCAAAAGTGCCTTTTGGTGTTTTAAATACAATAAATAATTTGACTTTGACTTCTTCTTCTTCTTATTGTGAAGTAAAGTAAGTTCTTACGACCTCACACACCCTAAGTGTCAGAGTTTCTAAACCGCCTCAAATCTCTGACATGGTTTCAATGGGACAGTAGTAGTCCTGGTTTCCTCACGATGTTTTCCTTCACCGATGTCAGTGATGTCCAAGATTAGAAAGTACATATGAATTGAAAAAGTCACATTGGTACTTGTTATTTGACTTTGACTTTGGCTACTTTTATATACGGAGGGCGGTGTCAAGTCCTCTTAAAATATTTGATATATATTTTTGCGACGAAAAAAAAAAGGGATGAAAAATAAGGAAAAGCGCTCTTTTACCCTTTCAATTTGCTCAAGAAGGCTTGACCTTACTGCCGATACCTTCGGATCGACCCCAATGCCTTATATTTACATATAAAAAACGAACTCGACCAATATCAATAGTAATAACATCGAGATGTTATTATATTATGTTGTATTAAAACTTACAATTTTAGGCTCTAAGTTTCACATAATAAAACCTAACATCACGCCTGTAATCCCCGAAGGGTTAGGCAGAGGTGTACCCATTAGTACACTCACATTTCGCCATTTATGTTTTTAGTCCCATGTAATAGAGGGCGAGCCTATTGCCATTAAACGGACACAAATCCAGACTCTGATGCTGCTACTGAGAAATTCCTGATGGAAAAACCGAATAACACTTTGCCCGACCTGGGAATCGAACCCAAGACCTCATGCACAGTAGTTGCGTTTGCGACCACTAGACCAACGAGGCAGAAGAACGAAGAATCGGAGACCGAATCGATCGATTGGTGGATCGAAGTTTTATTTTTGATTATTTGCTTCAATATTGTAATCTTTAGTCAATCTATACTAATATTATAAAGAGGTAAAGTTTGTGAAGTTGTAGGGGGTAATCTCTGGATCTACTGAACAGATTTTGAAAATTCTTTAGCAATACTCAATACTAAATTTTTTATTGCATTCCATATGGACCTATTACATACATTATATAATAAAGTAAAAAATTAATATGGACCCTGTCGAGCACTGCAAAAATTTAGGAGAGAGGAAGAGGCAGAAGAAAAAAAACAAAAAATATTTGGAAGCTATGTTATTATCACTGAGTGCTAAATGCTAGTTTAAGACAACGTTAAGTATTTCAGTAAAAATATGAATTTCAAACAGTAATTACACGAAAAATTTATTATATTTTTATTTTAGTCTATCCCTCTGTTTTATTACGGACTAATCTACGAAACGGGTGCATTGATTTCGACGGGCTTTTCACTGTCACTCAGCTGATGTTACGAATACTAACTCAGATTTTTATTCCAGAAAAAAAAATCCGCAAAATAAGTTACTTGCGATAACCAACATACACTACATACACGCAAACGAATCCACAGGAATAAACTAGTAAGTTATAAAAGTATTTCTCAAAGTTTTAAAAATTAGCTTGCCCTTAATTTAAATGATTTGAACAACGATCCGACGGAAGATATCATTTTTTTATAGTATCTTATGAAAATAAGCTTTGATATGATATTCCCGGAACATCTCTGTATTTCCCATTATAAGTTATATTTCTTAAGAAGTTTAACTTGTACAATTTGACGAAACTTCGCAAAATACTTGTGTATCGTCTCCGTCACGAGCAGCTATAAATTTTGTAAACACACATTCAGGGGATCGCAACCCTAAGACCAAATACTACGTCGCGTCCGCGTGAACTTAATTCAAAATGACGGCCCAAATGTTTACGTTCCATGTGTCAGACCTCAGACGCGTTCCAGACGTACCACAATACATTTCTAATTAAAATAAATGATTTGACTTTGACTTTACGAATTCAATCTATAAATTTTATATTTTTCTATTATCATTTTTTTTTTTGGATGCGATATGACCAATTATGCTTAGGTATTTTGAGCTTCTAGGGCATTACAATTAGGACATCAAAAGGTTGCCGACCCCTGCATTAGACGACAGCGCTTTATATCGCTATAATATAACCCGACCAAGTGAAATTGCTCGTTAGTTTCGTATTACACGTATGTTACTTTGAGTAGATTGAATTTAGGATTATTTGTTGTCGATCTGTCGCTACGTAACTTAGTAGAAGTTCTTTATTTATATAATTTATAGCTTCTCGTGGCGGAGACTATAGATTTAAAACATTACAAATTGCTTCTCGGAAAATGGTAGAAAAGTAAATTTCCAAGTGATCTTAATTAAAAATGAAAGGTTTCATGTGAAAAAATAAGTAAATGTATACTATGATTATAACATAATAAAGTTTGTTTGTTTGTCAGAGGCAGTAACATAACATCAGGCCTGTAATCCGGAAGGGTTAGGCTAAGGTGTACCTATTAGTACACCCACATAATTATCGCCAGTTACCTATATTTAAATCCTATGTAACAGGGGTCGAGCCTATTGCCATCAACCGGGCTCAAATCCCAACTCCGAGGCCGCTATTGAGAAATTACTGATAGAAAAACTCAATAACACTTTGCCCGATTTGGAAATCAAACTTAAGGGCTCATGCTCAGCAGTCGCGCTGTGTGACTACAAGATCAACGAGGTAATCACACAGTCATACAGTTTCTTGTAAAGACCATTTTTTTTTGAGGTGGTAAAAATCATCAAATGACTCCTTCCGCCCTGGGTGGGGCGGAAGGGACTATCAGATTTTTACTGACTAGAAAACCACCCTGTTCCTTCTGTTGCCCCTTACGTTCCGGGGCCACGGTATCCTGTTAACACGTCCCACAACCCCGGAAAGGCCGTATATAAATCTGTGTGGTACATTCTTTGAAGACCACCTTATAAAGGCCATATAAAGGTGGTCTTCGGAGAATGTACCACACAGATTTGTCTGGATTTTTCCAGACAATGCCTGTATTGCGCCAGTCATTGTAAGCTCAACACAAGAAGCTTGTGACGACAAACATTAACAATGAATGGACATTCAAGTTGGCAATACAAAGTAGTCAAATTGCCAGACAATCATAAAATCTAGCTGAAATGTGCCTGTAATTTTGCCAAGACCCATCAAATTGGAACACTGCAATGCTGCCTGGCAGGAATAGGTATGATGGATGCTCTTTTAGGACATAATCTTTTACAATTTGTTCTAGAACTAGTAATAATTAATTGCCTATTTATTGTCTCATGCAGTGAAGTGATTTTTCTCTTTAAAAGACTTTGCCTCGCACTATGAATTTCTTTTGTATCGTGGGTTCGTTGAAAAACAATTAAACTTACATAGTTGACTTAGTGGTAGTGGAGCCGGATCAATTTGTTGGTAGTGGAGGCAAAATAAAATGCAGTCTTATTCTTATCATTTTTAGAATCAAATTGGAAGATCTTCGAAATTACAACTTCTTATTTTTTTTTTTTCAGGTCAGATTTTTTTAGCTTGAGTATTTGTAAAAAAAAAAATTGTGTTATGTGCATCACTTTCGCGTGAATAAATAGTTTTTCTTTCTTTCTTTTATTTCTTTACATATAAAAAGCAAGAGCAGAAGGAACTGTCGGATTTTAGTGAGTAAGTCGTAACCAGTCGCTATTTCCAGAATAAGGGTATCCATGAGGATTTCCCCACGAAAGAGCAAGCTTCGCTTTCGTGCAAGTACACTTGGGGACACGCTTTGTCCAGCACGCGCCAGTTATGTAATCATCAAACGTCAGTTCAGGTATTAATAAAAATCGTTTATCAGTTTACCTGAAACTCCAAACCATGTTTTTCTCTGCAGTAATCCTTGATGCGAGGGTAACATTTGGCCATCAGCGTATTTCTTTCCATCGTGGTATCTGAAAGTAATGCAAAGTCAGGAATTAGAAGAATTTAAGTAGTTATTAAAGTTTCCTAAACGACACTGCTAAGGGGATGATTGATTAGCTGCTTTTGTATTTAGAATGACGTCACTTATCATGGATTGTCATCCAAATTTGGTTTAAAATTCAGTTGCAAGATTTGACCTGAACAAATATACATACTAGCTTTCGCCATCGGGTTACTAAGTATTTACTTCTACATTTCTCCTAAGTTTTTCTATCCTTAATGCCAAATTTCATCTTTATACGTCAAGCGGTTCGATATTTCGTGATGAGTGAGTTAGTAAGTGATCTTTCGTTTTAATTAAAGATAAATTAGAAGGTTAGATTTGATATATTGTTAGTTAAATAAAAGCTTGTAAAAATAATCGTTTCTTTGGAAAAGTTATTTGTTATCGTGAAAAAGAAATTGAAAAAGTATTTGTTACATAAGTGATAAAGTAAGTATCGATTACTAATTACCAGTCCTTTATAAAGATACTTGTAACTAACTGAATTATCTGAAAAGGGACCTACTCCGCCGTTTCAAAGTTACAGGTTTCTCAGAAATTAATTCATGAAACTATCAAAGCATTTTACAGTACGATTAAATTTCTGGGAAAATAAAATTGGAATCTAAAACGGTTTGGATAAAATTCCGGATGGCTTTGTCATACTGCTTTACCGGTCATAGCTAGTTTAGGGCCAATTCTTGGAATATTTGAGCGTGGTTCTAAAGATTCTCGATCATTTACTTTTACACACCTTTCCGGGTATCTATTTCATATTTTTCACTGCTCCAAGTGGTAGCTGACTTGAGTCATCATCTACCTAGCCTTGTCCCAACTATATTGGCTTCCAGTCTGACCGGATGCAGCTGAATACCAGTATTTTACATGGAGCGACTGCCTATCTGACCTCCAAAACCCAGTAACTGAACTCTTGGGCTTCTAACGACCCGTAACGACTGACAAAGATCCATGTATGACAGCCGGGCCCAACAGCTTAACGTGCCGAGGCACGGAACGAAATTGATATCTAACATAAGCTTTACAAAGTACATATGAATTGAAAAAGTCTCATTGGTACTCGCGCCCTGATCCGAAACCACCTCAAGAAGGACAGGCGGGCGCTTCAGCCACTGGACTCGTCTTCTACTTCTTTATCGTGTGGGCAGTAAGATCTTACGAAACACCCTAATGTCAGAGTTTCTAAACCGCCTCAAGGGCCTCTGACATGGTTTGAGTGGGACAGTAATAAGCCCAGATTTCACTGATGTCCAAGATAAACTTTAAAAAGTACATAGGTATGAATTGAAAAAAATCGCATTTGTAATCAAAGCTAGATAATCAATAAAAACGACTCAAGTTTATTTCTAGTCTTACTCCGCATGTAATAACAACGGTTTGTTCTGCAGTTGTGTGCCTACTATGCATGCAGTCAGTTGACAGTCAGTTTGTTACAGAATTAGGTCGGTTTCACGCAAACGCTGAAGTGGTACTGTTTCGGAATTTATATTTAATTGTTCCGAGAATGACGGGTTTGTGGAATTTTGTGTGTAGATGAAAGGTAAGGAAATTCTTGGTATTTGATGATGTTTATTAATATTAATCTTTGTACTTATTTTGACAGTAATCTTTTTAATAAATAAAATTGAGGTTGTTTTGTTTGTTTGTTTGTTACGGCTAATCTAGCGGTTTCGTGGAAGTCATACCATAAAACATTCACTATGAATGTCAGCAACAGTGCAGCTTTATGGCAGCATAATATATTTTGTAATCGGAAAAGTACGGTCTTTCAATTACCTCCTAAAAACTAACAGTTTAACCTCTGTATAATATTATATTCATATTTATTTATTTTCTTGCAACAATCATTCTTTACTCCACAAAACAAAAAGTTAAGTACACAGTCTTAATACGAAGGTGCATTTTAAACATGAATAAATTATGACGGGCCTGTTGGTCTAGTGGTTAGTGGCCCTGACTGCTAAGCCGGAGGTCGTGGGTTCGATTCCCACCCAGGACAAACTTTGTGTGATGAGCATGATTGTTAGTTCTGTGTCTGGGTGTGATTTATCTATAATATGTATGTATTTATAAATTATATAAGTATGTAATTCAGTTGTCTGGTTACCATAACACAAGCTCTGCTTAGCTTGGGATCAGATAGCCGTATGTGAGTTGTCCCAAGATATTTAATTTTTTAATTTTATTACGAAAATGATAACAAATTAAGAAAATCTTAAAAATTTAAAACTCACAGTACAGTGCCGATTACTTTAATAATTTTAAAATTGAGTAACGGTACAATATTATAAAGTTAGAGTTATTAGAGAGGTAAAAACGAATATGGAAGGAAGAATGGTGCCTAAACTAGTCTCTAGGTATTTATTTTAGGACACCAGTATTTAGGTACCTATACAGAGTAGAAAGTAATAAAAACTTTTACCATAGATGTATCATCATCTGCCTAGCCTTTTCCCAACTATGTTGGGGTCGGCTTCCAGTCTAACCGGATGCAGCTGAGTACCAGTATTTTACATGGAGCGACTGCCTATCTGACCTCCACAACCCAGTAACTGGGTAATACGATACCCCTTCACCATAAATGTAGTACCTACATAATTTTAGACCCCCAGCATTAACAATTCTCGTCAGTTATAAAAAGTCTGCTGTTCTATCAATTTTTTTTTTTACTATGTAATATAAATATATATCTTGCACTTTTCTATGAAACAACAGATTTTTTGTATTTGCACTTTTGTATGTCACTTTATATGTTTATAAGCGCACTCAAAATATCGTAGATAATTCTAACCGGGGCAACGTTTTTATTTTCTTAAAAAAAAAGATAGACGATTTACACAGTACAACTGCATCGTGTAACTTTGAGTATCGCACGGCAGTCGAGTGGCGGTGACAAGCCGACTAGGGTAATGCAGTGGACACACTTTGTATTGAGCCTACTACCTGTGTTGTAGCTACTATTGTACACTTCGCTTTATAGGAGGTGTATTTGTTAAGTTAAAAGCTTATTTTGTACTAGCTTTTTGTCGTGACTTCGTCCGCGTAAATGACGGTAAATAAACGAAGTCGCTGAATAAAAAGTAGTCTACGTCCTTCCTTGGGGTTTTAACTAACCTCGTACCAAATTTCATTAAAATCGGTCTAGTGGTTTATTCGTGAATGTAAAAGACAGACATAGTGACTTTCGCATTTATAATATTAGTATGATGAACAGAAATTTTAGGATATTATGTTCTTAGATCCGCAGACAAAACAAAATTACAACGGGAACAGATTTTTAGTGTGCACTACTATCTACTACTGTTTGTCCGTCCGCCTGTCACAGGGATGTATCTCAGAACAAAAAAAGAACCCTTATAGAATCTCTACATTGTCCGTCTGTCTATCTGACTGTCAAGACATTTTCTCAAAACTTTACTACAATGTAAACGTTTGGTTCATAAACCAAATAATAGATTTTTCAACCGTGCTTTTTAATTTTGCCTGTAAATGGTTTATTTAAAATAGTTACCTAATTAGTTTGAGTTTGAACCGTTCTGAAACACCATCAAAACTAGGTCAAGATAAATTCTCCAAAACCGATCACTAACTGCTAACTGATAATTTGGCGTTAATTAAAAGTTGTACAGTTGCCCTCTGCCCACTACCTCAGCTATAGAGGGGGTGTGTTCCAAATTTCATTTGAACACGAATCGTTGGTTGCCAACTCGATTCGATAAAATATAGTCTATTTGTATTTACTTTTTATTATTATTAAATCATTTATGACTGATATTGAGACTGCCTCGTTGGTCTAGTGGTTGCAAAGAGCGACTGCTGAGTAGTCTTTGGTTCGATTCCCAGTGCCGGCAAAGTGTTATTGGATTTTTCTATCAGGAATTTCTCAGTAGCAGCCGCGGAGTCCGAATTTGTGCTTAGTTAATGGAAATAGGCTCATCCCCTATTACATGGGACTTAAACATAATTGGCGGAATGTGGGTGTACTAATGGGTACACCTCTGCCTAACCCTTCGGGGATTACAGGCGTGATGTTATGTTATGTATGTTATTATTATTAAATCATTATTATTAATTTTAAGTTTGCACTCATACATATAATGAGTTAGTTACAATGTTTACCTTAAAAGTGTATTAATAAATACTAGTTTTTGCCCGCGACTTCATCCGCGTAGAAGTCGAAAATCCTCCGAAATAACTTTCTACCCCTTTTTAACCCCGTTAGGGAATGAATTTCAATAAAATACAAAGCACGTCTGTCATCAATTCTGTTAGAAAATGTTTTTGCAAAATTTGAAGTAGATTGGACCAAGGAATCACATGGTCCCATACCAACTGCCCCCCCTTTTGACCCCTTAAAGGGTAGAATTTCGGAAAATCCTTTCTTATCTGATGCTTACGTCATACAAAGAATACACCCTCCAAGTTTCAGATCTCTACGAACAGCGGTTTAGGCTGTGTGTTGATCCGACAGTCAGTCAGTCATTCAAGATAGATCATTTTATAATGCAGAAAAAATGCAGGCTTGTCAATACATATATAGGTTGATACTTATATATGTTGGTAGATACAAATATATAACATAACATAACATAAAATCACGCCTATAATCCCCGAAGGGTTAGGCAGAGGTGTACCCATTCGTACACCCACATTTCGCCAGTTATGTTTTTAGTCCCATGTAATAGGGGGCGAGCCTATTGCCATCAACCGGGCACAAATCCAGACTCCGAGGCTGCTATTGAGAAATTACTGATGGAAAACCCATTATCACTTTGCCCGACCTGGGAATCGAACCCGAAACCTCATGCACAGCAGTCGCGCTTGCGACCACTAGAGCAACGAGGCAGTCAATCATTTTATAATGCAGAAAAAATGCAGGCTTGTCAATACATATATAGGTTGATACTTATATATGTTGGTAGATACAAATATATACTTCGTATTCTAAGCAAAGTATACAGGTTGGCTACTGCGTCATTCATGTCACCGCACCCTACTGCGGGGGGTGGCTCAAATAGCACTTCCTCACGTAGTCGACTAAGTTATAACAAATCTTGTCTATTCCGACTAACAACGGACAACTACAGTTTGTGTTCCTGACATTTTTATGACAAACAAACACGGTACTGTCAGCAACAAAGGCCGTTTAACACTATTTACTTTACATATCTGTAACGGGTAGGTCGATGTACGGAATAAATGATAATAATACTAGCTTTTCCCCGCGACTAAGTCCCCGTTTAATCCCCTTTGCAGGTGAATTTTTCGTTTGGCTCAGGCTTTGCCTGGGTGCAATGTAGATACAGTTTTTTCTAGGCCTATGACACCCGGGGAACAACAGTGAAAAAATTTTTCAAATCAATTCAGTAATTTCGGAGCCTATTAAATGCAAACAAACAAATAATCAAATCTTTCCTCTTTATAATATTAGTATACATAGATATCTATTCCATATTCCTTTTGAATTGTACTCAACAATTTATGATTTAAAAATCTGACCGACTTCTTTTGCTGTTTCAAAAGGTAGGTTTTCGCTTGTTAAGCCTGCTTTAAGATCGAAAGCAACAAAATTACAAAGTACCAATAAAGGGATCTCTTCCGCTTTAAGAGCCATCCTTTTATCGTTGCTTGCTCTAAATGTACCCGAATTGCATCCTAGTTGCTCTAAATGTGCCTGAAATAGTTTCAGGCGACGGAGCAATAACTTCATGCAGGTTTGTTACGAAGAACAGATATTTATACAAGCAACGATGGTTTTGGTTAGGTTGCTTGGCTTGATTTAGCTATTTTGGGGACGTGAGAATAGAAATGAATTTTTTTGGAATTTTTTTGGTTTGATGGCTGAGCCATGAGCTTCTATGCCAAAAGTCATGGGATTTAATCCTGCACTGAACAATGAAAGTAATAAATACCGAATTTCGGTTTTTTTCAGAACAGCAATGGAGAAATCAACTGATGACTCTAAATTTTCAATATTTATACTTAAAAAACTAAATTCTTACCTGTAAAGGTGGAACTGGTGAAGATCCTCACAATCTTGGAGCTGACAGGCGGCAGCAGCTTCAGGGAACCGCCGAAGATCAGGTCTACTGTGCGGTCATCCATGGTACAGGAGTTACTGGTATCTGAATGCATAAAAAAAGCGTTAAAGTCAAAGTCAAATTATTTCTTTAAAATAGACAATTACGAAGAGACTTTTAAAAGCAGTAAAAAAATAAAGAATTGATCCTAGATGGTACTGTTGGAGAAGGATTGATTGTAGTTTAGTATGGAGAAGAATGGGAAAATGGTGGTGATCGTAGTCAGGACAGAGTACTGGCATATTCTTACAGTGGTTTATCCAGGCGGATCCAGGGAGATCTAAGGGGCCAACATCCCGTTCATTATATTATATTACTCCATTGTCATCAGTTAAAATGTTGTCCCTTAACGACAATCCTGGATCGGCGACTGAATTCTCGTAATTTTCATTACAAAGATTATTTTTTTGCTTGACACGTTCCTATCACGATCATGGTATGATACGGTGACTCCTTCATGCCATAATATCATGGTGTTTTACGATGACTGTAATCATCAGTCATCAATCTTCTATTTCAAGTTTCGTGATCGAGAGAAATTACAGAGACACCCCTCCCAAACCGTAAATACTTAAACAGCAATTCAATAAACACAAAATAATGTAATTTATGAAGAAATGTTCAAGTTATTATCGTCTTCTAATAATTTGTGGCTACATCCGAAAATAATTAACCTACTTACTGAACTTTATGTAATTAATTCAGTAATTAAGTACGTAATATTTTGGGGTATTTTACTCACACAAACAAACAGGTATATCTATACTTATCTATACTAAGATTATAAAACTGAAGAAGTTTATCTTCGCTGACTGCCTCTTGGTCTAGTGGTCGCAAGCGCGACTGCTGTGCATGAGCTCTTGGGTTCGATTCCCAGGTCGGGCAAAGTGTTATTGGGTTTTTCCATCAGGAATTTCTCAGTAGCAGCCTCGGAGTCTCGATTTGTGCCCGGTTGATGGCAGTAGGCTCTCCCCCTAATACATGGGACTAAAAACATAACTGGCGAAATGTGGGTGTACTAATGGGTACACCTCTGCCTAACCCTTCGGGGATTACAGGCGTGATGTTATGTTATGTTATGTTATGTTTATCTTTGTTTGTTTGTTAAAACGCGTTAACCTCTAGAAGTACCAGTCGGATTGAAAAAATATTTTTGTGTATGATAGCCAGATTCATAAGGAATAGTGTTGACTATATAACATCACACTAAGACCCAAAGGAACAGAGCAGTACCCAAAGATCCAACTTAATCTGGATAAATAAAATCACGTGCAAGAAGTCGCGAGCAGTAGCTAGTCTTTTATAATATAGGTACCCCATGTTTGCTTGTCGTGACGTCATCTTCAAAGGGGTACATTTGCATAGTTCTAATGGAATACGAATGGGGTCATCCCCTTAGATATGAGGTTTTAGGGACATGCAAAAGATTTCGGGGAACAGTTGGTAGTAGCAAAACAAGAATGACTGAATTAGTTGGTTTTGCTTCTGGTGTATTTTATTGCTACAGACTTCCTACTGCGGACCTGCGGACTTAACGCCTCAGGCATCCTCTACCAGTCAACCAAAAGGGGGCGAAGAGATAACATGGCAGATGCAAAAAAAAAATGTATATGAAAAAAAAAGACAAAAAAGAGATGTAAAAATCATTGAAAACAAATAATATTCAATATAAATTTAGACGTTCACAAGTACTAAATAATTACAATTCATAACTACACATGTATACGTAAACTCATATATACCATATATAAAAGGATAAAAGGATGACCAGACCTATTATTCCTGAGCCATCATGTCCATTCAATAAAGATGATTATAAAGATTTAGCTTACCCACCCACGCGGGCAGTTCAATGCAGTTACGATAGCTTATCTCTTGTGATAGCGGTGACCATTGATGTGCAAGCTATTATGACACGCTGATAACCTTAGCATGGAAAAGCTCAGTTATAAGTTAGCTGGTTAGTCGTCACGGTGGGTAGATTGAAAAGAATATTAGCACTATTATAAGCTATAAGCTTTCGCCCGCGACTTCGTCCTCGTAAATGTCAGTTATCGCCGACGCACTGTCTTTTCTTGGGGTTCAAACTGACCTCGTAACAAATTTCATCGAAATCGTAAATTCGTTTACGAGAATGTCATGTGACTCACAGTGTATTTTTTATTTTGCTTAAAATTCGAATTAGGTATTAGAACTCGTACAATCCACCTACCATGTTATCTCTTCACCACCTTTGATCGACTGTTAGAGAATGCGGCATTAAGCCCGCCTTTGTACTTTTGTTGCATATAGTTTAAATAAATAAATAAATTATTTTTCTATAAAAATAAAAAGTAACATCAGCTATCTGCCAGTAAAAGTCCCGTCAAAATTTAAAACAGAGTGCCAGTGTGGAGCACCATCACAGAACATGCTAACAACTGAGTCTTTCGACGCAAAAATCACTAGTCAATCGACTTTGGATTCGGTGTAGAATCTAATACCAGACGCTTAACTGTCGGGTTAGCAACCAACTGACCAACTGGGCAATGAAACGGGATCGTAGAATCATTACCTACACCAAAACTAAATGACACAAGACGAACTACCTCGAATGCAGTGTCCGCCAGTATTTCTGTCTACCTCGTAAACCCGATCAAGCGTGAAGATCTTCCCGGCACATAGTGGTAAATAAAACAAAATATAATTTTATGTTCTGTTTCCTGAACTTAGTCGTGTAATGAGTAAAATAGACTTTAGTTTTATTATTTTAGAGTTATTTTTTACTTTTTGTTGCAACTTTGTAACTGTTTGTGTCTTTAGTTAAAAGTGGGTTTTAATAGAAAAATTGAAATTAGTTCTTGAAAGAAATAAAGTTGATTGCATTTTAGGATTTCGTGCCTCAAATGGAAGCCATTAGGGCCAGCGCAAATAGTACTGGTTCAATTACAATGTTCTGTCACTGACAGAAAGGGACACTACAAGGCTATGTTTTATGATACATAAATATACTGAACTTCCAAGCGGACAAAGTTGCAGGGCTTGTACCTAATGAAAATTACCATTATTTTTTTCTAGTTACAAAAATTGACTGAATTTTCTCAGTTCTATCTTTCCAAGTTCCTTCCTCCACAGTGAGGTGTCCAAACAGTAATTTAGTCCACATTTTCAAGTCCTAAAAATATCATTTACCTAAAACCAATAACCAGATTTAGACTGGCGGTCATCGTAAACTGTCGGTCGACAGCGAGCCATAATTATTTTACGAGTTTCAAATTAGTATTTCACGCTTTACGTTTCCTGTAATACTTCTCATGTGGTGCGTTTGATTTTTATTAGAATTCTGGACATATGTTTGCGTTTTAAAGTACCATGTTCTGTGGTAATGGACATGGTTACTGAAAGAAATAAGGAACAGGCCAAATGCGAGTTGGACTCGCACATGATGGGTTCCGTAATACAGTATTTAACACAACATACGAAAAAATCCATACTAATATTATAAATGCGAAAGTGTGTCTGTCTGTCTGTTACCTCTTCACGCTTAAACCGCTGAAACGATTTTGATGAAATTTGGTATGGAGATAGTTTAAGAACCGAGGGAGGACATAGGCTGGTTTTTATCCCGGAAATAAACTCCTAAGGCGGTAAAAAGGGGGGTGGAAGTTTATATGGAAGTACGACATAAACAAGTTCCACGGGCGGCGGACGTAGTCGCGGGCATATTAGTAGTAGTTATTTTGTGATGTAACTACTTCGGTTTTTGGATTTATTCCTTTACTTGCTACATAGCATTGCAGCTTGCCAAATTTAATGATTCTAGGTCAGCAGGAAGTCCCTCATAGGTTTTGATTCCCTAGCGAACGTTACAACATGCGCGACAAACGAATAAAACTATCAATTGCGTTCACTTAAAAGTTTAATTTTTTCACTGCATCAAGGGGTAGCAGACCTGACAGACAAAGTGATCCTATAAGGGTTCCGTTTTTTGCCGACTGAGGCACTGAACCCTAAATGTGGTACTTTTTTCAATAACTATTTACCATACCTGCCTAAACCTTTGAGCAGAAGATGTTACACCTATATTAAACCTCTTCAACATATGTTTCCAACTCACACTTGTCAATTTTTATCTTAAACCATATAATCCTTATGTCACAAAATGACTCATGCGCAAGTAATCAAAGTTTCATTATAAGTAATACTTTATCACTATGTCATTATGTATCTCTGGGAAGCCATCAAAAACTACTCATTCTTATCATATTATGGGCACAGAGATTTACTGTGTATTGCTAATTTTGTTCAGTTACTAAGCACATTTTTAAAGAATATTTTTTTACAGACATTTAAGTATCTAGTAGACGATGATATCAGGTCAGGTAGATATTCGAAATTAGGTTTTAATTTTTTCGGGTTTTTCTAGTGGGAACTTCTCAATAGTGGCCCGGAGTCTGGGTATGAGCAGATTGGGCTTGCTACTTTTTACTTTTAATTTCTGGTGAAATGTAATTTATGCATAAAGATCTCCTAAAGCAGAGGTTTAAGTGGGGGGCGCTCCACCCATGGGGGATGCAGAGACCAGCAAAAGGGGACATGAATTAGTGTAAGTACCTTTTATTATTGATTACGATCGTTTACACTGTACCTAAGGCAATTCTTACAAACTAAGTAACTTACTCAGGTTCAAAAGTTAGCTGACTAAATGAAATTAGCTAAAATTAGCACTCAAATAGTTATCAATGTAGCTTACTCATTCTCTTGCTCGTTCTTCTCCATAGAGGCCTACCTCCGTTTTGAAACGAGCAACTAGCTTCAACGTTCTGACTAACTGACCGACTCCTTGACAATTCAAAAATGCCTGTAATTTGGTCTAATTGAAATAAATGTTTTGACTTTGACTTAATACATATTAATCCCGTTACAGTGTTCCCATGGGATAATTTAAAACTTTTACTTAATTGTGAAATTTTTGCAGACGAAGTCGCGGGTAGCAGTTTGTGTAACATGCCTGTGATATTATAAACCATTCTAATCTTAATTTAACCGTGTTGTTATATTATTCGGTTGGCCACCTCCGACTGTAATTTATCAGAAAGGGAATTCCCGTAAGCGAACGGTCGCATTCTAATCTCAGTCGAAATTTATGAAAAATAATTTTATTTTCCCTATATTTTTGACAAGTTTTTTGATATTGGTTGCCAGAGAGATGAGATTGCGATTGAGTTGCTAGTCGTTTACTTTTTTATTTGACTCTTTATAAGTACATAACACGCGTACATACTTACATAAAGGACTTGTACAAATAGTGCACTATTTTGTGCACATTGAGTTAGGGTAAGTTTTTGACATTGGTTGTCGCTGAGATAAGTTTGCGGCTAGATTTTAAAAGTGTTTTAGTTGAATTCGCCTCCTCAACATTTATTTTAGATTGCTACTTCAATTCGTCATTAATGTTAGTAGAATTGGCTTTCTGATGATGGAGACTGAAGGTGGTCATCAACAGTGCTTGCATTTTCTTATGAACATAGGCCAAAATTGCCTTTAATGTCCCAAATGGTCACTATTTAGATCCAAAGCTCCAGAACTTCCTATTTTTAGGCCACGTGCAAGCATTCACCGTGGCTTTGATTTTTAAAGTAGACACCGTATTCCGGACACAAAACAAGAAAATTCAATAGCGGTACTACTTACCTTTGTTATTTTTTACTGAACAAGGGATTCATGATGTGGCTAGCGTTGTTTTTTAAACTATTAGAGGCCAGTTTAAAGAGACAATACTAAAAAACGAAATATAATTAGTTTGAAATGATCTGCCACGTAATTTAAATAAGAACTTTTGGGAAGACAGTAAAAAAGTAACGAGTACCCTCCATATTTGAAAAGATAAGTTTATAATTAACTCAATTAACTAATTTTTTTCGCTAGTTTTACATTATATTATTTTTCTTACCTTTTTGTGCGGTTAATTAAGATTATTTTGATTTGTTTTTAGTTGATAGATAGTGTTTGATGATTAAAATATTAATCTCAGACATATTTGAAAATTATGCTACTTTTTTTTTCATTACCTTTGCTTCATTAAAATCTTTGCTATCAAAATCATTTTCAAAAGTTACCAAATCGATGAAAACTAAATCTAGCTTACATAACGATTCAATAATCACTTTCACGTCTAGTATCTTACCTGGTTTAGTGCAGAACTGTAATCAATACATCAGAAGGTCAAGAACAAAACGTTCAGTTTTCACTTTCAAACCGATTCTTAAATCGATTACAATCCGAATAAAACCGATTAAAATTCCGAACTTTTTATTTCCTTATTTTGAAAATTCGATTCTATTTTTAAACGCGACGTTTCCGATGGAGATTGTTTGAGCCACTGATATTTATTTCACGGTTATAAAGAAATGTTATCCGGTTGCTAAGCAACGGTTGCATGCGATTGCCGGTTAAAAAGTGGATTTGACGTCATCCGGTACGGTCGGAGTGTGAATAAATAGGTTTTGATTTTGTGATAGAAGCTATCTTTATGACCTAGAATAGATGTAGGGCATAAATATTGCTAATGCCTAGTTTACGAGGATAATGTTTTCCGAAGAAAAGATCAATTCTTTTTCGCGTGGCTGTCGTAAATGTTGACGCATGAATTGTTTTTAAATGTAGGTAAATATTATTTTGTTCCTTAGTAACAGTAAGTTGATAGTGTCGTACGATTTTTCTTTGATGATTTATGCGACATTAGGCTAGTTGACACTGCCATCAATTGACGTACTTTTTATGATCTGTCAAAACGCGATTCTTTCATAGACTTTGTATGGCAATATTGAACATTATTACACATATTATTTGGCTATTCAATTGTCTAACTAATATTGATTTTAAAGCAACTAAAAAAAAATCAAGTAAATTGAAAATTAACCACGTTAATTAGTAAAATTACCAAAACCATCCCTACCTCCACCTATTCGCAATAAGCGTTTCCAAATGTCTTTTATAATGCGCACAGCAAAGGAGTACAACTCTCAGTCTGCGTCTTGGATGGTCGAAGATGGTCACCAATCCACGGACCAACCCCGGCAAGGGTAGCTTAACCTTACGGATCGATCCGTGCGGCTGTCGTTATGGTTTTGCTCGTGACTAGAGTCAAGAGCAAACTGATATGATATTAAAAATAGTACTTTAAAAAAAAAATTATATCTTGTAATGGTGTTTTGGTGTGTTCTCGATATGATTAAGATGAAGGACCACCTCCTCTATATGGATGTCTGAAACTTTCAGCAAACACACCGTGATGGGTACTTTCTTTCCGATGACGTCACGACCAGTAGGTACCTACCTAACAATGATAAACAACACAAAAGGCAATCCATTAGTAACAGTGTATGCATGCCGCACCTTAGCGCGACTGTTGGGTGGAGCTGGTGTGCGGTGCCAGTGTTGAGCGGTAGCGGGGTTGACGATCAAGGCGCGGGCAGATGCTAGTTTTAGATAATAGTGTGTATGCTCTTTGTATTCAGTGTCAACGAAAGTAAAAAAAAATATATATTTTATGTTCTGTGTACCAGATTGTAGGCTTTGAAAAAAGTCAAGTTACATAAAAAGATAAATTACGAATATAACAAAAAAAAAATCAGCCTAATCGGTACAGACTGCAGCCGTTCTTGAGTTTTGCGCTTAGCAACACATTACATCATTTATTCATTTTATTATCACTGAATTTGACATTTCTTAGAGTTACAACTAGAAGAGACATAAAACTAGAATCTCGTTTAATTGCATAAAAACAAAAAACTATCTACAAAAAAAAAACGTTAAAATATTTTTACTATTTCAAAATAAAAATAAAAACCTATTTTTTATAAATCAACCGAGTGTCCTCATTGCCCTTATTACTAGGCTAACAATAAGAGAACCCTAGAGCTAATCAATTACATTACAGTGTGCGGCACACCTAGTCTGGTAGGTGCAGCCGGGTTGGTGCCAAGTGGGAGAGGCGGCGGCTTTCATGTGTTTGTTTTTTATACTGCATTGAAATGATGGGGCGTTTAGTTTTTTATTACTAATGAAACGTAGGAACGTGTGAGTATTTGAAAGAAAGTAATCGCTCTTTATACATAACACTCTTTCACTATTCGTTCAGAATTAATTAGGGTAAGTTTCAGAGTGGGTTTAACATGAGGATAAAAAAATCGTGTTCTAAAAAAGTTTAAAAGTCTCTCATCGATTATTATTTTTTGTAGTCACATACATAGATAGATTACCTAACAGAATCTAACAATAATATTAGATTCTGTTTGTGAGGAATGTGGTAAAGAAAAGTACATGAAATTAACATAATATTATTACACAAATTTCAGACTTCAAATAAGAAAAATTTTGCACTTAAAATAAAAACTAACTAATAATTTTTACAAGCCGATAAGTAAAATATTTTCATTGAAATATTTTCTTGTCACAATTTTTTTTTAATCAACAAATCATGACTAACATTTATATATCACCTAATATAGTAAATCATTTCTCACTAGATAAAAATCTTCTTGTGAATAAATTAGTACAGGCCTCCAAATCGCTCTTGCGTGTACCTTGGACTACACTACAACGGAAGCGCGTCTATTTTAGCCGCGATATGTACCTGCTTTTCCACGATTAGACTTTAGCGTGGCGAGTTCCGGCGCGGTTGGCTTTCAAGCGATATTGTGCGAATTGATACCCAATGTTCGAAGAGTATTGGCTTTATTGGAAGTGGCGTGGGATGGTAGGCGAAAGATTTGTGGTAGGAGCCCACTAGCACTAAATATATTTAACACGAAATGTAGTTATAACATCATACAACGATTTAAATTAAAATATAAATTATATTACCCAGCAGTTGGACAGTACGGGCTAGTTATAATAATACTCGTATAATAATACTAATATTATGAATCTGTAATAATTTTATTAAAGCTGAAGAGATTTTGTTTATTTGTTTAAACGCCCTAATCTCTGGAACTTGAAAGTACCATATGGTTTTTCAATGTCTTATCTAGTACCTACTTTTTTTTAACAATGACATAATAAAGTTGTTTGTTTGTTAATCTCTGTTTGTGAATTTTCCTTTAGTTCGAACTGTCAGCCTGTATTTTTAACCTGGTTTTTTCACCAATCTAACCCAATAATAACAAAATCCAACGTTTTCGTTTCGTGCGAGAATCAAATCCGTGTTTTGTAGCGCTGAAGTCAATCGGTCAGTCGCTGCGCCGAGCCGTCAAACCACGCCGCTCATCATTCTCTATTTAGTTATACAGGATGTATAACTAAATATTATTATTAATAATATTATTATTCCCAATGTATCTTTCACGGGGTGAAAGTACTCTAATGTGAAAATGATTTTTATTATGCAACCAATTCTGAAATACATAGTGCTTGAAGGGGGGACAGCAGATATTATTTTACAGGCTTTTTTATAATAAATTAATAACAGCTGTTGAATTCATTTTGATCCTGTTTTAGTGATAGCATAGCTTTTTCATAAGTTTTCATTTGTTTTTATTTTTAACAATTACAAAAACCGTTATTCTGTTTATTTTGATCGTGGTGTAGTTCATTTTCGGAAGAAGTGGCTGATATTATTATTCATAGTTTATTTTTTAACATACCTTGTCATTATAATTGCTATACTATAGTAGTTTTAATAATGAAGACATTAAGTTGTATTTTTTTATTAATATTTAAAATATATTTTACATGTATATTGAAAGAATAAAGGAGGGTATAAAAGCAAGAAAAAATTGATGTGCGTTTTTTTTTAAGTTTTCCATAGTAAAAGTTGTTATAATCAAAAGGTTTTGCACCCCTGCACGATGGCCAGTAAATAAAAAGTCACCCTGTATTGTCTAAGGTGACTAAGGTATTATAACAGAGGGGTAGCCAACCCCAGGCAGCCATCACTAATGCGTTTGTAAGGTGCGGTGATTATGACGTTTTTATTTCCATCGATAATGGAAGAATATATGATTTGCTGTTGTCATAATAATAATTATTATGACTGTAATATTGAATGTATCCATACATTTTGTATCTTTATTATTGAATTAGCCTTTGCCCGCGACTTCGTCCGCGTAAGTTTCGGTTATCGCGGACACAGACGAAGTCGCGGAAAAAATTACCCATGTCCTGTCACATGTCCTGTCATTTCAATTATTTAATTAAAATCATGATTCGAAACTACTCGTGGCGCCATCTATGATCATAAGAACGTTATTATGATTTTCCTAGGTAACAGTAATTTTTTTCGGGATTCGTTCCTGTACACCAGGCAATGTACTTATATGCAAAACTTCAGGATGATCGGTTCAGTGGCTTGGGCGTAAAATGGTTACAAACCAACAAACAAACTTACTATTGCATTTATAATATTAGTTAGGATTAGGAAGTTAGGATTTTCATCCAATTATTAATTCAAGAAAGTGTGTTTGTGTTTACTTAAAAGCATTTACGACGTACGGCATTTTTTACAAACTATCAAATCTTTATTTTTCGGGATGAATGAACCGATTTTTGAAAATTCCTACGTCCAGGTTACATAGGTCTAGAAAGTTACTATAGAACATTTTCGATAAATTGTGTTACAAAACTGTTCAACGGTTGATTGAATAACAAACATTCAAACATTTAAACATCAACAAACTTTCACATTAATAATATCAGTAGGGTTAATGCGTATATTGAAACAGTTATAAATATAAATGTATAAACGTAGATGAGGCGAAAGGAGTGTGTAAGGATCGTAGGAGGTGGCGTTCCGTAGTTTCTGCCTACCCCCCATGGGAAAAAGGCGTGAGTTTATGCATGTATGTTATAAATATAAATACCTATTATTTATTCTACCTCGACGGACTGTCTCGTTGGTCTAGTGGTCGCAAAGCGCGACTGCTTAGCACGAGGTTTTGGGTTCGATTCCCAGGTCAGGCAAAGTGTTATTGGCTTTTTCCATCAGGAATTTGTCAGTAGCAGCCTCCGAGTATGGATTTGTGCCCGGTTGATGGCAATAGGCTCACCCCCTATTACATGGCACTTAAACATAACTGGCGAAATGTGGGTGTACTAATGGGTACACCTCTGCCTAACCCTTCGGGGATAACAGGCGTGATGTTATGTTATATTTTATTCTAGCTAAATACGACCTGTCAGTCCACGTGGCGGACTGTCAAGATTTTCTTATTAGAAACAACGTTTATCTTTTAGGAATTTCGTTACCAAAAAAAAGGTAGTATATAGCTCATTCAGCCAGAATCTCTACAGAACCAACAATTAATTTAACAATGCCCACAACAAGGAACACCCAGGATACTTGTTCCTTCAAGGGGATCCTTCCCAAAAAAGGGAACATCTCCTACGCAAGCCCTATTCATTACAATGTGAAAGCAAATTAACAAATTAAGTATTAACGTGAACCGTAAACGTGATTTACGTTATTACGCTGTTACACGGGGGCTATATATCGTGGCCTCTGGCGAGGGTCTGGCCTGGTAGAATTCGGACTGAGATTTTATTGAAATTTTACATTTTCTGATACACAAGGGGTGTTTTGGTGGCCTTATGGTGGCACAGAGCTGTGATGTCGACCTACTCGAGCAGTTTTTATTGATTCATTTGATAATATACTAAACTGTAACTGTTATCAAGTTGAAAATTGCATAAATACGTACATTATTAAACTGAATGGTTTCGAGCCCCATCGCGACTGCTGAGCGTCGTGTCTTGGGTGCAATTGCCACGTCGGGCAAAATATCAGTGTGACTCGGAAAAAACTTAAAGTTCCTGCTGTCTTAAGGGTAGTCAGAAGTCCGAAAGTCTGACAGCCAGTCTTACCCAGGTATCGTGTTACTTAGTATATTTTGTATGGAAGTCAGATAGGCAGTCGCTTCATGTAAAACATAGTATCACCAAAGTGATAAAAAAGTTATTTGCGAAAGGCCTAAGGATGCGTGGTGTGCATCGGTAGGTAACGAAATCCAAGTATCTATCTATATATATAAAAGGCTTTGTCCTTAATGACTGACTGAAGGATCAACGCACAGCCTAAAGTGCTAATCGTAGAGACCAGGGGTGCTATTCTCTAAGCAGACAGCCAAGCGCGCAGCGCTGTCGCAGCGACGAATCCATATATTTATCTTTGGATTCGTCGCTGCGGCAGCGCTACGCGCAGGGCTGTCTGCTTAGAGAATAGCACCCCTGAAACTTACAAGGTGAATTCTTTGTATGACGTAGGCATCTAATAAGACAGGATTTTCCTAAATTCATCCGGCAAGAAGATCAAACAGGGGTCTAAAGTTTGAATGGAGAAACCAACTTTGACGCAGACGAAGTCGCGGACAGAAGCTAGCCTAAGTATTTTATAGAATTGCCAAGTTAGCATAAATAGCACAGTTGTCTGCGAGGCTATCAAAAATGAATTAAAGATTTATAATACTATTTAATTCATTCACATCCTGAATCCTGATACCAAATACGGGTCTGTACCTACTAGGTACAGTCGGGGAAATAATTATTGAGCTAGGCAAATTAATTTTCAATAATTAAATTAGTTTTTCCCATGGGGGTAGGCAGAAACTACAGAACGCCACCTGCTACGATCCTTACATACTCCTTTCGCCTCGTCTACGTTCATACATCTCGACATACAAGCACGCCGGTTACGAGTACCAACCTCACTAATAAGGTCAGTGTAGGACAAAAAACAAACAAACATACTTACTTTCGCATTTATAATATTAATTAGAATTAGGATAACATAACATCAGGCCTATAATACCCGAAGGGTTAGGCAGAGGTATACCCATTAATACAACCACATTTCGCAAGTAATGTTGTTTTGTTTTTATTTAATAAAAACTTAATAATTAGAACTCAAACTACAGTATCTATAATAACTCTGTTCTTGCATCGTTATTCCTTAAATTATTAAGACAATACATACATTTTCTCACCTCAAACTCAAGAGACTCAAAAATATCAGCTGTCAAATTATTAACCTCACATACACTGCCTGTCAAATTGTCGGGGCGCATCGTTGAATCGATGGCAAGAGTCTTGTGTTTTAGTTTATTATAGCGCTGTTGCTTTGTTTAATGCTTGTAGTTGAATTTTGCCGCTTCTAGATAGATAATTCATTGTGTATTGACTGAAAACTAAAAAAGGGAATATGATTTTTTCTTTAAAAAATCTTCATGATCTTTGGAGAGCTTTTAAAGTGTTAAGTTTAATAATTCGCGTTATTAAAGAAATCAAAATTAAAAAGCTGCGATGCTATACAAACAGATAGGCAATCGTGTTTAATCTTTTTTCACATTCAGAAATGGCTTTTTATGGTCTTATTTAAATACAAACTTTAGACTTTGTATTAGTTCGCCACCATTTATTAATTTTTAATCGAATTTTATCTATTTATCCAATTTAAAGTGTTTTTATAATTTTTTGTATCAATCACAAGATGAAACATTCAACTTGTTTTTGTTGTATAAAACATCTATAATGTTATGTTTCTGGTAAAAAATATTATTAATAATTAATTTAACGTTTTCAAACATTTAAACTCACATACAAAAATAGCCAGACACAGAACAACTATCCAGTCATACAAATATTTGCTCCGTGCGGAAATCGAATCTACAACGCAGCGCAGCAGCTAATCGCTCAACCACTGCGCCGAACGCGCATAAAAAACACAATCAATCAATTACATTAATTTTATTGAAGCAATATTAAAATATTAGCCCAATAAAATTGCAACCGAGTGTACTACCTCAAGGTAAACACACGCATTCACCGGCTGTCACTGTGACTGTCGTGCGACGCATGATAATGTCGTTATGTCACTTTGTGCTGTACTAGCGATTGTTTATCAGCGTGCTAATAATCTGCGTTAGATACCTTAGATATGGAGATACTGGACTAGCTTAGAGTTAGCGCAGACAAAGTATCTATTATGCTTAAGCGGTTTTTAATGAATAGCAGATACTACTTCATGTTCTTGCCTCGGACATCCTCGCACATCCAGACCTTTCATACCAAAGACTGGCGAGAAAAATATTCAAATTCAAATTTTTTTATTGTGGATAGGTGGCTTTCCTGGTGAGCCGCGTGCGGGCCAGCCCCAACCTTATCCTGCGCTGTGTGGCGAGCAGACTCGATTGTCTATACGTGAGTCGCTGCTGCAAGCTCTCCACCTCGGTGATAAGCGTGCAGTAATTCGCGTATATTCATGACTGTAGGTTAAGTAATTAGAATAGGAATACTAACATAGCGGTAAGGAATATCGTTACTAACACTAATGAGTCATGTTACTTGATAAATAAATATATTATTATTATTATAGGTTTGTACATACATAATACAGGTCTTTATAATTAAATTGATCAGCTGTGTCCCTTAGGGCATACGATAGTCACACAGAAATATAAGTTAATTATAAAATAAGGCAGAGGTCCTTCAGAAAGGTCAGGTGTGGAGTAGTCGTAATCGGCGTGCTTGTATGACGAGATGTATCAACGTAGATGAGGCGAAAGGAGTATGTAAGGATCGTAGCAGGTGGCGTTCTGTAGTTTCTGCCTACCCTCATGGGAAAAAGGCGTGAGTGTATGTATGTGTGTGTACGTATGTATAAAATAAAATAAAACCAAACAAAACGAACCAAGGTACACATCAGTGAGCCACTGAATGCATCAAATCATGGCTGAAGGCAACTATATTGGAACAGTGATTAATCCATTAAGAAGTCTTTTATAAATTAATAACACTTGTCTACTAAAATAAATTGAAATAATGAAAAACTGTTTGTTAAAGTGTCTAAAATAGCTGGATCAATTTTGGTGTGACTTTTTTGCAGATATCTGACAATAAAAGGTAAGTTAATTCACTATATTTTTCTAGAAAAATAATTAGCGTTCTACGCAAAATAATAAAATCCCATTAGGTATAACTGACATTCACACGAACGTAGTCGTGGGCATAAGCTAGTCTTATATAGGTATATTTGCTGCTCTACCTGCGTTCATCCCTAGGCAACGACAAAATGTCTGTGATATACACTAATGCCTCGGTCAGTGGAACATAATGCAATCCTAAACGTGAACGTTTGTGATTTTGTATTTTCCATCACGCTGAAACGGCTGAATGGATTTGGATAAAATTTAGAAAGAAAGAAAAACTGTTTTATCACGCGAAAATGACGGACATAAGATAAAAGTAATTGTACATAAAAGCAAAGTAGAAACATGTTTGTATTAAATTACAAAAATAAAAATCAATAAGTATATACAAAAAGAAATATGCGCCCCACGCGAAAGGGCTTACGCTCAGCATAATGCCGTGGCCCTTGCACGGAGGCACTAAAACTACAGCGCTGTGGTATTCAGTGTAAGCAAGTAATTTGGTTAAAACTAAAGTGACGTATTGTTCTTTTCTGGATCCTCCCAACATTACCAATAACATCAAAAAGTAATAGGTAATCTAAATAACAACAATACAACGTTTTCCAATTAATAATGCAAAGATATTTTCTAACATACCCACAGTTCGATAAAAGAAAAAAATCGTGAGAATTTCTACAGGCGAACTTACTAATAAATTATGAATGCCTGTCCTTGTGAATACAAGCACCTGTTATTTCATTCGATGGCCGCCACTGTAGTGAAGGTAGCCGCTATATCAGGGGTACCCAACTTAAAAAGACCCACGATGTACCACACTTTTTTTTTAAACATAACATAACAACACGCCTGTTATCCCCGAAGGGTTAGGCAGAGGTGTACCCATAAGTACACCCACATTTCGCCAGTTATGTTTAAGTCCCATGTAATAGGGGGCGAGCCTATTGCCATCAACCGGGCACAAATCCAGACTCCGAGGCTGCTAAGAAATTCCTGATGGAAAAACCCAATAACACTTTGCCCGACCTGGGAATCGAACCCAAGACCTCGTGCTCAGCAGTCGCGCTTTGCGACCACTAGACCAACGAGGCAGTCTGTTTTTTTTTTAGGTGGTAAAAACCATTAAATCCTACCTTCCGCCCTGGGTGGGGCGGAAGGAACTGTCAGACTTTTACTGACTAAAAAACCACCCTGTTCCTTCTGTTGCCCTTTACGTTCCGGAGCCACGGTATCCTGTTAAGACGTCCCTCAACCCCGGTGGATTTACCAAACAAATGTGCAATCTACCGATTACAAAATCAGTACTTCTTTTTAAGTATTTTGTGTTTTTTTATTGTTGTATTTATTTTTATTACACTTAATAAACATTTTTCTATAAGTACTTAAAGGAAACAATTTACTTACAAGTAGTTTTTTTAAGAAGGAAAATACAACTAAATTGATGATTTAAGTCAAAGTCAACTATAGCATTTATTTCAATTATACCATTTACAGGCACTTTTGAATTGTCAAGGAGTCGGTCAGTTAGTCCGAAAGTTGAAGCTAGTTGCTCATTCCAAAACGGAGGCCTCTATGTTTAAGAAAGACCAAGACACCCCACAAATATTTTTTTTTGGAATTTCTTATTTTAGTGTTGAGTATTGCATCTGGGATCAACTCGACTAATAGCCGATCGATCGGTCGATCACGATAGACTGGTTGGACACCCCTGCGCCGTATGAAACATGTACCTATGGTTATTACTGATGGTCGATTCAAAAAGCCATGTATGCGACGTTTAAGTCTCCACTCTGATTTCATTTACTTTGGCGTTCCGCAATATGAATATTTATTAGAATTAGCACTCACAAATATTTTAAAACATTCGCAATTTCAGTCTTAATCTGTCAAAAAATCCTGTAAATTATCTTCTTTTTGACTTTTTGATTGTCACTAAGATGAGATTTAATACTTATAAAATAATCATAACAATTATTACCGACATTACTTTTACATAACTGGCGAAATGTGGGTGTATTAATGGGTACACCTCTGCCTAACCCTTAAATAAATTAACCTAAAAAAATATGATTTATATACTATAGATATACAAGAACATCACTATATGTGAAAATACACACCTATACACCGAATTAAACTCATCTAGTAATAATTTCTAATAATATTGAATAATTGAGGAAATAATTGAGGCTGGTATTAATTTACGTCTTTTTATTTTTAACTAGCCTATGTTACTCGGAACGATGCAAGAATTGTAACGATACCCCATACATCTAAATCGGTTCAGGCGTTTAAAAGTTATGATGGAATATAGAATCTCACATACAAACATTAACCCTGAACACATAACACTCCTTTTTTATGGAGCAGTCGTGTAAAAACGTAGACGTAGTAAAACCTAAGGCCTAGAAGTGGTGAAAGAAACCCCTAAAAAATATTGTCATTAAATCTTTTCCAAGAATAGACGAAAGAAGAGGTATCAAAAACATTTTTACCTCATTACATCCCGATTAAGGTAAGCTAGGCAAACAGAATAAGCACTGAGATATGCAAAGAAGATCGTTTTGTTTGCTCTATTTCGTGGCAGCGTTACGGATGTGCCGCATTCAAACGATCAAGGTGACTTGCCCGGGCGTGACTTGAAATTCACTGGCTCCATTATCCCACGTCAATTAAGAAATCGTGTCCGATAATTAAATTAATGGGTACCTATTTTGTTACACTTTTATTTGATTTAAAAAGAAAAACTGACATCACTGACATACACTTTTTAAAGTTTTCATATGTACTTTCTAAAGTTTATTTTGGACCTCACTGACTGGACTGACGGTGAAGGAAAAACATTGTGACGAAACCTGGACATATACCAGTCTATTACTGTCCCATTTAAACCATGTAAGCGACCCTTGAGTCGTTTTAGAAACTCTGACACTCTACTGTACTATGTGTATAAAAAAACTAAAAGATGGATGGATTGTGTGAAGGATAATATAAAAGAAAAGAGAGTTAGTGATAGCGTTACGGCTGATAGGACAGAATAGAAGAAAAAAACATGTTGCGCCGACCCTAAGTAACATGGAACAAGGGCAGGAGGATGATGATGATGTTTATTAATAAGCTAAATTCTTCTTTTAGAATCTGTATTAAGTAATTCCATTTTTATTTTTGTTGTACTTGGCCATATTCTTGTTATTTTCAATTTCCTCTAAAGCGCAGGTGTAGGGACACTTATGGACACTGTAGTACGTGGGCCATCCCCTGGTCAGGAGCAGTGCACTGGTACTGGGTGCCAGTGGGATAAATCGCCAATTTCGTCAGGTTATGTTTGCAGCCTAATTTGGTTGATTTCGATCAAGTCTATCTAGCTATCCCGTCAGATACAAAACGCTACTAATGACACCAACGTCAAAATCACGCTGCCATTTTTATGTCGTACCGTAAAACAACGGACCCGTGCACTCTCAAACGGTCGATCAGATGGCTTTAAAGTCGAGTTCAATGTACCGGTGTTTGTTAAACAGCTGTTTTTTCTATTGCCTCCTATTTTAGGCTGATTATACTAAGAAATCAGTATAATACTGTCAGGCAGGCACTATGATATAACATGTAGTTTGAACTGTAAAATTGAATTTCTGGTTAAAAAAAAAACAAAATTATTTTTTTTCCTATCGAACTGGTTCTAAAGATTAGTGTGTTTAAATAGACACATGCAAACAAACAATAAAACTGTTTAGCTTTATTATTTTAGTATAGATTAGCATGATATACTCAATTACGCTAGAACGCGGCTGAACAGATCTGAATGAAATTTAGAACAGAGATTATAGTCTGGAATAGCACATAGGTTACTTTTTATCCCGGAAAATGTACGGTTTCCATAGGATAATTACCAACTTTGGCGCGGACGACGTCTTATGCTAAGTAGTAAATAATTACAGTACCTAATAATCAAAGAGGAAGTCGCGGGCTGCAGCTAGTTAATTATGAGTCCAGATTTCCTCACGATGTTTTCCTTCACCTATGTCAGTGATGTCCAAGATAATCTAATAATTTTATTAGTTTATCTTGGACATCACTGACATACACAATGCACACTGACATACACTTATGAATTAGAAACGCATAAACCATTTATAAAATCACGCATATAACATCATGCCTGTAATCCACGGAGGGTTAGGTAGAAGAGTACCTACCCATTAGTGCACCCAGATTTCGCCAGTTATGTTCAAGTGCAATGTAAAAGGGGGCGAGCTTATTGCCATCAACCGGACACAAATCCAGACTCCGAGACTGCTACCGAGAAATTGCTGAAGGAAAAACGTAATAACACTTTGACAGACCTGGGAATCGAACCCAAGACCTCATGCTCAGAAGTCGTGCTTTACGACAACTAGACCAACGAGGCATCTATAAAATTACAATTATGAAAGCGACATCGTAGGAAATAGCTAGTAACAAGTTCAAGTTTTTAATACGTCAAGTAAGAGTCGTGCAACACCAAATAAGGTTGTTTGATCATGCCGCGTAGGAGTATGACATAGTCTGTGGGATCTATAAATAAGGCTGGTAACATTTGGAAATGAATGTCAATGCACACGGTACCTTTAGGCTATTTTTGGTTCAGGGTCAATAGGCTAAAAGCCTTATTTGGCACTGTAGTATCGTAAACTATCGTAGAACTTCGTTAGTATCGATATGTACATTAGAATTTATGCTCTTGTTGAAATATTGCCTAGAGGATGTGCTTGAGGAGGCAGCAGAATCATACATAACATAAGCTTACGTCTTTTTCCCATGGGGGTAGGCAGAAACCACAGAACGCTACCTGCTACAATCCTTACATACTCCTTTCGCCTCTTCTACGTTAATACATCTCGTACAGGTCGCCGGTTACGAGTACTCCGCACCTGACATTTCTTCTTAAGAAATAAATAATAGTATAATAATATTTATTTATTACACATAACATCACGCCTTTACTCCCCGAAGAGTTAGGCAGAGATGTACCCATTAGTACAACCACATTTCGCCAGTTATGTTTAAGTCCCATGTAATAGGGGGCGAGTCTATTGCAATCAACCGGGCACAAATCCAGACTCCGAGGCTGCTACTGAGAAATTCCTGATAAGAAAATCCAATAACACTTTGCGCTACTTGGGAATCGAACCTAAGACCTCATGCTCAGCAGTCGCGCTTTGCGACCACTAGACTAACGAGGCAGTCAATACATGTGGCAGTCCATTTTAAGTAACTATTCAAAATACCTTCAGATACAGAAAAAAATACAGGACTCGTTTTACCAAACAACTAGCGCCATCTATGTTTTAAAAGAGGAAACATATAACAGGCAGTTCCATTATCTTTAGTCATATGACTGTGCATATAGTTTTTAAAACCGCAAATTGTCATTTTTGTGGTGGGTTAACAAACATTATGCTAAACTATGCTAGGCGGGGAGGGGGGAGGGGTATATACCTACCTGAACAAAAGGCTGTAAAACAGTAAAAGAGAAACTATTAACTCTAACTTCTTTGTTTCATTGGCTAAGCGTGAACGTTGCAGTTTGTGAGTAAAATAGGGAGTATTGTAAAATTTCTAGGTTAAAATATTTTTTTGGCAACACTTCTTTGTCAATTTTGTCATCATTATTTATTTATTTATTTATTTATTTATTTATGTATTATCGTCAACATTCTGCGTTTTCTGTTTAAGAAGGGACCTTTGCCTAGCAGTTGGACAATAATAAGCAGTCAATAGACATGTAATTCACTACGAACACCAAAAGAGCCCCAGCGCTTCACCACCAGAAGAGTTAACGCTAACATTTTACCGATTACATGATCCGCCTCGCCTCGTTGGTTTAATGGTCGCAAAGCACGAGGTCATGAGTTCGATTCCAGGTCGGTCAAGTTGTTATTAGGTCGATGGTGGTAGGAATTTCTCAGTAGCAGCCTCGGAGTCTGGATTTCTGCCCAGTTGATGGCAATATGCTCGCCCATAATACATGGGACTTATACATAACTGGCGAAACGTGGGTGCAGGTCCTAATGAGCAACTACCTAACCCTTCGGGGATTACAGGAGTGATGTTATGTTGTAATCCAATTAGTCATTACCTAAAAACTACAAAAAAAACTAACGTCCTACAACATATGTCTACGTAGGTAGGTCACTAACAATGCGATGACATCACCGCGCGGACTGACAGCGAGCGTGATCTGAATCAGACGGACAGTCTGACTGATTATGTAACTGGTTTGCGCACTATGCTTTACAAGGATTACGATATTAGTTAACGGTTGATATGGAAATGTACCGATGACTGTTTGAATACCTATACCAGGCGCGTTTGCACCCTGAAATTTTGGTGGTCACCCGCGACTATGTCCGCGTGGAACTTGTTTATATCGTACTTGACATATACACTTGATAATACAAAGTTCCACCCCCCTTTTCACCATCTTAGGGGTTGATTTTCGGGATGAAAACCCTATGTCCTTCCTCGGATCTTAAACTATCTGCATGACAAATTTCATCATAATCGATTCAGCGGTTTAAGCAGACAGACACACTTTCGCATTTATAATATTAGTTTGGATGTCGAGTACAATACACAATTTTATTGCACACTTAATACAACAAATGGAAGTCTTCTATTTTTATTTGCAAATCGGTTAATAATACTTGAGACATCTGGGGTTCAGGCCCCCCAATGACCCCCCACCACCCCCTTTCGGACCACGCTTGACCTATACAAGTCCAAATCAGGAAACTTTAGCTATACAAAATCATTAATTTCAATTACACCATGTAAATCCATAATTGGTATCGCAAAGTGCGCCTGCTGCTTTTGAGTTCGATTCCTAGGTAGAGCAAAGCGTTATTGGGGTTTTCCATCAAGAATTTATCAGTAGCAACCTCGGAGTCTGGATTTGTGCCCGGTTGATGGGACTCAATAAAAACATAACTGGCTAAATGTGGGTGTACTAATGTGTGCACTTCTGCATAATCCTTCGGGAATTACAGGCGTGAAGTTCATACCTCTCTATACAAAACTACCTTTTGAAAGGGACAACTAAAATATTTTTTTTTTTGTAAATAACGTTCAAGTACATTTAAATGGCATATTTGAATTAAATGATTTGACTTTTTTTAATTAAAATTATGCGACTCATAATGCATATAATTACGTTCGTTTGTCTGTTAATAACATAGATTCAAGCCATGACAGTAGCAGCTATCACATACGATCGATAACGATATCGATTTCATTCATAATACAGACAATATTTTTCCTGTAACAAACTTGCTACCTAATTGAATAATAAAGCTGAATATACTTTTTGTTTGTTTGTGTGTTGTTTAAACGCTCTAACCTAACGAACTAACAGTCCAATTAGAAAAAATATTTTGTATATGATAGCCAGATTCATAAGGAATCAACATCACGATGTTTATTCACCGATGACTGTATGACATGTCCAAGATAAACTCATACATTTGTATTGGAACGCCATATTAATTATTTAAATACATACATAAACTCACGCCTTTTTCCCATGGGGGTTGGCAGAAACTACAGAACGGCACCTGCTACGATCCTTACATACTCCTTTCGCCTCATCTACGTTCATACATCTCGTCATACAAGCATGCCAGTTACGTACTCCGCACCTGACCTTTCTGAAGGACCTCACCAATAAGGTCAGTGTTTGTTGTATCCTGTTTATTATTCAAATAATAAACAGGATAAGGTCCATCTGCCAAGCATAAGGTCTTGGGTTCGATTCCCAGGTCGGGCAAAGTGTTGTTGTATTCTTGCCAGGAATTTCTCTGTAGCAGCCTCGGAGTCTAAATTACACCTCTGCCTAACCCTTCAGGGATTACTGGCATGATGTTATGATATTAAATAGTCGGTATTAAATAAACACTAACAGCACTGAAAACTTTAGGAAGCACATGAAAACGGAACGTAAAGTGAAAGTAATAAAACTTTAATTGAAGTATCATTTTTCAAAAGTATCCGTATTGGTTTTCCGACAATTTCCAATCGAGTTTTTATTTCATTTTGCTGTAAGATAGATTGGAATTAATTAATTCAATGCAGTTCGTTGAAATTGTATTTTAGAAGCTTTTATTTAACTTGCAATGTATGTATGTTTGTCCAGGTTAAATCTCGCAACTGAATTTTTCAAGTTGTTTTTTAAAGGTTTCAAAAACCTAACTCTCTTCTTTTTACTAAGTAAGTAGTTGTGTAAAAATTAATACTTTTTAATGTGTCGCAAAAATTAAATGCAATAATTTTGTGATGATCACTAGATCATCATATAGTCGGTATTAAATAAACACTAACAGCACTGAAAACTTTAGGAAGCACATGAAAACGGAACGTAAAGTGAAAGTAATAAAACTTTAATTGAAGTATCATTTTTCAAAAGTATCCGTATTGGTTTTCCGACAATTTCCAATCGAGTTTTTATTTCATTTTGCTGTAAGATAGATTGGAATTAATTAATTCAATGCAGTTCGTTGAAATTGTATTTTAGAAGCTTTTATTTAACTTGCAATGTATGTATGTTTGTCCAGGTTAAATCTCGCAACTGAATTTTTCAAGTTGTTTTTTAAAGGTTTCAAAAACCTAACTCTCTTCTTTTTACTAAGTAAGTAGTTGTGTAAAAATTAATACTTTTTAATGTGTCGCAAAAATTAAATGCAATAATTTTGTGATGATCTAGTGGTTAGGGCACCTGCCTCTCGTGGTTGAGGTTGCTGGTTCTAATTAGGGCAATGATGCCATCTGATGCTGAAAGTTCTTTAGCTAATATGAAGCCATTCGTTATCCCTGAATGTAATCTATCCTCTATATATATTAGTAATAAAATATCTTTATTTCTCCCACAAACAAGACTTTATACGAGATTTAAGTAACATGATGTAATGCTTTGTCCTGAATGACTGACAGATGGATCAACGCACAGATTAAACCGCTGATCGTAGAGACCTGCAACTTGTAGGGTGTGTTCTTTGTAGGAAGTAGGCGTCCGATAAGAAAGGATTGTCCGAAATTCTACCCCTAAGAGGGTGAAAAAGGCGGACAAAGTTTGTATGGAGAAACAAGATTAGATTGCCAATAACCGATATTTACGCGGACGAAGTCGCGGGCAGAAGCTAGTAGCGAGCTATATTTCATTACGAACGAAGCCGTAAGTAAAAGCTAGTTAAATAAAATCAATAATGTATAAGAACCTATGTCTTGTTAACAATTTTAAATCAGCCTTCGATAACAAAACTTGCACATATTCCTCAACTCCACAAGCCCATAAGACGGCTATACAATAGCCCGTCAAGATGCAAAGCTATTAAAGTAGAACTACCCTCGAAACCGCCCCTAACTGGCTGTTATTAAAAAGCTAGGCATTTCATGGGGCCATTTCAACCCCTTTACGAGTACGAAAGGGTAAAAAATATCATCCAAAAGTACCATAAAATGTGCAAAGAGTATAAAAAAGACAGTTCTTGTTATTTCATATGTTTTGAGATGATTGGGGGTGTATTTTCACCCCGTTGATTTTTATGTCACCAGGTAGAAAGGGGTTAATAAGGTGCTTTGGGGAATCGTCGACAAATTGGTGTTTAGGAGTCCCCAATTTGGGGATCATTTGAGGGGTATTTTGACGTTTTGAAGTTCCTCTTTTGGTGCAGCGAAGAAAATGCTATACTTATAGTACCTTTGTAAAACGTCGTGAGGATACCTGGACTTTACCGTTCCAAAGAAAGAAAGAAAAAATGTTTATTGACACAGACTATGTGCACACAAAAATAATAATAAAAAGGCAATAAAAAGAATAGAAAGTAAGAAATTGTGTGCCCCACAGCTGCGCCAAACAGACCCAGTTCAGCATAAAATGCCAGACCACTTGTGCCTGACGCTGGTTTTCAACTGGGCCTTTGTGTGTGATGTAAGTAATTCCACTCAAACCATGTCAGAGGCCCTTGTGACGGTTTAGAAACTCTGACACTAGGTGTATGGGGTCGTAAGACCTTACTGCCCACACGATAAAAGAAAGAAGTACCTTTATAAGAAAAATGATAGTAATGTTTTTTAGTGGTCTCTTAGGAGCCAGGCAGACAAACTTATATGCGTCCATTTCAGGTTGGCCGTTACCTCCTGCCCGCTTCCCCACCCCATACCTCAAGTCAGACCCTTTAAGTATGGATAGCAAATTCATAATGTCGTTTTCGTGTTTTCAGGAATCTGTTAAAAAGAAAGTTGTTTTTTGTTAAGGACGCTTTTGCAAATCTGCCAAAAATAAGCTTTTTAATATTTTTAGCGCATTTAAATAAAAGCTCGTTTAAAAAAAAAATTTTTTTACTTTTCATTTTATACAGGGTAATTGAAAATATACCCGAAACCTCATCTGAATCCAAAAAGATCAGCTGTTCCCGTAATGTATGGATCAGCTGTTTTTTTTTTCATGATTTCAGGGTTGGTCCCATAGTAAAAGTTGTTCGTAATGATGAGTACAATGACCCCTTTTAAGGTTTCGGGTATATTTTCAATTACCCTGTATAATTATAGATGAGAGATAGATTTCATGTCAATTTATTGAATCATACAAAAGTAATGATACCAACCAATAATAATAATAAATAATAAATATCTTGGGACAACTCACACACGGCTATCTGATCCCAAGCTAAGCAGAGCTTGTGTTATGGTAACCAGACAACTGATATACATACTTATATAATTTATAAATACATACATATTATAGATAAATCACACCCAGACACAGAACTAACAATCATGCTCATCACACAAAGTTCACAGCAAAGTCCTGGGGAATCGAACCCACGACCTCCGGCTTAGCAGTCAGGGCCGCTAACCACCAGACCAACAGGCCCGTCGTCAATACTTAATATACAACTAAACACTTTGTTAAGTATGTTATGTGTATACCATATTTCTGTGTTTTCGCGCTTGTGTTGCTAATACTACGAGTCCCATTGCTGCAAACGTAATATTGCAATATTGAAGAACCCCAGAAAAGTCCAATTTACACATTTCCTCGTTTTGAATGCCTCCCGTGGGAGTCCTCTTTTAATAAGACAGGGAAACTAATAAAAAAACGGCCAGGTACGAGTCGGATTCGCATACGAATGGTTCTGTACCTCCACCGTACAAAATTTAACACTATACAGGGTCATTGAAAACAACTAAATAGAAAATTTAAAACCACTTTTACTATGGGACCAACCCTGAAATCATGAAAAAAAATCAGCTGTTCCTTACGAAAATGCTACACAACACAATTATAATGTTTGAAGCAGCTGATTTTTCTTTTCATGATTTCAAGGTTGTTCCCATATTAAATGTTGTTCATAATAATGAGTACAATGACCCCTTTTAATGTTTATGGTAAATTTTCAATTACCCTGTAAACAAAAAAACACAGGTTTCTTTTATGGGGGTTTAAAAAAAATTTACACAGGTTTCTTGTATAGCATACATAACATCACGCCTGTAATCCCCGAAGGGTTAGGCAGAGGTGTACCCATTAGTAAACCCACATTTCACCAGTTATGTTTAAGTCCCAAGTAATAGGGGGCGAGCCTATTGCCATCAACCGGGCAAAAATCCAGACTCCGAGACTGCTACTGGGAAATTCCTGATGGAAAAACCCAATAACACTTTGCCCGACCTGGGAATCGAACCCAAGACCTCGTGCTCAGCAGTCGCGCTTTGCGACCACTAGACCAACGAGGCAGTCTTTCTTGTATAGGCAACCCATTTATTGTTATTTTTAAGAATATAATATATATTTAAAATATTATATTTAAAAAGATTGCCCCATATATGAATTTCTTCTATAAAGTGGGTAAGTTTACTAACATATAGACTGACATCCACGAACAGCCAGACCCGGAACTACTATCTGTAGGCCTTACAAATATTTATTTCGTGCGGGAATCAAACCCACGACACGTTACGTAGCAGCCAATCGTTCAACCACTGCGCCAACAGTCAGCAACCGTAGCATGAGGTCTTGGATTCGTTTCCCAAATTGGGCAAAGTGTTATTGTGTTTTTTTATTAGAAATTTCTCAGTAGCAGCCTCGGAGTCTGCATTTGTGAATGGTTGATGACATTAGGCTCGCCCCCTATTACGTGACACTTAAACATAACTGGCGAAATGAGGGTATTATACTAATAAGTACACCTCTGCCTAACTCTTCGGAGATTACAGGCGTGATGTTATGTTGATGGTATTGTATTTGTTGTTATTTAGGCCATAGTAATATACAGTCTGTGAAAATTTTCAAGTATCTACCCATGGATGGACGGGCAGAAAGCGAATTCTTAGTAAAAAAGTTCCATTTTTCGTTTTTGCGTATTGAACCCTAAAAAGCTGGTTGTATCTCATTGTACAGAAAGGATTAGTTGAAGCAGAGTGTATCCTTCATTTGCAGACATTTTTTTTTTCGTGTAAATGTATGAATCTAACTTTCACTTTGTCATATTTTTTGCTGACAGACGCAATTTCAGGACACTTGAAGCATGGAGCACCTTTTTTAGTCCGTGCTGCCAGATTTTCATATTTTAATTGAAAATGAAATCAATACATAACATAACATCAATTTACGCCTGTAATCCCCGAAAGGTTAGGCAGATATGTACCCATTAGTACATTTACATTTCGAAAGTTACGTTTAAGTCCCATATAATAGGGGGCGACCCTATTGCCATCAACTGGGCACATATCCAGACTCCGAGACTGCTACTAGAGAAATTCCAGATGGATAAACCTAATAACACTTTGCCTGACCTGGAAATCGAACCGAAGGCCTCATGTCCTTTTCTTACGATAGAAAATTAATTATTTTGCTAATCCTAGATTGTTTTAATAATTCACTAATAATAATTATAAAAAAAATAAAAATATTAAAACCCTCGACGACGGCCATCTTGGACAGATTTTTATCGAACAAGCTAAGAACACTCCCAACTAATTCACCTTTCAAACAAAACAAAAAACTAAATCTAATTCGGTTCATCCGTTCGGGAGCTACGATACCACAAACAGACACACACACACAGACACGTCAAACTTATAACACCCCGTCGTTTTTAAAAAAGTGTTACTCATAACATCACGCCTGTTATCCCCGAAGGTTTAGGCAGAGGTGTACCCTTACACCCACATTTCCTTAGTTATGTTTAAGTCCAATGTAATAGGGGGCGAGCCTATTGCCATCAACCGGGCACAAATCCAGACTCCGAGGCTACTACTGAGAAATTCCTGATGGAAAAACCTCCGTAGGTATTACCTCAAAAAGGGAACTCAAATGAAACACCGCATCTTCTAAAACATTTAATCTATGACGTTTTAACTGCCATCATAAAGCGACGCAGAGAATAATAATCTTTATAACTATCCATTTACGTACAACAGTCGCCTTGTTTCGTATGGCAGTTTGATATTATTGGACATTACTCTTTCGGTGATATTATTATGGTTATGGATTGAGAGCCCGGAGTCGTTAGCTTTACGTCATCCTCGCGTGGTTGAAATTTTGAAAATAGATAGAGGTAGTTATGAAGGTAAGCTGTACTTATTAGATTTAATGCTGAGCCACTAACGCAGGTAGGGGCGAGCTTGTACGACGAGATGTATGAACGTGGATGGGGCGGAAGGAGTATGTAAGTATCGTAGCAGGTGGCCCCCTGTGGTTTCTGCCTACCCCCATGGGAAAAAGGCGTGAGTTTATTTATGTATGTGTATGCTGAGCCATTTTTTAGGGTTCCGCACCCAAAAGGGTAAAACAGAACCATTATGTAATTGTGACTGCTAGTTTTATACATTATTAGCTTCTGCGCGACTGCTGAGTATGAAGTCTTGGAATCGATTCCAAGGTCGAGCAGAATGTTATTCGGTTTTTCCGTCAGGAATTTCTCAGTAGCAGCCTAGGAGTCTGGATTTTGTGCCTGGTTGATGGCAAAAACAGTTTCAAACCGCCTCAAGGGCCTCTGACTTCCAGGGTCGCGGGACGTCTTAACAGGATACCGTGGCCTCGGAACGCAAAGGGCAACGGAAGGAACAGGGTGGTTTTTAGTCTGTAAAAATCTGATAGTCCCTTCCGCTCCACCCACGGCGGAAGGACTCATTAGATGATTTTAACCACCCCAAAAAAAAAAACAGGTCCTCTGACTTTCTTAAATACATATTCCATTAAAAATGTAACCTATGCTAAATGACGTAGGCCCGGGGGGGTCCGGGTTCTTGGACCATATTAGTATAGCAGGCAAAATATTTGGCTTGATATTTTTGTTTGTGTGTGGTCTGGGGCCATAGGTCGAGCCATCTCTTTTTGAATTAAAGCTGATTTGGTTTTAATATAGTGGATGTACTGTTTGCTGATTGATATAAGCTCGGTTGCACCAAAAACGTAACGAAGAGTTAGTTATTAACTCGAGGTTAAATCACAAAATGACAAAACGGGCCAGTGCAGTGTTAGTTATTAACACGGAGCTAAAAGATAACCCAAATCACACCAAATATAAAAGGCATTTCCCAGATTTACACATACATAACCTCACGTCTGTAATACCTGAAGGGTTAGGCAGTGGTGTACCCATTAGTATACCCACATTTCGCCAATTATGTTTTTAGTTATGTTTTCCAAGATTAATTTTTTGGTAAATACGAGTATTACTTATTAGTCTTTGACCTCTGCTCCGTCTACTACGTGGACGTCGAGGTGTTTTTTTCTCGGTAGCAGCTTCGGTGTCTGGATTTGTGCCCGGTTGATGGCAATAGGCTCGCCCCTATTACATGGGACTGAAACATAACTGGCGAAATGTGGGTGTACTAATGAGCACACCTCTGTCTAACCCTTCTGAGATTACAGACGTGATGGATGATTCATATTAATATAAAATAAATATCTGCATAATGTACGCCACGAGAATTCAATAGTCATAAATTCCATTGAAAAATAATCAATAGATAATATGGTACATTGTGCTATAGAAGCATTTTGTATCAGATCAACTGACATATCTAGGATATTGGAGCGTGGACCAGAAACGTCTGCGTATTGAACTCAGAACAAAGATTGACTGTTTGCTTTGCGTAATAAATTACAAAGAGCAGTGAGAAATGGAGCAGACGAATTTATTACATAGTTTCTTTGAAAAATGAATAGATAAGGTTGAAATTGCTTTGGAAAGTTTTTGGGCTCTAATGGGAGTTATATTTTTGACTCTTTGCAGGCTGCATATTATTTGAATTTAACTGCCTCATTAGTTGTTTGTTCGCAAGCGCCCTGGTTTCGATTCCCAGGTCGTGAAAAAAGTGTTATTGGGTTTTTGTTTGGCAACCCGGAGTTTGTAAGTTTATGGAGTGAAACCCCTTGGAAACATGTAAAGCCGCAGATAGTGTGCCTGATTTCTTCCCATTCTCGTCGGATTACTGTACCATCGGCGTAAGGGAGTGAGGAATGATGGAGTGCAGCTGTGTTTATGCACACACTTTTGCACTTCCATTAGGGATTTTTCCTGTATCGTGGGTGCTTTTACAAACATATAAATACACATAAACAAGCAACCTGACCCGGATAATTACCTGTAGGCCATACAAACTCTTGTTCCGTGCTGAAATCGAACCCGCAACACGCAGCGTTGCACCCAACCATGTCATCTATACAGTAAAATGGATATAAGTCTACAAATCAACATACAAAATCCTCTTCAAGATAATATGAACTCTATTAGACTATTTCTAGGACACAATATAAACTTTTAACAAGCTCTCTCGGGGTTAAATCAAAAAGGAGTTAGTTGGTCCTCTGTGAGATATAGTTAACGTTTACAAGCGTTAATCTTGGGTTAAGTTATGCATTGAAGTATGAATCAGTTTATTATAACAAGCTACTATAATAAAAAAATAATAAAAAAACACGACTGCAAATATTGCACATATTTGTACTTTATTCTCGTCAGTTTTTTTACGACGTTTTTTATATACAGTGTTATATATATTTTTTAATCTACTTTTCCAATTCTAGACAATAAACAAAGACACGACCAAATTTAAAAAAAAAAATTACATCTAAAGCGGTTCAGGCGTTTAAAAGTTATGGTGGAATAAAGAAGCTCACATATATACATATTTACATACATACATTAACCCTAAACACATATCACTCCTTTTTTTGGGGCAGTCGTGTAAAAAGGCAACAGTTTTTAGTTAATCTTGTATAATTTTACTAACATTGTGTACAACAGTGAACACAACAACAGAAACTAATAGTGAACTAACAGTGTGTATGTAATTTTTTCATTGTATATAACTAAACAATATAATAATATAGCAAAGAGAAAAAAAATGTTTTTTGTTTGTAATGGACAAACTCAGAAAATACTTTTAAGTTTTAAGAATTATTTTATCTATGGAAAGCTACATTGCCAAGGGTAAAGCAGAGATGTTCCCATTAGTGCACGGTCCACATTTCGCCAATTATGTTTTAAGTCCCATGTAATAGGGAGCGAGCCTATTGCTATCGATTGGACACAAATCCAGACTCCGAGGCTGCTACTGAGAAATTCCTGATGGGACAACCGGTTGATGGCAATAAGCTCACCCCCTATTACATGGGACTTAAATATAATTAGCGAAATGTAAGTGTAATAATGAGTACACCTCTGCCTAACCCTTCGGGGATAACAGGCGTGGTGTTATGTTCACTATTGAATTTATTGCAGATAAAATCTATCTTTTCATAATCATACAAAATTAATAACATTAATATGAATAAGAATATACCTAAATATCTTACCCAAATTAAGCTGCAAAGATTTCAATAACGTTAAACAAGAAATACAAAAACAACAATATCTTCTATTCTTCTGTATTCTTCTCTTCGTCTCTTTTCTTCTCTTCTCACGTAGTAAAGTCGGCACTAACACACCTGAAAGTTTGCTCACCTTGATTAAAACACAGGTTCGAGCAACAATTCAGGCCCATCAGTGTACCGTACTCTTTTCTAATCTTCTGTATGATTCTTCTCTTCTGTTCGGTGACATAAGAAGAACGGAAAAAGTAGTCTTCTTTCCGTTCTCCTTTTAATCTTGCTGTTTTTGAAGCGTTAGTTATTTACCTACTTATTTACGAGCACCTTATAATTATAATTATACCAGTTTATAATCCAATTCAAGATGTTCTGTATTCTACCTATATTTTTTGAGCGTTTATTTCTTACGTGACTGCCTCGTTGGTCTAGTGGTCGCAAGCGCGACTGCTGTGCATGAGGTCTTGGGTTCGATTCCCAGGTCGGGCAAAGTGTTATTGGGTTTTTCCATCAGGAATTTCTCAGTAGCAGCTTCGGAGTCTGGATTTGTGCCCGGTTGATGGCAATAGGCTCGCCCCCTATTACATGGGACTAAAAACATAACTGGCGAAATGTGGGTGTACTAATGGGTACACCTCTGCCTAACCCTTCGGGGATTACAGGCGTGATGTTATGATATTTCTTACGTCGTTTCATACAAACTTTCAAGCGCTTATTTTTCAAAATGAATGAATCGATTTAAATAAAACTTCTTACACATGAGCAAGATACCTAATAGGTCTAAAAAGTTAGTTGAAAACATTATCAAAATGTGTTATAAAGACTTAAAATTATCTTTTATCTTTCTTTTTTAAATAAGACATTTCGGAAATGTTTTTAATTAACTTTTTAGCAAAGCTCATAAGCGAAAGAATTATCAAAATCAGACCACTAGTTTATAAGATTAACGCGTTCTAACATACAAACTCTTTAGCTTTATAATTAAACAGTACAATAACGAGGATATAACACAAAATTCTCCATCTTTTAATATGTCACCATCTGAAATGAACTAACCAAGAATCAAAACGATGCTTCCAAAACGTAAAAGCACATCTTACGTATTAAGACATAGGTACAGTCAGCAAAACAGATAGGTATGGGGTCGCCAGATATAGTTGAAGTTTTCAAAGAAACCGATAGATTTTTGTATGAATGTAATTTAATATTTAAAACTTAGATAATGAACAGTTAAATTATTAAGTAAGTTTCAGTCAAAGACATCCATCGGTTTCTTTTTTTCTACTTCCAACTATATCTGACAACCCTGCATACGTATCTGTTTTGCTGTGTGTACAAAAAAAACGGACGACGTTGTAACATCTAAATTATAATTACAACATACACAAGACTAATTACTATCTCTTATTAATAATCCAAGTACTTAGTAGCCAATCATTCAATAAAAAATGATTAATTTGATAACATATTGAAATAGATCCAGTTCTTTAAAGCAATGCGCGTGAGTCATTTGAAGGTAGACAAGTCTAGGCGTAAAGGTCTTGTGTATTATATTTCTTTTGTAATTGATAGTCAAATAAATTAGGATTTGCAATCATGAATAACATTCACTTATTATTTTTGCTAATGATATTTTGTTGTGAAAGGCGATCCAAGTAGTACCTAAATAAAGCCAGTTAAGAGTCACAGTTCCGACGCAGTTCCGGCACCATTCTGTCTCCATGATAACTAGGTATTCTTTCATATATTTTTTCTATGAACACATTCACACCTATCAGTGTCAGTGACGAGACAGTTCTCTCAGTGTCAGTTCCGCAGCACTATAGCATTGATACGGAACGCTGCCGGAACTGTGCCGGAACTGCGAGTTCACTGATGTGTGAATTAAGCTTTACTCGTACTTATAAAAGGTACCTAGGCAGATTTATATCCTCGTTTTTAAAGAGGTAACAACTATAGTGATTCTCAACAAGAATCAATAATAAAATATACATAGTTATAGGATTGCTTTTTCAGTGGCCATCTTACCGCTGGGTTTAGGATGAACCCGCACGCACATAGTGATATTAGTCGCACGACACTGCCTACCTCATGAATGGGTCGATTATGTTCTTTAGAAGAGATGTATTCTGAAACAAATCATAACAAAGAACAACAAAAAAAAAACAAGTATCTTTTTGTTATTATTGACCAGATGTCGTAAATACATACATAAAATCACGCCTTTTTCCCATGGGGGTAGGCAGAAACTACAGAAAGCCACCTGCTACGATCCTCACATACTCCTTACGCCGTATTAAAAAAATAAAAAAAGGTCTATAATGACAACTTCCTAAAATTTGATGGGTATGCAAAACTGCATAACATCGATTCAAGGCTATGTATTAAAATGTTAACAATTCACATTATTTGCGCAGGTACTTATCCAACTGACCTCGAGGCGCCTTAAATTATAAGGTACAAAAATTCATTTAAACTATTTACCCGAAACCTTTAAAAAAAATGTATCATTGATACCTTCTACCAGCAGTTACATAACAAAACAAATAGAAACAAAACACATCAAACACGACGTTATCAACAACAAAAAATCTACATCATTATTACACTGACAGCAAAAATGGCGCGAAAAAGACTTTTGACATCTGTCAATTACGCGCGTTCGGAAACGCGACACGAACGTATACAAGTTTTTTGCGAACAAACAATCGGTGATATGTAGATTGGCTTAGTTTGTAGTATTTGTGTTGGTTTCAAAATAATGGCTGGCCGGTTGTTAAAACGTTGACACCAGTTGCGTGGGGCGCCCGCAGCGACAGAGGACATTTAGGTTAGTTTGTACGATAGTATTATTATGTTTGGGTTTGAAACTGTGGCCGTTTAGGTAGCTACATACTTGACTGCAAGCATGGCAAGCCTGCATGAACAATCATTATGCGCATGCTTGTACGCTGGTGTGTAGGATAGATATTACATTTAATTTACACAATTTACACTACACATAACAAACTTACAGAAGCTTAATAACATCAACATCGTTCATTTGATGTATTAAATCACGTTAAATAAATTATTTGGAAAGTTTTACATCAATTCAAATTGACAGATCTTATTTATGTCCGTCCCTTTCTTATTTTATTAGAGAGAAGAAGATAGACATAATGTAAATTTATATTAGGTCGTGCTTATTAGAATCGATGCCACTATCTTTTAAAATACGGGATATCCTAGATTAAGTAACATAAACATCACGCCTGTAATCCCCGAAGCACCACATTTCGCCAGTATATCTTTTTAATCGTTATAAAAAGATTTTGAACGTTTTTATTTAGTTCAATTTTATTGACCTTCTGATAGGTCTTGGCAAAACATATTATTTTAATAATTTTAATTATTCAAGTCCCACGTAATGAGACACAATTGATTTTATATTGTTCTGACTTGCTGATAAGTCAGCCGGGGCTCGACCGGTAAGTATTCCCTTTTTGTTCATTTTTACCACATACAACGTTTTGGCTATCTGTAGTGGTATTGCATACGTATATAATTGCAATAATTAAATATTTATGTAAAATACCTGGTAATCGCATAATAATAGCAAAATAATCTTACCCAAAAATTTGTCCACGTTAACTTACATCTTTGGTAACTGCTTTGCTCCTGTGAGTCTCAGCGTGATGCTGACCCTATCCAAATCTTAATGAATCTAGCTATCATGTGCAAAAAGATTTTTTCCAATCCGACTGGTAGTTTCAGAGATAAGCGCACTTAAACAAACAAAAAATCTCTTTAGCTTTATAAAGCATAGATAAAAATTAAGGTGTGGAAACTTGACATCATAGACATATCTAGTCACTACGCGTGTGTGGAAAAATCGATGGCCCATCCCTATTACTGGCCCCGGCTGCCCCAAAAATGTAATTGGATAACCCTCCTAATTATATAGGTATATATTGTAATGTAATACGTTTAGTAATGGGTATTGGATACCGATCAATCTTCATGTTTAAAAAGCTGGTGTAGTTTTGGTAGAAACTTTTGTGGATAATATTTTGCGAGGAAGAAGGGTAGTGTTTCAAATTATATTTGCTTGAAAAATAAAAAAAATTGTTTAAAATGCGGCTGTAGGTAAAATATTTCTCAACATATAACATCACGCGTGTAACTTCTGAAGGGTTAGGCAAAGGTGTACCCATAACTAGAGATAAACTACTTTAACATGACGCTCCCCTCCATATTACTATATCAATGTGTGTGTCATATCCGTATGAACGAGTTTGTATGTAGTTGTAAGTAATCGTCTTCAGTAGCAGGCCGGCAGATTTGTTTGTCAACTAACCATGAATAGCCGACCGCGCAAGACAACGCACCTGTCATTTTCATAGAGTATGTCAGTGCAGCGCCATACTAGTAATAATGAGTGATTAATGACTCCGCTAGTCTAGCAACAAATCGCTGATTTGTTTTTGTTTCGGGAGCCGTCTTAGTACGCACACATGCGTTGTGAATCTTTTCAATATTTTTAACGAGCCCTTCCACAATTCAAAATGTTTGAAAGTGTTTGTAAAAGTACAAACATTTGGAATTGTGGAAGGGCTCATTAAGTTATTGTAGTTTGTCTCTACAGCCACCCACAAATTAAACTTAATGACATTAATTTAGTACCTACATAGAATAAGGGTAAGTACTAATATTAAGGCTTGTGGTTAGTCACTCTCCCGTCATTTAACTCAATTTCAAAATGATACGTAACTAATCTCGTACAAGTTTTTAAGTGCTTTCTCCTATCTGCAAAATTTCATCTAGTTTAATTAGTTATTGATCAAAATGTGACTAAGTTTTGAACGGAGTGAGCTATCGGTAAAGTTCTCTAAAGCTTTTCGATTTGATGAAAGCTCATCTCGCTATTTATAACCATAAGTATCTCGTCTATAGGTATGTCAAAATATACAATGGATACTAAATTCAAAGTCAAATCATTTATTTCAATTAGGTCATTAAAGGGTGCTTTTGAACGTTATAAAAAAAGGCTCGTTGGGCTAGTGGTTGCGACTGCTGAGCATGAGGTCTTAGGTTCATCTTCCAGGTCGGGCAAAGAGTAATTAGGTTTTCCATCAGGAATTTCTCAGAAGTAGCCTCGGAATCGGGATTTGTGCCCGGTTGATGGCAATAGTCTCGCCCCCTATTACATGGGACTTAAAACATAATTGGCGAAATGTGGATGAACTAATTGGTAACATATCTCTGCCTAACCTTTCAAGGATTATAGGCGTGATTTCATGTTTTCAGTTTCATTGGATAAAAAAAACCTGAAAAATCTATTTTGTGCTGAGAACCTCGCAGCACAAAATAGATTGGGAGCCGTTGCCTAGACCACCCAATTTTATAATCCACAGCGCACACAGTAAAGTAGGTACTGCCACAAATAACCAAAGTTGCCCCAACCAATAATGAGATCGAGATCAATAAGCAGTGTTGCCAACATCAATAACCATATCTGCCAACATTCAGCCGTAAACAGGGTAAGACGTTTGTTTTAAATCATATTTTATCCGCCTTTGTAAATTGTTTATGTGAAAAGCGTTACTGTCTGTCTGTGTTTAATGTGAATTTCTAGAAAACTTTTTTAATGCATGAGTGTTTTTATTAGGCAGGAGGTTAAATAAACAAGAGTATTTTAGATTTTTTTTTTACGTAACATTAGAGAAATGCAAGTTTTTTTTTAAGAGTGTCTGTTGAGTTTTTGCATCCTCTTCTCCATTGAGACCAAGCTACGTTTTGGAAAGAGCAAAATTTAAAAAAAAAACCTTGCCTCACACTAGAAATTTCTCTAGACTGTATCATGAGTGCGTTTACAAAGATATAAACTCACACACACAAACAGGTAGACCCGAAATAATTATCTGTAGGTCATACAAATATTTGTCCTGTACGGGAATCGAAACCGCGACACGCAGCGCAGCAGCTTATCCCTTAGCCATTGCGCCAACCGTTCACCTTTCAAACAAAAATAACAAAATCAAAATACGTTCATCCGTTCGGGAGCTACGATGCTACGGATAGACACACACATAGACATATCAAACTTATAACACCACGTCGTTTTTACGTTGGGGGTTAAAAATAGTCGTAACGAAAAGCTCATATAATTAGGTGAAAAAGTACCTACCTGCTTATAAATATGTACAGCCAAAAATAGCCTTTTCCTTATCACGTAATCCTCAAATATTTATTAATAACCCGAAACAAAATCTGCTACAAGGATATTATTAAAGAATCTTCAAATCCATGACAATATAAAAACAGAAGCTTTTTCGCGACTTCGTCTGTAATACCTGCCTTCTATTGTCCCCCTGCAGGACAAAGGATTCTTCTCATACAGAGAAGGCACGAGCATTGATCACCACGCTTGCTCAATTTGAATTGGCGATTTCAGACTTAACATATTCCCTGAACCCTGTAACACCCACATTTGGCCAGATATGTTTAAGTCCCATGTAATAGGGGGCGAGCCTATTGCCGTCAACCGGGCACAAATCTAGACTCCGAAACCACTACTGAGAAATTCCTGATGGAAAAACCCAATAACACTTTGCACGACAGATTTCAGACCTGTATTTATTATAGCAAGTTCAGATGTCCTTAGGATGTTTTCTTGCAGTTTAATATATACTTCAAAAAAACAGTCAACAAAGTAGATAGCTATGCAGGGTCGTCAGATATAGTTGGGGTTTTCTTAGAAACCGATGGATGTCTTTGACTGAAACTTAACTTAATTAATGAACAATTTATTATCTACTTTTTGAATTAAATTACATTTGATAACATGCATCGGTTTCTAAGAATATTACAACTATATCTGACGCCTGCATACCTGTCTACTGTGTTGACTGTACAAACTTATAAACAAAAAAAGACACATTGGTAGATACTTCCCTAGCAATCAGCAGACACTCAAAAAGATAAAACACACCAAAACAACACAATTTATCAGCAAAAATGAACACAAAACGTTGTACGTTGCACCGACACGTAATTTATCATCGGAATCTGTCCAAATTTTCACCATCGCAACCTGTTGCTGCAACTGGAACATTTCGACAAAAACATGAGAAAAATGGCGCTTTGCTACCGAGGACAACTTGGAATTGTGTAGAATAGCGAAACTTTGGAAGTGATGCGAAGTTATTATGTAGTTGGTGAGTTTGAATACTAAAAGGTAACAATGACTAACCCGTTTTTTTATTTGGTTTTAGTAGTTCTTACAGTGTGCTCTTTACAGAAGTAACACATAACATCACGCCTGTAATTCCCGAAGGGTTAGGCAGAGGTGTACACATTTGTACACCAACATTTTGCCTGTTATGTATAAGTTCTATGTTATAGGGGGCGAGCAATCCAGATTCCGAGGACAAGACAATGTCTTCAGTTACTGCTTTGCTCCTGTTGGACGTAGCGTGATGTTATATAGCCTATACTATTCCTTATGAATCTGGCTATCATATACAACAATTTTTTTTTATCCGACTGGTAGTTGAAGAGATTAGCGCATTTAAACAAGCAAACAAAAAATCTTTTCGCATTTATGAAGCAAGCGTGGTGATCAATGCTCGTGCTTTCTCTGTGTGAAAAGAGGCGTTTTCCCTGCAGTGAGATAATAATAGGCAGGCACATAAAACATCCACGTCTAAATAAAACACGCGAATTCCAGTAACTTTCCAACACGCTCCCATAGACAATATTATCATAGGTAGGTCTATGGTACATTTAGGTTAATACCACCACGCCCGCGGCTCGCGTGACCACACAGACAAAGTGCTACCACTACACATAATTGAATTAGCCAATATCCCCCCCTCATTCACTTAATGCTATCCATTCGGGTGATGGTTATCGCAAAATGTTTAGCCGTTTCCTATCTTTAATTTGTTGAAGTTATAAATTGATGGATGCTATCGATATGGGTGGTGTCGAATTTTTTGTGTTGTGTTAATGTTGCTGGTTGACTTTTAAAAGCTTTTTACTTTCACCTGTCCCGGTGTTTGTGGCTGAATTCTTACACGTTAAATTTGATCCCCTTCTCGATGTTAGATTAAGCTGAAATTTTACCTGAACGTGCAACTTGCATGACAGTGCAATATATTGATGTCACAGAGCTGGTCTGATGATGGAGCTGGAAAGCGGGTATAGGAACTTAATCAAATCTTACAAGTTAACTTTGACCCACTTCCCGGTGTTTGATTGAGCTGAAATTTTGAATACATTATGCACACTGCATGACAACGCAATATAAAAGCTTGTTTTAAGAGTCAAATAAAAAAAATCAAATAAATAAATAATAAATAATATCATGGGACAACTCTCACACACGGCTATCTGATCCCAAGCTAAGCAGAGCTTGTGTTATGGTAACCAGACAACTGATATACATACTTATATAATTTATAAATACATACATATTATAGATAAAAACAAATCAAATTATTTATTTGCATAATACATGTATAAAAGATGTTACAAAAGAATAGGAAGTACACTGTATTATAACCTTTTTAAGGTGTGCAAATTTAAATAATAGATACAAATCAATTAAGTTTTAAGTTGGTAACATAATGAAAAAAAGTCAAGTTAGAAAATGTCAAAAATAGTAATAATAAAATGTCAAAAATTAATATGAACAAGTGAGGGTTAACACTTTACGGCATTTCATACAATCTCTCAAGTCCCTGAAACTTTCTACGCATACCAAACAGGATGTATATACATAGGTCTAAAAAATTAGTTGAGAATATTTCTGAAATGTCTTTAAAAAAAAAAGAAATGAAAAAAAATAATAATAACGCTCATAACAAAGATAAGGGCTATATAAAACAAGTTTCAGCTTTGATCTTCGAAAAACTAATAAAAATAACTTGTACACGAAATAGTTAGTTATTAACTACTATTACAGTGTCTGGCAATAAAAAATGATCCACTTTTCTGTATTAATTGTTTTGGCCTCGATCTTAACAATTTAAGCACTTCTTAGATACAAAGATCTATAATTCTTCATTTACTTAATTGGTTTCTTAGTATTTTAATTGATTTTTTTGGCTCTAGTATTGTTAAAACACGTTTTTTACTCTCTCAAATGGGTACCTTTTCTTTCAAAGAATGTTTAACTGGTGTAACTTTTCGAAGCCGAATGGTATTAAATATGTTTCTTCCATTGTAGCGATTTTTTTTTAGTTCTGGATCATGCCTGTGAAATTCTGGTTTCAAAGGAATTTTAGGGCAAAGTTCTAACTCTCTATGTCAAATTATACAATGGATACTAAAGTCAAATCATATTAGGCCATTAAAAGACACTTTTGAACGTCATGTATAAGAAAAAGAATTTAATGTAGTTGCCCCTTTCAAAAGGTAGTTTTGTATTGAGAAGAATGGGCAAGAAACTCCAAAAGTACTCTTTTAAAATTAATGTTTGCATACAGAATCATACATGAATGACACGTGAATCTTCTTCTTCTTTATCGTGTGGGCAGTAAGGTCTTAAAACCCTACACACCCTAGTGTCAGAGTTCCTAAACCGCCTCAAGGGCCTCTGACATGGTTTTTGAGTGGAACAGTAAGTCCAGGTTTCCTCACGATGTTTTCCTTCACCGATGCCAGTGATGTCAAAGATAAACTTTACGTGAACAAAACGCTAACACTGCTCACGTGAATAAAATGCACCTTATATAAAAACTACTATATCGTATCTATACGTACTACAAATTAAGAATTGAAAACTAAAAAATGTTCTTTCTTCTTCAAATATGTTCTTTTCTTTCAGAAGAAGTGTTCATTGAAAAATGTATTACAAATTAAGAATTGACAGCTAAAATATGTTCAAATATGTGTTCACGTGTTCACAGATGTTTTTTTTTCTTTTAGTTGTTAAAAATCATCAAATGACTCCTTCCGCCCTGGGCGAAGGGACTGTCAGGCTTTTACTGACTAAAAAACCACCCTGTTACTTCTGTTGCCCTTTACGTTCCGGGGCCACGGTATCCTGTTAAGACGTCCCGCAACTGTTCACAGATATTGGAACTGTAGACGACCACTCTTAACATCTCAACCGACAACGACAAGAGCAACATAGAGTTGATAATACACATAAAACATAACATCACGCCTGTAATCCCCGAAGGGTTAGACAGAGGTGTACTTATTAGTACACCCACATTTCGCCAGTTATGTTTTTAGTCCCATGTAATAGGGGGCGAGCCTATTGCCAACAACCGGGCACAAATCCAGACTCCGGGCTGCTACTGAGAAATGCCTGATGAGTTGATAATACCTCCTCTAAAATTCCAGAATCATTAACTTTAGGTTAACATACTCTCTACCTATTCCAATCTATGGTTATAACCACAGGCATGATCATAAGAGTGTTCTATTCTCATTGAGAGCTCAGCAGGGAACAGATGAACAGCAGTAGTTAATATATCTTTATAGCTTCGTTTAGCGCTTCCATTACGTGTTACGGTCAATGATAAAAATTAGGTTAATAGACAATTTGCGAGTTGTCTGAACTAGACAGTGAGTCATGTTGTTCGTGAATTGTTATAATTTGTGTTAGTTGTTTGAGTTTATGGAGCTGGGTGTGAGTTTTTTATGTATTTTTAGGGTTCTGTATACATAGCATGCAGAACTGATTGCGATCCACCTTTTCCCTGCTTTTCTACATTAATAATTATAATCATATCATATTGTCGGGCCAGACGGGCTAGACGACCACTAGACCAACATCTAGTGGTTAGCGGCCCTGACTGCTAAGCCGGAGGTCGTGGGTTCGATTCCCATCCAGGACAAACTTTGTGTGATGAGCATGATTGTTAGTTCTATGTCTGGGTGTGATTTATCTATAATATGTATGTGTTTATAAATTATATAAGAACCAGACAACTGATATCCATCAGTTGTCTGGTTACCATAACACAAGCTCTGCTTAGCTTGGGATCAGATAGCCGTGTGTGAGTTGTCCCAAGATATTTATTTATTTATTGTAAAAAGGAAAAATTTGTATTTTATTTATTTGTTAGTTTGTAATGGATAAACTCAAAAGCTACTGGACCGATTTTAAAAATTCTTTCACCATTAAAAAGCTACGTTATCTGCGAGTAACATAGGCTATACCGATTTTACTGGCATTTTTTTTTGTTTGAGTGGGTCTCTGGATGATTTAGATTCACAATTAGAACCTAAAGATGGCGCTGCCAACGTTCTGACAGGATAACTACATTAAATAAAACATTAGATATTAGTTAAATTTTCTTTAAAGCAATTCTTTTTTTTCCTTTTGTTTTTTTTTTTACATTAATGTTTAGGCTACATGTTTAGATATATTCACATTCCTATTTGGCCGCCATATTAGATTTTCAACTTATTTTCTACCTCGATACCGAATTTATTTAGAGCTCTAGTACAGTAGACGTCAGCTAAAAGGTTTTTCTCAATCCTGATAAAAACTTTTTGATAATATCTTATGATTCAAAAGAGTCAATCTGCTTTGAAATAAGAAACGAAGGAACAAAGCAAATAGTTCAGAAAAAAATAAGCATTACTCCTTTCCATTCATCTACCCTCTTTTTGTTAAAAAAAAACCTTTTTTAGACCCAGACATCAGACTCGACCAAAGTCGATTCGATATTTTGTTCCCAAACCATTATATTTAGTATTTCTACAGAACTAGGGCTGCTATTCGCCCGGTTTTTCCGGATTTGTCCTAGTTTAGGGGGAAGGGGGGGGGGGGGGGGAAAGCGTCAGGGGAGTCCCGATTATTAGAAAATAAGCGATATAAAATCAAAACAGATCTTAGTTAAAAGATTTTGATAAACATTGTTACACGGTTTACTAGCAAACAAGCTGTTTCAAGGTATAAAATAATAAAAATGGATAAATATTATGTTTTTCTTGTTATTTTTTTTTTGTTGTCCGGTATAATAATTCAATTTCACCCAAATGTCCGGGTAGCGGTAGGAGCAGCCCTGACCGAACAAGTACCGATCGACAAAAAAATCTATAAAACACAGTTATTATAATATCCTAATCAATATTCTGGACGCGAGCCAATTTTGGCTATCTTCAGTTATAAAATCTGGTAAATCTGGTATTTATTCTTTGAAAGTTTAAAAAAAAAATTAGGTTAACACAACCAATTATTGGCCCTACGCCAAGATTTCGACCTACTTACTTTTGGACTAAGTTCCAAGTTATAGTAAGCAGAATTATTTTGAGTAGCAATTATGCACTGCAGTGGTTCAACGATTTATGGTTAAATTATAGGAGTAGGTGCTTGGCACAGGTTCAATAGATTAGCGCATTTAAATTGATACCTAACTGTATGATAAAGTTGAGAAAAACTACAGCAAAATTATGTTCTACTAGCTTTTGCCCTCGACTTCGTCCGCGCAAAAATAAAATAAAATATAGCCTATGTTACTCGCAGATAACGTAGCTTTCTAATGGTGAAAGAATTTTTAAAATCGGTCCAGTAGTTTTTGAGTTTATCCATTACAAACAAATAAACAAAAATACATTTTTTCCCTCTTTATAATATTAGTGTAGACTAGCACTCTCCCCGCGACTTTGTTCGTGTGATGTTTCTTACGGATCTCTAATTGTTTTACAATAAATTATAGTTATCCGGGGATAGTGTAGCTTCCCAACAGTGAAAGAATTATTCAAATCGGTTCAGTACTTTCGGAGCCTATTCAATGCACACAACAAACAATCAAATCTTTCCTCTATTTAGTATTAGTATAGACTAGCCTTCGTCCGTGTAAATATCAATTGTCGCGAACGTAGACAAAGTCGCGGGATAAAAAGTAGTCTAAGTCCTTTCTTTTGATTCAAACCTTCCCCGTACCAAATGTTAGCAAAATCGGTTCAGTGGTTTAGTCGTGAAAGCGTAACAGATAGACAGAATTACTTTCGCATTTTTAAATTTAAAAAATAATTATAGTATATGGATAGTGACACAGTGATTGTAGTTAAATCTGATATTAATATTGCTAAAAAAAAAACACATCAATTGTTTCTACTTTTGCAAAGTTATTTTGAAATAATTTTTATATTCACCTTGTATTGCAAGTCATACAGTATTCATCATCATCTGCCTAGCCTTTTCCCAACTATTTTGGGGTCGGCTTCCAGTCTAACCGGATGCAGCTGAATACCAGTATTTTACATGGAGCGACTGCCTATCTGACCTCCACAACCCAGTAACTGGGTAATACGATACCCCTTGGTGAGACTAGTTGTCAGATTTTCGGGCTTCTGACGACCCGTAACGACTGTCAAAGATCCACACATGACAGCCGGGACCAACGGCTTAACGGGCTTTCCGAGGCACGGAAGAGTCTCGGTGTGTAAAGATGGTCACCCATCCTCGGACCAACCCCGGCAAGCGTAGCTTAACCTGACAGATCGACCCATGCGGCTGTTATTACTTAGCCACGAGCTCCTCCTCCAAATCATACAGTATTAATATCAGTTAAAAATTAGTCATTTTTTAAGGGAGTGTAATGCTCATGGCAATGATTAACTTTCACAATGGGGCCAACTCTAAAATATGTAAAAAAACAGTTTCATACAAAATTCCCATACTAAAAAACTACCATAATTAGAACCAAACTTAGTTTCATAGTTTGTTCAATTTGTTCATATAACTGTAATAGTTGGATAAATCCACACCAAATAAAAGCAAAGATGAATGGAAAATCTTTATCAATCACGCATAATAATCCGTCGCCATGTGTGATGTGCGTAACAGCGCACGCGCATACAATCTTCTGACGGATGCGTGCCATATGTTGAGATGTGTCGGCGAGCTTTGTAATGCACATTGTTGGATGGACAGTCAACGACAGAAGTCGATTCACAAACAGCTTTTTTTCTTTTTCTTACAATAAATTACGTATTTTTTTTTATAGATTTTGTATACAGATCTTTATATACGCTTTATCATCGGTTGCCATAGTACGAAAGCGCGTGACCTGGCGCGTGCGCAAGTAATCGTTCGACGTACACGAGCCAGATGTTGAGTTTATTTGATGAACTTTGTACGGAATGTTCTTGTAGGTACGTTTTCTTTGGTGTTTTATAAAATAATATTTTTTTTTTATGGATTAATCTAGGAACTTTTGGAAAAATTGGTTTACCTTATTTTTTACTTTTACTATTTACTTGTACCTACCTATTTCTAGCCTTGAAACAGGACTAGGACGAGATTTTTAAAAATCTGAAATCTAAAAATCATTTAGATATCTCTGCCAAGCGTAATAATTTATAATCTACTTAAGGTTTCAGGACCAAATCGTTATAACAAACTAGCCAATAAGGATTCTCAGTATTATTACTCTTAATATAACTAGGTAAGTAAGTATCTTACTTTTTTTGCCAATCATAAATGGCAATCGGACACGATCGGGGAGAAATCAGACGCTTTGCGTACTCTTCGAGGCACGGGGGTGTCAGACCACCAACCTTCATACTCCGAGTTGCTACCGAGAAATTCGTTATGGAAAACATAAACATAACAACACGCCTGTAATCCCCGAAGGGTTAGGCAGAGGTGTACCCATTAGTACACCCACATTTCGCCAGTTATGTTTTTAGTCCCATGTAATAGGGGGCGAGCCTATTGCCATCAACCGGGCACAAATCCAGACTCCGAGGCTGCTACTGAGAAATTCCTGATGGAAAAACCCAATAATACTTTGCCCGACCTGGGAATCGAACCCAAGACCTCATGCACAGCAGCCGCGCTTGCGACCACTAGACCAACGAGGCAGTCGTTATGGAAAAATCATAAGAATCGAGCCTAGTCTCCTTGCAATCATGATACCAACGGGGCAAACAAAGCATATTAGATTTAAGCATACCACAAACAGTTATAAAAAACCTACCCAGTAACAAAATTCTCCACGTTTAATTCACTTGTAAGTAGTACAGATCGATCTCGCATTTAAAGATTATTTTTAGGAGCGTAAGATTAATATTTTTTGGCATAAACTCAAAGTTTCCATCCGTCGAGTGATGCTGTGCAGACGGCTATCATGTTATTATATATTTATATGTATATATTTAAATTTTATTACTATCACAAACTGTTAAAGTATTTAACGTTCTGGTTTCTGTAATGTTGGATCTATAACTAGGGTACAGTAAAGTCAAAGTCAAAACATTTATTTCAATTAGACCATTTACAGGCACTTTTGAATTGTCAAGGAGTAGGTCAGTTAGTCCGAATAATGAAGCTAGTTGCTCGTTCCAAAACGGAGGTAGGCCTCTATGGAGAAGGACGAGCAAGTAACTCCACGGCACTCTTTGAAATTAGGTTTTTACAAAATCCTGGTTACATTATTCTTGTTGATCTACATTTGAAAACAATGAAGATAAATATAAAACAGTAGTAAACTACAGTTACTGTCCTATCGGACTATGAGAGTGGGGTAAGAGGGGAGAGAAGACATAACATAATATAACATCACGCTTGTAATTCCCGAAGGGTTAGGCAGAGGTGTACCCCATTAGTACACCCAAATTTTGCCAGTTATGTTTTTAGTCCCATGTAATAGGGGGCGAGCCTATTGCCATCAACTGGGCACAAATCCAGACTCCGAGGCTGCTACTGAGAAATTCCTGATGGAAAAACCCAATAACACTTTGCCCGACCTGGGAATCGAACCCAAGACCTCATGCACAGCAGTCGCGCTTGCGACCACTTGACCGCCGAGGCAGTCAAAAGAGAGAAGAGAGAGAAGAGGCAGAATAAAATACGACATCTAGTCAATAATAGGGTACTGACACCACTAATCAATTGACATACTTTTTATGACCTGTCAAAACGCGATTCTCGCATAGATTTTATATAGCAAAAGATAAATGTGACGTCACTTTTGTGTCGACTCAATTGACTAACTATTTATTAATTTGAAAGCAGTAAAAAAAAATACAGTTAATAAAAAAAATATTCGGGTTTTCAGGGGAAAAAAGTAGTAAAAAAGGCAAGAAGAAAGAGAAGCAAGTAGAAAGTGTTTCTTTAGAGAAGATATGTTTTGGAATTATTGGTTCATGGTGTCAACCAATCAATTAATCAATACTTGATTTTTTTGTCGAACCTTAGTATGTTTGACAGTATTTCAGAAAACCTCTTTTTCAGACCAGAATCGACGCGTTGCGTATACAGAAGGCAGTGTCGGGCGACTATTTCAGTGTGTGCCTGCGAGTTCATCCCCCCGTTAACTAGCTATACTAATCCTGAGCTTAACACCTGAGCTTTAAGTAAGCATATGTGCATCTAATTATTATTAATGGGTAATTCCTGTATCTATAACCAAAGATCACATCGTAGTCTCAGTCAAAAATACCTTAAATTACTCGAGTCCCACGTTATGAGAAGCAATTGATTTTCTATTGTTCTGACTTACCGGTATGTCAGTCGGGGCTTGAGCGGAATATACGTACATTTTTGGACACATTTTCGGCATTGATTGCTGAGTTCAGACTGCAAATAGATTTAGAGCGTTTTTGATTACAGGAATTGGTTCTCCAATCCCTGGTTATAACTTACCAGAACTCCAACCATGGTTTTTAATTCCATTGTGTATCATAATACCTGCAAGAAAAGAAAATATGTCATTAGTGTCATTGGTTATTTAAATATTCTTCTCAACTCATCATCATTATTTTGCTAAAAGATGTCCACGGCTGGGCATGGATCTCTCGATACATATGAGGTGCAAAAAATATACAATATCACATAGCCACTATAACTATGCATATTGCAACCTCATTTCGCCAGCTATGTTTAAGTTCCATGTATTAAGGGGCGAGCCTATTGCCATCAACCGGGCACACATCCAGACTCCGAAGCTGCTACTGAGATATTCTTGTCAATTCAAAAGTGCCTGTAAATGGTTTAATTGGAATAAATGCTTTGACTTTCTGCATTGAATCTCCATGATAACCCAATATATTTCAAGCACTGGCATCTTATCCAGATTAAGGAAAAAAGAGAAGTAAAGAGGGAAGAGACCAGATGGGATGACCATAATGCCTTGGAAGTTGGGTAGGCCTTTGGTGTGGGATGCAATATGTGTCGACACCCTTGCGCCATCCCACCTTCCCAGCACGACGTGCTGTGCTGGGGCTGCCGCTGCTGGTGCCGAAAACCTCAAACGGCGCAAATATAACAACCTTCTTGAAAGTTATGTGTTTGAGCCGTTTGGGGTTGAAACACTGGGGCCATGGGGTCCGAGCGCTCACCTTGTTTTTCGGGACATCGCCAAGCGACTGGTCGACTCTTCACACGACCAGAGGGCTGGCTTTTTCTTAGGTCAAAGAATCGGCATTGCCATACAACGTGGCAATGCTGTCAGCCTTTTGGGCACTTGCCCCATTGACAGCGACGCGGACGAATTTTTTGACGCCCTATGAGGTTTCTCCTTTCTGCCTTATATTTGTTTTTTTTTTTTTTAATTGTACATATTTTAGAATACATACTTAAGGAAAAAATGCTTCATACGCATAAGTACCTCCACAATAGGTATTTCAGTCCATCTGTAGTCAGGAAGTTCAATCATAAATTGACCCGTATACAGCAAAATGGGTTAAATGGTTACCACGCGGTGAACGTGCGGTATTTCGCCATATTTCGTCATACAGAGGAGCAATGGCTTAGTAAGCTTCAAATATTATTGTAACATGTTCATTGACATTGAAAATTGCCGAATCATGCTTGTGAAAGAAGTTTTTTTTAGGATTCCGTGCTTGAATGGTTCCAATAGGATTTTTTTAGTCAGCCTCTGCAGTCCATTCGTTTGTATGTCAACGAGCTATAGGTGTTCCTATACTTACTAAAAGGCAAATGTAATAGCAATAGGCTCGCCCCCTATTAAACGGGAGTTAAACATAACTGGCGAAAAGTGGGTGTACTAATGGGTACACCTCTGCCCAACCCTTCGGGAATTCCAGGCGTGATGTTATGTATGTAATTGGCAAAGAATTAAAATTTTCACAGCTAGCCAGCTGATAGCTACATATGTGTGCGCTCTGCGTGTGTGCGTAGAGATGGACTAGTATCATGATAATATGCTCAAAACGTTTTACGTTTAGTCAGGAAATTTTAAACTATTTTATAAAACTTTACTTGGTGGTTTAACTAAATAAATTTTTCAGATGTTATTTTAGTCTTATTCTTTTAAATACTAATTGGGATTTATGAGGTCTTGCGCTTATTCCATTTCACGTTGTATATTACTAAGGTCGCTATTGAAACAAATAATAAAACAACATAATAAAGTTGAAAATGAAAGGTATGAGGTACAAGAAAAGTATGTATTTTTTTAAATATAGTGTTAAATATTGTACAGTGCACGGAACCCTTCGTGTGCGAATCCGACTCGGACTTGGCCAGGTTTTTTACTTTATTAGAAACATTTTGACGCCTCATCTTCCTTTACATGTGAATGAAGTTCGCATCGAGATGACTTCGCAGTATTGACACTACAATTAAATCAACATTTGCAACACCTAGTATTAAAATCTAAAGTATTTTATTTCCGGTTACATGATTTGCAATTTTATCGGTTTAAAATTCTCAATTTCAAGTATATTCGTTGGTTTAGTGGTCGCATAGCGCGACTGCTGAGCATGATGTCTTGGGTTTGATTCCCAGGTCGGGCAAAGAATTCCTCAATAGCAGCCTCGGAGTCTGAATTTGTGCCCAATTGATGGCAATGACTTACGTGACTTGCCCATATACCGTGGGACTTAAACATAACTGGCGAAATGTAGGCGTACTGTAGGTATACCTCTGCTTAACCCTTCAGGGATTACAGGCGTAATGATGCAATAATCCAAGCAAATTCACCTGTAACACTAAATCTTCCAGACAACCTTGCAAGCTAAAAAAAATCTTTTTTAATTGACACGCTATGTTGGCAGACACCAGTAGCTCGAAATCCTTTGATATCGACTCTGATCAAACACAGACGGCTACTAAAATAGATATGTTTATAGTAACTAGAACAGCGTAATGTTTCTCGCTAGTAATCTTTTACACGAGAGCATGAACGGCTGTAAAGTCAGTTAAATTTGTTATCTTGTTGGCTGATGCTTCGGTCATGGCTAGATGACGCTTTTGAGAAGACTAGATTCTGCCCGCAATGTTTTTTTTTTATGACCACGTTACGTCTTTCGTTACTGCTTTGCTCCCGTGGGCTGTAGCGTGATGTTATATAGCCTGTACTATTCCGCATGAAATTGGTTATCATAATACCGAAGATTTTTCGAATCTGACAGACACTTCCAGAGATTTCCGCATTTTTATTGTATTACTAACTACTGCGCTACTACATTTTGTCCGCGTGGTTTTATCAGCCGTTTTAATTTACATTTTTGGTTACTGCTCCGCTCCTGTGCGTCGTAGCGTGATGTTATATAGCTTATACTATTCCTCATAAATTCAGCTATCATGTACAGAATTTTTTTTATCCAAAATTACTAGTTGTTTCAGAGAATAGCAGGTTTAAACACATACAAAAATCTTTTGCTTTATTAAATTGCTATCTACTGCGTCAGATTTGGTCCGCGTCGTTGTATCAGCCGTTTTATTTTACGTCTTTGGTTACTGCTCCACTCACATGGGTCAAAGCGTGATGTTCCTATACTATTCCCCATGAATTTAGCTATCATATACAGGAATATTTTTCCAATCATACTATAACTTCCAGAGATTAGCGCATTTAAACAAACGAACTAAAAAAAACTCTTCAGTTTTATTATATTAAATATTATATTACAAATAGATGAGAACTCTGTGTAAACAATACCATAGTTACAAGAGAATTTTGTTCCACACATTTTCGTCGGATATCGTATTCGAAAAATGAGCAATCCTTTCTAAACATAGGTGACCTTTATATCCCTAAAATACGAGTTCTTTGACCTCTCCCTCACCCTCATTCTCTTCATCTAGTACAAACGTAATGAATTTAACGACCAAATATTAAAATGGCGGAAATACTCCAAATTCTTTCAAGTGACTCATTTGAAACAATAATTTGGTTAACAATGTTAGTAACGCAACTGTTAAAGCCGTGTACGCACACACGAACTTTGTTGCGTTGCATGATACGCAACCACTTAGTCCGCACGTGAGTACCGAACGAAAATCGGACACTGTTCGTCAAACATGTCTACGCTGATTCTATTAGTATGTTCTGTATGGATGGTGTTCAAAAACTTTCCACTACTTCACAGCGACCATTCCCAATGGCGCCGTCATTGTTATTAAGATAGAGTTCACGACTGTTGTGCGCGAACTCGATACGAACTATATTCGCGTTCGTGTTCGAATATGCGTTCCATACGTCATCATCTGCCTAGCCATTTCCCAATGATGTTGGGGTCGGCTTCCAGTCTAACGGGATGCTGCTGAATACCAGTAATTTACATGGAGCGACTGCCTATCTGACCTCCACAACCCAGTAACTGGGTAATACGATACCCTGAGGTAAGATTGGTTGCCCAAGGTAAGACTGGTTGAGACTGGTGGATATGCCGTGAATTTTTTGTCACTAGTCTGTTTTTTTTTTAGCTGTAGGTAGTAGGTGTTAGGTGTACTTAAATAAATAAATACTTACGAACCAAATGATCATGTTTGATGTTTGTGTACACTATGTTCGTAAGTGCGTACACGGCTTTAGGCACACGCGGTGTAAATTGACACGTGACTGTCAGAAAATTGATATAATTATAATGTACAGAGTAACTTTGTTTGTAATAAGGGTACATTGTTATAGCATTAAGGTTTCGGCCGTATCGGAAACTGTGCAAGTCATACTGATTGAATGGTTTCGATGCGAGGTTTTACCAACAAACAAAATGATGAAATAGGAGATAAAAATAACCAAGTACAATACGTAGTTACAGATGGAGAAATGAGATCTATACTTAGTTTAACATACATAAATGCATTGGATGATGATGATGATGAAGAATTTAATGAAGTAATAGAGAAAGAATATTTGAAAGGTATTTCGACTGCTGAGCATGATTAATTTGATTCCCAGGTCGGGCATCAAATTGTTATTGGGTTTTTTCATAAGAAGTTTCTCAGTAGCAGCCTCGGAGTCTGGATTTGGGCCCGGTTGAGGGGGATAAGCTCGCCCCGTATAACATGGGACTTAAACATAACTGGCGAAATTTGGGTGTACGGCGAGAACACCTCTGCCTAACCTTTCGGGGATTACAGGCGTGATGTAACGTTATTATTTGAAAGGCGTTGATGTAAAAGGTCGTGAACCTAAATTCTAAGTACTTTAGTTAATCTACTATTAGCTACGGGATTATCTAGATATAAAAGTAATAAGATTACGGTTAAGAACTGTTGAATAGGCAAATAAGACGATGAATTTAGTTCTACCACAGTATACAACGTACTATAAGGGATGTAGAAAGACAAGGAAAGGAAGGACGATTAACAAAAGGTATTTATGTGGCAGAGGTGAGTGGCAATGCAGGGAGGGGTCGCCCTAGGAAGACCTATACTGACTTTTTTGGTGAGGTTCTTCAGAAAGGTCAGGTGCGCAGTACTCGTTACCGGCGTGCTTGTGTGACGAGATGTATGAACGTGGATGAGGCGAAAGGCGTATGTAAGGATCGTAGCTCATCGGTCGTAGATCGTTTTGTGGTTTCTGCCTATCGCCATGGGAAAAATGATTGAGTCTATGTATGTATGTGTGTAGAAAGACACATCACATAGCCGCTAACTACGCATTCTGCCCATCAAGCTAAGTAACAACATTTAGCAAAAATCATTGCGGAGAAACTTTTTTTTTGGTATGAAAAATCGCTATATGCAGTGCAAATTCTTGTGCTTTTGGGTGTATACAACAGAGCAAGGGTTGTGGCATTTAAAGATTAGTAATAAAACTTGTTTCGTAACAAAACAAGTTAAAAAAAGTATAAAGTTGTTATTTTCACCTTCAATGGTGCCGATTCCCTTGTTCACAAACTAGACTAAATTTAGAGAATTGACATCTCTTACTAACATACAGCGAAAGGAAAGGACGGTGACATTCCGTGACATTAAAGAACTAAGTTAGAGATGTCAAATTAGTTATGCCTTGAACTTCTCCGTATTTTTAATCCACACGTTTTAAGATGTCAACTATAACTGTATGGATGTGTCATTGACAGCTCTTATTTACATTAGTCTCTTTCTTATTTGATTAGACAGAAAAAGATGGAAATAGTCTAATTTTAGTTTAGTTCGTGACCAAGGGAATCGGCACCATTATTTCATTAAGCAGAAGGTTTCTAGATATAGTATAAAACAAAAAAAAAGTTGCAATGATTAGAAGAGCTTACAACAGCATTAAACGTCTTCTTCGTTTCGTTTTTCAATTCCATTAAGTGTCTTACTATCGTCATTAAAAAACCTCAACCCGGGACGTGCTTAGAAAGAGTGATAGGTGTTTGTGCTCATAATCCGACTGTGAGAGCTCAGATTTTTAGTCGGACAATAATAATTAAAGACCCGTTTTAAAGATTTTTCAAACCTAGTCATAAGGAATGAGCTAGAAACTTAAATTCTTCTCTAAAAACATGGAACTAAACTAAAGCAAACATTATTAAGAACCTACAATGAAGCAGCAAGACATTATATACGGCTTCTACAAAATACCTAGAGTAGTAATAACTTGCCAACGATTCCCCAAGGAACAATGCTACATTCATTTTCATTAGCTCACAATAAAACAATATACTTCACTGTTAATTACGATCCTCAAATCCTTAAATTGTACTCCCTGAAGGTACGTGACCTCATTTTGAAAAAGCTTCTAAAACAATACGAGAGGCACAGGACAATAAAATGGAGTTTGAACGAATAGAATGCAAAAGAGATGAATGATATATAAGAAAGATTACTGAATATATTGCACAAGCCAGAGAATTTGAATACGAAATTTATTTTAGGTTTAGATTCTGAAATTGATTTTAAAGCAGCTTAGTTTTATTCATCTTTACAAATAAAACAAATTGAAATGTCTGTTTGTAATATCAAAATAGCAGCTTTCTGCAGAATAAATATGTATACACGCTATTTTTCAATTTTGTGTCTGGATGTTTGTTGCGGCGTATCTCCGAAACGGCTGGACTGATTTTGACGCGAGTTTTATTGGCAGATAGCAAATGTTATAGGGAGTAACTTAGGTCACTTCTATTTTAGGAAAATAATTAGGGTTATGCGCCAAAAATATCCATGATAACCAACAACTACTAGATAAAAAATTATAATTTCTCTTTGTCTTTAAATGACGTTCAAAAGTGCCTTTTAATGGTCTAATTGAAATAAATGATTTTACTTTGACTTTGAACCGAAGTTAAGTTAGTAAGATATGTAATAGACATGAAGACAAAGCACCAAATGAAGCCAAAGATGAACTTACTAATGATAGTAATCCAAATGACAATAAGTTAGAACTGTAACATCGACCAGACGATCCCAATAGTCGTGTCCGCAAATTAATCGCGATTGCTCCCTCGGGACGGCTAAAGAGATTGGATCTCCGTTCGGAGCAGTTCTGGCCAGTTCGCTAGTAACGCTCTTTGACACCTCTGGGATTGTCATGGGGACGTGTTGCAATCTAACTTGACTGGCTATCGAGTAAAATGTCTTAGTAATAATTATTTTAGTCCATAACACCTTCCTTTAATTGTCCTACTGCATGGCAAAAACTATTTCTCATACAGAGATACTGCGCTTCTGTATTTCCGAACGCTTTTGACCCTAAATCTTTAAAGTTTGAACAGTCTTCTTCTCGAGTAAGCTCATTTCATCGTAGACTTTGACTCTGTCACCTCTGGCCTAAACTAGGGTCAAGAGAAAATCCACCTTATAGGTATGAAAAATAAACAGAAGGTATGAGCATTCATCACTACGCTTGCTCTAGATGAATTGGTAATTTCTTAGTTATTATATCTAGCGGCAAACCCCGGCTTCGTACAGGTGTAATGTATATACATAAACCGTCATCTTGAATCACTCTATCTACTGATGAAAACCGCATTAAAATCCTATTGATATCTACATAAACCTTCCTCTAGAATCACACTATCTATTGATGAAAACCACATTACAATCCTATGCGTAGTTTACAAGATATAAGCGTACAGACGTCGGGAAGCGACTTTGTTTTATGCTTTGTAAAGATGAGTTCAGATTCCTTACAATGTTTTCTTTCACCAATTTCTATGATATCCAAGATGAACATAGAAAGTGCATTATAAATTGATAAAGTCACATTGACACTTGCAGCGGCCACTAACATTTATATTTCTTTCATAAAAAGGACATTTACGCGAACGAAGTCGCGGTTAAAAGCTAGTTATAAATAATATGTTAAACGTGCCATGAGATTGAACGTTACCCAGATCTCGTGAACAATGAAAAGTTCAGCTAGCAAAAGTAGAAATAAATATTTCAATTCGACTTTTATGAAAACTTAAAGCAGAATTTTCAACGGTACACGAAAACATTTGTGCTTACTCCTCTTGCTGCAATCATAACCATTATTTTCTGGCTCAGTTTTAACAATAAAAAGACAAGCACAGTACAGAGTAAAATTCTAGATCAGAGATTCCCAAAGTTTATTTCACGTAGACCACTTTCATTTTTTTTTAAGAATGGAAGATCATCAAATGTCTCTTTTCGTTTTAGGCGGATCAGAATGGAGTGTCAGACTTTTACTGACTGATACCCATCCGTGTTCTTTCTTGTGCCCTTTGCGATCCAGTGCCGTGGTAACTCTTTCAAACAAATTCCGCAACCCTGGCAGGCACTGGCCCTAGCAGGCCCCGTCTTTGTTGGTGGATCCCTCAGCTGTGCAAATTTGAATCATTTTTCTAAAGTCTCAATGCGACCATTTTTCAACGAAATACAGCCTGATAAAAATCACTTTTTGCTCTCATATTTTTTTTTATTAGTTTGTTATTTTGGCCTGAATTTTAAAGTAGATAAAGCAAATCCATTTTTGTTCTTTACCGTCGAAAACAGTTAAGCAGACCCCTATTTTACAACTTGTGAACACCCATTCTTTTCACGCTAACGTAGACCCCCGCCGAGTCCCCCGTGAACCCATGGGGGTCTACTAGGTCACTTTGAGAATCACTGTTCTAGATCATTTTGAGTGCAGCTGTTGTTTATTTTGCAAATGGATTTGAAGGTGCAATAAAGTTTGAAGTCACGGAATGCGAACTGTGAGTAAACATTCCTATGTAATACAAGCGTATTAGGTTTATAAAGAAGAAAATGATTTAGATATTTTGTCGAGTTCGTGTTGCTTTGAAACGTGAATAGGAACGTATTTATATTGAACTAGCTTCTGCTCACGACTTTGTCCGTGTAAATGAGATTTTCAAAAAAGAAAATTCTAGAATCTCGTTTAATAAAGTCTACGACTTAAAACAACACCGAAAATTGGTCAAATAGGAGTTGTACTCGCATACGAAAGGTTCCGTATAACCGTACAATATTTAACACTATCTACAAATTAATTTTCCACTTTATTTAATATTCACTCTTTATTGTTATAATGGCAATAAACACTCGGAAAACATAACATACATAACATCACGCCTGTAATCCCCGAAGGGTTAGGCAGAGGTGTACCCAGTAGTACACCCACATTTCGCCAGCTATGTTTTAGTCCTATGTAATAGGGGGCGAGCCTATTGCCATCAACCGGGCACAAATCCAGACTCCGAAGCTGCTACTGAGAAATTCCTGATGGAAAAACCCAATAACACTTTGCCCGACCTGGGAATCGAACCCAAGACCTCATGCACAGCAGCCGCGCTTGCGACCACTAGACCAACGAGGCAGTCACACACTCTGAAAATTTTAATTTATTACCCTTCATGAAAATCTAACACCTGAAAGACAGCGGAGACATAGTAATAGAGTCCCCTTGGCATCCACTGGTACCCTAGTAACCACAAAATTCCCAAAAAAAAACATTTCACAAAACCACAGATCGAAAAATAAGCCATTTCTCACATCCTTTACCAATTTTAGATTTAACATACCACAGTCCGTAGGGACGGTAGATAATATACCAGTAAAAGTCTATAGTATTCCATTTGGATTCGTCTGTAAGCCGCGTTGGATTCCCGGGGGAGCTGACGTCATTCAGCTTAGAGAATAGGTACACAGCGATTTTGATAGTCTCTCCCCGTTTTTGCTCTCATGTAGTTGAAACGTTTTTTGAAAACACTTTTCTAGAATGTGTTTTACGTGAATGGGTTTCTATCTTCTGACTTTATCGTAGAAACACCGTTATCTTTACAAATAATACATAGCAATCATTTACGAGCAATGGTTTCTATCAATCCTATTCAAAAGGAATCCTTTAAGGCTTTAAGATATCTAAGCGACCAAGTTCATAAAAACCTCAATGCATTGAATACGTTAGATATTTCTACGGAAGAGCCAGACCCATTAGTAATATTTTTAGTAGCTTCAAAATTAGATCCATAACAAGTGTATCACTTCCGTAATCGCCGAAGGGTTAGGCAGAGGTGCACTCATAAGTACACCCATATTTCGCCAGTTATGATGGAAAAACGAGTCAGTAAATAAATAATAATAAATTTATATTTCATTTTTATTAAAAAAAAATAAACTGCCTCGTTGGTCTAGTGGTCGAAAAGCGCAACTGCTGAGAATGAGGTCTTAGAGTTGATTGCCAGGTCGGGCAAAGTGTTAGCAAGTTTTTCCATCAGGAATTTCTCAGAAGCAACAGCCTTGAAGTTTGGATTTGTGCCTTGTTGATGTAATAAGCTTGCCTATTACTGGCGAAATGTGGGTGTACACCTCTGCCTAAACCTTCGGGGATAACAAGCGTGATGTTATGTTATGTAACTATACAAAAAGATTACCTAAATATTTGGGCCTCATCGCTGCCTAAAGAAAATTTTACAAAAACATTTTCCTTTTCAGGTACTTTAGCCAAATACTCAAAGATTAAGTCCCAAACTAAATCACAATTGTTATCATAAAGAGCTGACAAAATAACCTTCCTAAATAATATCATGAACGTATCACTTACAGGAAATATTACAGAAACTATGAGGTGGAAGCCACCCAAAAACCTTTTCGCTCAATTAAATAGCCGAAATCAATTTAAAAGGCTCGTAATTCCGAGTCGACCATCCGTGTGTAACAGCCACTTACAGGAGCAACTTTTTTTCATGTGAAGGTTCAGCATCCGGGATTATTCAGGGCGAAAAAACGTTTAAAAGAAGCATTTGGAAATATCTACAGGTTTTTTTTTTTGATTCTTTTGTTACGAACAGAGATGATGAGGAGTTGGGGGATGATTGAGAAGGATAGGTAACTGAGAAAATTGTTAAAAAACCGGCTAAGTGCGAGTCGGACTCGTGCACGAAGGGTTCCGTTCGTATTTATAAAAACGACAAACAAAATAACAAAAAAAAAATATCGTGTCTGTTGTTTATGAGCCCCCCTTAAATATTTGTTTCATTAATGAATTTATTTATAAAGTGAATATAAAACTAAATATTCTGTGAGTATTTCAAGTGTCTACCTGTTGTTGTTTTTTTTTTTTAATTTGGACAAGCCCGCCACATTGTTCCCACCCACTGCAACTTCTGAAAGCCAGAATCAACAGTGGAGGCACCAGAAAAGCGTCGAGGCAATGAAGCTCGACGAGTCCCAGAGAAACGATTAACTGTCTTGGGTCCCGCAACGAAGTTAATCAGAAAAGAATAGCGGAGGAGTAAGAAAAAAAAATAGTTTCCACTTCCTACCTGTTGTTGTTATCAATATCGAGCAAAAACAAGCAAAAATCACGAATATTATTTTTATTTTGTTTTTAGTATTTGTTGTGACATGACTCTGGCTATCCTACACTAAAATATTTTTTGTATCTCACTTGTAATTGTATCCAACTGGTTCCAGAGATTGGCGCGTTTAAACAAACAAACAAAAAACCTCTTCAAGCTTTATTACATCAGTATAGAAGAATAGATACTATAGCTTTTGATGAAAGTGCTAATAATTCAAAAAATAGAGAATGCATCTTATGTGCTTTCGCTAAAAGCGTAAATAAACAAACTGGGTCAAAAAAGTGACTAAGACCAGAGTCATTAAATTATCAGCAGGTTAATGAACTCAATTAAAAATGGGTCTTCAAGGGTCATTGCTCCTAATAGTACCAAATACAGGCTGGATTTTTCTCTAGTTTCGAGTTGCGGCAATTGTTAACAGTTTTCAGTTGCTGCCATCGATAAGTTAGTTCCTAATTGCCGCAACTAGCAACTGATGACACGCTGATCGCTGCGTAGATTGAGCAACTCGGCTATGAAAGTTGCTCACAGATTGCCTTAAAGTTGCGGCAACCGTAAACGTTATATCAACTATTAATTTTTACAGGAAACTTTTGAAGAGTTGATAGTTGCCTTATAGTAGTGTTAATTCGACGCATTAATTATGTTATATTATTGATTTTGCTAGTTGGGTTACTGTCCCATTACAGGGCAAAAGCATATTTAACAAACAAACAAACATAACGAAAAGACATACAGTGGAAATAGTAACCTCCTCCTTTTTTGAAGCCGGCTAATAACTCACACCTGTGGCAGTTAATGCAGATAAATACCTTAATCAATGGCTGTGATTTCCACAAACATTTCGTCACGAATACCGCGTGATATGTCAAATTTTTTGTCCACTTCGTCACTCTCGCGGTAATGATGAGTGATCAAGTTTACAAGTGAAGATTCATGTTTGTTACAATTGAAAACTGTTTGTAATGGAACAGTTTATTTATTGCTTTTTTAAACAGTCTATCGTCACAGACTCGTGTGGAGCTCGTGGCTAAGTAATAACAGCCGCACGGGTCGATCCGTCAGGTTAAGCAACGCTTGCCGGGGTTGGTCCGTGGATGGGTGACCAACTTTACACACCGAGACTCCTCCGTGCCTCGGAAAAGCACGTTAAGCCGTTGGTCCCGGCTGTCATACGTGGATCTTTGACAGTCGTTACGGGTCGTCAGAAGCCCGAAAGTCTGACAACCAGTCTTACGGGAGGGGTCTTAGGGGTATCATATTACCCAGTTACTGGGTTGTGGAGGTCAGATAGGCAGTCGCTCCATGTAAAATACTGGTATTCAGCTGCATCCGGTTAGACTGGAAGCCGACCCCAACGTAGTTGGGAAAAGGCTAGGCAGATGATGATCGTCACAGACTCGTATTGTAGCAGTGGCGGATCCAGGGGCTAGGGGCTCATAAATGATTTGACTTTGACTTTGACTATTGCTGTTCAATTGAGACATAGATTAGTAATCTTTTTAGGGTTTCGTAGGTATTTGAATTTTTTAATGAGTTTGTATTAATAGAGTCGATTTCATATAGAAATATAATATGTATGTAGTTTTAAAAATTGTATGATTGTAAGAAACTCATCGTGTGCGAGTCCGACTCGTATTTGTTTAATAGAAATTTGAAAAAGTTATCTTTAAGCTATCTGTTTAACTTGTCTTTCATATTTTGGTCAAAACGCAATTAAATTCTATAAAATTTCGTAAATTCCAATCTACATAATTCCATCGAGTTTAATTACGTATTAATCAAAATATATCTAAACTATTCTTGTTTAGAGCGTGCTGTTAGTAAAGTCTCTTTAAAAATTGTTATGCGAAAACGAACACTTTTTTGCATGAATTGTATTATTAGAACTTATATTTTCACAATAACATGCTAAGTAAGTGGCGTTTAGAATGTAAATGTTAGTCGAATTTCACTTTCTAAGAAAACAATCGTCAGTTTCTAACTTATTCTTTACTAGCATTTGCCCGCGACTTCGTCCGCGCAGAAATAAAATAAAATATAGCCTATGTTACTCGCACATAATGTAGCTTTCTAATGATGAAAGAATTTTTAAAATCGGTCTAGTAGGTTTTGAGTTTATCCATTACAAACAAACAAAAATACAATTTTTTCCTCTTTATAATATAAAAGTGTAGACAAAAACCGTTCCTTTTTTAAATATACGCAGTTTGTTTCCAGCAAAAAACGCGTTTCGTTCGAAATTCAAATATTTTTTGTTTTTCCAAGGAGGACGGTTTTTTGCCAACGTTTCTTAATCAAAACTTATTCAAACTTGGAAGCCACTTTGATTGCCAAAAATACTGAAACATTTTAGAAGTTAAATATATAGTGTACTTAATTTAAATAAAGAATAATCCGCCATTTTCTTTTGGAAGTTTACTGAAAATTCTGGATAAATTGCTGTTAATTCTTGTTGGATTCTGAATGCAATGAAAACTGCTGGGACACAAGCCTCACATTTGAGAGAGCGAGTGGGCCATAATTGGCCACGCTGGCCCAGCGTGTAGTGTTCATAAAACGCAACCACGATACAGGAAAAATTCTTAGTGTGAGGCAACCTTTTTCTCCTACCCGTTAAGTTATTTTTTAATTCTGTCCATCTATCGAAACCTAAGTTGTCGCAAAAATTAATTGATAAAATACATAAATAAATATCTTGGAACAACTCACACACGGCTATCTGATCCCAAGCTAAGCAGAGCTTGTGTTATGGTAACCAGACAACTGATATACATACTTATATAATTTATAAATACATACATATTATACATAGATAAATCACACCCAGACACAGAACACACACCACACAGATTTCTTTACACTTTATATAACATCACGCTACAACCTACAGGAGCGGAATAGTAACTAGAACTATACGTACAGTCACGAGCAAAAACTAGTATACACTTAGCAAAATTCAAAAGCGATTTTCTTGTGAAATAATGGTTGTAACTTGGATATAAGACTTATTTCATACCAGCATTGACTGCCTCGTTAGTCTAGTGGTCGCAAGCGCGACTGCTGTGCATGAGTTCTTGGGTTCGATTCCCAGGTCGGGCAAAGTGTTATTGGGTTTTTCCATCAGGAATTTCTCAGTAGCAGCCTCGGAGTCTGGATTTGTGCCCGGTTGATGGCAATAGGCTCGCCCCTATTACATGGGACTAAAAACATAACTGGCGAAATGTGGGTGTACTAATGGGTACACCTCTGCCTAACCCTTCGGGGATTACAGGCGTGATGTTATGTTATGTATGTTATGTTATGGCATAGAATTCAAAATACTATATTCCTAAAAACAAGACATTTCAATCAATATATTTGAAGAAAATATCTTCGAAATGTTGCTTGTGACTGTACGCAAGGAGCAGATAGTAAATAATTTAAAATACAGTTCTAAAAAGACAAATATATACCTAACAGTCTTTACATAACCCTCGACTCGTCTCTAACAAATTCTTATCAGAAAATAATAATAATAACTAGTGACAAAAGAAACAGCCGGAGGCACGTGTTCAGTACAAAACCCGGCCAAGTGCGAGTCGGACTCGCACACGAAGGGTTCCGTACCAACGTTGAAAATATAACAGTATTGCCAATATAAAATCGATGCAAAAACGCAAAATAACATAGGTCTTTTTTATGGAGACCCCTTTCATTCTTCTTTATAGTGTGGACAATAAGGTCTTACGACCCCACACACCCTAGTGTCAGAGTTTCTAAACCGCCTCAAGGGCCTCTGACATGGTTTGAGTGGGACAGTTAAAGGCTGGTATAAGTACAGGTTTCCTAACGATGTTTTTCCTTTCATTTTTTTTTATTTGTATTGCGGTAATAGTTTTTTTTTATTTGGGACAAGCCCGCCACACTGTTCCCACCCACTGCAACTCCTGAAAGCCAGAATCAAAAGTGGAGGCCACCAGAAAAGCGTCGAGGTGAATGAAGCTCGACGAGTCCCAGAGAAACGATTAACTGTCATGGGTCCCGCAACGAAATTAATCAGAAAATAATAGCGGAGGAGTAAGAAAAAAATAGTTTCCACTTCCCTCCATACAAGCAGGAGACAGAACAGAACTAGGCCAATAGGCACAAAAGGACGTTTGCAACTGGGAAAAGCCCAGATTGCCAAGCATTGCGGTAATAGAATGTGAAAATTTCAAGCTATTAAGATTCATGAGATACAGCCCGTTGACAGACGGATAGCGGAGGCTATTAGTAATAGAGTCCCATTAGCGCCCTTCGGTTACGGAACCCTAACAAAATGAAAGAAGTAGTACTAGTATTGTTATTATAATTAAAAGGAAAACTTACAAGGAAACTGATATTGTATCTTAAATCTTATTGTCGTTCTGTGGGGACCGGCAGAGTTAATTAATGAGAAACAACTCTTTCGTAGTCGAAAATAAATCAAACTAGCTTTTGCTCACGACTTCGTCTACGTCCAGCTCCAGCCTATGTCCTTTCTTGAAGTTCAAACTTATCCCGTACCAAATTTCATCAAAATCGGTTCACCAATTTAGTCGAGAGGTAACAGAGAGACAGACAGACAGAGTTACTTTCGCATTTATAATAGTAGTAGAGATGAAGGAAAGAGAAATATCGATATTTGACAATTAAATGAAATGTTCTGTTAGCCCAGTGGTTAGGAAGGCTTTCTCTCATACATGAGGTTGTAGGTTTAATACCAATTTAAAACCTTTTAATCTTTTCTAAGTTTACATTGGACATCACTGACATCGGTAAAGGAAAACATCGTGAGGCAACTTGGATTTATAATATTAATATAAGTCTGAAATCGCCAATCCGCCTTGAGCAAGCGTGATGATCAATGCTCATGCCTTCTCTGTATGAAAAGGGGCTTTTGCCTGCAGTGGTACTGAAATATGCTGATATTACATTTCTAGGAAGCAAAAATATTAAAAGAAATACTTAAAAATATGTTTATTTGTCACTTACCTACTGATACACAATGTCCTAGTGTACAGTCAGCAACTAAAGTGGATTAAAACTCCCGATTTTTTTATTCTTATTATTGAGCACAATATTAAAGATTTTTTTTTGTATTTTCTTTAATTTTGATTTATTTATTTAGATGTACATTTAAGAATATTATTTCGAGTTTTTTTTTAATTATACAACGTGACTTTTTTAAATTCACACATAAACCTAAACCTTTTGTAAAAGCTTAATTGGGTTTATTTTAGCTAAAACGTCGCTTCGTTTTGTTGTAGTATTCAATTTAATTGTACGCATTATACTTTCATGTGATTACCGATAATCTTTATTTAAAAAAGTATAAACTCTTAATTTAGCATTTTTGTACCAGGAAGGAAAATAATTACTATTTAAATTTTTGTAAGTAGGTTACCGATAAAAAATAAACAAAACTCTTTTCTTATCGCATTTATCGCGACTTTGAACCACATTGGAGACTAACCTTTACGTCAGAACTAAATTTGGGTATTTCCCTTTTTAAATTTGACTAGGAAAATGACAATATCCTTAAGACTTCGCCTTAAGTTAGTGGTAGACGTGCAAATAAGTAGGTACACGTACTTGTGTCGCGACGATTTTTTCCCGAATTTATTTACTGTCTCTACTAGTGAAAAGGAGTTCGAATTTTAAACTGAGCTTCAACTAGAGATCCTGTCATTATATTTTGAACTATATCACGACAGCAGTAAAGATGTTTCTTTAAAAATTTAAACCGAGAACTTGTCAATTTAGTATCTTCATCTTTATGGTCTTTGGTAGACCCTAAACCGGGAAAACAAACTAGAATGCATGCATAGAGAATTCCGGCTTCCGGTTCCGACTACTGGTTGCAACAAGTACAAAGAAACATTAGAAGTGTTTTTAATTCCTTAATTATATCATTTAAGTCTTTTATGATATTTTATATATCTTAAAAATATCGGAAAAACATTATCGGTATTAGTACCGAAAAAACGGTACGCATAGTTAAGTACAGCGCCTACGTACGCGTAGATAGTGATTACCGATAGCAAGTAACTTAAATTCTGTAACTAAGCACATTACCCAGAATATTCCAGATTCTCAGTGCTATAAATCATCCTGAAATTGGATTTCTGTCTGATAAATTGCGCTTAAGCGTTTATTCCCGAAGTTGTCTTTAAGTTTAAGAACTGTTTTGAATACGCCGATTCTTCTCCAATTCAAACTTCGAAATCGCTTACTTCAGTACTATTCGAATAAACTTTAGAGTTTAAGTTAGTTGGAATAATATTTTATGAAGAGAACCGTTCTTGAGATTTATTCGACAAACTTTTAAACGTAAATGAAAACTTTTCTTCTGCATTTTTATGTTGGTTGCTTTTGAGGTTGGTACCTCATAAACCTTGTTTTTTGCCAATTAACTAATTTGTGAGAATAATGTTTAAATTAGACCGGAAACGCTTTGTTTATAGTTCGCACCTAACGTACTAATTGTTTCCTAAAATTTCACTCCGATCAAATGTTTACAAAAAAAAAAAACAAAAAGAACTCGTTAATTCGTGTTCTAGGCTGGCGTCCAATTATCGGGTGTGGGCGAGACTCAGAACTGAGTCACTCATTTAACATAGCACGATCGAAACAAATTAACACATTATTAAGTTAACGAAGCGTTCGAAGACGACCGCGCGCGACGCCGTCACGTGGACTACTGAGCTTATTCGTCCCACGTCCCTCTTTATAAACCGGCAAGGGGTTGCGCGCGCACAGACAATAAAAACTAAATGCTAGCTCGCCCCATAAAGTGTCCTCATTAGAGAAAGGGCGCGTCGACTATGTACACACTGGTTTATTGCAGGTGGACACCGCACCTCGTTTGGCGATCATCTGTTTATTTTAAGGTCATTTCTTGTCTTTATCGCTTTTGTAACTTATTTGGGCAGGCTAAGGGCAGTTTGGGCAGGGTAATAATGCGACAGATTGACCGATTATAGTGCGCAATACAGTTATATGGGTGGCGCGCCCCGTTAAACAAATGTCGAAGAAAATAGGTAGATGTTGGAATTGTTTATCGTCGGTCGAGGGTGCGGCCGGGCGGGGTTGCAATCGCGATACGCCCTGATTTATCAAGGTAGGTAGAAAATGGGTAGAAAAAAATTAGACCTCACAAATTGGAGTCGCCCCATTTTATTTTTATACCTGGTTTTTATCGCGGACGCGTCAATCTTTACCCCTTTTTTAATATTGGATGCGGTGGAGACAGCTTTTCACCTTTTACATAAATAGATTGGCGCATTCGTTCGGATGGTTTTATTTAGCAATTTGTTATGTAACGGCTTTATTAAATGCACTCTCTTTTTACTGTTTGTTTGTTCGTACTTTTATATCTCAATCCTGCACCTAAATGTTTACAGGACTATTTATATTGCTACTCCATTTTTAGGCTGGTAGAAATTCAACGTTAAAAAACGACCTCTAACATCTATTAAAAGGTTAAGCTGCAATGGTATTCTTTAAATCCCTCAGTGAATTTAGATGAAACGAGAGTGAGATGGCCCCTAGCATTAGATGGGATTATAACTCACCAAAAAATCACTTCACTGAAATTCACACGAAGTTTTTTTATAGATGAGGCGAAAGGAGCATGTAAGGATCGTAGCAGGTGGCTTTCTGTAGTTTCTGCCTACCCCCATGGGAAAAAGGCGTGAGTTTATGTATGTATGTTATTTTATAGAATAGACCAGAAAATGTCTCCTTCGAAAAAGGCCAGCTAAGTACCTAAGGGGAAGTTGATAATATTCCAGTATTTTTACCAGATCCTTATTAATGATGAATTATGCACATAAAACATCATCAAAAGTGTTGCTATAAAGTCAAAATTATGATGGCAAAACAACCCACTACATTAATTTGTCTTCTTCAAAGAAACCATACGATTTAAATTAACAATAAACAAAACAAAACGTTTTTTATTTACCGTACCGGTATTTTTCCCGAAAAATTATAGAAAGGTCTTCTCAAAAAACGTGATTTTTAAATGAAAAGTTGAAATAAGGAAACAATTGTCCGTCGTTCTGAAATAAAGGGGGAAAGGGAATGAAACTTTGACATTTCATCGAGGGGTTTTCCTGAAACCTTTTCGCGGAACCGGGTCGAAAAAGGTCACATCCCAAAAACTCGTGAGTTTCGGTCAGAGCCTTGTTGCGAATTGGTAACAACATTTTTAACTCGAATTAATACAAAGTGTATAAAATTATTTGTTTTCGTTCTTGTTGGTAGATTGCGATTTTGTTTTTGACAATTTAGAAATTTCGATAAACTCTTTTGTCGATGGTTCGAAGATTCGAGGTGTAATACTGATTGGTTTTAAAACAGAGTAACTATTAACACTCGGGCGCATAGCAACTACATAACATCACGCCTGTAATGCTCGAAGGGTTAGGCAAAGGTGTATCCATTTGTATACCCAAATTTCGCCAGTTACCAAATAACTAAAATTCTATATTATCCCTCCCCCAACCGAATTTCTACTAAATCCAATAGAGTAGACTACATACCGAATGTGGAAAACTCGCAGGAGATACTATTGTGGACAAGCAAACACAGGTGCTTCACGTGTACTTCTTCCTGTCTCCATATTCACATTCTCATATATTCTGATAGTACGGAAATACAATTGGGTCGAAATCAGGCATAGGACTAACGTTATAACATGCTTTCCGAAGCACAGAAGAGTCACATCACTTCCAAATTCCAGGTTGCTTCTGAGAATATCCTAATGAGACAATAACACTTTGCTAGGCTTGAGAATCGAACCCCGCACTCACGACCACAAGACCAACGGAGCAATTAATAATATTTGTGTACCAAAGATCGGCTCTAAAAAGGGAAATGGTATGGATAGCATATTTTTTCTTGGAATCGACACTGGAAAGTTACCAGACGCCCACACTACATATGTTTCAATTAAACTTTCCTGAATAGCGCAGGCGGTGAGCTCAATGACCTGTACGGTAGCTATCTAAACATTACCAATATGTCTTTAGTTTTGATATCAATACCGTACTGAAAAATATCGGTACTAAACCAGTACCGATAATATCGATAAAAAACCGATACCGATTTAAATACAGATAACACACTAACATAATACATACATAATATTATAAATGCGAAAATGTGTCTGTCTGTCTGTTACCTCTTCAAGCTTAAACCGTTAAATCGATTTAGGGGAAATTTTGTATAGAGATAGTTTAAGACCCGGGGAAGGACATAGAATTAGTTTTTATCCCGGAAATCACCCCCTAAGGCGGTGAAAAGGGGGGTGGAAGTTTTTTTAGCAAGTATGATATAAACAAGTTCCACGCGGACGTAATCGCGGGCAAAAGCTAGCGTGTAATAAAGGGCGAGCCTATTGCCATCAAACGGGCACAAATTCAGACTGCTACTGAAAATTTCCTGATGGAAACGACAACAACACTGCCCGACCTGGGAATCAAACCCAAGACCTCATGCTCAGCAGTCGCATTTTGCGACCACTACACCAACGAGGCAGCAGACAAACTTTATTTATATAAATTTTTTACCCTCGTTACACAGATTTTCGTACAATTTTTACAAGAGAGAGAAAAAAATAAGCAAAAAAAATTGAATTAATTACGAAAAACCCCGAGCCCTGCTGAAATTTTGTCAGTTTTTGTCCGCCGAAAGAATAACTTAAAAACCACTTTAGTGACTGAGCCAGCTAGATTAATTACTTAAATGGATTTTTTATTGGAATCAAATTAAAATCCTGCCAAGGTTATGGCTTTTTGGGAGATTTTAATGCTTTTGTGTACTATAATTAAGTAATCCTGTGAATATTATGGATTCAGTTGGTTTTGTCCGTGACTTCGACCGCGTAATAGTTACTAATATGGTTTGCTAATATGGGTAATTACATAAAGTTGTTAAAATAATAATTATAGCACAGTTCAACCATATTACGCCTTGAGGCATGCAAATGTAAATATTTTGCTGCACAACATTGCTAAACCATACATGCATGCACCAGTCATTTAATAATTTCAACAGACAGAATTTGAAAAGACCCCCGTTTCAATCCCTTTTTTTTTTAGGTGGTAAAAATCATCAAATGACTCCATCCGCCCTGGGTGGGGCGGAAGGGACTGTCAGACTTTTACTGACTAAAAAACCACCCTGTTCCTTCTGTTGCCCTTTACGTTCCGGGGCCACGGTATCCTGTTAAGACGTCCCGCGACCCCGGTAGGCGTTGGCCCCGTCCCTGTGCTGAAAGCCCTTTGAGGCGCGCGCGAACAGAACGCGCCGTCGACCTGGGCTTGGTCCTTGATCGGACGGCGAGCTAAAGTGCCAACCCTGCGGGAATTACAGGCGCGATGTTAAGTTATGTGTATAATTGTGAGTTTGGCTTCAGGAAAATACCTAATGTGATTTTTTGTACTTTCTAAGTATATTTAGAACATTAGGTAGGTACTGACAACGGTGTAGAAACCTGGACTTATAATTTATATAAATCTAAAATCGCCAATTCATCATTTATCATGCCAATACTCGTGCATTCTCAGTAGAATACGCCTATACCCAGCAGTGGGCCAATAAAAGTCAGGTATTATCATTTTCGTATACGGTTTCGTAGTTCAAAAGGAAACAGCCCTCTTTTCCGGGTCACTAAAAGGTTTCTTTTTCTCCTGCGTCATAGGCTTCAGGTTCCGAACGAACAAACATTTATTGGATGTACTTTAGACAACAACATCACGCCTGTAATCCCCGGAGGGTTAGGCAGAGGTGTGCCCCTTAGTACACCCACATTTCGCCAGTTATGTTTTTAGTCCCACGTAATAGGGGGCGAGCCTATTGCCATCAACCAGGAACAAATCCAGACTCCGAGGCTACTACTGACAAAATCCTGATGGAAAAACCCAATAACACTAAGCCCGACCTGGAAATTAAACCCAAGACATGCTCAGCAGTCGCGTTTTGCGACCACTAAACCAACGAGCCATTCAAAAGTAAGAAATACAAAAAAAAAATACGATTCATCAGAAATTGAAGCCAATCATTTAACCACAGCGCCAACATTGGCCCAACTTTTCGTCCAATACACACCAACTAATTCCACTACAAACAAGTATTAAATATCAATACTATTAACAATAACAACTATACTCTAACCTCATAAATCAACAGCTATTAAAAAAAAAGAACAACCATTATATTGTTTGAACAACGATCGAGAATGAACAATAATTCCATTCTCGGCCGGGAATCGAACCCTGGACCGTGAGCTAGTTAAACAATCATCTCTTGTTAACATAACTTTGATTGGTGTGCGGTTTAAGTTATAAGAAATTGGAGTGAGGTTAAAGGTCAATGAATTCAGAACAGTATTGTGGTTCAGCAGTTTTCAATGATTTATTGAAACTTCCACAAAGTAATACGGGGATAAAAAAAGCCTAAATGCTATTCCAGACTATTATTCATCTCTGTACCAAATTTCATCTAGATCTGTTCAGTAGTTCTGGCGTAATTGTGTAACAAAAATTAATTTATACAAATGTTCGCATTTATATTAGTACCTAATTAGATAAGAAGGAAGGAAAGATCATAGCGGGTGGCGATCTGCGGTTTCTGCCTACCCCCATGGGAAAAAGGCGTGAGTGTATGTATGTGAAGTTAGATAACAACACAAAAGTAATAGAGTGGAAATATGCAAGTTATCTCCGAAAATACTGAGCCTAAATGTTAGGAAAAATACTGAAAGGGGGTCCTCACTAGATAACAGGAAAACCCGTTAAAAGGCTATGGTCTTAAAAGAACATGGTAAATAACATGTTCATTCCTACAGGATCCCCCTCCATGCGAGTTTGACTAGAACTTTTTTTTTGTTTATTTAAACGCATTAATCTCCGTATTTACTGGTCTAATTATAAAAAAATATTTAGCTAACAACAAACAAATAACAAATAAATATCTTGGGACAACTCACACACGGCTATCTGATCCCAAGCTAAGCAGAGCTTGTGTTATGGTAACCAGACAACTGATATACATACTTATATAATTTATAAATACATACATATTATAGATAAATCACACCCAGACACAGAACTAACAATCATGCTCATCACACAAAGTTTGTCCTGGGTGGGAATCGAACCCACGACCTCCGGCTTAGCAGTCAGGGCCGCTAACCACTAGACCAACAGCTACGTTACCCCTTAGTGCTATATTTTACTTCCAAAAAATTAAGAGATCCATAAAAAAGACGGGCAAAATCGCGGGCAAAAAGTAGTAACAAAATAAATATAGGTACAATTTTCGTTCGTATGATTATAAATTTGATATTCCAAAACGTCACGTTCTCGCGCTTAAAATTTCCGGAGAAACGCGACATGTATTCAATTACTTGTGTAAGCCCAGTATTGACTTTATGTCATTTTCAATTTGTTGCTTGTAGTCTAAGAACCCAGCGTCGCGAGACCTACGTCATGTTAACATGGCTGAAGTTTTGAAAATATTGATAGAGGAATATTATGTAGTTAAAGAGGGTATGATATTTGTTAGTTTCAGTGTTGGGCCCTTTTTCAGGTATCAGGTATAAAAGGTACGTTTTACAATCAATTTCAAGTGTAACAGTTGATTGTCTCGCCAGACATATCGAGATTCAAGTTTGACATTGTATTTGTGCCTAGCTTTAAGCCTTTGTATGTTAACGCAATGTTTGTTTGTCATGTTTTCTGGTGTTAACATATAAAGGCATTTAAATAGCTTCAAATATATATAAGCGAAAGGTCACATACTCACTCATTCACTCACTTATCACGAAGTAGACGTCAGCTAAGAAAGGATTTACCAAAATTCTCCCGTAAGTGGATGAAACGGGGGTCCTACATTTACGCAGACGAAGTCACAGGCGAAAGCTAGTAAATGATATGAGTATTTCATATTCCATAACTTTATCCAGACACTTTAAAGTTCCCACGTTTAAAGCACTCTACTTTAACGATATATTTTATTTTAAAACCTTATTTCAGCCATGCAACAATGACATGGGTCTGACGACTTCAGGATCTTGGACTATTAATTTTATATGATAAATTGTGGCTCATTACATTTCTCTGGAATTAAATTCAAGCATGTAAACCCTGTAATGGGAAGCAGAAATATGCTTGATTCTATTAAGATTTAAAATAATCTGCTTATTTTCGTTAACCTCTAAGTTACTTTTACTGAGCACATTGGTACCTACATAAGACAGGTCGTAACCACTGCTCCATCACGATACTGATTGTCTCAAAAACAGGCTATCATCATCATCATCTGCCTAGCCTTTTCCCAACTATGTCGGGGTCAGCTTCCAGTCTAACCGGATGCAGCTGAATACCAGTATTTTACATGGAGCGACTGCCTATCTGACCTCCACAACCCAGTAACTGGGTAATACAATACCCCAAGGTAAGACTGGTTGTCAGACTTTCAAGCTTCTGACGACTCGTAACAACTGTCAAAGATCCACGTATGACAGCCGGGACCAACAGCTTAACGTGCTTTTCGAGGCACGGAATGATGTTTCAAAAACAAGCTATATATAATTATAAGCGTACAACACAAAAAAAATAGATTTTGATTTTAACTGTAAGAAAACTTAGGAAGTTCCTATCGCTTCAGCTCATGTCTTAAGCTCAATAACCAGTCAATATTAGGCGATGACTCAGAAGCAACACCAGTAGTTATAAGTTTCCATTGTAGCACGTCAAACTGTACGTCACAGCTCAAAATAGGCGAGTAGTTATGAATTGGTAACTCATACCGCGCTTTCAATGCTTTGCATGAGTAAAGAGGAAGTGTATAAGTTTAAATTTAGTTTTCGCATTACTCTGTTGGTATGCCTTTTCGCTTAAAATACACCCCTTTTCTAGGGTTACCTAATTCAATCGGCAAAACGGAACCTATCGATCAGTTTGTTGTTTGTCTGACTTAAGGTTCTTGACAGACATACAAGAAAAGAAAAAAAAAGAGTCTTGATTCAAGACCCTTTTCTGAGGAACGCGTGGAGTTATAAAGCTGAAATTAATATTAAATACTTAGGTCTGCTACCCCTTGGAGCTGTGAAAAAAAATTACTTTTAAGTCAATGCAATGGAAAGATAAGGTAGTTTAAATGGCGCATATTTTGACGCTCGCTTAGGCATCAAAACCTATAGGAGACTTCCCGTTGACCTGGAATCTTGAAATTTATAAAGAAGCAATGCCATGTAGCACAAGTAAAGGAATACATCGATCCGTAATTTTGTAGAACTTACATCACAGAATAATTACTTTTTTTTACGATTGTAAACTTATTTTTTTATATGTTGTGTCAAGTATCATAAATATAGTGGTACGGAACCCTTCGTTTTCGAGTTCGAGTCGCACTTGTCGTGTTTTTTGTAAAGGGTGCAAGGCCCATTGTATCAAGTACAAAGTTCATGCGCGTGGGGTGTAAACGTAACGGAAAATTTGATTTTTTAATTTTTCATATTAGTCTAGTGGCCGCAAAGCGCGACTGCTGAGCATGCGGTCTTGGGTTCAATACCCAGGTCGGACAAAGTGTGATTGGGTTTTTTTCCATCAGGTATTTCTCAGTAGCAGCCTAAAAGCCTGGATTTGTGCCCGTTGATGGCAATAGGCTCACCCCCTATTATACGGGACTTAAACATAACTGACGAAATGAGGTTGTTGTTCTAATGGGTACATCTCTGCCTAACCCTTCGGGGATTACAGGCGTGAAAATACGTCACTGATAGATATTGTAGTTACAATAAATTAACACTTAAAGGAACTCGTTTATCGATTAATTAATATATTCTGAGAGCGACTGTGGTACATACATATCTGTATTGGCACAAGACTGTATTGTTATTGGTCAATTCATTTCGAACGTGCGTGTATTGTTGATTCAGGAGCAAACCATTTGATATTACTGGCATAGCTTAATTTGGGTTTAGTACTGTCAAAACGAATCAACCAACACTACTTCTCTCTTTTCTTGAAATAGCTGTAGTTAGATCTTATTTCTTTCGTCTTTATCGTGTGGGCAGTAAGGTTTTACGATTATTCAATATGTCAAATATCTTCTTCTATTCAACGATAACGGTTGCTTGAAAACAAAAACAAAATTAATCAGCATTAAATATCCAAATAATGTGATTAATGTGACTTTTTCAATTCATATTGTACTTTCTAAAATTTATCTTGGACGTCACTGGCATCGGTGAAGGAAAACATCGCGAGGAAACCTGGACTTATACCAGCCTATTACTGTCCCACTCAAACCATGACGGAGGCCCTCGAGGTGGTTTAGAAACTCTGACGCTAGGGTGTGTGGGGCCGTAAGACCTTACTGCCCACACGATAAAGAAGAACCTTATCGCACTAAAAACTCAGGACCAGTCGAGTTGACGACGCGTAAGAAAAGTCTTTGCCCAGCTGTGGGCATCTTTTGATTGAAAGATGATGATGACGTCAACAATAATCAGCAACTGACATGTGACCAAGTGACGTCACAAAACGATATAATCTTTAATTTAATACACAATACAAAATAATCTATTATAAAAGGTCTTATAATGTAGGTCTATGTAAATTTATATTAAAACTAATCTTCATAAGATACGTTGGAATGGATATTATAAACCCGTGGAGTGTGGCTACTAAATAGGCGAGTTATACAATAATATTTTCTTGATTATTAAAAATACTTGTGTACTTGAAAAGTTACTAATCTATCTTCAGCAAGAGAGAATTATACACTAGATTAAGTTATTGTTGAAATAACTGTAATTACCGCGACTGCTGAGCATGTGGTTTTGAGTACGATTCCCAGGTCGGATAATATATGTTGTTGGGTTTTCTATCAGGAATTTCTCAGTAGCAGCCTCGAAGTCTGGATTTGTGCACGGTTGATGGCAATAGGCTAACATAACTGGCAAAATGTGGATGTACTAACGGGTACACCTCGTGATGTTATGTTATAACTGCATTTTAATCATTCTTTCTTGATGTAAATAGGAAATAGTTTGCATAGCTCTGTTTTTATTGTAAAAAAAAACCGAAGTTTATTACACCTTAACAGTAAACTGACGAAAGCGTTATAGCGATATAAATTATGGATACAAAGTTATAATTCCGAGAAAATCTATTTCCGTCCAAATTCCGCTAATTTCATGGCCCCAAAAAGGTTCTATACGGGGCCTAATCTGTAATATTACGTTGCAATAAGCCTTTATAATATTGTTACGTATAAAATGAATGGATACTTTTTATAGTGAAATGGGGTAAGTAGATCTCTTAGAGGCTTTCGAAAATATGCACAGAAGTTTATACTAGTTTTTGTCCGCGACTTCTTTGACGTCAAAGTTGATTTTCAGACTGTTACTTTATTTCGCGCCGTTACGGGTTGAATTTTGAAAAATCATGAAATTCATTTTTTCTTATTTATTTACAGAAGTACTTACCTACTCCTGTGATGTTTCGAATAAAAAGTCGTATCTAATCTTGTTTATCCATGCCAATTTTGGACCTACGTTTCATCCCCTTTAGTAGGTGTTAGTCGTGATGGCCCAGTGGTTTAGGCGCCCGCCTCTCATGCATGAGGTTGTGGTTCAAATCCGGGCAAGTACCAATGTGACTTTTTCAATTTATATGTACTTTGTAAAGTTTATCTTGGACATCACTGGCATCGGTGGAGGAAAACATCGTGAGGAAACCTGGACTTTCTGAGTTGTTCCACTCAAACCACGTCAGACGCCTTTGAGGCGGTTTAGAAACTCTGACACTAGGGTGTGTGGGGTCGTAAGACCTTACTGCCCACACGATGAAGAAGAAGTGGGTGTATTTAGGAAAATCCGTTCATATAAAATGTGTGAAAAATATATTTATCACTGATACGGGACGGTAGCAGAACCGTTACTTTACTGATATGTATGAATCAACCTAAATCCTAAATAGACCGTCAGTACAACAGTACCTACCTTCTACAGAGTTTAAAGACCTTTACACTTAAAAAAAAACTTGACACGTGTTACATTGATATTCAAATGTTGCATTTGTAAAGAAAGGATCCTTTCAAATAACATGCCTAAGGACGTGAGTAAAGATACGAATTGAATGGAAATATAAAGGAAAAAAAAATGTTAAAAATGGGCCAAGTGCGAGTCGGATTGTCGCACACAAAGAATTCCGTACTTTTGTTTTTAGTCAACCTGCATTGTGTGTTGGGCAAAGGTGTTGCCTTCTCCGGCTAATCTCCCATAAACGTCCCTAAGTGATCATGAAATAGTCCTAGACCACCGTCGGCGACGATGCCCATCTTCAGGCACCCACTGCATGACGGCTCTGGCGCATCTGTCATGATGCATTCTGCGTACATGACCTGCCAATCCCACCGTATAGTAAGATTGAACATAAAACGCCGACTCAAACACGCTACTTACTTGGAACATAATTTGTTATTATAGCGATACAATACACTCTGCGAAAGTGACTACCCGATATGGTTAAAAAGATAGAAACCTGGGACAGACGGACGGTCAGACACACAATGGAGTCTTAGTAATAAGAGAAGACAGGACAAGAATCATTAGTAGCCTATAATATCTCTACAAACCCTGACTACACATGGAAAACCAAGGCTAGATCGTCAGAATAAGGTCCCGTTTGCGTCCCTTTGAGTACGGAACCCTAACTCGGAACTAGGATCGGAAGAGTTGTGAAGGGAGGATAATTTACTCATTAGTAAATTATCCTAAGCAGCAATATTGTAAGCAGCGCACTCCATTCAAAACATAGTCTAATCATTTTCGTCAATCAATAATTTAAAGTCGGTTAAAATTGGTTTCTTTTAACAAACTTTGGACCCCTATTTCATCCCCATAAGGGGTGAATTTTGAAGAATCCTGATGCCTACGTCATACAAAAAATACACCCTCTAAGTTTCAGGTCTCTATGACTAGCTGTTTAGTCTGTGTGTTGATCCGTCGGTCAGTCATTCATTCATTCAGGACAAAGAAATATATATGTTTATCTCGGAGTTTGGATTTGTGCCTGGTTGATGGCAATAGGCTCTTTAACTTTCGGACTAACTGACCGACTCCTTGAAAATTCAAAAGTGCCTGTAAATAGTCTAATTGTAATAAATGTTTTGACTTTTACTTTGACATCATTGGCGAGAACGCCTAGGAAAAAATACTGACCAGTCGTATCTACTGATCCCCAAGGGACCAGTTAACTGTCTAAGAAAGTTAGAACCCGCAACGAATACCTGGAGTAAGGAAAAGGAGTAAATGTATATCGAAAAGGGATGTAACATGTAAGCTTTAATCTCTAGAGGGTTGAAAAAGAAACATTGAGGTATATCCATGGATTGTTGACGATCTATTGGCAGATGGGGGGTTAATATTATCACTTGAATAATTTATAAAATGGACTGCTCCGTTGGTCTAGTAGTCGCAATACGTGACTGCTGAGCTTGAGGTCTTGGATTTGATTCGGTTGGGCAAAGTGGTATTAGGTTTTTCTATCAGGAATTTCTCAGTAGCAGTCTCGGAGTCTGGATTTGTGCCCGGTTGATGGCAATAGGCTCACCCCTTATTACATGGGACTTAAACATAACTGGTGTACTAATAGGTACACGTCTGCTCATAACCCTCTAGGGATTATAGGCGTGATGTTATGTATGTATAATAGGGTACTAGACACCACCAATCAATTGACATAATTTTTATAAAAATACCACTTAAATGGGTATTTCAAACCGACGGACCAAAATAGACTTTGTAACAAAGGAAGGTAGTACCAAAATACTTCAACAGCTAACAATTCATTGTTAAAATTAAAACAGTAAACTTTCAGCTTGTTTCCACATATTTTAAAAACAGCAAAAACATTTTTCTAAATATAAATTGTTATATTTCTGTAGCAAATGTTACAATTGCGAAGTGTATCACACCAAATGTTTCATTGTTACAGTTTCGTGTGGAAATGTATAAATGTTTATTTTACAATTAAAAGCTCACGTTTGAAGTGGTTTGAAAATGTTTGTCGGGTTGAAGAACTGATGTCGACTTTGTTTATAGAGTGGTAAAGCATAAAATCAATGGTTTTTCTTTTGGATGGACTTATTAGTGTAGGTGAGATTTGAGAGTTCCGGATTGCCTCTGCGTTACCCCTATGACGAAGGAAGTCCATAAAGGTGTGGTTTGAGAGTGTGTCATGATTGCCCGACGGTCACTTGCCCGAAGAACGCTTATGCGAATGATCGTTTGACTGAAATAAATTTTGCTCGAATGTACGTTTGACCGAATGACCGGTAGACTAAAGAACGGTTGCCCGAAAGATCGTTTGCCCGAATAAACGATTCACCGAAAAACTTTCGTCCAAATGAACGAAGACCGTTTTCGTGCAGTAAAAGTAAATTTTAGTGGATATCTTTAAGTCTGACCGTAACATAAATGAAAAAGAAAAGAAAAACACGACGTAAATATAGCCTAAACAAAAACCTTCACCCAAATTTTAAGCTCATTAATATAATACCAGCGTGAAATAACAAATTCATTCGCCCTTCCATCCATTCTACGCGAAAGGCATGAAAATAGCTCCAAATTTGGTACCAAATGATTAACTCGGGGCTATAATCATACACCGTTATGGTGACGCAATGACGTATACAACAAAGGGTATTTGCATATGTATCTCAACGCATCTGGGCCAAGCTGCACGTGTCCTTTCAATACCTCATTATGCGTCCCATGTACTCAAAACACATTCAAATCTCAACCTTACCTCAAACGTGTAGGATTCATTTAACCATTTCCTGATCGCAAATCGATTTGCGTCGCGACGAAATTGGATTTGCTGCTTGTGAAGTTGGAGCTATTGGAATATAGACCTTTTGCCTGTACAATAAAGGTTGTAATAAAACTTTTGGAGTGTTTACGGATTGAATAAAAGTTGAAGAATGAGTTGTTTGTACTGAATGAAGTCTTTAGAGGTACAAAATGAGCATTATTTGAGTGTAGAGGCTCAATTGACGTACGAGATCGATAGATGAGTATGTTTGTTTGTGTGTTGAATGAATGGATTCGATTAAACAAATCTGCCGATGCTACGGTGTAGCATACCATGACCGTACTATGATCGTATCATCTCTGCCTTGTCTCTCTTCGGTCATGTCGACTTACCATTCCATCGGACTATGAGATGAGTTAAGAGACTGTTATCGCCCTGTATTACCTGACCCCTCTACCTCTCTTCTTTGCTCTAAAAAGGGTCAGATACCTATTACATGACAACGACTGTGCCACTTTAAATATCTTCCATTCATAAATCTTTAGAAACAATCACTCATAAAACATTAATAAAAAAAACATACTTTGTAAAAAGTAATAAAATTTCTTTTTACCAAAAGCCTGTTAAGCTCTACACTGGTGTATTTTAGAACAGCTGATATATCATCATTAATCATTACGCTGACTCAAGATGACTTAGCATTTTTTACGTTTGAAATCATCACTGTACCAGAAACCTTATCAAGAAATTTACTTTACATGGCAGTAAAAACCGTAATATCAAAAAGTTTACTTTAGATGTACAGTACCTAGCTCATCATCTGTCTAGCCTTTTCCCAATTATGTTGGGATCAGCTTCCAGTCTAACCGATGCAGTTGAATAGCAGTATTTTACATGGAGCGACTGCCTATCTGACCTCCACAACCCAGTAACTGGGTAATATGGCAGTATCTACCTACATGTATAATCAACAAGAATTATGTAACCAGGATTTTGTAAAAACCTAATTTAAAAGAGTGCCGTGGAGTTTCTTGCTCGTTCTTCTCTTAGAGGCCTACCTCCGTTTTGGAACGAGCAACTAGCTTCAACTTTCGGACTAACTGACCGACTCCTTGACAATTCAAAAGTGCCTGTAAATGTTCTAATTGAAATAAATGTTTTGACTTTGACTTTATGAAAGCTTTTTTACAAAAAAGACAACCGTCTTTACAAACTATAAAGTGAAAAAAACTTTAGTATATCGCACTACGTCAACTGTTCGTTAATGAAGAGTTCCATTGTGTAACTCCAAAAGTCTGCATCAGATCTTCTCAAAATTAGACCAACTGAGGAGTGTAACCCATGACGAACGAAAAAATAATTAAAAATTCGGTCCATAATTTCATTGACTAAAATATCAATAAAAATACATACAAACGAATATAGAAGGTCCTACTTTTTAAAATAGATCTAAAATTAAAATCATTTGGTTATTGATACTTTTACCCAACTGCGATAGAAAGAGGGTTATGTCTATTTAACCGACTTCAAAAAGGAGGAAGTTATGTAATTGAGTCGTATCTTTTTAATTACGTAGCCATCTTGTATAGTTATCCAAATCTTATTCTGTATCCATTTTTTACCCAATCTGTCATAAACACAGTTTAATTTACGTAATTCGTGTATAGAATAATAAAACAATTTCACTAACTTAGGGTGAACGCGGGTAAATTGGAACACCCGCGAAATATAATTATTTATTCGAATAAAAATTTTGCTCGCGTTCCGCTGATCCGAATAATACAGATTTCGTTAAGATAAAACAAATGGAATTTCTCATTTCCACCTGTGCGAAGTAAAACGTGTTCGTCGTAGGAAATTAAAGGAATGAGAAAAATATTTAATGTGGGAATTTTATTAAGTGCTGGAAGATTCTTAGGGGTTTTCATATAAACCTAACTAAAAGAAAAAATATTAAGGTTGTTTATTACGGCGATTCTTCTTCTTCTTTCCGAATCGATATTTTAAGTAAATCCCGTTGTTTTTATTTTATGTTTTTATCCCACATTTGTCGTGGTATTAGTGAGGTTTTTAATGTCTGCCAAAGTGTAAGAACGCAAAGGAATTAGGAGGAACACGGATGAGTTTTAGTCAGTGATAGTCTGACACTCTTTTCTGCTTTGCTCAGAACGGAAGAAGCCAATCAATAACTAGGCTCTGCTCGGCATGGTCAGAAGTACAGCATACACATACGCACTGAGTGTCCAGCAGGATTTATAATCCCCTATTAAGGCGATAATATTTTTATTACAGTCGTCAGTAAAATCCAGAAAAAAAAATTGAATAATTAGAAATTTATGACAGATCATAAACTACAATTTACTCCATTATGGTACTTACATTACTCATTCTAAAGCGAAATTAAATTTATTAGAAATCGAATAATAATTATAGTAATTGTTAACAGCTACAAGACAAAACTATTGTCATAGCTCGCCTCATGAATCATAGATAATTAATGCCTACCACAATCACCAGTGACCGCCATTTAATAACAATCTATGTAGCCATCTTAAATTCCACAAGATGATGACAAGAACTTACAAAATCACGCTCAAAACTAATGAATAGTGTTGTGAAGGAACAAAAAAGACACATTCATTACTTGTCAGCCAACACGTGTTGGTCCATATCATAACAAAAGCCATAAGTCACTGGCCAGACAGAAATTATTCTAACGCCAGACTAAAATTAAAAAAAAGACATGTCAACATTGTCCTCAGCAAGCAAACAAAGAAAAAATAAATCAGTAGATGTCCAACTTTACATGACCCGCCCCTCCCCTCTCCATGCAACTACACACATTAAAAAAGAGGCAACACAAAGGAATTTTAGAGACCAACCAAAATTGGTCCCTACGTGGCCTACATCTAAGCACCGTAATTCTTTTACAGTCGAAATAGTCATTACGAATTTAAATTTAGGCCTTATGGCTGTACTATTAAGAATTTGAAGGAGTTGTTTGGATGGAAAATTTTAATTTTGCGATGAACAGTAGGCCTTTTCTTGACAAGGAAGCCACCATTCTGATGTCATAATGATATTTAATTGGGGACGGGCTAATTCTTGGAGGACACTTAGTTGATAGAGCTTTTCCTCTGGATTTGAACGAGAAAACTTATTTTAAGGTTTAAAAGGACTTTGTTACGCTTCCTTTTAGGGTAGCAGGGTAAATATTTAAACGAACAACGGTTATTATTAATGTAGTAGGAAATATTTGCGGTGTTATTCTGTAAAGTCTTTCGCGGTGAGTTTGGGTGAATTAAGCTTGAGGAGAGTTGTTATCACACCCGGTGCTATTGACACCTTACCTCAAGCTCACTTCATCAAAATTTTCATCTACAGTTTTACGGGATACGTTACCTACTGCGCTTTCTTTATATTTTTATTTATAATGCTTTTTTATTACTAAATTCGTCACAGAGTCCACTGACTTAAGTTTTTTCGAAAAAAATCTTAAACCATCACCATGACTTGCTACTTTCAAATCTACCACAGACTCTAATCACCCCAATTCTTTACAAAGCAAATTCACACACGCAAATGTAGGCACAGACGATATTCAAGTATCTCATCATAAAGGACGTTCAACTCCAAAGGGTCATAACTCTTCATTTTTATGCTCCACAAAATTTTACATACATACATAATGTTTGAACATGATAAGGAAACCAAACATAGCACGTGATGTGACGTCGTAAATACCTGCTAGATTTATCAGCAGGATTATCTGGATTAAGAGGATGAATCGTTGCGACATTATACAAGGATACACGAGTCCTTGAAGCTAGTAGAAAAGGATATATAGCGAGATATTGAGGAGAAATAGACAAAACAAATGAACTGGCGTATCGAACGCGCTAGTTTGAACAATAGGTTTGTTCTATTTAGTTATGGTATGATTTAGACGATACATGCGTTTGAGTTTCAAAATAAACGAGATTTTTTTCTAAAAAGTTAAAGCTAAAATTAGTCAGTCAGTGTAGATAGCATGGTTACTGTAATGCCGATTTAAGATGTTACTTTATTCAACTGTATGTGAAAGTGCTGTTGGTGTTCTTTTTATAAATAAATAGAAGATATGAATGCGTTTGTACGTTTTATAGTTTTTAGTAGTTAAACTATTATTCAATTTCCAGCTATGGTGTTTGAAGGTCAAGTAGATGCTACGTAACTACACAAATCAATTATAGTCTATGAAAAAGACAAAGAAGGGGAATGTTATGAGGAAAATCGCAAGAGTCTGTGTGAGATATTGGACTAAAAAGGGTGTGAATGACATAGCAGTAAGATCATTATTAGATAAGATATTTGTAATTTCTTTGCGGAAAGCTATGATAATAAAATATTATGCAATTTCAATATTTATTTTAAATTTTCCCAAGAACATAAACTCATATTTGTATTTTTTCTTCATATAAGAGAATATGCATATTCATTTTAAGTTAAATATATCTTACAAAATATAAATTCAAACTTCGTGAATCGTGACGACAAATTGCATAATATATCAATACAAACTAAATGGAAGCAGCAAACGTTGTTTTTGATAGTGATACACTAACGTTGAAACACTGGAGCAAGATATTTCACGAATGTAATAAATTAGAAAGTAAGTGTAGCAGAGCTTGGGCTGTTTCAAACAATGACCTAAAGGTTATAGCTGATGCTGATCGAGAAATCGTGAAGCCAGATCCGGTATATTGACGGCTTATGAATTATGATAAAGCTCCTGGTACCGCACATAATCAGGCAATCCATTTTAATATGATTTATGGAATAATTTTGTGACTTAATAACTGGTTAATTGACAGGCAATGTCGAAGCCAAAAAGACAAAATATTTACTGTGAGTAAACTAACAAAAAAAGGCTGGAATAACAAAATTATGAAAGAGTTGAACCAACAGAGCTTTTTCAAATTCATTCCTCGAGAAGCTAAATTTGAGGTTGAAGTCTAGGTGAAAACAGTTTAGTTTTATGATTTTACTATCAATAGGCTCGCCCCCTATTACATGGGACTAAAAAAAAACATAACTGGCGAAATGTGGGTGTACTAATGTACACCTCTGCCTAACCCTTCGGGGATTACAGGCGTGATGTTATGTTACTATCAAAAATAATACATATGTTCAATGTGGAGCCCTGACACAACTAGATCGAAAAGGCGACGCGATAGTCCACCAAAGAGACGAGCGAACAAGCCAAAATTAATAGCCAATGGTCCACACTAGCCCTGGACCAAAATTACTGAAATTATAGGACTTTTGCTCAGAATGAGGATGACGCTGGCTTATACCAGTAGTAGATAATAATATACTAGATAGATATAATATAACACATACAGGTTGACCCAAATAAGGACGTCCAAATGAAATTTGTACTCCTCTCTTCTTGGGCTATCCAAAACACCCCCATGTATGTTATCTTTTTTTTAAGGTAGTAAAAATACTCAAGTTACTCCTTCCGCCCTGGGTAGGGCGGAAGGGACTGTCAGACTTTTACTGAATTAAAAATCACCCTGTTTCTTCTGTTGCCCTTTACGTTCCGCGGTTTGTTAGCTTGTCTAGCTCCTAAACTGCAAAAAATCGTAGAAAATACATGGGGATGGTTTGAATAGCCCAAAAAGAGATAAGTCCAAAATTTTCGTTTGGACGTCCTTATCTGGGTCACCCTGAAAATGAAATGCTGAGAAACATAAATCATACAATTAGGTTCAGAATTCGGTAAGTAAGTTCGTTAAGCTTCATTTTATCCCACAATAATGAACCTATTAATAACATAATTATTATTAAAGATACTTACAATTTGGTAAAGCGATTTCTTCTTTAATGGAACCATCTGTAACAATTATAAATATACAATTAGTATTATGTTAAAGATCATTCAAACATTGTTAGGTCTATATTTTTTCTAAACTAGCTTTGGCCCGCGACGACGTTCGAATCAATTCGATAATACAGACACAGGTAGAGAGTTCCACTCCTTTGCTGTGACTAGCTTCTTCACGCGATGTCGTTTGCATTAATTTCAGAATGAATCAAAAATTCTAAACTGTCCCACGGGTATCGTATAATTTTTCGAGATAAAAATCTTGTGTGCTATTGCAGACTATATAATCTATTTCTGTGCCCAATTTCATTCAGATCCGTTCAGCCGTTCTGGCGTGATAACAAACAAACATCCACTCATCCAAACTTTCTCATTTGTAAAATTCAAAGCAAGATTTAAGGCTTTGGCCTTAAATAATAAATACAAAAGAATTATTGAATTATTGTAATTTGGGATCGTATAACCCAGTTACTGGGTTGTGGAGGTCAGATAAGCAGTCGCTACATGTAAAATACTGGTACTCGGTTGCATCCGGTTAGATTGGAAGCCGACCCCAACATGGGAAAAAGCTAGGCAGATGATGATGATGTTTGTAATTTGCGGGCATCAAATCCTTTGAACAAAAAGGCCAACGTTAACTCATTAACCGTTACGTCAATTGTATCGTTCAATTAATTCAATTAACATTTTCATCCAGCTTCCATTACAACGGTACCAATATCACATTACTTACAGAATATCGATAATTAAGATGAAATCTTCGTGAAAATGGATGAAGGATTCAAAAGTAAATAAGATCTTCTGTTTTCATTAACGACTAAGTAATCGGAAAGGTAATTGTTTTACGTAAAAAACACTACAATAAAACAAATTACAACACGCCTATAATCCCCGAGGGGTTAGGCAGAGGTTTACCCATTAGTACACCCACATTTCGCCAGTTATGTTTAAGTCCTATGAAATGGGGGGCGAGCTTATTGTCATTAACCGGGCACAAATTCAGACTCCGAGGCTGTTACTGAGAAATTCCTCCTTCCGAACCCAAGACCTCATGCTCAGCAGTCGTCCTTTGCGACCACTGCACCAACGAAAACAATTTAATAAAAAGAAAAATACTTGTAACAATATACCCTACGCTCCCCTTTTCAAATTCAAAGGCAACCCAAATCCTCATTCCTAAAGCCAAATTTCGCTTAACACAGAAAAATCGCATCGATTCCTCTACGTGGCACGTACTTATCTGTAAACTGGATAAATCTAGCTCAATCCGGTTTACGGCGGTATTAACCAGACATATTAAAAGGCACGCCTATTGGCCCAGTATCGTTCGGCGCTATTTATTTAACCTATTTCAAAGGCAATGCGTCAGCAGTTTGGTAAATAAACTTTTTTTGATCGATCAAGGTGAAATTCTGCGCTGTAATTGAATTTAGTTTTGCTAAAACAAGCCAACCCATAATATCTTGATAGTTGAATTAATTACACGAAACATCACGCCTGTAATTACCGAAAGGTTGGGCAGAGGTGTAGCCATTAGTACACCTACATTTCGACAGTTATGTTTAAGTCTTAGGGGCGAGCCTTTTGCCATCAACCGGGCTCAAAGACTCCGAGGGCTGCTACTGAGAAATTCCTGATGGAAAAACCCATTAACGCATTGCCCGACCTGGGAATCGATCCCAAGACCATATGCTCAGCAGTCGCGCTTTGCGACCACTAGACCAATGAGGCAGTCACAGTCAGTAACATTTAAAAATTTTCAGTGTTAAATAAGAGGAACCAAAACCATTTTAATTATACTTCCAAAATGGGATCAATTTTAATTTGAGTTGTTACGTTTTGTTTTGGCAAAATTAAACCTAATTAGCTCTATAACGAAACTCATTTTGTTTTGAATTTGGTAGTAGTTATACCAGGCTAATGATAGACCTATACAGGTTGCTCAATACTGAAAGAAAAATATCTTCACTAGTGCTTCTTGCTGGTCTCTGCGCCCCCCACTTTGGAAACTCCTGATGTAGAAGTACGTCTGCATTTCCCCACCTAAGTGGGTGGTCTATGACCTGATCTCGTAACTTGGCCACCAGACTGACCATCCGTGGGAACCTTACACAACACACACTAACATTGTGTAATGAGGGACACATCATGAATGAAGACTTCATTATTCAGATTGACGCATGTCTGTTTGTGTGTACGTAATGACCGCGTCGCAGACATCCTTTTGTGTTTAATTACAATTACGTATTTGGTACTGCAGCCTGTCATGGTTGTCGGGATTTAATTATGAATGAACTAGCTTTTTCCCGCGACAACGTCCGCGTGGAATTTGTTTTTATCGTACAATTGCATACAAACTTCCACCACCCTTTTCACCGCCTTAAGGGGTGATATCCGGGATAAAAAATTCTATGTCCTTCCCCGGGTCTTAAACTATATCTATGCAAAATTTCACCTAAATCGGTTCAGCGGTTTAAGCGTGAAAAGGTAACAGACAGACACACTTTCGCATTTATAATATTATATGTATAGTATAGATGGTTAATTTTTTTTTTAAAAAATCACAGTTTAATAAGTATAGAACCTCCTCCTTTTCTGAATATGGTTAAAAATAAAATTATATAGGGAAAAAAAGAACCAAATCCACTTAGCAGTAGTTGTATAGCCAAGAACTTGTATCCGCCCGCGATTTCGTCCGCGTCAAAGTTGATATATTATCCCACTGGAACTGTTTATTTTTCCCGGATTGAAAGTAGCCTATGTACTATTCCAGACTATAATCTATATCTGCGCCAAATTTTATCAAGATCCGTTCAGCCATTCTGGCGTGATTGAGTAACAAACATTCATCTTTTTTTTTCCATCGTTTTTTTGTTTTTTTTTTTTTTTGCAGTTTTTAATTTTCTTTTTTTTTCTTTCTTTTCTTTAAATTCATCCAAACTTACGCATTTATAACAGTAGAAAGATCATAGCTAGATGAGTGGTATAAAAATAAAAGAACGGAAGTGAAACAGTTCGCAGTATTTTAGTCAAAGTTTCAGAAACTATTTTTACTTGACAAATGTATTCTTGTCTTGAATATATTTAGATCTTCACCGAATTTAGTTTTGTGATTCATACGATTTTTATTCCGGGAATCGGGGTAACGCTAACTTTGGGTTTGTGATTTCCTGTTATGAAAAGACGAGGTAATAATAATATAAGAGTTAAAGAAATATGACTGCCTCGTTGGTCTTGTCGTCGTAAAGCGCTACTGCTAAGCATTAAGTCTTGGGTTAGATTCCCAGGTCGGGTTAAGTGTTATTGGGTTTTTCCATCAGGAATTTCCTAGTAGCAGCCTCGGAGTCTCGATTTCTGCCTGGTTGATGGCAATAGGCTCGTCTTCTTTTACAAATATTTTATGACAGTGATAAAAAAATATCAAGATAAGAACTTTGTGTCGCTTATTCGACGAAATCATCTATTCCATGCAAAAGCGCAATACATGGTTAAAATGTATGGAACAACAGTATTATTTTACCATTAAAATCGGTTCATTCCTTAATTACCGTACCTACAGCGTAAATGCTCATAAGATAGAAAATTCGGTCAGGACAATATCTTTAAAAAATGAATAGTGAATACTATCTATTCAGAGTTGGTTGAAAAAGGCCACAGTGTGACTAAACTCTCTCCCACACACAAAAACACAATACAGACACTCACCTCGCTATCTAAATGAAAATATGTTGGTTTTTGTCCCCATATCTTGAATACACACATACTTATCTAAACACCCGTGGCTCCGACACCTAATTATGTATCTATGTAACCGGTTTTGTGCTGAAATTGAATCGTTTACACTTTAGCGACCAATTTGCGACATTGTTTCTAGATAATGAGGATGTGTGATTATTTTCTTTATGTAATTGAATGATAAAATATGTTGAACGACCTTGGAATTTAATGGCCGCTGACTGAAATTAAAAATGGCAACGTGTGAGTTTTCATGAGGTTTCGGAATTGATATATTATCCTACGGGTAATGTACTATTTTTCGGGATAAAAAGTAGCCAGATTATAATTTATTTCTGTGCCTTTAATTTAGATCTGTTCAGCCGTTCTGACGTGATTAAATAACTAACATCCATCCGAACTTTCAAATTTATAATAGTAGTAAGATAAAGTAAGATAACAATTTTGATTCCCTTTTATTTACATACATACATAAAAACATAACATCACGCCTGTAATCCCCGAAGGGTTAGGCAGAGGTGTACCCATTAGTACACCCACATTTCGCCAGTCCCTTTTATTTTTAACAAAATTTTTAATTTTTTTTTCATGTTTTTTGCTTAACTGGCATAATGTGGATGTACTAATGGGTACACCTCTGCCTAACCCTTCGGGGATTACAGGCGTGATGTTATGTATGCATTTAGCAGAAGTGAAGTCGCGGGCGGACGCTACTAGTTATCATAAACGCAAAGGAAGGATGAATTGATGAAAGTATTTTTGTTACACTTTCACGTTTAAACGGCTGAACGGATTACGCTGAAATTTCGCACACATATATGTAGATATTACTTCATATAATACATAGTATAATATTTATACCGTTATTTGTTCCCATGAATCATCAATTATGTCGCGTACGAAGTCGCGAAAAAAGTTTTATCAAATAAATAGTAACAGCCTCCGCTAGCACTACCACTATGTACCTAAATCCTACTTTTTCAGCGAAAACTAATCTAAAAACAAACCGGAAGAAGACTAAAAAAACTGGTTTAAATCTTACTAATTCTCAGAACCTAAAAAGTTCTTAAATAATTTAATTAATCATTTGTTTCCATGCCAACATATTGATTGCGAGTTAAGACTGCCTTTCGATAATGCACGGGGTTATCGGTTTAATATTAATAAGTCAGGTTCATTTCCTGGCAGTAATAAGGTCCATTATTAACCTACTTTTAATAAAAAAAACTACAACGATAGACTAGGGTTAAGCCTATCAAATGTGGTTTCTACCTACCACCTTGGGAAAAAGGTTTATATATGTATGTTTCCGGGTCAAATAGTAGCCTATGTGCTAATCCAGACTATAATCTATCTCTGTGCCAAATTTCATCCAGATCTGTTCAGCCGTTTTGGCGTGATTGAGTAACAAACATACATCTATCCAAATTTTCGCATTTATAATAGTAGCAAGATTGCACCACAGGTTACTGTCGGAGCTTGCAATAAATCAATAGAATATCGCTATACATAAGTATAGTACGTTCATGTATGTTAGCAATCACTTGTCTTTTACAGGCGATGGTATAAAATTACAGCTTTTACAGTCACCATGGTTTTGGAGATTGATGAGACAATGTTTGTTTGATTTGATGGCAATATGCTCGCCTCCTATAACATGGGACTTTATTTTTTATGTGGTAAAAATCATCAAATGACTCCTTCCGCCCTGGGCGGGGCGGACGGGACTGTCAGACTTTTACTGACTAAAAAACCACCCTGTTCCTTCTGTTGCCCTTTCTTAAAAACAAAACTGGCGAAATGGGGGTGTAATAATGGGTACACCTCTGCCTATACCTTTGGAGATTACAAGCGTGATGTTATGTACGTATTATGACATGTATTTTTTATAATAAAGCCCTATAACATACGAAACGGGTATTTCCAATTTAAAAAATCAATACGGTTTACTTTAAATTTACTTCGCTCGCTCACTGCCTTCTTAATAAGTTTGTTCTTAAATAATGTAGTTTTAAAAGTAACCCTGCGGTTGAAGATAGAAACTATGTATTAGCTTAAATTCTAAACTAATATAATCAAAAGTATAATAGTTTACTTATTTGAAAGAGGTGTCGAAGTGGAGTCGTACCTAACAAAAGGGCTGAAGAGAGAATCTTTGAAAGTTCTAACCTGATTACAAAAATACATTGACTGCTAAGAAAACTAGACTATAGGCGAATGTCATAGGATGTTTTTTGGAACAGCTACTTAACTTTAATGTAGACCCAGTCGCGGGTAGTAACTAGTAAAATATCTTAACAAAATGTCACTTCTCCATTCAAAGTCATGCCACTGTTACCCAAGGATCAAAAGCTAAAGTTGTAACTACATTTTTTTTTAATCAGGACTGTCTCTCCCAACACAACGCCACCCTACCATTGCGTAAACACATGAAGTGTCTGGTTTAGGGGCCTGTGATTATCAGCTGAGTGATAAGGCCGCCCCCCTCAACCCCCCTCCCTGCCACCACCCCCCCTGTATTGAGCGAACCCGCATAAGTGCATGATTAGAACGACGTGTCATTTAGCTGTAGTTGTTTATTGCTTGTTAAGTTAATTTTTGGGGTAATGTATGACATGAAGGAAATGGGAGAAAAGATGGATGGTTTTGTGTGAAAGATGATACGTAATTATGGTATGTATGGAAGTGGAAGACGGTTGATAGAGATGTATGGAAGACACTGACATTTGGATAGCGGGAAGAAGATGATAAATGATGTCACAGTGGTTTTTGATGTTATAATGTTTGAAGAAGTATTGAAGAAGTGACGTCACAGAGAAGTTAAGACTATCTGCAGATAGACTATCATTAAGTTGGTTGGTAAGGTGTTAGGTTACATCTTAAATTACTACTCCGCTCCCGTAGATCGTAGCGTGAAGCTATAGACTCTATGCTACTTCTCTTGAATTCTTGGAGTCTGGATTTGTGCCCGGTAAATGGCAATAGGCTCGCCCCCTATTACATGGGACTTAAACATAACTGGCGAAATGTGGGTGTACCTACTAATGGATACACCTCTGCCTAACACTTCGGGGATTACAGGCGTGATGTTACCCATGGGAGCGGAGCAATAACCAGCGACGTAACTAAACGCAAGTGAAACCGCGCGCAAATATCATAATATTCATAATAGATGTCATTTTCGGCAGCCATTACCAAATCTACAAATTCTTTAATAATTTGTTTAAACAGCGTAGCAAATGCGGTAACTATTCGGCAATGTTTAAATGGCTATATACTTGACTAATCGTCTAACAGTAACCCATAATTACACATTACTATCACACGGAATCTCATCGTTCCGACAAATCGATTACCCAATTATAATCGTTACGAATTAAATCGACAATTGCTGTACTATAAATTATCATCTTGCTCAATTATTGCTATACATGACATGACTATGAATACAGTAAATTCTTTTTAATTAATCTTTTTAATTATTAGTTTATCTATTACTTAATCCTTAATGATTATTCTTTTTAGATTACTGTCTTTTTATTTAGTTCAATCTAATTTTCATCATCTTCATTAGTATTAATTTCCATGGTCAAGACTTCTCTACCACCATCAAATTAAGTTGTGTTATCTATCTTATGTAATGTACTTAAAGTTTATATTTGATTAACCTTCTCAAATTCTATAATGGCTTCAGACGCTTAAGCTCTCTTTTGAAATAAAACTTAGTTTTTTAATGGTTTATCTTTTTCAACCCAATTAAAAGATATCTCGAGGCTAGACTGGTTTAGATTTCGAACTTAGAGCTGAGTGAGATGAACGTATTAGTTATTCGTATGAGGCTAATACGACGATTTAAGTACAAAAGACTTAGTAACAAGTAAAAGAGAACTTTAAGCCTAGCACGAGAAATTCTATAATACAAAACACGACTATCCTGGGTCAATAAGTATCACCAAACAATTTCAATAAAAGCTTAAAGCTAAAAAAATAACATAACACACGCCTGTAATCTCCGAAGGGTTAGGCAGAGGTGTACCCATTAGTACATCCATATTTCGCCAGTTATGTGTAAGTTCCATGTCATAGGGAGCGAGCCTATTACTATGAACCAGGCACAAATCTAGACTCTGAGGCTGCTACCGAGAAATTCCAGAAGGAAAAACCCAAAAACACTTTGCCCGACCTGGGAATTGACCTCAAGACCACATTCAGCAGTCGCACTTTGCGACCACTAGACCAACGAGGCAATGAAATAAATAAAGTTATGTCCGAAACGAGTTCTTACGGGCCGTTGATGCCTTTTTGCATCAAGACCAATAAACAAATTGAAGTTAGAAAATAAGCATCAACATCAACATCCAAATTGGCGCCAAAGGCGTTTTTAAAGTTGCAACACAAATTTCAAATTAGTAAACGCCTAACTTTTTAAATGTCAATTAAGGCGATGGCGGCGTACGCGTAATTACTGTTTACTTAAAACATGCTGACGATGATGTTCAAATAATATATTCTCTAGACCGATTTCGGTTTCGGCGGCTTATCTCAATTGAGACTAACCAAATACGCAGAAGATATTATGGTGCACAAGTATGTGCGCAAACCCAGGTGCACTCACTCTTCCTTTACTCTCATCGATGGGATGATAATCCGACACAACCGGGAAGAGATCAGGACAAAAGTCTTCATATGTGCTTTCCGAAGCACGGGGGTCGAGTGGTGTCCTACCATCAATTTCCAAACTCCAAGCTGCTCATGAAAAATTCGTGAAAGAAAAAACTAAAAACACTTTTTAGCCCAACCTGGGATTCGAACCAAAGACGCACTTGCGACTACGAAACCAACGGAGTAGTCAAATAAACCACAAGCCCCAAAATCAAAATCAATTTTATCATGAAACATCGTCGATATAAAACGGCTAGTCAATTCAACTATTCGTATCAATATGTACGGCTCGTTGTACGGAACCCGGCGATCGCAGCAGATGTGCAAGATAAACAGGACACGCGCGCGCTGACTCACGCCTGCGCCCGCGCAAGTACAGTGGGTTGCACAAGCGTTTGATAATTTGTGTGTGGTAATATATTTTTAAAAGGTCGTCGTTCAAAATTATATTGAGTTGTGTATTTTTTAAATGAAAAAAATAAAAGATTTTAGACACAAGATTTTATAAGCAGCTTTCATTAAAAGCTGCTTATAAAATCTTGTGTTGCATAGTATTAACAGAATATTCTTGATAAGAGCTGATTAAAAAATAAGTGTACTAAAAAAATAAAATAAACTGCTAGTGCCGCAGACCCAACACCGACCCCCGTAATTATCTCTAAACTTGTTAGAAAAATATTTTGATGTATGTATTTATAGTTATAATAAACAATGGGTTTCATAAGTGAACCCTAAAGGAAAGTAAATAAAAAATAACTCTCGCTAATATTTACAATATTCCCAACCACATGTAATTGACTCCATGTTTTATAAAAGGTGGCGCCGCAACGCCACATGGCGTGGCTCGGCAAGGTGCAAAAATTTCAACCCTCTTTTCTGAAAACGAAACATGCGCTGCGGCAGATGTAGGATAACCATCAAAATAAAACGAGTAAAACCAAAACGGATTGACTAAGGTCAATAAAGTTACGGATAACAGCTGAAGGCCAAAATTCTCGTCATTAACATAACATCACGCCTGTAATCCCCGAAGGGTTAGGCAGAGGTGCATATTAGTACATCCACATTTCGCGCGTTAGGTATGTTTTATGTTCCATGTAATAGGGGGCGAGACTATTGCCATCAACCGGGCACAAATCCAAGTCCCATGTACACTATTAGTATACCGGTACTAATGGGACACCTCTGCCCTTCGGGGATTACAAGCGTGATGTTTATGCTGTGTTATGTCAATCATTGCATCTAAGACACCACTAACGAAAATAAAAATAAAAACAGTTCAAAAATGATGAGTATTAATGAAGCTTATTCATCCTCCATCAGAGAGGACCATATACCCCGCAGTGCGACATTTCCATCATGACATTAAAATAGCAAAACAGTATGACGTAACTTAGCTAGAAGCTCCACCCAAACATCAACCAATCTGAAATTTAATCCACCCCACAAATCAATAAGAAAATGGTTGACAATTCAAATAAATTGTCACAGTTCTATTAAACTAACTCAAATACAAAACCAAAAGTAATATTGAAACTTTTTCGAGCAAACCTTGAACAAAATTGTCTTTGTTTCACTATACGGACTGCGGCTTATAAATCTTCGTTAAGTCATGGCGTTTTATGGTTAACCTACTTCGCCCCACCTTTGTAGACACCTAAAATGGCGACTAATGCTAATTACTGACCCACTTGTTCGGTTAAAAAAAAAAGATACAATTTCGGTTGTTTCACGTTTTTCCTGTTTTGTGTTGTCAACGCTTCCTTTGTTTTCAGGATTTGTGGTAATGGTTCCTGCAATGATCCTGAGCCCTTTGTTTTTATTTTTACTTCGTCCATGTGACGTTTACTGATGAAGATAAATGTTTGCTGGAGAATACTATGAAGAATTAACATCTATACACATACATAAATGAAATGAAAGTGTCTGTTCGTTTATTTCAAAATAGCAGCTTTTTACAAAATTAATTAACATTTTTTTTTGGTTGTCGGATTTTTGTTGGTCTGCCGGTTTGTTCCGGCTTATCTTCGAAACGGCTGGACCGATTTCAATGGGACTTTTACTGGCAGAGAGCTGATGTTAAAAGGAGTAAATTAAGCCCATTTTTTTACCTATTTTTAAAAATGAATTAGGATTGCCCGCAATAAAAAAAAGTCAATATGATCATCATCGATATAATTTATCATATTTTATACAGCTTTTTAAAGACTTCATATAAAATATTTGTAAAGCTTACAGATTGTTCCGTAGCTGATTGCGTATGTAAGTTTATATGTATATGAAAACGCACTCACGACACAGAAAAAATTCTTAGTGATTGACAGCGTTTTTTTTTAAGAAATGAAAAGAACAGTCTTCAAAATCGTGATGTCTTAGTTAGAATCGACATAATATATATCTTAGGATAGACAGTGGCTATCCTCTTGATGGTAATCCCTTTAATCTTCTTTTACGATACTCATGGGGGACCTCCTTTAGATTAATAGTTTCTTTCCTTCTTTATTTGGTACTAGCTTATGCCTGTGACTTTGTCCGCAAAAATGTCTATTATCGCAGACAAAGACGAAGTCGCACAAGCCTATATCCTATCTTAGATTTCAAACTTACTTTATACCAAAATTTCATTAAAATCGGTTCAGTTGTTTAGTCGTAAAAGTGTAACAGATAGACTTACTTTTTTTATAGCATTAAGCAGTTTGTCTTAATCAGAAATCATTATTTATTATATCATTGTCTAAAAATATGTTCTATCTAACTTTATTACCTCATAGATTGTCTATCAGCTTATAGGTCAAAAGTCATAATTACTATTATCATTCAATTGTAATTGAATGTATAAATTATCTACTCACTATCTATACAAATAAATGAAATTAAAATGTCTGTTTGTAATATCAAAATTATAGGTAATATTAAACACATTTAACATGAATATTTACATGGTATAAATTATACAGAAAAACTATATTGTTTTTATTTTTGCTTGTCTGTCTATGTTCTAAGTTGCTGGACCAATTTTGTTGAGACTTTCACTGGCAGCTAGCTGATTTTATAAGGAATAATTAAGGCTTTATTTTAGGGTTCCGCGGAAAAAACCCAGTACCATTCGATTCTGATAAGCTAGTTAGAAATCTATACTAAACGAATGAAATCTACTGTAAAGATTTTGAACCCTCTTTCACAAAATGGAAGCTACGAGTACGTTATCACTATGTGCTAAAAGCTATATTTTATTATCAAAAATTTAGGGATCTGTAAGAAATCCGAACGATGTCGCGAAGAGAATGCTAGCTGTATATAATTTCGTGGTCTGTTTAAATTTTCAAGGTCTACTCTATCTACTTTAACCATGCATAGTTTGTTGGTATCAATAGAACCCAAGAGCTTAATGTACTATCCCTAATAAAGGAAAGGTTCCCTGAGTCCTAAATATATTTATGTAGTTTAAGTTATGTGTTGGACTACTAATTTACTGTCCCTACTTTGATATGGATGGTGTGGGCTTGGGTTGCGAAGTGCTTCATAGTTAATACTTGTAACACCTACAGAATGGCATAGCAAAATTAAACACACACATAACATAACATCACGCCTGTTATCCCTGAAGGGTTAGGCAGAGGTGTACCCATTAGTGCACCTACATTTCGCCAGTTATGTTTAAGTCCAATGTAATAGGGGGCGAGCCTATTGCCATAAACTGGGCACAAATCCAGGCTGCAAGGCAGGCTACTGAGAAATTCCTGATGGAAAAACCTAATAACACTTTGCCTGACCTGGGAATCAAATCCAAGACCTCATGCTTAGTAACGATCACTAGACCAACGAGGCAGTCATATTTAACAATTTTTAAATTTAACCGTGAAGCAACAGGGTGCAATTTCGGATACTAGTCAAACAGGAGGTTGTGTTTCTTTCTTTCTTCATCGTGTCGGCAGTAAGGTCTTACGACCCCACACACCCTAGTGTCAGAGTTTGTAAACCGCCTCAAGGGCCTCTGACATGGTTTGAGTGGGATAGTAATAGGCAGGTACAAGTCCAGGTTTCCTCACGATGTTGGAGGAAACGGGAGGTTATGAACTTGTCATTAAAGATATAACTAATTAAATTATGTCATCTGATCCATCTTTATAAAAATCTGTCTGTGTCACGGTGTTTGTGGTTGTACTCCTCCAAAACGGCTCGACCAATTTTTAAATATTTTTTAGTATATTTGGTACGTATAAGAATAGATCGTAAAGTATGCTTCATCCTGCTTGGTGATAAGAATCAACTTTGACGCGGACGAAGTCGCGAGCAAAAGTAATAAGTAGTTAATAAATAATTGTTTTGTTTTTTTTAGTCTTTATTTTTGACAGTTTCAGAATACACCTCTTTCAAATAACAGAATCGTCCTGTTGTGTATGCGGTACTAAAATACCAAATTTCATCAAAATCGGTTCAGTGGTTTAGTTGTGAAAGCTTAAGAGACAGACAGACAGAGCTACTTTCGCATTTGTAATATTATAGCTTCTGTCAAAGTTGATTTCTCCATACATACTTAAGACCCGCGTTTCATCCCTTTAGGGGTTGATTTTTGGAATATCCATTTTTAGCGGACATCTGCTAACTATGAAATACCTCCCTGCCAAATTTCATCTTCATACGTTAAGCGGTTTTCGATATTTCGTGATGAGTTAGTGAGTGACCTTCCTCTATTACATTTTAGATAGTATGGATAAGTCTTCATAAAAACTGTCACTTCAATATAAAAGTCATATTACTCACAGCTATTCAAAATTCATCCTAGCACCTCAGGTAGAAAAAGTAGGGTCCTCTACCTAAATGGAATACCAATAGATGGAGCCACCTGTTACTCGGAGCATTAACTATATCGACATGGACAGATCGAGTGCCATTCAACACACGGCCACACGATTGATTAAGTACCTCCTCCTCTTCCAGGGTTCGGTAGGTCCGAAACAGGTAACTTTAGTTCACTCTCTTCCAATAATATTTCAGTAAAAATAAACATGTTGAGAGGACGAGTGAAAGACGATTAACAAAAGGTATTTATATGGCAGAGGTGAGTGGCAACGCAGGGAGGGGTCGCCCTAGGAAGACCTACACTGACCGAATTGGTGAGGTCCTTCAGAAAGATCAGGTGCGGAATACTCGTAACCGGCGTGCTTGTATGACGAAATGTATGAACGTAGATGAGGTCAAAGGAGTATGTAAGAATCGTAGCAGATGGCGTTCTGTAGTTTCTTTCTACCCCCATGGGAAAAAGGCGTGAGTTTATGTATGTAAAAATAAACAATATATGAGAGATGTAGTAGTACACCCACATTTCGCCAGTTATGTTTAGGTCCCATGTAAAAGGAGACGAGCCTATTGCAAGCAACCAGGCACAGATCGATAGTCCGAGGCTGCTGCTGAGAATTTCCTTATGAAAAACCCAATCACACTTTACCTGATCTGGGAATAAAATCCAAGACCTCATAAGAAAAGGATTATAAATATTCTTCACTTATAGGAGACCACAGCAATCATTCAGAAGTTGTAGCTAAAGAAAACTCAAGTCCAATCCTTTTCCGAACGCATATAAGTGAGGATTACAAAGTGATTTAGATAATAACTAGTGCAAATTAAAGTTATCAATATGTAAAGAGTGCTCCAAGGCTTATAGAGAACTGAGGAAGAAGGAGGAGTGAACGCTAAAACATCAACGAAGAGGTTCGATTCTCTTGTCTAGTTGGAAATGAGCGCAAACGATCATTACTTCCATCTTTATATGTATGTTCTCTTCTAGATTTGAATTGTATGGCTCTTGTAATCTTTAGTAAAAAACCTGGCCAAATCATAAACTTATCATTCCAAAAATTTATAAAACGTTTCTTAGTTTTTATTCAGAGTTACTTGTGAATAAAATTTTATTCTGCTGTGCAGGATTTCGTAAAGGATATTTTATTGTAATATCTTTCTTAACCCCTACTTTTTATTACATTTGCATTTTAAGGCAGAATGTACATGGATCCTATTATATAATTTAAGAACTTTTTATGTACCTCTATTCTAAGCAAATAAAAACTTATTCTATTCTTTTCAAACAAATCTATAGTTTTATCACCTTCACTAGACTCTGCTTCATCCATATTATGTTCTTCCTCGCGTTAAGTTACGTCTTCACTTAATGCTCCGCTCCCGTAAGTTGTAGCGTGATGTTATATACTTAACTTATACTATTCGTTATGAACCCAGCTATCATATACAAAAAGAATTATTTAATTACGACTGGTAGTTTAATAGATTAGCGTGTTTAAACAATTGCTTGTTACAGTAGCAATTTCCAATTTTTCTATTACGTTTAAATTTTACAGTTTTTTTTTTCTAAGTTGCAGCCTCGGAGTCTGGGTTCGTGCCCGGATGGCAATAGGCTCGCCCCCTATTACATAGGACTTAAACATAACTGGCGAAATGTGGGTGTATTAATGGGTACACCTCTGCCTAACCCATCGGGGATTACCGGCGTGATGTTATGTACCTATGTTTAAATTTTAATAAAAAAGACTTATTATATAATGTTTGTTATTTTCCTGTCTCCTGGTAGCTCTTAGCTTTTTGCAAGTCGGCGGAAAAATAGGAGATTCCGAAATATTGCTACGTTATTTAATTTTGGGCACAGCCTTCTATTTTCCTTTTTGACGAGTAAAATAAATGTAAAACTTTTACGATATAAGACAAATGAATTTTTCTGGCTTCATTTATAATTAAGTTCTGGTTTGTATTTACTTGTATGATGAGGCTTTTTATTATATTTCGTGAAATTCATTTTCCTTTATAACTGCGGTTGTATTTTAAAGTTGAACTCAGTTCACAGTTCAAAGATCTTGATATTTGAACAACCCGATAAGCAGACCTTTGAAATATGTCTGGCTTTCCCGAGATCGAAATTGGAAAACCTTTTAGAAGTATTATTAACCATTGCCGTCTCCCCGAAATCTTCAATTGGAATTTTTATTGATCTAAAAATATCTGATTAAAATTACCAAGTGTTCTATGTTTAGGTACCGATTGCTTCACAAGTTTGTATTTAAGGATCTTTGCAAGGAGCCTTTCACTATAATTACAATTAAAATAATGTCCGTTTCTACTCGATAGTACCTCTCGCCCACTTGGAGGCCTCTGCGGCGCCTGCTGGTCGCATCCCAGCAATAATTAAACTATGTAGGTCGCATGAACACCCACAATGACCAACGTTGTACAAACCACCAGTCTATGTTGACCCACCCCACCTCCCACTAACAATCAAACGTCGGACAAGTACGGCACACGGCGAGGCTCAACGCAAACTGGACGTGCTGTGACCTCGTCGACCGCTCTTCTGTGTTGTTCTTTATTCAATTCAAAATGCGTTCCAGACGTGAACGTTGATGATAAATGACGGTTAAAACTTCAAATTCGATTTCAATTTGAAAGTTTGAAATTTAATTTTGGAATTTGAGGTATTTTCGAGTTTGCGTGTGAAAAGTTTCGGTCGTTAAATGTGGGTAATGGATTAATTTGATGTTGGAGGCTTGTGAGATATTTTTGAAGTTTTTTGGTGAACGAAAGAATTAAGTAGGTAGGTAATTTAATTGTTTTTACTGTCTCATAAACTGTACCTAATATTACTAAGTAGCCATAAGTGATAAAAAAAGAAAATTCCTATACTGTTAAAAGTCTTGAAAAGATTCCAATAAATACAAAAAAATAATAATTTTCAAAGAATAATAGTTTTTAAAACTTAAATTCAAGTTGAAATTACATCGAGCAAAAGAACCAAAGCAAAAACCATAGTTCCTTAAGAAGATTAAAAATAAATCCGTCTGCTTATCTCATACGATGTGGCTTTACAATACAAGAGGCCCGAATAATGGATTTTCTTTCTACTAAAGAAATACAACAATGGCGATGAAATCGTAGTCTAGTATCTGTCAAATGAAATCGCTACAAAATAAAAGTATACGGAGACATTCTTCGTGCTATGACAAATGTTCCCCGCGGCAGAAGTAATTTGCCGCAATTTTTAGAATGCGACCACCCCATTCTGAGTCATTCATAAGAATGTTTTTCATCCGCAGGAAAAAAGGAAAAGGTTGCGCAAATAATTTTTCTTTTAAAAAATTACGCTTCGTTAAAAAGGCGCTGTTAATTCTTTTTTAACCTTTTCTTTATTTGTGAAAAATCTATGTGAAAAGGATTCCACGATAAAAAAAGATTTACGTAAAAAAATAAAAAGGAAAAATAAATATTTATGGTATTTTTTTTAAGTAACAATTCTAAAATAAAACTTTATAAATTCAAACTAGGAATGGAACAGTTCATTCGAACAAAATCAACTATGGATTCCCACAGGGTAAATAAAATAACAATTAAATTCACGCAACGGCAAGCACAAAGCGCAATAAAATTTCTTTCGAACCATAACTTACAAAAAATCTTACATGTTTTTTAAAAGTGCAGCATTAGTATTAACATAACGCTATTATGACAACTATTTCTCGAAATAAAACCATATCATTTACATGGAGCGAAAAAAAAACCCTAACTCAATATTGGCGTAATTCGATGCTACGTAAAAAAATCCTAAACGAAAACTTCCCATTTGTCAGCCGCAAAAAGCTTGAGAGCTTTTAATCGATCACTGTACTACAAGAGAAAAAACTTACGTTCCAATACGGGATCCTTCCGCAAAAGCGCAATGAAAAAAAAAACAAAAAAGTCGTACACATAACTAAAAAGGCACTAAACAGTATACGTCCAAACGCGTTTTCGAGATAAAAAAAAATGGGTGCGTGTCTATGCGACCGCGCGGAGGGCGGCGTGCAGTATACTGATCTAATTTCCAAACGTACGACTGTGAAAGTGACGTAATGCCGGCGCCATGTTGCCCCGCGTCCCTAGCCGCGCCCCTCCCCCGCGACCGCGCCTTGCTTCCGCCACTGGAAAAATGCACCTATTTAATCAATTTCAGGAGTGCTATGAAATGTTACGAAGCTTTATAGCCTTATTGCGTAGTATCACGTTACTGCTGTGTTAAGTTTTCCGCGAATCGATTAGAAATGTCTTATCTGTCCTTCCGGCGCTAGAAATGGCTTTAGCTACGCAACTTGGAAAGTACTGGCACGTCATAAATAAGGGCTTCGCGTGCAAGTTGTGTTGAAGTTCTTGTTTTGAAAATGTTCCTTTGTAACTAAATTTTCAGATTGTTTTTATTTTTGGAACGTTTAATTACAATTTTTTGAATTGAAAGTTCTATTCGAAATTTAAAAACGTTCTACTTTAGCTTTATAACTTTTCATAAATGTTTTCAACTGTTGACGTCATGGTTGGCGGAGTGGCTTAGCGATTGGCTGCTGCGCTGCGTGTCACGGGTTCGTTTCCCACACGGAACAAATATTTGTGCGGCCTATAGACAGTTGTTCTGGGTCTGACTATTTGTGTATGAGAGTTTATATGCTTGTTAGCGCATCCACGATACAGGACATTTCGTTTTAGTTCCTATGTTTTTGTTCTGATTGTTTTATACATTACTTAAATTTAAATAAATGACTAGAAGATAATAATGTTAATATTATTCGTATGATGATATGAGATGTGAATCCGACGAACTGTATACATTGAATGACGCGACTGAAGCTGTAGATCTCTGTTTTTTCTCATCGACCGGAACTATAGGCTTGATCTTGATGATGCATAAATATCTTCGGAACGTCCGTGTCTGGTATTACTGTAGTTACATCATCATCATCTACCTAGCCTTTTCCAACTATGTTGGGGTCGGCTTCCAGTCTAACCGGATGCAGCTGGATACCAGTATTTTACATGGAGCGACTGCCTATCTGACCTCCACAACCCAGTAACTGGGTAATATGATACCCCTAGGTAAGACTGGTTGTCAGACTTTCGGGCTTCTGACGACCCGTAACGACTGTCAAAGATCCACGTATGACAGCCGGGAACAACGGCTTAACGTGATTCCCGAGGCACGGAGGAGTCTCGGTGTGTAAAGATGGTCACCCATCCACGGACCAACCCCGGCAAGCGTAGCTTAACCTGACGGATCGACCCGTGCGGCTGTTATTACTTAGCCACGAGCTCCTCTAAACTATTACTCTATTACAGTAGTTACATATTATTATGAAATTTGTGTTTTTTTTTTTCGTAATAACATAATTTTGGATTCTACTTGTCCAAATTGTCTATAGACTTAATACGCAGAGGTGTACTCATAGTACACCCAAATATGCGCCAGTTATGTTTAAGTCCCATGTAATAGGGGGGCGAGCCTATTACCCTCAAACGGGCACAAAGCCAGACTCCGAAGCTGCTACTGAGGAATTCCTAATAGTAAAACCATCGAAACCAAGAGGATTTGCTCAGCAGTCGCTAGTATTTAATATAAGTCCGAAATTGCCTCTCCACCTTGAGCAAGCGTGGTGATCAATGCTCGTGCCTTCTCTGCATGAGAAGAGGCCTCTGTCCTGCTGTGAGATAAAAAGCTGGTATTATTATTGGTATTTATATAGCAGGGTCGCCCTAGGAAGACCTACACTGACCTCATTGGTAAGGTTCTTCAGAAAGGTCAGGTGCGCAGTACTCGTAACCGGCGAGCTTGTATGACGAGATGTATGAACGTGGACGCGGCGAAAGGCGTATGTAAGGATCGTAGCAGGTGGCGTTCTATGGTTTCTGCCTACCCCCATGGAAAAAATGCTTGAGTTTATGTATGTATGTGTATATATTATTGTTAAAAGAATGAATGACGTAGCAATCAATTGAGTGAAACAAGTGATTGAATTCACTTACATAACTGTTCTGATAGATATTGGTACTAACCTGTTGTGTGCGATCGTTATTACTCTACGTCATAGCTGTATCTGACCTCGAGGAAAGTAATTGACGCATCTCTAGCGTAAGGCTAGTTACATGCAACTTGTGAAATTGTGATGATTTCAGGAATCTCTTTATTATTTTCACAAGCTTTTATTTAGCTTGCACTGTTCGTACGTATGTACCCTAGTAGTAGTAGCTCTTTCAAAATTTGGAAACCATTTATCAACCATTTATGTTATCCGATTGAGCTGAAATTTTACATACACCTTTAGTTGTGATGACAATACAATGTCCAATACTCAAAATTTGAAAAACTACTACTTCCATACTACTAGTTTGTCGCCAACAAGGAGATCAATTTGTAAATTATAATTCAGTAAAAACAGTAGTCTTTTTTATCAACAAACTATATTAAATTAACGTTAAAATCCCGACTGCCTCGTTGGTCTAGTGGTCGCAAGCGCGACTGCCGTGCATGAGGTCTTGGGTTCGATTCCCAGGTCGGACAGATTGTTATTAGGTTTTTCCATTAGGAATTTCTCAGTAGCAGCCTCGGAGTCTGGATTTGTGCCCGGTTGATGGCAATAGGCTCGTCCCCTAATACATGGGACTAAAAACATAACTGGCGAAATGTGGGTGTACTAATAGGTACGCCTCTGCCTAACTCTTCGGGGATTACAGGCGTGATGTTATTTTATTTGTGTTAAAATCCCTTTTAAAGTACCGTCTCAATTCACCCCTGGCCTGCCTTTCTTTTGACCCCATTTTACGGTACTTGGGAATAATTTAGCTGATTCTAAAGTCCATGACATAATATGCCTGTATCACGACGAATTCTATAAACCTATAGAGCGTGTCAACAGAATGGCTCCTTGATTACTTAATCGATGGCTTTCTCATCAGAAATGTACCGCGATCATAACCAATCGTGACAATTTGAAATAGGCACATTAATGGCAAGTACTTTGAAAAGTTATAGAAGGTAATTAACGGATATAAGGGGTTCAAAGTCTTTGACTAAAAGATACAAGACTTTAGAATTTGGTAAATTGGTCGATAGCATGAATGAGAAGAGAGTAATAATAGTAATAACACCAGCCTATTATTGTCCTACTGCAGGGCAAAGGCCTCTTCTCATACAGAGAGGGCACGAGCATTAATAGAGCTTGCGCATTATCATGGATTGGTGGTTTCCATTCTAAGGTTTGGTGTAGTTTTTTGGGGTAATTGCTCCGAAAGGGGGACTATATTTAAAGCCTAAAAAACGTTGCATAAGAGCCATTTTTAATCTTAAGGTTACAGATAGTTGCTTTGATTTTTGTTCCGTTCATTTCCAAGACACACAACATTCTAACTTTTCCTAGTCTTTACATTTTAGAAGTAGCCACATTCGTCAAAACTACCATGCATCTATGTCCTACATTTAATGATATGAGGATGCGAACTACTGCCATGAGATCAAAATATCAAAATGTGTTGTATACAGGAGAATATAACACGGCATTGCTTAAAAAAAAACATTATTGGTATTATGGCCCCAATAATATTGCATTAATTGATATTTGCCAAACTGTTGCTTTTCACTCTTGAACGTTACGGGGATTTACAATCATGATTGAATATTTTAACTGCACACTAATATCGTAGTCGTGAAATACGGAGTCAGTAATAAGTAAGTAAAAAACTAGTAAATTAAATAATGTCACTGACATAATTATGCGATTCTGACATTCATAGATGAATTGCTGACATGTGTCTACGGCACCATCCTAGAGCGTGAGGAATATAGTTTACTTAACTCTAACGCGGTCTAAGCTAACGTTCGTGGGTTGTCAACTTCCTCATTATCTTCGCTACAATCATTTGCTCCAGTTCCTTCCTTGCCATCCTGTGTTTACGGTAAAGGAAATCCTTCGCATATTTTATTGGAAATTTTAATGAAATACGATAGATTACCTGTATGTTTTTATGAGCATTGGTTTTTTTTCAATTAATTTTTTTTTGTGATGGGTTTGTTCTAGACTCTAGTATAGGTGACAAAAACAAAGTCGAGGATGGAGTGAGCTTACGCAGAAGAAGCCTATTCAAACTTACTTTAACTTTAAAGAGATTAGGTTTATTATTGAGAGACACAACTGAGGAAGCGATTCTCCGCGAAGGTGGCGGTCGTAAAGACCAGTTATCACGCTGTCGTGAGGACCAGTTACCATGTGTTCGTAAGGATCACTACACGGCCACGAGGATCGGCCACCATGCGATCATGAGGACCAGTAACCAAGAGTTCTTGACGACCAGTACGTTTGCTATTTTAATTACAGGCACATAAGACTTGACATACATCTCACAGGTTGGAAAAACATAGAGGTTTTGGAGTTAAGTTATAGAAAAATAGCTGTAAAATAGATATTCAGTGAATTTTGTTGAAGCGAGCTTAAGGTTGCAATTGATTGGTTGGCAATCGCTTAAGCGATTGCCAACCAATCAATTTAAGATGGTACCTGGTTACCTAATTAACCACGAAAGATTTCTTTTTGCAATCTACCAGATTGCTAATGCTTTTCTATTCAGCAGGTTGGTTGGTAGTATCTATATATCTACTAGTATAACAATAACATAAAAATATTTAAATAAAAGACTCATGTAAAATGATTAACTAAATATTTAAAAAACTTATTAAAAAAATATTTTCAAACCAACTTTAATTAATTTACTATTAACAAGCTTTAATTTGTAATTATTATATTTTTGAGTATTGGACATTGTATTTTTTTAAAAACTAAAGGTGTTTTTAAAATTACCAAACCATTTGGTCTTCAAATAAAAGGACAACTTATTTATATAATACACACGAACAGTGCAAGCTAAATAAAAGCTTGTAAAAACAGATTCTGATTTATTTCTCAGGCTTGATATTCCGGGTAACCGATTGAAGTTAGATGAAATTGCTTATACTAGGAATGAGTTTATACAACAGTGCATAAAGCGAGGAACCTCACGACCTCGCGCTCGAGGGCAACGTTGCCTTTAGGCCTGTGCTGCTTCATAACAATAATACGAAACTAGTTTTAAGCTAGATTTAACGCTATTTTAATGTCAAAACCAAATTACCTAGGCATAATTTCTTAAACTACACTTCATAGGTAATTCTCGATACTATATTTTATTAATGCAGTATTTTCATACAATAAATATAAACCTAGATTCCATTCTGCAAAGCTGTTACATAAAATATTTCTGGGAATCGTTTTAAAAAACCGGCTATCCTTTGAGTCGATGGACTCGTAAACTTGAATCTTGGATGGCTACCAAATTATATGAGAAGAATGAGGAATGCTGAGATATTTTCTTCCTACGTCTATATATTATGTTATATAAAATTAAAGAATAGGATAGAGTGATTGGGGGTTCCTATATTTTTTAGAGGACTACTGCAGAATGAAGATAATGCCGTTTAGTACTGTGATGCCTGGGTTGGTATCGCATTGGTCATTCCCATTTTTCCAATTAATAATATTAATAATCTTTATGTTTTTTTTATCTTTATCTTTTTTACTATTTTTATACATATTTTTTTTAAACTATATTATTTTTATTTTTTTTAAAGAAAATATGTGTAAAAATATGATAAATACAGAATGTGGAGAGAAAAATATTAATCTTTATAAATATGTATTATGATACAAAATAAAATATCTTGAAATATCTACATAAATCTACACAATATATTACGTGACTGCCTCGTTGGTGTAGTGATCGCAAGCGCGACTGCTGTGCATGAGGTCTTGGGTTCGATTGTCTTGGGTCCCAGGTCGGGCAAAGTGTTATTGGGTTTTTCCATCAGGATTTTTCTTTTGATTTGTGCCCGGTTGACGGCAATAGGCTCGCCCCCTATTACATGGGACTAAAAACATAACTGGCGAAAGGTGGGTGTACTAATGGGTACACCTCTGCCTAACCCTTCCGAGATTACAGGCGTGATGTTGTGATGATATTATGTAACCCTGTCTCCTAAACTAGGTAGTCCTGTATCTTAAGAGACAGTAATTGAAATGAAGTAATTCTTTCAAGAATTTTCTTTCTTTTTTCAACTTTATCACACACTAGGAACTAGTCCTGCATTGTGGGAGCGTTGACAAACATATAAACTGACAAATACTTACATCAACCAGACTCGGAACAACTTTAGGCCATAAAGTTTTTTACTCGAGCGGGAATCGAACCCGCGACACGCAGCATTGCAGCCAATCGCTCAAAATACAACACGGAACTGATGTAAGGATTATCCTACAGGCCATGGATTATGAGGTACGGCTTTCTTAGTATCAATACTTCCGGAAATCGTGAAAATAGATACCTAGTCGTAGAAAAATAAAAAAGTATTAGTTGAAAGACATTGACAGGATTATTTTTAAATCCGTGTAAGTTTGAAGAGGAAGCGGAAACTAATGAAAAGTTCATAAGAATTGTTTAAAAAAAAAAATACTTATACACTTTTATGTAAGTTGTTGTAAAACATGGAGTGCAAAACTGCTTAACCTATAGATGAACTTTGAATGGAACTACTACATAAGAATAGTCATCATATGTTTTAATTTTAGTTTCTCTTTTTCTTATTCTATTCTTTTTGTTATTTCTTTTTATTAAGCTTGTAAATAATGTATATTTTCAATGAAAAAGCCTATTTAACATAATAAATTATGTTAATAATTTATTATTAACATAATTTATTATGCTAAATATAATTATATATATAATTTTGCTGCCATTTCTTAATTTAGTATACTTTGTACATAATTAAAAACTAGTAGCTAAATTATATTAACACATTTACAAATAACAAAACTGTAAGCTTCTAACAGTTACACAAACAATAAAGTAGATAGTAGGTGGACCAGAGAAACTGTAGCTTTTGTTTACAGCGAACCAAATTGGTACCGATTCTCTTGATCACAATCTAAACTAAAATTAGACTATTTCCACCTTTTTCTGTAAAATAAAACAAGAAAGAGACTAATGTAAATAACAGCTGTCAAATTCAGTCAATCTGACACATCCATACAATTATAGTTGACATCTTAAAACTTATAGATTAAAAATACGGAAAAGTTCAAGGCAAAACTAATTTGACATCGCTAACTTAGTTCTTTAATGTCACCGTCCTTTCCGTTCGCTGTATGTTAGTAAGAGATGTCAATCCTCTAAATTTAGTCTAGTTTATGAACAAGGGAATCGGCACCAATATCTAATATCAGGGCGCTCCGTTTATCCGCGCCCGCCTGTAGCTCAATACTTGTACCACAAAAAATAAACCCGTAAAAACCAGTCATGATTTATTAGAAATAATTTTAATACCTCATGACGTTAGTAACTCATATTTGACTTTTACGCAACGACATAAAATCGAAAATGATATACTGCGTTCTAATTTTTACTTGGTTGAAAAATTAGAAGCTTTGTACTGGTCTTTGGATTATGGCGAAGATGTATAAAATTTTATTGAATAAAAATAATATGGAAAAGAATACCAAAAGAAAACCTAAACCCTAAACCCTAACCTAATAAGGAAAAGATTACCTTATTGGTGAGGTCCTTCAGAAAGGTCAGGAGCAGAGTACTCGTAACCGGCGTGCTTGTATGACGAGATGTATGAACGTACATGAGGTGAAAGGAGTATGTAAGGATCGTAGCAGGTGGCGTTCTGTAGTTTCTGCCTGGGAAAAAGGCGTGAGTTTATGTATATGGAAAAGAATATCAATACAGCCCCAACGTATTATTATTCTCTGTTATAGCAGCTAATCTCTATAGAGTCTAGCCAAGTATGCAGGTTTTATATAAAATGCGCAATTGTAAGCGCAAACACATAGGTATGTGCAGTGCCTTTCATACATTGTCTGTTGGGATAGCAATTTGTCACATCCGGGGAGAGATCAAGCTCAGGACCTAAGGATTTACGTGTGTTGCGAGACACGGGGTTGTCACATCACTAACTTTCAAACTGTGGGCTGCTACTGGGAAATTCTATAAACGTTAGACCTGAAAAGACCAATTAAGCAGTTCAGTTGTACCTATGGTGTGAGGAATTCTTTATTTCTTGCAAAATTTCCAAGTAAGACCCTTCGCTGATGACTTACATAACCCTAAATGACGCACAAGTCTGCACGACATCATCTCTTCTACGATTTCCATTCGTAAGCGTTCGTAAATAACTTACGAGTAATTAATTATAACTTAGGGAAGCCATATTAAGTTCGGAAAATTCCCCTTTTCATTATTCCTTGACCCTTCTTGGTTTTGAGGTTATATTATTCTTTTAGAATGTTCCATGACGTGAAGGACTCATGGAAATTGGTATAAGTTGTAAGTATTTAGTAAGCTGAGGAAACTGCCATATAACAGGATGAGTAGGGATGCAGGGGCGGATCGGGACGAAATTTAAAAAGAGATTTTAAGGTTTTGTCCCTAACGCCCGTCCCTCGGAAAGCACTTGAACTCTCCCCTGTTGGACTTTGACGAGCACCTGTGTTTGCGCACACACTTGTGCACTCTAAAATCTATATATTCGGCTAGTCGCCAATAAGACTGGCTACCGGAGTATTATTATTATAAGAAAAACTATCTAAAAAGTATGTTTTCCTACTACAGTACAATCCGAATATACCTGGCCATCAATAAAGTTTTCAACAAACAAAAAAGACAAATCGAGATCTGATTAAATAACGCTTCGTAAAACATAACATTTTCCACATAATCCTCTCATGTTTTTCTTATCATCGTACCCTAAAAGTACAAATCTGTGCCCCAAATCGCAATGTTAAGATAAAAAACTTCTAACAATTCGTAAAAAAAAACTTGTAACAGTAATATCGTAGTAAAACTTTTTACCCGCTCGATTGAACACGAAGATGTCTCACAATGGATATCGATTTAAGATGGCCGCTTTCCCGCGCTTTCTTGTGTCAAACGTAATACGTGCGTTCTTACTTTGGTAAATTTTTTCGATGTTCTTTTTTTTTTGTTTTTCAAAGTGTCGATGGAAGTTTTTGGGTGTGAAGTGAAAAGTTGTTTGAGTGTAGTGAGTGGGCATGGCTTTTTAGATGTATTGATGTTATAAAACATGAAAATAAGGGTGTAAAGGAGTTTTCCTACTTTACCGTACCATACGACCGTTCTATGAACGTATCATCTTACGGGAACCGCTCATTTTTTCCCAAGATACAAAATAGCCTATGTGCTATTCCAGAATATCCATAATATCTGTGTGCCAAATTTCATTCAGGTCCTTTCAGCCTTTCTGTCTTGAAGGACTAACAAACATCCATTCATTAAAACTTTCGCATTTACAATACTAATATAATTATGATAATAGCATTCTTCAGGATGCGATTATAAAGAATTTAAAAAATAAGAAACTCATAATTCTGTTCTCTAAACAATATTAAGTAATAACAAATGTTCTTGAAATAGAATTAACAACATTTACATTGAAAATACACCTTACAGACTACGGAACAGTAAAAGATAATAAATCTAGATGTTTTACAGACGTAGAACACCCTCAGGCCCAATAAATTTATTGATGGAGATCGCAGAAAGTTTGGAAGAAATATTGGTCTTTTGGTACAAATATTAGTAAGAAAGACCAAAAATGTTTTACGAATGAAATAAAGCATTTAATATAAAACATAAAATCCGTTTACTCGTTATGAATGCTAGTTCTCAAGGGATAGATAATGACAATGTCCTTTAAAAAAACCGTATTCTAGTCATATTTCAGTAAAAGAATTAAGTTCGTGTCTTGGGCTGCAAGGCTAGTGGTTGCCGGGTTTGCGGGACGTCTTAACAGGATACCGTGGCCCCGGAACGCAAAGGGCTACAGAAGGAACAGGGTGGTTTTTAGTCAGTATACGTCTGACAGTCCCTCCTGCCCCACCCAGGGCGGAAGGAGTCATTTGATGATTTTTACCAAATAGAAAAAAAAAAGTGTAGTTAGTGCCCTTTAAAATAAAATAACCTAATATTTATCACTATTTGGCGGATTTGGCCGCTTTTTTTTAAATAATAAAAGTCCGCATAAAAGTTGATTTCTCCACATGCAAACTTCCGGTCCTCTTTAGGGGGTAAATTTTTGGAAATTCGTAGGAGACGTCTACTAACTATAAACTACGTCCCTGCCAAATTTTATCTTTATACGTCAAGTGGTTTCTGATATTTCGTGATGAGTGAGTGAATGACGGACCATTCGCTTTAAATATGTATTTAAGATGTAGTATAAACTAAGTTTGCACAAAGTGCACAGAGGCACGCTATCAAGAATATAGTCTTAAAAGTAAATACCATTTATAATTACGAATACATTATGCTATGATACAGGATTGTGTGCGTTCATTACGACGTCTTCCCACGCAACTGTTAATGTCAAGCTCAAGGGAATGGATCTCTGCAGTTGTGTTGATAAACAGCATTATATTCACTTCACAGATAATTCATTTTTAGGTATATAAAAAAATCGCTGAGTTCGCTTCCCAGGTCGGGTAGTGTTATTGTGTTTTTTCATTAGGAACTTCTCAGTATCAGTCTCGAAGCCTAATGTCAAGCTCGGTCGATGGCAATAGGCTCGCCCCATAATACATGGGAGTTAAACATAGCTGGCGAATTGTGGGTGCAGGTACTAATGGGTACACCTCTGCCTAACCCTTCACGGATTATAGGCGTGATGTTACGTTGTGTGAATATTTGTATGGCTTAAGCTAGAGAGGTGATTTTTTTACAGAACATGTATTTCTAAAAATAAATAAAAGTTAAAATTAAAGAGGATCCCCATACAAGATACAGGTTTTACTGTTACATCATCTACAATACGCAACCTTTCGTCTACTAGTACCGACTCGCACTTATTTAAAATTCTTACCCACTTATTCAACTCAAAATGCAAAATAAAACATTTGCATTTACTACCTATGCGCTGCGGAGTTTTAATAGCCTTTATAAGCCAACTGTATTCAGCAAAGATAAAATAGAGCAGCGAGCTTAAATGAAATAAACTAGCGCATTCCAACGTTCATTCATTCACAATTTCAGTGATCTAACTGAATTTAAATGGCGCAGTTTTTTGCTAAATGCTGTATGTGATGTGACGTTGATTTCCCTGAAGAATTTTCCGGATGCTGCGTGTTATCTCAATTAGGTTGGCAAGCTAGCCCTTTTAAAAGTATTAAAATAATAAGCTTTTGGAGATGATTAAGTATTTATGTGCTTATAACAGTATTGTTACTACACTCGTACGCAGTGTAAGACACATTATAATAGTCGTTAACTTTATAATTTATACTGAACAAAGTAAGTAAGAGTAGAAACATATTAAGATCTTTAAAAAAAAAACACTTTGAAAACTACTTGTAAGACTAAGAATTTTTCCTGTATTGTGAGTTGAGTAACATAATTATAAACTTCCATACATCAATAACCAGCCCCGGAAAAAATACCATCATCATTGGCCTAGCGTTTTCCCGACTAAGTTGGGGTCGGCTTCTAGTCTTAACCAGCTGAATGCTAGTATTTTACATGGAGCGATTGCCCATCTGACCTTCCACAACCCAGTAACTGGATAGTACGATACCCCTTGGTAAGACTGATTGTCAGACTTTCAGGCTTATGACGACCCGAAACGACTTTCAAAGATCAAGGAAAGACCAACGGCTTAACGTGCTTTCCGAAGCAAGGCGGAGGATCGGTGTGGAAAAATGGTCACCTATCCGTGGACCAGCCCTAGCAAGCATAGCTTAACCTGATGGATTGACCCGTTCAGCTGTATATTAGTTAGCCACAAAACCCTCCCGTAAAATTTCGAAAAAAAAAAAACACCACACTATGATAATTTTTGTTCCGTGTTACAGAAACCAGCTCAGCCATATCTATTTCTCAACCAATAAAAATCCTCAGTCTAATAACCATGCTACCCTGTCAGCATACAATAATAACCCTTATAACTCAAATGTACCCTACACGTAACAAATTACCCAACTACAAATAAATCTACCTGAATGTTCATATATTCGTAAAGATAACTGAAAGTATTGCTATAATAGAACTCAATCAGCGTTAAGGGGGCGACAACTAGTAACTGCTACAAATAACAATGAACGAGGTGTAGTCATTGGAAGGGAGAGTTTTTCCACTTTTACCCTACACTTGAGGACAGAATAATGTGGACGTTTAAGTAGAAAACATTTTAGGAATCTAAAAAAGAATTCTCGCTATCTTACTTCGGTTACAATCACGAAAGTTTGTGATGATGCATGAATGGATGTTTGTTTTTCTTTGACCTTTAAAAGGCTGAACTTATTTAGCTGAAATTTGATACATACTCAATACTCGATATCTTTATTGCGTTCCATAATGTATTACAAGTTGGAATAAAATAGATTAGTCACAATTATAGACCCTCTCGGGCACAGCATAGATTAAGTAAATAAATAAATCTATCTCGTAATAATTACTCGTAATAAACGAATCTATTTCGTAATAATTACTTCTTCACCATCATCATCATATCAGTCTAACGACGTCCACTGTTGGACAAAGGCCTCCCCTAAAGATAATGTCCGCTCGCCACAATGACCACTCCTGCGCTGCCCACATACATCAGTAATTGCTTGATGCTTAAAAATACATTACTTTCTGCCGAGTCCCTATTCTTATATTTAGAAGGAACAGTGTTTATTTCATCATAACTTCTGCTCGCGATTTCGTCTGCGTCAAAGTTGATATATTATCCTACGGGAACTGAATATTTTTCCAGGATAAAGCATATGTGTTATTCCAGACTGTCATCTATATGTGTGCCAAATTTCACCCAGATCAGTCCTGTAGTTATTGCGTGAACGAGTAACAAATATTTTCGCTTTTATAATGTATAACATTATAGTGGAATTACAACTAAGGAAGGATAAACTATTAAAATGAGCTTAATAACATGATAAAACGAGTCGGAGCTTTTCAAGAACCTCTTCAAAAGCAGGTTGAGTACGATATTTAATAAAAATTAAAGTTCTGCAATAGGTTGGGATTACGCTCTAGAAAGATTATTCCCACAGCATTTCCACTATGTAGGCTAATTCTTAAAATTGTCTGGATTTGAGCAGAATTCTTACTTTTCTGAAAAGGATTTTTGGTTGCAGTTTTTTATATTTTAAGCGGTCTTGCAGTAGGAGTTAAATGTCTGAAATGGTTACGTAAGGAAAAAGCGTTATGCACCCTCCAGGCAGTACTCTCTCTTTCTCTTTTTCTGTGTCTCTTTCTATTATATACAAATGACATGAACTTCAGTTCCGACGGTAGGCTCTCAATCGCACAATCTTTTTAATTCCACAAGACCTCTAGACGATGTATAATAAATTAGTACCTAGTATTGTATTATATATATATCCTAGTATATTTCTATATTTTATTTAGTTTTATATTGATATTTCATATTTTTAACTTAATTCTAATATTACTTATAAATCGTTTTGGTTTTTTACTGTAAAGGCGTTATAATTGTGTGTGTAAATAAATAAATAAATCTGAAAAAAATCAATGTTACATTTTGTAGAATTTTATGTGAATGAGCAAATGATGTTTTTAATAATTTTATCCGCACGGTTGATGGCAATAGGCTCGCCCCTATTACATGGAACTTAAACATAACTGGCGAAATGTGTGTGTACTAATGGGTACACCTATGCCAAACTCTTTAAGTTTTACTGGCGCGATGTTATGTTATCATTTACTTTTACGCAAAATATTTAACAATATTCTTGTCTTTTTAAATATGCCATGAGTTTTAAACAAATAAATATTAATGAAACTCAATTAACGGTCTTGTCTAAATTAATCCTTTTCATCCTGTGTTAATTTTACCCTCCGTTCGGACGATGTTCGATGAAAATTGTTAGGCAAAGTTGGGACAGTTACGACTGCAAACTTCCGATGCAGACATGGCAAAGTTTTCGGGGGAAATATATTCAGGATGTTTATAAACTTGCCTACCTGATTTTGGAAACTGTATTTGGTCTTGGCTCATTGGTTATGACGCCAGTCTCTCATGCTTGATATTATGGGTTCGATTTCCAAAGTTACTTTCTCAATTTTATTTATTTGTACTTTTTTAATATATCTTGGATAGTACTAATATTGGGGAATGAGAACGTCATGAGGAAACCTGGACTTATAACTAATGTAATTCTGGAATCGCCAATTTGCGGTAAGCAAGCATGGTGATCAAGACTCGTGCCTTCTCCGTATAAGTGGAGGCCCAATTTTATTTACTTGTGGACTTGTGGTTATCGCTTATTAAAGCAGCACTTCTCCCATACGGCAACCAGCCTGTCCGAAGTCGCCTAAAAAAATCTAACCGCTAGCTTGTAGTGCGCCGCCCGCAATACGCTGTCATTTAAAAATATATTTAAACACACACTATTTAAAGCTTTAACTTCAATGGCAAATTATTTGCTATGGCGCCACAAACATAGTAAAGAAAAACACAAAACAAATAACGATCTAAAACCCTCATCCTTATCTCAAAGAAACTTAAAACAATGTAGGCCCATTTCCCTGCACGTCAGTGTACGAGACACAATAGCTATAGTGTTGTACAAGTTATTGGCTCGAGCCAAACTCGGGCCTTTGTGAACTTATCTCGGGTGTTAGTCGACCTGCCAATTGAATTTTGACCTTCCGAGATTCGTGTTAACTTTCTTTCTTTATTTGGTTGAAAAGGGGGGGAGTGATTGAGACTGATTTGATTATATTGGATGCTTATGAAAACAGAACTTAATCTGTAAACTTTTATGGGTCAGTGCAAACAGAGTAGGGTTCAAAATCGCGCGATTTCAACTCTTAATCATTCAAATTCTAGTCTATTATTGTCTGACCGCAGAGCAAAGGTATCTTCTCATACAAAAAAGATCACTAAGCTTGCTCAAGGCAATTTCAGAATTAACATAACATCACACCTGTAATCCCCGAAGGGTTAGACAGAGGTGTACCCATTAGCTCACTCACATTTCGCCAGTTATGTTTTTAGTCCCATGTAATAGGGGGCGAGCCTATTGCCATCAACCGGGCACAAATCCTGACTCCGAGGCTGCTACTAAGAAATTTCTGATGGGAAAACCCAATAACACTTTGCGCGACCTGGGAATCGAACCCAAGACCTCATGCACAGCAGCCGCGCTTGCGACCACTAGACCAACGAGGCAGTTCAGACTTATATTAATTAATACAGGGCCCTATCCCCATCTTTTAAAACAGTATCATTTTAATATTACTTTGCCTTGCGCACTATTGGATTTTCAACGCTCGGCTCAGCGCCGAGAGTTAACTCTAACAACAGAAATTACAAAGTACATACATACATAAACTCACGCCTTTTTCGCACGGGGGTAGGCAGAAACCACAGAACGCTATGCTACGATCCTTACATATTCCTTTCGCCTCATCTACGTTCATACAAAATACATAAAATAACCACGTAAATTATAAACTAAATGTAATATTATAAGATAATTATATAGAACCTGGGGACCTTCACTCTTTTCTAACATATTCTCCAAATTACACACCCTCTGTATAGATAACCTTTCAGAGAATACAGTAATACTATTTTTCATCACCATAAAAAACGGCCACAGACTAGAAATATCCGGTTCCGAGCATAAAAGTTACAACCAATGCATAAAGGAAGCGACTACGTCGTTGTGTAGCGTAGGACACTGCCGGCACCCTAGTAACCTGATTACCTCATTACAAAGCTTTCAGATAGAGTCAGCAAAAGAGACAATATATTGTCGACGAGGTACCGTGAACAAAAGAGATCAGTAACAGTTTGATTCTGTAGAAGTTTTCTTACAAAAGAATGGATATTTTGGAATGAAATTTTATTTAATCTGTAAAAAAATTATTTTCCATTAATAAAATTTAGTTTAATATGAACGGAACAGAAGATTATGGTAACGTAAGTTTACTTTCGATTGTACACACATACATACATAAACTCACGCCTTTTTCCCATGGGGATAGGCTGAAACTACAGATCGCCACCTGCTACGATCCTTACATACTCCTTTCGCCTCATCTACGTTCATACATCTCGTCATACAAGCACGCTAGTTACGAGTACTATGCACCTGACCTTTCTGAAGAACCTCACCAATAAGGTCAGTGTAGGTTTTTAACTGTATCTGTCATTTGTTGAAATAACATCAGTAACAGTGAAAGTAATTATGATTAATATTCTACTATTAAATACATATTCGTTACTGACATGTCAATGTTTATGACAACTCTTCAACCATTATACCTTGACATTTGTCTACAATCTATAAAAGCGTACTAATGTAGTGGGAATGAATTTCGCGGGATAACCTTTTTTTTTCAGGAAATCTTCGTGAATCTTCTGGGAAGAGCGAAGGCGTTATATCGACCTCTTACCGACTAAAATCCTACGGTTTCTCTTATTACCATGAGTTCGGTATTCGCTTGATGCATAATCCGTGCCCCCACTGGAGCGCAAGCTACTCTAACCTTTCAATTCCTTTTTCAAAAATATTAAATTCAAACCACAGTAACTACTATTACGTCACTACTTAAAAAAAAATACATGCCACAATCATTAATAAATTACGAAACAATTTTTCTCATTCACTCAAAAACACTACCCTATCTGACAAAAATAATTACATAATAGTTTTTACATTAAACCCTATTTCCCCGAGTTACGGCACAAATTAATGTTCCACTTGTTGTAAGATACAGTTATGATAGACGTCCGCTCTCTATGACGGCTGGAGTGCAAGACAGTGACAGTTGACATCCGCCATATTGGATTGTCTGTGGCAGACTATATACGTAACGTGGAGTCGTTTACTGTCGCGATTTTGCTTGTAAACTGGATGTTTTTAACCCTTTACACAAAAACGACGGGGTGTTATAGGTTTGAACTGTCTGTGTGCGAGTTTGTCTGTAGATTTATTTTGTTTGCCTTTAGATTGCCGACAGGGCTCATAGTAGAAGTGATCAAAGATTACGTATTTAAAAAAAGGTTAAGGTTGGGTTAAAACTGTGACCCCCCACGCACGAGCTGAGCGAGCGGAGCGAGCGGTGCCGCGGCAGCGGTCGGCGAGTGCCAGAAACGACAAGATTAAAAAAAAAGAAATATACACGTCCGCTACGAGCCCTGTTGGGGAAGAGTCCTGTCGGCGAAGAGAACCGTCGAAGTAAAGACTTGTCGGTGTTCAGTCTGTCTGTGTAGTGTCTGTCGGCGCTTAGTCGTACACTCCTATTGGGGTCAGTTTCCAGTCTAACCAAAAACAAATAAAACTTTTAATTACGTCACCAGTTATCTAATCAATTAGGGTGGTCGACACCATCGATTCACAGCCATGAAGCGTCCATTATCTGATCGTTTGACCAGATACATTTACCTTATCTACTAGCTACCTGTTAACTGTCTGATGGCTTGACGAGGTAAGTGATTATAATCGTCAGATGGGCATGTAATTTATTAAATGTAGGGAGTTAAATGGTGTCGATATGTGATGGTCTTTGCCATTGGGATTACGAGGAATTGGAGTGTGATATGCTTGGTGATTGGGTTATAAAGGTAGGAAGTTGTTTTGAAAAATGTTTCTTCCTTTGAATTTATCCTGTATCGTGGGTGCGTTTACAGACATACAAACTTATATACAAGCAATCAGACCTGGAACAACTGCCTATAGGCCATAGCCAATCGTTCAGCCACCACACCAACCATGTCATCATACTAGTATTGAGCTGTATCCGAATCGACTGGAGGTTGACCACGGCAAAGTTAGGAAAACTTAAGATGGAGTAGGATATCATTAGGATACTTGACTGCCTCGTTGGTCTAGTCTAGGTCTGAGCATGTAGTCTTGGATTCGATTTGAAGTCGGGTCAAAGTGTTATTAGGTTTTTCCATCAGGAATTTCTCAGTAGCAGCTTTAGAGTCTGGAGTTGTGCCCGGTTGATGGCAATGGGCCACCCCCTATAAACATAACTGGCAAAATGTGGATATACAAAAGGGTACACATCTGTCTAACCCTTCGTATGTATGTATCTTCAGGGTTGATAAATTCAGTGTTAGAAGGATCATTGTCACTTTCCGATGATGACTGATTTACCATTTTAGTTGGCAATAAAAGAAGAACATTGGTGCTGATTCTCTTGGTCACAAACTAAACTAAAATTAGACTATTTCCATCTTTTTTTGTCCAATAAGACAAGAAAGAGACTAATGTAAATAAGAGCTGTCAAATTTAGTCAATCTGACACGTCCGTACAATTATAGTTGACATCTTAAAACGTATGGATTAAAAATACCGAAAATATTAAGGCAAAACTAATTTTACACCGCTAACTTAGTTCTTTAATGTCACGGAATGTCACCGTCCTTTCCTGTCGCTGTATGTTAGTAAGAGATGTCAATTCTTTAAAATATTTAGTCTAGTTTGTGAACAAGAGAATCGGCACCAATATTCACTTTTCAAAATCATGATGAGGCAGAAACAAACTTACAATACAGCACGCCACACAACGTCAGTGAAGTGGCATTAGCCACATAATCATCAAGTGACGCCACACTCTGTCATTTTGCCAATAAGCACGCGTGGAGTGGCGTCGGGTGTTAAGTGTGCTGTGGCTTTAACTCTCTTGATCAACCTATTTGTGATCCACAATCCATTCTTACTGCCTCGTTTATCTAGTGGTCGCAAAGCGTGACTGCTAAGCATGAGGAATATCTCAGTAGCAGCCTTGGAGTTTGGATTTGTGCCATAAGAATAGGCTCGCCCCCTATTACTTGGGACTTAAAAACATAACCGGCGAAATGTGGGTGTACTAATGGGTACACCTGTGCCTAACCCTTCGGGGATTACAGGCGTGATGTTATGTTCCTTAAACGTACCATTTAACATTTATAAGGTTTGAATTGAAAAAGCCAGTCTTCATAATCCTCTTCTCCTTATTTAACGACCGTCCTCTCAGCACAGCTTCATAACTCATCACGACCACAAAATTCAAAAGCCACAAAATATTACAATTCCCTTCCGACTGCCAATACCCAAGACCAACAAATAACCTCGTTTAAAAAAAGAAGTGTTAGGTTCACCACCCCTCTCGCCCCCCTTCCTCCCTGGGGGTGGTCATTTATCACAATCGAGCCGACGTTTGGAAGCCCTTCATAACCTAATCTATCCAATCAGGGGGGGACATTGTACCTAATTGACATTAATTTAAGTCATGTCTATACTTAAAGAGTAGCGTTTCTTTTGTTTTTTCTTGTTTGGTTGGATGTCTGTGTTTGTGACAGCCATCATTGTATCTACAGCGTAACGAGGGACGTCTTCTGCTTTTATTTTATTTTTTAAATTTTATTTTACTGCTTCGTTGGTCTAGTCGACGCTCGGAGTCTGGTTTTATGCCCGGGTGATGGCAATAGACTCGCCCCTATTACATGGGACTTAAAAATAACTGGCGAAATGTGGTTATACTAATGGGTACACCTCTACCTAACCTTTCGGGAATTATAAGCGTGATGTTATGTTGTTTTTTATTAATTTTTCGTCTTTTATGACTTACTTCCATTCAGTTGAAAATTATTTGATCCTATTTAGATTACCACGCTTACATCCTTCGTCTCAAAATTTGTAATTTTCAATTGCTGTCAATAACAATAGGGCTCTACCGTAAATTTTTAGCTTATATGTTACTCCAGACTATAATCTATGTCTGTGCCCAATTTCATCCAAATCCGTTCAGCTATTCCGGCGTGATTGAGTAACAATCACCTGCCACCCAATCTTTGCATTTATAATATGTAGTAGTAAAATTTTACGTTTTTCGCGTTTTATTTCAAAGTTTCTGGTTTCGATCTCGACCTTACCTAGTCCTGACCCGACCTTTACGTAACGCAGAAACAAGTTCAAGGACATTCTAAATATGAATTCCACTTCTCTCAAAACTTTGAAAGGTACGTTTTATTTTTTATTTTGAGTTAGTTTCAGATTTTATTTCAGTAAGCATGGAGTCTATCATTATGAACAATTTACTATGGGATCAGTGCTATAGTAAAAGTTGTTCATAATGACCCCTTTTCAGATTTCTGGTAAATTTTCAATGATCTTGTATATTTACATTAGTTTCACCTATATTTTTTGTAAGAAAAAAAACAAAATTTTATAAATCAAACAAAAAAAAGTGTCAATAGTCTGCTTTGTATTTTTTATTGTTGCAAAAAAATAAATGTCGGTTATTATTCTGGATAAATATACATAACCTTATTTGATACAGAATCTCCTTTTATACTGGCGAATCGACTCAACATATTTACATAACAATAATCACGACATATTCCTTCTAAATCGATTATTTATATACTCGCGCCATAATAGCCGGTTACACTTAACTAAAGGAATAAATAACGTAATGGCTAACATTTGTATAAAAATTGTAATAGTTTGGATAGCAATGGAATATTCTAAACCATCCCACATAATATAGGTCAGCACAAAAACATTGCTTAACAAAAATATAGATGTCACTGTTAACAAACGACGCCATGTTTCTTTTCGTCTTTCTTTTTTACTGACAGTTACCATATTTGTATTGTTATAAGAAAATAAAGAATACGATATTTTAATAAAAGCCGAAACGTTTAAAACCGCAGGAATAACATTGCATGTGATTACAATACATAAATAGATATACATTACACGTACTTTTCTTAAATTATTTGGATCTACAAATTGTTCAATTATGAGTAAAATCAGTCTACAAACGAGCATTACTACAAGAGGAAAACCCCAAGCAACTAAAGAGCTCTTAAGATACTTCCTTTTTACATCTCCTTTGAAAACTGTAACTATTTTTTTGTAAAACACACATGTCATTACTAGTAACCAATAATTATACACAGTCGTAAGAAACATGAAAACGTAAAAGTAAATCTTAATAAATGGAACGTTCGCTACTAACTCTCCACAGTACGATAAAACGATCGACACAATGATCATGCGCATTATATTCACTAGAGTCGCACTGAGGTACACGTAGTTGTTGAAATTGCGAAACTTGCTTATGAGACACCACGATGTCACTCCGTATATTAACGTGGCCAGAGTCATGGCGAACAGAACGTAGTGTGAGATCAGGCGACAAGGAATAATGTCTCCTTCCCTGAGACTAACAATTCCCTGGCAAGCTTCGGTTGTGTCGTTATCAGCCATGATGAGCATCGAACGTTGCGCCGACGCACAGATACTGTAGCCATGTCCCATGATTGAACACTTAAAACCAGAAACTTCAACAGATGGAGATGTGACTGACTCAGTAAATATAATAAAACTTTCAGATTGAACATTACTACACCAGGAACTAAATCTAACTAATGTGATTCAAGTATATTTAGGCACTTAATGGTTATAATCGGGTTTGTTTACTTTGTCTTATCAGTCGTAATGGCACAGGTAGTCAAAATGAAAGCCTGTGATAAAACCGATATCGCATCTCTACATACTATAAAACAAAGTCGCTTCCCGCTGTTTGTACGCTTAGATCTTTTAAAATACGCAACGGATTTTAATGCAATTTTCATCAATACATAAAGTGATTCAAGAGAACGGTTTATGTATCTACATTCTACTTAAGTATGACTTATCTAAAACATGTAAATGAAAGCGAATTTTCTGTCCGTGTGAATATTGTATTCGTATTATTTTGTTCATTTTGCACTAGGTATTATATATAACTAGGTATATATTAAACATGATAATATATTCCGAGAATGGTTATGTAAAAAGCAAAAGTTCGGTATAAAATGAACGAATACCTTTATGTAATACCTACATATTTTCACTTTGACACTTTTAAGGGACTTTACTAGATGGGTTAATGTCAGTAATAGCAGAGCTGAATGGTTTCCAAGATACGTTTAAATCTAGGGCAAAGAACATTCATGACGATTACGGCAACGAAAAAAAGATGGATGAGTGTTGGCAGGAAGAAAGCAAATGAGAATGCCCATAAAAGACCTCGTTGAGGTACGCATGGACCAGGAAAGCATAGAGAAGAAGGGAGAAATCAGGATGCCAATAAAGATAAAAGCAAATAATAAAAATAAGGTTTTAATTTCTTTATTTTTTACCAATTGCATGCTTTATCACACAAATCAATAAATGATCGAAGTGCTGGTCGTGTACTTTAAAGATAGTAATTCAAATAATATTCGTTGTTATAAACAGACAGGAGAATACTGCTGTCCCTCCACGTGATGTTACCGACAAACATTACAATAATAATCACGACATAGTCCTTGTCGATCGGCTCTTATAATACTCGTACCATAATGTCCGGTTACTCTTCACTAAAGGAATAAATAACGTTAGGGCTAATGTTTGTATGTTAAATGTTAGAACTCGTATAAAGATAGACAATTTAAAAATATCCCATATTACATAAGTCAACACCAATATATTGCTTAAAAAAAATATTGACGTCGCTGTAAGTAAACGACGCCATTTTTCTCTTCTTCTCCCTTTCTGACTAACCGCAATCGAATTAGTATCTTTTGAAAAAAATAGACTACACAAAAGTTTCATAAAAATTATCAAGTTAAAAAACATAGGAAAAAAGTTACATGCAATCAAAGTGCACACATATACATAAATCAAACGAATTATTTGTACATCTTCTTCTTCAATGAATTGTTTTAGAATAAGAAAAATAAATCTACAAGCTAACAGTATTAAAAAAGGCACTCCCCATGCAAAGACAGCGCTCTTAAGATATTTTCTTTTGATATCTCCATTGAAAACTTTAACAATTTTAACATAAAACTCATAACACATTACTACCAACCAATGATTATACACAGTCGACTGTAAAATAAAAATATAAAGATAAACAAGTACAAAATCATTGAACGATACAATTTTGTCGCAGTCCTTTAAAATGAGCGACACAATGACCAAACGCATTATATTCACTAGAGTTGCATTGAGATACACGTAGTTATTAAAATTGCGAAACTTCTTTATGAGGCACCACGATGTCACTCCGTATATGAACGTAGCCACTGTCATGGCGAACAGAATGTAGTGTCCGGGCTGATAACAGGGAAAAATATTTTGCTCCCGTTGAGTAATATTCTCCGGGCAGGGTGCGATGGTGTCGTTATCAGCCGTTATGAGCATCACACGTTGCGCCAACGCACAGAAACTGTGGTTAATTCCCATTATTGAATACTTCAAACCAGAAATCGAGGCGTTTGATTCAAATACGATTAACACTGTGAATACAATAAATCTCTCAGATCGAACATTACTAAAACAGGAACAAAACTCAACTAAATATGACTCAAACAGATTTAGGCACTTAGTGTACTAATCGTTTTGCGTTGTCTTATCAGTCGTAATTGCATTGGTAGTCAATAAAAGCCTATGATAAACAGCTATCGCAATTATGTATGGCTTTAATCGTACAGGGTGTAATAAGACCCATCACAGAGCTAACATCTCCTTAACTTAGTAATGAACACAACTTTAGACTGCGTTAATTCTTGTAATACTTTTCAAAAATCGATTTTATATTTATAAGCATATGTATTATTTATGTCAATCAAACATGATCCATTATTACAATATTAAGTATAAGAATAAACAATAAAAATATTTTTACAATGAACTTATAATGAATTTGATAGACTTTTTATAATTTTAAATTATTTATATTACTATTATTATGACAACATACTCCTTCTCAACCGATTTTTATAATACTCGTACCATAATACCCGGTTACTTTTCACAAAAGGAATAAATAACGTAACGGCCAATATTTGTATATTATTTGTAACAGCTCTTTTATACAAAGAGAGATCAAAAATATCCCAAATAACAAAAGTAAATACGAAAAAGTTACTTAAAAAAAATATAGACGTCGCCATAAACAAGCGACGCCATATTTCTTTCCTTCTTTCTTTTTTATTAGCCGCCATTGCATTTGTATCTTTAGAAGAAAAAAGAGAATACAAAAGTTGAATAAAAATAGTCAAATTTATAACTACAGGAATTATATTACATGTTACCATAATACATACGTAGATATACATAATACGTATTTTTAGGATATTATCTTCAACTACCAACTGTTCAATTATGAGTAATATCAATCTGCCAATGAGCAATACTGCTAGAGGCACACCCCAAGCAAAAAGGGTGCTTTTAAGATACTTTCTTTTAATATCTCCATGAAAAACTAATACAATTTTAACATAAAACACTGAACACATCACGACTAACCAATAGTTATACACAGTCGTCAGAAACATGAAAAGGTAAAAGTAAACACTTATAAATGGTGCGAGCCATACAATTTGGCCGCAGTAATTTAAAATTATCGACACAATGATCAAACGCATTATATTGACTAGAGTCGCACTGAGATACACGTAGTTGTTGAAATTGCAAAACTTGCTTATGAGGCACCACGATGTCACACCATATATGAACGTGGCCAGAGTCATGGAGAACAGAATGTAGTGTGAGATCTGGTAACAGGGAATAACTGGAAGTTGCCTGCCACTAACATTCTCTGTAGGGCATGGTGAGATGGTGTCGTTATCACCCATGAAGAGCAACAAACGTTCCACCAACTCTAAGACACCGTAGTCATTTCCCATTATTGAACTCTTGAAATCAGAAATGATATGACTAACACAGTTCATACAATAAACCTTTCAGATTGACCAATAATACAACAAGATCAGAAATAAACTAAATGACATTTAAGCAGATTTAGGCACTTAGTACCAATCGATTCTATTTGTCTTGTCTTATCTGTCGTAATAGTCCTAACAAGCATTCAGTAAAAGCCTATGATAAACTGATATCGCTTAAATGTGTGAGCTGTTACTAAGATACACGAGATCGCACTGCCTCTCCACTTGATAATACCAACAAACATCACAATAATAATCACGACACACTTCTCGTCGATCGATTCTTATAATACTCGTACCATAATACCCGGTTACTCTTCACTAAAGGAATAAATAACGTAAGGGCTAATATTTGTATACTATTTGTAATATATCTTATAGAGAGAGAAAGTCCAAAAACATCCCATATAACATAAGTAAATACAATTATGTTGCTTAAAATAAATATACATATCACTATAAACAAACGAACAAATTTTTCTTTTGTACTAGCTGTAGCTGGTATTCTGTCTTTAGGAAAAAATAGAGCAGACAAAACTTTAAGAAAAATACCACCGTTTATAACCGCAGGTATAATGACGCAAGTGATTATAATAAACGCAAAGATATACAATATACGTATTATTAGTATATTTTCTTCAACTACTAATTGTTCAATCATGTGTAAAATTAATTTACCAATTAGCAATATTAAAGAAGGCATACCCCAAGCAAAGAGAGTGCATTTAAGATACTTTCTCTTAATATCTTCATAGAAAACTATCACAATTTTTTTGTACAACAAACAACACATCACCACTAACCAAAAGTTATACACAGTAGTCAGAAATATAAAAATGTAATTATATACATTTATAAATGGCACAAACCATACAAGTTGATCGCAGTGGTTTAAAACAAGCGACACAATGATCAAACGCATTATATTCACTAGAGTCGCACTGAGATACACGTAGTTGTTGAAATTGCGAAACTTGCTTATGAGGCACCACGATGTCGCTCCGTAGACGAACGTAGCCAGAGTCATGGCGAACAGAATGTAGTGTGAGATCTGGTAGCATGGAATAATGGGTAATTGCCTGCGACCAAGATTCTCTTTAGAGCTGGGTGCGATGATGTCGTTATCACCCATGATGAGCAACAAACGTTCTGCCATCGCACAGATACTGTAGTCATTCTCCATAATTGAGGACTTCAAACCAAAAATCTTGGTGAAAGATGTAGATGAGACTCGCACGAGTGACACATTCAATATTTTGAAACTTCCAAATCGAATATTACTACACCAGGAACTGAAAGCAACTGATGCGATTCGAACAGATTTGGTCACTTTGTGTTTAATCGGTTTTGTTCATTTTGTCTTATCAGTCGTAATGGTACAGGTAGTCAAAATAAAAGCCTGTGATAAAAACTGATATGGCATTAATAGTAATAATGCAGGGCAAAGGCCTCTTCTCATACGAAGGCACGAGTACCGATCACCGCACCAGACGGACTGGCCCAGCGGTTAAGACACCCGCTACCCATGCATGAGGTTTTACCAATGTGGTTTTTTCAATGCATATGTAATTGCTTAGTTTATTTTGGGCATCAATGAGTAATGACATCGGTGAAAAAAAAATCTTGAGGAAACCTGGACTTACAACAAATATAAGTCTGAAATCGCAAATCCACCTTGAGCAAGCGTGGTAATCAACGCTCGGGCGTTCACTGTATGAGAAGATACTTTTGTCCTGCAGTAGGACAATAATAGGCTGTTTTTTATACAATTTAAACGGCTAATCTATCGGTGTTAAGTTAACCGGGTCAGCTGGGTTCAACTGGTTGATCCTCGGAATATGGGTCGGTCGACCCCGCCTGTTTCCCGCCGCTCCCTCGTTTCCTATGTAAGACTGTGTTTACAATGACTAAGTTTTTATGGGTCTACTAAAAGGTTCCTTTTGCAAATTAATAGGCGATGTACCTGATAGTAAGTGGTCACCACCATTCACCACTGCCTATGGGCATAAGCAGTATCAGAGCCTGAAGTTATGGCACATGGAAAGCATTTAAAAAAAAATGTATACTAATGGTTTTTGACAATATCTTGTAAAACATTGAATGTAAGGTACCGTTTGTAACTGGGGGCCTAGCCTCTTCTTAAAACAGTATTATTTAAGAATTACATTGCCTGATGAGCGTGGATGAGGCAAAAAGAGTAAGGATCGTAGCAGGTGGCGTTCTATAGTTTCTGCCTACCCCGATGGGAAAAAGGCGTGAGTTTATGTATGTGTATGTATGACATTGCCTTGCGCACTGTTAGATTTTCAACGATCGGCTCAGCAGAGAGAGTAGAATATTCAACAACAGAAATTACAAAGTAATATTAAAATGGTACTGTTTTAAGAGATATCGGCCCTCTGATACCTGAAAAACGGGCCATTGTATAATTCCTCTCCTCTTTAAATTACAGCCATGTCAAAATACCAAAGGTCTAGGCAACTCTGGAATATTAGTGAATAAATAATTTACTTGATTTTAGTCCTTATTTATAACCTTTTAACCTTATGCTTGATTGCATCGTACAAAATCGTGATGTCGTGAGTTTGCGTGGTCGGCAGTTGTCGCGTATCAATCACACGTGGGTAGTGCATAGAGTAATATTAATTTCCTTGAGATATAAGGTAATATTTATTATCTTTTCAAATATAAACAATAACATTACGCCTGTAATCCCCGAAGGGTTGGGCAGAGGTGTACCCATTAGTACACACACATTTATTTTAAATCTTTAACGAAGCTTCAAGGTTCACAACAGCTTCAAGGTATATCGTAATGAAAACATTTGTGTGACTTCCCAAGTCCCTCTCAAAGAGAAAGCGCCTCCACACAGTGGGCTCATTACATTTTACTGTTTTGCTTCGTTAAAATAAGGTTCAATTTTCCTTATAGAGGAGATTCACACCTGGGAGTACGATTTATCGGAAAATAGACAAACAAAACAATGCTGCCGATTAGCTTATTATCGTATTTTCCTCATTCAGCATGTGACTCAATAATTATAAATATAAATAAGCATATTATACTAGCTGTGACTACGGCTTCTCTTGTAATGTGCTGATAAATAACTATATTACTCGTATTTTCTTAAACCTTACTGCCATAACCATGAACAGCCTCGCTTCCTTTATCAGACTGGCTTCATCGTGGACGTCAGATGGAGCTTCAACTGCGTCGAGAGTGCACGTGTACGGCCAGTCCACCAGTCAAGTGCCATGGTCTTATGAGGAGCACCGCATTCACTCTTCGGTATTGGATTAATCAATACCCCTCCATTTCGCCAGATTATGTTTGCGTTGACCTCATTTGGTGGTTAAAAAGAGTAAGTGTGGAGTTTCTTGCCCATTCTTCTCCATAAAAAAACTATCTTTTGGAAGGGGCAACTGGACATCTTATGGCAAAGTGATGACTACGACTGTTGTCAAGAATGTACTGAAAAGGAAGAATTTGGTGCCAGATAGATAGAATGTTGTCATATAGGCCACTGCAGCATATGTCCAGGAGGTAAACGGTCTGCAGAAGTAATAGTTTCTGTCGATGCGAATGTTAAGTAATCGAAAAAAAGGATCGACATTTTGACCCATTTTTTTAACCTTACTTTTTAACTAAAAAGTGGCTGTGTCACTTTGTTTCACTCACCAGTTACAATGTATGTGCTTCCGTCTGTCGGTGAACGCGCCTTAACGCATTATGGAACTACGGCCACTCCCAGGCCAGCCCATGACACGCCATCAAACGACTTTTAATTATTTTCAGGCTTCCATTACAGTGGTCGACTGACTAGACAGCTGTAATAGATAGAGGAGAAAATGTAGGACGAAATGTGGCCAGTATTTTAAAGTTTTTGTGTGTTTCCTTACAATTGGAAACTCCAAAACAAACATAACATCACGCCTGTAATCCCCGAAGGGTAAGGCAGAGGTGTGCCCAAGTTATGTTTAAGTCCCATGTAATAAGGGGCGAGCCTATTGCCATTAACCGGGCACGAGTTCACACTTCTAGGCTGCTACTGAGAAATTCCTGGTGATAAAACCCAATAACACTTGCATGACCTGGGAATCGAACTCAAAACCAGCTTACACTCCAAAAATGGATCATTGTTGTTATTAGATTGGCGCGTAGTCAATATCCTCAACCGTATAGTAGAAGACATAGACATATTTTTTTGTACTGTGGGTAGTGTCGCAGGTCTTTGAAATAAGTTATCTACTGTGACATAGATATGGTATTTTTAGCAAGAAATAACTGCCCTGTGTGCTAGACGATAATATCGGTAAAGTATTTGGCTAGTGACCGAAATTCAATCGTTAGAATATTACTTTGGACTTTTCAATTCATATGTATTTTCTAAGTTTATCTTAGACAATACTGACATCGTTCCGTGCCTCGGAAAGTAATTTAAGCTATGTGTTCCGGTTGTCATACAGGTTGTCAGAAGCCCGAAAGTCTGACAACTAGTCTGACCAAGGGGAATCGTAGTACCCAAATACTGAGTCGTGCAGGTCAGATACGCAGTCACTCCAAGTAAAATACTGGTATTCAGATGTATTCGACAAGACTGGAAGCCGACCCCAATATAGTTGAGAAAAGGCTAAGCAGATGGTGAGAATATTATTTTGGTGAGAAGCCATATTTTTACACACATCGACGGACAGAATGATTATTATTTAATTACAGAATTGAAGACCCACAATGAAGGCGATATCAGCTTTATCATAGGCTTTTACTGACTACCACTGCCAACTGATAAGACAAGGTAGACAGGATCGATTAACACGACTAAGTGCATTAAATCGGGGTATATCGCATTAGTTAGATTTTGTGCCTGTTGTCGTACTGTTCGATCTAAGAGCACTATATCTGAGTCAGTCACATCTTCATCTGTCGGCTTTCTGGTTTCAAGTCTTCAACAATGGGAAATGATTACAGCATCTGTGCGTCGGCGCAACGGTTGTTGTTCACCAGAACTGATAACGACACCACAGAACACTGCCCTGGGAATGTTACTCACCGGGAGCTAACTGTCGTTCCTTGTTACCAGATCTCACACTACATGCTGTTTGCCATGACTCTGGCTACGTTCATATACGGAGTGATCTCGTGGTGCCTCATAAGCAAGTTTCGCAATTTCAACAACTACGTGTATCTCAGTGCGACTCTAGTGAATTTAATGCGTATGATCATTGTGTCGATCATTTTAAAAGACTGTGGAGAATTTTTAGCGAACATTCGATTTATAAGTGTTTACTTTTATATATTCATGTTTCAGTCGACTGTCTATAACTATTGGTTAGTGGTAATGTGTATAGTGTTTTACGTTAAAATTGTTAAAGTATTTCATGGAGATCTCAAAAGGAAGTATCTAAAGAGCACCCTGTTTGCCTGGGGCTTCCCTATTGCAGTGGTGATCTTTTGTAGATTGATTTTATTCTCAATCGAACAATTTTTAGTTGTAGATGACATGCAAGTCGTACGCACAATGTATATCTGCTTATGTATAATAGTTACATGCAACATTGTCCCAACGGTTATAAATTCAACCATTTTTATTAAACTTTTGCATTCCTTATTTTTTTCTAAAGATAAAAACAGTAGTACGGTAAATAAAAAAGATAGAAGAAAAGAAAAATGGCGTCGTCTATGTATAGCGACTTCTATATTTTTCTTAAGTAACGTTTTTGTGTTGACTTTTATTATTTGGGATGGTTTTGATGCTTCTATCTTCACACGAGTTGTGACAATGTACATACAAATATTAGCCGTTACGTTATTTATCCCTTTTGTTAAGAGTAACAGGGCATTATGGCACGAGTATTATAAGAATCGGTCAACAAGGTGTATGTCGTGATTATTATGTTTCTCGGTAACATCAAGTGGAGAGGCAGTGCGTTCTCTTGTCTCTTTCTAACAATACAAATCTACTGCGAATGCGATATCAGTTTATCATAGGCTTTTACTGACTACCTGTACCATTACGACTGATAAGACAAAATAAACAGAATCGATTAGTACCTAACAGTAAGTGCTCAAATCAGCTTGACTCCCATTTAGTTTGTTTCTGTTTTTGATGTAGTAATGATCGATCTGAAAGTATTATTGTATTGACTGCGTTACTCATATTTGAGTCTGTCTTTTTGAGTGCGTTAGTCATATTTGATTACTGGTTTGAAGTATTCAACAATGGGAAATGACTACAGTATCTGTGCGCCATTGCAACGTTATTTGCGCATCATGGGTGATAACGACACCATCGCACCCTGTCCTACAGAGAATGTTAATTACCGGGAACCAGCAATCATTCCCTGTTACCAGATCTCACACTACATACTGTTCGCCATGACTCTGGCTACGTTCGTCTACGGAGTGACATCGTGGTGCCTCATAAGCAAGTTTCGCAATTTCATCAACTACGTGTATCTCAGTGCGACACTTGTGAATATAATACGTTTGATTATCGTGTCGATTGTTCTAAGAGATTGTGACAAAATTGTGTCAATCGTTCAATTTGTGAATATTTATTTTTATTTATTTATTTTTCATTCGACAGTGTATAACTACTGGTTGGTAGTAATGTGTTACGTGTTTTATGTTAAAATTGTTAAAGTTTTTCATGTAGATGTCAAAAGAAAGTATATTAAAAGCACTATCTTTGCTTGGGGACTGACTCTTTTAATAGTACTCGTTTGTAGATTGATTTTAGTTTTTATTGAATTATTTATTGTAGAGAGTAACAAACAAATAATACGTATGATTTATATTTATATGTGCATTTTAGTCACATGTAACATTTTTCCAATGGTTTTCAACTTGACGATTTTTATTAAACTTTTGTACTGTCTATTTTTTTCTAAAGATTCGAATGCAATTGCGCTGAGTAAGAAAGGGAGAAGAAAAGAAAAATGGCGTCGTTTACTTACAGCGACAGCAATGTTTTTTTTAAGCAATATATTGGTGTTGACTTATGTAATATGGGATATTTTAGAACTGTCTATATTAATACGAGCTATTACGATTAATTTACAAATATTAGCCCTTACGTTATTTATTCCTTTAGTGAAGAGTAATCGGACATTATGGTACGAGTATTATAAGAATCGATCGACAAGGAATATGTCGTGATTATTGTTATGTTTGTCGGTAACACGAAGAGAATAGACAGCTGTGTCTGTGTGTTAATAATAACGAATATTATTTGAATGTATTATTAAGTATATTTCTAAGTATACCACCAGTACCTTTATAGTTAATTTATTTAAATTGGTTGTAATAAAGCAAGCAATTGTAGGAAAAAAATAAAGAAATTAAAACCTTAAAAATTGTATTTATTTGCTTTCATCTTGTTTGTCTACTGCTAAATGTAGGCCTCCCAAAGGGCGCCAACAATCCTGGTCTTGGGCAGCCCGCATCCATCCGCTGCCCGCCACCTTCTTTAAACCGTCGGTCCACCGTGCAGCAGGGCGTCCCACACTAAGTTTGCCTAAAGGTGGTCTCCATTTTAACAAATGTTATATAGATTTTTTCCTTTTTTATTTTATGCTTCCCTGGTCCATCCGTATCTCGTCCAGGTCTTACCCTCGCTCTTTTGTGGGCATTGCCATCTTACTGTTGGCATTTGCTGTCGGGGTGTTAAGTTCCTAAGGACCTCCTTCCTCCGCCCTGTGATTCGAAGGCTCAAAGCCTTTACCTGCCTTATTTCTGCAATCTATCAGATAAGGCTATGGTAGACAAAAGATTCACTGACCTATTCCTAAATACACGCAAAATTTTACGCATATCTTAAAACATAATAACGTTTAGCATAAAATCGTGCGCACACGTAAGACCTAGACTAATGTTATGACCATTACAAACAGTGCATGATAAGCTGCGTGGGCGCATCGTGGGCGTGACGACGAAGCGCGCCGGTCCTAGATTCGATGCCCCACTCATTAATAAGCTTGTCCCCTATCCTAGCTCTGTTGACTCACTCATAGTTAATTTGTTAAAGCTAATTATAATAGTTAAAGTATTAGTCGAGGTCAGAGTTTAATTTAACTTAGTTTGGCTAAGTGGGGAGGTGGAGTAAAGTTATGTTGATTAAAGTGCAATTTGTGAATGTGATAGTCGTGAGTAGATATATTTGGCCCAGTGGTTAAGGTGCCTTTCATGCATAAGGGTTCGATAGGTATCGAGAAAGAATGAATTCGTTTCTAAGTGTATCTTGGACATCACTGAGTTCGGTAAAGGAAAACATCGTGAGGAAATCTGGACATATCATATAATTTAAATAAGTTTGACATCGCCAATCTGCTTTGAGCAAGCATAGTGACCAATTGTATGAGAAGAGGTTAAGACCTCTTCTGTAGGGGAAAAGTTCCTGCAGCGGGATTAAAATAAACTAGTTGTAATTTGCGAATGTATGTATTAAATGTTAACTGGGCGAAGATTATAAATACTCTATAGTTTTGCTCACCCCTCACTAAGAATTTCCTCTGTATCGTCGATGTGTTTACAAACAAATAAACTGACATACACAAACAACTAGACTCAGGACCATAAATATTTACCTATTCCATACAAGAATCGAACTCACAACACGCAGCACAGCAGCCAATACTCCAACCAAATTCCTCAAACTCATCATCACATCTTGCAATCCCTTTATCTAAAGCGCATTAAAGCGGCACTAACTTCTGAACTTCCAAAAATTCTTACCAAAATATCGGTTGATCCCGTGACACTCTTTACTTGTAAACAAGTATGTCCCCCGACGTTGTAGTCTGAAGATGATTAATGTATCACCCCCCATCCCTTCCCTCCCCCTGCGAAGACTTATGTTTACCTTGTGGAGGGGCCACTATTAATTAGAGTATATTATTATAAGGGTGGAGTCTGGATTTGTCGTGCTATGTGAGTTTAGGCTGGCCTTCGGTTCATTTGGCTTGATTTTGGTGTCGATTGTGATGTACAGTCGCCTAAAGACTATACGTTTTTGTTGTAAAATCGCTTTTATTGCAACTGCATAAGAAGCCGCAGTGTTTACCTTAAAACGCTTTTGTCCTTACTTAATGTGTCGTATTGAAAGTTTGCCTTATAAAGTGTATCAAAATTGGACACTATCCCTAATATTTTTTGACTTTTCATCTTAAAAAGAATCGCCATTAAAAAAAGATTTTTTTTACGTTGCAGCTTTCTTTCAGTGTGTATAGTAATCTAAAAATTAAACTGGGCAGTAACGAATGTGTAAATATAGAGTAATTAAAATTATCAAGACGCAATGTGGCAGTAGGACTGGCAGTAGAGCAGTGCCGTGATTGGCTTAACTCAGACCAGACCAAATTACCCAAAATTCTGTAAATATAAGTACGTTTGACGAACTTTAAAGGTCCATCCTACCTATTCCATTAATTTTATTGGGTATCAAATTGCATAGAATGCGATCAGAAGCCATCACTTAATTTTCAATACCGATATGGTCTATCACCATAATTGAACCATAGACACGATGGCATCCGTAACGAAAGTGCATGACACAAGTGCCGAACTTCATAATATATCAAATTGTATTACTGTTACATGATTATCTATGGTTATTGGTAATCTTGGGTATATACAAACTGTTAGTGTAAACACCGTTGTCACTAAAACCATAGGTACTTGATTTATTATAGAAAATGTTTATCTGAATTTAAAAATAAATAAATAAAGTTTTCTTTCAAAAATTTAAAAAAAATCTGTTCGACCCCGTCCGTAAATTCATAGATACTATGCGCCCGGGTTACGTAATCACCGCAAAGGGCGTTGACCTGCCGCACTGGCTGTCCGTTATAACTACCTACATAAGTTTTAACTAATTACATCATTGTAATACAGGGTGAAATAATTTTGAGGAAAAATGGAGATTTCACTTTAAAATAAGATATTATTTTTCCATCGAATTTACGTTCTATTAGTGAAATCAAACCACTGGTTTCAAGGATAACGGTGTTTACATTAACACTCTGTATTATACTATTAATGATGATTGTGATTTATTTTTTTGTTGGTTTTACTTGCTTACGAGTAGCTTATTAGTAAGAACTTTTAAGTTTGTCTTAGAAATCACCGGCATCGGTGAATTTTATCTATATTTATGAATATTATGAGACGTATTGTGCGGGCCTTAAGAAAACAGTGAACTTTATACCTGAAACTATTGTTTAAATATGTCAGAATATATGTAAGCTACAAAATATAAACTTGTGGGATTTTAGATTAGACTAGTCTTCTTTAGTAAAAACTAGCTTTTGCAAGCGACTTCGTCCGCGCAGAAATAAAATAAAATATAGTCTATGTTACTCGCAGATAATGTAGCTTTCTAATGGTGAAAGAATTTTTAGAATCGGTCCAGTAGTTTTTGAGGTTGTCCATTATAAACAAACAAAAATACAATATTTTTCCTCTTTATAATATTAGTGTAGATACTTATGTTATTGTAACCCCTCCACATTCAAGTCCTTTTTTATAAATGACATCCTTGAATCTCCAAATAAGTAGGTAACCACATCAGCTTTAAATTTTACGATTGCTGTAACAATTTTATTGTTTTATCATTGTCATTGTTATTGCAGCAACCGCAGGTTTGTTGATGGGTACTTACTGTGTGTTGTTGTATTAATGTTCTATCGATTTTATAAATATGTAGGAGGACACAGGCGTTGACATTATATCGAGCTTTAGAAACACGTATGAATGAAAAAGAAAGAAAGAAACACAAAAAACACAAAAATAATAACAAAAGGCAATAAAGAAAAAAAAGAAACCTGTATTAGAGTCACAAACACATAAATACACTCACTCCTTTTTCCCATGGGGGTAGGCAGAAGCCACAGAACGCCACCTGCTACGATCCTTACATACTCCTTTCGCCTCATCCACGTTCATACATCTCGTCATACAAGCACGCCGGTTACGAGTACTCCGCACCTGACTTACAATACGTGATAGAAAATTTATTAATAAATCTTCGCTGATTGAATGTAGCCTTGTTGTTAACTAAATTAGTTATTTTGTCAATATATTATTTGAATGTGTGCAAGGTATTATGTGTGTAATACTATTAATAAACAAAATATGTTGCACGTAGTCTTTTGAGTCATTTGGGCTTAGTATCACACATTTTTTTAAATTTCTAAGTTGATACAATTTTTGTAAAATAGCTCTGATATAAATATATTTTAACTCAAATCACTAAGTAACACGACACCACCAAAGAATGCAACAAATCCTTCTCACTTCTTTCCCTAAAAAACCGGCCAAGTGCGAGTCGAATTCGTACACAAAGGGTTCCGTAAAAAACACGTTTCTTTCATGTCCACAGTAATACACACTCTGGAAAATTTTCAAGTAACTACTTATAGTTCAAGAGATACAGCACATACAAACAGACAGTTAAGTCATAGCTATACTCATAGTCATTAGGGTGGCAAATAGGACGACCATTGGGAATCCTTCAGAACGAGTGTCAAAAGAATGGAGCATTCACGTGGAGTTTCTTTTTACTTACTCTTACTTTACAGAGGCCTACCTCCTTTTTGGGACGAGCAACTAGCTTCAGCTTACTGGACTAACTGACCGACTCCTTGACAATTCAAAGTGCCTGTAATTAGTTTAACCGGTCAAAGCCTGGCTGTCATACCGGTATAACAGAACTATAGAAAATCAATTGTGTCTCATTACGTGGGGCTGGAGTAATTAATAGAAATAAATGTTTCGACTTTGACTTTTAACCCCCAGGAACCACCAGGAACCTCCAGGTAATAAACCCTAACAAGCTACTATACTTAAAAAAAAAAATAACACGACTGCAAAAATTGCACATATTTGTACTTTGTTTACTCGTCAGTTTTTTTTACGACGTTTTTTTTATTTTCAGTGTTAAGTATATATTTTTATAAATCTACTTGTCAAATTCTAGACGATAAACATAGACACGACCAGATTCATTAAAAAAAAATGAGGCTGATATTAATCTACGTTTTAGAGTGACCATACAGGATTCTTTTTATTTTTAACTAGGATTGTAACGATACCCCATACATCTAAATCGGTTCAAGCGTTTAGAAGTTATGGTGGAATAAAAAATCTCACATATAACATACATACATACATTAACCCTGAACACATAACACTCTTTTTTTGGGGCAGTCGTGTAAAAAGCGACAGGCCTTTTTATTTTTTTATTTAGCAAGACGATATTTTTTTCCACATACGTAAAAACAAAATAAAAACACACATTTTCGTGCTACCAAATATATTTAGATCCAAGTGGTTAGGAGTGGTGCTGGAACTCAGTTCCATCAATCATTTCCGTCGTTGACACGCGGAACAAAAAAACGGAACTCCGAGCATGATCGTCATTAGTGATAATTAAACGAAAATAATGCTTAAATAACAATACTCATTACATAAACTGAAACAGACAACTTTGAACCTTATTTCTTTAAAGCTTAGAACTGAAAAAAAATTAGGTACGGTATTTGTAAGTTGGTAATAGGGAATATAATAGGGTTGCCTGTTTTTGGTAGTAAGGATTTTTTTTTACAATGCGAAGGAAAGTCTGTTCTTTACCTGTGAAATGCAAAACTGAAAATTATAAATACTACAGTTGACCTGGCCACGCGTTGCAATAAAAAATATTGATATCATTAATCGAGATCAGAAAAATCCTTGCTTTTAAGTCTGACCAAAATACACACAGTACCTAAGCCAAATTTTATAGAAATTGATAAAGTTTTTATTTTCGTATTTACCAGACCAACATCATGACGCGAGATTTTATACATATACCTAAAAAAAAACTAGTTTCAATAAGAATACAGCAGCTGTTAATATAATAGATATATACATGAGAAACTATACAAGCAATATATTTACGTTTTTATTTTTTTGCAGAAACTATATGACAAATTGTCAAATAGACCTGTGATTGGTTGCATAAATTATAAACAGCCAATCACAACAACTTACGTGTTTGACAATATTTGTCTAGTTAATTTTTCGGTCGAAAACGGTTAGCTTCGCATTATTTTCTAAATAAAAAATAATCTCAGACAGAAAAACACCAGGCTAGGCTAACAACATTTATATTTATTAAAAATAATAAAAATAAGTAAGTTGAGGAAGCAACCCCCAAAAAGCTTCAACAGAAAAATTCTGGCAAAATAAATGTCAGTATATTTTGCGGCGGACGCCATGAAGCTTTTATCTACTTACCACGGTGGCGCGGCTCTCACATGAAAATAACCCAAATAAATTCTAATAGGCTTCTGTCGTTTCCAAGGACTAGACTATAAAATAACTATATTCTGGAATGATGTTGGGGCCGGTTGTAACGCGTTTCTAAAAGTTTTAAAAATGTTTGAGAACTATGGGAAGTTATTATGTCATGAGTGAAGTAATATTATTAATAAAATGATTTTGTACCTACTGAAACTACTGAAAAACTGACTATTGAAAAATCAGTCTTAATCATAGAAATTATAATTTCAATTTATTTGTCTTAATTGGTAAAACAAAAAAAAAATATGATTGACGGGAACAGTTGGAAAACTTTAAAAAAAAATCAATTCTAATTATAACACCCTCTTTTTTATTCGCAGCCTCCAAATCATTCACCCGACATCACAAAATGTCATCCTTAACCGCAGTATCCGAACGCGATCATTCGCCGCCCCTGATTGGCTGTCGCGTTCCCGCTAAAAACGCCATGATGAATGACAGCTGTCAACTTAAGCTCAACAATTTGTTAGGTGACATGTTTAAAAACAAATTATTGTCACTTACATTATTCGTTGAGAAGTGAAGAATGAGATTTTGTTTATTTATTTTGTTAATTTTAAGTGCTAATGATATACCTCGTCTTCACTTTTACTGTTATGGACTATGCTTTTGTACCTACCTTATTATTTTATGTATTTATTTATTTAATAATAACTGCCTCGTTGGTCTAGTACTCTAGTAGTCGCAAAGCACGACAACTGAGCATGACGTATTGTTTTCGATTCCCAGGTCGAGCAACGTGTTATTGGGTTTTTCCATTTGGAATTTCTAATTAGCAGCCTCGGAGTCTGGATCTATGCCCGGCTGGTGGGAATAGGCTAGCCCCCTATTACTTGGACTTAAACATAACTGGCGAAATTTTAGTGTAATAATGGGTACACCTCTGCCTAACCCTTCGGGGATTACAGGCGTGATGTTATGTTATTTCATAACTGCTTCATAAATAATTTTTGTAAAATATTTTTTCTTTATTAAGATGTCAACTATCAATATACCTACACGATCGACATTGCAATATTACACATCGATCGTGTAGGGGTTGCTGGGACGGATCAATGACAGCTAACTTGTATAACACAACGATCTTTAAATATTAACCGGTAAAAAGAGCACCATCGGTGTAAGACCGATTCAGCTAAAACTTGTATAGATTTGATGTAATAGCACAAAATGATTAAGTATACCATCGATCGACGTCGATCGTGTGGGTAGTAAGTATCAGTCTTATATTTTAAGTTTTAAACAGTATGAAACATAAATTCTGGACAAACTTAATTTGCATTATAAAGTATGAGTAACGATTCTATTTATTTACGTTCCAGCCGCTCCTTCGAAGTTATTTTTAACATTTCAATATGACATGGCGGTGATTACACCATGGGGTGCCTTTGGGCTTCTTGTCACGCGTGGTCTATTAAATTAGAAGCCGCTAAGCGATCGTAGCACGAACCAATCAGATTGGGCGGTGAGGATAACCATGCGTTTGTTAACTGAGGGATAAGTCTCGTTTAGATAACGAACTTGTACAGACACGTTTAATTTCTGTACTTTAATATACAATTGGCAAACATGACCTCATTTCAATGCATCGAAGGATTTGAGTTATTATTGCATCAAACATAACATCACGCCCGTAATCCCCGAAGGGTTAGGCAAAGATATACTAATTAGTACACCCACATTTCACCAGCTATGTTTAAGTCCCAAGGAATGAGGGCGAGCCTATTGCCATAAACCGGGCACAAATCCAGACTCCGAGACTGCTCCTGAGAAATTCCTGATGAAAAAACCTAATAACATTTTGCCCGACCAGACAGTCAATCATTTCATCAATGTACTATTTTGGTAAAGCAATGAATGCTGAACCTGAAGTTATCTTTTTATGCTTTTAAGTACTACTAGAACCATTATGATAATGTGAAATAAATGATAAGGTAAACTGAAAAAGGATTATCATCCTAAGTACATACCGGGAATATGGTTTCATTACATTAGTTTGTTTCGTTTCCTGTTATAGTGATGTTTGGTCTGAAAATTTTATTAGATCGACTAAGTTTCAAGTTTAACTTGTAGATTTTCGCCTACATGAAGGTATTTATGTTTTCAAGTGTACAAAAAAAGCAACAGCGATTGAGAATTGGGACGATTATAAAAACTCATTATGGCTCATAAGGAAAGCAGAGATGCCAACACTACAGGAAGCAATAGTGACGATTCAAGCCCAGAATTAACTGCCTATGTGATCGGACACTATATTCAGTGTGCCACATCTCTCGTTTCGTTCACATACGGAGTGATATCGTGGTGCCTCATAAGAAAGTTTCGTAATTTCAACAACTACGTGTATCTCAGTGCAATTCTAGTGAATGTATTACGATTAACCGTAGTTTCGCTTCCATTATTTAATTTCAACATTTACATAGCCCTGCACGACCGATTATGGAATTATTATTTTTACTTCTTTTTATTTTTGTCAACAGTTTACAACTATTGGTTAGTGGTGATGTGTTATATGTTTTACTTTAATATTGTTAAAGTTTTCGATAATAGTAACAAGAAATATCTTTTGAGCACTTTATTTGCGTGGGGCGTGCCTATGATAGTGACACTCATATGCACATTGATTTTTTATTTCATAGAATACCCGGAGGACGATGAAGAATGCTTACAAGTTAAATATTTCGAGTTAATGGCTGATATTATGTGCAGCATGTTGCCTTTTGTTATGAACTTGATAATTTTTATCAAACTTTTGTATTCCTTATATGCTTGTAAAGATACAAATGCTTGTGTGTCTAAAAAGGAAAGAAGGAAACAACGATTGAGACGCCTATGTACAGTGACGGCTATGTTTTTTGTAAGCAATGTTTTCGTTTTGACTTTTCTATTATGGGATTTATTTAAAGTTTCATACTTAATACGCTCTGTTACATTAAGTTTGCAAATAATTGTTCTGGCTTTATTTGTTCCTTTAATAAGGAGTAACCGGGCATTATGGCGCGAATATTATAAGAATACATTAAAAAGCACTATTTCGGAATAATTGTTGTGTTGACAACATAAGCATCTTCATCAACGCATCTTCAATAAACTATGTTTATCATCGTCAGCAAAATTTAATAGTTTACAAATTACCTAAAATCGTTGTTACACCCACGAAATCGACGTTTAACCTTACACGTCGATCTTGAAGGTGCAAGACCTTGGAATTATCGCTAATCGCAGTTGATGTTTTACAAACCATTTAGGTAGATTATGTAGAAAATTTAGGCATTCGAATTTGTTACTTTAATTAAATTTTTATCAAATTTCCGCCTAACTTTTCACCGTGATGGAAGATTCGGGAAATCTTCAAATCCTACCGTAAGGACTGGCCTGCACTAACAGTTAACAGGACAAAAGCTTTCAATTTTTGGATAGGAAGGCTTTTTCCCTGCGGTGAGATGATTCACGCCAGTTAGATTAGATAAGACACCTCTGAAATATTCTGCTAACCCTGTTATTTTTGCACACATGACGGATTTACGCAAAGAGTTACAATAAATGCGATATCAAGCATTACTGACTACTAACGCAATTATGGCCTGTACTGATAAACCATGATAAATATGAACGATTAAACTCGAGTGCCTCAATCAGGTTTGATCGTATTAGTCTGATTCTGTCCCTGTTATAGAAATGTTCGATCTGGAAGTTTGAATGCTTCGACGACTGCTTTTGTGGCAACAAAGATATCGATCCTAAGCCTCCATATTGCATTTCAAGAACAGTAATATATCATTTCAGTGTGAGCTTTGATGCTCATCATGGCAGATTATAACACCAGCGTACAAACCACTGAAAGTGAAAATGATGAACAGTACCAAACACAAGTTGTCTTTTTAATCGGACACTATTTTCAGTGCGCCGTGGCCGTAGTTACATTTATATACGGAGTGATCTCGTGGTGCCTTATAAGGAAGTTTCGTAATTTCAACAACTACGTATATATCAGTGTGATCCTAGTGAATATCTTACGTTTAATCTGCGTGACGCTTGGTTTAATCGACGGCGGAATGTTTATTGCTGGGCAGACACGATTCATAATTTTATATTTGTTTATATTTATGCTTTTGTCGTCAGTGTATAACTATTGGTTGGTAGTGATGTGCTACATGTTTTACGTCGATATTGTGAAAGTATTTGCTAAAGACATCAAATGGAAGTATCTTAAAAGCACCCTCTTTGCGTGGGGCGTTCCTATAATATCATTGGTAATTTTTAGATTGGTTTTACTGTTTATGGAGCTAGGAAACTCAGGTAGTACAGAATTAATACTTTTCGCGGCAGTTACGTTTTTCATTTTAATCACGTGTCACATTTTACCTGTGATTACAAACTTGATCCTTTATATCAAATTGGTGTGTTCTTTATTCCCATGTAAAGAGAAAAACGTTTGTGCAATAACTAGAAAAGAACGAAGAAAACAAAATTTGAGTCGTTTATGTACAGCGACGGCTATGTTTATATTAAGTAACATCTTCGTGCTGACTTCTCTGCTATGGGAATTACTTAATATTTCACAAATAGTGCGAGCCATTACATTTTGCATACAAATAGTAGTCCTATCTTCATTTGTTATTTTAGTTAAGAGTAACCGTGCATTATGGTACGAATATTATAAGAATCGAATGAAAAGGACCATGTCGTGATTTTATTTTAAAAAGGAAAGATTATAATATAAGCAAAGTTCATAACTATGTAATGGCAATTTTTATATCTCGAAGGTTGAAAACATACCCATAACATCGACGTCTTGAGATAAACGTCGATCGCGTTGGTGTGTAACTACAGGTTGATCGATTGTTGCGACTCATCAAACACTGAGGTTAATGAACCAAAGAGGATTTTTTAATGTATTTATTCTATCAATGAAAATTAATTTATTTGGTGTGATAACGATTGTCATTGACCGGTCTATGATGGCCGATGTATACACCGATTAATGTCGATCGTGTGGATTTAATAGAAACCCCAAATCTGTGTTTCATTTAGGACCTATAAATAGACTCGATTATGTTGTGTTTCATTTTAATATACTACATACCCATGTGTAACCGTTTTTGTTATTCATTTTACGTACATAATGTATAAGTTTTTCATCAGATCTTTCGTCTGTATTGCACAACCGACGAACCGTAACCATATTTTCACATACATCGATGGGTTTTTTTTTTACCGATGGGAAATCATCAAATGACTTCCCCCGCCCTGGGCGGGGCGGGAGGGAGTGTCAGACTTTTACTGACTAAAACCCATCCATGTTCCTTCTTGTGCCCTTTGCGTTCCGGGGGCGCGGTGTCTCTTTCGAACAACCCGCAGCCCCGGCAGGCATCGGCCCTTAGTGGCCCCTTCAATTGTTTGCTGACATCTCTTTGAGGCGCGCGTGGAACACGAACGCGCCGTCGACACGGTCTGTCGTTATCAACGAACGGACGGTGAGCTACCCATTGCTCACCGCCCACAGACCCGCGTCTACGGTGGCCATACATCGATGGGTGGAACAAATTATTTGCAATTACATGTTTTAATCAAGCCATGGATATGGCACCAAGCGTTATCTTAGAGAATTATTGACCGCTAACTTAATTACGACCTGTGGCAGATAAAGCGGATTAATATGAAAAATAGTCAAGTGGCTAAAATCTGGTTTAATCACATTTGTTTGTTATCCTGTTATTGTATTGTTCGATTTGGAACTTTTATTAATTCAACGACTGTTCTGGGCATCAGACCTGTGTTTGCTACATCCTGGATAATTTTTAACATCTTAATGTCGACGCCACGTTTAAAAGGAGCCTTTGGCCACAACCACACCAGTGCATTCAAACCGTCAGGATGTGATCTTTACGTGAACCTATCAACTGCTCTCATTTTCTGGATCGGGCATTATATCCTGTACGCTTTGTGTCTGCCTACGTTCACATACGGAGTGATCTCGTGGTGCCTCATAAGCAAGTTTCGCAATTTCAACAACTACGTGTATCTCAGTGCAGAACTAGTGAATATAATGCGTCTAATCGTTGCAACGCTCACTTTAATTCATTGCGACCGAAATATTGACAAAGAAAGTCATCAGGAGATTTATTATATGTTTCTTTCTATGATTCTAACGATTGTGTATAACAATTGGTTAGTGGTAATGTGTTATATGTTTTATGTCGATATTGTAAAAGTATTTCATAGGGATATTTCAAGAAAGTATCTTAAAAGTTTCATCTTTGCTGTGGGCGTGCCTATGTCGATACTAGTCACTTGTAGATTAATTATATTTCTCTTTATTGACGTAGCAGAAGAAAATGATAATAAAAAATTACTGCTTAATATCGTCGCCATTTGCATTCTGATCACGTGCAGCACACTGCCTGCGATAGTAAACTTGATAATTTTCATTAAACTTTTACGTTCTCTTTTTCCGCGTAAAACTACAAATCCACTTGCGCTTACTAAAAAACAAAAAGCGAGGGAAAATTTGAATCGTTTATGTACAGCAACGGCCATGTTTGTTTTTAGCAACGCAATTGTTTTGACTTTCATACTTTGGGATGTACTTTCAATCGAGTCTTTAATGAGAGATATTACGTTTGCCTTACAAGTAATCGTGCTTTCGTTATTTGTTCCTTTAGTAAAGAGTAATCGGACAGTTTGGTACGAGTACTATGAAAAACGATTAAAAAGACCATTTCGTGATTATTATTGTTGTGTTGTTTGTCGGTAATAGATGGGCAAGAGTATGGTTTTTTTTTTGTTAGCCTTTTCCGTCCCACTCCTGGGCAAAGGCCTTCCTCCACTCCTTCACTTAGAAGATGGGTTACTTATAAGATAAACTAAAACTATCAATGGTGCCAATTCTCTTGGTCACAAACTAAACTAAAATTAGACTATTTCCTCCTTTTTCTGTCCAATAAAACAAGAAAGAGACTAATGTAAATAAGAGCTGTCAAATTTAGTCAATCTGACACATCCATAGTTGACATCTTAAAACGTATGGATTAAAAATACGGAAAAATTAAAGGCAAAAGTAATCTGACATCGCTAACTTAGTTCTTTAAATGTCACGGAATGTCATCGTCCTTTCTTTTCGCTGTATGTTAGTAAGAGATGTCAATTCTCTAAATTTAGTCTAGTTTGTGAACAAGGGAATCGGCACCATTGCCATTCCAAATTTAATTTAATATCGACAAAAATTTATTAACACTTTATGTTTATCGATACACCCACACGATCGATGTTTTAATAGGCGTCGGTTTTGCACTTACGAGATCGACGCCCCAGATGATCGATGCGTAAAACGGTTTGGTTATTGGTGACAATGTTTGATGTAGACATTAGTTAGATATTTAACAAGAATTCTCTTTGTTGCCATTTCCAACCTTATTTTTTAATCTCATTCTTTATTTGTGTACACGCTTTTTAAGTAGAACGGGTATTGTTATATCTCGTAATATAATTAATTTTATTTTACTTTTAGATTGTGTAAATATAAAATTAGTGTAAATAACTATTCTGTGCTCATTTTAAGTAGATACTAATTGTGTTTGTATAATTTAACAAATAAAAAAAAAAAAAAATTTGCTTTGCTTGAAAATAATGTGACAATATATTTTGTTTTTTTCATTTTGTTTCGAGTTTAGCAATATAAGTAGTATTTTATATGTTTGTATTGAAAATGCCAAATCAAATAGACCGAGGCTTTAAGTGTACAGCGACCTTTACAGGTAAAAATAAGTGTAACCTAGCTCTAAGTAGGTAATACTGTAATGTTTCTCAATTTGCACTCCTTGTACAAATAAAAGATTACTGTTCATGTAGAATTTTTTTTTCAGTGTTATTCCATCCTTATTACGTACCTACTTATCTACCCATTTTCCCTTTTTTCGATTCATTTTCATCATCTTCATCCACCATCGTCATCTTACCATCTCAATAATTTTTCACACAATCCTCAATTCACAAAGATTTATTTAAAGAGATTCGACTCATATTAGTTCTGTCAATGCAATCCAACTCAAAGTATCACAATAGTTAAAACATTCACGTTAAAGTAACTTAGTATGTCAAATGTGTTTAGTTTACTATTTAATTATAACAGTAGAATTTGCATCAAAAATTGAAATAGTTTTAAGATCAATTAGCGTTAGATATCCAAAATCATTACTCATCATCATTTCAGCCGAAAGACGTCTACTACTGGACTTAAGCCTTTCCAACAGATCGCCTCAATGACCGGTATAGCGCTTCCCGCATTACTATTACAATAAAAATTAAAATTTTAGAAATTGGAGAAATCCTGACGTGGTTTAGTTCGTCCTGGCAATACTAACCCTAATTATACATTCCTTCTCACATTAGTAGGTAGTAATTAATGCTATAATCTCCCGTTATGAATAAGGATAAGTACATTTTAAAAATGTCATTTACATTTAATTAAAGAAAGGGGGAGTCGCCTAGTCCAGGGTTCCCCAAACTGTGCTTTATTTATTTATTTAAACTTTATGCAACAAAAAGGTACAAACGCGGACTAAATGCCTTAGGCATTCTCTACCAGTCAACCAAAAGATGGTAAAGAGTTAACATGGCAGGTGCGAAAAAAAATTGTACAGGAAAAAAAAAAAGAGATTTAAAAATCATGTATTTATCGTGCTTTGCAACGCCTTTGGGCGACGAAGCTATACTAAGGGCACCGAGCGACGGTAGGCACAGGTCGCCAGCACGCGTCGCCCTTTTCATTAATAATTGTAGTATAATCATTGTACAATCGCCATCACATCACACTATATCGTTTTGTTGTAAAATTGCTCCTGTTACAACCGCTTAAGATGCCGCAGTGTTGCGTTAAAGCGCTATCGTCCGTTCTTATATATTTTCTAAAATGAATAACAATAAAAGCTATAATTTTTGGTATTTTTTTTAATCTATGTATACATTTATCTATACATGCTTTATCCTGGATGACTGACTGACTGACAAAACAACGCATAACCTCAACCGCTGATCGTAGTGACCTAAAACATGTTGTGTGGGTTTTTTGTATGACGTAGGCATCCGATAAGAAAGGATTTTCCATAATTCATGCCCTAACTTAAATTAATATTTTTAATTTTCAAAGTAATAAAACTAATAATCTTAATGTCTGCTCATAAAATTTGCAACCGAGGGGGTCGCAGTACAGAAAAAGTTTGGAAACCCTTGGCCTAGTCGTCCTAAATGAGGTAATTCGGTGCTGACTCCAAATGAATAGCTTTGAAAATTCCTGTTTCTTATAAAATTTTCTAATTTGCTTTCCTCTTCATTTTTTGTTTGTATGAAGCGATTGTGCCTTGTTTTGTTTGGTTGAATATTAAGCGTCGTAATTATCTAGGACCAACATTTCTACGTCGTTTTTTTAATGTTTAGTTATAACAATACATCTTAAACTTGTTTTCGCAAAAAACGTAAGATACGAGTAAAATAACCTTAAAAACTTTCCATAACCAAAAGGTTCAACGGTCTATACCTACTTTTTGGAAGAGGCAACTATATTCTTTTTTTTTTTGTAGGTGACGTTCAATTCGCCTTTTAATGGTCTTATTGAAATAAATGATTTAACTTTGTTTTTTTTCCAGGCATGGTTCAAAACATTGTAATAATGGGAACAGTAAGTTGCTTTCGGCTTTATTAAGTATCTTTTTACACTTGCCTTCAAAACCAAAATAACAAAACTGTCCTAAATAACCTCAAAGCTTGGTCACCCTACACCGTTCGGCAGTAATCAAGAAACCCGACAATTTTGACGAATATTAATTCGTCAAAGTTGTTTTCGAGTTGAGATTGCGTGCTTAATGAACGGACAGACGGACAGACTAGTCTACTTGCTATTGTCTTCCAATCGACTGTAGATTAAATTTGGATACACGGGAAATTCAACCTTGTGAGAACGTAATAGAGTTGAAGTTTCATTGTTATGGTGTTTTCATGGAAATCATTAATTTTGTTGGCAACAATCAGGTTGTATTGTTTATTGTTTTATTTTAGTAATTAAATTACTTGTTGGTCTACCAATTGCTCCTGTCTATGCTTCTGCGTGTCAATTTTGAAACTTTATATTGCTCGGCGGGAAATTACTTATTTTGACGACACAGTTGACCCAGTCGTGTAGCGATTGGCTGCTGCGCTACAGGTCACTAATCGATTCTCGCACGAAACAAATATTTGTATCGATTACAGGTAGTTTTTCTGAGTCGACCATGTCTTCTGCTGGAAATAGGCCTCTCCTAAAGATAGCCACAATGAGCGGACTATCTAAAGTTTATCTTGGACATCACTCGACGCCAGTGATGTCCAAGATAAACGTGAAGGAAAACATCGTGAGGAAACCTGGACTTATACCAGTCTATTACTGTTCCACTTAAACCATGTCAGAAACCCTTGAGGGGGTTTAGAAAATCTGACACTAGGATGTGTGGGGTCGTAAGACCTTACTGTCAACACGATAAAGAAAGAAAGCAGGCAGCGCAACCAACCTTAATTTTACCCAATGTTATAGCCTGTATTATTTAAGGCATACCAGACTTCAATATGTACACACAGCAAAACGGATAGGTATGCAGTCTTCAAATGTAATTTAATCTTAAAAGTAGATAATGAACTGTTCATTATTTAAGTTAATTTTCAGTTAAAGACATCCATCGGTTTTATGAAAACTACAACTATATCTGATGACCCCGGTTATCTCCATTGTTGACTGTACCTAAAAAAACAGCCCATCTCTAATTTGACCCGGCCAAGTGCGGCTTAACCTCGCAAATCAATCGCCAGCCATTTTAAAACAACAATTAACAAAGTATTTATCTCTGTTTCTTCCCAACCCAACGTGTTAGTGTTAATAGACAAATTGCTATTAGATTGTCTCTGATTGGTTTATCTTTTGTTTTGTATAGTTATAGTTAAGTTCATAAACGTAAATTGGGTATAACATCACGCCTGTAATTCCCGAAGGGTTAGGCAGAGGTACCTACACCCACATTTCGCGTATATAGGGGGCGATAATATTGCCATCAACCGGTCTCAAATCAAGACTCCAAGGCTGCTACTGAGCTTGCGGACGGCGAGCGATGGGTAGCTCGCTGTCCGATCAAGGACCAGGCCCGGGTCGACAGCGAGTTCTGTTTCACGCGCGCCTCAAAGAGCTGTCAGCACAGGGACAGGCCCCAACGGGGCCAAACTCCTGCCGGGGTTGCGGGAACGCCTTAACAGGATCAAGATCAAGAGGCAACAGAAAGAACAAGGTAGTAAGTGTGACAGTCCCTTCCGGCGGAACCCAAGGCGGAAGGACTCATTTGATGATTTTTACCACATCAAAAAAAAAAAGGCTGCTACTGAGAAATTCCCCATGGAAAAACCAAATAACACTTTGCCCGACCTGGAAACCGAACTCAATACCTCATGTTTAGCAGTCGCCCAAATACATTTTTACAGAATCCAATTCCGTAGGCAAACATAACGTATCTTCATTTAAACAAAATATAGGAATAACGTATGCAATTAACTTAAACGAATTACTTCAGTAGATCAACTCACAACTACTAACAAAGTTGCGAGCGTCAAATTAAAAATGAGCACTAATTATGAGCGAGCTGGAGTCTGTGAACTCATTAACAAATTACATTTTAATTTTTTAAATAACTTGTTTCTCTTGTTTTTTAGAGTAATCCTGCTACTATTATAAACGTGCAAGTTTGTTAGATGAATGGATGATATATGGGTGGATGTTGGTTACTCTCTGACTGCCTCGTTGGTCTAGTGGTCGCAAGCGCGACTTCTGTGCATGAGGTCTTGGGTTCGATTCCCAGGTCGGGCAAAGTGTTATTGGGTTTTTCCATCAGGAATTTCTCAGTAGCAGCCTCGGAGTCTGGATTTGTGCCCGGTTGATGGCAATAGGCTTGCCCCCTATTACATGGGACTAAAAACATAACTGGCGAAATGTGGGTGTACTGATGGGGTACACCTCTGCCTAACCCATCGGGGATTACAGGCGTGATGTTATGTTATGTTATGTTTGTTACTCTTTCAGGCTTAAAATAATATCGTCTAAATATGATTTTGCTGAGGCATACATATTGTTATTCTGGGTTTGTGTTCCTGTAAGGTAATTTTGAAGTTTTACTTAAATCTAGTAGTTTTAAATTGTACTTAATTTACGCTCGTCCTGTATATCTTGTGGTTGCAAGCGCGACTGCTGAGCGTGCAGTCTTGAGTTAGATTTCTAGTTTCGGCTAAAAAGTTTGTTGAGAACATTTTGAATTATCTTATTGTCTGCCTTTGTAGAGTGTATTTTTTACATGTGCATAAAGCTTTGAATAAAAAAATAAAAATCTTATTAAAAATGATGATTGGTAATCTCTGTTTTTATGGAAAACTTAAATTCGAATTTAGCTGTAATACAGTTTTTATAAATATTCTCAACTATTTTTTAAGACCTATGTATGCTGCTAATGTGTAGAAAGTTTTATTAAAATCGGTTCATTCATTTCGAAGAATAAGGACTTGAAATTTTTTATAAAATGCCTCAAGTAAGAATTTCTCAGTATGAGCCCGTAGTTTAAAAGTTGATGGTATGAGATCCTGGTACCTCAGAAAGCACGTAAAGCCACTGGATGTGTCCCTGATCATCCTTCCCCAATATTCTCGGGATTGTCATCCTATCGGACTACTATTAATAAGAGAGAGGGTAGAAAATGTGCACCTATGTTTATGCAAACACTTGTACACTATAATATCTCCAGTGTACTTAACTAGTCTCCATTTTGGCTGCCACGACTGAAATTTGGTAAAAATAATATTATTCTAATGATTTATTAACATCATTTCGATTAAACCTTCTGCTTGTTCCTTTGGCATCAATATCGAGGTCGTGTGATATTTACAAAAGAGAGGCGCGTTAAAAGGCTTAGCTTGTCATTCGAACTGCTAGTTTGGGCGACACTGTCAGTTTTGTGGGATTAGAGATTTTGTCGCGACGGCCATTTTGAATTTGTGAATCCAAAATGGCGAGTGTTGATTTCATAGAACACTTTTTTCATTTAAGACCGAAACATCATATTATATTTTAGGACAATTATTTGAAAACGTCATCCACTGCCGAACTAGGTTTCAATACTAGGCACCCCCCTTAGGACAAATAGTAAAACTAGCCTTCCTAATACAAGTAAGGCCACAAAATATCCACAAAAGTGATCACAACTACTATATTTTAACCACCATTTTTCATACTATGTAGCTACAGAGCAAGAGGTGATTCTAGTACTCCAGGGCTATCAACTCATTGTCCTTCAGAAGAATCATAATCTATTCGACGTTCAAGTAACATCACATGTTCACATCTAGACCAAGACCCGCTATCATCATGGTAGTATCTTTTGAAGATTATTTTTGGAATAAAGTTTCTCATCGCGGCTCACGGTAAGAATTAACTGGCAAAAATCGTCACGTAAGGAAGAAGCGTTATGCCCCCCCATTTCAGACGACCCCCTTCCCTTCCCTCTTTCTCTTTCTTTTTATTATTTTTATTGTCTTAGGATTATTAAGTAAGTATATAATTTTGTTACCGTGGTAGCTATAATATCATGTTTTTCTTAATAGCTACCTGATGTTTGATATTTGGTGTCCCCCACACCCCCGTGCCAGAAAAAGCACGTGTCGCTGCCTGGTGATGTTATGTTATGTGTTATGTTATTTAAATTCATAACATAAAAATCTTTTTTTTCTTGTTACCACTTGTGTTAGCGATAGTACAATGGTCACGGATCTCATTATAGAGGTCAATTTGATCAATTGTGTACATCGCCTACATTGGAGTGATGAGTACTTGCTAAATGTTACTAACAATGTCCATTATTCACGCCGTTTAGCTACAGTGTAGGTAGAAGTACAGGTTATTAGGTATTTAACCTAAACCTCTTGGCCACTTGTCACTTGTGTGGCAAGAATTTTTTGAGGCCCTATGCATTCCCTCTCTCTTTTAAGGTTCTGTTGCTGAAGGGTGCCAAACGAGACCCTATTACAAAGACTCCGCTGTCAGTTCGTCTGTCACAAAGGTCGATTTTTTTTATTAGTAATAAATGTTGACATAAAACTTTCAGGCGGAAAAAATTAAGTAAAATATTAAAGGGGGTACACAAATTCCATACAATAAACTTATTTTTTGACGTTTAAGATTGGTATATTGTATCGTGTTATGATACTCTTCGTGTACGAATTCGATTCCCTCTAAGCCAGTTTTTGATAGCTCAGGTATTAAAGACTTCTCATACATAACATCAGGGGTTCAAATCCTGGCAAGTACCAATGTGACTTCATCAAATCATGTACATTACTGACATCGAAAAAAACGCGAGAAAAACCTGTAGTTCTAATATTAACATAAGTCTAAATTCGCCAAACCATCATGAGCAAGCGTGGTGATCAATATTCGTGGCTTCTCTGTAAGAGAAGAGGCCTTAAACCCTGCAGTGGGACAATAATAGGCTGGTAATTATTTTGGATATCTGTAACTTCACAACCAAATAAAACATTTATTTAAGCGAATATAGGTTAACATTTTTTGCAAGTTGTACATCACAATCGTAGGATATTAGCACCGGTTATTAACAGCACTTTGATAGCAGCTTGAGGAAGGAAGGCATTCAGCAAAACATTTCCCCTTCCATTTGATGGATGGGCCACAACTATAATGGGGGGACTGACACCGTGCGCGGTTAAATTGGGGATCAGTTAAACCGTAGTTAAGTGTTACGTTTGTATTTGTAATGGAAACGTTAGGTGTCTTTGGTGTTTGTTATGGAAGGTAATTTGATAAGACAATTTTTTTTTTGGTTAGAATGGTTTAGGTAAATTTGTTTAATGATTAAAATAATAGTGATTATGAGACCTGATAATATTTACCTTTTAAGACAATTGGGTAAAAATTACTCTGAAATGTCAAATTTGATTCTCGGGCCGTCTTCTTTCTTCTTTCTTTATCGTGCGAGCAGTAAGGTCTCACGACCCTACACACCCTATTGTCAAAGTTTCTAAACCGCCTCAAGGGCCTCTGACATGGTTTGAGTGGAACAGTAAGTCCAGGTTTCATCACGATGTTTTCCTTCACCGATGCTGGGCCGTACAATGTTGGTATACAGGTCGTGGTACCATGGTACAGAAGAAAAAACTAGTAGGTATCAGGTAACGTTTTCAAAACGAAAAATGAATGTAAAAATCATATATAGCCAAAAGCACTTTTGAATCGAAAAAAATACCTTTCGATCAAAATATCACTTAAACGGGTAGTTGTGAAACCTGCCCCTAAGGTGTTTGGCAATGACGCAAGTTCCTCGCGTGTTAGCCAAAAGTTTCTACGCTATAGCGAATACCTAACACCCAATGTAGAAAGCTATCGATACAGGAGAAAAGGTCAGAAGGTTAAATCTATAAATTTGACTTTAAAACTGAAGCTGCGTTTGTACTTAACTGCCCCGCGTGACGTCACGCGTGGGAAAAGTCAGTTGCTCCACGCCACGTGGGGCGGGACAAATATGATCAGTCCTACACTAAATGTATGAGACCGATAGCTTACCCACGCGTGGCAGGGTTAAGTAAAAACACAGCTTAACTCATAATTTAGAAAGTATTTATAAAGATTTAAAATTGGCTAGCAACCATTCCTATTAAAAGTGTAAATTTAAAAAGTCTATGACAAATGGAATTTACAAGTCCAGAATTCTGTAAAATCTAGACCAGCTCAAATCCACCCAATAATAGGCCCTGACTGTGACTAAAAGAATTCTAGACTACTGGACTTGTTTTCTCTTTTCAGTTTTATTAGTTTTTGTTTTACGCTTTTATTTTTTTATAGCCTGTATACCAATGTCGATACTATTCTATTCGAGCAGGACAGAATTATGGAACTTCTGTGGGTACATCATCTGTATCGTGACTAACCTAGCCCTCTAATTCCTTTAACGGAGCGGGAAATGACTTTGTTTATAAAAGGCAGTGACGCTGACGTAAGAATTTGTTCCATTGGATTAAGCTGTTTTATTGATCGATGGCCTTCTGCAATTATTTTTTTTTAAGTGCTCGTGGCTATGCAATATCAGACACATAGGTCGAACCATCAGGTTAAGCTATGCTTGCCGGGGTTGGTCTGTGAATGCGTGACCATCTTTACACACCGAGACTTCTCCGTACCTCTGGAAGGAAGTTGAGCCGTTGGTCCAAGCTATCTTGCGTGGATCTTTGACAGTCCTTACGGGTCGTCAGAAACGCGAAAGTCTGACAACCAGTCTTATCAAGATATTTCGTAACTATCATATTCCCCAGTACCTGGTTTGTAGAGGTCAGATAGGCAGCCGCTCCATAAAATACTGGTATTTAGCTGGAACCGATTAGACTGCAAGCCGAGCCCAACATATTCGGTAAAAGGCTAGGCAGGTTGATTGGTCTTTTGCAATGAACAACTGTTTCCTACAACAGACAGGGACAGCTGATTTTTTTTATATTTCTAACATAATTGTTCAGTAAAAATTGTTCATATTTATGAGTACTTTTACTCCTAAACAGATGCTCGTTGGATCAATAGTCAACCAGTCCACACAAGTCTTTTCAAAAATAACTGTGGCCAATATGGGCCATCGTGTACACGACCGTTCCAGCGACCGACTTGACCTCAAAAGTACCCCTACATAATCGCATTCGACATCCAACCTCATTCTACCCGCATAACACAACATTAGTTACATAAAACGTATTTTTATCACCTCCTCAACGCCACAGACGGACCCAAACATACTTGGAACGCGAAAAGAAACAAAAAAAGTTGAAAAAACCGCGATTGCGCCCATTCAGTCCTGAGTGTAGTTGACACGAAAAAGAGATGGCGATATAAAGTTGGTTGGAGAAAGAAAAGGAGGGAGAGATCGTTACTGAGCCATTGGGGTCATCAGTCGGGAGACAGGGGTACTTGCACTTGACCCCGCAGTGAAGTAAGGAATGGAAGGATATTTGGAGTTTCAATGTGCTACTTTTATGAGAAGTGAAAAAATTTCGTCGCACTTATTGACTGCCTCTGTGGTCTAGTGGTCGCAAAGCGTGACTGCTCAGCATGAGGTGGTGGATTCTATTCCCAGGACGGGCAAGGTGTTCTTGGGTTTTGCCGTCAGGAATTTCTCAGTCTAGTTTCTGAGTCTTCTGAGCCTAGGTTTTGTGCCCGGTTAATGGCGATTGGCTCGCCCCCTATTACATGGGACTAAAAAGTTAGTTGAGAACATTTTCGATAAATTGTGGTATAGCTAAATTCCACTGAAGATTTCCATAGAAATGGAGATTTCCAATTACCTTTTTTTCAATAAGACATTTTGATATATTTCCGTTTATAAAAGAGAAAGGAAGGAAAGGTCGTCAGAATGGGACATAACGCTTTTCCCTTACGTGACTATTAAAACCAGTTACCTCCTACCAAGCCGCGTTAAAGATCTTCATTCCAAAAATAAAACATTGATAATTGCACCCGTGCAAAGCCGGGGCGGGTCACTAGTGAACTATAAACGTTCTAGATTTAAAATGGTTCACCACAACGTAACGTTTCAAGCGTTTGCAAGCTAGCAAGATAGTTTGCACTCGACGGATATATCCTGCTTACCCCCGAGTTGTGTAGCGTGATGCTACTTTACGACCTCGTTACGGAACACGTACAGTCGCGGAGAAAAATGTTAGCTTTTAATACTAGTTTATGCTCGTGACTTCGCCCTTGTGGATTTTCTTCACGGAACCTTATTTTTTTCAAATGAAGATATGTGCTGATAATGTAGCTTTATATAGGTGAATGAATTAGTACACCCACATTTCGCAAGTTATGTTTAAGTCCCATGTATTAGGCATGCCATCAACTAGGCACAAATTCAGACTCCGAGGCTGCTAATAAGAAATTCCCGACGGAAATACTCAATAACACTTTGCCTGACCTGGAAATCAAATCCAAGACCTCATGCTCAGCAGTCGCTCCTTGCTACAAGTTAGTAGAATCTAGAAATCATTCTAGGAATCGTATTTACATGCTCAAATATAAATAAAGGGTTTATTTTAGACGCCATAGTTTCAAATAACAATAAATAACTCCAATTGAGCCCACACACCATGACCTGATAAATACTGTGCAAATTGCGGTAATGGTGTAAATTATTGATATTTTCTATTCTATTTAGTAATCGAAACCGTTTAGATTGTGATCTACTGCGATCTTAAATTAGAAGGAACAGTTTTCAATTATTCACTGTAAATTATTAATGCGAAAGTAACTTTTTGTCTGTGTATGTTTGTTACTTCATCACGACGAAACCTCTGAACCGATTGGAGTGAAATTTTACAGAGATGTAGCTTGAGATATGGGTAAAGACATAGGCTAGTTTTTGTTTTGTGACTTTGTCTGTATCTACGATAAAGAACATTTACACGTGAGAAGTAGATATTTTTTTTCTTTTAATTATACAAATTAGGTTGGGTATTCTTTATTTATTGCTTCTACATTATTTATTTATAAGGATCTCCAACGAAAGATACACAAATCAAGATAAAACAATAATGTACTTATGGAAATATCTTAGCAATTAAAAATGCCTAGACTAAATTCCTGTAAAACAAATTGATGACAAACAAATATTCGTAATTAAAGCACTAACAACGTCTGCCCACGAATTAAGCCAATGTCTAAATAGTCCCTCGGAAACACAAAGATGAAACAAAAAGCCTATGTGCTATTCCAGACTATAATCTATCTCTAATCAACATAACATCACGCCTGTAATCCCCGAAGGATTAGGCAGAGGTGTAACCATTGGTACACCCACGTTTCTCTAGTTATATTTAAGTCCTATTAAGTAGGGAGCAAACCTACTGCCATCAGGCGGGCACAAACCCAAACTCCGATGCTGCTACTAAAAAAATCCTGAAGAAAAAACCCAATAACACTGTGTCCGACCTGGAAACCGATCCCAAGACCTCAAGCTCAGCAGACGCGCTTTGCGACTCTCAGTAGCAGCCACGGAGTCTGGATTTGTGCCCGGTTGATGGCAATAGGCTCGCCCCCTATTACATGGGACTAAAAACATAACTGGCGAAATGTGGGTGTACTAATGGGTACACCTCTGCCTAACCCTTGGGGATTACAGGCGTGATGTTATGTGATATAACTCATATAAGTCACAAATAACCTGAAAACGTGAACAAAAATACCTCGTCGAACTTCCATTGAAAAACATTTAGTTTACAAAATAAAAGCTTAGTCTAACCAACAAAACGTTGAATTTGTTACCGACTGTCGCGCTATCGACCACGACAAAAGACAGCTAGCGTCCTTAGTAACATATACACGCAAAAAAACAAGCAATTCCAAGCCTTAACTCCACCACATAAAACTGAAATTAAACTCTACTTCCAACACTAGAAAAAATACTCCACATTTGAATTTCAACTTTAGTTCACCACATTTACAGTTGCAAATTGAATGGTCTGGTAAGCACGCACACAAGCAAAACTCCGTTCGATAATATATAACTTGTTGCACGTCACTACACACACACAGACGGTTGAACGCACACAACAATGTTTACACAGGCATAAATGGATGGCCCACGTTGGCAAAAGGTATTGAATTACGGGGAAATGATAGAAAAATATATATTTTTCGTGAGGACCTCTGGTCTTATGATGGCTATTGAATAAATTTTACATGTTACCACTGGAATTTTGGAATCAGGGGACATACACTGAGAACAAGGAGTCGCCGGACCTTACATCATTGATGAAATTTTGAAAATATTTAGATCTAACACTAAATGAGGCATAAGATTAAGTAAAGTGTTATTGGATTTTTCCATCAGGAATTTCTCAGTAGCAGCCTCGGAGTCTGGATTTGTGCCCAGTTGATGGCAATAAGCTCGCCCCCTATTACATGGGACAAAAAAAAAAAACATAACTGGCGAAGTGTGAATGTACTAATGGGTACACCTCTGCCTAACCCTTCGAGGATTACAGGCGTGATGTTATGCTAATACTAAATAACACAATAGACAATAGGCTCGCCCCCTATTACATGGGACTTAAATATAACTGGTGAAATGTGGGTGTACTAATGGATACACCTCTGCCTAACCCTTCGGGGATTACAGGTGTGATGTTATGATGTTAGATCTAATACATACATACGTCATAAAACTGAAGATATTTCTCATTTTCCTGACTGCCTTATTGGTTCAGTGATCGCAAAGCGCGACTGCTGAGCATGAGGTCTTGGGTTTGATTTCCAGGTCGAGCAAAGGGTTATTGGATTTTTCCATTATGATTTTTTTTTGTAGCAGCATCGGAGCCTGGGTTTGTGACCGGGTTATAGTCTCGCAGATAATCTCTAGAAAGTCTAAATAAACCTATCTAGGCATAGGCTTATAAAGGGTGCACTTTTGGACAAAGGGCTTAGCTACAGCCTGGATTTAACAAGCGGCTGGCGCTCGCTCTGTTTCCCTCTGTCAAACACAATATCTCGCTAGTTAATACCACAAGGGTAGGCAGAAATAGGCTAATATTTTGACTCTAACAATAGTTAGTTAGCAAGATTATATGGTTAAGTCTATCACTAACTATTTGGAATAAAATGATAATACTTATTATAATAATAATAATACCAGCCTATTATTGTCCCACTGCTGGACAAAAGCTTCTTCTCATACAGAGAAGGCAAGAGCATTGATCACCACGCTAGCTCAAGGCTGATTGGCGATTCCAGACTTAAATTAATTATAAGCCCAAGTTTCCTCACGATGTTTTCTTTCACCGATGTCAATGATGTCCAAGATAAACTTTTGAAAGAATACTTAATAATAAAAATTAAAAATATCAATCTATTTTTGTCCACAGTTGGGCAAAGTCCTCTTCTCTTAAAGAGCATTATCTGATATATCGCTGACGTTATAACGAGTAAACTAGTCTGATTTTGTTTTAGAAAAAGAATTAGGTTTCAGAGTAAAAAAAACATAAAGCAGGTAATCGATATTCACGCGGGCGGAGTCGTGGGCACTAGGTAGTAGCATCCTATAATATCTACTTGACCTTTAACACCTACATTGAGATATTATCGTATCGATATTATTAGTCGGTATCGATAAACAATTCAGCCCACTACTGTTTCCATAAATTCCACTTCTAATAAACAGTAAGCAATCAATGTTCTTAAATATCTGTTAGTTTGTTTTACAGCATACGTTTTTGCTTTGAAAAATCATACAATACATTGTACACCATAGCATTTTCTAAACATTTTATATAATAACTAGCTTCCACTCGCGACTTCGTGTACGTAAATGTCGGTCTTCTTCTTCTTATCGTGTGGGTAGTATGTGGCCTAACGACCCTAAACACCCTAGTGTCAGAGTTTCTAAACCGCCTCAAGGGCCTCTGACATGGTTTGAGTGGAACAGTAAGTCCAGGTTTCCTCACGATGTTTTCCTTCACCGATGCAAGTGATGTCCAAGATAAACTTAAGAAAGTACATATGAATTGAAAAATTCACATTGGTAGGTACTTGCCCGGATTTGAATCCACAACCTCATGCATGAGAGGCGGGCGCCTTAACCACTGGGCCATCACGACACACTGTCGTGTTGTCACAATGTCGGTTAAGGGGTGATATAACGTTGTATCCCGTTTGATCTTTAAAGGGTGAATTTTTGAAAATCCTTTCTTAGCGCATAGCTACGTCATAATAACTATAAATACATAATACATTTCAGCGCAATCCATACAGTGGTTTGAGCTGTGTGTTGATAGATCTGTCAATCAATAACGATTGATATTAATTATAATACCAGCCTATTATTATTCCATTCCACAAAGGCCTCTTCTCATGTAGAGAAGGTACCTACGAGTTTTGATCACCGCGCTTGCTCAAGGCGGATTATTTACTAGATGCTTCCAGCGACTTCACCCGCGTGGAAGACAAGTGTACCATAAAACATAACGTAGTTATGGTAACCAGCAATGTTCTTCTTTAACGTGTGGGGAGTAAGGTCTTACGACCCCACACACTCTAGTGTCAGAGTTTCTAAACCGCCTCAAGGGCCTCTGACATGGTTTGAGTGCAACAGTCATCAGCAATGAAGTAGCTTTTAAAAAGTGGAGATTTTTTTAGCTGAACCAGTACTTCCTGAGACTTCAAAAAGTTATCCTCTTTTTAACATTAGTATAGAAGTCTAGAGAAGTCCATCTTTCCCTAACTGGTCACAGTGACGTCAAAGATAAACTTAAAAAATATATAAATGAATACCTAAAAGAGTTACTTCGGTAACGTGCCCGCAACCTCAAGCATAAGAAACTGGTATCCTACCCACTGGGCCATCCTGACATTACTCATTATTATTCTAACAGTGCAAATGACTTCATTCATTTATGCACACCTCCTCCCAAACGTAATATTATCAACCTTCCCCTAATAAATCACCAAAATAACTTGATCTATCATCTTCACCGAACTCTTCGCTAGGAAGTGTCTAGTTGGTTAGCTTTCGTAACCGATATAAAAAGACCCTTACCTCTTAGTTCTTCCCTCAAGGGTCCAATAAAGTATTTAGGATCGTGCAAAAGGCAGGGGTCACCAATAAATGGTAATGGGTCGGTTTGAACGACTTTCAAGGTCACGGACCGAATTTGAGAAGGAAATGGAATATGATTTTCGATTATCGATATGGAGTTTCCTTACAGTTAGTCGTATTTTCCTGGTCATTATTAATATCTATTAGTACACCCATACTTCGGTAGTTATGTTTAAGTAGCATGTAATAGGTGGCGAGCCTATTGCCATGCCATGCCAAATCTAGACTCTGAGGCTGCTACTGAGAAATTCATAACATAACAACATAACATCACGCCTGTAATCCCGGAAGGGTTAGGCAGAGGCGTACCCATTACTACACCCACATTTCGCCAGTTATGTTTTTTTTTTAGTCCCATGTAATACGGGGCGAGCCTATTGACATCAACCGGGCACAAATCCAGACTCCGAGGCTGCTACTGAGAAATTCCTGATGGAAAAATCCAATAACACTTTGCCCGACCTGGGAATCGAACCCAAGACCTCATGCACAGCAGTCGCGCTTGCGTTCACTAGACCAACGAGGCACTGAGAAATTCCTGATGGAAAAACCCGATAACACTTTGCCCGATCATTGAATCGCTTTCAAGACCTCATGTTCAGCAGTCGCGCTTTACGACCACTAGACCAACGAGGCGGACGAAGTCGCAAACAAAGGCTAGTTAAAAATAACTTAATTTCATTAAGAGTTACTACACTTTTCCTGTCTTAAGAACCATTTACTTATTCATAACAATGAGCACAGTCAAGTCTTAATACTAGTCTAACCACTGATTTCATTGGTAGCGTAATAAATTCCGTTTCACTGACGTAATGATGATGAAAGCCAACATTAATTCGGTAAAGCATTCGCCATTACCGGTAATTACTGCCTGTATTAGGCATCAAATATTTACCATTAAGCATGTCTGACATTTGATTCACTTGGTTGTGATTACACGGTTTTCAGGGATGAGGATTTGTAACAAAATTGTCCAGAAAAATCTGGTTTTTACTGTATGGGACTAAGATTCTTGTGTCCAGTGTGTGTGGGTGTACTAATGGGTACACCTCTGCCTAACCCTTCGGGGATTACAGGCGTGATCTTTATGTTATTCCAGTGTCCAGGGAATTTTCATGCATTTTAGAATTACTCATAAAATCTGCCTGCCTCGTTGGTCTAGTGGTCGCAAGCGCGACTGCTGTGCATGAGGTCTTGGGTTCGATTCCCAGGTCGGGCAAAGTGTTATTGGGTTTTTCCATCAGGAATTTCTCAGTAGCAGTCTCGGAGTCTGGATTTGTGCCCGGTTGATGGCAATAGGCTCGCCCCCTATTACATGGGACTAAAAACATAACTGGCGAAATGTGGGTGTACTAATGGGTACACCTCTGCCTAAACCTTCGGGAATTACAGGCGTGACGTTATGTTATGTTCATAAAATCTATCATTGATTCGAGTTTATAAAAAAAAAAAATATGTTGAATAATTCAGAATAAAAACCCTCGACCTAATCAATTATTTCTAGTTCTTTTAAGAACTCGTTCATTTCAAAGTATTTCAATGAATAGTCAACTATCTCATACATTCCACCTGCTGAAAATTTGTTTCCACATGGAGTGGAAATGTGGTGCTGTTCCTCAAACAATAGTACCTGTAATCGTGGCATGGTGCCTACACGTTTCAGGAGTTGATGGCACTAATTAGGCAAACGTAGTTTGTGTAGGTTACGCCCTGTTGCACGGTGGACCGTCAATTTAACCCAGAAGGTGATGGGCAGCGGATGAATGCGGTCTGCCCATGACCGGGATGATTGGTGCTCTTTGGGGGAGGCCTACGTTTAGCAGTGGACGGCTATACGCTGATATGATGAATCACAATAGCACCAAACTCGTGGCTACTTTCTGGGTCACCTGAATGTAGACTGCAGATGGGACGCTAAAAGTAAAAATGCTTTAAAAGCAAGCCTAATCATAAATGTTCCATTTCAAAAAGAGTGGAGTGACCTTTTTAAATTGACCCCGACAATAAGAATAGTTTTCGCTAAAACTATGCACATACCACAGTATGTAACATGTTATATTTTTCATGAATATTGCTGGCTAGGCGCTCGGGCGCCTGCGATGATTTTTTGTGCTATTTTTATAAATATTCCAGTCGTTTTCCATAGCGTAAAGTGGCTAGCCTTAATACTGTAGCGAACTGAGTTAAGTGGAAGTCAAAATTTTTTTGCTATAAAGATACTTTTAGAAAGTAGTTTAATATTTGCTAGCATTAACTTTGGAAGAAGAAAATTCTATTAGGACAAGAGATTGCGTATGTTAGCACCAATCTCCAGAGCCTGTACGGCGTCCGTCGTACACGTGAGGACCTAATGACTGCATCAGAGGGTGGTGTGATCGTAGGTCCTCACGTGTGCAGGAGACAGGGCATGCGAAGAGACACAGCATAAGCACTGGCCTGTAGCAATTGATTTTTTTTTTGTTCCTTTCGGAGTAAATGTTAGCAAATATTAAACAACAACATAACATCACACCTGTAATCCCCGAAGGGTTAGGCAGAGCTGCACCCATTTATACACCCACATTTCGCCAGTACCTTCTGCGAATCCCCACATTTACAAATTCTCTTGTTGGCAAAAAAATAGGAAGAAGATTAAAATATTTACGTATTTAAATCAAAATAATATTCTGTAAAATCTATCCTAGAAATTCAGAGCTGCATTTCGATTACTTCGAAGCATATCCCTGGAGAAATTCTAGCTCGTCTTGGAAACTCGCGGCGAGACTAATCGGAAAGATTCCAGGCAGGCTGTGCTGCGAATCTTTTTGTGTGTTTTTTTTCAGCAACTGATATTAAACGAGGTGTCTGTATTAAGAAATCATACTGACATTTCCATCTTACCACTATTATAAATGCGAAATTTAGATGAATGGGTGTCTGTTGATTAATCACGCTAGAACAGCTGAATGGATTTGGATGAAATTTAGCACAGATATAGGTAGATTATAATCATTTATCCCGAAAAAATTTACGATTCCCATGGGTTAATATATTATTATTCACTTTGAGGTGGACGAAGTCGGGGGCGGGAGCTAGTGTTTTATGTTTTAAGGTTTCATTATACAAATATCATGTAGATATATCATAAAGTAGCATATTGTAATTGGGTAGCTGACACCATCAATCATTAATTTCAAGACACTCTTTAAAAAAAGAAAATTAATTTTTTTCAGCAGATACCGACTAATTTTCAATTTACAGTAAAATTAGATTTTTCGTGTCTTTGAAATAAATAAATACTAAGTCAATTGAGTTGTCAAATAAGAATAACTCAAACGCCAAAAGTGACAGTTACAAGTTTGACATAAGTGACAGATAGTACTTCCGGCCCTTGTCAATCAGCGTGACTTCCGGGGCAAAATGCACAAATGTTTTTAACTGTAGGGTCAATTTTTATCCGCTGGCGGTTGAGTGCTATTCGTGGGATCACAGTTCGATATTGGTTCCGATTCTCTTGGTCACAAACTAAACTAAAATTAGACTATTTTTATCTTTATCTGTCCAATAAAACAAGAAGGAGACTAGTGTCATAAGAGCTGTCAAATTTAGTCAATCTGACACATCCATACAGTTATAGTTGACATCTTAAAACGTATGGATTAAAAATACGGAAAAGTTCAAGGCAAAACTAATTTGACATCGCTAACTTAGTTCTTTGATGTCAACGTCCTTTCCCTTCGCTGTATGTTAGTAAAAGATGTCAATTCTCTAAATTTACTCTAGTTTATGTACAAGGGAATCGGCACCATTGCCATACAAAATCTGTATGGAAATCCTGTTTTGACAGTCGAAAAAAAGTATTTCATTGTTCGGTGGTCTCAACTACCCAACTGAAAGTTTCAGTCTTCATATTATTTCGTTTTATTTGTGTTACTGTGCATTACGAAATGTTTCTCGAAACGATCCACCGTTTTTTTTAAACCCACAATCTTCTTCCATCAATATCACTCCAAATCATCATAAAAACTTAAAAACCTAAAAGAAATTTCAAAGATCATAATTTCCATCTAAAACGGTCTCCCCTTAACACATACCTCGAAATAGCAGCGTTTGATCGCCAACAGGCGCTGCGCACGCGTCGATCGCTTGCGCAGCGATCGATTGATTTATACACACATCCCTTCTCACGTGTGAAACGTAACCACCACTTTTATACCACTCAAAAACACACCTTATCACTTTAAATTAAGGTTTAAAATAGTATAGCGTGGCTGTTATTCCAGAATCAGGTATAAATTCACGGCCCATCTTTATGTGAGTAGGTAGGATTGTGAAATCAGAACATGGCCACGTGCCATAGACAAGAGAGCAGACGCTTTACGTAATGTTACTTATTTAAAATTTGGGGGGACTTGTACTGGGAATTACAAGTCTTTGTGTTTGACGCTAAAAATAAAAATTACCCGCTTTCCTTACGCAAGTAATATTTTAGAAATAAAACAAAGCAAAGTGAGTATTATTAGCACAGAGATTTATAAAAGAATTTGTTACTACCATCAAGCCTATTTCTGAACCTTTTCGTTTACATCACCTTCATCATTTTGATTTACAAAAGGTATTTATATATATGGCAGAGGTGAGTGGCAACGCAGGGAGGGGTCGCCCTAGGAAGACCTACACTGACCGTATTGGTGAGGTCCTTCAGAAAGGTCAGGTGCGGAGCACTCGTAACCGGCGTGCTTGTATGACGAGATGTATGAACGTAGATGAGGTGAAAGGAGTGTAAGGATCGAAGCAGGTGGCGTTCTGTAGTTTCCGCCCACCCCCATGGGAAAAAGGCGTGACTTTATGTATGTATGTATGTATCATTTTGATTTGAAGCACTTGGTAATTATTGTAATACGTATTTTTTTAAGTCTAGGGTCCCAATTCGCACGGGTGCAATGTAGATACATAAACCTTTCTCTTGAATCACTCTTATCTATTGATGAAAATCGCTTTAAAATCCGTTGCGTAGTTTAAAAGGTCTAATCGTACAGACAGCGGGAAGCGACTTTGTTTTATACTATTTAGAGTTTCTCGTCATCGTTTCTATTCATCGTCTTCACAGCCATTTAATTATTTTATTAATGTACCTGTGAATTTAAAGCATATGGTATGGAGTTTCTTGCCCATTCTTCTCCATACGAAACTACCTTTTGGAAGGGATACTAGATTATTTGTTTTTCATATAAATGACGTTTAAAAGTTTATTTTATGAAGTAAATGATCTGATTTTGATCATCAACTTCAGAATATTTGCCTTTCCCCAATCAGCATTTCATACAAAACTATCAAGTTATATATTTATAAATTAATGAACCGATTTTTATAAAACTTCCTACACATAAGCAGAAAAAATACATAGACCTAAATAGTTATCAGTGAACATTTTCACGTTCAAAGTGAACCTATAAGGGTTTCTTTTTTGTTTTCGTGGCACGGAACCCTAAAAACACAAAAGTAACTCTCGTTTCCAACAAAATGCCGATTTTTAACAAGCTTTGCTTAGGGCTGGGGGATTCAAGCCCTTGACTTACGAACTGGTAACCCCTACACAAGGGAAAAGCAACCATATGACAAATTATTAAGGTAGAATCTCAAATAACAAGAAATCCACCTCGAACGATTATCATAAAGAAAATGACGGAAATAAAGAAAAACGCACATTATTTTTTGTAGCAATAAAGTTTATATTTCAATAGAGTATGTAAATTTTCTTATTTTTTAAATAAGGCCTGTATTATTGGAGTAAAAGAGGAGTTCATTGTTTCGAGTGAGCCTGGTTCCATATCAACGAAGTTTCAATCTTATTTTGTGAATCATAGAGTCTAATTTCTACTGTGTTGCTATTTATTGATTACTGATACTATAATATAGCTCGGGATCTCACGACTTGATTCAAGTTTACTGGGTCATTCCACTCGCTAGGCAAGTACAAGTACTTACTTGAACAATGATTGCATAGGCTTTTTAGAGCTAAATGTCGTGGCAAAAACATGGCTCCTTTTACTTCAATAGAAAGATTTGTTGAGGCTAACGTACTTTTAAATGGTAAGTACATTCTTGGGGTTGGGATTAAGCTCTTAGTCCCGGCTATCATACGTGGTGAAAAAACATAATTTAAGTATAACACTTAACTACATAAGTAACATACCATCGCGCCTGTAATCCTCGAAGAGTTAGGCAGAGGTGTACCCATTAAAATACCCACGTTTCGCCAGTTATGTTTAAGTCCCATGTAATACAGGGAGGCTGCTACTGAGAACTTCCTGAACTTCCTGAGATATTCCTGATGGAAAAACCAAATAACATTTTGCTTGATCTAGAAATCTAACCCAGGATTGCATGCTCAGCAATCGTGCTTTGCGACCACTAGACCAACGAGGCAAGTCGAAAAAATTTTGACAGTAATAAGTCAGACAGTGAAGTCATTATGTATTTTACGTAAACTCGATTTCTGATGTATTTAACCGTAATTTATTTATTACTTAATAAATAATTTCTTGAACCAGACACTTCCAGAACTGTCACCCTATGCAATTGACCAATACATAAAAAAAAAACATAAAAACACTTTCAAAAAACGAACTTTCACTAAAAAGTTCCATTAAAAAAAAAAACAGTGTATTGTTTTAATTTTCGAACGCTAAAATAGCCGGATACCATGGAAGGTTTAAATTAATAGAGCGAGTACAATGGCTAGGATGGCGGGGTCAACGGCCGGGTCATGGGGTCACATGGGTGGGCAACCAGGCTACCATTGTTTTATGCGACTTTTATATTTCAACATTTCTTTGTGGTGACTTATGGAACGTCAATTTAAATGCAGTACTGTAGTATCCATACTAATATATAACATTCTCTTGTCGCAATGTTTGTTGCCAAACTCCTCCGAAACGGCTGGACCGATTTTGATGAAATTTTGTATGCAAATCAGGTAGGTATACCTAAACATTCTCGTGTCGCAGTGGCCAGTGTTGTTACAAAACTCCTCTGAAACGGCTGGACCGATTTTGATTAAATTTTGTGTGCATATCGGGTAGGTTCGGCAAACATCTACTTTTCGTACAAAAAAAAATGGCGGCACGAAATTCACTGGATCAGCGAGTTAATATTATAAATATGCGAAAGTAATTCTGTTTGTCTGTTACGCTTTCACACTGAACCGATTTTGATGAAATTTGGTACAGTTTAAGTTTAAACTCCAAGAAAGCAAAGAAGTTACTTTTTATTTCACGACTTCGTCTGTGTCCACGATAACCGACATTTACGCGGACGAAGTCATTGACAAAAGCTAGTTTCTTTATTTAAAGAAAACGTTGTCTCATACTAGGAATTTGTCCTGAATCGTAGATTTGTTTATCGTAATACGCATTCTATGAACTGTCATTTTGATTTTACAAACAGTCACTTCAATTGTATTAATTTGTTTATATACCTACAGTTACTTAGACGGGCCTGTTGGTCTAGTGGTTAGCGGCCCTGACTGCTAAACCGGAGGTCGTGGGTTCGATTCCCACTCAGGACAAACTTTGTGTGATGAGCATGATTGTTAGTTCTGTGTCTGGGTGTGATTTATCTATAATATGTATGTATTTATAAATTATATAAGTATGTATATCAGTTGTCTGGTTACCATAACACAAGCTCTGCTTAGCTTGGGATCAGATAGCCGTGTGTGAGTTGTCCCAAGATATTTATTATTATTATTATATTCATTATAGTTGTAAGCCAAAGAAGTCTAAACATAAAGATTTTCAATCTATTCTACATAAAGTGTGGATCATTCATATATGTATAAGCAAAACCTAGCACAAAAATATGCCGTTATCAGTCCAAACATGTAAGCAAATAAAACAATGTAGTGAATTATGATGACGTAGTATGCACCACGCCTGCTGCTTACAAATAATCGTATGGGTGTTCTCTGCCCATGGTATGTTATCGTGAACATGACACACATAGCGCCCATGGTGGTCTTATGGTATGTCTATTAGATTTAATATTATAGTTGAACTAAATGTGAGTTAAAAACCAATACTCCATTAGAGAAAAAACGGCCAATTAACAAAAGTTATTAGTTTATTTTGTTGAAATAACTGCATTTAAGTGACTACATAAAGGTGAGTGGCAACGCAGGGAAGTCGCCCTAGGAAGACCTACACTGACCTTATTGGTTAGGTTCTTCAGAAAGGTCAGGTGCGCAGTACTAGAAACCGGCGTATTTGTATGACGAGATGTATGCACGTGAAAGACGCGAAAGGAGTATGTTAGGATCGCACCAGGTGGCGTTCTGTCTTTTCTGCCTACCCCCATGGGATAAAGGCGTGAGTGTAAATTATCATAAATGTATCATCGCTACATCTATGTTCCTAGTTAAAAGTAGTTGCAAGTCACTGCCTTGTTTAACTATACACAAAAATAAGCTGTACGTGGGTGTACTAATGGGTACGCCTCTGCCTAACCCTTCGGGGATTACAGGCGTGATGTTATGTTTATGTTATGTGTTACAAATAAGCTAATTTAAGAGTTTGCAACGCGGGTGTTTTACAAAAAAAAATATTTCTACCCAATACACAAGAACGAAGCAACGCGCTAAAGCTAGCATTAAAATGTACCGTCGAACTAAAATAGCAATAAATTGAATTGAGCCACAACTCGCCTCCTTCAATTGACTGTAACAACTCACTCAATTTGATAAACGGCTGATGGCTCGATTCATTCTATACCATTACCATTTTAAGAGCATCGCAAACCTTTACTCAAGCGAATTGCACAACCGCGGAAATCTTAAACTGCCCGCATAAACTATTTATATCACAGAATTTCAATACTTTAAGATGTCGGTCGATTCCCATCATGATTTTATATTTAAAATCGTACCAGTTGCCAAAACCTTTTGTTAATTTCGGCGTGGTTTACGAGCGACAGTAAAAATCCGCCATGTTGGCATCGCTTTATCGTAAGATGGCGGTCTGATGTCAAAAAGGGCGCGAAAACGAAGAAAATGGCGGACCGCGATCGTTATTTTTTAATAGTCCGTTTGTTGGCTATTAATTTTGTTGGATATTCTTGATGATATGGCTTTGGTTTTGATGCTTCTTATGTAATTAGTTTTTCTGGATATGTTCTGGTAGATATAACTAGCTTCTGTTCGCGACTTCGTCCGCGTTAAAGTGATTTCTCCATACAAACTTTGTACCACTGTTCATCCTCTAAGGGGAAGAATTTTGGAAAATCCTTTCTTACCGGATGCCTACGTCCTGCAAAGAAAACACCCTCCAAGTTTCAGGTCTCTACGATCAGCGGTTTTAGGATGTGCGTTGATCAGTCAGTCATACGGGACAAAGCATTTGTATGTAGGTAATACCAGCCTATGATTGTTCTACTGCCGGGCAAAGGCCTTCAAAGTACGAGCATTAATCACCACGCTTGCTCAAGGCAAATTGGCAATTTCATAACATAACATAACATCACGCCTGTTATCCCCGAAGGGTTAGGCAGAGGTGTACCCATTAGTACACCCACATTTCGCCAGTTATGTTTAAGTCCCACGTAATAGGCAATTTCAGACTTAAACTAATCACAAGTCCAGTTTTCCTCCACCGATGTCATTGATGTCCAAAGATGTAAACTCAAAGACTAGGTAGGTATTAAAATGATCTCAAATCTAACTTTGAGCGTATCACTTAAAACATCTTTACATATGAATTAGCGTGCATATACAATTTAACGAAGTAATTTTAGGAACATACAAAAGACGGAAGGTATTTAGCGAGATCTTATAGAATTTACATGCAAATTTCAAATTCTTGGAAACTTTGCAAATAAAATGTTCCCCTCATACTTTTCGCACCTTTGCACGTCAGCCCACACCCTCTGCTACGCATCATTTAAAAGATAATGCAAATAAAATGTAAAACCTCTTCTAAAGACGGACTGACGGACCACGGCATTATGCTGAGCGTCAGCCGTATCGCGCGGTAGTGACGCATTTCTAATTTGTATTTATTTGTTTTTAATTTTTTGGATTTAATACCAACTTGTTTTTATTTGGCTTTTGTGTATAATTTTTCTTTTTATGTTATGTACCTACGTCATTTTCGCGTGAATAAAGTTTTTCTTTCTATTATTTTCTTTAAAGAAACGATGAATAAAGTCACTTTAAGAGAACTGTCTTTTATGAAACTAACACAATTTTATAAAAAATATATTTTATTAGTAAAATATTTATTTTATATTCCGAGACTCCTCCGTGCCTCGGAAAGCACGTTAAGCCGTTGATCCCGGCTGTCATACGTGGATCTTTGACAGTCGTTACGGGTCGTCAGAAGCCCGAAAGTCTGACAACCAGTCTTACCTAGGGGTATCATATTACCCAGTTACTGGGTTGTGGAGGTCAGATAGGCAGTCGCTCCATGTAAAATGCTGGTATTCAGCTGCATCCGGTTAGACTGGAAGCCGACCCCAACATAGTTGGGAAAAGGCTAGGCAGATGATGATGATTTTATTAGTAAAACAATCTATAACTAATGATTAAAATTGAAGTATCTGTCGTTTAAATACTACGACGTACGCGCAATGCAGCACTCTTATGCACAATGTTTTGCATGCGTTACTTTGAGGGCAACCATAAACAGTGAATTTTCACACAAAAAATAACAGTCGCTTTCCAATAGATAATAATTTTTGCTCGATGACACTAAGTTTGATCCCTTTTACACACCGCGTCGAGTTTACCCTTACTTTGAAACATCTTCATTTTGACCTGGCATTTATCAGGATCATTAATTTTCTGCTCAAATGCCAACATATTACTCCCCTTTATAAAACTTTTACCCTTCACCTTAATATCAAAACAAAATCAAAATGTCAACGCAAATGCCGAACAGATTCCCAAAGGATCATTTAAAAGAAATCCGTAGATGTTATCGCAAATTAAATAGCTCCAAAATGTCAAAAATAAGGTCAGGAATCAGAAATGCCAGTGTAAATGCTAGATGGCGACATTTGCGACCGCGCCGCGATCCGATCGCGGTACGGTCGGGTAGACACCCCAAGTTGGTGCGTCCTTGCCTTTTGGAATATTTCGGTGGAAAGAAAGTTGAAGCGGGCACGTAGAAATGTATTGACTACCAAAACACTTGTTATTATGAATAGCACTCTCCCCGAGACTCCGTTCGCGTGATATTTCTTACGGATCCCTAATTTCTTTATAATAAAATGTAGCCTGCGTCATCCGGGGATAGTGTAGCTTCCCAACAGTGAAAGAATTTTTCAAATTGATTCAGTAGTTTCGAAGCCTATTCTATGCAAACAAACAATCAAATCTTTCCTCTTTATAATATTAGGACCTATAGATAAGGACTTTCTTACAAAGATTCATAAATATCAGTGAAGTTCTAGTTCCAGCACCGTACCGTATCAGTGATAAATTATTCTTTCATACATTCTCTATGAACGCGTTCACACTTGTCAGTGTCAGTGACGACACAGTTCTCTCAGTGTCAGTTCCGGCGCGCTCATTGGGAATGTATGAAATAATAATTATCACTGATATGGGACAGTGCTGGCACTGTGACTTCACTGATATCTATGTGTAAATCAGTAAGCTCTTTCAATTAAAGTGGTTGGTGGCGGACCATTGCGGCGTCAGTGCGAGTATCGTGCTACGTACAGACAGTTATATTTTTTATCCTATTGACACGTTGAAAACGTGTTGCTACCAGATCGGGTAGACATCAGCCGCAGGACCAACATTCGTGCTTTCCAAGCCACAGGAGTGTCACACCACAAATTTCGACGAACTATTTCGAACTACTTAAATAATTACTACATTTTCGTGTCCTTGCTAATATCGAACCAATCTCCCATTTAGATAAACAACATCAAAAAGTAATTAGTGATACTATTTGCAAAATTAATGTTACTGCATCAGAATGAATTGTTTTCGGTCCCGTTTTGGGAATGCCATTCAATATAGGAGCTTTTTATAATTCTGTACAAGTACGAAGAGAGCTATAAAAGGCAACGGGATATAGAGTCGGTTGTAGACGCGATCATTCACTGATACATTGTCTTTAGCAATAGTTTGAATGTTTTAGATTCAATCTAGTAACTGTAAGTCTATGTTGAATTGACAGAGACTGGAGTATGTTAACAAGGCTTGGTTGGATTTATCACTATATCATTTGATTCTGAAATATAGAAAATGTACCCGGGGTCGCGGGACGTCTTAACAGGATACCGTGGACCCGGAATGCAAAGGGCAACAGAAGGAACAAGTTGGTTTTTTAATCAGCAAAAGTCTGACAGTCCCTTCCGCACCACTCAGGGCGTAAGTATGTTTCCAGTATTTTTTATAAGTTGTTAAAAGGCACACCATATAGCCGATATCTACTGACACTGTCCATCAGTCTCATCTGTCTTGGGTTCAATTCCCAGGCCAGGCAAAGTGTTGTTGGATTTTTTTATAAGGATTTTTTCAGTAGCAGCTCAGGAGTCCGGATTTGTGCCCGCTTGATGGCAATAGCCTCGCCCCCTATTACATGGGACTTAAATATAACTGGCGAAATGTGAATACACCTTTGCCTAACCTTGATATCACAACCGCAGCGACGTGCCTGCTCCACTTTCTTCCCCTTGTGTTTCCACACACACTGCCTATTGTTTTTCACTGTTATTTATTGCGAAGTTTAGCATAATACTCAGTTTATTAGGGGCCGGCAGAAAGGGGTCGATCGTTTTGTTTTTAGCGAATTTCTCATGAATCATTTGCAAGATGTTCTGTCAGTGTATTAACTAAATTATTATGTTGTATTACTTGTTGCTGTTCATTACTGGAAGGCTAATTATTCTGGTAATTAAAACATAACATCACGCCTATAATCCCTGAAGGGTTAGGCAGAGGTGTACCCATTAGTACACCCACATTTAGCCAGTTATGTTTAAGTCCCATGTAATAGGGGGCGAGCCTATAGCCATCTCACAAATCCAGACTCCGAGGCTGCTATTGAGAATTTCCTGATGGGAAAACCCGATAACAAACCCGACCCGCCCGACCTGGAAATTGAATCCAAGACCTCATGCTCAGCAGTCGCGCTTTTTGCGACAATAGACCAACGAGGCAGTCAGGTAATAAAAAATGTTAATTTTCTCGCAATTTCATCTCAGCAACAATCAAAAATATAAGTAATACTAGATTCTCCCCTCGACTTCGTCCACATCACATGTAGAAGCAGCAAGAATAATGTAACCAGTAATTTGTAAAAACCAAATTGAAAAGAGTGCCGTGGAGTTTCTTGCTCGTTCGTCTCCATAGAGGCCTACCTCCGTTTTGGAACGAGCAACTAGCTTCAGCTTCCGAACTAACTGACCGACTCCTTGACAATTCAAAAGTGCCTGTAAATGATCTAATTGAAATAAATGTTTTGACTTTGACTTTGACTTCAAAGTTGATAATTATTCTACAGGAACTGTACACTTATCCAGAATATGTGCTATAGGCTATATAACATCACGCTATGACCAAGGGGAGCGGCACTGACAATGGGAACTAACGATAAATTTCTTAATGTTATTAACAAAGCCAGTCGACTCGACACTGATTTATTCCCATTTACACCTCATCTGACAGAATTTTTGACAAAAAACGTTTCAACTCTGCAGGTGTCCAGCGCAATGCACCTACAGAGTTCATTCACTTCAACTACTTTAAAAATCATCTGTATACATTGACATACCAACCTGCAAAACAGGAACAAAGAAAGAAAAAAAAATTGTTTTATTCATACATTTTTGATATGCGCATAAAAGTTGGAAATTATGTAAAAATATGGTGTAATGTATGGAAATTAGTTCTCAAACCATTTGTTCGATGTTGAATTTCTTAATCTATAGCTGTATGTGGGTATTCTTACGTAATACTGGATTATAGTCAGGAGAGTAGGTTCATTTATCATCCATACTAGGTGCCATTCGGAATGCCAGTGTGGGGCACCATCACAGGACTTGCGTCACCTCCTCAGTTGCCCGTCGTGTACCTGCACCATCCAAGACCTTAATGAGGCCAATGACAGAGCTGTAAAGGTTGCTCAATATTGATCGACAGAGTCAATCGACACGAGAAGAAAAAGAAGAAGACGAAGTAATATCTAGCAGCCTCGTTAGTCTAGTGGTCGCAAAGCGCGATTCCCAAGACAGAGAGGGCAAAGTGTTATTGAGTTTTTTCATCACGAACTTCTCAATAGCAGCCTCGGAGTCTGGATTTGTGTCCGGTTGATGGCAATAGGCTCGCCCTCTGTTACATTTATTTATTATTGATTTATTTATTTTATTTTACAGAAGGCTTACAGACTAACAAACCAATGATATAAAGAGTGTGATATTAACAAATAGCTCCACACATAGATATAAAAAAGTCGATAAAAAGAAAGTACATACTAGTTAATTTAATGACACACACATGGGACTTAAACAAAACTGGCGAAATATGGGTGTGTTAATGAGTACGTACACCTCTGCCTTATAAATAAATTAAAAAAAAAAAAAAAAAAAAAAAAAAAAAGCCTTTTATTTCTTACAAAGAATAAATGTAGCAAGTTACAAGTTAGTTTACAAGTTGTTTTTATATTAGTGTTATATATATATATATATGTATATATATATATGTATATATATATATGTATATATATATATATATATATATATATATATATTTTATTTTATTTTTTATAATTATTGCTATTTTAAGTTTGTTGTATCATTTAAAGTATTGTAGTTGTACCTAACAGTAATTATTCTGTAAGAACCCCTCTGCAGGTAAAGGCCTCCTCCAAAATTAGCCACCTCTGCCTTACCCTTCGGGAATTACAGGCGTGGTGTTTTTACGGTTTTTTATTTTATTTATTTATTATTTTTATATCTTTTATTAACAAAAACCTTAAACATGTATCTACATCTTCCGCTCTAATAACGCACACCAATTCAAATATAAACAGTGACTCAGTATATAGCTGACTAACTATTTAATATAAAAACTATTCGCTTGTCCATCAGTATGTTATCATCGTTGGTTGTCAGCAACTCAAACAGTTTGCACTAAAGCTAGTTTCTTGGAATTTTTACTTGTAAACTATGATGGGAAGGCCTAGTAACAACTGGGCTTAGTCATGGCTGAAATTGTGGGTTTTTCATGATGAAATAAATACATGATTTAATTTAAATAGGTCGATGACCTACCCATCCAATGTGATTTTGTGAATCTTCTAATCATTGCGATTATTTTTTCTATCTTGAAACAGTTCTGGTAACATAGAAATCGATTCAACTCTAGTGACGTTTTTCTACGAAAACAAGTGTTAAAAGTTCTACCAAACAAACAAAAATCAAACATCGTGAGAAAACCTGGACTTATCCCAGCCTATTACTGTTCCACTCAAACCATGTCAGAGGCCCTTGAGGCGGTTTAGAAACTCTGACACTAGGGTGTGTGGGGTCGTAAGATCTTACTGCCGCTTTACCTTACTGCTTACATGGAGCGACTTCCTGTCTGACCTCCACAACCCAGTAACTGGGTAATACGATACCCCTAGGTAAGATTGGTTGTCAGACTTTCGGGCTTCTGGTGTCCCGTAACGAATGTCAAAGAACCATACAATGTATGACAGCTGGGATCAACGGCTTAACGTGCTTTCCGAGGCAAGTAATGTCTAAGATAAACTTTAGAAAGTACATATTAATTGAAAAAGTCAAATTAGTACAAGACGTGCCCGAATTCGAAACCACAACCTCATGCATAAAACCGCTAGGCCATCACGACATGGATACGGAACCTTTGGATACGGACCCCCAAAAACGAATAGCCCTATTTACCTAGTCTAGACCCAAGAATCACAAAGTCATCACAATAAATATAATTCTTTCCAGATCTGCAAAATGCCACCAACCATTCGAGACGTTTCGAACGATATAGTTGTAACACACAGGTACGTCTCGCTCTTGACCGTTTCGTATTTTTACCTCGAGTATGGGCCATGTGTTGTATACACGAGGCTACATCAAAGAACAAAAGAATTAGCTTCATGAAGAAAGTAAAAATAAAATTGTGGATACAGCGGGTTTCTTTTTAGAACAGTTAGGTTTCTTTTTTGTTGACGCTTTTAGAGTCGAAACACAAAAGTGATGCGGTGTCACGCCACGCTGCGAGTAACTGCGACGCCGCATTACGCCGAGGTGATCATTTGTTGTTTTTTGCGTTGCGGCACCGCACCACTTTCGTGTGTGTCGACCATTAATTGGGTCAAATGCATAAGACACTACACTTATCTTAATTCAAATAGTTTTGACAGGAATTAATAGTCCAATGCTTTTAAGTATGAAAAGTTCTTCTGCTCGACAATGTAAATAACGCAATAAATATTTTAATAATGTCAAAATAAAATATATTGACATTATTGTATGCTACACAATTATTGGCTGTTGGATTTTAAAAGAATATTTTTTTATATTTGTATATTTACTAAAAAAAATTGTCGTTAAGCTGCTTTTAATAAGTTAAGAGGTAAAAAACGCAACTAATTACAACCAATTAAAACTTCCAGCTCTGAATAGTAAAAAGTTGTGTGCTTAACTAAAATACTTTCTATCTTATAATAAATCTTCAACAATAATAAAATCAGATTTTCTTAGCACTCCGAGTTACTTCCTATAAAATCTGATCCCATTGAAGCTAACCTACAATGTTAATTGTCATTGTCACGTCACTAATGAACAGAGTGACAGTTCCTCAAACAAGCTGGCAGTACGCCAGGAATCCTGGCAGGGTTGCGGATTTTGCTCAAAAGAGTCAACCGCGGCCCTAGAATGCATTTGGAGGAACACGAATGGGTTTTATTCATTAAAATTAAAACACAGTCATAATATTGTTACTAAAAATATTTTTTTTTTTTTTTTATGGGTACATCTTTATTTAACCCCTTGAGGATTACAGGCGCGATACTATGTTTATCTTTACTTAATATCCACACTAATATTATAAAGAGGAAAAAATTGTATTTTTGTTTATTTGTTTGTTTGTAATGGATAAACTCAAAAACTACTGGACCGATTTTAAAAAATTCTTCCACCATTAGATAGCTACTTTATCTGCGAGTAACATAGGCTATATTTTATTTTATTTTTGCCCGGACGAGGTCGCGGGCCAAATCTATATTATAAGGAGGAAAGATTTGATTGTTTGTTTGCATTGATAGGCTCCGAAACTACTGAACCGATTTGAAAAATTCTTTCACTGTTGGGAAGCTACTCCATCCCCGGGTGACATAGGCTATATTATAGGCTATATACTTTTAGAAAAAAAATTAGGGATCTGTAACAAATATCACGCGAACGAAGTCGCCAGGAGAGTGCTAGTGTACGTATAAATAATTTATTTCAACTTAAAATTAAAGCGTCCAAATCCATTTAAAATTCGAAACCCAAACAAACGATGTTTGTCGCAGTACTTTCATAGATTCTTTCATTCACCCCTCAAGAACTCTAACAAAATAGGTAAGTTTTATTCAACCCCTGCCAGATTCTATTTGCTCCCTCGTCCCTTGAAACAAATGTGAACCGCTTTAGATTTATTTTAGGGCCTGCTTTAACGATTTGGTTTAGTCATTTATTATTGGTTTCGGGTTCTGCCGTGACTCGATAATGTTATCAATCGTAACAGTTCGAACCTTCAGATATCATCAGCTTGGTCTCGTCCAAATTAGTATCATAACGTTAGAGACTGCCCCGTTGGTTTAGAGATACATTACGGTTGGTTGACACTTCCCGTGACCCACAGGGTAGCTATTACCTCGGCCAGAAGCCATCCAACGTGGCAATGTCGATAGTCTTTTGGGAAAATTTTTAGTTGACGTTGATGCGAAGAAATTTTTTAACGCCGTTTATGTTTAGTTTCTTTTTAATTACATAACATAACATGACGCGTGTAATCCCCGAAGGGTTAGGCAGAGGTATACCCACATTTCGCCGGTTATGTTTAAATTCTATGTAATAGGGGGCGAGCCTATTGAAGTCAACAGGGAATTAATCCCGATTCCGAGACTGCTATTGAGAAATACCTGATAGAAAAACCTTTGCGCTTTTCGACCACTAGGCCAACGAGACAGTCTAGACCTTTTTATTATTATTGATATTTTCATAGGTTATCTTATTTATTAAGGCAATAAATACAGGTTTAAAAAAATTGGCGCTAAATTTTAAAAATACATTTACTAAAAAGCCGTCTTTTCAATTGAACATAATTTGGGATTGAATATTGATGCATGAACGCCTGTGCAAGTTGTAAAGGCCAATTGAAAGGTTCAGGTACGGCTTGGGTTCCGAAAGGGTCGGCTCTTGAACAGAGCGACGATCGTCTAACGGTCTGTCAGTACGCGATACGAATACGATATTTCTATCACTGTTACCAGATATTTGGTCTACATGTTGACCAAATGGGCTGTGAATTAAAAAAAATAAGTTCACTTCATCATAATCAACACCTGTAATCTTCGAAGAGTTTGATAGAGGAGTAGATACCCATTGCTATACCGACATTTCGCCAGTTTTGTTTACTTAAGACACAAATCCAGACTCCGAGGCTGCTACTGAGAAATTCCTGATGGAAAAATCGAATAACACTTTGCCCGACTTGGGAATCGAATCCAAGACCTCATCCTAAGAAAGCGCGCTTTGCGACCACTAGACTAATGAGGCGATCAGTTCATAATAATTTCAAAGTTAAAAATAATTTTTTTAACTTTGAAATTATTATATTATAGTGCCTTTGTCAACCGGGCACAAATCCAGACATCGTGTTGCTACTGAGAAATTGTTGATTTAAAATACTAGATTTTAAATCAACAATTTAATAATATAGTTTTTTAGAAATTGTTGATTTAAAATACTAGATTTTAAATCAACAATTTCTAAAAAACTATGCTTGACTAGAGACTTGAACCCAAGTCCTCAGTTCAGAAGCAGCGCTTGCGATCGCTAAACCAACCAAGCAGTCAACAACCAGTAAAAAATATCAAGACGATAGAAAGCAGACGAAGAAAAAACTTATGTATGAAAGTCAACTGAATCAAAATTTAAAACTTCATCTAAATAATAACACCAATTTATCAGAACTGTAACAAAAAACTACACAAACATCTGTTGAACAAAGAAACTAAGAAAACAGACTCTGTTGAGTACACTATAAACCGATTATAGTAAATGTTATGACAAATCAAAATAAATAATATGAAAAGTATAAAAATCCTTTGGAAATATTTGCCAATTCCATAAAATATAACTTCTTCAAATACACAAAAGGATTTTGGTAAGTATTATAGATTAGGACGCTATAAAAAGCCGTTTTTTTTTTTAAATAATACCAACTTACTATTGTTCCACTACAGAGCAAAGGCCTCTTCTCATACAGAGAAGGCATGAGCATCGATCACCACGCTTGATCAAGGCTGATTGGCGATTTCATATATTAATTATAAGTCCAGGATTCCTCACGGTGTTTTCCTTCACCGATGTCAGTGATGTCTAAGATAAACTTTAGAAAGAACCTCTTTTTAAATTAACAAATTGCTTGTTCAATAAATTGGGTCGCGTAATACAGGTAGTTACTTAAATTTAAAAAAAAAAAAAAACAATATTAAAAAAATGTTAAAAAAATTAAAACCATATTTAAAACAGCCTGTATAAACCGGGCCCCCAATAAAGTAGAGTTAGCTGCGCGGACGCATCGAAATCGTTCATCGAACTCGGCACATCTGTTTCTTTGTGCACGAGCCCGACAGACTGTCTCGAGTGTGTTCCTTTCTTTATAACCTGCAGTGCTATTCTGGAAATATCTTTCTTGGTGAATTTAGGTGAAGTGAAGTTGAGGTCAGCTGTCAATGCCTAGCATAGTGGAATGACAGATCACCTCGAACTCACCTCACCTTGAACCTAATAGATCAGCTGATTAATGCTCAAGACAACTTTTTTAAAACCTAACTTTCAGCTAAGTACCTACCTATATCAATAATATGTACAATATTCACAGACTTGAATAAAATAATCAGCTCAATCGGATACCAACCAAATGGTCGAAAAATGGCTTGAAAATTTTTATGGACAACTTACTTACATACATATGAACAGTGCAAGTTAGTTGTTACAATGAAATTTTGTTCATGGGTAACGTAACATCACGCCTGTTTTTCCCGAAGGGTTAGGCAGAGGTGTAACCATTAGTAGACCCACATTTCGCCAGTTATTTTTAAGTCCCATGTAAAAGGGGGCGAGCCAATTACCATCAACCGGGCACAAATCCAGACTCCGAGTCGGCTACTGAGAAATTCCTGATGGGAAAACCTAATATCACTTTGCTCGACCTGGGACCTAGGGCCTTTGTTGATGGGATAAGGGCACTAATATCTAGGCTTGCGGTTGGTCAGATTCTCGTAAGTAAATAAACCTAATTATATCTACTTAAGTATCTACAAAACATCAAATTAATTTCTAATTAGTTATTGCTCAAATTATGACTGGACTCTCGAACTAGATTCTCAGTCTACTTAGTAGAAAAACAAATTTTATGCTAAGATCGTACACATGCACTACTCAACAATTAAAATATTTGTTCTTCCAAATATTTTGAAGTTCCCAGATAAAGAACAAATTAACACCATTTAATTCCCGACCACACAGCCCCACCCTGTATACCGGGGCCCCCAATAAAGCTGCGTCCGCGCCGAAACCGTTCATCGAACTCAGGACATCTGTTTCCTCGCTGCGCACGCGCCACGCGCTGACTCGCTCATTCATCGCAACGTTTTTGTTGTTTTGAATATCATCCTCCTTTGCATTCAAGCTGTCTTGCACGAAGCGGGTGTGGCAGAGGTTTCATAACTTTTATTTTAATGTATTAAAATTATTTTTGGACCTACGCTACGTTTGCAAATGTTTAACTAGCTTTTCCCCGCGACTTCGTCCGCGTAAATGTCAGAAATGTCGTAAATGGCACTTGAGTACTATCGGTTCACCTAGAGGTTCATTATGTCACCCAGTTGACGATGGAGTGACAGCGATCGTACGCTGTGCTATATTTCATCACCTGAACTAAATTTTCATTTGCTGGAAACGGTATGCGAAATAAAAACATGTTTAATTAAGTGCAGTAAAAAAAAATACCTTTCTTAACGGACATCTACTAACTATAATATTATCTGTGCTATAATCTACCTATTTTCATCTTTAATCGTCAAGCAGTTTTCAATATTTCGTGAAGAGTGAGTGATATTTTACTTTTTCATATACATTCCCTTTTGGAAAGGACAACCGGCAACCGAACTGGGAAAAAGATTCAATTGTTTTTTCTTTAAAATGACGTTCAAAAGTGCCTTCTATGGTCTAATAAATGATTTGACTTTGACTTTGACTCTGATACTATAGTCACTATGAGAAATCAGATACACATCACGATTTTATCAACCGCCGCTTGATGCATAGACTTCCGTTAAAGATAATATCTATTCTATTTATAAGTAAATGAGAATAGAAATACTGAATGAAAACAACGGAAGGTATCAAGTACCAGCTGTTTTGTAGTTACAACCTACACATATACAGATAATATGGGTACTAAAGTAATGCTTATTAATGATTGTAAGTGGCTTTAAACAGATCACTGAAATGCCTGACAATAGACAGGTTAATACCCACCTACCTACATCTCTTTTTATTTCACTTGGGTTTACGACAATTGGAATATTACACGACTGCCCCAAAAAAAGGAGTGTTATGTGTTCAGGGTTAATGTATGTATGTGAGATTCTTTATTCCACCATAACTTTTGAACGCCTGAACCGATTTAGATGTATGGGGTATCGTTACAATCCTTGCATCGTTCCGAGTAACATAGGCTAAGCTAAAAAATAAGAAGAAACCTGTGTAGTCACTTTAAAAAGTAAATTAATACCAGCCTCAATTAATTTTTTCAATGAATCCAGACGTGTCTATGTTTAACGTCTAGAATTTGACAAGTAGATTTAAAAAATATATAACACTGTAAATAATAAACGTCGTAAAACTGGAGTAAACAAAGTACAAATATGTGCAATTTTGGCAGTCGTGTTATTTTTTTTTTTTAATTTATAGTAGCTTGTTATGTATAGGTGACTTTAATATGGTAGACGTTTTTCAGTACGGAAAGGTACTTATAAATACTAACAAGTTTTAGTAACATATTTTCTTCGGTCATAGAGCATTGCCATGCAACGTGGCAAAGCTGCCATTTGCATGCCTTTTGGTTTTTTGTTTTATTTAATACCCATACACAACATCACGCCTGTAATCCCCGAAGGGTTAGGCAGAGGTGTACCCATTTGTACGCCCACATTTCGCCAGTTATGTTTTTTAGTCCCATGTAATAGAGGGCGAGCCTATTGCCATCAACCGGGCACAAATTCAGACTCTGAGGCTGCTACTGCGGCTGCTGCTGTTTTATTTAATGCACAATGTATATAACATAGTTTACACGCTAGGCTTAAAACTAGTGAGCACATTAAGGGCGCTATTGCACTGAGTATCCCCATTGACAGCGATGCGGAAAGATTTTTAATGTCCCATGAGCTTCTTTCTTTCTTTATTATAATTTTACATTCCTTGTTATTGAGGTTAATTATAATTGACTATATTGCTTATATACATTGATCAATCTCGTCGAAACCTTGCGATTTTTATTCATAGATAACATCACGCCTGTAATCCCCGAAGGGTAAGGCAGAGATGTACCCATTAGTACACCAACATTTCGCCAATTATGTTTAAGTCCCATGTAAAAGAGGGCGAGGATGTAGCCATCAACCGGGCACAAATCCAGGCACCGACACTGCTACTGCGAAATTCCTGATGGAAAAACCCAATAACACTTTGCTCGACCTGAGAATCGACCAACAAGGCAGTCGCGGAAATTTATTCAGTTCAGTAGAAATATGTAATTTTATCTCTAGACAAGCATTTGTGAACCATCTCGTCAGCATCACCATTGAGAGATCTATAAGGCGACAGAACACCATAAAGTACGAACGATTAATATTTAAAACAGCTGACGAAATGCAAATGGTGGCGAGTTAGGGACCGGCGCCATCTTTGTTACGTCAGGATGGTCGCTGTATTTGAAATCCAGGGTTCTGTCATAATATTTTAATTTTGATTAAGCTTGTTTGATTTGTGAATGGGTTTTATAGAGGATCTCATTGTAACTGTCATTCTAAATAATCGTATTTCATTCTATCCCACTGCTGGGCAAATTGCTCGTGTTTTATGTGTATATTAAACGTCAAATTAGGAATTAGGAACTAGACCATATATCCATTTGCCAGGGTTGCGGGACGTCTTAACAGGATACCGTGGCCCCGGAACGTAAAGGGCAAAAGAAAGAACAGGGTGGTTTTTAGTCAGTAAAAGTCTGACAGTCCCTTCCTCCCCACCCAGGGCGGAAGGAGTCATTTCATGATTTTTACCACGTAAAAAAAAAAGACCATACATCCATTACAAGACTACCGCTTCAACTCGCTTCAACTCAAACAAACAGTGTCAGGTTGCTGACTCACTTCAAAAATGCATATAAATATGATTACCAAAAAAAATTCTGTCCTTTTGCCTATATGTCCTGACTAATCTCCAAAACGGCAAGATAGATTTTGACGGGACTTTCACCGACAGGTAGCTTGTATTATAAGGAGTCACATAGGATACTTTTATTTAAAAAAAACAATTAAAATACCGTCCAAAAAAGACCCACAAATAACCGACCGTTGAAATATAAAAGCGGAACAAAATTATCGCTTAAAAAACAGCAGGACATTACAACAGCTAAATTGAACCTTGCTTGAATGACAAACGACTGAGAAGAGGCAAAGGACGTCCGGAACAGATCATAATGGGAACAGCATTGTTAGACGTGGAAGCTATTAGACAACCGGACACAATTGCATAAGCTATCATCATCATACCAAACTGTGAACGCTAGATGTCTCCTGTATTCAAGTTCATTACATAAGTGCATACGCTGTGTCTGTCTGTTTCACGCTAGTATACTCAAAAGGAGCTGAACGAATTTGATTAAGTTTTTGACGATAGAAAATGTGTCAATCTAGTATTTTTTTTGACAAAGAGTAAAAGTATTTTTTGGGTATTTTCATTGATAGCGATATGGATAGTTTATTGATGTACTAAGAGCTCTTCGGCTTTGTAAAATTGTTCATATAGTCTTAGGTGTATATTACGCCATTATTAAGACTTCGCTGTCCGTTCGTCCGTCTGTCCGTCTGTCACCAGGCTGTATCTCATAAACCGTGATAATTCGACAGTTTAAATTTTCACAGATGATGTATTGCTGTTGCCGCTGTAACAACAAATACTGGAAAATAGAATACAATAAATATTTAAAGGCCATACAACAAACATGATATTTTTGCTCATTTTTGCTCGATATTGATATCAGAAACATGAAGACGCTTAAAATATTTAGTTTCCCAAAAATATTATCATTTTACCTGCAGTTTGCATATTTAACGGCTATTATGATGTGTTTTTTACGCTCTGTATATAAAATATTTATTAAACATAAACTCACGCCTTTTTCCCATGGGGATAGGCAGAAACTACAGAACGCCACCTGCTACGATCCTTACATACTCCTTTCGCCTCATCTACGTTCTCACGGGGCGAAAAGCGAGCTGCGGAATGTCGCTTAGCTACGCTGAATGTGCAAGATGTCATTAAAATTAATAAATAAACTCACAGACAAACAATCCGTCTCCATGATTAGATATAATATGAATAATTCAGTCTCCATTCCACGTAGTTTCACAGCTAAAGGCGTTTGCAAGCGGACAAAAGTTACGATTCCGACGAAAATGGATAAAATTATTTTTCCAGGGATTTATTCCGGTAGGTAAGCAAATTATTCGTCCAATTTGGAATTAAGATTTCTGGAATTAAGCTCACTGGGTAAGCTATTGTTTGGTTTTAGTTGAGTTTGGAATACTATTTATTGTGTTATTATTATTATGTATAATCGCAGACAATTTTGAATCAGTTTTCACCCTTATACTGTTAGGAATAAAATTTAAGAAAAGTTTTTTTGTTTAGTGTATTTAGGAAAAGTTTTTTTGTTTGTTTAAAGAGCCTAATTTCTGGACCTACCTGTAAAATTGAAAAATATATTTATGTATGATGTATAATAATAATAAATAATAACAACCGCCGGTAGCTTGGGTTTTACCACCTCGTTGCGGGCGGAGCACTATTTTTATACATTTTTTTTTTACTATATTATTTGTAATTTTTTAAAGAAAATATGTGTAAAAATATGATAAATACAGAATGTAGAAGAAAAAATAATAGTAATATAAATAGGACAACCAAAACATCGCCATCTGATCCCAAACTAGGCAGAGCCTGTACTATGGTAACCAGACAACTGATAAATATACTTATATATTTCTAAATACATACATATTATAGACAAATTACACCCAGACACAGAACAAATCATCGTGCTCATCCCACAAAGATGATATGATAGTTAAATTGATGAGGAATAGTTTAGGCTATACCTATAACATCACACGACGAACTTTGGGAGGGGAGCAGTAACTAAGAAAAAACCGCTTAGTACAATGTATTATTATTAAGTTTCTTCGCCATTCTTCTCCATACAACTGTAACTGTTGCAAGTCGCAACTAGAATCAATTTAGGAATCGAAACTACGACACGCAGCGCGTCAGCAAATGCGCTAACTGTGTTGTCACGTGTTTTACGTAGGTTGGCACGTTTTTGCAGTTTACCTTTACATACATTTTCATAATTGCTTAGTTACCTAACCAAATCACAAAAAACAATCACTCGCATGCCTAGTTAGTTCTTGTATAAAAAATGGAATAGGCAACATGTGGATAACGTTGTGAGTTACACATACACTATATACTTTTATTAACAATCCTTAGTATCTAAGGATTGTTAATTAAGAAACCTGTGTGTAACTGTTTGTTTTCCCAAAGAAAATAAATAAATAAATAAATTTCCATTCAGCAGAAACCTCACTAAATATTAATCCTTTGAAATCATAAATCTGCACAGGCCAGTAGATAAGCTTGAACTCTGCTTACCCTCGTTATTACATAACCGGCCAGTGGGCAGACTGACTAATCGGCCTTCTTCAACAGGTGGTTAGCAGATGCATTGTTGTAATGTACAGACAGCAAATTAAGTGGAACTCATATCCTGGATTTTGTGTTGATTGTTTTTTGTTGTTGATTTGGGTGTTGTTAGTAGAAGTCAAGATTTTGTTGTTAATTTCAATAGGACCAGAAGCTTTAACCGCCATTGATTTTTGTTAAATAAAGTTAGAGTCATAAGTAAAATAAGAATATGCCATTTCGCTCTTTCTAAATTCACTGTGAACACTGAAATTGTTTGACTAAGCAATGGTGTTTTATACCAAATGTCTTGTTATTGAATGCTTTGTTCAGTTTAACAAAATACATAACATAAACATCACGCCTACAATCCCCGAAGGGTTAGGCAGACGTGTACCGATTAGTACACCCACATTTCGCCAGTTATGTTTTTAGTCCCATGTAATAGGGGGCGAGCCTATTGCCATCAACCGGGCACAAATCCGGACTCCGAGGCTGCTACTGAGAAATTCCTGATGGGAAAACCCAATAACACTTTGCCCGACCTGGGAATCGAACCCAAGACATCATGCACAGCTGTATTTAATGTTGCAATTCCGTCGGTTAAAAAGTATTCTAAATGCTGTCGCAATCTTATCTGAAACACAATCCATGTCAAAAATGTAGGTAAATTAGATGTATTTTTGACAGGCCGCGATTGAGATTATTTTGCGATCCACAGATTTCAAATGAATAAAAGTTGGCTGGTCCTGTTAAACTAGGAAGGCAATCTCACTCAGACATCGTCAGGGAACTCAGCCGCCATCTCTATAAAAGAGTTTTTTTTTTTTAACAGAACAATATGTAAAATAAATTCTACTAGAAGATACAATGACAAGACAAACAAAACAACACCAAATAATACAATATCTAAAACTCGACAAAAATAAAAAACAAAAAACAACAACATTAATTTACACCTTATTTGCTGACGGTCCACTAATCTGTTCGTTGCATATTCATATAAAATGGCCGAGCTGTACATAGGTGTGTGGCTATGTATGTACACACCATTGTTTTGATAAAGATCTGTCATTATCGCTGTGGGGTTATTTCAGAATTTAGAACCTTTTATTACAAAATATGTGTCGTATTTTAGAGTCTTGGTGAATTTTGAAGTCTTTTCTGCATAGTATTAAACAAAACGCTTCCCGCCGCCTGTACACTTTGATTTTTAAAACTACATAACGGATTTTAATCAATACATAGAGTGAATCAAAAGGTAGGTTTATGTATTACACCCGTGCCAGGGCCGAAGTCAGGGCGGCTCGCCAGTAATTTATAAAAATAATAATCTCTATGGCTCTTGGATATTTTTTTATATTCTTACTAATGGGTACACCTCTGGCTAACCCTTTGGGAATTACAGGCGTGATATTATGTTTATGTGTCTTTAAAAAAAATATTCAATGTACAGTTTTGACTTTCCTACTATTTTATTATAATTATGTATAGATTATAGAGTCACAAGTAAACAAGAAGAAAAAATGTAGTTGTCTATTGTAATCTAAAGAGTTACCGCGGCCCTGGAACGCAAAGTGAACTAAAAGAAACGGACGGGTTTTAGTCAATAAAAGTCTGACACTCCTTTCTGCTCCGTCCAGTGCGGAAAGAGTCATTTGATGATTACCCATCATTAACAAAAAAAGGTGATTGCATGGTATTGCATTGGTTAGGTTTGCATGAAAGAAAGAAAGAAAATAAGTTTATTTATCACAGAGCTTGTGGTACACAAAAAAAAAAACATAAATAAGTAAATAATTGAAATCCAAAAATGCTTTATTGTGTTCCCCACAGCTGTGTGGAATAGGCTCAGTTCAGCAGAATCCCAGACCAGTGCCTGACGCTAGTTTATCTAGACTCTGAGTTGTGACGTGTTATGTATGGATATAAACCATTTTTGTAGTGAGTAAGCGCAATATGCCTCCCATATTTTAGACCTTTTGAATATGTACCACAGAACGCCTGTAATCTCCGAAAGGTTACGCAGAGGTGAACCACATTTAACACCCACAGTAATGTTTAAGTTCCATGTTATAGGGGGCGAGCCTATTACACAACACATTTCCAATCTCCGAGGCTGCTACTGAGAAATTCCTGTAGAAAAACCCAATAACACTTTACCAAGAGTGCTAATTAAAATAGATATATTTAAATATTGACCAATATTATATTTTGCAATATATTTCTTTTGTATAGTATAGTCGCTATTGCTGATACAGTACAGTCCCCGTAAAAAACAATTCCACAACGCAATAATATCTATTAAAAGCCATTGGAATCTTAACTGTCAGATATCCATGTATCATTAAGATTCCCTCAAGACATGATAATCAAGACAACGCGTACATTATCTGTAATTATTCTGTCTATACGTCTATCTTTAAATATATCTAGTATTCTTTAAAACCTCTTTACTATTGTTAATGATAAGGCTTCGTTTACACTGAGCGATTAAAACGCTCGGTACTGGGAGTATTTTCTACAGTCAGTGTCCTTCATCCTGGTCTTCTTAGAAAGGAGAAGTGTTGAGGGGTCAGGTAATGCATTGTATGTGGTTTTCTTTATGTTTGTACGTAAACGATTAGCAGTTGTACACCGATTTTTCTCAAATCATAACACGAGAAGCTTTTAAACTTTTAAATTCTTAATTTGTACCTTTTAATTATTATGATTTAGTAGTTTTGTATAGGGTACATACATTGCTTTCACGTGCCATGCAAATGTTGTAAACATTGATTTTAAAAGAGTACGTATGGAGTTTCTTGCCCATTCTTCTCCATATCAAACTATCTTTTGGAAGGGGCAACTAGATGAAATCCTTTTTTTTTGTGTATGACGTTCAAAAGTGCCTTGTATTAGACTCATTGAAATAAATGATTTGACTTTGTCTTTGACTTTAAAGCAAAAACATGAGCCTTATAATCAAGCGTTTTCGACGCTCCGTACACGACCGCCCTTACCAAACAATAGACTCTATAATCCCTAGAGTTCTGATTAAAACGGCCTTGCAGCGTCGCTAATCTGTGCACTATGGTACAATACATACCTACTCATATACTCGTTAGTACGTACTATCATAATTAGCCCTTTGTGATGCCGCTTCTTTATGTAGTTTGTTTTATTTCATGTTGTAATTTGTGGAGTATATTGAAATGGTTTATTTGCGGTATTACGACGGCTTAATTGTTTTGCTTTGTTTTTAAAATCTTATCACTATAAATATAAATGCGAAAGTTAAAATGGATGAATATTTGTTACTCAATCAAGCCAGAACGACTGAAAGAATTTGAATTAAATTTATGACACATAGATAGTATAGTCTGGAATAGCACACAGGCTACTTCTTATCCCGATGTACGGTTCCCGTGGGATAATATTATTAATTTTGACGCGGACGAAGTCGCGAACATAAGCTAGTATGTATTGGCCTCTTCTCACACAGAGAAGGCACGAGGATTAATCATTTATTTTTTATTTTTTAGGTGGTAAAAATCATTAAAAGCGTCCTTCCGCCCAGGGTGGAGCGGAAGGGTGAAAGGCTCTCAGACTTTTACTGACTAATAAACCACCCTGTTCCTTCTATAGGCCTTTGCGTTCCAGGGCCACGGTATCCTGTTAAGACGTCTCGCAACCCCAGCGCGTGGATAGATCATCACGCTTGCTCAGAGCAGATTGGCGATTTCAGACTTTTCTACATAAGCATACTGCAACAAAATTAAATTGAGTTTCTGTTTGTAATGTCAAAAATTGACAGCTTTTTGCAAAATCTAGGTACTTACACGATATTAAACATTTTTTTTAAAGCTGTATGTTTTTTCCGTCTGATTGTAGAAACGGCTGGACTGATTTCGCAATAAGTGTTACTGTTTGGTAAGATCGGTTGTGAGACTTTCGGGCTTCTGACGACGCGTAACGACAAAGATCTACGTATGACAGCCGGGACCAACAGCATAACGTGCTTTCCGATGCACGGAACAATGTCAGTGATGTCCAAGATAAACTTAAAGAAAGTACATAAAAATTGAAAAAATCACATGCCTGATAAATGCCTGTACTATTCTAAGCCGTCTCATAACCCCATAACTAGTGTCAATGACTACACAGATGGTAGCTAGACGGGCAGGGAAGTACGTTGTGGAGCGTGTAGGTACTTACATAGGATCACAATCGCTGGCTTTGTTTATGTTATCATATGGGCAGACGGCGTCGGGAGTTGACAATATAAATAGATTTTCTAGTTTTATTTTATACTTGTATTAATAATTGATCTTGCAAGTCATCTTATGAGATGAGGTCTTTGTAGAATAGAATCTAGTTGCCCCTTTCAAAAGGTAGTTTTGTCACAACATAACATCACGCCTGTAATCCCCGAAGGGTTAGACAGAGGTGTACCCATTAGAACGCCCACATTTCGCCAGTTATGGTTTTAGTCCTATGTAATAGGGGGCGAGCCTATTGCTCCCTATTAGGTAGGTTATTTTGTATGGAGGAAAATAAGAAAGTAACTTCATAATTACTCATTTAAAAACATTTTTTTTACAGTATCTAAATGAGCGAAAGGTCACTTACTCACTCATCACTAAATATCGAAAACCGCTTGACGTATAAAGATGAAATTAGGCAGGGAGGTAGTTCATAGTTAGTAGACGTCTGCTAAGATTTTTTTTTTTTAATTCGTCTCCTAAGGGGATGAAACAAAGGAAAACTTAATATAAACGTAAGAATAAACTAAGTTACTTGAATTTAACACGAGCAAAGCCATGGACATAAGCTGGTTTTGTATATGTGTAATATTATACAGGATTACACGTAAATACGATAAACCGTAAGTCGTGATGATATTCTTTGTTCTATTATTTTTTTTTTCAAATAGAATATTTAACAAACTTGACCAGCACGTGTGTGACCCCTGTACTAAATGTTTACACATCACAGATGCGGCGCACGTGTGCGTATCGCGTGCGCGGGCGCATCGTGACGTCACACTGAGTCAATAGACACCGGCGCGGCTGTTGGGACCATACAAATACAAGTGTTGTAGTAGTTTAAAATGTTGAATATCATATCAATAATATGTGTAAAAGTTAACACAAAATATGATTTTGAAATCAATTCATTTTACAGAAAAATACTTAGACGTAATAAGAAATTTTCTAGTGGAAATACCATAATCACTTAAGGCATTAGGCCCATCATTGTTGCACAAAGTTTAAATAAGTAAAACTTTTGCCCGACCTTAGAATCGAACCCAGAATTCCGCGCTTAGCAGTCGTGCTTGTGACCACGACCCCAGTGGGGCAGTTACAGAAAAAATACAATAAACAAAAAAACGAATAATCTCTTTGAAAATGTGTAATTGTACACGATGACACACCTCTGCCTAACCCTTCGGGGATTACAGGCGTGATGTTGATATGTTATGACTAGCTGCATTACCTATTTTAGGACCTAAAAATCTGTTATGTAATAACTTATTTAATAATATTTTCCGACAAAGCTATTTTACGACCAGCTTTCAACGAATGTCGTAAAATTAAACTACTGTTGTTATTTCACTATGGACGAGAGTTCAACACATCTTGTGCTAATGTAATTAATTACTTGACTACATCATTCTGTTTGCTTATTGAACTGAATACCTCTTACATCATGCTCTAATAATGCAGTATAGGAGCTAAGCTTCCTTACCTCATTTAGCAGAGGTGTACGCATTAGTATACCCACATTTTGCTAGTTATGTTCAAGTCCCATGTAATAGGGGGCGAGCCTATAGCCATCATCGAGGCACAAATCCAAACTCTGAGGCTCCTACTAAGAAATTGTTGATGGAAAAACCCAATTACACTTTGTCCGACTTGGTAGTTATTGAAATTCCAATAGTAGTCGATCCCAAGACCTCGTGCTCAGTAATCGCGTTTTGCGGACACTATACCAACTGCAGTACTTGTAAAAGACTTCTAAGTCATAAGTTCTAACATAGCATAACATAGCACCAACACATTTAGTTCGCAATAACGGTTTTGACTTTGACTTTGAAATAAACACACAAACAACCAAAAAATCCCTTCAATTTTATAATATTATTACAGAAAAGTTGTTTCATTGTATAAAATACAGAGAAATTTTCGGTACCGGCTGGAAGTCATGACCCCTTGCGATTACTTCCGTGTGGCTTTCCTCAATTCCTTTTTATTGAAAAGAGAGCATCGGAAAAAATCCGATAAAACTTTAGATGTAGAAAAGTTTCAACGCAGTGACCTGGTTGCGAACGAAACGATAAAAAAGAAGATGCTTTCATGTGAGTGCATCGAGTATACCTACTACTTACATTCAATGCAATTGTTTTATACAAATAAATAAAACTGTAGTCACTATTGGTGCCGATTCTCTTGGTCACAAACTAAACTAAAATTAGACTATTTCCATCTTTTTCTGTCCAATAAAACAAGAAAGAGACTAATGTAAATAAGAACTGTCAAATTTAATCAATCTGACATATCCATACAATTATAGTTGACATCTTAAAACGTAACTGGCGAAATGTGGGTGTACTAATGGGTACACCTCTGCCTAACCCGTCGGGGATTACAGGCGTGATGTTATGTTTATGTGTTTTTATCTTAAAACGTATGGATTAAAATACGGAAAAGTTCAAGGCAAAACTAATTTGACATCGCTAACTTAGTTCTTTAATGTCACGGAATGTCGCCGTCCTTTCCTTTCGCTCTATGTTAGCAAGAGATGTCAATTCTCTAAATTTAGTCTAGTTTGTGAACAAGGGAATCGGCACCATTGTCATTTTAAAATAACTGTTTACCGCCAGGGGCATAATACCCATATTTGAATGAATGTTCTAATTTCAATCTAATTCTCAGTCTGTCAAAAATAGCCTGACAAGAGGTTGATATTAGCTAGTGCCTAGCTTTTGAACGTGGGACATGGGAACATGGGAAAAAGGCGTGACTTTATGTAGCCCTCATTTTTTTAAATAAATAAACCGTTTTTAATTACATAACATCACGCCTGTAATCCCCGAAGGGTTAGGCAGAGGTGTACCCATTAGTACACCCACATTTCGCCAGTGCTGTTTTTAGTCCCATGTAATAGGGGGCGAGCCTATTGCCATCAACCGGGCACAAATCCAGACTCCGAGGCTGCTACTGAGAAATTCCTGATGGAAAAACCCAATAACACTTTGCTCGACCTGGGAATCGAACCCAAGACCTTATGCACAGCAGTCGCGCTTGCGACCGCTAGACCAACGAGGCAGTAATTAAAAATAAAAATAAGCAAACATTTTCTAGGATAATTTGTTTATCTATGTATCCTGCTTAATAAGTTAAATTAGTTAAAAAAATAAGGACTTGAATGCCATAAGACGTAAACGCTGTAGTAGCAATCTTATCTCAAAAATAATCAATGTCAAAAACATGTTAAAAATATCGTATTTTTTATTAAGTATTAACATAATAATATATAATGTTTCAATTACAGTCCCCTGTATCCTGAGTTAGGCTTTAAGCTATATTACAAGAATCTTCTCCCGTTTTTGTTACATTAACATTAATGCAATAAAATGGAAATTAGAGGCGTTTTTTACAGATTCAGACTGAGATTAAAATGAACGGTCTTAAAGTTAAGAAAATTTGAAAAAAAAATTTTTCTTAGGTTCACGACTTGGGTGTCTGCTTGTTTAAGATTTAATAACCTTAAAAATATTGTTTTTTTTTTTTTTCAAGCTACAGTTTGATTAATGCCGACGTCCGCTAGGCATTTTATAATCTCTTCTCAATTTTCTTCCTCGTTGGTTTAGTGGTCGCAAAGCGCGACTGCTAAGTATAAGGTCTTGGGTGCGATTCCCAGGTCGTGCAAAGTGTTTTCGGGTTTTTCAATCAGGAATTTCTCAGTACCAGTTTCGGAGTCTGGATTTGTGTCCGGTTGGTGGTAATAGGCTCGCCCCCTATTACTTAGGACTTTAACATAACTGGCGAAATGTGGGTGTACTAATGGGCACACCTCTGCTTAACCCTTCAGGTATTACAGGCGTGATGTTATGCTATGTTACTAATAAAAAGCCACGCTATTGCCGAATGTCATATGGCTATGATTTATTCTATACTAGACTTCCTCACACTTCCGAAAGGCGCAGTGTGGGAAGGCCCCCTCCAGGTGAACCTGATCTGGCAAAGGACAGCACAGGACCGGCCATCTTTAGGGGAGGCCTATGTCCAGCAGTGGACATCGTTCAGCTGACATGATGATAGCTTCCACATAGACAAAGTTACTGACAGAAACAGTAACAAATAAACACACTCTTAAATGATGATATTATATGAAGTCAACGACATCAATTATCGACATCAATGAATGATTGCCATACACAAATGCCAATCATTTAACGATGACACATACGCCATACTTAAACTGTCATCAGATATTAAATTGAATCGTAACAATGGTAGTTAAGATATTCGACGAATTTCTTAAGAGCTATCTTGAAGAGTATTGTACCACAGCAGCAGGGCAATCGATACCTACATAATTATGTATCTACTAATTAATTATTACCTAACTAATGTAATGGCCTAATTGAAGTAAATGATTTGACTTTATGCAACAAATGTACAAAGGCGGACTTAATGCCTTAGGCATTCTCTAACAGTCAACCAAAGGTGGTGAAGATGGTAGGTGCAAGCTCTTTGTACGAGAGTAAAACAACAAAACTAGAGATTAAAAAAATAAAAAAGTACTAAAATATTGTACATAATAAAATAAAGTGTACACAAGTACAAAATAATTAAATTCTACATACTTACTATAAAATGCTATATAATATACATAAACATAATATATAAAAGTATAATATATACATAAATACATATCTTATAATGAATAGAAAGGAGGATTATAATAAATCTCTTTCTATTTGCTCCGAAAAATAAATCCGCAACTTCCGCTTGAATGCATACAAACTGATGGCTATCCTGATATCAAGAGGAAGCGCATTCCATAAAAGAATAGCCTGAATATGAAAGGAAGAATGAACAAAGTCAGAAGTATGAGAAGGGCAGTTGAGTAGAAGATTATTAGAAGATCGAAGACTGTTATTTGACTTTGACTTTGATAAAATAAAACTGAAGAGATTTTGTTTTTGTTTGTGTGCTTGTTTAAACGCGCTAATCTTTTTAACTACCAGTTTGATTGTAAAAAGTCTTTGTAGGTATATATGAAGCAGCTATAGATAGTACACATTTATACATAGGTACCCTCACGCCTTTTTCCCATGGGGGTAAGCAGCAAACGCAGAACGCCACCTGCTACAATCAGTACATACTCCTTTCGCCTCATCCACATTCATACATCTCATACAAGCACGGCGGTTACGAGTACTGCGCACCGGACGTTTCTGAAGAACCTCACCGTTGAGGTCAGTGTAGATCTTCCCAGGTCGTCCCCTCCCTACGTTGCCACTCACCTCTACCATATAAATAGTATACAATGGTGCCGATTCCCTTGTTCACAAACTAGACTAAATTTAGAGAATTGACATCTCTTACTAACGGCGAAACTAACTAACTAATTAACTAAGCGAAAGGAAAGAACGGTGACATTTCGTGACATTAAAGAACTAAGTTAGCGATGTCAAAATAGTTTTGCCTTGAACTTCTCCGTATTTTAAATCCACACGTTTTAAGATGTCAACTATAACTGTATGGATGTGTCAGATGGACTAAATTTGACAGCTCTTATTTACATTACTCTCTTTCTTATTTTATTGGACAGAAAAATTATGGAAATAGTCTAATTTTAGTTTAGTTTGTAACCAAGGGAATCGGCACCATTATTTCGAATTACCGACTATCATTTTTAACTATTGTAGATATTAATACTCATATCCTATCTGTAAAATTACATCAATTTTAATAAGTTATTGACCAAAATATGACTATAATAAGTTGTATAGACCGCGTACCAGCACGCCGCCGTCGAGAATATCCTCTCAAACCGAGTTAGGTCAAGGGCGAGATACAGGAGGGGGTCGTCTTGGACTCGGCACGTATTTCTGAGGAGTCTCCACACTTTAGAACCCTAACCATCTTTGGCTTGAGTCTTGCCACCCCACTGTAGGTTGATCATTATTATAACACGTATTTTTTTATCGTAATTTTACAGTAAAGTATTCTTTGTAAATTGTGTTACGTTTCTCAAAAGCTTTGTAACTTTTATGTAGGTACCTTTATTTTGTACCTTTTCATATACAATACGTATTATTGTATCATTTATGATGTTTATGTATTATAAGAGTTTATGGTTTGTTGGCGCACCTACGATACGTATAAGAAAAAAAAAACTTATTATTTACAGGCTTTACAAATAAAATAACCTATAACCACCTAGTAGTCGCAAAGAGCGACTACTGAGCATGAGGTCTTGAGTTTGATTCCCATTCGGCCAAAGTGTTATTGGGTTTTCCAATCAGGAATTTCTCCGTAGCAACTTTGGAGTCTGTATTAGTGCCTGGTGAAGCTTGTGGTGGCAATAGGCTCGTCCATATTACGTGGAACTTAAACATAACTGGCGAAATGTGGTTGTACTAATGGGCACACCTCTGCCTAACCCTTAAAGGATTACAGGCGTGATGTTATGTATCATAAAAACTAAAAATAATGAAAAAAAAACTAAAACTAAATGGCATTTAAAAAAATCATACTCATTGCCGCCCGTTCGTGGGGATATTAAAAGTTTGGATAGAATATTTAAAACTTATTTTCGTAAAAAAAAAGTAGAAAGACATTGTAACTTTGACCTTTAATATATCCGTAATCGGACGTTTCCCAGGTATGGTCAAGAACAAGAAAATGATCGCAATAATCAGAAGTTTAGGATCTGTTTTTTGGTAAAAATCATCAAATGACTCAGACTTCAGACTTTTACTGACTAAAAAACCACCCTGGTCTTTCTGTTGCCCTTTACGTTCCGGGGCCACGGCATACTGTTAAGACGTCCCGCAACCCCGGCAAGCGTTTGGCCCTGTTGGGTTTTTTTTAACACCCACGGGCAAAACCACGTGCTATACTAGTAGTTAATGGATAGATCTACATGTTCTCAATAATGTCGTACAATAAACATTATGGACAATAAAAGTAAAGAGCTATAGAATAGAGGCGCACCTCGAGTATTGCTACAAACGAAATTATATCACTAAACGCTCTGCTATACTGCGCAATATGAGTGCTAGAGGTGTGGCTTCCGGTGTCGACTAATCGATTCAGTTTAATCGAGTATTCGAATTATTTAAAAATAGTTTTGTCTTAACATCTATTTAAGTCTTTTAGGCGAAACATCATCAGACACTTACTTATCACGAAATCTCGAAAACTATTAAGCTGAGGCAGGTAGGACATTTAGGAGACAAGCCGGAGACGTCAGCCTCTTTCTTTCTTTTATCGTGTGGGCAGTAAGGTCTTACGACCCCACACACCCTAGTGTCAGAGTTTCTAAACCACCTCGTGGCCCCGGAACGTAAAGGGCAACAGAAGGAACAGGGTGGTTTTTTAGTCAGTAAAAGTCTGACAGAGTCATTAGATGATTTTTACCACCAAAAAAAAAAAAAACACGTACGAAACCACGGGGAGTAGCTAGTCATTTATGAATGACATGACCAGCTTTACAATATGACAAACAATTTATATAGCAGCTGATGTGTTTGTTTTTGTGTATCCTTTCCGTTACTCGCATTGTAAAAAAAAACTGTTTTATGATAGAACTACCACTTTGTGGATCTTATGTAGGTAAACGTAAAATAATATAATAACCTAATACTGTGTAGATTGTACCAAAGATAACCGTATCTAATACGAAAAACATTTCACAGCCACCCCTAACTCCAAAACTCGACTACAGTCGACTAAAACCAACTTTGCCCATCCCTAGACTGAGTATAAGATGAGTTTTTGAATCACCCCATTACATACGATGGGTCGCATTCCTCGGAGGGGTGGAAATCAATTACAGGGGGGTGTCGGGACGGGCCGAGGGGGGGCGGTGTTGGCAAGACGCATGTAGGTTACGACTTACGTACCAACATAGATTTCCTTCAATATTTTTCAAGAAATGCTGTCGCCAAGCGGTGGGTTCGTTTTTTAAAAGTTGACGTGGTTTAGTGCTGGTGGCATTGAATTCATAGATTGTAGGTACGCATATTATTTTGAGGAACGTTATTTATTTATTTAAACTTTATGCAACAAATAAAGTACAAAGGCGGACTTAATGCCTTAGACATTCTCTACCAGTCAACCAAAGGTGGTGAAGAGATAAACAAAGCAGGTGCAAAAAATTGTATAATATGAGGAAATAATCAAATATGAAATTTTAAAATCATTAAAATCAAATATCTAAACTAGTTTAAACGTACACAAGTACATAAACTCATATATACCATATACATACCCATAAATACATACATATTTTATAATAATAATTTATATTTAGGCCTCAGGCGATTAACACACGGCACCGCGCACCGCGACGGTAGGCGGTGAAGCGGATCTCATGTCGCATTTGCCTCTAAGAAATCCTTTGATGCCTGACACACGTAGGTACGCCGCCCGACCGCGCGGTCGAGCAATGCAATTCGTCTTACCGCCAGCGCCAAACTTTCAAGTCTTTATTTTTCAAAACTTATAAACCGATTGCCTCGTTGGTCTAGTGGTCGTAAAGGCGACTGCTGAGCATGAGGTCTTGGGTTCGATTGCCAGGTCGGGCAAAGTGTTATTGGAATTTTTCAGTAGAAGCCTCGGAGTCTAGATTTGTGCCCGGTTGATGGTAATAGGCTCGTCCCCTTTTACATGGGACTTAAATATAACTGACGATAACTGGCTAAATGTGGGTGCACTAATCGGTAGGTACACCTCTGCCTAACCCTTCGGGGATTATGTTCTAGCTACGCTTTTTTTTTTCTTAAGAACATTACTTACCCCTTAGGTATTTCATATTAAGGAAAAAACCTACCCATAAGCAGGTCTAAAAAATCACAGAATATTTTCGAAAAATATGTTACAGATTTTGACCGATTTAGATGCGAAACAGTTTAAGATAACTAACTCATTAATAACTAATCTATTTATTACTCTATAACCCGAGGTAGCAGTTCGTATTGACAGCTGAAAGGATCGATGGCCAGACTGCACGCCGCTTCGAGCGGGGGCCGGCAGAACAATGCATGTCAATAAAGTTGGTTGATACCACTGTGGTATCGCTTGAATGAATGACTCGTGGATGATATGACATTGAATTTGGATAGGGATGTTTTGCGATTATGCTTTTTATTGTAGTAGTAATAGGCCTGTTGATCTTGTAGTTGCAAGCGCGACTACTGAGAGTGGAGTCCTAAGTTCGAATCATATTATAATCTAATGCTAGTAGTTTATAGGGCTTTTAATACAAAAAATAAACCTATATTCTCAACAACGATGCTTAGCATATAAACAAACCCCTCTGCACTGAATCTAAAGACAAGTTTTAACATAATATCACGCCTGCAATCCCCGAAGGCTTAGGCAAAGGTGTACCCATTAGTACCTACACCCACATTTCGCCAGGTATATTTCAGTCCCATGTAATAGACGGCGAGCCTATTAACATCAACCGGGCAAGGGTTCTGACTCCGAGGCTGCTACTGAGAAATTCCTGATGGCAAAATCCAATAACACTTTGTCCGACCTGGGAATCAAACCCAAGACCTCGCGCTCACGACGCAGTCAACAACTAAGTAATCGATTTCATGTTCCTTTCATGTTGTTATTAATAAGTCCCCTCATAAATGACAGTAGGTAGGTACTTCAGTCACACGAAGGGCAATTTCAGGAGTCCGACAGACGAGTCAATTATTCAGGGGCCCATAATCGATTGTTTGTAGTCTTGATTTACAAGGACACAGTCGATATTTGTAATTTATATGATGTACTAGCACTTTACCCGCCATTCGCGGTTCGCGTGATTTTTCTTACGCATCCCTAATTTTTTTAAAATATAATATAGCCTATGTCACCCGGAGATATTGTAGCTTCCCAACAGTTAAAGAATTTTTCAAATCGTTTCAGTGGTTTTGGAGCATATTCAATGCAAACAAACAAATAATCAAATCTTTCCTCTTTATAATATTAGTATAGAAAACACATTGGGACACCGTCTAGCAACCATGGTTTGGGTACTAACATAAATCCACAAACTTAATTTTTCCACAGTTTTATTTTCCTGAATTTCAAAACAATATTGATAGGCAAAAGCCTCTACCCAGTCCTAAAATAAAAATCAGCGGTAACTCTTATTTGGACTATAGTCAGTCTTACCAAAGGGTATCGTATTACCCAGTTACTGGGTTGTGGAGGTCAGATAGGCAGTCGCTCCCTGTAAAATACTGGTATTCAGCTGCATCCGGTTAGACTGAAAACCGACCCCAACATAGTTTTAAAAAGGCGAGGCAGATTGATTGATTACTCTATTTGGCTGAATAAATAACGAAAAATTTTAACACTACAAAATAAAAAATTTAAATGTTTATTGCAGAAACTTGTACAACCTTACGGTGAATCTTACGTAGACTACTAGAGGATTTAAAATCTGAATTTCTCCCAAAGAAAGTCTGAATTTAATAACATCACGAAGTTATAAGAATGCCTTTATAACGAGTAGATATGCAAGCGGCGCCGGGTGTCACAATAAATTATATGAATGGTAGGTACGTGACTCAAGTAATGAAGACGCCGTAAATCTGCCAGTACCACGCCAGACGACGCGTGATGATATCTTGTGTGGATGAAAATACAATATTTGAGAGAATAATGAGTTATTTTGGAATAGTTCAACGTTGTTCGTGACTAAGGTTGGGAAAAGATTTGTTTATTTTGCCTTTTTTATCTTTTTATTTTTTATCTTTTTTATCTTGTGTAAATTCCTAAGTTGCCCGTCGTGCCCTACCACCTGCACCATCCAAGACCTTAATGAGGCCAATGACAGAGCTGTACAGGTTGCCCAATATTGGTCGGACAAAATTTGAGTAAATCGACACGAGAAGAAGAAGAAGAAGAAGATCTTTTTATTCTGTCTTTTACCTGTGATATGATAGGGACAACACATTTGAACAAGTAGAAGGGTCTTTTAACATCGACCTCATCAGTACAGGGGTCATTTGAGCATTGAAAGGTAGATAATAAAATTTAAAACTAGTTTTTATAAAACCGTGACAAAATGTTGTAAATACCTTCAAAATCTCCGTCACCTCATGGTTCCGTATGTTTCGGAGGTTGCGGATTTTCTTCGAACGAGTCACCGCGGCCCTGGAACACAAAGGGCATTAGGAGGAACATGGATAGGTTTTTGTCAAAGTCCGATACTCCCGCCCGCTTTGACAGCCAGTTTTGACAAATTAAAAAAACTATTTCAATTGATTGGTAGTACTAAACTTAAAACCCAATTATAACCATATTTTAATTATGTGGCAAAATGCGTTGCACCAACAATTCGTTTAATATTTATGTACCATCTTTAGCAGCCTCTCCCAAAGTGGGCGATAACGCCCCCTTGTGGGCGCTGCAGGCCTAAAGGGGGCGGTAAGAGACCCAGAAAAAAAGCTTTGTGTAGAGGCTTGGGAAGCGATTTGTAATTTTATCTACTAGGTGGTTTTTAGGTGATAAAATGGGGGCGCTAGAAAATAATTGATTCTCAAAGTGGACAGTAGACAAAATAAGAATTTTGGGAAACCCTGATCTTTAGTATACCTACAATAAATGCGAAAGTTTAATGTTTGTTACACAGTAACGCCCGAACGACTGAATATATCTGGATGAAATTTTGTTTAGACGTAGATTATAGTCTGGAATAGCAGATAGGCTACTTTTTATTTTGGAAAAATATACGGTTCCGTGAAATAATATGTAAACTTTAACGCGGACGAAATCGCGACCAGAAGGTAGTATTAAGTAACATAATTTTAAGATTTACCAACTTCATAACTCCACATCATTACCTCCGAAACATAACCCTATTACATCAAAGATATAGAACATACCATTAATATTATAGAATTGCGCCATGCTGGTGACGTCACCGTCGGCAGACTGACGTCACTCGCCGTGCTAACTGCGTTTATACTAGGGATGTTACGAAAGTGCGAGGTCAGAGCCGGAGGCTTTAAATATAATTTGTCGGAGTCGAAGTTGAAGTCGGAGGCAGAGTAAAAGACAAATCTAAATGGATGAATGAATGATATGTTGTGGTAAAATAATCTACCTGCTTAATACCTGTACAATCAGTTAAATATACAGGGTCATTGTTAATTTACCAGAAACCTGAAAAAGGGTCATTGCACTCATCATTATGAACAACTTTTACTGACTACAACCCTGAAATCATGAAAAGTCGGCTATTCCCTACATTTTGATACGTGTTGTAAAGGATTTTTGTAGGGAACAGTTGTTTGAAGTTGGTCATCTATTAACTGCCATGGCTTAAAGCAACAAGAACAATTATTATAACCAGGATTTTGTAAAAACATAATTAAAAGAGTGCCTGTTAAGTTTCTTGCTCGTCCTTCAGGACTACCTATATTATGAAACGAGCCACAAACTTCAATTTTCTGACAACAGACCGACTCCTTGATTGTTAAAAATTGCCTGTAAATGGTGTAATTATAAATCAGTGCTTTGACTTCGAACATAATTGAAAATTTACTTAATGATATGTTAGTTCACCTCTGCCTTATCCCTCGGGAATTACAGGCGTCATGTACCTAATATGTAACTCACATGCAATAAAGCCTAATCTTGCAACCACAGTCAAAACCTTTGATATAAAACTGTCTGAGCCGAATTCGAAGTCCGAGGTGTAAAATCAATCGGAAGTTCCGACCTTACGGAATCGGAGTCGTAGTTCCGTAACATCCCTAGTTTATACCAACATAATCAAATGAACAGCGACGGGCGGTTGCACCGAGTTAACTGTAGTTACAATAGTGCAGATTTATGCTGACCTTAGATTAAGTAGGAAATCCATACTTCCATACTAATATTATAAATGCGAAAGTGTGGCTGTCAGTCTGTTACCTCTTTACGCTTAAACCGCTGAACCGATTTAGGTGAAATTTTGAATAGAGATAGTTTAAGACCCGGGGAAGGACATAGAACATAGTTTTTATCCCGGAAATCACCCCCAAAGGCGGTGAAAAGGGGGGGGGGGTGGAAGTTTGTATGCAAGTACGATAAAAAAAGTTCCAAGTTTGGTAGGTTTTTAATGTCAAGATCAGATCAAATCGCGTCATAAAATGTAGCCTATGTCCTTTCTTAGGGTTTAAACTTACCCCGTATAAAATTTCATCAATATCGGTTCAGTGGTTTAGCCGTGAAAGCGTAACTGACAGACAAACAGAATTACTTTCACATTTATAATATTGGTAAGGATGGTACGGAACTCTTTAGTGAGTCCGACCCACACTTGATCGGATTTTCTTGAATCTATTTTCGTTCTTGTCTATTTAAGAACTATTTGTGTTACGAAGAACTCTATTTTTCTAACCTTTCCAAAAACTGACGAAGTTTATTTTTGCAAAAAAATTTCTTTGGATATTGATATCCTTGAAATTGTTCGCAGAATTATAGTGAAAGAAAACCTTTGCTCCCTAAAGGTCAAGGTTACGTAAGTCGGCAACTAGCACTTTGACCTTTGACTTTTTTGGTATTGACCTTGAAACTACCTGACAGTTTACTTGAATTGAAACCAATAGATCTATTCTTTTAACATCTCTCGGTGAATTTAACAAATAATAACATCGCCTGTAATTCCCGAAGGGTTAGGCAGAGGTGTACCCATTAGTACCTACACCCACATTTCGCCTGTTATGTTTTTAGACCCATGTAATAGGGGGCGAGCCTATAGCCATCAACCGGGCACAAATCCAGACTCCGAGGCTGCTACTGAAAAATTCCTGATGGAAAACCCAGTAACACTGTGCCCGACCTGGGAATCGAACCCAAGACCTCATGCACAGAAGTCGCGCTCGGTGAATTTAGTTAAAATTAAATTGTTGTGAACATACTATAATAAGCGTTATCTTGCAATAAGCAACAAAAATAAATTATAAATATTTAGAATTTTCAGAAAATACCTACTGGGCCTACCTTATATTACTTTGCCTTCAGCACTGTTGGATTTTCAACGCTGGGCTCAGCGCTAAGAGTTAAAATTGCAACAACAGAAATTACGAAGTCATATTAAAATAATATTATTTTAAGTAGGCCCTGAACTGTAATAAAACATTAAAAAGTAATTTTTCAGCGTTAACGTTAGAGTTAGTCGCAGCGTTCCTTAAGCGATAAGCTATAACATAACATAACACAAAACATCACGCCTGTAACCTCCGAAGGGTTAAGCAGAGGTGTACTCATTAGTACACCTCAAATAAAAAAAACTAACGTAATACTAATTTGTTTCAGCACTCACGGTTATGGCGATATTTTAGTGTGTAGGTATAGGCCGAGAACGACAAAGAGAACTCGGCCTGATTTTTTGCCGAGAATTACTGGAATCGAGACCGAGATCTCGGTGGGACTTTGGTCAATCCCAGTCGTGCGATAATAGCTCATTCAACGAGGGAGCTTTTTACAGAAAAGATCCTCTGATGCTAGGGATTAACATCTCTACATCAAATGATAGACAACGAACTGTAATCGCAGTTTAATGCAACGGTGCAACCAGCCACGCCCTAAGGAAATCAATAGCTGTGTGCGTTACCCCCTAGCATACATACACGCTAGCCTATGTGTGCGTCTGTCGATTGAGCTGGTACGCCATATGTGTGAGTGCTGTGTATGTGCTGACGTGCATGTGTGGTAAGCCATGCCGCGGGAAATGCTTAAATTGAAGCGGGATTAGTTTTAACTAGGTTTTGCTCCAGGCTTTCGGTGTATTTCCTAGTTAATGAGTGTGTTTTCTACCTATATGTGTAGGTACATGTTTACATGCATTTGTTTTACTTGTGCATACATTAATAGAATGCACCAAGCACCAATTTTATTATCATATACCATCACGTCTGTAATCCCTGAAGGGTTAGTCAGAGGTGGACCCTAGCACAGCCACATTTCGCGAGTTATGTTTAAGTCCCATATAATAGGGGCCGAGCCTATTACCATCAACCGGGCACAAATACAGACTCCGAGGGTGCTAATGAGAAATTCCTGTTGGAAAAACTCAATAACACTTTGCCTAACCTGGGTACTGAAGCCAAGACCTCATGCTCAGCAGTCGCGCTTTGCGACCACTAGACCAACGAGGAAGTCGGCATGTCAGTTACCTACGTCAATTATTAAACGTAACTTCGAAGATCGATCATACATTCATAAACTCACGCCTTTTTCCCATAGAGGAGAGGCAGAAACCACAGAACGCCACCTGCTACGATCCTTACATACTCCTTTCACCTCATCTTCGTTTACACATCTCGTCATTCAAGCACGCCGGTTACGAGTACTGCGCACCTGACCTTTTTGAAGAACCTCACCAATAAGGTCAGTGCAGGCCTTCCTAGGGTGACCCCTCCCTGCGTTGCCACTCATCTCTGCCATATAAATGCCTTTTGTAAATTTTCTTTCATTCATCCTCTCAAAAAGACCGAATCGTCACGTTTATTAAAAAAAATATAACTAAAATGCAGTTATTTCAACGTTCGTTAGTTCCTAGGGCGACCCCTTCCTGCGTTGCCACTCACCTCTACCTTAAGATTGATCAATCTGCCATAATATCTTAGCAAAGTTATCTCAAAAAGGTTAATTATAAAAATTTAATTAAACGCTTCCACGCTCCTTATCTGACTGCGTCTCCTCCATTTATTTCAGCGTAATGTTTTGAAAGGGGCGTCAGGCGTGAAACGTTACACCTTCCTTAAGAAAATGTTATGTAACTCAAGGGTTTTTGTTACGTTCAAGAGATTTTCTGAACGTTTTATAATAGCATTAACTGGTAACGTTTTGTAAGACTGTTTATATTGTTCTGTGTAACTGTTTCATAGTGCTTTTTAGGGTTACATACCTTTTTTTGAGGGACAATCCTGTTAAATTATACGGTTCAAAAATCATTTATTTCTCTAAGATTTACATAATCACTTAACGAGAAACAATGTTCTTATTACTATAAACTAATTATAAAAGTCCAGGGCGCACGTCGCACTGATATTAATTGGTTACTTTATTAAATCTGGGTAAGTGGGTACATCGAAAACAAATACTCTAATGCGCTCGACTTTGCACACGTCGAACGCGTAGTCTCAATGAGTACTATTATAAAGCACCGTGCACATTACACTAAATGATATTTTATTTATTTGGGTTGATGATATTTTATTTATTATTCCCAAGCATTGCAACTTTTGAAAGTAAGAATCAACAGTGGCTGAACACTGGTCCTAAATAAACGATTCAATTGGGTAGCAGTACCTAAGACATAACTTCTTTAAAGAAAAACTATACTTCAGCCCTAAAAACCCGATACATTTACAGCTAACTATAAAATTAGATTTTTAGTTGCTTTAAAATCAATAAATAGTTTGCAATTTGAGTTATCAATAAAGTGACGTCACAGGTTACTATTGCCATACAAAGGCTATTGAGTTATCCCGTTTTGACAGCGTATTAATTAATTATTTAATTGGTAATGTCAAGTTAGAGGAGCTCGTGGCTAAGTAATAACAGCCGCATGGGTCGATCCGTCAGGTTAAGCTACGCCTGCCGGGGTTGGTCCGTGGATGGGTGACCATCTTTACACACCGAGACTCCTCCGTGCCTCGGAAAGCACGTTAAGCCGTTGGTCCCGGCTGTCATATGTGGATTTTTGACAGTCGTTACGGGTCGTCAGAAGCCCAAGAATCTGACAACTAGTCTCACGAAGGGGTATCGTATTACCCAGTTACTGGGTTGTGGAGGTCAGATAGGCAGTCGCTCCATGTAAAATACTGGTATTCAGCTGCATCCGGTTAGACTGGAAGCCGACCCCATCATAATTCGAAAAAAGGCTAGGCAGATGATAATTGGTAATTTCAAGTACCCAATTAGCAAATCAGATTTTTCAGAATAATACTCTAGGTCTTACCGCATTATTCATTACATATACCTAGGTACAGTCAACAAAAGAAATAGGTATGCAGGGTCATCAGATTTTGTTGAAGATTTTTTAGAAACCAATGGATGTCTTCAATTGAAATTCAACTTAATTAATGAGCTGTTTACTATCTACTTTTTATATTAAATTATATTATAAAACATACATCGGTTTCTAAAAAATCTTCAACTATATCTGACGACTCTGCATACCTATTTTTTTTGTTGTAGGTACTATGAATTCAAATAAAAAAACACATCGTCCCAAACAACGTTATAAGCCTTAAAGAAAGCAATCTAGATAGCCATCTAACTACTTGCTACAACCTTCTCCTCGCCCACACGTACTATATAGCTAGCACACAAAGGGACGGGGCAGTGGGTCAAGTGCCACTCGCCAAGCCCGACCAATTAAACCTCCCCGAGGTGGTTTCTTTGTCACTTTGTCTCAGGTGAACATATTTTTTGCTGAAGAATATTTTTTGGATGATTTTTATGAAAGATAAAAATGGATAGATAATGAAAAGTGAAGGTTTTAGGGCGTTTATCGTATCCCTCTATCATGCACGTTTGCTGTGCGAGTGAAACAGCATGATAAGTGAATTTGTTTGGCCGCCATTTTGAATTCCTTTATTCCTTAAATGTAAGAAGTATGTATTTTCAGAATTATAACCAATTAAATCAGTATAATAATTCCATAAGTCGGTATAATCCTAAAATGTCAAGATTTCATAAAATAGTCATTCTTTCGGGTTACCTGGCCCTATGGAGTTTTATTGCTGACTTAAATGGTTATAATTCTGAAAATCATACTTCTTATGCCCGCGAGTCATACTTTAATCAACATTAAACCTAATACCGACTTGCGAATTGCAAAAAACGCAAGAAAATTTGAATTTCGCGGGATACCGAGGAGATTGCACCTTAAATTCCATTCTATGGGCAGTCCAAAAGTAAGAAACCCATGGATGCAATGCAGGAAACGCTTACGTGTTCTTCGACAAGTACGTTAGTTAAACAACGGAAGAAAACTGCTTGCAATAAAAATCATGTACAGTCAACAACAGAGATGGGTATCCATGGTTGTCAGATATAGTTGAAGTTTTCATAGAAACCGATGGATGTATTCGACTGAAACTTTACTTAATTAATGAACTGTTTATTATCTACTTTAACCGACTTAAAAAAAAGGAGGAGGAGGTTTTAAATTCGGGCGGTTTTTTTTATGTATGTACATCGATTACTCCGAGGTTTCTAGTCCGATTAGTGTGATTCTTTTTTTGTTCGATGAAGTATACTAGCCATTTGGTCCATAACTAAACTTCATCCAATTTGGTTTAGTGCTTTTTATTTTGTGAGCATTTTTGTATATATGTACCTCGATTACTCCGCCAATTATGAATTTTGAATGATTCTTTTCTTGCTAGAAAGAGTATAGTTTCGAATAGATTCCATAGAAATTTTGTCATGATATTTTCATGTGGCAATACCTTCATAACAAGAAACAAAACCAAAGGCGCCGACTTCCAAGCTAAAGTTATATTTTATTTTGTAGTTTTTGAAGGCGGTTGTAATTTTTTGGAAAAATAACTTTTTTTTAAATTAAATTATGTTTGAAATTATCCATCGGTTTCTCTTTTGTTGACTGTACAACAATATTAATGCAGTAATGACAATGATAAGCTTGTTACTTTTATTATTTTATAGATGTTAGAGCTGCGAACGGTTCGATCCAAGACTGATTCTTGTAACTGTTATCTAAGATGAAATTGATTCTGATTCGATTTCGCTGTATTTAATACGTATAAAGTACCTTATATAAGCTAGCCCTTTCTGTGACCCAAGGGCTGACTTTTAAGTCGTAGTCAGAGTCAAATCATTTATTTCAACTAGACAAAGAAAAGAAAAAGTAGTTTCGTATGGAAAAGAATGGGCATGAAACTCCACGCTTAATCATTTAAAATATTTTTTTTACAATATTTTGTTTAAAAAGCATTGCATCTAACTTGGCAGTTGGCACCTAGATTCAATGAATTTTTCTTGTAAATGACGTTCAAAGCGTTTTTTAATGGTCTGATTGAAATTAATGATTTGACTTTGGCCATCTTGACAGCCATTATTTAATGACATAAGTCAAAGTCAAAGTCAAAAACATTTATTTCAATTAGACCGTTTACAGGCATTTTTGAATTGTCAAGGAGTCGGTCAGTTAGGGTCATAGGTCTAGTGATCTTGAAATATTTCACTTAATGGTAACTACTTCCGTCTAAAGGTTTTTTTTTACATAAACCTTGTGATTTTAGCACATCACTGATAACAATATAATATGTTAGTCTTGTAGCTAAATTAACAACTGATAACACAAGTTTTATAATACTACCCATAAAATAATAAACTTACCTTATTAACGTAAAAAGTAGGGCTAATACAAGCGCGTCGACGTATGTGTTAAGAGACAATTTTCGTATTGGACATTAATTTTTATCACTCTACCACACGCTCACTTCATTTTAAGACATTTTCTTTGTCTCTTTTTTTCTAAGAACTCTCAACATCACAAGATACATTTTTTTTTTTAATGTCGTTGAAAAGCTATGACCATTTAAAAAATAATGACGCTGATTTTGTAATTTGGTTTATATTTTCTAAGAACCGATTTCGGTCACAAGTGTGTGCGCAAACACAGGTACACTCTCTCTTCCCTCATTGTCATAGTCCAATGGGACAGCATCCGACACGAGGGTACGTTTTACGTACTTTCCGAGCCATGGGGGGTGTAACACCTACAACTTTCACTCTCCGAGCTGTTACTGAGAAATTTGTAATAGAAAAATCCAATAATACTTTTTGCCTGACCTGGAAATCGAACACATGACCCCACGCTCAACAGTCACGCATGCGTCCACGAGACCAACGGAGCAGTTAACGTAATAAGTATCACCCAAGCGTTCAAATTAAAACTGGTCTTCTAATTTATGAAAAAATAACCTATCCATTTTACGTTACGTTTACTCTGTGCGCTTATGCTAGGCCTACGATACGTTGCACAACTCACATCGTTTTAAACATCATTCAGTTTGTTTGTAGCACTGACTTTGTTACCTATATAAAGCGGATTTTTTGTGATTTTTTAATTTAATAGTCAGCTAATTATTTTACACTAAAAAGTTTAAAATAACGCCTACACAAATTTAAAATCTGCATAGACTTAATAATATTTTAGTAGACTGCAAAAATAGTTTTGTAATGTTTAATTTTCTTGTGAGAAAATTGGTACCAATAGTTTATCAATTAGATACAAAAAGAAGAATCAAGCGTCGGCTAATACCTGCCTTATCTTAATTATTAAGAAGTACCTAATAGGTACTTATCTTTAAAGATGGCTAACATATTTTTAAGACAGGTAAGATGTTTTACAATTAACGTATAAAAAATGTTTTTTTTTTAACTATGTGCTAAATAGATATCCGCTGCGAGGTGGTTAGGGGTCAATAGTGAAGAATGTACTCAGAATATATGGTGTGCTCACAATGAGCCTGATCACAAAATCCATGCTAATCTCGTTCTTTTGATTAGCAATTTCTAAGGACCATATATTACTGAAAAATTTGGTCCTTCTATACGGTTATGTTTTTGCAGGCATGGATCGTGTCAGGAGTTCTTCTCACTATGCTAGCGGTGGGGATGTGTCTGGGGTTTACAACTTGCCTGTTGCCTGCACTGAAGGATCCGAACTCTCCTATCCAAGCCACCTTAGAACAGTCTTCTTGGATAGGTATGCTCATAACACGTCATCAGTACGAAAACTAACAGGTAGCGCGGATATTACAGCGAAATATTAATATTACTTACGTTTTGTTGCAGCTGCGTCCTTTAGCTTCGCCTGGATACCTGGCTTCTTATCGTCTTCCTACTACATGGATCGGTTCGGACGAAAAATAGCCTTCATTCTTGACATCATCCCTGGCGCTTTAGGCGTGGTCCTGATGTACTTCTCTGTCAATGTCTATTGCTTATTAGCAGCAAGAGTACTAGAAGGTATCACGGCAGGGTCCACAACAATATTGGGAGCTATAGTGATAGGAGAATACTCGAGTCCTGTCCATCGTGGGATGTTCCTCAACCTGAAGACTGCTGCCCTCTACGTAGGCAGTACCATAGTCCACCTTCTGGGCCATCATTATCACTGGAGAACTGTAGCTGCGGCAACTTTGATACCAATGCTGCTTCCTTTTATCATGGTTTTTACATGGCCTGAAAGTCCTTCCTGGCTGGCTTCGGAGAAAAGATTCGATAAGAGCAGAGAAGTATTCTACAGGCTACGGGGAAACACCGAACACTCTACGAAGGAGTTGAAAGACATGATCCAGGCTCAGGAGCAACGCATCAAAACTGCGGACATGTCTCTTCTCAAGAGTCTGCAGAAATTCCTTCGAAAGTTTGGCAAAAGAAACTTCGTGATGCCAGTCTTAAACTACGTATTTGCAGCTATTCTTTTAGAGACAACAGGTAGACATATTTTCCCAGCCTATGCGGTCCAGATAATATCTGAGATTTCTGGAAACAAGGGCTCTTTTTACTACACTTTAGGTTTAGATATCTTAGTAGCTGTTAGTGCTACGTTTTCATCGTATCTTATAAGAATACTGAAGAGAAGAACTTTGTTGTTTTGTACTGGTTCCGTAGCTTTGGTAGTCCTTATGGCTGCTTGCTGCCAGCTTTTCCTAGCATCTAGGAATATTATTCCTAATATCCCTTGGATTCCAATGACATTGTTTTGTGTTTATTTCGTGATTGTTAATTTGGCGTGTGCACCGATTCCCTTGGCTCTAGTTGGGGAAATATTTCCTCTAGAACACAGGGCAGCTGGGACTACCATAGCAGGTATATTAATATCTTTAATAACCATAGTAACATTAAAAACTACACCAGTATTGCTAGCTACTGTCAGAGTTTATGGGACGTTTACCATTTTAGGTGTCGTTATGGGAATTTCGTTAATATTTTTATACTTTATGTTGCCAGAAACTAAGGATAGGACTTTGCAAGAAATTGAAAGTTTCTTTAGCCGTAAGAAGATTAAAGATGAGGTTAAAAATGAAAGTCAAGAGCTTACTAAAATGATTGTAAAATAATGTGATAAGAAGGTATTTAGTCAGCCGTTTTATATTAAGTAGGTGTATATTTAATTAAATTATTTGCATTGAGAATTTAAGTTTTTATTAAAAAATACCTTGAGAATATGATAAGAAAAACATCATCTAGAGATAAAAATCCACTACCACATTCGCTAGACGAGACAAAATGACGTTCACCTACGCGAGGTTTCAGTTTAATTAGAGTACATAAATAAGACTGAAACCATGTAATGTTAATTACAATAGACGCAAATTAGTTACCTACATAGTACATTTAAAACATGTATGAAATGTTTTTAATGTACTAAGTTAAAGTATGAACTTCGTCCTTCAATATCCCCTTAATCAGAAGGATCCTAGATATGTTCAAGGATAAGAAAACGATCGCAATGATGGCAAGAATAATATGCAGATTAACTTTTAACACAGAGCCATCTACTGAAAATGTTTTGAATTTGTTGGAATCAGTAACTGCGCCACCTAGGACACTGGAGACAAACTGAATAAAACACTAAAATAAATTATAAATCTTATTTATTTGTCAAATTCTTACTAAAAACTAATACACAATGACATCACGACCCATCCATGTTGGGTACCTACAGAGTAAGTAGTGTACAACACTGAGCGAATACCAACCATTAAAATTATTAATAATAACTAATAAAATCGCCTAGGAACAATAATAATCGCCTACTGAAATGTCATTTGATATTATTTACTTACATAAAATGTATCACAAGCAGTTTGTTTGTTGGAATAAGAGGTAAAGTGCCTAAAGTGATTTTGATAACTTCATTATTTATTATTTTTTCAATTAGTAACCTACCTAACTACAAAGCTTTTTGCAATATTTTTAATCAGAACTATTTAAATATCACAATAGATAAAGATATACAAGTACAGTTGTGTTTGCACACATTATATTCTTTATTGAGAAAAGTTTATTGATAGTTAATTTGATTATTGTGTAATAAAAATGTTGTTTATCTCTGCAACAATAAAACTGCCAACTTAATATATAACAATATTTTAAGCAATCATAATATTGAGATTATACAAATAAATAAATCTACAAAATTAACTAACAAATCACAAATACAAAATAAAATTAAATCGATAAAAATGATGTAAAAAATAATGTCAATTTTTTACATAAATAATGACATAATAATAATATAATGTAATTTGTATGTCATGATTGATAGTAAATCTAAAATTAATGAAGTTTGACTTAATTTATGGTGACCAGCACCCACGAAGCTCATTTTCCATTAAATTAATGTAAGTTAATAAAATATTAAACATCTGGCATTAATTAACACTGCATTATTGTTTGGTTTTATGAAAATTATGGGAAATTTGGGTACAGTTTCTTCGAAAAAAACATTATTTTGTGCCATCGAAGAAGCTTTATCCAAACAAGAAACTAAAGTTAAAATGAAAACGTCATTATAAACTATAAAAATAAAACTGTCAATTTAATGTATTATAATAAAATATTCTAAACTTGACAAACAAAATATCTTACATACAAAAAAAAATCACATTGTCTCTACTAGAAGCAAAAAGAATCTTCGTTCTGAAATCGCATTCCCGCTTAAAATATAAATGCATAAAAATGTACATGAAGGATTAAAATGTACATTTGACAGGGAAATAATAATTGTCTACTTACAAACTAAGGCTAGGCTAATATAACTAATAATACTCATTTAATACCTATAGTTATGAAATATTGACTATTTGACTTTGTTCAAAGTTAAAAAAAAAATATGTAGGTAAATATTATCCTTAGTTTCATAACGGAGTAGATAAAAAAAACTGAGAATTCAGTATGAAATTGGAAGCCAATAAAAAATCTGCTACTATAATAAATAAATTGTTGCCACATTAAGTTAGTTCAACAACTGTTAACTAGATGGCGTTAGTTGTGCCAAATTTGTAGTATTCACATAAAAACTCAATGGTCCTTAGGTCCCTCAAAAGGACCAGTTTTAGAAAAGTCTGTTTTACAGACTATATTTTTAATCTACGTCAATGATAAAAGACACATCAATGACTTTAAGCCATAATGTCTCAGGGATTGTCCAAAGAAACCAGGATATAAAAAAGAAACAAAATTATAGCAGAAATCCGATATCAGAACGAAGTGATTAAGACAAAAGTATACTTATATTGCTTATGAGGAGAAAAATTGAGCTTCTAAAGGATACACGAAACGATTTTTTCGGTTTTTATTTTTTCAATATTTGTATTTTCATCACTGCCCTTAATACTAAAGGCATAAGGGTGATAAATGGTTCACCGCAATAATCCGCTATAGTACGTTGTGACTTTCATCTGATTATACGGCGTTTTATATTAAGGCAAAAGCATCAGGATAACCCGTACGATCCAAATATTTCTTACGTTTTTTGAAATACACAGCTCAGTGCTGGATTATTTGGTAAGAAAAAAAGTAGTACGCCAGCATACCTATAATATGTGCATACAATTATAATCTTCAAATCAATATCATTCCTCTCAAAGTGCTGCATGTGCTTTTTAAATGAAAACATGACTTTGCCGGCGTATATCAATTTCGAGAGTTATATTGACGATTGCAATGATCATAATTCTGTAAATACATTTTAGTTACTGTGGCGCAATTTTTTTTAGTACCATACAACCTGCTAACTGAACTGCAAATTGAATAAAAAGTTCTTTATCTTATCCTGTGGGTAGTAAGGCCTTACGACCCTACACACCCTAGTGTCAGAGTTTCTAAACCGCTTCAAGGGCCTCTGACATGGTTTGAGTGGAACAGTAAGTCCAGGTTACCTCACGATGTTTTCCTTCACCGATGCCAGTGATGTCCAAGATAAACTTAAGAAAGTACATATGAATTGAAAAATTCACATTGGTACTTGCCCGGATTTGAAACCACAACCTCATGCATGAGAGGCGCCTTAACCACTAGGCCATCACGACACAATAAAACGTTAGAATTTTTGGATTTTGTGGGAATTCTTTATATATCTTTGAAGAAAAGACGTCATACATAATTGCACACCTATTTTATCATTCACATATTCACTTCACTATGTTTTAAAACTAAAACTAACCTAATACAAGCAATAATATTTGTAAGCTAATTATTTACAAGAAGTCCAGGTGGGATTGTGCGGGAGTACAGCGTGGCGAATGCGTTGCATTTGCGCTGAAATTCTGACGGTGAGACAGCGTTGCATTTGCGTTAAAACTGTGACGGTTCAAGTGTATTTTTCTATTATTTTAGAGTCAGAAGGGCACAGTTTTTATTAGCTTTTCGAGGATAGATTAAAATTAACAGAACCTCCACTCTGTAATAATTTTACGCATACGCTACGCAAACGCCACGCCCAAAACCCGCACTCCCAACCAAATAGGTTCACAGCACTATAGAACTGGTATAATACAAACGCCTTTTTATTTAGTTTTTTGTCGAATTTTTAGTTTTATTCAACATTATGTTGTCAATCCGACATTTTTGTACATTACAAGCAGGTAGACCCAAAGAACGTAGCCTTGGCGAGTTTTATGTGAGAGAAGTAGAAGTTACACTCATATTTCTTAAAAATGTTGAGCACACTGACTTAATCAAACTCAATGTTGGCAAAAATTGGTATTTTAATTCATTACTTCACAGTTTTAGTAAAACATTTTCATTTTGCCTTATATTTACAATGAATCTCTCGAAAAGTTGAGTTCAAGTTCAAATACAGCATTTAGTTCATATGTTCCACAATAGATGGCGCAATCATCATTAGTGTTATTCGGTCAAAATAAAACTACCTATGGTCAATGATTTAATTATTTTTCAGATAATCTTTATAATTACTTAAACATTGATTCTCTCTCATTATGACATGCGTCAATTGATAACTAAAGTTAATCAAGAAACTGACCTTTATTTTTATACAAGATTTCTAAAAGAAATTACTTGTTATTTATTAAAATTTATTTTGGATTATTCGAATCATCGGCTCATGCTTCCACTATGAGACTCGGCTTTTGCCCAGCAGTGGGGCACTGAGGCTAGTATTATCACTATTCGAATACTCTATGAGACCAATCGATTTTTCAGTTCGCTATATTGAATTGGCTGGATCGTTTTTTAAACATTATTAAGTATATTTATTTGTACAGTTCAAAAAAGAAGGAGATTCTTAATTCGACTGTTTTTTTATAAACTGTAACATAAACAATGTTCACTTTACAATAGCTTAGGTAAATGATTTAACACCGTTGTATTAATATTAGTTAGCAAACTGAAAAATCGTTCATTATGTAATCCAAATGATCATTACATCAAATCGTTGCGGTACATATTAATGATATTTAATGATACACATTGATATTGAGCTACGAATTACATAACGTACCTATATAACATATCTTGAATATAGGTTTGCTGTAAAATGGCAAGGCTCTCTGGTTAAAAAAAAGTTTTCTGACTATGACACGCTGGGTAGGTACAATCAAAGTGGCATATTGTTTTTATTATAGATAGAACGCAGAAAGTGGCTTTAGTCATAGACAATGCTGTTCTCTCTACACCATAAGTTACTGTAATATCATGATTTTATTTATTTTTTTAAATAAAAATTATAGGCTTCTTCACTTTACAGAACTATGTAGTCTTTAATCATTTATAATTTAATAAATTGATGAATATGAATATTCAGCGTGTCATATTAAAATGTCAAATTACAGCATATTTTTCCTTTATTACCAAGTACACACAAATATTCCGGTTTACCAATAACTTCGTTTCGAAGTCGGGTAACCGCTCACTCACGTTCGCCAGCGATCGGGTAGTAGGTAGAGGTAGGTGTTCATCGTTGTCTCGGGTTCGACGCCCCGTTGAGGCTCCTGAGCTCAGTATAGGGCCTTCGAGAGAGGAGCTTGTAGTCTTCACCACCGCCGACTCGGATGTATTCTCTGCGTTTTCTGTAGACCATGAGTCTGCAAGAAGAGAATAAAGAAAATTTGAGTTAAAGAAAAAAAAAGACTTTCTGTGGTCCTTGGGGTCTTATAGATTTTTTGTGGTCCTTTTGGTATACATCATGTTTGAAGAGTAAATTATTAATAATTATAAGTTATACATTCATTTCATTACAATTTTAAACTCAATAATAAGATCACGCAAAGAAAAACATGAGGCTCACAAATTAAACAAAGCCTATCATATACATAGATTACTACAATATGTATGTATGTACTTAGTCAGGTACACTGAACATCAGACAAACATAGGTAATACCAGTATAATCAATCTTATCTATGGTAAATACACTAGTGAATATAACAGGTAATTACGTAGCTAACAGAAGGCCACTAAGTATACTATAGTATGCTATTGAACGCTTAATTTGAAATAAATTGTAAGCAATAGCAATGTTAAACATTTGGCATAGGCATGAATTAGTTTTACGTAATTGAATTATTGAGAGACTAGATTCTGCTCGCGACTTGGTCCGCGTTGTTTTTTTTGACCCGCTCTAAGTTACGGCGTTGTTTATTCCTCCGTTCCTGAGGGTCGCAACAACATTTTAAGTAGCCATACATTTTTGATTGGTAGTTACAGAGATTAGCGTGTTTAAACAAAGAAAAAAACTCTTCAACTGTTTTATATTAGTAAATGAAGATTTCATGATGTTACCTTTAGAAGAACTATAGCTTAATTTCATTAACACGACCTAGGAGATAGTACGAATATAAAAACTCTAGAGAGCTGAGAAAATTTAAGCAAATAAATACCTAAGGATCTTTACAACTAAACACAAAGAGAAGCTGAGACAATTTAAGCTAAGTACCTATTGAACTCGTACAGCACAACACAAAGTAACAATCAACAATAACAACAAAGCAATAAAAACTACAACAGCATTAACAAATCGTGTCGCACATGTACTTGAAGACGTTAGATCGAGTGCACATCTTGTTTACGATGCATCTGACTTTGTAAACAAACACATTACCGGTCTGTTTATATCACACCTTGATACGAGAAACGTCAGGTACAGACGAAGGTAAGGACTAGGTTTTATGACTTCATTGAAAAAAAAAATGGAAGTAAAAAAAATGCACAAAATATGTACAAGCTCTAGAACTTATTCAATGGGGCCTTACGTCAGGCAACAGCACTGGCCGCTAGTACTCTCTGCTAGTACTGGCTGTATAAATGCTCACTGACAGCAAGGTGAATTGATTGAAAAGGATTTTATTACATTACATTTTTGACTGCCTCGTTGGTCTAGTGGTCGTAAAGCGCGACTGCTGAGCACGAGGTCTTGGGTTCGATTCTAGGTCGGGCAAAGTGTTATTGGGTTTTTCCATCAGGAATTTCTCAGTAGCAGCCTCGGAGTCTGGATTTGTGCCCGGTTGATGGCAATAGGCTCGCCCCCTATTACATGTAACTTAAACATAACTAGCGAAATGTGGGTGTACTAATGAGTACACCTCTGCCTAACCCTTTGGGGATTACAGGCGTGATGTTCTGTCTGTTCTGTTTATTACATTAAGGAAAAGTGAACAAAAATTACTACAATCAACTTCTTTTTTCTTCGTTATTATTTTTGGGCCCAGTACTTCAGTAGCCATGTTTATCGCGGCATCAATAGCGTTGCTGACGTTCTCTAAAGTGCAGTTGTATGGAAACTTTGGAGTTCAGTCATTTCAACCAATAAGCACTTTGATGTGTTGTCCTCTCATTAGTACGTAAGCAGGAAAAAAAGTTTTAACAATCGTACAATACTCCCTAAAGAAGCAGGTAAAGAAACAACAAAATATTGAAGGCAGACCTTGAGATGACTCTAAAATGTAAATAATCTCTAGACCAACAAGTATAATTTAGGTAAACAAAGTAACAAGATAAGAAAAATAACAATACCCAATGATGCTACTTGAAAAAATAATACAGGATGTTTTCAGAACAATCGTGCAAGTGAACCTTTAGGTTAGGCCCATAAGTACACCCACATTTGACCAGTTATGTTTGAGTCCCATGTAATAGAAGCCTAAGCTAGCCTATTGCCATCAACCGGGAAAAATCCAGACTTCAACACTGCTACTGAGAAATTCCTGATGGAAAAACCCAATAACACTTTGCCCGACCTGGGAATCGAACTCAAGGCCTCATGCTCAGCACTCGCACAGCTAATAAATCATAGATCAATAAAAGAAAACAACAACAACAACAACAAAAAATTACAACAACAATTTAATTGACGTGATACAAAATGAAGAAGATTTTTCCAGCCAGCCATCACTAACCTCTTCCACACTAACTTTAATTGACTGCAACTCGCAAAGTCTACTATCCCACGTCTAAACGCATCATAAGTGGGCATGACAGTGAACTACGGGACGAAGTGAATAATACACCTATTATATGCAGGAACTTCAAAGGGTCACAATAGATTCAAGTGTCCTTGGCCTTGTATGCAACTCAACGTATGCGTTGCAATACGTAGGTACGATTCATTTTGACGTCTGTCGAAATTGCGCATAAACTTTTCTGGCTTTAAAATAATGATAATGGTGCCGATTCCCTTGTTCACAAACTAGACTAAATTTAGAGAATTGATATCTTTTACTAACATACAGCGAAAGGAAAGGACGGTAACATTAAAGAACTAAGTTAGCGATGTCAAATTAGTTTTGCCTTGAACTTCTCCGTATTTTTAATCCATACGTTTTAAGATGTCAACTATAACTGTATGGATGTGTCAGATTGACTAAATTTGACAGCTCTTATTTACATTAGTCTCTTTCTTGTTTTATTGGACAGAAAAAGTTGGAAATAGTCTAATTTTAGTTTAGTTTGTGACCAAGAGAATCGGCACCATACCAGCCTATTACTGTTCCTGCCAGGGTAGCGGAATTTTGTTCGAAACAGCGGCCTTGGAACACAAAGGACATTAGGAGGAACACGGATGGGTTTTAGTCAGTAAGAATCTGACACTTCCTTCCGCTCCGCACAGAGTGGAGGAAGTCTATTACTGCCCCACTAGAGGGGATTTGCAGAGGTCTCTGAACATTCAGAGAAAGCACGGGCTTGCTCAAGACGGATTGGTGATTTTGGACTTATATTTCATTAAAGTCTAGATTTCTTCGCTATATTTTCCTTTTCAATGTCAGTAATGTTGGCTGGCTGGCTGACTAGCGACTGGCTGAAGATTAGCAATCATTATTCTTCACACGAATCAATTACGATTGAAATTTTGTAATAGAACCTCATGCTAGCAACTTAAGTTTTGCTGAAATCTATTGAAGTAGGTACGTATTAAGCATTTAGGTTTAACAATAAACGAACCAAACAAAATATTTTTTTTCATCACATTAAACACGCCAAAAACACCCTGTATGTACAACCAAAGCGACTAGTAAGAATTAATTGCATCAAAATATGCGCGCACGCAACGAGATCTAGCAAATACATTCTACGCGGGCTCAGTATTCGTTCACCTGGCGAGCTGTCAACACGTCCGTCATTCTTAATTTAAATTAAAGTTTTCCGCGGGATAAAGGTCTGACGAGAAGCAGGTAAAAGATATGAAGAAAAATAAATACAATGGCGGGGTCATGAGATGGCAGTATTATAAATGAAGGAAGTTCTTGAATTAATTGTCACAATGAAAATAACAATTAAGAAAATCAGCAGTGATTTGATATTTAAATATTTGACAGTGGGCAAGGCTTTTGACGATTAAAAGGTAAGAATTTCTTTTTTTTTAACGTAATTTTAGCTTATTTTATAGTGATTTCCTTGATGTGATTTTATGTGATGAACTTTCCCTTTACCTGATGAAAAGAAAGTGCAATTTACCTGATGCAATAAAAGCAATGGGTTACACACTTAGATGATCGTCTGACTATTCTATTTTTAGGGTTCTGTACACGAAGGGAACCCTACTACCAAGAAACATGTTTTGTTTGTATGTAGTGTTAAATAAAAATATCGTGGTACAATATTCGTGTGCTAGTCCAATTCGCACTTTGCCGGTTTTTTGGTTTACAATCGGTACAGTCGTTCCGGAGATTATCGGGATCAATCAGATAGACAAAAATTTTAAAATATCAATAATAAAAAACGATGTTATCTCAATTTTTGCAACGAAACCGAACCCGAATTCATTATGATCAAACTCAAAGACAAATCAATTACTTCAACAAGACGATTATTAAAATGTACTTTCGAAAATCATTTCAAATAAAGGTATATTGAATCTAGTTGCCCCTTCCAAAAGGTAGTTTAGTATAAATAAGAAAGGGCAAGAAAGGCCTCTTAAAAAAAAAAATTACAATAATTTCTACAACTCCGTACACCGATCAAATCCGTTAACAGCTAACGTAGTACTCGATTGAATTTATATAAACCTAGGTTTTATAAAACAATTATAATACAAAAATAACACAGCGATTGTACAATAAAATACAATCACGCGCAGGTTAAAATCCTTGTAATAAATGTGTGTAAACAAAGTATTATAATTATCACAGATGCAGCTATATTTGTACATCTGCTATGTACCTTTGCAATTTATAAGTTTATATTTTTATAGATTATTTGCATACTTATTTATAACTGGCTATATTATTTACTAGTTTGTGTTCGCGTCTTCGTTTGTGTGAGACGGTTATTATGGGAATGTTTTTTTTTTTGTGCGAAACATTTTTTTTTTTAACATATCATTACGCCTGTAATCCGCGAAGGATTAAGCAATGGTGTAGGTACCCATTAGTACACTCACATTTCGCCAGTTATGTTTAAATCACATTTAAAGGGAGCGAACCTATTGCCATCAACCGGGCACAAATCCGGACTCTGAGGCTGCTACTGAGAAATTCTTGTTGAAAAACCCAATAACACTTTGCCCGACCTGGGAAACCCAACACCTCATGGTCAGCAATCGCGCTTTGCGACCACTAGACCAACGAGGCAGTCAATTAGATGTTTTTTTTTAAATAAAAGTAGCTTAACCACTCAAGGCCCGGCTGTCATATCAATATAACAGAACAATAGATAATCAATAATGTCTCATTACGTGGGACTTGAAGTATTAAGTTTCTTCAGAACATTCATATTTTACCGACTTCACAAAAGGAGGAGGTACTATGTTCGGATGATTGTATGTTTTTTTTTTGTATGTTTGTTCATCAAATACTCCGCCAATTATTGTCGACGGATTTACAAAATTCTTTTTTGTTCGAAAGTAGATAGTTCCGAGGTGATCCCACTGTCACCAAGTTAGGATCTGATGATGAGATCTTAGAGAAATCGAGGGCAACCCTCAAATTTTATAGGCACACTTATTGTTTTTCGCATATTTTTTTACCGTTTATTTCATATTAATCCATTTACAGGGAACTTTTGACTGACTCGTTGGTCTAGTGGTCGCAAGCGCGACTGCTGTGCATGAGGTCTTGGGTTCGATTCCCAGGTCGGGCAAAGTGTTATTAGGTTTTTCGATCAGGAATTTCTTAATAGCAGCCACGGAGTCTGGATTTGTGCCCGGTTGATGGCAATAGGCCCCCTATTACATGGGAATAAAAAAAAACATAACTGGCGAAATGTGGGTTTACTAATGGGTACACCTCTGCCTAACCCTTCGGGGATTACAGACGTGATTTTATGTGTTTTTGAATAGTCAAAGGCCCGTTTGGTTAGAATAATGAAGCTAGTTGCTTGTTCCAAACAGTAAGTTTCTGTAGAAAAAAAAAGAATCAAGAAACTCAATGAACTGATCTTCTTTATGTAATAAATAAAATATTACAAATCTAGGTTAGATCATTCATATTGAAATAAGTTAATAACTATCAATATTTAACCGCCGTCTGCTTATACTATAACAAATGGAGTATTGATGTTGCGTATTAACACAGCCAGGTACCTAAGTCATCACAAAATCGTGCTGAATCAACCATGAAACAACAATTTTCCGAAGTCTACAGGGGAAAATCCATGCAATGATTTGTCACGTTACAATTTAGGCCGTGACACAAATAGGTGCGGTCTAAATTCCAATGGCACTTTGAACAATAGGCAGGTTGAGGTAGGTGTTACAGGAAAATTATTAATTTTGTCATGGTACTAATTTAGGATCCTTTTTTATTGAGAATTAGTAACTGCCTCGTTGGTCTAGTGGTCGCAAAGCGCGACTGCCGAGCATGAGGTCTTGGGTTCGATTCCCAGGTCGGGCAAAGTGTTATTGGGTTTTTCCATCAGGAATTTCTCAGTAGCAGCTTCGGAGTCTGGATTTGTGCCCGGTTGATGGCAATAGGCTCGCCCCCTATTAAATGGGACGTAAACATAACTGGCGAAATGTAGGTGTACCTACTAATGGGCACATCTCTGCGTAACCCTTCGGGGATTACGGGCGTGATGTTATGTTATGTTATGAAATTAGTAAGTTCTAGGTATTCTGTATGACTACTGCGTCTTCTAACTATACTTATAAAATGCTTTGTCCTGAATAACTGACGGATCAACGCACAGCCTAAACCGCTGATCGCAGAGACCTGAAACTTGGACGATGGGTTCTTTGTTTGACATAGGCATCCGATAAGAAAGGATTTTCCGAAATTCTTACTCTTAGGGGTGGAAAAAGGGGGCCAAAGTTTGTATGGGACAACGTGATTGGTCCAATATACTTCAAATTTTGCATTAATTTTGGAAGACGAGCTTCGTATTTTATTGGGATTCATCTCATCAGTAAGAGTCTGTCAGACCCCTCTGCCTAATCACAAGTGCTAAGGGCGGCGGACATGAGGATTTTCCACTAAACGGGTTCGATTCCAAGGTTGAGCAAAGTATTACTGTATTTTACCGGCAGAGATTTAGCAATAGCAGATTTATGTTAGGCTCTTGTGGTAAAAGACTTTTTCTATTACATGGGACCTTGCAAAATGTTGATGTATTTCTTAGATACCTCTGCGTTTTCCTTTTGGGGAAAATTGGCGTGATGTTATGTTATATCAAAGTTGTATTTTTTCTATTTTCAGGATTGCCGGGTGATTGAGAATACCTTCCCGCGTTTCTTAATAAGTATGATCGTTAATTGATTACGATTTAAGTACCTGTGAGGTAAGTGTCAGGTTTTAATTAGCCTGGGACAGCTTTGAAAGGTACCTTTAGGTAAGGAAATTACGTCATAAAATTATGTTTGTTTGTTTGTAATAAACTTGCCAAAGGTTTTGTGTTTTATTTTATCACATAAACTTAATACCGATATTTTTAATACAGTGTCATTGAAAATTTACGAGAAACCTGTAAAGGAGTCATTGCACTCATCATTATGACCAACTTATTCTATAAGATGAATCCTGAAATCATGAAAAATGCTTTGCAACACTGTCATGATGTATGGAACAGCTGACTTTTTTTTCATGATTTCAGTGTTGATCCCGTAGTAAAAATTCTTCATAACTATGAGGGCTATGACCCCTTTTCAGGTTTCTGGTATGTTTTCAATGACCCTGTATAAAAACTATGACACATTGGGAGCTTCTCCTGTATCGTAGGTAAACATATAAACACCGTGCGGGAATGGAACCCGCAGCACGCAGTGCAGCAGCCAATCACTTAGCTACTGCGCCAACCGTGTTGCCAAATAAGCTTGACAAACCGTATTTGAACATGACAATTTACATGAAAACCATGTAAATTCTACTGACTCACCATTCCAGTCCAAACAATGGTCAATAAAATTGCAAAAACATACATAGTCATACAAATATGTGTATGTATGTCACACATTACGCCGCGAGATAAAAAACTGACATTAACAAACAACACAATGGCTTATAACGACTTCACGCTTGAAGTATTTTGGAGATCCGCAAGGTAATAGCATAATCTACTCATTATTTCGGATGAAATAATTTATACTTCAGTGGGATATTTGAGACTTAGGTACGATTAACTAAAGGATGGTAAATACCGCAAGTGTATGGAACAGCGGGATTTTTTTGTCATATTTTGAGGTTGGTCCAGTAATAAAAGTTGTTTGTATTTATGTATAATTTCATCCCCTGTATTGAATTAAAAGGAATCCTGTCTAAATAAGATAAAGAAAGAGACATTACCTAGTGGGCCTCTTTTTCCATTTTTCAGAAGGCAAAAGTACCTTCTATAAGTAGTAACTAGAAGTTACTTTATCCTTCTGAAAAATGACCACTAGTTGTCAAAGTCAAAACATTTATTTCAGTAGACCATTTACAGGCACTTTTCAATTGCCAAGGAGTCGGTCAGTTAGCCAGAAAGTTGAAGTTAGTTGCTCGTTTCAAAACGTAGGTAGGCCTCTAAGGAGAAAGAGCAAGAAACTTCATGGCCACTCATTTCTGGTTACATTATTCTTGTAGCTTCCATAATTGTGAAAACAAGTAAAAGACAGACGGTAAAACTTGCATGAACTTCATACCGAAAAGTCTGGCCTACAGATTTCCAGTTCACAGTACCTACACCCGCGGTTCTGACATCAGGATGGCGAGTGTACGTGATTTTTAAAATATCATTATACAGATGTAGGTAGATTATCAGGAGAGGTGTATCAAGGTACACAGAAGGTACAAAATAACTGCAATAAATCTAGGAAAATCTGAAAAGTACACCCGCGATTCCCATCTAATTTTTCCCACATTCCTCTGCTCTAAAGGACACTGGACAGACAAGGACATCACACATCAAGTGAGAACGGAAGCTGGCTTTGATAATGCTTCCGGCTATTAACGAGACAATAGTTGAGGCTGTATAGCCTTGTATTATGCTAATTAGGATAATAGCAGGGTCTTCTCTTTTAATGAAAAAAAAAAAGTTGCCCCACTTTTTCATGTATCGTGGGTGCGTTTACAAACACATAAACTTAAACAACCTGACCCGTAACAACTATCTGTAGATCTTACATATATTTTTTACGTGCGGAATTCGAACTCGTGACACGCAGCGCAGCAGCCAATCGCTTAGTCACCGTGCCCTTTAAATTGGACGGATTGAACACTGAATAAACTTGGCTTTGGAAAATCGACGCTATTTCAACGGAAAAGTAAGTCTGTATGTTTGTTACCTCATTATGGTAAAACTGCTGAACTGATCGCAATGAAATTTGACAAAGAGGTAGCTTAGGATCTGGATAAGGACATAGGCTACTTTTTAAACAGTAATTTCGTGAGCATCCGCGGTAACAGACATTCACGTGGATGAAGTCGTGGGCAAAAGCTATCAACATCTACTAATATACAAAGATAAAGTTTGTCGGTTTGGTCTCTGGAATTACAGGGCCAATCAAACGTTTCTTTTACTGATAGAAAGCTAACACTACCCCCAAATGTCACAGGATAATATCTGTTATATGGTATATTTGACTGCCACGCGGACGAAATCGCGGGCAAACGCTAGTTCATACTACAATTATTATGACCTGTTTTAAATTACCTCTTAATACTATAGCATCACGACTGTTTTCCTCATGGGGAGAGAGTTAGAGCAGTAGGTACCTACACTAGGTAACTACGTTTCTCTAGTAAGTTATATCTTTAAGTCACATGTAATGGGGGTTGAGTTGCCATTTACAGAGCATTTAACAGAAGTATGTTCTACATAACATAACATCACGCTTGTAATCCTCGAAGGGTTAGGCAGAGGTGTAGCCATTAGTACACCTACATTTCTCCAGTCATGTTCAAGTCCAATATAATAGGGGGCGAGCCTATTGCCATCAACCGGACACTAATCCAGACTCTGAAGCTGCTACTAGGAAATTCCTGATGGAAAAACCCAATAACACTTTGCCCTGGGAATCGCACCCAAGACCTGATGCAGTCTGTTCTACTTTTGAATATATCATCAGATGGGGCGCCCGGTTTGTTTGCCATCCTAACATATAAAACCAAAAGTTGGAAACCATTTGAAAATCGACTGACGATTTAAAGACGGTTTTTAGGAGTGCCTTGTACCTAAGTTAGTTTTGAAATTGTTGACAACATTCCACACTGAGAAATTACATAGGCGGCAAGATTGGAAGGTGAATAGAAAAACTGGATTTATCGATAAGTAGAGGTACCTATTAACTCAAACCGCCATTCATACTATCCTACTAGTACTATGAACGCGAACGTTTGTCAAGATGGATGTTTGTTGCTCTTTAACGGTTGAACAGCTGAACAGAATCAGCTGAAATTTGGCACATTATATAGATATTGATTTAGCGTAACCCATAGGATGATTTTTCCCCTGAAATCATTTGGGACTTTGGTTTAATTCTAAAGTCTAAGCAGATGAAGTCAGGAGCAGAAATTATAGTTTTTAAAGAAACAGTGATTGGATTTATCGACTTAAATCGATATAAAATAGAGTTTTTTTTTATTATCTTTTATTTTAGGGGCTTTTATTCTTGTGAGAACATGTCAGCCTTGTTAAGTCACATGAAATAGTGATAAACGAGCTCCTCTATTTATTCGTGGAGAAATCCTCATGGATGCCCTCCGTCTGGGGATAACGGAGGGTTTTGTCGGACTCTTACCGACTAAAACCCCACGGTTCTTCCTGCTACCATAACTCGAGAGCCCTGTATTCACATTACATATGCGTGTGTTGGATCATTTGGCTCCCTCCATAATGGTTGAGCTAGGTGGTGCTGATCCATGCGTCATGCTCGTGAACGAGTGCTGTTAGTTGGAATTGCTCATCTCTTAACTGCTATGGATTTAATTTCTTTATAATTTTTTTACTACTATTTTATAGTCATCTTCATTGTGATCACATATTGAATCGACAAGAATAATGTAACCAGGAATTTGTAAAAACCTAATTTAAAAGAGTGCCGTGGAGTTTCTTGCTCGTTCTTCTCCATAGAAGCCTACCTCCGTTTTGGAACGAGCAACAGCTTCAACTTTCGGACTAACTGACCGACTCTTTGACAATTAAAAAGTGCCTGTAAATGGTCTAATTGAAATAAATGTTTTGACTTTGACTTTGACATGATCCGCAACTTAAGGTAAACGAGTACCTAAAAATACAAATTTTCCTTGACCTGGGAGATGAATCTAAGGCCACATTACAGCTGAACGGACAACCACTCGACAATCACGACATTTTAAGGTGAACGTACTGCACTACTTATATTCACTGGAGTAACAAAGCAGATATTAATAAAAAGACAATTAAACTCAAGGTTAGAGAACGTACAAGATAACTATGACATTTATAACTGCTAACTGCTAATTAACAGTTTGTTGAAAACGTTATTTTTTATAATTATTATGTTAACAGCCTATTATTGTTAAAATAAATATCTCCGGAACTTCTGAACAGTTTCTTAAAATGCTTTTGTTAATAGGAAACTACTTTACCTCTAAGTACTAAAATCAATCTGCCTAGCCTTTTCCCAAGCATGTTGGGGTCGGATTCCAGTCTAACCAGATGCAGCTGAATACCAGTATTTTACATGGAGCGACTGCCTATCTGACCTCCACAACCTAGTAACTGTGTAATACGATACCCCTTGGTTAGACTGGTTGTCAGACATTTCGAGCTCCTGACGACTTTCAAAGTACCACGTATAACAAGCCAGGACCAACGGCTTTCCGAGGCACGGAGGAGTGTCAAAATGGTTACCCATCTACGAAACAACCCGGCAAGCGTAGCTTAACCTGATGGATCGACCTGCAAGGCTGTTATTAATCAGCCACGAGACCCTCCAAGGAACAGTAAGTAATCCTCTACAATTATGTAGATATTATAGGTCATATATTTTTTTAGGGTTCCGTAAGAAAATCCACGTGGAAAAAATTGTGGGAAAACGCTATAATCTATACTAATATTATAAAGATGTTAAGTTTGTTTCTAAGAGGTATTCTCTGGAAGTACCGAGCCGATAAAAAAAATGATTACACTAATAGAAAATGGCTTTACTTCTAAGGCTATATTTTATGATATACTACTTGAGTTTCACGCGGACGAAGACGCGGGCGAAAGCTTGTATTAAATATAATAATAACTTCGTACAGAACGTAGTTTAACGATAAACAAGACCTTCAGACGATGACTAGACAAATTGAAGACTGAGTGTTAGGATAATAGCAAGAAAATTACTTGTTAGCTGTATGAAATAATTAAAGGAAATACCCATTATTACGCCATAGAATAAGACAGCCCGGATGTAGTACATTCATACAAATATTATAAAGCTGAATAGTTAGTTTGTTTAAACGCGTTTATCTCAGAAACTACTGGTCCGATTTGCAAAAATCTTTTTGCATTATATGGTCTGTTTATCGAGGAAGAATATAAGCTATATAACTTTACGCTACGGCTCACAGGGGCGAGGCAGTAGCCATAGACGTAACCGTGAGTTATAGCTTAACATTTTTTTTTTTTTGCTGACCCTTTAATCTCTACACAGCATACTATTTGATAAACTATAGGAATAGTTACTGTAACCTCCTGTGGTGGTGTAGTCTTTGTAGTCGCAAGGTTGACTAAAAAATAATTGAATCTAGTTGCCCCTTCACAAAGGTTAGTTTCGTATGAAGAGAATGGGAAAGAAACTCCATACTTACTCTTTCAAATTAATTTTAAGAAAAGGAATACAATCCATACTAATATTATAAATGCGAAAGTGTGTCTGCCTGTCTGTTACCTCTTCACGCTTAAACCGCTTAACCGATTTAGGTGAAATTTGGCATGGACATAGTTAAAGATCCGGGGAAAGACATAGAATAGTTTTTATCCCGGAAATCACCCCCTAAGGCGGTGAAAAGAGGGGTGGAAGTTTGTATGCAAGTACGAAATAAACAAGTTCCACGCAGACGTAGTCGCGGGCAAAAGATAGTATTTTATATAGATACAGGATACGTAAATAAGTCCTACAATCCCTTTTGAAGCTACAAATCAAGCCCTAACCGTGTCAGTGATGACGCGTTCAGAAACGTGCGCATGTAATAACACACGTCCTGCCGTAAATCTTGTCTGTCCGTCCGTCCTTTAGTCCCGTGCAAGGTCTTTGCCAATGCGAATATAAACGACCTATGTTAATAGTTGCAATGGTACGTTCCTTGTCAATTTAAAAGTGCCTGTAAAATGGTTTACATAACATAACATCACGCCTGTAATCCCCGAAGGGTTAGACAGAGGTGTATCCATTAGTACACCCACATTCCGCCAGTTAAGTTTAAGTCCCATGTAATAGGGGGCGAGCCTATTGCCATCAACCGGACACTAATCCAGACTCCGAGGCTGCTACTGATGGAAAAACCCAATAACAGTACTCGTCCTGGGAATCGAACCCAAGACCTCATGCTCAGCAGTCGCGCTTTACGACCACTAGACCAACGAGGCAGTCAATATGGTTTAATTGTAATAAGTACTAAGATTTTATCACTCAATCCGATCCGCTTAGAGTACCGATTTGAGCATATCTTTGTAATATCACATAGTTAAACTAGTCACGCAAAGAGAGGATGTACCGACTGTCTTACAGCTACACAATAGGGTCTTTATTACTGTCTGAGTAGGTAAACAACGTGCTAGTACCTATTATAGACATCCTGTCTCTAGCCTGGAACTAGCTGGTTTGGATAAAGGTACTGATAAGTGTTAGAAGGAATATCAAACATGTGAAACCTTCTAGAACCTTCTAGAACGACTGCACAAATTGTATTAAAAAGTTTTGATTGTTTAACTTTTTTGTTTTATTTTACTGATTTAGTTAATATTTGCTTTAACCGTAAATTAAATAACATCACGCTTGTAATCCCAAAAGAATTAAGCAGAGAGGTACCCATTAGTATTCCTACATTTCGCCACTTTTGTTCGTCACATGTAATAGGGGGCGAGGCTATTGCCATCAACCGAGGCTACTACTGAGAAATTCCTGATGGAAAAACCTAATAACACCCTGCCTGACCTGGGAACCGAACCCATGACCTCATGCGCAGCAGTCGCGCTTTGAGACCACTGGACCAACGAGGCAATTTTGATTGTTTAACTTTTTTGTTTTATTTTAGTGATTTGTTTTTTTTGGCGAAATGTGGGTGTACTAATGGGTACACCTCTGCCTAACCCTTCGGGGATTACAGGCGTGATGTTATGTTATGTTTGTTTATGTACTTTTACCGAAAATACATACATAAGAAGACCCGGTTAGCGCAGTAGTTAAGCGATTAGCTGATGGGCTGCATATCGCTGTTTCGATTCTCGCAAAAATTTGTATAGCCTATTAAATAGTTTTCCAAAAATGTTTTTTTTTTTGGAAACAGAAAAGTTAGAAAGCGTCCGTGTGAAGCCTGGGCGGTTCACTAGTATTCAAATAAAATATCTTTGTTTGTATAGAAGCTTGCGTACATATAAACCTACAACTTTATTATCAATATCAGTATGCTAATATCACTATTTGTATATACATATGTGTATGATTTAACGAATATTTACAAACACATTATATTACAGTGCTATTTATAACATAATATATAAACATTATCTAAAAAATACTGGCGTAAAACAATAGTATAATATCACATTTTTAAGGTATGTTTTTAACTCGGAAAATGCCAAAAATTAAATTAATATTACCTGAAAACCTTATAACTAATTTGTATTCATAACATCGATAAAAAATATTTGTGAACTTTTAAAATCATAAAATCTCTAAATTGTACATACTCACAAAAAAAAAAAAAATTAAACCATAATAACATAAGACATTATTACATCTTTAATAAAGTAAAGAGACTTTTGACGAGGCAGTCTTTTTAAAAGTAGCACTTAGGTCGAGGCAGGAAGCTATTTTAAAAGATAAGATTTAATTTTTTTGGAAGAAAATGTATTTCTTTTTTAACATTATCAATTTTAAATGTTAGTCATTCAGTGTAATGATGTCTTATGTGCAATCAAAAAAATCAGTAATTAAATAAGTGTATCTATTATACCTAGTTATCAATTTACGAGCGCACGTCTATCATTGTAATTTAAACTTTATTACAATGCTGATAAGGCACACGAGATGTGCGCTCATGATTTAAATCAACTATATTATCTAATTAAGGTAAATAATGGAAAGATCTTACTTTTAGCAGGCCTCATGAAGAACTGGGTAACAGGCGTAATCGTGCCAATAATTTAAAAGTAATGTAAAGATTGATATCTGAAACAAAAGAAAAACAAGATTAATTAAAAAAAACAATAAACAATCAAACAATTTTGCCTCTTCTTGATATTCGTTTCGATTGATATCATCTGGGTTTTTTTTACTCTTTCTTTCCCTCAGGCTAGTGACAGAATGCCATATAACATTAACTATCTGCGAGTTACAAGTTACAAAATAAACTCAAATAAGTAGTAAATACCCCTAAAATGTTTCTAAATAAATCAGCATGTTTCTTTTAAATTATTACAGTGAAGGTTCAAGAAATCACCCTGTATCATCTAAATAGTTACAAATTAATGGATAAAGATGTTCGACACTCACCTCACCCAAGAGTTCCAGCGGCCAAAGATGCTAACACAACTAGAATCGCTGTAGCAACTCCGCTGGCTCCAACCTGCGCTCCAACCACGGCGCCTGACTCCACCACGCCCGTGCCAAACGCGTCCGCTGAAGTCATTGAACCTGTCAAATGGCCAACCGGTGAGCACGTGCGCACCGGTGGGCTCATCTAGCTTGTACGCGGGTTTTGTGGCTTTGATTTAACAATACTTTGTTGTCAATATTTAACTAATTATTTTTTAATAATTGACGGTCTTTATATTTTTTCTTCTGTGAATTTAATACCATTTATTGCTTTTTTACTTCAATAACGTAAAAGTAGAAATATTATAACATGAAAATTACACAAATTGCAGCTCTAATTTTCTACAAATATACTACAACTACTAAAAAAATATTTTAAGACAACTACAAAATCTACTTATTAAATAAATAATATAATTATATATCTTGCAATACTAATATAAGTACTGTGTATTTATAATAACAGCAAATTAAATACTACCATTATTACAACTACTCATTCTATGGTGCCTTTTAAGCATGGATTAAAAATATAAAATAATTATCTAAAACCAGTGTTAAAAATAGTAATACACCAATAAATACCAATTATTAAACAAACCAGAAGTAACAAAACCCGTGTCATTAGTCTAGACTTACCCACCAACGCATGCAGTGTATAAAAATAAATTATTAATAAATAAGTATAAAATTAATTATGAAATAAGTGCATTAAACTAATCTGTACAAAAAACATAAAAAGTCCAAACTAAACCTAATTAACTAGAAGATTACTTTAATGCACTTTCTTTTTATTTATCGTGTATAGAAAATTATAACAATACTACCAAAACTATAATATTTAATTAAAATAAATCACAAGATCAAACAAGAAACAAATAAATATAACCGGAATATAAATTTTAAAGAATATTTTGACAAGTACCTACAGTATTTTAGAAGAGAAGGCAAGAAATGCCACAGAATATGAACACAAAGCAACAAGAAACGTTTGATTTTATTTTTATATCAAAAGTATATTTAAGTTGACTAAAGAGATTGCCAATATGTACTTGATATCGATCTAAATAGTTTATTACAAGCAGATACGGTATTTTGATCTATATTTAAAATATTATACCTGCTTTTTGTCAGGATAATGCATTGTAAACCTCAGGAGTGAGCACAGCTCCTGACATAAGCTTATCAATGTGTTATACGGTTCTGTACCACAAAAAGGAACAACCCTTAAAAGAACACTATTTGTCTGTCTTTTTACTGGTTTCTTTTTAAACTTCAGTTGTAGCTTAACATCTCATCTTAAGGCATAAAAATGTTTGCAACTCAATAAAACATAGAGCAAGAAATAAAACATAGAGCACACATCTACAACACATACACGAAAACAACACATTATTGAATGAACGACGTACCAACGCCACCAACTGCCACGTTGAATGAATGAATGGTGAGCAGAAAACAAAATGATTAATTAAAGCGGCAACACATGATAAGATTTTCTTATGTGGGATGCTTTTTGCTTCATACAATTATCATTCAGCCTCACATAAGATATTCTTTGCTAACACACACAAGTCGTATAAGCACACATGACATACATTCACAGATTCAGTTCACAAAAATATTTTTTGTGACACGGGAATCGAACCCGCATATTAATTCGGATACATTCTTTGACTTTACTATCAAAGACGGTCGACTAAAAAATTTTTATCAAAATTTTTTTTTGGGATTGCCTCGATTTGAGTCATTTCACCTTACCTATGCCTCGTCTAAAGTCTTTCTTTTCTCATATTCAAAGTAATGACTCATTCATCATTATCATACACAAATGCATCGGAAATAAAAATTATAAACCATATCCATTAATTTGTTCAAGCAATAATAAACCTTTCACCAAACACGTAAAGCACACAATAGCTTACCTCCCCATTTGTTTAACATGGCCATAATAACTCCGTTGGTCCATCCGAAGCCAGTCTGTACAACATACTCGCCGCCTCCGCCGAAACCGCCGAAAATTGTTGCATCGTACTGGAAAATAGACGTTATCACTGAACAATTAGAGTTACTATTGCTGTGAAACTTACGGATATTACTAGTGTAGAATTACCTATAATTACAAGAGTTTTTGCTGATTTAGACTATTATAACTAAACTGTTAATTGACACTAACTAAATGACATCTCTAACTTAGTTCTAAAATGTCAATGGTGCCGATTCTCTTGGTCACAAACTAAACTAAAATTAGACTATTTCCATCTTTTTCTGTCCAATAAAACAAGAAAGAGACTAATGTAAATAAGAGCTGTCAAATTTAGTAAATCTGACACATCCATACAATTATCATTGACATCTTAAAACGTATGGATTAAAAATACGGAGAAGTTCAAGGCAAAACTAATTTGAAATAGCTATCTTAGTTCTTTAATGTCACCGTCCTTTCCGTTCGCTGTATGTTAGTAAGAGATGTCAATTCTTTAAATTTAGTCTAGTTTGTGAACAAGAGAATCGGCACCACTGTCTTTTTCGTTCACTGTATGTTAGTAAGAGATACCGATTCTCTAAAAGTATTGACTGTGAACAAGAGAATCTGCACCAATATTTACCTTCTCAAGCATAGCGGTCTTCTGCTTCCACACTTCAAAGTTCGACCGCACCCATTTAGTGGCGATCTCACTTGCCAGTCTCACGGCCTCAGGTTGGCCTGTGTTAGCCAAACCCATGACCACTATGTACTGCAGTGGTGGCCACGCGTTGGGATAGTCCCACTGCTCGCCCGAATGCTCAAATGTTGTGGGAATACCGCCGTCGAAGATGTCGACCTGGGAAGAACGGTAAAATAGTTTTATTTTTTGTTTTACTAAACTAATTTTACACAATTTTTATAATATATTATTACAGATTTCTTATTACACAAACAAACTAAACAAAAGTTGGGCTAATATTTACTTTTATTTTTCTAATATTTCTAATTGTATATTATAATTATCTTTAAGAATGATTAAACGGAATACTATTATAAGCCCAAAATGTGTGACTATATTTAAAGACAGTTTCATTTGGCATTACTTCAATAATCACCAGACTGTGAGAAGAATGGTTTTCAAGATTTGTTTACGACGATGATTATTTGCCTATTTGTATGAAAAAAATAAAATAAACTAAAAACAAATTAGACACAAATTAAATATAATTATTATTGAATGCATAAATAGGGTCTTTAAAAAACATGCCATTATTTTTGTGTTGGACAAATATCTTGATTTGTTTTTTTTTATTACAGGTATAATCATTAATTTTAATCTCAAAAACATTTAAAAAAGATTAAAACAAATTGCAAAATACACAAAAAGAAACATTTGACCCCGACGTGATTTGAACACGCAACCTTCTGATCTGGAGTCAGACGCGCTACCGTTGCGCCACGGAGTCACATGTGAATCATTGCGAAATTGCAGTTGTGTAGGAACGAAATGACGCAATATCTACTATCTTTGCTAATTACCTATAAGATAATACGAGTTAATTAACACCCACTTAAACATGACAAATATGAAGGTTGTTTGTTCGCGCGTTCGTTTGCATATGGATGAAAGTATTAAAATATTGTAGGAAATAAAAATTGTCATACATAAAGAAGTGTTGAGTATCTAAACATTTATTTGAAATATAAAATAAGTACTTGCTAAAATAATGTCAAAAATGTTTGCAATAAAAACACTAAAAGCGAGACATAGACGTGATTTTACATTCAATTTAATATACAGCTACAACTAGTCAGTAATTTATTTTAAAAAAGATTTTATGATTTTTTTTAATCTATACGAAAAATAATATTATATATTTTATGAACAGTATAGCGTTCTAAAGCTATTATCTAGTCAAGTGTTAATACCAATATGTATTTAGCATGATTTTTTTTCCAAATATTAAAATAGTTTATTACTTTTACATAAAGATTTACTTCTACGGACTAATTAATCATAAAATATTTACAAATTATAGAGTATATACAATTTATTTTTTAATTTTTTGCTTGAAATATGTATAAAATTCATCCACACCTAAAATTTTTGAAGCCATTTAGTTTTAGTTACCTACCTTTTGTTTATTCAAATTGTTTTTTATGTAATTAAGCCTGTATATATTGTACATACTAATTAAAAAAACACCTACAATAAAATAAACTTTATTAAAACAGCAAACGAAGACTCACCCTGACTTTATCCAGATAATTGACCACTCTGTTGACGAAATAATCTTTCCTGGCCTGGTCGTAGCAGACTGCCCACAGAGGAGACACGTTGGATGGGTAGAAATAATCCCGCCGTCTTCCAGACTCCAGGCTGTAGTCCAGCCATACTCCTACATCTTCGTGCCATAGAACCTGGAACAGAAGGTATTATCTTATAAAAAAATCTATACTAACCAATATAATTGATGTGTCTATTTGTTTATGTCAAAATACAAAATGAATAGGCTTGTTGACACCACCAAACAATTGACGTACTTTTTATGACCTGTCAAAACGCGATTTTTTCATAGATTTTATATGGCAACAACGGCCTGTGACGTCACTTATTTGGCAACTCAATTGTTTAACTATTTATTGATTACAAAGCCACAAAAAAATCTAATTTTACAGTAAATTGAAAATTAATCGGGTTTACAGGGATTAAGTAAAGCGTTTTTTTATTAAAGAAGTTATTTCTTGGAATTATTGGATAATGGTGTCAACTAGCTAATTATGGACGTGTACAAGATAGATATTATAAAGAGGTAAGGTTTGTTAGCTTGTAGGGGGTAATCTCTGGGTCTACTGAACCAACATTCTTTCGGAATTTGGAAGCTACGTTATCACTGAGTGCTGTAGGCTATAGGTATATTTATCATTTAAAAAAATAGTGCTAGTTTTAAATAAATAAGTAGAAAGAAAAAAAACTGTTTATTCACGTGAAAATGACGCACACAACTTAAAAAGAACATAAAAGCAAAGTAGAAACAAGTTTGTTTAAAACTTAAAAATAAAAATCAAATAAATATGCGCCACTACCGCGCGAAAGGACTTACGTTCAGCATAATACCGTGGCAAGTGCACGGAGGCACTAAAACCACGGCGCTGGTTTTCAGCGTAAGCCGGCGGTTTTTAGTTTGACTTGAGCTTAAGTTTACTTGACATAAGGAGATGACAGGCAGTTTATAGATTGAGTTACGTAACCTCTTCGCGGACGAATTCACAGTCAAAAACTAGTATTTTTATAAAGCTGCAATCCTATATTCACCTGTTCAATAGCATCCATGAAGCGCGCATGCACGTTTCTATAATACTCCGCCTTGTCGACGTTGCCGAGCCGCGTGTGGAAGTCTCGGAGCAGCTGCGCGTTCCAGCACATTATGGCGTTCAGGTCCACGGGAATGATGGACCTCGTCTTCAGGTTTGTCAGGTTACCTGAAGGAGGGAAGGATTATCAGATTAGACTCGCTATTGACATTGGTGCCGATTCCCTTGTTCACAAACTAGACTAAATTTAGAGAATTGACATCTCTTACTAACATACAGCGAAAGGAAAGGACGATGACATTAAAGAACTAAGTTAGCGATGTCAAATTAGTTTTGCCTTGAACTTTTCCGTATTTTTAATCCATACGTTTTAAGATGTCAACTATAATTGTATGGATGTGTCAGATTGACTAAATTAGACAGCTCTTATTGACATCTCTTTCTTGTTTTATTGGATAGAAAAAGATGGAAATAGTCTAATTTTAGTTTAGTTTGTGACCAAGAGAATCGGCACCATTATGATGCTAACGATTCTTTTTTGTTTCTTTTAAGCACGATAGGCCTAATTTTTCAATCGTCAGATAACTCTAAACGGAGGAATAAATATGGCGGTTTGACAGCTTTTGTATAGAAAATATGTCATATTTATTCTTTGGATAAAAGTTATCTTACTATTGCAAAAATCAGCCCTTAATCTTAAGAGCTACCAGTCGAATTGGAAAAAGTCTTTTTGTAGGTACATGATAGCCAGATTCATGAGAAATAATATCATCACGCTACGACCTACTGGAGCGTGGACAGACATAACTTGATTAGTCTGAATATAAATCTCTTACTCTAGAGGTAAATTTTGGTGTAAATAACTAGATTCCGTTTTTTTCTTCTAGTTAATGAAGTCAATAATTTTACTTTGAATTTACTATGTGTTTTTTTTTTTAGGTTAATTTTTATTTCGGTAATTAAAAAGTTAATCAAAAAACTATTATTTTTACACTGCTAACATATTAGTAGGTAGTGGACAGATGCCTAATGAGAATGTTTTCGTATGTTTGGAGTAAAATGTAGTTAAACTAGCTATTTTTCGCTTTTGTAACCCCTTTTTTTAACACTTCGGTAATCTGTATCTTTCAGTGAGTGAAAGTACTTAAAAATATGAACAATTTTAAGTTTGAGAATAACCCTGTAATCTGAATAAAAGTCAGTTTAGTTTCATTTAAAATTACACTACAATTAGTCGTAGGTCGAAGAATCCAACGAAAAACATAATTTCCTCTGCGGGTAGAATACAGTAACTTTTAGGTTATATTTTCTTGTAAATAATGTACTATCTTGCAATTAAACATTTATGAAAAAATAGATAAACAGTCGATTTTCTTTTTCAGATGTTCATATAGTAAAAGTAATTCATATTAATCAGTACTTTCACCAACTGAAAAATTACCAAAGAAAAAGAAAGGCAGTTTTTATTTATTACATTCTTTATGCATATGAATATGTTTACAAAATAAAGACACCAACTATACTAATTGATGACCATGCTTTCTTTGTCTAGAGATACAACACAGGGTCCACACAGGGTACTTGTTGATACATACCACCAACTTGCCTGTATCCAGATAAAGATACGTCACTACGTTGTGGATATTCTGAACAAATACGGATAAAATATTTAAAGTGTGGCTTTTTTAAGGCCTATTCACAGGTACCTACTACAAAAATCTGGGTCTGTGTAGTTTATTTTCCATACATACATAAACTCACGCATTTTTTATTATTTTCCATTGTTTAGACATCGCGGCATCCCGTCTACATTTAGAGTACCTATAACAACCTTCGGGCCTCGTGATAGCAAGCGTGGGACCTTTATCCGATTCCCAGATAGGGCAAACAGCCCAGAGTTTAGAAGTTCGTGATGTGACACCCCTGTGCCTCGGTAAGCACGTAAAGTCGTTAGTCCTGCGTCTGATCTCTCCCTGGTTGTGTCGTATTGCCGTCCCATCGGACTATGAGAGTGGGGAAAGAGGGAGTGCACCTGTGTTTGCGCACACTCTTATGCATTATAATATCTCCTGCGTAATTGGTTAGTTTCTATAGAGAATATTATTACCATTTATTCTTGATCAAATAGAGAAAGAAATTCAGTTTTGGTCTCATAACTAACCTTTGTTTGTGCCATTGAGGATAAACCATCTGGATGAGAAGTCCCACCCAGACTCCGCAGCCGCTTTTAACTCAGCGTACAGTTCTTCTTTCTTCTCATTGGTGTCAAAATGTCTGGAAAAAATATGTTTGTTTTAAGTATTCAAAGAATACAGGATCAAAGATTGAAAGCCCAACCTAGCTGTTATCCGGAGATGTTGGATTCGGCCTAATAATCTAAACACAACTAAGGGTCGATTTTTTTTTATCGTTTATTAAAGGGTCTAGTGGTCGCAAGCGCGACTGCCATGCATGAGGTCTTGGGTTCGATTCCCAGGTCGGGCAAAGTGTTATTGGGTTTTTCCATCAGGAATTTCTCAGTAGCAGCCTCGGAGTCTGGATTTGTGCCCGGTTGATGGCAATAGGCTCGCCCCCTATTACATGGGACTAAAAACATAACTGGCGAAATGTGGGTGTACTAATGGGTACACCTCTGCCTAACCCTTCGGGGATTACAGGCGTGATGTTATGTAATGTTTATTAAAGGAAATCATCTGTTTCATACATTTTGAACTTATAGTTATTAGACTTTTGTATAGAACAGTTGATTTATTTATTAATGAATCGTGTACACTCAAGAAAACAGATAGGTATGCAGGGTCGTCAGATATAGTTTAAGTTTTCTTAGAAACCGATGGATGTTTTTTAAATGTGATTCAATTTAAAAAGTTGATAATAATCTGTTAAGTTTCAATCGAATACATCCATCCTATATCTTTTCTTGACTCAGATTCAGAAAATATGTAGGTACATCTTTCGAATCTACCCTGCTTCCATGTCTTGGACTGCTACATCCTTCCCTCCCCCACCAGCCCCCACTTATGGAATGACTCTGGTTAAGCTCGTGCCGACACGAGATACGAAAATTACTTACCTGGCAACATCAACGTCTTCCTTGTAACTCTCGGGTCGAGGCCCTTGTGATTGATCGTAGTACCTTGCTAGTGTGTATCTGAAATGTACAACAAGCAATTTGTAATTGGGTAGTAGAGACCCAGTAACCAATAAAGCCCAAGAGACAATTTCTATAAATAAACATTTTATTTTAGATCTGAAAACTCGATTAATTTACAACATCCTACTAAAAAAAAAATTTTTGTTTGTTTCGATATAAATATGAATTGAAAATAAGTGACGCCTCATTACTCTATTGTCAAACTAAATGTATGGCGTTTTGGCAACTCATAAAAAGTATCTCAATTGGTCGTGTCTGATAAATGATACTGTATTAAAAGTAGTTACAGTAAAATAAATAATTTTTATTTAATTTACTAAGGAAAACCAACAGTTACACACTATACAAAAATGGTTTACAACACGATCTTAATGTAGGGAACAGCAGATTTTTTTTTTCATGATTTCAAGGTCCCATAGTAAAAGTTGTTCATAATGATGAGTACAATGACCCCTTTTTAGGTTTCGGGTAATTTTCAATTACCCTGTACAAGTACAATATTTACAGAATAGAATAGATTAAACGTTTATTTGCAAATATGAGTACACAATAGTTGTTATAAATCAAAATTAGTTCAGCCATATTTTACCATTCGGCATGCAAATATTTACAAAATTAACAATACCATTAAATTATCAATTATATAACATTATTATTAACAGATTAAAATATTTAAGAAAAAATGGCATCAAAATCACGGTACCTATATTTGTGAAAGAAATTCTATTTATTATTCTCGGTGGATATTTTCTGTCTCAAGGCGTCAGCTTATTTTCGTACTTAAGGCACGTCTAGAAGTACAATTCAATGTAAGATACACTATTTTATTCTCACCTATGCCCATTATGGTTTACTTCCGTGGTATGGTTGGTCATCCAGTAGTCATACTCTCTGTCCAACGTATGAATGTGTTGTCTCAAGAACTCTAGGTCATCCATGTCATCCATTATGATCTTTACCATTGGGATAAGGAGAGGAGGTTGTGACCTGGAAAATGTTGATAAAAATAAATGAATGCTTGAGGATCTTGCTTTTTTCCTTATGGTTTTTTGAAAGTTTATTCTTATTGCTGGTTAAATTACATTTACAGTTTATAGGTATGACAAAGTCTAATGCAAATACGGTTTAAGATATTTTATTCCACTCAAAAATAATATAAGAACTTTCTTTTATGTAGTAAGAAATTCGGTCAAGCACACACACATACATAAATTATACGCCAAATTTTGCATTATTTTTATTGGCTGTGTCATAATAATTTATGCTATTGCAGTGCTCAATATAAACCTACCTCATAGCATAATATATCCTTCCTCCATTGGGGATGAAGCCGATCCTCTCGACGATATCCATGAAGTTGGCGACCATACCCTTAGCTGTAGACCTCATCTCAGACAGTAGGAGACCTTTGATGATCCAGTACGAATCCCAATAGTAGAACTCACGGAAACGACCCCCTGGAACACGGATTCGTGAATATTATTTCCAAGATATTTCTGCAGAAGATGGATTCGGTGAAGACCAGTCCATTTTTCATGGAGTGACCTCTAGAAAACGTACTGGCAAAAATGAACCAAGTAGGTATTGAAATAGGGATGTCAATTTTCCAAAGAATTGAGAATGTAAAATTTAAATAAAGAACTGCTCCAATATGTAGCAGTTTGATTAAATGATGATACACACGACCCTTAGGACCAAAAGTATTCTTGCTGTGGACAGACTAATTACTACTTAGACTGATTACTTCTTAGTACCCAACAGGAACTATGAGAATATCGTTCAAGTTGTCTCTAACAGTCGCTATGATTAGCAGAAAAAATCTGAACCAAATTATTGATCAGTAATAAGGTAACGGAAACCAAATGACAGTTACATTTGGTTAACCCGAAAACCTTCCCAAAAGTACAAGCATTGGCTGCTGATAACTCACCAGGCACAATCACAGGGTTATCCACATAAATGATGGAGTAAAGATCCTGGTTTTGTTTGACGTCGGGCTTCATTTTCCTGCCCAGCTGCAACCATAGCCGGTTTAGCTCCGCAGCCCATTGATACAGCAACGGGTCCTTGATGTTTTGGAGAAACGCTGAAAAGAAAAGCCGAAGGGTTTTTATATGTACTTGAAAAATGTGCCAATTTCTTGCAATTTTAAAAACCGAAAAAGAACATACAGCCGCTTCCCGCCAAACCCGCCACCAATCAAGAGACATAATAAGCCACAGATTACGTTGAATAAAAAAAAAAAACGATAAGCCAATCACGGCCCCGCTGTACTGCCTGAGCTACTGCTTCGTTCTAAAGGGCGGTAATTTAAGGGAGTGTGAGTGTCGTTTCTTTAAGTAGTGGTATTTATTATTCTTTGACCAAACCACCAACATCTAACATTTGGAATAAAGTTGTAACTACTTTAGTCTGTTTTAATTTTAAAAAATCACTTTATTAAAATGTTACCAAAGGCGGAAGCATTTAGCGCTCAGGGTCGCCTTTTTAAATAGTTGGACAAATATTTAATATCATTATCAGGTAAGTTTTAGTTGGTGATAAAATGATATTATTATAAACCTTCTAGAGCGGGTACCTACGTGTAGAACTCTATATCGTTACCTTGTTAATATTACTCTTTAAAAGCTGTCCAAACGTGACTCCTCCTAGATTTTGTATGGTATATTTCTAATATAAAGCGTGACGTGGGACGTAACTATTTTGCCAACCTAATTGATGAACTATTTATTAATTTCAATCAGCTAAAATAAACTGTTTTAAAAACAAGTTCTGTCCTAGTATTATTAGGGTACTGGAACTACCATATCAGAAAACGTCTATTTCCTAGCCTAGACCACGACATATTTAATTGGTAAACTTACCAGGATTATCTTTCCAGTCAGTAGGCCTCCAGTCCTCAAACTCTGATCCCTCAGGGTCGAAGTTCTGATTGACAAACTCCTGGATGTCAGCCTTGGTCGGATGTGAACCTGTCCTGAAGAAATATTCCGATTATAACAAACGAATGACGCTTGTAGATAAGACTACAATTTTGTTGATTGATTTCTGGAATGGAGGCTTATTAAATGAATTACTATTATAAATGCGAATGTTCGGATGGATGGATGTTCGTTACTCAGTCGCGCCGAACGATTCAACAGATCTGGATGACATGTAGCACAGGTATAGATTATAGTCTGGAATAGCAAATAAGCGAGTATGTGTGAGTTGCTTTTTTAAGTCGCGTAAAATAATACGCTGCATACCTTTCCATACAAAAATCTTGATAGTGCCACATGGCGACGTAAAATGAGTTGCTAGTTTCAGTTGAGTTTTAATTACGCGACTCACAAGTTACAACTCACATAAACGTTTTTTTGTCCATAAACTAAATATATGCAAATCTATCACTTAAATGCAAGTGCAAGCTAGTTTATACCTGCTCATCATCTCATGGAAGTGGTCCATAGTGATATTGGCGGAGACTTTGAGCTTCATGTCCACGAAGGTCTTGGAGTCGTTATACAGTCCTGCCATCTGCACCGTGTCCAGCAGCGGGCCGTGGCAGTAGATTGTACTGGAATGAGAGAGAGAATATGAATAGTAAATTGATTATTAATGTTGTACTTTAAATTTTGTTTGTTTAATTGTTCTTATCTGTAACGTATTATGAATTTTGTATGCCTCAATGGCGAGACATAGCGAACTATACTTAACTATATTGTATCACCTTACTTTACCTATTTTCTACAATATATTAATTTTATTTTGACTGCCTCGTTGGTCTAGTGGTCGCAAGCGCGACTGCTGTGCATGAGGTCTTGGGTTCGATTCCCAGGTCGGGCAAAGTGTTATTGAGTTTTTCCATCAGGAATTTCTCAGTAGCAGCCTCGGAGTCTGGATTTGTGCCCGGTTGGTGGCAATAGGCTCGCCCCCTATTACATGGGACTAAAAACATAACTGGCGAAATGTGGGTGTACTGTTGGGTACCCCTCTGCCTAACCCTTCGGGGATTACAGGCGTGATGTTATGTTATGTTATTTTGAGTAAATTGTATGAAAAACACAACCGTCTGTGTGTGGTTGGACCTCCTGTACGGTACCAAATGCAATAATCAGATTATTTCTCACAATAGCCATACTAACATGACGTAGGGTCAGGCGACTCTGGGATCTCAAACTAACATAACATCACGCCTGCAATCTCCGAAGGGTTATGAGAAATGCATAAATAATTATGATAACAATTACGTAATCTTTCAAAACAACAACAACATGCATTTTAATTTACATAAGTGTAGTTTAGAATCAGTGGACAACACACTCGCAGAGCTGTAGACACGACAAGGTCGGTGCGCTTCCGACAGGCATCCCGTACGTGTACCCTTGATGTTAGACTGTTTCATACACTTTGATCGTGTAATTTTTTGTAAAAAACAGCGAAATTGTATTAATACTTTATTGTTGGTCCTTTAGTAAAAATTGATCGTATTCATGAGTCATTTCACCTCTTGAAAGGGGTCTCCTCAAAATACATTTCTGTTGCTATTTTATTGTTGTTTTAAATTTGGTCCTTTTGGGGTAAAAGGACCAATTAATGATTATGGTTAAAGATTCTACATTAACGAGGAGTACTTTGTTGCGTTTTACTAAGCTAGACAACATTGTATTGTGTTTGTTTTGCACTGTGTCATAGTAAAGTGAATAGCACTTCCGTTAACGCATCTAGCGTAACCCTGATCTATTTGATCGGTGTCCAAGATACTGTTCGTTAGTTGATAGATAGATTTTATTCGATAGATCTTGAGACACCTTACTTCATAGACATGCGTGTACAATACATTGCCATTTTGCACTCGTTGGATAAACTTAGGCTACTAAACTAACCAGATACGGCTGAATATTAGGTACAGTAGGTAGTCCATGTGGGGCAAAATCCACTGTTACTGGGCAGTACAGTAATATTTTAGGAAAATTAGGAATTCAGCCCACTTAACATATTTTTTACTTCTTCAAATCCATTTATTATAGTATTAGGCAAACAATGGCAGTTTTATTGTTATTTCATGAAATTATTGCATTTTAGAGATATATATTTTTTTGTAAATGGCTAACAGAATTTGCTTTATATTTATCGTGAAATAACGGAGCTTATTATACGCTAACATTAAAATAACAATGACATTGTGACGTAATTTTTCTAATGTCATAAAATTATATTGAATGGAGTTCAGTATTATGACTATTTTATAAAATCCATAACACTTGAAGCAGAAAAGAGACATCCACTGTTATACTTAACGAGTCGCCTGATGCCATTCCGCATAATTCATTAACCCATAAGAAATTATGTCTTCTAGAAAAACCGCATAAGTGTAAATATTATGATGTGAATGTTTTATAATTAAACATTCTAAATCATAATATTGACACCTATCAACTCTGCCAGGTGCCATTCAGAATATTATGTAGGGAATAGATAAAACTCAATAAAAAAATTAACACGTGCTTGATGAAGATCGATTACAAACAGGTAGAGTACTAGTTGTATAATTCTGGTATTTAAATGGAAATATTATTATTTCTAAAGAATATTATAGAACAATAACAAAAACGATTGTTTAAGAATTAATGATTATCTAATGTCAGTTAAGTTGACGACTCACATTTAGCACACAAGTTTATATTACTTCAGTTTTTACTGAAGTTTTTTTTTTTTAATATCACTGTAAATCTCTGATTAGAGTAAAAAGGCATTACTCACATAAAAACTGTTAGTGGTACTATATTGCATCATCAAATATGTAAAAAACACGGATTTGTTTTTTTTCCCGATATAGTGTTTCAATAACACTATTACATTCAAGACTCACTCTGTTCATCACTTAATAAAAAACAGTAAATAATAAGCTCTTACATTGCATTGTCACGGAAATTGCATATAATAATATGTATTCAAAATTCCAGTTCGATCGCACACTGGGAAATGAGTCAAAAACTAGTAAGATTTGATTAGCCGCAGACACCGGGACAGGTAAAAGTAAATAAAAGCTTGTAAAATAAAGACCAACAACTCACCTAGAGCAGGTAGGTGGCAAGTGGCTCCTATCCATCGCCGCAGCCACCCCAAAGATCGCACCAAATAAACACCACATTTTGTTATACATCTTCACTTTATCGACAAAAACTATCGATAATGGCACAACACTACACTTACACTAATATCACTCGGTGAATAAATTAACAGGAACAAAATTGCACTACTTAAAAATTAAATAAAGTTTTTGATAAGTCTGTAATTTTAAGTTTTATTACGTGTTAAGGTATGTGCTTAGTATTTTACACGACTTCTTTCTGAATGGTTGGATTGTCATTTTGGGCGGTATGCTGACGAAGGTACTTCAAACCTTAGAAGTCGACATGGCAAACCTGGAACAAACAAAAACAAAATTAAATAAATTGGAAAATATCGTTGAAACAGATCTATATTTCTGGATGTATTAACCCTACCTAATACAGCTTAAGTAGTTATTGTTTAAATTTATTCAAAGTAACAATGGTATCGTGACGCAGCAACTTTCAGTCAGTACACACAATCTGCAGATTCATTTAAAGATAATAAAACACTGAACATTTAATTATACCAATAATGTCAGTCCTACAAAATTATTAGACTACTTCATAGTTGAAAACAGTGGATAGTAGGTACTATTCTGTAAAAAACTCCCGCGGTCAATTGAGGTGATGTGAACTTGAGCTGAGCTGTCATCTCACTTACTTCACCTAAAACCGAGAAATATTTTGCAGAATAGCACTACAGATCTTACCATGATATTATAAACTTCCAAAATGCTGTCACAATGAATTCGGAAACAACGTAAAAACAAAAAAGAATGAATACAAACTATCTAGAATCTAAAATCAGCTGTCAGTTCGTTCCAACCAGCGGATGCCGATTGTCTGTCTACAATAAAATTGTGCATTGTATTGTCAGTTGCTACAATGTGAGTGACGTAGGCGTCAAGCGTGAGTTGACTGCGACTCGAAGGACCAGACACGTGAGCTGTTGTGACGTTAGGACCAGCTAGTGATATAGCTCAATAGGCAAAGAAGATTGAATGTCGTTTGTGTACCTACCCACGTGTTGCACACACGAGGTTCGACATGTAAATTAATGAAATGAATTGAGGAATAGCTATGAGAAAACATATTTCAGGGGAATTTTAAAAATTCTGATAATTCAATAGCCACTATAATGATCGTTATTTATGGAGCAGAAAGTTAATATTGATTAAAACGGAAAATAACGGTCATTGTCATTGTGATCACAGTAGGTATTTAGTCACCTACCTACTTTATACGGCAAAACAATGGCAACATGCTAATTCGGTTTTTCTAAAACATAAAGGCTAAATCGAATAAAAGCGTAGTACTTAACGAAGTAATTCGACTACCTAACAATAATGAGTTAAGTTTGTAGGTCAAAACTCTAAAGCAAGAAGTATCATGCGTATGGATTCAGGGAGATTTAACCAGGCAGTTAGATAACCACTTTGCTAACTCGTCACCTAACAAAACAGAATTGCTTTTACTACAGATTAACATTGACCATCTACACATCACACTGCATATCAGCACTACACCTTTGGTCGTGTTACTGGTCAAATCGGTAGTTTAGTAAATTTTGCAGCGAGTACAAACATAATGCTCTCAACAATAGGCTGGATTAGCAAAACAATAGCTGCGCGAACCGTGTCATGTTTAACACTCATCATTCTATAACGCTGCTGAGCTTTTCATTGTGACGTCATTGTCCTGTGAGACCCAAGTTTGGTTTTAGTAGTAACATTTAAAATTTCTGAATTCGATTTTTAAATTCCGCGGTAATCATCAAAGCGGCGGTCGCCTTGACACAATAACAGAGGCCAAATAATCTGGAATAGAACATCTGTCAAGGTTGCTACCTGAACCCAACGTAGTATCCCTATAGTTCCGAAGTGAGCTCGTCACGCGAAACAATTGTCCAATAAAATAAATTGCACGGTGACGCGATACCAATATAGGCATCGGATGCAGGAGAAAAATATAGGATGTATCCTGCAAATATAGTACTGGATTGGCCTGCCTAGTTTGTTGGGAGTCTTTCCCGTGTGATTCGAAGCTAGAGAAAGATATTTAGAAGCAACACTTTTAAGACGTTAAATTTTGCCTTTATGAGGAGCTTTAGGTACCTGTTACCCTAAATCCATTAGATAAGTAATCGAAAAGCCGAAGAAAAATTTTGGTCCTTTTGCCCAAATATTGTAGCAGTGTGTTTTCCTGATAATTTGGTTAGTCATTCTGTTTTTAAACATAAACAAAACCTGTGCAGTATTAATAATTTTATTGACGCCTTATATAATTTCTTCTACGTTGCATTCTATTGCAAGTCAAGGCTACACTTGTCGACCGCAAACAGCTCATATTTCAATAAATTATTCTGTGTATCAATCTGGCTTGTCTCGTTATGGGCCTATTAATTACAGTTCCTGATTTTATGTTCTTTTTTGCTAATGTGCTATAAGCTAGGTTCATCAGGTGGAATGATAGCTCATCTCAAGCGCACTTCACTGATGAAGATGTTTACAGAATACACAGGCTGATATTTATGATTGATTACAAAAACGTTAAGAAGGCATCTTGTTTACTGTAGCCATAAATAAACATTTTTTTTTCTGAAAGGTACACCAAGAATAATTTAAAATACTTTGTTAAAGAATGGTGTGACAGATTTATTAAAATACTATAGCTTCAGTATAATATAAAGGAAAACTACTGTGCCCTTATTATTGTAATATACTATTTATATCGTTAATAAATCAATTTTGCACGCATCACCTGACTTTTATTGTTCATATATTATTTTCCACAGCATTGTCACTAGCCTAGGTCAGACCTAGGCTAGAAAAAGCCCGTTCACTCTAACTTTGAAAAGACAAAAGTCAAATGCGTTTAGAAATACAGACACAGGTAGAGTTCCACTCCAAAAAAAGCGTTAAGCGTTCTCCGATTCTTGAAAAAAAGCAACAGCAGGGGGAAACTTCTTCTTCAAGATAACAGTGTACAAATACACTTTTCGTAGCAGTCTATTTGCTCAATGTTTCTTAGTCTGATGGACAATATACAGAGTTAACGGCTATATAATGTGTCGTGTTTTCGCCCCATTCATAGCCCCAACTAAATCAAACGGACAATATATTTTATATAAAAAGTGACTTCGGGATAACAGACCATTACATGATAGGTACAACATAGAACACAGTCATAACATAGAACAGAATTAGAAACAAATTTTCCTTCCCGCTTTTGCAGAATTATTGCAATCAATAATTAATTATTAATCAATTAATTGAAAAACCTAAACAAAAATAATTATTAACCGATGTCGTTATTTTTTAAATTTAAAAAACCTCTGTCCTCAAGGAACATGATTTTCAAACGGCTGAATAGTTTTTTGAAACAGCTAAGAACACTCTCGATAAAATCATCTTTCAAACAACTAAATCAAAATCGCTTCATCCATTTTGAAGCTACAATGCGACAGATAAACACACAGATACAGACGTTATAAACTTTAGGGTCCCACACAAATTCTAAAATCTCCCTTTGTATACGGAATAACAGAATTACATAGACCACTGTATGATTTACGAACAATTGAGTCTTGTCGTACAAATTGGAAAATTGTCCTACCTATGGCCAATCTTGGCCAAGGAGACATGATGGAATATTCTGGTCCCTTTGACAAATGTTGCGGCCAATATTCGGCGAAATAGGACCAACAATAGGACAGATTGTTCGATCTATAAAAAGAAATAAGTTATGAGATCAATTGAACACTATGAACTGATTTAAAGTCAGTCGGTCAGTAGGTTCAATCCAATTGATCCTGCTGAACTGTTCAATCATTACTTATCATTACATAGTCACCATGTGATATCACTTGTTCCGATATACTTTATTGGAAATTAACATAGAACTAATTTCTTACAATGAATAATATGATTATAAAATTCTGTTTTTTAATTTTTATTTCGGTGATGTTAGCTCTCAATTCCTTATAAGTGAGATGAAAGGTCATCTCCAGCTCACCTCACATCTCCTTAATCACCACAGAGGGAGATTAGCCTATAGCACTCAGGGATAACGAAGCTTCCTAAAAGCGAACTTTCTAAATCGGACCAAGAACTACAGATACTATCAAACAAACAAACCAATTTTTCAGCTCTATGATATGTCAAGGAAATGTGCAGCAATCATCAGATTGTCATTCTACAATTATAGTGCGCAGGAGGGGCTTGTTTACTACGATCATTTACTGTCCCCTTATCCATAATTGTACACAAGTACAATTGCACTTTGACGTATTCAATTGTTTCACGTGACGACCCCACCCACGGGAAGACGTAAGGAACCCGGAGTACCACGTGCAATCACACCATCTATCTGGCTGAACTCCAATAGATCACACGGTCACACCCCCCAAGGAATGACGTCAGAGTTAATTATAGAGTGTTGATTGATTAGCGGAGGACAAACCATGATGAAAGATGAGGTAATTGCTGTTAGAAGGGTAAATTATTGTGAAATGTACTTGGCTAATATTATGTAAGCATATTTGCTTATAAAGGGAGAGTGACCAGCTGGCTATTTGGCCTGATGGATTAATTAATCTGACTTTAAGGTACATTTTGCAAAAAGTACATTTATTAAAAGTGTACTAAGTATCTGAGTCGAATATCAAAGGACCAACATTTAGTAGAAAGAGATTATTTTTTTATTGTAACTGCATGTATATATTACTTCATAAGATAGTCATTTTAAAGCAGTTTTCGGTGAGCAATATCAGTCATTGGTGCCGATTCCCTTGTTCACAAACTAGACTAAATTTAGAGAATTGACATCTCTTACTAACATACAGCGAAAGAAAAGGACGGTGACATTCCGTGACATTAAAGAACTAAGTTAGAGATGTCATATTACTTTTGCCTTGAACTTCTCCGTATTATTAATCCACACGTTTTAAGATGTCAACTATAACTGTATAGATGTGTCAGATTCACTAAATTTGACAGCTCTTATTTACATTTGTCTCTTTCTTATTTTATTGGACAGAAAAAGATGGAAATAGTCTAATTTTAGTTTAGTTTGTGACCAAGGGAATCGGCACCATTATCAGTGTAATTGCAATCATATTTCATTTTAGTTTTGTTTGAAAGGTGATTCAGATGTAGGTCGTAGCAGGAAAATTATAAATATATGGGAAGTCCCCGATATTGTTTTGAGTAAAGGTGTGATTAGTGTTGTATACAGTTATTGTTGTTAAAATTACAATTTAAACAAAATGTCAACTATAAAATGTACTTACTTAAACATAAATTAATGAAGCCCAAAGGGATTGAAACACATCAAATCACTGCGATTGAAGACCGCATCACCGAATACAATAATGCTGATGAAACAGCAACGAAATATGAGGCAGACAATATCTCAAGTCCAAATATTACCACAAATAAACGTGAAAAAGCTTTGGAGTCAAATAATTATGCAATCTGTCGAAAAGACAAACACAAAAAAGTGGCATTCACATAAAACTTACTACCAAGCAAAATGCTACTTATTAATATTAAACGATATTCCTAACCATAACCAATTAAAATCACGTAAACCAAGATCGCAACAGTAGGACGGATGAAGGTTCATAAAAAAATAACAAACAATCTGTTTACAACTAAACGAATAAATCGTACCGAAGGACCACATAAACATTCCTTTGATGCCATATTTATACTTTTGGCACTCTCTTCTGGCAATGGTTGGAATCTTCCACAAGAGTATGTGTATTACTCAAGATGCCGCTTTGAGTACATTATCGAGAGTAAAGACTTTTCAGATGTAGGTACACAGCAGGTCGATGACTTTGTGAAGGTCGAGGGTACCGGGTGAGCTCAATTTGCGAATAATTGGGGATATGACGATGATTGGCCGGATTAAGGTGCCGTTTCAAAATATTTTACTATACATTTAGTTTTTTTTTTTTATATTACATTTTAACCTCACTTTCAATTTACCATTATTTTTTATGAGACGCCATTTTTACAACTGGAAGCGATCAAAATGACTGCTGATTTATTTTTCAGACACATGTGAGGCGTTTCACCGAAACTAATTAAAAGTTATATTTTACTATTTCTTTATTTCATGAACATTCAACTTTAAATTAAATAAGTATTTATGTATACTTAAATCTCATTCTTTTTATTCATGATTACGTAATCCTCGAGCCTTCTTTGTATGAGAAGAGGCCTTTGCTCTGCAGTGGGACAATGATAGGCTGGTATTATAAGTATACGAGCCATGTGTACTATTTTAATCTAAGTGGGTGAGCATATGATGATAAACGGAATTATAGTGACTCAATATCACTGCAAAAAGACATGTAAACATAGTCAGATGATGATGATAAACGAATTACTAAATACATAACTTGCTGACTTCCGTTTCTATGTGTTTGTTTCAAATATTAAACAACATCGTTCATATTTTATCTTAATCGAGATAAAATATGTTAAGTTTTGACGAGAATTTGAGGTAAGAGAAAGATCAAAGCGTTATCGACGTCAAAGTCAAAGTCTGCAGTCTAGATAAAGATATTTAGACTATTTATAAAACATAAAACTATTCGTTCGGCCAAAAACGCTTCAAGAGAAAAAAAACTTTTGAGACCGATACATTTCCACCTCACCTGCTTATTACCGAAAGATACAACTTACGTTTAGTTTTTTACATTGTATCTATTATTGGAGAACCTTGTCGCCTACGAATAGTTTGTTTCTAGCTGACTAATTACAAAATCAATTTGGCAATGCTAAAGAGAAATATTTCTTAAAACTGTTATACAAGGCCTAATCTAAAGTCACTTTGCCTGTCTGTTTGTTACTCCATCACGCCAAAACCACTAAATAGTAAATAAAATTTGACAAAGACGTCGCTTGGGATTTGAATAAGGACATTGGCTACTTTTTAATCTTCGACTTTGTTTAGGTCCGCGAAAGCCGATGTGGGCAACAGCACTAAAAACAAGAAAAATGCTTAAAAATCATGAGTCTTTTTTTTAATGAAAAATGATGAAGAAAAATAAATATTTCGTTATCAACTTTCTCTAGAAATAATAACACTTTGTGATGCAAAAAGTGTACCTACCTATTTATGTGTACTTTGCTTCACAAATGTTGCGTTAATAATTTAAAAACATATATGTAGGTCCTGTACTTACACTCAAATAAACAGTACACATAAATAAGCAAATATTTTATTCGATTTAAATAATTCATATTAGGTATTATGTCTCGACGGAACACTGTTTACCAAGTAAATTACTTGATCACTAATAGCAATGGGTATTTACTTACCTACTCAATAACCTGTTAATAATAATTGGCAATATCTAAGAAGGCGTGTCTGTTTACTGTAAACATTAGATTTACAATTAGTAATCACTGCAGTCATTTATGACGTCATGACTCACGAGATTCAGGCATTCCGTTGACCTATCACCTTTGCCCAGATTTCCAATACGTTATCAGTACCTATTAAAGGTCAAAGGTGACATTAGTTTATTATTTACTGCGGAATAGTTTTAGTTTTCATGGAAAAATGAACTTTGTACCTAAGGACCATTCTACACTGTGGTATTTCCATTTTCTTTAAGATTATTTTTTGCACAAGCCTCTATTCATGAGATTATCATGCGTTAAAAACGCAAGTCATGTTTTCTGGACAAACTAAATATTTGTTGTTTATGAACAAATATTTTCCAAATTATTTAACTTTACCAAATAAATTAAGATAGAACCACAGGCCTCGCAGTACAACAGTAACTATCTACTTGAATACTGCGGTATTAATTATTTTTTGACTTGCTTATTTATGTGATATGTTAAAATATAAAATCACGACTCAAGAATAAGTCCATGGCATCATTTGTAATTAATTTAATCGCAATTCCTTCTCACTATTTGACTTTCTGGACATCTCCCATGTACAAGTGTGCTTGAGGTTAGCTGCCTGCAAGTTTCTCCTTCATTCACCAAAGGAGATGTTCACCGAAAAGATCGCCAGTTCATCTCAATCTCACTTCACCTTAATTCACATAAAGAGATTTGCGCAGGACAGCACAGCAGAAGATTGACTGAATGACTCCTACCAAGGCCAAGGTCTAAGAACAATGCCTTTTAATTTACTTTCACTGCTCGAGGCTATAAGTATTTGCAATACATTATGTTCGCATTTCTGTCTGAAGGTCGCTGTAGTGGGTTTTATTGCTGATAGGATAGATTAAATGTAGCTCTAGTTTTTAAAACCAATTGAACGCTTGTTGCTCGTATCATTTCATAATATTCATCATTTTAAAAAGTCTTTACACTAAGCTGAATACCACTACACTTGTATTTTGACTTGCTCATTAACATTCACCAATACGAGACAAGCAAAATCCACAAATCCCATTATTTCTAAGCAAAATTCAATAACCTTTATAATTTTTTAACATAACCCGGATATAAGGACCAAAATTTCAAAAGACCATTTTTTACAATTTTCTGTACATCCATATTGTATGAAATTAAAACCGGTTCAATGTAGACGTAGGTTTGACATATTTATTAAAAAAAAAAAAACAAAAAAGTAGCGCTCATAGACAAAAAAAGACCACGCAGGTAACGCGTGCAATGGTCCTCGCTACCAAAACTGTGGGTCGTTGACTTTTCGTTTACTGTATTTTATATGCCGTTGTATAATACATTTTGAGATCGCATGATTGGTTGGTACAGTATTTCCTAGCGAATTGTAAAGTTAAGCGGCTGTCGGCTTGGCCGGGTGTTGGATGGGTGACCAGCTATCTATCTATCAAATGCTCTCTTTTATTACTTATTGATTGATTAAAGATAACTAATGCAACAGGACTGACCACTTGGTCAATTGTAAACTTCATTTTTAATTCAAAAATTCGTGTTAAGTTTATTTAAAAAAATATTTTGATTTGATTTGACGGCAGCTAGGTTATTTCCAAATAGAAATATCTAGTGCCTAAATATTAATGAACGTATTACGTAACACGTCAATGTAAAAGGTACTTTTAGTAATAGTATTTAGATATTTGCAACATGTAAATTAGCGTGATGCCGACGTGGTAACGACGTGCTATGAACTGAGTTCACCTCTACAGTATCTATGACAGTAGGTAGACAATTTATGGAGATACTAGCTTCCGCCCGCGACTTCGTCCGCGTCTTAGTCGATATATGGGCTCTTCCAGACTAAAATAACATCTGTGCTGAATTTCATCCAATCCTTCGCATTTATAATAGAAGTAACAAAGCTATGAAGACGCCATAAACTTTAAAAATGTATATAGAAAATATCTGTCAAAATGTGTTACGTCAGCCATCTTGAGTATCAGTTATTACCTAGTTGAAATAAGATTCATAATCGGCAAATATTCTGTAATGAGGCTCATATTTGGTGGACATCATGTTTTTTATTTTCATAGAAGTTATAGCCTGTCTGTCTAAAGACACAAGTCAGTAAAGTAATTAATTATACAAAGTTACATAATAGGTTTGTGACGTTTAGGTATTGACAGGTAGGTTCCAAGTTCAAAAGGTGACAATTGTTTTCGTAAGATGTTGTTGTGAAAAAATAGTTTCTGGCCGTTTGATACTGGAGATTATGTGGGAATCTTCTTTTTTAATGTTTACATGCTTATAACATAGATGGAATAACTATAAGTATTTTAATGTACCATATTCGAGGCCATTCAAATATAACACGTAAGCAGAATTTCAGTATTTTTTGTCGTTGACAGCATAAGTAAGTCATGTCAAAAATTACTAAAATCCTGCTTCCGCCCTTTTCCTTGCAAATAAATGATTGATTGTTGATCTTACGATTACTTTCAACGTTTTTGTTTCTTAAAATAGTTTTCTACTGCAGTCTAATATTGAACCTACAGTTGTTTTAGGCATAGTCTTTGGTCTAACTTCCTGAAATCTACGTTTATTTAAGATTTCGCACCACTTATTGACCTTCATATTGACAACAGTATGTGACACTTGCAGTATTCTGAGTAATGTAGATCACCTTGATTTATAATTTCCTATTTCCGGTTTGAAAATAATATTCGCCAATTATTATTTTATGATTTTTTATAGCTTCTGTCCGTGATATCGTTTGTGTAGGCTTTAGAATTAAGCCATAGTTCTAAATTATAACACGAGAATAGATCAGAAAAACGGTATACGAAATATTGATGTCATTGTGTTAAGCCTAATCAATATCTAGGTCAAACAGTCAATAAAAAAGCTAAGTAACTAGAGTCGGCTGATTTAGTTGAATAAGGTTTCTTAGAAACCGATGGATGTCATCGATTGAAACTTAATTTAATTAATAGACTGTTAATAGAAATTACATTTGAAAACATCCATCGGTTAACAAGAAAACTTCAATTACATTCTGAAGACCCTGGTTACATTTTTTTTTTAAACTTTGGGGTAACTGTCGCCAGCCTGATGTAAGATGTTACTTTAGCATGTCGGTAACGCGAACACATAAGTTTTGCTTCTACCAAAAGAGTTTTCACTTCAGAAAAAAACAGTCTGTCTATTAGGTTACCTTTAAGTGACATAACTAAGTCTATATATAGAAAGATATGTCCGTCCGAATGATTGGTCATGCCGAGAACCGGCGTGGGCGTTATAACAAGCAAATTAGATCGAATTAGCTCAATTTGCGAGACCGGTGTGTTTGGTACGTTATGAAGCAATATGATGAGCCTTTACGCTTGTTGTTTATATGGGGTAATCTTCTGATACTTCTAATGCTGCCTGCATTAGAAGTATCAGAAGATTTTGAATATTAAGTTTGTGACCTATTGGTGCTCGGCAGGTAGCACGTATTGTAAAGCTGAAGAGTTGTTTGTTTGAACGTGCAACTTTCCGGAAATACTGTTCTGTTTCCAAAAAGCTAATTGTAAGCTACGATATGCTTGAGGGCTAAAAATATTTAAAATCCGTATTAAAATTACGAGGACCAATTCCTGGGCAAAAGCTAGTATATTAAACAAATACTAGGACATAATTAATTACCATTTTACATCATTAGCAACAGTGGCACAATATAATTAAAGTTGAGCAAAAGGACCAATACTTGTCCAAATAATGGTCCTTGGTACTTGTTCAAATGTTGCACAAAGTTTTCCACAATATACTTCACAATTGTTACCGGTCACATCCAGAAATAACTAGTTCCGTCGCCGTGTGAAGATCAAGGTATTATTCGTCAGTAGGTATGTACCTAGCTCACAACATCCTTTGTAACTGACGGTTTTAAGATTAATTCACACCGTCGCGGAACGGAAGCCTCGATTTACGAGAATTTGTCAAAGTCAAAGTAAATATTTAAATTCATTTACAGGCACTTTTAATTTGTCGAGGTGTCAGTCAATTAGTCAGAAAGTTGAAACTATTTGCTCTTTCTAAAACGGTGCATCACTAAGGAGAAGAACGAGCAAGAAATTCCACGGACACTCTTTTAAATTTTTTTTACAAAATCCTGGTTACAATATGATAAAAAAGCGTCTGTTCTCGAATATGACGTGTAGGATTTGGTTCCTCGGAATCCGTAAGAGTTAATCGGAAGACGAGCGATCAGATTTAAACAGAGAAAATTATATTGCGATGAATTTACTCTAATGTTTATTCTGGGACCTCTACCTTCGTTAAATAACTATCCTATCCTATTGCGGGTTCGCTACCGGGCAAGTACTAATCTGTATTTTTCCATTTAATTCTGCTTTCTTAATTATAGGCCTGTATTATCTTTGAGCAAGGCATTGCTTAGGTCCGCGATCTATCTAGATGACACAAGGACCAGTTTTCGATACCGTATCCAAAACCAGGAAGACAGACCATACACATTACTTCGATATTCCCAGGCCAATAAGTATTGCTTATTATAATAATAAATGCAATTTGACATTGAGAATGGCTAGTGCGAACTGGTTACCGAATTAATTATAATATTAATGCTGGAAGTATAGCAAATGCAGTCACGTGGGATACACATGGTATTAACTACGGCCTACCTACTCTAAATATACTTGCTGATTTAGGCGAACACTATTGAAATGTTATTTCTGATACGTTATAATTCGGAGATAGAGACATAATAGAACTTCATATTACAACTTTATGTAAAAAAACCTTATGATTAGATAGTTTACAATTATATTCAATCAGTACTTGCAAGTAAAAATCTGACTCGGTGAATTTAGGAGAAGCTCACCTCAAGCTCATTTCACTTAAATTCACCGGCTGATCACTCCTCCATGCATCAGGATCTCCGAACACAATATGTGGTCCTTTTATCAAAACCTTTATTCAAAAATTTAGGATAGAAGGACCAAAAAAATATAATCATGTTTGAAATCTGCCACTCATTGCATAGTACACTGCACATTGCAAACAAAGGACATGCCTGGTTACACGAGGAAATCACGTTCCGAAATGGTGATTCTAGGAATCACAGTAATGTGTACCTAATGTAGCAGCAGCTAACGTAAACAACAACGGGATATCACGTGAATATCAGCTGACGAAACTAGGTGCACGCATGATAAGCAGCTGATCACTGAACATACGTCATCGTAAGAGCAATTAATATACTCTTTTTATTTTTAAATTTAGACTTGGAAAATATTTAACTGAAAGACTGCCTTTACCTATACGGCTGAGATAGAATAATCTGAAAGTTACATAATGTTCTTTCTATCATTATATTATATTAGTGGACCGAGCTTGGGAATCTTCTTCCTCCAACTTTTAACGTTTAATTACGAAAGCAAGTTTAAAATGTTTAACTTAACTTGAATCGACTAAAACCCTCGTAATCTTAAATGCATCCATAGGCACAATATTTTGTGTACATTACATTGCACAAAAAAAAACAAAAAGTGTGATTTTTACACCAAAATTAAAGTCGTATTACAGCATCGTATTTTTTGTATTATTTAAAGTTGCTTAGTTTGGTAAGCAGTGTATGTAGTATGTGATGATGCCTTTTACAACCCGCTGACTAAAGGGGAAGCGGATCTACACCATATTTAGCAAAAACTGAAATTTTATCAGCCTAGGGTATTTTAGGAACAGTCACGTGTGGAGAGACATAGATTTGGCTATAAACATAAAAATTGGGCGGTGAACCCGAAGTATTAAATACAACAAATAGCTTTTGGCTCAGAATTACAAACATTTAGCAAATGTTAAGACGTAAATCTTACTTGAATGTTTTAACAAGTTACATAATAACAAGAATACAGTCTATTATGAATCTGTACGGGATGATACATGGCCTAAATGTGATGCCAAGGTAGAACGCTGAATCACACATCATGAGTAGATGCAAAACAATCCCGTTGTGAGCACTCTACGGCAATTTGTATTGACATACCGAGATATATAGAGACAGATGATAGAATTTAAATTGATGAAGTTCAAAGATCGAGTGGTCTACTCAAAGCTAAGAAATCTAAATAAATACTAATATAAATACTAACAGTATTACAAAACATAATTTTTTTGATTGTCTGAATACTGTAAATCTCTGGAAATAATAGCCCGAATTGGAATCATTGTTTTTGTATGTGATTATGTTTGTAAACGCAACCTCGATAATGGAGAAAATTACTAGACACAGTATACACGAATCATATCTCCTCCTAAGCATTACTAAAGACAGCTTAGAATACTAATAAACCTAAAACTAGCACTCATGAGAGGAAAAGTCTAGTATAATATTCTGATAATTATATATCTACGCTTCACAACTATGGCTTAAACAAAGTCTACGGCAACGAAGGTCGTACGTCTAAGCTCAACACTAATTAGCAATAGCCATCAATCACCGAACAAGTCCTTCTACCTTCACACAGATAACACCAACCAACAGCTGATAACACCAACAATTCCATGCCAAGATCAAGGAAATTAGTTGAAAATGCACGCTTGTTATGGAATGAAAATCGTAATAAAGAGTAGGTACTTACCTAGTTGGTTGTTTCCGAGTGATAAGGTGGGCGTTCAACGGACATATGCAATCAGTGGCCACGTGACTTACACGTGGGACTATTATGGTTAGGTTATAGCCTTTTTTATAGTTCTGTACCCAAAGGGTAAAATTGGACCCTATTACTAAGACTCCCCTATCCGTCTGTCTGTCTGTCCGTCTGCCACCATGCTGTATCTCATGAACCGTGATAGTTAGACAGTTGAAATTTTCACCGATTATGTATTTATGTTGCCGCTATGACAACAAATACTAAAAAACAGAATAAGATGAATATTTAAGGGGGCTCCCATACAACAGACATGGTTTTTTTTTTGCCGTTTTTATAGATAACAGTACAGAACCCTTCGTTTGCGAGTCCGACTAGCACTTGGCCGGTTTTTATTATTAATCCCTGCATTATTCGTATTAACTTTGGTTTTTATTGAGTCAGTAATTGTAAGAGTGGTGCCTCCAACGCCATGTTTAGATGTTTACAGTTAACAAGCTCCTTAATCAAAGAACTAATCTTAGTGCGAATCATTTTCTGGACGGTCTAGAACTAATTAAAACAATTTACTAGTTTCACAATAATATACACATACATACATACATGTCATTGCCACTTTTTTATACAAATTAATTATGAACAAGAAACGTACACGAAACTTTTCGCTAATCTACAAAACGGCCGGAACGATTTTGACTGGACTTTCACTGGCAGATCTTATAAGAAGTCACTCAAGCCACTTATTACTTTAAAAACAGAATTATTGTTCCGCGCAAAGCTTAATAACCGTTTATGGATACGAAGTCGAAGGCATAAGTTAGTATCTAATAAAGATGAAAGAAGCATTGACCTATCGCTATTTTAAATCACGCCGAATTTTACTTCCGCATGTGACAAAGAATTTCAAATGTAACCGACGTTTTTTGAATTCAATTTTAGAATGCAAGGAACCATAGATCCTACTAGAAGACTCACGGAACTTTTATTGGAGCACTGGACATTAAACCAGGTCTCTTTAATATTATTTTCGTCACCGTATTCCCTTTCTAATTAAAGTAATTAAGACCTCTTAAAAACACGTTACACGAATACCAAATTAATTTTGCATCGGCTATTGACATTTTCAAGTCAAGGTGATCCAGAGTGGTGGAAATATTCAAACAGACATGACACACCTTTTATGTTAATTGATAGACCATGTTCGATGATGTCAGACGGGACTAGACAGAATTCATCCTTGTCTAAATTTAGAGGCTGTTATTTTCTTGGTGTTAGCTGGAGAAACTACCAGAACTAAGTGATTGAGGCGGAAACCTTGGTAGCTTCATTCTAAGTTTAGGAACGTCAAGCTTATATATTATGACTTTTATAAGGATGGAATTGGACGAAAACCATAGGAAATGAAAGAACTATATGAAAATTCATAAGTAAGTACTGTAGCTGGATGAGCCGTTTACAATTCATTGCATTTTTAAGGAAAAATACTATTTTTTAAATTAAGAAAGAATTAGCAGACCGTCTTCCTACGGCTGACAAGCTTAACATGGCCTAATAATATTAATTTAAAGTTATTGATATACGAAATAATGTCAGCATTTGTGAATCAAAGTAAATGTGCCGCTATATCCCGGACCCTCATGTTGGAAAATATCCCTGTTATCATAATAGCTACGACCTCTACATAGTTCTCATGCATGTAAAATGTCTAGTACTAACTTTGTAGAGAATTTATTTACCTACTGCATCATGTCACGTGGCGTATCCCAGGTACCACTCAAACTCCACGTTGAAGCGAAAGACCAGTTCAACAAATCTTTAAAAAATGTAGCAAAAAAGACTGGTCCGGTAATGCAACAAAAAGCCGGAATATATTACGAAGCAAGCGGATTTGCACGTGTGGAAGACACACGTAGATATTTTGATGAAATGTGGCCAATTTTTTTTTCCAAACATTTTTCACATTTTCAGTGGTCATCCAAACACTGTTAGTTGACTCTTGCAAATTAAAACCGACATTCCATCTAGCGCAAAGCCACGATAGTTGTAATAAACGAGGGAGGTCTTTGCCCAGCATTGGGATAGCAAGGGCTAGATATAATAATAATTGTTTCCCTACATTTTGTAATAGAACAGCAGCATTTTCGTAATCATCGTTGCTATCATCAAAAAGTAATGTTCGTTAGTTTTTTTGTTTGTAAGAGGTAATCTCTGGAAGTACTGGTCTGATATCCAAGATTCTTATTACTATGCTATTGCTTAATGCCATAAGCCTATGTTCAGGGTATAGTTGACTTCCACGCAGAGGTAGTCGCGGGCCAAAGCTAGTCTTAAATAGACAAACACATTTGCAATGTTCATTTTTATGCAAGATAGAACTAACATCAAACTTGTATTAGAAGCAATAAAAATCCAGGAAGACAGCATTTACTAATAATAAGTATAATTTCGCCATAAAGCCAATTGCTTTATGACATTGAATAATTTATGAGCAACTAGCGATCTGCCCTGACTTCGCACGGGTGCAATGTAGATCTATACTAACTATACGTATAAACCTTCATGTCGAATCACTCTATCTATAGATGAAAATCCGTTGCGTAGTTTAAAAGATCTAGGCTTACAGACGGCGGGAAGCAACTTTGATACTATGTAGAGATGAGTATATCGTTCCATGTCCTATGATGATCATTTTAGCAAAGGGCGGTCAAGAAGTTCATATTTTCTGGTTATATTTCTGGAGGTTGGGAAGGATAACAGAACAGGTCTTTTCCTAAATAGGGACCAGAGTGAAATATCAATGATCAGCTTCGGCTAGTTCATTAACAGCCTAAATAATATCTCTACGTACTGAGAGTACAGGTTTATCTATACTTTGCCCTGTTTTACGAATCTTATCAACAATTGCATTCATAACACAATCACTATCAAGGCATGCAAAATATGTATCGTAAATGACAATTATGTCAATAAGACAAATAACACTACCAGACTGGCTGATGACTTGATGAGACACTGAATTTGACTTTGCTCATTTGACTCAGTTAATCTGTGAAGGTTGTCTGTATGACTACCTGATCAAGTCTAAGGATAATACATACTTCAAGACTAATTATAATGAACCAGCTTCTGCTTACGACTCTGTCCGCTTTATTTTGACCCGTTTTAATTTACGTCTTCGGTTACTGCTTCGCTCCTATGACTCGTAGCGTGATGTTAATACTATTCTATTCCTCTTGAATCTAGCTATCATTTACAAAAAGATTTTTTGTTCCGATAGATACTTTCAGAGATTTAGCGCATTTAAACAAACGAACAAAAAGTACTCTCTAGATTTATTATGTTAGTATAAATAGATAGATAACACGTTAGAAGTTATTGTAAAGAATTAGATTAAGAGTAAGACGTATGACTACAGTTTTCCGAAAATCAACATGAATGATGTAACTTAAAGAAATATTGTTTTGATTATAAAAGACTGTTCCCAGAGATTCTTGCCCGTTCTTCTCCATAGGAACTTACAGTTTGGAACGAGCAACTGGCTACAACTTTCAGACTGACTCATTGACAATTCAAATGTACCTGTAAATGGTTTATCCTAACCCCTACTAATATTATAAATGCGAAAGGAAGTCTGTCTATCTGTCTCTCTGTCTGTTACGCTTTCACGTCTTAACCAGTGAACCGAATTTGATGAAATTCAAGGGTATGTTGAAATCCCAAGAAATAACATAGGCTACTTTTTATTTCGCGACCTCGTCTGTATCTGCGATAACCGACTTTTATGCGGACGAAATCACGGGCAGAAGCTAGTCTGATAATAAATAGAAGGGACTAGTAAGTAACAAAGCAATAACTGACGATAAAAAAACATGTTAGAGTTTGCGCGTAAACAAACATAATTTATCAAGTATTATAATAGTCTGTTATGACAGAGACAGTGCAATTCATTTGTCCAGTGCAAAAATAATGTGGGACCGAATAAATGATACACTTTGCTTTCTTTACTTATGCATATACGATATTCTTTTTGAAAATGGACCTTCGGAACAAGCAGTGCTCCTGGACGGATTTTAATTCAAGTCTTTAAGTTCATGGGATTGTTACCAGCTTTAACGTACTCAATAACCATAATTATTTAATTAAAGATCTCAAAGGACCAAAAAAAAATTGCGTAAAAGGACCACGCTTAACTGCAAACGAAATCTGATAGAGCCGCCTAACTGACAAGCAACACAATGACCTGTTAACACTCACTTACAACAGACTAGGTACCAACTGAAACAACCTACTGTTACAGTCTGTAACTTGCAAATTAGCGCGAAGAACACAATAAACGGGACACGCATGCCTTCAAACGATGAAACTACATATTACCAAGATAAAATCAGTCATAAAAAATGCATTGACTTCACTAACCTTGAAAACGAAGAAAAATCGCCAAGACAATCTTACGATGCAGAAAATACTTCGAACAAGAATCGTTAGCACTAAAGATATGTTACAGTGCAATTTTATTAACATAATTACATCGACACAGACCGTCGACAACTATTTAATTAATACAGCTAAAGCGAAAATCAACAAGTGTTACGTTGACATTTCAGAGAAATGCTTCAATAAAAAATACATGGAATTCTTGGAAAGAAAGATTGCTAAACAAACGTTACGGCTTGGTTAAATCCAAATTAATTACATTTCACAAAAAGGGGAAGAAAACTGCAAATCCGTTCAGTATCACGTCAAGGGTACAGAACGGCGTGGTGTGCCAAAACGGTTATTTCTGGACTACGGAGTACGAACCATCAAGATCACGGTTATACAACCAATACAAACGGAACAACCAACTTACCAAAGAAACTTGATCGAATAATCACAACACTACACAATTCACTGTATTATAATCAAGACGACAACTTCGCGAGAATTAAAATTCCTAGAAATCGAGACGTCCGCACCGTGTGACGGTCAGATATGAACTGAATGACTCTTTCGCTGTTCGGCATTGTGTAGTATAGCGGCCATATTACACACATACACAAGTTGGATGAAAGTGAGGTGTGTATAGGTATATATGCCTGTTTTGTGTGTGCAAATCAGTCAACAAGATATACCTTGAATGACGCATTGATGATTGCGTTTGAATTACAGTAAGTTTTTAAAGGCAAGCAAATTGTAGTAGCCTATTGTTTAGGATATGGTACATAGCAACAAGAATATGAAAGTAAGGAAACCTCAAAACGAGACAGTGTAGCGTCAAAATGTAAAATTTTTCACCACTAGAGAATATTAATTATTAAACTTACAGTCTAAAATCTATCTTGTAGCAACTTACAATAAACGTTAAATTGACCATTTAAGCTTCAATAATTAAGCTATTAAGAACCTAATATCCAAGATATAAATTTCTTTATTTAAAACCTAACTTAGATGAGACAATTCACTATCTGCCAAGACCAACGTCACAGCAATTTGGAGCAACTGCTCTCAAACGAAGCATTCCACTTTCGAAGCGGTGTTTTCCGTAATTGATGAAAGACTGTAAAGGAATCGTTTTTGCGCTGTGACTGTGACCATGAAACCACGTGTACGTTGAACGTGTATACAGATCTCTATTGTACACTTGATGAGCCAGTACTTTACTGCAATTCATTGTCAATTTTTACTAATATATAACGGGTGGAAGGAACGTAAGGTAAACTTTTTCTATGGGTTTAGGACGAGATTCTAGGAATAAATTTTTGTTCGGTTGTTTAAAAAAAATTGCAAATCTGCAAAACGACACGCCCAAGATGTTTGGAAGAGCTGATTCGTGCTGTTAACCCTAGAGGATCCTAGTTAGATCTAGAATTGGGAAAAAAGGAAAGAAGGTTAGCCTAGTGTGATCTAGAAACATGGACTGAATTCAGGGTAAGTTCAGCCGCATCATTTCTACCCCGTATAGGAAAATAAATTGAGTGTTAAGTTCATACATATTTCATATTTTCAAATAGTTCATGAGTTGACCACGGATAGATAACTAACCAGCAATTACCTATCTTTGATTTTCAGTACAACAACCAAATCACTGTTTGTTATTGAGGAGTTCCATCTTTTATCTCTGAAGGTCTACATCAGATCTTCACGAAATTAAAATGTAACCACTTTAGGAGTATATCGAATAAAAAGAATTTTGCAAATCGATCGAGAATTGGAGGAGAAATTGGATAAAATACATTAAAAAAAAAATTGGTATAAAAAAACGGTTTCAAAATTGGATAAAAATATTTGTCTAAAATAGTATTCGGCATTGTTTTACAGAAGCACATACATATATACCAGATTACTAAGTAAATGAAGCAAAAAGAATACTTACTGCTAGGTCGGTCAAACCATAGCCAAAACACAAAACGTCAACTAAAAAAAACGAACTAGCTAGCAACACTGCCATGTAATATCAAAATCCAAAGGATTCGGCCTGCCGGGGTTGCGGGACGTCTTAACAGGATACCGTGGCCCCGGAACGTAAAGGGCAACAGAAGGAACAGGATGGTTTTTTAGTCAGTAAAAGTCTGACAGTCCCTTCCGCCCCACCCAGGGCGGAAGGAGTCATTTGATGATTTTTACCACCTCAAAAAAAAAAAAAAAAAAAAAAAGGATTCGGTCTACATGAAAAAATAGGCGTAATGTGTTATGTTTGTCCAAATTCTTATCAGTGATAGCAGGTATTACAAATATCTATAAAGCTTTATCAATCCGGAAGAAACGCCAATATAGGTGTTTTTAGTATGATTTGCAAACTGATAAATAATCTATCATATTATCTGTCAAAATATTTATTACGGCACAAGTAAGTACAATTATTATCATGACAAATGACATTTATTGAAACTGACAGTTATTTAAATTCACCGACCATAAGGATCTAGGTTGCTAAGAAGCCATTTCCTTTTTTTTATCTTTTGTGACATTGACTAAATGGCTATTTTTCGCCTTCCTTTTTCAAATTTAAATTTCATAAAACACGGCACGCTACATCAGCTGCATGATGACGTAACAACCGTTGGTTGGTGTGTCGCCCGCTAAGCTCTCTGATTGGTCAGTCAATGTCTTACGATCGTTCGACGCGTGCGCAAGATTTTAACATAATGTTCCATTTGTAACTTCTTAAATTCTTCTTTAATTGACTTCTTTAATTGTTCTATTTGTAATGGTACACTTGTACTAATAGCATAGGTAGAATTTTCTATAATGGTAGGTACTGTGGGTGGTAAACAATTTATGTAAACAGGTCCTAGCTGTATTCAGTCCAAAAAGATATGCACTTGATACATTTCAAAGTATAAATAAGTAGTTTATACATATTGATCTCGATATAATAAAAATAAAATACTTAATTTTAACTTACATATTTTATCAAGAATTCTTTCAATTCGTCACTTCTATGAAGAAGAAGAAGAAGAATCTGTAGTACAATACCCGGTGAGATGTCAATCTCACTATACACAGATTGACAGCTCTTCTCATGCTAACTTCACCTTATTTCAACCAAGGGAGATGCTTTCACGATTCTGATATTCTATATCTAAAGAATTCATCAAGAATTCTCAATTCTTGCCGTAGATTTACTAAAGTTGTAAAATAATATTAATTGGCATCTACAATAATTTATAGTTAATTTTGTTTAATATATTTGGCAATAACAAAATCAATGGCAACAAGTGATCTACATATCAGTCTAACTTTAAAGTCACGTGTTTTCCAAATTACTCTACTATACAAACAAATCTAAACTTAACTCCATAGTCTTTAGAATTTCAAGTCGCTATAATGTTGGGCATTGTATGTCTCTGCAGTATGGTGTCTTGGTATCGTTCTCGTTAAAAGAGTGGAAAAAACATTATTTGAATCATCATGTTTCCATTAGTTCTCACAAAATAAAGATAATTTGGTTTGCCTCAACAACTGTTGGAGGACAAAAAAAAGATTCTTAAGAATTCATGTAAAAAGAAAAGAAAATGGTTACCTACTTGGCGAATTGTTTAACGTTAAATGAGTAATTTGAAGACGATTAAGCAGAACAAGCTTACAGCTGTCGTTTAGGCTATTGCACTTGAACAAAACGCAAAAACAACTAGGTACCTACTTATTTGTTGTTTGGTGCACTATCCATACATGCATTTTTAGGGACCTGTTTTTTTTTCATATTTCAGAGTCGGTCCTATACGAAAAGTTGTTCATACTTATGACTGTTTTGACCCTCAGAAAGCGCTGCTGGTCCCACACCAAAAAATTTTCACACTAATGACTGTGACCCCTGGAAAGCGCAGTAAATTTAGCCCGTATAGAACCAATGGACAAGGAACGTGCGTCATATAAACAAGTTGTGGTAGAAACAATCACTTTTATAGTACAAACACAGGTGGTACACCAGTAAATAGAATTTAAATGAGCCATGCTTAAGTGCCAATGACATAAAGCGAACAATTGTATAGAAAATAAATTGTAAGAGTTTTAGAAAATGCAATTGTTTAACACTAATTAGTCAAAGTTTATAACATTTTATAATACTTAGTAGGTAGCTGTAACTATCCATACCTGGCTGGCGTAGGCTGGACCTAACGACACAGGGTATCCTAGTGTCGGGTTAAGCGAAAATTATATACAGAATGTACCAACTAATATAAACAGCTGAAACACTGGGGCCATGGGGTCCGAGCGCTCACCTTGTTTTTCGGAACATCGCTAACCGACTGGTCGACTCTTCACACGACCAGAGGGCTGGCCTTTTCTTAGGTCAAAGAATCAGCATTGCCATACAACGTGGCAATGCTGTCAGCCTTTTGGGCACTTGCCCCATTGACATCGACGCGGACGAATTTTTTGATGCCCTATGAGGTTTCTCCTTTCTGCCTTTTTTTTTTAATTGTACATATTTTACATTTACTTTAAGGTTTTATGTATATAAACAATGAATTATCTTTACAAGATTCCAAGTAATATGTGGTAATATGATAAATGATAATTAATTTATTTATTTAAAATATGTAATATTATTTCTATTTTCTTTTTAATGTGTTTAAAAAATTAACAAAGAATGTGGAGTAATAAATATTACCAGCCTATTATAGTCTACTTCTGTTCTGTTACTTCTCACGCAGAGAAGGCAAGAGCATTGATCCCCACGCTTGTTCAGGGCGGTTTGGCGATTCCAGGTTCAGAGAAAAACATCTCGAGGAAATCTGGAATTACAATAAAAAGCTGAAATCGCCAATCCGCTTTAAAAGGGTGTTAAAAGCTCGCCTTCTCTGCATGAGAAGAGGCCTTTACCCTGCAATTAGACAATAATAGTCTGGTATTATTACGTAAGAAACCTAAAACACACTGTATGTCTGTCTATAAAAAGATTGATTGGAGTAAATGAGTTCCTGAGTTGTCTGCATGCACTGGCAACCTGTAGCCACTTATACACGTGAATAACCTTTGACCTTAACGTTTACCGACACGTGTGTTCGATGCAGACTGCAGACAATATATTCAAGGTCAATATGATGACAGTAGTTCATTAAGTGGGGTACCTACTTAAAAAATTTGGAGTGGCAAGGAATGCTATTAGCGGCTGACTCTCCTAGACAATTCACAAGTCTGCAAATAGATTTATTGAAATATAAGCTACAACAGAATTCGTACTACAGTGGTAAAAAGTAAATAAGCCTTTGTTATTTTAGTAAAAGCCAATGGTGCCGATTCCCTCGTTCACAAACTAGACTAAATTTAGAGAATTGACATCTTTACTAACATACAGCGAAAGGAAAGGACGGTGACATTCCGTGACATTAAAGAACTAAGTTAGCGATGTCAAATAAGTTTTGCCTTGAACTTTTCCATATTTTTAATCCATACGTTTTATAATTATTGTATGGATGTGTCAGATGCACTAAATTTGACAGCTCTTATTTACATTAGTCTCTTTCTTGTTTTATTGAACAGAAAAATATGGAAATGGTCTAATTTTAGTTTAGTTTGTGACCAAGAGAATCGGTACCATGTCTCGCTCGCAGATATGCACAGTTTTTGGTTCATGAAAGTCTAATATCACGAACAGTTACTTTTCAGTGACTACCTCCTAATTATAAGCTACTGTCAAACTTAAATAATTTGTTTTATTTAAACCTTTCAAAGGCATTAAAAGTCCATTTACCTACAAGAAAAAAGAAACGAACCTAGTTCGAAAAGATACTTTCATTTGGAGCAGAATGGTCAAGAAACTCCATACTTACTGTCTTATCATAATTAAATAAGATGTCTAGCGACGATATACCTACCCTAAAAAAAACAAAGGTATTACAAATTAAGCCAATGACAGCAAAATTATGATCTCCTCGAGCCTTATGAAAAAGAAAGATAGAGGAAGAGGTGTGTCTCTCTCTCTCTACCTGTCGCAAACCAAGCCGTATACAATAACGCAGAAAGAGGTTAACCACCTACACCATAAGAAACCTTCACCTTGACCTCTAACAAAGACAAGAGATAAGATTACGAACCTCGCAACAGAGAGAGCAACTCAACATAAAACAATGAATTCAACTCATTATCGACACAGCAGGCCCCTAGCTGTACATTCACAAACACACACACAAACAAACGGCGGCCATGACAGTTCGACAAGCCTCCGGAACAGCAGCCGCTGATTGGCTGGAGAGATCGTGCCTCCATGACGTCATCGGCCCCGGCGCACGCATTTTATCGAAAAACTATAGCCACAGTGAAGGCGATAGCGATTTATGAATAGTTTATTGAGTGTTATCATCTGGCAAGTTGACTTTAGTATTTGAATTTGAAGGGCAAAGAGAATAGATACTCTCTCTCTCATTTAAATACCTAATGTTATATGTAGGGGAGAGGTGGCATGAAAGGGACATTTTTGTTGCAGAGGCTCTAGTAAATAAATTAGACAACAATTTAAACAGGTAAGAGCTGAATGGAAAGCCTACATTACTTTACTATTGAAATAAAATGCAATATTAAACCTTTCTTTATTCTTAGTTGTTAATATTCTCAGTTTTTAAAAATGTTTATTATGTCCCTTTTATAGATGGACGGCATTGAAAGGGACACGATAATTTATGAAAGGGACAGTAAGTACATAATATCAAAGAAAAATCACCTTATAACTTTGCTTTACTTAAACTAAATATAAGAAAATACGTACACAGTTGTCCTTACGTTTTAAAATCACATTGTTTTAGTCTTATCACATTATGTACCTATATCAGACAAAATATAACCTTAGCAGTTGGAAATGTTTATTAATTACCTACAGGTGTGCTCGTACTTAAGCACTCATAATAATTTGAATCATGCACGATTGCAAATAATTTATCTTATAATAATTCTTCTTCTAAATTGGTTTAACCGTTCTAAATAAATAAATAAATAATAATACTGGGTTTTGTAAATTAAAAATTTTCAAGCGCGTTTAAGCAGCTATGATTAGTGATTATTATGGTGGTAGATATTGAGTTTCTCGCTCATTCTTCTCTATACGAAACTACTTTTTGGAAGGGGCAACTAGATTCAATATTTATTTTTTTATAAATGACGTTTAATGGTCTAATTGAAAGTTAAGTAAACGATTTGACAGTTGACTCTTTTTTGACAGCAGTTTACGCGCGCTTTACAATTTGTCAGATTCATTTGACGTTTAACGAACGTCAATAACGTAATTTAAGTCAAATATCATCATGACACACTCTAAAATTCTTTATTCACGTTGTTGATCTAACCGGCGGCTGTACCGGTTATTACAAAGCAACTCCTGGTCCAGACCTTATACAAAAAACAGGATTACAATACTATAGCGTTCAATAACTTGCGACTGCGGAAGGTCATCTCAACCGGTTAGGTGTCTAAGTTTTACGTCATCTCCCATTTTATGTTTGCCTTTTTAAACGTTACTTCAAGTTTGTTCATTTTTTCTTAAAGGAGCATGAAATAGAATACAAAGAATACATTGCGTAGGTAACATTCCTAAATATACTGTATAAGTATGACTGTACGACTATTACAAAAAACTAAACAAGACTAGTAAAGTTAATTATAAAAACTAATCTAATCTAAATATATAAAATCGAAAGGTCACTCCACTAATAACAAAAAAAAACAGCTTGACGTATAAAGATTAAATAAAAATTGGCAAAGATTTTGTTTATAGTTAGTAGACGTTCGCTAAGAAAGGATTTTCCAAAATTCACCCCCTAAGACCATGAAACGGGGATCCAAAGTTTGTATGGAGAAATCTACTTTGACGGGGACTATGATTAATTACGGATAGTTACGGACGGTAAATAATTTACACAGGTTATAGTGTATTCTATATTTCTATAACAAAATCATCATGTTTATGTGTAACTGCTAACAAATACCTAGTGTTTATTTTTCCTCATAGTACTCAATTAAGACTAATTTGCCTAGGTTCCGAAGTACAGATGATAAATTGTGTGAGTTATTATTAAACTCGCTGTTTTATGCACGATAGCATGACGAAGCTGGTTGTTTCAGAAAAAAATGTCTTTACTCACTAGCTCCAAGTCGAAGCATTTATTTCAATTAGACGAGTTTGATATAGTGACATCTATCGTACAGAATGTGAACTACAACTGTCAATTCGTACAGAAGAGTGTCCGTGGAGTTTCTTGCTCGTTTTCTCCATAGGGGCCGGATTGGAACGAGCAACTAGCTTCAACTTTCGGACTTACTGACAGACTCTTTGACAATTCAAAAGTGCCTGTAAATGATTATATTTGAAATAAATGTTTTTGACTTTGATTTACATCGCCCAATCAAGATTCAGCTCGACGTTAGCGTATACCTATACAAAATCCCGACTACAACCGTCGGGCAGTAGGCCACCAGACGTAACACTCATCTGGTCGGAGGATCCTCCCTTTCCAACGGGGTATGAGAATCATTACACCCTGTTTCTCATCTCTCTAAAAGACCATTTAAAGGAATTTTTAAAGCAAGGAGTATGACAGTTAGTCAGAAATTTGAAGCTAAAAACTAGCTATGAAGAGGATTAAATATTTAAAGACAACTTATATTTTTAGCAACGAAATGCATTATTCATAAGGAGAATTGTAGTCAGCAATATAGGTACATAGATATTGACGAGTTTCTAATATGACATCACCCAGCAACTGCACAAAATGGCACGCTTCAAGGCCTACCTATTGATCACGTGTTTAATTCGCAATTCATAACAAACAAGAGATCGATCATTAAATACCTATTTGAATTTCCACCTTTTTGGATAAAATTTTTGAAAAAAAAAATCGTGAAGATTCATAATAAAAATATACTTAGTTTCAGTTTAAACGTCATTTAAAAGAACAAAGAATCTAATGCAGACCTTAAAGATAGTTTATGTAAATTGTACTCATAAAAGAAGTTTTACGAAAAAGTGCATTATATGTCATGAATGAATGGGAGACGATGTACCTAAAATAAAAACAACTCTAAGTACTACAATAGCTAATAAGTATTACAAATAAGCAATAACAGCAAAATTATGTCTTTATTAAAAACGACATTAGGGAATACTAAAGCTCACTTGCACCAAAAATTTAATTTATAATTGGTTGATGACAAGTAGGTAGTTCATTTACATAACAAGGAATTTCTCAGTAGCATCTCGAAGTCAACGTTTGTGCCCGGTTGATGGCAATAGGCTCGCCCCCCTATTACATGGGACTTAAAACATAAATGGCGAAATGTGGGTGTACTAGGTACACCTCTGCCTAACCCTAAGGGGATATCAGGCCTTGTTGCTGTGTATGTAAATATGTCATCTAAGTAGACCAGTACAATTTCTCCCAACATAGCTCTGATGTTAATACCCGCTCCTGCTGCACCATGGTCTATATCCTATAGAAAGTGACTGACCTCGTGCGCTAGACTGCAAACTAGTAGCTATCGCAATATACTGCTTGCGACGGACAAATAAAACGTATCTAGTAGTAACTTAGTAGTTTAACTTCGAAAGGTCTTATGAGAACAATATATCAAGGAAATAGACTTCGCGCTATCCCGGAACCGTACATTTTTCCAGGATATAAAGTAGCCTATGTGCTATTACAGACTGTTGTCTTTCTCTGTGCCAAATTTGATCCAGATCCATTCAGCAGTTCTTGCGAGACACAGCAGTTGCTGCTAGATACAAGTCTGTTCTCTGTTCTGTACAAACAGGTTCCGGTTCCTGGTTCTTCAAAAAACTGACTGAAGCCTGACAGTATCTCATCCACGTTTTTCATCTCCATTTTTATCAACCGCATGTAGTTACATGTTGACTACCTCGTCTCGTAGTCTCAAGTGTGACTGCTCTGGCCTTGGGTTCGATGCCCAGGTCAGCCAAGTATAATTAGGTTTTACCATAAAAAGTTTATGTGTAACATACTGGTAATCAGCTAAATCTGGATAGACTGGAAGCCAACCCAAAGGCGATTAACCCATGGCACCGTGCACCGCGGTGGAGGGCGGTGGCGGTGAAGAAGATTTCATCGCTCCACCGCGCGGTCGGGCGGTGTACGTGTGTGAGGCATCAACGGATTTCTTAGAAGCCAATGCGACATGAGATCCGCTTCATCGCCAACCGCGGCGTAGCGCGGTGCCGTGTGTCAATTACTTTACATAGTTGAGAAAAGGCTAGGCAGATGATGTAATCGCATGTAAGTCTATGCGATCTTATCAGGGCCTACACAGCAAAATGAAGTAAAATTAAGATAAATAGATCATAATGATAATAGAAGTTTTAACTATCATGTCGTTATCACAGCAGCCTCGGTTTTATTCCGCGTCGCACGCGCATCCGATAAATAGAACGTGAAATCCTCTGATAAATTAAGATTCTTCTGATAAAAAAATTAACTATTTAGCAATGCGATAGGCGAAACTTGCAAAATGGCGATATGCATATTAATTTTAATACCTAGTATTTAACATAAACATAACATAACATCACGCCTGTAATCCCCGAAGGGTTAGGCAGAGGTGTACCCATTATAGTACACCCACATTTCGCCAGTTATGTTTTTAGTCCCATGTAATAGGGGGCGAGCCTATTGCCATCAACCGGGCACAAATCCAGACTCCGAGGCTGCTACTGAGAAATTCCTGATGAAAAAACCCAATAACACTTTGCCGGACCTGGGAATCGAACCCAAGACCTCATGCACAGCAGTCGCGCTTGCGACCACTAGACCAACGAGGCACCTAGGATTTATTTACCGTGATAGATTTTATTATATATATGTTTCGATTCCTAGGTCGGGCAAAAGTGTTATTGGGTTTTTCCATTAGGTATTTCTCTGTAGCAGCCTCGGAGTCTAGATTTGTGCCCGGTTGAGGGCAATAGGCTCGCCCCCTATTACATGAGACTTAAACATAACTGGCAAAATATGGATGTTATTATGGGTACACCTCTGCCTAACCCTTCGGGGATTACAGGTGCGATGTTATGTTATGCCACTGAATGATCAAGTAAGTATTTTCCACAAAAAAAAAGTTGGTAATTACCCAAGTAATGTTTGAGAAAGGTTCGAGCATGGCGTCAGCAAAAAAAATGAAACATAATATAATAATATGTATCTATTATAATAATGTGGGCCAAAATGAAATTGTAAACGTTGCAAGATCTAATATTGGATATTGCATAAGTGTGTTAAGAATTGCTTTTAAACAAACAATTTTAAAGATCTTGTCTTTTATGATGGCTCAATTTGTGATCGACTTTTGTATCTAAAATACACCATTTTTACACCTTCACGGGGATTCCCCTTTTCATGGCAACCCTGCCTTAAGATCTGCCAAGGGTCAGATTCAGCAAAGTTTTTGTTACGTGACGATACTCAAAATGTGTAATAGGGAGCGAGCCTATTGCCATCAACCGGGCACAAATCTAGACTCCGAGGCTGCTACTGAGAAATTCCTGATAAAAAAACCCAAAAATACTTTGCCCGACCTGGGAATCGAAACCAATTACCCAATTTACTTTTTACTATCAACATATGCACCGTAGACCTCCAAATTTTCCGCAGACTCAAGGTAAAAATTGTTTATAGACATTAAGAAGTCCCTTACTGCTATTGTAAACTGCACATGTCAGAGATCGATCGCTGCAGTGTACACACCGGCACTTTCCGCTTAGGAAGATGCCTTATCGTAAACACTTTGATGGATGGGCTCATTGAGCTATTGCTCTACACATGAAGGAAAGAAAAATGTGGAGAAAAAGTTTGTTAGATAGAATATTCTGGGATACATGTTTTAGTATACTTACAAATGAGTAGATAGATACTCATTTCTAGTAGGTACTGTGCTATTTGAATCAGAATTGGCCTTACCTAAAGGCCAATGCTATACTAACTAAATGACGTTTTTAAGTCGTTATCTAGTTTAAGAGTCAAAAGCTCAAATAATAATTCAATAATTTTTAAAACTTTTAATTATTTTCGTAGATAAAAACGTTATTCTAGTCTCAGTCTGATCTCAGTGACAATCAATGTCAAATTGTCAAAAATGTAGGCTTAGAGGTATTTTTGACAAATTGAGATTGCAATCGTAATTAAATCGTTGTTAAACTTTAAAGTAGTGCCCTCTGGTCTAAAAAAACGCTGTTATTATCAGTAATAACTTATTGAGCGCCTGCCAGCTTGTTTGATCAATCTGTAGAAGACCCTCGAAATGAGCCCAATGCGAGAAATCAATGGAACCAATTATTTAAATTAAACACACAAAAATATATTAATCAATCGATCGCTAACTTCACTTAAAAAAAGATCAATCACAATCAGGCCAAAATAGTTTTGACGATTCTAATGCTGTGATTGAAAACCTTGGACACAATCAAAGACTAGGCGACGAAAATACTGAATGACTAGTATACAAACATGAAAGTAATTGACTCCAATATGAACCCAGGAACTGAGGGCGTGGAACAGTAATTGCTGATGTATTAGAAATACGTCAGAAAAATACTGCGACGTTTACAACCAATTATAAAAATCAAGAATTCTGGGAAATAGGGTTTGCAAGTGTGTCTAGTCTTGTTGATTTTAATTACAATAATATCAAGTACACTTTAAGATGTGTCACGGAAGACCTCAGGTGCTTTTGGGGGGGTTTGAGCCCCTTATTCCCCACCGGTTCCGCTACTGTCATGTTACATGTAACGTCATCCAAATGGAAGTCAAGAAATAGTTTTAACAGGAGAATAACTTTTAATAATGCATATGAACTTTAAATACTGGCTTCTTCTTCCCATTATTGTGACTTTATGTGGGCCACGACTTCAGCCAGATGTTTTGAACGTCGTAACTTTAACGGTCTGGCAACTTTAGTATCACCGTTTCTAGATTTAAAAAAAGTTTGCCAACCCTATTTTACTATACAACCATAGTAGATGTTTTTGCACCTAAATTATCAGTCTAAACAACCAATGAAAATAGCTCAAACTACACTTGTTTAAATACATGATGCGTAATAAAACCACATTATATATTCTGAAATTAAAATTAATGTCCAAACTGTCTGCTCTATAACAAGATGGATGAGACATTAACAAATTGAATCGTACCAGGACGCAATTTGCAGCCTTGGTATAATAAAACAATTTCTGATGGTAACATCAATACAGGGGCGTAGCTTAGCCTAGAAGAGCCCTATATCAAAATTTTGCTGGGGGCCCTTTTACCCAGTGCCGTAAATATAGTGTGGCAGGGCTGGCAAAATGCCATGGGCCCCCAGCCTGACGGCACCCCCGCCCAGAGAGGCCTCAAGTTTAGAAGTAACCTAAAATTTTTGATGAATAATTTCATATTATAAGTACTTAAAAGCAATTAAAGTTAGACACAACTAAATACCATGAGAAAAGGATCAATTTTCGAACGCATCATCATCATCGAAAGTTTAGCATACGGCCTAAAGAGTTTGAGTGAGATAGTATTTTACGAATTTTTGCCTACACCGGGGCCCCTGTTGTTGGGGGCCCAGTATCTGTGATACAGCGGTAGCTACACTAGCTACGCCCCTGCACCAATAATACCCATGGAAGCGAATAATTATCGTATATTAAACGCAATAAAGGCGAAATTAGCAGACGAAGTATTTTTTATTGAAAAGGATGACGTAAGCAATGTACACCCAGCATTTGCGTCAAGTATGACGCTTAAGAAATCGATTGTTTAATGAACTGTTTACTTACATTGTTGAAATTAATTACTTACAAATAAGCACGTTTGCTCAATATATGTTTGTATTAGTACATATCTAAATATTTTAATTAACTGAAGCTGTCACTATTACCATACTTAAGAAACTTTTAGATATAACTAGCTAAACCCGACCACGTTTGACTGATAAAAAAATATACAGGGTGACTGTTAATTTACCAGAAACTTGAAAAGGGATCATTGTACTCATCATTGTGAACAACTTTAAACTACTTACGGGAAAATAGAAAAAAAAACAGCTGTTCCCTACAAAAATTCTTAACACGATCATGATGTATAGAACCGACTAAAAAAATAGTTTTTAGTATAGGTTAATTGTAGGTTAGGTTAGGTTTATTAATATAGGTAGGTTATAGTATTATTTTTAACTTTTTAGTGCTTTCAGAGTCTTCTGAAGTCGGTTTTTTTTTTGTAAAAAAAGATTTTTTACATGAATTCAGCGTGTTTTCTATGGTAACATTTTCAGGTTTTTAGTATATTATTACTCCTCTTATAAATGCAATGTTGCCTAAAACAAGTCAATCCATCGACAACTTTCTAGTTTTATGGACACAAACAAATGGGGCCTGAATTTTTATCTTTAAAGATGGTGATTTTACTTATGAAATCATTGTTGTATAATTAAAACGAATAACTTCAATGAACTGTAATTATTTGAATTAAGTGCAGGTGTAATTGAGACCACACATGCCAAGTATTGCTGAACATTAATTATCTACAAAAATAGAAACGTTTAGCGTCAACACAAATCTATAAATTGAAGCGTTTACAAATTAAATTGAGGGCAATGTTACAACAGTGACAATTGACAATGGCGCCGATTCCCTTGTTCACAAACTAGACTAAAATTAGAGAATTGCTGTCTCTTACTGACATACAGAGAAAGACAAGACGGTGACACCTTAGAACTATGTTTAAAATGTCAAATTAGTTTTGCCTTGAACTTTTCCGTTTTTTTAATCAAAACATTCTAACATGTCAACTACAGGATTTTGTGCCCGGTCGATGGCAATATGCTCGCCCCCTATTACATGGGGCTTAACTATAACTGGCGAAATGTGGGTGTAGACTGGGTACACCTCTGCCTAACCTTTCGGGAATTACAGGCGTGATGTTATGCAGTAAGTAACATTTATATTTTGTATGGAAATTGTACATCAACCAAAATTGACAGCTCTTATTTATCTCTGTCCCATCTGGTTTTATTCGAGAGAAAAAAGAACACATTAATAACACATAGAATAACAGGCCCGCCTTATTACTCCTAACCACAGCAACTCCTGAAACCCAATCAAGTGACGAAAACCAAAAAAGAGTCGAGACAATGAAGCTCTCCGAGTTAGAAACGATGCAACTGTCTTAAACGAAATCAATCTGAAAAGATCAGCGGGGGAGTAATCAAAAAACAATTATGTGAAAAGAATAAGAATTAACGACTCGCCTCGGCTTCGCACGGTTGCAATGTAGATAAAGACTAATCAACTAATGAAAGATGTGACTTGACACACGTCAGTAATGGGGAGCTTGCGGATGTACCTAATGCGAAATAGCTATCCATAATTTGTGTATATATTCCGGGCTCAGGGATATTTCGGTGCCATAAATATTACTTGACTGCCTCGTTGGCCTAGCGGTCGCAAGCGCGACTGCTGTGCATGAGGTCTAGGTTTCGATCCCCAGGTCGGGCAAAGTGTTATTGGGTTTTTCCATTAGGAATTTCTCAGTAGCAGCCTCGGAGTCTGGATTTGTGCCCGGTAGATGGCAATAGGCTCGCCCCCTATTACATGGGACTAAAAACATAACTGGCGAAATGTGGGTGTACTAATGGGTACACCTCTGCCTAACCCTTCGGGGATTACAGGCGTGATGTTATGTAAATATTAAAATTCTTAACAATTTTATAATATTTATTGGCCTTTGCCCAGGAGTGGGACAGAACAGGCTAACTACACGGCAGCTAAAAAAAAAAAAAAAATTATTGCGAAATAATTAAGTATGTGTAGTGTGTCAAGTCTCATCTTTCGTGGCACGTAGGTACCTATTGAACCTACGTATAAAACTTCCTCATAAATCACTCCATCTATTGATGAAAACCGCATTAAAATCCGTTGCGAAGTTTAAAAGATCTAAGTGACTTTGTTTTACACTATGTAAAGATGAGTAAAAATTAAGAGTTGTCAACACAAGTCCTTCGTCAGAAACACGATTGCCCTGAATTAAAAGTACCCAAGAGATTCACAGAAGTCCCGCTATGATTTATAATTAAACTGTAGGTACTTAGTCAGCAGATGCGTTGCGTACCCAGTCACGTAGGCTACTACAGAGAACATTGCAGAGAAAATTTTGGAAAAATTGTGTTACGGCTAAATTGGACCGATTTTAATTGTTCCATAGAAGCAGAGATTTGCAATTATTGTTTTTTTAAATAAGACATTTGGCAAATGTTCATTTATCTATTTTTAGACCTACCTATGTATTCTGCTTATGCGTAGAAAGTTTCATTGAAAACTTATTTTTAGATGAATGAACCGATGTATGAATGATTTCCAATGGACAGCGATGCGGATGAATTTTTTGATGCCATTTAATTTTAGTTTCTCTTTTTTTATTCTGGTTGTTTTTTATCTTATTTTTATTATTAAGCTTGTAAATATTGTATATATTAATTAAATGAATTAAAGTCCCAATATAAGTACAGATTAAATAAAATGAACTGATGTTCATTAAGTTAATAAAATAAGGTCTAAATGCCATCCGTCGTAAACGCTCCTAAATTCTTCATTTGGTTTCTCAACAAGTTTGACTACCTACATGCATACCTACTACATGTTTGTTACCACGTATGCTTATTGGTGCCCCATCACTGACTATGCCATTCGGATAAAAAGGCGTAAGTCATGTAAGAACTCAATTTGTGATTTGTAAGAAAAGTTATACTTACCAGTAAATCAATGTTGCTATTTGCCCTTGTGAGGAGTCAGGTAGACATTTTAGCTACCTATATGATCCTCTACCAAAATCATCACAAAACATCACGCCTAAAAACCCCGAAAGGTTAGGCAGAAGTGTACCCATCAGCCTACCCACGTTTCGCCGGTTATGTTGTCCCATGTAATAGGTGGCGAGCATATTGCCATCAACCTTTTTTTATAGCTTACGATGTCCCATTGAACTTTATGTACAAAAAAATAAATGTAAGAGGTGGGCATTAGGGCATGCAAAACCGGAAAGTCATCAAAACCGGTTTTGAACATCGTTTTTTGGGACCAAAACCGAAAACCGGAGCTAGGTCCGGTTTTAGCAAAAAAAAATCAAATGTAGTTTAATTTAAAAAGAAACACCATTTTTTTTTAAATACCCGCTAAGTCTACAAATTAAACAAATTGTATGATACAATTTCTTTTCCAAACCATAATAATTGTACAGATAACAATGAACTTATAATAGTTAGTATAAAGATTAATTAACTGAGATCAAATCAACAACAAGTAAGTTTTTGGAATCTTTGGTACCTATTAAGTCTGCTATAAAAAATAATATATTTTAAACATAGGAAACACAATCAGCATCTTCAAATATTAAACACAGCCACCCACAATTACCAAAACATCAACATTTTTATAACTTTGAAGACGAACTACTAGGCGTGTAAGTGGGTGGATGCAGGCTGTGTTCGGTTCGGATACATTTGATGCCTCAAAATTAATTATTTTTTGGGAGTGTTCGAAAAAAATGTTGATAAAAATCAAAATGTTAATTGTTACTCAATAATGGGAAAACCGGAGCTGAGCTCCGGTATTGGCTCTCAAAACCGGTTTTCAAAAATCTTTAAATTTTGGCCGATTTCCGGTTTTGCGCAAAACCGGAAAACCGGTTTTGCATGCCCTAGTGGGCATAGGTAGACCATGTATCATGATGGACCAGGGTCATCACGCAGAGGTTACCGGGAGACGAAGGTCGTCGAGGGAAGCCTAAAAAATGGTGACGTGATGACGTAGAGACGATTATAGGAGATTGACTGACACATATATAGAAGAGTGGAAGGTTATGGGGGAGACCTTGGTTGGCTAAGCAGTGGGACAATACAGGCTGAATAAAAAAAAATACGAAGGTAATCTATACCTGCCTTGGTACACGAATTAAAACGAACTGATTTGAGACTTCGATGTCTTTGCGTCACACTTTATTCATATTTAAAGTAGGTAGGTACCAAATTTGGTATTTTTAACAAGTTTTTTTATACTTAAATGTTAAATAACACGATTAATTAATTATGTCCACATCGAGATAAGTTGTGTGACTATCGAAAATAGCTGTGTGACATTTAAAACATCCGGGTTAGCAGAATTAGCATTGTTGCACTGACTTTTAATGTATAGATGGGCCCTAACAATCGCGTTCAGACGCAAAACGGCCGCAGAATAGTACGCGCTTCGGCGCGTTTCATAAGAATATGAACTTTATTTCAACCAATAACTGATTCTCAAAATGGCGGATTTGCCACGTTCTGACACGTATTTCCTACACATTTAGAGGTGAGCAACTCTACAATAATCTCTATGTTGTTTTTTTGTTTGTATAGAATAGGCTCCGAAACTACTGAAAAACCGATTTGGAAAATTCTTTCACTGTTGGGAAGCTATACTATCCCCGGGTGACATAGGCTATATTTATTCCTACAAAAAACTGTTAATAATAAGACTGATAGGAAGATTCAAGAAAACGCAAAGGTTTTACTCATACTATCATTCACTCTTACAATATTCTACTCGATCTTTTAATATAAGAATCTCAAAACTAGTACATTTAAAAAGTCACAAGTAAGGTACAATAAGCCATTTGGTATACTATTTTTAAACAATGTGTGTCAATTCACTCAATCACTCTAAATAAGTTTCAAAATTATTAGACACCACAAGCTTAATAAACTAATTTAAAATATTTTTAAAAACAAGCTTTAATTTAAAATTATTACAATATTGAGCATCAGACATTGTATTCGCATAAGAACTAAAAGTGAATGCAAAATTTCAGCTCAATCGGATACCAACAAATGGTCGAAAAATGATTTACAAATTTTGAAAGGACAACTTACATACATATTGATATTACATACATACGAACAGTGCAAGCTTAATAAAAGCTTGTAAAAAGTGATCACAAAATAACAATGAATGGCAATGTAGCAGAAAGATAATTACTGTTGTCTGTAAACCAAATAGCTTTTTCGACCGTACCATAAGCTTCGGGTAGCAACAGTCATTTAAACTGACGAAGGGCTTGTCAGCATTACGTTTCATTTTGTTCACTTGCATTCCGGCTGCGCGGGCGCATACGTGATAGAGGTCGTGTGCGCCGACCAATGGGAACGCGCCGCGAAGGGGCACGGCAATGACGCATGACTTACGCAACAACATACAACTTTTGCGCCAGATTGTACAAATATTGTTTAAGGAAAACGTGAATTTTATGGCTTTAATGGAAATTCCAATGATTTCCATTTAAATTATGTTGATTAGGTAGATACCTACATACTGTTTTACAGAACATGGTTATTGATGAGTGTTTAATATTTATTTAACATAACAATTTTAACTCACGTTTAAGATATTAATGGCCGCTTTAAGTTTTATCAATTTTTAACTTATTTCCCTATAAGTAAGGCTTATTATTATCTTCTCGCAAGGATTAAGGTACGAGATACGCCGCGTATCGTCAGTCGCGTAACGCAGAAACAGTCAAATACATAATAAAATATCCAACAATACACACATAACCAATGATGCGTCAGTACGTCGATCAAACTAAAGACGATACGTTCGACGTATCTTCCGTCAGATGTGAACCGACCTCAGTCCAGATGAAAACAAACCTAACGTTACCGTTATCAAAATCGAACAAAAACGAGCAAAAAAATTATGTCTGATGTGTGAGAGCCCCCTTAAATATTTATTTTATTGTTCTTTTTTTGCATTTGTTGTTATAGCGGCAACAGAAATAAAGTCAAAGTCAAATCATTTATTTCAATTAGGCCATTATAAGGCTCTTCTGAATGTCATATAGGTACCCACTAAAAAAAGTATCGAATCTAGTTAATAGTACATCACCTGAGAAAATTTAACTTTCTAACTATCACAGTTCATGAAATGCAGACTGTTGAAAGACAGACTGTAGATAGATGGACACCAGCGTAGTATTAATAATGGGGTCCTGTTTTACCCTTAGGGTATGGAAACATAACACTAATAAGAGAATAACACATCCAAGATCTTATTTATTTATTTATTTAAACTTTATGCAACAAAAAAGTACAAAGGCGGACTTAATGCCTTAGGCATTCTCTACCAGTCAACCAAAGGTGGTGAAGAGATAACAAAGCAGGTGCAAAAAATTGTACATGAGGAAATAATCAGATAAGAAATTTCCATTTTTCCATTTTCATTTTGAATTTTTTTTTTTTTTTTTTAGATCTTGGATGTGTTATTCTCCTTACTATCAAATGATGGTAGACTGCCTCGTTGGTCTAGTGGTCGCAAGCGCGACTGCTGTGCATGAGGTCTTGGGTTCGATTCCCAGGTCGGGCCAAGTGTTATTGGGTTTTTCCATCAGGAATTTCTCAGTAGCAGTCTTGGAGTCTGAATTTGTGCCCGGTTGATGGCAATAGGCTCGCCCCCTATTACATGGGACTAAAAAAAAAACATAACTGACGAAATGTATGTATGTACTAATGGGTTATACACCTCTGCCTAACACCTACTGCCTACACTACAGGCGTGCTGTTATGTTATGTGTTATCAAATGATGGTACCAAAATACTTCCATACAGAGCTTTGTAGCAACATCCGTGTATTCAAACCAGTGCCAGATTAGGATGTGATATGTGATGCCCTAAGCAATGAACGCCTGTGGGCCCCCCTAATCCATAAGTAGCTAAACCAGTGTAAAAGTTACAATATTTAATACAACAAGATAGGTAATTAGGTACTTTAAAATATGTAATGTATGAAGAGTGGAAGAGTTATGTGGAGTTAATTTAAAGCCAATTTTAAATAGCTTCACCTTTTATGTGCTAGAATTTTATTTTTGGAGCCACCCAAGATGTGATGTCCTAAGCAATTCTTTAATTTGCTTATGGGCTACCCCAACACTCAACGGGGATCTACACTCAAAATGCTATAATAAAATGGTTTAAAGATGTCTTGAAGGACAACTTTTCTAATTGAAAACATTAAAAATCTAGTCACAATCTTATCTTGGCGACAATCAATGTAAAAATGTAGTAAATTTTAGTGTTTTTTTTTTGTCAGATTATGATAGTTCCTAAGTTTGTAGCATAGGTAGTCCTCAGATCCTTGCTCTGAGAGGGGTCTGTTGCCTGAATCCCTATATTATCTATTATACCTGGTATGGCTTGGTTCATAAAGCTAGTAAGCATGCAAAACTTGCTTAATTTCAGAGTTTCTAAACTTGTGCTACGTATACAGTAATGCTTAGCTTGAAGGCAAGCTACCTACCTATTTATTTACTATCCTGGCATTGTAAAACTAGTTTTGTGTGCACTGGGCTTTTAGGCTTTAGGTTGATAATGTATAATGATACCGAAAAGATTACCATTTAGAAAAGAATTAGCCATAGATGAAAAAAAAAAAGTATTATGTACATAGATTTACATATTTTATGTTATGTGTATGTGATATGTGTGTGATGCATGACTGGTTTTTGAAAGTAGACCAGATGAATTGTGACCAGTATGTCTATATTAAAAAAAAAACGATTTTATCTTTTTTTAATTATTTTTTGCGTCACTGAGTCATTGGTTAAAAGTCAATAAATAAGGCAAAACTATTTTTATAGAAAATCTAACATGAAACAATAATTTTATAAGTTACTGTACTTCATGAAGGTTTTAAGTAGAAATTAAAAAAATATAATGTTTCTCAACAATAAGGTAAACACTGGCTACTTACATAATTTCAAGCGGCTCCAAAAGCAGTAATTCGAAAATCGAATCGTATTTTAAACAAAACACGATCCGGCTTCACGGCTTGGGTTCAGTCCTTTGATCACACAACACAGACAGGCACAATATTTTGCAATAAATTAGTATTACTTATTGTTTCTTGATATCACTTAATAGGAATTAATTAAGATGGGCAAGAATCATGAAAACTGTAAAGAGGTAAGTACTGAAATATTACTATACTAATCGAGAAAGTTTTTAAAATCACGAAAATATCCGGGTATACAATGGCTGATTTTGACATTGACAAACAGCTGTTAGAAAATTTACTATTCCGACAGACGCAATGGCGCTCATGCGCTGTGTGTTTGTTTACGTCTTGTCTTTTTGTTGAGACCGTCCAACACGATTTCAAATATCCATCGATTCAAATATCTTTGCCTCCAATTCCCAGGTAATTAACTAGTTATGATTTAATTAGGTATTTACTACTGCCGGTAAAGTGTATTATGAACTAATGGGTACCTAGCTATTATATTTCTTTCTTATAAATTCTTAGAGTATTAATCAGAATTAGAATTACATGTTTCGAATTCGCAATTTACGTCTTTACCTTACGTCTATCAAGCTTTATCATTTAAAAACAGCTACACTGCAATAATATTTCACTGTACATAATTAACACTTCTAACTGAACTTAATTTTGTCGAAACATGGACATTAAATTAAAAGTACCTAGTGTTTTTATTTTTTTTGTTTATATTAAAAATATTAAGACGAAACCTGTTGCTTTTAAGTTTTTTAGGTCTCTGACTGATTATCAATTATAATACCTATGTTTGGTTTTGCATATTTCGATAAATTTTATTGAATTTGCTATGCTTACTTCACTGCCAGTGCCATCTGTTGGACAGACATTAAATCATTGTGTGTGAACTAAGTAAAGCTCCGTATCAAGAGATAGCGCTAGTAACCCGTGAGAAATAAAAACTGAAATATTTATTAATTGCTTTTTATTCTTAGAAATACATAGTATTTTACTTTATTTTTTTGGTTTTTATTATTTGCTCTTTACAATCTATTCTACTGCAATAATAATACAAATAGATTCTTTATATATAAATACAAATAGATACATAAAAATAAATATTTTTATAAAATTTTATACAATTAATAATATTAAATAAATATATAATAGATACAACGATAAATTTCGAACACATAAATATTATACTGTCAAAATTGATATAAATACATAGTATTATAACAACGTCACATATAAATATAAATATTATTCGTAGTCCAAGGTCATGCCGGTAGGTTTTTGGTAATAGTTAATTATAAGTATTATTTATTAGGTGGTAAGGTTGTTACGCTTTGCAAAATGTGGGTACTCTGAACTGTTCTATTTTAGGAACACCAGAAACCTGAGGGTTCTGTCCCTGTTGGATCTGGTTTCTGTACGTTCTGAACTGCTGGTCAACCTTTGACTTGCAAATAACCTGAGCAGCTTGGACCTTGTAGCCTTCTCCGTGGCAGTGGGACTGGCAGGAGGGTAAGGTAGTAGTGGTTATGCAGATCTCACCATGGTTCTCATGGTACTGCACTTGCTGCTGCAACTGGCACTGTCCGCGCGTCTTCAGGTAGCTCCTAGTCCTGTATACATTCTGGGATTCCCATTCCTGATCTCTCTCGTGGATGACTTTGTTCCATTCTTCATCTGAGCGGAGAATCGCGGTGTATTTAGGAGTTGACTGGTAGGCTTTTTGCTGGGCTTCCATTTTCAGTCCTTGGGTTTTAGGGTCACTGTCTTCGACGTCAAGGGCGTAGGAGGCACCATAATACTCAGGCTGATCAACCAGGCCATAAGGAGTCTGGAAATCGTCGCGGGGCTCGCCGCTGTTTTTGCCGCAAATACCCCTGGTGGTCTTACGGTAGTCTTGAGTGGTAAGCACCAGTCGCTGTCCGTCGTACATGGCACGGAGACGTCCATCGCGGATGTTGAACATCAGAACACCCTCTTTGATGAAGTACTCCAGAAGCGGGGCCTCATCAACATCATCCCAGTAGATGGTCAGATCACCTTCAGAGATCTTTTTGCTGTTGGTCTTCACTTGAACATTAGGTTTGTTAGACTCAGAAGGAAGAATCTCGATTTCCAGGTCCTTGCCAGTTTCGGTTCTAGACAAATAATACAAACATTTAAAGTAATGCAATGTTTACTTTTATGAAATAGTTTTTGAAGAGCACATTCGCTATTTTTAATGCTCTAAAGAAACAAATAACAAAACTCACTTGTAAGAGATGTAGATCTCCTGCTGCTGCTGGCTAGGTCTCCTGGCGAGGATGACCAGCTCGTCCCATTTACCGCGGGCCAGGTTGTACACCTCCTGCATTACTACATGCCAGGATCGGGAGAGTTCGTAGTCGTAGGTGCGGTTGCTGAATGTCCTCACTTTGCTGCCATCAATGGTACAGAAAGCTGTAAGAAAAAATGAAAATGAATACTCGACATAATATTGGTTATGATTACAATGTTTCTTAATTGAAAATGTTTACTGTTAAAGCAGTGGAAGTTTTATTTTACAGTTAATTTTAAATCTTTTGTTTTAAGTTATGAATTAGGAACTTACGCTGGTACTGGTAGCTTGTTTCGTAGTTCACAATGCGCTCAATTGGGCTGAATGGCGAGTATACAGACACCATGTAGGGCGTGAACTTGGGGATAGGCACGTTGTCGATACGAACCACACCAGACGGTGAGGTCATCTCAAAACGAAGGGTGTTGTCGACATAGGAAGTTTCAACCTCCAGCTGCAGTTTGCCATCAGCAACCCTCTTCATTGGGTTTACTTCAGTGTTCCAGCTCAGTTGCTTCAGAATATTGTATGCTTGAGAAGTCCAGTTCATGTACATAGGGCTTACGTTCTTGTAAGTCACTGAGGCCTTGAAGCTGTCAGGGGCATGGGCCTTGATCAGCATCTTGTGGGAAGCGGCCTGATAGTAGTTGCCGTTAACAATTTCCTGCTGCACTAGCTGAGCCAGAGGATAGTTTTTAAGCTGTTCAGTGTACCTCTTGGTGCGTTCAGTGTTTCCTTGGATGTGAATGTTTCCATTCGGGCCGAATTTGATGTCGGCTTCGTAAGTCATCTTCATGTCCTTCTTCAAAGCTTCCAAGAAGTTTAGTGGTGATATTTCAGGTTTGGTTACCTTGACGACAGCATTGATCTGTTCGTTACCCTGCTTGGCTGAGTTTCTTCCAGCAAACAGAGCAGCTTGTATTTTCTGGTCGACATGGCTGTTGGCGATGGCGGCAGTAAACACGTACTCCAGTTTCTGGGGACCTTCGAATGTAGCGCTGACGTCTACTACTTGTGCTTTAGCACTATTGATTCCAGATGAAACACGCTTGACCATCTCCTCACGACGGACTCCGCTGTTGGGCGTCACATCGGTTCTGATGTCAGCATATCCAAATTCACCGCTTTGCTTCTGGTTGAAGAATTTGTCTGTAAAGATAATATTTATTTAATAAACACAAAATATATATGCTGCAAAAGCTATATGCTTTTGTAGAAATGACTTCATATTCAAAATGAATTAAAACCTTTGGATACAATTTCAATAGAAACTTACCATAAGCAGCAGTTAAGGTGACAACCTTATTCTGTGACTGTTTTCCAAGGTATCTTAAGTTGTAATGGGTCAGAGCGATATCGCGGGTAGCTAATAAGTCTCCCATGTTGTACAGGGCAGTAAACAAATTGCTGGCGGATCTGAAGTCCGAAGAGTAGGAGTATCCTTGCAGTTGGAAAATGGTACCAGTTTGCTGGCCGAATTTCACGTCAGTAGATGATACTTTCCTTTGGCGTTCTACAATTTTGGTAGTAGGGTCCTGAGAATAGGGCACTAAAGTATCCTTCTTCTGGTTAGCACTGTACGGCCATACGCTGTAATGAGCGATGGTGTAGTCTTGGTCAGGGCGCAGTGGCTCCACCTTCATTTTAGCCTCTCCAGATTTCATTTGAATGCTCAGTTTAATAGGTACGTTCACTTGGAATTTCTTGACGACTCCAGCAATAGCAAGCTGATTACTAAAAGTGTCCACGAAACCAACGTTTCCATCAATATTTGTGGCAACCGTAAGTTGGAGTTCCTTATCCATGAATGAGGACAAGTCATTGCGGTTCTTAGGATCACGATCGATTTTGCCCTTAGCCTTGCTTTGGACGTGAATGACGACAGGCTCCTTGTATTTGTAAATAAACGGCATACCTGAGGCGATAGGGAACATAACAGATACCTGGTTTGAGTAGAATACTTTAGTGTAATGCTTCTCGACACCTTTTTCTAGTTCCTTCATGTACTCCATGATGTCTTGTACCAGTTTTGTAAGGTCTCCGAAACTGAAGAATCTCTCCTGGTTCGAGATATCGTAGAAGAAAGAACCCTCGAGTGGGCTGTAAGGTTCACGCTTGATGTTCAGCATTTCCGAAATTCTTTGGGCGGTGTATTTGTGTTTGGCATCAGACTTTAGGGGTTCAAACAACATTGCTTTGATGAAATCAACGAGTTCCTGAGCATCGGAGAATGAAGCACCAATCTAGAAACAAAAAAGGTGTCATAAAATAATGCTAATTGGTAGGTAATGCCTTTGTAGGAATGAATAAGTATTTAGCTTACAGTGTTTTCAAGGGCCCATCCGCTGATTTTGGATCTCCACGAATATCTCTGGTATTTAGGCATCGCACTGCTTTCGCCACCAATGTAAGATGATTCTCTGAAGTATTCCTGTTCTTCCTCATTTACATATTTGTCTTCGAAGTATTTGTTAGAGTAGCGCATACCAAGGTTTTCGGGTGTTACAATATCCTTAACAGCTTGAGCTGTTCTGGACCTGAAATAAATAAAAGAATTATTATCATCATTTGTTTTTTAGTTTTACCTTATTATTTTTTATTTGTTTAAATTAATGAAATATGAACTACTTACAGGTGCCAAAAACGAGGATCCTTCAAGCTCGCAGCAGTTACGATACCATTCTTGAGAGCAGCACGTACTTGGATACTGGGGTCATCATTGGTCATCTGGGCCATAACTTGCATCATCTCGGCGGTCGGGTGAGCCATGAATATGTTTAGGATGGCAGCCACTCTCACTTCATAGGGCTCAGCAGTGTTTCTCAAGATGCTGTAGAGAACAGCACGCACATATTTATCCTTCTGGTCCACGAGAGAGCGGAGCTGTACAACCATTTGAACTCGGAGGTACGTAGACACTTGAATACGACCTTCCAGGTAAGGAGAAAATACATGTAAGATCTCACGGTGTCCTAAATTGCCAATTGCTTTAATGTACACCTGGGCCCTGCTCCATTCGTGATCCTCAATAGCTTGATTCAACAATTCAGAGAGACGAGGAAGGACGTTTTCTAGAACAAATCTGTCGTGTTTGCGGGCAAGACGACCGTACATGTGAGAGGGGTAGTATGAGTGAGCAGTTTCGTTGTTTACTTGACCCATGCGAATGAAGTGTGTGGCAGCGATTAAAGCAGTAGTGTTAAGACGTTCCTGTTCCTGGACCTCTGGGCTCATAGCGAGCTCGAAGAACTGTACCATAATTTCCTTAGTAGGATAACGAAGAGTTCTAGCTAAAGTAGAGATCACTTGAGCAGCTTCCTCGTTTTGAAGTTTCTTGCTCTTGATCCAAATCTTAATTTGGGTGAAAGCCGGTGGTGTGCCAGCTTGTACGACAGCATCACGGAAGATCATCCACATATCAGCTTTAACGTTGTTGTTTGAAGACCTGCCGACTTCAATGCCACGGCTGGTTTGGGCGAGCTGATCGCTACTCATGGAAGCGATAATGCGGACGAGAATGTTAAACTTGGAGAGGAAGTCAGCTTTAGGCATGTTGTTAGGGTTCTGCAGTTGCTGTGCGATGTCCTGGAGGAGTTTCTGAACGTTCATCGCGTTCTGTTTCTTATCCCCGCGTGATTGAGCACTCATATACAGGGCAGCATAAGCTGGTTCATTCATCATGGGAACATCATCGTTAATGTATGCCGATTCCGAGTCACTGGAGCTAGAGGTCTTCCAATCTCTGTTGAACTCTGTCTTTTGCTCGTTCGAACGGCGCACTCTGCTTTTCATTTCTTCCAACTGCACATTGATGTGCTCATGAGATTCAGAAGATTCGTAAGACTCGGAAGACTTGTCGTGGATAGCCATTTGTCGGGTGCTCATTGCGTACAAAAGGGTCTTGATTTGGCGGCTGCCCTCAGGCTTTTGCCATTCAACACCAGTATCTTGTTCAACGGAGACTAAATACAATTTAACGTAGCTGTGAACCTGCGCTTTCTGCTTGCCATATAAATGGGGGTGTACGTTAACGAAGCTAGTGGTTTCAGCCTTGTAGATCGGACCCTGCTTGCCAGCAAGAATGCGGGAGACGGCAGAGTGCGAGATAAACTGCTTTTCTTCGTTGTTGTGAGCGGTTCCTGTCCATTCAGCTCCTTCGGGTACTCCGAAATGGTAAGCGACGCGGTGGTGGCAGTGACCGTAGTTTTTGCTCTTGGTGATTTCCATGGGGTCCTCTTCTGAAACGAACTGCGGGAGCTCTCGTCGCCATTCTGCAGCCACAGGGGAGACTGTGTACAAAGTTTCGCAGTCACCAGTAACATCAGCCTCCATCTTCTTGAAGAGACCCTGCTGGCGTTCTTTGTCGTAGCTATCCTGGTGGTTGTGCACATGGTGGTAAGCAGATAAGTCAACTTGGAGTGTACTGATCAGACCCTTCAACAAGTTCTCGTGAGAAAGCGAGAACACAGAGGGCAAACTGAGGCCTAGGACGCGGCCACCTTCTACTGAAATTTCGAAAGGCTTGTCTAGGTTCTGTAAGGTTTCGTACTTCAGATCCGAGGGTATGGCCATGTTGTTGGGTAGCTGCTGGTGGAACCGAGCATGTTGTGGGTTTTCCAGCTTGACTTGGAGGCGGCCTGGGGATTTGACGCGGACGATGAAGTGGGCCTTGAATGCGTTGCCAGAGCTGGCGCCCTCCTGAAGACGGGCCAGGGTGTGAGAGGTGACCTCATAGCGGTACAGTCTGCCAGACTGCCACGGCCACTCGTTTTCCAACAGCTGCTCGCTCAGTCTTCCTGAGGAGGCGACGGCTACACAGAAAAGAATATGTTATGAGACACACCAATTTTGGTTGTTGCAAACATTCCAAAAGATAGCTTTGTTTATGAAAATATATGTACTGTATGTTTGTGAAAAGGGTCATAAGCTAGAGCTTATGACCCTTTTCACATACATACAGTCGCAGCACAGTTGCGTAGACGCAAAACTACCTTTTGGAAGGGGGAATAAGATGTTTTTTATTTTTTCTTTATGAATGATGTTCAAAAGTGCCTTTTAAAATAAATGTTTTACAATATTATTAAACAGAATAATAAGAAACACACATAAATAAAATTAAATCTCTATAAAAACTCACCGATGAACGCCGCCAGTACTAACAACTTCATAATATTGTATCTTAGTCCTGGAGAGTGCCAATACTAGATGGTTATAGGAGAAGAGTTCTTCTGATGTTTCAACCAGATTTCCAACATTATATACTAGGTTTGCTACACGTGGAGAAGGTCTAGGACCGACCTCTATACGCCTTGAAACTGATAGTTACAATGTAGATCTATTTGTTGAAAATTCATTGATTCGATATCAATATGCTTATCTGCATAGATTCTAGACTAGGATTTGCATTAGGGTTTATCTGTTGATAGTGATCTTAAGACTAAATTATTTTTCTAAATTGTCATTTTTTATTGATCACCCTGTTTTGGTGTAAACAAAATACCTACAATTGCAATTATATCCTGTCAAAACTTGCATGCAATAATTGCATTCAATTTTTTTTTATATCCGCGTGTGAACTGTTGCTTACAATAAAGCTAGTTGACATCACCACCAATTGACGTACTTTTAAAGACCTGTCAAAACGCGATTCTTCCATAGATTGTGTATGGCAATACCGGCCTGTGACGTCACTTATATGGCAACTCAATTGTCTAACTATTGATTTCAAAGAAACAAAAAATCTAATTTTACATTACATTGAAAATTAATTGGGTTTTTCAGGGCTAAAATAAGGCGTTTTTAAAAAGAAGTTATGTATTGGAATTATTGGTTAATTGTGTCAACTTCCCAGTTCTTGTAGGCCAATTATTGCCCCTAAATCGCATAAAATTATTGCTCTTGTATGTATATACAAAAAACTTGCATCGTGTCAATGGGGTTTAAGTGTGCTAACGGGACACTATTACAAAGCCTGGGCTGTATTTCATAAACCGTAATAGTTAAAGAGTTGAAATTTTCACAATAAAACGTAGGTAGGTTAGGTATAGGTGTTATCCTTAATGAGAGCACTATTTAAAGCGGTCATCGGCGTGCAAATATTATGTTTTATTATAAACCGCCCTGATTCACATTTACAGGTAATTCTAACTTGGAGAGTTGTGTGGATGTTTTCGAAATGACCTTCACCACCTTTGGTTGACTGGTAGAGAATGCCCATGGCATTGAGTCCGCCTTTGTACTTTTTCGTTGCATAAAGTTCAAATAAATAAATAAATTGTGTGAAGATAAGTTAGTGTCGCGTTTATCCTTTTTTTATTACCATACAAACCGATACTGAACTGCAAATAGCCAAAAAACTTAAGAAAATATTCATTTCGCGGCGTACTTAGCGTTTCCACCTTAAACGGTGTTTTAAAAATCATATCTTGTACTAAATTAAACCGTAATTCTGCTTTTCTAAATTGCCCTGTCCTTCTCTTTTGCAGGTTGAATGCTGAAACAAAACACGAATCCTAGACGACTGTAGTTGCCATGTTACGGAAGAAATAACAGTGACGTCCACTGAATTTTCAGAAATTCAGGTAAGTAGGAATTAATATCTATTCTATTTTTTTTCTCTCGCTTTTTGGAATGTCCGTTGACCTGCACTCTTGACAATCTGAATTACGCCTCCGATGCAGGAATAACGAAGCCATCGACTGGCCCTAAATAGTAGAATAAGTATATCATGATCATATATCATCGTGATGACTTAGAAATGGGAATCTCCCATTTCTCAGGCCAGAGACAGGGCCTGATCTAGCTATTTAGCCACTCCGGGCAAAAATCGGCCCCCTTTAAATTGACACCATAGATTATGTCATGAGCTTGTTATTCCGAAGATGGGATGATATACTTATATGTGATACTGTTTAACTGTATAATATTCATGATATTACTTATATGTGATACTGTTTAATTGCCGTAGTAGACTTAAGTTAGTCTACTACGGCTTCTGAACAAGTGTACAAAAATTCACGAGAGTATGTTGGATTTTGTGCAACCCAGCGCCCTCAATTTTACTGGCCTTCATTTTTGTCGCTCTGGTCATTTGTCCAGCTGGTGCCCCCTTAGATCGGGCCCTGGCCAGAGAAGACAACGTACAGGGTAGAGAAAGATTGAAGAATGTCCTCAAACAAAGCTCACACAAACATACAGCTTATTTTCTACCATAAACATCAACGTTAGGATCAAGTAAACAGGAAAGTTTATAGAGAAAGTGAATTAGCTCTTGTGACAATGTTGCTAATTACATGAACAGGGTAACGAACTGAAACACGCGTAGTTGGTACGTTATGAAGTCATTCTTAATATGCATAGAAATATGTTTGTCCTGTACGGTCGAACAAGCTATTTGGTTTACAGACAACATTAGTTATCTTTCTGCTACATTCGTGCCGATTCCCTTGGTCACAAACTAAACTAAAATTAAACTATTTTCATCTTTTTCTGTCCAATAAAACAAAAAAAGAGAGTAATGTAAATAAGAGCTGTCAAATTTAGTCTATCTGACACATCCATACAATTATTATAGTTGACATCTTAAAACGTATGGATTGAAAATATGGAAAAGTTCGAGGCAAAACTAATTTGACATCGCTAACTTAGTTCTTTTTAATGTCACCGTTCTTTCCTTTCGCTGCAGGTTGGTATGAGATGTCAATTCTCTAAATTTAGTCTAGTTTGTAAACAAGGGAATCGGCACCAATGTCATTCATTGTTATTTTGTGTTCACTTTTAAAGCTTGTGGTGTTTAATAATTTCGAAACATAATTAGAGTGATTTAAAAGAACTGACAAGCTCGAAACATTGTTTAAAAGTAGTTGCAAGTTAGCTACCTGCATACCAAATGACTTCTTTTCTCGAATAATAGAATATTTACATTATATTTATTTTTATGGGCTGGAAGATATCGTAACAAAAACTTTTGCCATTGAAATCAGCTGTTCTATAGATACGTTTTGACTGTGTAGGTGTGGCACTATCTTTTCTTTCTCCCATAGTCCTATGGCTCAACAATCCAACAAGACCAGGTGGGAATCAAGCCAACCAATTAATTTACACGTTTCTGAAGTACGGAGGTATCACATTCTAAATGGAAAATTTCAAAACCAGTTAGCCCGACCTGTCCACCTACGTCAGACATTTTGTAGGAACAAATGATCGGATTTCACGATTCTTTCTAGTTTCTAGTACCTATCATTAAATAGGACCGACTGTTGTGGGACATCTGCGTTTGAATATTGGAAATCATAATGTACCATTTCTCTTCCCTTTCGTTCAGCAGTTGCACTTGCCAATACCGTTGGAAAAAAAAATTTTAGGACTAAAGGGTATTTGGTCTGAACGGCCCAAACCGAATGGCCCGAAGGCCATTCGACCGTAAGAAGAAGTCGTCTACGTTCCAAATACATCTTTGAAACAAAATGGCAAGCAAATACACACGTTTATGCATTGCTATGTACATTCCACGTGTCTATGATTGAGTGCGTAGGGAGAGACTTCTGAGGCTTATCGCAAACGCAGAGCGTCATATTGAAAATAATTTAGTAATCTAGATCATCATTAATACACGTGTTAGGCTGGCCGCACAGTGGCAATAAGGTAGAACAGTTGACACCAACAATAAATAATATGTAACATGTTCTTTAAGAACTGTCAAAACGAGATTCCCCATAGAATTTCTATGGCCATAGTAAACTAGTAACGGCACTTATTTGTAAACTCAGTTGACTAACTATTAATTTAATTACAAACCAACTGAAAATCTAATCTTACATTTAACTAACTTAATATTGAAGGGGTATTCAGTCAGTCCTAAAACACTTTAGTTTCCTAGACAAGTTGTGTCTGGAAACACTTTATGGAATTATTGCCAATTGTATAACCTATAGGTAATTGTTCCGGGTCTGGTTGTTTACGATTTTAAGTGTATGAAAATACAAGTCGCACCGGCTTCGCACGGGTGCAATGTAGATGCATAAATTCCAGTACCAGTCTACCTAAGGGTGATGCAGAAACAAAACATAGGTTTTTGTATCTACATCGATCCGTGCGAAGCCGGGGCTAGTCGCTAGTAATTGTATGTAAGAAATGAAGAAATCGACAAAAGCAGTTATAACAATAAAATGTTAATAATAAACTTCTAAGTTTACTATTTTTATTATGTCCCAGTTTCATATAATGAATTAAATAGTGAAATTTTCATTTGAAGGATTTCAAAATACCAATTTGCATGAAAATTAAATTGGCAGCTCTGGCAGTGTCCCACGTGCGACCAGCCTTAATTTTGTTAAAGCATATAGGTAGGTACATTGTACTTACTTCTTATTTCGTAGTTAATTATCTATCGTCAGCTGCACATGTTGTGTTTAAAGTTCAGCATAACAACATTTTTAAGTCATTGCCCTGAACTGAGCATGCGCCGATGATATGAAGATCTAGGAAGGTACCTACTGACAACCCTGTTACTCTTATCATATTTTGGATCATTGTCGTTCAATTACTGTGTTATAGACTGACTAAACTGACGTGTATCATCAAATTCAGGGGACCTACTACCGCCAGCTCTTAAAGACTATTATTTTAATATTTCTTTGTAATTTCTGTTGTTGGATTTTCAACTCTCAGCGCTGATCCGAACGTTAAAATCCATTAGTCAGCAAAGCAAAGTAATATTTATATACTACTATACTTTCCAGGCAAGTACCAATGTGACTTTTTTAATTCATATGTACTTTCTAAAGTTTATCTTGGACATGACTGACATCAGTGAAGGAAAAATATCGTGAAACCTGGATTTACTGTTCCACTCAAATCATGTCAGAGGCCCTTGAGGCGGTTTAGAAACTCTGACACTAGGGTTTGTGGGGTCGTAAGACCTTACTGTCCACACGATAAAAGAAAGAAAGACTGCTTTAAGAGATGGGGCCGCCTAGTTTGACGACCAACGTTTAAAAAAAAAACGCTTTTACAATAAAGACAACCAAGAACTAAATTTATTCTTACTTTGTAGATTTTGAAGGCGGTTGTATTTTTTGCTAGAAAGTTTTTTATTTAAGTCTAGTAATTAAGACTTCTAAGAACATATAGGTATATGTAGTCTAGAATCACAGTGAATCGGAAATCGAACAATAAAATACGTAAGTTACATAAAGCAACTTACCCCACCGAACCCCATATCCCAATGTGAGATTTATAATCTAAAATGACATAACATAACATCGTGCCTGTAATCCCCGAAGGGTTAGCCGTTAGGATGAGACGTACCCATGATATATACACCCATATTTCACTAGTTATGTTTAAGTTCCATGTAATAGGGGGCGAGCCTATTGCTATCAACCGGGCACAAATTCAGACTCTAAGGCGGCTACTGAGAAATTCCTATTTAAAAATTACATTGCTCATAAATAATTCAATATTCCTACTAGGGTATTTTTTACTTCCAAGATGGTAGTATTTCAAAACAGCAGAGTTTTGCCTTACTCAGTTACACAAATAAAAGGTATTTAATTAATTCAAGATTTTATTGTCGATTCAAGATACATAAAGTTGTAATTTATTTACAAAATAACATTATATTATTATTCATTTTCGTATTTTTTTGCGATCGCTCACATACTCACAGTAATACTTCAATATTCGTTAAGGATACACGTAGCAATTCTTTTTTTACAAATTCTGTAATATACAAAACAACAATATAAATATAATTAGTTTAGAACAAGAATCGGGGTCCGCGCAATAAATAAAACTTAGTGAACTGACAATTACGTGGACTAAGACGCGCGCATATATAAATTACGTCCGGTTTCCATGAGGATAATGTTCATGTTGATGAGACGGTTCAGAAGGATGATGAGGCGGTTTAGAAGGATAATGAGGCGATTCAGAATGATGGTGGGAAGGTTCAAAATGATGATGAGTAGGTTGATGATGGGGATAATGAGGATAACCGTGGCCATGATGATAAGAATCATTCCATTCGCGGAGGATGTAGGTGTACTTAGTCACTGGCTGGTACGCCTTTAGCTGAGCTTCCTTCTTCAGCTCAGCAGTCTTAGCGTCGCTGTATTCTTTTTCCTGTGAGTCCAATGAAAAAGAGGCTCCGTAATGCTCAGGGCGGCTGACCAAACCATAAGGAGTTATGTAGTCATCGCTGGTCTGAGTTGTGCTCTGTCCACAGATACCTCTTGTAGTACTGCGGTGGTCGTCAGTAAAGATAACAAGCCTGTGAGTGTCGAACATAAAACGAACAGCTCCATCGTTGATGCTGTAAAATTCCGTGTCTTCAGCGATGGTGTAGTACTGCAGGAGAGGAGTTTTCTTCACGTCATCAAAGTACGTGGTGAGGCCGTTATCTGATTGTGACGTGATGTTAGTGATAACTTCAATTGTTTTCGGTGTGAGCTCCATCTCAAAGCCTTTTCCAGTTACAGACCTAAAAAATATGACAAATTAATAAACAGTCTAATCTTCATCAGAGTTTTTTTTATTGTAATTTTGATTAGATTTCAATTTCAGTCATTTTCCGTATTGTAATGTCTCTGTTTTGTTGTATTGAATTTTACTTTTGGATCTTACTTTCACTGTTAATATTAGTTTTATATTCCTTTACATAATGTTAATTTAAACTTGTTAAAGTTAGTTAATTAGACACCAGTTTTATAGTACAGTGTTTGTGGTAAACAATTGTTGGTTGGCCAATAAAGGAAAATAAAAATAAAATAAAAAATAAAAAAATCAGAGAGAATATTTTCAAAAATTGCCATTTGCCAAAATCTCTGCGTGATATTAGAATAAAATTAAAATTGTTTTTAAAGTAAATAGATTTCAACTCAAATAAAAATACTGACGTGTAGGAAACGTAGACTTCCGCCTGCTTTTCGCTGGGCCTCCTCATGAGGATGACCAGGTCGTTGCCGAAGTTCTGTGCTTCGTCGACCATCACCACGTGCCAAGCGCCGGTGAGGCTGTAGTCATAGCTGCGTCCGCTGAATGTCCAGATTTTATTGTCATCCACAGTGCAGAAAGCTATAAAGACCAAGTGTTAAATTAGTATGACGTAATGCGTAAAGTTGTGCATTACTTAAAATGAATCGTTTTTATTGTCTAAATTATGAACTTACGTAAGTGTTGGTAGTCCGTGAACCAGTTCCGGGCACGCTCCCAGCTCGTAAGGGGCGCATAGACAGCCATAGCGTAGGGGTAATAAGGCCAGGCCTCTACATTGTTTAAGCGTAATAATCCGTACTTGGTTACAAAACCAAAATCAACGTAGTTGTCATAGTAAAAAGCATGTACTGCGAATTCCATTGTATCGTTCTCGGAAGTCTGGAGCACGTCCTCTTGCGCCTTCCAAGTGAAGAAATCTCTGTAACTCTCATAAATATCGTACACTTTCAATTCAGTACTCTTAAGATTCTTGGAAGTCACCTGAGCCCTGAACAAGTCGGGCGCGTGGGCCTTGAGGATCATCTTATGACAATCCTTTTGATACAAGTTTTTCTTACTGGTTTCTTGTAAGCATTGCTTTCCCAAGGGGTCATTTAGCAATTTTTGTATGTATTTCTTGCTGCGTTCGCCGATGCCTTTCAAATGGACGTTGTCCGCGTTTCCATATTTGAAATCAGCTTCGTACATAACATTGAAATCATTCTTAATAGCATCCTCGAAGTTTAGTGGTACTGTATTAGGTTTAGTCATCTTAAATACAGCATTAAATTGTTCTTGCCCATTGAAGAATATAGCAGCTTGGCTTTTGTGGTCTACGAAACTGTTGGCAAAAGCACCAGTAAATACGTATTCCGTTTTCTTTTTTCCATCAAAGGTAGCGCTGATGTCAATAAGGTGAACTGTGGGTGATCGAATGCCTGTTTGAACGCGTTTGATTATCTCCTTGCGGCGAGCTTCACTATCTGGAGTGACGTCATTCATGGCTGATGCTGGTTCCATTTCTTCTTCTTCAGTTGTTTCTTCTGATTCATCTTCCAGTTTGTAGATTTTGTCTGTAAGTTACACATAGGTATCATTGTGTTTAAAATTTATTAAGATCTAATGGTTTTAGAAGGAGGTTGGGGTCAGGGAAGACAATGTGGTAAATTATACATTCAGCAAAGAAAGTCGATTAATCCCTCAATTTTTAAAATTGCTATCTATACGTTATGCTTAAATGACGTAGTTGTGTCATTTTTGAGATCTTGGACCATATAATTTAAATAATTGCTTACCAAAAAATACATTGTAGGTGACATCCTTGATCTCCGACTCTTTAGCAAGATACTTCAAGTAGAATTGGGTTTGCGCAATGTCCTTCTGGTACAGCAAGTTACGAATACTAGACAAAATATCCGTGTCAAATATTTTACTTAGGTCCTTAAAGTCAGTAGAGAAAGAGTATGCTTGGACGTGGAACACAGTTCCAATAAGCTGACCAGGCTTGGAATCAAGTGCCAAAAATTGAGGTGGGCGCTCGAAAAAATTAGTCAATTTATTCTCGGAAACAGTGAACAGGGTATCCGTCTTTTGTAGAGTAGAGTAAGGCCACACGCTAAATTGGATTAGGTTAACATTTTCCTCAGGGAATTTAAAGTTGAATGTAAATTTAAGTTCTGGATACGTCGATCCCACATTCCCATTAAGAGGAATGTAAAATTGGAGTTTGTTGATGACACCTGAGCTAGCGTACACGTCACCAAGTGTATCGATAAAGCCGACGCTACCGTCCAAGTTTCTCGAATATGTGAGTTTCAGGTCAGTATTCGACGACATTTTCTTATCGAAAATGGTTTTAAATTGGCTTTGCAGAATAATGGCGGTGGGTTCACTGTAATCAAATATGAAAGGCACGCCCATAGCGAGAGGAAAAGAGACGAAGACCTGTTTTTGGGACAAAATCTTTGTGTAATTGTAACTCTCTTCACCAAGCAACGATTGCATTTCTTTGACGTAGTCATTCAATAGAGAACTAAGATCTTCTTCGGTGAAAGTTAAAAGCGTCTGCTGATTCCAAGTATCTAGGAAAAAGGAGCCTTCTAAATCACAACGATGTTTTGGCTTAATATTTAATAATTCAGCGATCTTTTTAGCCGTGAATTTATAATTTTGTTCCGATTTTTGACCTGACTGGAGGTAGGTCCCTGTGATATAGTCCATAAAGTGCGACACATCGGATACGGATAGCGTGAACTGAAATAAAAGAAACAGTTATGTTTAAATGGGTACTAAAATGATCGGTGATAAATAACTAATATGAGTCTAAAATCTCCAACCCGCTCTGAGAAAACGTGAAGTTCTCTATAAGAAGCATTTAACCTGTTGTGGGAAAAAGGCTGGTATTCTATATATTATAAAATTACCCAATCTTCTTCGGTCCACCCGGTGCCTCTCAACCTCAGGGCTCCTCTCTGGTATACTGGGAGAACACTGTTCTCGCTACCAATGAACGAAACTTCTCTAAAGTGCGCAATGTCATCTTCACTTGTGTAGTCGTCAATCAAGCTGTCAGTCGAGTAGCGGTATCCAAACTTTTCTTTGGAAACCAAGAATAAGGCAGACTTGGCTGTCTTAGCGCTGGAAATGGACAAGTTATGATAAATTAACTTGATGATATAACTTTCACAGTATCAAAACCATACACGTCAACTTTGATTACTTTTGAAACCCTATTTTTAAAAAGTTTACATTATAGTAATAAAACTTCAGGAATGTGACCCGGACCCCTTTGATAAAGCCTTGTCAGTTATCGAAAAGGGAATCCACCAATCCACCAATGGGAATCTAATATCAGTCGGGCACGCAGATCATATTGTGTCACGTGAACACTAGGCACCCGGGCCATGAAATCACGAGGAACCTTAGGGTTTTAGTCGGTAAGAGTCCGACATAACCCTTCGTTGTACTTAGTCGGAAGGTGTCCATAAGTATCCCTGCGTAAAAGGGCTTTATTTTATGTAAAAGATTTAGAAGTAGTCAATTAAATAAGCAGAGTTTGGAAATCGAATGAATCATGTAATCTATATAACTATATCACAAAACGTAACGTAATAATCAATCAAATTAACGCACCCATTCATTCTTTCTACTCTGAAATACTGTTTGGCAAAGTTATGTCATAAACTATTTTTATCTTCACAGAATAATTGTAATAAGATACTCACAGTACTTCAAAACGTGGATCTTTCAGTCCAGCAGCGAATTTAATGCTGTTTGCCAGCACAGCGCGAACTTGCGTGCTCGGGTCGTCGTTTGACATGTGGGCCATTATTTGCATCATGTCTTGACTTGGGTAAGCCATGAAAATGTTCAGGGCAGCAGCTACTCTAACTTCGTATTGCTCAGCTGTATTCTTTAAGATGCTAAACAGCACAGCTCGCACGTTTTCATCTTTCGTGTTGGCTAACGTTTTAAGGCTTAGAACCATTTGGATACGGAGGTACTTGGAGACTGGAATCTTACCCTCTAGGTAAGGAGCGAAGACTTTCAGGATACTTGGGAAACGTAAGTTACCAATAACTCTAACATATACCTGTGCCTTGTTTTTATCACCATTTTCGATAGCCTGTTCTAGTTCTTTCGATAGGCGAGGGAGGACTTGAGTTTTTACGAAGACGAAATCATTAATATCGTTATTAAACGAAATGAACTTCGTGAAAGCCAAAAGAGCGGTTGTGTTAAGGCTCTTCTGCTCTTGAACTTCAGGCTTCATAACAAATTCGAAAAATTCGTTCACTATTTCCTTTTTTGTTCCCTCGGGACGAAGAATGCTAGCCATAGAACTGATAATCTCAGCTGCGTCATCATTTACAATCTTCTTGGTTAAAATCCAGGTCTTAATTTCACGGAAGGCCGCGACTGTGCCTGCTTGGGCAACAGCATCACGGTAGATGATCCACATGTTATTTTTTGCAAGGTTCTTTGAAGTCTTAGCCACTTCAATGCTGCTAGTCATTTGAGTCAATTGTTCCGAGTTCATAAACATGATGGAACGAACGAGTAGATTGAATTTTGAAAGAAAATCAGCCTTTGGCAGGTTATTTGGGTCTTGTAGTAAAGGTGTCATTTCTTGAAGCAATTTCTGGGCATTGGCAATGTTTGTATCACCCTTTGTGAAAGCTGCCTCATCAAATTTAAATAAGAGAGATTCAACCGTGCGAAACTCCACAGATTTTTTCCATTCGTCGCTACTTTCTGGTTGAAAAGATGAAAGGAGGAAGCTGACATAACTGTAGACCTCGGCCTTCTGTTTACCGAAGATAAGAGGATTAACATAAACGGAACTAATGGTCTCCGATTTATAAATTGTGCCTTGCTTGCCAACAAGTAAGCGGGATTCAGAAGTGTGCTTGATAAACTGTTTTTCGTCGCCATCGTAAGCGAGTCCTTTCCATATAGCTCCTTCTGGTACACCAAAGTGGTAGTCAGTATTTCCGACGCAAGTACCGTAATTCTTACTCTTAGTGATCTCAATGGGATCTTCTGCAAACTCAGGCAATTCACGGCGCCACTCAGCAGACATCGGTGAAACAGTATAAAGTGTCTCACAGGCACCTGTGACATCAGTTTCCATCTTCCTAAAGAGTCCTTGGAAAGTTTCCTTATCGTAACTGTTCGGGAAATCGTGGCTACTGTACTTAGGAGTCAAGTCTACTTGTATAGCGCTGACAAGACCTTTTAACAAGTTCTCGTAAGACACGGTAAGTGTTGTTGGCACCTTAATGGAGGTAACACGACCTTCATCGACAAAAATTTCGAAAGGATGGTCAATATCCTTGACCGGATTGTAGTTCAGATCCGTCGGCAAAGCCCATCTGGACACCTCGGCCACGCCCTGAATTTGCGCATACAAAGGATTCTGTAGCTTAGCTACCAGACGGCCTGGTTCCAAAACGCGGACGATGAATTGGGCTTTGAAGGCGTTGCCGTTGCTCTGGCTTTGGTCAAATTTAGTCCAAGTTAAAGAGTCTACATTATAGACGTATTCTTTGCCAACTTGCCATGGCCATTTATTGCTCTCTGTGACCGGGCTCGATGCGACGGCCGCTGGAAGAGGATAAAAACACAGTTTTTAAACTTGGGCATTTTGTTAGTCATAACTCATAAGGGCTGGTAAAAGACACATCACTTAGCCGTTAAAGAGGCATATTGCCCATCAGACTAAGTAACTTTAAGCAAAAATTATTGCTGGGAAACAACCTTATTTACTGGCTGTTATTTAGGTTGCACTGTTCGTATGAATGAATGTATGTAAGAAAGTTGTTCTCTCAAAATTTGCAAACCATTTTTCGACCATTTATTGGTATCAGATTGAGCTGAAATTTTGCATACACCTTTAGTTCCGATGACAAAACAATGTCTAATACTTAATATTGTAATAATTTTAAATTAAAGCTTGTTATAAAAATATTTTTTTATTAGTTTATTTTTGTAGTAAAATAATCAATGTTTATTATAACGTACGTTTATGCATGCGTTATATTTAACGCAATGCAAAAACAGTTAAGAGGGTACTTAAAGTTTTTAATTACTATAAAATTAAAAATATTTCTTTTAAAAGCTGTCTCATCATCATCATCATATCAGCCGTAGGACGTCCACTGCTGAACATAGGCCTCATACAAAACTCTTATTCCAATAAATATTTGAATTTGAAAAAAGAAAATGGTGTTCTTTATCGTGTGGGCAGTAAGCTCTTACGATTCCACACACCCTAGTTTATCCATCGAAAACATCGTAAGGAAACCTGGACTTACTGTTCCACTCTAACCATGTAAGAGGCCTTTGAGGCGGTTTAAAAAAAAAAATGGTTTGCAATATCTATTCGAACAAAATGTTATTTTTTTAACATTATGTATAACGCATGAAAAGTTTCACAATTCGGTCTAGAATCATGTACTGAAAGCATGGTAAAAATTATTGGAGATTTTTACAGAACAGACGGGCTAAAACTATAAACGTAAAAATTATAAACGTAAAGAGATTTGTATTTTATACATTACCAACGAGTAGGTAGGTAACAAGGATATAATTATTTTGAGATTTTTAGGGTTCGGTACCGGAAGGGTGCTAATGGGACCCTATTACTAAGCATCGGCTGTCCGTCCGTCCGTCTATTAGCGGACTGTATCTCAAGAACTGTAATAGCTAGAAAGCTGAACTGTTTTCAGGATATGTATTTCTATTACCGCTATAACCAACAAATAATAAAAATAAATAAATAAACTGTTTGTTGGATAAAGTTGTTCAACTTAATTTTCGAAACAAATTAGGAATCCGCAAAGGAAGAAGAAAGAAATACTGTATATTCACGCGAATAGGACTCACATAATATATATAAAGAGAAATAAATGTACACTACTTAGGACAAAACAAAAACAAGTTGGTATTGAATTAAAAAATAAATAAAAACAAACACAAAAATAAGAAGTATGCGCCACTACCGCGCGAAACGGCTGACGCTCAGCTTAATGCCGAGGCTCGTACACGAAGGCAAGTAAACCACGGCGCTGGTTTTCAGCGTAAGCAAGCGAAAATCCTAGTGTGAAAGCTAGTTTTTACGCGACTGCCCCAAAAAAAGGAATGTTATGTGTTCAGGGTTAATGTATTTATGTGAGTTTCATTATTCCACCGTAACTTTTAAACTCCTGAACCGATTTAGATGTATGGGGTATCGTTATAATCCTTGCATCGTTCCGAGTAACACAGGCTAGTAAAAAATAACTAACTAACGTAAATGTATACCAGCCCCATTTTTTTTTTTATGAATCTGGTCATGTTTATTGTCTACAATTTAACAAGTAGATTAAAGAAATATATAATACTGTAAATTAAAAACGTCTTAAAAAATAACTGACGAGTAAACAAAGTACAAATAGATATGTGTAATTTTTGCAGTCGTGTTTTTTAATTTTTTAATTATAGTAGCTGGTTAATAAACAATGAGAATAAAAACTCACCGATTATCGCCGTCAGTACCAACAACTTCATGGTTCCTTGTGCTTGCAGGGGTCGCGTTCAGTGCTGCTGGGGGGAGCACACTGATCCCCAAACTACTCTCCTTATGTTTATATACTACCACTGATTAATCTTTCGCTGTCGTTTCGGGTTGACCTTTTCCCCTTAGGTATTCGAAGAGATAAACAGGGTAGGACTGGATGGCTGAAAGTCTAGGCTATCACCAAATATTACCAAATTAGATAAGACTTGTCAAAACAATAGGTCAAGTGTTAGTAATGCTCCGTGTGCGAACGGAATTTGAAATACTTTGTGTTTTCGAAAAAAAAAATTAAAAAATGTTTTTTAAGCATTTGTGCAAAATGACTGCCTCGTTGGTGTAGTGGATGGATAGCGCGACTGCTGAGCATGCGTTCTTTATTTATTTATTTATTTATTAGATTTGGGAAAACAAACAGTAGTACTGCCAACAAAACAGATAGGTATCAGGTTCGTCAGATATAGTTTTCTTAGAAACCGATGTATGTTGCTAAATGTTATTTAATTCAAAAATTAGATAATAAACAGTTCATTAATTAAGTCTCCATCGAAAACATTCATCGGTTTTCAGTAGCAGTCTCGGAGACTGGATTTCAGCTCGGTTGATGGAAATAGACTCGCTCCCTATAACATGGGACTTAAAACATAACTGGCGAAATGTGGATTTACTAATGAGTACATATAACCCTTCTTGGATATTGTTCTAATTGAAATATATGTTTTGACTTTGACCGCGGTTTCATTCGTGTAAATATCAGCTATTGTTGGTGTTTTTTAAGCCGTACTCTCACTCTCTTTCTCAAGCAATACTCTTATAGCATCGGCTTTCTGCCAGTGAAAGTTCCGTCAAAATCGGTTCAGTCGTTACGGAGATCGGGAACAAACAGTCAGGCAAACGAAATTTAACATATTTAAACTTGATAATAAAACAAAAAATATCTACATTTACTAGGTAACAGCCGTAAGATAAAAGCTGTTTTGTAATATTTTTTTATGAAGTAAGATAACGATTATGTCATGTTTATGTTTACATTTTATTTCTTTGTTTAGACAGAGGTAACCAAGAGTTTTGATAAAATAAAATGTTTGTCAGTATGATTTTTGTAAGCGTCTGCTTTTTAGCAATTAAATAATAACCTATTTTTATTTGACTGCCTCGTTGTTCTAGTCCATATAAATACCTTTTGTCAATCGTCTTTCACTCATCCTCTGAACATGACCGAACCATCTAAGCATACTCTTTTCTATCTTTGTCACTACATCCTGTTTTAATCCGCAACGGTGTCGTATAACCTTATTCCTCACTCTATCGTTCAAAGTTACACCACACATACTCCGCAAAGAACGCATTTCCACAGCATTAATCCTACTCTCATGCCTCGTAACAAGAGCTCCATAGTTCTATACAGCAGTGGTCGTGTTCTGAGCTGCCTGTGGCAATACACTTAGTCTTCTGGTGCACTAGCCGGAGATACACAGATTTAAATATACAGAATGCGTTTTATCCACTTTATGTGTGTAACCTTTAACCTAATGCATAAAAATCTTTAAATCTAATCTCAATATGTAAAATAAGCGAAAGGTCATACAGAAATATCGAAAACGGCTTGACGTATAAAGATAAAATTTGGCAGAGAGGTAGATTATAATAGTTAGTAGACGTCCGCTAAGAAAGACGTCCGGATATTCCAAAATTCGGGCCTGTTGGTCTAGTGGTTAGCGGCCCTGACTGCTAAGCCGGAGGTCGAGGGTTTGATTCCCACCCAGGACAAACTTTGTGTGATGAGCATGATTGTTAGTTCTGTGTCTGGGTGTGATTTATCTATAATATGTATGCATTTATAAAATTATATAATTATGTATATCAGTTGTCTGGTTACCATAACACAAGCTCTGCTTAGCTTGGGATCAGATAGCCGTGTGTGAGTTGTCCCAAGATATTTATTATTATTATTTTATATACTTTTTGTATCTCGGGACCCTGAGGTCCCGGGCCTTTGTAAGGCGTACGAGGGGCCGGAGCCAACTCGCAGAGGCTCCTTAGGTAGCTTTATATGAAAGGAGACACCTTATTATTATTATTATTTAAAATTCACCCCCTAAGGGGATAAAACAGGGGTTCGACATTTTAATCTAATGTAAGTAAAAGTAATGGTCATTAGGAGTGGGACAGTAAAGGCTAGCAAAAATAATTTATTGTTGCCAAAACATTTAAAGATTGTGATAAATAGTATTGTATGAATAATCAGCTCCTGAGTGTAACAATGAAAATACAAAGATAATTGGTATGTACCTACATCGCATAATATGGCCGAAAACTTATCTTTAACTCACCTCTTTATCAAAATATAGAGCATCATTAATATTCATTTTACAACGTAAATCAAAATCGATAAATAACTAAAAACCCGAAACTTTTAAATAATAATAAAATATCAAACCATGTACATTGTACAATTTATAAGAGAGAAACTTATAGGGCAATCAATGCTCATGCCTTCTCTGTATGAGAAGAGGCCTTTGCCCAGCAATAGGACAATAATAGGCTGGTATTATTACTATCAATGCTGAAAGGACGCCATACATAGAAAACATGACAACTCGGATTGTGAAGCGTTTTAAAAAAAAACGGTTCCATAACATAACATCATCCCGCCTGTACTCCCCGAAGGGGTAGGCAGAGGTGTACCCATTAGTACACCCACATTTCGCCAGTTATGTTAAAGTCCCATGTAATAGGGGGCGAGCCTATTGCCATCAACCGGGCACAAATCGAGACTCTGAGGCTGCTACTGAGAAATTCCTGATGGAAAAACCCAATAACACTTTGTCTGACCTGGGAATCGAACCCAAGACCTCCATATTCAGCAATCGTGCTTTGCGACCACTAGATTAACGAGGCAGTTTCGATTGTTTAACTTTTTTGTTTTATTTTACTGATTTAGTTATAGTAGTATATAGTCAAAAATGTCGTTTCCTTTAATTAAATTAAAATAAAACAATTTTTTTTACTGATTGCATCTTATCTTTAATTGAGCATTAAAATAACGACAGCAACTGTCTATAAAGTATAAAAACAAGACGTTCAAACATCTTAAACAAAAATATACCTACTTAGTGAGCAATTTAAGAGATCTCAAAACGGAAAATGCTTATGTAATCCTAATACGAGATTCTTTGGAAAGCATGCATTTGTACATTTTAGGAATAACTTAAAACTAGACTTTACAATGTGGTCCGTAAAGTTGATATTTCAACATTTTGTATCCTACTTGTATTATAAATGCGAAAGTTTGTGAAGATATTTAGATGTTTGGATGTTTAATTGTTACTCAATCACGCATAAACCGTTGAAAAGATTTGGATGAAAATAGTCTTATAATTAGACCATTTCCTGCATCAATACATAGGAGACTTTTTATTCCAGTAATTTGTTCCCTTGGAATAATAGTTCAACTTACTTTATGAAAAGTTACTTTTTATGCGGGAGAAACTGCTGGCAGAAACTAATCTATAGAATAAAAATAATAAGAATTATATCCTGAGAATATGAACTATCTGGTACATCAGAAACCAACTCTATGAGGGTTCAAAAAAACAACGAAACACTTCGAGAAAAAGTAGATAGTGCCCTTGCGCTTCGCTTGGCTCGTCTTGGCGGGAGCACTACCGTGCCCCCAGATCTTTATTATACAAGAAAGTGGTTACAAAATTGTGTGAAGTTCCTAACTCCTGTGGTAGGTGATATACCTGTTTTACAAGAGCCAGAATAATGTTTCTATCCCATTAAAAAGTTTGCCTGGTTTATTGGTTAAAGATTTAAATCCATTAATTTTTACGGACTGCACTGTAATCTTATTACCTATAACATAACATCACGCCTGTAATCCCCGAAGGGTTAGGCAGAGGTGTACCCATTCGTACACCCACATTTCGCCAGTTATGTTTTTAGTCCCATGTAATAGGGGGCGAGCTTATTGCCATCAACCGGCTGCTACTGAGAAATTCCTAATGGAAAAACCCAATAACACTTTGCCCGACCTGGGAATCGAACCCAAGACCTCATGCACAGCAGTCGCGCTTGCGACCACTAGACCAACGAGGCATTATTTGGCAGTTATTACCTATACTTAGTTAAAATAGTGTAATTATATAATAATTATATAACATTTAATTGAGCAAATATAGGTGCAAATGGAACAATTTCTTATTATCTACAATATTGTCACAAAGTAATTATCCATACTAATATTAAATGTTAAAGTAACTCGGTTTGTTCGTTACCTCATCACGGCAAAATCACTGAACCAATTGTAGTGAAATTTAACAAAAAGGTAGCTTGGAATCTAGATAAAGACATAGGCTACATTTTAATCTGTGACTTTGTCTATATTCACAATTACCGACATTCTTACGGACGAAGTCTCAGGCAAAGCTACAGTTGTATATTGTTGGTAAGTTTGTGTAGAATTAATTTGAAACAAAAGTCGAAAGAAAGCATAAGAAACACTTAGTTATACTTAATGCAAAAGTCTATTATTAGTCTAATATTACACACATCAAGCCTGTAATCTTCGAAGGGTTAGGCAGAGGTGTATTAGAACACCCACCATTCGCCAGTCATGTTTAACTCCCATGTTATAAAGGGCGAACCTATTACTATCAACCGTCTACAAATCTAGACTTCAAGGCTGCAACTGAGAAATTCCTGACGAAAAAAGCCAATTACACTTTTCTCGACCTGGGAATGTTTACCCTTGGTATCGATTAGCAGGTCTGCCTCATGAGGCCTTGACTGATGCCTGAGGTCTTGACCTCAAGCTCAGCAGTCGCGTTTTGCGACCACAGGACCAACGAGGCAGTTTCATAATATTAGTTTCCAGCTTTTGCCCGAGACCACTTATCGTTCCGTAGATTTTACCTAGGTACTGGTTGCTTAGTTGGTAGATATCTAGAATAATTACTTTGATAATTAGTAACAATAATGATAAAAAATATATTTCTATTATTTTTAAGAACATCATAAACAATCTACGTCTATAATCTTTGCTTTCTGTATAAAGTTAAACATGGGTTTATTATTTACAAATACAAATAGCAAATCCAATTGTAGCAGTATTTTTTTTTAACAAATATTATTTAACTAAAGTATTTATATGGAATCAATATCTTGCTTAATAAATTTAGAAATTGTCAAAAAAACTTACACCTAGTATTTTTTGTGTTTTAAACACAAGAGTTTATAATTACTCAATAAAATTAATGTACTTAAAAAATAACGAATTTTGAGCCAATCATGTTCCTTCAGTCTTTATTAATGAGCTTCAATTAGTATTTTATTTTACAAAAAACTTCATACAAACCACTAATAATAACAATAAACGTTGTTAAAATTATGAAACGTTAAAAAACTGAAGTCTTAATAAAAATTTGAGCATTTTTTGAAGACTTAAAACTAAAAATATCTTAAATGGTCTGGAGAGGTCGTTTTATTACTTCTCTTCTTCTTCTTGAGTCGATGGTTCGAGTTAATCCTTATTATATGTTAGAGTACTCGGGCTTAGTTAGGTGGCCAAGTTTATAGCAGCATCAGTGGCGTTCTAAATGTCCTCTAAAGTACAGGTGTAGGAAAACCTTGGGCACTGAACCGAGTGTTGCAAATCTAACTATGCACAAAAGAAAGCAATATCAATATAACACTGTTTTAAGAGATGGTGGTCGTACCCACTGTTCTGGGTTCCCGCGATTTTATACAACTATACTGTCCAATCACTATGGAGACAAAAAGTAAGAAACAAGAACGATTGGGTACTAGATATTTTTAAGAAGAGACTAAAAACAAATGAATAGATGATAAAACACCAAGTCCCAAAAATATATGTGTATATGTGGCAAATCATTGCACCAACACAAGCTGTTATTACTCAGCAAGTAAAAGAGAATTGATTGGTTCCTCAATCAATCAATCTTACAGTTTCTGTAACCTCGGTACAGTCAGCTTATCTCTAATACACCTGAGAGTTGTGAGTTTTGCTGGTGAACTTGGCACTGTCTGCTCCTGGTCAGGCTTCCTCATCGGCCTTGAAGCTGGTATGCAGGTGCGGGGCACGTTCGTGATGTGGGGATGTGTCTTCACGTGCTTCCGAAGAGAGGAGGGATCGGTGTACCTCTTGCCGCAACCGATTGCTCCACATGCGTACGGTCTCTGTGAAAAAAGGTTAAGATCAGCTGAAGGTTTAGAACCTGGAGTTAAGACGCTTCGTGTCTCCCACACGAGGGTTGCGATTTCAATACCGGGCAAGTACAAAGTTTGTCTCGGACATCACTCCGTTGAAAGAAAATATCTTGAGGCAACTTGGACTTGTGATTAATATAAGTCTGAAATTGTTTTCTCTGTATGAGAAGAGGCCTTTGCCATGCAGTGAGACTATAATAAACACGATCCGGACTAAATTGGGATATAAGCAAGATGATGATTAGGATAAACGTAATGATACTCATGTAGAGCAAAATGTCTAGATAAACATGACCTTTGAGGTAAATTATACTTAGGTTTAAAGGAGTCAGTCCACTACACCCGTACCATGGCCTTGCTGGGAGCGTATCAGGCCCGGACAGAAACATGACAAGAACTTCTATGCTCACTAGAACCATATCAACCTACAATTTTGTAGATGACACCATTAACCAATTATTTAAAGACTCTCTTATGAAACACTTTATTTTAGCCCTGAAAACCCGAATAATTTTCAATAAAATCTGACTTTTAATTGCTTCCAAATTCATAAATAGTAAGTCAATTGAGTCGACATAAAAGTTTTTCACTGTTATATTTTGCCATACAAAATCTATGGCAGGATCGCGTTTTGATAGGTCTTATAAAGTACGTCAATTGTCATCAAGTGTCATGTACCCTAAATTATTGTTGACGCTCTAGCCATGGCTTGTGACGGTGTTGATCAATCACGGAACGGTCTGTAGTAAGATTAGCCTTATACTTTATAATACATCGAATATTTTTTCCGTTCCTAGCACGGTACGGTATAGTGGGCAGAGTTCCTAAATCACAAAGGTTATCACCATTATGTTTGTTACCGGCCAGACTCAACATGATAAATAAATTAAAAGTAAAAACGCTCGATGTGTGATATCAATTTTATTATTCCTAATTGTATGTTTACTTTTGCAAGATGACTGTGTCCATCTTCAGTATTCTTCCGTTGCGAGGCAAATAGGTAGATTAGATGCCTATATTTTTGCGACTTTTTGATATTAGGTATAATATTATCATTCTGTATTGCTTTAAAGTCACGATTACACACACGTGTCAATTTATTTTGTTCATTTTAAAACGTAAGTAAGCATATACATTATGTAAAAAAGTGTCCAATTACTAGTTATTATTTATAAACATTATTATCTACTAAAGCAAGTATTTAGCTTTTAAGTGTCAGTGTTTTGGCAATTGCAAAGTTTTAATATTTTTGATGTGAGAACTTTTTTAGTCTCGTTGAGTTCGACTGAGTTGAGACGCGATAACATTCATGGGTTCGCGTTAAGCTTATGTGACGTTGAGTTTTTGCTTCTGTCACGAGTCCCTATGACTGCCTATTTTTTTTTAACTAGTCTGTAACAATTTTTACTCACGGCATTAAAATGTGTTCGCTGATGTTTGGCCCTGTCCGAAGAGTTGGAGAAGGCCTTCCTGCAGTGTGGTGCAGGACACGCGTAAGGACGTTCACCAGTGTGGGATCTGACGTGGATCTTCAGGTTTTCTAGTCGGGAAAATGCCTTGCCACAACCCGGGTGCTAGAATATAAAAAATCTATTATAACAAGAGAACTTGACTGACTAACGTTTCAGCACACATCTCATCTTAGCGATAAATCAATGTTAAAATTGTCGGTAAAATAAAGGCATTTTTGACAGATTGAGACAGAAATTAAAATGCGAGCCTCCCTAAAAGTTACTAGACCATCTCAGACTAACCAATAGTTGTATATCAATATCCTATTGGATGCTATCAAAATTTGAACAGTGGGTACAGCTAATTACAATAATGCTAATAATTAGCACAAAGTTCATCATAATATTCAGAAAGCTGATACTTACATGACACCTGTTGGGCTTATGTCCAGAATGGACGCGCATGTGTATGAGAAGTTTGTAACGAGCGTTGAAAGGACGACGTTCTCGAGCGCACTCGCGCCACAGGCAGCTGAACTCATCACCTACACAATAAGTAACACACACTTAAATATTGTAATCAAACTAACAAATAATAAACAATAGTAATCATTTATTAACACACAAGAAGCTATAGAGTAGCAAAACTGGACCAAGGTATATAACGCAAATATCAAGTTAATATACTACTATCTCTCTACATATACCTAATTAATTAACTGTTGTACAAATTTCGGCAGGTTTTGTCCAGGATATCCATCGAAATAGATATAAAAATATTAAAAAGACATGCGGTCTCTGATGAAGAGGGTTAGATGTAATCAAACTTATAGTCAATGGGTTCATATACTTTGCAACAAGCAATAGATACTCTTGTCTAGTTACGGGATCTGAAATATTTCGTTTTTAGTGATGATTGCTTCGCAACTGTTACCTAAATCTTAATATTAAGGTTTACCTTTGTATGTGTTGACATGTGCTCTCTCAATGTGTTCCACTAACGTCGTTTGATTCGGATATCTTTCATAACACTGCTCCCATAGACATACTCTTTCACCTTAAATATATTAAAACAGTTTAGAAAAGCACCAACCCAATAAACAAATGATATCTTTCGAAAATCTCCATCGGTGAATTTAGGTGAAGCGAGCTTAGTAGTCAAGCGAATACCTGGCCTCAACTCATAGTAGTAGGAGGTACCATGTTTTAGTTAGTAAAAGTCTGTTATAACCCTCCGTTCTTCCCAGACGGAGGGCATCCATGAGGATTTCTCCACGAAATGTGAGCTGTAATTCCACCATGATAAAATGTGGCCTAAAAATAAAATGCCTAGCCCATCTCAAACTTACTTCACCTAAAGTCATCGAGACAGTTACACTACTATAGGCCACCATAATCAAGACGGTGTATGTATGATTTGGAGTAAAAACAATATTAAGCTACCTTACTTCAGAATATGATATGAATACTTTGCATATTTACCTTGAGCCTTGTCTTTATCAGCCTTCCTCTGATTTTGAACTTTACTGTCAACAACATTGACATTATTATCGGTCTCAAAAGTTAATCCAAAATCGTCTAAATTAACAAACAAATCGTCTTCATCAAAATTTTCAGAATTTTCATCGTAATAGCTTGAACTGTGTACATCACTCTCGACAGATTCTGATACTGATATTTTTCTTTCATTTCTATCAAAACTAAATTCATTACAACTTGTGGGTGTATCTGGTAGTACGTATTTCCTTTCTTCTAAATTATAGAGAATGTTATTTGGATAACTGTAGTGTTCTAAGCTGTTTACAGGACCAACGTTTAGTTGAACGGGAGTCACATTATTGTATTCAGGCATTTGAGCATCTTCAACATTATAATTACTATATCGTTTTGAAAACACTGTATCTATTGATGGTAGAAGATTCTTCTCTGGTGTAGTAGAATTTAGATACTCTTCATTGAAATCTGGTGTTAATCTGCAAGATTCACCGTCTTCTCTACAAAGCTCATCAATAAGCGATTCGTCATCTATATAGTCGTTATTCGCTTCGTACATTTTATTTTCTTGTCCTTTGTAAGTATCCATTTTACAGTTCTTATCTTCAAAGTCGATGCCATCTAAATCTAAGAGGACTTCCTTAATATTTTGCTCATTGATATTGCTGTCAATTACTTCGTCTATAATCTCAAAATCTGCTTCGTTATTTGTAGGAGCGTTCCAGTTGTCTAAAACTTCAAAATCGAAACTTTCTTCAACTCCGTACTTAAAATTGTCCACTTTCTTATTTTTGTTACAATTTTCTAGTTCTAAATTGAACTGTGACATGTAATAAGCGTGTAGATCTGTTACGTTATCGTTTCTATCGTTGAACATGTCCTCATCCTCGTAGCAAGGTATGGTGTCATATTGTGCCATCTTCGTAGGTTCATTTACCTACAAAAGTTCAGTAATCTCTATGTAGAGGTGCTGAACTGTTGACATGTGGTGTTTACTTGTAACTTTGCGCATATGGTTTTGCTATTATTATAAAAATAAACTTTCTCTGTGTATGATCACGCGTGGCTCGAGCATCTGCGAATTATAAATTTAATCGTCTCTTAAGAATTATTATTTAGTCGCCACACGTGTTAGTGAGCTGACTTATGGCCTATTATTATTAGAGTTAGGAAGCTTATTGGATGATGCAAAAAGAGCTTTATTTTTAAATATTGAATGGACGTCTTTTTGGTTTGAATCATGCTGGAAATATTTTTAATTCATGACAGACTTTTTATCAATCACAATTTTATTGCCAAATGTTTGGTTAAACCTAAAAAATCTTTGGTGTTTTTTGTGACAGTGGTCATGGAAATCGTAAAGACACATGGGTTGCACGATAAGATAGGCATTGAGTTTCATTATTTATAAATACACCTACTATTATCAAATCCGTTATTTTTTCATTTTCAGTTTCCGGGCCGATATAAAATCGATATTTTTTAGACAATCTCCGATTACATCAAACAAAGTTTTATTTATTATTCTTACTTAAAGGAACCTACGTTTATTATCTCCGATTTCAAAATAAACCGACAGCAAGATGCACTTAAACTTGTAGATTTGATGTCTGTATTTCAAAAAGTTATCTCAATGACTTCAAACTTAATGAAAATCAAGACATCAAACTTTTATTTAGCTTAATTGCGTAAGTCATATTTTTACCAGACCACTGCAAGGCGAAATAGGAAAAGAATTAGTAGTACCATTTATTTTCGGACATGACCTCGAAACGCAGCTGAAACTACTGAAAACTTGAGGAGATGAAGTGTATTATGAGGTGTAATAGCACAAAAACACACGTCGTTGAATGTGCAATGTATTTTATAAAACTGGCCATGAATCCATGAGGTTGGATACTGGACAAGTACAACTGTGACTTTTTAAATTCATATGTACCTACTTTCTAAGTTAATCTCAAAATGACATCAGTGATATCGGTAAAGGAAATTAATACCTATAAGTCAGAAATCGCCAATTTGCTTTAAGTAAGCTCTGTGATTAATGCTTGTGCCTTCTCTGTATTAGAAGAAAAGGCAAAGGCCTTTGCCTCGCAGTGGGACAGTAATATTCCGTTATTATAAAGTCGACAAAAGAACCAACAGCAGTGCTATTCTGAAAAAAAAAATCAGTGAAGTGAAATGAGATGAACTTACATTGTACCGTTCTAGGGCATATAGTTCACCTGAATTCACCGAGATGTTTACAGAATAGCACTGCTAATAAAAATGCTTATTGCCATCGCCGCCGCCAATGCGACACCGACGCGACGGCGCGAGCGCCGCTCATTTATCCGCATGGCGTGAAAATACAACACCAAAAGAAATTATAGGGAAAACAATAAAAATTAAAATGATTTAATATAAAAGTACAATTTTTTATCGTTTCATAGGTAAGTCACACTATTAGACATCAAATAATAATCACCATGTATTTAGTTTCCTATTTTTTTGTATTGTTTATTACGTTACCCTTATAAGTATTCTTCTAACAATTTCAATATTAATATTTAAAATTTAATGTTCGTAGTATCTAATTTAGATTAAAAAATATCTACCCACTTTTATAAGATTTATTGAGATTGCGATAGACAATTATTTATAGCATAATGATAGTTAATAAGCTTTTCTGTCATATTAGAATATTACATAAAAGATAAACATGAAAAATGTGAAAAAGTGTGAATGAACAATTGAACACGAACTGAAATAAATTCAATATCTATGGTATTTAATAATTTCTTTCTTTTTGAGTAGTCAACTGAAAAATTACAAGCAGATAACGTTTGATATTTAATTACCGACACTTGTTAAGCTATATTATGTTGTTATATGAATCTTATATTTGAATAATTAATTTATTGACAAATAAAAAAATAAATATTAATTTCTGTAAATTCTAAAACTGTAGATCTGTAAATGTTTATCTTTTATTTAAACTATACACAAACCAATTTGTTTTTATTTACATCACAACAATCTGTTTGTATTTTAATAAAATAAAAATGTATCTTCATAATTCTAAAAAAAGATTTAAATGTCTGCTTCCATTAGCAGGAAAACCAAAAACTCAATAAATACATAAACAAAAAAAACACAGAAACAAACACACACAAAATACTCACCTATCAAAAACAGCAACATTCAAAAACACAAACTTCACAATTTTGGCGCGACCTGTCAAAGTGACACATAACCTAACTTTTTAAGTGCACAGAGCACACGAGTGAACCACACCAGGCCATTGACGGATATGGTACAGGAGTTAACGGGATCGTGAAAAAACTAACTGAAACCATAAGATGCCATGGAGATGGCAATATATGGAAGGACATGTGTGTGACGCGGATGTGTGAAAAGTAGCACGCGAATGTTTTTTTTTTTTGGCTAGCTAATTTTGACTTTAGCACGTTTAAAAAATAAATGAAACAGTGGCAGGAAGTTATGGAAATAGTTTTTTTTCTTTATTTGTCATGTCTATTTCAGGGTTGTTAAATACGCAATTAACTTTTAACTTCAGAAAATGATCTTGCATTATTATTATTATTTATTGATCTCAAGGAGATATACTTAATTATAATTCTAGTCATATAATCTAACGAAAATGTAATCTTGAAAAATTGTGTCAATATCAATAAGATAAGAATTGTAATCCATACTAATATTATTAAATGCGAAAGTAAATTTGTTACGCTTTCACGACTAGACTACTGAACCGATTGTGATGAAATTTCGTACGGGGTAAATTTGCACCCTAAGAAAGGATATAGGATACCGCGACTTCGTCTGCGACTGGGTAATCGACATTTACGCGGACAAACGCCAGTTTACAATAACTTACCCTTTATTTTATTCAGGTCCTATTTAAACCTATACAAAAAAAATCTTGTAGTATTGAGAACCAAGTTCGTATATGACATATAAATAAATAAATATTTTCAAATCTGCACCATCCAGTTCCTTTAGTTCAAAGTAACAACATGTGCGTACAAAATGCTATCTTAATTTTCTGTCAACGTCTTCTGAAACTAAATCATTCAATTCTTATTTTCATCGCCATACGGTCTAAAATTATTAAAATAATTGCATGGTTGCTAGCAGAAGCATGTAAGGATGTGTTTTACAGTCTTTTGGCGCCAAGAATATTTTATTGATTCAGTTGTCAATTTACTTAATATTTTTTGTAGTTTCTTATTATATTCGAATGAAAGAAAAATTACTGATCATATGTCACCTTTCATCAATAGTGCAGTAATGAAAATAATCATATCGCAAAGCGCGACTGCTGAGCATAAGGTCTTGGGTTCGATTTCCAGGTCGGGTAGTGTTATTGGGGTTTTCCATCAGGAATTTCTCAGTAGCAGCCTTGGAGACTGGATTTGTGCCCGGTTGATGGCAATAGGCTCGCCCCCTATTACATGGGACTTAAAACATAACTGGCGAATGTGGGTGTAATAATGGGTATACCTCTGCCTAACCCTTCGGGGATTACAGGCGTGATGCTATGTCATAATATTATGTTAGTCCAATCATGTCAAATAGACAGTAGACCGCCACGTTTGTAAAGAATGAAAAAGGTTTCACGAGAACTGAAAAATAAATTTTGAACACACACAAACCATTTATATGTGTTTCAGACATAAATTGGCTCATTAAATCATTTTAACTTTCTGAAATTGCTCATAAACCCCAAGTAGATGCCTCTTATTAAATTTAATCCCCTAACTCGTAAAATACTGTTCTAAAAAAAATGAAACTTCTGTAAAATTAACACAAATGGGTCGTAAATTCGTGATGCTTTAAAAAGCTGTCGAAGACATAACGACGGCTCTCGTCAAATGTTTTTTTTGCCTTGTTTACGAACCAGTGCATTTTTACAAGTATTTGTGATACAATATTTTGGAAATACATAATTAGAGTTAACAGATAGTTATATTTGTTTATTTAAACTTTATGCACATGTAAAAAATAATTTTACAAAGGCGGACTTCATGCCTTGGGCATTTTCTACCAGTCTACCTTAGGGTGATGCAGAGACAAAACATAGTAGTTGCACAGGTACAGAATATTTTTATTTATATAGGTACACAAAGTAGAGAGAGATAAAAATACTTAGATGGAGAAATACAACAAATTAATAGTGGGACGAGTCTGCCACCTTCTTATGTAAGTGTTCACGAGCTTATAACGAGTTCCTCAGCCCTTTGGTCATGTGAAGAGTCGACCAGTCGCTTGGCGATGACTTATACCTTAAATGTGAACCGACTGGCGGCAGTCCTGATATTCAGAGAAAGGAATTTCAAAGAAAAACCGCCTGGACAAGAAAAGAAGCTTTAAGAAAACCAGAGCGGTACTTGTGTTGATTGAATTGAATTGAAGATTTGAAGTGATTCTTTTTTCTTGTGAAATTACGATTGCTACTTTGATATTACCCTATTATGTTATTAACCTATTTTATAATAGTATTGAATCCAAAATACTAAAATTGCTAACAACATAACATTTCAATTTATATATTCTGTACTTGGGGTCGGTGCAACACATTTTCTTCTTCCATTCCGTCCTGTCAGCCGTCATGCAATCACTGACTCTCTTTTCTTTCATATCATTCTTCACGAAATCCATCCACATTTATTATTCACAACTCTCCCGGTGACTACACAATAGGTACCTAAGTTCCAGAACTGCTGACATAGTCCACGTCAACACCATTAGTACCTACCCGACCATGTCATCAAGCAATGTCACTCACCCCAAAATTAAAAAAAAAAACGAGAAAAGAAAACATAACTCTTTATTTCATTTGAAAAAAGCAACGGTTTTATCATCAATTCAAATACTACCGTTTAAAAAAAGAAGTGTTGCGTGTAAGTGCGTGCGCGCAGCGGCGTCGCTTGTTTTATTGTCGCTGCAGTTGCTGTACACGTGTGCGAGATGAACCATTTGTTACAATGATCACTAGCTTTTTGTATAATTATTTTGTTGGAGAAAGACTTTTACTGTGGCTTCTTTTTTTTGACCTGACTTGACCTGAAGGCCAATTCTCGTTAGAAAAAAAAAAGTTTTTCAAAAAAACAATTGCCTTTTAAAACTACAAAATATAAAAATACAAAACTTTGGTTTTGAAAGGTGGAGGCTTTGTTTTTATTTGTTGTTTTGTTCTGCCACCGACTTCCAATACTAAAGTATTTTTTTAGTTTTTCCAAATCCAGAGAATCTCATCTCAGCCACAATAAATGTCGAATATGTTAGTAAAATTGAGATCTTTTGTCGGATTGAAACTGAAATTAGAATGCGAACGTTCAAATTGTCATTCTGACATAGCTGTTTTTCAATCTGTCGCTGAATCTTATCCCAGTTTGATTAGACTGGTGTCCTATTACTGGAAATAAACCCTAGAAATCGGGTATAAATCTCTCAATCACTTCAAGGTATGATGAAAACGCCTTTTTTTTTTATCATTCACGGTCCGACTTCCCCCTTTGCTGGGTACAGGCCTCTATTTATATGAGCCAATCTCCACGCTCCTGTGCCAGCTACATCCAGGTTCTACCCATAAAGGCAACTCTGTTCCTCTTTATGAAAACCGTTGTCCCACACTAAGAATTACTTCTATATTGTGGGTGCGTTTACAAACATAAAGTCACATACGCAAACAGCCAATTCCAGAACAAGTATCTGTAGGCCATTTAATTTTTTTTTCTGTGCGGGAATTAAACCAGCGACACGCAACGCTACAGCCAATCACTTAGCCAATGCGCCAACCGTATCATCAATCCACCTATAGCTTTTATAACAAAAAAATGAAACACGTAATTTCATCAAACTACCCGCATAGCAAATTAATTAAAAGTCCATGACCCATATACTAATGGCATTACTAATTACAATGAAGTAATGACTGTAATAAGAAGCTTAAAAAAAGCAAATGTATGATTAATTATATGTTTATATAGTATCGTCACGTTCACTATATGTAGGACAGCAGACCTACGAGAAATGCTTACACTTGTTGCAGGACGGTGGATCTCAAAGTTTATGTAGAACACTCATTGTTGTTTCAATTCTGATAGTCTTTTGTTTTGTTTTCAATATTTTGTATTATTTTTTTTGGGATTGTGTATTTTTCGATTATTTATTAAAATTGTTATCTTGTTTTTAGATGTTACCTACCTACCCAATGCTACGATAGATATCTAATTAAGTTATCATATTTCATAACGTTATAAACTACTAGCGGACCGCCCCGGCTTCGCACGGGTGCAAATTTCCAACTTTACCCATGGATTTTCCAAAAATGTCTTTTATATAAACCTTGTCCGGGAAATAACGAATATAACAAAAAAAAAAATAACCAAATCGGTCCAGCCGTTCTCGAGTTTTGCGATTAGCAACACATTTAGTCATTCATTTTTATTTATATAGATATGTGTAGTTTGAATAAGAATAAACAAGAACAAGGCTAATTCACATTTTAATTTTAGCGACCAATTACAAAATAATTTGATAAATATTTCTTGACATTTAAGATTGACAGCTAAATTCCCCCCGGGAATTTTTACAGAATAACACTGCAGCTTTTAATTTTCAATTAGGTACCTACTTAATCGTAGTTATAAGAAGAGAATAAGTTATTTTTAGAGAAAGTATTATCAATAATGTTGAGTGCCATTGATCATCGCGGTGGTACACCAAATTAACACACTCGTGCGCATCTTGGGTGATCAACTGCGGCCCGCAAGAGATCGTTATTGGTATAAAAGTATAAATTATTACGTGGTTTCTAGGTAACTATTATAATACGTTATATCAATTTAGAAATTCGATGTTAAATATGTTGTTAAAAAAAAAAACAATTTAAACCTCACTAAGTATTTTAACTTCGTACCGATTATGCCTAGTTGGGTTGACATTGGGTTTTGAGATCATATTCACCTCGTTCCTCCAATTAAGTTGCGACGTTAAAGAAAAAACTAAAAATCGCACAATTACCTTTTTTATTCTCGTTAAAAGAAAACCTATTACCGTGGGTCAGGGTCTAATTTAGCGGAAAAAAGTGCCATAGGCACTGTAATCTCTTCCAATATTGTGCTGTCTTGAGGAAAACTAGCTGATCTTCTTCTTTTTCTTCTCATGTCGATTGAGTCAAATTTTGTCCGACCAATATTGAGCAATCTGTACATACAGTTCTGTCATTGGCCTCATTAAGTTCTTGGATGGTGCAGGTACACGACGGGGAACTGAGGAGGTGACGCATGTCCTTTGATGGTGCTCCACACTGGCACTCTGTTTGGGATGACTGAAGAAAGCCCCATTTGGCCAGATTAGTATTACAGCGGCCAACCTGGGTCCGCAATCTGTTAAGAGATACCCAAACTAGCTGGTAGGTATTTTTCATATATTTCCTGCGGTCCTTAGTTGGTAACCCGGGTGCTAGGTACAAAAGTAAGCACGCGCACATGTGCCTCACAGAAATAAACACAATACTTACTCTTAGTAGTAATTGTGCCACACGCTCGTTTCGGCGCGCGGACAAAAAGACAACACAATTTTTTATATAAATAAAGTTCTCTTTGAAAAGTCCGTAGATAAGTCGGGCATTTTGTTTATGTAAGGTTGGTAAGATAAATTATAATTAATGGTAAAAGGGTTTTGGTTTATAACATAGGTATTATCGTAGGCTATTGGTTGGTTTTCGTCAAAATAATTTGTCGTTTTTAAACTTATTTTATCCAACTGTAGTTGTGTGGTCTTTACCATAAAAAGTCTAAGGTCTTTTGTTTTTTTTAAGGTGGTAAAAATCATCAAATGAGTCCTTCCGCCCTGGGTGGGGCGGAAGGTACTGTTAGACTTTTACTGATAAAAAAATCACGCTGTTCCTTCTGTTGCCCTTTACGTTCCGAGTCCACGGTATCCTGTTAAGACGTCCCGCAACCCAAGTCTAAGGTTTATCTTGAACATCACTGGCATCGTTAAAGGAAATCATTGTGAGGAAACCTTACTGTTCCACTCAAACCATGTCATAGACCCTTGAGGCGGTTTAGAAACTCTGACACTAGGGTGTGTGGGAGCGTAAGACCTTACTGCCCACACGATAAAAGAAGAAAAGAAGACCATAAAAGTTACTAAAATGTATGTGATTTACTCCTTGCCTCACCGGTCGGAAATTACATTAAGACAATAACACTGCCTCCAACAACGCGGCTAGCACTACAACCATTAAATACAGATAATCAACCTAAAAATCAAAGTAGATAAGCATTATAATTATTTTTATTATGCCTGCCTTTTTACCAGAATTAGCCGCTTCCAGCTGTACCTACTAGAAATAGGTACATTATGTGTGTATACTCAGGCTGTAATTGGTCCTGTCGCAAGAAAGAACTGCCAACCCATAATTTCACAATAATTCAATTATGTCAAAAAGATTTAAATTAACCAGCGTTATACCTATCCAAAACATTACTTTGATTTTAAAAAACTAGCTTCCGCTCGCTAATTCACCTTTCTGCGTAAATTTTAATATATTATCGCACGGGAATCGTAAATTTTCCCGGAATAAAAAGTAGCCTATGTGCAATTCCAGGCTTTAATCTACCGCTATGTCAAATTTCATTCAGCATTGTTCAGCTATTCTGGTGTTATTCGAGGATTAAACATCCATCAATCCTCACATAATTTCGCATTTACAATAAGTAAGTAGGAAGTAGGATTAAAGAAGTTTTGACGTGTGTGACCTAAACTCAATTGCAGGAATCATAACAGTCATAATTATTTATCGAAGTACATATTAGATTCTTTGAATTCATTAAAAAAAACTACGCCGTGCAACTCTAAAATAGACAGACTCATGCTCAAAACATTTCCACTCTAGGAAATCTATAAACAAAACTGACGCAACCTGAAAAAAAAAAGTTTCTCACGTGTTTCGAGTGACAACACCAAATCATAGCCACATGCACGATCATTACTCATCCCTTTAACAAAAAAAAAACTAACGAAATAACACTAAAAACCCGAAAAATACTAAATTAACCCCTAACTTTCCATTTCGAATTGAAATGACATTTTTTATAGAAAGAAAAAACTCGCTCTTCTTAATTTTAACCCATTCGTAGACATGTGCACAAAAAAGATTGTTTTTTTCTTAAAGTTCAGTAACCAGATAGGGATTAAAAACTACAGTTATTTTAGATTTTTTGTCGGTTCACTAGTTTTTAGGCGCGTACAACTCCAGTTATAATTAAGAGCCACATGTCACTGTAGTGTTGTACAAACGAATGTCGATAGAATACGAAAATATCGATATTACGTTCGTAAACTAAAACAGCTTTATTTCAGAAGTTTCCATGTGTTATAGCTATTTTTTTTGTATACAATAATTATGACAAAGAGTAATCATTGATGGGGTACAAAGACTACTATAGTATACTATAGGGTAGGGTATGACAATTAAAAGTATACAAAAAAGAATGGTAGAACATCACCCATGTCTTTTCATCTAATCCTGCCATTACGAATATATGGGTGCTTCAAAAAGTTTCAAAAGTTTCACTAAGTTTCATCAACGTACCATTTCCAAAGTTCCAATTTCGAAATTGATGACGTGCAACTTTATCGATAAATCACTCCGAGTCCCATCCCTAGTGCACTTGTTTCGTATCATAAATCAAGCGAGCTCGCGCTTGCGACGTATCGATAATATTACACACCACATTTCAGTAATAGTTTTATTCTGTTTATCTGTTCAACCTGTGCTGTGTCGCTCTTTGATGTTGAAAAAAAAAACATATTTTTATGGTTTATAGAAAGTTGTGAAATAGTTATTATATCCGCTATACCTAGGATCGAATTAACGACAAGTTACCTACTTAATCGAATTTTGAAATACTTCTCAATATTAACCATATTAATATGAAAGTAGTTAACCAAATAAAATCAGCAGAATGTGAACTTTTGCTGGATCCGCCTTGATCTTCTTGACTTGGCTTCTTCGAGGAGTGGCTCGTAATCCACGATTTTACATTGTTACGGTTACTTATAGTTTCAGCACGCTTTCTTACGATGCGTGGTGATCGCGGGTTGTCAATTTTTGACTCCTAGCTTCTATCACAACTTCGACCGCGTCAAAGTTGATTTCTCCATACAAACTTTGAACCCCCGTTTCATTATTTTAGGGGCTGAATTTTGAAAAATATAAACAACCTCTCTGCCAAATTTCATATTTAGTAACTAATGCAAAATTCATCACTGATATCGGTGAAGAAAAACATCGTGAGGAAACCTTGACTTGTCGGTGATTAAAATAAGTCTGGAATCGCCAATCCGCCTTGAGCAAGCTTGGTGATCAATGCTCATGCCTTCTCTGTATGAGAAGAAGCCTTTGCCCTGCAGTGGGACAGTGATAGGCTAGTATTATTATTAATGTGAAATTAATCAAAGTCCACCATCCATCTCAGCAGCCTATCAAACATCAATTTAAGATAATCGTTAAAACAACAGCGGATACGCCACTCGACGGATACGAGCACTTCTTTATTTTTACATAATATTAATTATAGCAGGCGTCTTATACGCGCATGCGCAACAAATGTGATCGTTACTGACTCATGACACTAGGTACTAACGTTATGACATAGCTACCTAAGGATGCAGTTCTGTTGGTATATATATTTTTGGGGTTATATGACTTGAGTTGAACAATTTTTACAAATAAAATCTTAGCTTTTACTTTTCGCTAGTTTTATTGAGGTCCCATGTAATAGGGGGCGAGCCTATTGCCATCAACCGGACACAAATCCAAACTCCGAAGCTGCTACTGAGAAATTCCTGATGGAAAAACCCAATAACACTTTGCCCGACCTAGGAATCGAACCCAGCAAAACCTCGTTATCAGCAGTTGGCTTTGCGACCACTAGACCAATATTTTGGGAAGTTGGAATTATGGTTTGCTGATAATCGAAAGATAGTCGTTTTCGTGACGCCAGCATGTCATGTGGCTTTCTTAACGGCTTAACAATCGAAGTGTATCAAGAGGTTGAAAAAATAAATAAAAGGATTTCCTTCTACTGTATCTACAATAAAACACGTCATAATTGTAATGATTTCGTTTAATACAACACTAAGTAAGTATAATTTACAATGATCAATAAAAGTATTCGTGTTGGCTCGAGCACAGCAGCTCCACAGAACATAAGCACTCTTTCTGCTGACCAGCTACGTAAAACGGAACGCAAATAAGAGGCGATTCGCACTACACCGCCCGAATCCGCAACGATCGCATCCGATCCCGTACGAATATTGACGAACACTCGACGCAAACTTAATAATTCTACAATAGCAAAATAATAAAAAATAATTCGTATACGGTGTAGTGAGAAACTTTCAAAATGTTTCTTTTAATAACCGCGAAGCGATCGCTAAATAATATTTAAAAAATAATGTCATAATATAATTTTCCTCAATTCCAATATCAAGTTCAATATTTTCGTGCATAGCAATTGATTAACAACAAGATACGTAACTATTGTACTTAACTGTTAGGGTCCATTCACACGTATCCGCGTGTAAGATGGAAAAAAAAACACGTGCTATTCAAGATTATTGAAATACAGTTAATTCAGTCAGCAAATATTATGTAATATCTTCTTCAAATTACGACGGTTATTATTAAGTAGATGTACGAAGAAATTGTATATCTACTGGCTAGGGATTTGTGACAAATGCGTGTGAAAGTAACTACTTAGGGTTAGACCACGGTAAAGATAACATGGGTTTAATTCTGCTAAAACGAACCAAGCAACGAAAATTTCTCGAATTAATTTAGATAGATAAAAATTAATATTTTAAATCTTTTTTAATTCGAAAATTTGAATTATATTTAACTATTTGCTGGATAATAATGTAACACATATGCCACATTGAATTAGTTTGATTGTGGGTTGGTTCTTTTTAACAGAATTAAACTCAAATTTGGAATAAAATTCAGGCGGCGGGAATCAGAGGCGGATGAGAACTGCTAACAATTATACATACGTCTTTTATTTTATTTTTTCTACTTTTTAAATCGAAAAGCATTTTTACCGTAGCCCAACCGTGACGGGATTTTTTACATTTTTTTTCGCAAAGTATATGTAAAAACGTGACACACCTACATCGCTATTAATGTATACATTTTTTTTTAATCCCAAAGTTATTGCGTAATCGAATATACATTTAACATACTCATTTTACAGTTCTACGTTATAAGTATACATACAATGTGTGATATGGTTATTTTCACCCTTTCCGATAATTATCGAAAAAGTAACAAAAAACCCAACATAATACGCACTTAACATTATATTATAGTAAATGCAAAATCGTAAAATGCACGAAAAAGAAATCAAGTTTTTTTTTAACAAAACAAAAAACGATTATCCGATACAGTGTTTTTTTTACTACTAAGTATTATTTTTTTCTAATTTTTTTTTTCTCTACAACATGAACGATTTAATATGCAATAGTTAAGTGAACGTTTACACTCGTCTAAATTTTTACCATTTTTTCAAAAAGATTTATTTTTACAATCCATGATAAATATTTACATTCTAAACTTACACTAGAAACAATTCCTTGGAATCAATAAAGTAATAGAAAAAATGGTACCATTAAAAATCATGGCACGCCATTGAAAAATAAAAATTACATGTTTTATCTTAACATCAGATCAATAATCACAAAACAAAAATAAATGTAAAAAATATAGCGGACTCGGTATTTTTGAAAATAAATGTATATATTTTGAGATCTTTCTTGTATTCTGTAGCACAAAATGTCGACACAACTGAAACGCTTGGCGTATATTTAAGCTTATTTTAACATACCAATAGTTACTACTTATTGTTCTTATTACTTGTATATTACAAATAATGATTAAATATTTTTATTTAAATATTGATATGGACCTTTTAAGGTTATTTATCGTTGAATTCAATGATTATTTGCGCAATCCGTTCCATCTAAAATCTTCCTAACACTTATACGCTATAAATATTTCTAACAAGTATAACTACTTCAGCTACCAAACCTAAAAGAAACCTAAAGTAATAAAAAAAAAAACGTAAAACCTATAATACTTCAAAACCCCGTTAAAACCGGGTCAATTAAAAAATAAAAGAAAAAAAATATTTGGTTAACTCTAACTTACAATTCCTCATTTCGAGATCGTCCATTTTTTTTTATTATAAAAACTTCCAACAGTGAACACATTACACTTTCTAGAACACCATTTCTAATAACTTGAAATAGATCTACACCCGTAATTAATATAGTATTATATACTGTGATAATAAACGCCAAACACTGGAGTGTTGTGTAAACGATTACACTAAGTTCACTTACACTGTGTACACTTTACACTAGCACTGTGTACACTTCGCTTTAGATACAGAATGTTACACTCAATCGTGAACATACAGCTATTCTTCCCACTTGATCGCGTGGTACCAGGACCTGGTACCAGGACGCGCAGCAGTGGGCCACTTTATTTGTCAGATCTCTGTTCGTTGAGGGACAGGTTTTCAGCCTCGTCCTTGATGTGCGACATGGAAGGCCGGTATCGGTCCTCGGCGCGAGGGTAGTCGTCGTATGGGCTAGTCTCGCCGGAGCGGTTGCTGGAGGACTCCTTGTTTGAGTTTGAGTAGTCTATAAAAAGGCAGATAGAATTTGAGATAATTTTCTTGGATAGGATAACTAGGTACTTAAAAAAATCACAAATAAGTTTAAATACTATCCCTAAACTTCGAAAGACCAATAATTATTGATTTTTCAACCGACTTCAAAAAGGAGGAGGTTCTCAATTCGACGCGTATGTTTTTTTTTTTTTTTTTTTTATATTTGTTCTACGATTACTCCGCCAATTATGAATCGATTTGGATGATTCTTTTTTGTTTGAAAGAGTATAGTCCCGAATAGGTCACAGCAGGGCACGGACTCTCCAATCGCCGGCATCGCTCCCCGAAGCCTGCAATAGTCTGAAAAGACTGCTGGCATTCTGGGAGGATCTGGGATGGTTGGAGTAACTCCTCAAGGATATCCTTTTCATACGTACAATGGCCCAATAAAGAGGCTAAGTGCGGAAACAGCCCAGCTAACCTAACCTAACCTAACCTAGGTCACAGCAGAACCGCCGTAACAAGAAAAATTGCTTTGTTTATACGTGTAGTCGATGACTGACTGAAAAGAAGTGGGGAGGGGGTACGTCAACCCCCCTCCTTCCACTTTCCAAAATTAAATATATCGTGTGAGGTATTGTTTGAAAGGGCTTTATGTAAGGAATTCAAACATCAACACACAAGCACTAAAAAGTGAAAAATAAAAAGCTTTTTTACAAAAAAATATGACCGCCTTCAAAAACTACAAAATAAATAAAAAATAACTTTAGCTTGGAAGTCGGTGGCAATACCTAAATAACAAGAAACAAAACCAAAGCCGCCGACTTTCAAGCTGAAGTTATTTTTTATTTATTTTGTAGTTTTTGAAGGCGGTCATATTTTTTTAACATCTGAATTCTATGTATATAAGACAAGGTTTTCAACTAACAGAAATCATAGCGTCAGACCAGTCACATGCTACAATATTAATCTACTAGTTTTGGCCAGTGATTTTACCAGCGTAGAAGTCAAAGACCCTGTTTATGTGATCCTGTCCCATAATCTGTTTTGCTGACGTCACCAGCACCCTATAAACTTATTACCTTTCAAACAGCTTCATAGGTCAAGTAGTTTATATCATAGAACTGAGTCCACCTTTAGTAGGTTTCCTAGATCTAAGTCTTTTCAATATCAGGTTGTATAACGTGAGATTTTTCCAATTTGTAAAGAGTAATGGCTGCCTGATTTAAGTAGAATTGATTATCTATTGTTCTGTCATACCAGTATGACACCTGGGGCTTGAGCGGTTAATTTAACAGTTAGTTCTAATCCTCTAATTTTAGCTAAGCTTCAATCGTGAGTACCTTTGTTAGAATAATCAGATGCCTGCATCTCATTCTTGAGCGCGTAGATGTTAGGCTTGACGTCCTGAGCATCGCTGGTCAAGTCCTCGGCCTTCACGTCGTGGGACGAGCTGCTGCTGCCGTACCCGTTCATCATTGGGGGTCGGCTGGAGACAAAGATAAAGAAATTACATTTGTGTTGTTTCTAGAGGAATGATTTTTTTAGAACGAAGGACAAAGAGTCACTGAAAAAATGCAATATTCAATTGTTTTACTTCAGATGGTCTGAATTATAATAAAAATTTTAATTCTGTCGTTTAGGTTGACATCGTCCAAATCTCTGGCCAAAACATCTTTTTTTAAAGTAGGGAAGTAGTTGTTCCTAGATCAAATTGATCATGTCTCCACCGTTTTATTAACTGAATGATTAATACGATTATCGTTATTTTGAATTTTTACTTCACATTACCTGTAATCGTCATGCGAGGACGGATAGTCCTCGGACTGCATCATGTGGTCCTCACCGGACATGTATGACAAGTTGCAATCTTCCATCATACCCTAGAAATAGAAACAGACGGTTACTAAAAGTCATCCTTCGAATATTTAACAATAGTATTTCATGTACTAGCTACACTTCATGTACTTTATTAAGAGCGAATGGAGCATGGTGACAAAAACTTTTACTATTGAATCAGTATGTGATTCAAGACCACACAGTGTTAACATTCTACGTCGTTTATTTAAAAAAAAAACAGTTTTTCCAAACAAAAGATCGAAGAAGGGCGAGGAGCCCGCATTTTAACCTCTGGGCAGTCACGATACTACATTTGGCGTTTTTTTTTTTTAATATTCGGCGAAAATATTTACGCTAGTCCCCTAGCGTAAATATTTTCGCCGAATATTAAAAAAAAAAAATATTAACAATCATGAATCGAGTCGATGATAAAAGTTTTTGTGACGATGTCAAATTCACCCTATTTATGTATTATAAAATTCTACTTTATATTAGGATATATAGTAATTTACCGTACATATGAGTGTTTTTAACTAGGTCACATACATTGTACCATACCTGCAGGTTTCTTTTTAATGCTTCACTGTATCCGTGGGGACTGGTCATCATTGGAGGACTTTGAGCTCCCATGAACCTGTGAGAATATTACACTAATTATAGAATTTGCAAATCATAAAAAAATATATTCAGCTCTCAAAAGAAATTACTGCATTTTTTTAATATTTTAAAAACTTTGTATCTAATGAATTCATAATTAAATGGAACTGGTCATTTAATAAAAACAAAATTAATAAAAAATCATACCCCGGCCATTTCAGACCTCTTCCAAATCAACTTATAACCATTTACACTATATATAGTGATTTCTGTATTGTGTTTAATTTGTGGAGTGTATAATTTTGAATTAAAGTCCAATTTATATGAAAAGTGTATCAGTGAGTGTGTGAATGTGTATGAAAGAGAAAGATAAATAGAATATAAAATAGAAAAATGGAAAAAAGGCAAGCTTATCGAAAAAAAATGTTAAAAAAAACGTATCTATCATGCGACAAAAATGCACAGGCAAAGCGTAAGAAGCGGTAACACTTACCTCAGGGATTACATGCACAAATGTTAAAGATTGGGAACAGTAAAAGATTAAAATATAATATTTAATCTTACTTGGGTATCCAACGACGATCCTTTACAATAATTTGTATTAGATGCAATACATGCAAGTCTTTGTAAAAATAAACATTGTTTATAATCATTGACATAGCTCCGGAGTTTCATCAAATGTAAATTAATAATCCATATAATTACATTAGCAAAATATGATGTAAGCTAATTTATTAAACAAGTTATTTGTTTTGATGTGATGTTAAAAACTATTGCAAAACAATTGGCTATAGCTTCGCACTCTAGGAGTCTATTATACTTGTGTGTGCTTTTATTTCGTACTTGGATGATATACTTTTTCTCTTGTACTTTATGCTATGCTATTTATGTTATGCTTTTGATTTACAAGCTTTTATCTGACATTGTTTTTTCTTCTTTCAACGATTTTGAGAATTCAGAAATTGCCCGTAGATTCTACTAAAAATGTAGTACGTTTTCTAATACTTTCGATACATATTTAAAGAACCCAAGTTATAAGAAATGAAAGCACACACAGTGTTCATAATCCGCTATTATAAACACGTGTCTAGTTACAGACTAACATGACATGTTGAATTAATCTAAGCTTACACGGTGAAACACTTTACAATAATGGTCAGAAACATCAAATCTAGTGTGTCCACCGAGGATTATCTCTTTTACTCTAATATCCTGATAATTCTCGGTTTCTGTATTCTCACATACATTAACGCTATGTGGACGCGATCGTCCAACGACTCACGTTTTTATATAAAAAGACCTCATTTTATCACATTTTTCATTTTAGAGAGAATCAATTGTTTGAGACGACATTTAGTCAGAAATTGACGTAACTAAAGAAATAATCTTATGACATCTAAGTATATATTTTATTCTTAGTCAGCTTTTTGTGTTGATGTTCATAATTTTAGTTATGCTTCTTTTCATTGGATACAACGCCTTTGCATAAAAAAAACTGATATACAGGGTGTAAAAAGACACATCACATAGCTGTTAATTACGTATACTGACTGAAAATAAAGCATTTTTTTGCTGGTAAACGACTTTTATTTTTGGTGTGAGAAATCAGTTTATGGTAGTGCGCAGGCTAAACATTGTAATTTTGGGTGCGGGCTTGTAGGAGTATTTGGGATTTAGATATAACGATCAAAAAACACGAATCTTACTCAAAAGAAAAATAAACACTAAATATAATCGTGTAAACGTGTGTGTCCTAATAGTCGTGTTTGTAATAATATAAATTAATTTAAACCCGTCAAATAAAGTTAAAACTTTAACCTTCAATATCATCATGGTTTCGGGGTATGGTCCAGAACATAATGATCGCAGTTATGGGAACAACATGTAACTTTCGGCTACGTTGTGTCTTTTTCCACGAGATATTTGTAGTGTAGGTATATTATGAACATCATAAAAAGCTTGACTAAGTAGATTCGTTGGACGGTCGCAAGTGTATCGCGGCGCCCTTACTGTGGCGGGTTGTGGCCGGCGGGCCCGGCGGCCGGCTCATACTTCCGCGGCCTGCCTCGACTCAGGTGGCGTCTCTTCACGAATTCGGCGTCGTCCACCATCCAGAAAGAGCCGAAGTCGTCCTCGTACCGCACGAAACATTTGTGCAGTGACAGGTTGGTCCGGATAGCGTTCTATAATTGCATCGCCGTTTAATAACTATCACAGTTATTCAAAAATCTCCAATCATCTTAATATTAATGCTTGTGCTTTCATTGTTGTGGATCTGACTAAGAAATTTCGAAAACTGACAATGAAAGCACAATCAGATCGTCGTGGAATGGAACACCGTACCATGCAGGATATGATAGCCCCGGAAACCCTGAAGGATGGATAGGAAAGGACGTTAATAGGCAAGCGAGAAAACGTTATTCACCGTTGTGCCGAAACCCACGTACACACACATAAAACCTAAATACAGAAAAAATTACATGACCTCACATATTGGTGACTTTATAACTAGCAAGTTATAAAGCCACTCACAATGATCGAGAGCTCACTACACAAATAATTACAGATTCAAATCTGAAACGAGATGAAAACGTTTATTTACACAATAAGAGTTAGATACATCGCTAGGTTAGATAGAAAATATTTAAGAGAAGATTAAAATGTACCGAAAACTGTGTAGTGTAATGTTATGTGAAGTGTTTGAATGTGCAAGGTTTTGTTTTTGGAGTTACACAGGCCTTTCTCGGACCTTTAGCAATTCATGTCAAAGTCTCAAATTCTCAATGGAGCATCTTTTCCTTTTATGTCAAGGAAGGAATATCAGATACTTTGCGAATGATGTATTCTTTGTTGAATGACTAACAAAATCCAGCTTGTGAATTATACGCTATTTACAGAAATGTTTTACGGAGACAAGAAGTTTATCTTTGTCTATCTATCCAGTCAGTTTTAATATTCTGGTTAAGTATGATTTGAGTTTTATTTGAGAGTATTTCATCATGATTTGTAAATTCTGAAGAGTTAACGTCGCGATCTTTAACATTAGTACGCTTAGTTTTTACCGCCTCGAAATTTTCTTCATTTATATTCGTATTTGGTCAGTGTGTTGAAGATCTGTACCGTGTTCATCTGTTTTGGATGTGGAATAATCTTGGACTTCGTTTGATTTACAAGTTTTTTTATGTCTGTAGATTATTTGGTAGTTTGTAGAATTATCTTGTTTTATTGTATTAATTATGATTTTGTTCGAGTATTTAATATGGTTTTGTAGAGTTTTAGTAGTTATAATGTGCATAAGTAGATATTCTGAGTATGATTTTGTAAAAGTATTATTTGTGGATAGTGTTTTTTGAGAGTAAGCTGCTCATTTCTGGTGATTTGTTTAGATATACAGTAAAAGGAAATAACAGTGTGTATAATATGGTATGTATAAATGTAAATGTACAAATGTTAAGTAAGAATTGTATAGTGTAAGTTGTAAAGTATATGTGTATAGTCTGATTGACGTCAGTAGATCTGTAATAATTATCAGTGTAAAGGAGTATGTAAATTTTGAATTGGGCAATGTTATGTGTATAAATTGTCAAGTAAGATATAACTGTAAAGTGTAATGCATATATTTTCTCCAACTCTGAAAAAATAGGTCTGCATGGCGAGAGTAGATTGTAAAGTATAGTAAATAGTATAAATTGTAAAGTATCTCTTGTATGTCAGTTTGATAGAGTGTGATTTGATATGCTCCCAAATGATTGGAAGAGTTTCATGCTTAGAGAATGTGTTAAATGTTTAGTAGAATATGACATTGTGCTTGAAAATGCACAGTAGGTAAATTGTCTAGTGTTTTTAGTAGTTTTGAAGTTATAATTTGCATGTTAAAATGATCAAAACTTTAGATTGGAAAAAACTGTCCAATAAATGTAATGTCTCCAAAAATGAAGTCCAAAGTAAAGTGTCAACTGTATAGTTCAATGTAATGTAATGCAAATAGCAGTAGAACAGGTCTGCATGGCTGGAGGTGTAGTACCCGGCGTGCATGGGCGGCGGGTGCGCGTGCGCGGCTCGCTGCGGGCGGCGCTTGTAGAACTCCACCTCGTCCACCGTCCACACTGCTCCCTTCACGTTCTCCACCCGCATGAAGCATTTGTGCAGCGACAAGTTGTGACGCACCGCGTTCTGTGTCGCCACTCAACGCGTCTTTATTTGCTTCGCTTATTTTAGACGATACGCTATGTCTTTTAAAGGACTAGACAAACCGCCATTAGCAAATGAGATGATAATATTTTTGATGATTTTTAAAGCAAATACATAATACATATTGATGAGAAACTACTTGGGAACACTGATTATGAAATTGCTAATGTTAATGGCAAATTGTCTTTCATTCTTTGTATTGTCTCATAGCGCATCGTCGTAGTCACACATATTCTTTTATTACACAGGAACATCTTATGGGATAGATACATCTATAAGCTGCTTATTATAATTTATAGAACTTCAATCTTCAACTGAAATAGCCAAGAGCCCGAATGATTTCCCCAAAGATTCTTTATCATTTTGCAAATGGGTAACATTTACACAACCTCAGATGAAGATTGTAGTCATAAATATGTAGTTAAAAGTAAATACGAATAAACATAATAATAAACTACATTTACCTTGTCACTTTGCATTTCAAACAGTCTTTCTTTCAAAAAGGAATTATTAGTTGTATGTCTAGAATCTACACAATTTTTTATATAGATATTTTTCTTTCAGTGCAAAATTTTGAATAACAATATTAACTGTATTCTATTCTTTACCACTTTAGTATTTTTTTTTTAATGCCAATCGTGTCATCAATATTTTTTTATAATCTATTAAGTCTATGACATACCTTCCATGTGGCTGCGTTGCGCCTGAAGTAGCAGAAAGTAGACTGGAACCAGTTGTAGATCTCGTTCAGAGTCAGCTGCTTGTCTGGAGATTCTATTATAGCCTGGAAAATACAGAGAATCTATTAATACTGCTCAACGTCTCTGTCACAGCAAGCCCTAATATGCACCCTTGGGGAACCCACAAACTCATAAAATATTAATGAAATTGATAAAACTATTTTGTTTAGATTACAGAATTATTTTATTGGGTTTATGTACGAGTATAACATATTTGAAACATTATAAAAAATGGTTACTATTATTTTCTTAGGTAAAAATTAATGTTATCAAAGTCAAACGCTTAAGTGAATACGAACCTGTCGAATAAGTGAGGCATATGTGAATGGCGGCCGTACATCAGCCGACTTGTAAAACTCGCGGTTGCGTTGTATCTCTGAAAACATTATAATACAGTTTTAAAATAAATATACACTTACATGAAATTACAGCAACCTACAGAAACAACAAAGGACACGGAAATATTGGACAGAGATAACTAAAATAAACTTTTTTATTCAGTATTTTATTACCTTGTTGCACATCTAATCCAGCTCTTTCGAGCATATACGGAAGACCTTTAGAACAGAAACAATACTTTTAAATATACTCTATTTCAAGCTAATACCCTACTTCCTACATTATCACTAAATGTAGGTTAAAATTTCAGTACAACCACTTTCTTTCGTATACATCCCTAGGATCCTGGATACCAGCCCTTACTTAGATGATGTCAGTAGTTAATTTTATTATCGGAGAATAATTACCTCCTGCTATAGCGACGCCTGATTTATCAGAGACGCGGCGCCGTACCGGGCCTGGAGATGCACCTTCAGAAGCACCACCTGAAAATTATAACGCAATACTTGTAATTTTTTTTTTTTTTTTTTGGCAATAGGCTCGCCCCCTATTACATGGGACGTAAACATAACTGGCGAAATGTGGGTGTACTAATGGGTACACCTCTGCCTAACCCTTCGGGGATTACAGGCGTGATGTTATGTTATGTTATGTGTTATTTGTAATTTTAGGTTTACAAGTGTAATCTACTCTTTTTTTTTTCAAATACTTTGTCGTGCGAACTCACTAAGATGTTTTATCCGTTTGTCAAGGAAAAATATTTTTAGTTTCTCTTTTAGAAATGCACTTCAATCTTATGCCATTCTAAAGCGAAATTGATGTTCTACGAAAATCGCCTTTTTTCTCTTCGTGTTAAAAGTGCTTTCTTTGTTAAACCGTTACTAAGTACCTATAAATTTCGTCATAAAGTTTCGTACCATGCGGGTGCTTAGCCTGGTGATGCGTAGTATCCCTGGCAGCATGCAGGTGTCGCATCATGGCGGCGAGGCGGTCGCGCTCGCGTCTCAGCTGCAACTCTAGTTGCGCTACCACCTGCATCTGCACGCGAGCCTGCGCGGCCGACCGGTCGTCTAAAGTGTGAGCAGCTTCCAGGTGCCTTTAAAATACAAGGGAATTTAGAATTAAACAACAGTGATTTACTGGTGATAAATCTTGGCATAAATTGGTTCAAAGTTTTTTAAAACTAAAACATACTACTTGATTTTCAAGACTCTTAAGAATCAAAGTTTAGCAGATCTTTGCAGTCCTGGAAGGTTATTAAATCAAACAGTGAACTCACTTCAGAAAAGCCTGGTAATCTTCAGCAAGCGCATCGCAGCCGGGCCACTTGCAGACGCCGCGGCCGAACAGAGGATGCTCCTCCATTTCACTGCCCCACAACATCAAGCCTACAAACACAAAATTATTGTACAACTTGACCATTTTTATGATGATGTGATGGCCACACCTTGACATCTCTAGATATCTAAAGATATATGCACCTCTAAGAGGAATTTCCAAGAGTTGCTAAACACAGAAACTTTAACCATAATTTCATAACCTAGGCGAAAAAAGATTACTGTTTGGGAACAGGGCTGTGTACATCTTGGATTGTTTTACTGAAAGCTTTATAGACCCAATCATGATGTTACTCAGCAAAAAATATGCTTATGTATAAAATATGAAAAAATAAGAATAATTATCTGCAAACCTGGTGGGGCATTTGGTGGAACCGAGAGTGGTCCGTGCATCAGATACTGACGCTGAACAGCTTGAAGCTGTTGGACCAGCTGCTGCTGCTGGGCGCCTAGTTGCTGCTGAAGAGAACCTAGAGGAAAAAAGATATTTCAAACTTTGGATTTATGAAAAAAAGAAAATGGCTTCTTCATTTTAGGATTTTATCAGTCAAATAGGTGAAAAGATCGTATGCTGTGAATAAGTTGCCAAAATGCTAAGACTTAATGCATTCTAAACTGTTTGCTGTACATCTTTTGGATAGAAGATGTAACTCTCCGAACTTTATTAAAAAGTTTTAAAAATAAAGTGTCTAGTCTATGTAATACCTGGCGACGTGTCTGGCGGCGGCAGGTGAGATTGTGACAGCAAGTTGAGATTAATCTGATCCTGAAGCCGTGACTGCTCCAACTGACGCTTAGCAGCCTCCGAAGACATGTGCTGTACAAAAACTCCATGTTAATTCACTAAGATAACATAATATCACGCTTGTAATCCGCGAAAGGTTAGGTAAAGGTGTATCCATTAGTACACCGACATTACACAAGTTATGTTTAAGCCCCATGTTATAAGGGGCAAGCTTAATGCCATCAACCGGACTCAAATCCGGCACCGAGGCTGCTACTAAGAAATTCCTGATGAAAAATAACATGTTTCCTGACCTGGTAATCGAACCCAAAACCTCATGCTCTGCAGTCGCGTTTTGCGACCACAAGAACAACGAGGCATTTCGTTGAGATAGCTAAAGATAAAGAAATTTCTCTTTTTAGTAGATCCTTGTTTATCTACCACTCATTAAATGTTTACTTCCACGCCATACCTACTTCAAAAAACCGGTTAACACTCAGATTCCTCAACTATTGCTTTCTCATCTCATTATTGTCAACTAAAACTTTTGTAAAGTTGAAAATCTGATGCAATTACTTCATATTTTCCTTAATCTCTAAATCACATACCTGTTTCTGCATATGATGCTGATGGAACAGGCGTTGCTTCATGAGCGCCTGCAGCTGCGTGTGCTGATCGAGCAACTGCATGGCCAACAGGTCTGGTGCCACAAGTGGAAGCGGGGAGCGAGCACCACCCGCTGCTCCCGCGCTGCCAGCTGGGGACACCGGCGCTGGGCTCGAGTGCGCTGAGCCCTGCGGAGACGTTGGGGCTGACGCCTGGAGAAGTTGAAATGCAGATGTTGATATTCTTTAAAGGTTCGACAAGTAAATTCTTCGAAGATTATTGTCATTGAGGGACCAGTAAAGCTTGATAAGAGACGAAGAGAGAGATAGGTGCTCATTGATGAGAGTACTTCTTTGAGGTGTTCCTCAGAAAATGTAGGTAGTAGGTATAGAAGGGTCCTCAAACGAGTCTACAAAGGAACAATGTGTAAATGCAGCATTACTGACCAACGATGCTCTAGAAAGAAATTCTACGAGTACTTACCCGTGCCAGAGCGAGAGGCTCATGGTCGCGAGGGGGCGAGGCGCGGCGCGGGGGCGAGCTGCGCCGGCGTCGCCGCGCCGCCTCGCCGCCCCACCTGCCGGACTCCTCCCTGGGAACAAAGCGTGTTTATAATAAACCGGCACGTTTAACTTTCATCGAAATCATTTCTTCAACCAGAAGGGAAGAGTTCTGGACAGTAAATTCACCATGTAGCATTGACTGGCTTCATCTTTTTAATCGAGAATAACTAACCACTAGAAGCTTAAACGGATGGTTTAAGGAAAATGTGAATCCTGGCTGACTTTTTACCTGCCACTTCTCATGTCCTCAAAGTATAAGTACTTATGAATATAAACAACTTTAATTGTGGGATCAAATATGAAATATGAAAAAATAATTTGCTAACTACAAAACACTACAATAAGATTAAAATTAAATTTAAATCCAGTTACTTTCTAAACCTATATAGTAAAACACCTGGCTCTACATACCAGAAACATATCTTTAAAAGTTAAAAAGCACTTACCGGTCCAAACACCGGTCCAGCTCGAATGAGTTGATGAGCGGCGGCTTCGCGGCGCCACCCGGGTTTGAGTTCAGTGCCGACTCCGGACCCTGAGAACAATACAACAGTTAAATTAAAATTTAAATAAATACCGGCAGAAAAAGCATGATCATTAATCACTCCGCTTTTGCAAAGCAGATTAGCGATTTCAGACTTAAAAATACGTATAAGTCCAAATTTCCTCATGTTTTTCTTTATCGATGTCAATGATGTCCAAGAAAAATTGAAAAGCTACAGAGCAATATAAGAAAATTTGATTTAAAATATGGTTAGGTGGTTTGTAGTCATGGTACAGCACCAGATAAGGACAATGATGGAAGAAGTAATCTGGAAAGACGTGGTTATGGATGAAACACCCAGAACTTGATATGGACAATCAATAAAATGTCAGAAAGAGCATACAAGATTTTTGATACAGAATTAGAGCAGATAGATGAAGAAAGCAAAATTGACCAACAACTATAGATATAGTGAATTGACAGCTGCTATAAGATACGTTGGAGAACGATATAAACTGAGATCACAGATTCACCAGACCTCCCTACATCAGTTAGGCATGGCTAAAATTTTGAAAACAAATGGAAGAATATATCGTTAAGAACATATGCGTATTTGATAGTTTAAATACTGGTTGTAAATTACCTTTTATACCTGACACCGGAAGAACTGCCTAGCATTTCAATAAGCAAGTATCCGTACCTCCTCAAGTAGATATTCCTCTATCTATTCACAAAAGTTCATCATAAAATGATGTAAATCGCATCTTACGGGATTCTAAGATCAGTATTTCTATTTTCATAAAACAAAATTCTAAAAGATAAAGTTAGATCTTCAGGCGTTTCTTAAATAACCTTTTTTCTTAAAGCCTAATGCTATACGATCCCCAATAATTGTGATTCGCAACATAAACAAAACCGTGTTTAGGTTTCCGAAGCCTAAAGTATGCATACTGTAGCCTTGTTGACGTCATGCAATAAATATGTAGGTGCACGTGTTCCTTCAGTGATTTCATATAACAATAGAACCTTTGGAGAATTGGTCACAAGTATAGGGAAAAAACATCAAAGCTTAGTTATATCTACTGAGCGAAGTCTAACCAGAAATCAGAAAAACTTATAAAGCATCCTCACTTGCTTGGATGTTTGCATTTTCCTTAAAGTCCTTAAATGCATCTTCCCATACAGAGAATGCACGAGCATTGATCACCACACTTGATTAAGGCGGATTGGTAAGATAAACTTAAAAAGTACATAAATGAAATAGAAAAGCTCAGCAGTATTGAAGCCTTGTGCATGAGAGGCGGGCGCTTTAACTACTGGGTCATCACGACTGTCGCCTATACACATCTGCTATACCAGAGGCCTCGCAGATGCGTTGGTATAACTGAGACAAGGCTGACACGTCTTATGTGCCTGTATCTAATCACAGGCGCATTTAAAACTTTTACACCGCGGCAGAGTTGTACCCCACATTTCGCCAGTTAAACCAAGTTCACAGAATTACACCGAGGTCTTCTCAAGATGCGATAATTTTCCAACTTAATCTCTTAAATCTATTCGTTTTTCTCTTACCTAATAAAGTCCAAGTTCCATGAATGTCCCAACCAAAGAAAAGAAATGCAAAATTGTTTCTGAAACGTCTACTATTTTACTACTTACTCACTACAAGTATTGCAACATAATTACAGCTACCATTAAGCCTACAATGATATAATAGAAAGACAATAGTATAGTATAATAGTTCAGATACAGTTTGAGCCAAACCGACCGTCGTCATACTAAGCAAAATGTTATTGTTACTAGTGTTAGCTACTATCATTGAAGAACAAACATATTTACAATATGAGGTCACCCCAGCTCGTGGTGAGATTTGTTTTCATAAATAACTAACCATATTATAAACATGAAACCTCACATACTGTAAACTAAGATACATTTTTTCATAAACATCCTCTACATAGAAAAGAAAATATCGTCTAGGATGGGTGGCTAATTTTGCTATTGTAAATTATCGATAGAACAATGAGGGTTAGGAGGCGGTATCTAAATAATATAAAAAGGTACCTAAAAGGTTTGATAATGGAACCTAACTGTAGCCAACTTAACGGCTTGTAAATGATTCGCATAAAATTTGAACTCAAGTACCAAGATTGATGCCAGGTTTGCGGAATTTGTTCGAAAGAGTAACCGCGGCCCTAGAACGCAAAGGGCACTAGAAGGAACACGGATGAGTTTTAGTCAGTAAAAGTCTGACACTCTTTCGCTTCGCCCAGAGCGGAAAGAGTCATTTTATGATTTTCCATCCTTAAAAAAAAGTATCAAGTTTGATTAGTGGAGTTCATATTTCACACGTGAATATTATTGGCAATGTCTAGGTTTCACTCTCTCCAAAGCTTCTTATCTCAAAGATTCTCTAAACTTCGTTGGCAACCTCTCCTACCTGTTACCTGCCGATCAATTTTAGCTATCATACGGCACCATGCTCCAGGAATTGATACTTCACTTATAGCTCATTTATTTTACATAAAAGACTGCCTGTATGAAAGGTAGACCTACGCGGCAGCGACTGTTAGTTTGAGAACAAATAAAGGTATCTGATTGAAAGCTACCAGTTGTGTTCTAAAGATATTATAATTAACTAGCTTTTGCTAGCGACTTCGTCCGCGTAAATATCGTTTTCCGCGGATGCAGAAAAAGTCGCGGAGTAAAAGGTAGCCTATATCCTTCCTTGGGGTTCAAACTTACCCCGTACCAAATTTTATCAAAATCGGTTCAGTGGTTAAGTCGCAAAAGCGTAACAAACAGACAGAGTTACTTTCGCATATATGATAATTATTGAGTATGTATAAGATAGTCAATATTCTGGAAAATTTCTAAAACGCTAACCAACATTGTTATTCGTATATTACACAAAACTGTGGAAAGAAGTCGGTTACTTTTTGATGAAATCGACACTGACTTATTCTGTAAAAGTCTCCCTCGGTGAGTTTAAATGAAATGAACTTGAGCTAAGCTGTCGTCCTACCTGAAGCTACCAGCTTTGCTAGACATCTCACCTCAAGATTACCATCACGAAGAATGGTTTTAACATTACAGAATAATACTGCGGGACAGCAAAAGTTACATCTTTACGTGTCGTCCGTCACGATTTATTAGCCGTTATGCTATTGCAACTTGATACCACTCATGCGCAGGTGGTACCTACATAAACTATAGACACCACTAGATAGAACTATGCTAGTAATTCTCATAATTAATCAATAATAAAATAAATAGTTATTTGTTGGTGATTTTCGAATTCGATCTAGCCATCTAGCCACTGGGTTTGGGCATGGAAGGCAAGGAAGACAATGAACCTGCATGCACACAGTGATACAGTCGCGAGACATTGCCTACCGTATACGCAATGGGGCGATTCTGTTCTTTAAAAGAGGTGTATTCTGAAACTACAGTCAAAAATGAACAACTAAACAAGTGTTTCCTAAGTAATTACTTATTGACCAGGTGTCGTACTTTTATTTGATTACTAGCTTTTGCCCGCTACTTCGTCCGCGTAAATATCGGACCCCCCTTTCCGCGGACGTCTACTAACTATAATCTACCTTTCAGCCAAATTTCATAATTATACGTCAAGCGGTTTTCGATATTTCCTAGTGAGTGAGTGTATGACCTTTTGTTTTTCACATCACGTAACATCACGGTTGTATTCCCCAAAGGGTTAGGCAGAGGTGTACCCAATAGTGCACCCTCATTTTGCGGGGCGAACCTATTGCTATCTACCAGGCAAAAATCCAGACTCCGAGGCTGCTACTGAGAATTTTCTGACGCAAAAACCCAATAACAGTCTGCCCGACCTGGAAATCGAACCCAAGACCTCATGCTCATCAATCGCGCTTTACGACCACCAGATCAACGAGGCAGTCAGAGGCGTTCGTTATTATAAATTTTTAGATTTTTGCCTTTATTGTGACAACCTTTTAAAATTTGACGAAGAAGCAAAATCTAAACTTTGTACAACGTGCATGAAATGACATTCAGTCAGTTCTGTAACATAAGATCATAATGATAAACGTGTTGATATTATTATAAAATACGTGCAACAAACAATAACATAAATTATACTTAGAGATTTAATAACAAAATGTGCTGCGTAATGATATTGCATGCAATAAATCACGTTCACAGCAGTTACTGAGCTTATCTACGTGATGAACACAAACAGACAAACAGTACTTCGTGGAATTTCATAAAATTGTATACAGTTATGTAATTACAATGTAAGCTGATAGATTTGATGAGTTAACGGAAGTTTTAGTTGTAGTTGGAGACGTAAGTCGAGCAAATCCTTACTTATAATAAATGCGAAAGTAACTATGTCTGTCTATTACGCTTTCACGCCTAAACCACTGAGCCGGTTTTCATGAAATTTGGTATGGAGTTGTACAAAAAGGAAGGACATAGGTTTTGTGAATTAGCTAATCTGTTGGCTTACAGCTATATAGAGCTTATGCGCTTTAAATAACGAAAACGTTGGCACATTATTTTTCAAATTTTATATTGAACTAGTTTTTGCCCGCGACTTTCTCCGCGAAAATGACTGTTATACCGGACACAGACGAAGTCAAAGTCAAATAAAAAGTGGCCTATGTCCATGACCTAACAAATTTCAGCAAAATCGGTTCAGTGGTTTAGTCGTGGCAGCGTAACAGACAGACAAAGTTGCTTTCGCATTAATAATATGGTCGAGTATCTATGCATAGAGTATAAGTAAATTATAAAATCAACTTGCTACGCATTTCCATTTCTCTTAAAACAATAATGATAATATTATGTGTGTGATTAGAAAAGGTTTTATGAAAGATATTTTCAATATTGACAATCCTGACGTAGATTGCTGTGATACATATAAGATGGTTATGTGATTGTAGCTTTTTTAAAAATTATAAACAAAGCAGACAGCCTCATTGGTCTAGTGGTCGCAGAGCATGAGGTCTTGGGTACAATTCCCAGGTCGGGCAAAGTGTTATCGGGTTTTTCCATCAGAAATTTCTCAGTAGCAGCCTCGAAGTCTGGATTTATGCATATAGCTTGCTTACTCTTCACCCGATAATTCCGGTATTAAAAATACCTATCACTTTTGGTGTCGTCATCTTTCAGTTAATTATTTACACATCTGAAATGATACATAACTCTCAGTACGTCAAGATTGGTACTTTCCCCGCAACACACACACACATAAAGAAATGCATATACATGTTTGTTTAAAATTAACGCTACGTTTGACTCAGCTCCAATTGTTTACTTATCGAGTTACTTTGTTTTGTTTTTTTAGGGAAAACACTGCGCGACACGGTTGAATGCGAGCCCGTAGGAAAACAATAACATGGCCGCTTGTGCGTTGATAAACTAAGCAAATAACGTACCTACATAACGTGTGCCTAGAAGAAATTACGCGACCACCGGATGTTTTAATTTTTTACTTATTTTCGCAAACACTAACATCTCTTGTTTTAACTACTCGGCTTGATAAACTTAGCTTTAGTAGTCCAAGACCCTAAGGTTGCCAGACTTACGTCATTTGAGCACGGCTGAAGTCAAAAGTCAAAGTGTTACTTCAATAATATCATTTACAGGCACTTTTGAATTGTCAAGGAGTCGGTTAGTTAGAATGTTGAAGCTAGTTGCTCGTTCCTAAACGAGGCGCGGGCCTCTATGGAGAAGAACGAGCAAGAAACTTACACTTCTTTTCAATTAGGTTTTAACAAAATTCTGGTAACAAAAATCTTGTTGCTTGCAATGAAGATAAATATAAAACAATTAAGAAGTAAGCCATGGCAGTTAAGAGATGACCAAACCCAACTGACAGCGCGCAACGGGCGCGGTCAATTTCCTGTCAAATATGTCCAAAAACCAGCGTTTAAGGATAAATTTGCAAGGATATTGTCATCAGATGCTTTAATGACGTATGTTTGACAGCATTGGTTTCTCAGTCTATAATGTTTGCCTCTCTTTCGTTACACCACCATTGCTTATTATTTTACTTCTAAGTTCTAAACATCATCCATTTACATTAGATTCCTACAGCACAGTAACGTGTGACATCCATGGTCCACCCATTCAAATCTTTTCACAACGTATAATGATATTTCTTCAGATTTAATTTCTTCTCCTTGCACAGGACAAAATAAAAATATTATATCACTATAATACACAACCCAGTCTAGATAATTACATGTTAAAACAAAGAAGATATTCCATAAAAAGTAGAGAAAATATAAAAAATAATCCCTCCTCACAGAATTTTGCTCATTGCAACCAATCCCAGCGGAAACTAGCCATCGACGCAAGTGATAGTGCACAATTGTGTGCACAAACACAGCTCCACTCTCTCAAGATCTATGACAATACAACGCACTACACATTGTTCTAACATAACTAATTAGCTAATCAATGCTGTATTCATTAAGTTTGGAACATCCGCTCATTTTCAAAGAGTAAAAACATAGTCTATTGGTAGGTCAGATCATCTCCACCGGAAACGACAATTAGGAAGCCATGTAGGTGCTTTTTTGTTATGGAAACATGTGTCCCGTAATGTTAAGCGACCACAGTAGCCTATAGACGCTTGCAATATTAAATTGCTGACCCTTCAAGAATCTGTGCTCTTCCTTCTTGAAGAACTCCCAATCTGTTATCTCCCTTTATTTTTCTTGGGAAAATCCTTAAGGATGACCCTCGCCTGAAGGTAACGGACGGTTCCTCTTACTACCATTTTTTTTTAAATTCATCCCTTAAGGGGTTAAAACGGGGGTCCAAAGATTGTATGTAAAAACTAAGAAGAAAGTAAAGATAAAAATAAATCCAAACCCAAATAACAAACCTTATTCCTTCGTTAACAAGGGTCAAGACATCTGTGTGATTAAGGGCTTAATATTGACATGGATGACCTATTAGTTAATGCACGATGTGTCTAAGGAGGCCAAGACATGACAGGCAAAGTTGACATTGAATAGTCAAATCCTACCGGTTAACGAGGGATAAAGTCTTCGTCAAGTCCTCGGCGTTTTAAATGCTATGAATTTGTTTTAAACGTTAATACAAAAATTACAAATTAATCTATTTATTTCAGTATGCTTGGATGGTTCGGTCATGAGGAGAGGATGAGTGAAAGACAATTGACAAAAGGTATTTATATGGCAGAGGTGAGTGGCTACGCAGGGAGGGGTCGCCCTAGGAAGACCTACACTGACCTTATTGGTGAGGTCCTTCAGAAAGATCAGGTGCGGAGTACTCGTAACCGGCGTACTTGTATGAACGAAGATGAGGCGAAAGGAGTATGTAAGGATCGTAGCAGGTGGCGTTCTGTAGTTTCTGCCTACCCCCATGGCAAAAAAGGCGTGAGTTTATGTATGTTATTTCAGTAAAAAATAGATAATTAATTATTACAATAATTAACCTAAACACAAAATTTATGATTATTATGTACAATTTATAAAAAAGAACGAAGAAAGGAAGAACCTTACAGGGCATCGAAAAATTCGTCCGCATCGCTGTCAATGGGACAAGTGCCCAAAAGGCTTTCAGCATTGCCATAAAAAACAATCTTTGTACACTGTCAGGACAGTTTACTCAACAGTCCGCTACGCTTCGAATGATGAGCGCTTACGCCACTTCTACGCTACGACTTTGCCAAACCTACACTACGTCTACACAAAGGAATACATCACTGTCGTTGAATTGCAACATATCTACTATTGTGGATTAAATATTTGAACAACTAAAACCAGTGGGTAGATACTTGAACATTTGCCAAATTATTTCCTGTTTGATAATAAGCAATTATTGATAATGCAAAACTCGGCAGACCGGCCTTCAATTTGAAAGAAGATGTTATATACTATATTAATAAAAACGTGAAGAGAAAACTTTGTAAGAATATTACTTTTCATCATTTTATAGGGAGAAGAATAGCAGAAAGCTAGAACAAAAAAGAAAAGATCTTTCGACCACCTCCTGCGTAAAAATATGGCAATACAAAAAAGACTTAAGTGCTAATAATAACATTATTTGACACTTGATAATACGTCGAAACAAAAAGGACACACCCAGAAACGGATGAATATTTCATAAGCAACAAATAACGTTAAAAAACACAATTCAAGTTACTCAACAGTAAAAACGAGTTGCTAATAATTAAAACAATAAAAATAACTGCACCCACGCTAAATATTTAAAAAAAAACTAGCCGAAAAGACATCTATATAACAAAACCATATATCTGGCTGTTTGTGTATGTGATTTTATATATTTGTAAACGCACTCACGATACAGGAAAAATACTTGATATAGGGCAACGTTTAAAAAAGAGTTTACAAGGTAATTCAAGGTTTTAGAGAAATTTCGACTTTGTCACAATCATAGTTTCGTGACAATTTCTTCACAATACCAATTTTCCACTATTTAAACAAAATTTAGTCTTTTTTTGCGCAAAAAATTATAAGGGCCATGTCAATGTGGGTTACTCTAACTTTATATCAAAACTTTATCTGAAAACTGAAAAAATGTGTAATCAAAAATTTCCGTCTCTTGAATGACAATTCACCTTCTTATTCGTGTTTTTTTTTCATTATCATCATAACATCAAGCCTGTAATCCCCGAATTAGTAAATTTTGCCAATTATGTTTAAGTCCCATGTAAGGGCGAGCCTACTGCCATCAACCGGACACAAATCCAGACTCCGAAGCTGCTACTGAGAAATTCCTTATGGAAACACCCAATAACACTTTGTCTGACCTGGGGATCGAACCCAAGACTTCAAGCTCAGCAATCGCGCGATGCGACCACTAGGCCAACGATACTAGTTGCTATTATTGCTGTTGTTTTTCAAGAGATGAAAAGTTCAAACGATTTTCCGTTTTAAACCAAACTTTCCTACACAAGGTTAAAGTAACCTACATTTACTGTAACGATAATATTTTTTATAATATAAAAAGCATTCTACAATATACATCTAATAACTCACCTGTCGAACTGCGTACAACATTTTGATTTTCTTCTTTAAGTCCTTTTCTTTTCACAAATTACTTTGAATCGCTTTTTTTACACTTTAACAACTATAATTTATTTTATACGAACACTTTTATATTTAACTAACTATCAGTCATATTATTTACCTTTGTATTAGTATATAATTCACTATATAATATTCTTTCTCTCATGTTATAATACTGGATAAAACATAAGGAATATCATCTGTGAAAAGAAGTGTTATATTCAGTCACGTGATCTGAATGAATGAGTGAATAAAAATCGTAAAAAGAAGAAAAATACCGTGAGTGAAAATTGTTGTTCAATTAAAAAAGAACTAAGTTTTGTCATTTTTTGTTATTGTTTCAAATTTTTGATTGCCAGTGCTATCTTTTATTTTAACTATTGTAAAAAAACAAATAACTATATATATGTAGTTCTTTTCTGTATTCAGTTATCTTAGAATCATCTCCATTTTCTCATCACTTCCTATAAATACCTAGCACTATATTGAACAGACTAAACTTGCTTATTAAATATATTTTTAAGTATAAAAATTGATAAATAATATCGTTTCATACGTTCAATAATATAAAACATTAACAGATCAGTAGGTAAGTAGTGTTTTAAATGTTGATTTCGCATATTTTCATTCTAAGTTTCTCTCGGATATCAATGACATTGGTAAAGGAAAACATTGTAAGGAAACCTGGACTTATACCTAATGAATAAGAGTCTGAAATCATCAAACAGGCTTGGACAAACGTGGTGATCGATGCTCGTGTCTTCCCTCTACGAGTAGAGGCCTATACCCTGTAGTGGAACAATAATAGGCTAGTAATAATATAACGGAATAATAAGCTGTTCCCAACTATAGCTCAATGATTACAACCATTATGATATTTTCTTTCATTAAAATGAAATTCATTCATTCCAAAAACCATTTTTATTTCTTATACTACTTTCAGACAGATTCTACAAACAGAAATGAATCAAAAACTATTCCCAGTAAACATAACTAAAATCTCATTAAATAGCTGCTACAATACCAACGAATTTCTTTAATATTACATTTGAATAAATAACAAAAAGCCTTCATTGTCTGAAATGTAAGTTTTACCTCTGAAAAGCGTCCGCCCGCCCCACTGTTCAGTGACGGCGGCGACATCAAAGAGCGACCGACCAATGGGAACGCTGCGCTGAAAAGAGACACGCCCACCCGCTATAAAGAGATCGCGCCGCCTTTGATGTATACCGAATTTTATATAACCCTGGCTTATATTAACGGTACAGCAGATAACACTGGATGTACCTAATGTTTTTGGCTATAGTTATACGCTGACAATAGTCTCAAAAGTTGAGAGAATAACTCTCCTTGCAATCCTTATCGATCTTTCCACTTTCCTCATGTTTAATACCTGCCTATTATTACCCCACAGCAGGGCAAAAGCCTCTTCTTATACGGAGAAAGCATGAGCATTGATCACCACGCTTGGTCAAGGCGGATTTCAGACTTATATAATTTAAAGTCCAGGTTTCCTCACAATGTAAAAATAATAACATAAGATGACGACTGTAATCCCCGAAGGTTTAGGATGTAAAAATAATGGTCAACATTTTTTCTAAAAACCTCTGAAAAATCTTGGCTATCAAAATATGTAAATACTATTTTTTTTGCTTAAAAGCTGTTGAAGCCTAAAATTTTCAAATTTTGAACACTTTTTAACGTCTTAATTGACGCCATCTTTGAATGAAGCTTTCTAATACTCAATCAATGTAATGAGTTTGCTATCTTTTATCTTACAGAGCAAGTAAAGGCAAAGACCAGGTAATAAGATTGTGATTGATATATTATTAATTTCGGGTTGAGAGTACTAAAATCAGGGTATCATTATCAGTTTTTGGTGCTACTTTTACAGAGCGCAAAAATATAGGAAAACACAGAGCGTGTTCAGACTTCTTCTGATGGAGATATTTTCCAAAATTATTTAATCCGGTTTATGGGTAGGTAAGAATGACAATAAGCTCTGTTATATTTGTAGATATGATTTGTGGTTCTGCCACCAGCAAAATGATGTCAAAGAAACCCGTTAATCTTTGGATCTTTGACATAAGTCACAATTGACAATTCTAGTATAATTTGGCCACCTACTGGGCACAAAAACTATAATTTGGAGATTGTCCATAATCATCGACTCGATAAGAAGAAGAAGTATAATTTTATTAATAAACGACACATAACATCACGCCTGTAATCCCCGGGGGTTAGGTCGAAGTGTACCCATTAGTACACCCATATTTCTCCAGATTATAAGTCCCATGTAATAGGGGGCGAGCCTATTGCCACGACGTCATTGACGTAAAATTATTACATACTTTTTAATTTATTTTTAAACAATCGACAGTCTAGTAAAGTTAAATGATTATGTAGTAGACAAACAACATTTTAGTCAGTTTATGATTATTAAGCAAAGACTATTTCCGTGTTCCTTTTTGTTTGCGTCATTAAAAACCTTTATAGATTTAATCTAAATTCGTTATTGAGATGACTAAATTGCCAAGTGTGAAGGCAATAGGCCATTCATTATGATAATAGGCATTAACTAGCTTTTTTTCGTGATTTTGCCCGCGTGATTGTCAGTTGTCGAATTCAAAGCATTTTTTTCAATTAAATCATTAACTGGTTCTATTTAATTGAATAATAGATATCGTTAACTAGTAATTCGAAGACACAACTTCTCTAAAAACACTAATTTTTAATTTTAAACACCCGATTAATTTTCAATCAACTGTAATTTTTTAGGTTATAGGCTTTAAAATCGATAAATAGTGTATCAATTGAATTGGCAACTAAGTGACGTCACAGCGCTCTATTACCATAGAAACACAATCGGGGAATTGCATTTAGAAAGCACATAAAAAGTAGATACACGTCAATGTTTGGTGCTATTTACTACTCAATTGTCAAGAAGTCGATTAGTTAGTCAGAAGGTTGAAGCCAGTCTATTGAGAAGAACGAGCAAAACGATCCTCGGATTCTCTTTTCAACCAAGAATTTGTCCGCGTGGATGTCAAATATACCAGTACAGCCCATGGCATTCAGTCATATGGAGCTTCCTAATAGTGAATGAATTGTGTAATTTTACATAGAACCAATACCTCCAGGGATTAATTACCTCTTACGAACGCATAAACTTTACCTCTTTATAATATTAAGTATAAGTATAGTAGATTAATGAACTGTGCTAGGTTCACACACACATTCTACTTTACATTAAAGACATGAGTACATTCTTCTTTTGATTAAAGATCAGAGATTATGGTCTGTGTCAATAAACATTTTTTTTTTCTTTCTTTCTTTTGTAACGCATGACCAGATATTTCATTTTTCTTAGGGTAAATACACATGTAACGAAAAAAATATCGATCTGCAGCCCTTGGTAACCCTTAACCATAGTATCGTGATTATAAACCTCTCGCTGTGTCTATTAATGCTTTAATTAGTAGTTATACTAATATACAGTGATTCTAGACCCCAGCATTAAAATTTTTAAAATAATCTGGTGTTATTAGAAACGTATGTATAAGTAAACTGAATGTTTTAGTGACTATAAATTTATATTCCAGTGAGTCCAGAGTTATGTATACTAAATCCACGTTGACAGGGTTTTATGTTAATGTTCTTTCCATCATGTATAGGTACGTTTAGTGCACTTGGACAAACTGACCCACTACTCATGTTTGTTGGTTAATACTTTAAGCATGACAGAAGCTTTAGTCAAATAATTCCTGGGTCCATAGAATTCCTTAATATGGCCTATAAGTCAACAAGATATTTTACTATAAAAAATATATTAGTTGCTAAACATTTAATTTTAAATAGAACGCAATAAAGTGGAAAAAAAAACACAAAAGGTTTAACCTAAAACCTCTTTATTCTGACGATTGCATTGTTAGCATTTCTTGTTTTATAAAAAAAACTTTGTACCTGTTTATAAATAAAACATTTTTAAATTTAAAATAGTGTAGTACGTCATTCACATACGCAAACCAATTAATAACGTCAAAAAGATGCTCCAATAAACATAATAAATAATTAAGTATTTAAATTAGGAAAACAAGAATTTATTTCAGATAGGTACTAAATATAATAAAAACCTGTTTCGCTTCGGTAAGTGAGTTATTTCAATTAATAAAAACACAAACACAGTGTTATTTATTAAAATCTAGTGTACTTAATAACGATAATTATTTAAGTAGTAAATTATTTGCCAATTAAATTAAAATCACGAACATTACGAAAACGAAAAATGGTTTTCACTTGATTGATAAAATTGTCTTTTAGTTTTAATTTACGAACACGGAACATGAATATAGTAAATAATAAGTATATAATGTGTAGCCTAGACCACGTAGTCATTAATTAACTAGACCTTAAACCATTTATTTTATGAACATAGGTGCAGGACAGGGGAAGCCAATAGCTGTATTTATTATATTAAAAGACACCCACATAAGAGATAGCTCGTTAACCAGAAGGGTAATTCACGTATTTAAAAATGTTTAAAATCTAATCGCAATCTCATCTCAGTGACAATCACTGTCAGAATGTTATCAAAAAATGTAAGTTTACAATGCGAACCTTCCTAAATTTACTAGAATTTTCTCTCGGATCATCAAGATATCTTCACATAACATCACGCCTGTAATCCGCAGAGGTGTAGGTACATTAGTACACCCACATTTCGCCAGTCATGTTTTTAAGTCCCATGTAATAGGGGGCGAGGCTAAGTGTAAGTGTTCCCAGGTCGGGCAAAGTGTTATTGGGTTTTTCTATCAGGAATTACTCAGTAGCAGCCTCGGAGCCTGGATTGTGCCCAGTTGATGGCAATAGGCGCCCCCTATAACATAGGACTAAAAACATAACTGGCGAAATGTGGGTGTACTAATGCGTACACCCTGTTCCTCACCTCTCGGGGATTACAGGCGTGATGATATGTTATGTACAGTCAAACAGCTATCTAGTAGGTATTCAGGTAAAAATGTTCTACTATCTTGAACACTAGGTACCAATAGTAATTTCTATTGTGGGCGTTTCAATTTTAAGCTTACGGGTGCCTACTCAGAACGTTCACAACATTGTTTAAAAAGCATTTGGGATATAGGTAGCTATGCAAATCATTTTTTTTTTGGGACAAGCCCGCCATTCTGTTTCCTCCCACTGCAACTCCTGAAAGCCAAAATCAACAGTAAAGGCCACCAGAAAAGCGCCGAGGCAATGAAGCTCGACGAGACCCGGACAAACGATTCTTGTCTTGGGACCCGCAACGAAATTAATCAGAAAAGAATAGCGGAGGAGTAAGAAAAAAAATCAGCTGCCCGTATAGCAAATTGCTTGTTTTTTTATGAAATTTCATATTTGTCATTGCATGTCGTGCAGCATTCGTCTCCATGGGCAGTTGGCACGAAATAATAACTTAATCATAATGTAGGACAAATATCGTTTGCTTATATTCCCCCCTGTTATTGGGAGGGAGTCCCCTTACCTAGTTTTAAGAATCATCGCATTCTTATCTCAATATCTACATGTAAAAAGTACCTCTGATTGACCTAAATTTATTACAAGTTTATGACATTGATAAGATTACGATTAGATACCTATTAAACGTTTTTAATTACGAGAACTTGCTTGCGGGAGTCGTAGGGTTATTGTAAAAATGAAAAACTCTGTCCAAGATAGCAAAATATTAAAGATACTTAAGGATTTGACTACATATTGAAATGAAAGAATCGTTATAAAGCCTATAATTAAGACTTCGCCGTCAAAGTATTTTACGGGAATTTTACGCGAGTTTTTACAGATCTATGAAAAAGAGAAGGAATATTTGTATTTTTTCTACTATAATCGAAAATGGCGTCTATATTTACATAATATCTACAAAATCCAATTCATTCATTATTTTTAGATAAAAAACTAGCTTTAAGAATATTTTTATTTTATGTGACTGCATTTTAATGATTAATAAATTTGTTTTTTAAGCGTTTAGTCCATAGGTCACAAAGATAAAAATCATTATTTTGTATTTAGTAACAGAATTCGGAAGCGTAAAAGACGTCACACGGAAGTTTAAATTGATATTATAGATTCGAATATGAAATTTAATTTTGTCTAAATCAATTAAAATATTATTTTATAGAGAACTGATAGAATAATTTAAACGTTCTTTAATAAATTTTCTTCAGTATCATTAACTTATAAGTACCTACCTAACGCCATTTTGTTTAGTTCCAATCAATATTCAGACGATACACATCCAAAAAAATAATACGTTTTTATAACACATCCAAATTCACAAAATATAAACATAATTCACCCGCGCAAAAAGTTTTGAAATTCAAAATATACTTTTCCAATTTTCCGCACGTCTCTTATCAGCTGTCAAAAGAGGCGCTGAAAAGCGGGCGACCGTGATTGGTCGAGCCGCTGATGAGCGACGCTGTGATTGGTCGTCAGTCGGCGCACATGAGCGACACACCACGTGCTCATAAGTTCCGTCAAGGAAATTCAAACTTTTCTCGATACGCGATGTATTGTGTTCGCACATTTTAAATTTTACATCGTTCTTTTACGTTTTTCGAATTCAAATTGATTTTGTGAAATGTCAGAAATTATCAAAAACTTTTTTGTAATGATTCTGGTTATTATTTTGGGCACAGATGATTTTTTTTTCCAAAAAAAATATTTTTGGAAAAAAACATAATGATTTGTTTTTGTAAATCACTGTTAATTTCAAACGGCTTTAATCCAAATATTAGTAATAAAAAGATTTATAATTAAGGCTTTTGATAAAAATAATCGTCCAAAAGTTTAGGAAATAGCATAAGGTAAAAATATTATTCGAAAATGTAGCCAAGTATATTTAAAACCGCGAACCTCCACCGTTAATCACTATTTAAAAGACTTACGCGCTCGCCAGATGTCCGCAAAAATTCATTTCACTCACGGCAACAACAAAAATATTAACATAAAATAAAAACAATTAACAAACAATAAAAACTAACACTTTACAGCGACTTAGTATACCACTCATAAGTACCGGTGCACTGCAGTTTCAGATGCAAATTATTTACACCGCTGCAGCGCGATGCATCGTACATAAAATTTACTAAAACCAACCACTCAACACCATTAAATTACTATTCCAACCCTACACTCCGTTACTGTTTATATTTAAAAAATATTTGCTTGGAAAAGCGCGTCTAAACAATACACAACAGCCTGCGACGCCGCAGCATCAACAATGCAAGGGCGAAATAAGCAAGAAATATTTAACTACCCAAGAGGGGTGGGGCGGGCACTGGCCCACAGTATTGGAGCTACGCCTGTGGTAGTTATAGTTTACGTGATACACAGCTCAAATACAAATAATATAAACATTACAGCGGAGCATGCGCCGTAGCAGCAGACAGGGACAAAGCGACAATCGCCGTCAAAACTAAACGCTTACTAATAACATTTTTCAGCGATTCGAGAACGTCACAAGTAAATTTATTACTTTGAAACTAACATTCGTATCATAATAGTGGTGTTGAATCACATTTTTATAGATTAATTTGCATATTTTTGACAGGAACGCGTCGTTATGAGAGAGCGTCGCACGCATGCGCGCCGCCGAGGCGCAAGAATGTTATTGACGATGCAAAATGTTTATTTTTTGACGCAACACCATCCTGACTGTTTCTGCGTGAAACGGAACGATTGCAGCCATTTTGGAAAATGGCTTCCCGACAATTTTACAGAATGAGAATTTTTTAAGCGTAGGTAAAGAATGAAAAATAGGTTACATTTTGGTGTTGAAAGCTGAGGTAATCCTAGTAAAGTAAAAGATAAGAATGTAATCAGTTTTCAGCGAGGCAGTCGGGAGTTTGAGCTGGATTTATTTCAATTATAATTCGATATGAAAGTTGAGCGCATGCGTGCGGCATAATTTACACCGACACGAATTTTCGAAAGCATAATTTAAAAAACATTTCGAAGTAGGTACCTACCTAGTACTTGTTACTTATATTTTATTTTAGTTCTTTTGTTTTTTTCGTGCCTATATTTTTTAATCATTATTATATTTTATTTTATTTTTTAAAAACTTCCTTCTTTTATAAATTACAAATAACACGAGTAAGAAGATTTACTAGACGGCAATCAATTAAACTTTTCAACATGAACATTTTTTTACTTCTTTGATGGACTAAATTATATAGTTTTTTGCTTAATAATGCTATTACTTACTTCATAATAGCCTAGTTGAGTCCATTAACAAAATGATAATTTATTACGAATTTGCATAAAAACATGTCCCATCGGCTAAATATACGCAAAACTATAAATATTTATCTATTGGTTGTTTATCTGACTTCCTATTTATAATAAATGAGAATGTATAAAAAAACTTTAGTAAATTATGTATTATTATTCAATTTTTTCTTTAAAATTACTTAAGATACAATAAAACCACGTTAAAGCTAACTTCAACACATGTTTAATCAACAGACTTAGTTCATCACGTTTCGCCGCTAAACACAAACCTCGTTTTTACCCGACTGCGGCAAAGCCTAAAAGGAGGGTTATGTATTTGACCTATATGTATGTCCGTCCCTATGCCCGCTCATAACTACGGCTCAACCAATTTTTGTTTTATTTTCTATTTCTTCTATGATCAAAGCCTTATCAATAAAAGAGTGGATTGGACCACAGATAGATGAGGTTGACATATGGGTGACATTATAATGTTCGTTTTTCCCGCCAAGCTAACTAAAACTCCGAATAACACTTTTAAAACCTAGACCTTGGAATTACATAAACTCCTCGGTATTTATTGCAAAAATATGTGTGTTGTGACTATCAAAATTAGCTCAACTACTCGTTCGGACAAGGCCGGTCGGTTCCGCATAATTTGCATATATTATGGTTTCTATTAAACAAACAAAAGCCTCTTTTAAATGTCATACGTAATCGAAACGAAAACCTGTTATTTTTTACTTTTTTCTGTTTTCGTATAGGTCGCGGGCGATCTTACATTCTAATAATATAAATAGTACCGTAATCTTTATGTATTTATTTAAACTTTATGCAACAAAAAAAAAGGTTCCATGGCGGACTAAATGCCTTAGGCATTCTCTACCAGTCAACCAAAACTAATAAAGAGATTACTTGGCAGGTGCAAAATATTGTACAACAGTAAACAACCAAATAAGAAATTAAAAAAAAAAAAACACAATACAAGTTATTTTATTATTAAGTTCTTTGATGGTATTTAAGAATACAATTAAAATAACTATTATGTAATAAACAAACATACACAACTTTTATCTGAGAAGAACCTCAAAACCAGTCAAAAGTTTGTTAAAAAGTAAAAATAATTCACACTGATCGAAAATTTATTTCTCAGCGATTGAATTAAACATTTTATTCACTCATGAATAACATAGATTAGCAATTTCATCAGAATCGCTTATTTCCTGATTTGTTTTATTTATGGAATGTTATTATTATTATAACAGTCATGTATCAATATTGTCGTATCAGTTGCTGACGTACAATATTTATTGCAATGTGCGTACGCATTTAACTTTATTTTTTAAGTTAGGGAAATGGCATGTTGTATGCAGATTAAGAAAACTACAATACAATACAATTACAATTTCAACAACACTTTTACATTATTATTATTACTACAATTTAAGCAAATGATTAAGTACCTAGCCTGTGATGTTTATCTTGTTTAAAAATTATATTTTTATATCTAAATAGTTTTGATCTTAATAAAAATTAAAACTATTAAGTAAAAAATTTTCGGTAACGTAACGAGCTACGGTGTAAACGCGGCCAGTATACCAATGGGCCACTGACATTTTTATTGGCCGATGATTTAATGGCTATCGATTGTGGCTCCACTATTCATTCGAAGGGAAAAAATATTATTCGAGGTCCCTTATTTATAGGGACCTGCCAGTACCTGCTAATGACTGGAGGGAAAAACTTCAGGATTTAGTTGACGTTAATTGTTCCGAAAAATTGGTTAATTATTGAAAGTACGTCGAAATTTCTAAATGAATAAAAAGCAGTGTTTATTGGTGTACTAAAATCAATCAAATATCGAATAATTATGGAAGAGAAACAAATGATTCCCGCCTAAAGAAACAAAAAGACGATTTTCCGCTTCGTTGTATCAGAAATTATTAAAAAAAAATTGATACATTTTCTTTCGAGTCTCATTTTGCCACTAAAGAGTATTGTAGCATCTAACGTAAACAAAATAAATAGAATAGTAAAGAAAAAAATCGCATTCAAAAATCGAACACGATGAAAGCTAAAAGAAAATAAATTTAAAAAATCAATTACACAGAATACAATCGCCGATATTCTCGACACGCAGAACTAAAAAAAGGTTCAGTGTAAAAAAAAATAATTAATTAAAAGTTTTCAGCGTTGAGTTTTCAGACGCGGACTGATGAGCGGGTGGGCGGTCGCCCCGCCTACTGAAAAGCGACGCCCAGCCGCGCTGTAAAGCGACCTCCTACCACACCATGTCTAGGAGACGGATTCCACTTGGAAAAACCGATATTATTGTAAAAGAAAATAATCTGTATTACTTAGTTCTATAACCAAGACATTTGGAGAAAAGTTAAGTAGCATTTTCGCGATATTAAATTTATAATGAAAAAAAAGGTATACCAATTTTTTAAACCTCGAAATAATTTCAGTTGTCGAAGCAATCTTCTTACCGAATAACATACATACATACATAAACTCATGCCTTTTCCCCATTGGGATAAGCAGAAACCACAGAACGCCACTTACGATCCTTACATACCAATCCTTCATCCTTCTTTACTGAATAACAACTTTCAAATCATAGATTTTATGACCAATAGTATCATAAACAAGATTGGAAAATAGGTCTTAATCTAATTCAAATTTTAGTTATTCTTCTTGCTTTCCTATTTATTATAATGTACAAAGAACTATTAGGTAATCTACAGAACCATTTTTCTTTGTGTTTCATAATTCTAACCTCAAACCAGGAAATAAACTACTATAGCAATGCTGTTCTGTAAAAAAAAACCCTAAATTTAGGTGAAGTGAACTGTCATTCCATTAAAATGCTATAGTTGATAGCTCACCTCAACCTCACTACACCTAAATTAAACGAAGATAATTTTTTCAGAATAGAATAGAATAGAATAGATAGAGTTCTTTAGTGCAGATTTTAATGCGGTTTTCATCAATAGATAGAGTGATTCTAGAGGAAGGTTTATAGTGTTTGTACGGTTCTACATTGCAACCGTGCGAGGCCGGGCGGGTCCCGAGTAGACTACATTTTGGTCAGCGACTTCGTCTTCTTCCACGGTAACCTACATACCTATTCATCGAATAATATTGTAATGTTTCGGAGTCTGTATTTGAGTCCGGTTGATAGCAATAGGCTCGCCCCCTATTACATGGGACTTAAACATAACTGGCGAAATGTAGATATACTAATGGGTACACCTCTGCCTAACCCTACGGGGTTTACAGGCGTGATGTTATGTTGTAGCAAAAATATACCAAGAGATGCAGTTAAAGTATGCGACACTGGCTCCTTTCCTAGACTTTAATGGCGCAGAAATCGTAATATAACCGTGCTCCTCTGGTCCGGACAATAAACTCTATACTTACGTACCTATGAGTCCAAACTAGAGCGGTGTTACTGCCCCCCCAGTGGGGGGGTAGTGCGAGTTTTTGTACCTTTCAGCATTGTAATACTAGGTGTGCTTTATAGCGGAGTTTCAGTTTTGTGGCGTGAACTGTTCACCAGTAAGTATAATAGAGTAGGTACTTGTACATCCGAGTATGACTTTAGTTTTGTAGAATACTAGCATTCTTCCGCGACTTCGTTCGCGCTATTTTCCTTAGTCTAGAATTTGCGCACGGTTGAAGGCGGATAGGCTACATGGGACTTAAATACATAACTGGCGAAATGTGGGTGTACTACTGGGTACACCTCTGCCTAAACCTTCGGGAATTACAGGAGTGATGTTACGTGTCTTTGTGAATGATTTGTGTCAAAAAGAATTTGGCACGTCTTCATAATTATAAAGATTTGTTTCAAAGTATTTAAAATGAGAATATTAACGACATTGAACCCCAAATAGGGTAGTAAAGGGTTGAAATAAATGCAACTAATGACAAACGACATTTTGGCAATAAAATCTTTTATTGCAACTGTTAACGGTAATGGGAACACGGGACGTCAAAATGGCGCGATGTAGCAGTTTTTTACGAGTTTTATCATCGGTAAGAAAAACACGTTTATTGGACAATTAATTTTAATTGAAATTAGAGGCTAGGCGGTACCCTAAAACGGACACAGATAGGGATATTTGGAAATACATATTTCGAATACTGATCACGAAATATCGAAAACCGTTTGACGTAAAAAAATAAGTTAGGAAGGTTGTTTATGGTTACTAAACGTCCGCTATGAAAGGCTTTTCCAAAATGGGATGAAACGGGGGTTCAAGTTTGTAAAGAGAAACAAACTTTGACGCGGACGAAGTCGCGGGCAGAAGCTAGTTTAGAATATTTATTTTTTATCTGGTGAAGGTCGCGGGAAACCGCTTGACGCGGGCAGTGCAGGACCGGTCATTGTGGTTATCTTAAGGGGAGGACGTCATAACAGGATACCGTGGCCCCGGAACACAAAAAGGGCAACAGAAGGAACAGGGTGGTTTTTTAGTCAGTAAAAGTCTGACAGTCCTTTCCGCTCTACCCAGGGCAGAAGGAGTCATTTGATGATTTTTACAAAATAAAAAAATTAAAATTGGGAAGGCCTATGTTCAGCAGTGGAAGTCGTTTGGCTAGTATAATGATGATGATTTATTAGATGCTAGCGAACCGCCCTGGCTTCGTGCGTTAATTTGAATTGTGAATTTTCCCAAAATTTTATTTCATACAAAATGTATTAGCCATATCGGTCCAACCATTTCCGAGTTTTGCGCTTAGCAACACAATTAGTCGTTCATTATTATTTCTATAGATAGTGGATAGATAGATAACTACGAAATAAGACTGTTTATACCAAAACAAACCAATGTACATCAAAAATACATTTTGTATATTTTACTGACACATTAAACTACCTATTACTACTATTCTATTACTGGATAGCAATGTAACACAACTATAAAATTAATGGGATATATTAAAGAATACTTATTAATTATTGGGATATTTTGGGTTGGTAAAACCAAGCTTAAATAAGCAGAGTTTTTGATTTTGACTTACTTATAAAGTCAATCAAATTCAAACCCTATATTCTGCAGCTAAATTACAAATAACGTTTCATTTTTTAAAATTCTAAGCCGCTTTCTACCATTAACCTTTACAAGTACATGAAAGCCTAAAAAGAGGATCTAAATACGAAGTGATCTGACAAACAAATAAGGGCTGCTCACCCCTCCGCCCCTGGTTTTAGCGTGAAGGTTCAGTGACGATTTGTCAAGAGGATTGTCTCGATTGAAACATCTCTTGAGAAGTAGCTTCATGGCATTTGATTTTTATGTCAATAAATTGTGTTTACCAAACCAGGGCAGTCCGACATAGTTGAAGTTTTCTTAAAAATAGATTGATGTCTGCTACTCAAACTTATTAATTAATGAACTTTTTAAATTAAATTACATTTGAAAATATCTTCTAAATCTGACGGCCCTGGTTCCTTCTCTTTTATTGACTGTATATCCAAAACTGTTATCCATAAGAGGAAATACGGGCTTGAAAATTAAGTATTAGAAGAAACTATCTCTGTCGAATAATAGAAGAATATGAGAAGAGCCTTTGCCCACTAGTAGGATAGTTATAGCACGAATTCGGTAACCTTTTACGATAGGTTTGGAAGACTTTTTTTGGCCGCGTCTTATAACTAGCTATAACTTTTACTTACCACAGGAGGTAGTTGCACCATTGGTGTCTGAAACAAAATAAAAATATTAATTGTTAAAAAAAAATCTCGTTAGGCTACGTTTGCCGGGGTAGGTCTTTCGATGGGTGACCATCTTCACACAGAAACGATACTCCTTCGTGCCTCGAAAGGCTGCCATACTTCGACAGTCGTTACGGGTCGTCAGAAGCCCGAAAGTCTGACAACGAGTCTTACTTATGGGTATCGTTTTACCTAGTTACTCTGGGTTGTGGAAGTCAGATAGGCAGTCGTTCTATGTAAAATACTGGTATTTTACTCCATCCAGTTAGACTGGAAGCCGACTCCAGCATAGTTGGGAAAAGGCTAGACAGTTTTGAATAGTCAAAAGAAATAGCAGGACTTTGTTCATTTCTAAGGTTCGTAGCCCGTAGCGCGAAGCGTGTAGCAAAAACAATAATCGTAGCGTGTTCGTAGCAAGGACTATGTAACTTGACATCACTCATGTTACTTAGGAAATAATAGGATAGGTGCAAATAATTATGTCTTTATCAAAAGCTAGTCAGTTTTGACAGAGAAGTCTGTAATTTGGTTGTAAAAGTTTAAATGGAGATGAAGAGGATAAAGCAACAAATTATTTAAAAAAAATGACGGTCGAATTTCGACCAATAAGCGACCAGTACTTAAAATAAAAGTACTACTAATCATCAAGGACACCAAAATGTGTCACCATTGTGTCCAGGAACCAACGTCACCTACATTTTAATAACACACACATTCAAGATAAGATTACCTTAAACTTTATCAGTACGTGTATTTAAAATCAATAAATATTCTACGGAACTGGAGCAAACCACTGTATAAAATACGAGCCTCGAAATATGAGCCTTGACACACAACACAAATTTTATTATTTCCTAATAAATATAATAATATATTGTTAAGAAATTTTAATCTAAATGTCATTGAAAATATACCCTGAATAGATACACAAATTATAAATAACTATTTTGTACATCCACACCTGCGCAAGCTCCCCATTAGTGACGCTTGTCAAGTCTTATTTTTCGAGGCGCGTATTGTACCAGGGTTTAAAATCTGCGCTCTAAAACAGGGATAGCTGTCTTGGGTTAAAAGGATGCCTTACCTAAATGGGACTGGGCAGAACAAACTATAGGCTTAGGTAGCACAAAGCTGGTGCCTTGACACAGTGAGACGAGGTCGCAAAGGAGACGGCGAGATGATCTGGATGTTGTTAACCATTCATTTTAGAAGAGTATGTATGTAGTTTCTTGTCCATTCTTCTCCAGACGAAACTGCCATTTGAAAGGGGCAACCTAGATTCAATTACTTTTTACTTGTATATGCCGTTCAAAAGTGGCTTTTAAAGGCATAATTGAAATAAATGATTTGACTTCGATGTCTCAGTAGCAGCCTCGGAGTCTAGATTTGTGCCCGGTTTATGGCAATAGGCTCGCCCCCTGTTACATGGGACTTAAACATAACTGGCGAAATGTGGGTGTACTAATTGGTACACGTCTGCCTAACCCTTCGGGGATTACAGGCTTGATGTTATGTTATGACTTTGAATTTGATTCCTTCAAAACTGGACGGATGGAAGGAATGGAGGAAAGCTTTTGCCCAGGAGTGGGACCAGTATAGACAAACAAAAATCTACACCAGTTTCACGAACTACCGAAGTCAAAGGCTAGTCCAAATTGAACTTAAGAATCCTTGACACTCCATCAATTAATGATAACATTGCACATTACATACATACGTACCTACATTTTTTTTATTAATTGACAAAGAGCTCTTTTACTTTACATTAATAAATAAATACGTCATTCGTGTACATGAAATAAGATAGCGAAATACTGCGGCGTTCCTTGAAGCTATTATGTTGATAATTTTAAATGGTTGCATTCTTGAATTGAATTGTCGATGTTGGGTCGCGTGGAGCAACTAGCTTCAACTTTTTGACTACCCGGCCTACAGCTTCTGACCTAAAACTTACTGATTATTTTATAGCTTATACAAATAAAACTTCCCGTAACTGGTGGAACAAAATGACTATTGAATAAGAGATCTCGATCTTGACATAAAAACGCCATTTTTTCATATACTTCGGAATATGGTACCAATTTAATGGTGTCGTAGAGTTTCTTGCTCGTTCTTCTCCATAGAGTCCTACCTTCGTTTTAGAACGAGCAACTAGCTTCAACTTTCGGACTAACTGACTAACTCCTTGGCAATTCAAAAGTGCCTGTAAAATGGTCTAACTGAAATAAATGATTTGACTTTGACTTTAAAAATCCCTCGGAATAAGGTGCCTTTGTCTTAGAGGTCGAATTGAGAACCTCCTACTTTTGTGAAGTCGGTTATATAACAATGATGTTATCTTAATGTGTGTAAACGTACCTATCTTTATCAATAAAGGACTTTTGTGCAAAAATCAGCAACACAGGCAGACAAACTCATTGTAACTTTACCTACAGATGATAAATATGTAGTTTATAGATAGTTCAGTTGTTTTTGTTTGCCTGTGTTATCTGTGCCATTGATAGGCTGTTCTGTAAATAACGATAAGCACTACTCATTGAGATAACGGCTAAAACAGCATAGACTACTTTGTCATGCTGGTTTTCTTGCAATTTTGCAAAAATAAACATATATTTTTAGAACAATTGGCAGTTGGAATAGCCATTCTTTTGAACTAATTTTCTATCTGCCCTTTTCACAGATATTACTCTTTGATTGTCACAGAAAAATTCGTAGATATGATCTTCTTTTGAAGTTTATCTTGGACATCACTGAAAACATCCGTGAAGGATAACGTCGTGAGGAAACAAAGTTAATCATATTTAGCCAAATTGTTCAATCATCAGACAACTCGTAACGGAGGGATAAATATGACGGTTCGACAGCAGTATATAAAATATGTCAAACGGTCATATTTATTCTTTGAATAAAAGTTATCTGCTATTAAAAAATCAGCCCTTATTCTATTCGTCTACTTATATTCTTCTAGGATACACTCTAGATGGATCTGGTTCACTTGCGCGAAAGACATTTCGCTAAGACAAAGGGACTCGTGCAAGTGTCTTGCGCGCAAATGTCTTTCGCGCATGTGTCCTGATACCACTCTAGATTGAATTATCGTGTTTCAAATTACTTAAGACGTATTCCTTGATAACTCAAAATCTTCATTAAAGATATGTGTTTTCTTGTTTTTATTCTCCAGACCGAGTCTTCGATTATGGCAACCATTCTTACTGGTCAAGTACGATGGGGAATTTATAGGGTACAAGTGTGTGCGCAAACACAGGTGCATTGCATCTTCCCTTAGTCGTCTCTCATAGTCATATTTGGCGGTAATTTAGTATGTTTCCTATCCATGTTTATAAAGAGACTTTATATTTAATATAAAATACATTGTGGCAATGCAGCCACGCCGCAAATTGCAAGTTGCCACCCTTTTGGGCACTTGCCCAATGGGGCAAAGTTTTTAATCTTAACTGTCAATGGACAGTTAAGATTAAAAATAAATATTAATTTAAGTGTAGACATACAAAATCATTGAAACATTTATTTATTTTTAACACATTCTGTCCCAAATAGATAAAAGAATAAAAATGCCAAAATTGACCAACATTATTCCAAAAATAATACCTACCATTTCATATCTAATCAGTTGTTTATACACAAAAATAACACAATAAATATGTATTTCGATAACCGTTTATATCTTATATCACTCAACATATAATATATAACATTATTTGTAGATTGAAATATAGACCTTTGACTGCATGGTCTGTTTATTTAAAAACTATTTTGATGTGTCGCGATGGCCCAGTGGTTAAGGCGCCCGCCTATCATGCATGAGGTTGAAATCCGGGCAAGTACCAATGTGAATTTTTCAATTCATGTGTACTTTCTAAAGTTTATCTTGGACATCATTGGCATCGGTGAAGGAAAACATCGTGAGGAAACCTGGACTGTACTGTTCCACTCAAACCATGTCAGAGGTCCTTGAGGCGGTTTAGAAACTCTGACACTAGGGTGTGTGGGGTCGTAAGACCTTACTGCCCACACGATAAAGAAAGAAAGATTTAAAAACTTGGATTTTCAGTCGCAGTAACAATAAATGTTTACTCCATTGAGTTGTCAAATAAGTGACAACAGAGGTACTATAATGTCGTACAAAATCTAAAATCGGAAACCCGTTTTGACAGCTCATAAAAAGTATATCAATTGATTGGTGGTCTCAACTATCTAATTCGAGAATGCAACTGTCACATTCAACATAGAATTATACAGTAGTAACTGTTGACCGCGACTTCTTCCGCGTGGAACTTGTTTTTATTGTACCTACTTGCATAATACTTTCACCCCCCTTTTCACCGCCTCAGGTTGTGATTTCGGGGATAAAAACTATTCTATGTCCTTCCCCGGGTCTTAAGCTATCTCCTTCCTTAAAATTTCATCAAAATCGATTCAGCGATTTAAGCGTGAAGAGGTAACAGACAGACACACTTTCGCATTTAAAATATTAGTATAGATTTCCAAATTCAAAACTTTTTTTTTATTTCCAATCTTATTGTTTCTATGCTGAAATACTTGATTTTTTAGTTTCTTGTCAATGATAGACTATTGCCTACCATAACATTGATATTTATGAATCAGTGTATTTAACAAAAAAATATCACCGCCTTCAAAAATCACAAAATAAAAAATAACTTTAGCTTGGAAGTCGGCGGCTTTGGTTTTGTTTCTTGTTATGTAGGTATTGCCACCGACTTCCAAGCTAAAGTTATTTTTTATTTTGTGATTTTTAAAGGCGGTGAAATTTTTTTGTAAAAAAGCTTTTTATTTTTCACTTTTTAGTGTTTGTTTGTTAATGTTTGAAATCCTTACATAAAGCCCTTTCAAACAATACCACACACGATATATTTAATTTTGGAAAGTGGTAGGAGGGGGGTTGACGTACCCCCTCCCCACTTCCTTTAGTCAGTCATCGACTACACGTATAAACAAAGCAATTTTTCTTGTTACGGCGGTTTTGCTGTGATTTTACAAGGAGTTCCGTTCCATATCTCCAAAGTTCATCATCAGATCATGACAATATTCCTATGGGACCTATTCGCGACTATACTCTTTCAAACAAAAAAAGAATCATCCAAATCGATTCGTAATTGGGGGAGGAATCGTTGAACAAACACAAAAAAAAAAAAAAAACATACGCGTCTAATTGAGAACCTCCTCCTTTTTGAAGTCGGTTGAAAAGAGCAAGAAAGCTTGATTACTCTCCTTTAAAAACGAAAAGCGAAGCATTTAATTCCAATAAAAGCAATGTCGCGTATATTTATAAAATAACATTGGGTTGTATCGCTGTGTGTATGTTACCAATCGATTTTCTTGTTTATAATAATCGTTGAAAGCGATCGATTATCGATACGGACTCGTATTGTTTAGATTTTCGCTCTTCTCGCTTTATCGAGGTTTACTTTCGTTAAAATTGTTTTTTATAAACATCGCGGGTGGCGAGCGGATTTTTTTAAATTGTTTTTGTTAATCGATAAAGGTGCTTTAGGTGCGGTAGTGGGTTTTAAATTAAAAATAAATTGTTTTGCTTTTGAGATGTTGTTTTGAATACTGAAATGTTGGGGTTAAGATGTAATAATGCCATGAATTTGCTTCTCAGTCAGTAAAGTTATAATTTTTGAGATCTACAAGTAAACTCATATTAGAAAGCTAGTAAGTTTATTTGTTTGTTTGAACGCGCTAATCTCCGGAACTAATGGTGCGATTCTGAAAATTCTTTCACTCATTGAAAGCTACGTTTTCCCTAGCCGCAAGAGGCTATATTTCTTTAATATCGAAAAAGATTAAGAATCCTTTTGAAAAATTATGCAGACGAAGTAGAAGAAGCTCAAAAGCTAGTTAAGAGATAAAAGATGTAGTGATCTAGTAAAAGTCAGTTTCTTATTTAAAATAAACAGCGTAATCATATTTCTGTCAGTGTCTGCTTATACATGAAAAGTGTTCCATTAATGATGAATAAAATATTAGAATAAAGGCTTATTCAGACGATGCGAGGAATATCGTGCGCTATGTCGTACATTGCGGGACAACGCATCTGTCGTTTCATAAGTGACCGATCATCGAGGGCAATGTACCACAACTTGCACGATATTTCTCGCTTTAATGTAACACCCAAAATCGCGACTTTAAGATCTGCAGTACCCGTTAGTACACCCACATTTCGCCAGTCATATTATTTTAAGTCCCATGTAATAGGAGGCGAGCCTATTCCTATCAACCGGGCACAAATCCAGACTCCGAGGCTGCTACTGAGAAATCCCTGATGGAAAAACGCAATAACACTTTGCCCCACCTGGGACGCGGACCCAAGACCTCATGCTCAGCAGTCGCGTTTGCGACCACTAGACTAAAAAGGCCGACCTTTCGCAAATACATAACAGCAGTCAACTTAAGAACTTGATAAAACAGGATATTAAAAAATTACGCCAGACGTTAATTCTGGGAATCCCAGACAAGCTCATTACAAACAGAATCAATATTGGACATACACATAAGTAAATACATAATACCGTGGTCATTATAACGGACTAGATAGGCAGTATATATGTATAGGCGTTATTCAAAACGGTTAAAACCAATAAGAGAACTAATAACTAAAGTAAATAAGGTCGTTATTTGCTTGCTTATTTTTTTTACAGGACGTTTAGAATATTATACATGATGTATTTTCAATAGGTAAGTGAAAAGCTCTGACACATTAAATTATTTTTACTGTATGAGAAACAATAATTTTCATAACCTAACATCACGACTGTAATCTCCGAAGTGTTAGGCAGAGATGTACTCCTTAGTACACCTACATTTCGCCAGTTAAGTCCCATGTATTAGGGGGCGAGCCTTCTGCCTAACTCTTAGGTGATTACAGGCGTGATGTTATGATGTTATTTCTATCTTATCATTTACAAAATGAGATTAACACCAAGCAGGCAAGAAATACTTATTTTTCAAATATAACAAAATTAAAAATAATGATTTTGAACCCTAAAGAGGGGAGGAACATCAAAATATGTTTTTGAACCAAAATATGCGACGTCATCTGTAGGCCTAGCACGAGTGCGCCAACGTAAATTTAGATTTGAGACGTTTTTCTTATTAGAAATACGAATCTTGTTGCTATTTTCTTTTAAATTTTATACTTCAGACACAATTAGAGTCACTCATTATACACAAGCAAATGAGCTTTCAAAATAACAACTAAGATTTTCATATTAATTCATGAGTTCATAACATTTCATTTGACATTTTATATTTGAATAAAAGTGAAAACATAACGTCACATTTAGAACTAGTATGTCGGTGACGCGATCACATTATCGTGACGGTGATGCAAACCCATAAGTTTTGCCCCTACTAATAATCGCTCGACATCGCTAAAGAAGTTTTCACTTAAAAAAAAAACAGAAATAAATCAAAAATCGTCCGAATTTTCGTTGCTTTTATTTCGCGTGCTCATGCCAGGCCTTTTGATGAGAGGGCCAGATCTCAAACAACCAATGAAAAGAGGCTGCTATTATGAAAAGCTGAATATCAAGATTTAAATTATGTTTTTGAAAAAGCAGTAGCTGTTAAAATCGACGCCTGGAAAAATAACATTTTCACAAAAATACTGTTGTACTAATTTATTAAATGAAGTGCCTTGTCTGTATGAGAAGAGGCCTTTGCCCTAGGACAAAAATTGTCCCGTATTGCACCCTTTGCCAGACGTGGAAATCGAACCTAAAACCTCATGCTCAGCAGCCGCGCTTTACGACCACCTGGCCAACGAGGCTGTCAAGAGATTTTACAATAACAGTAATAAGTATCGCTCTTTTAAAATTCCTGCTAATTCTAAGGTTTGTCGTGAAGTAAATTCTCCATATAAAAGACAAACACGGCTCAAACTTAACAACTTATTTAGATAAAGCACCGTTATTTTTGAAGTCACATTCTCTTGCTAACCAGCACGTTAGACTAAACAAATGGGACAGAATAACTAAAGAGAAAAGTACACAAACTGATTAAGTTTTACATATTAAAATTCTACCTTTGTGGTCACAGTATAAAATAGAACATAGTTTTAAAGTTGAACTGAGTTGAACTTGGGCTTCAAAAAATGAAGAATACAAAGTGATTATCAATTTTAAAAAACCCGAAAAGAAGTACCTACTTGTACAGTCACGAGCAAAAACAAGTAAACACTTAGCCAAATTTAAAAGCGATTTTCTAGTGAAATAATGGTTGCTAATTAAATGTAAGACGTATTTCATAGTAGTATTGAATTCAAAATACTATCTATATTCCTAAAAACATAACATTTTAATCAACATATTCGAAGAAAATAGCTTCGTAATGTTGTTAAGTGAATACTTGTTTTTGCTCGTGACTGTAATCATCAATATGATCAACTTTTATTATAGAAAAACCCTGAAATCATGAAAAAAAACCTCAGCTTTCAGTATTTTAATCGTATTGTAAAGCATTTTTGTAGGAAACAGCTGATTATTTTGTAATGATTTTGGGGTTGGTCGCATAGTCAAAGCTAAGTAATGTAGTACCTAATCATCATTATCAGTAATAAATCATCATTATGAACAGCTTTAACCAAAAACCTGAAAAACCAAGCTTTTTCCTAGCTTGAAGCACAGCTTAAACTAAGTTCAACTGTGCAATAATTGTGTTCTACTTTAGATGGAAAGATATTTATTGTAAATGTTAGTTTTGACTAAATAAACGTTTATTGTTCTATGTTACAAAAAAAATAGCGCCATGAATTTAAAAAATGTTAAAAAAGCAGTATTAGTAACATTCATCTAAATCAACTTCTTAAACTTAAAACAAAACAACTCACCGCTTCATCTAAGTTGTCACCATATTCTTCATCCCTTTGGAGACACATCCAGAAAACACTAATCCCAAGTCACTTCACTTCATAAAACAATTAAAGTGTATTGGACCTAACACGATGCCCTGCGGCACTCCACCTCAGTACTCTCGACCAGACTGACGCAGGCCAGCTTCGATGTTTTGAATACAATCTGTAACAGAAAAAAAAAACAATAATAAACTATACTTGCACGTTGCATTGTGTTTGTGTATTATGGTGAGAGTGTATTGTACTGTTGGGGCTGTCAAAGGCTTCAGATAATTATCTTTGTTTGTTACAAGATATCGTTTCAGGAGTTTTGTTAACAAAATGCCTTAATCACATACATTTAAGGAAGAAATTGATCACTGGCGTTGAATTACGGAACTAGTAAGGAAAACCAGTTGTTTTATTGAAAATGACATACATATATTTACTGAAACTCTTTTCTAAATAATTCCGTGAACCTACTTAGAACAATAGGTGTAATGATATACGATACTACTACGTTTTACTATTTTACTTACTACATCAGTACTCTGCCCGTCACATATTGATATTATAGAATTTCTGAATCCAATAATAAAAGTAAAAGGCATTCTGTATTTTAGTTTGGAATGATATTGCAAAATATACATTTTCCTTAATAATCGAAATAAATTATTAAACGAAATATCAAAAACCGCTTTATGTATAAAGATAAAGTTTTTCTAGGGAAGTAGTTTATAGTTAGTAGACGTCCGCTAAGAAAGGATTCCACCCCCTAAGGGGATGAAACGGGAATTCAAAGTTTATAATGTAAAAATCAACTTAACGCCGACTTTGAGGGCAGAAACAAGTTAGTAATATTTTTACAATGCTATTGGATTTAACTGGAAATTCAGTTAGACATCGAATGTTTTTCTATCGCTTTTTAATACTATAAAAATCGCAATAAATAATAAATACTAAGTTATTATTACAAGTCACACTAAGTTGTAACATTAGAAGGAGCTCAAAAATACCAACAGCAACGCAGCTGTACACCAAGACTTCCAACATTCACCTACAATAGCTTTACACAAACAATAAGTAGTATTTTTAAATATTGCCTGGCAATCTTTGTCTATGACTAATTTCTAGACAGGCCATAACATAACACATACAAGCACACACAATCAACCGGAAATTTAACTCTATATCTATGACGATAAAGATGAAAATACAAAAGAAAGCGATAGGTTATATGACGTTACATGTTTAAAAAGAACAATTGGTTGTAAAATGACACCTGAAGGCGACACTATTCTGAAACAAAATATTTTGTTTCTATGGTCAGCCTAGCTAAGCAAAACATTTTTGTTAATATCCTATTTCATAAACATTAGGGAGTCAAGCAGTAGAAAAAATGTACCTAGACCTACACTGAACATGGCTATTAATAACTACAAGTATGTTTTTAACTTTAAAGTCGTGCTGTGTAAAGTCTACTTGAAAATTATATTCTTTGACGTCGGCGTCGTTTAGAATCCTACATTCAACTTTAGCTTCAATTGTTTAGGAATTGACTGTATTGAAAGCTTTTATTTCTTTATCTTTTACGTTTACATTTCAGCACGCTTAGATAACAACTTATTATATTCAAACGAGCTTTTGCCCGCGAATTCTTCCGCGTGAATGTCGGTTATTGCAGACGCAGACGAAGTCACGGAATGACACGTAGCCTTGTGATTTATGTCCTTTCTTGAGGTTCAAACTTGCCCCAGAAAGTTACTTTCGAATGTATAATATTGGTATGGAAATATGGATTAAAAAGACTATTTCTAACTGCAATCGGTCGAAAACTAAACAGAATCACAAAGCTTTGAATCACATCTCCACCAACTGTCCACACAATATTCTAAAACAAAGACAACGATTCTTTAAGAGAATGTTTCTCAACGAACAGAATCCGATCACTTTCTGTCCGAAACATTGTAGTAAGATAAACAAAAACTGTTTTAAACTATCAACAGTAGTTGCATGACATACGATAGCTCAAAACACGACCTGTCTCGTATTGTATCATAACACCACACATGTTTAACTTATCAAATGGAAACACCATCAAATTCTGATATCAAATCATGTTTCTATTTACCAAAAGATATAGAACAGACAAAAAGTAAAATTTTTTTCAATAGTGGTTTACATTACAATACATGGAAATTATAGAAGGGTTTTATAAAAATCATGGTTAAAATGACAATAATATGCACGAGTGGTGGAAATATTTTATAACGAACTAGCCTGTGTTTGAGCTACATATGTTTCTTTGCTTACTTCGTATTGTTACACCCACGAGAAACGATTGTTTATTTTAAAACTAATAAAAACATCCCGATTAATAACAATAGACTCACCCTATTACATGAGACTTAAAACATAACTGGTGAAATGAGGGTGTACTAATGGGTACTACCCCTCTGCCTGACTTATCGGGGATTACAGACGTAATGTTTAAAAAAAAATTAAGGAAATCACAGACTAATGAAGATTCGACATATGAAAATGACAATGAGAGTTTTCAAGTTTATTAAAATTTCCCAGTAAACAGCTATCCAATTATCTTTGACCCTAGACATAAGACAAGTGCAAATAGAAGTTTTTGAAAAGGAACAAAACAAACCCTATGCTTGAAAGATTAGGTCTGGAATTTTACTGCATCTAGGGTTTCATTTGATAGCCAGATTTGAAAAATTATAAGGCATTTATTTCCTATCTGATTGTCTAATACCCAATAAAGCTGTCCCATTTTAAAGTTGTATATCTATTTGGAAAAATTTTGAAGCAAGATTTTAAGATAGTTCAAGGAAAAAGATTTGGAATTTGAATTCTGCGTAATATTTTGTGTAGTCATTAGGTCACGTACGTGAACAACAGATCTTAGCTATGAAATAACAACAATATAGTAAAAATGATGGAGAAATTAGAACTAAAATTACATGTATAATGTGTCCGCGACTTCGTCCGAAATAAAAGCAGCCTATGTGCTATTCTAGACTATATCTATCTAAATCTTATAGAATTCCGTTTAACGGATCTGGTGTGAATGAGTAACAAACATCCATTCATCAAAAAATACCATTTATTTATTTAAGCAAAGGTTGAATTATTTGATAAAATTCAATAGGTTTACAGTGGGATTTCAATGAATTTGATATCGAAAGAGTATCAGTGGTTGAAGGTAAAAAAGATATAGGCAATATAGTTCAAAATAAAATGTTATCTAGTTGCCTACTTATTACTCATACATTGATAGTCAGTATCCACACACAAGATGTAAATATACCTAACATCTTATTTACATTTCATCTTTATAAACATCTTTCATTTATCATCAAGTTTTGATTCGTTTTATGTGTATTTCATGTAAACATACTCCAATAAAATTTTATCTACATCTATAAATAAAAAATTAAATTAACGCCATCTCGTTATGCATTACAGAACTTTGTAGTCTGCTAGTTGACTAATAACGTTGTTACAGCGCCATCTAGGGTAGATAACCTGTAGCGTTTTTTTCGAGGCGACGTCACGCCTGTTGCATACGATCAACCAATTGTTTACACAATACAAAAGACCCCTTGTTTGTTTTTCGCTAGACGTTTCCTGGTTTGTTTTGTGTGTGAATATGTGCTTGTGTGTGTGTTCGTATGTTTTCACAGCCGGCTCTGTGTGTTCGAGGACGGTACACAAAATGTTGTTGTTTGCACGACCCGAGTAGGTAATAAATTCTCTGTCTGACTTACGTACAGATATTTTTATGCTTTAAATATTACGATGGATGTGTTCACTGCTGTAAGATCAAGCGGTAGATAACAGTTAGAATTAAGATTGTTAGACATTGTGAAAGGAAACATTACTATTGTAATAGCGACATGTCATAACATAATGCATTATTGTTAACTATATTTTGATCTAGTTAGTTATAACAAAGTGGCTGCGGCTGTAGCATGCCCTATTACTAGAGCAATTAAGGTTTCGTTAAGGATAACGGAAGTAATTTATCATCGATTTTATTTATCCGTGCATAAAGTGGTAGTTTTATTTTAATTGTTTTTGTAAATGCTTCAAATATATTATTATATTTCAGCGAAGAACAATATCTAAATGTTGCTAGTACAATATCGTAAAGGATTACATCATTACATTAAGATGGTTCAAAATTCTGTTTCACTCCGCTTATAATGATTATAAACTCTTTCATTTTATTTTCCTCCTTCTTTCTCTTTGTCTTTCTTTTCTCTTTCTTTGTTTTCTATACCGTCACGATACTAACAAGATTATTAATAAGAGATCTAGTTTCCATTATCATGATTTGAATTACTTCATCTAATCAAAGTGGATCATTTCAATGAACTGTAATTATGAAAAATAAGTCATCAACCTTTTCGATTTAGCAGTCTTTAGGACACAAGATAAATGAGTTTCATTGATCCATTCATTGATATTTCATAAACATTTTACAATAGCCTCAAATGATGTTGCTTTGACAGTTGGCTATCCCCAAAACCCCAGTAATCCAGGTCTAGTATCACCAATATTGGCTTCATAGTTACCAATGTAATTTCTACTATATCCTTGGTATTTCCAATGCTGGAATTTAATATTTCCCTATTAATCAAAGTCAAAGTCAAATCGTTTATTTCAATTAGATCATTAAAAGGCAATTTTGAACGTCATATGCCAGAAAAAAATAATTGAATCTAGTTGCCCCTTCCAAAAGGTGGTTTCTTATGTAGAAGAATGGGCCGGAAACTCCATACTTACTCTTTTACAATATTTTATATACAGAATGATACAGGATTTCACGTGAAATGATGACGGACAGACGGATTGCACGTGAAGTGTTTAATTACAATAGAGATTACACACATCCTTAACAAAACTATTTCTTACCAGGTCGTAATATAAAAACTCTTATATGTAACTGAGATTATGCAACGTCAGTTACAAGCAGTACGTCTAGGGAAACTGCTAACAATACCCTGGGAATATGGCCGCCTTTCCTACATTGTTCTTGTATTTATTATGTGCATGTACTAACAAACAAACCAATTAAACTGTTTGTAGCTTGTTTAGTTCGTTGGTTAGCTGAGTTTGAGCTAAAAATGTTTGAATAATTAATATTTTTCTTTTATTTTTACCGTTATATGTTTTATTACTTATCTTGCCTACTTCATGTCAACTATAGGTTATTGGAAATAATAGTTCCTTCAAGTCAGTGGTGTAGCTTGCCCTCGACGGGGTCTGAATCAAAATTTGTTGGCTGGTCTTTCTACCTAACTACGGGTTTAGCCCCATTTAGCTGTAGGCCCTAGTAGCTTGGATACGGCTGATGCGATGGTTTCCAAAATTGCTTCTAGCATCTTGAAAACCTTCAAATAGATTATCAAGGAAAATTATCCCTTTTTGATCTTGTGTAAGAGAAAGAGAAGCTTAAAATGTTGGCATATAATTCACTGCCAGACAAGGTCAAAAGTAAAGTTTAAATATTAGACCCAAATTATATTACGTTTTGCAAAATTGCCAAACCGCGTCACCACGTCACCCCGTCCCTCGATTGGTCGTTGGTTCAACGGAAGTTCGGCAACAATACATTCTATGCATTTTTAATATGATGTGACCATAAGTTCGGCGACCGTTCAAGCTGGTATTTGACAGTAAAAGCAAACCCTTTCAGTCTTATCTTGGAGTAAGCAATACATTGATAAAATTAGAGTCCAAGCTCAAGTACAAACACAGCGAAGTAAAGTGCCCTTCGAGATTTATGATGCCTTGAGAGACATCTTACTTTGTTGTGTTACCTGGAGCACAGTGTCATCCTTTGACTAGCTCTTTAACTTTAAAAGATTCAATCTCCCTAATAAAGTTTTGTGACCTAGAATCTGTAAGAATAAATAGGGTAGATATTTTTGATAATCGATAATTTCTTGTTTAAAAGATGGCAGGTTTTTGGATTAAAAAGAACTAGAAACAAATCATTATTCTTTATATTGTGGCTATTTCGTATAAAAAGAATGGTCTTTTGTGGAAAACTAAACCCTAGATTAAGTAAAGCCGAGGAAAAAACATTATTTTATAAATACAATATTTCAATTTTTTTCGTAAGCTTTTCCTGTGGTATCTTTAAATTAAGGGCTGCAAAATATTCCAACTTATCCTGCTTATTCAAGCTTAAAAGTCTGATAAACTACACACAGTGTCCCTACACCTGCACTTTAGAGGACGATAACAACGCTGATATCGTGATAAACGTGGCCACCTACTGGACCCAAAAACTATAGACAATAAATTGATTGTCTTAAATCATTGACTCGAAAAGAAGAAGGCACACAGGCACAATACGCATCTAGGTATATTTTAATAAGTTAGTCGAACCCAAAAACAGATAAAACAAAAAAAACAATCGTCCACATAAAAGTACAAAGTTTAAAATCTATATTGATTTGTATCTGGCTCAAAGATAAGATATACCTTCCTGCTTATCCATATAGTAATAGGCATAATAATATATAACTGTATTTTGATTAAAATATACGTTAATGGTATAAAGACTGTTACAAAGGGTTTTGCATGTAGGCCAATGGTGAGGCTAGTCGGTTTTATTCTAAAAAAATCTCTTATAGTGCATGAAGTGGGCTTGATGTAAGGCTATCATTCTAACTAATGCTTGAGATTGGCAGCTCAACTTAAACTCGCCACCTGAATTCTCCGAAGCAAAAATTTTACAGAATAATGTGCCGAGTAGAAAAGAGCCCCCGAAGAACCATTTTTGCGAACCGTGTCATCTTCTATTGATGAAACGACAAACTGCCGCAGAGGTGCATGCTTAGCAAAAGCTTGTTTCAACCTATCGTTAGATATTTTTCAGTAACACCAGTCGACCTGCGTCTAGGAAAATGTTTGCAGAAGTATTGGTACTACCACATAATGCATGAAGTTTATATATTCGCAGCAGTCCAGTTCTTTCAATATGAACATTAAAGTATTGTAATTATGCTTACAATAATAATAACATTAAGTATCTTGACTTGGCCCGCGAGGTTGTCGACATGTGGGATTCAGGCGATTCTTACGCCGATAGTCGTTACACCCAACGGCTTAACAGCCAAGAGCCTCGAACAGAAGAGAAGGCAGTACTTTTGGACATGGCCCGCATCGTTAGCAGTTTCCTCTATACAGAGCTTTGATCAGCTGGCAGCTTGAACTATGTTCCAATACCAGTGCGCTACTGTTTTTGTACTAGTCTCCTTAGCCTTGTCCCGACTATAATGGGGTCGGCTTTCAGTAATAACCGTATGCAGCTGAATTGCCAGTATGTTACATAAAGCGACTGCCTATCTGAACTCCGCAACCCAGTATTTGGGTAATACGATATCCCTTGGTAAGACTGGTTGTCAGACTTTTTTTTGTTCTAGTATTGAAACAATAGTGCCATAAAGATGAATGAACAAACAACGACGAAATATGTAGGTAATAGAAACAATTTTGATAAATCGATGTTTTAAGAACTAAACAGAGCATAGGTACAGACGAACCTAATACTAAAAGATAACAATACTCATTAATACAATTTAAATATATTTATAACAGGCGTAATCTGTTATAATGATATAATAAAGGAAGCATTGATAACTATCAATGTAGGTGCCCATTATCAGTAATTGCTAGTTGAATCGTTGAATGGCACATTCATAAAAAAGTAAAAGGAAAAAAATCGCAGTTGATATAAAAATTACGTAAGTTTAATCCTATTAAAAATTTTATAAAACTAATCTATACAAATTTTAATTAATATATCTGTTTATAATGTTAAATTAACAGGATTTTTTTAAGTCTGCCTGTGTGTTTGACTCTGCTAATCTTCGAAACAACTGGACAGATTTTGACGGGACTTTTACTGGCAGATAGAAAATGTTAAAAGAAAAAAAAATAGAAAAAGAATTAAAGTTCCGCACGTTTTGTGGGGAACTTTAATTCTTTTTCTATTTTTTTCAAATAAGACGCTCAACGGTGATAACTGACAATATGCGAACCAAGTCGAGGCCATAAGTTATATTTCGTCTTTAAATTCTATTCAGTAACTTGACAGTTCATAGAAAAATAATGTTACCATACTGCAAAATAGTGTTGTGGTAGTCGATTTTGCGTAAGGAACGAATGATAAGAATGGTTTAATACCAAGTTAAGTACATTATTTAAGTTCATTCAATTTCATTCATTCTTACACGACCTCACTATCATTTTTTTGACAAAACTTGGTAACCCATTATCTTTCAAGTTACTGAATTGAATTAAATGTCGAAATATAGTGGATAATAAACGTAATAAAGTATCAAAGAAAATGGCGAACGTGGAAGAAATAATTACATACATCTAATGGTCATAAATTCAATCACCAATAACAAAAGAAAAATAACACTCTCTTTATCAAAGGTAAAGCACTTATTTCCAAGCTGACCCACAACGATTACCATCTCAGTTCAGCAGCCGCTAGAGAAACATTTTTTCCAAACATGCACTAAAAAGATAACGCAAAATACAACAAACAAATCTACTGACACACAAATCGATATATACGTACGAAATATTAGCAAAAACAAATATTATTTACCTACGCAATCACTCATTGACAGTGATAAGAATTTTTATGTGAAACAAACATTTTTTTTATTTATCACTTTGTGTATAGATATTGTGCTGACGTCATTTAGCGAAGGGCGCGAAATTATAGCTAGCGATTTTGTCAATCAAAGATACTGTAAATGCAAAGGTTGACTATATTTTTGTGTCGCACTGTTTGTTGCCAAACTCCTCCGTAACGGAGAGACCGATTTTTATGAAATTTTGTATGCATAACGGGTAAGGCTGAGAATCGGTCAAAATCTATTTATCAAAAAAATAATATGGCGGTACAAAGTTCACTGGGTCAGCTAGTGTTATATTTAAAAATCTCGTATCACGGTATTTGTGGTCACACTCCTCCAAAACGGCTCGACCAATTTTTATGAAAATTTTCATGTCTATTTGGTAGGTATGGGAATAGGTCGTAAAGTGTATTTCACACCATTAGGTGATTCAATTTACGCAGATGATATTATAAAATAATAAAGCTGAAGATATTTTTTGTTTGTTTGTTTAAACGCGCTAATCTCTAGAACTACCATTCGGATTGTAAACCATAATTTAGTATGTAAAAGCCAGATTAATGAGGAACAGTATAGGCTATATAACATCACGCTGCAGTCCACAGGAGAGGAGCAGTAATCAAATACAAAACGCAGGTGAAAAAGACGTAAGCGTAGTAGCGGTAGTGCCTTTATAAAATCTAATAAAACAGTGAAATCGAGCGTATAATATAATGTGACAAATTGGAACAGCAAGTCTAAAAGGCATATTATAATAATATGCCTTAATATAATAATATTGATTCTATTTCATTTTTCAGCGCTAGATTTCAGCGATACTGGATCGATATTTGACTAGTTGGCTTTTTTTTTTTTGGTCTAGTGGTCGTAAGCGCGACTGCTGTGCATGAGGTCTTGGGTTCGATTCCCAGGTCGGGCAAAGTGTTATTGGGCTTTTCCATCAGGAATTTCTCAGTAGCAGCCTCGGAGTCTGGATTTGTGCCCGGTTGATGGCAATAGGCTCGCCCCCTATTACATGGGACTAAAAAAATAACTGGCGAAATGTGGGCGTACTAATGGGTACACCTCTGCCTAACCCTTCGGGGATTACAGGCGTGATGTTATGTTATGTTATGACTTTTTAATCCAGCCTTGCAGCGCTGTATTTGAATAACATAACATCACGCTTGTAATCCCCGAAGCGTTAGACCTCTGCCTAACCCTTCGGGGATTACAGTCGTGATGTTATGATATAGGATCTCAGGAAGTAGTCCAAGCTCAAAATGCTACCGCATCTAAAAAAACAAGATGTTTCGACAAGACTCCAAATTAATTTTTACTGTCGCGAATATGAATAAAAAAATTGGTAACTCGCAATTAAATTTTTTGTGGCAACCGAACAAAACTTTGAACATTTTTGCAATTCAGTACCAACAATATTTAGATAATTTAATCTAATTAACACGAATTTGAATACATTATACATGTTAATGCCAAAAATTTGCAATTTCAGTTTGAATTGTAAAAACTAAAACTAAATAGTAGCGTAGTGTAATGAACGTCTTATCTTGTAAACAAACATGGCGTCAGAGTAACCATAGACAATGAGTAGTGTTGTGATATAAGTGATTGATTGGTTCAACAGGATCAATTTTATGAAATAAATGTGTTGAAATCGAGTACAATGGAGTTATTTTGCTGTCGTATATTTTTGTTTGTTTTATTTTATGAATTGAGGAATAGAGTTTGCGAATTAGGTGTAGAGTTTTTAACAGAGGACCTATAACATAATAACCCTAGTCCGAAAGTACCGCGTTTTGCTTCAAGCCCTTCATTTAAGCCATCAATTTTATTATAATTATGTCGCTTTTCTCAAATTTCAGATTTACCATTTGACAGCAGCTGTCAGATTCATACAAATTATGTCATTTGGACATGACCGTGCACTATTCTAGTAGCTGCCAAATTATTATTGGGGAATTATAGTAGGTAAAATTATTTAAAAATCTAGGCGTATTTAGATTTTTGTTTATTTGAAAGACAAGGATGTTAATTTAATTATAATTTTGCAAAGTTTCACATCAGTTATCTTGGTAACGAGACCCAAGAATCTTCTTATGAATTAATCATAAATGTAGATCATTATCTATTTTCGGTGCGTGCAATAAAAACTTAAGTAGGCAACAAAGTAAATAAAATGTTTAAATTTTTATATAAACAGCTATTTTTAGAATATTTAGGAACATAAAATTGAAATGTAATGACTTCTTAATTATGAATATTGTAAACACAAATTATTTTGCAAATAAATCTTGGCTATGTAATTTAAAACAGGAAGGACATTTGCGTTCCATTCAGAATTTTGAAAAATAAAATATAAACGTCAATAATATTAATGTTATAAATATAGACAATAAATCCTCCTTACTTAAAAAAAAATACAACCTACTAAAAATTATTTCGCGCTCACGAATTTTCGCAATAATAGGCAGTTTATAATTAAAAAAATAATACTTATTTAAAAATAAATTCTACTACTTAGTCAATAAATCATGTTGTATGAAGGCACGCGCCAATTTCAGAATGTTTAGGAAGCAAAAGGAGGTCGGAAGCGTTGCTGATAGTAATTTATTTAGATTTCGAGGCCGCAACATTATTTAGGTTGTTTTTGTTTTATCAGTAGGAAGGCGCAATTTTGCGCTAAAATTCGCGTACATGTAAACTTTTTAGATGAAACACGTGGAGAGCTATTTTGGTCTGCCGTACGTACTTTTGGGATTCGAATTCTGAATGAAAGTGTTTAAAAATTTGAATTTGGAATAAAATGTATTCTACATTCAAAAAAAGAAGAATAGAATTACCCTAGTTTATTGTAAGCATAGTGATTTTAAAGTCTATTTTTAACTTTTATTACAAAGATACAATTACAAAATAACTATGGAAATAAAAAGTAAATAAAGCAAGCCATTTAAATTATTTAAATTAAGGTTTACACTCTACAACGAGGTCTCATTACATTAACAAACTCAAAATTGGCTCAAACTCATTTCGCCATATAATATAATTAAAAATGTTAAAAAAAAAACATGGCGTCCACCTCAAGAAGCCTCATTACAGAACCTGAGAAGTTATTATTTATTTTTGGCTACATAATTATCAAGAAACAAACCACACCTGTGCTATATGTACATACATTACATATACTGGGTATGTTTGTTGTATATTTTTGCAAGGCTTGGTCCGATAACACTATCGGGCCGTCACGCCTACACGCACACACGCACACAAACATAAACAATACATGTATGTGTGTGTTGAAAAAAAAACAGTTTATATTATGATCATCGTTTGTTGCCAAGTTGCCTAAAAAGCTTTATTTGTTTAACACACGACTGTGACTATATGCAAAACCATTTGTTTTAGCATTTCGCATAATTTTAATTCAATTATCGTGTATTGTGGTATGTCTGAGGATTGAACGCAATATGTAGTGATAATTGGAAGTATAAAACCGTTTTTCTTTTTGTATTTTTTCTTTTTTAGATAGATTTGATTTTGGAAAACCAATTTTAAACCTTATAACTAAGTAAAAACGCTTGAAATCTAGTTACAATCTTTTCAACATTTCTACTTCACATTTAATTTCAAAAAGAAAACTGTTCTAATGCGAGTTGGACTCGCACACGAAGGGTTCCGTACCATCGTAGAAGATAGAAGAGAACCCCAAAAATTTAGGTAAATTGGAAACATTTTTGACAGATTGAGACTAAGATTTAGATTACGATGGTTCCTAAAAAATAATATATTTATCTCCCTATATTAGGTTCTACCTACAGCATTTTATACAATAAATCTCCTAAATACCTACTAGTTCACAAACTAAGCAGACAGAACAGGTGTCAAATTGAATTATTTAGCACTTTTTTACCTGTCTTTTTTCGCTAATACAAAAAACCGTTCAAATGCGAGTCGGACTCGTACATGAAGGGTTCTATACCATAGTAGAAGATTCAACACTTATGTATGTACATCTAAAATATTACATAATACATACATACATAGACCCATGCCAATTTTATATTATTTCTTTTCCTTTAATTTTTATTTTTATTGTTTTTATTTTTATAGCGGCACCCACACACCCTCACACATCAAACATTTTGTGAAAATTTCAACTGTCTAGCTGTTACGGTTCATGAGATAGAGCCCACTGACAATAGGACGGATGGATTAGCACCCTTCGAGTACTGAACCCTAGAAAGTACCAACATAGGTGCTACCTATCATTCCAAAACTAGGTTCAGTGGTTTTGGTTCGGGTTTTTTTGTTGTTACAAATTATTTTTTTTAAAATATAATGGTAATTTCAAAACTATTGAGATATTATTCATCCAACCACTGCCGTATGTATATTCATCTGTTCCTTCATAACTTCTAAACTACACAATATTATTTCAATTCGACAAATGAGGTATCTTTGGAAGCGTCTTTAACGTGCGCTGGTTATAATGCCATTTTGAATTTAATGCGACGTCAGATTAAATTCAAAATGGCAGCTTACAGCGGACATAGAACACGTAATTAGCAAATAAAATTAAGGTAATTATTATCATGGTTTTTGTCTAATAAAAGTCTTAATTAAATTATTATTAAATCAAATAGTTTATTTGCATAATACCTACCTACATGCTCGTAATGTATTACACAAGAATACAAGCTACATTGTATTATAACCTACTGAGGTGTGCAAACGCATGTAATGCTAACCGCAATAATTAGAGTAATTTTAAATTCAGTTACCTACAATCGATTAAATAAATGGCGACCTTTTTATTTAGACAATAATAACCCTTTTATTATTATCAATATGAGCCGTTTCCTATTAATCCTATCTACTATCCTACTTCCGTTTAATATTATAAATGTGAAAGTTTGTGAAGATGTTTAGATGTTTGGATGTTTGTTACTCAATTACGCGTAAACCGTTGAACAGATTTGGATGAAAATTAGTACATACATCTAGACCATTTTCCGGATTAAGAATACTTTTAATCCCGGTAATGTGTGCCCTTGGGATAACAGTTCACTTTCTTTACGAAAAGTTACTTTTTACATGGGCAAAGCCGCGGGCGAAATCAAGTGTCAAATAATTCCTTTAAAATTTTAAATTGTTACTCATAATAATATCAGCCTAGTGTAGCCATTGTAGGGCAAAAGACACAAAACCTATGAAAAATTATAAAATTGTAATTTAATATGAATAATTTTATTCTTTTTCATAGATTTTGTGTTTAGGTTAATAATTGTATATGATATATAATCCATTTGTCTGAACTAAAGTTATCATTTATTTCTTATAATTTATTTCAAATAATTTCTGAGACATTCATCAAAGTTAGCGTTTGTTTTACCGAATTCGATTCTTGCCTTTTACCAAACGACACGAAGTAATCCAAATTATATTACTGGCATATTACCAGCGGTATTGCAAATCAAACCACTTTAAGTAAAGAGAAGGAATTTAAAGACTTACATAATATACCTAACTGACACTCAACCAAGAATGAATTGAGACAAAAAAAGGAAGATAAGAAATAATCATGAATGGTCTTTAACCTATATTTATAATTCTTCCGAAAAAAATATGGGATTTCCTAAAATATGGTAGATACAATGACAGCAGGGGTCACCCTAGGAAGACCAACACTGATCTTATTGGTGAGGTCCTTTAGAAATGTCAGGTGCGGAGTACTCATAACCGCCGTGCTTGTATGACGAGATGTATGAACGTAGATGAGGCGAAAGGAGTATGTAAGGATCGTAGCAGGTGGCGTTCTATAGTTTCTGCCAACCCCCATGGGAAAAAGGCGTGAGTTTATGTATGTATGTACAGTGACAGCAGAATGACAGTATGATTTATCATAAATTCAGGATTAAGAAGAATCTGGCCTTAATTTAATTTGAACAGCATTTTCTTCCTTTTTCTTTTTTTTCCTATCCTACTACTAACTATTATAAATACGAAAGTTTTTGAGGAGGGAAAGATGGATGGATGGATAGACGTTTGTTACTCTTTCACGGTTAAACGGATGAACGGAAATTGCTGAAATTTGACATTTATCTAGCTTTAACACAAAGGATATTTTTTTATCTTGTTTTTGTGATGCCGTAGTTTAATTTAGAACTGAGATTAAATAAAAAATTCTGAAGTCTAAGTAAATAAAATTGCAGGCACAGAATAATATTATTAACAGGCACAATTTTTAATCTGACGACAAAAGTGTAAGATCTTTCATAAGCTGATAAAAAGTTGCAACAGAATTATTAGTATGTTGTCTTAAACAATACTACCCAGCCTTTACCCGCGACTTCGTCCGCGTAAGGGATTACTCACACTTATTCAGCTCCATTCAGCTTTTGTCCATGGAAAACGCCGATTTCGGCTTTCCATGTCTGAACGCATGCGATACAAAATCGTTGTTTTCTATGGACAAAAGCTGAATAGAGCTGAATAAATGTGAGTAGTCCCTTAATGTCAAATATCGCGAACGCAGACGAAATCGCAGATCAAAATTTAGCCTATGTCCTTTCTTTACGTTTAAACTTACCCCGTACCAAATTTCATCCAAATCGATGCAGTGGTTTAGTCGTGAAAGCGTAACAGATAGACAGACAGAGTTACTTTATAATATTAATAAGGAAGTAAGGATATAAAATATAAATTCAAAACTAAATGAATTTAATGTAGTGTTAAAGTTTGTACTATAACCAAACGGAGTCGCGGAAAATAGCCAGTAATAATAATAACCCATTACTTAAATAAATTATAAGTAATAAATAAATTAGTTTTACCTATTTCGTTGAGGCGACTTCGATTAATTTTTCATTCATGCATAAATAATATTGTTGACGCGAGTATTTTTGATATATTTTTTTACTATTTTCCTTTACATAATAAATTAAATATTAAGATATTATGGTTATTTTAATCTTATAATTACCTATTAAATAAAGTTTGGTTTTGCTAAGAATTTTTAGTTTTTTTTCAAAATTAATTGATTACCTTTTTGAACACGATTCTTTGTAAAGTGGCTCTTATCTCTCCGCGTTTAGGTTCAAAATGCAACGTATTTAATATGCGTACTTTTCCCTTTACGTTTTTCTTGATTATATAATATTTTATTGATTTTCAAAGACTTAATGAACTTTCCAGTTCGTTCCTCCCCTTAGAAACCCTACTACTAAGTGTAAGGATTAAAATCCCAGGTAGGGCAAACTGTTATTGGGTTTTTCCATTAGGATTTTCTCAGTACCAGCCTCTGAGTCTGGATTTGTACTCGGTTGATGACAACAGGCTCGCCCCCTATTACATATCTTAAACATAACTGGCGAAATGTGGGTGTACTAAAGAGTACACCTCTGCCTAACCCTTCAGGAATTACAGGCGTGATGTTATGTATTTAAAGTAATAACAGTTGTCACCAAACACGAAGGATTTCTAAGAATTACTCATCCACCATCACAAAAATACGACGTCAATTTAAAAATAAAAGAAAAAATCTCCAACACAAGGGTTTCGTTCAGAACCCTTGTTTTTATAATTCGAACCCCCTTATTTGCCTTTCCCAGTCTCGTCGCGACATTTCTGTTGACTGCTTTCTTTTTTTAAAAAAAAAACCTTTGTAATGTCTGGGATAAAGTGATTTTGTAAATGTGTGAGATTTTTTTGTCGTATTAACTTATTAGATAGGGATAAATAGTTATTTTTAATAAGCCTTGTATGTTATTATTTGAGATATATTTTTAATAGTGAAAATTATTACTCAAAACGAGTAATAATTTTCACTATAAAAGTTATATCTTTTTAATTCATTTTTTTTTGGGTGAAATGGGGTATTTTGGAACATGAAACATACAAAACATAATGTGACTAAATAATATATATCTGTGTTTAATTTAGTATCGTAAATACTTATTAGTTTAGCCCTATACTTTGGTTCAAACAAACTTTGACTCAAAATGGAAAAAGTCATCATAAAATAAGAAAATGAATCTTAAAAAACCCATATTGTAAAGTCAAATTCGTTTGAACCTACCTACCATATAGTATAAAAAAATATTATAATATAATACTCTTCCTGCTATGACTGCCTATTGCTAATTAAAGTTAGTTATAAGGCAGGTAAGCTAAATAGATGCAACTAACCACTTTTTTATCTGAATATTATTATTTTTTGCTTACAAAACAAGTGCTTTAAATAATTTATTTAAATGTCAAATCTGTTTTTGTCTGATGTATTGTATGTATGTATATTATTAGTTTTGTATAATAATTTTAATCTTCTGTTATGATGGGTTTATACTTAGTTTTAAAGCCCTTAAATTTTGCATTCATTAATAGCATTTTCTTTTGATTTTGTGTTTAATAATGCTATATTTGATTGTATAAAACCCAGGCCTAAGCATTTTCTACATATTTAAACTATATTTCTTTGTCAATCAATAATAATTGCACTAACTGTTTTTTTAAGGAACCTTTTTAAACTACATTAGAAAAGAAAAATGTACAAAAAGGATGGTCTAAAATCATCGAATCGAAAAGCAGAAGAAAAAGAAACCACATACCTATTCAAATCTTAGATATACTTAGACGGTCATTAAATATTTTATTTATTTGCCATTGAATTATAATTATGTACACCTACATAATTATTGCATACTATTAATAATTGTATGGTGCTAACATTGGTTGATTTTGTTAGAATTTCACAAAAATATATTGGGTATTCTTTCAATTTACTCTAGGAAGTAGACACCTAGGCCTTTAGAGCTAAAACTTTTACTTTAGAACTAGTGATTGGTAATAGAAAAAAGGGATATTGCCAATTAATTTATATTATATCAAGCATTTAAATATTTAGTTATTGGTTTTTCCATATTTGTCTATCAATAAGGAGGCCTCAATATTTTCTACGAGGACAACGCACTTCAAAAATAAGGTTTAATTACATTTCGCGTTTACATAAAACTTTTGGTAGTGTGATGTCAAAAATCAATATACCTAAATAAATGTGGATACGTGAGCAAATATAATAATATGACGTCTCTTGTCTCAACATTTTTTTTTCCTATTGCCATAAAAAGGTGCACATAAATTAAAAAGTCAACTCATCAAAGTTCGTCTTCGCCTAAATACATGACAAGTAACCTCTCCCTCCCTGTCTCCCCTCTTACCCAAAGTGACAATAAGTCGCGCACGCACACACGCGCATTGTTTGTACACTCACACATGTTCAGAACCGGCTAGGTATTTGGTTTCCCGCCACCGGCGCGAACACGCACACAAAACACGAAGAGCAAACAATACAAACACCAACACACAAGTAAATTTAAACTCACCTCAAAATAAATCCATTAGAAAACACACTTGTTCAAACAACTAGCGCTTAGCCTCGAAAACGCGTTGAAAAAACACTCGCCAGCATCCGATGTGTGCTCAACACTTTTCCAAACTTTCTGTGTAGCCTACTTCTTCGTTAGCACTCCGCGTTCCCGCCAAAAGTCCATTCAAATTGACAAAACTTCCTTTAACGCACCGAACACATTTAAATTTTAAACTGTCAAAACACGAGACCCACATCTACATCCATCATTATTTATCAAAGTTGTTAATCAAAACTATATCTTGTTATCTTTATAATTGGGTCTTCATGCCGACTGTCTTCATATCGCGGTACGAGTACAAATTTGCGAACATTATTTTCACGGCCGAAATCGCTTCCGCAATTCAATTGCGAGTTTTAATCAAACACTATGGCGAAATAAAAGAAACGACGACAAGTGGCCCCACTTATTAACACACGTTGCGCGGTAAAAATAAACTATGATTAACTACCATTAAGATTCGCGGAGACAACCGAGGCACCGGCGAGCGTGCGAATAGGTTATGAAAAATAAATAAAATGTAAATAATGCAGAAAAAAACACCTCGTTACAATGAGGACCTGCCAATAAAATCGCGAATTTGTTTACCGCGTCGCTATTTCGGTCGCTAGAGACGGTTCCGATATGAATAATTATTATCGCCGGCGAGCGAACATCGACGCATAGTTGTCGTTTCATAAAACGTGCGCGTTAAAACTGAGTCGAAAGGCTCGGCCCGTGTCGAAGCATAGCGCCGAATAAAATAAACAACAATATACCTAAATAAGCGGGCGACGGGCGTGGCCGAGTGTGCGTGCGCGCCGCTGTGTGCGTGTGTAAACAAGGGGCAGCGCGGCTTCAATGACATCCTCGCCCGACAGCCACCGACTGTGCTCATTCATAATATTTTGCGATATGTCAAAATTACTGTTTCGCCAAAAAGATTGTGCATTGATATATCTATACAAGTTCCACACTTTCGAAGGCTAATAGATACTCGAATAGATAAATACATTTTTTAAGAGTTTAATGTTCTGACAGTAGCCTTTTTTTTTAGGTATTAGATCTCTCTGTTAACTGATCTCTCGTCTCGTCATGTCCTCATAACATAAAATCAAGTCTGTAATCCCCGAAGGGTTAGGCAGAGGTGTATCCATTAGCCCACCCACATTTCGCCAGTTAGTTTAGACATGTCGTCGTTCATGAAAAATGGATCGAATAAAATTACATTAATATCTTATACCATATTACATACATGCAGCATAGTCACTTGGTTAGTAGTAACAACAACTCTAGATGATGTGAAATACCCAAAAGAAGCTACAATTGCTGTGGTACATTTGGTAAACTTAAGAACGAAGAACCAAGAATAAAAATTGCTGAAATTGGTTTACTCTTGCGCCTGTTTCATTTCTTAGGAGCACCAAAGAGTAAAAACAAGATATAAAAGTTTACAGTTGAAAAATAGTGAATAAACGCCATCTTTTAAATCTTTTTCTTTTTAGTACCTTTCTTTCTCTTTTCTTCTCTCTCTTCTGAGTATTCAGATATATTTTATAAAGCCAAAACGAGCCAGGACCAGCAGTTATGCGACAATTAGTCATCAAATCTTAAAAATAGGTAGGTACCTATAGTTTTACCTGCAACCCTTACTCTTTACCTTTTTAGTAGTTACCTACACAAATCCTAAGTCTATATCAGAAATTCTGCAAAGTACTCGCATTTTTCCACACATACAATTATAGGTCTAACTTTTAGCCTTGAGATTAATGTTTGTTTTTATCAACGAATTGAATACCGAATCATTGTTGTGTGTGTAATTTACTGTTAGTCTTACTTAATTTTTATTACGCACTAAAACAAAGTTTGCGAATGCAATATAATTTTAAACTTACCAACGATATTTTTATTTCATTAGGTTGATGCAATAATATCATTCACTACGTAAAATCCTATAATCAAGTAATAAAACTGAGAACCGTTGCAATATACACCACTTTTTTATTCACAAAACAAAGAAAAATCAATAAAAAATAAAACAAAACTACAAGCACCTCCACATAGCCCCAACCTCCCCGCGAGAATAAACATATGACGTCACCGGCGGGTAAACAAACAAACAAACACATGCGCGCCGCTCATGTTTCCTTAATACAATTATTATTTCGAATGTGGAACGCGAACGAGTCGGACGCCGCCGTTCGCGATTTATTTTTAAAACTAGCTGACCGCTTACAATTTAAACCTTTTTAATAGTTATAATTGTTTGTTTTTACATTACGAACCTCTTTTGATTTGAAAGAACACTTGTTTCTGCTTTTAACTCTACGTTTCTTTCTGGTTTGTAAGCGGCCATGTCGTGTGGTTATTATATTACACTATATTGACATTTATTTTTGTTTACTGAGTAAAAATATGGAGTCACGAAGGCGCTAGTGCATTCGAAGTTAAATGCATGGGTGTTTTTACTAACATTAGGTGACAGTTAACTCTTTACACTACAGACTATATCAAATAAATACTTTTATAAATTCTCAGACATAATAAGTTTAAACCGTTAAGATACATTTATCCATGATAATGAATACGTAGAAAGAGGTACTCTAGAAATAAATAAGGCATAATTTTATTTAGTAATGACGTTAGACATAGATGGCGCTTTCTGTGTCTTTTAGTAATCATGGGTCTTAAAGGAAGCAAGGAATATTTCATTATGAATTAATTAAACAATTTGCTTGTATTTTCGCATACAATTAGCGTTTTTTGTCATCATAAGCAGAAATCTAAACAATAACATTTTATTTATAAGTTTTACGTATACACATAACATCACGCCTGTAATCCCCGAAGGGGTAGGCAGTGGTGTGCCCATTAGTGCACCTACATTTTGCCAGTTGTGTTGTGTGTCATTATCCATTGATGAATTTCTCAAATTTGGAATGGATGTATTTTACCTAAAGAGACAACGGAAGTCTTTGTTGCTAACTGGGATTATACAGAGTGGTATAAGACACATCACGCAGTTATCTTTACGGTTAAACGGGGTGAATAGAGAGGCAGGGGTGAATCGAGACGGAGCATTAAAAGGGATTTTTAACGTTAAACTAATAAAGTTTGTTGCCAACGAGGAGACCAATTTGTAAATTATAATTCAGAAAAAACCGTAGTCTTTTTGCCAACAAACTACATATATTATATTAACGTTAAAATCCCTTTTAAAATTCCGTCTTGATTCACATACTCTCCTCTGCCCCCGACGTCGCTCGTCTACGTAGAAGTTGATATATTATCCCACGGGAACTATACATTTTTACGGGATAAAAAGTTGCATAATATGTGCTATTCCAGACTATAATCTATACCTGTGCCAAATTTCATCTAGATCTATTTAGCCGTTCATGCGTGATTGAGTAACAGACATAGTCGGGCAAAGTGTTATTTGGTTTTTCCATCAGGAATTTCTCAGTAGCAGCCTCGGAGTCTGGATTTGTGCCCGGTTGATGGCAATAGGCTCGCCTCTTATTACATGGGACTTAAACATAACTAGCGAAATGGGGATATACTGATGGGTATACCTCTGCTTTACTCTTCGGGTATTACAGGCGTGTTTTTTTTTTTTTATAGCTGGCCTGGGCCCCCCGTCTTTCGTGGGACCTTGGGCACTTGCATAGTGGAGAAAAGGGACCTGGTTTTAGCACTAAAAATATTTTTTTTCTTTAAATGTTCAAGGCTGTAAGTACTTATACGTGTAAAAACATGAATAATATTGTTTTGTCTCGACATTAACATGTTGTGTAGGCATTAGTAGAATATAGTCGTAAGGCCTCGAGTTGAGAATTAATTAAACAATTCGCTTGTATTTTCGCATACTTAGCCTTTTTTTTGTCATCAGCAGAAATCTAAACAATAACATAATAATATTATTTTGATTTATAAGTTTTACGTATAATTTAATTATGAAATAACCTTCGTTAATTAGTTAAATTATGGTAGACGGCCGGGTTTACATAAACTCATGCTATTTTCCCATGGGGGTAGGCAGAAATCACAGAACGTCACCTGCTACGATTCTTACATACTTCTTTCGCCAAGTCCACGCTCATACATCTCGTCATACAAGCACGCCGCCGCCGGTTACGAGTACCTACTGCTCATCAGACCTTTCTAAAGAACCTCACCAGCCGCGTTTGTTCTATAAAATATTCTTTAGTAGGTCTTTCTTTCTTTATCGTGTGGGCAGTAAGGCCTTACGACCCCACACACCCTGGTGTCAGAGTTTCTCAACCGCCTCGAGGGCCCCTAACTTGATTTGAGAGGTGTTAAGACGACATCTATCATGCTTGAGGTGGCAGGTTCGATACCGGGCAAGTATCTATGTGACTTTTTCTATTCCTGTATTTATTTACTTTCTATTTTACTTTTCTAAGTTTATTTGGACATTAGAGAACAAAAACATCGTGGGGAAACCTGGACTAAATTAATAACATAACATAACATCACGCCTGTAATCCCCTAAGGGTTAGGCAGAGGTGTACCCATTAGTACACCCACATTTCGTCAGTTATATTTTTAGTCCCATGCAATAGGGGCGAGCCTATTGCCATCACGGGCACAAATCCAGACTCTGAGGCTGCTACTGAGAAATTTCTGATGGAAAAACCCAATAACACTTTGCCCGACCTGGGAATCGAACCCAAGACCTCATGCACAGCAGTCGCGCTTGCGACCATTAGACTAACGAGGTAGTCTAAGTCTAGTCAGGAGACTAAATTAATATAAGTCTAAAATCGCCAATCCGTCCTGAGCAAGCGTGGTGATCAATGCTCGTGCCTTCTCTGTATGAGAAGAGGCCTTTGTTCTGCTGTGGGACAATAATAGGCAGGTAGGTGTTATGTTATGTATTATACAAACAATCAATTCCTAATTTGTAATATATATTCTTTTTGTGTGTTATTATACAGTAGTTTTTATATAAGGTACATTGCGTTCACAAGTAATTACGTATGACTCTGTATACAAATTTAATAATATTGTAAAACGTTGATTTTAAAAGAGCACGTATGGAGTTTCTTGCCCATTCTTCTCCATACAACTTACCTTTTGGAAGGGGCAACTAAATTCAATTCATTTTTTTTTTCTTGTAATGACGTTCAAAAGTGCCTTATAGTGGCCTAATTGAAATAAATATTTGACTTCGAAACATTATAATCACAAAATAATTTCAGAAATAAGGACGTTGATTGTTCATGCGACAAACACAGTGTTATAATATTGATAAATTATAATTATTTAGGTATAGCAAGATATTTTGGTTAACCAATCGGATAATGACTATTAGCGCACATAATCGAAACAACAGGTAAATGAAACACTGTAAATACATAAACAATATTAATTAAGTAAATGTGAATATTTTAATTAGTATTATGTACTGTTTACAAATCAACATGATTATTATTTTAGATCATAACATAACATAACATCATGCCTGAAATCCCCGAAGGGTTAGGCAGAGGTGTACCCATTAGTACACCAACATTTCGCCAGTTATGTTTTTAGTCCCATGAAATAGGGGGCGAGCCTATTGCCAACAACCGGCCACAAATCCAGACTCCGAGGCTGCTACTGAGAAATTCCTGATGGAAAAACTCAATAACACTTTGCCCGACCTGGGAATCGAACCCAAGAACTCATGCTCAACAGTCGCGCTTACGCCCACTAGTCCAACGATTTCGATTTCGATTTTAGATCATGGAAATCTATATTTATATTATACTATTTAATAATAATATTATAAACTAGCGACCCATCCCGACTTCGCAAAGGGTGCAATACAGAAACTAAATACATACACCATCCACTGGAATCGTTCTATCTGCCTATACAGGGTCATTGAAAAGGAGGTCAACAAAATCCCATACAACTTTGCCCAAATATGTACCTCGAAGTACACGTGCACCAAATCGTAGAGAAAAATTAGAGGAATTTGAAAATAATTTTACTTTTATTTTACAATTTTAACTTTTTAACAAGATGTTCAAATATAACCTAATAACCTGTAATACAATTAAAACATTTTTACAGCGTTTTAATTGGTTGTCACGCGGGTTGACATTTCGTAAATGTCATTTTATTTTGCTTTTGTTGACACTTGACATATTTTATGTCATTCCGTTCGCTTAAGCGTTTCGGGGTACTCATCTGTCAACTTGACAGTTTTTTTTAGGTGCTTATTTACTAGAGTGCCAAAATGGCGTGCTTTTATTACGATTAAAAGTTATTTTATTCTCTTCCCCGGGCAACTATATAAATAATTTAAGAGTGCAATATTATTTATGCCACTAAGTGTACCTTCTGTACAAAATTGGGCAAATCCTGAAAAGGGCTCATTGTACTCATCATTATGAACAACTTGTACTATGAGACAAACCCTGAAATCATGTAAAAAAAAAACAGCTGATCCATACATTAAGATCTTGTTATGTAGCATTTTTGTTGGGAACAGTAGAATTTTTTTCATGGTCCCATAGTAAAAGTTGTTCATAATGATGAGTACAATGACCCCTTTTCAGGTTTCTGGTAAATTTTCAATTACCTTGTTTAATAAAAATGAATCGCTAAATGTGTTGTTAAGCGCAAAACTCGAGAACGGCTGGACCAATTTGGCTGATTCTTTTTGGTTGTGTTTACCAGGAGAAGGTTCTTATGAAAGAAAAAAAAGGTAGGGTAAGGTAGGGGTAGTCTAGGGTTTGGGTAGGGTAGGGGTAGAGTACGGCATGGGTAGGGTATCGGTAGTATAGAGGTGGAGGTATCGGTAGGATAGGGGTAGGATACCACGCGAATGAAGTCGTGGCGGGTCAGCTAGTCTATTGATAAAAACAACGTCGTTTCCGTTTTCTTTTTATTTATTGCTGATCTTTCAATTAATCGGGATGCCCCTGACACAGAAACTGTCCGGGTGTCTCCTAGACACCCCCTAACCTTTCCGGATAAAACTGGTAAATACTGCATAGAGGCAGTCCTAAATAAAAACCTTGTAACTGACCTTACCATAACCATTCTTGAAATAAATGTGCCTAATTTTATTTGTAGATAATCATATTTTTCATTAACGTCCACTTCCTGAATAGATAGGTTCATGTTAAACAAATTTAGTTCCTAAGCCCTATAGATCCTCAAGGTCGAAATTCAATTGCCTAGGTATAAACCGATAACAGCATTGTGTATTGGCAAACAATTATTTTAAGATTAATTAAGGAAACTACCTACTGTGCTAATCCATTTCCTTATATTGAATGTTTTGTTAATTTTGCTGTACTTAATCATGCAATAAAATATCGTTGTTATTATATATTTTTAATTGTTTATGCGGTTTTCTACATTTTGGGCAAAACAATCTAAATTACTAATGTGGGAGGAGCTCGTGGCTAAGTAATGACAGCCGCACGGGTCTATCTATCAGTTTAAGCTGTCCATCAGGTTATGCTATCCGGTTGCGGGGCGTCTGAACAGGATACCGTGGCCCCGGAACGCAAAGGGCAACAGAAGGAACAGGGTAGTTATTTCGTCAGTAAAAGTCTGAAAGTCCTTTCCGCCTTCACCCAGGGCAGAAGGACTCATTTGATGATTTTTACCACCCCAAAAAAAAGGGTTGAACATCTTTACACACCGGGACTCCTCCGTGCTTTAGAAAGCGCGTTAAGCCGTAGGTCCCGGCTGTTAGGTACGTGGATCCTTGACAGCCGGTAAAGGTCATCAGAAGCCGGAAAGTTTGACAACCAGTCTTACCTAGGGGTATCGTATATTACCCAGTTACTGGGTTGTGGAGGTCAGATAGGCAGTCGCTCCATGTAAAATACTGGTATACAGCTGCATTGACCACTCGTAACGACAGCCAATGATCCACGTACGAAAGCCGCGACCAACAGCTTAATGTGCTTTCAGAGGCACGGAATGATGTCAGTAATGTCTAAGATAAACTTAAGAAAGTACATATGAATTAAAAAGTCACAGGTACTTGCCCGGATTCGAACCGCGAACCTCAAGCATGAGAGGCGGGCACCTAACCGCTAGGCCATGAGGCAGCCAAATATAATGAAAATAAATAAAATGTGTGCGAAATAAATGAGCTATTGCAAAACGATAATTACATAATGGAACCGAATGTTGGTACACATTTTTTTTGTGTCTTGTCGAATAACCTCTTCTTATGAGGACATTCGTGCTGTTGCACGGTCCATACAAACGTAACCTAGATATAATTATATTTCGGTCAATCCAAAGACCATTTATAAAAGCGAAAGATCACTCACTCAGTCACAGCGAAATGTCATTCACTCACTCATCACGAAATATGGAACACCGCTTGACGTAGCAAGGTGAAAATTGACAGGAAGGTAGTTTATTGTTAGAAGATTTCCGCTAAGAACGGATTTTCAAAAATTCACCCCCTAAGAGGATGAAATGAGAGTCCAAAATTTGTATGGAGAACGCGGGTGAAGTTGCGGGCAGAAACTAGTATTATAAATGTGAAAGTTTGTGAAGATGGGTGGATGTTTGTTTAAATCAATCACGCGTAAACCGTTGAACAGATTTGGATGAAAATTGGTACATAGATAAACCATTTCCTAGATTAACAATTTAACACATATGATATTTTTTATCCCGATAATGTGTTCCCTTGGGATAATAGTTCAACTCAATTTACGGAAAGCTACTATATACGCGGGCGAAGCTATTCTATACATACATATTAATTGCTTCGACCAGAATGACTGACTGACGGATCAACGCACAGCCTATACCGCTGCTCGTAGAAACCTGAAACTTGGAGGGTGTGTTTTTTGTATAACATAAACATTAGATAAGAAAGGATTTTCCAAAATTCTTCCCCTTAAAAGGGGGACAAAGTTTAACGTTATAAAAAAAAAACAAAAAAATCCTATTAGAATCATTTCCGACTTTTACGCGAACGAAGTCTCAGGTAAAATCTAGTTCTAAATAAAAAATATATAGATTTTAGTTACTTGTAGCTTTTTACGAACACAATTTTGTAAATTTGTTTTTTGTTCCAATCAAAAATTTTTGTTTTTTTTTAACATAACGTAACATCACGCCTGTAATCCCCGAAGGGTTAGGCAGAGGTGTACCCATTAGTACCCCCACATTTCGCCAGTTATGTTTAAGTCCCATGTAATAGGGGGCGAGCCTATTGCCATAAACCGGGCACAAATCCAGACTCCAAGGCAACTACTGGAAATTCCCTGATGAAAAAAAAACAGTTTTTTTTTTGTTGACCAAAATTTTTTAAGGCTCTAGACCACACTTTGTATGGATTGCACTATCGGTACAGTTCTCTTGAACGGTATTGAACCCGGGACTTCACCTATAGGTAGGTATAATATTTAAATAGCCAATGCAATGTTTTGTTATTACATACACACACCTATTTAATCTGTGCCAATAATATTTTTATGGAAGTAAACAGAGATATACGTACTTAAACCGACGAATGTGTTGATTTTAATGTTTTCTAGATTTAAAAGGAACATTAAGGTTGTACGGGGGATGGATGTGCGTGATATTAACATAATACTGTTTTAAGACATGGGGGTAGGTCCCCTGATGGCAACATCACCTTTGAAAGATGCGGTCTTTGGCGGAAGAAACTTAAGGTTCGAGGTAGCCCAAGAAATTTAAATTTTCTTACGTTTTTTGCTTTTTGTTTTGCAAGTCAATAAATTAGTTTTAATGTTGATTAAAGTATCATTTGCGGGCATAAGAAGTATGTATTTTCAGAATTACAATCATTTTAAAATCAGTATAATAACTCCTTAAGTCGGTATAATCTCAAAATGTCAAGATTTCATGAAATAGTCAATCTTTCGGGTTACCTGGGCCTATGAAGTTTTATTGCTGACTTAAGTGGTTATAATTCTGAAAATACATACTTCTTACGCCCGCGAATCATATTTAATCAACATTAAACCTAATACTGACTTGCAAATTGCAAAAAAAAACGTAAGAAAATTTGAATTTCGCGGGATACCGCGGAGCTTCAACCTTCGGACTCGCACATGAAGAGTACCTATCATCGTAGAAGATACCTAACAACCCTAAAAACCGCTCAAAAAGAGGTCTCTTGTATGGGAACCCCATTTCACTTTCAAATTTTATTTATTTTTATTATTTATTAATATAGCGACAATACAAATACACATTCTGTTAAAATTTCAACTCTCTAGCTGCTTTCCTGTTATTTTGAAATTACAAACAGACACTTCAATTGTATTATTAGTAGACATAGAGAACATTAATTAGTGTTCAAATTAAGCCATAGTAACAATCGACAAAGGGAAATAATAGGTTACTAGCCGAATTATCGTCCATACCGAATTATTCTCGTGTTTACATAATATTATTACACGTTTTCGTGTCTTTATTATGAACGATAACGTTAATAAATTGTTTGCGATATGTTTTATAACATAACATCACGCCTGTAATCCTCGAAGGGTTAGGCAGAGGTGTACCCATTAGTACAACCACATTTAGCCAGTTATGTTTTAGTCCCATGTAATAGGGGGCGAGCCTATTGCCATTAACCGGGCACAAATGCACAAATCCAGACTCCGAGGCTGCTACTGAGAAATTCCTGATGGAAAACTCAATAACACTTTGCCCGACCTGGGAATGGAACCCAAAACCTCATGCTCAGCCGTCGTGCTTTGCGACCACTAGACCAACGAGGCAACGACGTTTTATACTGTTTCAATAGTACATTTATTAAAATAATAAAGGCCTATTATTGTCCCACAGCAGGGCAAAAGCCTCTTCTCATACAGAGAAGGCACGAGCATTGATCACCACGCTTGCTTAAGGCGGATTGGCAGTTTTAGACTTATATTAATCTAATCTATCTAAATATATAAAAGTGAAAGATCACTCACTTACCAAGAATTAATATCAAAAACGCTTGACGTATGAAGATGAAATTTGGGAGGGTGATAGTTTATAGTTACTAGACGTCCGTTAAGAAAGGATTTTTCCAAAATTCACCCCCTAAGGGGAAGAAACGGGGGTCCGTCATTTACTCGGACGAAGTCGCGGGCAAAAGCTAATGAAATCCATACTAATATTATAAATGCGAAAGTGTGTCTGTCTGTTACCTCTTCACGCTTAAACCGATTTAGGTTAAATTTTGTATAGAGGTAGTTTAAGACCCGGGGAAGGACATAGAATAGTTTTTATTAGGTGAAAAGGGGGATGAAAGTTTGTATGCAAGTACGATATAAACAAGTTCCACGCGGGCGTAGACGCGGGCAAAAGCTAGTAATAATAATTTTGGAAAGTGGTAGGAGAGGGGTTGACGTACCCCCTCCCACTTCCTTCAGTCAGTCATCGACTACACGTATAAACAAAGCATTTTTTCTTGTTACGGCGGTTCTGCTGTGATTTTATAAGGAGTTCCGTTCCATATCTCCAAAGTTCATCATCAGATCATGACATTATTCCTATGGGACCTATTCGGAACTATACTCTTTCAAACAAAAAAAGAATCATCCAAATCGATTCATAATTGACGGAGTAATCGTAGAACAAATATACGAAAAAAAAACAAAATAAAAAACGAATTGAGAACCTCCTCCTTTTTAAAGTCGGTTGAAAATAAAGCTTCGTCTATCGTTTATCTCATAATATGAACAAACATTCATTCAACAAAATCAGTTAGGTACATCGTTACGACGAAAAAATTAGATTCGCAAATTGTACAATTCATGGTCATATTGTCGTGTTTACAGCATACAAATTTTACCAGCCGGGCATCGAATCTTGGCCTGTCTGTAGACTGCTAATGAACTCCAATTTTACGAGCTATGTCGCTTACATAATATGACGTAATTTGCGTGCGTGTGTTTGTGAGGATGTGTAGTCTAGCAGCCATTGGTATTGTTTACTTGGCATTTTAATGTGTGAATCAAGGAAATGCTGTAATTTTATTGCTTAATTTTCTTACCTTAATCTATATTATTTATTCATAATATAGACTTTAATAATATATTTATTCATATTATTTATTCACCGCTTCCATCCGGTCTTATTAGAAATCTGTAGGGGAGGCCTATGTTCAGCAGTGGACGTCCTACGGCTGATATGATGATGATGATGATATTATTTATTTAAACTATAGGGAACAAAAAAGTAGTTACAAAGGCGGATTTGTAGTCATTATGCCTTAGACAGACATTCTCTACCAGTCAACCAAAGGTGGTGAAGAGATAACATGACAGGTGCATTTGTTGCAATAGCGTAAAACAGCAAAATAAAAAAGAAGCTCGAGATGACTTCCTACAACAATAAATTGACCTACCTAACTAACTACATAATTAAAATTCTCCCTGAAAAAGACACTTATCCAAGCCAGAAGTTTCATGATCTCCCATCTTTTTTTTCGGACCATTCCTGGGAATTTTAAATATTATAACTAAACTTGAAATACAGAATGCTGAATACATAATTGCAACACACATACACATGCAACAGTGCATGCTTGCATGTTGCATGCATCCGATAGTACAATGTGAAGCGTGCGTTACACTGCGCAGTGCGCACTCACCCTAACATTATTTTTTCTTAAAAATCCTTTCCCACCAATAATTTTTGCTAAAAGTCACATAATAATTGGAGTATGGAGTTTCTTGCCCATTCTTCTCCATACAAAACTACCTTTTGGAAGGGGCAACTAGATTCAATTCTATTTTTTTTTCATGTAATGACGTTCAAAAGTGCCTTATAGTGGCCTAATTGAAATAAATGATTTGACTTTGACTTTGAATTATGATACTCAGTAGGCGTAGGTAACAGCTATGCAACGTGTTTTTTTTATACCCTGTATAATAAATTAAAACAACATTTAAATTTACAAACCAATTTCACATGCGACTTTAGCGTTAAATTCACTTAATTATTCTATACCAGTAGCTCGGCGCCTATGGGACACAATAAAGCAAGTCGCCCAAGTCCTAAGCTCATTCAAAACGCCAATACGTGTAGTTATGTACATATATCATTAGAGAATCGCAACCTCTCTCTTGCTACGTCGGTTAAATTGTTGTTTCTAATATGTTTTAGTTGGCAATAGGGCACGTTAATGCGTGCTTAAACCGCCATGTTATTTAATTATGTATGTCAAACTAAATTCTATTTCATACAAAAGTGTAATTCTTACAAGGTTAAAATGTATGGAGCAGTATTGTTTTTACATCTGAAAAAAAAATATTTTTAAAGGGTAGTTTAGAATCACTAGGTATACTTAAAACTACTAATTACCTGCCTACAAATGCAAAAGTAACTCTAGTCGGTCTAAGTCGCTTTTAAGGATAAACCACTGAACCGATTTTGATGAAATTTGGTACGAGGGTAGTTTGAACCCCAAGGAAGGACTTAGGCTGCTTTTAATTCCACGATAACCGACATTTAAGCGGACGAAGTCGCAGGCAGAAGCTAGTAGATAATATTTACAGGCACTATTCAATTGTCAAGGAGTCGGTCTACACAGACAGTTGAAACTACTAGTTCTTTTCAAAACATGGGTAGGCATACTAGGAGAAGAACTATCATGAAACTCCATAAACACTCTCTTAACAAAATCCTGCTCTCTTCGGTATTCTTTTTACTTGTACCTATACAATGTAGGAAAAGAGCACCAATCTTAACTGGCAGCACCCGTTCCAGAACATGACGCACGGATCAGCACCATTTAGCACTACCAATCCTTGGCAACAAACTGTGCGTCATGCCCTTCTATGCCATAGTTTATCTGTGCATGTTTTAACAAATAAACAGATAAAGTTAGTAGGTATTAGTTTTCATTCAATTTGTCCTTGATAACATAGGTACCTACCTACCTACTTGCCAGATAGGTACCTACTTCTTTACTAAGTCTAGCACTTAGTCAAGAAACCACTATCTCTGCAGTTTTGCAATATTATTGTGTGAATGTGAGATATCTCACGTTATTTATGTAAGTACGTATGAATTAGATATTCATACCAACCTATTGGTGACTGACGACTCGATATAAGATTAAGTAGGTACCTAGGTACTTACCTAAGTACATAAAATACGAATTGAATTAGGTACGTGTGTAGGCAGTTGGTTGCTGCCATTGTTGATTTTATAATGTATTAATCTAAGTAATTACCCAATGTGGTTAGAACTTATACAATGAACAAAATGAATCATAGTTTCTCGAGTTCCTGACTAATTTTTAACTCTTCTATGATGACTCACTTTTTACGCCTGGTTTGCCATCTAGCGGTGCGCTGTGTAAACTTTGGTGGTGAAAGTACGAGAATCATGAGTCACTATGAGATAACGTTTACATAAAACGACAATAGATGGCACTCGTAGCGATTGGAATCAAATAAATATTTTTAAATTAAACGTTATACAATTATTTTATTTTAACAGCGATGCTTAAAAAATAAAACCATAATTGTTTATACCAAATCTTTGATATTAATTATCTTTAGCAATAATTAAAACCTACCAGCAACAATCTTGGCTGTTTGCAACGTTGGCCTTTGCATGACAGTAGGTACGAATTTCTAATGCACAAAAAATAAAAAAAAGTGCGAGGTATCGAGAAATGGCGTCGCAAGTTGTTTTTTATTCGTAATCAATGTGTTTCTAATCATTATATGTGATTGTAAAAGCTATACGTGTTGTTAAGATAATACTGATCAGTTCCATCGATGTTTAATTGAAGAACAGTGGTTATTTTAACGTGATTACATCTTTAGCCGTCGGACAATGGCGTCGTCGAACGAAGCGAGAGTTACCCATGTAAAAGTTAGTGAAAATCGCGATTTAGTTGACGATTACTGTGACTCCAACAGCTTAGGAGATGCCGGCGAAGGTGCTAAACGTCGTCGTATGGCGTACGACGGTAAAAAACTGTCACAACAGGGATGCGGGACAAGTGTGTCAACGGATACCAAACATACACCATCCCTAGAAACTAAAGGTAATCTATTCATTGTATATGTACTTACTAATAGTGTACACGTCGCTTTGGGGTGTTCAATAAGGTCGCTGAAGTAGTTTAATGTATTTAGTCCTGCAATATTTTGGTGGGAAAGGTGTTAACCTCTTCTAAAGTGAATTACATCATTATTTCAGAGGCCGTAGGTGTTTATCAACAGAACACACGCTTTCCATACGGTATTACTATCTTTTTACCTGCTCATCGTACTTCATTTTCATGTTTTAACCATATTTGCAAGGAACAGATATGGTTCTGTATGGTTGAGAGCCACTTGCATCACTTTATGACCTTGTGTTTGCTAAACCTGTACTTTCTATTTGATATATATAACTGTACATTTCAAGCAGTCTATTGGTGATTATAAAAACCAAAGGTTATTGGTTTTGCTGGTAAACATTTGTGTTAAATGTAAAAAGTCTGTCTTTTGGTCTCCGATTTTAATTTCTTACCGTGAAGTAAGACATACTTTGCAATATTGTATGGAAAAATATAATTTTAAAGTGGAAAAATGCTTTTTATATTCTACTTTTCAGTTATTATTTAATGTTTTCAAGCTTCCCTTCACTTATGTGCAAACAACTCTTAAATGTAACTATTTTAGAGTAATTTTTGTTTATTATGTAATGTGGCATCAGTTTTATCTGTGTCATTGATCTTCTTGTACCTGCGGTATTGGCTAAACATCATCAAATTATCAATATACTTGATAAACTTGCAGAATTGTAAAAAAAAGTCCCACAAAATCTTGTAATGACTATCTTGAAAATTACCTGAATATCTGAACATGTTAACCAGCTTTTACATTTTCAACAAATCTTAGAAAGTCAAAGTCAAGACATTTATTTCAATTAGACCATATATAGGCACTTGAATTGTGAAGGAATCAGTTAGTTAGTCAGAAAGTTGAAGCTAGTTGCTGGTTCTAAAACAGAGGTAGCTGCCTCTACGGAGAAGAACAATCAAGAAACTCCACAAACACTTTTTTTAATTAGGTTTCTACAAAATCCTGGTTACTTGTGAAAATAACGAAGATGAATATAAAACAAAAACTATAAATACTAAGAATAAAGGTGTAAGTCATGGCAGTTGTGAGATAACCGATCCCAACTGACAGTGCTTGTTCACGAACATGACCAAAATGTGTTAAAATGTATGGTACCTTTAAATGTTTTTTTTTTTAAGAAGCACTCATTATTTTTGGACATGAACATAAAATAATGAATAGTAGTCCTACAAACAAACAAAAATTTAAGACTGACAACAGCCCCAGTAATTTAAAAGAAAAAAAAGTGCAATGGCACAATACTTGTAATTCATTACAAAATATGAAGCAATGTTAATTTACTCAGAAATAAGTTAGGTAATTGAATAGAAAAAACCAAGTTCACCATTCTAATGATACAATATTACTATTGATTTTGGGTACTCTAACATTATTATGTTAATCAGTAATCTATACTAGTAATATAATAAAGCTGAAGAGTTTTTTGTTTGCGTCCTTGTTTTAACGCGCTAATCTCTGGAAGTACCAGTCAGATTGGAAAAAATATAGTCAGATTCATGAGGAATACTATTGATTATAAAATATCACGCTACGACCTACAGGAGCCAAGCAGTAACCAAAGACATAACATAGGGGAAAAAAACTAGGGTTGCGGGACGTCTTAACAGGATACCGTGGCCCCGGAACGTAAAGGGCAACAGAAGGAACAGGGTGGTTTTTTAGTCAGTAAAAGTCTGACAGTCCTTGAGTAATTTGTTGATTTTTACCACCAAAAAAAAAAGTGTAAAAAGACATGTGTACATAGTTGTAGAGAGCACTGCAGCTAGTGTACATTAGTTGTTGAAAGATCATTTAAAGGTTCATTTACTATTTATTTGTACTTATCGAAAGAAAGTATCAGAAACAGCATAGTTCTTAGACAAATAGGAGGTATGTTCAGAAATCTTTTTCTGCAACCACAATCTCATTATGTAGGTGTTGGCTGCTGAATGGTTTAAAAATATATCCATACTAGCTACCTAATATTATTAATGCAAAAATAGCTTTGTCCTTTATGCTTACACAACTAAACCACTTAACCGATTTTGATGAAATTTGGTGTAATGTGAAGGTGAACCCTTAGAAAGGACATAGGCTACTTTTTATTCAGCAACTTCGTCTGCGACCGCAATATCCGACACTTAAGCAGACGAAGTCGCGGCCAAAAGCTAGTTTGAAATAAGCCTAATTGGGTTGAACCTCTTGTCAGTGTCTTAAGCAACAAAAAATGTGTTCAAACTGCATATTATTATTTCTGCAAGCACTTGTAACATAATTATTAGTTGTGAAGCTTTAAGTTCAGCTCAATTTGTGAAGCAAAATGCTAAGCTTACTAAGCTAGGTTTCATAACTTTCAACTACAAATGTTATTTTGTAAAAGATGTTTAATGTGGAGGTTCATTTGCAACTATGAGTTGAAAATAGGGAATTATGAAATAACTAGCAATAGAAAAGTTTTGACTCTGATCCCAATAGGTCAGGTCCAGGTGTCCTGACTATGTTTTCCTTCACCAATGTCCAAGAGAAACTTAGAAGTAACTATGAACTAAAAAATCCACTGTTTGTTTTTTCTCCAGGCAAATTGCATAATTTCTTATTATGAAGTACTGTTTAGAAACTGCTACAAACTTATGTTAGTCTAGGCTTCTAAATAGGTGTGAGTGTAATGTATGTTTTTCCACATATTTCTCAAAAATTAGAACATAAAATGCAATGATTATTTACTGTAAAATACTAAATTAGCTAAAATCTTTAAAATAAAATAAATAAAATCTATAAATACAAAAATCTTTATTACATTTCTACAAAAAGGACTTTGAAGATTTCGAAATCCTCCTTCAATATCTTCTAAGTGATAAATAAATAACTTTACTTTTGAAAGCTGGAACCAAAAGCATTTGAAATAAAAGTTATTTTTTACTGTGTAGTTTTTGAGTAGTAATATAACATAACATCACGCCTGTAATCCCGAAGTGTTAGGCAATAGTAAATCCATCAGTACACCCAAAATTCGCCAGTTATGTTTAAGCCCCATGTAATAAGGGGAGAGCCTATTGCCATCAACCGGGCACAAATCCAGACTCCAAGGCTGCTACTTAGAAATTTCTGATGGAAAAACCCTATAATACTTTGTCTGACCTGGGAATCGCACCCAACACCAAGATTTATTATAAAAATACACAGTTCAGGTACATTAGCTCTCAAACTGGCTCCTATAGACATAATACAAAACAAATTATCAGTACCACTAAGATTTTATTGTGACTTGCTTTATTCTAAGTCATAAAAATGCAACTCACATCAAAGAGTACTATAAATAGTAAGCCATCTACTCGGATTAATAATGTAATTTATAACAAGTATTCGGGCCACAAAAAATTATGATGTCATTAAGCCTTATGTTACACTTACAACATCCATATAAAGTATTGTTTTTATATTGAAATGTATAACTGATATAAAAAAATCTAAAACCTAACTAGGTACTACAAAAACGTTCATCAGAAGGCTGTAAACAAGGCTTCAAGTTTGTACATTTATCAATCTAATATAATAAAGTTATAGAGATTTTAGTTTGTTTTTGAGTTTGTCTAAACAGGCTAATTTCTAAAGCCTATAGCTATCCACTGCTGAACCATGCCAGCCATGCTCACAATATGTATAATATTCTCAACCGATTAACCATGAAATCTCAAAAACTGCTGAACTTATAAAGCTGCAATTTGGCAGGTATTTTATAGGTAGGAGACATCAGCTAACATCGGATTTGACTTTGACTTCCACACGAACGAAGTCGTGGGATAAAACTAGTCAACTATGATTCAATAACTTATTTCTGTCTTTCTTTTTTCCACAGGCAAGAAGCGCAAAATCAGTGAAACCTCAAAGGATCTTTGCGTATGGGGCGAAAATTCCCGGCCGTCGAAACAAAGTAAGATATGGCCGGTCTTCGACTCCGGAGGATACGGCAACGCGGCGGTGCTCAAGCTCAACGTCCTGAAGAAATCACCGTCAACCAAAAACCCTCTGCTTTTCAACACAAATCCAGGCGACGATATTGAACTCGCAGAGATAAACCGAGATCCATTCAAATCTGACTGGTATGGTGGTATCCACGCGTGGTGGAAGCAAGCGCAGATGTTAAACAAAATGGCCGACGATGACGTCACAAAGAAAATATTCTCGTCGGTGTCTCGCCAGCTGCGGATCATCAATACACACTTCCAGAGGTCCATGTGTAAATACAAATACCCCAGAGTGACTCGGCAGAATGTCCTTCTGGAAAGTACTTCTGGAATGCGCAGACCAGCTACCCATTTCAACCTGTCTTTAAAGGCTATAAGATTCCAGTCTAACTCGAGGAGAGAGTTACCGTGCTATGGAAACCTGGAACTGCCGCTAAAGATCAAGCAGGAGAATGCCAATTCTCAAGTGTTTCCCGCTATAAGGGGTGTGAAGAGTGAGGGTGATGTAAAGGTTAAAGTGGAGAAAGAAAGAGATAGGGAGAAGGAGAAAGAGAGAGAGAGGGATAGGTAAGATACTTGTTTTGTTTATGCTGTTCTTATTATAAGATGCACTTGATCACTAATAAAAATACCTACATTTAGAGATAAACTACTATAACATGGCGCGCGCCTCCATATTACTATTTCAATAATAACGAGTAATTAATGATGCCGCTAGTCGAGCAACAATGACACGCTGATTTTGTTTCGAGAGCCGTCTTAGTAGGCACACATGCACTGTGAGTCTTGTAAATACTTTCAAACGTTTTGAATTGCGGAGGGGCGCGCTAAGATATTGTGGTTTATCTCTAGCACCAAATGTTTTGGAAGTCAAATATACCCTAACAAACAAACTATGATACTTGGCAATAGGATTTTATTAGTGAAAGATTAAACAGATCAGTACTTTTAGAAAAACTGGTACCTCCTTATACATAATATTAGCTTAGATTACTGCATCCCTGTTAAATTTTTTGAAGTTGTCAGATACAGAATTATGTTATAATACCGATGTTTAGTGCTAAATGTAACTTAAGAAAAGTTACTTTACTATCCAGCAATAACTGTTTATTGTTTGCTCAAATTTTATACATAGACTTGTTTAAAATTAATCAGCGTTAAAAATCCAAAATCTTTACAAGTAGGTAGGTACTTCATAAAAATGAAAGAATTTTGCCCCATTTATGCTCATCTAATAAAAGCTAGCTAATGTTATGAACCATTCCTAGGTTACATTTTGCCATACGTAGTCATAATATTCTCTATAATAATAATTCTGTATCTATTCCCAGGTCATCGCACCGCCACTCGTCATCGTCATCATCATCGTCGTCCTGCCACCACTGCAGGCGCCGCGCGCGCGTCAAGCGGTGCTCCATCGGCGTGCAGTGCCGCCGGGACCGCGCCGGAGCACCACAGCCCAACGACAGCAGCTGGGGACCGCTGGCTGAGACTCCTACGGTCAAAGAACTCAAGTATCATAGGTAAGGGGTCTGATGGTATAAGAATTGATACATTATTTAATTCCTAGTCTACACAGTTCCTAATATTAGTAAACAAGTGTACACTATGTACCTGTGAACATATTTTAATGTTTTAATTCTTGTTTTTAATGTTTTAAGGACTGCCTCGTTGGTCTAGTGGTCGCAAGCGCGACTGCTGTGCATGAGGTCTTGGGTTCGATTCCCAGGTCGGGCAAAGTGTTATTTGGGATTTTCCATCAGGAATTTCTCAGTAGCAGCCTCGGAGTCTGGATTTGTGCCCGGTTGATGGCAATAGGCTCGCCCCCTATTACATGGGACTAAAAACATAACTGGCGAAATGTGGGTGTACTCATGGGTACACCTCTGCCTAACCCTTCGGGGATTACAGGCGTGATGTTATGTTATGTTTAATTCTTAATTTGTACTACTTTCTATGTATTATAATATATATAGTCGTTTTTATGTGAGGCATTGCATTCACGTGTTATTCTGTATGTTCTTGTATACAAATACTGTAAAACATTGATTTTAAAAAGAGTATGTATGGAGTTTCTTGCCCATTCTTCTCAAACTACTAGGGGCAACTAGATTCAATATTTTTTTCTTGTTTATTGCGTTGAAAAGTGCCGTTTCGCACGGTAGTGGCGAGAATATATCCGTCCATGTCATTATTAATTTAGTTTTTTCCTACATTTAATACTTGTTTTTTGGCTTGAGCTTTTGTAAACAACATTTTTTGTGTTGTGTGTTCTGTCGAGAGAATAAATGGTAGTTCTTTCTTTTTTTTTCTTTTAAATGATCCAATTAAAATAAAATAATTTGAATTTTACTTTAATTTTATTTAAGTTTTATGCAACAAAAAAGTACAAACGCGGACTTGTACCGCGGTTGGCCAGTTGCCCCGTTATTTAGTAAATGGATTTTGCAGTTCAGATAGGCAATCGCTTCGTTGTTTTATATTGATATTCAGCTGCAAGCAGGTAGAATTAAAGCCGACTTAAATGTACTTGGAAATAGACTAGGAATATTGTGATACTGTATAACGATAGGTTGCGCCGGCGCAATCAACGAGTGTTATACCAAAAAAGTTTTAGTAATAATGTTTCGTTTGCCAACAGACTGATGCGAGTAGAGACTCACCCGAACGGCGGCGCGAGCGTAGTGTACCTGCACCAGCGTGACGTGGACATGCTCAGTGCTCCGCAGCAGGAGTCACTGGCCAAGGAGTTTTTGAAGGTGAGCAGTTACCACCAAACGGCAATATGTCGTTAATATTGTAAAAATATATCATATTTTGTTTTAATATTGATGAGAAACTAAAACTGTAGAAAAGTGTTTTAGAAGGCATCAGCATGAGGTCTTCGGTTCGATTCCCAGATCGGACAAAATGTTATTGGGATTTTCCAGCAAAATTTCTCAGTAGCAGCATCAGAGTGTGGATTTGTGCCCGGTTGATGGCAATAGGCTCGCTCCCTATCTTAACCTTGACGACACAAATCCAGACGCCGAGGTTGCTACTAACAAACATCCGATCTGCTGAAATTCCTGATGGAAAAAAAACCAATAACACTTTTCCTGACTTGAGAATCGAACCCAAGACCTTATGCTCTGCAATCGCTCTTTGCGACCACTAGACGAACGAGGCAGTGTTATTATTTGTATGTCATGATTTGTGTATATCTTTTGTTATAACTAATGTCTCTCTGTCCGCCCTGCAGCTGGTGTTCTCGGAGGACAGCTCGGGCTGGGCGCACTTCGTGTGCGGCGTGGTGCGGGGCGCGGCGGGCGCGTTCCCGTGCCTGCTGCAGGCGCTCAGCGACGCGCACCCCAACCTCACCGTGAAGGCGGGCGTGCTGGCGCGCGCCTCCGACATCGAGACCACCACCGTCAGCCGGTACTACCAGCAGGTACGCAGCCTTAAGTCATACAAAGGTCCACTTGAAAACTAGGGTCATGCAGAAATGATCTGGCATACTAGCGTCAGGCACGTAGTCTAAGACAAAGGCACGTAGACAAGTAGTAGTACGAACCAAAAAAGCAAATCAAATTCGTAAAGTTTTTATATACCTAGTATAGGTTCAGGGTTTCCTCAAAACATAATTAATACTTCTTCATAAACTTTAGCATCAAATCATATTTAACGTAAAACAAGCATGAACTTTCATGAATTTTTACTATTTTTTTATTCAGCAAAATTGATGATTATTCTTAACTGATACTACATTATACTAAATATAATATAGCCTATGTCACCCAGAGATAGTGTAGCTTCCCAACAGTGAAAGAATTTTTCAAATCGGTTCAGTAGTTTCGGAGCCTATTCAATGCAAACAAACAAACAATCAAATCTTTCCTCTTTATAATATTAATATAAGAAATGAGCATTAGGTCTGCAATTGACCAGTTGGCTTACCCCCCCTATACATGATACAAAAATTACGATTCCCCTACAGGTACAACAGTCATACGCAGCCGGCACATTCCGCTGCGGTCCTCTCCACCAGATATCGCTGGTGGGCACGGTGCACGAGGAGGTGGGAGGCTACTTCCCCGACATGCTGGACATGCTGGGCACCTGCCCCTTTCTGAAGATGGTGAGTTTATTTTTATTTATTTTATTTTATTTATTTGGCTCACCAACAATTGAATAATCTGATACAAAGATATGAGATACATGCAATATACTTATAAAGTTGTGGAGACAATTACCATACTATCTCTATAAGAACTATTTTGTGATCAAGATATCAATGAAAATAGTCTAACTGCCTCCTTGGTCTAGTGCTCGCAAAGCGCGACATGCTGTGCATGAGGTCTTGGGTTCGATTCCCAGGTCAGGCAAAATGTTATTGGGTTTTTCCATCAGAAATTTCTCAGTAGCAGCCTCGGAGTCTGGATTTGTGCCCGGTTGATGGCAATAGGCTCGCCCCTATTACATTAATGTAGGTGTACACCTCTGTCTAACCCTTCGGGGATTACAGGCGATTTTGTACATAAATTACCTTTGCCTTACCTTGCAAAAGTAATAAATATTTTTGTATTTTTAAAGTCATATCCCTACTGTTGACTTCACAGTGGTTGGGTTAAAATTTACTGACTATAGTAACAGAAACCCATAGGTTCTCATACAAAAAATGAATAAAAGGATTTTCTATAATTATTGTTAAAATTTTGTATTACACAGACAATGCCGTGGGGCCCGATGTCTGCTGTGGAGATGGAGCCACAGGAGTCCAACGATGGTCCCATCCTGTGGATCAGGCCGGGGGAGCAGTTGGTGCCCACTGCTGAACTTGGAAAGAGTCCTATCAAGAAGAGGAGGTATGTGTCTACACTACAACCATATTTCAGCACTTTGAGATGACAGTAGACAAGCTCAAACTTGACCTTGAACGCTTTGTAATCAGAAGATCCCCCCTTTGAGGGTGAGGTACTTTCCACCCTTTTCGTCATACCTCTAAATATTAACATTTATTTATTTATAAAACACATACAGCTATCATCACAGGCTTACCTAATCTAATACAATAGTATAACATGATTATTTTCCCTCCAGGACTGGTATAAACGAGCTGCGCAACCTGCAGTACCTGCCGCGCTGGAGCGAGGCGCGCGAGTTCCTGTTCGAGGACCGCACGCGCGCGCACGCTGACCACGTGGGGCACGGGCTCGACAGGATCACCACCGCCGCAGTCGGTAAGGGAACCTACTAGCCATGTGTCAGAAAACCATAGTATATTGTATTTTCTTCATGATCTAGAACGTTCTAGAATTTGAGACTAAATACAGTCAAATCTTGACTTAAAAATGTCATTGTTATAAAATGAAATGAGCCTAAGTTCCTCCATATAACATCAGCTATGTGCCAATGAAGTCCCGTCAAAATCGGTCCAGCAGTTTCGGAGATTAGCCGGAACAAGCAAACAGTTTACGAGTATGTCAGTTTTTTTTACGAGTATGTACATAGTATGTACTATGTTAAGTTGTAAACATTCATAATATGCATTTAGTGATAAGCTGTTAATACACGACTGCCCCAAAAAAAGGAGTGTTATGTGTTCACGGTTGATGTATGTATGTATGTTTCTTTCTCTATTCCACCATAATATTGAAACGCCTGAACCGATGTAGATGTATGGGGTATCGTTACAATCCTTGCATCTTTCCGAGTAACATAGGCTAGTACAAAATAAAAAGAAACCGGTGTGGTCACTTTAAAACGTAAATGAATACCAGCCTCAATTTATATTTTTAAATGAATCTGGTCGTGTCTCTTATTATCGTCTAAAATTTGACAAGTAGATTTAAAAAATATGTAACACTGTAAATAAAAAACGTCGTAAAAATAACTGACGAGTAAACAAAGTACAAATATGTGCAATTTTTGCAGTCGTGTTTTTTAATTTTTTAAATAATGTAGCTTGTTACAATTGATTTGTTCAGATATGTCAGTTTTTAAGTCTGCAATAGCCACAGCCTTCAAGATCAGTAAAGCGAGCAGTTAGTCCTATATTGTTCTACCTTTTGTAAATGTTGGACTTTTTATTTAAATCTGTCCACAGGTGTACTGAAAGCGATCCACTGTGGCGACGAGTCGGACCGCGGCCGCATCACCAAGGACGTGGTGGCGTTCCACGCGGCAGACTTCAACAAGCTGGTGCAACTGCTAGGCCTGGACCTGTACGAGCCGCCCATATCGCAGTGTGTCACTTGGTGAGTGTATCTACATAGAGATAAACTACGATACCATGTGGAGCGCCCTTCCAAAAATCAAAACGCTTAAAAGTATTTACAAAGCGTCACTACAACGCATATGTGTGTACTGAGACGGCTCTCAAACAAAATTAAGTAAAGCGATTTGTTGCTCGACTAGCAGCGTCATAAATTACTCATTTTTATTATTATGTCGTTGCACTAACGTACTCTAGGAAAATGACACGTGCGTTGACTTGCGCGGTCGGCAAATTATGATTAGTTGACCAACAAAACTACCGGATTTAATACGCGAACGGTATCGTGCGGTTTCTTCAGATCTATTTTACGAATTTCATGAATCCTACAGGTTGGAGGAAGCTAAGCTGAACCAGCTCCGTCGCGAGGGAGTGCGCTACTCGCGCCTGCCTCTCTGCTCCGACGACATCTACTTCTTACCCAGGAATATTATACACCAGTTTAGGACTGTGTCCGCTGTTACGTCAGTTGGTGAGTCGTTATAATATTTATCAAACTGCCATCGTGTTGCGATGGATCAGTGGATAAGGCGTCCGCCTTTCATGGCAGAGGTTTGAGGTTTCGTAATCCCTGACATGGGCTTACAATTTGATATATTTGAATTTATTATTGGACATTGGTGAAGGCTGGTATTGGTGCCGATTCCCTTGGTCTCAAACTAAACCAAAATTAGACTATTTCCATCTTTTTCTGTTCAATAAAATAAGAAAGAGACTAATGAGAAATTAGAGCTGTCAAATTTAGTCCATCTGACACATCCATACAGTTATAGTTGACATCTTAAAACGTGTGGATTAAAAATACGGAGAAGTTAAAGGCAAAACTAATTTGACATGGCTAACTTAGTTCTTTAATGTCACGGAATGTCACCGTCCTTTCCTTTCGCTGTATGTTAGTAAGAGATGACAATTCTCTAAATTTAGTCTAGTTTGTGAACAAGGGAATCGGCACCATTAACCAGCTATTAAGTATTTTTTTATTCATTAGATCGTTTACGAATCAAGCTAAATGTACCGATTGCAAATGTTGTTGATCTGAATTCGCCATTGCATGGTATACTAATGTTTATATTCCTCCTTTAGCATGGCACTTACGTCTGAAGCAGTACTACCCGTCATCGGAAGCGTCGTCACCGGCAGAGGAACGTCCGGCAGACCCGGTGCCAGCCACCATCAACCACACTTCCGGTGAGCACTATAGACATCAAGTCATTTGTACTAATATGACTACTAGCGACCCGCCCTAGTTTGGCAAGGGTGCAAATTAGAAACATAAGCCTGCCTTTTTAATCACTATCTATTGATGAAAACCGTATAGACGGCGGGAAGCAACTTATATTTGGAATTTTATTCTATGTAGATATTGATAAATAAACTTTCTGTTAGAAGTCTAAGCTAAGTCGCTACACATTTCATCAAAAAAACATTCAGACTATAACTAAAATAGATTTTTATTTTCTTATCACGAATCGCAGTTTAAAGTTAACTTAGTCTACAGTAGAACTCTTCAAACAATTCGTTTTTTTTATACTTCATAATATTGTACTGGAGACTACTTCTGGAGAATTACTGCTAGAACAATTACCATCAAACTACGGCTCTCTAACCTTAAAGCACTCTCTTTGAAAGCGACATTTAGCCGTTATAATAATTTATAATGTCCTTGTTACAGAACCCAAAAAATCTCCCGCAAAACACAAAGCCGGCGTCATTGAGATGCGAGCACTGAGCGCTAAGTTCCACCAGAAGCTGAACCAGAAGACTGCCCTCAAGGTCGGCCAGAACAGGAAGAGCGTAGAAACGCAGGTCAAACACACAGACAAGAAGACAGACACCAAGGCAGACAAACCAGACACGAGCAAGACTGACAAAGTCGATGTAAAGCCTGACAAAAATGAATTAAAGTCTGACAAAGTTGATTCGAAGTCTGACAGACCAGAATCCAAGCCTGACAAGGTAGAATCAAAGCCAGAACGATCAGAACCCAAACCTGAACCCAAGTCCGACAAATTAGAAGCTAAGTCTGAGAAAACTGAGTTGAAACCAGAAAAGACTGATTCAAAGCCACCAGAGAAAATTGATTTCAAATCAGACAAAGCAGAAGTCAAGGACAAAAACGAATCTAAACCTGACAAATTAGATCAAAAGTCTGACAAAACAGATAACAAATATGACAAATTGGATCCTAAACCTGATAACAAAAATGATAAAATTGAGATGAGGTTTGAAAAAACTGAGCTAAAGTACGACAACCCTGATATGAGGCACGACAGAGACAGAAATAGATCAGAGAAAGCGGAATTAAAAGCAGAGAAAACTGATCCAAAACCTGACAGAGTAGAACAGAAAACTGACAAGGTGGACACAAAGCCTGACAGGTCAGACAAACCCGACAAAAACCACAGGCACAAGGATTCTGACAAACCGCGATCAGAGAGGTCAGACAAGATCGAGAGGCCAGACAAGGACCGGTCAGATCACCACCGTCGTCATTCTTCATCATCGCGTCACAAGTCTTCTCACAAGTCAGACCGACCAAGAGACCACAAGAAGGACCACAGGAGTTCAGACGACAGACGGAACGACAAGCACAGGGACCGGTCTGACAGCAGTAGGGATAGGTCAGACAGAGTCACGGTTGACAGCGGAAAGTTACCAGTAGACGTGGTACAGCGACCACCAGATTAAAGGACTGTAGTGAGTTAGTGAAGTGACAGTGTTTCGTGAAGGATTTTGACCAGTAAGTATGTCGTTTATAAGTTTCTTTGTAAGATCTTGATCATGAATAATAATTATTGGTTTCGGAGAGGATCTCATATTTTGTATGTCTGATTTGTATGATTGATCAAGATGAAAATTATTGACTAATTTATTCATTATCTTACTATGTTCTAGTGTAATTGTTATTTTACTGCGTGAAAACATTGCTGTGTATTTTAAATATTAGTGATACTATAAAATGCCTGGACGCTTTGTAATTTGCAGTCTTTTTGACTGGCTGAGATGTTCAATGCAGGAATTTGGACGTGATTATCAAGTACAAACATTTAAATCCCGGCGTTTTATACGGTAAACTAATAAAGTCCTAAATCTTATTACATAAAAACATGTATTTGAAGGGGCCAAAACAACACGATTTTGCAAAACGAAATCATTGACACTTGCACTTCAATATTAGAAAATTCTAGAAGAAATCTTTATATCAGAATATGTTCCGTAGTTCAGAGTCCTTCATGAAATTACACCAACTTGTTAGCACTAGGGTACACTGTAAATATATTGTTTCAAGCAGCCTCTTAGAGGCTAAGCAGGGACGGTTATTGGATGAATGCGCAGTTTTAGATTTTTATTACATGTTTACGAGTATGCATGGTTTTATTTCTGAGGTTTCAGATCTTTTTGTAAACTTGTTGCCAGCTATAGCGCTGTGTCTAATTCGTGATTTGACGGTTTAGCAGATTCCTCTATACACAAGAGTGGAAATATTCTGAAATTATAACCATACACACTTATAAACATTGTTTTTCATGAAATGGGAGGAATTCTATGTTAGTCATAGTAATTATTGGTCAGTTCCTTTTCACAGTTTCTGATCTACAGCAGGAATTGCTTCATACAAGTTGACTAGCTTTTATCCGCTAATTCGTCAGCGTAAATGTCGACGACAAACGACTAAATCCTGACTCGAAATATAAAAATATGTTTCAAATTGTCAAACGCGCGCAATCGCTGATTGGTTGTTGATAATTTAGTCAACCAATCAGACCAGCTTATGAGCCTAGATCCTACTGGCAAATTGTCACATTACTTTTCTAATCATTTTTTTTTAAATTAAATAAAGGGTCCTTCTTCTGTAAACAATAAAGATCATTATATAAATCTAAAACTGCGTCGCGTATGTGATTTGAGAGAGTTTTAAACGAAAACGTAATTGAAAGAATAATATTATTATTATTAAATTAAATGTTAAGTAAATATAAATTTATTCACACATATTTCTAAAAATTGCACTAGAAGAGTAAATTATATATATATATATTATTATTCTGTTAGAGAAAACTGTCTGCTGCCTTGAGGGTCAGCGCAAATAGCAATGATATTTTCTAGCTGTTTTTATTTATCAATAATTTATATTGATCTCAAAATACACCTCAAATAGAGTTTAAAACTGCATGCAATGCAATAATTGCACAACATTTTATAATTCTGTTGAGTATTAGCTCAACATCAAAGTCAAAGTCAAATAAATTATTTCAATTAGACCATTAAAAGGCACTTTTGAACATCATTTTCATGAAAGACATTAATGTCATTTGAACAATTAAAACTTCTTAAACATTTTCTTGCTTTTTCTGCGTTGACCGTATATCTGGTAATAACAAGTACTGCGCAATAATGTTGAATTGGTATAACATTTTTTAAATCTCCAGACTGCGCTTGTTCGACACAGACTGCTCAATGTTGATCACTTGAGCAATTTTCATGTATTCATTGATAATGAACTTAGAAACATCTCCAATACAGTTGAAAATTGTGTGCAAGATATAAAAGATATAATTCAGCAGTAATTATTTTCATGCACACAATTACACAAATTTCTTCACTATTTCTATCGTTTTTAGTTCATTATCAAATAATCAATGAAAACTGCTATACTGTTGACCATTAGGATTCAAATTCAAAGTTTTATTCAAGAGAATTAAAAAATCTTTCTTACCTGGAGATCTGTCATTTTGAAAAAAATCAATCATTGCGCATTGCGCTGTTGCTATTTATGGTCATTTTGGCGGCAGACATATTATTATTATATATCTATTTGAGGTTAATTCTCAAGGTTTTTTTGGATGTTTTTTGGTGCGTTAAATTTTGTGACCACATCTTCTTAGCTTTTTGATTGCAGTCTGTATTTAGGTGCCTCTTATCTCGGCCACAAGTTAACGTCCATCAACTCCTGAAATGTACAGGCATGAAGCTAACTACAATATAAAGATGAATCACTGATTAAAGGGATTCAATTTTAAATTAAAAATACATCCAAAGAGCTGCCTATATGCCCCAGCTGTGGATACAGTCGAGCTGTAGATGATTATAATGATACATAAAGCATTTTTATTTCACTGCCGAATAGCTGATTATAAATAATCATAAATTACCGGTTTCCTACAAACCAAGTACTGAAAATAGATTATTTTCATCAATGAATAAAATTAAAATGTTCATAGAAACCTACATAGATTTTCACTTCAAATACATTTAGTACAATTATTAAAATTAATTCGTAAATGAGTAAATAAAATGGCGGTGGTCACAAAAATTGAACAAGTCCATTATAAACTTTGAAAGTGATTACATAGTGTTGAGATTTTGTTATCAAATGTTTTAGCCGCTCCATAGCTTCTTATTTTGTAATACGATTGTTGCAATTTAAAGTTATATTTATCCTTTTAAAATGTGGTGCGAACTAAGATATACTAAAATCAAAATATCAAATCCAAAAAAACATGGGTAATGGAAATGCAAAGACAGGTGCATTAATTCAACACAATGAGTGTCTAAATGACTTAAGAAAACTTGGCAACTAATGAATATATCGTTCTGTACTCGAATATGGCCCAAATAATAATAGAAACAGGATATTTTGAAAGATAATTAGAAAAATTGTTATTAAGTTCTTCATAGATTTATGTCTAAATCTTAGATTGTACCACTTCAGCAATAAGATAGTGAATTGTCCGTTAAATGCCCTTAATTGTCTGTTACATAGATAAAGACAGTATTATTAATGTTTATAGCGAATTCTAGTGACGAACTTAGCACTCTATACCTCTATTACACTAAGGAGAGTAACCGAAAATTATGTGACGTATGACCTGATTTTACAATTTTATGAAAGCGACATCTGTCGGTGTCCCTTGAAAGTGTAAGTGTACCAATAGATGGCGCTCGAGATCGCGTAGTTTGTTTTCTCTTGGGACTGGTGATACGGATTACGTACAAGTTAACTGTGGATTTTAAAGTTGTTTAGGTCAGAATGTTGGATCTAATAATTGGTGAGGAACGCGGTTATGGATATGAAAAATAACGTAACTAATGTTATTTATAATGATTTCTTAACTTAAAGCTAAAAAATCCCATGTCGCGTTCATCACCATTATTAGTCTTTAAAATACCTACCAAATAAATGTAAATAAACATGTCAATCAATTGATCACAGTTTTTTAAGAAATACCTAACTTATATTTTGCGCAAACTATTTTTTTTTTCGTAATAGTTCCATCGTTGATTTTTTTATTTTAATGAGTAAGAAAATTTTGTGACTTTTTAAGTTAGCCCAGCTTTTTTGCGATCGAATGTACATTTTGTATATTTTATACTGTATAGGTTAAGTGTTATGGACTAAATTCATGACTAGATTTACTTATGGAAAAATTCAATTTTAATATGAAAAAATAAGTTGATAATTTTATTGCATAATAAGTATTTTTTGCGGGAACTATTGTGTAAGCAAAGAACTATTTTAGCCAATTTTTAATTAAAAATATTGAAGTTTTTAAATAAATACTTCCTTAAGTAAACCTAATCATAAACAAATTCGTATGAAAACTCAAAGCGCTGCTAATCCAAAAGACATTTTAAATGTTGCCATCACATTGTAATTAAATTTTACAATTGGCAACACAAACTACAAATAAAAACGAAACGCCTTTGAGTGGTCAGAGATGTCTGAAATTGTTTTTAACTTACTTCTTAAGATTTTAATTTAACACAGACTTGTGTTAATTTCGATCATAAATTAATGTGAAGAGAGTGAATTATTGAGTCAATGTTTGTCAGATGCGAGTTTAAAGCTGAAATCAAGCTGGCACAGAGTATGACACTGGTTTTATGCCTTATAGAGTAAACTGTCAAAATGACACATCAATATTGATGTCAATTGCAATAATTTACTTGTTGCCACACTAGATGGCGTTGATGTCAACATGGCTGGTTTGTCTAGCCGATTTGTAATGTTTCGAGTTTGTTTCTGGCACATTTGACTAACTTCGGAAGAGGTCTCAAGTCTGCACCGCGGACACTAATGTGATTGATAAATATTTATGTTTAGGTGGTTAATTTATTGTTTCACGTTCCCTATATTTTTTTTTGAAAATAATAATTAGATTATAAATAGATTTTGTTGTTTTATTTTTGGCCCTGATCCGTACTTTGTTATCAGGAGCGGCGGATGTTGGTGACGCTTGACACGATATTATAGATCTTGTTACTGATAAGGAGTGATAACATGACAGCCGCCTGAAATTAACTTTATGAAGTGAGTACCTACTCTAAGTCTGGCCACACGCGACAGTCACAAACGCCGCCACTTGTTGCTAGTACCGGCTTTGAGGCGCCACCGACGTCAATCGTGTGCGGCGACTCCATACAATTTGTATGAAAACTACAGGAGATACGTCGGTGGCGGCGTTATGTGGTTGTGGTCTGTATAAAATATCGTCTAAAACGTATATACAAAAAAAAGTGCAAAAAATAACGGTTGACACTTATCGAAGCCGAAAGAGTCGAAAGTTTCATACGTACCTTAATTGCGATCATTTTTTGACACACGGGACCATCACTAAAAAAACAAACGTTGAGAAAAAATTGAAACAAAAATAAAATTTTGTTATTTATTCATTTCCTTACTCTCGAATAATATAAAAAAATCGGCAAAACTTTTTAAGTACAAACAAATAAATACAGAGAATCCAATATTCAGTCACATAGTAAAAAATACCTAAAATACATTTCAAAATGTATCTCTATTACTAATAAACATGCGATATTATAAACAATAGTAATAATTATTAAATAATATGAGATTATTAGAACATTGAGATGGCACAGAGAGATAAAATTATTACTATAATATTGTGGCAAGACAGTATATAATATTGCCAGTTTAAAAAAAATCACAAGAAGTGATCGGCAAGATCGATTAGACATATAAATACGTAGTAAGTATTGCCAGACAATTTTCGTGGGCCTTTGCACAGACGCTTTTAAAGTTTGAACCTTTTGACTGTCAGTCATGTATATATGATAAAATGTTGCAGCACGTCACGGTCCCGACAACATGACAGCCTAGATACGTACGATTACGATTTTGTATATAAACAAAGCTTTTTGTATTTCCTTTGCTAATTATGTTTTTAAACTCACTCTTATTTATTTTAGTTAAACTTCTTTACTTATATAATACTAATTATAAAGTTCGAAATAAGTCTTTTAGTTTTTGATGAGCCGGTGAAAAAATTAAACCGTCAGCTGAAGTTGCAATCCACGTAAAATGTCTGGCAAAAACGTAGTAGAAATATTATATAAACTTGTGTAAATAACATAAATAAAGAATTCCTCATACATAAGATATATAAATGTATATCTTATTGAGTATTCCGATAATTCTCTCTAAAGAAAGTGTGACTAAGCTTAAAACGACATGTTTTCACATAAAATTATAAATATAAATTAAATAATGATGTTCAATGAGTTATAAAATGATAATGACAATATGTTTTGAACAATACTCTATAACTTCTTTGTAAATTGATTATCTAAGCATATAAAAACATGAGACAATTTTTCTGTAGATTTTTCTATAAAAACAATTTTGTAGATGACACCATTTACCAATAATTTCAAGACATAACTTCTCTAAAGAAACACTTTATTTTTAGCCTTGAAAATCCGATTAATTTTCAATTAACTGTAAAATTAGATTTTTAATTACTTTCAAATGAATAAATAGTTAGTCAATTGAGTCGACAAGTCAAGTGACGTCACAGTTATTTTTTGCCATACCTAATTATTGGGAGATTTGCGTTTTAAAAAGTAAAAAAAGTACGTCAATTGACTGGCGGTGTCACCTACCCTATTCTTCAATAAATTGCACGTTCTAAGGCACTTTTTGTTTTAAAATGCATTCTCTATCAGTCGTGTGTAAATAAATAAATATTTCTAGAGAATATTCGTCGTCACTTATCCGCTACAATAAGATAGTTGGCAAGTAGTACATATAGGAGACTTTACAACGATAAAAGGTTAATATTGCTTTGGTTGGTTGGTAGCGCACGCGCGCGACGGTCACTGTGGACAAATAACAAAAAATTAAAACAAAACATAATAATTATAAAGTCAAAGTCAAAACATTTATTTTAATTAGACCATTAGAAGACACTTTTGAACGTCATTTACAAGAGAAAAGAAAAAATATAATATTGAATCTAGTTGCCCATTCCAAAAGGTAGTTTCGTATGAAGAAAAACGGACAAGAAACTCCATACTTACTCTTTTAAAATATATATATATATATATATATATATATATATATATATATATATATATATATATATATATATATATGGTTTACAATAACAGTAGTAGATAACGATACGAACAGAAATACGTTTTTCTTTTTTTTGATACTTTTAGTTATAAATATGACTTCCATAACCAAGAAAAGCAATAGGGATAAAAATTGTTATGGTGCTTACAGCAATATTCTTTTATGGTACTTAACTAATCAGGACAAACGACTTGATGCATAAATATGATAACATGTCATGGAGGAAGGTATGGAGTGTAGTGACTGTTTCCATACAAAGAGAAAAGGCCGACACAATTAGCGCCATTTTATTTTTGGTAAAAAAGTTGTCAGTAAATCGTATAAATCAAAATAAATATTGTTACAAAGTAGTATAATATCTTTATGTAGCTGTCAATTGACTGCCGATGGAAGTGAAAACTTAACGTCACGTTAGCATGACGCGAACCCATAAGTTTTGCCCCTACAAAAAATCGATCACCGCGGCCAATGTTTTCACTTAAAAAATACATACTATATTAAACTAGATAATTACCACAAATCTGTTGACTTTTGGCGCGAAAGTTTTTGCTACATTCGACTGGTTCACGTTCATGCTCTCGAACTTCTGGCGTAAGCTGTAAAAATAAGTTAATTACCTACTGTAATAATTACTGTCGATTTTTTAAATACAAAAAAAATGTTTCTTTTATTTGAGCTCAATTTAAAGCAGGTATTTATGAAACTTAGCACAGGATTGTTAAAAATTATCCCGTCTTGTTCCCTTGGTAAAATTTAATATCTTTGGAACTACCGATGTAATTGGAAAAAATATTTTTGTATATGACAGCCAGATTCATGCAAACAAACAAATTGCAACAAACAGGCTTTAAAACATCACGGTAGCGAACATTAACCCAAGACGTTATTTAGCGAGGATGGAAAAAAACTACGCTGACAAAAATCGCGTTAAGTTCCGTCTTATCTTTATGAATCTGATTGTTAGTTTTACGCGTTTAGGGCTGATTTTTCAATCGTCACAAAACTTTTCTCATAGAAAATATGTCAAACCGCCATGTTTACTTTTATAATAAAAGTTATCTAACGATTTAAAAAATCGGCTCTAAAACACACAAACAATATAGGTATTGGTAAAGATTAAAAAAATAAATCAAAATCAGCCTTGCACTAGTTTACCTCTTAGCGGTCTCGAGCTGCGAGTCTCCGTCGTCGTCAGCCTCTGCCTGGCGCTCGATGACGACTGCGGAGGGCGAGCGCTGCGGCTCAGACTCCGACCAGTTCTCGAAGCGGTCGCGGAAGCTCTTCGTGCGAGCTAGCTGTTGTGCCTGTAATGAATATGTTTTAATTTAATTTTTTTATGGCTATATTCAAGTTAAATCCATAAAACAACATTTATATTATACAATACAATTTGTAAAGGGGGGGGCGGGGGAGGGCTAGGCTCATAGGACATTCATCCAAATCCAAACCGCATTTGGCATTTTCGTTATTGCATTTTCCTTAATATTCATATATTTCATAATTATAGTATTACGTGCAGTATTCCTATCGGACTGTGCCTTTTAGACTTGATTTTTGTCTCAGAGACAAGGCTCCTATCCCTATGTTCTTACTTAAGTACCAATCTACCTTTCTGCAAAATTGTATCATTATATCTATTCAATAATAATTTGTTCATTATAACATGACAAACTCATTTTTAGGAGTTACACATAAGATTAAAAATTGATAAACAAATGGTTGTTTATCAATTAATTATAAAGGTACAAATCCAAAATATTATTAACTGACCTGTTTAAGAGCCTCATCTCTCTGCCTAGCCTCCAGGTACACCCTGCGACGTTCATCCTCGCTGTCTTCCTCTTCATATTCTTCTGAGGAATACTCCTCTTCCGAGGAGTCGCCCTGGTGGTTGTTCTCGCCGGGAGGGGGAGGGGTGAACCTCTTTAAGGGTTTAGGACCTGTAAGGAGAATAAATATGGGGTTATTATTATATAGAGACTGATAACCAACTGTTGTCTCCAAAATCAACCCTCAAAAGTGTTAACCGCATGTTTTATTTTTTAAATTATTATTATTATTATTTTTTCAGTTATCTGCGAGGTTCAGGTTCCTACTCAATGGTTTTTTTTTTCTATAATAAGTTACTAGTAATAAGTTAGTCCTTCTAACAACAGCTATCTGCCAGTGAAAGTCCCGTCAATATCGGTGCAGCCATTTCGGAGATTAAACGCAACAAACAGACCGACAATAAAAAAAAAAATATTGATTTTTTAGCAGTGTTGTGTAAAGATTAATATTTCAATTTTTTTTCAATTTTTTTTTATTTTTTTACAATCAAAAACTTTAAAAAGAAGTTACTTCCTTTGCTAATAGAGAAATGCTACTATTCCATTAATGATTTTTTAATAGATGACGATTTAATTTGACATTTTTCAATATTAATTAATGTACGTATAACTATTATTATCATTTTAATTTTATTATATAATAATTTAAACTGTGACTTTAATTTGTAATAATTCTAACTGTGACTATAATTTTTAATTGTAATTTTTTTGACTGCTTATAATGTTTTATAAATTTTGCGTGCCTATTTCCAGGCAGAATGTACATGGCTCACTTCTATCTACTCCACCTGTATTATATTTTAACCTACATTCATTGCAAATAAATTATTGATTTGATTTGATTTATTTATTTTGTAAAAATCTGTTATTTTGATGTTACAAACATACACTTTATTATTATTTATTTGAAAAGATTGTCACTAATTTTGCTCTGATTAGATCAAGTCGTTACCGAGCATGATACACACACACCGCCACCTTACCTTGCTGGTCGTCAGGCTTGTTCTGCTGGTGCTCGAGCTGCCGGAACACGTTGATCATGCGCTGCGCGGTGTGTCGCGCGGCGGCCACGCCCGTGTCCACGGCCCCGTCGTCTCCACGCACCACGCTGGGCTCGTGGTAGATCTCCGGGGAGGGGGACTTTGGACGCTGGAGTAGAAGAGAGTGAGAGTTAGCTACACATATATCCAGTCTCTATAAGAGATCTTTCGAATTTTAAAATAACATCACGCCTGTAATCCCAGGGGATTTGGCAGATGTGTACCCATTAGTGCACCCACATTTCGCCAGTCATGTTTAAGTCCCATGTAAAAGGGGACGAGTTTATTACCATTAATCGGGCACAAATTCAGACTCCGAGGCTGCTACTGAGAAATTCCCGATGGTAAAACCCAATAACACTTTGCCTGACCTGGGAATCGGACCCAAGACCTCGTGCTCAGCATGTCGCGCTTTGACTAACGGCTCGCTTGGCAATAGGCTCGCCCCCTGATACACGAGACTTATGTTAAACTGTCGAAATGTAACCTCTGCCTAACCCTTCGAGGATTACAGGCGTCATGTTATGTTGTTAATCCCAAAGCAAACTATAAATCTTATTTTACTGTTAATTAAGAATGAATCAGGATTACACGTGCTAAGAAAGTGTTTTTTCTTTTTGTGTAGTTGGAAAGAAGTATTGTGTATCGAAATATAATTCATTCACCTGTGTCTGCCTGGGCGGCGTCATACGGAACTCCTTGCGCTCACTCTTGGGCTTGTAGGTCTCGAAGAACTTGAACCGGTCGGAGATGTCTGACGTCTCGATCTTGACATCTTCCATCTTGTCGGCAGCACGTACTACGTCCTTGGGGATGAACGGCTGGGGACAAAGGGATGGGGGTCATTTGGGGGTAAATACCCAAGGAAACGGGGGGAAAATATGGGGTTTTTGTGACGACTTGTTTAGCGCAATAGCTTGGGAAGTGGCTGCTGCACTGCGTGACGCGAGTTTGATTACCGAACGGATCACATATTCCGGGTCTGCTTGTGTGTGTATGTAAGTTTATACAAGAGAAACTGTCTGGGGTAACGCAACTTTCTTTTTAAATAACCAAATGGTGTAAAAATTGATTTTCAATAGTTAAACTGTATTTTTGAAAGTTGGTATGTTTGTAAGAATTCAGTGAAATATTTTGCAGGGTTATGTACCTCCAAACAAATAATCTGGAACCCTCTTACACCGTTACGAATTAGTTTATGTAGTAACTTTTTTGCAGTGTTTATTAACTACTCTAGGATTTCCAATGACATTTGAGCTGAGCATGTTTTGGCTAAGTAGTACTTACGATCTCCTTCCGCTTGGGCACGTCGCCGGGAGGGGGGGAGGTGGGGGGCATGCTCTTCGCGTTCGCGTCGAGCTCCAGGAAGATTGAGCGAGACTTCTTGCCGATACCTGAGGATGGAATGAAACATGACGTAAATAACAATAAAAATAGTAACTTGTTTGTTTTTGTTTTTATAGAATAGACAAAGTGACTGCCTCGTCGGTCTAGTGGTCGCTAAGCGCGACTGCTAAGTATGAGATCTTGGGTTCAATTCCCAGGTCGGGCAGTGTTATTGGGTGTTTCCACCAGGAATTTCTCAGTAGCAGCTTCGGAGTCTGGATTTGTGCCCGGTTGATGGGAATAGGCTCGCCCCCTATTATATAGGACTAAAACATAACTGGCGAAATGTCTCCTTAGGATACATTTCGCCAGTTATGTTTTTTATCTACATCTCTTCCTAACTCTTTGCGGATTACAAGCGTGATGTTATGTCAAAGTCAAGGCATTTATTTCAATTAGACCACTAGGCACTTTTGAAGTCAAGGAGTCGGTCAGTTAGAAAGACGAAACTAGTTACTCGTTCCAAAACAAACTTTTGGCAGGAGCAACTAGATTCTCTTCTTGTATGTTGCCGTCCAAAAGTGCCTTTTAATGGTCTAATGGAAATAAACGATTTGGTTGTGACTTTGTGTAGGCCCATGTCCAACAGTGGGCATCTTTTGTTTGGACATTGATGAAGACTCTGCTTACCTTCGTTAAACAGTGCCCTGTCATCGATCTCCCGGTTCCTCGGCGGCTGGTTCTCATCATTGAACACTTCTCCGTTTTCGAAGCGCTGCTTGATGGCGCGCGCCTTCTCCGCGTTCAGGTCCAACTCGCGGGAGATCTTGTCTGCTGATGTTACACCTGGAATCAGGATGAAGGTTTTAATATAGCTTTGGATTAGTTTTTTTTTATTTATATGAACTTCCCACCACACTTTCTGGTTCCGACCACTTTTATGTACAACAACAAAAGAGAGAGGTATCTAGGGTTGTCAGATATAGTTCAAGTTTTCCTAGAAACCGACTTATTTCCATCTTTTTCTATCCAATAAAACAAGAAAGGGACTAATGTAAATAAGAGCTGTCAAATTTAGTCAATCTGACACATCCATACAATTTTAGTTGACATCTTAAAACGTATGGATTAAAAATACGGACATGTTCAAGGCAAAACTAATTTGGCATCGCTAACTTAGTTCTTTAATGTCACCGTCCTTTCCTTTCGCTGTATGTTAGTAAGAGATGTCAATTCTCTAAATTTAGTCTAGTTTGTGAACAAGAGAATACTTTTCAAATTAAATTACATTAGAAAACATCAACTATAGCTGACGACGATGCATACCTATCTCCTTTGTTGACTGTACGTGGCATTTGATATTGTTTTCCAAATAATATAATGATCAAATAGTGCTGATATGCGACTGAAATTTCTCACATTTTTCGAAATAGTTTTAATGATTTTCAATGATAATTCTAAGCAAGATTCAGATGTAGATACATTAAACTGTTACTGCTTCAACTGCTTGGTAGTAATAAAATATTATGGTTTGACGAAGTTATTGCGGGTTGACTCGTTTTAGCCAAACTAGGCCCCCTATTTCATGGGACTTAAACATAACTAGCTAAATATGGGTGTGCTAATAATGGGTACACCTCTGCCTAACCCTTCGGGAATCACAGGCGCGGTGTTATGTAATTTATGGCAGATTGAGACTGATATTAGATTGCGATCGATTCATATAAGTTAGTAGAATTGATCTCTGTACTATCGATATGTTTTGAAATGACAACTGACCGAAGAATAAGTTACCTTCAATTTCAGGAGCCAAGTCGTGGTAATTAGTTGTGTCTAAAATAAATACATACTTATTACAAAATACGTTACGCTAATTATCGTCACACGCAGACATTTGGCAACATTCCTACATTGCCAAACTTTTCTGTTGACAAGACTCAATCACCAGCGAGAAATTAACCAAACGCAAAAGCGTGAAATTATGTAAGTTTTTTTGTTGAAAAATAAACTGCTCGTAAAACATTTACAAGGCCATGATTTATTTATTTACTAGGTTTTACCTCCGACTTTGTTTGCGTAAATTTTCTTAGGGGTTTCTCCCTATTTTTAAAATATAATGTAGCATATTAGGCTGATTTGAGGTATCGTATAAAGATATGTCATTCCATTTGAATTTTGACAGCGTGTTAAAGTCAACACTGCGGCATCTTATGCAGTTGTAATAGGGGCGATTTTATTTATATTTATTTATTTATTTTTAAGGAAAGCTTACAGACTAATAACAATTATAAATATCTTTTATAAATAAGGACAATTGCTAATGACAAGCTTCCACATATAAATATCCATTTAGTAACAAGCCATTTGCGTTTGTCGTTGGACGGTCGACTCTAATTGATTAAATGGTAACAAAAATTAACTACTTTCTATATCAAGTCGTGCAACATCAAAAATAGAATTGAAAAGCTATTTGCGACTATCAAAATATTCATTGCTCAACATTTTTCTAATTTTATGTGCGCTGGAGCAGAATAAGTCAATTTCCAAGTGTGGTGGTAAACTATTAAAGGCTATAGCACTACGTATACAGAAGGCGTTACGCCTGTAATTTGTCAATGTGTATGGTATATGGAGTAGTGGCCGTTTTCTTAGGTGTGATGTGTTGCCGATTGTACTATAATTCTTACCTTGTTCACTCTGCAGCACTGACTGTTCGTACATCTCCTTGATCTTAGCCTGTTTGCCCTGAAACAATATAACGTTTGCTTGTATCTTTGCACAGTAAACTATCGTGTCAATAAAATGTATTAAAATGAATGGATTGACATCCAAGTCTCCATAATTTCGCACTCTATCTATGCTTAATGATCTCTTGGATTTTTTTTCCCACAAATGATCTGTTTGCGGATAAATGGACGAAGATTTTATTGGTATTACAGAAGTACTATGAGAAAAAATTATGAAATGGACGACGTTGTCTTTTTTAATGAATGAATGAATCAATTCGTATTTTTCTTTTATCTGTTTTTAATACTTTATCCATCTATCTATTCTCTAAAGTTTAGCCCAAAGCACTCTGGAATTTATTTATTTATTTAATCAAAAGCATTATAACCTATCAGTACTGAGAACCGAAACGCTTATAAGCTAAAATCATCATAGTACAATTATTATATTATATTATTGGAATTATTTTTTCCGCGTGTCACCATCGGCGTGCGTGCCTATGGCTTAACCATCCCTATCTTCTAACATTGGGCATCTCACCATAAACAGCCTGCTCCGTATATTCTGTATCTCCTGCTTCCTCTCGCGGTGCCTCTCGCTGGAGGAGTGCTGGCCTGTCTCGAACTTGCCCACGATCTCGCTCATGTTGCAGAAGGACACGGGCTGCTCGCGGCTCGCTGTGTGCTTGTACGACTTCTTTAGGACCGAGTCTTCGTCTGTGGGCCGAAAGAAACTTATATTGTACTCAAAGGTTTAACTGGAACCGGTGTCGCGGGACGTCTTAACAGGATACCGTGGCCCCTGAACGCAAAGGGCAATAGAAGGAACAGGGTGGTTTTTTACTCAGTAAAAGTCTGGCAGTCCCTTCCGACCCACCCAAGGCTGAAGGAGTCATTCGATGATTCTTACCACCCAAAAAAAAAAATGTTTCAATTCGAACGATGTAAATAACATAAATCTTATACACATAAAACAAAGTGACTGCCTCGTTGGTCTAGTGGTCGTAAAGCGCGACTGCTGAGCATAAGGTCTTCGGTTAGATTCCCAGGTCGGGCAAAATGTTGTTTTTAATCACGAATTTTACAGTAGCAGCCTCGGAGTCTGGACTTATGCCCGGTTGACGGCAATAGGCTCGCCCCCTATTATATGAGATTAAACATAACTGGCGACATTTAACCCTCCAAGGATTATAAGCGTGATGTAACGTTTAAACAAAATACTACAAAAGAAGAATATCTGTATCACAACTTAAATTAACTTTTAGGTAAGGCTTTAGTGGCTTATTTCTTAATAGTAAAGTACAAATCTGTACACTTACCATCCTCGTCTTCTTCGGGTTCACTGGAGCTCTGCTCGATGGGCACGCCGTTCAGGTAGTCGTCAGACACGCCGACGTCCATACCCTTCGCTTTGAACCTGCACAGGAGACACAAAATATCTAGATCAGTATAAAGTGAATGAAATAAAGTGGGCGAATTCCAATCAAGTACATCGAAGAAGCGGGGGACTACAAAACCTTTTTCAAAGCCGGTTAAAAATGGTAGGATGAAGCAGTTTTCAGGTAATTATGTGACAATTCAGAATTATAATGCCTCATTTAAAGCTCAACGTTCGTGCCTTCTCTGTTTGAGAAGAGGCCTTTGTCTTGCTGCGGGACATAATAGGCTGGTTTTGGGGGACAGAATGCAAAAAACACTAGTTTTTGTTTTGGGCCTATTTGTAATGCTTAATTGATTACAAGCAAGCATTACAAATAGGCTATTTTGGGTAGTATATAAAAGATAAAGATAATCCATTAGCTTATCAACTTGTGGAGCATGTAATTTTCAAACTTTGTTTAGTTCTTCCAAAACAAAGCAACACAAGTCTATAAGACTTCTAATTTTAGAAATATGTACCTAATTATAATGATTTTGGATATTTAGCACTCATTTTAAATCTATTTGCATAAGTTTCTAATTAATATTCAACTGTTATTGCTGGATAGTAATGTAACACATTTGATTTAGTTTGACATAATTAATTTGTGGGTTGGCTCGTTCTGGCAGAATTCAGCTTAATTGTGAATGCTACAAAACTTAGTTAAACATTTTTTATACGTCTGCATACCCCATTTAGAATAAACACCGCAATGTAAGATATAGTAAAAAACAATCTATTACCTATTATACATTATGCTCAAAATTGCACACACAAAGAAAAATCTTCAACACACAAAATTCACTAACACACAAATTCTCTTAGAATTTAATTTGAAACAATATCTTCGTTCGCCTTTCACGGAACACCGCGTACAATATGATAGCCGACAAGCTTTTATATAATTACCAAATTAAATGTACATTAAATGCATACGATTTTCATCCTTACTGCGAGAACAGAAGGTGTGGATGAGATGCAAATGAGTTTGCTTTTATAAAAAACCTTTAGGAACATGCTGGGTTACTGAAAAAATCTTTGGTGTGGTGCGAACGTTTGATAGTATCGATTGGTTTTGAATACATTCCTTGGTATACAGTGTAGATTATTGTACCTATACAGGATATAATTTTAGATATTTTTTAAATAATTATTTTTAGTGTTTGCTTTTTTTGTTACATAATAATTTATATTACACATGTAGCATGGGACGTGTCATTTATGTGGTTAAACGTTATTAAAAATATTTCTGAAATACAGTAAGTATAAATGATTTTTATTAATTTATTTATTTAAACTTTATGCAACAAATGTACAAAGGCGGACTTAATGCCTTAGGCATTAAGTCCGCCGTCCGTCCGTTTCTTTTGACAACATTATAGTTTATGTTATGGAATTTCAGGATAAAAGGACAATTTTTTTTTACCGAAAATCCTAATTTTTCTATTTCAACAACTAATTTAAAAAATCAAAATAAATATGATTCCTTTTCTAAACATGGCAATTACAAAAACCTATATCATTATCGCATTTATTACAAGTTTTCCCAAATAAAATCTTCCCATAATATTCCCGAGAGCTTGAACCGGCGATGTACACATAACACATCAATACACTCGCTCGGTAAGTACGCGCCGGTTCTCACGGCGAACAGAAATAGAACATCTGAAGCCAACCGCTGACGCAAGTGGGATACGCGGACTGAATCATTTTGATAATTTCTTATTAATATTATGATTTGTAGAAAAAAATTGTGTTAACACCAGCATAATTTTTAATTGGCCTGTGTGTGTAAAGGCCTCTTCTCATATTGAGAAAACATTGATCACCGCGCTGCTTTAATGAATTGGTGATGGCGTATATTACTAGCAATACCCCGCGACATTACCCGCTTTAAGTTACGTCTTTGGTTATTCCTCCGCTCCTGTACCTTCCGCCATAAATGAAGAAAGGTTTTTTAAATCGGACCACTACGGTTTCTGAGATTTGTTTAGTTTTAAACAATACTTTTGAAAAATAGTGAATCTCTTTTTTATGTAGTATTTCCGTCATTAATAAGTATTAAGAAGTGAAGTACCTAGATTGTGTAAGTTTATTTTTAATATTATAGTCAGTTTTTTTTTTGCAGTAATTGTAAAAGCAAAACATATAAAACCGTTATAAAACCTTCATTACTTAGCCACAAGCATAGTAATAACAGCTCCACCCTTTTTATACCAGATAAATAATATAAAAATATTAGCTTTGGACTTACTTCGCAAGTTTGGACAGAATAGCGGCGGTCTTCTCCCTTGGGGCTCGTGGTTCCTGCGGCAGAGGCTCCTCAGGCGCGTTGGCTTTGCGCTCGAACACCTCGAAGCGCGACTTCACGTCTAACTGAGACAGTTCTTCTAAGCCCAGGTCCGGTTTGTCTGATGCTGTTGGAAAAAATGAGGATTTAGTCATAAAACTCTCATTTAATTAGGTAATTGAAACCATTTACTTACTTATAATTCCAAATTCACAAAAAAAAAAAACATTTTATTTTAACCTTGAAAACCAGATTGTAAAATAAGATGTTTAGTTGCTTTGAAATCTATTTAATATTTAATTAATTTGACAGATAACTGACTTCACAGTTTGCTATTACTATTCAGAATCTGTGTGGAAATTACGTTTGACATCTTAGGGATGATTCTCATTAGAGCGTGCCGTGCCCGGGCCGGGGCGTGGACGAGCCGTCGTGGTATTGAAGTGCGTCGAGAGGGCCCGGACGGGACACGGATAATGCACTGTGTAATATAAATTGATTAATACAAAATATATGTAACAGATTTAAAACCGTGCCCCGTCCGGGCCCCGCCCCGGGCACGGCACGCTGTAATGAGAATCATCCCTTAATCGACACTCAAGTGTGTCAATTTGGTCTTAGGGCTGATTTTTCAATAGTCAGATAACTTATAAATAAAGAATAAATATGACAGTTTAACTTATTTTCTATACAAAAGCTGTCAAACCGCCATATTTATTCCTCCATTAGGAGTTATCGGACGATTGAAAAATTAGCCCTTAAAAATGTATATTTCAAAATTGAATAGAGCGACATCTGTTGAAAAAAAAATGCAACACTACTCACCTCTAACGACATCTGGCGGCAACTCGACAGGATTGCTCTCACAGATGATCATCTGATGCTTTTTGGGGATAGATGCTGTGATAGAAAACATAAATAAAATCAATTAGATCTATTTATCACATAAAATGCTTTGTCCTGAATGACTGACTGACGGATCAACGCACAGCCTAAACCACTGATCGTAGAGACCTGAAACTTGGAGGGTGTATTTTTTGTATGACGTAGGCATCCGAAAAGAAAAGATTTTCCAAAAATTCATCCCCTTAGAGGATGAAACAGGGGTCTAAAGTTTGTATGGAGAAATCAACTTTGACGCGGACGAAGTCGTGTGCAGATGCTAGTCTAAAATTTCTTTGTTAGCTAGACGAGAACACCCAGATACAGTGTGACGGATTGATTCCCCCGGCCGGTGACACACCCGACAATTTATAACCGTGCCATCCTTGACAATAATCTCCGGTAGTTATTCCTCATAATAACTTTACATAGTTGATCCGCTCATTGTGGCAATCTTTAGGGGAGGCCTATGTTCAGCAGTGTACGTCTTTCGGCTGATATTAAGACACATTTGAATTAAGAATATTTTGTAATCTAATAATTTAATGATTTTACCACTGCTTTCTGTGCTAGCGGTGTTAACCTATAATTAATTGTTGCGCCCGCAATTGTATCCAACTATTATTATTAAGTTGCTAGTGTACTGGTGTAAACAGTTGTTGGTTAACCTGAACAAAATAGATAAATAAATAAATAATATGATGATGACTTGCACAGACAAAGTTTCCCCAAAGTGGTCATCAAATCCTAGCCAGAATACGAACGCTAAGAGGCCGTCTCCACGAGCGAGAAAATCGCGGCGATATTATAGTTTTGCCACTCGACGCATCGCCTCGATAACATCGCCGTGTGTAGACACGTTCTAAAAGAGTGTGTAGAAATACATGGCACGAATATAATATCGCCGCGATTCTTACGCTCGTGAAGAGGGCCTCTAAGAAATCTACATCAGGCAAGGCCTGAAAAAAGTGGTAGTATAAATGTCATGATTACCGTCTGTGACGTCATCCTCGTCCACCGGCTTGGGCTCGAACAGATGCTTGAAATGCGGCTTGCAGTACAACGTCGTGTGATCACTCTGGTAGGTCTCCACTCTAAACAAACAAGACACAATATTTTCATTCATATTGTACGATTTCGTATGTAATTAGATGACATGTCTTGGGTTCAATTCCCAGGCCTCGGAGTCTGGATTTGCGTTCGGTTCATGGCAATAGGCTCGCCCCCTATTACATGGGACTAAAAACATAACTGGCGAAATGTGGGTGTACCAATGGGTACACCTCTGCCTAACCCTTCGGGGATTACAGGCGTGATGTTATGTGTACTAAGACTATTTTGATGGTCTAGTGGACGCAAAGCGCGACGGCTGAGCAGGTCTTGGGTTCGATTCCCAGGTCAGGCAGTGTTATTAGGTTATTCCATCAGGAATTTCTCAGTAGCAGCCTCGGAGTCTGGATTTGCGCCCGGTTCATGGCAAAGGCTCGCCCCCTATTACATGGGACTAAAAACATAACTGGCGAAATGTGGGTGTACCAATGGGTACACCTCTGCCTAACCCTTCGGGGATTACCGGCGTGATGTTATGTGTACTAAGACTATGTCGGTGGTCTAGTGGACGCAAAGCGCGACGGCTGAGCAGGTCTTGGATTCGATTCCCAGGTCAGGCAGTGTTATTAGGTTATTCCATCAGGAATTTCTCAGTAGCAGCCTCGGAGTCTGGATTTGTGCCCGGTTCATGGCAATAAGCTCGCCCACTATTACATGGGACTTAAATATAACTGTAAGTATTTTACGACCAGTAACAAAAGTCGTTTAACACTGTTACTTTTATATAATTTAACATCACGTCTGTAATCCCTGAAAGGTTAGGCACAGGTGTACCCCACATTTCGCCAGTTATGTGGAAGTCCCATGTAATAGGGCCCTACTACATAATAAAAACTAAAAAAAGAAACGCTTACGTGAGCTGCTTGTTGCACTGCACGCATCTGAAGCACTCCTTGTGCCAGATCCTCTTCTCCGCCTTGATGCGCTCCATGGCGTACACGGGCCGCGAGCACTTCTCGCACTGCGGGATCGAGTCCGTGTTCGTCGCTGCCTTCATCTTCTTGAACAGCTTTTCTGAACTTTTAGACTGGAACAGAAGGAAAAAGAATTTTAAGAAGAGGAAGCTTATAGCTTATAGTAGTTAATTCTATTTTGTTTTTTGTGTTTGACGTTCAAAAGTGCCTTATTGGCCTAATTGAAATAAATGATTTGACTTTGACTTTGACTTTGACTTTGAGTCTACACTAATATTATAAAGAGGAAAAATTTGTATTTTTGTTTGTTTGTAATGGATAAACTCAAAAACTATTGGACCGAACTTAAAAATTCTTTCACCATTGGAAAGCTACATTATCTGCGAGTAACATAACACAGGCTATATTTTATTTTATTTATGCGCGGACGAAGTCGCAGGCAAAAGTAAGTAATTTATAAAGTTGCCACTTACCACAGATATGGCCCCTTCATCCTTATGCCTTCTGGACTTGGTCTTCTTCTTGACCGTCCTCTGCTCTGAGACCTGGACCTCCTGGTAGCTCCTCTGGACCCTCGACTCCGTCTGGATGAGGGAGGAGGACGACTCCATGGTCGCTGACGCTGTAGCTAGTGCCATTACTTTGTGCTCTGAAATAGAAAGAAGAACGATAAGTATACACATGTCAACGGACTTAAAAGATTTAGAATAGTCAAGATGGTGGATGGACTGCCTCGTTGGTCTAGTGTTCGGAGACTGGATCTGTGAACGGTTGATGGCAATAGGCTCGCCCCCTATTACATACGACTTAAACATAACTGCCGAAATGCGGGTGTACCTACTAATGGATACACCGCTGCATAACCCTTCGGGGATTACAAGCGTGATGTTATGTCATCGCGCCTGTAATCACCTACATTAGCCAGTTATATTTAAGTCCCACGTAATTAATAGGAGGCGATCATATTTTCCATCGATGAGGCAATAATCCAGACTCCGAGGCTGCTACTAAGAAATTCCTGTTGGAAAACAATAACAGTTTACCGGACTTTAGGATTAAACCCAAAACCTCAAGCTCAGAAGTCGCGCTTTGCGACCAGTAGACCAACGAGAGCACAAGTCAGTAATAAAAGCAGTGTTCTTATGTTAAACAGAAGTTTTAAAGTAGAGATAGTAATTAACAAAAAGTTGAAAAAGTTTTTTATACGGTCTATGGTAAGCAAAAAAAAAGTAAACGTCATATTTGAAAAGTCATAAATATTCAAATTGGCAGCGAGTAATGTTAACAGAGAAAGCGGTACAAGTACCTACCTACCTACTATTTATTTTAGCAAAATACATTAGCATTTCTTCACAATTATGTTTCGGAAATAGACCTCAACTAATGACTTGGTAACCTTAACTTTGGCTAGTTTTAGCAATGAGGCCATTTTGTTTTTTTTGCATGTTTTTTTTTAGCACGCATTTCGTACATTCTCTAAAAAGTTCCGACACATTCCTAAAGAATGACAATAGGTTGAGAAAAAAAAAGAAGACTTTTCAAAATTCGAACGAAACTGTTTGCCTTGCAATTTGAACAAAGAATTGGCGGTTTTTCCTGTTGGAAGCTTTGAGAGTCAAAAACCGTGTCAAGATGGCTATGCGGCATTCCAAAGGGCTATAGTCAAGTCACGTACGGACAGAATCTCGCTACGTTAGAGAAAATATCGAACATTTTCTTGTCAGTAAAAAAAAAACTGTTCCTCATAATTAAAAAACTAAAACATACTAAAATATTTTTGACAACACTTGAGAAATATTTGAAGCTGATACTTACATAACTTTAGATTAATTTAACTGATACGATTAAAAAATGTGTTTTTATTTCAATTTACTTTACGAAACTGTCAAATTAATTTACTGTAATGGATGTATTCATTGTAAATTAACAAAATAAAAGTACCTATAACCTGCGTTGAATGTAACCGCTTCAAGAAATAAACTCAGATTTGAGTTTGACGCAATTGGGCCATAGACAGAGACACCCAAAACGAATGTTTTCGTGGGTTCCGTACATCTTATAGAAGCGGGAGAAACTCTACCGTGAACCCTAAAAACCGAGAAACCCTATGTGTAAACTTCGCTCAACCAAAGATACACAAAACCTTTGACGAAAATGCAAAATTCACACATCACTCATCGTGTCAACATACGGAATTAAAAATATATAAATCTGGGAATGAAATTAACTCATTAACAGGTAGTGAGGCCTCCGAAGCGAGACGGCTGTTTTCTAATGCACCATCGCGAAGACACGCGAACGTCTTGCGTCCGTCAACGGGTTGGTGATTGAATGTGCTTCGTTATAATCTTGTTATTGTTATCGTTTTTGGAAGATTTCTTTTAGTCTCTACGCCGCACGACATTTAAGGCCAGAATCTTGGATATTAAAGGAAAATATTCATAACTCGCTAATGTACTCAAGAAACCACTTTTGTAAAATGCATGTTTAATTTTTTTTATTAAATTTTGTAAAATTTAAAATATTCTGTCAATTTTATCAATATTATCTTATTTAATATTATAAGGGATCCCACACAAAAACGCGAATTCGCATCGCATCGCAAATATCTGCGAATTTCCGTGCAATGAATGTACCCGAAGTTCCTGTAATGCGGCATCGCATCGCATCGCATCGTGGTTTTGTGTGGGAGCCTTAAATGCGAAAGTTGGGACGGATGTTGTTACTCAATCACGCCAGAATTGCTGAACGGATCTGGATGTTTGGCACAGAGAAGTTTGGAATAGCCTAAAGGCTTTACTTTTATCCCGGAAAAAAGTAGGTACGGTTTCCATAGGTTAGTTTGACGCGGATGAAATCGCGGGCAGAAGCTGCTGCTGGAGCTGTTTCATACATTGTTAACTAATGCTAGCCATTTAGCATTATTATTACAGTATTATTATTAATTAACGCTTATTAACATGTAAGTTAGCCTATATTTTTACACGACTGCCCCAAAAAAAGGAGTGTTATGTGTTTAGGGTTAATGTATGTATGTATGTATGTATGTATGTATGTGAGATTCTTTATTCCACCATAACTTTTAAACGCCTGAACCGATTTAGATGTATGAAGTATCGTTACAGTCCTTGCATCGTTCCGAGTAACATAGGCTAGTCGAAAATAAAAAGAATCCTGTGTGGTCACTTTAAAACGTAAATTAATACCAGCCGAAATTATTTTTTTAAATGAATCTCGTCGTGTCTATGTTTTTGTTGTCTTTAACTGAAAATGTGATTAAATGTAATTGTACAATAGCACAAATCTATGCACACAGACACAGATATGTAAGACGAGATAACTCGGTTGCCTAGACCGGCGAGAGGAGCCCACTGCCGAGGAGGACGAACGGGTGGCTATAATTCACGTCGTTTTAAGTATTTTAGGATAAATAAATTACCTATGTTAAAAATTTCTAAAATCGATTCAGTAGCCGATTCTGAGCAAACTACTTTCAGGGTGTGCGTTTAATATGTTACAAAAGTTTTAAGTTCTAGTTAAAGTTCTGTTCCAAGATACAATAAGTATCTATCAAATTTGATTGGAATCGGTTTAATAATTTCAGACCTCCGTGCCGAGCAAGCATTAAACATTGTTATATCCAAAATGAAAATGAGGTAAGCAGAACATCCATTTTTTTATTAACATTGACCCACTTGACAGAGATGTGTCAGAAATCAAAAAGCTTATAAGATCTTTATTGCAATGAATTTAAAAACATTAATCATGAAATCACATCGACCTTAAAGAAGGTGCCTTTGCTGCACCTTACAACAGGTCATTGGAATTTAAAGATCAAAGTCATACCTACACCAGATTTATTTTTAAGAAAACTAGGTTGTCTCAGAACTATCACTTTTAGAGAAAAAAAAGTATAAAATTTCCTACCAATATTTATTTATTTAAACAGTACGCACATGTACCGCAAAATACACATGTATTGCAAAAAATACACTGTACAAAGGCGGACATAATGCCTTAGGCATTATCTATCAGTCTGCCTTAGGGTAAATATTAAACCTAAGCCTTCGCTAACACATCTAAAACTAATTAAATTATTAAACAATTCATTACCAAAAGACACAGGCGCCATGATGAGCATTTTCGTTCGATTTTCGTCACAATATCTCACTATAAACACAACCACTGTTTGCCGAACAATAGATGAATTGAAGAATTAACACAAATCACAGTTTTTTCAACAAATTCCTTTCTAACTTGCTCTCGCGAACGCTTTCGACTAACTGAGAGTATCTCACCAAAACATATCATATTTATACGCATATTTTTCGTACACATTGATTCATTGAAGTCGTAAAATTGGAGTATTACAAATTTTTATGTGGGTCACTCGTGTGTCAATGTCATCATAGGGCTGTGGGAAGGGTAGTGGGTGAAAGATGCATCAGCAAGGAATATTGTGTCTTAATATGACGACGCTAAAAATAACAATGATAATTTTTCGACATGTGGGATGTGAGTACAGCAATCATTGTGCCGATAGTTGTGTCAACTAATGGCATAATATCTAAGAGCCTCGACCAACACCTGGAGTCTCTCGTTGGGCAGTTGGACATCAGTTGTCAAGGCATCCGCCTAACATGCACGAGGTTGCGGATTGAATACAGGGCAATTACCAATGTGACTTTTAAAATTCTTAAATACTTTTTAATTTGATCTTGGACTTCGCTGACTTTGGTGACTATTAACTCATAGAAGTCTAATACTCCTTGAGCAAAGGTTGTGATCAACCTCGTGCCTTCTCTGTATGATAAGACGCAAACAGCAGTGGGATAATAACAAGTATTATTGTTAAAATTGGCAAAATCTTTAACCAGTTGTCCTTGTCCCATAAAATTTTAAGCAGAAAATGGAAAATTCTGACCAATCTGCTCTGAGATCTGACGAATAAGCAAACTCACGAACAGTGGGACGAATTACCGAATTTGTTTCACTTGGGTAACGGTGTGTAGTCTCATAAATGCTTGTTTATGTAGACATTTTTGGCGCCATTCCATGCACCGTTCTGTTTTTCACGTTTATTTGGATTCTGCTGCGTAATTCCTGATTATGCAAAATTTTGTACGGAGATGCGAATGTCGACTGTGTTTGGATTGAATTTGTCATCTTGGATACTTATGAACAGATGTGTTATTTGACTGGAGGATGAGTTTCGACTTTCTTATTTTACATATTGTGATCATCAATCCGTCTGCCAAGTTTGGCAAGAATATCATCATACTAGCTTCTGACCAAACTTTGGACCCCCATTTCATCCCCTTAAGGGGTGAATTTTGGAAAAACTTTTCTTAGCGGACGTCTACTAACTATAAACTACCTTCCTGCCAAATTTTATCTTAATACGTCAAGCAGTTTTTGATATTCCATGATGAGTGAGTGAGTGACTTTTCGTATTTATATATTTAGATAGATAGAAGATTTGACTCGACATTATGTCGAATATATAGCATTATATTACTCCCGTTTATCGTCATAATAGTTTCAAATGCAATAATCAACAAATTTCACTGCTTCCCAAACGATTCAATCAATGAGCGAGCTCTAAAATGCGTCCACTCGTAAAATCTCCGTCGAAAATCAGACCCATATATTAATGTAAAAGAAACAAGCTTACCAAAGCATTCACAGTATATTTATTCATTCGTTTATAGGTTAAAACATTCCCGAGCGGCCGGTGAATCAGAACAAGAGCATAGCAACACTAAAAAGTCAATTTTCTAAATTTAGAACCGCACCAATTAAACATGGCGTTTAGAAATACGACACCTGTTTTTCTTCAATTAAATATTGGGTAAAGACAGGATAAAGGGAAACTGTTGTTGATTTTACTTCTAAAATGTATCAGGAATAGTTATTTATAGAGTTTATGAGGACACCACTGCTAATAACAGTGATATGTCGTAAGAGACGGAAATAAATCTGAGTCTGTCATGTTTTTGCTTGTTATTGTTTGGTTCGACGAGATATTCTTGTGATGGGGCCAGATTTGAGACAGTCAAAGCATTTATTTTACAAGGAGCGACTGCCTTTTTAACTTCCACAACCCAGTAACTGAGTAATACTGGTTGTCAGACTTTCGGGCTCCTCTGACGACCAGTAACGACTGTCAAAAATCCACGTATGACAGCCAGGATTAACGGCTTAACTTGCTTTCCGTTTTGTAAAAGCATTGCATTTAAAACGATACTTCTGCAAAGTTCGATATTTTCGACAAATTCTTAGAAACGTGTATAATTAAACACAGTGTGAATGTTAGGGAAGTCTTTGGCATTATAAAGCTTCTTACAGCTAGCTATCCTAAACTAATTAAAATTCTCAGAAGCTTCGATTGTGTCTTCAAGTACGACGTAGAATTAATCATTTGCGATCAAAAATTAATGAAGTGTTTAAAAACATCATTTTAGATGAAAACTAATTAACTAAGAACTCCGTTTTTAATATAAATAGTTAGAATTATTTATGTAAATAGCTTAGCTGTTAGTTCCTTCTTTCTTTATCGCGTAGGCAGTATGGTCTTCCGACCCCACACACCCCAGTGTCAGAGTTTCTAAAGCGCCTCAAGGGCCTCTGACATGGTAAATAAAGAAAACCTGGATTGAATTCCAGGTTTCCTCACGATGTTTACTTTCACCTATGTCAGTGATGTCCAAGATGAGCTGTTAGACCAAAAACTACTTGTTTTATAACTTCGTTATGTCCAAGAAGGACAAGACACTGTAAACTAGTTTCTGCTAGCGAATTCATCTGCATAGATTTCAAAATTAAGCCAAAATCCTACATTATTCCTCACGAACACAGAAACTGGATAAAAAGTAGCCTAAGACTATAATCTATCTCTGTGCCTTTCATCCAGATTCGTTTAGCTGTTCTGGCGTAATTTAGTAACAAACATCCAACCGTCCAAACTGTTGCATTTATAAAAGTAAGTAAGATGAAAGTATTTTCTTACCAATGGATACGTTTAAAGTGACAAGTTTTTAAGTATTTTAGATGCGGAGTACTCGTAACCGGCGTGCTTGTATGACGAGATGTATGAACGTAGATGAGGCGAAAGGAGTATGTAAGGATCGTAGCAGGTGGCGTTCTATAGTTTCTGCCTACCCCCATGGAAAAAAGGCGTGAGTTTCTTATTTATTTTTTTCTTTTATTGCCTTTTTGTTTTTATTATTTTTGTGTTCACATGGTCTATGTCAAATAATACTTTTTTCTTTCTTTAGACAAGCTTCAAAATCGGTTCACGTATAAAAAATATGTTAATGATAAAGTAATGAAAACATCCAACAAATTGTGTTGTTCAAAATGCAGGACAACCAATTCTTAGAAGTCAGTGTTCGGTTAATTCACAAAGATTACGGTTAGCAAATGTCGGTCAAACGGCCATTATAAACATCGGACCGAATTAATGGCGTGAATAAAATGGCGTCTTTTACTTTTAGTACGTTACAGATTTAATTATTAGCGTGTTAATTTTGCACTGCGAAATTGCAAATGATATCGGTGAGGGAAAATTGGTTTCTGTTTTTGTAGCTAAAAGATATATGACTGGTTTTCTTTGATTGTTTGTAACTTGATCTATGTATAGGTGATGTGGGACTGCTGAGCATGAGGTCTTGGGTTCAATTGCCTAGTCGAGCAAAGTGTTATTGGGTTTTTCCATCAGGGCTTTCTCAATAACAGCCTCGGATTCGTGTCCGGTTGTTGGCAATAGGCTCGCGATTACATAGGACTTTAACATAACTGGCAAAATGTGGGTGTACACCTCTGCCTAACCCATCGAGGATTACAGGCGTGATTTTATGATAAAAATCTTTAAATCCAGTAATGTCATTGATTTGATTAGGTTCTGTCGATCAGTGAAATCTCGCATTGAATATAAACATGGAGAAACAAGTAGCAATCTGGTCAAGGCGACAACTCCAAAGATGGACACTTTTCTAAACAATTTTCCTTACTAGTTTGCAATCGTATGCAGTACATTGATTTTCTTGACGTTCTAGTATCGTTTATTTTATTAAAAATACTATTTATTTACAATACGGCCGACGTATCTTGGCGTTCCTGAAATCAGCTGTTAAGCTGCGCAATGAATCTTTTGTTAACGAAATTGTCTACTGCGCAGCTATTCGGCTAACTTCAGGACCGCCAAGTTACGTCGGCTGCATTGTACTATTGATATTGTATTTTTTTTTTGTAAAAACCTAATTTAAAATAGTGCCGTGGAGTTTCTTGCTCGTTCTTCTCCATAGAGGCCTACCTCCGTTTTGGAACGAGCAACTAGCTTCAACTTTCGGACTAACTGACCGACTCTTTGACAATTCAAAAGTGCCTGTAAATGGTCTAATTGAAATAAATGTTTTGACTTTGACTTTGAATACTGATTGTTATTTTTTTTTCTCTTTTTCTAGGAGTAACAAAATAATTCATCTAGACAGAAAATGATAAACCACTTTCTCAGTATTAACCAATAGGTAGATGTACGGTGAGTAAGAGTGCGAGGTTGTAATAGATTCAATTCAACGAATAGCATTAAGTACTTACTGCATTACACGCGCGTGTTGATAAGTCTACCCTCACCTTAAAAGTAGTTCCTGATTGAATGCATCAGCATCTACACTTTCATGTAAATATATACTTAACTATTGAACCGCCCTGGCTTCGCACGGGTGCAAAATTCCATTTTTTTTTGCCGGTTTTTCCAAAATTATCTTTTTTAAAAACCTAGTCTCAGAAATTACAAACACATCAAAAAAGAATCATCCAAAAAGATTCATTAGTTTTCGAGTTTTGAGCATAGAAACACATTTTTATTCACATAGAAGATAGTTTAATCACATAGAAGATAGATATAATAAAACTAAAGATATTTTTTTTTTGTTTGTACGTGTGTATCTCTGGATCCACCAGCTAGATAAAAATTATTTTAGCATAAATGATAGCCAGATTCATGGGGAATACTATAGGCTATATAACATCACGCTAAGACCTACGAAAGCGGAGCAGTAACCAAAGACCTAACTAAACGCGGGTGACGAAAACCACGAGGACGAAGTCGCGGGCTAGTACTATCTATACAAGTGTGCCGTGATTCACACAAAAGGTCATTAATTTATTTACTTTTATTTTCTACGTTTTATGAAATATTATGAAAAAAATATCTGCTGTTTATTGATCGTCATACAGGTGTGTATTGAAACCGTCGCGTGTCGGTTGTTTTGTCTATTTTATTATTATAGCTTCGTCATTTATTATGAAACTAGCTTTTGCCTACGACTTTGCCCAAATAAATTTTCGACTTACCTACGATATGTGACTCGCTGATTACGTAGCTTTTCATAATAATAACCGCCTATTATCGTCCCATTGCAGGGCAAAGACCTCTTCTCATACAGAGAAGTTACGACCATCGGATTCTGTCGCAGTCGATGGAAATAGGCTTGCCCCCTATTACATGGGACTTCAAAACGTAACTGGTGGGTGTATCAATGGATACACCTCTGGCTAACCCTTTGGGAATTACAGGCGTGATGTTATGTAAAACATGGAAATTTGCCCATCTGAGATAAGAAGATTCCAAATCTTTCTACCAAGATCCTTCCATTCCAGACTTCTTATTATTATAATGTTCACAATGGCCACGTGAAAGCGCGTTTATATCTGAAATCGTTGCGTCGTTCGCTCCTCATATATTTCGATTATATCTCTCTGTATATTTGGATGCTGAGTGGGTGTAATGCACTGACGCGGTTGTACAAAACACACCGGATTTACGAAGCTGTTTGATACATCACACGCGAGAATTTCAGCTCAGTAAAATTTGGCTTTTTGGTGCAAAAAGCAATACCGCAGCGTAGCAGGTGGCGTTCTGTGGTTTTTGTCTACCCCCATGGGTAAAGGCGTGAGTTTATGTATGTATGTACAGCGATACTCCCGATTTTACCCATATGACAATAACAGTGACATCATTAATTGCCAAATCAATGATAAATCTAATTTTCCAGTTAAATGAAAATTACTTGAGTGCCTCGTTCAGTGGTAGTGGCAGTGTTCTAGTGGTAGCAAAGCGCAACTGCTTAGCATGCTGTCTTGGGTTCGATTTCCAACAAGTGCGATGAACTCATCAATTAAGTACTTGACACTACTAATCGAAGACAAGACCTCGTACTCAGCAGTCGCGCTTTGCGAACACTTTACTAACAAGTCAGTCAGTTGCTATGGCAAGTTTAGAAGAAATACATGAACGCGAAGGTATGATAGATATTTGCCGAACAACAAAGAAAGAGAAAAGGTTCAAATGCCTAGAATTTGTGCTAAAGAAGGCACTGTTTAAGAAAATCTAATCTAGCAACTTTTACAGCTTTGAAGTTTCTAGTAATTTTACCATTCTGTCGGAATCTTTACAGTTTCATGACTTTAGTTTAAATTAAAATAGACATCAGAAGGTCACAAAAGGTGATGCAGACTTGTAATTACTGGAGGCACTCTCCGCTTGGAATGTATTTGCGTGGTTATTATTCGTTTAGTACTTTTAATTAGTCTCTAATTTTCTTGCTCGTCTTGATTAATTATTACTTACATTAACATACAGATTGCTGTCTGAAGCAATTATTATGTTATTTTAATTCTGATTTGCAGGAAAGTCAAAGTCAATTAGGCCAATTACAGGCACTTTTGAATAGTCAAGGAGTCGATCAGTTAGTCAAAAAGTAGAAGCTAGTTACTGGTTCCAAATGGGGGATAGGCCCTTATGGAGAAGAACAAGCCAGAAACATCATATACAGAATCACAAAAATCAAACAGATCAATCAAACAGATTGCGGACCCAGGTTGGCCGATGTAAAACTAATCTGACCAAATGAGGCATTCTTCACCCATTCCAAATGGAGTGCCAGTGTGGAGACACAATTGCAATCTTGACTAATGAGTAAGAACGAACCAAAAGCCGCCATAAGACTGCTCTCATGGGTCGTAGCGTGGTGTTTTATAGCCTAACTATGAATTTAGCTATCTTATACAAAAAACATTTTTATCCAATCCTACTGTTAGTTCCAGAGATTGGTATACGTGTCTATACCAATAAACAATTCAGCTTTATTATAACAGTACTAGCTGACCAAGCGAAATTCGTACAGCCATATTTTTTTCTAGAAACTTCTCACAATAACAAACACAACAAAATAATAATTAATGCAATTGATCCAGCTGTTCACGCGTGATGCCGTGACCAAGAGGAATAAGGATTCATATTTATATAAATAGATAGAAGTATAGATTCTTTGGTACTTTATAGTTATTACCTAAATCTCAAGCAGACTCCAATTCGGAGTCTCCGAACCGAACCATATGTCGAATGACCGTATTTTACTAAACTCGAGTTGTCATAAATTATGCTTGAAATATCAGTGCATTGCTTTAAGCAGAGGCATTTGGCCGCGCTAAAGTATTTCCTCCGCGATATTTTATGACAGATCATAATTAATTAGTGGTAATGATATATTAGATTCTTAACAAATTGATTTGAGTTAGCAAAATGAAGGGAACAATTACATAACATCTATTTAATGCTTTGACCCAGTTGATGTCATGAATTCCGTTGTTTAATGCTACGTAATTAAAGTTGTTAGAGAATTAAAAAATGAGAAGTTTAACTTTTGATATTAGTTTTGCCAAAACGAGTTAATCAACAGGCATTAAGTCCGCCATTGCACTTTTCTTGCATAAAGTTTAAATAAAGAAATAAATAAATCTATCCACAATTAAACTAATAACGTCAAACTAATTCAATATGCTAAGATTTTATCCCGTTTTTGTATTGCCACGGGATATTTTTGCATTTTGACTTAATTTTAGAGTCTTCGCGAACGAAGACACGGGTAGAACCTAGTAAACAATTTAAAAAAGACACACCATCAAGCAAAGCAATGTGTTTGGAAACAGGAAGTCCATTCGGTCACAAGTATCATTAGTATACAGCGACATTTACAAGACAGAAGGCAGCGAGCACTTAAAAGCTTTCAAATATGTGATGTAATTAAAACTTGCAGCATTTCCAGAGGAGGCATCCGAAGCATTTCCCTCTTGGCTCGCAACTGACCATTTGACCATTTACCATTTTTATTACAATGCGCAATTTGCTCAAAATCGTACCCTTTTTTGATCTTTATTGGTTGGGATTTTAAATACAACTTATAATTTTAAAATTATCGGTTTGTAAGAAGAAATCTCTGGAAGTAGTGGACCAATTAAAAAAATTCTTTCACAAAAAAAATGTTAATTGACACAGATCATGACCACACAAAAATAATAATTAAATAACGTAACATAACATCACGCCTGTAATCCCTGAAGGGTTAGGCAGAGGTGTACTCATTAGTACACCCACATTTCGCCAGTTATGTTTTTAGTCCCATGTAATAGGGGGCGAGCCTATTGCCATCAACCGGGCACAAATCCAGACTCCGAGGCTGCTACTGAGAAATTCAAAAAATAATAATTAAAAAGATAATTTGTATAAAAACACAAAAAAATACACTATTGTGAATATTGTGATCCCCACATATTCTATAGCATACTTGACTTCTGCGCAGACAAAGACAGAAAACAAGCAGAAGCTAGTACGTTCATAATTCCGTGTCAATAGCAGACAACACAGTGTCCACTAAAGAATTAAATGTCATTTAGGGATTTTTTTCTTCACAGTGTTTTAGGTGTGCTAAAAAACGGTTTCTGGAAAGTCTAAATTAGAACGAATCTAACGAGGAATATAAGTTTTGTTTCCAAAGTCTAAAGAGAAACCGTTTTTATTTCCAGCTCTGTTTGTGGCGTCAATAAACAACTGCCAATGCTTGCACGTTTTTCGTACATTGATATATAGTTTATCAACTATTTTGATAGACGGTTTGTATACAATAGTGACAATGAACAAATAAACATTGGTAAATTTGACGTTTGCTGTCCATCCGTGCAAAACTTTATTCCATCGGTTAATCTTCAAAAACAGCAGATGATTATGCTCATCAAAAGTACCTTTATTAACGTCTTATTGATCCTTTGAAAAAACTGTGGTGGACATGATACTTGGATAGAAGTAGAAGAAGAATAATCCTCTAACGACAAATTAAGACATTCCTAAATGCATCTCTGTCGCCACAAAACACCTTATAGCATGAGACTTAAAGTCGATTTCAAATTGAGTTGCGTTTTGGCGGTTAGTCTCTAAGCCAAGCACGCTTTAACGTCAAAGTCAAAGCATCTATTTCAATTAGACCATTTACAGGCACTCTTCAATTGTCAAGGAGTCGGTCAGTTAGTCAGAAAGTTGAAGCTAGTTACTCGTTCCAAAACGTAGGTAGGTCTCTATGGAGAAGAGTGAGCAAGAAACTCTACAAATGTTGGCAAGACATAGTTACTTTACTCCACATTAATCTCCAACAGTAACTCTGCCAAAGCAAAATAGAACTGTTGGCATTTCAACGAAAACTAAAGGTAATAATCTAAATCAAAACTGGTGCCGGAATGGTATACAGTAATTGATAACACAGTTCGCACCTGAGAGTTTGGCACTAAACCCTCGCGCTAAAATAAGACGCATACCACGAATCCACGATATGTTTAATTACGAGTTTGGTTGCCGAACACCCATCCATTCAGGAGATGATGGCAGAGGAAGTAATGGGACAGCCACCTGTCGCCACAGCCACATTCCTTGATACAAAGTCTCGAGTAATATTTTATACATGTTTTCAATTCAATTAACAATCTTCCTCTTCATCTTATGCATACAAAATGGCCGACTGTCAAATGTCAACCAATTTCTGCATCAAAACATTACATCTTTATATCCTAAAATATTGGTTTAATAAGAGATTCGCTACTACAACAATGTTACCCGTCAGCGAGTTGCATTTTCGCGTGCGGCAACACCGAGCGCACCTGCAGCGATGCGCGGGCGCACGCAAGATTCGATTGGCTAATTTTAGCCGCACGAAGCGGTTATGTCACAGCAGACAATGCTTCAGCACTTCATCTAGTGCTAAAATATATCACAGCTTGGTTTAATACTTCCTTGTAGTCTCTGTGTGATCGTTTAAAAGATATTTAAGCCTTTGATCACTTTTCCTGTTCAATTTTGATTTTGCCAGTGTGTAGCTAGTTACTGTCTTCACTTACCAAGTTCAGAAATTAAGCTAGTACTAGCTTGCTTACTTGTTTACTAGCTTCGTAATACTAGAGCCGTGTACACTAAGCATTATTGATGACAAGGTTTGTTTGAATTGTGTGAGCATAGTAAAAACAATTTTCATTTGTTTTGTTCTTTTGTTTTAAGATTTCATTCATGAATCGAACGTCAAGACACTATCGCTGGATGATGTAGTAAATCTTTTATTTAGGCCTAATATAATTAGACATGCATAGACCCTATCGGAGTAAAGATAAATGAATGGGTTTTATCTGTATTATATCGGTTAGCGGATGCCAGATGAGATCCCCAGTTATAGTAAATGGCCACTAACTTCTTATTAAGGACGCCACGCGCCATCAATCCTTGTCTCGGCCACAGCTACACACGTTTTGGTCTAAAACCCTCCAGACACACATATATCACCGTCTCTTACGTAATATCTCGCCAACTATTTTTGGAAACACATAATTCGCTTATTTTCATTCTGCCAAAGTTAAATTTAAGCTTTTTGATATTCGATCCGGACATTTTGAGACAACTGTGACTGAAAGTCGTTTTTGGGTCAGAGTTGAACAGTGATATCAATGTCAGAAGTTAAAAGACTTTACGAAGACTGAAAAACAGGAAAAAGAAACAAAATTACGTGTCACTATTGTCCTATTTTCATAAATAAGCGAACCAATGCCATTATACCTATCTGATTTCATAGTAAGATCCTTCAAACACGACACACATGGAAGCTACACATTAAACACTATTCACTGTCCACATTCGCTTTCTCAACCACTTTGGCAATCTTTAAACTGTTGACTTTTTCCACAAAAATCAAACAAATCCACACAATACGTTTGAACGCTGTGTGACTTAAATTATAAAGACGAGAACTGAGTATTAGTTATTGTACTATGTACATAGGTGTGTACGACGCCACCCGACACCCGTTTCATTGTACTTAGACCACACAACGATTATAGAATGTAGGTAGTTCCATTTGGACAAAGATGCGCTTGCGATGATTCATCAGATAACTGTAGAAGATAGTACTATTTGGCAGTGGTTTTAGAAATTACGAAGCAAAAAATGGCGGCGGTAATTTGGAAGCACAAGATTGTGAAGTAAAAGTTTGATATTTATTTATGGAAAAGACAGTTGGAATAACATGTCGTATTTTTGTACATCCATTATTTTGTTTGCGAACAGACAAGATTGCGTAAGCAAGATGATGCTTCACTTTCGATGTTTCTTTTGCGATATTTCCGAACATCAAAAACTTCGGCAAAAACATGGGAGTCATGACTTTCAGCTTTTGAAGACAAATTGCAAAAATACATAATGCTATTCACACAATCTTGAATCCATGTAGATTTTGGCACGATTATAACTATGTTTTTCCAAATGTAACTGCACTGCTACTAAAATCTATTCGTAGAATCTATTTAGGAGTGCTCCTGCACATTTCAACAAAGAATAATACTAAACATTATTAAGACCATCATAAAGCAAAGCTTTGTTTATCCGCTGTCAAACTGCACCAACTTATTTTTAAAATCGTAAATGTCAAGAAGTGGCGTCTGCGGGCACAAGTGGGTCATGCAAGCGGATCTTAAATTCTTAAAGATGCGTGACGCGATGAGCAAAAGAATGAACGTGAGAGTTGGGAACGAAGCCCTTCGGTCTTTTCGTTCAGTGTTTGCTTTGAAAGACAAATGGCTTTTAATATCAATAGAGCATTGTGGCTGAACAATGCACAAACTTTAAGAGAATAGCTTATGCTAAAGTATTATTTTTAGTAAAAAAAACTGACCAGGTTTTACCGGATGAGTGCCTAAAAGAACGATTTTTCGGAGTACGTTTGCCAGAATAAAAGATTGAACTACACAAACATCGCCAGTTGTAGAAGCTTCTTTATACAACCCAATTGTATCAAATAACAACGTGATCAAATTCTACTGCAAAATTGACCGTTTTTGTCATAGTCTACAAAGGACGTTGACTTGCTCCTGAGACACATCATAATCTCCTAAAGGCGCTACCTTACCAGGAGCATTCACCTGTAATTTAATAATCCTAAATTCAATTTTGACCTAACCTAATGTTACAATAGTATCGCACTTACTGACGAGCATTTTCCTATAATGTAACCGTTTTGTAATGAGCAACAAGCTTTACCGTTTTGACTAACTAACCGACTCCATGACAATTCAAAAGTGCCTGTAATTGGTCTAATTTAAAAAAAGTTTTGACTTTGAACAATCCAAGATTGCATTTTGCGCATTACGTTACATATCCAACCGATGAGCATTCGCCTGTATTGTAACAATCCAAGAATTAATTTGGAGCTCGGATCTATATACTGTTACATTACGGGTTACGCACTGTGATGCTGTAGCAAATGCTCCAGCTGACGGAGTATCCTAAAACATGTACATTTATTTCTTAGCAACAAGAATCATAGTTTCCTATTGGTGTAGGTGTTAATGACTTCATTGTTTGAAAATAGGCCACCATTTATGACTTCATTAACCACAGATTTTGTTTTTACATACAGCGTAGGAAAACAAAATTATTTCCTCAAGATACCTGCTTTAACACGTCATTAAAAATAATACAGTAATTAATATTTATTGAACAAGCTTCTGCCCGCAACATCTTCCGCGTGGGTTTTGCACCCGTGTCTTTGAATACTGCTCCGCTTCTGTAGGTCGTAGCGTGATGTTATATAAGCCTTTACTATTCCTCATGAATCTAGCTATCTTGTACAAACTGATTTTTTGCAACCCTACTGGTAGTTCCAGAGATTTGCGCGCTCAAAGACACGAACAGGAAAAACACTTCAGCGATAATATTGAACAATACTTCCTCGATCGAAATTTCTGGCTTCAATATCTTCTGTAGTAACTTTTCAGAGATTTTACCAATACTCAAATTCTTTTCAAAATGTGTGTAACTCATATTTTTTAGACAGCCTAATTAAAATTTTCTATTAAGACGTTCGTCTAGTTTTCGGTTACCAGTACTTTTCAGAATCTGTCACAAATAATATGATTGGCTCCAAGTGGGTAAGACAATACGTATTTATGAGTTTTGGCAGTGTGAACGATTTCGAGAGATAGTTCGGACTTTGTGCAAAGGTGACACAGTAATATAGCAACCTAACCTAATATTGGCTGATGATACCATTGCATACATATTATTATAAAAAACCTGAAGAGTTATTTTTATAGTTTAAGCGCTAAAATCCCTGGAACTTCCAGTCGAATTGGAAAAAATATTTATGTATATGATAGCCAGATTCATAAGGAATAGTATAGGGTACCTATATAACATCACGCTACTACTGCTTGTTCTCGCCCCCTATTGCATGGGACTTAAACATAACTGGCTAAATGTGGGTATACTAATGGGTCACATAAACACCTCTGCCTAACCCTTCGGAGATTACAGGCGTGATGTTATGTTATGTATGCTGAACTAAGCCTATTTGGTGCAGCTGTGGGGCACACAATAATGCTTTTTATTTTTTTTTTTTTTACTGCCTTTTTTTGTGTGCGCATTGCCTGTGTCAAATAAACCTTTTTTCTTTCTGTCTATGCTAACTTGAGGCTAATAACGGCTTTGTATCATTATCAATATGTTATGAAGCAAAAATTTGTAGTAAACTTAAGTAAATTACTCGATCAGCGTATCAACTTTTTATGTAACATCGATTGACCGACTGAAATATAAAAAAAAGTAATTAGTGTCCTACATACAGTTTATGATCTGCCATAATTTTATCTCTTGACTAAATAAATTTTAATGCACTTGTTCTCGATGTTGTGTTACTGTTAAGAATTTGCGAAGTAATACGCCCAAATAGGGCTGCCAAATCCGTGCAGTTAAGCCGGACTTTTTGGTGAAATAAGTCGGATTTTTTATTTATTTAAAATGTACCTATTTCATTTTTTCGTTACTTTATCATGAACTTAACTCAACTTCTAATAGGGGCTAATTTCTCAATCGTCAGATAACTCTCAACGGAGGGATAAATATGGCGGTTTGACAGCTTTTGTATAGAAAATATGTCAAACTATCATATACCTCGGATAAAAGTTATTTGACTATTGAAAAATCAGCCCTAAGTTAAATGAAAAAAAGCCTAACAAAAGTCAGCACGCATCCCGAAAGCCCAACTATGTCCGGCTTTAACTGGGCTGCCTGGCAACCTTAAGTGCAAACATAATTATGTTACTAAGGCGCTTTGCACACGGAGCAACTTAAGTTGAGGCAACTAGCAACTCTTTAAAAGTTTCCTGTAAAAGTTGATAGTTGCTATAACGTTTACGGGGCAATCTGTGAGCAACTTTCACAGCCGTGTTGCCGTATTCCGTTGCCGAAATACATGTAAACAGCTAGTTGCCAGCTAGTTGCCAGTTGCCAATTGCTGCAATAGTTGCTCTGTGTGCAAACCGCCTTAGTACTCTGTTTTACTTCAATATGTACCACGTACTTCAGGAGAAAGTAAAGCAATTAACACACTCAATAAAAACACCACAAATTCCTTCATTGACATGGAAACTACAGTGTTTAACAAGTATTGATGTGTCTAGTAATTTATGGAATACTTCATAAATCGCTTCATAGACGTTTTGTCACGTACCAACAGTTGTTTACATTTTTTATAAGGTTAGTTGTGACCATAATATTTTATATGACACGTGAATACTAGGTGAATCATTTTGTATTGTAATGTGAATGATATTTAGAACAAAGAAATTGGTAAGTACTTAGGGTTTCGTACCCGAAGGAAGACCTAAAGACTAAGTCCGTCCGTCTGTCTGTCCGTCTATCAATAGGCTGTATCTTATGAACCGTGATGGTTAGACAGTTGATATTTTCACAGATGATAAAATAAAATAAATATTTAAGGGGGCTCCCATATAACAGACTTCGTGTGCGAGTTCAACTCCGAATAAGATTACAACTCCAATACGATAAAATATCAACACAATCCTACCCCGTTGGTCTCGTGGTCGTAAAACGCGACTGCTGAGCATGAGGTCTTGGGTTCGATTTTAAGGTCGGGAGTGATATTAGGTTTTTCCATCAGTAATTTCTTAGTAGCAGCCTCGGAGTCTGGATTTAAGCGCGCCCGCTCGCCCCCTATTACATGGGACTTAAACATAACTGGCGAAATGTGGGTGCACTAATAGGTACACCTCTGCCTAACCCTTCGGGGATTACAGGCGTGATGTTATGTATCAAAACAATAAACAGGAAACGAATTGACAAATCAGCAAAAAAACAACGGCAACAGTAATTTTGTTCGATATTGATGAGTAAAAAAACTCCACGCGAAACTAATCATGCGTGCAATTTTCACTACAGCGCTCGATGACTTGTAAAGTTGCAACAAAATAATATTGGCGGAAAGTGGATGATATTTCTATACCTCTCTATAATAATATAACATTAATAAAAAGAGGAAAGATATGATTCATTGTTTGTTTGCATTGAATAGGCTCCGAAACTACTGAACCGATTGGAAGAATTCTTTCACTGTTGGGAAGCTACACTATCTCCGGGTGACATAAGCTATATTATCGAAAAATTAGGGATCGCGTAAAAAAAAAGCACACGAACGTAATCGCGGGAAGAGTGCAAGTATTTAATAATAATATTCTTTCGATCATATTTCGGCGTTCTGTGTTTCTGCCTACCCCCATGGGAAAAAGGCGTGAGTTTATTTATGTATGTATATGATGAGTCATTTATCACGCTGGTTGGGCCAGCCATACCAACTTCAAAGCCACAAAACCGTATTAACACCACAAACATTAACAAGAAAATGATCTACTACTTAATAAATTACCTATCAGCCCTGTTACCTCTACCATAAGGTTCATAAATAACATCTGTGCCTATCTGAATAACAAAGGAACTCTCCTAATACTTTACATAATCGTACTAATATTATAAATTCTCCTAATCTCTAATACATAAAATTCTCGTGTCGCAGCGTTTGTTACCAAACTCCTCCTAAGAAATTCGTTGGGTCAGCTAGTAATATTATAATTATTGTCCCACTGCAGGGCAAAGGCCTCTTCTTGTACAGAGAAGGCACGAGCAGTGATTACCACGCTTGCTCAAGGCAGAAGAATGAAGTGATGTCCATGAGAAACTTGTAAAGCACGTATTAATGTCATAGTCACATTGGTAGAACACGGTGCCCGGTTGCGAGCAGACTACCTCGTGCATAGTGTCATCACGACGATTAGAAGAAATAACTAAAATAAGAAGAAACCACACGAGCTGGACAATTTTAAACTTATTAGAATTGTTATAGAACACAATGCGTCAGCTGCAACAGATATCACACTGTTTATAGAAGGGAGAGCAAACAATATTGATTATAATGAATGTTTGCAGTTCAAATTCAATCACATTTACCAATCGAGCCAATTGTGAGTCTTAGGCATGAATTGACACAATCATTAACTTGGTGTGTTAACTTAGCGTGGCCTAAAAACGTTTCTCAAAACTTTCGGAGGACAAATCTATACTAATTCTAGCTGACTTGGCCGCGCGTTGCTGTGGCTTGAAGTAAGTAAAGATATTGAGGTCAATAATCGAGATAAACACGATCCTATCTTTTAAGTTTGAGTAAATACACACAGTAAGCCCTATTTCATAAAAACTGGTTGAGTAGTTTAGGAGTCCATCCCGGACAAACAACGTGACGCGTAATTTATATTAATTAAGACTATAAATACGAAAGTAACTCCGTCTGTCTGTGTATTACGCTTTCACGAGTAAAACACTGAACCGATTTTAATGAAATTTGGTAAGTTTAAACCCCAAAAAAGGACATCATAGGCTACTCTTTATTCGCTATAACCGACATTTACGCGTACGAACACGCGGGCAAAAGCTAGTTTAGCTATATAAACGACTGTCCCACTGTAGACTAGCAGGCCTCTTACCATACAGAGAAGGTACGAGCATTGATCATTAATAGGGGGCGAGCCTATTGCCATCAACCGGACACAAATCCAGACTCCGAGGCTGCTACTGAGAAACTCCTGATGGAAACCCCAATAACACTGCCTTACTTTGGAATCTGAAACCCAAGACCTCATGCTCAGCAGTCACGCTTCGCGACCACTACTCCAACGAGGCAGTTTTAAATCACCTGCAATTTTTAAAACTGTTTTTTGATACGGGTGGAAAATATTCAGGTTGTTTAAACAATTTTATTCACACCTGTGAAAATATTTGGCTTTGACTGAAACCATATGGATTACATCTCGCGTTTAGTGGAACTTGTTTTCTTTTTCTTGCTTGTTGATCTGACCAGATGTAATTTTACCTGGAATTCTTTGAGTGTTTTTATTAGAAGACTAGCTTTTAAACAGAACAGTTTTTTACTCTAATTTCTTTATCTACTTATACAAATAAATAAAATTGAAGTGTCTGTTTGTAATGACAAATTAGCTTTATACTAAAGGCATTATGAATTATTTATAACAAAATCTATTTCTTTTTATTTTTGTCTGCCTGCCTGCCTCTTTGTGCCGGCTAATACCCGAAACGGCTCAACTGATTTTGGCGGGACTTTCACTGCCATTTAGGTGATGTTATTAGGAGTGACTTAGCAGTGACGGATCAAGGGGGCATCTAAGAGTCTCAAACACCCCCTTAAGTTAGAAAAAGGATTAGGATTCCGCGCAAAAAAAACAAAATCCCAAAATTTCCGACATTCAGCCTAGCTCAATAAAAGCTTATTGACGTGGTTTATCTTGCTAGCTAGATCTCTCCACAAAAATGATCCCTAAAAACAAAGTCTGTAGTGTTAAATTAATTAATGTTCTTTCTTCACTTGCTTAAGCCTTGTTGTAGGTAATAATTGAATTTAAGTACGAGTACTTATGCGTATGGCACGCTGTTACAACGAATGCTTGGAAGCTGACGTCATTCGGATAATATTGTTTTTACTTTTGGTTTGTACTTAGTTATGACTACAGGAATTTAGCGAATTGTTTTCGTTTAGAGTTTGATGAGGTTTCGCTCGTGACTTCGTCCGTAACTTAGTTCATTATCCTACGGGAATCGTACATTTTTTTCGGGATGAAAGTGGCCTTTCTGCTTTTCCAGATTATAATCTTTGTCTATGCAAAATTTAAACTAAAACCGTTTAACTGTTCTGGCGTAATTGAGTAACAAAAATCCACACATCCAAACTTTTATACTATTTGTAATAAGAAGTTAGATTTTAGGATTCCGTACTTGAAAGGTAAGAACGAATAAATTACCACTTTTGGTCAGTAACAAAGGCTTTTTTGAATCTTGTAAAATCGTGTTTGTTTTACATCTTAAACATCAAGCGAAATAAATTTTACAAATTTCTCCAATGGGCACCATTTGTTATGAACTCTTTAATTAGCTCTCTCGTTTTTAAAATAGTTAACTGTACTTTCTGTTCTCTCAACTCATCAATCATAATTACCCTTATGAGTTAAAACATAAATCTTAATGATCACATTTAATGCAATCAATTTTTCTTACAGACTCTTTTTGTAACAAACATCTCCAGTTGTACGTCTTTGGTTACTTGTCTGCTCCCATGGGTCGTAGCGTGATGTTATAAGGCCTATAATGTTCCTCAGAAATTTAGCTATCATATACAAAAAGTTTTTTTCCAATCCGACCGGCTTTTCCAGAGATTAGATAAACAAAAAAACTCTTCAGCTTTAAGATTAAGTTAAGAATGTCTTGAATCTTGAGCAGCCTCGGAGTCTGGATTTGTGCCTGGTCGATGGCAATAGACTCACCCCCTATTACATGGGGCTTAAAACATAACTGGCGAAATGTGGGTGTACTAATGGGTACACTCCTGCCTAACTCTTCAGGGATTACAGGCGTGATAGTATGTTTAATCAGTAAAATTTATCATTGAATGAATTCAAATGATTCTCAATTCTCGATTGATTTTCAAATGGTTCTCATTTCGTGAGTTTCGCAAACAGCGGCGTAATATCAACAAGACCCTTTGTCTTTCTTCTTGTAAGGCGGATTGTTTCACACACACCGATAATTATCAATTCATATAGTTCATTCATTTGTGTAACCTTTTGTTAAAGATTTGGGCCGTCTTGAGAACATTTACACCTCGAATTACTGAACCGGTTTAAATTAAACTTTGACGTTGCACATGGGTCTAGATAAACTTGAAACATTGTTTTAAAATCGCCAACCGTCTGGAACCGCCAATCAGCCTTGAGCAAGAGCGGTGATCACGGCTAGTGATCATCAAACAGTGTCCTTTTATTACTTTCTTTTATCTTGGACATCGTGAGTTAACCTGGACTTATAATGAATGTTAGACTGAAATCGCCAAGCCATCTTGAGCAAGCGTGGTGATTAATGCTCATCCTTTCGCTGTATGAGAAGAGGCCTTTGCTCTGCAGTGGGACAATAACAGCCTAGATTTTTTTTTTTATGTTAAAACTATGTCCAATTGGAACCGTTAGTCTGAATTTTGGACGGAATGAAAAACGGCGATTCTAATTGTAATTAATTTAAGAGGGGTATGTACTGTGGTCACTTTATCTGTGATTTGTCTGTATGTGCGTTCGGGGCTTCAACTTTTATTCCAGAAAGACTTTTTCATGAATGTGTTGTATTCGTTTTAAAATAGCGTGATCGCATTCCGGGCTCGGGCAAACAGCTGTCCAATATAAAACAACCCAATCGCCTATTATTTTAAAATTGGAATCCCGTATAGAATTCGGCTGTGTATTTGGAAAATTTTCGAGAAGGTTGCAGTAGCATACAACCTTCACAGCAGTACATCGTGGAAGAAATGATTTAAAGCATACTTCGATTTAGACTCCCTAGTTGGGACTTGGGACTGCCAGGTTTGCGGAAACATTATTAGTTCGAAAGAGTCACTGCGGCCCTGGAATGCAAAGGGCATTAGGATTTTTATGGATTTCCGATTCAAGTGACCGTACATCGTTTTTTGAGGGCTAAACCTCTGTCTGTCTGTTTTACAAATAAAAACCAAAAAATCTCTTCAGAAGACTGCATCAGGTGGTAGATTTTAATATGTTTTGGTTACGTAAAAAGCTGGTGTTGGCGACAGAATTGGGTTACAATGGGGGACGTAAGTGGGTTAGGAATTTGTCGCCATGAACTAATGGGTCGTCATACACGTCGACAACGACATGACGGCACTATGGTTCTGTCCGATATTGCCTTCGTATCACGTTTTCGCGGCGAAACAGGTAAAGAGAAAAATTGGCGAAACTGAAATTTGCGTGTTTTTCTTATTACTAAGATATTGTTTGTTTTGTTTTGGACCATACCTAGAAAACTTCTAGTTACGGCGATTTATTTATTTATTTAATACATACATACACAAACACACGCCTTTTTCCCATGGGGGTAGGCAGAAAGTACAGAACGCCACCTGCTACGATCCTTACATACTCCTTTCGCCTCATCTACGTTCATACATCTCGTCATACAAGCACGCCGGTTACGAGTACTCCGCACCTGACCTTTCTGAAGGACCTCACCAATAAGGTCAGTGTAGGTCTTCCTAGGGCTTGTCTTCTTATTTATTTAAATATGAAAAAGAAAGTACTAAAGCGAACCTAATGCTTTTGGCATTCTCTACCAGTCAACCAAAGGTGGTGAAGACATAACTCGGCAGGTGCAAAATATTATACATGAGTAAACAACCAAATAAGGGATTGTGAAGGCTCTATGTAGGTGCAATTTTTTTTTAGATTTTTTTTATAACTATCTGAACATTAAATAGCCCCACAACCCCTGTATACACAAATAAAACCAATGATTTGCGTGCACTACTGTGAACATTGATTACACTTAACTAATAAGTTGAAAACTTTTACTCAATAACAGTTTCAAAATAATAGGCAACTAAATAACTGTTGATGGAAAATACGACATTTTGTAAATTAATTTTTTTGACAGAAGAAAATTCAAGGGCAGTAATGAAATCCGAGGTCAATGAACAGAGCAGCTAAATATTGGCTGGTATTATGGTATTACCTAGGTAGCTAGGTAGGCATTGCCAATTTCAGTTTTAATTTTATTGTATTTGCAGTCTGTAAATCTAAAATTCTTCTCTATTAAAAGAGGCCTTTGCGCTGCAGTGGGACAAAAAGGCTGGTATTATTTATTAAATTATATATTGGTACCTAACTGAAATGAGATGCTTGAATCTTCAGACTTCTTTTATTATTTAAATCAGCAAGCAACCATCTTCTTTAACATTCTGCCATCTTATATCTCCTTTCTCTCACACACTCGATCATCAATCTTATTCTCTCTAGGCTTTGTTCATAAACTTAATTATTAATAAACAAATAAAGTATTCCTACATATACATTTTTATTACCTTCCTATTTCTTTACCTAGAATCACCCAGGTCTAAATAATAATGTAATAAGTCTAACAAGATTTGTAAAGCTATAAAATATTATGGCTTGCTGAAGCATTGCCAATAAAAAAATTAAATTGAGAATTTATTATGTTTTTCTACTGTATGAGAATGTGAAAAGCCTGGTTTGTTTGTATATATCTAATACCACTTAGGTACCCCAAAAAACTAGAATACCTATAAAAGTAAGACTTTAGATCAGAGACAACCCTAGCGATTAATTTAAAAAAAATATAATTAAGATTCCAACTTCAACATACAAACTTGACATTCAAAAATAGAACACAATAATTAGTATTGTCCAATTCCCGACACTAAATATTTGTTCATTTCTAAAAGTAAACTAATTAGGTAGATAGTAAGTAACCTCTTTTCTAAATAATAGAGGTATGCCTGTCCGTTTCTTATCAGGTTCGGTAATCCAGGGAATGTGGTTCTTAATGGATTTATTTATCAGTCAAATTGCTACCGTAAGTTACATTATACATTTGTGTTATCTTTTACCGTGTCCTTAGCAATGGAATGATGATTTTAAATGGTTGTTCTTAATTTGAATTTAAGATTTATTTTTTTAACTGACTAAGGGTCTAATTGTTCATTTGTCAGATAACTATTTACAGAGGGATAAATATGGTGATTTGACAGCTTAATAAAAGTACAAAATAAGCCAGACTGTCATATTTATTATTTGGATTAAAGTTATCTGACTATTAAAAATTATCCTTATGTTAAAAGTATGAAGTTGCTAATCTATTTAAATACATCCGGCTTTACTGGTTTTTTAAAGTAAGTTAAAATTGTTTTCATATCAGTTTACCAAATAAATATTTTTTACTTATTGATGTAGTACCTCCATTGCATACCTAATACCTACCACAACTTTTTGAATTAGGAATAAACAAAACAAACGTCAACTACCTACCCAATTTAAAAAAAAAGAACATACACTTGAAAAAAAAGAGTATTTTTATAATATTGAGTGACAACCAGGTATTTAGGCTAAGGTAAAACAAAATATTATTTTCAGTTACCTGACCATCACCTACTAACACATTTTACTATTGACTCATATACTTTGCCAATCATTTTGTCTATTTTAAGATTCACCAGTTCGTACCTACGCGCGCACATATTTCACTCAAATTCAACTATTCGCGGGAAATACCATCGGCAAAGGTTCTCCGACCCCGCCCTGCGTAATAACATCGGAATGCAACAGATGATACAACCCATAAAGGTCTTTTATTCACTTTTTTCTTTTTAAAAATAAAACAGTATAGCATTTCCGGGAATTAAGCGTTAGTAAGCTTTTAAACAACAATAACACAGTTTACGCGTTCTTATTTCTATAAAAAAGCTATAATAATGAAAGGTTTATGTCAAAAACTTACAGTTTTCTTACAATCACTACATAAAAATAAATATTTTTATTGAAAAATTACACACACGTTCACTGCGTTCACAACTTCACTTCGAAATGTCAAACTTTTTCTACAGAACGGTGTTGCTAGTTTGTGATTTTGTTTTACCTTTATTTTGTAGTCCGAAATTGAATTTTCTACGAGTTTAAAAGTTTTCAATTCAATAATTCAACTATTAAAAACATGTTTCTTTGAACTTCGAGTTATACTAATCATTTTCCCAGCAATGTTTTATTGAACGGAAATAAAACACGGGCTTTGGTGTTGCCACAACAATAAATACAATCTCCCCAGGCGACACTTCTCACGGAATTCTCTGCCAGCTGAGACCGCTGAGAGGTTCACGTTACCTTTTCTAATTATTATTAGCGGTGCCTAAAAATAGGTCAAATATTTAAAAATGCCTGCTGGCACGCATTGCCGCTGAGAGCGGTCGTAATCGCATTCGCGAAGTGTTGTGTTGAATCAATGTTTATGTGAATTGATATAACCGACTGTTGTAAAAAAACAAAAGTATGCTGTGTTTTACTGGTTTAAAAGTGGGTAATTTGTAGCTCATGAATATCATATCATAAATTCTAATTTTTCCATATAAACTTTTTTTCAAATCAATTAAAAATCTATGATTCGGTCAACACAATATTTCATTGTGTTCCCATTTTATTGTCACTGCATTGAAGCTACTGTTTTGCTTTTTATTAAACATGAACCAGGACAGAGATATAAAATCTCAATATTTTATTACAGATTATAAGAATAACTTCATATTTATAGATGTAGCACCTCGCGTGTTTATTAGTTACTTCACACCGGCCGGCATAGTTTTACGAGCTCGTGGTCCGTTCCGGGTTTTATTTGCAATGAAAACAAAATCATTTTTTAGGTGAATGTTTATTGCAAACACAAATAATGCTGTCGTGATGGTTATGGCATGAACCAGTACCTATATGGCATTTTATTTTTATATAATTATATTTCTCACCGTCATCGATATACAAAAACATCGTGGGGAAACCTGGACTTTTATATAATTTTTACTTATATTATAAAGCTGAAGAGTAGATTTGTTAGCACCCGCTGATCTCCGGAACTACTGGTCCAATTCTGAAAATTCTTTCGCTAATAGAATGTTACGTTACACTTGTGTGTTATTACGGATCTGTTAAAAACTGCAACTCGGTAGAAGTCGCAGGCAACAGTTTATTATGTTTATTATTAATATAACTCTGATATCTTCTTGGAAAAGAGGCCTTTGCTCTGCTATGAGCCTATGGAATAATACAGGCTGGCACCACAACAAAATAATTTAAATCAATTACTGAAATATAGGTACCTACTGGTACTTCGAACTGTGGGGTCAAGTTCTGGCGACAGTTCACAGACGTGATGGCGTTTTGGTTCTTTACTTAAATAAATAATCGTGGGAGACTTACTTTCATTTTACTAGTAAATTGAGCCGGAAGTAACAGGCTATAAAATATTTTAATGCTTTACTACTGCTTAACTTTATCGCTTTCGGTTCAGTACATTTATTTTTATACATAAGTGTAATTAAATTAGTTTTATCAGTATCTATGATGACTACTTTTCTATGTTTTATTACAGTTTTCACACAATTTTTACCCGGCAGCGATCAGATTCGTCTATCATATGTATTTAAAATAAGGACAATATTTAAGGAAATTTTAATAAGGTGATTTTTATTCCATTTTCCCTAAAAAATATAAAATACATACAGCAAGCTACCTACTAGAAATGTATATGTAGTTTCTGTGAATTATTCAGATTTATTATAGCATTAAAATTAAATTATTTAAAGGAATAAAAGAACAAAGGAACAGTAAACATTTTTATTGTAAATATTTTTTATTGTTATCCCCTTACACACGCGATGCACTCAATGGCTTTTCAAAGCTTTTGAAAACTCGTAATGGCCTTCATAATGAAGCTTCTATCGGCTGTTTAAATGTAAGTAGTTTGAAATAGGCACGTTAATTAGTGGATTATAGAAAACCATTGCGAGTTTTCAATATGGCGAAATAATACAAGCATGTTACTACGCAGTTACATCTTCAGTCGGCTCTTATAATGCACTTAGACACTACAAAACTGACGTTATCATTCTGTTGAGCTCGTTACCCAACTTAATTTTTTAAGAAATTATGGTACTAAAAATTTGCCAAGTACACGAATTATTATTTTTACTTTTATTTAAACTTTATTTCACGGCCTTTGTCATATTTAAACTCTCGAAAAAATGTTATAGAGACCATGACCAGTTAGGTCCAACACACTACAATGCGTCGCAAATAGGTGACCTTACCTGAAGAATTTCTTCAGGAAATTGTCGAGGTTTTTCTTTTGAGTTGTGACATCGCTTTCATGCGTGTCGGCACCAGGGTACCAATGACATAATTTTTGTAGTACAGGTACCTCCACGTAACAAGGTACTGGCTCCAAAAGATAATATACTAAATAGTTCGACATAATAATTAAGAAAACTCAAAACTCACAATAACTACAACAAAATATACAGATGTAACTTGGTTAATAATAATTATCATTTTGATTATTCCTTACATTCAATATTATATGAGCACTACTTTCGTTACATGATTACTGTGCCGATACAGTCCTATTTATGTGTTTTATTATAATCTCGTGATATGATAAAATATTGGGAATAACTACATTCAACTCTTTACCAAGTCGTTCGGTGCTGGACTAAAGTATTCACAGTCAATATCTCAATATTTCATTATACTGAGATTGCTTTCAATCACTAATATACCTCCAGTTACTTGACGAGCCTACTAAATTGATTTAGAACACGCATTTTGTAATTTTTATCCTTAGTTATATAATTTTGGAAGCTTCCAAGCTTAATTTTGAAGTGAAACTAATGATACAAGAGTAAATTAAGTGAGAATGATACTTAAGATAAAGTAAGACAAGTATTCTATTTTCCAAGCCGTTCCGAACAAGACATTAGTAAGGCGAATCAGCATAGCGACTAACCGCTATATTAATCATTAAACTTCATCTAAGAACTTTAAATTTTCTCCTAGTTCAAAAATTTGTAAGGTGTTTAGCGTAGAAGAATATTATTTTGTTAACAAATATAACTATTAATAGTATTTTTTATAAATAGTTATGTATTATTTTGACGACTAATCAAGGTAAAGTGTCGCTAGATTGTCATTAGAATCTAGAGAGCATTAAAATATAGAGAATTATACTATAGCGAAAAGTGGCTAATTTGTAAATTTAAATATGCATTCTTATAAAAATCAAATTACCCAAAAAGCGGGGACTTTTCTCATTACTGGCAATATTTGATTTCGAAAAATAAATAAGCTGTATCGCGCCTATTTTGTATTTTTATAAAAATGCATTGAAGACTTTATAAAGAGATCAAACTGATTTTATTAAAAAGTGGATTTTTAATTAGAAAAATACTGTTTCTTAGGTATAGAAAGAGTTGCATTGAAAACGTTGCTCTGCATTTAATGTTAACGTGCTTGTCACTCGTAAATAGAATGAAATGTGAATAACGTATAGATATATTTTGCAGGAAACAATGTAGTAAAATCACGTTGAAGATAGTAACAATTTCTAAAAGATATACAAAACGTAACTTTGATAAATCGAGAAAGGATTCCTTACTTTCACACACTCACAAGTACAACCCACCCCCGTTCTTTTAATATTTTTTTTAAGTACATATAATATTGTAAATAATTACAATACATCGCGTTAAATATAACAGAATATAACCTTTGCCAAAGCGATATGTTTCCTTATTGTAGCATTTTGTGTATGTATGCGTTCGTAATAATTTAATATATTATTTTTTAATATTTTCGAATCGTGTTTATCAAATACTACTATTAATATACACACGTATGTTAAACATTTTTACTTGCTTCCAATAAACGAATAATGTTCCCCTAACTGTACATAAAGCTTTTATAAAACAAAACCTAAATCTCGTTTACACTATGATCACACTAAGCTATGCATAAACTGGCCACTTATGATTAAATCCTAGCGCGTAATACGCCATCTTGATGTGATTTATATAAGTCAAAATGGCAAACATTCTATTTATCGAATGCAAACGATTGTTTTATCATCATCACAGAATAGTTGAGTCTTTTTCTTAATGCATCAATCATAGAATTAGTAAGGTACTTTTGCCAATAATTTAAATTAAAAATCAATGTCAACAAGCTTTTTAGTGAAATATAATATGCCACACTCAGTTATTGTCATATCCAATCAAACAGAAAGTGCTTTCGTGTTTCTGTCAAACGTTAACCTCGATCAATCTTGATGCATTAACAAAAACGACTCCGTTTTCCTTCTCACGTCGTTTTATGCAAAGAAATGTATATTATGACATATTTATTGTATTTAAAACCAGGACGACGCACCACCGAGCTTTGTTGACAGTTCTCCAATGCCGCGCCCGAAGATGTTGCCAACCTAGAAAATTAATGATTAAATGTCAGGGTAAATATATTTCTTTAAGTGCAATACTTGAAGTTGACATTTGAACGAACACTTGAAGTGATTATGCTCTGGCAAACTTATGATTAAGTCGGGAGACCCGCTATCAAGACACAAAGGTACCTCTTGTATTTCAGCACAGTACAGTACCTAAATAACTACTTATACATGTGGAGGAACAAGTTGAGATCGCCCTTTGAAGAAAAGTAAAAATATATTACAATTAACATGCTTGATTAACTTTCACCTTAATACCCTCACTTTAGTTTTGAACTTTATGATTTTATCAATTTTGGTACTGTTGTACCTATTTGTCCAAAGAGTATCGCATCACAGTTACTGGGTTGTGAATTTGTGAAGGTCAAGAAGGAAGTCGCTCCATGTAAAATACTAGTATTCAGCTGCATCCAGTTAGACTGAAAGCCGACACTAACATAGTTTTTGGTCCTGTTGTTTAAGGACTGCTACACACTTAACCTGATCGGCAGAACATTATCAAAGTATCTAAAACTATACCAATGAACTCAAAAATATCTCAATTTAGGTCCCAGGCAGTCTTGAAGTGTTAGCGTGAGTCAATAGTAACCTTTGCATTTACTGAAGTGTAAAGGTCGCCATAGCGCTTTGACAGCTGAATACCAATCGATTCTACTGTAACTTGGAACACTGCCAATATACCTGAGCTTACGAGTCACTAGGATTATCTTGTATTAATAAATAGAATATAAATAACTGGGGAATGCCGTCCTACTTCAGTGAGAATGAAAATTGTGACAGAGATACATACTGCCTTTCGTTTATGCGAAGGCGTGGTGTTTTGGGAAACATTTTCGGAAGATAATTATTAATTTCATGGAGCAGACAGCAGTCATGGAAACCGCGGACCAGCAAATCCAATCCAATATGGATAGATGACCTTTAGAATAAGCTTATAGTCAAAGGGGATCCAGGGGGAGGAGGGCTGGATCACGACATCCCCCAGGGCTTACTGTAATCGTTATTACTGCCCCGTTGGTCTAGTGGCCGCAAAGCGCGACTGCTGAGCATAAGGTCTTAGGTTCGACCCTTCGGGGATTACAGGCGTGATTTTATGTTATGTAATCGAAACGAGGCCTATCCATAGAATCCTTGGAAAGGCTTGAAAGCTGGATCCGGTTTTGCTTATAGTCTTTTGAACAAAGCAGAACCCATCGGTTACCAACAGCAGGAAAAGCAGTAAATAGGTAAGCATGTCATCGCTTTTACGCACTACTAATATTATTTGAAACAACATCAACCACAAAATGTGATCGGTTCATTGGCAGAGGTGCACGTACGAGTACATTCTCCGTTTACAGTGTATTTATATCTTGATCGGACGTGATTGTGAACGATAAATGTCTCGTGAATTAAATAGGCCTCCTGTTTACTTTGTTCAAAATATTTTGCACGTGGTAATGAACTTCGAAGCTCTGGCCGTGGAAAATATTATAAATATTTAGAATCTGAAGGCTTTTATATCTAAATTATTAATCTAATCCTACAGCTCAAAACATCTTATACTAAATATCTGATATGTTTAGTATAAGATGTTTTGTGCTGTAGAAGTGAGCATAACATAACATCACGCCAGTAATCCACGAAGGGTTAGACTGAGGTATACCCATTATTACACTCACCATTTTGCCAGTTATGTTTAAGTGTCATGTTATAGGGGGGCGAGCCTATTGCCATCAACCTCAGAGGGCACAAATTCAGACTCCGAGGTGGATTAAAAAGTATCTTATATCCTTATTCATAATCTAAACTACCTGTTTGTCAAATTTCATAACAATCGCTTCAGTGATTTAGCCATTATGAAGTAACAAACAGGCACAGAATTACTATCCCTATATTAAGTGAATTAGTGTGATTACCTTTCCAACAACAGCAGTAACATTGCCAAGCTTGGCATCTTCAGTGAGAGCCTCCAACTTTGACTTGCCACTCCTCGATCCTTCTTCCGATCCTCCGTCATCACCACCTCTGCAATAAAACATTGAACAATTAATTAATAGGTGTAATGACTTTAATGTTTAAGAATAAATGGTATGGTACTAAATGCACTTGTAAGTAAAAAATGATAGCAGCTAAATTCATTTTGCTAACCTATAAAAGAACCGTTTACCGTTTACATTAATTTCCAAAATATAAAGACCCGTCGCACTTAGTTTGTGTAATCACTACAATTAATATTACTCACAGAATTGCTATTTATGAGTACTCATATTTAGATTTCAATTTTGATGAGAATGTTTGCAAACACGATCATTGCCAAAACTTTGTAATTCAAATATAAGATGTACATCATCATACTGACTGATTTATGGGCATTCAGAGCGCCAAATTTATCTTTACAGTAATATTTTCCAGACCGATTTTGGTCACGGCAGCTAATCTTAATGAGGACAGCCAAGTACGCAGGTGATAGTATAGCGCACAAGTGTGTGCGCAAACACAGGAGTCCTCTCTTCCCTCACTCTTATAGCCCGATGGGACGGCAATCCGACACAACTGGGGAGAGATCAGGCGCAAGACTAACAGCCAACAAAAACTTCCAAACTCAGGGTTGCTACTAAATTCGTTATACAAAAACACAATAACATTTTTTGCTATACCTGGGAATCGAACCCACGACCTTACACTAAACAGACACATATCTACGAGTATGTATCTAAGATATTTTAACGTTAGGAGCGTACTATCTAAAATAATAAAATTATTATACACTCCATGTTAAATGGAGTAGGTAATTTTGAGAATATCTTCACCTTGATCTTCTTGTAAATTAGTTGTTATTTAGGTACTTAAGAAATTTTGGCATCAATTGTGGAATGGCTGGAATATTACAGAAACGTAGCAAAGTGTAAACATAAACGTCACGATGATGAGTTCTTTAAAAAAAGATGATACCCATAAACAATGTAGATCTTGAACCATAGACTAATGACACTCTAAACATCTCAAATGTCAAAGAAAAATTAAGAAATCTACTTAAGAAAGGTACTGTAGGGTTAAAAGTATTGTTGTTTAAAATTATCTTATATATTTAAAATATCTCTTTCGCGTCTTACCCAGACTCTTGTTGCGTCAGCAGCAGACTGCATGTAGCCTCTTCAGTGTGCATCCTGGCGGCCACGTTCTGGTATACCTTCGAGTTCAATTTGTCGTCAATCACGCCTTGCAGCTCAAAGTCACTGTACATTTTCTGAAAGATAGAAAAATAACACAAGTTAGTAATTAGATAATGATGAGTAACATATATGTACTAAAATAAATATTATAATTTTCCTCTTTTTTAGCTTTTTCCCCAATTTCAGGGAAATTTTTAAAAAGTGGCAACTTCTACGATCAGAGAAGTGTTACCAGTTTACCACAGTTATATTTAATTTTTGGCGGCAGTTTCTCAAGTAGTTTCTTGTCATGTTTTTTTTTTATCTATGCAAGTAAAAATTATTCTAGTCTTTCCATAACCTTTATGAAAATAATAATCTTTTTCGATGCCAATAATATATACAATTTCTGATCTTAGTATTTTTTTTATCATAATATTATAATTATTCATAAATTTCTTGGTCTAAATTGTGAATCTTGATGGCATACCTTCAATATGATAGACAGACAGGCGACCTGCTGCGGATGTAACGCGGGCCTCTCCGCTAACCACGTGTTGATCAACCCCACCTGTATTCCATACCAGTGCTCGAACAGCTGCAGGATCCATAGCTCGTCTGTCACCTGGAGATAAGAGAACATGATGACTTAGTGGACAAAGATCCCATTCAATTTGGTATGGCATTTTAAGGTAAGATAGGTATAAGCCTCCCCTCCCTGTGATGCCACTTACATCAGTCATATAAAAAGGTATTGTTATAAACCAACCTCAGCCTGACAAAGGAACAAAGCATTTAAAGTGAAAAATGTCTAAACCATACCTTCGATCTGATTTGGTCCATAGAGTTCCTCATGAAGTTGACGTACCCCTGACCAATATCCTTTCCGGAACCGGACACGTTGGCTATCGTCAAGATTGAACCAATCAAGCTGTAAAAGAAATACTTTGTTCAGTAAAAGACTGAAAAGATCAAGAGATGCCTACTGCAAAAACAAAATTACATAATCCAAAGTAGAAGGCATAGACAAAGGGTTAAAGATAAACTCTCACCTTCCCTCGTCGAACCTGGCAATCTTAGCGAGCGTCGCCTCCAACACAGCGGATAGCCGCGTGGTCATACCGGTCGCCATACCCTGCAGGCATGCCTCGATCTGGGCGTCCATCTTCGTATGGTACTGGTACTAGAGGAGAGAAAATGAGGAGAATGTAGTATTTACGTCTTCTAACAGTCCAGTGCTGGACTGACTAGTCTTCTTGAAGGTGCAGCTTCCAGGTGTTCTAAATCTTCTTTCTTCTCGACATCTGCTTGTTTCTGAAATGCTTGATCCACTAGCAAGTTCCACCATAGTAAGTTGCACAAAATGACATTTGTAATGGATCATGGAAACATATTATTACACATTTTTTGAAGTTTAGGGACTTGAACTTGGTAGTAGATGCAGGCCTGTCTGTACAGTTCTCGAAAAGAGATATGTGAGCTATGCATAGGTTACTAACAGTTCAATAGGATTTTTGAAAGAACGTTGATTGAAATTGAAAAACAACAAAAAGCTCCTCCTCCTTTCGAGGACCATATCCTGCCGCTTGTCGTTAGTACCTTATTGCACATGCATTTAAGGTTAACATTTGGGGAAGCCTTGAAGCTTCCCCTTAACACTCAAAACAAATAAATAAGCTGGGATAAGTACAGAAGCGTGTTTTTATTCTCACTCTCTCAGGGTGCAATAGACTGCGGTTGATCGATGTAGAAATTGATAAACTATCACCTCATACATGGCAAGTCTCGGTATCATCGATGAACCGTGATCTAATTAAACCATTAGGTTAGTTATCAGCCAAGTAGGCAGTTGCCAGCGATTTCGCTAAGGCCTTGAATGCTTTCTCCTTGGCATCAGTGCTACTGCGATCAGTAATCCGAATCCCCTACTATTGTAAGGCTTCTAAATTGTATTCCTTTGCCATCCCCTTCATCAGGTGGCTTATCTACTTATTGAGAACAGAAAACATACGAGCTTAAAGCAACATTTCATGTGCCATTCGGGCATTGCAGGGACAAACAGATATTTGCAGCCAATTCTGAAGAATTGGGGATATAAAATTGACACCAATTAAATGTCCCCAATTTCGTGCAACATACAAGTAAGTATCTCATGCATATGCTGTATTCTTATGTCTCCTCAAGGAGTCATAGTTATGGTGTCTGTTCACTACGTTCGTGATTCTCTACGCAGATGTAACTAATTGCATCAATTTTCGTTAAATTTTGATACTTTCTCTGGAATTTGATCCACACAATTGTTGCTTGAACGTAGTGAACGCATCCTTAAAATATCATTCGCATTATTAAGAACTACGTATTATTGGGCTGGCTCAAACGGGGAGTGGAGAGGTAACACGGTATCTTTCTAACGGGGCCGGGAGTAATGATAGATTCAAGAGGACTGACACACAGTAGAAGCTGTAGAATCTGAGACAAGATGGCTCTAAAAGAGATGAAATCTGTGTCATATTTCCAGTATCGATATTTTTGACGAAAAACAAATCTTTAGTGAAATCTTAAGGTCGTGATGAACCAGTGGTTAAGGTGCCCGCAGCTTTTGAAACGAAACGGTGCACAAAGGACACCATAATGACGGTTCACTACAAATGGAGTGATTAGTTTTTAATGCATGTAGAGATATATAAATAAGAAGCCATCTCGTATGTGGCTTAGGAATGTAGATTTCGCTATTTCCCTGACTGTAAAGGTATGGATCCCACTGGGTAAACTTGCCAATTCATTTACTTTACAAGCGGTCTATAGCGCGAATGTTGGCATTTGTGGGTAAATAGAGCCAAACCAGCGAAAGCCTGCATTTTTGAATTTACATGCAATCCAATTGTTTGTAAGCTCATTTGGCAACAGCATGCAAGAACTTGATATAGTATTTTATAGTTACATGGTTCCTTTGGATCATGGTAATGTGCCTTGATCTAGTGTAGTGATGAGTCGGAAGTGGTACCGTCGTGCTGTTGATTCGTCGTAGTCGGAGGATTTCGGAAGTTCCGATTTTTCGGAATTGAAAGCGTTGCTGTTCGTCCCTAGTTTATATATAAGCGTTGGCGAAGCACCTTGCCGTTCGGCTCTTCGCTAAATTCTGCATTTCAAGCTCATTGGAGCATAGGTTGGTTGGCCTCAATCTGACGTCTTGGCCGTTCAGAATTGGCAGCGAAGCTCCTCTGTCTAACAATTTCTGAACTCTAGAATATGATTAAGCATTTACTGATGTTCTGAATGATATGTAAGCCAACAATGTAACTGATGAATATGCTGATTTATGCTTTAAGCGCTTTCCTTCTGGAGCATTTTCGATTGCATTTTTCTTTTCTTTTTACGATATAATGTCTTTCTGGCAATGATTAGTATAATGAATCTTGTTTAAGCCTCAATTAGTAAAATTGCATTAATGTGATGTTAAGAGCCTTCAATCTGACCATCGCAAGCTTAGAACTCTTTTAATAATTAGTCTAGTATTTAGTCTGTTTGTCGTTACACCGATTCAGTGACAAGAGGAATATTCCAACATTATTTTTTAAAAGGCTTCTCTTCATTGAGGGTCAATTGTTTTATAGCTTTGCTTTTCTGTTCAGCCTTATGCTATCATGATTTTATTTCGATACTACTTAGTACATTGCAATATTCTGGTGGGTATTACCACCCTGACCAAGTTGACAAAGTCGTGATATTTCAAAATGGTTTTTGGCTCATTTGGCTGATTACCGCCTTAATAACTGTCTGTTGCAGTGCCAATACGGGTTACAACGGCCAGAACTCACTTATCATTAGAACATAATATATCATTGCTTTTTATTCCGATTCTCATTTCCTCTTTCCACTCGCCATCACCTGTATTGGGAGAGATATAAGTACTCACAATATCTACCCCTTCAACTGCGCATAACTTCAGTGCCTGGTTCTTAGCGTCTAGAGCCACGTTGACCATCGCGCAGGTCTCCGCCGGCAGGATGTAGTCCGTTGACATGAAGGTGACACTCTTCTTCAGCCAGGACTGGAAAAAATGTATTGACTTAGAATCTCTTCAAAGTCGTAACCCACTGAACCTTAATTATTTATTATTTATTTAAACTTTATGCAACAAAAAAGTACAAAGGCGGACTTAATGCCTTAGGCATTCTCTACCAGTCAACCAAAGGTGGTGAAAAGGTAACAAAGCAGGTGCAAAAAATTGTACATGAGGAAATAATCATTTAAGAAATTTTAAAATAATTGAAAACAAATAACCCTTCAACCCTAACAAATAAATCTTCTCCATCCTTACAGCATGAACTAATTGACTCTTGTTTTTACGGAATAAGAGACAAAGAATTGCACTTTTCTCCACTTGAGGATTTCTGAACTGTGTAAATTCTCCTCAACCCTTTTTTTACCTGGAACGAAGCCTCCGTTCTTTGAATGCAAGTTTCCATCATGTCACACGCCATCAGCTTCAGCCTCTGCTCCAGGTGCGACCGGAATTCTGGCTCCGGCCAGTGGAGGTCCCTGATGAAGCACTGCAACGCGTCCAGCTTCCAGAACAGCTCCTCGCTCGTAGAGCAGCCATTGCTATGGAAATCGTGAAGGGTATTATGGTTTTTGATCAAAGGAATTGGCTTTGTTGTATGATGAATTATTTGTGTTTTAATGCCAATTAAGAAAACTTTTGTTCTGCTGTCAGTATTAAATTATAATGTGACATCTATTTTACATGCTATGTTCGTACCGAATTTTATCAAAATGACTGTATGATGTGAGTTTGATGACATTTTTATTTCTCAAACTACAAAATGGTATGGTTTTTCTGTGCTGGAAAACGATTGTGATTTTAAAGCATTGTACACAGCACGACGGTATGAGTTATTAGGTTAAATACCTTTTTCTCCAACTAGATTACTCATATTTTTTACCAGGACGAGGATTTATAACAGGCAGCGCCAATGAAGAGGACTTTTTGATGTGTTCAACTTACAGGATTGAATAAAAATAATATAGAATAGTTTTCTTACCCCTTGATCTCCCACCTTTCCTTCTCGAAACCTTTGTGAAGCGACTGCGCAATCGAGGACTCCATCAAGTCCACATATCGCACAACAAGAGGAGCAAATGTATCCCGAAGATGCTCATGAAACCTGCCACCTTTTAGATTTTCTGGCGATGATACAAAAGGAGCTTTACGGAAAGTAGAAAAGGAAGTAAGCGGAAGTAAGTAATTAAAAAATTCCAAATTCAATATTTTGAATTAATTATAAAAAATAAACATACCTCTAACATTGATTACAGTTAGCAGTAAGATCACAACATTTAAGAAATCGTCAAGAAGATAGTTACAAGAGAGTCATCGTTAGACGACAAAGTTTCGAAAGATTGGATTTGGACAGGACATCCGATTTATTAAACTCACCATCAGTTCTGAGGTAATCGTTTAGGATCTGGAACAGGGGGAAGGAGTCCCAGGTATCCGGGGGTTGTTCAGCCAATACCCTGTCCATATCTACACCGAACAACGCCCAGAAGATCTCGGCATGCTCTACCAGCAGTTCCGAAAACCACGCGAAAGCCTGTGTACAGATGTATATGGTACTTTTAAATATAACATGCAGACACATTTTTAAGATTCTGGAACATATTTTGCAAAAAAAGTTATTCAGTGCTGTCATAATTATGCAGATTAAATCTATAATTAAAACATATGAGTTAAACCTAGATGATGTTATCATTGACATTTCTAGAGAATAATAAAAGTATTATTAACATATTCATATTTAGACTCTGATATTTTTAATTACTATTAATAAAGTAATAAAAAATAATACTCAGGCCTTTTCTAAACGGTAATTAACAAGTGCAACCACCTGATCACGATCAGGTGTGGAAAATCAAAATGCCATTTAAAATATAGCATGCCTTTGTAAGTCAAGTCAGGATCATTATTGTGCAGCTAGCCGTATATATACGAGGTGTAAAAAGACACATTACATAGCCGTTAATTAAGCAGTTAATCGTTAACAAGCTAAGAAAATGAGCAAATTTTTTGGTGGGGAAACGACTTTTTTGTTGTGATAAACATTCTTTATGGTAGGGCGTAATATACCGCACGCAAAAATTTGTATGTTCGGGTGCATGTAACACTATAGTGGCAGTGTTTAAAGTTTAGTTTTAACGTAGTAGTAAGTATGGAGTTTCTTGCCCATTCTTCTCCATGCAAAACTACCTTTCGGAAGGGGCAACTAGATTCAATTGCTTTCTTCTTTTTGTATATGACGTTCAAAAGTGCCTTGTAAAATTCTTCTGGTTCTTCTTCTCTTCTGGTCAAATTGGAAATTTGACCAGAAAGTTCCCAGGTATGGTTAAGAACCAAAAAATGATTGTAATGATGGGAATATGCAAGTTTCAGCTACGTTAAGCGTCTTATTACACCCTTGATGTACGACTAGCAGAACTTACAATTAATTCTACAAACTAGGGACGGAATTCGGATTCAAAATAATTGTTTAAATTTTTGATATCCTTCATATTATGTTAGATAGAAAAGACAACATGCAAGATTCAACACAAGACAGTGATAGAACAACTCTACGTCACTCACTAGAAGCCGGACAGAATAGAGTACTGATACTAGTATAGTATAATATGGTATGTGCAATGCCTAACGGTACTGAAGATCTAATGTGTACTGTAATGGGTAACACAGGAGGTAAGGTTTAGACGAAAATGATCTTAAAAGGTGCCAACAATAGGTTTCAATATCCATCTACAGTATTTACTTGAGTTACTGTTTATTCAAAGTGCAGTTTTGCATCCTCATCGTATTTCAGGAGGTTGTCATGAAAAATCGAAAAAATCAAATAAAATACCTAATCAATAATGCATAAATACTTGTTTTTAGTTGAATATAATTGTTTGAAAGTATTTCAGAATACACCTCTTTTAAAGAATAGAATCGCCCTGTTGCGCATGCGAAAGACAGTGTCGCACGACTATATCACTGTGTGAGTACGGGTTCATCTCTCCGCTTATCAACACCCAGCGGCATGATGGCTAGCTTGAATTCAAAAATCACCTCCAAAAAAACTATTTATTTTATTATGGATTCGTGTTGAGAATCAATGCAAACCTGCACCTTGTTTATTGCCGTATTTAATTCCAGTACCTTTTAAACTATTTTCAAATCAACCACAAAATTAAGCAAAATGTAGCATAGAAATTGTATAAATAAAAATAAAATATAGCGCTACAGAAAAAAATATTGTTGTAATGTGCTCAATGTGTCGTATCTCCTAAGTTGTTATGTAGAAGCATTTGTTCCTGTTTCTAATGTATGTTTCGTGAGTCGAATGTCGGAGTAGACTGTAGAAAAAAATATACAAAATTCACTTTTCATTGCAGACAAAAACGACTAAAAACCCTGCCAATTAGTTTTGAAAATCAAATCTAAGAAAACACTTTTGATTTGAGCCCATAATGAAAAGTTTGATCTCAGTCAATCAAATCGTCTAGGTATATCATTCGTATTACATGCAATGCTTTCGACTATCGAAGTAACATAAAGCATTTGCTCAAGCGAGTCCAACTATCGTTTATCGAGTCTACTCCTTTTGTGATCAAACCAATCAATGTGAAGTATGACCAAGATCATGTGAACAAACGATTGACAAGTGATTCGTTCAGCCGAGCAACAAATCAAATTCATGAGTAGTTACATTTTGTTGACCGCTAGAGTCCGGTTTTGTGTTATAAACCTGCGGAGAAATAAAATATAAGATAGAAGTGGATAATAAAAGACATAGTTTTATACTTAGCGTACATCAAACGTCGGGAAGTGAACTCATATAACATTCACTCGACGACTAAGCGACATAGATACATAATTTAGGAAAACAAAAATATTTGTTTCAATAACTAATACAGTACACGATGAAACTAACATTTAGAATATTGATAATCGGAACTTCGAAAAAGATGAAGAAGAAACATCGTGTACCGTCGATTGAAATGAAAATATTGTATTTCCCTTTCAACCTCTTGAAATAAATAAATAATACTGCCTGACATTCCCCACACTAATAGCGACAGGAGAATAGGATGCTATCCAGTCAACACTTAAATATTGGTCAAACATTTTAAATCGTCCATCATTTTCACATAAACTCCAATAGGTAAAAATCTGAATAAAGATAAACATGATTCAAACAGTAATCCTGAGAGAGATCATTTCATTTCATAATTTCTTAAGTCTACTAATATTTTTATCGTTTTAAAATATTTAACCAAAACAGAAACCACGACATTCAGGATAGACATTAGACATAGACATATTTAGGCAAACAATAACGAGCATAACTTTAATATTACCCAATTCGAATGTACTCGTACCATCAAAGTCTTCATCAATATCAAAGTTAAACTCAAAATCTTGGGCTGTGACGTAATTTTGTTTATCTACATTACCTCAGCGTAATGCTCTTCGTTTTGTTGCAGTAGATCGACACACAGTTCTGCTAAATGAATGAGATCTTCCAGCTTCTTTGCTGGTGTGACCATTGTTTCACCTCTTAAGTCCTCTGCAAGGTAAATATTAATTTTTACCTAAGGTACACGAAGTAAATCAACGGTGTTACTTCCAATTATGTAAAAATATTATTAACGAGACCTAAAAGTAATGTCAATGCTTATTTTGATCAATTTGTTAAAATGAATAAATTATTTCTTATCGGATTTGCTGATTAATCTTCGAGAAACAATGACTTAATCAAGCTTTCGGGCTATCAAAGTCATCTCAATATCTCTAGATTTTGTCTTACTCTTGTCACGAGGGCCTGATATAACGGTTTCAAATGCCGTAATGTACACTGTACTGTAATATTTCCTACCTTCAATATAAGCCTTCTGACTAAGCTGCGTGTAGTTCAACAAGGCCGCGTTCTCCAAGCTCGTCTGTATCATTGCTCTCACTTCCTCTGGGGCTACCGGTGTCACTACGTCCTTCATCAGTACTCGCTCCAGTAGAGATAAGGTTGCCTGAAAGGTAGTGTTTGTTTGTACTTACTGATTTTCTAGATTCCTTTGACTTTCGACTGAGTAAGACATCAAAGTTTTAAACGTTTGTTGATTCCATAGTTCTGGACAAATCTTCTACATACTACTTAGCGTACTCTTGTTTCTGTTGTGTTCTTGTTTAGGTAGTTTTTTTATGTAGGCATTGTTTTTAAACGTCAGTTTTTTTCTGTCGTAGTATTTGTTGTCAATTTACATTTACATTTATTTCTCCTAGACCATATTATCTACCTAACAGTTTAACAACTGCTTGACCTCATACACCCACCTTAAGCGCTCCCTCTGGCCGTCCAAACGGGAACGCATATCTGAAGTTCGTGATCTGATGCTGCAATAACGCCTTCAATCTTTCTTTTATCTCCGCAAACTTTTCTTTCTCTTGCACGGTGATGCTGCCTACCCCGTCCGGCCTGCCAGTCAACGTCGCTGTACTGTGAACCACTTCCGGCGTAGGGCTTACTCTAGTTGGGCACAAGCGGGATATAGGGTAGGCTGTGAAATCAGCAGCTTAACTACTATTTCTAAATATATATAAATAATACTAGTTTAGATTTAAGGAGAGTGTGAATTTGATTTTGTTTGTTCTCTGCCTTGATTCATGAGTTTTAGTTGTTTTTTTTTGTTCTACCTTAATCATTGTTTGTATCAACCACCAGCGTTTTATGTTCTGATTGTTCAGGGAGAGTGTGCTTTGTTTTTGTTACTTCTCTGCCTCTATTTTTAATATTCATTGACTGATTTTGACTGTAACTCTAAATTAACTTCCTTGGCCTTTTGAATATAATTTTATATTTACATTAAGTAAAATTATATATTTTAGTGACCCAGTGGACAATGACTTGATTTACTATTAATCATCTTTTTCAAGTTAATTAGTACTTAGTCTTCTCTTTGAAATGTTATGTCAATCTTTAAAAGGACTTTTCGAATTAGATAAATATAATATTTTCAATTCATGCATATTACTGCTATTTTACCATTCAGTATCATACAATATTTGCTTCTCATTATTATACTTATCCACCAAAACCACTGTGGGCTTACATGGTGGTCTACGCCCCACTTCCTCTCACATAGAGGAAGCGTAAACCCCAGTAATAGGAACTGCTGACTCCAAAAGCCCGAAATAGATACATTAGTAAGGAGAAGCAGGCATAGTTAGTAAGCACATTTAGTACGGTTGCATAGTCAGTTAGTATAGGTAAGTACTAATAGTTAGAAGCAACATCACACTCATGTGAGGCATAGGTTGGGTAGGTCGTGGCTCATTACTAGTTTTGGTGTATGAAGCTGTTTTTGACATGTTTACTTAGTATTTATTTGGAAATACTTCCTGAATTGCAAAAAAATGTGTTTGTAGGCGTTAATTTAAATGTTTTACCTTAGAAACATCCATTGTTTTATTTATTTTGAACTTAGCCTGCAAGATCATTACGTTCAATTTCATCTGCTTTAACTATTGCAGTTTTTGTTACGAAACTTCCTTTTTAAACAAAAGGTACAGTTTTAAATGTTTTGTCAAATACAGCTTCCTTTCTATCCATTGATCACTGCTAAATCACATTCACATTCAGTTGCGGGCACTTGCGGGCCTAATACATCGCCTTGTGGGACACCAAATCTAACACATTTACTATTCAATACCAACCTGTTATTTATATTTATTTACAAGTTTAACTACAAATGTAAATTCTTATATTTTTACCAAAAAAGTAAAACTGTATTTTATCAATACTTGTTCATCAAGTTTTTCAAGCTTGGACATAGACCTCTCTCACAAGTTTATGTTTGAAATTTAAAATGTTGTCGACTGACCATTTGGTTTCTTTATGTGCAGAAGTGACTTTGTCACTCATTAAGTAAAATATTCACAAGTTATTTCTTACATGAAAGTTCAAGCCAATGTCAAAATACCCAATGGCAATATTAGATTGTACATCAATCTTTGAAAGTTTTGGAAAAATCCTTTACGGTCTACTGGTTTTGGTCTATTAAAGAATAAAATTCTAGCTATCCACCTACCTGTTACCATGGACATGGCTAGCACAGAAAGCGAAGGAGTAATGCATGAGGGTCGGGTCTACAGTCTGTGACCCGCTTTCCGCCACATCCAGAAGGTCTGACAGGTAGCAAAGGTGACGGAAACAACCTCGTACTCCATATCTTGCACAGTACTCGTCTAGGACGAATACTTGTCCGGGGGAGAACCAACCCTGGAAAGGAGAAAGGCAGTTTTAAAGGCTTGGAAAGACATTAAATAAAAATCTAATAAGAAACTCATTATAACATTGCTGTAAAACATTTTTTAAGCACTTTTTCCTTTACTTGCAATCTAGTCTCAGTTTCAAGAAGGCCAATAATAATTCTCGTAACTTAAAACCTTCAAAATCTAGTTGCAGTTTTATCTCAGCGACAATCAATGCCGAAATCATGTCACTGATAGAGAATACCTAAGACATAGACAAAGGTTTAAATAAATTAATTAACCCAAAGGTATATTAGAGGTATTTTTGTCAAATTTTTACTGATATCATATTTCAAACTGTCATATTTAATTATCTTTATACAAAATTTGTCTGTCTATTAAAAAATCTGCCTTAAATTAAGAAACCCTTACCAAAGAACAGTAGGGGTCTTGCAAGCGATACTTCAACGTTAAAGACTGCAACACACAGAACAGCTGGTGATGGTCGTACTGGCATGGGTCTGCTTGAATGTAGTCCTCCATGCCATGCTTACGAGCTTTATCAGCATCTGAAAGCGATAATTATACATGGTATATTTTCCTGAAATGTACTACAGGAATCGTAATAGCTCAGACGCCTGCTCTCTCATGCATGAGTACCGGGCAAGTATCGATATGACTTTTTCAATTGACATGTAGTTTCTGAGTTGGTTTTGGACATCACTTACATCAGTGACAAAAATTATCGTAAGAAACTTGGACTTAAAATTTTAAAAGTCTAAAATCACTAATCCGCCTTGAGCAAGCGATCGATTGGTGATCATTGATCGTGCCTTATTTGTGTGAGAAGAGGCCTTTGCTTTGCAGTAGTATTAAGGACTAATAAAAACTATAGATTGAGAAGAATATGACAAAGCCGCGACCTAATTGACAGGTAGGTCTGAAAGTATGCATTTCAATACTAGTTTTTAAAAGGCTTGCAATATTATTAAGCACGAATTAAAAACAGATCTTATAAACAGTGCTAAGTAGATGCTGTCAGAAGTTCTCAACTGATCTAAAATTAAACAGGAGTTTACCATGCTTTGTCATAGTTAGTGCACATCGAAATTACTCATTGTTATGCCATAACCTTGACGTCAAACATGTATTGGAGATAATATGTGATAAGATACGAGATCAATATATTATTAATTCGATAGATATTACTTGTAAAGATAGTGCTAATAAAATTACAGACAGGAGCTTGGTTTGACGTCAACCTAATATGAAATTAACATATAGGGGCTTTTTATTTAGACTGACTTCCTAGGCTATGTTTATCACTTTATCAAGGTAAATCCATTATGAACGTCAAGTCAAGAAAGGCTACGTGCCACCATATTTTAATATCAACTTTCAACTCTCAAAGTATTCTTAAATCACTTTTTAGACTTGTGTATCTTAGATATTCCACCAAGATTCACTAAAATTTCATTAATTTTCAGGATTTTTGACTTTAAAGATCGCTCTTAAGAAACAAAATTATGTCATCGTCAAACTATTTTTATTAAATATGATCTACTCACCTCCCATAATCTTATGGTGTGTATCAGATGTTGTCGGCGGCGTAGGTTTGTGACTTTGTCCTGTTGCTCTGTATAGCGCCATTACCCACAGGTGACATTCATTCTCATCCGTGACTCCCATGAGAACTGATTCGCCGTCTCGTACGGCATTCATGAAGTATTTAGCACCCTCCAACTCTGCAAAGAAATGTAAGGTAGTTGCTTCGTAGGTTTTACAGCTGTCGAAGATATTGTAAAGGAAAGATAGAAAATTGATAGATTGTTTTAAAAATTAGAAAAAGATATTGAATTCTTAAAGGATATTAATCCAATTTCAACAATAGGAACGTAAGGAGACACTTCGCCGTTGTAAAGGCAAGCGGAGCGAAGAACAGACGAGAGAAATCAACCAATAACAAGCGTGAAATAGAAACATGTTTACGAACCAATGTAATTGGTTCCTGCTCAACTGTTCCTCAGTGGAGTGTCTCCCAAAACAGACTGGGAATCGAACCCTCGACCTCTAACTTCCAAGTCTACATTTGCAATAAAGAAGGTAAATACTTTTAATTTGACTTGGATTATAAGAATAGTTGAAAAAGAGACAGAGAAAGATAATAAAAAATATAAAAGAATAATAATCACAAAAATGTTCATTACCTATTTGTTTCTTGTTTGCCTTACCTTGTCCGACGATGAGCTGAGCTGTAAAACAAAACGACATTTTAGTAAACTAAAAAACTTCTGTCAATGAAAATAGCATTTTAAATTCAAAGTTAAATCAAGTAAAAGAGGAACAAACAATTTAAACAGGAGATTTATAAGAAAATCTCATTGAATACTGAATCTAATCCGCTTTTGAAGTTGAAGAGGATCTTAAGGAACGGAATTTAGAAAAGTTTATAAAATATAAAAATGAGTACTGTACCGCTTGCTAGCTCGATATAGTCTACTGTGAATCCATCCAACTGCATCATCTCAGCAGGTTCCGACTTCTTATCTTTATATGAACATAAGGCAAAGGTATACTGGCTGACTTGAACGAGCACCATGTATCTACGCTTCCATTTGCGCCAGACGTTTTTGCCAATTACATGAAGGTAGCTGGAAAAGGAAAAAATAATGTAAGACAATAATATAACAGGACTGTTACGTAAGTATGTTATAAAATAAAAATAAAAGAATGTAAAAACAAATCAGCAGACTTACAACGTATATTTAAATCTAAAAGAATAACTAAGGCTCGTAATTGGACTTATTGACTCAACAAAGGCCTTCGACCTTGTTAGTACACTGTTTCTTTTACAAATCAACTTGAAAAAATGAAAAGCTGTAGCTTAACATGATAAATAATGAGTTGAACTTGTAAGAACAACTCATTATTTATCATGTTACCGAGACATCTATGTCACAGAAAAAAATGAATATAAAATCTGTTCATTATGTTCGTAAAGGTACTTTAGGAGTTCCACAGGGTAGCAAACTGAGCCTTATGTTGATTTTAAATAAACTTACATACATTTTGGAAAAAAGTTTATCTTTATACTTAGTTCACTTACCCACAGTGCTTCATGTTAAGAGGTTTATCCATTCTGCAGGCAATTTTGATTCTCAAGTCTTGGTCTGGCAGGTTTTTCGGTACTGTCATACGATGCCACTCAGGCACCTGAAAAATTGAAACAGTGATTGTATTCATTTCAATTGTTTCACATACCTATTAGATATGAAACAACTTTAACGAGAGTCACATTTTTGTGTCACATTTCTATATCTACGTGATTGTTATGGAACCTGATTTGAAAAGACGCGAATACTCGTGAAATCAGTTTGAATTATTTTTTATCTTATTACATATAATTATTTTGCGATATTTAAAATCGTATTGACAGGAGGAAAAAAGTGACATAGTAATTCTGTTGGCCTTTTGAGGTTCAGAACCCTAAAATTAATGATTATCAACTGTGCTTCATTTCGATTTTAACACCTCAACAACAAGTAAAACAAAAGAAGTGATCACTTACTTTACTAGATAGAGGTGTCGGCCTAAGCACAACTTTGCCTAGTTCCTTGTCTTCAAGTGCTAGAACTCCAGGGTTTTCAGTGTACAGCTTGACCTTCACGGCAGGCAACGGCTGTGTCGTACTGAAGTCACCTTGCGTGTCCCACCTGATAGAGTAGAAGGGATTAGGAAGAATATATTCTTCTCTACTGTTTAAATGTTCAAGTAATACGAACTCCAATCTTAAAAGTATCTCAAAGACGACAAAAGTGATGAAAAGAATATATGAACCAAAATGTAGAAGAATTTTAATTCTGGACTTTTCTGATTTATTTATCCTTCTGTATATTTGTATCCATTGCATGTATTAAGTATAACAACTAACTAACTTAATTGTACATTATTCACTCCAATCCATAAGTATATTATGGCAAATTGAGCAGTGTATTTTGTGTAAATGCTTGTCTTCTCCATCGAGGTTGCCTGTCTATAAGAGTTACATCAAATACAGAATTCTGTGTTGTTTAGGAAAAAATAACTTTAAACAATTTCCTAGCTACTTACATTGGTTTAGATGCCTCTGCTTGGTCGGTCTGAAGTTTGTCTCCGCCTTCAACTTCCATAGTACAATAAACTATTCTATTTGGTGCTAAAGACTTGAGACCTTTCACCTCCATTACAACCACCTAGAATATGTTCAAGATGATAATAATTATGAGACAAATGTTACCATGAAACCGACCCTTCAGAAATCTAATGCCACATTCCTGTAGTATACTAATCTCCACTTGCACCAAAAACTTAGAGCTAGTTACTAACACGAGGTTAAATTACAAAGATATAATTCATATTCATAAAAGAGTCCTCGTTAGTAATTGACTCGAAGTTAATAAAATAACCCTGCTTTGCTCAAGTGGGCGTAAATAAACAAAAGCTTCAATGTAAAAAAAAATCTGAACATGATAAAGAATAAATTAAATAGAAAACAAAATACAACATATTTTTATCCACTAGTTTACAATATCGCTTTACCAAATCCGCTGAAATTTAATTCAAAGTGATGTTCATGATTATAAGTTCTTAATTATTTTCCAAACTAAACACAATATATTATTTCGTCAGTCCCCAACGTTACCTCTATTTGGAATGTAAGCACTACATCCATTTTCGTGAGCTGTGTGTCGACGTCGCCTCCATCAGCTTCACCCGTCAACTTGTTGGCAAGCGAGCCTTGCGATCTGAAACACAGCTGCTTACTCAACCTTGGACTCGGATCCGGCCCAGCGTTTGATCTAATCACCATCAAGCAACCATTTCAAAATACCACCACCAAAGAATTCCACCAAAAAACCCAATCAATTTATTTACAAAATTTAACAAACATCAAGGTATTAGTAAAGTCATTGACAAATCACATGAATTAAAAGTTAGGAATGATATATTCACAGTTATTAAGGGAAGGGAAGCGATCGTTACATTCACAAGCCCGTAGGAATGATTGGTGGCATACAATATGAACCCATCACCGATACCAAGAATGATTAAGCATACAAAAGGGTAACATTACAAATACGTCGGAACACATCATCTAAATCTAAGGTACTTTTAAAATGGCGTTTAGGTTGTTAATGTATAAAGCGAATATTATGTCTAAGACTCCAGTTCTAGTGAAGGAAGGAGGTCAGGAAAATAAGGCTAGAGACGAAGAAATAAATGCGATAGTGCACTTTCATGTTGACTCAATTCCACTCGATTTAACTTTGACGGTTTAAGTTTCTCAAACTATATTATTAAATAAAATGGAACCAGTATAAATGAAAATATCAGAGCGCTTGAACTGGAGACTCGTGATTGGCGAAATGAAATGTAGATATTATATAAATGTGTAAATTAAGCAAAGCCCTACCGAAGCTTTAAGCGAAGTTTTAATTTATTAACAGACGAAAATATAGGTACAAATTAGAATAAAATGAAAGTAGAAAATGTGGAACAAAAAGATATAGCAGTGGGATATAACAATATAGAAAAGCTTACGAGTCTAATTTAATTTACATCTGGGGTATTGTATCTACGTTTCAAATATTAAGCTGACGCTCATGTGTTACTGTAGCTATTGAGACTAGAATTATAAAATCTTTATCTACGTTTTTATTTACTATAAGCTTATTAAAGTCTTCTGGCGGTGTAGTGGAAGCTTTAATATATCCATTGTTGTCATTGACATTAAGTTTAATAACTTCTTTAATTGGACCACGGGTTTTGTTATCTAGATTGTTATTTTTAGCGGGAAGCTCTACTCTAATTTACTTTTACATAGCTACAGTGGTCCTCAAGACAACATTAGGATTGCAAACTGTATCATTCATGTAGGGAATGTGTTGGGGTCCTGCTACACAAGACACGTGCTTAAAATTATCAATTCTGTACTCATTACTTGTACTTCCTTTAATATTACCGTCCGGTTACGTGCCAGGGACAGAAAAAAACCAAATAGAAATCAACAAGTAGAAACAATGAATGTCTGGATGAACGTCTAAGGAATTTGAGAGTTAAAACGATTGTTATGTCTAACCATTGGTGTTGGGCACAAAAATAACAAGACCGTTAAAATATCTCATGATAATTTTCTTATTTTTGCATTTATAACATTAGCTTTTACTAAGAAAATATCATCTGGAGACAAATTCGAAATTATTTGAAGCATTTTCTTACTAGTAAATGTAATGTGCTCAAACACCAATACTATTTATAATTATATACTAGAGGGTTTGAAAATTGTGACGTCATAGACATGATTGTAAACGTTGCATCCAGATGAGAATATCAGTTGAAACCAAACATTACAAACAGTGAAGAAAATGAAGTATAACACAGTATTAAAACAGTTATTTAAGTAGTTAGTTTTGGAAATGTAAGTTCAAATTATGTTTTTAGGTCCGCCATGCATTTTCGAAATTGAATTCAGAGATTGACAATGAAAAACTTGAAACAGTATTCGAGTATGTATGGTGAACTTTATATTTATGTTTAACGTATATTATATTGCGTACACTTTCCAATTTCATGGACAGTTTAAGAGGTCTTTAGATAATTTCTTAGTGGCTATTAATTTGACAAAAAATATGCGGACTTCTTCCATAATTAAGTGTTTAGGATCGCAATTATCAAATATCCCACCAATAGTTCTATCTACTAGATATAGGTACCTTGTTTGGAACTGCTCAGAAATCAGACATCAGATAGAGCTCCTGTTTAGAACTTCTCAGAAATCAGTAATCTGGTAGCGATATAATAATAATAAATGAATCTATAAAATTTGGAAATCACCACGAAACAAGACAAAAAATTAGAAAGTGTACTCATCAAGATTTTCATAAACAGACACATAATACACTAAATACACACAAAAAACATATGCAAAGAAGATACTTTTTACTGACAAAGAAAAGGACAGATCAAATCTAACAGCCAGGAGAAGTGATAAAAACACATTCAATATATTTTCTTTGCATTTTAACGACACCAATTTGAGCTTCATAAAGCATGATGGATATGGAAATATCCAAATTGTAATCCAATATTCAAGAACCATTCAAGATTGATTGACCATTGATAAATGACGACAATGTTTACAACAATTTAGTAAGATTTAAGAATTTTTGGACTCAGCTGAAGATTTTAGTTTATAATATAAATACGGGTTGTAAAAAGACACATCACATATCAGATAACTATACATAGGTACTGCTCATTAAACTAAGTAACAAGGCAAAAACTAATGCTGGGAATTTATGGTGAAAAAAAAAACGCTTTTTATGGTAGCACGCTAAACATTGTGCTTACGGTTGCATCCACCAATACACGAAGCGTAGAGGTGTTTAAACATCATAATAAGTTGCAACTAGGACCTTCAGTATAACCAGATATGGTCCAGAACAAAAAAAAAATATCGCAATGACGGGAAAAATATAACTTTCCGTATCGTTATGTGTATTTTTACACCTGTTATAATATTGTTGTCATTTAACATTGGTCAGTCCATCTGCATACATTGACCACATTATAATAGCATTAAACTTTTAACAGACATTGACTTTCGAGGCATGACACTCATACTAATAATTTTGATATCATAATTTTGTTTTATTCACAGTGAAATGCATTTGCATTACTAACGTATTTAGAATATTTGATCCATAGCGTAGTAATTTCAAATGCATTTCCATTTCAAGTAATTTTATTTACTACCTTTTCACACTGTATATTTTTTAACTTATCTTTAATTCTTTGATTATTTGATTCTCTCTCATACGTGTGACAAGGTTTTTTACAATTTAGATGTTTGCTCTTTCTCTGTCTGTACACTACAATACTGACCTGTGATTATACCGCTTGATTTTATGGAGGCCATATTTGGAGTCAGCACCGCCCTTGGACACGGGCAGAGACTCCAAGTTGGCCATCAGAAGGTTGATAGAGGACTTCAGTTCCTCGATGTACAGGGATTCCATCTCTTTCAGCACGAACTTTGGCATTAGCTTGCGGTTCTAAAATATTGTTATTGTCACTATTATGTTGCACTTCAAATTGATGGTGCTACATTCAGCGCTTTGTGATTATTTTTATTTACCTTTTCCATTTCGTTTACTTTCTGCATTCTTCCATCCAACTCTCTCCTAATAGCTGCCGCCTGTTCATCGGCTGAATCCAACTGTAAAATCATCCAAATATACTCCTCTTTTTCAAAGTTTATAACAGCAATTTTCTACAAACGTATCAACAGTAATTAGTATACTCATATAACTTTGGCGACCTTTAAAACACAGAAGCCCTTTCTCTCAAAGGACCAATATGTAATTACTCGGTACAACAAACTGGCCAATTTTAACTAACATTTGGTTTTAGCCAATTCAATTAACCATTCGAGGTCAGATGAGCTTAATTAATTTTAATGATTACAAAGGCAAACACGAGAGCTTTGACGTAAATTAGGGAAGGCTCTAAAAGAATACAAATTCAGCAGTTCGAGAAACATGTACTTACACAGAATGAATGCTGTAAGGGATAGCTTTGAATACGTCTAAATTTTGATGTAGGCAAAGCGTTAATATTTAATTTTGATATTAAAACCGGGCAGGCTTTTGTTTGAGGGCAAATATTATGTTGTTGACACTTTTTAGAGTTAAATATATCATCATACAAAGATCAAACATTTTGAGAATGTTATTTATATTAAATACCTTTTCATTCAGGGTCTGCTTTGATGTATTTATGATAGAATTAAATAATTTGATTCAAAGAGGATAAATGACGATTTATTCTGTAAATAGACAGCATAATATCTCTCATCGTAAGGCTGGCCCTAAAAAGGACATTCTGCAAAAACAGGTATGAAAATAAAGTAAAGATACTTACAAGAAGAGCGTTGAAAAGCAACTGATGTTCAAACTTCTTGACTCCGAGGATCTGCTGGAACATGTCGTAAAGCTGTTCTTTGCTGAGGATGCATTCAGCATTGAGGCTCTGTTGCTGCGCGCGAGACGGTCGCTTGGACTCGTCATCTCCGGGTATGCCTGAAGATGTACTAGTTCTTACGATACTGGCTTATACTTTGTGAAAGCGGGAAGAATAAAAAAAATATACAATGGATATATCAGAATCTTTTGACTGGACAACAAGTTTTATAACAAATAGTAAGTGTAAATTATGAATAGTGTTAAAAAGTTGCAAAATTCTGATACAGAAAAATGTTATTAAATCAAATGTACTTTCCCTAGGTACAGTATAAAAAATCCGTCTTATTCTAGTTATTTTAAAATGCTGCTTTTCCAACAAACGATAAATTACAGTGAGTGTTTGTAACACGGAAAGCCAAGATCGTGATTTGGACACATCAAATCATGCAGTGCAACTTATTTATAAACTCACCTCAAAAATCCTTAAACCTTTATGTAATGAAATGTAAAAAATACTTATATGTGAAGTCTTAATAGAACCGCGTGTAACTGTAAAGTTGATAAGTGTAAAAATTGCGAATGATGTAAATGAAAAATATGACGTTTATGAAAAACAGTTGATGGGAATTATTAAATTATTTAGAGACGGAATATTTTGAAAGATTCTGTATAAGATATGGTTAAGGACAACGATAAATATTTTAAGCACAATATTTTGAATAATATCAAAGTAATTGTAATTATATTAAAATATGACAAATACATAGACGTAAATTTTGAAAACGTTCGTATCCATTTTATAAGTATATAAAATGCCCCGATGTACAACGAATACTAAAGTCAAGCAACGGCACAAGACGTAAGCGAAAATATGAAAAAAAAAGAAGGAAACAAATGAAAATCTTTGTCGAGTGATACCTGTTATTCCTGTTCAGGATGTGTGAGAGAGACATGTCGTGAGAGAAAGGGAAAGAAACACAGACAGTGAGACAGACACAGGCACACACATTTTCAGGTACATTTAGTATTAGGACCGGTGTTTCGCAAACTCGTAATTTTTTGGATAAAATTACTAGTTTGGTAAGCATACCTATGGTGATGGAGTTGTTATTAATGATTTAATAATCCGTTAATCAGTAAATAAGACTTTTAAGTTTGAGCCTTAAAATCATCACAAAGGTGTGCTTACAGCGGTTAGACATTTACATTCTACATTACCTAAACTATCGGTTGCATCAATTATAACGAAGATTGCTGATTGTTAAAGCTTCTTCAATTCTGAAGGAGATGAAGATTTATTATCAGTATATCGATATATTCAACATAAAATTAGAAATAGTCAACCAGCAAACTTTGTGGAACTGTAACATTTTGCCATAATTTTCAAAATAATATTTTAGGAATAGATACTATTCAAAATTCAGTTTCACAAAATGCTACAGTCACTGAAAATGATCCTATTATAAGGATGGCTGATAAAATACATACACAGGATTATGATAAGATACACGGAGTACCTACACAAATGCTTTTCACGGCAGGAAATCTACTCAATCAAAAGTTAATAGTCGTTGTATTCAAAGCTAATATTTCAAATGAACGTTTTTAATTACCAATCAATAAAGTAAATAAAAAGAAGACCCTAAAATCTGCTAACGTTACAGGCCAAAGGTTTTCTCAGAGAAAATAAAATGGAAGGAATGGAGGAAGGCCTTTGCCCAGCAGTGGGACAGTACGGGCTAAATATAATAACACATAATACAATAAATGTTGAACAGACTGATGATATTATTATTAAAATAACTAGGTTGACAGAAACACTACCGCACACAGATCATTCTTGTGTCTACAGAGCCAGTGAACCAATTAAAGTTAATTTTGAAAAGAACAGTATTGTTCATAACATCCCTACAGATAAATAAATTCAAGTGGTTAAAATATTTCCTTTACAGCAGCAACAGACTTAGTACTCGGTAAACCAACACGCAAAGGTTAACCAGAATCAAAGCATTTTAATAAAAACAGTCACATAACGAATCGATTTAGTTAAAAATACAAACCAACAACCAACGCCGAGCTCATTCTTGCTCAGATTATATAAATTGATACAAATTTCCGCGAACTACCTCGCACACTGAGGGATTGTTAATGGATTTATTATATTTCCAAGAAACAACCATTTTCAAATTAATTTTTCCTTTTTGTATTCTTGGTTACTATTTTTTTGCGTTTTCTTGTTATTACAATGAATGAGCAGTATTTCTTTAATACCTTCCTACGTAAGAGTTCTTGGAAGGAACACAAAAGTAAAAATCAAAATTAATTATATTAAAGATCTTTTTGTAAGTTTACAACCAATTTTAGATCATGTTGATGATCTTGATGACCGGGCTCGCGTAGACTCAAGCGCTACACAAACATTCAAAGGCACATTGCAAACTCAAGCACATCAATAACTGATGCGTCATACACTGCGTCATGCTCCCGATCCTTCACTCCAAACTTAGCTGCCGTCAACGAGAAGAAATTTCTTCAGATATTAATAGAATCATACGTTAAGCTTAAATAAATGATAAAATTATTCTATGACAAGTTAAAGTTGGTTCACGTCCCGATAAAAATGTAAGGCATCACAAAATTGAACGTCAGAATTCAATGAAACCATATTAAACTTTCGACAAATTAATTTGATTTCTACTTGATTGGTATCTAAGAGATCAATTAATCAAATCAACTTTATGAATGGAAGGTTGTAAATAGCTTAGTGAATCAATTCATTCTGTTTTTGTTACTTCTTAAGTTGTAGGCGTAGCAATCAGGAAGAAGCGTCTTGTTGTTATTTGCATCCGTTCCTTCAATAAAGTATCGGATTTCTCGTCGCCTACGTGCTCCATTGAAAAAGCCGTTACCCTCTTAGAGCAATTGGTACCCTCTATTAGCTTTTGAGATTTATACTTAATTTTATACTATTCTATGAAAATTGTACTCAATGATTCATTTTATAAGGTATATTAATTGTAAGACATTTTCAAAGTATTTGATTCAGTATTTATCTGATGCGATTAGGAAATAAGTAGTAAAGAAAAGTAAAATCGTCGATTTGAAGAAATTCTTTGTCGTTATCGTCAACTTCAGCTTTACCTTTGAGAAAAGCGAACTTCCATCGTTGAACCGATTCATTGGTAGATATTATTTGATATAATTACATACTTGATCTTTGTAGAACGAAATTATATTCTTAGTTACTTGTTTCATATTTTAGACTTCTTCTTGTTCTATAATATGTTTTATTTGGAACAGAACATTGATTGTATAATTACTTATGGGTACACTAGAGATGAATAGATTTTTACAATTATCATCCATTTGGTTAAGACGGGTATTAGGTTCGCTCTTCTCATATATTTCCACTCTTATATGTTCTAGTAGATAATGACACTTACCTGTTCCCTTCATGATACAATCAAACTTTGCCAACCATGAAGATAGAACTGTTTCTTTACTTAATCCATCTATTTCTGGGAGAGACCTGTAAAACATATATTTTAGGAACTGCCTTAAGTTCTCAAAGAAGAGAGATTGAAAAAGTGTCTTTTCAGAATTCAAGAAGATCAAAAATCCTTATATTTTTTTAAATGTAGAATCAAATAGAAGAAAAACAGATTATTCAAGTTACAATCGATTCTTGTTTTACTCCTTAAAGTCTTAAAACTTGGCTCTTGGCCTTTTTGAGGAGTTGTCCAAACGGTTGGTTGACACTTTCTGTGACCATCCTTAGCGAGCCCAACTTGGCAATGTGGCCAGTCTTTTGGGCATATTTCTAATTGACGGCGATGCGGACGAATTTTTGATGTTATTTAGTTTTAGTTTTATTTTTATTCTCATTGTTTTTTTTTTATAATTAAGTCCTTAAACTGGGATATAGAAAAATAATGAAAATTCCACTGGCATGCCATGCCAAATTGAGATCCATCCTAACATTCCAAACCTGACTCTCTTCTCGATGTTGTTCCTGAACACTTCGCGGAAGTCGTGATGAGAACAAGCACCAGATTTCACCATTTGCTCCACTCTTTCTGATTTTAGGAACACGTCGTGATAGGATTGGACTGCGTTCTGGAAAGCTTCGTCTGCCAAGATCTGTGTCTCACCCTTGAGGAAGGCCTGATCGGAAATTTACATGACATACAAATTAGGTAGTATATTTGGAAAGCTTATCTCCAGCAGTGGATGTTTTTTAACAGTTGATGTTATGATGCATCATAATTATTGGTAGGAGGGTGCAGAATTAAATGTGAATTGTTATTTTTGGATGTAAAAATACATTTATCGAAAACCAATGATATTCCTTCTATCATTCATTCATCATTCATTCATTCATTTTTTTTTTCATTCATTTTTCTATTCTTCATTCATTCTTTTCTTTTTTTTTCTTCTTCTTCTTTCTTTTATTCTTTTTATATGTATGTATTTATAAATTATATAAGTATGTATATCAGTTGTCTGGTTACCATAACACAAGCTCTGCTTAGCTTGGGATAAGATAGCCGTGTGTGAGTTGTCCCAAGATATTTATTTATTTTTTATTTTTATTACTATCGTTTGTATGAACGTAGATGAGGCGAAAGGAGTATGTAAGGATTGTAGCAGGTGGCGTTCTGTAGTTTCTGCCTACTCCTATGTGAAAAAGGCGTGATTTTATGTATGTATCGTTTTTATCTTCTGGACAATACCTGGAACCTTCTGGTTATGGAGCAAATGAAGGTCAAAGTTATTGTTCGTTTTTTAAGAAAACAAGATTTGAATACTGTGACTAAACTTTAAATACCCCCATGACACCCGTACTGCTGTATGCACCCATAAGCATTTTTGCTAAATGTTTCTTAGTTGAATGGGCAGTATGCTTGGTTAACGGATTTGTGATATGTAATTTTAGACCCCATAAAGAACTATTTCTTTCCATGCAAATATGATTTATGCATAATAGATATAATATGTAAAATAGAAAAGACATAAAGTCATGAAGATTCATGACTAGATACAGTATGGCTTCGCTAGCATAATATCGGAAACGTATAAATCGTAAATCTTTCGAGAGATACTGAGAATATTGCCGGTAGCTTTCGTGGTTTTGCTATTGTATATTCTTAATTTTGTTTTTTGTTTTTCGATAAATGGATGAAAAGAAAGCAGACGTTTTATATTATAATTCTCTAATAATAATTTTCGAATAACATTATCCGAAGATACATTTTTCTTTGTAAAAGAATCAACCACTTTCATAATCGAAAATATCGATTTACATTGTTATTATAAATAATGTTAACTTTTTACATGATATTGTATTTTATTAAAAAAGGTTATCAAGGAAACAACTTTTTTAATAAAGGCTTTAGAAAAAATATGTTTATGAAAAATTTCGGCCCTTTTTAGAGTCTCTTATTAAAGTAATTATTTTAGTAAGTACACATATATTAGGAAAGGTACAAATAAACCCAACATTTTACACTTAAGAAAAAAAACATACTTAATGATATAATTTTCTAGCTTCTATCCACAACTTCGTCTTCGTAGACTGAGTTAAAATTGAGCCAAAGTTTTAAATTATTTCACGGGAACATTAACTAGTGTTAAGCTAGATCAGTAACTATATGTGTTAATGTAATTACATAAAGCTAATTCCGTTCAGCTATTTTTATGTGGATGGTGAAAGAGAAACAAACATAAACCCATCCATCCATCAACTCTCACAAACTTTCGCATTTATGATAGTAGAAAGTAAGATTGGAGATTTTTCATTAAACCTTGATTATAAGTATTGTGAAATTCATACCTGAAACCGAGCCTGAATAGTCTCCAGTTGATGAGGAGTAAGCTTTGTGTGTCTTCTGGTCATATCGGTAGGCTGTTTTGCGTTAAAAGGATGAGCGATACATCGAGATACAAAAACGTATAGTTGTATACGCTTCTTTTTGTCTTCCTCTAACTTTTCGATCTTTTCCTAAGAAGAAACAGGCAAGCAATTTACTAAATCTACTCAACAAAAGCGAAAAGTTAATACCGCTTGATGAGTCAATACCAAATCTTGTATAAATTAACTTCAAGCATTAAATATTAATAAGCTCGTATTTGAGCCCGAGATTAATAGCGTTGTTGATCTTACTTCCAAAGTTGGCGATTAAATAAAAGTTGTTAACATTTAATATGCTAACATACCTGAGGGTCTTGGTCTTTATCAGAATGGCTGGCTCCCGAGGGACTCGGTGAGGGTGCTGGTGCTTCCCCGGAGCTAGCACTCCCAGTGGACGTCCTGCGCAAGAACGATCTACTCGATCTATAGCATTAAGTCGTCAATGTACGTGAAAAAGGTCTTTACACACCGACAAAACTAATAATACTTCCTTCCTCCTTAATTCCTGTAGGTTTTGTAAAGACATAAATGCCAGAATATATTCTGGTGGGTCAGTGTATATAGACTAATGGTTATGCTTGACTCTACAACTATTGAGCATATAAAAGTAGTATTTGATTATATCCCGAAACAAGATCTTAAGCACTAGTTAAAACTATAAAACTTTCTACAACAGATTTAATAATTTGATAAAATTCTCAATTTAATTTCTCATACCATTTTCTAAATAACTTCTAAATCTAGGTCTTAATCTAAAGGGTTCAGGTAGGGGGACAATCAAGGGCAAATAACTACTTCTAAAGTAGCATCTAGATTGTTACTAGAATGTGTCGTGAATGGATATGGACGTGAGTTATTAGATATTTTTATGATAGCTTAGATACTTACGCGTGAGGAGGGGGTGCTAAGGCAGCAGCTTCTCTCTGCCTTGTAGCAGGATGTAGAGGTGCTGCTAATGGTGCCGTTGTTAGTGGACTAGGACCTACACAGAAAAATGTGCAATTCATAGTCTGCAAAATTTTGCTTAGTAGTTAGTTCTCAGTTTGACTGCTCCGTTGGTCTCGTGGTCGCAAGCGCAATTGGTGAGTGTGGTTTTGGGTTCGATTCCCAGGTCGGTCAAAAAGTGTTATTGAGTTTTTCCATTTTTCTAATTTCTATTAAACCGTTGGTCCTACGCCTGATCACTCCTCCGTTGTGTTGGATGGCCGTTCCGTTTGACTATGAGAGTGAGGGAAGAGGGAGTGCACCTTTGTTTACACACACTTGTGCACTATAATATCTCCTGCAAACTTGGCTAGTCTCGATTATAATAAGCCGTCATGACCGAAATCGGTCTAAAGAAAATTAATATTATAATAACACGAAGCACCTTGAACAGTTCTCGGAATACACTGAATAGGAAATGGTGAGTCAGATTTTAGTTCTAGGCCTTCATCCAACAATAGACGTCTTACGGCTGAACTAATGCGAATGAGTGAAAACTTTTATCGTTCAGTTATTAAGTTCAATTGAATCCTACATCACAATGGATGCTTTTGTTACTATTGTCAACTTTAATTCATTATTCCCTGAAAGCACAAAAAGAGGTATATTTTTTATAATAGAACTGGTTTATATCCGTATTACGTCACACACAAAGGTCCAGTTGAAAACCAGCATCAGGTAAAGTGGTCGTGCATTTTATGCTGAACTGGGCTTGTTTAGCGTAGCTGTGCGGCACACAATTATGTTTTTTTTTTCATTATTTGCTTTTTTTGTCTTTTTGTGTGCACATGGTCTGTGTCAATAAACATATTTTCTGTCTATCTTTTTTTAGGTCCGCGACGTCTATAATAATTACTGCTTATGTATTCCTAGGTGGTAACTTTGTAATTAAGGACCCTGTAAGGCACAGCAATAGGGAAAAAATAAGGTCGCGTATTATGAACCAAAAACCTTACTTAGTTTCAAATAATTACGTGTTTAATTCATAAGCCACCTAAGAAATAATTATTAATATCACCAATCAGTTGGAGATCCAAGACAACATTTTTGTCAAACGATGCCTCAACTCTATATCTATAATTAGGTAAGAGCCACTGCTCTAATGTTACTGCTGTTAAAATTAAAAGAAAATCAAAGTTCTATTCACCTTTCCCTGGCAGTCCGGCTGTAGACCCTCGAGGCAGTTCTGGTTTTCCTCGCACTGATGGTCTTCCACCCGCCAGGGATCCGGGTGGCATAACTGTTGTAATAAAGCTATATTGTAGAAATATACCCACTTTGAATGGTATCATTCTTAGCATACAAGATTTTTTTGTAGCGTCATAAAATACACATCTGAATGACGCGATAGAAGGCAAAAGTTATAGTTGTATTTGCTTATATGGTTTACAATAAAGAATATTGTTTATATAGGGTGGTCCAGGTAAAGATGTCTAAAAGAAAATTTTTGAAGTCTCTTCTTGGGCTATCAAAACCACCCCCTTAAAAGTTCTACGATTTTTCGTTTTTATATTTTTTTAGAATACTTATTCCTCCTTGCATCAGATGGTCGATTTTTTCGTTTTGTGTCGCATATTTTGGAAATATTTTTATTGATAATTAATCCTGAAAGTGTAGTGTTAGATCGATGAAAATCACTGTTTGTCTTATCGTCACCTGAAATTATCAGAACTTAGTTCTAAGGGAAAAATGTTGTGTTGCATAATTCATTGGTACGTTGGTTCTCGCCCATGTCCGTGCCTTAGCTATTGGACTAGTACAACTTTATCTTATTCAAGGTATTCATTAATTGATTCACCTGGCAATTTAGAAGGCTGTTTCTTGTGTTCATCTTCGCTGTCTTCTTCCGATGAGCTTGGGTCGATCATTTTGCTGCTTCTGTTACACAAAAATACACAATTTCTATAAGGTCATCCATTACAAAAGGTAATATTTAATTTATATTACAAATTATCCTTGTTAATTACTTTTTAAATTGTTTACTTTGAATGCGGAGTTTTGTAAATTATTACCAAGAGCAAAATTCGTGTGACAAAGTACCCTTTTTATTGTCTTATGTGTACCTCCTATACCTAGGCAATTTAAACCCTACCCTCAAGCCAGATCCTACACAAACATCTTTGAAACTGCCATAAAATATGCGATCCTAAACCCTCAAAGGGGTTAATAACTAATAAATAAACCCATATTAATAATGACTATATTATATTCAAGGGGCATAGTTTATTATGGGTCTCTGCAATGAATAATCCTATTACAGCAGTTCCCAGATATAATCTAGTCTAGCTGCGTTGGCTAAAACTACGTTTGGTAATGATAAATACTCTCTAGCTTTTTCCTGCAACTTCGTTCGCGTTGTTTTTTCATCCGCGTTAAGGTACGCTCGAACAAGCAATTTGGTTTACAGACTTTCTACTGCTTCATAAGCATTATTACTTTCCTAGTTTATCATCAAATCTCGCAAATGTACATTTTTGCGTCCCAATTTTTCTAAATACTGCAAAATTCTTTTCCATCTATTCAAAATAACCTTTAAAACTCGAACGTTTTTTCCAAATCATCTTGAAGATTCAAAATTCAAAGCTATTGCCTATAAAACAGGATTGAAAACCGAATACATCAATTTATAATACATAAAGTGTATGAAACATAAAATGTCGGGCGAAATTCTACGTTATATATGACGGGGTTACGAAACTCATGAATTATTTACAAGGCCTGCACAACCATTATGTCTGGCTATGCTTGAATTACTTCTCATATATCTATGTTTATTTGTATGAGTGCTGATACCCCAATATGCTATGGAAAGTTGACTAAATTGGAATCCTCAAATATGTACAATATTTACAGACATAAATATAAACAAAGTGATCCTACGGGTTCCGATTTTCCTTTTGAGGCACGGAACCTTAAAAAAAACAGTCATATTACAGAAAAACAGAAACTAAAACTACGCGTGACTGCTGATAATGAGGTCTTGGGTCCGATTTCCAATGGCATAGTGTTATTAGGTTTTTCCATCGAGAATTTCTCATTAGTAGCCTCGGAGTCTGGATTACTACTTGTATCCATACTATGTAAACTCTCTTTACATAATTAAAACAAATTCGCTTTCTGCCATCTGTACATTTTAGATCTTTTAAAATACGCAACGGATTTTAATACGCTTTCATCAATGGATAAAGTAATTCAAGAGGAATGTTTCTACCTTAAACAAAGAAAATCACCTTTTTAAAACTGATTTTTGTATTATTTCCTATCATTCCTTTGCCTAGCCTTTTTCCGAATATATTCAGCTCGGCTTCCAGTCTAACCGACTGCAGCTGGATATAATTATTTTACATGGTGTGACTTATCATTCGCTTTCGACCGTTCACAATAGTTTCATTTTATATTTCCATTAAAGCGTCTCAAAGATCTATCGAACACTAAATTATTCATCGCGATGACACTCCATTAATCCCTCCTTTCCTAGAGTATCTCTTACATAATGTATGTACAATAAATCTACCCCCATTTCATATTCAATATAATTTTCCCTACCCATTATCCTAAATTGATAGGTCTCACCATTTTCTATATTTAGAAAGGTACTCAGTATGATTGATTTTTTCCGATCTCCCCATTTATTAAGTGTCTAGTTTGATGTCGGCCATTTGTGCTCTTTGATGACATACAAAGATACAGAATCAATTTCCAAGGCTTTATAAGTTAAATATTTGTTCAATATTTTGTCAATTTTTTCAGCGGATTAAGTTTGAATCTTTAAAGTGTCTGGCTTATGTTTGTCGATAATTTGATATTGCTGATAACATCTTGAAAAATCTGAGTTACTTGAACGTCAATGAGTATAGTACCTTCTAAACCTGGTACCTGAATAAAGGCCAGGCATTCAAGCAAGCAAGTAGGTACGCGTACCTTTATAACGACGTATAAAGTCCTCTATCTATCCTTTTATCCGTGGGTACCTCCATCCTCCAAAACGGAGGGTAATGTCGGACTCTTACCGACTAAAACCCCACGGTTCCTCCTATTACTGTGCCCGAATACCGGTATACTCTTGATGCATGATCTACGTCACTGGCTCTTACCTACCCTCAACATTAAAGCTATATTGCATACATATAAATATCACAGAAGCCCGAAAGTCTGACTACCAGTCTTACCAAGGAGTTTTGTATTACTCAGTTACTGGGTTTGGGCCTATCTGACCTCCAGGTCAGATAGGCCCATGTAAAATACGAGGATTTAGCTGCTTCGATTAGATTGGAAGCCGAGCCCAACATTATTTGGAAAAGGTTAGGCATATTGACGTAAGCTTAACGACTTCAGGATCTTGCCTCATAAAGACGTATTCTACTATTCCGCCATATTGCATTTTATTAAATAAAGCTCCATCTGTTTCTAACTTATGATCTACAAAAATAATATTTCGCTGCGAAATTAGATGCTTAGTGAAACGACAGTTCTGAAGAAAGGGAGCCTATTATTGCCAATATAAAGGCGAGAATTGTTTGTGAAATTGAAGATTGCCTTTCGACCCCTCATGCCCGCAGTTCCTCGTTTCCCCTTAATAATGTTTTGTCCATTACCATAAAATGCCGATCCAATATCGGGAGAATTCAATAGAGCTCCAGCCGGTACAATTGAAGCTATATCTATTCAGTTGCATTGGATTGAATGGATGCAAATAAAAAGTAAATGCAGGCTTTAGGCTCCAGACAGCACCAAATTCAATTTAAAGATGCAATTGCGGTTTTGAATTGCTTTTAATTACGACTACCGCAAAGCCAAAAGGAGGGTTACGATTTTAGTAGTCTGTGTATGTTTCTATGTTTATCTGTATGTTCATAACTCCTACACTATTCGTCGCATATTAACGGATGAGATAGCAATGGAAGCGCCATAATATTTCGCTGGTTATACGTTCTATGACGTCACAGAAAATTCAAAATGGTGGCTTATAGTTAATATAAAAAACGTTTTATAAAAAATGAAACTATTAACTCCCGATGAAAACAGAGGGGAAGTTATAAGTTTAGAGTGTGTCTGGGGCATTGTAGCTCCGAAACAGCTGAACCGATTATGGTTTTTTTTTTATTTGGATAGCTACTTAAAAATTATCAGCTCTTTTCTTATACATTAATGGATGTGAGCATCTTCCACAGGTCTGATAGAGCTTTGTTGATGTTGGGCGTTTTTTTTTATTTTATATTTTACTAACCTGCGACTTCGCTCGCTTCAGTTAACGGTTATCAAGGGGTTTTGCGCGCAACTCAATCACTTTCAAAAGTAAGCCTAAGTTACGCCTTATAACATCAGCTATCTGCTAGTGAAAATCTCGTCAAAATCAATCCAGCCGTTTCGGAGAGAAAATTTGTTTTATCGTGTAAGTACTGTGTAAACATTCATGAATATTTATTTTGTAAATAGCTGTTATTTTGACATTACAAACAGACAATTCAATTTAATTTATTTGGATAATAGATTTATTTTATCTCTCTGCAGAGAAGCAATTATTATTTTTGCCGTAATTAATATGAGAGTAGGACATGAATATTAAACAGGTTCATTATTTTCGTTGCTTGTTAATTAAACAGACACGTTATTAACATACAATAAAATATTCAGAATCTCAAAGCACGTTTTCAAACTTCAAATGTATTGTTTTGTTCATTTTCGTATTCACTAAGTTATAATGTGTGAAGCTAAACAAAACATTTCGTTAGTCACCCTGACCTGAGGAAAGGTCCGAAATAGGAATTTCTGTTTCTCTGTTCCTTCTAGTAATTAATTATTCAAAACGTTTGTTTCATTGTTTGGACTAGGAAATCAACGTAGATGAAGTTTTGGTTACTGTGGCCGAGTTTGTGGGAAGGTTGAAAAGGCTAGTCTGGCGCGGGTCGGGGGCTTGGAGAGGAAAGGACGTGCACATTGTTATGGGGATAATTTAAAATTAATCGTGCCTGTGTCAATACTCTGTGTTCTTGAAAGAAAAACAAAAGTATCAAAGAAGATACATTAGACAAAATGTACTCCAGTTCTGTACAGAAAATAACTTTTGAAACCTTCATAACTTTTGACCACGTCTGCTAGGAAGTAGGTATACACCTTTTTTATTTGTAATTAATGTTTAATTTAATGTAATTGATGTATAATTTAATGTAATGTATGTTTAAAATAATATAATGAATTAATGTTTAATGAAATTGTATATTTAGGATAAGTTAGTCTATAAGTCATTTTTGTCCTATATAATAATAATAATAATGTATTTTGCTCTGCCCTACAGGGTCCACAATTGTGTCTACAATATTGTTCACCACCTACTCATGTACATTGTGGAATGCAATAAACGAATTGAATTGAATTGAATTGATTTTTTTAAATACTCTCGACCAGCCTCGGCTTTGCACGGGTACAATGTTCATACGTAAACCTCCCTTTTGACAACTCTATCTACAAAAAATATTATTTATTGGTACCTACACCCACATTTCACCAGTTATGTTTTTTTTTAAGTCCCATGTAATGGGGGGGGGGGGCAAGTTATGTCTTGAAATTAATGGTTAATGGAAAACATAGGTAGTTACATAAATTCAATAAAAACATGTGCCCGAACGAAACAAAGAAGTATAGATAAAACCAAAGATTTCCAAGACTCCCTACTTTTTCTTTCAAATTCAATTTGAAGTCGCCTCCTGAGAAGTCTTTATTCTCTTTCAATTACTTCCGTTTGCTCACGCGCTGTTTTGTTGTTCCTAACGACTCAACGAATGGGAATATTTATTTTCAACAGTGAGCTAGTAGACATTGTTTAACGATGTTGTTGTTTTTGTGTCTTCAGGCTTTTTGTGTTTGTAATGTAATGTGTTGTTATGTCGAAAATACTGTTTTTCAACATGGAACTTTGAACTTTTTTCCTTATTATCTACGTTGCTTTTTTAATTCCTAATAACGTCTAGCTTTGACAGTCGTTGCGGGTCGTCAGAAACCCCGAAAATCTGTCAACCAGTATCAAGTAACCAAGGGGTATCGTATTACCCAGTTACTCGGTTGTGGAGGTCAGATAAGCAGACGCTCCATGTAAAATACTGTAATAGCTGCATCTGGTTAGACTGGAAGCCGACCCCAACATAGTTGGGAAAAGGCTAATATCAGTATAGATAGAATAGCACTTGCATACAGTACATACAGGGATTATTGTCGGTTGGTGTTTCATTTCATCTTAAATCTATCTAAGGGGTCTCTGCCAGCTGACTTCGACTCAGGATAACTAGTTTAAAAAGGCAAAGCACGCTATTTAGTTTAGTATGTCTACTGCCTCGTTGGTCTAGTAGTCGCAAGCGCGACTGCTGTGCATGAGGTCTTGGGTCCGATTCCCAGATCGGGCAAAGTGTTATTGGGTTTTTCCATCAGGAGTTTCTCAGTAGCAGCCTCGGAGTCTGGATTTGTGCCCGGTTGATGGTAATAGGCTCGCCCCCTATTACGTGGGACTTAAAACATTACTGGCGAAATGTGGGTGTACTATAATGGGTACACCTCTGCCTAACCCTTCGGGGATTACAGGCGTGATGTTATGTTATGTCGACTTACAGCAATGCCGCAGAAAATGACAAAAATACCAGTTTATTAGGATGTGTACCCTCATCTAGTTTAAACATTAATTAAGGGAAAGTCCAAGCGTAAAGTAATATAAGGTTTAGACTGGACAGAATGCTATACGAACTCGCGCTATAGATGTCAAACCCACAATCATCAAATTCAAGTCATTTATTTTATTTAAACCATTTACTTTGAATTGTTACAAAGTCGGTCAGCTAATCAGAAAGTTGAAGCTAGTTGCTCGTTCCAAAACGGAGGTAGGTCTCTATGGAGAAGAACGAGCAAGAAACTTTATGGATACTCTTTTCAATCAAGTTCTCACAAAATTCTGGTTACATTGTTCTTGTTGCTTCTATATCTGGTATGGTAAACTTGTACCATGGACTCAAAATATAATTCTAGACCTCACGGGGATGATCTTTCTTTTATCGTGCGGGCAGTAAGGTCTTACGACCCTACACACCCCAGTGCCAGAGTTTCTAAACCGCCTCAAGGGCCTCTGACATGGTTTGAGTGAAACAGTAAGTCCGGGTTTCCTCATATGTGTCCCTTCACCGATGCCAGTGATGTCCAAAATAAGCTTAAGAAAGTACATATGAATTGAAAAATTCACATTGGTACCCACTTGCCCGGTACGGGGATGATGAAAAAGGGGGGTAGTCAGGGGGTCTAAAACTATGTTCTGAATCCATAGCAAAAGTTTTCTACAATTGAAAATAAAGATATATCTTCCTACTTATTTCAATATTTGCCGCCATTTTAGTATTCACCCCATTCGTACACATATCATCTTTCACAGACATACTCAGAGATATAAATAGAGGGAGAAGCAATGCGGATGAGCTTTTTAATGCCCTATGAGCCGCCCTAATCATCTTTAGGTACCTATATATAATATTTCCGAAACATTTGTAACTTCATAAAAGGACCTAAGGACCTTTTGACTTTTTGGAGTTTTGTCAGGAATTTCTCTTGTCAATTGGCGTTTCATTTCATTTTAAAGCTACCTTAGGGGCCTCTGTCAGGTCCTAAGTTACAAAAAGTACCGTAATAAACACAATAGGTAAATTTAAATTATTGCAAAAACATAATATTATAGGTTTTTTTTGAGGTGGTAAAAATCATCAAATCCTCCTTCTGCCCTGGGTGGGGCGGAAGGGACTGTCAGACTTTTATTGACTAAAAAACCACCCTGTTCCTTCTATTGCCCTTTACGTTCCGGGGCCACGGTATCCTGTATTATTATAGCTACTTTCAAATCTGTACATTTACAGGAAATAAAACGAAATATTTTTTTATTTGTTACCTAATGTCGTTATTTATAAGTATTCTTGTTTCATAATACCTTCCATTCCGAAGTACTACAACTTCAATAACAGTAATAGAATAAGACTTTATTCTATTTAATTTCAGTTCACTTCGTAACATAGGGTTTCTTTATGAACTTCTATTTTTATATCGTTAAATTCAATAGCCTCGCCCTCCATTTTCTATTTCAACTTAATTTCTCTACAATCGTAAATATTATAAATGCGAAAGTGAGTTTGTTTATAACGCTTTCATGGCTAAACTACTTAATAAATTTAGGTGACATTTGGTACAACCTAGTCTATTTTGGCCAATGTAGGACCGGTCATTGTAGCCACCTTTTTTTAAAAATCTAGATTTTGTTTAGGCTTTTATCAAAGATATGTCAGCCCCATCGTACCTTTTTACACTATTTGGTTTACATGAACAGAATTAGTTTATAATATTACTTAAAAGCCAATGAATTTTAGTTATTCGTGGAGGAAAAATGCTACAGATAAGATGGAATGGATGGCCATCCTTAGGAGAGGCTTATATACAACCTGAAGATGAAGGCTTTTTCAGAATATATTCTATCTCTGTGCCAAATTTTATCCAGATCCGTTCAGCCGTTCTGGCGTAATTGGGTAACAAGATTTACCCAAACTATTGCATTTACAATAGTAGTAAGATTGACTCTTCAAGAAGGGTTGTCTATAATTTTGTGGCCCTCTGGTACAAGTATTTACTGTGACAGAGAAACAAGACAAGTCCTACAAACACGGTCTTACAAAATGTGTCCCAGATGCGCACCTAAATTGACAAAACCATAGTGTAGTTTTGCCAACCGCAAACTACACTGCGCTGTCACAGCTGAAGAAATTAGTTGTTTGTCACACTAGCTATTATAGCTGTAGTTTCGCTTAGCTGTTGGAACACAAACCTTACTTTAATTATATAAGAATGAGTTTTGTTTGTATGAATGTTTGGGTAGGATTAAAAGTTTTACCTACTTACATTTGTATGTTAGGTAGGTATTTTGTTTTTAACTACGTCGTTGGTCTAGCGGTTGGAAGCATCCTCCGCTTTTTGAGAATTTTCCTTTAGGAATTTTTCAGTACTGAATTTGTTTAATTAAGTATCAAGCCAATTGTAACTTTCCTGGGTTACTGGTCTGGGTGTCATAATGTTACTGAGAACTTGGATTGAGAAAGACTTCAAATCGGTAGTAAAAAGAGAACCTATTTCGCAATGAGCAAACTCAAAAACTTAACTCTTCCTTGTAAGAATCAGGACAAACAACTCTTTCTTTGCTTTTAACAATAACAGTATAAAGACCACTGGCACCAATAACTTTACTCAGACTTCTTAACACACAGTCAGGGATCACGAAAGACCGAAACAAATGGCGTCGCGTGATTGGAAAGCCCCTGCGTAATGAGAAAAGGCGAGGCCAAGGAAGAGCCATATCTAGATTCATAAAGATATTCCACCCCGGAACAAAAGAAATAAACTAATTTAAAAAATATTTAAAAAAACAAGCTTTAATTTAAAATTATTACAATATTGAGTATTGGACATTGTATTGTAATCAGAACTAAAGGTGTATGCAAAATTTCAGTTCAATCGGATACCAACAAATGGTTGAAAAATGGTTTGTAAATTTTGAAAGGACCACTTACTTACACACATACATACATACGAACAGTGCAAGCTAAATAAAAGCTTGTAAAAAGACTTTCTGACACGAGGTGAGATCTGAGATCAGCTTACCAACTTACTAAGAGTCAATAGATAACCCTGGCTGGTGCAAGCGAGCTTCACAATATTACAGGATAGCTGTGATAACACTCCTTCCCGGAAAAGGCTTTGTTACTACGTCAAATTGCTTTTATAGGTGGCACGCGTCGACGATTTCAAGCTAAAATAATTGCGAATTGCAACTTTCACGTTCAAAAAGATAACACAAGCTTTGTGCTTGAACATTTTATTGGCTCAAGTTGAGCATTAAGGTTATGGCTCACAAAGGATTTCCCTTGTCTTGTGAGGTTATTATATAATTATAAAACCAGCTTATTATTATCCTACTGCAGGGCAACGCCTCTTGTCATGCAGAGAAGACATGAGCAGTGATCACCACGCTTGCTCAAGGCGGATTGGCGATTTCAGATTTGAAGTCTGGATTCGCCAATCCGCCTTGAGCAAACGTGGTGATCACTGCAGATTCCTTCTCTGTATGAGAAGAGGCCTTTGCCCTATATTGGGGCAATAATAACCTAGCAATTAATTTGGCCATTGAAGAGGAAAGAGCGGCAAAAATTTTAAAGCCTGTATCTACTAGGGATATACCTACATGATATGTTAATCCACCACTGTGAAATAAAATAATTACTGCCTCGTTGGTCTAGTGGTTGCAAAACGTGACTGCTGAACATGAGGTCTTGGGTTCGATTCCCAGGTCGGGCACAGTGTAATTGGGATTTTCCATCAGGAATTTCTCAGTAACAACCTCGGTGTCTCGATTTGTGCCCGGTTGATGGCAATAGGCCCCCTATTACATGGGACCTAAACATAACTTGTGAAAAGTGAGTGTGCTAATGGGTACACCTCTGCCTAACCCTTCGGGGATTACGGGAGTGATATTATGTTAATATTCAAAATGTTGAACTTAATCAGATTTCGTATAGAGATTACATAAAATAGAAAGCTTCGAAACCCCTAAAAGACATCGCCAAGTCAAACACCGGTTTATTTGTTTGCTTATATAATACTGCGCATAAACTTTGACGGAACTGTGCTACCGTTTTGCTGTCAAGGACGAGCTGCTGTCAGAACCTAATAAATCACGATTATTGCTCGGCTTAACCACACAAGAGAGGGGTGGTTTCAAAAGATATCTTGGTATTAACAGGGTCTGGTTTAAAGGAAAATGTCACAAGTTCTAACTAAATATATTTGGAAGTGGTGTAATCCGCGAGCCTGCCTCGGGGCATGAGGTCTTGGGTTTGATTTCCAGGTTGAGCAAAGTGTTATTGGGTTTTTCTATCAGGAATTTCGCAGTAGCAGTAGTCTCGAGTTGTGCCCGGTTAATGGTAATAGGCTCACCCTCTATTACATGGGACTTAAACATAACTGGCGAAATGTTGGTGGGAACTAATGGGTAACCTCTGCCTAACCCTTCGGGGATCACAGGTGTGATTATGTTATGTGTATGGTTCAAAGGGAAATATCAACAATTGCGTTTAACTAAATATACATATTTTGAAAGTGATGTTATCCGCGTATATTTTGGAAATTAACGTTTCTGTTTTGTACTTAGTTAATTTTAAAAGTCCCTTACCCCCGTTGTATGAGTTGTTTTAAAATATATACTACTAACTTCAGCCCGCAGCTTCGCTCACATAAAAAGTATCTTTCCGCAAAGTATTTTGAACTATTAATCTAAGGAAACACATTACTGGGATAAAAAGTAGGTATCCTGTATTGATCCAAGAAACGGTCTATCAATGTACTCATTTTTATCCAAATCAAGTTCAACGGTTTATGCGTGATTGAGTAACAAACATCCAAACATACATCCATCATGAATCTGGGTTTCACGTACAAGAATATTTTTAATCGAATTCAAAAAGGAGGAGGTTCTCAATTCAACAGTATATGTTTTTTCTAATCCGTTTAAAAAACCCACCAAAGAATTTTTCCGCTAAATTTTATTAGTATATACTTAATTATACAGGAATAGCCAGGCCATGAGTTAGTTGTTTATAAAATCCTGTGAACTTGTTCCATTATCTCCGAAATATCCAAGATCCACTGGAGATTTTCCGGCTTTCCTCCTGTTAAGAGACAAAAGCGTAATAATGTAATTACGTAACATATAAGTCTTGTTTTTTACGATCCCGCTGGGAAGTCTCAATAGGGTAGGATAGTACATAAGTACTTTGGTTTTGTTTACTTACTTAAATTGTCAAATTCGATATGTTTCTTGTACAATAGTGGATAAAAATGTTTTTGTATTTACTATTGTACCGAGCAGAGTTGCAAGATTTTTTTCTCTGGCAAATCAGGGTTTTGATATTCTTCATGTAAAGGTTTTCTTATACTATCTATACTAATAATAATATTAAAAAAAAAAAGATTTGATTGTTTGCATTGAATAGGCTCCGAAAATACTGAACCGATTTGAAAAATTCTTTCACTGTTGGGAAGCTACACTATCTCCGGGTGACATAGGCTATATCATCAAAAAATTAGGGATCCGTAAGAAAAATTACGCGAACGAAGTGGCGGGAAGAGTACTAGTATTTTATAAAACTGGGATATGATAAAAACACCAAGGAGTTGATAATAACAAGGTAAAAGTGTAAAAGACATAAATAAATCAGCTCGTTTTTTTTTTAAATATCGTTTCGTTTGGAAAGTGGTTCGTTATCATGTCTCTATTATCAGTCACCCCATATAACATAACATAACAACACGCCTGTAATCCCCGAAGGGTTAGGCAGAGGTGTACCCATTAGTACACCCACATTTCGCCAGTTATGTTTTAAGTCCCATGTAATAGGGGGCGAGCCTATTGCCATCAACCGGGCACAAATCCAAACTCCAAGGCTGCTACTGAGAAAATCGTGATGGAAAAACCCAATAACACTTTGCCCGACCTGGGAATCGAACCCAAGACCTCATTCACAGCAGTCGCGCTTGCGACCACTAGACCAACGAGGCAATCATATTATTAAACTGCTTTTAAAGATTTCTTTGTTTCATTTAAAAACTCAGGACACGAAAGCTCCTAATTTCGGCTGCTACGTCGAAAAATCACAAAAAGTTTGACAACGCTTTTCTAGTTCTTAAAGTAAGAAATCTGGACGCCGTGTCACGAGAAAATTGGGACGTCTGGCAACACTGGTGCCTAGGTATGCATAGTACTAGCTAAGAATACATTTCTCGGAAGGTTTTGACAAAGACGAGGGTGCGAGAATAATAGTAAGACACCAATACCATTCTCAATAATCACAAATGACATGTGGAACAATCAAAGACGACCATGTTCTATTCTTAGTGCATGAATTTTCCTCGTGGCTGCCTCGTTGGTCTAGTGGTCGCAAAGGGCGTCTGCTGAGCATGAGGTCTTGGGTTTAAAGTGTTGTTGGGTTTTCCCATCAGGAATTTCTCAGTAGCAGCCTCGGAGCCTGGATTTGTGCCCGGTTGACGGCAATAGGCTCGCCCTCTATTACATAGGACTTAAACATGACTGGTGAAATTTGGGTGTACTAATAGGTACACCTCTGCCTAACCCTTCAGGGATTAAAGGCGTGATGTGTATGTATAGATAGGCCTCATACTCAACAGTCGCGCTTTGCGACAGCTAGACCAACGAGGCAGTCCCAGAAATATTTTTTACTTAATATTACTTAATTTGTGTCTACAAACATACATATTAAAATCATGTAACCATATCTTTCAGTTACAAGACAACAGCCTCACAACGTAATTTAGTATCACATGCGTCTTATTTCGCGACGCCCCCTTAGGGAAACGTCAAACTTTCACCACTTGTAGGCTTTTCAGCGTAAAACCCCTGAAGGATTGGACTGCGAAGGGTAGGTACGTGTCGTGTTATCCCCGTGAGAGGGATAAAGTTATAATTCCTGGGAATATTTTGGTAAAACCGTAATTAATTGCGATCCTTTGTAGTAAAATGGCTTCTAGGATTATTAAAAATGTTTTTAGGTAAGATATTAGAAGTAAATATTACAAAATGAAAAGGTTACCAGATTATGACAGTAAATATTTAAAAAAAAACAAATAACAACATAGGTCCTAAGCCCTGTGACACTCCATTTCAGTATAAGCTTTATGAAAATTTTCTCCTTTCTTTTTTCATAAATTGTAAATACTTTTTAACTTTATTATTAATTCTTTATTTACTAGATCTTGAGTTCGATTTCCACGTCGGTGTTATTGGGCTTTTTCATAAGGATTTTTTTCAATAGCAGCCTCAGAGTCTGGATTTTTGCCCGTCGAAATGTAGGTGTACTAATGGATACACCTCTGCTTAACCCTTCGAGGATTACAGGCGTCATATTATGTAATTATAGGTTTTGTGTTAAGGTTAACTATCAAAAAGTAATACACAGTTTTGATTAAAATAATCTAGAACCATCGACTCGAAAATAGTAAAACTATCCAAAGTGAAACGCATGAAACGCTTCACTGTCGTCCAAACTATCCACCCTAATATTATTATCTGTCTGTTACTGTCATCAGAGCGAAACCACTGAACCGAACTTAATGTAATTTAACAAAGAGGTGGCTTGGAATCTGGTTAGACTACTTTTTAATCCGCGGTTTCATCTGTGTTCGCGATAACAGACGGACAGACTGTTGTCTGTTTGTCCTTGTGGACAAAAACTTGATCTTTAAGTATTAAATGAAAACGCTTCCCGCCGTCTGTACGCTTAGATCTTTTAAACTATGCAACGGATTTTAATGCGATTTTCATCAATAGAAAGAGTGATTCAATAGGAAAGTTTGAACTTATTAGTATCTACATTGCACCCGTGTGAAACCGGGGCGAGTTGCTAGTAGCTTATCTTCTAAATATATAAAAGCGATAGGTCACTCACTCACTCACCCCGAAATATCGAAAACCGCTTCACGGATAATTTGGCGGGAGGTAGTTTATTATAGTTAGGAGAAGTCCGCTAAGAACAGATTTTCCAAAAGTAACTCCGCTAAGGGAATAAAACGGGGGTGTAAAATTTGTATATGGAGAAATCAACTTGACGCAGACGAAGTAGCGGGCAGAAGCTAGTAAACCGTAAAATGTAGAAGCACAGATATAATGTAGAAAGTATTCCAAACAATGAAACCTTGACGACGCATCTAACCCTAACGAATCCTAACTTCCTAAGTCCTAACTATAATATTATAAATGCGGAAGTGAGGTTTTTTGAATGTTTGTTACCATTTTATGCCTAAATCACAGAACCGATTTTTTTTTTCATCCTGAAAATTTGCATATGCATTGTCAGGTGTATAGCAACGAACATAGGGTACCTTTCATCCCGAAAAAAAGTACTGTTCCCAAGGAAAATCACAATAACGTTCTTGTGATGATATATGGCGCCACATGTCTTTCGAATCAGGATTGAATTTGAAATGTAATTTGCGAGCGAAGCCGCGGTCGAAAGCTAGTAAAAATATTTCCACCTAACGACAGCTTAGACGCGGGTGCAATAAATGCCCTTCAGCCATACACGACCATAAGTGGGTAACTAGAACATAATTTTTCATTCTTAATTCAACGCGCTAACAAGTTTCTCCGTACATAGTCGTATTAATATTTTAAACTACGGCTCACCGGTCGATAGTCAAGTAGTTAGTTATAGGTAAGTGAAAGAGCGTTAAACTCATGTAGTTTTCCGCATGACTCATGGTCGTTGTGAAACTACATTTGCAGCTTGCTTTGTTCTTGTGGCTTTGTTCTTAGATTGGAGAATGAAGCCATCAATATGTTGGTCATTATCCATACTTATATTATAAATGCGAAAGTAACTCTGCCTGTCTATTTGTCTTTTACGCTTTTAGGACTAAACTACTGAATCGATTTTAACAAAATTTGGTGTGGGGTAAGTTTTAAGATTAAGTAAAAAAGGACACAGGTAGGTTACTTTTTATTTCGCAATCGGATCGGATCAGATTTGTATCCGGTTGACGGCAATAGGCTTGTCCCCTTTTACAATAACTGGCGAAATGTGGGTGTACTAATAGGTACACCTCAGCCTATCCCTTTGTGGATTACAGATGTGATGTATGTATTATTTCGCGACTTCGTCGGATAACCGACATTTACGCGGATGAAGCCATAAGCAAAAGCTAGTCTGTTATTATTTCATCATTGTATTAACTTCAATGCCTATTAGGGGTTGTTCAACCGCCTAATTGGTCGGAGCTGAATATCGGTGTTTTAGACAGAGCTACTTCTATTTATAGCCTTCTCAATATGGATTATCTAATATTAGAACAGCTGTGAGACTTTTTAGCTTCATACCATGTCAGAATTGATAACTGTTCAACGTGTTAAGTGCGGCTATTATGGAAATTGCTGCTCGAGGAAAAGGGACCCGCTGAGGAATAGCATGTAATGCGAATTCCGCACTACCGGCCATCCTTGAGGCGATTTAGAAACTCTGACACTAGGGTGTTCGGGGTCGTTAGACCTTCTGTCCACACGATTAAGAAGAGGACTCCCGGCCTTAGGCAGAAGTGGAACACTGAGGTTGTTTTAGAGTCCTGGATGCCCCTTCATCACCCCCGCGACAGAGGAAACGTTGCTGTTGCGGTCGCAAGTGCTGAGTGTAGATTCACAGGTCGTGAAAAATGTGTCAGAGCTTCTTACTTAAAATGTTTTATTTATTTTGAGGATCAGAGCCGACAGACCTACGTATTTTAGCATGAATGTAATAAGAATAAGATAGAGATTTGTTGAAGGTCGGAACTTAACAACGAACTGGCTGAAATAATAACCCACGCAAAGTATCTGGCGATAATGTATATCGGTTTTTAAACATATCCTTTAAAACCAGCTGTCTTACTTGTAAGTAAGTGACTAATATGGTACCTTTTGTACCTGATACACGTTGAATGACCCAGTATTGAAACTAACAAGTACGTGTACCTTATTAAGTAGATATAAATACTCTATAAATTCTCAAAATTATAGCCAAACTTAATGATGTATGTATAAAGGTTCTGGGACCTGTCCAATTCTTTTGATCTTCGTAATCTTAATCTTGTTTTTATCCAGCAAGTTGAAGAAAGAAAGTCTTAACGGAGGCACTTAAGGATTATCCCCACTCTTTAAGTAAATGCTGTAAATTTTCCTCGTAACTTCCTGGACCACTGTTGAGACAATTTGGTGAAAACGAGTCCTTTAAAGCAGCGGTCGGTAACCCGCGGACGTCTTAATTGCGGCCCGTGAATGTTTTGTAAATTTGTATAAAATCAGATACCTATTTAGGTACTTTGTAGTTTTCATTTCTGAATTATTTACAGTGGTTATTTGTCTAGTTATACAGCCCAAACATAATGTAAGTATTACGTGATACATAATGTAAGTATTAGTAAAACATAATGTAAGTATTACGTGTACGAATTCAATCCGTATGTTTTTATAATTTTTAAAAACATTTTTATTTTTTTCGATTATTTTTGCCGCCTTTTTGCCACCTTGTGGCCCTTGCCTGCCAAAAGTTTTCCGACCCCTGCTTTAAAGGAAAGTTAGCAGTCCTTGGACCGGCTATGTATTCCCTGAAGGACCCCTAAAGATATCAGTTTTATAGCCAGCCCCAATGACCTAGTTCGTGTTACACAATTGAATTAAAAGAAAGAACTTGGCATCGCCGACTATGGTGTCGTTTGCATTAATTTTCTGATTAAAACAATAAGTTAGGTTGGTAACTACTGTAAATATTTGGAAAGTTGGCAACGGTCAAGGGTAACAAGGTTTTTATTACTTTTCTTGAAATTGACTGCCTCTTTGGTCTAGTGGTCGCAAGGGCAACTGCCGTGAATGAGGTCTTGGGTTCGATTCCCAGGTCGGGCAAAGTTTTATTGGGTATTTTCATCAGGAATTTCTCAGTAGCAGCCTCGGAGTCTGGATTTGTGCCCGGTTGATGGCAATAGGCTCGCCCCCTATTACATGGGACTAAAAACATAACTGGCGAAATGTGGGTGTGCTATTGGGTACACCTCTGCCTAACCCTTCGGGGATTACAGGCGTGATGTTATGTTATGTTCTTGAAATTGAACTAGCTTTTATCCGCGATTTCGTCTGCGTGAATGTATAGGTCCGGGCTTGCGGGACGTCTTAACAGGATACCGTGGCCCCGGAACGTATAGAGCAACAGAAGGAACAGGGTGGTTTTTTTGTCAGTAAAAGTCTGACAGTCCAGGGCGGAAGGACTTTGATGATTTTTACCAAAAAATAAAAATGAATGTATTGGTTTAAGGAAGTTTCGTTGCCAAACAATTATTTTTATTTAATCAGGTTTATTTAATCAGAGTCAAGGTCAAAGTCAAAGCATTTAATTTCAATTAAATAATTTACAGCCACTTTTGGATTGTCAAGGTATCGGTCAGTTAGTCAGAAAATTGAAGCTAGTTGCTCGTTCCAAAACGTAGATAAAGACAAAAAGCAAGTAACTCCACGGATATTTAACAAAAAATTCTGGTAACATTATTCTCGTTGCTCTAACACCGTATCTCCTAGAAATACGAACGACCCCGCAAAGATAATACAAAATTCGTCACGCTTCGATAAAAAATCATTTTTCTTGGAAGATACCGAAGTAATAACTAGTTATTGTGAAAAAGTAGCAAAAGCCAAGATAAAATACAACGAAAATGGGAAGCTTAGCAATTATAGTTACCTATAAAAAAACAGGCAAGTGTAAGTCGGACTCGCATACGAAGGGTTTTTTTACCAGCAGCGTACAATATACACTTACATACATTTCTTACTTGTTTTTATTTTTTTAGATTTAGTACCAGCTTGTTACACGACTGCCCCAAAAAAAGGAGTGTTATGTGTTCAGGGTTAATGTCTGTATGTGAGTTTCTTTATTCCACCATAACTTTTAAACGCCTGAACCGATTTAGACTTATGGGGTATCGTTGCAAACCTTGCATCGCTCCGAGTAACATAGGCTAGACAAAAATAAAAAGAAACCGGTATTGTCACTTTAAAACGTAAATTAATACCAGCCTTAATTTATTTTTTTAATGAATCTGGTCGTATTTATGTTTATCAACTAGAATTTGACAAGTAGATTTAAAAAATATATAGGACACTGTAAATAAAAAACGTCGTAAAAATAACTGACGAGTAAACAAAGTACAAATAGGTATGTGCAAATTTTGCAGTCGAGTTTTTTATTTATTTTTAATTATGGTAGCTTATTTTTATTTAGCTTTTCTGTTTCAATTTCTTTTTAATATGTGAGCCATTATCTCTTGAATAAATAGTGTTTACTTTCATTCTTTTCTATATAAAAAAAAATACGTTGCTCATATGCTTTACGTACACCAGGACTTTGAGGTCCCGGAGCTATTTAAGGCGTACGAGGGGCCGAAGCCAACTCGCAGATACCCCTTTTTCCCCGGTTGGTGCAGGACTAACAGGATATGGTAACAAAGTAACCTTTCTTTTATGTTATTCTTATTATTGATTTTTAGAACAGCCTATTACGGTTTAAAAGACAGCCGAGCAGACGGACAGACAGACAACGAAGTCTTAGTATTCGGGTCCCCTTTGGCACCATTTGTGTACAGAACCCTAAAAATAATTAACAGACACAATCTAATATCTAATCTATTCAAGAAGGCATTCAAAAACCGTTTTTGTTTATCTAAAGGGCATCTTAGAGTCTCGAGGAGATGAGAAAGCCAGAATCCCATTACTGAACAGATCTCTGGTAATGGAAAAGGCTGTTACGAAGACGGTCCGACCGAAAAGTCATAAAGTTCGTTGCGAAGAATTCGGACGATAGGAAATGTCAACAGCTTATATTCGACATAGTTTAGTTGTAACAACATTGGGTTTCGTGTTTGCTATTTTCAAGAATATTATTATCTTAGTACTAGCTTTTGTCTGCGGCTTCGCCCGCGTAAAGTGTAACTTTCCGTAAAGTAAATATATAAAGACAGACAAATGGAATATAAACTATTTACAAAAAAAAATCTAAGAATAATTATAATAGGTGTACAATTTATAAAAAAGAAAGAAAGGAAAAAAATAATCCGCGTCGCTGTCAATGAGGTAAGCGCCCAAAAGGCTAACAACATTGCCACGTTGTATGTGGCAAAGTAATTACACATTAGCGGAATAAAACCCTATGTGTTAATCCAACAAATGGTCTATCTATGTGCCAATTTTCATCCAAATCTGTTCAAGGGTTTATGCGTGATTGAGTAACAAACATCTAAACATCATCGCAAATAAAGGCAAGGTTTTTGAATGTCAAGAAATAATAATAAATTTGAATAATGAGCAAAATGGCCATATCTATAAAACGAAATCATTTTCACATTGTATCATTGAAACTAATGACTCACTAAACAAAAACAATAGGAAAATTACCATAAAATAAAATAGACCATAATATTATGTATTTAGCAAGCCCTTTTTTCCACAACTACCTATAAAAAAGCACCATACATACACCATGGTGACGTGTTACAAAGAAATTAATTTTCCCTTTCGTGTAATGCCATAAACCCCATGACTCATGGTGTTACCCTATTAAAAAATAATGTAAAAAAAACTACGACTCTTTTGTTCTAACGTTTTACAAAACAAACCGATTATTTTAATAACTAACTGGTTTTTTTACAAGCTTTTGTTTAACTTGCAATGTTTGTATGTATGTTTATTCAAGTCAAATCTTGCAACTGAATTTTAAAACAATTTTCTTTAACCAATTGAGCTGATATTTTGCATATACATTTAGTTTGGATGACTGTATGATGAGTGAAGTGATGTCTTTACAAATCCAATATGGCGGATTTCTTTAACAAAAATAATAATAATGAAAATCAAGGTTTTATAATTTAGTGAGATGTACTGTTCTTCCTCCTCGTTGCTGCTACGTTGGTCTAGTGGTCGCAAAGCACGACTACTAAGCGTGAGTTCTTGGGTTTGATTACGGTCGGGCAAAGTAATATTGGGTGTTTCCATCAGGAATTTCTCAGTAGCAGCCTTGGAGTCTCGATTTGTGCCCGGTTGATGGCAATAGGCTTGCTCCCTACTACATGGGACTTAAACATAACTGGAGAAATGTGAGTGTACTAATGAGAACATCTCTGCCTAACTCTCTGGCGATTACAGGCGTGATGTTATGTTATGTTAAATATAGATGGTACCTATTCAATTACTTAGTTAAAAATCATTAACAATGCAAACGCTTCGTGTAACTGCATAACTCTCCACTTCAAATGTTTCAAAAAGGTTTTCCACAAACTAACAGTTTATTTTAATTATAGGCTGTATCTACATGACCTGACAAACAAAACCAATTTGTTTGATGGCCACTTGTAGGCTATGTGGCGTGGAATTTTTAACTATTGACCTCAATATTCTTGAGGGTTTTAAAAATAAGCCTAGTTTTAACTGATTATGAGTATTTATTTTATTGAATGGCAATCTATTTTTTTTTTTAAGAATTGCAATCTTAATTGATTGCCATTCTTAAAAAAAAATAGAGTAGAGATAAACAGTAATAAAGCAAAAACATAAACTTGAATTTGAAGTCGGTTGGAATGAATATTCCAACCGACTTCAAAAAGGAGAAGGATCTTAATTCGGCGGTATGTTTTTTTTTGTACACCGATTTCTCCATGATTTTTGGGCCGATATGCTTACTTAATTCAAGTTTGTGTTCTTGCATTATTACTGACCCACTGCAGGATATAGGTATCTTCCCCAGCAGAGAAGGATCAATGCTCGCAGCATTGATCACCACGCTTGCTCAAGGCGGATTGGCGATTTAAAACTTATCTTTAGCAATGTCAGTGATGTCCAAGATAAACTCAGACATACTTATGAATTAAATAAGTCACATTGGTATTTGCCCGGTATCGAACTCACAATCTCATGCATGAGAGACGGGTGCCTTAACCATTGGGCCATCACGACTTTCCACAATAATTGCTAGGTTTGTGTAGAACTAATTCACATGCGCTCAAGTTTTATGCATAAAATAACAATGTATGAAATTCCTGTAACTACACGCGTGGTCTCTGAATACGAAGAGAAAGTTTTAATAGTCTTTTGTAAAAAGCTTAGCTAAAGTTAGAAGGGTGAAAGTTTCAGAATGTCTAGAAAAGTTACAGCTTGAAGATACTAAACGTTTTTATTTGACGCTCGGCTATTCTCATCCAGCCACACTGAGATCTTCGCTCTGAAGATTAAGTAAAATGACGTGCGATTGGAGATGCCTAGGTATGTCCAGCTGTAGAACTTTCTTTATCGTGTGGGCAGTAAGGTCTTACGATCCCACACACCCTCGTGTCAGAGTTTCTAAACCGCCTCAAGGGCCTCTGACATGGCTGTAGATATCTACACCTGATTACCTCCGCCCACACCAGACATAACATTCCTGATGGAAAACCAATAACCTTTTGCCTGAATTGGGTGTCGAACCCAAGACTTGAAGCTTAGTAATCGCGCGTTGCGACCACTAGACCAATGAGGCAGTCAATGACGATTGTTCAATAACTAATATTACAGTACATTGCATTCACATGTAATCCATTCTAATATTATAAATGCGAAAGTGTATCTGTCTGTTACTACCGCTACCGCTGAACCGATTTAGGTGAAATTATGTATAGAGATAGTTTAAGACCCGGGGAAGGACACAGAATAGTTTTTATCCCGGAAATCATATTAAGGCGATTTAAAGGTGGGGGTGGAAGTTTGTATGCAAGTACGATATAAACAAGTTCCACGCGGACGTAGTCACGCGCAAAAGCTAGTTATGTATAATTCTGTATGCAAATATTGTTAAACATTGATTTTAAAAGAGTACGTATGGAGTTTCTTGCCCATTCTTTTCCATACAAAACCACTAATTGAAAGAGGCAACTACATAGATTCAATCTTATATTTTTCTTTTTTTATAACATAACATAACATCACGCCTGTAATCCCCGAAGGGTTAGGCAGAGGTGAACCCATTAGTACACCCACATTTCGCCAGTTATGTTTTTAGTCCCATGTAATAGGGGGCGAGCCTATTGCCATCCATCGGGCACAAATCCAGACTCTGAGACTGCTACTGAGAAATTCCTGATGGAAAAACCCAATAATACTTTGCCCGACCTGGGAATCGAACCCAAGACCTCATGCACAGCAGTTGCGCTTGCGACCACTAGACCAACGAGTCAGTCTTTTTTTATGGCGTTCAAAAGTGCCTCATAATGGCTTAATTGAAATAAATGTTTTGACATTGACTTTGACATCCTTCTCTGTCTGAAATATGTCTCGTTACAGCCTCCACCTCTTTACAACCCGAGACCTTTGCCCGAGGCAACAGAATAGGGGGAAATGACAAATAAGTATTGGTTTTCCTGCAAAGGTTGGGTAAGTTTATGTTGGAAAGTGTTTTTTGTTTTGAGGTGTGTGTAGGTGTATTTCTCACAGCAAAACACCCACGTTTTTGTTTTTTTTGGGTTAACTGGAAGGTTTATTGTATCGTGGGTCAAATGTCACAAAGTTAATAGGTATTCTAATCTTACTATCCATTCTAATATTATAAATGGGAAAGTTATTCTGTCTATCTGTCTGTTACGCTTTCATGTCGAAACCGCTGAGCCTATTTTGATGAAATTTGGTACCGGGTACGTTTGAACTCTAAGAAAGGACATAGGCTACTTTTTATTCCGCGACTTCGTCTGCGTCCGCGATAGATGCGAAGTTTAGATAGATAGATGTTTGTTACTCAGCACGCCAGAATGGCTGGACGGATCTTGATAAAATTTGTCACTGAGATAGATTATTATCTAGAAATGCACATAGGCTACTTTTTATCCGGAAAAAATGCACGGTTCCCTTGCGATTTATTAACTTTGACGCGGGCAAGTTGCGGCCAAAAACTAGTATGTATAATAATATCATTGAAATAAGTAAGGTGCTCAATTTAATATATAAATTAGGGATTATAATTAGGAGAAACCTTATAAAATTGTAAATATATAAAAATAAATATCACCGCATTTGAACGAAAAAGTCAAAACAAAACATAATCTACTTGTATTTATCTACTAGATAAGTTAACCGGAAGTTATCTGGAGGTGGTAAAGCACACCATAAATCTATTAGGCTGACGCCATTCGCCCATCGCCGCTTTACAATAGAGATAAGAAAAACGGTTACTAGGTACATGGAGTACCTACCTAGATAGTAGATAGATAAGATCACAGATGACGTCATTAGTATTTCAATAACAACATAACATCACGCCTGTAATCCCAAAAGGCGTAGGCAGAGGAGTACCTGTTAGTACACCCACATTTCGCCAGTTATGTTTAAGTCCCATGTAATAGAGGGCGAGCCTATTTTACAGAGTACAAATCCAGACTCCGAGGCTGCCACTGAAAAAATCCTTTTGGAAAAACCTAATAACAAAACAAATAACTTAATTAATTGAATAACAATGTAGCCTTTGGACAATTTATAGAACGAAGTCCCTAACGCGGCCTGCGATAGGAGTTAACTGGCACAAATTGTCACGTAAAGAAAAACCGTTATGCCCAGGCAACCTCCTTTCTCTTTATCTCTAGCTGATACTATCCCACTGTTGGACAAAACCTACCCATTCTCTATCACTTTTTAAACATTTTCATATTTTCTTATTATTTTATTTTTTAGTTTAAACTTGCTAGTCTTAGAAACTACTAGTCTGAATATGAAAATTCGTTATCTAATAAAAAGTTTCGTTGTCCCTGAGTGATAGGCTATATTTTATTATGCCAAAAAAAGGAATACATAGCGACCAAGTCGAAAGCAGAAGCTAGTCAACGTTTGTATTAAAGTTTTAGTTGAAGTAAAATTGACAGCTCCTTACTTATGTCCATCTCGTTCTAATCTCATTAAAGAGAAAAAGACGGAAATAGATCTTTCATCTTTATTTCTTTCGAAACTAGGTCATCTGTTCATCACACAGAGCTTCAATTACGTTAAACTTTCTTCCAATAACTTATAAGAAGATTAACCGATATTTCATCCAACATAGACCTAGCAATTATTAGGTCTAAAAGCCTTGATTAACTCACTCAACAAGATACTAGCTGCGACAATTTAGACCTTAATTGTATGTTATTAAGTGCTATTACTACCAAGGCTGAAGTAATGATATTCCCATGGGAAATCATGTTGATACAGGCTTTTAGTGCGGGTAGTTTCATAATCTTATTTTCTCGTGTTGCGAGGGTAGGCAGCTATATGAATATGCGTGCTTATATGAAGAGGCGTTTTAGTTTAGGTTGACCTAAAAAGTTTTCAGCGTGAATTGAATTTTATTACTTTACAAAAATAATTTTAGGAAAGAAATATTACGTACTTTAATAAAATATTTTCATGAAACATAGTTTCGTTACTAAGAATTCAGTATAAGTCAAAGTCAAATCATTTAAGACCATTAAAAGGCACTTTTGAACGTCATAAACAAGAAGAAAGAATTTAATCTTGTTGCCTTTTCCAACAAGTAGCTTCACTATGTATTTTTTTTTAATGTAAGTTGGGTTTGCTCTTGACTTCTTAGTCTAGGTCAGAGGTGACAGAGACAAAGTCTACGATGGGGTAAGCTTACCCAGAAGAAACCTGTTCACTCTAGCTTTGAAGAGATTAGGGTCGAATGCGTTTGGAAATAAATACAGACGCGCGCAGAGAGCTTCAGTCCACACTCTTAGGTATGGAAAAGAATGGGCAAGAAACACCATTATTAATGAAATTAAATTAAAGTTTGTTTGTCTAGTAGTCGCAAAGCGCGACTGCTTAGCATAAGATCTTGGATTCGATTCCCGAGGATTGATACCGAAGTCTGCATTTGTGCCCGGTCAATGGCTATAGGGTCGCCTCCTATTACATGGGACTTAAACTTAACTGGCGAAATGTGGGTGTACTAATAGGTACACCTCTGCCTAACCCTTCGGAGGTTACAGGCTTGATGTTATGTTTATGTTATCTATATGCAATAAATAATAAACAAGCTACTACAATTTGAAAAATTAAAAAACACGACTGCGAATTTGCACATATTTGTACTTTGTTCACTCGTCAGTTTTTTTTTACGACATTTTTATTTACAGTGTTATATATTTTTTAGATCTACTTATCAAATTCTAGACGATAAACAGAGACACGGCCAGATTCATTAAAATAATTAATTGAGGCTGGTATAAATTTACGTTTTAAAGTGACCACAAAGGATTCTTTTTATTTTTAACTAGTTACCTATGTTACTCGGAACGATGCAAGGATTGTAACGATACCCCATACATCTAAATCGGTTCAGGCGTTTAAAAGTTATGGTGGAATAAAGAATCTCACATACATACATACATATATACATACATACATACATTAACCCTGAACACATAACACTCCTTTTTTTGGGGCAGTCGTGTAAAAAAACAAAAGAGCATTTTTAAAACATTAAGGTAGGTACATTATTGTATCGTTATAAAGCAAAACATACACTAACGAAACAAAAATAAAATCCTTTTTGCATAAGTAACTACATCACGGCCTCGTCCCGTACTATAATGTTGCCATAAATAAAAAGAAAATAAGTAACAATTTTCGTTGGCATTTTGCAGATCAAAGCGATCGCCTAATTTGTTAAGATAACACTCCTTATCACGTATTCTCCTTGATCTCTTTGAACACGAAGGTTTGGGAATGTAATAACAATAATATACTGAATAAGTAATTGCTACATTATAGCCCTTAGCTTGAGAGGAACGGGCCTGACTCTAGCCGATCAAAACTAGGCCCATGTCGGCGGCGCGTTGTGTTCCTCGCGCGCCTTAAAGAGATGTCAGCATGGAAGACGGGGCCCATTATCCGTCTGCCAGGGTTGCGGATTTTATTGGAAAGAGTTACCGCAGCCCTGGAACGCAAAGGGGAATAGGAGGAACACGGATGGGGGTTAGTCAGTAAGAGTCTGACACCCCCTTCCACTTCGCCCGCGAAGATGTCTTAAATAATCTCATAAAAAAATATAATGAAATAAAAAAATCTCTACTCCCGTGAGGGAAGGATCGTAGGTGGCGTTCTGTGGTTTATGCCTACCCCCATGGGAAAAAGACGTGAGTTTATGTAAGCATGTTTTTATTTATGCATGTATGCAGTGAGCTCTGAATAAAGCCTTCTTGAGAAACAACGTACGTACATCTCAATGAATCTTTAAAAAGTTGCTTGAAAGATTACCACAAAAAACACTGTGGAAATAACTAGAGTAGATACACGTGGTTTAAATATTGAAAATACAGATAACATCACGCCTGTAATCCCTGAAGGGCTAGGCAGAGGTGTAACCATTAGTTCACCGACGTTTTGCCAGTCATGATTTTAAGTCCAATTAGGGGGCGAGCCTATTGCCTTCAACCGAGCCCAAACTGAGAAATTCCTGATGAAAAAACCTAATAACACTGCCCGACCTGGGAATAGAACGCAAGACCATGTCAGCAGTCGCGCTTTGCGACCACTAGATCAACGAGGCAGTCTTTATAATATAATACTACCTACTAATATCATAAAGACTCTTTCAAATTCTCTTTAGTTTCTTCGAACTTTTCCATACTTGGAAAAGTTTAAAGAAGCTCTTTGTCTTATTAAAAACTGTATTTACCAACTTAAGGTTAAATAAAACACAGTACATAAGCGTAACATACATTGATATAGCTGTGGCAAAACTGCCATTAAAAAAACAACAGACGACCGCCGTCGCAAACGAAATTGCTTCATTTACCGAATAGCATAAAGACAAATAACACGACAAAAGCGTAGACAAACAAATTAAATACGCCAGAATAATGTAGGCGTATTCACGAGCCGAAATGTCGTAGTGTTTCGGACTGACCTTTTGTGTTTTTATCTAAAAATACGCCAGACGAGGCTGCAGTTTCCCGGCCGGGTGGTTAGTAAAGTTGCCGAGAATCGTATTTTAATGCCCTTAACTCAGCTCGGCTCGATGCCAAGCACTTGAAGGCTAAGAGAGCACTACGCAGTTTCGGGTTTCTTTTTAAACATTTCTGAGAGGATTTGCTTCGAGGTTTTCTTTTTTGGAAAAGGAAAAACTGAGCGCTTTTGTTTAAAATTCTATTTTCTTACGTCTGTAAAGTTTGAATGTTTCTTATTTAGTTTTTTTTTACAAATAAAAAAAAACCTTCTAGTACCTGTGCGTTTGACTACCTTGTTGGTCTAGTGGTCGCAAAGCGCGACTACTGAGCATGAAGTCTTGGGTTCTATTCCCAGGTCAGAAAAAGTGCTATTGGGTTTTTCAATCAGAAAGAAGGGAGTGTCAGAATCTTACTGACTAAAACCCCTCCGTGTTCCTCCTAATGCCTTTGCGTTTTAGAGCAGCGGTGACTCTTTCGAACAAAATTCGCAACCTTGGCAAAAGTATAGCAAAAACACAATTTTCTTTACTTATACGAAACAAACATAAATCCAATAACACTAGCGAATACTCAACAAAACGTCCTCAGAAACATTGACTAGAGATCGAATATTGTGTACGCTTATTTAATATTAATACTTGATATTGACAAATCCGAACAATAAATTCCTTTCCTTATACAACAGTTATGTAAATTCCAATTTACTCCTACCTGCTACCTTTTTCGCGTGACTTTGTCCTCATGATATTCCTTAGGGACCCTTATTTATGGTAAAATAAAGCCTATTATATATATACACTCAGGAATAACTTTGCTTCCTATTTAGTAAAAGAGTTTTCAGAATCGGTCTAGAAATTTCGGGGATTAGCACTTTAAAACTAAAAAGAAACAAGCTCTTTAGCTTAATAAAATACCTATATGCATAAATATCTTATATTCTCAGTCTCAGTCTGAATTTGTGCCCGGTTGATGGCAAAGGGCGCCCTCTATTATATGTAACTTAAACATAACAGGCGAAATGTGGGTGTACTAATGGGTACACCTCTGCCTAACCCTTTAGGGATTACAGGCGTGATGTTATGTTAACTTACTCGTTGTTCAAAATTCAATAGGCACCTACCTAAAAATAAACAATCATGGTTGAATTTACTCCAAGTTTCGTAGCGCGGTGCTACGCGTGCTACGAGCTACGAAGGTCTACGAAAATCTTTAATATCAAATCACGAAAGACGCGTGTGCTACGACACTTATTACGTAAAAAGTATTACAACAGTAAACTATGTTTTTGTAAGTCTTGTACTAATTTAAGTGACAATCTACTCAATAAAAAATAAACAAATGTATTAAGTAAAGTACATGTCGAAAGGAAGTCAGATAAGGTCGTAATGTAAATACATAAAACAATGTCTGTCTGTGAAACTATATTATCTGTTCCAATAACAAACTGGATTATATGAATAATTCGTGATGGAAGTTAGAACTTAACATAATAATAAATTCCCAGTAGCCAATCTCTTTGGAGACTAGCCAAGTACGCAGATATTATAGTGCACAAGTGTGTGCGCAAACACAGGTGCACTTTGACGGGCCTGTTGGTCTAGTGGTTAGCGGCCCTGACTGCTAAGCCGAAGGTCGTGGGTTCGATTCCCACCCAGGACAAACTTTGTGTGATGAGCATGATTGTTAGTTCTGTGTCTGGGTGTGATTTATCTATAATATGTATGTATTTATAAATTATATAAGTATGTATATCAGTTGTCTGATTACCATAACACAAGCTCTGCTTAGCTTGGGATCAGATAGCCGTGTGTGAGTTGTCCCGAGATATTTATTTATTTACTTCCTCTTCCCTCACTCTCAGTCTACGGACGTCAATCCGAAATGACCGGGAGAGATCAGGCGCAGGACCAACGGCTTTACGTGATTTCCGAAGCTCGAGGGTGTCACGCCAAAACGTTCAAACTCCGGGCTGCTACTGAGAAATCCCTTATGGATAATATATGTATATATTTTTTAACAACGTTACCCCACAATAGATTTTTTTACTGTATCGTGGGTAATCTTATAAACAGATAAAACTAATATATACAAACAGCTAGACCCAAAACAACTATCTATGGGCCACACAAATATTTGTCCCGAGCAAAAAACTCAATAATACATTTGCCCGACCTGGGAATCGAACCTAGAACCCCCCGCTTAGCAGTCGCGCTTGCAACCACGAGATGAACGGGGCAGTTAGACGTAACATAGCATAGATATCGAACTATACGCGATTTTTGAAGCGTCAAGGACAGCTTACCACACAGCGCCAAGAGGCCTTGAGCTTTGAAGTTTACCGCAATGACGCCTCTGGCCCTTGATTTTAATGAAGCCAAAGACAAAAAAATACAGATGATATACGAACAAAAGGAAGTACTGGTACTGTGTGGTCTCTGGCTAGTTAAGCCAACCTTATTTTGTAAGAAAATTCATATGAGATAAATGCTGTTTAAAAATAAGAAATTGACAGTTCGTCACAAGGGCTGACCAGATCGTATTAAGCTAGATTAAAACATACTTTTACTACTTAGTATTATAAAAGCAAAAGTTTGGATGAATGGATGTTTTAATACTACTCAATCACGCCAGAAAGGCAGAAAAAACAAGATAAAATTTGGCACCGAATCTAGATAAAAGGCACAGAAATAGTATAGTCTGAAATAGTACATGGCTACTTTTCATTACGGAAAAATGTACGATTTCCGTAGCATAACACATCAACTTTGAAGACTAAGTAGCGTGAAAAGGCTAGTATAAAAATGAATCAGTCAATACACGTGAATGATAATTAAAAAGTATTTCAATCACGTAGATTAATAATCTCGATAAGCACGTTATTTCTATTAACATATAAGTACACGGAACCCTATAAACGAACTGAGAAAGGTTGCCCTTTCAAATATTCTTATTATCCTCCACAAAATAAAGGGACATTCAGAGAAATTCCAATAAAAAAATGTGTCACGATCTTTCATTGTTACGATTTGGAGGCTTCCGATAAAACCGTACGCAGTGTGCTTACCAAATATATGAACCGGAGATTGGCGAAAAGTATGGTACCTATAGATACTCAAGTATTGTAATTCAGCTGGCTTGAAACTAAAAATAGACTAGAATATGTCAACTTAAGTTGTAAAGGTATTTAGTAAGGTACAAAATTATTTTCTTATAGTTTATAGGAAAAACGCGACAGTCTTGACCTAAAAATTTGGCATGGCATTGAATAGATACTTCCACTAGGTACACGTAATATAAACCTCTTTATAAACGTTGTGAATGTCTCCAATTTTTGAATAAAGAATTCTTTTTTTCACTCGTCGTGAAATTAGTCAGTTTTTTTGTTAAAATTCACTCAAAGTAACCAAGTACCGCACTTCCCATATACATAACTATGTATACTTGTTCATAACTTACCCTGTTACATAAAAGAAAGAAACTGACCAACTTCCTAATCGTATTTATAACAAAACTGCGCTCCAAGTAATACAAAATCCAATTTGTTGTACATTAATTCGATTTAAAACTATAGTTTATAAGGTAAACGCAAAATTAACTTACCCTCAAACACTCTTATTCACCGCAAACTTTTTAAAGTTTATTCACACTCCGACATAATCTTTAAAATTACGTTGATAAATAAAAAATATCACGTTTTTTTTCTCTAAATTCTATTTACAATTTTATTTACAGCTATCCGTAATTTTCGGAATGATACTGGGGTTTGTTGAAACGTCAGTGGTGTCGCATATGTTTTACGCATGCGCGGCGCAAGATGGCGGCCGCGAGGCGGGTCGATAGCGCGCGATAACGTTCCGAAGGCTGCGCCACCATTGCCGGGTGACATTGTGCTAACGGGGTAACATAAAAACGAGGTCACCGTTTCGTATTTGCCCGCGTTTCCGTGGTACGGTGATACCAGCTTTATTTGTTGCCATTTCAAAAAAGAAAAATATTTTTCTCACTCAGTGGCAAGTTTTGGGTTTTATTTATTTATCGTGTTGAGGATTTGGATGATGGTCATTATTTATGACAGGGTTTTTTGGAAAATATTAGGCTTGAGTGGCATAAAGGTAAATAAGTAATGGACTCTGGTGAAGTGCTTCCTGTATTTCATTTTTGTTAGCATAGTTTCTTACTTACAATGATGTTTTCTTAACAGTAGCGTTTCATACAGTAAATCATTAAACTATAGCTATGTATATTGTTTAATTTTGAAAACTTCGTCCTAAGTACGTACGTCCCTTGTTTTGTCTTAGAGTACGCTAAGAGTTAACTTAGTTGAACGACTGCGTAAATCATAATATGGAGTACTAGAAGCAGAAATCATGCGGTGTCCCTCAGGGTTTAACGCTTGGACCAATCCTGTAGTCCATCTGTAGGTACTACATTACACTCTACAATCAATGTCTCTTTCACAGCGCCTGTTTGTTAAATACGAGTATGTCAATATTTTTATGTAGGCAATTTATTGGTAAAAAAAACTTCATAATACAGTAAAAAATAATTTATTCGTCGTCGTCATCAACATCGGTTTTGAGATAGTGTACTTCGGGGTCAGATGTAGTACGTCCTCGCATGCGTGCAAGCGCAGCAACGCCGCGCGACCTTGTCATGACGTAACCGGCCCATAAAGCACCGACCAATGCCACACCAACTAGTATCACTGTTATGGCTACTGCTCCACCACTCATACCTGTAAAAAGTAAAAAAAAAATACTTTATGTGAATTACATGTACGCAAGCGTACTCGAGTGGCGATCGACCACGTACCGAAGGGCGCAGGGTAGGAAAGCCCCCCACGAGGTGGACTGACGACCTTGTTAAGGTCGCGGGAAACTGCTGGGTGCTGACCAGTCATTGTGATTATCTTTAGGGGAGGCCTATATCCAGCAGTGGACGTCATTCGGCTGATATGATGATGATGAAAAGCGTGCTCTTAACTTCGTTTAACATAGAATGATAACAGACAAACTTGTTAAAAACTTCAATAAGTTAAGGTAGTCCGCTGCTATTCAATGGCCTCTCACAAGTTTCTCCACTACATTCGGTTTTCCATCTGCGTCATCCGTTGCCATACTTTTTTTCAGATCGTCGTCGGTACATCTAGCTGACAGCGTTTTATGATGCGCTAAGTATTTAAGATAATGAAAAAAGTTATCCCTAATAGATCTATACGAGCTAATCATTCCAACTTCTTGAGATCCATTTCACCTGTCAATAAGTTGCTACGTAAATATTTAGAAATAATTATCATACCTCCAGTTTTAATCGCAACCACTTTATCTGGTATCCCTTTCGCTGCATCCTTCTCAACTTCGGTTTTAATATCAGACTTATCGTTTTTCTTGGTGGTTCGTATAAAGAAAATGGTTGAAGAAGATATCGGCGTCACTTCAATCGTCAACGTGGTTGACTTACGTGTGACAATTGGTTTAAGAGGAATTGTTGTAGTACTGGTTGTTTTCTTAGGCACTGGAGGCCTAGGAGTTGTTGTTGTAGTTGTAGTAGTAGTCGTAGTTGTAGTAGTAGAAGTAGTAGTCGTAGGTACTCTAGCAGTAGGCGGTAAAGTTGGTGCTTTAGTAGTTGTAGTGGTAGTAGTTCTTCGAGTTGAAGGAGTAGGTCGTCGACTCGTTGTAGTAGATGTGGAAGTTGTTGTGGTCGAGGTGGTGGTAGGCAGCCATTTTTCGGTGGTAGAGGCAATCAGTTTCTGTGTCTGTGGCGGTGCCACTGAGGTACTCGAGTAAGAGTAATCCTCTGACGTCGATCCTTACAAAGAAAAAGTTATATTATGATTGATGCTTTTGAAATACGGTTATGAAAACACTTAATGAAGCCAAAAGTTCTGGGACTTTGGGTTTCTGGGTTTGTGCCCGGTTGATGTTAATAGACTTGCTTCGTATTTCATAGTACTTAAACTTAACTGGTAGAATGTGGGTGTATTAATGTGTACACCTCTGTCTTACCCTTCGGGGAGTAATGGCGTGACTCAAAAACAAGTAGCAATAATAATGTATGGCATGTTTTCAAACGACTGTAACAAATAAAGAGCAGATACTTACTGCTATCAAAATCGCAAACATCCAAGAAATCAGGGCAGCAGGTCTGGGTGACTATGCAAACGATGCTGCAGCTGCAGCCACGGTATCCTGTGGCCTCGGCATACGGGTCGCAGCGACCCACACAAGACTCCTCTGAAAGTTATGAATAAGTAAAACTTTAACCTTTTTATTATTTCGACAATATGTTTTTTTCTAATTTATTTTGACTGTGAGGTGGTCTTGAAGATCTGATGTAGACAATATAATAGATGAGCCATGGTCTGCGGAGTGACTTTACATTGGCACTGAACATCAGTGGCATCTGCGAAACCCCACCTTTGGAGATTCTCTTTGCTACTTTATCCATACTAATATTGTAAACGCGAAAGTAACTCTGCCTGTCTATCCGTCTGATACGCTTTCACGACAAAATTACTGCATCGATTTTGATGGAATTTGGTACGGGGTTAGTTTGAACCCTAAGAAAGGATATAGGCTACTTTTTTATTCCGTGATTTCGTCTGCGTCCGATATAATACTAAGATTGTATTATATTATTGAACCAATAACAAATTCAACTTACGTAACACGGAAGGTGGCGTGGTGGCTTCCAACCTGGCCTTGGTGCAGTTCTCACCATGTTCTATTGAGACATCATCGATGGCTATGTCACTCATGAAGCTCTCTCCTCTGATACCTTCAATGACAATCTGTTGACGGGGCAAAACCATTTGGTCAGCATAATGTAACAAATTTTTTTACCAAGGACTCAGTATAAAACTCAACGACACGTAGATTTTGTTGTCGGTTATAGAAAAAAGAAACATACAAAAATGCAACAGCAAAATAGGCAATTTGTATCAAATCAGAATTTTATTTTTTAATTATCAATTAAAACTATGTTACATAGGCTTAAAAATATATCAGAGAAAATTGTCTTATTTAAAAAAGATAATTGGAAATATCTGTTTAACTATTAAAAATTTAAAATAGATCGAATTTAGCTGTAATACAATTTTTCGAAAATGTTCTCTGACAACTTTTTGGCAATTTGTAAGCGACTTTCATAGCCGAGTTGCCGTATGCCGTGCCGTAGCGATACTGGCATTGCCGGGAACACGGAGAGGGAGTGAGGGTGTGACATCGCCCGAAGCATTGCGATTGGCGTTGCGGTTGAGGAAACCGGCAACTTTAAAAACCGGTACAATATTTTTAAAAGTTGCTAGTTGCGGCAACTAGCAACTAACTTAGTCATCGATTGCAGCAACTGAAAACTGTTGACGATTGCCGCTACTCGAAACTCGAGTTGCTCTGCGTGCGCAGTCCAAATGAAATGTATGTAAACAGCTAGTTGCCAGTTGCTGCAATAGTTGCTCTGTGTGCAAAGCGCCTAAGGGTCTGACAACCCCACGCATCCTGGTGCCAGAGTTTCTAAACCGCCTCAAGGGCCTCTGATATGGTTTGAGTGGAACAGTATGGCTGGTATAAGTCCCGGTGTCCTCGCTATGTCAGTGATGTCCAAGGTAAACAAGTAATACTGACCTGGAAGTTATCACCAACATCAGAAAGCGGGGAGACGCCGCTATACCACTCGTTACCCTGATCCCCCCACTGCTCGAACAGGGTATAATTCTGCCTCCGCAATCCGAGCAGCTCATACATAGATATACGGTCAGGTTTCTGGTATACTCGGAGACCGCCCATACTCCTGCAATGAGAATTGATTGAATACTGGTCGACACTTCACATGACCAGAGGGCGGGCCTTTTCTTAGGCCCAAGAATCAGCATTGCTATACAACGTGGCAATGCTGTCAGCCTTTTGGGCACTTGCCCCATTGACAGTGACGCGGACGAATTTTTTGATGCCCTATGAGGTTTCTCCTTTCTGTCTTTTATAGAAATATTGTACATATTTTACATTTACTCAAGTGTTTATGTTTAGGTTAATTATTGTATTGAATACTGTCGTCGTGAATTGTATATGACGGAATAAGTAAAAATAAACTTTAAATCGGTCAAGTGTGAGTCTGACTCGCATACGAAGGGTTCCGTTCCAGTATCGAGCAAAAAAAAAAGATCTGTTGGACCCAATTTCATTTTTAACTGTTATTATTTTTTGTTATAGAGGATTTATTGTAATATTATTACAAATGATATACCGCCTCGTTGGTCTTAGGTTCGATTCCCAGATCGAGCAAAGTGTCATTGAGTTTTTCCATCAGGTATTTCTCAGTAGCTGCCTTGGAGTCTGAATTTGTGGCCGGTTTATAGCAATAGGCTGGCCCCCTATTACATGGGACTTAAACATAACTGGGGAAATGAGGGTGTAATAATGGGTACACCTCTGCCTAACTGTCGTGATGTTATATTATTTGTTGGTATACCGACAAATGATAGTTACGTAATTACTAAATGCTTTAATTACCTTCCAAACATGTGGTACCAGAAGACGAAGCACCCGTTTATGGCCAGCTTGGCGTCATACACAGGTGATAGTAACCTCGCTGTCTCGTTCTCAACCCGACCCGTACTTTCTATATACATGTAGTATCCTGAACGAAACAAAAAACAAGCTATTCAGTCGCTGAAAACTCTTAAAACAATATAATTTTAATAATAATTTGCCTTGCACACTGTTGGATTTTCAACGCTTGGCTCAGCGCCGAGAGTTGAAAATCAAACAACAGAAATGACAAAGTAATATTGGAATAATATTGTTTTAAGCGATGGCGGTAGGCCTACAGTAATAGCTAAGCTAAACCGCTTAATTAAATGATTGACTGCTATAATAAATAATACATAATTATGTGACGTCACAAAATAATATCTTATAAACTGCCCAGTGCACATTTCGCCTCTTGTGTGTCACGCTACGAGACCTAACGCCCGCATCTCTCCTGATTCCCGTTCTCGTCCTAACCCCGCGCCGAGAACCCAATTAGCCATAGTCAATAAAAATAATCTTGTAAGCTACTATTTTTTTTTGATAGAACTTAGTTTTTAGTTAAAAAAAAAACCTTCCGTACATTTTAAATGTTGTACCTACCTAGGTTTGATACAGCGATTTTTTTGGAGTGAAGACTTATTTAATACGTCAGGCCTTTTTTGGTAGGGCCAAAACTTATGAGATCGCGTCACCGACATGCAAATATTACGTGTTGCGCCAGATTAACAAAGTTAGTCCCAAGTTTTAAATATTCGCTTCTATCAGCAGTTTCCATGACTGCCTTTTATTTATAATATTTATGTGACGAAAAAATTCATCTCTGATTAGTCTACCATTGTGGAATTAATCCATGGTAAACACTTACACCAGGAATATGAAAACAATTTAAGTAAGTAACTTTATAGATAGGTATTATTTTCATCCCTTTTCCATCTATTTAAATAATATACTAACTTATGATGGTTAGTATGAGTACCTAGTTCTTTTGTCAAATTTTGTTTTTGTTTAGCTGTGTGTTAAATAAATTATTCACTAATTTCTTTCTTTATGTTGATTTGTTCCTGTGGGCTACTATAGTGTCCATAGAACATGGTATTACTCTGTATCTTATAAATGAAGACCTGTAATTGGCTATCAGTCTAATATTCTATCACTAGTCTGTTTTTTCTAGCTGTAGGTCTTCCATGTTTAAATAAATAAATTATATCTCTTACCCGATCCATTCTTCCCAGCAGTATGGTCATAAGTAGGTCCAGTCTGTAAGAAAGAGCTAGGAGTCTTCTTATTTAGTCTCCTCCAGTCGAAGTCATGAAGTTCATCCGCCTTCCAGCCGCAAATGTCGGCCTGCTCAAAGTCACATGACGTTGGTTGGACTGCAGAACTGTCTGGTAAGATATAAGAAAACATAAGAAAGAATGAAATACTGTTTATTCACGGAAAAGTAACATAATAAAATACATAAGTAATACAAAAGCAAAAAACCATTTGGTATTAAATCTAAAAAACATATTGTCGCCATTACCGCTCGAAACGGCTAACGCTCATCATAATGCCGTGGCCCGTACACGAAGGGACGAAAACCACATAATGCATACCATACTCAAACGTGTGATATTATCACAGAAGAGGTAATATCTCAGCTTACATACGACGCCTATGTGTGCAGGATCGTGCGAGTTATAGAAATGGTTAGACAGACAGATTATAAATCAAACCTGTGTGCCTTTAGTCCATGTATTCAGCAGGACACATCAGATAAAAAAATATGGTTAGGTATCTAATATTCTTGGTACCTATAATATTGTGTGAGTGTAATAGAGAGTGGGTTCCGCGTTTTAGGTGGTCTGGTAGATCTAATTCAATAGCTTCATTGTGCAAGTGAAGGCTTTAATCGGACTCGGGCCACCTATCGACCAGGGCCAGCAAGGCAGTTAAAAATGTGATTATGCCAATGATACTGGTTTTGTACAAGTACATATCAATGGAATACGTACATTTTTTTTGACACGAAATAAAAATATATAGTCTGTGTTACCAGTTCCGTAAAATTTTACCACAATTCAGGGTAATTTACAAAAATGATTATTCTCACATGTCACAAAATGAAATGTTTGTCTGTGTTGTTGTTGTGTAGGTATTATATATTTTGTGTCTTTGAAACTTTCAATATCAGTATGTATTACCATAACATCCAGGAGCAGTTGTGTTCCAATTCGATCCATCGCAGTATATTGCCGATGAACCCACGAGTTTATATCCCGGCAAACAGAAGAAGACTACCCATGCATTGCCATGTGAGGACATATTCACAGCATTCTTTACTTCTTCTAATTGCGGACAGCCCGATTCTTTGAAGAGTGGAAGAAAACAGATTTTTAATTTTAACTTGCTAAAGAACACAAATGTAAGTATAGAAAATAGAAAGCATGTGGTCTAATTTAATTGAATTATTTTCTCAAATGCATTTTTTTGTTCACGGTGCGGTTATTGCAAGAATTAAATCAACAACACCTAGTGCAGAAGGTAATGAGTTTTTCACTGCAACTTTAAATCAGTTGTGCTAATTGCTGGCTAGTTAATAGGTACCATGAATAATACTTACTAACACAAACGGGTGGTGGCAAGTCCCATTTCCCATACCTACAAGTGGCATATTTGTTGCCAACCAGTGTATATCGAGGGAAGCAGGAATACCTGAAGAAAGTCCCTCTTTGTCTTGGTCGAACTTTTCCGTTCTTAATTCGAGGAACCGAGCATGATGGTGATAACGAGCGGTAATAGGAATATTCTAAAACAAAAAGAATTAGATGAGAACCTATTCATGCTAATTAGGATTATTAATACACTTTCCTATAATATATCCAAAATGATAACTTCAAAGGCCCACAACAGACACAATATTTTCGGCATCGGAGACCAGCGTTTTTGAGAAGCACGATAAAGCGAGTGCCCAAAACAATTGTCAAGCAAGCGGAACGCAGCGGGCCGCCAAAATACCGTTGTCACGTCTGTTGCCTTAAGAGCAACAAGGATTATGAACAATCGTACACACGAATTCGACAGCGTTTTTATAAGTAGGGGCTAATTGTTGACTTCATTTTTAGCGACTGAGTAAGAAGAGACAATATCGCGAAAAGGCGTTCGGTCGAGTACGTTTACGCCTCCAGGTCATTCCAGCTATTTATATGTGCTTCTAGGTAACCAACGTAATGAAAGAGTAATGATCGGTCCACAAATTCTCTTTTTTTTTTACTTAAGTCTATAACGCCTCCCACGCTGTTATTTCCATGAGGACGGAAGTTTGACATCACGCATACCGTCAAGAGCGTGCGTCCGGCTGATAAAATTTATAAACCATGTTTTTAACATTTAGATAAGTTTATATTATTGTTTATTAATAATTAAACGCTTTAGATCTGTTTTCAGATATCTAGTATTATTTATCGATACGTAAACGCAGACAACGCAATATTTTTTGGTTTCGACGTATTTAAATTTATAAAAGAACATAACATAACACGACCCCTGTAATCCCTGGAGGGTTAAGCAGAGTTGTACCCATTAGTACACCGATATTTCTAAAGTTATGTATTCAAGCCCTATTAAATAAGGGGCGAGCCTATTTCCATCAACCGGGCCCCAATCGAGATTCCGAGCCTGCTACTGAGAAATTCCTGATGGAAAAACCCAATAACATTTTGCCCGACCTGGGAATCAGACCTACGACCTCGTGGTCAGCAGTCGCGCTTAAAACACGGAATAAGTATGTATTATGTAAAATCTAATGTAAAAACATTTTTGCATCTATTTGAACAGTTATAATCAGACCCATCAACCTGGATTTTTTGTTCACGAACATAAGGTTTTTAATATCCCATTAAACGTGGTATGATGTGGTTTTTACATGTACCCTAAATAATTACTGTACTACAAGAGGGTACATACTATTACTGTCTCAAAGACCTCTTCTCATACAGAGAAGCCACGAGCCGGAATAACCGAGATTGCTCAAGGTGGATTAGTGATTTTAAACTTATATCTATTAATTTATAAATCCAGGTTTCCTTGCGATGTTCTTTTTTTTTCCAATAACTCCAAAAGGATAATCCATAATATTTCCTGTAGCTAATTCAAGCATGTGCATAGAATGAACCCACAACTAATATGCGCCTGAAATAGAAATCACAATACGTATTTACATTAATTGAGGTAAATGGTAATAGTTTAATGGTATCTACCTAATGAGCCCTAAGAATATACCTGATGTGATTACATGCAGAATGCTCAATTACTAACAATGGGTCAGTCTTGGTACTAAATTTATTGCCAACTATACCTTAAACATAACTGACGAAATATAGATATACTAAAATACGCTACTTCCTGTTCATTGTGCTATGTTATTATGCCATCATTACGGATGTTATGTTTTCTTGAAATACGATATGTCTATTATTATTACTACAAGTATCATTATCACTGTAAATTTAAGGAAAATATATACAATATATAATATTTACTAACTGATTTATTAAAATGAACATATTTAAGCTTACTGTGTTGATTACAATTTGTTATCAAGTAGCTCATTACCAACTGTATGCAAACTTAGGTCACTTCATTTATTCAATGAATAAAATAGTTTTAAACATAATTAGATACATAATCCCTTCTAATACAGAAGGTAAATACAACCAACTATGAGCAGACGATTTTTAGATGTTACAGACCTTTTTTCGGGAACCTACTTCGCTGATCTTTTAGGATAAGATCGAGGAAGCTGAAAAAAGCTATCTACCTGAATTTCGCTGTGCACAGTAAGCATTTAGGTAAAAAACTTAGCTGCCCTCGCCGTTTTCTCTGAGTTTACTGAATGGACAAATTCGATTCCTTTATATTTTTTTTGTAAAAACGATAAAAGGGCCTTTTAATACTCCTAATTAAAACAAGTTATTTAATTTTGAAAAATACATAATTAAGATAATGCAATTCCTTAACGAACATGTAGAAATGAGTGCTTTGTAGTTTGATTTATAATTTAGATTTAATTAGCTACAAATAATGTACACTCAGTTCTTTTTTACCACGATATACGTACTTCCCACGCAGCCACATGCGGATGGACACAACCAAGATAGCAACGGATGTGAACAGTAGAAACCAAAAATCACTTGCAATAGGTAATTATGAAAATATTAAATGCTTACGAAAATTCACACACATGTAACTGACAACACAAAAAGCGTATTTATTTTAAAAAATTAGGTAGGTGTTATATACCTACCCCACAATTGTATTTTTTTTTCTTCTAATTATCAGAAACTTGAATTATTCTTATTGCAAGAAAATAGGACTTCATGACGAATATAGTCACGGTACGAAAATTTAATTATATCATCCTGCATAAAATGCGCTTTAGTTTATTCATATTGTTTTTTTTTTTTAATTTCTTTATATTTTAGATCAAAAGAACGTAAGTCTGATCTTTTGAATTATCTTATTCCTAAGTTATTAAAAAAACCTCTACCAGGTTGAAATATAAATTAGAATACTAAACTGCTTAAAAGTATATATTCATGAATAAATACTCCCTGTGTATTTTAAACTTAAATTATTAAATACATCCTAAAATAGAAGCACCACGTAATTAGCACTATTTTATCTTAATTAAAAACTGAAAATTACCTGCTTCAACAAAACTGAGTACAAATAACAATAATATACACTTTATAAACATTTTGCACTTTTATACTATTCCGATGGAGCACAAAACTTTTGTGTTGTTTAAAAATATTTAAAATAATTAATAAATAATATTTTTGTTACTTCATATTTTAGGACTAGACTGGATGTCATTACGTACACATTTTAAATGTTGTTTCATTTATATTGTTGTATATTGTTCACATCGAACCCGACAAAGAGTAAGTTTTGTTGCAGATGTATTTCTATTATGCCTACGGGCGGCTCAGCGTAGACCACAGGAGCGTAGTAATCTAATACTGCGCGTGAGCGTAGTAATAATAATATTCCTCATTAGTTTCATGAATCGCAAATGTACTTACTATATGAAAATATCAATATTAAATAAAAAAGATCTCCTTTTCTGCGCTCTCCTCTGGTATATCTAGCGCTTTAGAAGCCACTAATGTCTGCTTAAGTTGTACCCCTCAAAATAGTATTGTATCTTTTTTTTTAACCTATTTTTGGTCTATATTATCCTGAAGGGCAAAGATTTTATACGATAGATATTATAAAAAACAGGTAGGTATTGTATTTTTACAACAATACTGGGGATAGATACTTATATACTTAGGTACCTACACCTACATAATACTTCTGTTTAATTTATACTCTTTGCACTGGACGGGATGTTCATTTATCAGAGGACGCTTCCTTTAGACTTTCCACCGATATTCCATTGAATACTATCAGCCATCCATGGTATTTTGTAAAAACAGATTAATACAGTGGCTTATTTCTTATCTTATCGCTGTACTGTGAATCATTTTTGGGTTATTTTGGATTCCAACTAAATTCATTGGTCTGTCAGGAAATGATAAATATTATATCAGATCCGTCATTCATCTGTTTACAGTTTAAAGGTTACTATAAAGTCAGAGGAGCATTGGCTTAGTTTTAGGCAGGTACCTAGTCTGCATAAGTAAGTATCTAGAGTGCACTCTGAACAGCCATCTACATCCGTCATAAGGATTGAAGAAGAAAATCAGTGTTTCGTTTTAAAACATTTAAAGGAACGTTACTTTTTTGCAGTTGAAAAACACAAATTAGAAAAATATTTACCCTCATTGCCCATTGGTTGAGCTTACCCAGTAATACATTATTAAAAACCATTTACTTATTATTTTAAAGATTGAAGATCCTCTAAAAAGTAGGTAAGTCTCCTTAATTTCTATAGGTATATTCATAGCAGCTCCAACCTACAACATATTATAGATAACAACCATACGTGTTTTTTTGCAAACCAAAGTCACGAAAAATAACTCGTTTATATTTTTGGGGTAATGCACATTGATTTTATGGCAACATTACATCAATATTTTGAAAAAATAAATAAAAAATAAGATGTTGCATCACAACATTGCGCGTTCCGGCGACCACAAACTTTGATATGACTCTTTCTGTTCTATTTCATTTTTACGCCAACGCCAGAAAGAGACAGCCTATGGCAATGCTACTATCAACTGTAATTGTATAGCTTGAACTAGAAACGAGTTTTTGACAAAATGGGACATGGACAACTGAAGTCTACAAGTAAAACCTCTACACGTATTTAAAACGTTAAAAAAAAGAAATATTTGATTGATTTGAATTTTTTACAAATAGTAATTTTAAAACGTGTAAAAGATGGAAAAAATATGTAGATTCTGTTTAAAAGTATCTACCAGAAACATGTGTAGTTTACAAGAATGTGACATACTTTACAACATTCAAAAATTTCTAACTATAGAAGTAAGTTATGTTTTCATGGTGTTTACAATAGCTTTGCGCATGTATAGCATGTGCAATTTGGCGCGATCAGCTTTTTAAGCACCCTCAAGCTCTGATGTTTATCAATATTATTGTAAATATTATAAGACCTTGTAACCTCATCCTTTCTTTTTAACCTGAGCAGCTAAGAAGAGCACTCCTTAGATATATTTAAAAAAAAATTGTTTACACTTTTCAGATACGCGCTGAAGAAATATTCCCGAATAATTTATGCAAAGAATGCTTTAAAAAAATAACACAAATCATTGAATTCTGTGTAACAGTCAAAGAAAATGAAGAAAAATTACAACAGTATTCAAAAAATGACTTATTACAAGATTATTATTCAGAATTAATTAACACGGGAATTAAGAAGGAGAAAAAAGAAGAAATATTAGAAACTTACTGTGTAAAAGTTGAGGAAGATGATGAAATAAATTCAGACTTCAATGATTATGATGATACGGGAAACGTGAAAAATGAAGAATCTTCAGATAACTCTAAAAACACACATTACAGTTCTGATGACGACATAACACTGTCATCTATTAAGAAAGGACAAGACTTTGATACTACTACTTCAATAGATAAAGCCAAAAGAATAACAAAATTTACACCGCTACGAAGTCTTAACAAAAATCCTAAAAGAAAAAAGAAAGAACCGAACACCGATTATATGAAACCATTTACCTGTCTAACATGCTTAAAATACTGCAACTCTAACACAGATCTCATCAGACATTACGAAGAAGAACATTTCAGATATAAAACTACTTGTAAAAATTATACGAAGATTAAAACGGGCGCTAAAACTACGTACAAATGTGACAGTTGTGAGAAAATATGTAATTTGAAGAAGAATATAGTAAAGCATGCTATGAGTCACACGGACGAAAGACCTTTGGTATGCAAACTGTGCGGTAAGTCAAAGTTTCATTATTTATTTCAATTAGAACATTCAAATGACACATTCCATCTACACCACTGCTACGTTATTGGTCTAATGGTTGAAAAGGCCGACTGCTGAGCTTGAGATCTTTATAATTACGTCACACACAAAGGCCCAGTTGAAAACCTAAGGCCCAGTTTTATGCTGAACTGGGTCCGTTTTGCGCAGTTTTGGGGCATACAATTTTTTACTTTTCGTTCTTTTTATTGCCTTTTTATTGTTATTTTTGTGTACACATAGTCTGTGTCAATAAACATATTTCCTTTTTTCTCGTCTTGGTTCGATTTACAGTTTGGGCAGTGTTATTGGGTTTGTCCATCAGGAATCCCTCAGGCTAACGGCTTCAGAGTCGGAATTTATGCCTGGTTGATGGCAATAGACTCACCCCCTATTGCATGGGACTAGAAGGAAGGATAAAGGCTACTTTTTATTCCACAACTGTTACCAAGGGGTATTGCATTATCCAATTACTGAGTTGTGGAGGTCAGACAGGCATTTGCTCCACGTAAATTACTGCTATTCAGCTGCATCTGATTAGACTGGAAGCCGACCCTAACATAGTTGAGAAAAGGCTAGGCAGATTGATTGAATAATGTCTAAGAATATTATATTTCTATTACAGCCAGAACTTACAAGACTGTTCATGAGATAATTCGGCATGCAAGAGCACATAACGGCTTCAGACTTCAGTGCCCATACAACTGTGGCTACACCACCGCTTACCAAGGGGCTCTCAAAGATCATACAAGTAGACACCTGAATGATTACAAGGTTTGTACTAACATTACTAGTGCCTGCCCGCGACTGCGTCAGTGTGGTTTTTTTTTTTCATTGTATTTAGTTACTACTCAACTCCCATGGGTCGTAGTGTGATGTTATACAGCCTATAGTCTTGTCATCATAAATCTCATGAATCCAGCTGTCATTATACAAAATGATTTTTTCCAATCTGACTGTGACAGTGATTATCAAGTTTAAACAAACAAAAAATCTTTTATGTTTAATTTAGGTATTGAGAGATTGTGGATTTGTTTGCTTTGGAAAAATGTTTTTAGAGGATCAAAAAACCTTTTCTATTTTTCCAGTACACTTGTGAAAAGTGCGGCAAGGGATTCAATATTAAGACCTGGTACGACCAACACCAGAATTTGCACACAGGTCTGAAGCCTTTCATTTGCAACTTATGTGGCCTTGCCTTTCCTATGGCCAGGTAAGTGTGAAAAGAATTTAACTATAGAGATAAGTAATATCCTAACTATCCTAACTTCCTAACTTTAATGTTATGAATGCGAAAGTAAGTTTGTTTGTTTGTTTGTTACCATTTTACGCCTAAGCCACTGAACCGATCATCCTGAAATTTTGCATATACGTTGCCAGGTGTACAGGGACAAACATAGGGTACCTTTAGTCTCGAAAAAAAGTACTGTTTCCGAGGGAAATCTCAATAACATTCTTTAGAAGATAGATGGCGCCACATGTCCTTTAAATTATGATCGAATTTTAAACTTAATTTGCGAGCGAAGCCGCGGGCGAAGGCTAGTTATAAATATGCGAAAGTAACTTTGTCTGTTACGCTTTCACCAATTTGGTACGGTTTCGGTATGGGGTTTGAAGTTTGAACCCGAAGGAAGGAGATAGGCTTTTATTCCGCGACTTCGTCTGTGTTCGTGATAACTGACATTTATGTGGACGAAGTAAGGCAGGGCACGCCAAGATAGCTCTCAGTGGGCAGGAATTTTTCTGAATTACTTGATACTCATCATAATATTATGGCCAAACTACACAACATCTTTATAAATTGTAGCCTGTGTTATTCTGATGAATTAGCTATATTACTGTGAAGTTTCAGGAGGAGCTCGTGGCTAAGTAATAACAGCCGCACGGGTCGATCCGTCAGGTTAAGCTACGCTTGCCGGGGTTGGTTCGTGGATGGGTGACCATCTTTACACACCGAGACTCCTCCGTGCCTCGGAAAACACGTTAAGCCGTTGGTCCCGGCTGTCATACGTGGATCTTTGACAGTCGTTACGGGTCGTCAGAAGCCCGAAAGTCTGACAACCAGTTTATTATATATCCTTAGTAGTATATTTCCTTTCATACCTTGGGGTATCATATTACCCAGTTACTGGGTTGTGGAGGTCAGATAGGCAGTCGCTCCATGTAAAATACTGGTATTCAGCTGCATCCGGTTAGACTGGAAGCCGACCCCAACATAGTTGGGAAAAGTCTAGGCAGATGATGATGATGACTGTGAAGTTTCATCAAACTCGGTTCCGTAGTCTTTGCATGAAAGAATTACAAACATCCGCACAAACTGTCGTATTTATAATATTAGTAGGATTGTAAGGTTTCCTCATGATATTTTCCTTCACCAATATCAGCCATGTGTGACCATACACTTACCTATTACATTTCAGATACCTGCACACGCACAAAAGCACAAAACATCCGCAAACGTTAGCCATGAAACGCTACAGCTGCGTTCATTGTGAACAAAAGTGTGACACTGCTAACAGCCTTGCTATACATTTGCAGGTAAATTTCCTTTTTTTAAGAGCGTTTATTCAAATTCTTATTATTTGTAAAAGTATTTACAAGACTAACAACGCATGTGAGTACTGTGACGACTCTCGAAACAAAACAAATCAGCTATTTGTTGCTCGACTAGCGGCGTCATTGATTACTCATTATTATTAGTATGGCGCTGCACTGACATACCCTATGAATTTAACACGTGCGTTGTCTTGCACGGTCGGCTACTTGTGATTAGTTGACCAACAAATCCGCCGGCCTGCTACTACTTAAAACTACATACAAACTCTGTCGTAAGGACGTGGCTACACATTGAAATAGTAATATGGAGAGGCGCGTCATGTTATAGTAGTTGTATCTCTACATGTTCCTGCCGGGGTTGCGGGACGTCTTAACAGGATACCGTAACCCCGGAACGTAAAGGGCAACAGGAGGAACAGGGTGGTTTGTTAGTCAGTAAAAGTCTGACAGTCCCTTCCGCCCCACCTAGGGCGGAAGAAGTCACTTGATGATTTTTACCAACTCAAAAAAAATATCTCTACATGTTAAGCAAACATGTATGAATCGATAGATTTTTTTTCATGATATCGAAATTCATTGACCTTTTTTCGTGTCGGAGAGGAAATTCGTTACACATAGTAATTCAATATATTTCTCTATTCCAGGAACACGGCATAACCAGAGAAACGGAATTTCTCTGTGATTTTTGTGGGAAAATCCTTTCGACTGCTTATCAATTACAATACCATAATAGGATGCATTTGGGAGTGAAGCCTTATTCTTGCACGTATGTATCGTTATTCTATTATTATAAACTAGTCTTTGACCACGACTTCGCCTGCGTAGATTTTAATAAGATAAGATAAGATAATTATTTATTGATATTAGTTGGTACGTTCTGTATATAATTTATATTAAACCCTACACTAGGAAACCTTGAGACGTGCGAGCCAAAAATAAAGCAAAAATTTAAATGAAAAACAATTTTCATTTAATTTTTTCGTGAATTTTTCCCATGTTTAAAAATCAAACAAACAATCAAACAAACGTCGCAATCGCGACTGCTGTGCATGAGGTTTTGGGTTCGATTCCCAAGTCGGGCAAAGTGATATTGGTTTTTTCCATCAGGAATTCCTCAGTAGCAGCCTCGCAGTCTGGATTTGTGCCCGGTTGATGGCAATAGGCTCGCCTCGCCCCCTATTACATGGGACTAAAAACATTACTGGCGAAATGTGGGTGTACTAATGGGAACACCTCTGCCTAACCCTTCGGGGATTACAGGCGTGATGTTTTATGCAAAGAAAATATCGGTCCAATCATTCTTGACTTATAAATGGTTTAACTAACCCGATTTTAAAAAGTTAAAATTAAAAGTTGAATAGTTGAATAACTAAACTAAATTACATTTGTGTTATTTTTATCACTTAATATTTTATTGGGGTGACTGGGTTAGTTTGTTTTTGGGTGGTTTTTTCGTCATGTTATAGTAGTTTATCTCTACTAAGAACAGTTTTATAAAATTTACAAATATTACATAGATTCTATTATAAATATTGCATAGTAGTCTTTATCATGCTAATCTTGTAATTAATATTTACAGTATCTGCAAAAAGACGTTCGCGAAGAAGTACAACGTGCAGCTCCACATGACTATACACACCGGTGAAAATAAGAACCACGACTGCACGCACTGCGGGAAGCGGTACTCGCAGCGGTGCACTCTCCTGCGACATCTCAAGATGTATTCCAACATATATATTATTTATTTATTAGCTGTTACTGTCCCTCTCCTGGGCAAAGGCCTCCCCCCATTCCTTCTACTTTCCTCTATGGTGTGCCCTCTCTTGCCAGTTCGGGAGGAAGCCATCTAAGGCGTCCCGCAATCTCCTTCTCGGTCTGCCGCGACCCCGTCTTGCTGTGTCAGGGTTCCACTCTTGTGTTATGCGGGCCCATCACAGCAACAGCTCACATTAGGACCCATTAATTTAGTAATAATTGCAATCCGTGGTGCTTGGCAATCTGGGCTTTTCCCAGTTGCAAACGTCCCTTTGTGCCTATTGGCCTAGTTCTGTTCTGTCTCCTGCTTGTATGGAGGGAAGTGGAAACTATTTTTTTTTTCTTACTCCTCCGCTATTCTTTTCTGATTAATTTCGTTGCGGGACCCAAGACAGTTAATCGTTTCTCTGGGACTCGTCGCCTCATTGCCTCGACGCTTTTCTGGTGGCCTCCACTGTTGATTCTGGCTTTCAGGAGTTGCAGTAGGTGGGAACAGTGTGGCGGAGGCCCATCGCTTAGCATCCGACAGACATGGCCTGCCCAGTCCCATTTCAGTTTTGCAGCTTTTTGTGCTACGTCTATGATTTATATAACAGCTTATTACTGTCCCACTGAAGCACAAGCGGTTTTGCGCGCAACGCAAGGCCGGTCATTGTGGTTATCTTTTGGAGAGGTCTATGTCCAGCAGTGGACATCCCTCGGCTGATAATGATGATGATGCAGGATAAAGTCCTCTTCTAATACAGAGAAGGCACGAGCTTTAATCACCACTAAAACACATTGGCGATTTCAGACTTACATCCATACTAATATTATAAATGCGAAAGTGTGTCTGTCTGTTATCAGCGCGTTTAAACAAACAAACAAAAAAATCTTCACTTCATTATGTTATTAAACCATTCATTATTTCTTACAGATACCACTCCAGCGAGTCACCAAAGCCTTCAGAATGACTCGGAATGACTGCAATATGTTTGCATGTGTTTGTGTTCTTAATTAGTTAAATGGAAGTTTTTAGTTAAGGTTAGTTATTAGTAATGAAACATTAATTCTGATTTTGAATAAATAATTTTATAAAAAAATAAAATGTTGAATTTTTGTTTCTTGCAAGCCATGAAGAGACGTTGTATTTACACGATTGCCCCAAAAAAGGAGTGTTATGTGTTCAGGGTTAATGTGTGTATGTATGTGAGTTTCTTTATTCCACCATAACTTTTAAACGCCTGAACCGATTTAGATGTATGTGGTATCGTTACAATCCTTGCATCGTTCCGAGTAACATAGGCTAGTTAAAAATAAAAAGAAACCGGTGTGGTCTCTTTAAAATTTAAATTAATACCAGCCTCAATTTATTTTTTTAATTAATCTGGTCGTGTCTATGTTTTTCGTCTAGAATTTAAAAAATATAGCACTGTAAATAAAATACGTCGTAAAAAAAAACTGTCGAGTAGACAAAGTACCAATAATTATGTGCAATTTTTGCAGTCGTGTTTTTTTTTGTCGAGCAGTTGATATTGGATTGGAAGATAAAAATAAAACCAAAAAATTATAACAAATCTATGTCTATTTGTACAGTGTTGTCATCATAAAAAATAAAATATCTATAGTTAAAATAGTAAGTACAAAGTTTGTTCGTAAAAATATACTACATGTATTTGGGTTAATGTTAGGACTAAAAAATAATTTTAATCTCACTATGAATCAATGGTGCCGATTCTCTTGTTCACAAAGTACACTAAAATTAGAGAATTAGCATCTCTTTCTAACATACAGCAAAAGAAAAGGACGGTGACATGTTAGAACTAAGTTAGAGATGTCAAATTAGTTATGCCTTGAACATTTCCGTGTTTTACATGTCAACTAAAATTGCATGTAAGTTAACTAAAATTGAAAGGTCTAATGTACTTCCGCCTCTTTCTTGTTTTATTGGACAGGAAAAGAAGGAAGTACCTAGTCTAATTTTAGTTAAGTTTGTGAACAAGGGAATACTAATACCAAAGATTTTGCATTTCCAAAATATGGCTTGCTTTGAAATTATAGTCATCTTACAGTTCACATGCGGGTCTTGTGGGCCCTATGAGGTACAGTCGAACAATCCATTTGGTATACAGGCAGCCTGCACCTACTTTTAAACAATATTTCCAGTGTGTCAATTCTTTTAAGGGCCAATAACTCTTAACGTAGTGATAAATATGGCGGTCTGACAGCTTTTGTATAGAAATTATCCAAACTGTCATTTTTACACTTGTCAATTAGACCATTTACAGGCACTTTTGAATTGTCAAGGAGTCGGTCAGAGACCGAAAGCTGAAGCTAGTTGCTCGTTCCAAAACGGAGGTAGGCCTCTATTGAGAAGAACAAGTAAGAAACTCCACGGCACTCCTAGCTAGCTTCTGCCCGCGACAGCGTCCGTATGGATGTCAAGTATATCATATAACAGACTGTGACACTCGGAAATAGTGTAGATTTATATGAATGAAACATTTTTTGTAATCGTTTCAGTACTTTTAAGATTACCTTAAATAATTAAACTTAGTTTTAACATACATAGATTGAAAATAAACTATAATAAGAAAATTCGTACTTATTTTTGGTACTTTAAAAGCTTATAAAACAAAACGGCAGATATGACTTGAGTATCTAATTAATAATACTTAATTAACAACTGCGCCTTCTTCTATGATAAGTTTCATTTGTGCTTCCCTGTCACTACTTTTCTTACCTTTAAAACTATCTTCTATATCCTGTAACGTCCTATCTTTAGTTTCAGGCAGTAACAAATACATTATAATGAGGAACACAGTCAAAATCGCTGAATAAACTAAGTATGCACCTTCGACACCTACCGAAGAATACAAATGTGGTGCGGATTTCATTGAAATCACGAATGAAGGAGTCAAAAATGACGTGGAAAGTGTTGATCCCAAGCTTCTGTAAGCTAAAGGAAATACTTCGCCACATATCACCCAGTTCAATGGTGCTAGTCCTAGACAAAAAGACAAGGTGTACAAAACCATTAAACCCATCGGAACTATCTCCAACATCCAAGGTTCAGTGAACACTCCAGCTCTTCTCAAATAAACGAAAGTAGAAATCGCTGTCATAGAAAAAACAGTCATAACACCACTTGAAAACAAAATAGTTCTCCGTTTAAAATATTTTAGTAAGAATATAGCTAGGAACGCACACACAGTCCTCAGTAAGTCTATCACAGTGAACTGCCAAGCAACGTCCTTGGCGTCTTTCTTGTCCAAAACCACTTGGAGGATTATATTCCCATATGCAGCCACCATGTGGGCTCCACCGAACTCAAAAACAACCAACATACTGATAGCTATAATAGCTGGTTTGAAGAACTCCTTCTTCTTGAAAATCTTTACAACCTCACCGATACATTCGACTATTTTCTTAAAAATGTTGTTGCAAACATGAGTTTCGGCGTATTCTGTTCTCTTCTCTGCTTTTTCCATCTTCTGGGAGTTGATCATGGCTTCTAGTTCCTCGTTTTGCTCTGTTCCTTCACCCCGTACCCATTTGAACGCCTTTCTGGCTTCAGCAAACTTGCATTTGGAGACTAACCAACTTGGAGATTCTGGTGAAAGACTTATAATTATCATGGATATTAATGGGAACAGTGAACATACTGCCGCTGTCATCTTCCAGGTCAAATGCGCGCCCCATAAGTGCGACAAAAATATTCCCATTCCGAGAGAAATGGCGAATGTCCCTAAAAATGCTCCTCGGTACTTCGGATCTGTGTATTCCGCGACTAATATGGCTGCTAAAGGAGTTCTAAGTCCTAATGCCAGTCCGTGTAAGAGCCTGGCCAGTATGAAGAGTGGTACGGAGTTTCCGAAGATGAAGACTATCCAGCCAAGTAGTGCAGGTAGGGTGGAGATGAGATGTGCTCGCTGGCGACCGAACTTGGTCATCAGGACGGGAGATACGAAGTTTCCCACGATGCCCATCACGCCGACTACGGACGCTGTAACATGAACATTAAGAATTGGTAAGTAATATTACTATTTAACCAAATGATTTGACTGTCTAAAATGTCTTTAGAAGCAATGCGTGTGTTGCGACACATATTTATCGCACAGCATGTGAACTGACAATTCCTACATCGCGCAATCAGAGTGTGCCGCGACATAAGCATTTATACAAAATCCCGACAACAACCGTTGGGCAGTCAGCTCGCCAAACACAACACCCGTCTGGTCGGAGGATCCTCCTTTTTTAACGGATGATGAGAAACATTACACCCTTTTTCTTATTCCTTTGAACGTGTGTATTTTGAATAGGGGATATTTTTCTGGATTTGTTTATTTACATTTTGCATGCATTATCTATGTGCTAAGCTAGACCAATATCTATGGGTGTGCCAAATTTCATCTAATTCCGTTTAGACGTTTAAGCGTGAAAGAACTTAACAAACTTCCATACCCTTCTATGGTTGGATGTATGGAAGTTTCGCTTTTATAATAGTACCTACTGTAAGATATAGTTTTCTACACATAGGACCTAGCCTATGTAGTCTTTGAGTTACAAAAACTCTCCACAAAATAATAAAATTACAAAACAAACTCGTTGATCATCGACAAAAACGTGTTTATGCTTATTTGCTGCAAACAATCGTGTCACCTAGGTATACTTTTAGCGCAAATAGCAAATAATTTTAAATAATAATATCGTCTAGGTACATCAGGGTTTCCCAAACTAATTTTGTCTGCTGCCCACTTTGAGTATAAATTATTTTCTTGCGCCCCCATTTTTTCAGCTACAAACCACGTAGGTAGTAGATGAAATTACAAATCGCTCCCCAAGCCTCTACACAACGCCCCGATTTTTTTTCTGGGTCTCTTACGCCCTTCTTGCCCCCCTTTAGGCCTGCAGCGCCCACAAGGGGGCGTTATCGCCCACTTTGGAAAAGGCTGGTCTACATAAACTCGTTTAAAATGAAATCCTTGACTGTCACAGACCTTGAGAGTTCACGGGTAGCCGACCGTACTTAGGTACTCATTATTACCTACTTACAGGTTTTAATCAAAAAGGGATTCTTGTTAAACATCCATTTACTTTACTTTTTTTTACTGTGGATCGGTTTTTTGTGGCTTTATTCATTTTTTCATTTATTTTTTTGCAATCCTCTGTAGAAACATGAACTTTATAGACGAGTCGTTTGTGAATGTGTACGTATTATAATTTATATAAGTAAGGTGCAATGAACTTTTGCATATATTGGGTGCTTTTCATGGGAAACATTAAATTGGGGGGGGGGGGGGGGTGATAGGCTCGCCCCCTATTACATGGGACTAAAAACATAACTAGCGAAATGCGGGTGTACTAATGGGTACACCTCTGCCTAACCCTTCGGGGATTACACGCGTAATGTTATCTTATGTGGTTGCAGAGACCAACAAAGGGGGGCGTGGACCACCAGTGTAGTATAGGACCTAGTTTACAGATAAGAAGTTAGATTTTTGTTAAATTTTTGTAATAAAAACTTGAAAGTTTTTTCTAATACCCATCCGCGTTCGTCCTAATGCCCTTTGTGTTCCAGGGCCGCATTAACTCTTGCGAACAAGTTCCGCAACCCTGGCAGATGTTGTATATTATGTACTTGTACTGTCATTATGTTTGATAGTCGTTGGTTCAGTCATTTGAACATCCCAGAAAGATCCTAGTTCGTTGTCCGACATTCTGTCTGATAACGTGTTCAAAACAAAATTGGCATTGAAAGAAATAAATTAACAATCCAAAGCTTACCTATCCATGAAGTGTCATGATCCGTCAGCGTGACAGGCCCTCCATCTCTGCTGAGCTGCGCAAACAGCACGGCGGGGTAGCCGTGTGCGCATCCATGGCCTGCTATGTTTAGAGCCGCACCGCTCACCACGAATGCCTGGAACGCAATGTATTGATGGTGTTAAATAAATAAATAAATATCTTGGGACACCTCACACACGGCTATCTGATCCCAAGCTAAGCAGAGCTTGTGTTATGGTAACCAGACAACTGATATACATACTTATATAATTTATAAATACATACATATTATAGATAAATCACACCCACACAGAGCTAACAATCATGCTCATCACACAAAGTTTGTCCTGGGTGGGAATCGAACCCACGACCTCCGGCTTAGCAGTCAGGGCCGCTAACCACTAGACCAACAAGCCCGTCGTGTGTTAGCAAACATCTTTAAATCGTGGTGTGCCCTTGCGACTTTATGCAGCATTGTCAAAACAAATCATATCATTTATTGCAATCCATGATGTACACTTACTTACAGGTGGCAAAATAAAAATAGAAACAATCATGGACCCTGTCGGGCACAGCATTTTTTTAAATATTAGTACCTAGAGAGAGGAAGAGCGCTTTATTAATTTGTCATAAGCTCGAAATATTTTATATTCCCATTTTAAGGTCCCTTCGTTTTTTCTACATGGAGGACATATAAAATATCCTCGTTTTTAAGAGCACACTACCCAATCGGTAGGGATTGATAAGGTGGGTTTGCGTAGCAAGTGCGGTGGGAACATCTCCTAAGATTGTGTGTATAATAAGCACGTTAGTCCTAGCTAATCAACATACGCCAGAGTTGTTTCGTCATCATGTTTTATTTAATAAAGAAATCGTCATTATCATCATCCACAGCATGTCATATACTGAATGCATGGTTAACCAGTCGGTATTGGAAATAATCTATACTAATATTATAAAACAGAAAAAGGAGATGGAAAATCGTGGGCCAAAAATGTAAAAGGATGAGATATGTTCTAAAAAATTAGTCATATTTTTCTATCTTAGAATACGAAAAATCAGCTCAATTGTCAATCAGGAAGCGGAGAAATAAGATAAAGATTGTTTTAGTGAGTTTATCGATTGAGTAATCGATTATACAAAAATAAAACTCTTTCACTTGGTAATTAACTCGAATGCACTTTAATATACTTATACGCAATAAAGTGCATTTGAATACAGTCATATTAATCAATAAAATATTAATTAATTACTGAAAAACCAATACAAAGATTATCGATTTTTAATCGATTAAAATCACTTTTATATTTTTAGTCTATGTCACTGGCATGACAGCTGACTCTTATGGTGGTCGGCTGCTGTTGCTTGTTTACTTGTTATTGTTTGTTTCGTGTTTTCCGATAAGTTTAGACTTCTGCTTTGTTTTTTACGGATTCTGACCATGGCATGGCTGGCTACCTAGTACGACCCTTGATTTGGACACCACACTGGACATCGCTCATGCGTTTGACTTGGAATTTATTGTTATTTTGGATTTTACCGTCGGCTTGTTGTGGATTGGATATTGTTGAAACTATGGATCGCTGTGTGAACTGTGGGATATTTAGTAGACTTTTCAAAGATTAGTGTTTTAAGAATATCTTTTGCACTTCAGGAATCACCCGTTAGTTAAAAATAGTAACATAACCTTACTTTTACTAAACCGCTATTATCTCAGCTTTCTGATTGTCAAAAGTTACAGAATTTTCAGTGAGGGACTATTAAGTATGAATCTACTAATTAACACCAAGTTCAACTTTTTACAATTAGGGCCCAAGATTGTATGGAACCGTTTCATTCTCCTTTCTATTTTTAACGCGCTGATCTAAGAAACTACGGGACCGAATTGAAAAAAAATCATTTTACGGTGTTTAGCCTATTTATCGAGGAAGTTTTAAGGCTATATAGGTATATTAACATCACTTTACCCGCCTACGAACCACGGAAGTGGAGCAGTAATAAAAAAACATTGAAACCACGGAGAGCTATTAGGTATATCTCCGTTGGAAAAATACCATTAAAGCAAACCGTTGACTGAACTATTCATGTTTTTACGCAGTTAGCTCCGCAGACTATGCAAGTAGTAGCTATTTAATTATCTGTGGGAACCCAGAAAATTCTTTTTGCATTGAAGTGCGATGGCCTTTCTTCTTCAACGATTAATCATAGGTAGTTAATAAGTTGATGAGATTTTAGATTTAAGTAGGGCAAGTATCAATGTGACTATGTGATTTTAAAAGTTTAACTTGTACGTCACAAAATCGGTGAATAAAAAGATTGTGAAGATATCTTGACTTATTATTATTATCCATAAGTCATAAGTCAGGAATCGTCAATCCGCTGTGAACAAGCCTGTGCCTTCTCTGATGAGAAGAGGGTTTTACCGAGCAGTGGGACAGTAGGACGCTGGTATTATTATTGTATCGAGTTCTTTATTTTTTTTTTCTTGATGAACCAAATGAAACTTCCTACATACATATAAGCAGGATACATAGATCTAAAAAGACAGTTGAGAACCTTTTTAAAAAAACTGTGTTACAGCTTGATTAGACCAAATTTAAGTTTTCTATAGAAGCAAAGATTTCAAATTATTGTCTTTTTTTAAATAAGACATTTCGAAAATATTCTTTCAACTAACTTTTTAGACCTATGTACCCTGCTTATGTGTGAGAGGTTTAAGTAATACATTTCAAAAAATTTGGACGTAAAATTTTGCATGGAATGCCGTAAAAGCTCTTAAAGTTTAGTAAAACCTTCAATATCTTCCTATCCAGAACGTTCCCAGGTATGGTCCAGAACAAAAAAGGGTTCGCAGAGTTTTTTTACCGTTATGATTAGTTTTAGTAACATATTCTCTTACCTGCTTTAAAAAAGGCTTCATCACACTGTGGCTTCATGCGGGTTTGAATCTGTAACTAGACAAACAATTAAATGTTATTATGAGGTAATAAAAATCAATCTACGGATATATTGGAAGGCTTGATTGGTTGCGGTTGGCTTCGATTCCAAGGTCAGTCAGGCACAGTCGGGGGCGCGGATCATGCGTAATGCGAATACTGGGCTCCGGACTTATGGTAGCAGGAGGAACCGTGGGGTTTTAGTCGGTTAGAGTTTGACATACCCCTCCGTTACCTCCAAACGTGATACATGAGGATTTCCCCACGAAAAAAAAAGGTCAGTCAGGCCATGTTATTGAGTTCATCCGGGTTTCTCAGTAGCGGCCGCGGCCTGGAGTTTGAAAAGAAAGGTAATGTGGTTTCGACCAACCCGTGGTTTGGAGCACAGGTATCGCCATTAGTCCTGTGCCGATCTCTCTCCGGTCGTGTAGGATTTCTGTCCTATCTGACTATGAGAGTGAGGGAAGAGGGAGAGCACTCGATTTGCGCACAAACTTATTCATTTATGCAGGTCGGGCAAAGTGTTACTGGGTTTTTCAGTAGCAGCCTCGGAGTCTGGATTTGTGACCAGTTGATATAGGCTCGCCCCCTATTCCATGGGACTTAAACATAACTGGCGAAATATGAGTGTAGGTACTACTGGGTACAATTCTGCCTAACACTTCAGGGATTACAGGCGTGATGTTATGAATGTCTGTATGTGTATGCACTATAAAATCTCCTTCGTACTTAGCGAGTCTTCATTGGAATTTGCCAGCCATGACCGAAATTTGGTCGGAAGTGTATTTGCGTTATGTTAGTCAATACTTAGGTACAAGTAAGTACCATATAATGTCAGAAAAAGTCAAATTGCGCAAAAAATGGGGCGATTTGATCGGTCATGACCATTACCGAGCTGTTTTGACCAACAAAAGATACGTGGACGCGTAAAACCGGTTAAGTACGAGTCTGATTCGAACACGAAGGGTTCCGTACTTCCGTACAGTATTTAACACTACATACAAAAAGAAACAGATCTTTTGTATCTTATTTTTTTTATTATTTGTTGTTATAGCGACCATAGTAAAACGCAGTCAGTGAAAGATTCAAGTACCTACCTATCTACCTTTTTGATTGTAGGGTTGGGAAGTAAAATGCCTTCTTCGGCTCTGAGCGAAGCGAAAGGGGGTGTCAGATTCTTACTGACTAAAACCTATCCGTGTTCCTTCTAATGCCCGTTGTGTTCCAGGACCGCAGTGACTTTTTCGAACAAAATCCTCAGCCCTGTCAGAAATATCTATATGGCTTATACAGGGTAATTGAAAATATACCCGAAACCTTAAAAGGGGCTCAGCTGATCATTATCATTACGTATTATCATCCGTATTATCATTACGATCTTGTTATGTAGCAGTTTTGTAGGGAACAGCTGTTTTTTTTTTCATGATTTCAGCGTTGGTCCCATAGTAAAAGTTGTTCATAATGATGAGTACAATGACCTCTTTTAAGGTTTCGGGTATATTTTCAATTATCCTGTATAGGTATGGCCTTTGACAGTTGGACGGACGACCAGACAACAGCACAGTCTTAGTAATAGGGTGCCATCTGGCACCGCTTGCCTAGGGAACCTTAAAAATAGAGGTAGGTACCTATTCGAGATAACAATAGGTGCCTATATCGTAGTAGATAATACTTTTTACAATGCTCAATAACCTTGGAGTTTCTCAGTGCATTTCCGCACCTATTCAATTCTGAGAATTATTATTGACATGCTATTTTGTTGTTCAATAATTTAATTTAAGTGCTTGCTTTTAGCACTAAGTCGTTTTTTATTTTGTTGATGAAGTGATTCCTTTTTGTTTTGTACCAAAAAGTTTAATTGTTCTTTGGTGTTAGGAGGAGCTCGTGGCTAAGTAATAACAGCAGCACGTGTCGATCCATCAGTTTAAGCTTCACTTGATGCGTGACCATCTTTACACACCGAGACTCTTTCGTGCCTCGGAAAGTGGTCCCAGCTGTTATACGTGATCTTTGACAGTCGTCACAGATCGTCAGAAGCTAGTCAGAAGCTAGCAGTTAATTTAAAGTCCCATGTAATAGGGGGCGAGCCTATTGCCATCAACCAGGCACAAATCCAGACTCCTAGGCTGCTATTAACCCCCCTCTGCCTCTGACCTCTGGCTAACCCTTCAGAGATTACAGGCGTGATGTTATGTTTACGTTAAGACAATAATAGTCTGGTATTATTATTTTATTGATGCAGGTAGGAAGAAGTTCAACGATGAATAATTCTTTGTTAAATTTTCACAGTACATTAAAACAAAATGTTTTACAGAATCGTTTTATAACACGTATAATTATAATGCCGTAAGTGGTTAAGTAGTAATCCAGGAAGTTGGAAGCGTGTCTCCATTAATACGGAAAAAATTAAACAATTAGACACAACGATCAATCAGAACAGTAATAAAACAGATCGTATGGAGATAATTTAGCCATATCGCTATTTTTATTTTTTTTAATGAGGAAGCCATTATTACTTTGTTGCTTATTTAGATAGGTACTTATTAACCCCGACCCAAAAAGGAAGGGGTGTTATAAGTTTGACGTGTCTGTGTGTGTCTGTCTGTGGCATCGTAGCTCCCGAATGTCTGAACCGATTTTGATTTTGTTTTTTTTTTAATGTGAATTAGCTACGTTTGCTGAAAATGTCCAAAATGATGGACGCCGGGGTTTTTTTTTTTTAATTTTAAAAACAAGAGTTGAGTTTCTATTTAAAAAAAAAAAACAAAAAATGTGCCTAGGTAGCGCGTTTTTTGTAGTGTCGATTAGGCGCATTTTTACACGCTTAGGGCGAGTTGGGGAGTAGTTCCCCTAACCCCCTTACTTTGCCCCACCAAACCAAACCTAATTAAAAAGAGTACCGTGGAGTGTCTTGCTCGTTCTTCTCCATAGATGCCTACCTACATTTTGGAACGAGCAACTGACCGACTCCTTGACAATTCAAAAGTGCCTGTAAATGGTCTAATTGAAATAAATGTTTTGACTTTGACTTTGACAAGCTGCCATCCTGCTGTGGCAAAATAGACTGTCTAAAATTCTACAGTGGAATATGCCCACAATTCGATAGTCTTTGACAGCGAAATGTGGATGTACTACGTGATTTTGTAAAACAATAATTGAAAAGAGTGTCCGTGGAGTTTAGTGCGTGTGATGAAATGAACAGTAAAGCAGAGGTTACGCCTTTCTTATTCATCAAAAAATCGCGTATGTTGCGAGACTGTTTCAATATTCTTATAATTAAAATGCATAAATTGTTGAACATTACTGTTGCACATTATGAAATCGTTAATGAAATTAAAGTCGTTGAACTAGTAGGTATTAATGTCGTAAGAGTGAATCCATACTTATATTATAAATGCGAAAGTAACTCTCTCTGTCTGTCTGTTACGCTTCCACGACTAAACCACTGTGCCGATTTTGATGAAATTTGTCACAGGGTTGAGGCCCCCCTACCTAAGTTTGAACCCAAACAAAGGACATACCTAGTCTACTTTTTGTTCATTTACGCTAATAAAGTCGCGGGTAAAAACTAATATTTAGGTATGTACTAATATTATAGAGGAAAGATTTGATTGATTGTTTGTTTGTTTGCATTGAATAGGCTCCGAAACTACTGAACCGATTTAAAAATTCTTTCACTGTTGGGAAGCTACACTATCCCCGGGTTACATAGGCTATATTATATTTTCAGAACAGTTAGGGTTCCGTAAGAAAAATCACGTGAACGAAATCGCGGGGAGAGTGCTAGTAGATTATAAAAACGAACAAAGACAATGATTATCTTAGTCATTCATTAACAACCTGTAATTACTTATGTATGCACCGCGAGATCGTGACCAAGTAACAGGGTATCTGTCGTCGGCTACTAACATTTGTAGTACTGCCCGGCGCCATACGGACGAAGCGTGATGGTATTACAAGTCAATAGTTTTTGCTGGGACGTTTTTAATATGCATTTGTCTACAAATTGTAGGTTAACTCAGTAGCTAGATTATGCTTGTGAATTTGTTCGTGAAAATTTAAGGCGTTTTGCCCATGGAGTAAGTTGAGGCAACTATCAACACTTTAAAAGTTTCCTGTAAAATATTAGAGAGACCTATGTCCAGAAGTGGACTGCGATTGGCGATTGGCTAATGATGATGAGATTTTTACAGAATAGTACTGACTGTTGATACAAAATTGACGAGTCAATTCTTAACATAGTACTTACTTATAAATGAATGATGAAACTAAAAAAAACTAACAACTTGATAAAATTAATATGGCTTACAAGTTGTTATTGTGACGCATATAAGAAAACAATGGGCTGTATTACAAAATCATTTTATCGCAATATTTTGCAACACATCAGCTAATTAGGGTTAGGTGAAGAAAATGTGGGGTCGGAAGTAAACATAAACATAACATCACGCCTGTAATCCCCGAAGGGTTAGGCAGAGTTGTACCCATTTGTACACCCACATTTCGCCAGTTATGTTTACGTCCCATGTAATAGGGGGCGAGCCTATTGCCATCACCCGGGCACAAATCCAGACTCCGAGGCTGTTACTGAGAAATTCCTGATGGAAAAACCCAATAACACTTTGCCCGACCTGGGAATCGAACCCAAGACCTCATGCACAGCAGTCGCGGTTGCGATCACTAGGCCAACAAGGCAGTCCGGGATCGGAAGTATCTTGTCTTAAGGTGGAACCTCCACGGTAGCCCGCGAAATTCAAATTTTCTTAGGTTTTTGCAATTTGCTAGTCAGTATTAGGTTTAATGTTGATTAAAGTATGGGTAGCGGGCGTACCTAAATAGAAGTATGTATTTTCAGAATTATAACCATTAAAATCCGTATAATAACTCCAATGTTGGTATAATCCTAAAATGTCAAGATTTCATGAAATAGTCATTCTTTCGGGTTACCTGGCTCTATGGATGGAGTGTTATTGCTGACTTTTAATTTTTGCTTTTACTAGACTTGATATTTTTATTTTTTTAATCTCGCCCTGGATGGGTGAGATTAAAAAAATAAAAATAAGTTTTTTCTTGATTCTGCGCGCTACCTCACGTCTGTACACTTAGACCTTTTTAAATTCTCAATGGATTGTATCGATTTTTATCTATAGATCTGATAGAGTTATTCAAGAGTAAGGGTACCTAGCCGGTCGCGGAACGTCTTAACAAGATACCGTGGCCCCGGAACGCAAAGGGCAACAGAAGGAACAGGGTGGTTTTTTAGTCAGTAAAAGTCTGACAGTCCCTTCCGCCCCACCCATGGCGGAAGGACTCATTTGAAGATTTATACCACCGAAAAAAAAAATTACTATGTTCCTACCTACCTACCTATATTTGCACATTGCACCCGTGCGAAGCAGGTGCGGGTCACTAGTATAAAATAAATAACAAAAACACATAATATAAGAACATAAGGTAATTCCCACACTTGTTTTAAATTTCATTCCGATTCAGAAAATATCGTAAAAGTCTGTACCTAAATAGGTATAAATACTCAATTTACATATTTACGAAACCTAAATGGAACTAAAAATAACTAGCTACCTGCGTAGGTAATACGTACGCAGCATATTACAGTAGTCGAGCACTTTTAATTAACCAACGCATAAATTTATTGCAAATCGTGGCTCAAGACTGTGAATGAGTCATCAAGTTACTTGAGTAGGTAGGTACTTAGTTGGGCTGCACGTTTGATTAAAAAAAATAAAACAATACAAATACTTCACAGTTTTTTTAACAAATAGATTTTTCCTGCTACTTCGCTTCGCGAATTTTGGAAAAACCTTTCTTAGCGCATGCCTACGTTATAATGACTATTTGCGTGCCAAGTTTTAGCGCAATCCGTTCAGCCTTCAGTGGTTTGAGTTAGATCAGTCAGTAACGGTTGCCTTTTCTACTATTATGAAGAGGAAAGATTTGATTGTTTCATCATCATCATCATCATATCAGCCGTAGGACGTCCACTGCTGAACATAGGCCATCCCTACAGATATCCAATAAGACCGGATAGAAGCGGCTTGCATGCAGCGCAATCCCGCGGTCTTCATCAAATTCTTTGATTGTTTGTTTGCATTGAATAGGCTCTAAAATTACTGAACGGATTTGAAAAATTATATATAGGCTATTTTATATAAAAAAAAAATGTGTAAGAAAAGTCACGCGAACGAAGTCACGAAAAGAGTGCTAGTGTACAGACCTATGTATAAATAAGAAGCTAACTAGGACTTTGCCTGTGACTTTTGTTCGCGTAAACGTACCCGATTTAGTTTTTACCTTGTGGTACTTCGCTGCTTCGGGTCAATAAACTTTTATGAATTTCTCTTTAAATCTACCTTCAAGGCAGCCTTAACATTCACCTACAGTATGCATCAGTCAAGGTTCTGATGAAAAAAGCAGGCTTTTATGCTCGAAACTTGTTTTATTATTTCTTTTGATGGACTTATACTAAAATATCTTCCTTAAAAAATTACGACTATATTCCATACTTAATACGTTCTATCATGGTACGGGTGACACATGTCAGCAATTCATCTATGGATGTCAAAATCGCATAACTAGGTCAGTGATATTATTTAATTTACTAGTTATTTACTTACTTATTACTGATTCCGTATTTTACGACTATTATATTAGTGTGCAGTTAAAATATTCAATCATCATTTTAAATAGCCGTAACGTTCAAGAGTGAAAAGTAACAGTTTGACAAAATGTCATCGGCACCATGGCTAGAACGTGAGGAATTTTATCAGTGCTACAAAACGACGAATAAACTCTAATAATATATTATGTCTGAACCGGAAAATTCATTAAAACTATTAAAAAAGAGCGTCATTTTCATCTCCAAAATAAAAAGGTTATACACGAATGTTTAATCAATTAACTCGTCATAATGATCATCATCAAAACTGAATCCATTTGAATACAATTAATTAAATCATTCACGAACATATTGCATTATTATTAAATTAAAATTCAAAGTTAATTGTTAAAAAAATATCTTTACATCGCATTGATTCTTCGGCTAATTGACCGTAGATCGAACTTGTATGTCAGTGTCATGTCGAGCTATTGTTTTTGATAAAAAGCTAGATTTATCGTTAACTTCTGCACGCGACGTTGTCTATGTGAATTCTTTGGATCCCTAAGAAAGTTGACTAAGTAGTTTAAGTTTTTTACTGCTGTAAGGTGTAGCAGACCCGAGTATATAATTTCATTTAATTATTGTACCGGACTATATAATTTTATTTAATGATATAGGTATTAATTTCAACAACAAAATGACAACATTATAATTATAAGAATAGAGTTCGAGCAGTAAAGTCAAAGTCAAAACATTTATTTCAATTAGACCATTTACAGGCACTTTTGTCATTGAATTGTCAAGGAGTCGGTCAGTTAGTCCGAAAGTTGAAGCTAGTTGCTCGTTCCAATACGGAGGTAGGCCTCTATGGAGAAGACCGAGCAAGAAACTATGTAGAATCAACAAGAATAATGTAACCAGGGTTTTGTAAAAACCTAATTTAAAAGAGTGCCGTGGTGTTTCTTGTATTCATCTTTATTGTGATCACAATAAAGATGAATATAAAACAGTAGTAAAAAATAATAAAAATAAAGACGTAAGCCATAGCATTAAGAGATGACCAATCTCAACTGACAGCACTCGTTCACGAGCATGATGCATGGATCAGCACCACCTAGCTCATCCATCATGGAGGGAACCAAATGATCCAACACACGCGCCACCATCAGCTAGACATTTCGTAGTCGGTGATGAATACTGCCGACTGTGCCATTTTTAATAGTGATAGTGTAACTGTAGTTCTACACGTCTGAAGGAGAGTCGGTTGCAATCGAGTTGTACAGAGTCCTCTGTGCTAGAAGGTACTAAATAGCCGATAACTGGCAAAATATGGGTGTACTAATGGGTACACCTCTGCCTAACCCTTCGGGATTACACAGGCGTGATCTTAAGTAAGGTAGGTACTAGACCTTATTTTTCAAAGACAATGGTTCAAACTTAACATTGAATTTTTATTACAAATTAACAACTTAACTATGATCTAACTGAGCAGTTAATTGGATGCTCAATAATTATTGATGACATGATTTATTGCTGTAAAAGGGAAAATAATTAATTAAACAACAGTTGTTTCTATAATGTAGGTACCTTTTTTTTTAATCCATACTAATAATAAATGAGAAAGTAACTTTGTCTGTTACGCTTTCACGACTAAACTAGTGTACCGATTTTGATGAAATTTGGTACCGGGTTTGAATCCTAAGAAAGGACTTAGGCTAGTTTTTATTTCGCGACTTGATCTGCGTCCGCGATAGTTGACCTTTACGCGGACGTAGCCACGTGCAAAACCTATAGTTGGCACTTAATGTTATAAATGCTTAATTAATTAAGTCTGTCTGCCTGCCTGTCTTTTTGTCTGTTACGCTTTCACGACAAAACCACTGTACCGATTTTGATAAATTCAGGTACAAGCGGAGTTTGAACCTCAACAAAGGACATAGGCTACTTTTTTTATTTAACTTCGACTTCGTCTGCGTCCGCGATAACCGACATTTACGCGGACGAAGTCGCGGGCGTTAGCTAGTTAAACTATAATTACACTGACAGTGACACACTTTCCTAGATCAATAAACTGTAAGATAAAATCTTCTTTAATTAGATAATTTAATTATTATTTTCGAGGTCAAGTTTTGCATTTTTTTCTGAAGATTTTTAATTACTACTTAACTTATATAACTTAAGAGTAAAAATAAAATTATAAAGTATGTAGGTACAATTTATAAAAAAAATTGAGAGAGAAGGAAACATATAGGTATAGGGCAAATAAAAAAAATCTGATTACATTTTCTATTATGACTTATTCATGGGCAACGGTTAGCTGCAGCAAATTCGAATAATGGTGCCGATTCCCTTGGTCACAAACTGAACTAAAATTAGACTATATCCATCTTTTTCTGTCCAATAAAATAAGAAAGAGACTAATGTAAATAAGAGCTGTCAAATTTAGTCAATCTGACACATCCATACATTTAGTTATAGTTGACATCTTAAAACTTCTGAAATTGCATAATTTTAGTTGACAGTCAGAACGCATCGATTAAAAAAGCGGAAAAGTTCAAAAACTAATTTGACATCTCTAACTAAGTTTTAAAATGTCATTGTCCTTTTCTTTCGTTGTGTGTTAGTAAGAGACTAAGAGATGCCAATTCTCTAATTTTAGTGTAATATGTGAACAAGGGAATCAGCAGCATTATTTAAAAATCAATATGAAGCAGCTCTCATCGTCCGATGCCACTTGGACTAGAGGCTATACCTATCCTATCTATTAGCTATTCCTATCTTCTTTAGAAAGTGCATATGAGTTGAAATCTCAAATGTCTCAATGGTATTTGCTCGGTATCGAACTCGCAACCTCGTGCATGAGAGGCGGTTGCCTTAACCACTTGGCCATCACTACTTACATCAAAGGATAATGAAGATTCGGTTACCTAGAGTAATAACAAAAAAATATCACGAAACGCAGTGCAACACCTGTTTCAAGTGTCATTTCCAAACGCACTACTCATACGCAACCGCACCGTCATTACATGCCATGAATTGCCCATGCGCCTGCGCCGGCCACTCTCTCACGTGATTTGTTTTATAACGACCGTTGGGTTTCTTCATGGGTAGGTATGACATTCTTTATTTAAAATAGATAATGTAACTATAATTGTAAAATTGTAATAAAATATAATATCAAAAATTAACGAAATTGTAATCAAATGGACAGTTATTGTTTACTTATACATTTTTCAAAATTCAGTTATAATTTACATCATCATAACATCACGCCTGTAATCCCCGAAGTGTTAGGCAGAGGTGTGCCCATTATTACACACACATTTCGCCAGTTATGTTTGAGTACCATGTAATAAAAGGTGAGCCTATTGTCATAACTGGCTACTGAGAAATTCCTGATGGAAGAACCCAATAATTCTTTGCCTGAATTGAGAATCGAACCCAAGACCTCAAGCTCAGCAGTCGCGTTTTGCGACAACTAGACCAACGAGGCAGTCAGTTATTTTAATTACTAACACATTTTTCATAATTATTACATGCCATTTAAAATAATTTTTACTCACCATGCGATTCCGTTATCAATTAAAATGAATATTTTTTTTTATAAAAATAAGATATAATAAAAAAAAATCCTCACCTAGACTAGATATCACTGTTCCAATTTTTTCAAATTCAATAACTCATCCACAGTACCAATAGTGATCGACTAAACCAATACTGACATGCGCCCGCGCTTTTAAACCGCAAGCTTTTTTCATAAGGATTGACCCTGACATTGACTGTGAAAATGACTAGTTTGAATAAACCTTGAAATATACGGAAACTCTATGACGTGTTGGGTCTACGTTAACTGGATGTATGACTATGTTTAACTATCCATTTCTGCGTTATAAAATACTAGTATTTGACCGCGGCTTCATCTGCACAAATGTCGAATGAAGTCGTGGAATAAAAAGTAGCCCATGTCCTTCCGTGAGGTTCAAACTTACCCCTTACCAAATTTCATCAAAATCGGTTTAGTAGTATAGTAGTGAAAGCGTAACAGAAAGACAGAGTTACTTTCGCATTTATAATATTAGTAACTAGCTTTAGCCCGCGACTTCGTCCGCGCAAAAATAAAATAAAATATAGCCTATGTTACTCGCAGATAATGTAGCTTTCTAATGGTGAAAGAATTTTTGAAATCAGTCTAGTAGTTTTTGAGTTTATCCATTACAAACAAACAAACAAAAATACATTTTTTTCTTTTAATATTAGTGTAGATTAGTGTAGATAGATGTATAAAATGTACAAAACTGCAAAAAAAACGTTATGTATATGATAGCCAGATTCATGAGGAATATTTTAAGCTATATAACATCACGCTACGACCCACAGGAGCCAAGCAGTAACCAAAGATGTAACGGCGTAAACCGCGGTTTATAGCTAGCCATATGCAGCTGATGCAGCTCTTCGGAAACGGTTGACTTACCGTGTCTTAGTCACAAAACCTTCAGTGCAGAACACAACAAGTAAACTGGACATGACAATAGAAAACACCAACATAACAGGGCCTCCAACAGCAACAAAAATTAAAGATATAAAGTTCCAATTTATACTGGACACAATTCGCATACTTGCACGTCTTTTAAAAAATAATATCAGCTAGGAAGTTGGGAACTAATTTAATGCAACAAAGATCTTTTTGTAGTGAGTTTTAATTGACAGGGAAATATTGACGCACGTATTTGATATTAATTTTTAAATGGCGAATGCGCAGATTTTTTTTTGCCGGGTTGGAATATAGTCTAACGTCCCAGGCCTAACGGGCAGGGCCGGATTGGTTATGAGCCGGGGCCCCCAGGCAAAAAAAAATGTTGTAGTAATGTTGTTTATTGTACTCATCATTATGAATAAATACTATGGGATCAACCCTGAAATAATATAAATAAAGGAGCAGTTGGAACTGCTCCTTTATTATCATCACATTATTTTTGTTCTGTGTGTACTATCAACTCCTCCTCTAACGGTATCCAGAATTTCTTAATCGGTTGATCATATGAATCTACGGAACCGGCTGTGAAGAAATCATTCCCTGTGTACATTGTACGAGGTCTGTCTTCTGTTCCAAATGAACCGGTCCAAGGAAGCCTAACTTGGTCCGCTGTCAAATTTCGCCGCATATGTGGCGACGCCCTTGAATATGGCAATCAATGGATATGGCACTGGAGGAGTGCCTTAGCCTGATTTGTATATAATACTAGTCCGTTCGTCCGTGTTGTATTTTTCACATGCTCTAAGTTATGTCTTTGATTACTGCTATGTTCCCCTGAGTCGCAGCTTGTTATAACCTACAGTATTCGTCATGAATGTGAGTTGCGCTTGCGACGATCACTAGGCTAACGAGGTAGTAGATTGGAATTATTAGAAAGGTCAGTATCTTTACTAGTCATTAGAAAAGAGGGAATGGTAATTATAGTTAATTAGCCTCGTAGTTTAGATCTATATTGTTATCTCCTCACACTATGCATAAAGGGTGAAACAAACACGCATAGATACTGACCATCAAACTAAGTAACATTAAACATAAACAATTGCTGGGAAACAGTGGCGGATCCAGGATTGTCGTTTGGCCCCCACAAACCCCGTGAACCGGTATTTTTTTTTTGCACACAACCTTTTATTTGATTATAGCTAGGTAGCTAGGATAATGTTTGTTTTGTTTGTTTGTTTGTTTGTTTGTATTAAAATTATAATAATATTAAGTTCACTTTAAGATTTGTCACGGAAGTACTCAAATACTTTTGGGAGGAGCTTGAGCCCCTTAGCCACCCGGATTTATGGTATGAAAAATCATTGTTTAGAAACGTTGTACTTATGGGCGTATGCAACAGTACAGGGGTCGATTTTAAATGCCCTCAGCATTTAAAGGTTTACAACATGTAAAATTATTTTTGTAAAAATAGAAACATGAGATGGAACTTTTCTCCGTTAACCAGAACAAAAAATATCGTAATGATGGGAACAACATTTATCTAACTTTCGGCTTCGATAAAAGATGTAAACAAACACTTAAATGTCTGTTTACACCGTTTATTTGCAGCTCCCATTGATAGAATATTAGTATAGAATTGTAAATATAAACTTAATGGCTACTAATTTATCTAGTGACCAGTCCCATAGTAAACAAGCCATAACTAATAATTATAAGTAGTAAAATATTATTACAGGAGCACCTATTTAATTTCAAATTAAGAACGTAATAATAAACCATAACTTTATAGCTAAGCTGAGTGACTTCATTTTGTGATTGTCAATGTCAACTGTCAACTTTTGTTTGTTACGTTGTCATGGCACCACCTGGCCGTCAATTTTAACTATAGGATTATAAAGTGAAGAAAGAAAGTAACTGCCCTGTAAGATTGACACCCGGTACCCACTCAAATAAAATAATAATTAAAATCGGTCCAGCCGTTTAGGAAGAGTTCAGTGATATAAATATTATAAATGCAAAAGTATCTCTGTCTATCTATTGGTTTGGTTGCGCTTTCACTACTAAATCACTAAACCCATTTTGATGTAATTTGGTACCGGGTAGGTTTAAACCCCAAGAAAGGACTTAGGCTACTTCTTTTCCGCGACTTTGACTGTTAAAGTACCTAATATAATTTAAAATGAAGTCGCTTCCCGCCGTCTCCACGCTTTAATCTTTTAAACTACGCAACGGATTTTGATGGGATGATGATTTTCATCAATAGATAGAGTGATTCAAGAGGAAGGTTTTATGTATCTACAATGTAATCGTGCGAAGCCGGGGCGGGTCGATTGCTATAAATAAGTATAAAGATGACTTCCGGAACTCTTAAACCGTTTCATATGTATGTGACACAGAAAAAAGTGTTTATTAAATTAACATAAAACTATTAACTGTGATATCATCATGTGTTTCATAAACCTAATCATTATTTTTAAATTAAATTACATTTGAAAACATCCATCGATTTTTAAGAAAACTTCAACTGTATTTGACGACCCTGCATACCTATTTCTTTTGTTGACTGTACTTACGTTATACCCACCACATAACGTACTTACAAGTAGTTATTACAAGCTTAAATTTAGCTTGCACTGTTTGTATGTAAGTATGTATGTAAATAAGTTGTTCTTTCAAAATTTGCAAATCGCTTTCCAAAAGTTTATGATTGATTTACTTCGTTACATTGCGTAGAGCCTAAATTATAGATCCAAAATCACGTAATAATAAGTTCTGTAAGCACCTTGACATTATTTAAAAACCGACCAAGTGCGAGTCGGAACGTCTTGCAAGAAGGGTTCCGTACCAATATCTATAAAAATACGTTTGTTGTATGGAAGCCCCCTAAAATATTTATTTTAGGGGGTAAAAGGTAAAATAATTACCATTTTATTATTTAAAAACACATCTAAACAAATATTATGATGTTATGTTTATTATGTTTTTTAGTATTTGTTGTTATAGCGGCAACAGAAAATATACTTTATATAAAAGGTAGTCAAAAATTCTATATTTACTTAAATACATAATACTAAATAAGTGTGCTAAAATTGTAAATCTGAAGAGTTTGTTTGTTTGTTTGAGCACACTTAACTCTGGAACTTCTGGCCCGAATTGAAAAAAATCCTTTTGCGTTTTATAGCGTGTTTATCAAAGGAGGTTTAAGGTAATAAAATTAAAAAATAAAACATCACGCTACAACGTACGGCAGCGGAGCAGTAGTCAAAGTACTGCGGGATATTGCTAGTCTATAGGTACTATTTAATTAAGCTAAAGTTTGTTTGTTATAACGTGCTAAACTTCGATTTAAAAAAATCTTTTACAGATTCAAGGCCACACTATTACCGAATGCTATGTTTTATAACATACTCCAAATCCACGCGGACGCAGTCGCGGGTCGAAGCTAGACAACTATCAAACTAATGATGCAACAAAAATTAAATAAACACGTTGCAAGTTCTAATAAAAATATGATTACAAAATAACTTACTTACCTCAATCAAAATATTTCTTCCACATGTTTTATTCGTTTGTATATATATTGTGTTTTGTATATAATCCATTTTAATTAAATTATGTCTGTATCTACGCAAAAAATCACTTAACACATTTTTTATTTAAAAACTTAAAACAAGAAGAGCTTATTCGATTCATATTTTAATTTTCGAACAGTTTTTTTTTAACTGGCGCCGTGTAGTGCGGGGAAAGCGAACGCGTCGATTTCTCCGTAGCCTTAACATCGACTGACTTCGTCAAGTTATTACGAAACGTCTTTCATCTAGTGATGCTAACTTACGTATTATTATTGTTATTTCTTTTATTGCCGCATCGTGTACTGTCTTTCTATCTATACGGAAGGTAAGCACCTTCTTTATTATGGTTTAGTAATTGACCTAGTTATTGAGGAATTTGAGAGTATTTTACATAATGACCTACTTACTTAGTTACACATATTAAGCAATATGTCGTATTCAATAATTAAAGTGATAATGACTTTCATGGATATTTCTTTTTTATATTCAAATCGATAATCGATAGACTTAGAGGAGTAAATTCCCATCACTAGTACTAGCTAAATAGTGAGGATGGACGGACGCGGGACGGTTTGTTTGTTGCCTCGGCACGTAAAAGACGTTGTGCAAAACGCAGGCCTCATAATTTTGCACAACGAGAGAGGTTAAGTGACATAACGTCCTATGAATAACGACTTATAAAAGTTGTAAAGAAGTACAGTCAGCAGGACAAAACTTACAACTTTCCGAGTCATTTATAGAAAGGGCGTAAGCTGTCTAATTATACGTTGACTGTTTTAGCAGTCACAATGCGTGTGTATGATTTTGAATTTTGGTTATTCCTCAGAGTCTTACAATCTTTAAAAGATTCTTGCTTTTTCTGTTTGTTTATTTATTTATAGGTATTAAATACTAGACACCGGCCCGGCTTCGCACGGGTGCAATGTTGATATCAGAATACATAAATCTTCCTCTTGAATCACTTTATCTATTGATGAAAATCGCATGCGTTGTTTAAAAGATCTATGCGTCCAGACGGCGGGAAGTGACTTAGTTATATTTATGTAGGTAAGTACTTACTATGTAAAGATTATTAAGTACCTATAACCTTCTTAGAAAAGCTTGCCACAATTAGCCCAGAATTTACCCACCTTGTAATCGTCTATCTCACACCATTGAAAATGTAGAGAAAACTCTTATAAGTCTTGAATCTCAAATTTACCTTGAGCAGGTTTCATTCAGGATCAAGTTTTTTTTTGTACTTTTATTAAAGTTGATCTCGGACATCGATGAAGGAAAAAGCATCTTGAGGAAACCTGGACTTATAACAGCCTATTACCTACTGTCCCACTCAAACCATGTCAGAGGCCATTGAGGCGGTTTAGAAACTCTGACATTAGGGTGTATGAGGTCGTAAGACCTTACTGCCCACACGATAAAGAAAGAAGGAGACAATGCAAGAGGCTGTTTTTTTTAAACGTCATCCTTGATAACCCAATCCTGAGTTCCATCTGTAGATTCTTAAAGTCCACTATAGTTTACATCATAGTTTGCAGTTTGCAATAGCACAATTACACTTACACGTTTTATGTTAGCACGGAAACCAAACATTAACGAGCCTGACTGTACAAAGGTACCTACGCGACTGACGACCAAAATGAGAAAGCGCAGTCACAGATTTTGGTTTGCAATCCATTGCATTATTGCTGCAGATAAAATTTAAAAAGTCTTCATTAAAACCAAAATGGAATGCGAACAAATAATTTTGGTCTTTTTTTGGCTTTCTTACTCCCCTGAACAAGAAAAATCTCATAGCATCAGACCATTGAAGAACTTTAACTCTTATTAGTGTTATTGGATGGGAAGTAATGGCCCAAATACTTTGCGTTCCAACGATCTACCCGGCCACACTTATCGCGTTGAAACAAATATTCGCCGTAGCCCGTTAATGTAGCCCCAGCAAATCCGGATCACAGCAACGCGGTTGCTTGGTGGCAGATATAATTATGTACCTAGATATAGCAGATCATATAAAAGAGGAACAACAAAATATCTACGTACTCGTAGGACGTAAGGACCTAATGTATGTAGTACGTATTTTTAATACTTAACAAAAAGTTTTAATGACACCAAAAAAAAAAGAAAAACGTTTGCGTCTCTGCCTTTGCGTAAAATTGGTTGTTTTGTATGTAAGCTACGGCGATTTCGAATAAAATAAAACAAGTAAATTGTATCTACCTAGGTATAATTATAGTGTAGATAAGTAATGGTTTTAACTTTTTATAAACAATTTCTTGCATGATTCAACCTCTTACGAAATTTTTACAATAGCAGAATGACTCAGTATTTTGACTCAGTACGCTTTATTCAGCCTAGATGCGAATAAAAAACTGATCTATTGGAGTCGGAACTGCACGAGTTGGGTTCCGTTTACAAGTCTACTTTAAACAGTTTCTATTGACTATTGTCCACATAAATGTAGCAAAATTATAGCTTTGAATAAATTTTCTAGTCAATTTTCCTCGTTGGTCTCAAAGAGCGAGTGTTTTTCGTAAGGTCTCGGGTTTATTCATAACTAGTGGCTCGCCCCGGCTTCACACGTGTGCAATGTAGATACTAACCATAAACCTTACTTTTTAATCACCGTAAATCCATTGCCTAGTTTAAGAACTAAGCGTACAGACGGCGGGAAGCGACTTTGTTTTGAATAATATGCACTGTTATTTAGTTTCTAAATAGGAACAATTCTTATTTATTATCCTTTTCTTTCTTCTCTATTAACCAAGATTAATTCGTGCCCTGTTTATAATAAAAATGTGATTTGTAGTCGTCCTTTCTTTTGGCTTTACTCTGAAAAGGTGATTTTAGTATTATTTTGGTGTGGAATTTAGCCTAGGTAACATCCTAACTTCCTAACTAATATTATAAATGCGAAAGTAAGTTTGTTTGTTACCATTTTACGCCTAAGCCAATGAACCGATCAACCTAAAATTTTGCATATACGTTGCCAGGTGTATAGGCACGAACATAGACTACCTTTAATCCCGAAAAAAAGTACTGTTTCCAAGGGAAATCATAAGAACGTTCTTATGATCATAGATGGCGCCACGTGTCGTTTGAAATTGAAATGACAGGACATGGGTAATTTTTTCCGCGACTTAGTCTGTGTCCGCAATAACCGAAATTTACGCGGACTAAGTCGCGGGCAAAAGCTAGTCGGTTATAATATTTAAGTATAATATATTGCTGCATAAAATAAATACCTATCATTGTATTTATAACTGAATGCGTTTCACTTTTTGTCTGAAGTGTACTTGACCGTCCACGAGGTCATGCGGTCAAGCGTTGTCTTCTTTAAAATAAAGTTTTAAAGTTTTGTGGCTCGACGCGAGAGTGAGACGTTGCTAGAGACCAGTTTTCAATACAAATTATCCTCATTTTCTTTCCTGGATTTTAGGCTTAGGGCAAGAATATTAAAAAAAAACTTTTCTATATTTCCGTTATCTGGCCATTACGGACCGTTTCGTTTTTTTGGATAAACTGATTATTTGCCCAGTCAAATATTAAAAAGGTCCATTTGAATCGGCTTTAGATTGGGAACCTACCTGTACTTACCTATCTCTGGAAATAGGTTCGATAGTTAGGCATAAACAATTTTTTTTTTTGGCGCGGAACACTAATATTGGCTCTAACTTTAAATTACGTCACATCGTAATGCGCGCCTTTTAAGAATCAATTTATTTCTATTGTTATAAAAAAACGATTCTACATTTAACGAAAAATCTAAAAAAACGATTTAATATTAAGGAAGTGATTAGTTAGAGTAAAATACTTCGATCAAGGTCTTGTTCGGAAATTTTATATAACAATAATCGTTTTTGACAAAAAAAACGACCCAGTCAAATCACAGAAATAATTGTTTATAACAGTAATGCAGTCGTCTTGTCTATTTATAGAAAATTGTTTTGATTCGTCATAATCAATCAAAATCATAATCGATACTTAAAGTAGGTAGGTATCGATTAGTGGATCAGCGATTAAAACGATTCTAAAACAACAATAATCGCGTCATTAATTTCTGTAGTAAATATCAAAAATAATTGTTTTAATTTTGTTTAAAGATCGTGACCTGGGTTGGGCGAGACCTAAAGATGGACGCCGTTGCTGACGCTGCGCTGGTCCAATGCAGGGAAAAAAGAACGTAGTCAATTACAGTAACATGCATTGCAGGGTGACGAGCCGAGAAGTGGCTGAGGGATTAGCTGATGAAAGAAAGAAAGAAAAACTGTTTATTCAAGCGAAATTGACGCTCATAACATAAAAAGAAAAATTAAACTCAAAATAAAAACAACTGTATTAAATCTAAAAAATGCTGCGTGTTCCGGGTTCGATTCACGCACTACGGAACAATGAAATCTTTGTTTGGCTTACAGGTAGGTAGGTACTTGATCTGGGCGTTTGTGTATGTGACTTTATATGTCTGTAAACGCACCTACGATACAGGAGAAATTACCTAATATGATGGGGTAACGTTTTTTTTTTTGTGTTTACGACAAAGGTATTATACTTATATGATGATATAGTATCCTTTTTTATAAAATTAAATCTAATTATTTAGACCCATTTACACTGAATCTATTGTAAGTTTTCAAGTCGATGTCCCGCCGTATATACCTAGGTACATTATAATTTAACTAATACTTAGGCGACAGATGAATCAGTGATCTGATCTCAATGCCTTATTTAATTAAATAATATCCAACCCACTCGTAATAATTGTCCAATAACGTCTTATTATTTGTAATAAATCTAACTTTACGGATCTTATTGTCGTGTATTAGATAGGTATCTGTAATCTGCTAATTTAAATGCAATAACAATATACATTATTTGTTTTATTAGATTGAATATTAATGATCGTGTAAAATCGTGTTGTATGCGTACTACAGTCGAACAAACTATTTTGTATACAGGCAGCCAGCTTGCAACTATGTAGTTTTAAACTACGTTTTAAACAATGTTTTGAGTGTATCATTTCTTAATATCACTTTCAAAATTATTAAACATCACAAGTTTAAAAAGTAAACACAAAGTAAAAGAGAATGGTGGCATGGTGGTACTAAAAAGATAATTATTGTTGTCTGTAAACCAAATTGCTTGTTCGACCGTACCTACCTACTGCTTAGATAAGTAACTAAGGTATGTATGTGCCTATAATTCCATTATTATATTCGAATGATGTTGCTTGGAGACAGAGCAAATTATGGTATCATGAGGTACTTTCAAATCCCAGAACTAACAGTCCTTCAAGATGATCAAGAAGTTTTAGATAATTTGGTATGTACTTAGGTATTTGAGGGAGACCATGTAAATACAATCTTCAAAATGTTCTAAGTTATCCAACATTCGTTACCGTGGAAGATAAAATCTGAACTCTGCTGAACCGCCTTGGCATAACCACTTTAGCCAAGGTTTGCATTCGTCTACTTGTTGCTATTATTATATTCTCAGGTGTGACGTCATTTAATTTGTAGTAGAGTCTATGGTTTAATACATTGATTTAATTATTTTTAATTTACACGATATTAAACTTTGTGTATTCTAGTTAAAAATGATGTTGAATAAAATGAATTTGAATAAAATCTATGGCTTCAAACGATTTAATTATTTGATGTAGTAACCCTAAATCGACGTGGAGTAAAAAAAAGAAAATTAAAATTGTCTATTCGCCACTAAAATGGCGTCATCGAAGGAAACCTATTGTTTGTGTGGTCAACCTTATAATATTGGACAATTTATGATAGAATGTGATTGCTGTCGCGAGTGGTTTCATGGCAGGTAATGTGGAAAATATATAAATTTCACGGTGAAAGTTTCGTTGTGTGTTAAAAACAATGCAATGAAGATTGACAGTGTATGCGCGTTCGGCCATCACTTGTATGCGAATGTTTTACTCAATATTTCTTATTTTTCCGGTTCACTACCGTAATTTTCACGATTTATTAGTCACGATGAAGTTTTTAATTAATTATCCGGAATTTCTGCAGCACTTTCCCGTAGTTCTTGTTTGTTTACATCAGTGGTCGTCATGGGTATATTAAAATGCGCTTTTCTACCGTGCATTCTTTGTGTTTATTTGTATTGGTTTATGCCTGATAACGTGTTGTTACTCGGCAAAATCATACAACTGCATTATTATTTCTAATATCGTTTTATTTTTTGTTGTTTTGTACTGAGTTAGAGTAGCCCATAACAACTGTTGTGAAATCCCTAGGGCCCTATGATTAAACAGACAAGGGTCAGAAAAGTACTACGCTTTGAGGACTTTGGTCGCCCTGTAGCCTCAAGTACACTGAGCATAGCTTGAGTTGTGTAAAGTACACAGTATCAACAAATATATGTTTTTATGGGTATACCATAAACATGATAACTATTATGTACTCAGTGGTGTTAAATTACTATGTAACATGTACATAAAAACCTTCATTTGTAAATACTCTACCCATAGATGGTATTAAAACATGAAATATTATTTTTGTGAATATTAAGTTGATTGATGATGAATAAATTTATATCTACAGTAATATATTTTAAATAGAGAAATTTTTTTTTTTATCTGTCATGTGTGGGCCCGTTGGTTTTAAAAGTTTTTATTTTCTTGTTTTAGCTGTGTTGATGTCAAAATATATCATTCTGATGACATAGACAAGTACCACTGTCCAAAATGTGCACAGACTTACGGACCTTCAGTATGTAAGTATTCTTTGATGCATTGTGTCCGTGTTTTAAAAGTGACATGTTGCTATAGTTAAAGTTAGTGTACCCTTTGTGAGTGCAGTAAGTCATCGGTATCATAAAAAAAAACTTGCGAGTATCGTCACTGGGGTCATCCTGCACTTAAAACCTAATCTAGGTGTTATAACAGTACCACCAAATTTTTTTGTAATTCCTTTTTTTCTAAACCATCTGTTTGAGGCAAATTAACAATAAAATAATATTCAAAAAGGTCCAGCCATTTTCGAGATTTTGCCTTTTGATATATTGTTTTAAATAAATAAATTATAATATTTTTGTAATCAATTCTAGTAAAAATCCCAACAAACAATCACCGTGCGGATCGCTACGAGCTGGGTGCGGAGACTCGTCCGTCACAAGTGGGCACACCGGCCTGGGTGCGAGCGCTCGCCGCGCGGCCACTGCGGCCCGCGCCCGCCGCACTGCAGCGCATGAGTCCCCACCAGTTCACTGAGGATTTTATCAGAGATAATGGTGTGTGAAAATAGTAGATTTACTACTGTTTTTTTCTTCCTGTTGTAAAATCTTAGCCAAGGCACAATGCCATATTGAGTTTACTACAACTTATAAAATGGCATGTCCAGAAAATCAACACAGAAATATCTGTGTTATGCATGTTCCTGTTTTTAAACCCACAAAAAGTTTCATATTAAAAAAAAAATTGTATTAATTAAATCCAAATCTGGGGAGGTTGTCAAAATATTATTAAGATACTCATAAGGCTTAAAATAATCTAATAAATCATTAATAAAGGATATATTTCTTTGATGGATTTGATTTTCAGCCAGTTATGGTCAAAAAATAAATACAAAAAATATTTATTTTATTAATAATTCATCATGGTTTGTGTTGAGAATCACTACATAAGATAATTTTTTATTCTTATTAATTTTCTGTACAGGTTTCACGCGGCCAGTAACATTCACAACTTCAGAAGGCTTGGACATGAAGACTCCCAACCCTGGCACATTCACAGTCAGATCAGTGCTCAGGTTCTGTGGGGCGCAACTTGAGGTAAGCTACTCCTGCTGAGTCCTGCTATAAAAGAAAAGTGTTACTGATTATCCCTTTAATACTCAACTTGGTTATTACTCGGGCTTACGATGTTGGCTTTAATTATTTATTTAAACTGTATGCAACTAAAGTACAAAGGCGGACTTAATGCCTTAGGCATTCTCTACCAGTCAACCAAAGGTGGTGAAGAGATAACAAAGCAGGCTTTCAAGTTATAATTTAACAAATAGGTCTGTACAGTATAAAATAAATACGACAAGCACACATTTGGATTTCCGGAACAGCTATTTGCCAAACCACCATAAACAAACATCTTACATGTTCTTAGGTGGAAGTAATTGATGTTCGCAAGCAGTCGACGCTGCGCATGCCGTTGGGCGACTTCGTGGACTACTTCGAGACTCCGCCCGAGCACCGCGATGAGAAGGTGCTCAATGTGCTCAGTTTAGAGTTCAGCGAGACCAAGTGAGTGACAATCCCTGTAAATAAATAAAGATTAAAAAAAAAAAAAAGTGAGTGACTCCTAATATCTTGAGTTTATTATTTGGTCAGAACCACAATAAACTTTTGATTTAATTTTATCTACAAGGACTCAGTACATGGTTTTAGATCTAATCTGCTGTTAATACATTTTGTTTACTGTGTCAACCTCCATCAAATATAATTGCGACACTTATTTTGATGTTTTAAATGACAAAAGTTTATTAAATATAATTGACGCATGTGAATTTTCATCATCATTTAACCTGAAACAGTGCAAAAATAGCGTAAGAAATGTTGTGTATCTTCGATATCAAACTTCTCCGCGACATTAGCATAATTATACCTATTACATACAAAATCCCGACAACAATCTTTGGGCAGTAGACATAACACCTATTTGGTCAGAAGATATTTCATTTTCAATCTTTTCACCCATTTCCTCACCGCTTGTAGTTCTAAATGCGCACATTCTATGGCCATCTAACTCCCTGCCCCGCAGCATGTCCCGCGCGGTGGAGCCGCCGGGCGTGGCGCGCGCGCTGGACTGGGCGGAGCGCGCGTGGCAGGCGCGCGACGCGCCGCCCGCGCCGCAGGTGCGCAAGTACTGCCTCATGTCGCCCGCCGGCGCCTACACCGACTTCCACGTGGACTTCGGCGGCACCACCGTGTGGTACCACGTGCTGCACGGGCGGAAGGTGCGTACAGTCCCTCATTATAATACTAGCCTGTTATTGTCCTACTACAGGGCAAAAGCCTTTTCTCATACAGAGAAGGCATGAGCATTGATTACCATGTTTGCTCCATACGGTTTGGCGATTACAGACTTATATTATACAACTCTAAGTTTCCTCAAGTTGATTTCCTTTGCTCAGTTGATGTCCAAGATAAAATTAGAAATTTCACGTGAATTGAATAAGTCACACTGATATTTGCCCGGTATTGAATCTACAAGCTCATTACATTTCATATCATCTCAATATTGAAAAATAAAATAGAAAATTTTAACAATACTAAAACCATCTTGTCTAGCCCAAAAACTTATCTATTCCAGATATTCTACCTGATCCCACCGACAGCGACCAACCTGGCTCTCTACCAACAATGGTCGGCCGCCAACAACCAGAACGAGCGTTTCTTCGGCGACATGGTGGAGTGGTACGGCACGGCCGAGGTCAGCGCTGCGCAGACGCTGTTCATACCAAGCGGCTGGATACATGCCGTGCTCACACCGTGCGACTCGCTTGTCTTTGGAGGAAACTTTCTTCATTCATATGCCATTGAAATGCAGTTACAGTAAGTTCTTTTTTGTTTAAAAAAAAAAACGTACATTTACAAACATAAACTCACATACACAAACAGCTGGATTAAGGGTCGGGCAAAGTGTTATTGGGTTTTCCCATCAGGAATTTCTCAGTAGCAGCCTCGGGAGTCTGGATTTGTGCCTGGTTGATGGCAATAAACTCGACCCTAAAACAGTGGACATAACTGGCGATATGTGGTTGTACTAATGGGTACACCTCTGCCTAACCCTTCAGGGATTACAGATGTGTGATATGGTTAATGTGTATGTATGTGAATATGAATTAATATTGCAGAATCTACGAGATAGAGCGTCGCGTAGAAACCCCCACAATGTTCCGCTACCCGCTGTTCGAGGCGATGCACTGGTACGCGGGAGCACACCTGCTCACTATGCTGCGTCGCCACAATGAGGAGACGCAGGTATTTACAACAAGTCTTATTTAAATGAAGTCCTGTTTAGGTCAATGAGTTCAAAAAGTGACTTGACAAGCTTTTCAGGAGGGTGGTTTGATTCTGATCAAATTCTAATCTTAGTAGTAATCTATCAAAACATACAGTAATCTATCTAAATGTACATTGATTGTAGCTGAGATTAGTAGAATTGGCCTTCTGATGTCTAACAATGCAGTTAGTAATTATTATTTTTAGGGTATCGTACCTCAAAAGCAAAAACGGAATTCTTATTAACTCAAATTGACCGTCGCCACTGTGTCTGCGTATGAAGGTTGAAAAATCCATTCGTTATCTGCCAGCGGGCTGCCCGCAACAGTCATCTTTTTTATTTAGTGTAAAGAAATATTTTATCGCCCATAATTTAAAGCCTTAACTTGAATGGCAAAAGATTTGTTGTGTCGGAACCGTGCTACATAACTAGGATGCATTCCTAACTGGTGATACTGTGTGGTTCAGGACGAGGAGTTCACGCTGAGCGAGAGCAGCGCGCGGCAGGCGCCGGCGCCGCTGCCCGCGCTGCTGCTGCGCGGCGTCAAGATACTCGCCAACGCGCTCAAGGAGTGGCACGCGCTCAAGAGTGTAAGTACTACTAAGCGAAAGAAAAAGTTTGAGAGGATGGATGTATGTTTGTTACTCTTTCACGCTTAAACGGCTGTACGAAATAAGCTTAAATTTGAAACAAATATAAATATTGATCTACCTTAACACATAGTTTTTATCCCGTTTTTGGTGGCGGTGGTTTTCTTTTTAGTGAAAAATATTTTTTTGAGTGGCTTAAAAATAAAACTGGTTAATTCCAAGCAACAATTTTTGCCTAATATTACTAATTTTGATTGACAAAATGCGTAGTGAACGGCTATGCGATATATCCTGATACACCTCATATTTTGTCAGTTACTTTTAAAATCTATGCAGTAGGTGACATATAAGTCAAACAAATACAGCCTGTGGGCTGCAAAAAAATATCTGATGGAAATCCCAAAATCATGATCAACACTAGTGCTTGACTATGAGACCATCAAAGCAGCGAGAGAAATAAATGAAAATTGACACTTTATTAACATAATCCATGTACACATTACAGACAGACACAGCGAAGCGTGACAACGTGCCTAAGTGTCTGAACTCGGGCCAGTTAGTGAGGGAACTGTGCAAGGAGCTGAGGACTTTGGAGAAACGGTCCACCACAGCTACCAACAAAGATAAGGTAAGTCCAGGTCAAAAAGCTGCAAGAATGAAATGGGACTGGGCGGGCTAAGTCTGTCTGATGCCGTCAGAAGCTAAGCGTTGGGCCCGCATATCACAAGACTGGAGTTACACTGCAGACAAAAGTTATTTGAAAAAAAAACAGCCCTAATTGAAATAAATAATTTTACTTTGGTCTATAATGACGAAATTTTTCGAAATCTTTTAAGATACTGGGTTGAATCGTTTTGACAGAAATAAGAACAATAAAGTAACGCATTCGTCTCTTTCCAGGACTTCAAAGTAAAGAACCAAGCGTCCCCCACGAAGTCTCACTCAAAGAAAGCAGCCAGTAATTCCAAGAAGTCCCTCAAGCTGACTCTACCGAAGCCCATCATGCACATGGGACAGAACGGAGAGTTTGTGGAGGAGAAGGTGTATGCTGACAAGTTCTTTATTGATAATAAGGTAAGTTATTGTATTGCTATGATAGTACAGTCATCAAAAGACATGGGTACCTATACAGGGTCGGATACCTTCAATTGAAACTTAATTAAACTGTTTATTATCTACTTTTAAATTAAATTACATTTGAAAGCATCCATAAGTTTTTTTGAACACTTCAAGTATATCTGACGATCCTGTATACCTATCTTTTTTACTGACTGTACATAACATAAACGTAACACCAGCCTATTATTGTCTCACTGCAGGGCAAAGGTCTATTTTCATACAGAGAAGGCATGAGCATTGATCAACACGCTTGCTTGCTCAAGGCGGATTGGCGATTTAGGCTTATATCAATTAATATGGACTGCCTTGTTGCATGAGGCCTCCGTAGCATGAGGCCTCATTCCCAGGTCGAGCAGAGTGTTATTAGGTTTTCCATCAGGAGTTTCTCAATAGCAGCCTCGGATCTGAATTCATACCCGGTTGATGGCAATTACATGACACTTAAACATAACTGGCGAAATGTGGATGTACTAATGAGTATACGTCTGCCCAATCCTTCGGGGATTACACACGTGTTATTTATTTATTTTACTAGAGAAACAAGTAAACAGTATGCTTACTTTGTACATTTTTTTTTTATTATTATTCCTTCCGTAAACCGTCATTCATAGAATCCCTATTACCTTTCCCCAGGAGGTGGTATACCAAGAAAGGTACGTAACAACGCAAGATGTGAAGTTCGCAAACGGCCTACCAGAAACGAAGTACGTGGTTGAGGGGAAGGAAATGGTGATGCCGGAGAAAGGGTACGCCTACCAGACGTACGAAGAGGTCGCTTACCCGGAGAACGGGACGTTCGTCGACAGGGCGGATAAGAAGACTACATTGAAAATTAAGATGAAGTAAGTTCTTTATTATTTACTAGCGAACCGCCTTTCAATCCGGCTTCGCACAGGTGCTTTCCGACTTATGCTGCCTATCCACCGAAGCGGAGCGAGGCTGCGAAACGGAGAATCGAGATTGTCCACTAGAGGAGACTGGAGATTTTATACAATCCTATTGGTTAGTATTTCTCCGCCTTATTAGGTGGATTTTCCAAAAAAAAAATTTGTCCAAGAAAATGCGAACACAACAAGAAAATAATCAGTTGAATCTGTCCATCCGTTCTCGAGTTTTGCTCTTAGCTACACTTAGTGATTCATTTTGATTTATACAGATAGATAATAATAGAATAATTAAAACTAAGTTAGTATCGGAACCTTGCCTCCGCTTCCGTAAGTGCGGAACTTCCGCAAGGATCGTACCTCTACTTCTGCATCCGTATCCGTAAAATTTTAACGGAGTTGTAACGGAGGTTTAATATTTCAGATTTTAAAATCCTAAGCTTTTGAACACAAACGAGGGGCATTCATGAGGATTGCCCACAGAAAGTGAATGATAATATTATCAACTTTTCAATCTATTGTTACAGCAACTCCCCCTCCTCATCACGCGAAGACGCACCCCCTCCCTACTCCCTCCCTGAGCATTCTATCCTCAAATCCCACCTCATCCGATCAGACCGGCCTACCCTGAAGCCTATACATCAATGGACCATCTCTAAGAAGGACATAGGAGACTACCACGAGGAACAGATACTGTTCACCAACGAGAACCTGCAGACTAACGTCAGGATTGATGGTCAGGAAATGAACTATGGCCCGGGTAAGCTAAATTAATTAATTAATGTAATACATACATAAACTCACGCCTTTTTCCCATGGGGCTAAGCACATAACTCCACCTGCTCCGATCCTTACATACTCCTTTCGCCTCGTTCATACATCTCACACAAGCACGCCGGTTACGAGTACTGCGCATCCGACCTTTCTGAAAGAACTTACCAAAAATGCAATAATTAATAATTATTAATTAATTGGTCAAGTTATCTTTAGGAGAGGTTGGCCTTCCCTAAAGATAGCCACCGTGTCAACTGCTAGACATGGGTGTCTAGCAGTCAGTAGACGTCGTTCTGCTGATAATTGATATGTTGGCTGTTGCAAACGTACGAGCATTGATCGCCGTTCATGCTCAAAGCAGATTGACTATTTCAATCTTATATTGACTAAAAGTCCATATTTTTCCACGATGTTTTCCTTCACTGATATCAATCATGTACAAGATAAACGGAAAAAGTACATATGAAACCTCATGCATGAGAGGCATGAGGGCATCACAACATAATATCACTCACATCAGTGATCTAACATCACTTTATAATATTATTATTGATAAAAACTTTAATTTTCAGGCATGTACTCAGCAGAAGATATCCAGCAAGACTACCAGTACTCAGAGTCAGCGAAGCCCGGATCCTACCAGCCGGCGGTGTACAGCTACCAGCAGCCGCAGCACATAGCGTACACCACCGTGGACAACTACCAGAGATACGAAGAAGTACCAACAGTACATCAGGTAAGTGGTTAATCTTATTACCCAGTTACTGGGCTGTGGCGGGCAGAAAAGCAGTTGCTCCATGTAAAATACTGTCATTCAGCTGCGTTTGGTTAGACTGCAAGCTGACCCCAAGATAGTTTCGAAAAGCCTAGGCGGATTGATTGTTAGCCTAATATTATATAATTTATTAGCACTCACCCTACGACTTCGTTTGCGTGATTTTTTTTTACGGATCCCTAATTTTTTTTTATAATAAAATTTAGCCTGAGCACTCAGTGATAACATAGTTTCCAATTTGTGGAAAAAAATCAAATCAAGTCTTTATAATATTAAGTATACATTTAAGGCCGATTTTTCTAAATAGCTTATTTCTGTAGAATAAATAAATAATAATTCCAGCCTATTACTGTGCCACTGCAGAGTAAAGGCCTCTTTTCATGCAGAGAAGGCGGGAACATTGATGACCACGCTTGCTGAAGACGTGGTCAGGGAGTTCAGACTTAGATTTAGTTTAAGTCCTGGTTTTCTCACGATATTTTCCTTCACCGATTCATTGTTTTCAGCAAACGGCAAGCTACAGCAACGTGGCAGTTCAAGAGACGGTGAACGGCGAGTTCCATCACAACCAGCTGCCCTCGTACGACGCGGCCATCGCACACCAGTACACCGCTACTACGAATTATGTAAGGAGCCTGCCCGACTCTTTTATTAGAATTAGAGAAAGTAATATAACTGTTGGAATTGTTGACTTCAATAACATTTGTTAGTATTTATTTAAACTTTCTACATGTTTCTTGTTTATTTATTTAAACGCAAAGGGCACTAAAAGAAACACGGATGGGTTTTAGTCAGTAAAAATCTGACACTCCCTTCCGCTCCGCCCAGAGCGGAAAGAGACATTTGATGATTTCACATCCAAAAAAAAGCATTCTTTGCTAGTTAACCAAAGCTGGTAAAGAGACAAAAAGGCAGGTGCAAATTATTGTGCTAGCATAAAGGACCTAGTCGCCACCTCCATGGGCGGAAAACTCCAATAGAATATTTATGAATTCGTGTCAACTTGGGGATATTATTGAGGCAAAAAATGTATGGCACGGCGAGAGGCCATCACCGCGATTCTCTTGCCTTTGGAGATGGAACCTTACTTAAATACTTACCCTTCAAATAAACAGAAATGTAGGTTTAAATTTAAAATATATTTCCTATTGAAGGTGGTGGAAGAGTCGAAGCCCAGCGCGTCGCAAGCGTCGCACGCGTCGCACGCGTCGCACGCGTCGCACGCGCCGGCCGCGCCCGTGCGGCGCTCGGAGCGGCCCGTGCGGCGGCGCGTGTCCAACACGTACGACTACGAGGACTCCGACCTCTACATCGACGACACGCCCGCGCCTCGCCCCAGGAAGACCAAGCACAACAAGCATCACGCCTACAGACGTAACGAGAGCAGCAGTAATGGTGAGTTTTAATTTCATCTCATATTATAACTGTATGGCTGTGATATTGCAAATATTTTTTTTCAATACTTAAACAAGAGTTGGGCAGAGGTGTACCCATTAATACATCCACATTTTGCCAGTTATGTTTAAGTCCCATGTAATAAGGGACGAGTCTGTTGCCATCAACCGGGCGCAAATCTAGACTCCGAGGCTGCTACTAAGAAATTTGTGATGAAAAAACCCAATAACACTGACCAAACTGGGAATCGAACACAAGACTTCATGCTCAGCGGTCACGTTTTGGACCACTAGATCAACAAAGCAGTGTTATTTTTTAATGTTATAAAATGGAACCCGAATTTTCTAAAGAACCTCACCAATAGGGTTATTGGTGAGGTTGATGCGCTTATTATATTATTATGGATGTACTAATTAGCAGTAATTAGTTTTCTCTATCGTGTACTCGGATAATATTTCTTTACTAACTCTAAATTGTTACTTTTTTCAATGCTTTACTGGACCTTCATAAAGATTCTGCAATCAGTTATTCAAGTAAGCAATTGTTATCAATAATAATAACGCTATTAGTATAACATACCTGGACGTTATCAATTTTTTTAACAAGACTGTCAGACAATTGGGTAGCAGATACCACTTCTACCGCTTCTTCTTTCTTGGGTAGGACACAACTTATTTATAAAAAAAAAAACATTTTTTAGCCCTGAAACCTAAAAATCGAATATTACACAAAGTTGATAATTAAAATTTCTTTCGTCCTGTTTCGTGTCTGCCTGCCCCGTTCGGGGAGACGGCAACTTGATACAATTTTTTTCTCTCGTAAATTGTGACGTTCAAAAGTGCCTTTTTATGATCTAGTTAAAATTAAACTGTGTTTTTTCACATTTTATCGTAATTATTACAGCATCAACAAACGTAACATCGAGTAGCAACAACTACAAGCAGGTGGTGTCGCGTCCGGCGCCGGCGAACGGTATCGAGTCTCTTATACAGGCGTCTGTGTTAGCTGAGGAAGAACAGCCCGTGACTGAGACGTGAGTAAAACAATACTTATATTATAATTGACACACATATGGACAACAAGACGTATGTATAAGGGTTCCGGTTTTAGCTTTGCAAGTACTGAACCAAAAACAAGTTTCTTTTTTTAATTATAACATTGAAAATGGGGTATCTCTTTGGCGTCAGCACTCAACAGAATAAAATACAAATTTTGGTCGTCATCTTGTTAATCATTCTTGTTAATTTTGACAATATTTAGAAATGCATTATCTAACTGTACTTACCCTCTAACTACTTAACTTACTATAAGCACTGACCAATACGTGTCGTGGTCAAACGATCACCAGCTGATTAAAGCATGCTCATGATGCATTCTCTAACTGTACTCTATGTTACTATGCAATATATTGATTGTATTCTGTTCTGGTTATTCCTAAAATAAATAACCTAAGAAACATTCGCTCCACAGGGAACCGGAAGACGCAGCAGTAGCAGGCATGCTGAGCATCAGCGAACGGTTCACAGCGCCGCCGCGTACGTTCGGGCTGGCCAGCGAGTCCCCGCAGCCCGCCACCTCGAGACACGACGGTAAACGAGCTCGAAAACCGCCGCCCGCGCAGGACTTGGCTGACGAAGAGGATGTTATCAAGGAAGTGCATCGAGACGAAGAGTATGGTGAGTGAACCATGGTTCTAAAGGTAGTAGTTTTGTCGCCAGGATGTAGAATTGGATAGTGTGACAGATGGTTGTGGCAATACTAACTTTGACTTTGACTTCGCGATGAAAATACACACAGCAAGTACTTGCCCTTTAGCATATTATGTAGGATCTCCAACGAAAAAATCAAGACATGAAAATAATCAACAAAAGGTAGGTAGGTACTCCTTCACATATAGGAGACCACAGCATGCACAATAAGTTAACAACTAGCTAAAGAAGTGTCATTGTACTTTGTACTTTTGTTGCATAAAGTTTAAATAAATAAATAATGTAACACACAAAGTATTGTGCTTATTGGTGCATATATCAGTACAGGGGTCGTTAAGAGTATTTAAGCTTCAGTTGGAAAATTAAAATGTGTTGTAAAAAAAAAAACGAGTATGTAAAAAGTTATATTTGTTTATTAAAAAATAAGCTCTTAGTAACATTAACATGTTAACTTCATTTTTCCATTAATATTTTGTTTCTTTTTTTAACTTCAGAACCCCACCCGGCCTTATAATAAGCATACTAAACAGACAATGTTCTTTTGTTACAGTGTATCCATCGTTAGAGATGAGTTCGGATGAGGACGAGGAATGGACGGCGTCGAAGCGACGAAGAAATTCTCGCAACAGGGTCGACTCGCGATCTAAAGGGGACAAGTAGGTTATAGTTTACTATACATGTTGTTATAGTCATCGTTCATGATGATTGGGTCGTTGCGACACGGTGGCGGTCTGTCTAGAATCGTCTCGAAAAAACTGCCTGCGAGATGTCGTCTAGATATCTTGTCAATGTAAAGATTATTTTAACACAGACGATTTAAAGCCTAAACTTGAATAGCCAATTCTTTGCTGTGCCATACCCATGCTGATATTATGTACACACAAAAACCTTTAGTTATATAATGGTGTTATGTTTCATTATTTTAAGAGTTTACTGATACAAATTATGATTTGATTGCATACTGTGGGTCCGTTAGCAAACAATAAGGTTCCATGTGGGTCCTCAGGGACGAGGCGTGGTCCCCGCGCGCGCGCCTGGGCCGGCTCGTGCCGCGCCTGCGCACGGCGCGCGCGGGCGTGCGGCGCGAGTGCGTGCGCGCCGCGCTGCACGCCGCCTCCGAGCACCACAGCCACAAGCTGCACGACCCCGCCGCGCCACACGCACAGGTCATTCTTTATTGTTTTAGACGTGAGCTTGACTGGATACAAAGTTCCTCATCTTCTATTCAAAGGGAAGAACCTCCTACCAGAAGGACTGTGTCTGGTAGGCTACTGCCCAACGGTTGTTGTTGGATTTCTGTATACAAGGCGTAATTTCGAAAAAGTGGACACCTAAAATGACTTCCAACTTATCATAATGGGCAACTCATACTATAGACCCAACCCTGATATGAAAAAAAAAAATCTGCTGATCCATACATTTATTACAAGTTCACGAAGCTTCACTAAATATATGGACCAACAATTTTTTTTAAGCTCTCTGTTATACACCTTGTATTCAAGTATTCAGTATTCAAGTATTTATTTGCATTCCATATGTGTTATAGATGTTACAAACAGGCTTTAAGCTAAGTACATTATGGACCCTATTAGGGCACAGCAACTTAAAATTAATATAATATTAAATCCAACATTTTATAAAAATTACAACAACTATATTATTAGATATTATTATAACAAACATTGTAATTAAGTAAATACATAATTATATTGATGTAAATTATAATTAGGGACATAAGTAGGTACAATTGAGATCATTAAAACTTATTAAGATATGAAACAAATCAATTCAACTAAATCAATTAAAAAAAAAAAAACAATATTTAATAATTAACTTATATTTAATGAGATCTGTTAATAAGAATAATATATGCTAATATCACTGAGAACTTTTTTTTTTGAAGTGATAAAAATCATCAAATGCGTCCTTCCGCCCTGGGTGGGGACGGCAGGAACTGACGAGACTCTGACTAAAAAACCACCCTGTTCCTTCTGTTGCCCTTTACGTTCCGGGGCCACGGTGTGCCCACTGAGAACTTGCAATGTAGGATACAGCAGTTGTAGTTCGTATGTACCGCCGATAAATGCCGCCTTATCATTTTTAATTGTACATCAAAAGCACCACAAATAACCATCTTCTATTATTCACAGCCTAATGCAAAGCGAGCAGTGTTAGCCACAAAAAGCAGACGGCCCCCACCGCCTGTACATAATACGCCAAATAATAAGAGTAAGTATTATATTGCTGTTTACAATATTTTTTTTATATAAAACTATTTATATTAAGATAGGAATTACTCCTGTGTCGTAGGTGCGTTTGCAAACATATAAACTAACATACACAAACAGCTACTACTAACAGCGACTATTGACTGTCATGTATGACATTGTGGGTTCGATACCCGGCAAATACCAATGTGAATTTCTCAATTTAAAGTTTATATTGGACATCACATCGGTGAAGAAACCTGAACTTATAATAAGTCTGAAAATGCCAAACCGCCTTGAGCAAATAGTGATTAACTTTTTGAACGCCATTGTCACATATATGTGACAAACGAAATCTTACCCTGGACGCCAACGTCACAAATATATGACAAAATACACGGAGCACGGAGCATATGATATAAACAATGTAATCAAGTTTTGGAATCCTTATTCTTTATCATTGTCATTTGACAAAAAAAGTGGCCTGGCGTCAGAGGTACAGCGATACGTTTATACTCTGGCTTTCAAAAGGTTAAGGCTCGTGCATTCTCTGTATGAAAAGAGGTCTTTGCCTTGAAGTGGGACAATACTGGGTAAAAATAAAAAATGCTTGTCATGACGACAATTTTGATGGCATCGCCGCTATTCTCTAGCCCCGTGAAGACGGCGCCTGGACTTGGGTATCGTGTTACTCAGTAACTGGGTTGTGTATAACGTGTGTGTGTGTGCTCCGTGTACAATAGATTTATTTGATCCCAATTACAAAACATTCGATATCGCTCGATGGCTCACCATTGCTCGGTCGTAATCTGAGTGCCTAATCTATTTTTTTTTTACCTATTCCATCGCGTTAGCGTAAATGTTCAATTACCGCAATTTGTATGGAAAAATAAAATTGTGTTTCCAGTTGTTGTCACTAGATGGCGCTATTACCGTTTTTAATACAAATTGATTTTAAATATATAATATAATATTTACGCAATCAAGTACGTAAAAATCATACTAGGCACTCTGATCGAGAAACGACGATCGTTATTTGATTCTACACCATCGATCAATGTCGATCAAGTGCAGTCAAACTGCGCCTTTATTCCAAAATTCCTGCTTTATTTTTAAAGCGTTTGCGCACTGCATCTGATCGTAATCCAAAAAATAACGGAAATGCCCGAATATTACCCGAGTAAATATAAGTATGTTATTGAAAGGCCTACCCTTTGAATAAAGACGTTTAAAGTCACGATTTTGTCAAATTTTCAACTGAAATTCAAATAATTTATTTCTAATATACCAATTCAAGCAATTTTTGAATTGGTAGGTAAGGTTGAAGCTAGTTGCTTGTTCCAAGCAGTTTGCACTATTCCAGACTATAATTTATCTCTGTGCCATATCCGTTCAGCCTTTCTGGTGTGAATGAGCAACATACATACATGCATATCCATCCAATCGTAATAGTAGTAAGATTTCATTCTGATGCAACTTGAATTCGAGCCGAATGCAGTGCGTAAACGCTTATTTTGTATTTAATGTAAAAAGTGTGTTTACAATTTGAAACTAAAATAATTATTTTTCTAATGTGCAGACAAAATTCCAGATGCAAGACTGAAGAAAGGTATGAAGACCGCTAAGCAACGTCTCGGTAAAATCCTTAAGATACACAAAATGATATATTAATTATAATTAATTAGTTTACTAGATTGCGCGTGACAGACGGACGTATGTAGATGTATATTTTATATATGTATTGTATATAAGCACGGACCAATACGTGTCGTGGTCGAACGATCACCAGCTGATTAAAGGGAACTTTTTAAGAGAATATAAAAATATGGAAAAAATATTGCATCACTTCTAGTCCAATTCAATATTAAATAATTATCAATACTGTCTGTAATCGAGTAGCAATATTCTCGAATAGTTTTCACTGACAAATTTCTAAGTTTATCTTGGACATCACTGACATCGGTGAAGGAAAACATCGTGAGGAAACCTGGACTTATAATTAGTATAAGTCTGTAATCGCCAATCCGCCTAGAGCGTGATCAATGCTCGTACCTTTGCTCTGCAGCGGGACAATAATAAGCTGGTATTATTTAATTTGGAACTAGAAAGCAATTGTAATAGAGTTGAAAATTATATAATTGCGATATTTAATGAATTTGCATTCAATTTTCAACTCTATTTGTGATGAATTTTAGTTCATTATCAACTGAGTGAAAACTACGAGCATATTGCTGCTCTTGTCCTGACCCTTATCGATACCTTGTGAAGCATTAACCAGATGGTCTATTCTGTAAAAATATCCTGTGAATTGAGATGAAGTAAGATTACTTATTTCACATGATACTAGGGACTTACATCTCTCCTCGAGCTCACTTCACCTAAATTTACCGAGACAGATTTTAACAGAATAGTATCGCAGGCATGGGCGACGGCAGCCCACAAGGAGATGCATTCGCACTCCTGTAGAATGATTTTTTATGTTACACTAACAAACATAACATCACGCCTGTAATCCCCGATGGGTTAGGCGGAGGGGTACCCATTGTACCCACACATTTCGCCAGTTTCCTTGTAATAGGGTATTAAGTAATTCTGGCAGCGCCCACGATCGCAGGTCACAGATGGTTCACAAAAGAGTAACCACGGGTTACGATTCTAGTCGCTCTGCGCAATTTTTTACAACTATTCTCTAAGATTCCGTCTCATAAACGACAACAAGACAATACATACGTAGTGGATTTATAAATGGTGCAATATTTTTTTTTATTACTGTATTTATTTATCAGGTGGGAATGAATTTAAAATCGACTTTTTTAATTTGAATTAGATAGTACCGTGCAGTTCAATTTTTAAAATTGAACTGTTTGCCTAGAAAATATTTGTAATTCATTTTGATACTTAGGGTATTAAGGTTTACGGTTGAATTTGGTATTGCAGTGCATTCGCGTAACGCCTTTATGACTTTTGGTGCGAAAATTACGATTATACTTTACTTTGACCATTTCCACCTGATATTTAACAAACATACATACAAGATTGACTCATAATAACCCAGTGGTGAGCTCTTAACTGCCTAAAAGCCGCGAGCGCACTGACAAAAATGTCAAAGTCAAGGCGACATCTTGAACTATGTGGGTCTTGTTGCATCTTAATTATGAACCAGTCATTAAAGTAGTAATAGGGCTGATTGCCCTGGATACGCTGGTCGTATACCTTGGAAACAGTTGGGCAATGGAAAAGAAAACTGTACTTAATGCCGCGAGATGGCGCTGTTTATTTGTCATCTTGTCAAAGTCGTCTCAAGCGCAGATCCACCGTTGTAGGCACGGAGGGCACAACTCTAATTCGTGAAAAAAATCTTAAGTAAACACCTAAATGAAAATAATTTAGGTAGGTGTTTATTTCAAATAAGAAATTCAAACATAAGGTTTTTTTTAATGAAATTATTTAGTGTGAAATTATAAAGGTTGATGACAGTTCCGGCACAGTCCCAGCATCACCGTTCGGTTACCGTGATAATCATTATTCATTATCGCGAGGTCTGAACTTAACTCGACCGGGTTGTCCTTATTTTGTATAGTGGGCACTTTAGCCTTTAATATGTCCTTTTTTGACCACATAAGTAGGGTTATTCATATCGGTATTTTTCTCAGTGCGCATGCGGCTTCAAATGTGCACACAGGTTTAAAATGTGATTTTATATTTAATTACAATAGTGTTAAAGCGTATTTTCTCATACAGTAGGCTTGCGATTGATATCAAATGTTCTTTAGTTTAATGGAAAGTCTCTTTAAATAATGTCAATGAGAAAAGTGAATTTCGATACTCGAATAATGGCTATGTTTTTTGTCTTTTCATATGATTTATCTGCATTTATGTCACTTACTTCATTGTTTCTTATATCATTTTGAGAAAACTTTTATATCTAAGAAAATTGTTGTTAATTTTGATGGTCTTGCAAGCCATGAGCGCATGTCTGGTGACCTGTATAAGGTGCAAATTTGCTCGTCAAATTCAAGGAGGTAATTATGCTAATGATTCTCAATAAAATAAATAAGATTTTTTTTTTCGTGCTTTTTGAATGCTAACTTAGCCATGTTGCAGTGAGACAGGCAGGATGATAACTCGCTCGCACACAGTGATATTATTGGTAGTCTCGCGACATTGCCTTGCGTTCTGCAAACTCAACGGGGTGATTCTGTACTTTGAAAGAGGTGTATTCTGAAATACTGTCCGACATAAACAACTAAAAAAAAAAGTAATTATTAATTATTGACCAGGTGTCATGATTTTATTCGATTATTTATGTGTTTAATGACAACCTCCTAAAATTTGACTAAAATGCTAAACTGTACCTTGTATTGATAGAGATAAGGTTTAAATTACAATAATAGATACGCGCTCTTGAAATGTTGCAAGTTTAACCTTTATAGTTTCTAGAAAACATTAAAGAGACTTTCCATTGACTATTTATTTTGAGTAAGATCTGATTTCTCACTTGTTTGTGTATTTGTCTATTAATTAATATTTGATTAAGCTATTATGTATCTTTTTGATAAGCGTTGTAGAGACATGACGTAATTGTTTCTAAATTAAAACCATTCTCTAAACTATTACTAAAAATACTCGACTTTTTGATTATCATAAAAACGACTTGAAATATTATATCAAATTATATAAAAAATAAAAGAAAAATATATAAAAAGACATTATTTTTCATTAAAACAGAAAATATAAAAACCAACCACCGAATATTAAATGTAAATAAAAATGAATTGAAAAATAAACGTAAAAAAAACGACAAAATGAAAAAAAATATTGCTTTAGCTACTTATTGACATTTTTTTGTTATGTTTTTAGTGATAATAGTACATAAGGTCGTGTTTTCAATGTTATTTTGTTGTATCAAAAATAATACGGATGCAGAATGAATTTATATTTTTATAAAAAGTAGTGCAATAAAATTATATGGATTACCATTTAGTAAAAATGATTAAAGTAAGACGATATTTTGATAAAAAAATTGTCATATAATTATGAACTAGCAGAGTCAAAGTCAAAGTTCAATTCAATTTCAATTCGACCATTATAAGGCTCTTTGAACTGAACGTCATGAAAAAAAATTGAATCTAGTTGCCCATTCCAAAAAGTAGTTTCGTATGGAGGATTATAATAATTTTTTTTTTTACAATATTCTGTACACAGGATCAACAAAACGGATTAATGGATTTAGGTTTTTTCGTAGCAAAGGTATAAATAAATACTAGCTACTACCCGCGACTTGGTCCGCGTGTATATGTCATCGGAGACACAGAAGTAGTCGCGGGTTACAAAGCAGCCTAGGTTCTATACCAGATCGTAAGCTACGTGTTTATAAAATATAATTACGGTTCAGTAGTTTTCCCATGCTGAGGTAACAAACTTACAGACAGAGTATCTTTTGCATTTAAAATGTTAGCGTAGATATAATAAAAAATCTACACAAGTGATTTTTCCTTCTTTTCTTTAACGAAAATTAATTAATGTGTCCGATCCTTTATATAATTTTATTGCACACAAAAACTTTTGCATCTGTATTAAACGGCTTGTTCTCATTTGCAAAAAAAAAACAGGGTGTGTTTTTCATATATACATAATATTTTATATTCATAGATGTGTCGCGTTCATATGAAACGTTCATATTTTTTCAATGATTACGTCATTTCGTAACATATAATAGAACATTAAATTAAACGAATAAAAACACAAAACAACAAAATATATTTATTATGACATGAACTGCAATTTATTGAAGAAAAAAAAAAGGAATTTAAATATTTTTCTATACAAAAAAAAAGAGTAATCATTTTGATTTAAACATACTGAATTAATTTTATTATATGTTACTAAATTACTTGACTTTTCTGTATCAGCAATGACCGGGCATTTCTAGGCTATGATTGTAAAATGTCGACTTTGCCCGGTTATTGTGTCTAGCGGATAATATGATTCAGTGTTTAATGTACATTTACCCTTAAAAATGTATAAGTAACCACAAGACTTTTTTTATAATGATAGATTTTGTAGACACTGATGGTAATATGGTAGTTGACATCACCAATCAATTGACGTACTTTATATGACCTGTCAAGACTCGATTTTGTGTGACAGAAAAGAAGTGACGTCACTTCTGTGCCGACTCAATTGACGAACTATTTATTAATTTTAAAGCAATTAAAAATTAAATTATACAGTTAATTGAAAATAAAATAAAGATTTTCTTTAGAGAATTGGTGTCTTGGAATTGTTGGTGTGAACTTGAAACGTCAAACGTGGTGAATAACAATGCAGGCGTGAATCGGAACGAAACTGTAAAAGGGATTTTAACGTTTGGGCGAACATTCGCTACGCCAAACGCAAGTGCGGCTAGCTACCACTGTTCGTGTGTTTGCTGTAGAAAAACACACACGTTTGTGTGTGTGCCGCACTTGCGTTTTTAGTCGAAACACAATGTGTGTGTTTTCTCGCAGTTAATGGGTTAATATGCAACCGCTTATGATTGTACGCACTAGCGCGGTACGCCTACGCGGTTAACCGCTAGTGCGTAAGAGCGCTGAATCGTTAATTATAATTCAGTAAAAACATTACAGTCCTTTTAGGCAATAAACTGAGTTTCGTCCCGATTCACCCCTGCAGTCCTATTCGCCCCGTTTGACTGTACCCAATTATTATAGATTTTAAATGAATCGGTGACATTTTAAAGGGTCGATGTATGTTTTAGTTCTGCAAGTCTACGTATAGTGCACTATTCAGTCATTTTAGAAAACGTCTCGTTCACTTTCAAAAGTTACATAAACGATTATTTTTTTAATTTATATTGAACATCACTGACATCGGTGAAGGAAAACATCGTGAGGAAACCTGGACTTATAGTTAATATAAGTCTGAAATCGCCAATCAGCCTTGAGCAAGCGTTGTAATCAATGCTCGTGCCATCTCTGTATGAGCAGAGGCCTTTGCTCGCTAATAGGCTGGTATTTTTTTTCTGTTTAAAATTTTCTGTGTGGCAAATTTCAGTTCGGTCCGGGCTAGCTTTACTTCATTCATTCATCATTCACCGATTTACTTATTTTTTTCATCATTCATTATTTCATTAATTTATTGTTAGCCTACTACCGTTCTATTTGCCGCCAGAATTAATTTAATATCGATATCTTTTTCAGAAGTTGAGTTTGTGTTATTCATTCATACATCACAATCGACGCAAGCGCAGCTTATGGAAAATGATTTAGTATTATACTGCATATTTTTCTGGAACTTAACTCTGGACATGAATTATTTTTTTGGACGTTTTATGGATAGTAAAAATAGCTTTTTATAGTGAACGGGGCGCCATTGCCACATTAATTTACTAAGCCTTTGATGTTAATTAACTTATTAAGATGTTTTCTTGTAGGAGCACTTTAGATTTAAATGGAAGCGCCTTCACGGTTTAATATAGTGTTTATTGTATATTGATGATGTGTATCGGTTACTTTGGTTTTCTATTACTATTATAAACAAACGGTTTTTTTAGGAAAATTTGTATATTTAGGCGAATCTGTCATCATATCAACATCTCAAGTAGGGTGACAAGATTATCCCATAATTATGGGACTATAAAAGCATAATTATTTAATAAGAAAAGGTTTTTTTACAAACCAGAATGTTTGGCAATATTAGTAAAATTAATTTTGAGTTTGGTTTAAAATTGGACATAATAATAATACTTATAGAAAACCCAGATAACCGACAAGTATGAACGATTGATATATACATAGTATAAAAGATATATTGTAAATTATGAATAACAGTGAATGTATATTGTTGTGACAGAGGAAACAGTTCTCTAGGCAAAACATTTATTTATTCGTTTTATTTATACCAACCACCTTAGTAAGGCCTGATATTACAAACGTCAGATAACTCTCAGGCGCTTTGCACACGGAGAAACTTAAGTTGAGGCAACTATCAACTCTTTAAAAGTTGCATGTAAAAGTTGAGAGTTGCTATAACGTTGCCGCAACTTTATGGCAATCTGTGAGCAACTTTGACAGCCGAGTTGCCGTATGCCGTTGCCGTAGCGAAACTGGCATTGCCGGACACACTGTGAGGGAGGGATGGTGTGAAATCGCCCGACGCGTTGCGATTGACGGTTGAGGAAACCGGCATCTTTAAAAACCGGTATAATATTTAACAGTTGCTAGTTGCGGCAATCAATTGTCATCAATTGCAGCAACTGAAAACTGTTGACGATTGCCACAACTCAAAACTCGAGTTGCTATGTGTGTGCAGTTCAATTGAAATATATGTAAACAGTTAGTTGCCAGTTGCTTCGCTAGTTGCCAGTTGCTTCAATAGTTGCTCTGTGTGCAAAGCGCCATAAACGATAAATAAATATCACAGTTAAGAATATAATGTACTTATCAAAATAGCACCACGCCTGTAATCCCCGGAGGGTTAGGCAAAGGTGTATCCATTAGTAAATTCACGTTGTACCTAGAATATAATGTGAATCCGCTATACGGAATGGAGTGGACATTACAACAAAAACTTTCACCATGGATTCAATACATGATTCTAAATACCCCAGGTCCCAATCGTAAACAGTTTTTGTCAGTTTAAATGAAAATCGGCTATTCCATACATTTTGATCATCTAGGTGTAGCACTTTTATATGGAAAATGGTTTTTTTTTAATGACCTATGAAAAATTTTGTACGGACAGGCGAGAGATCTTTAGCGCAATTTCACAACATAATAGTTACCTTTTCTATTAAATTAATCATCATTGTTTACATAAGTAAAACAAAGTGCTGTATTTAGTTCAAAACTGTCATTTTTACATATTTACAGCATCTAGAACGATGAATATAAACATTATTTCGATGAATCATCTAAAAGTAAGTGCTGATCTGAAACTTTTCGATTAGTCCACATTATTACAACATTTACAGTATTTTAATGTCACTAGGCGACACAGTACATGCCCTAAATTATTTTAAAAGTTTTTATGTGATCTCTAGTAATCTGTCTATAGTGATAGTTAATTATAGTTTTGAAAATACACTAAAACTTTAATCACGTCATTGAGTGTCGTGTAAAAATAGTTTCTACATATTGTGATTTTGTGTCTAAGTGAAGTTAATACTTCAAGTAGGTACCACGTAATGAGACACAATTGATTATTGTTCTGTCATATCGCTATGACAGCCGGGCCTTGAGCGGTTAAACAACTTCTTATTAATAAATAAAATAAGAAAATAAATAAACATTTATTTCAGAATCGAGTTCCTCATTTTGTTAGTAACAGCAAAAGTAAGATATCAAAACATAATGCATATACTTAAAATAATAGCCATACTACAATTCACACTAATCCACGGAATAAATATAACAGAAACGACAAACAAAATCAAATCAATTCTTCATAAAAACAACAGACACGCAAGATGCAATATTTTCGATAAAACGGACAACGTTGTTGCCGAAACGATCAAATTAGTCGAAAAGAATGCCGGTTTTGGTGAGTATTTGAAGGGTTTGAATGTAAGTCGATGCTCATTGGACAAAGGTGCTGAGTATGTGAAGAGGCACATACTTGACGGCTTGATCATACATACTGATTTGCCGGATTGGCATTGGCATGAATATAAGGTAAGATTTTTTTTAATGAACTAAACAATGACATGTATACAAGATACGGTTGCTAACCGTACCGTACCTATATTTAGTATAGTACAATACGCGCCACGAAAGATGAAACTTAGTACACCACACATACTTTATTATTTCGTAGTAATGTTAAGAATTTTACTTTAATTCTATTGTCATCGAAAAATCCCTGAATAGACTATACACAAATCATGGATAACTATTTCATACATTCATACCTGCGTAAGCTCCCCACTACTGACGCTTGTCTAGTCTTATCTTTCGTGGCAAAAAACTTTATTATTTCGTAATCAATATTATAATATTGAGAATCTTAATCTAAATATCATCGAAAAATCCGTAAATAGATACACAAATTATACCTGCGCAAGCTCCCCTCTTCTGAAGCTTGTCAAGTCTCATTTTTCGTGCCGAGTATTTTACCAAGGTAAGACAATCCCATTGACTTTTTTCAGTCCGTCCACAAGAAGGCTTATGAATCATTTCATCACGAGTTACAAGCGCTGTCGAAGTGGCGGAACAATCTCCGTATAGTGGCACAACATAATCGTGACTTTCTCCTGGGGAAGCAGTCGTATTCGCTTCATTTAAACCTATTTGGAGATCTGGTAATCCGTAATTTTAAATTTACATTTCTTGCTTTTTCATTGAAATGTTGTTAGTTGGTGGTCCTCAACTGATTTAGGGTTATTCAAATTGCGAACTAAACTGAAAAAAAAGAAAGAATTAATTTTCAAAATTGGTTTCTTTTCCAGTGACAATCAATGTCAATAAATGTAGGTTAATTAGGGGCATTTTTGACAGATTTAGATCCTAAAAGTTTGAAAAGATGAAATAATGACAGACGGACGGACGGACAGCGGCGGCTTAGTCGGGTGGGTCCCGTTAGCATTCTTCGGGTACGGAACCCTACAAAAAAGAAAAACATTAATTAGAATAATATCAAGTTCAGTTTAAGATTTGTCACGGAAGAACTCTGATGCTTTTGAGCCCCTTAGCCCCCCTCCCCCTCAATCCGCTACTGCAGCCAGTACCCTATTCACCTATTTATCTATCTACATAATAACCACACATAACTCCAACATACTCAATATTAATGAAGCCAAATATAGTGCATATTAAAGGCTTAATTACCGCGATCGAATGCAGATTCAATGAATTTCATAGCAGCGGTATCTCTAGAGCTAATCAACACATACCTATACTAAATTACTGATATACAGTAAACTAGCTTGCATAATATTTGAGTAATTATTAATGAGCACCCGACTAAAGTCCTCGTCACGAAAAGCTATAAATTATGTAAATATAGAACTTCTACTAAGAGCTCATTTTCGATAGTCAGATAACTTTTATCCAAAGAATAATTAAGACAGTTTGACATATTTTCTATACAAGAGCAGTCAAATCGCCATAATATATTTATCCCTCCGATAGGAGTTATCTGACGATTAAAAAAATAGCCCTAAGTTACGTAGCGACAATTCAATCGACGACAAAAAAAAACTCAAATTCACATATTAGTATTCTTTGATTAGTATTAATTCACCTAATTAAACTCACCCAGATTTAATCTGCATCACATTACAATATTTTACGCTTGTTGGTTTTTACCTTTTACCTTAAATCTTTAGTAATATTTAATATTTAATTGTCTATTATACCCATATTTTCTTGCACGTATCTACTTATGGATAGGTAAAACATACTGTTACATCAACTGGACGGTTGTATGCCCCCCATAACACAGGATTTTCCTAGCATGGGGGACATTAATCTATCTACTTGACCTTTGTTTTATTTTAAGTGCCATGTCTGTGTCTACATAATTTATGTACTATGATGACAAATAAATTTATTATTATTATTATTATTAATTTAATAACGAATCTATTGAGAAATTGTAGGTACAAAGCTCATTACCCATTTGTTTATTTTTTTGTTATTTTAGGATGTTAAAGAATACTTCAATAAGTTTCTGAGGCTGTTCCACACATTTCCATTATTCGATCCGGCAGAGGACCCTCATAAAACTGCTTACCGCAAGAATTTGCAGCGCAGTGTACCTGAAACTGTAAGCATGTTTATCTGTTGCTGTTGGTCCACCTTTTGTTATGTGGTCAGCGTTGCCTATGGGCATCTGGCATCGGCAATAAAATATACCTGACAGTGCCGTTGCCATCTGAGAAATAGTAGGGGTCTGTGTACGCATGGGTTTTTTAAGGAGCTGTTCCAAACGGTTGGTTGTTACTTCCCGTGACCGAAGGGCTGGCGGACTTGCGGGACGTCATAACAGGATACCGTGGCCGTAGAACGTACCTAAAGGGCAACAGAAGGAACAGGGTGATTTTTTAGTCAGGAAGTCTGACAGTCCCTTCCGCCCCATCCAAGGCGGAAGGACTCATTTGAAGATTTTTACCAACTCAAAAAAAAGGGCTTGACCAAAAGGTGGTGATGCCGCCAGGCTTTTGAGCACATTTCCAGCTGTCGGCGAAACGAAAGATTTTTTAGATGCTATTTAGTTTAATATTTTGTATTGCATAAATTATAAATAAATATTTTTCATAGGTTGACTGGCGCAGTCATGGCTTCAAGCCTAAACTAGAGGAGCAACACGACTGTGGAGCATGCTACGCGTTCGCTGTGACACACGCGTTGCAGGCGCAGCTTTACAAACGACACGGCTTTTGGGGGGAACTCAGGTAGTAATAATTGGGTAGTTGACACCATGGAAGCCTCATTCAACCGGCCCTATTGGGGATCTGTAGGAGAGGAGAAAAGTTTCAACAGTGGCCGACCTACGGTTGAAATGACGATAATTTGTGTCTGTAAAAAATCTTCCTCGTTGAATTTAGCTGAAGCAAACAAGATATCTTGTATGACGAGATGTATGAACGTAGATGAGGCGAAAGGAGTATGTAAGGATCGTAGCAGGTGACGTTCTATAGTTTCTGCCTACCCCCATGGGAGAAAGGCGTGAGTTTATGTATGTTTACAAGATAGGCTGTCATCCCACTCGATCCGGTGGGCATGCCTACAAACCAAATCCAAGAAAAAACACTCCGGGAGTGCCGGCAGAAGTGAAAACTTGATTATTAACGTTGAGCATGTTTGATATTTTGGAATGGTTAGGGAATAATTTTGCACCAATTGCTTTATCAGTGTAAAAGTACTATCATTTATGTGGTAGAATACAATATTCATTTATTGCGCTATCGTACACAAACATGACAATTTATATTACATTAAAAATTTAACACTTTAAAACTATTACAATTATTTTACATTAAAAAGTTATACACGAACATTCGCGCAAGCGCCCTGCGCTGCCTAAACGAAACAGTAGGCCCAGGCATACATTTTCGCCGCGCCGTAGAGAGGGGATAGCTGTCTACTCTCCATCCGTCTTACGCTTTTTCGATCAGGTCACGTGTCCTGACGCGAGTTTAAGATTTTATACCCATTACAGAAAAAGTGCTCAACGCCGCTAAAGAAGTTTTCACTTCAAAAATTATGTTTCAATTTGTTATTTGTGTGAAATTTATACCAGCTTTTTATTTAATCTGATATGCTTTCACGCTGTAAAAGTTAAATTAAATATAGTAGTTTATAGTCTAGATGCGATAATGTGATACTCGTTATTGAGTCCAATTCGCACTTTGCCGATTTCAAATTACCGTGACTAAATCCTTTTTGAGGGCTGGATCCGCGCCTATTGTTAGGCACTGACAGTAAACTGTCTCAAAACAAAACAATCTCAAACAAAACAAAACAATCTCCCTTGGTGGCGAAGGTGACTTGAGGTGTGCCACCAAGGGAGATTTTTACAGAATATCACTGAAGCACCTTCGATCTTATAAGTCAGTGGTTCTCAAACCATTTTATTACCAGTCCCCAGCAGATAGTGGACTGTAGCTTCAAGGACGGCAACGCGGGCTGCGATGGAGGATCACTGCGAGCTGCACTCCGGTACGCAGCTAGAGACGGACTGATCACGGAGTCCCAGTATCCTTATATTGGGAAGGTATGTATTGACTTTGCCCCGTTGGTCTCGTGGTCGCACGACTGCTGACCGTAGGGTCCTGGGTTCAATTCCCAGGTCGGCCAAAAGTGTTATTGGGTTTTTCTATTAGGGATTTCTCAGTAACAGCCCGGAGTTTGAAAGTTGGTGGTGTGACACCCGCCTGACTCTAAAAGCACGTAACGCCGTTAGTCTTGCGCCTGATCTCCCTAGTTGTGACAGATCGCCGTCCCATCGGACTATGAGAGTGAGGGAAGAGGGAGTGCATCTGTGTTTTCGCACACACTTGTGAGCATATCTCCTGCGTACTCGGCTACTCTCCAATGACACTGGTCACCATGACCGAAATCGGTTTCTGGGATATTATTAATATTCTTGACTCTGGTTTTGCCTTAAGCGTAGACCACACCAAAAGCTATCTATACAGTGTGATCGTTAATTGTCCAAAAAACTGAAAACACTTGTACCTACTCATCATTATGTACAACTTTTACTATGGGACCAACCCTGAAATCATTAAAAATAATCAGCTGTTCCCTACAAAAATGTGGCTGCGTGTATTATATGCACATATTTAGCGGCATATTATTGAAATAAATGTTATGAAATCACCTAGGATGGTAGCTGCAAATACAACAGCAACCTCGTAAAGGTCCGCGCTCGGAGATGGGCGACCTTGCCAGTCGGAGACGAGGCGGCCATAGAGAAGAGTCTAGCCACTATTGGCCCTCTAGCTGTGGCGGTGAACGCTGCGCCTTTTACCTTTCAACTATACAGGTAAGTATTAGAGTTTTAGACAGCATCAGTCAATTGGCGTACTTTTTATGACCTGTCAACACGCAATTCCCCCATACATCTTTTTTTCAGTGTCGTCACTTTTTTGCCAGTTCAGTTGAGTAACTATTTATTAATTTCAAAGTAATTAAAAACGTAATTGTAATTAATTAGGTTTCCAGTACTAAAATAGTGTCAACTGCTCAAATTATAAGGGTTAACTTTTAATTCGCTGCGCATGATTCAGAGGGTCTTCTCATAACATAACATAACATCACGCCTGCAATCCCTGAAGGGTTAGGCAGAGGTGTACCCATTAGTACACCCACATTTCGCCAGTTATGTTTTTAGTCCCATGTAATAGGGACTCATAAAACCAACAATCGAATATGAAAAAAATATATCAGCTGTTTTACACATTTTCAATCTTATAGAAGAAAGAGCTTTTCAAAGAACAGTTTTTTTGGTTCATCTATTTGGTTTTTGTCGCAAGATCAAGATCCTAGAGTAAGAGCTACGTATTTGGGACCATAAAATCAGCCAGAAGACAGAAAGTGTCTGGCAATTATGTATGTTTGCAATACTAATTCTTTTTGGCTATCAGAAGCGTCGAAATCGCCAATTTGCCTTGAGCAAGCATAGTGATCAATCGTCACTTCTCTGTATAATGAAGCCTTTGCCCAGGAGTGGGACATTAATAGACTGATGTTATTTACAAGGAGCGGTATCTACGACGACCTATTCTGCACTTCGTGGTCGCTAAACCACGCAATGTTACTGGTGGGGTATACGCCAGAATATTGGATTCTCCTCAATTGGTGGGGCAAGAACTGGGGAGAAGATGGCTATATCAGGTCAGTGAGACAAAAAACCTTTTACAAAATCAAAAGATTTATATCAATTAAATCATTCACAGACACTTGAATTGTCAAGGAGTCTGTCAGTTAGTCAGATCATCGACTGGAGAAGAAGATTCGGTTCCCTTCAAAATGGTTAAGCTACTCGTATATGGTGCCAAAAGTGCCTGTGATTGGTTTATTTGAAATAAATGGTTTGAGTTTTCTATTGATTTCTGAAAACTGCCTGCAAAGACTGCCTTGTTGGTCTTGTCGCAAGCGCTACTACTAAGCATGTGGCCTTGGGTTCGATTCCCAGGTCGGGTAAACTGCTGTTGGGTTTTTCCACCAGGATCTTTCTAAGGATTTTGGATTTGTGCCCGGCAGTGGATTCGCCCTTTATGGGACTTTTGACATAGCTAGGAATCTTTCTTTCTTTAGTTCTTTTTGCGCTAAGAAATTATGGACTTCTAGAAATAATTGTGTTGCAGTTTCAAATAATTTTGAAATTGCTGGATATTTTCGATACAGAAGTCCATTCCATACTATACCAACACCCCTTCAGCTGTATATTGATGATAACCTTATAATTTTGGTTTCAGAATCAGAAGAGGGCTTAACAGATGTGGAATAACCAATATGGCGACTTATGTAGAATTATGATTGTATAATTTGTAAATAAATGAGTTAATATTTCATTTGAGTTTTTTATTTAACATGTAGATAATTAATTACCTATTTTTCGAAGTAATGATTTGTTTTTATTTTTGAGTTTTCCTAAAACATATAAACAGGCCAGTTCCGGTTCCAACATGGCGTCAGTGTGGTTTGCAGATCCGTTGGTAAACACGCATTTCGTTGAATGGGTTCGTAAAACAAGACAGGCGCGCGCGCATTAAATTCGTAAAAGTGAGTGGTGTGCTGTGCTGTGCTGTATTGTATTGTGTAGTGTGTGTTATGTGTACCTAAACATTTTGTGAATCTTTGACATAATAAATATCCCGGATTGGTTTTTTGGATGGAATAGGTGAAGAGTTAGCGACTGCAAATGTCAGGTACGTCTGTTTACAAGTATTATTTATAGTAACATAGTCTCATTCTAATTATTCATAATCATAATTATCAAAATAACAGTTTTTTTACAAAATGCAAATAAATGTTTTCACGTTAAACGGCTTGCATAATAATATAATAAAAGCAATACAATTTTGGTTTGACTATAATGTTTGTTCCATCTAATCTGCTAAATAGCTAGACCGATTTTGACGGGACCTATACTGGCACACAGCTGATATTTTAAAGAGTAACTTAGACCACTTTTATTTAGAAATAGGATTAGAATTCCGCGCATAACATGAAAACACCGCATTCAAACGATATTCCCACGGTCGAACTAGTTCTAAATCTGTTAGTAAACAATAAAAAAAATATTTGTGGGTAGTCAAAGATAGAAGCAATTTTTTGTAATTGGAACGACAGACGCGACTTGTCAACCCGACTATATTGTCCAAAATACAATTATGTGCGGTATTCACGAAAACGAGTAACTAACTAGTAATTTTCAATTTGAATTGATTGACATAATGATGACTTTTATCAATTTCAGCGAAAGAAAAATAAATAAGTAGTTTACCGTAATGTTTGTTTACTGTCAAAAGTCGCTAGATGGCGCTGTATTATATTTTTGCAATAGATGCTAATACAAAGCAGGTTACCCATTAGTACACCTACTTTTCCTCAATTATGTTTTTAAGTCTCATGTAATAGTGGGCAAGCCTATTGCCATGGATACTAGTCCAGACTCCGAGGCTGCTACTGAGAAATTCCTAATGGAGAAATCCAATATGCTCGATCTAGGAATCGAACCCAAGACCTCATCCTGCGCAGTCAAGCGCTGCGGCTACTAGAAAATAACCATTCATCCTATATTAGTAGGTATAGATTATTTCATTCGGATAAAAGACATTTTAACAAGTCGCCATAGTTACAGATTGTACCCTTGCGAAGCCGGGGCAAGCTCGCTAATTGCATATACATAGTTCAAAAATTCGCCACTTTCTAACATTAGTAAAACTAAAAATAAACTATTTAGTGAGTTGTGCGCGGCAGAATGAGGCTAATTCTGCTGCGCGTCCGGCGGAGTTAAAATCTTAATTCATTTATACCAGTTTTCTCTATGAGCCCGCAATGGATGGTGAACTATTATGCCGCGTTCGTTTGAGCGCAGTCTGTGGTACAATTCATAAGCTCTAAAGGCGCATCTTGTTTTGATAATGACCTGATTTACAACAGTAATTGTGTTGAATGTTGCGTAATTTCGTACAACCATATGTAGATAGAGATACCTAAAAGTAAAAATTGAAATATAAAATTTAAAAAATAAAAAGATAAAATCTATAGAAATTTAACTAAAACTATTTGGGCCCAGCCTAGTGGGTTGCTAAGTTTACTTGGAAATTTTTAATGTTATTTTTCTGGAAAATAACTAATAGGTACTATGTTATTTGACGATATTCTTACATAGGTATTTATATAAACTTATGAATAACGTAGTAAAAGTTACAGTTAGAAATAATATCTAATTCGTTCTGATCGGACGGCGAACCATCCATCACTCGCAGACCGCAGGCCTGCAAGTCCACTTGTGCTGTGCCTAAAGCCTTTTAGACGATGCGAGAAATATCGTGCGATTTGCCGTGACCCGTACATTGCGGGACCGCGCAGCTGTTCTGTCATAAGTAACCGATCATCAACGGAAACGTATCACAACTTGCACGATATTTCTCGCACCGTCTAAATCAGCTGGTTTTTAACTGGACTTAATTCTCCGCTGTCTCATACAACTTGCACCGCCCAACTAACCTAATTGAGTGTAGTTGAAGAAGCGGTCAGAGAGGCACAAATGCGATTTATTTGTTCGCGAGTCAGTCACTGCGCACCAACGTTCTCACTGCTTGCACTCAGATATCTTTACACTTTGCAAACCTTGAGTTTTATCTTTTTCTTTTATAAATCTTTTGTGCTTGGTTGTACAAAGAGTTGTGCGGGGATTTAGGTACCATTTTTTTTTGTTTTTGGTATTTGTATTGCATGCTTTTTTATTACAAGCTTTTATTTAGCTTGCACTGTTTATATGTAAGTGTGTATGTATGTAAAAAAGTTGTCCTTTCATTTGCAAACGTTTTTTCAACCATTTGTTGGTATCCGATTGAGTTGATATTTTGGATACACCTTTAGTTCTGATGACAATACAATGTCTAATACTCAATCTATACATATAATAAAATCGTAGCGACGTCAAAACTGTACATTTAATATTTTTGAAAAAGAAAAAGTGCTTAGGGGTCTTTAAATGATACTTATGCCGAAAATTTTTTTTTTTAATATTTGTCTTTTTGTCTGTATTGTAATAAAATTAAATTAAAGCTTGTTTTAAAAATATATTTTAATTAGTTTGTTGTAAGACTAGCTGCCTATTTATAGTTTAAAAAAAATTATGTTTATAAATAGTGCTCCGCCCGCAACGAGGTGGTAAAACCCAAGCTACCGGCGGTTAGGGATCCAGAGAGAGGAACCTCCTCACTATGCGTGCCGTGTCCAAGACAACCGCCTTCTGCATCTGACTCTCGACCCAGCTATTGAGCGAAAGTTTCTCAAGGTGTTGTTCGAAACTTTTCGCTATTAAACCGTTCACTGACATGACAATCGGAACAATAATTGTCGAGTCCATACTCCACATGCTGGTCACCTCGCTAGCTAGATCTGCTTACATTCTACTGTCCAAAATAAAAAAAATATTATGACTTATTTTTTAATTTAAATCCCTTATTGCTATATCCACACCAGTGTGCTTTCATGATCATTTTGCTTCTTCAACATTAAATTCATCTCGTATCAAGCGTATGCGTCATCATTGTCATCAGCGTGCGCTATGGCCCTGCACTGTTTTTTGAATTAGTTTTAGCGCATGCTTTATTGCATATCCTGTTCCGCTTTATGCATGCGTCAGACGAAAAGGCCAGTAAACGTGAAATTGCACTGGAGTAGACATAGCATTGGTTTCTACTAAATGTTGCTAGATAAAATAATATTTCGGCCAGGTTGACATATGACTGCCTCGTTGGTCTAGTGGTTGCAAGCGCGACTGCTGTGCATGAGGTCTTGGGTTCGATTCCCAGGTCGGGCAAAGTGTTATTGGGTTTTTACATCAGGAATTTCTCAGTAGCAGCCTCGGAGTCTGGATTTGTGCCCGGTTGATGGCAATAGGCTCGCCCCCTATTACATGGGACTAAAAACATAACTAGCGAAATGTGGGTGTACTAATGGGTACACCTCTGCCTAACCCTTCGGGGATTACAGGCGTGATGTTATGGATGTTATGTATGTTCGGCCAGGTTAAAAATACCTACCATGATAATTTCTTTGATTTTTTTTAACGTAAATGCCTATATTGGTTTGTTATGACAGAACTTAACTCAAGTACTTTACAATAAAAACATCCGCAGCAAGTTATTAAAGAGGATTCCAAAAAAGATGACCGCCTTCAAAAACTACAAAATAAAAAGTAACTTTAGCTTGGAAGTCGGCGGCTTTGGTTTTGTTTCTTGTTATGAGGTATTGCCACCGACTTCCAAGCTAAAGTTACTTTTTATTTTGTAGTTTTTGAAGGCGGTCATCTTTTTTTGTAAAAAAGCTTTTTATTTTTCACTTTTTAGTGCTTCTGTGTTAATTTTTGAAATCCTTACATAAAGCCCTTTCAAACAATACCTCACACGATATATTTAATTTTGGAAAGTGGTAGGAGGGGGGTTGACGTACCCCCTCCCCACTTCCTTCAGTCAGTCATCGACTACACGTATAAACAAAGCAATTTTTCTTGTTACGGCGGTTCTGCTGTGATTTTATAAGGAGTTCGGTTCCATATCTCCAAAGTTCATCATCAGATCATGACAATATTCCTATGGGACCTATTCGCAACTATACTCTTTCAAACAAAAAAAGAATCATCCAAATCGATTCAGAATTGGCGGAATAATCGTAGAACAAATATACAAAAAAAAAAACATACGCGTCGAATTGAGAACCTCCTCCTTTTTGAAGTCGGTTGAAAAGTAAGTAGGTATCTAATTACAAAGAGTAATAACAATAAGTAAGATGAGTCGGCAGTTACTCTTACTGGCAAATTTAATTTTCCAAGCTTGTGGTCTCAGAATTTATTTAGGTAATAGCCGTAAGACCTAACTTTGTAGGTTTCTTCAAAGTCTAAGAAGAATTGTTCTTATAATGAAATTCTTAAAAGAATTCTTCTTTTAAATAAATTCAAACGCAGATGAGAAAAGGTTCGTCACCCCTGTTATAGTGAAATTAGATACTTACTTAATTGTTAATTTTATTCTATCATACAGACATGTAAACTGGATATTTTATATGCCCATTGGTTAAGGCGCCTGCTTCCCATATATGAGGTTGACGGTTCATATTATTCAGATATACCTAACCTGCAAGGGCGGTAAAATGGATAGGGTGAATATGCTTGGAAAATTATATAACAATCAAATATTCATCACATCTAGGCAAGTAGGTACCAAAGTGACTTTTCCACTTCATATTATGGCCTTTCAATTTTTTTTGGGCATCCCTAACATCGGTCAAAGAAAACATAAATAAACATACAATTAAATATAAGTCTAAATCACTAATCAGCCTTGAGCATGAGCAAGCGTGGTAATCAATGCTCCTGCCTTCTCTGTATGAGAAGAGGCCTTTGCCCTGCAGCGGAACAATAATAGCCTGGTTTTATTCTTACTTTAATAACAATTGTACGATTTTAAGTTAACTAATACACAAAGTTATATCTACTAGCCTTTGCAAGTGCCTATTATGATCTTAGATAGGTTAGGTAAAGTTGACACAAACCCCACGTTTGACCATATCCCTCCAGACACGAATAGTTGAGTTTTCTAAGCGGTTTACGGAAAAATGTTTTGCCTTTCAGGCCATTTGAAAAACAACACTTTTTGCCGTCCGCAGTACAAACTGACATATTTCATGCAACGTTGGTACCGACGGAAAATATCCGAGCATGTCGATGTCGAATAGTGGGACAAGGAAACGGTCAAGCGTGCGTTGGTGCGATGTGATAAGAATTCCGGAGAAGAATGTTCAAAATATGGTGTCTATATTCCATACGTTCTATGATGGTGCGGGTGACACATGTCAGCAATTCGTCTATGGATATCAGAATCGTATAACTAAGTCAGTGACATTATTTAATTTACAAGTTATTTACTTACTTATTACTGATTTCGTATTTTATGATTATATAGTGTGCAGTTAAAATATTCAATCATGATTGTAAATCGCCGTAACGTTTAAGAGTGAAAAGCAACAGTTTGACAAATGTCACCGGCACCATCCTAGAGGTGTCCTTTAATGTCAAAAAATTAGGGTTTCGTAAGAAAAATCACGCGAACGAAGTAGCGGGGAGAGTGCTAGTATATTATAGGTACAAATCCATACTAATATTACAAATGCTAACTCTGTCTGTCTATTACGTTTTGTCAACTAAACCACTGAACCGATTTTGATGGGTACGTATGGGGTAAGTTAGAAGAAAGAACATAGTAGGCTACTTTTTATTCTGCTTCTTTTTCGTTTTCGTCTGCGATAAACCACAGTTACGCGGACGAAGTCGTGGGTAAAAGTTCCGTACTGGTAATCACACCAAACTATAAGCTGCCATTTAAAATCCACACCACGGACCCCTAAAAGCCTACAACAGCATACAAACTTCAGTTTTAATAAAAACGGGTAGCGGAAAATAAAAGAATTGTATCAGAGCTTTCAATCTGGGTTTAACTCTTTTATTTTGGTTAAAGAATTTCAAAACTTTTACCTATCCGCTGTTAAAACCATGCACTGTTTTTGTGGGGGCACTATGTAGTTGTTATTTGGTTAACTTCGTGGTAAATAATTGTTTTTTTATTTCATTCAGAAACTAGTCTTTCCAAGGGGTATCGTATTACCCAGGTACTGGGTTGAGGAGGTCAGATAGGCAGTCGCTCCATTTAAAATACTGGTATTCAGCTGCATCCGGTTAGACTGGAAGCCGAACCCAATATAGTTGGAAAAAGGCTAGGCAGATGATGATTCAGAAACTAGAAACTTTATACTTTGCTAGGTACTTAATTCTGAAGTCTACGCAGATCATGCGTAGACTTCAGAATTAAGAACCTAAGCAAGAAAAATCAAATCAAAATTAGATTTCATTATTAAACTTTTGACCTTCACGATAAAAAGCAAATTCATGCTTTCGGTGCCGAGCTACGAATTCGAAATTTTATAATTGCTATTACTTTTTGTTATCTTATGTTAATATAGATGAAGGATTAAGAAAGAAGTTCATAATTTTTTTAATTAGGTTGAGTCAAGGAACATAATTAGCAAATGAAATAAAAAACAAACAATGTTGTTATAAGAGCTTTATTTGCATATAATTAATATGTAACTGTCGTCGAAAGCCAGACGTTTGTCATGTAGTCACCGTCCGTGGCGTGCTAGGCACATTATAGTTTCTCATCTACATAACTGTGGCGGTCAAATAGTGAAAAATTTCTTCTGTATCTTGTGTGCGTTTACACTATCACCTGACATAAACAAATAATCAGATCTCTAACAACTACATGTTCAAATAACATAACATAACATCACGCCTGTAATCCCCGAAGGGTTAGGCAGAGGTGTACCCATTAGTACACCCACATTTCGCCAGTTATGTTTAAGTCCCATGTAATAAGGGGCGAGCCTATTGCCAAATACATGTTCAAATATTTGTTCCATTTGGGAATTGAACCCGAGACACGCAGTAAAGCATTCAATCAGCCAGCCACTGCGTCCACCGGGTCGTCGTTACATTAAAGATCTAAATATCTAAGTCGTGGAATCAGCTTTAATCTAGATGGAAACAGGGTTACCTAATTGTAATACCTGACCAAATAGTGCTCTGAATTTATATCTACTCGTGTTCTTTCTCCTATAATTGACAACCGTTAACACCATAAGTAGGTACAAACTTAAAAGTCCTTGTTTTTTAATGAAACTTCCTACGCGCAAGCATACATAGGTCTAAAAAGTTAGTTGAGAACATTTTCGAAATATCTTATTTAAAAAAAGATATTAGGAAACCTTTGTTTCTATGGAATTTTAAAATGATCGAATTTAAACGTTACACAATATTTTTAAATGTTCTTTGTTGAGTTATAATCAGAAAAATCTATCTTCAATGTCGTTATGTTTCCATTCCAAATAGTTTGTTGAAAATTTCTACATCAATGGATCTAATGACATTTTGGGTTCTATTCTCCTAGCCTCTGCAGATGATATCTGTATCACTCTTGGTCTGACCACTGGTTGTCGCGATACATTTAACACTTCTGGTTGCTTATAGCAACCACTCGAACTTGGTTGTTCGTTCGTAAAACTATAAAATCTTCCTTCACTTTTGATGTCTCGTAAAAGATTAATAACACCAGATTGGAATTCTAAAACTTGATCGTCATTTAGCAAAGTTAACGTTGGATGCAGACTTTTGAAAAATGCAAAATGTCGATCCTGTTCCATCTCGTTTGGATTGCTCATTTGCTTCATTCGTTTTTCCATGTAAGCTGTCATTTTCGCATCAATGATATCTGGTACGTATACTGTATCCCGGTTTTTCACTGTATCATGTTCGTGTGTATTTATTTCTTGTTTTATAACTGTAACATCTACTTCTTCTTTTGAATCGACATTTGATTCGTTTTCACTTTCATTTTCTTCAAATACTTTCGCTTCTACCTGTTCTTGTTCTTCTTCTTCAATGTCTGATTCTTCCTCTATCCGTTTGTCAGGAATGTTTGGTAGTTTTCTCAGAAACAACATTTCTTTATGATACTTATAGGGTCTTACAACTATTCCGTTTTTTCTTCCTTTCGCTCTTGCGTTAACACTTCTTCTCCAAGTGACTCTGATATGTCTCCATATTTTAATGATGGCATTATCTGCGAAAATATATATCAATGTAAGTGTAGGTCTAGCTGCCGTTCTTAAAAAATCAGCAGCAGGGGCAGGGAGGGTGTATTATATACTCGTCTTTCAGGAAATTGTCATATAATACATAAATAATCAAATAAAATAACGACATCTGGTCAATAAATAGTAAATACTTGTTTTTAGTTGTTTATGTTTGACAATATTTCAGAAGACCCCTCCTCTTCTACAGTCACGAGCAAAAACAAGTACCCTATGCACTAAGCAAAATTCAACAGCGTTTTTTTTGTAAAATAGCAGTTGTAACTTTGTTTAAAGACCTATTTCATAGTATTATTGAAATAAAAATACTATAGTCCTAACAAGATAACATTTCAATCAATTTATTCGAAGAAAATCGCTTCGTGATAATGCTAAGCGTTTACTTGTTTTTGCTTGTGTTTGTACGTCCCTTTCAAAGAATATAATCGCACCGTTGCGTATGCTGTAGGCGCGCAAAATAACTGCGGTAGGCGACTATATCTCTGTTTGGGTCCGAGTTTATTGCCCTGCCTGCTAAACCTAGCTGTAAGATGGGTAGTAGTAGTTTCCTAGTAGTAGATTTCGAAATTAAACTACAAAAAAAAATATTAAGGTATTTGATTATTTATTTGTTTAGAATATCACTAACATAGTTATCTCCTTGAATTTAACGTGGACGCGTCGCGTAACTGTTCTTACTTTGTATAATATTTTATCTGTTTATACTACTTTAATGTAAGTACAATTCATATAATAAGATTATAATCTTTGGAGTTTTTAATGTAATAAAAACAATAAATAATTTTTTTTTTTAATGTTTGCTAAAATCATAACCCTCCTTTTAGCTTTGCCTAGGTCGGGTAAAAGTTAAACAGTCGATAGATAATTATACATGTCTTGATGTAGCCCGCACGTAATATTAGACTTATTAGAAAGTAGTTACAGTACAAAAATGTTCTTTTCTGGTACGAAATAAAGACGAAGTCAAACAACGGTACTTCTGTCTCCCTCTAGATTATACCGCGGTCTCGCTCGCGCCCCCGTCTGTCCGTCAACAAGGCAACAACATATCAGCCGCTATGCCAGATATTATCACTGTTGATAATCACCGCAAACGATAGCTATACTTACAATTTTCACTTTAATTTTAATAAATTAAGAAATACTTACAAAATTTAAGTTTCTCTGTTGCGTTTAGTTTCCCATAATCCTTATTCAGAAAACCGCAAACTTCTTGCCACGCCGCCTTCTTCAAATTCCTACATTGATAACTGTCCGCAGTTATATCCCATAGTATCGGCCTTTCATTCACTAATTTAATTAACAACAATTTGTCTATATTATTAGGAATCGGATCGCGTATTTCGCGTGACATGACGAACTTCGAGACATGTGCACTCGTCTAAAAACAAACTTGTACTGAGTAACAAGATGGCCGGCAGGAGTGAGTGAGAAAGGGCTATGTATTACGCAGGCGCGAGCGAGCGAGACAAACATTTGTTTATCGATTGGGACGGAAGCCAGAATGGTTTTTATCGTATAATCTATGACGCAGGTGCGATATTATCACTGGGAGGATATTGAGGTACCTATACATAGAATTTATATGTTATCTTGCGCGACCCTTACATTTATGCGACGTAAGCAAATCGCGATAGGTATTGTTTCCTCTGTGATAATATCACACGCGCATGCAGAGTGAATTTAGAGGTTTTAAGAGATGGCAATGGGCCCCCCTTTCTTCCCATAGATGTACCTATGTTCCTTCTGAAGCAGTGTTTATGTTGACTTTAAATAATTGTGCGATGAACATTAGGTCCATTGAATAGAATATTTACTTCAAACCAGCGGCAAGTGTTATTGGGTTTTTCCATTAGGAATTTCTCAATAGCAGTCTCGGAGTCTGGATTTGTACCCGGTTGATGGCAATAGGCTCGCCCCCTATTACATGGGACTTTAACATAACTGGCAAAATGTGGGTGTACTAATGGGTACACCTCTGCCTAACCCTACGGGGATTACAGGCGTGATGTTATGTATGTTATGTAACCAGCGGTCGTCAACACGCGGCCCGTGTATTTGTATTAAATCAGTTACCTATTTAGCATATAGTACGCCACTTGTGTATCACGCTGCGACCGCCTGCTGCCCGTATCTCTTTGTATTGCTAGTAGAGCAAAATTCAAAAGCGATTTTCTTGTGAAATAACGGTTGCAACTTTAATTATAACCTTTTTCTTAGTGCTTAGTGTTGAAGTCGATGTACTACATTTCAATCTATATGTTATGTTGTTATATTTGATGATGTTTCTAGGTGTATACTTACTTGTTTTTGCTCATGACTGTAGAGATAAACTACAATACACTGACAATACAATACAATATACTGTGACTGCCTCGTTGGTCTAGTGGTCGCAAGCGCGACTGCTGTGCATGAGGTCTTGGGTTCGATTCCCAGGTCGGGCAAAGTGTTATTGGGTTTTTCCATCAGGAATTTCTCAGTAACAGCCTCGGAGTCTGGATTTGTGCCCGGTTGATGGCAATAGGCTCGCCCCCTATTACATGGGACTAAAAACATAACTGGCGAAATGTGGGTGTACTAATAGGTACATCTCTGCCTAACCCTTCGGGGATTACAGGCGTGATGTTATGTATGTATAAACTACAATAACATGGCGCGCTTCACCACAATTCAAAACATTTGATAGTGTTTGTGATAGTATTTAAAAGACTCACATCGCATGTGTGCGTACTGAGACGGCTCTCGAAACAAAAACAAATCACCGATTTGTTGCTAGATGAGCGGCGTCATGAATCACTCATTATTACTAGTAAAGCGCTGCACTGACATACTCTATGAAAATGACACGTGTATTGTCTTGCGCTGTTTTGCTAGTTAGGATAAGTTGACAATGGCGCCGATTCCCATGGTCACAAACTAAACTAAAATTAGAGTATTTCTATCTTTTTCTGTCCAATAAAATAAGAAAGAGACTAATGTAAATAAGAGCTGTCAAATTTAGTCCATCTGACACATCCATACAATTATAGTTGACATCTTAAAACGTGTGGATTAAAAATACGGAGAAATTCAAAGGAAAAACTAATTTGACATCTCTAACTAAGTTCTTTAATGTCATGGAATGTCACCGTCCTTTTCTTTCGCTGCATGTTAGTAAGAGATGTCAATGCTCTAAATTTAGTCTAGTTCGTGTACAAGGGAATCGGCACCAATGTAATCTTAAACGCCTGCTACCGAAGACGAATACTTACAACTACATGCAAACTCTTTCATACGGATGTGGCTACACACATTGAAATAGTAATATGGAGGGGCGCGCCATGTTATAGCAGTTTATCTATACGTAGCTATATAAATGGAGGCTGAAATAACGGAATAATTGAAAAGCGTCACCGGCCTGCGGACATCGGAAATGCAACGGGAAATTGACGCAACATCCTGTCATAAAATGTCGACCGGCAGTCGATATACCCCGGTGGTATGGTTTTGTTAACTTATTTATAACTAGATTTTGTCCGCAGTTTTACTGCAAGAAAAACCACTGCATTTTATTTTATTTTATTTTATTTTATTTGTTGGAATAACAAACAGCAGTATATTACACCGTAGGCATACAATATAAAACTTACAATAAAAGTAACAAATACTACTCAAGACGTTATCCACAGATTACCATACAGAATAGCTAGCTGTTAGCAGAACAGATTAAAACGCACTTATTACTTATTAATTACTAGGGTTATGATCTCTTAAAATAGTTGCATTATACAGGGTAATTGAGAAATTACCCGAAACCTGAAAAGGGGTCATTGTACTCATCATTATGAACAACTTTTACTATGGGAACAACCCTGAAATCATGAAAAAATAATCAGCTGTTCTCTACAAAAATGCTACATAATATCAAGATAGTACAATGACCTCTTTTTGAGGTTTCGGGTAATTTTTCAATTACCCTGTATAATGCAGTGGTTTTTCTAGGTTCAGTCAACAAAACAACAAAGGTATCCAGGGTCGTCAGATATAGTTTTAGATTTTCTGAGAAGCCTAGAAAACACAGCTCTTATTTACTTTAGTCTCTTTCTTGTTTTATTGGACAGAAAGAGATAGAAATAGTCTGATTTCAGTTTAGTTTTTAACATTGGAATCGGCACAATTGTTTTCCAAAAAAATAAAACAGAAGGGAAAGCAATCCTTTACGTAAGCTTACTCTCAAATTAAACTGGGCAGCCATAAAAATAAGAAACGACCCATTAAAGTTAGTTAGAATCTAGATCTCTTGGTTTATTACCTAAAGTAAGTACTAACTTTAGAGTAATATTTGTGAAAAATGTGATAGTACTCCATTCATGTGTCAAAAATGTGATAATAGGTATAGGTACGCTTTGGACTGCTTCGTTGGTCTAGTGGTCATGAGGTCTTTGTTTCGATTCCCAGGTCGGGCAAAGTGTTATTGGGTTTTTCCATCAGGAATTTCTTAGTACCAGCCTCGGAGTCTGGATTTGTGCCCGGTTGATAGCAATAGGTTCGTCCTTATTGCATGAGACTTAAACCTTACATTACGTTGTATGGAAACAAAAACTGTGCCGAATAATTGTTTTTTTTTGCCATTTCAAAATTGGTTCATCATCAAAAGTTGTTCATGTTCATATACTCCCTTGAAGTACGTCACTCGTTCTACCTAACACCTTGTAGGTGTACGAGTTCATTCTAATATTCTTTTTTGTTTTCAACCTACTTAAACACACAACAAGATTTAGATAGATTACATCACAAATACTTCAATATATTCCAAAAATCACAAAACGCGCACTGATTATAGACAAACGGCGCCCGCGCTACGATAATTATCACAGTGGGCGTTACTCGATCATATTACTTCAAGCCCGATCGGTACTGGCTGAGAGCATTACCCACCAAACCATGGAGTTGTGCACTTATATCGTGTTACTTGTCTTCCTCCACATCACACTTGGAGAAGACTGTGTCATCAACAGAGTGCCAGAACGAATGGCCTTCGAAAAACAGCTTAGAAAAGACTTAACATGTGAGGACCACAGATATGAACCACCACCAGGTGGAAACAGCTCCTCATTCTCAGTCAACATCAAGTTCCTAATGAAACGTTTCACCTTCGACAGCGATGCAGAAGTGATGTCAATACAAACAAGGATGCTTATCTCCTGGAAAGATGAAAGACTTAAGTGGGATCCAGAAAAATACTACGGAATTGATTCGACGGAAATGATCTCCATAAACTTTTGGAATCCAGGCTTCAGACTGTTCAACAGTGTCGATTCTCATGATTTTGACAGATACTTCTATACTTGGTGCAGTTTGAAGAATACTGGAGATGTCCACTGTAAACTTAAGGAGACGCATCACGTGTTATGTCCCGTCAAACTCACAAACTGGCCCTACGATCAGCAGGAATGTAGTTTTGAATTCGGACCGTGGACCCCACATAGGAACTCCCCAAAAAAGGCACCTTTCAAGATGAACTTCACCTCCCGCGCGATAAACATGTTTGGGGCGGAATATGGAGCTGAATGGTTCATATCAGACTACAGGCAAGAAGGGAATTACAGTTCTGAACGCCAATTGAAGATGATTTTTGTTTTGGAGCGCGAAGCTACAGGGTTGGGAGCTATAGTGGTGTACCCAGCGGCGATCCTGACTGCTCTCAGTGTTACATCTCTGTTTCTCGATGTGAGGCGTTTCGTACGTCTGTCAATAGCTTGCTTCAGTGTCTTCGGCCATTATTACTTCTTGATGGAGTTAGCAGAGAACATACCAAAGCAATCTTCTGATCCACCAAACTTGTTGCTTTACTATCGTGGTTCATTAGTTTTGACAGTGCTCATAATCTTGGTGTCTTTCTTACTGCGTATTATGTGTAAGTTGAAGTCAACGCCTCAAAACTATATTATATCTACGAATGATGCCGTCTTCGAAAGCTGCGGGAAGTATTTCATTGTCCCTGAGTGGAATGTCAATGATGATACGATTGATTATAAACGATTTAGCCAAGATTGGACGAAATTCGCAAATGTTATAAATTGTGTCTTTACTGCGGTTATAATTATTACTTATATTAGTATGTATAGTGCACTAGTGCCTAAACCTATTCCTTTTAATCTCTAGTAAATATTGATTGTGACAATTTTTTTTTTTATATGTCCAGGTTTCCTCACGATGTTTCCCTTCACCATTGTCAGTGATGTCCAAGAATTATGTGATTATTAAAAAAAGAATTGTTTACGAAGTCCATCGTTTAGGTTCATTGACGTACTGAAAAAAGATTTTATATTATATAGAGTATGGTGGGAATCAGAATTTATGGGTACTGCAGAAGATAACTTAATGCCATCAATAGTTTGAATTATATCTTGCTTTGTGTCAATAAAGAAACTTTCTTTCTTTTTTTCATTATAGTCATATTAGAATACTTAGGTTGAGTGTGAAACGTTTCGCCAACAGTCGGCTGGCCCATGAACTATTGGTCAATAGAATCTTTCAACCACGAACTTTTCGTTCATAACCTCATAATCCAGACCACCTATGAAAGACCTGGGAGTCACATTCGACAGAAAGCTCACCTTCCACGATCACATTCTTATTTCATATTACATTATATTCAATATTCATATCTTATTCATGACAGCCTTAACTATTTTATGAAAAATAGAAAAATAATAACCAGATTAAAGGTATGTTGAACGATTTGTGAAATAATAAATTGCAGGAAAACTGTTTAAAATAATACCTAATAATTAAGGTAAAAAAATAAGTATTTAACAGTAATGATGCAGAGAATAGAATACTCAATACTCAATACTCAATACTCAATACTTTATTGCATTCCATAATGTATACAAGGCTGGTAGGTAAATTATTATAGAGAAACAATTATGGACCCTGTCGGGCACAGCAAGTTAGTTTAATTCGTAATGCGTAATTCTTACGTGACGCATTTACAATGTACGACTAAATGCGGACAGACCTACGCCGACAGACTGAACACCGACATTACTTCGACGCAGAGGCGGATTAAACGTTGAGAGTGCTATAGGCAAGTTTTTATCGACGCCCTCTTATAACTCGCGCCCCTGTATTGAAAACAAGTACCTAACTTACTGGCGCAATAATTTTATATATTTTTTCTTTTTTTTTAAAAAAAATCCGCCCGCCCGCCCCTTTGTACCCTCATGCCCGTAACACATGCCTGGTATACGTTAAGGGTAATCCGTCTCTGCCTCGACGGGACTCTTCGCCGACAGGACACTTCGCCAAAAGGCTCTTCGCCAACAGGGCTCGCAGCCGATGTGTATACTTGTTTTTTTATAATCTTGTCGTTTCAGGACTCTTCGCCAATAGGGCTCATAGTAGATGTGTATACCTACTTCGTTCTTTATACGAGTAATCTTGTCGTAGGGGGGTCACAGTTTTAACCTAACATAACCTATTTTTTAAATAATGAACCTTTATTCACATCTACTATGAGCCCTGTCGGCGAAGAGTCCTGTCGGCGAAGAGTCCTGTCGGCGAAGTGTCCTGTCGGCGAAATGTCGAAGTAAAGTCTAGTCGGTGTTCAGTTTGTCGGCGAAGTGTTTGTCGATGAATAGTCTTAGGTACACTGGAAATAGAGTGTTTAAGTGTGTGTGTACAAGTAGATGAGGTTCTATATTAAACTTACTTTACGGAAAGTTAGGTTCGATATTCAATTAACTTTACGGAAAGTTACTATTTACGCCGGCGAAGCCGCAGGGAAAAGCTAATAGGCTATATGTATATTAGTACCAAAAAAATTCATCTGTTAAAAAATCAGATGGATGACGTCGCGACCACAAGCGAGTAGGTATATTGTGGATATAGATTTGACGTAGATTCGCATTAATTGCTGTTAACTACGTCATTACTTGCAACCTATGCTAAAAATATCTTCGTGGGTAAATATTCTGCGTCATTTTAAGAACCAGTTCTAAATATAGGTTCTGGTTTACTGTCTAAATTTAATATATTGTACATCATCATCATAATATCAGCTGAAGGATGTCCACTGCTGGACATAGGCCTCCCCTAAAGGTAACCACAATCACCAGTCCTGCGCTGCCGGCATCCAGTTGTTTCTCGCGACCTTTACCAGTCTACCTCGAGAGGGCCTTCCCACACTGCGGCTACCGGTACGTAGTCGCCACTCGAGAGCCTTACAACCCCAATAGCAGAAAAAATTCAATTCAGTTACTTTGTTTTTACAAAATTTCGCTTTTACCCGTGCCTTTGTCTACGTTTGTATACCTACTTACTCCGAATTTGTTTGCAATTTGCAATACTAAAGCACTCAGGGATGACGTAGCTCCATCTACTAGTCCGATTCCGAAAATAGTCATACACTTCGTACATAAAAATATGCGACGAATTTTTTGTTGAGTAAGGTCAGATTCGCACGCGTCGTCAGCAGTTCATTGACCTGTGATAATTATTTCAAATGGCGCATGAGTACCATTCCGGTTCAATTGATATGATGGTTTCAATTTCATTCAGAACCTGCTTAAGTCCGCGACTGTGTCCGTGTCAATGTCGGATTTTTAGGGGGTTTTATTTTTTTGATAAAGCTGAGCATACACCTTTACTTCTGGTGACAATACAATGTCCAATACTGTATGCAATATTGTAACAATTATAAATTAAAACAGCACCATTTTAATATTATTTTGTAATTACACGACTGCCCCAAAAAAAGGAGTGTTATGTGTTTAGGGTTAATGTATGTATGTATGTAAGTATGTATGTATGTATGTGAGATTCTTTATTCCACCATAACTTTTAAACACCTCAACCGATTTAGATGTATGGGGTATCGTTACAATCCTTGCAACATTCCGAGTAACATAGGCTAGTTAAAAATAAAAAGAATCCTGTGTAGTCACTTTAAAATGTAAATTAATACCAGCCTCAATTATTTTTTTTAATGAATCTGGTCGTGTCTATGCTTATCGTCTAGAATTTGACAAGTAGATTTAAAAAATATATAACACTGTAAATAAAAATCGTTGTAAAAAAGAACTGACGAGTAAACAAAGTACAATAACACTCCTTTTTTTGGGGCAGTCGTGTAAATATATGCAATTTTTGCAGTCGTGTTTTTTAATTTTTTAATTATAGTAGCTTGTTTTAGTCATTGTATTTGCTTGATTTATTGCGGAGCACGATTTAGTTATATTTTTTGTTATTTCGAAAAAAAAATGAGTAATCAATGAAGCCGCTAGTCTAGCAACAAATCGGTGATTTGTTTTTGTTTCAAGAGCCGTCTCAGTACGCACACATGCGTTGTGAGTTTTATAAATACTATCACAAAAACTTTCAAACGTTTTGAATTGTGGAGAGGCGCGATATGTTATTGTAGTTTATCTCTGCGTACCTACTTAAACGAATTAAAAACAATAACACATGACAATTACTACCGAGAAATTTCTGTATTTTCATCAAAACAACCTCGGGAGCCTGCAGGTGAAATTTCAAGGGGTGTCAAGCTAAACGAAGGTATAACAAATGTTATTTTTTTCCTTGTTCTGGTCGTTTATCAGTCCGCTGACGGCTCAGACGTAGGGCTGCTACAATGTTAAAAAAAACACAGATATTTAAGTGTTTTTAACATTTGAAATGTTTTACGTTTAAATATTTTTTTATTATTTCTTTTTTGTTTAATTTTGGCATTATTTTTAATGACATTTTACTTTTTTATTTTATTTTTCTATTTAAACAATTGAATCATCTGCCTAGCCTTTTCCCAGCTATGTTGGGGTCGGCTTCCAGTCTAATCCGATGCAGCTGAATACCAGTATTTTACATGGAGCGACTGCCTATCTGACCTCCACAACCCAGTAACTGGGTAATACGATACCCCTAGGTAAGACTGGTTGTCAGACTTTCAAGCTTCTGACGACTCGTAACGACTGTTAAAGATTCACGTATGACAGCCGGGACCAACACCTTAACGTGCTTTCCGAGGCACGGAATGATGTCAGTAATATCTAAGATAAACTTTAGAAAGTACATATGAATTGAAAAAGTCACATTGGAACTTGCCCGGATTCGAACCCACCCAAAAAAAAAACCACGTATTTTTTACTTTCCTTATTTTACAACTGACAACCCTGCTTAGGAAATGGTAGAAAAATATCTACCCTCTCTAACAACGACTAATTTCGAGGAATTGTTGTCTATTTTTTTTCACGCACAATTGTGAACGTATCGTTAGTATTTCTACAATAATAAATATTATGATAAGTACGATTCATGGAAAAGCTAGATTCGATAATGCCGGCCATATTTTTTTTCTATGAATTCGTGTGATTAACCGGGTTTACATTTAGGTAAATACCACTCAATTGTACCAGTTCAAGAGCGTCGACTGCTGTGCGTGAAGTTTTGGGTTCGATTCCCAGGTCGGGCAAAGTGTTATTGGGTTTTTCCATCAGGAATTTCTCAGTAGCAGCCTCGGAGTCTGGATTTGTGCCCGGTTGAAGGCAATAGGCTCGCCCCCTATTACATGGGACCAAAAACATAACTGGCGAAATGTGGGTGTACTAATGGGTACACCTCTGCTTAACCCTTCGGGGATTACAGGCGTGATGTTATGTATGTTAAGAGCGTTTACGCTGTACGCTATATTATACAAACTTTTAAGTCCTTATATTTCGAAACGAATGAACTGATTTTAATGAAACTTCCTCACATAAGCAGAATACAGAAGTTTAAAAAACTAGTTAAAAACTTTTTCGAAATGTCTTAATTAAAAAAAAAGGTAATTGAAAATCTCTTTTTCTATGGAAAACTTAACGGCTCAATTCCCGGCCGCCATATCGATATGACAGAACAAGAGAAAATCAATTGTGTCTCATTACGTGGCACTTGATAAATAAAATCGGTCTAATTTGGCTGTGCCTAACACAATTTTTCGAAAATGTTCTCTGATATCTTTTAAGACCTATGTATCCAACATATCCAAAAAAAGTTTCATTAATATATGTTTTTATGTCCCTTTTTTGTCTTTAAACTTCCCTTTACCAAGTTTCATCAAAATCGGTTCAATGGTTTAGTAGTGAAAGCTTGACAGACAGACTGAGTTTTAGCATTTATAATATTAGTATCATCATATCAGCCTATGGCCGTCCACTGCTGAACGTAGGCCTCCCCCAAAGAGCGCCAACCAACCTGGTCTTGGGCAGCCAGCATCCATCCGCTGCCCACCACCTTCATTAAATCGTTGGTCCACCGTGCAGCAGCGTAATAAATAAATAAATAAATTAATAATTAAATATCTTGGCACAACTCACACACGGCTATCTGTTCCCAAGCTAAGCAGAGCTTGTGTTATGGTAACCAGACAAATGATACACATACTTATATAATTTATAAATACATACATATTATAGATAAATCACACCCAGACACAGAACTAACAATTATGCTCATCACACAAAGTTTGTCCTGGGTGGGAATCGAACCCACGACCTCCGGCTTAGCAGTCAGGGCCACTAACCACTAGACCAACAGGCCCGTCAACATAATATTAGTATGGATGTGGATAATTGTTCACAAGTAAGCATTAGGCATTCTATTCTGTTTACATCATTAGCGTTAAAAACTCATTTAGGTATTTACCTACATTATAAGGCATTATTTAAAACAATTTTCCTGTAATTCACAAATCGTTCAACATACCTTTAATCTGGTTATTATTTTCCTATTTTTTTATTCTTTTAACCACATATGACGCGCTTTCAGTTAATAGGAATAAATTATTTGCTTGTACTATGTGCACCTACATACATCTTATGAAAAACCTCGTGGCTGAATAATAACAGCCGCACGAGTCGATCCATCAGGTTAAGCTACGCTTACCGGGGTTGATCCGTTGATGGGTGACCATCTTTACATAACGAGACTCCTCTGTGCCTCGGAAAGCACGTTAAGTTGGTCCCGGCTGTCAGACAACCAGTCTTACCTATTACCCAGTTACTGGGTAGTGGAGGTCAGAGAGGCAGTCGCTCCATGTAAAATACTAATATTCAGTTGCATACGGTTAGACTGGAAGCTGACCCCAACATAGTCGGGAGATTGATTGATAAATGTACCTACAAGCCTACCTACTTCAAATTGTTATTATAGGTATTTTCCATTGATACTTTGTTGTTGTGGTTTATGGAATACCCAGGATAAATCAAGCGACGCATGCGAGCTCTAGATATGTAAACATCTCGCTCATATCTCTCGATTGGTTAGGCTGAAGTGGTACGTACATTTTGCTAATATTTATGAAGATGTTCTGCCCAAACGTTTGTTTAATTAACCTACACGATTTGTTTAATTAAAATCGGTCCAGCCGTTTAGAAGGATTTCATTGACATAGACACGCACAAAAAAAATATATTAGGTACACCTTTGCTTATGCTATTGGATAATATAGATACCTATCTAAAGAAAAAACAATTACCTAGTTAAGGACATAACTGGCGAAATGTGGGTGTACTAATGGGTACACCTCTGCCTAACCCTTCGGGGATTACAGGCGTGATGTTATGTATGTAGTATGTATGTAGTTAAGGAGAAGTAAGTAATCTATTAAAAATGAAAAAAAGTTCTGACTATAATGAAAGTAAAAAAGAAAATGTCTTTATTGACATAAAGCAAGATGTAATTCAAACTTTTGATGGCTTATAGCTATCTTTTGTAACACCGACAGATTCTGATTCACATCATAGCTATACTTCGACAGTTCAAAGAAAAATAATGTTACCATACTACAACTAACAGTCTTGGGGTAGAAAATCATTTTGCGTAAGGAACGAATGATAAGAATGGTTTTATACCAAGTTAAGTATATTATTTAAGTTCATTCAATTTCGTTCATTCTTATACCACCTCACTATCTTCGTTTTGTCAATACTTGGTTACCCTTTATCTGTCAAGTTACTGAATGGAATTAAGTCGAGTTTGTACATAGATTTATTGTCAGTATTTTAATAAACTTGTTAATGTTACCTGAAATTCCTACGGCAAGGACTGTTTTTAATCATCATATAATTCTTGGACATCACTGACATCAGTGAAGGAAAATGTTGTGAGGAAACCTGAACTTATTATTATTATCGCCTTGAGAAGCTAGCCTTTTGCGTGGAAAGAGGGCTTTGCCCTGCAGTGGGACATTTATAGGCGGCGAAGAGTAAATATGGAAACTTGACAGCTAACTGTCATATTTACTTTAGAATAAAAAAATAACAGACCATGAAAAGTCAGCTCACAATCGATATCTACTAGGGATTAAAAGGGATAGGTTTAGGCACTAGTGCACTATACATACTTATATAAGCAATAATTATAACCGCAGTAAAGACACAATTTATAACATTCGCGAATTTCGTCCAATCTTGACTAAATCGTTTACAATCAATCGTATCATCATTGACATTCCACTCAGGAACAATGAAATACTTCCCGTAGCTTTCGAAGACGGTATCATTCGTAGATATAATATAGTTTTGAGGCGTTGACTTCAACTTACATATAATACGCAGTAAGAAAGACACCAAGATTATGAGCACTGTCAAAACTAATGAACCACGATAGTAAAGCAACAAGTTTGGTGGATCAGAAGATTGCTTTGGTATGTTCTCTGCTAACTCCATCAAGAAGTAATAATGGCCGAAGACACTGAAGCAAGCTATTGACACACGTACGAAACGCCTCACATCGAGAAACAGAGATGTAACACTGAGAGCAGTCAGGATCGCCGCTGGGTACACCACTATAGCTCCCAACCCTGTAGCTTCGCGCTCCAAAACAAAAATCATCTTCAATTGGCGTTCAGAACTGTAATTCCCTTCTTGCCTGTAGTCTGATATAAACCATTCTGCGCCATATTCCGCCCCAAGCATGTTTATCGCGCGGGAGGTGAAGTTCATCCTAAAAGGTGCCTTTTTTGGGGAGTTCCTAAGTGGGGTCCACGGTCCGAATTCAAAACTACATTCCTGCTGATCGTAGGGCCAGTATGTGAGTTTGACAGGGCATAACACGTTATGGTTGTCCTTGAGAACACAGTGGACATCTCCAGTATTCTCCACATCGCACAAAGTGTAGAAAAATCGGTCAAAGTCGTGAGAGTCGACGCTGTTGAACAGTCTGAAGCCTGGAGACCAAATGTTCATGGAGATAATTTCCGTAGAATTAATTCCATAGTATTTTTCTGGATCCCACTTAATTCTTTCATCTTTCCAGGAGATAACCATCCTTGTTTGTATTGACATTGTTTCTGTTTCGCTGTCGAAAGTGAAACGTTTCATTACGAACCTGATGTTGACTAGGAATGGGGAACTGTTATCACCTGTTGGTGGCTTATAACTCTGCTCCTCACATATCAAGTCTTTCCTAAGCTGTTTTTCGAAGGCCATTCGTTCTGGCACTCTGTTGATAATACAGTCTTTGCTAAGTGTGACGTGTAGGAAGACTAGTAACACGGTATAAGTGGACAGGTCCATGGTTTGGCCGGTACTGCACTCAGCCAGTACTGATTGTGGCTTGAAGTAATACGATCCAGTAACGCCCACTGTGATAATTATCGTAGCGCGGGCGCCGCTTGTTTATAATCAAAGTGCATTTCGTTTTTTTTTGATTGAATAAAGTGTATTAAGCATTTGTAATATAATTAAAATAGCGTTAGTAATATACTTTTGAATTCTTCTATAGTTTGGAGTTTAACAGATTTGCTTGTTGTGTGTAAAAACAAAGAATACTAGAATGAACTCGTATAATATCTACATGAAAAATAACAACTTTTAATAAGGAAACCATGTTGAAATCGCAAAAAATAATCAGCTGTTCAGTACTATTTATGTTGCGATAACTCAACCTAATGTAGGGAACAGCTGATTTCTTTTTTGCGTTTTAGTAGGTACTTATCCCTTCTTCTAAGAAGTACTTACGAAACGAAGTACGAGTACTATACTCCCTTAAAGTACCTACGTTCCTCGTTTTACCTAACACCTTGTAAATTATTTCAATTAAGAAATTTGAATTAGTCAAACAAACTTGAATTAGTCATCAAACCTTTATATCTTTAACCTAGAACGCAAAATATAATTCTGTTGCGATTTAAAACAATTTCCTGTTTGTTTAATCTTATTTATATAATTAAAATAGACTATTATTATGGGCCAAGGCCTTCTTCTCATACAGAGAAGGTACGTTCATTGACCGGCGATTTCAGACTTGATTTTCTTACTTGATGCAGTACATATAATATATTGAAGCGCATTAGTACTTGCCCAGTTGCAAGCCCACAACCTGATGCTCGAGTGGAGGGCGCATTAACCGACGCCCAATGCAAAAGATAAAAAAATATTAACGGTTTAACCGGTTAGTTATCCGTTTTCCTAAATAACGTCCCGGTTGATATTTCATCTTGGCAAAAAATCTTGTGATTCTTCTTTCTCGTGGCAAAGTAATCCATCACGTTATGCTACGCTTGCTGGGATTAGTCCGTGGATGGGAGATCATCTTTACACACCGAGACTCCTCCGTGCCTCGGAAAGCAGGTTAAGTCGTTGGTCCCGGCTGTCATATGTGAATCTTTGACAGCCGAACAGGTCGTCAAAAGCTCGAAAGTCTGACAACCAGTCTTACCAAGGAGTATCGTATTACCAGGTTTCTGTGTTATTGAGGTCAGATAGGCATTTGCTTCATGTAAAATACTGGTATACAGCTGCATCTGATTACACTGGAAGCCGACCCCAACATAGTTGGGAAAAGGCTAGGCAGATTGATTGATTGATATTCATTAGAAAAGAAATAAATAAAACACAGAACATTAAAACTAGATTTTACTCGTACACAAGACATCGATAAGATGTAATAAGCTATTTGGGTAGACTTTTAACACTTAAAGATTTAAAACTATTTTTAAATTTTCTGTCGTAATACGTTTTCCATACATTGCGATTCAGACTAACGGTAAAGAAGTACAAATCCATTACAACAGGTTGCAGAAATACTAACACGATTGACAAGTAAGGTGGAAACTTAACCAGCGTCCTTAACGGCATCAACAAAAACAGAGTACCAGTTATTAAGAATACAATCGTCGCAACCTTTACACGACGGCTCCTATCACGACTGTCGTAGACATCAGCCTTGAACAAAGCATACAAAACACGAAGGTATATTAACAAATTTATAAACAACAGAAAAAAAAGCATACAAATGTAAATATCCGAAGTTATCAAGTTAGAACGAACTATATTCGGCATCACAAACACTTGAAAAACTATGATTATAACTGGCAGTCCCCAAGCGAACAAGTTGCTCTTTAGGTACTTCCTATAGACGTCACCACCGAACACTTTCACCAAATCAATATAGATCACATAACACAACAATAGCAACCAACAATGGGCCGTCAGTTTAAAATATAAGAACGACAATCCATATATGTATTTCACAGCAACGCTTTCGACCTTGAAGCCTTCTTTAAACAAGAAAGCTAGCACGATGTTTAGAATATTATTAAAAATTATATTAAGGAACAAATAGTTTTTGAAATGTCTGAACTGTTTTATTAACGCCCACGAAGATATTCCGACGAGAAACGTGATTGTTGTCAGCACAAATACAGCGATGGCCACGGCTTGCTGAGGACTTAGTCTTCCGTTATCAGTTGCTGAGCTGTTGGTGTATGTAGAGTTGAGGTCACTTGTGTCGTTATCAGACATGGTGAGGGCTGGGGACAGCGCAAGTCGTGAGCTCTCTACGATGGCCGGCGCACGAGTGGCGACTGCTTACTGCCACATTTATCTCGTCATAGGTACATAATTATGTATGAGGTAAATTAAAAGGATACTGGTTTTGTATGGATGGATATTTTATTTCTAATTAACTAAATATTTGTGTTGCATATTTTCACAAATACATCTATTTTTATATCTTCTTTGGAATAGATACTAATGAAAATTATACAAAATTATTGAATAGATATGTATAATATATTTTGGAAATGGCTAAGAAAGATACTATTAGTTATTTACATACAAAACATCACGCATGTAATCCCTGAAGGGCTAGGCAGAGGTGTAACCATTAGTACACCCCCATTTTGCCTGTTACTTTTAAGTCCCATCTAATATGGGATGCACCTATTGCTATCAACCGGGCACAAATCCAGACTCCGAGGCTGCTACTGAGAAATTCCTGATGGAAATAACAAATAACACTGCCCGACCTGGGAATCGAACCCAAGACCTTATGCTCAGCAGTCGCGCTTTGCGACTACTAGACCATCGAGGCAGTATTTATGTTTATTTCATTTGTTTTTGACATATGTCGTGATGACCCAGTGGTTAAGGCGTCCGCTTCTCATGCATGAGGTTGTGGGTTCGCAATCGGGAACTAGCAATTACTAATGTGACTTTTTCAATTCATATAAACTTTGTAAGTTTATCTTGGACATAACTAAAATAAAATATTACAAACAAAAAACTAATTATCTATTCGGTTAAGTATTGAAGTTGATAGGTACCTGTACAAAAGTACCTATATCAAAATGAATTGAGAACTTCCTCATTTTGAAGTAGGTTCAAAATGAAGTACGAGGAAAAATGTTATAGATTATTTTTTCTCAGTAACCTTGATTTTAAAAGATTGAATATCAACACAAATAAATATAATTAAAGTGTCTGTTTATAAGATTTTTATTAAATACTAATAGGTGTTTACACGTAAATTAGATAAACTAAAAATCTATTTTAATTTTTGTCTGTCTACCTGTTTCTTTGTTCCGGCTAAACTCCGAAACCGCTAAACCATTTTGACTGGACTATCACTGGCAGGTAGCTGATATTATAAGTAGTAACAGAGGGCTTTATTCTTGAAAAAGTAATTAAGGAACCGCCAAAAAAAAAACTCTGATGAATTAAAACATTCGAACATATCAGTAGAACTGGAATGGTACTCATGCGCCATTTGACATAATTATCACAGGGCAATGAACTGCTGACGACGCGTGCGAATCTGACCTTACTCAACAAAAATTCCGTCGCATAATTATGTATACATATTTGTACGAAGTAAATGACTATTTTCAGAATCGGACTAGTAGATGAAGCTACGTCATCGCTGAGTGCTTTAGGCGTTCTGCACATGGAGCAACTTAAGTTGAGGCAACCATCAACACTTTAAAAGTTTCCTGTAAAAAAGTTAATAGTTGCTACAACGTTTACGGTTGCCGCAACTTTATGGCAATCTGTGAGCTACTTTCATGGCCGAGTTGCTGAATCTACGCAGCGATCAGCGTTAACGGTATAATATTTAACAGTTGCTAGTCACGGCACTTAGGAACTAACTTAGTCATCGATTACAGCAACTGAAAACTGGTGACGATCACCGGAACTCGAAACTCGAGTTGCTGTGTCCAGTCAAAATGAAATATATGTACACAGGTAGTTGTCAGCTGGATGCCAGTTGCTGCAATAGTTGCTTTATGTGCAAAGCGCGTTTTTATTGCAAACTGCAAACAAAATCGGAGTAAGTATACCAACGTTAACGAAGTCAAGGAAAAAGCGAAATTATAGTGAAAATAAAATAATTTAATTTAATTTTTTCTGCTGTTGGAGTCGTAAGACTCTCGAGTGGCGACCACGTACCGGTAGGCGCAGTGTGGGAATATCCCCACGAGGTAGACTGGTAAAGGTCGCAGGAAACAACTGGATGCCGGCAGCGCAGGACTGGTCATTGTGATCAGGGCCCGATCTAGCGATTTAGCCGCTCCGGGCAAAAATAATATTTGCTGCCCATTACACTAACACCATTTATGTAATTAGCTTGCTATTCCAATTAATATAGGATGAGATATATGTGATTTTATTTTAATTGTATAATATTCACATAAGGTACTCTACTACGGCTTCTGAACAAGTTACAAATAATCATGAGAGTATGTTGGACTTCGTGTAACCACCCGGTACCCTAAATTTTTCCGTCCCCAATTTTTACCGCTCTGGGGATTTGCCCGACTGACTGGCCCTCCTTAGATCACGCCCTGATGGTGGTTATCTTTAGAGGAGACTATGGAGGCCAAAGTCCAGCAGTCGGACGTCGTTCAGCTGATATTATGATGACAATGTACAATATTAACAGTACATATAAAACATAGCCAGTAAATAAGAACCTATATTTAGAACTGGTTCTTATAATGACGCAGAATACTTACCCACGTAGATATTTTTAGAATAGGTTGTAATGACGTGGTTATATAACAGCAATTAATGCGAATCTACGTCAAATCTATATCCACAATATACTCGCTTGTGGTCACGACGCCATCCATCTCATTTTTTAATAGATTTTTTTAATATTCCCACGACCCCTGTCCCTCTTTGAAGGGGTAGAATTTCACAAAATCCTTTCTTATAGAATGCTTACGCTATGCAAAGAACACACCCTCCAAGTTTCAGGTCTCTACGAACAGCGGTTTGGGTTGTGGGTTGATCTGTCAGTCAGTCATTCAGGACAGAGCATTTTGTATTTACAGATAGATACATTAGATGTTTGTTTTTGATTTAAGATGTTAAAATAGATAGATATTTAAGGCAAAGTGACAGACGTTTATACCTCCACAAAATGGATACAAGGATTCGATGTAAATAAACACTGTTTTTTATAGCATTTTTATTATCATACATTGAATTATCCTTGTAACTTTAGTATACATTCTTAGTTTCTTAGTACCTGCTACGTTTAGGTGTATTCACCGCACACAAATCACAATATGGTAATCTTGGGTTTTTTTTACTGCGATGAATCATGTAATTACCATCCAAGACGTGTACCTACTTATTGACAAAAAACAAAACATATTACGTCGAAAATCACTTCCTTCTTTTGCTTTTTGAATTTTATTTTACAATCATGTCAAATATTGACGAAAAAAAATTCCAATAATGCAACCCAGAGGATTCATCTCAGTCACGGGATGTTCTTGGCCATTTTTTGCGTGTAATATTGATGCCATAATTCCCTATTACTCTTAACTAAAGGAAAAAATATGCCAATTGCTATTTGTTGCATCTTGGACATAACTGCCCTTAATGTAAACGTAATGCTCATAGCGTCCCAAATGAATGAAGACAACACAAGGACGTCACTCATGAGAAATAACAACGTAGCAATGTAGAAGCGACGCCAATTGTTGGTAGACGTGGTCGCTTTCGGTTTAAAACAATTACACAGAGAATACAACACAGCAGCGTAAAGACAACAATTAATCATTAATGGCGAAACTATTATAAACACTTCCACAGAATTAGCCACGAAATCCCACGTGGAGTCCGGTGCATACACGTGTAGCACTCTTTGATTGTAGTATACAAATAAATAATATAAAAAGAACGTCACAAACGGTATCCCCCAGGCGAAAAGGCAACATTTTAAATACTTTCTTTTCACATGTCCTCGAAATACTTTCACAATATCCACGTAAAATATATAACATATTACTAGCATCCAATAGTTCTGCACTGCTGAGAAATACGTACAAATATAACGGCATATGTCTAGAATATCTTGGTCATCGATCACAATAACTTGCATTACACCAGGTATGATGATGGACACTGTTATCAAACGTAACAAACTGGACACGACAGCGTTGATGTAAACAAAGTTTCTGAAGTGTCGGAACTTCTTGATGAGGCACCACGATGTCACTCCGTATATGAAGGCGGCGAGGGTCAGCGCAAGCACGAAGTACTCCACAAGTATGGACACCATAGGCGGCCGGAAGGCTGTGGTGACGGGCACGACGATGCGGCTATAATGCACATCACTGTCAGACATTGTGAGTTTCTCGCCAGAAGGTAGCCACACGACACGACCACACCGTCTCTGCGATAGAGTCAAATGGATGTTTGTGACTAATAAAAACCTTATATATACAAGTCGCAGGAAAAACCGCTATAACTTGCTTAGCAGGGGGATTCACCAGTGTGGGTTCCGCACACATTTGCAGAACACGCGACGTTTTCTTAGTCCGCTGGACCCTAACTGGTTTTACTTCGCCAACAACTTATACATATACTACTTCTCAAACAACTATTTATACTTATATTATGTAGGTATTCGTGTTTAAGTAGCTACATATATATGGTTTAAATTCTATAGTGTACGAAGGTCAACGGAAATTATACTTGTTTTAGAGTTGATATTTGAAGCCTCTTTCAACCGGTCCTATTGGAAATCTGTAGGGGAGGCCTATGTTCAGCTGTGGACGTCTTACGGCTGATGATGATGATGACGTGGTATATGGAATTGTTTGGATTGGCAAATTATGTAATCATTAAATTTTATCCGCGGCTTCGTCTACGTAGACATTAAGCATTAAATATGCTTTATTGCAGGTATTATTAGGATAACGAACATGGAAGGGGCAACTAGATTCAATAAAAATTTTATTTCATGTACCTTATGACATTCAAAAGTGCCTTATAATGGCCTAATTGAAAAAAAAAAAAAAAACAATCTTTATCCTAACTAATATTATAAATGCGAAAGTAAGTTTGTTTGTTACCATTTTACGCCTAAGCCACTGAACTGATCATCCTGAAATTTTGCATAAACGTTGCCAGGTGTACAGGAACGAACATAGAGTACCTTTAATCTCGAAAAAAAGAACTGTTTCCGAGAGAAGTCACAATAACGTTCTTATGATCATAGATGGCGCCACGTGTCATTTCGAATTGAATGACAGGACATGGGTAATTTTTTCCGCGACTTCATTTGTGTCCGCGATAACCGAAATTTACGCGGACGAAGTCGCGGGCAAAAGCTAGTTGGTTAATAAAATACAGTGATTATTGAACAATGAACCCTGGCCTCCACACTAGGATTCCCTGTGTTGTGGAGGTCAGTCTCTTTCATTAGTGATACAGACAATATGCACAATACTAACTATAAACAGAAAGAGCAATTGCACACTAGATTTATTAATAAATGTAATTGGCAAATAAATGATTTGACTTTAGACTTTTTTTTACTTACTGGCGAAATGTGGGTGTACTAATGGGTACACCTTTGCCTAACCTTTTGGGGATTACAGGCGTGATATTATATTATGTTATATTATTATTATCCTGTGTTAAATTACTATACATTTTTGATCATTGTTACTTAGTTTTATGAGCAGAATGCGCAGTTAACGGCTATATGATAATGTGTTTTTACACCCCGTGGGTGGCTTCATCAAATTCCTTTTATACATACTAACATTGACGATTAACAAAGCAAAAGGCAATTGAAAAATTTGTTAAAGCCCAACACACAGAGAGCGGGAGCGGGACGTGAGCGTGACGTGACCGTGACGTGAGCCTGACGTGAGCGTGCCGTGAGCGGGACATGAGCGTTGAGTGTGTGGACATCAACATAAATACAAGGAATACAACTCGACTACACGCTTGCGTCACGCTTACGTCCCGCTCCCGTCACGCTCACGTCCCGCTCACGTCACGCTCCCGTCCCGCTCCCGCTCTCTGCGTGTGTTGGGATTTTGGCTTACAAAATGTCAAGGTACATAGTAGGTGCAACGTTTAAAGTTACAAACCTGGCTAGCAATGACGGCACTGCGCAGTAAAATCAACACTAATGGCGCAAGCGCATGCAACTGCTCAAGTATTCGCATCGGGTAGCAAGAACTTAAGATTTATAAGAAGACCGTGTACATATAGGTATTCTCTTCACAAACATACGTACACTCAACAAAAGAAATAGGTTTGCATGTTCTTCACATACTTATAGTTGAAATTTACTTAAAAACCGATGGATTTTTTCAAATGTAATTTAATTTAAAATGTAGCTAATATGCAGTTCATTTATAATTTTAAGTTTTTAAGAAAACTTCAACTGTGTCTGACGAACCAGGATACCTATCTCTTTTGTTTACTGTACATATACTTGGGAATAATTCAGAGAAGGCAAATGAAGCTTGACTCTCTATACAGCGTCATTGAGCTCAAAGTTAATTTTCTCCTGTTTTTTTTTTATTTTCATAGTTAAATCTAGATTTTGCGACTTAGTTAACAATTAGCTAACAAAGAATAGGCAGTAACATTATACATAGATTTCAATAAATTATAATAAATAATAAAATAATAAATATCCTACTAGCTATATAGACTATATAGACTCGTCCCACAATTAATTTGTCGTACTTCACCACCTATTTATTTTTTATCTCTCTCTACCCTATATATTTTGTTTGTATGTATGTATATATGTATTTATTTTTATATTTTAATATCGAAATTTTTCTGTATTTTCTGCACCTACTACGTTTTGTCTCTGCATCACCCTAAGGTAGACTGGTAGAAAATGCCCAAGGCATTAAGTCCGCCTTTGTACAGTGTATTTTTTACATGTGCATAAAGTTTAAATAAATAAATAAATAAATATATTATAACTGCGACTGCTGAACATGAGGTCTTGGGTTCGGTTCCCAGGCCGGGCAAAGTGTTATTGGGTTTTTCCATCAGTAATTTCTGAATAGCAGACTTAAACATAACTGGCGAAATGTGGGTGTACCTACTAATGGGTACACCTCTGCATGTAGCTAACGGATATGTGATTTGTTTTTTTTTATACTTCGCATATAGATACAAGAAACGTTATGTATATGACTGCGCAGGAGTCTGTGGTCTGTGCCGTGCGTCGGTTGGTAACTACTCAGCTGTTTTATGATGATTCTCGTGTTTTCCCTATAATTATGGCTAAGATATGGTAAAACCGAAAATACCTTTTAATCGTTAGTCCTTTTTTAAGCACTATTTGTCATGGTCAAGGATCCCAGTGTGGCTTGACCTATGTCATTTAGCATGCGTAAAGTTTCGATAATAGATAAAGGAGTATGTCAAAGTTAAATTATTTATTCTCGACGAAACATAAGGTCTTACAATCGTCTTTCGTACAAGATATCCATGAAAGTTAGTTTTTTAGTTTAAAAAATAACGCGTAAAACAAACAAATAAAAAAATAATAAATAAATATCCTAATCCTAACAATCCTTACTAATATTATAAATGTGAAAGTAAGTTTGTTTGTTACCGTTCCACGCCTAAACCACTGAACCGATCATTCTGAAATTTTGCATACATAATACGTTGTAAGGTGTACATAAAAGGACATAGGGTACCTTTCATCCCGAAAAAATGTACTATTCTAGATCACACTAGATCACAATAACTTTCCTATGATGATAGATGGCGCCACAAATCTTTAAAATAATGAAGATAATGATGATAATTTTAAATATAATTTACGAGTGAAGTCGCGGGCTAAAGCTAGTATTAGTATAAATTGCCAACAAACTGACGAAGTGCAAACCTCAATTAACCTTTGAATCCAATAAAATCACTGTCATTTTCTACGAAAACAAGTTTGTCAACGAACACTCAATAGTCATTGTTACAAATGACGTTGCAATCCAGTTCATTTCCATTCCGCATCAAAAGTACCTACGTTATAATAAATAAGTAAAGTTTGCTTGAAATCCTTGGACACACCTTTTTTAAGATATTTTATATTTAATGGGTTCGTTGACACTCTTCAAAGATCAGCCTTTTATTAATTCTCTGGTGTACGGTATCTTTAGTAGGTATGTCTGACCCAATTCTTTTTAAACGTCCAATTATCTAACAGATAAGTAATCGAGATCTTGACCAGTACCTTTTAACTAGTATTAATGTATTAGTTATATAACTACGTAATATAACATCACGCCGGTAATCCCCGAAGGGTTAGGCAGAGGTATACCCATTAAGGACACCCACATTTCGCCAGTTATGTTTCCATGTAAAAGGGGACGAGTCTATTGACATCAACCGGGCACAAATCCAGACTAAGAGGCTGCTACTTAGAAATTCCTGATGGAAAAATCTAATAACACTTGACCGACCTGGGAATCAAACCCAAGACCTCATGCTCAACAGTCGCAGTTATGTAGTTAGTAGGCTATATTTTTATTTATTGAATAATTGATATTCTGGTGGATACTATGTTATCTGAAGACGATAAAACAGTTCCTTCAAGTACGGTCTAAAGACTCGTTAGCGGCTGCAGTTTTTTTGTTAGCCTTTTTGACAGCGATGTTAAGAAAAATTTGAATGCCATATTATGTCTTCTTTTTTAAAAATTTTTAAGCCGTTCAATACTACGAATAACATAATAGGCAAGGAAAGACTTTAATTCAATGAATAGACTTAACTTATAATTTATTGTAATCTATGTATAACGTATTAATATATTACAATCAATTTGTAATTTATTTATTATTTTGCAATTTATTATGTTTGTAATTTATTAATTTTAGTTTCTATGAATATTTAACTTATCAAATTGATTTATAATCTATTATTTTGATTGGAGATTAAGTTTTATAAAAAACCTTATTTTTTATGTATGTAATCAAACGATGCTTTGCTCCACATTCTTTTTTTTAGCATACAATATTTATAAATATAGTCTAAAAAAGTGTTCCGCCTGTAACGTGGTAAAACCCAAGCTAACGGCGGTTAGGGATCCAGAGAGTGGAACCTCCTCACTATGCGTGCCGTGTCAAAGACGATCACCTTCTGCATCTGACCCTTGACCCAGCTGTTGAGCGATAGTTTCTCGAGATGTTGGTCGAAACTTTTCGCTATTTTAACTGTCATGACTATCGGTACAATTAGGGCGTATTCAGATGACACGCGCCGATCACGCACAGCACCCGCGCACGCATTGTGCCCGCCTTAAACTCGCACACGCGCTGCATCCGCCTCGCACACGCCTCGCGTCCTCTTATACTACTAGTGACTGGACTACTTCGTTCACTAGGCTTCTTCTAGCCATAGCGCGGGCGCAAGGCGTACGCGGGGAGGGTTCAGAGCGCGGGTAGGACGAGCGCAGGATTGGCGCGAGGCGGGCGCGGGGAGTACGCGTGTATGCAATTTGAGATCTATTGATGGATTATAAGACTCAAATTCTTATTTAACGAAATTAATGAAATAATTTAATGAAAATTTCAAAGCGAGTTGGACGCGGGTGGCGTGCTCTGAGCGTGCGCGTGTCGTGAACGCGCCCTAATTGTTGAGCCTGCATTCCACATGCTAGTAACCTCGTGAGCTAGATCGCGATATTTAATGATCTTTTCTTTTATATGAAGCTTTATTGTTATCACAGGGATCCCGAAACTTATTTCATCTACTGCCCACTTTGAGAATAAATATTTTATAGCGCCCCCATTTTTTCGCCTACTTGAAACCACCTAGTAGATGAAATTGGTCTGTTTGGCGCAGCTGTGGGGCACACAATTTCTTACTTTCTATTCTATTTTTTTTTTTTTTTTTTGCCTTTTTATTATTATTTTTGTGTGCACATAAACAGTCAGTAGTCTGTGTCAATAAAAATTTTTTCTTTCTTTCTTTTTTTACAAATCGCTCCCCAAGCCTCTACACTACACCCCGATTTTTTCTGGGTCTCTTACCGCCCCCCTTTAGGCCTGCAGCGCCCTAAAGGTGGCGTTATCGGCCACTTTGGAAAAGGCTGTGGTATTATAACTTAACTATGTCTTTCTTGTTTGCAGGTAAGTGCCTGTAACTCCAGCCTAAATAAGTGGTAAGTAGTAAAAAATAAAATATGTTTAAGTAGTTTGTAAGATTACAATGGCGTCGTGATTACTCACTATATACAGGGTAAATGAAAATTTAGCCGAAACCTGAAAAGGGGTCATTGTACTCATCATTATGAACAACTTTTACTGACAACCCTGAACTCATGAAAAAAAACAACAGCTGATCCATACATAACGATCTTGTTGTGTAGCATTTTTGTACCGAACAGCTGATTTTCTTTTTCATGATTTCAGGGTTGGTCCCATAGTAAAAGTTGTTCATAATGATGAGTACAATGACCCCCTTTAAGGTATCGGGTAAATTTTCAATTACCCTGTATTTATTGTCTGTGGTGGTTTTCAACATGGCCGAAAAGATTTTTCTTCAAAATAGGCTGATAGGGCTGAATCTTAAAATTGGTGTATTCATTAATTAAATAAATAAATAAATATCTTGGGACAACTCACACACGGCTATCTGATCCCAAGCTAAGCGGAGCTTGTGTTATGGTAACCAGACAACTGGACATACTTATATAATTTATAAATACATACATATTATAGATAATTCACACCCAGACACAGAACTAACAATCATGCTCATCACGCAAAGTTTGTCCTGAGTGGGAATCGAACCCACGACCTTCGGCTTAGCAGTCAGGGCCGCTAACCACTACGCCAACAGGCCCGTCAAAACTATACTTGCTGCTGTGCTACTAACTATACTACTACTATTACTTTGTTAGCTAATTATTGTGCTTCGTAGTGCCTCTTCAACTAGGTACCGAAAGGTGGCGGTCAGTTCGGAAAACTTCAATCTGTCCTTTGCGAGGCGGAACAGTTCAGTGGCGCTGTCGATGTCCAACCGCGAATATTGCGCAGCCATGACATTCTTCTTCGGCCTACTGATCTCTCTTCCAGTCACTTTTCTCATCATTATGGAAAGAAAATTAACGAAATTGTACTCAATGACGCTGCATAGAGAGTTTAGTATCATTTGCTTTGTCTGGATTATTGCCTGGTACCTATATGTTTGTGAAGAGGATATTATTATATAGGTACTATACTTATAAATATTAGGTTCTTGTTACCCGATGCGAATACTTGAGCAGTTGCATGCGCTTGCGCCAGTTCCATCATTGTTAGTCTATTAGGTTAATTATTTTAACTGTTACCTACATAGTAGTTATTAACATACACATAAGAAGTTGGAAAAGTAAAACCAGTTAGGGTTCAGTGGACGTAAGAAAGCGGCGCGAGTAGTTCTGCAAATGTGTGCGGAACCCACACTGGTTATTCCTCCTGCTAAGCAAGTTATAGCGGTTTTTCCTGCGGCTTGTATATATAAGGTTTTTATTAGTCACAAACATCCATTTGACTCTATCGCAGAGACGGTGTGGTCGTGTCGTGTGGCTACCTTCTGGAGAGAAGCTCACAATGTCTGACAGTGATGTGCATTATAGCCGTATCGTCGTGCCCGTCACCACAGCCTTCCGGCCACCTATGGTGTCCATACTTGTGGAGTACTTCGTGCTTGCGCTGACACTCGTCGCCTTCATATACGGAGTGACATCGTGGTGCCTCCTCAAGAAGTTCCGACACTTCAGAAACTTTGTTTACATCAACGCTGTCGTGTCCAGTTTGTTACGTTTGATAACAGTGTCCATCATCATACCTGGTGTAATGCAAGTTATTGTGATCGATGACCAAGATATTCTAGACATATGCCGTTATATTTGTACGTATTTCTCAGCAGTGCAGAACTATTGGATGCTAGTAATATGTTATATATTTTACGTGGATATTGTGAAAGTATTTCGAGGACATGTGAAAAGAAAGTATTTAAAATGTTGCCTTTTTGCCTGGGGGATACCGTTTGTGACGTTCTTTTTATATTATTTATTTGTATACTACAATCAAAGAGTGCTACACGTGTATGAACTGGGCTCTTCTTGGGATTTCGTAGCAAATTCTGTGGAAGTGTTTATAATAGTTTCGCCATTGATGATTAATTGTTGTCTTTACGCTGCTGTGTTGTATTCTCTGTGTAATTGTTTTAAACCGAAAGCGACCACGTCTACTAACAATTGGCGTCGCTTCTACATAGCTACGTTGTTATTTCTCATGAGTGACGTTCTTGTGTTGTCTTCCTTCATATGGAACGCTATGAGCATTACGTTTACAATAAGGGCGGTTATGTCCAAGATGCAACAAATAGCAATCGGCATATTTCTTCCATTTGTTAAGAATAATAGGGAATTATGGCATCAATATTACGCGCATAAAATGGCCAAGAACATCCCGTGACTGAGGAGAATCCTCTGGGTGGCATTTTTTGAATTTTTTTCGTCAATATTTGACATGATTGTGAAATAAAATTCAAAAAACAAAAGAAGGAAGTTATTTTCGACGCATGTTTTGTTTTTTGTAAGTAAACTTGGATGATAATACGTGATTCATCAAAGTAAATTTCCAAGATTACCATATTGTGATTTGTGTGCAGTGAATACACCTAAAAGCAGCAGGTACTAAGAAACTAAGTACTACGTCAATGTTTAATAATAAAAATGTAATAAAAAAAGTGTTTATTTAAGCTAAGAATCTTTGTATACATTTTGTGGAGGTGTAAACGTCTGTCACTTTGCGTTAAATATCTATCTATCCTCTATCTGCATATACATATAAAATGCTTTGTCCTGAATAACTGACTGACGGATCAACACACAGCCCAAACCGCTGTTCGTAAAGATCTAAAACTTGGAAGGTGTGTTCTTTGCATGGCGTAAGGCATCTGATAAGAAAGGATTTTCTGAAATTCTATTCCTTAGGGGGTGAAGTCGGGGGGCAAAGTTTGTATGGGAAACTTGATTCCTTGGACTAATCTACTTCAGATTTTGCATAAACATTCTTTAACTGAATTTATGGAAGACGTGCTTCGTTTATTATTGAAATCTATCTCCTAACTATTACTAGTATAGAAATACTTTTAGAACCATTTTCGACGTCTACACGGACGAAGTCGCGGGCAAAAGCTAGTCAAAATTAAATAAGGTAAATATCTAAAATATCAGTAAATGTCTTCTGCAGTACCTACTTCTTTTAGTGTTGCAATTACACTAGGTTATTGACCCGTGTTCGAATGCGTATGGAATCTTGCTAGCAACGAGTGTAATATAAACCAGTCTTGTCAGGTATCGAGTTTTCCAATAACTGGGTTGTGCAGGTTAGGTCAGTACTTACTGCTAAACGCTCATCTCGTAGAAGGGGGCTGCGGGGGAGGGAGACAACGACCTCTCTCCCGGCCCTCACCAGGCGTACCGGCCGTCAGCGGAGGGCAGACAACGCCCTCTTCTGGCTCCTATAGGGATCCATGGGCGGCGGACTTTGGGTCACTTGAGGATGTCCGACGCCGCCTATTCTTTTAACCCGACCCGCGGGCCGGCGCCGGGGGGGATCAAACCTCACTGCCTCCCCTGACCTGAGGCCGTCACCAGTCAGGGATCGTGGAAGGCGCGTACATTCACGGTATCTCCACCAGGGAAACAGCGGTGTGATTTTTAGTGAGCAAGTCTGTCAGACCTGTCCGCTTCCCCCCGGTCCGTGGTAGACCCTGGTGCGTTACCAGGGTGTAAATTCCTCATGGATGTCCATTCCAGCAGTGTCGCCTTTCTTTGGTCATACCTACATGTTCACTAAAGTATGTATGTAGGTCAACACAGACGCAGTAAATAAAATAACTATTTATAGATCTGAACTGATTTATTTTATATAATTATTGGACACATTAAGGATTTATGCGAATTATAGCAATTATCAAACTTTTTGTCTGGTTTACAAAACTTAATATCACTAATTTTACAATGTTCCCATCGATATGTCATGATAAGGGAATCATCTTACTATATACCGACTTATACATACAATATATACATATATATCTTACTATAATAATAATATTCCCCAAATCCATTTCGGTCACAGCGGCCAATCTCATAGGAGACTAGCCACGTACGCAGGAGATATTATAGTACACAAGTGTGTGCACAAACACAAGTGCACTCCCTCTTCCCACACTTTCATAGTCCGATGGTACGGCAATCCGACACGACCGGGGAGAGATCAGGTGCAGGACCAACGGCTTTACGTGCTTTCCGAGGTGCGGGGATATCACACCATTCCTTCAAACTCCAGAGTGAGAAATCCTTTATAGAAAAACTCAATAACACTTTTGCCCGACCTGGGAATGGAACCCAGGACCTTACGCTCAGCAGTCTTATCGCTTGCGACCACGACACCAACGGTGCAATATCTTAACATAACTTAACACATTTAATATCTTAATAACTATTATAATATGATTCATTTTTAAAGCTATTCAAGCGTTGGTTTGGGAAGTACATTAAACTGTTTTTACTGTATAGTAATATGTTACTTTTAGCAAATTGAATTGACGTAGTTATTGAGAGTTTGTGGCTTGGCTCAGTTTGGTAAAAAGAAAGCTCAATAAACCTGACAAGTTGCCTATAATCACGACATGGTTCTTTTTAAACGATTCTCATAGTATTCATACCATAATGCCCGATTACTTTTCAGTAAAGGCACAAACAAAGCCAGGCCTACAATTTGTATGTTCAATGTTATAGCACGTAGTGGGAATGACAGATTAAATAACTCCCAAAAAGCAACTGTTAATACGTTGATATTTGTCAAAATAAACATGGCCGTCGCTGTTGTCAAACGACGACAATTCTCTTTCATTTTTTCCTTTTTAGGAACGACTGACGCGTTTTTGTCATTACAAAAAAATAAAGAATACACAAGCTTGATAAATATAATGATGTTTATAATTAAAGGTAAAAGCGTGCATGTGACTATTGTAATAAGAGTAATCATTAGAAGAATCAATTTTTCCTTGTCACCTTCTAATGCAAATTCAATAATGAGTAAAATTAATCTACATACACCCAAAACTGTTAGAGGCACGCCCCAAGCCAAGAGAGTGCTTTTAAGAAATTTTCTTTCAACATTTTTCTGAAATACTTTAACAATGTCAACGTAAAACATATAACACATAACTAACAACCAATAGTTATATACAGCAGTTAAATATATGAATATAAAGAAATGAATTCGCGAAGTAAATCCTTGAAAACATTTAACATAAGTAATTGAAACTACTGATAAACGCAAAATATTTACAGACACAGCATTTAGGTATACATAGTTATTGAACTTGCGAAATTTTCTTAAGACGTAATACGATATCACTCCGTATATAAACGTTAATATTGTAACAGAGAATTGTATATAGTGTCCGATTAAATATGATTTGCATGATATATAAATCTCACTTTGTACCACAGTTGAGTTTTCAACGTTGATATCAATATCTTCCATGACGAAAACTGTTTGTAACACTTAGAATGTGTTGTAAATATTCATTGTTAATTAAACACTTGGAAAATAGAAATGCCGATGCGAGAGACTGTTATAATTTTCACACTAAACACAGTCGATGTTAATAAAGGACTAACGACTCGTCCCGACTTCGCACGAGTGCAAAACGTTTCTCTTGAATCACTCTGTCTATTGATGAAAATCGTATTAAAATCCGTTGTGAATTTTAAAAGGTCTAAGCGTACAGACGGCGGGAAGCGACTTCGTTTAACGACATCACTAGAAGAGGGTTTCCAATCAACTAATATGATTATACGAGATTTCGGGTATTTTGTATGATAATCGATTTTGTTTATCTTACTTTATCTTTTACAGTTCGCAATGGTATAAGTAGTTAGTAATAGCGCATGAAAACAAATACTGGCAACATGTCATAATATCACGCCTGTAATCCCCGAAGGGTTATGCAGAGGTGTACCCATCAATACACCCACATTTCGCCAGTTATGTTTAAGTCCCATTCCATGTAATAGGGGTCGAGCCTATTGCCATCAACCGTGGCCAAATCCAGACTCCGAACCTGCTACTAAGAAATTCCTAATAGAAAAACCCAATAACACTGCCCGAATGGGAATCGAACCTCCCCTCATGCTCAGTAGTTTCGTTGATAGGTATGTATTAATAGTATATTGCGATACTAGTGAGGTAAATTTATAATTATACGGCAGGCTCATTCGCAGCATAATGGGTCAAAAATATGTTGTAATTAAGAATGTGGAGAAAAACAGTATGTGGTTTTCGAAAATATGATTGATTTCTTTACACCCTATATTTTCGGAAGTATGAAATACATATTTTGCATACGATACCCTGCGTTATTAAGCTTTTACGAGCTCCTAGTGCCATTACGAACTGTTTCGATAAGACAAGATAAACAGAATAGATTACTACTCTAAGGTTCTATCCATATTGGCACAGAATCGATGCAACAAAAAGGTTCGCGTTAATGTGAGCTTCTTTGAGTGAAGAAGCGCGCATTCACGCGGCCGCATCGTAGTGGTAGCGCCTGACGTTGAAATGCGCGCGAGTGTACGCGCTGTGACGCGCGTTTTCGCTCGACACAGACGCTAGTCGATTATTTGTTTTTTCGGAATGTCGTGAGCTCGTGGCTAAGTAATAACAGCCGCTCGGGTCGATACATCAGGTTAAGCTACGCTTGCCGAGGTTAGTCCGCGGATGGGTGACGAATTTCACACACCGACACTCCTCCATGCCTTGGAAAGCACGTTAAGCGCGGCACGGTACCGGATTACGTACGTGGATCTTTGACAGTCGTTACGGCATCAGAAGCCCAAAAAGCTGACAACCAGTCTTACCAAGCGGTGTCGTATTACCCAGTTACTGAGTTGTGGAGGTCAGATAGGCAGTCGCTCCATGTAAAATACTGGTATTCAGCTGCATCCGGTTAGACTGGAAGCCGACCCCAATATAGTTGGGAAAAGGCTGGGCAGATGATGATAATGTTATCTCGCAGTTTTATTTAAGATTGTTTTAATAGCTGATGTATAAAATAAACAAATAAATGGGTACATATAACGACGCCCCGCTTCGTCTACGCTAATGTGAATAGAGCTTAAATGCACAAATCGTGTTTACTTACTTTACTTACCTAGTTTGGTTCTGTCCATAGTAAAGTATTATTCGATGTGATTTTTTTATTACAAGTACCGTACTGATGCCACCTACATCTGTTGCCTTATATTTCAAGAGTAAAAGTTATGAGAAGTGGCGCAATATGGCTGTTAACAATACCAGTGAAAGGTTTACAGCTGGTCTTAGTAATGAACAAGAGCAATCAATAGCTCTTTACCTAATCGTCGTACACTATGTTCATTTTGCTATGATCCTGGTTACGTTCATATACTCAGTGATATCGTGGTGCCTCATAAGCAAGTTTCGCAATTACAATAACTACGTGTATTTGAATACAATAATAGTGAATATATTACGATTGTCAGTGGTGTCTATAAGTGAAATGTATGTAGGCGTCGTCTTCGAAACATTTTTTCAGTTCACAAGTTTTTTATTTCTTTCTACCGTGTATAATTATTGGTTACTAGTAATGTGTTATATGTTCTACGTTGATGTTGTTCAAGTTTTCTATGGTGATATCAAGAGAAAGTTTCTCAAGACTATTCTATTCGCTTGGGGCGTACCAGTGATAGTAGTAATCGTATGTTTATTATTGTTACTTATAATTGAAAGAGTATTAGAATGTGATGAAGATAAATTACTGTTTGTCTTTCTAATCATTGGCACAATATTCACAAGTAATATTTTACCTTTAATAATTAACGTGGCGGTTTTCGGAAAGCTTGTTCGTTCTCTTTTTTATTGTAATGATAAGAACGCGTGTGCGATGCCAAAGAAGGAAAGGCAGAGAGATAATTTGCGTCGTTTATGTACAGCGACGGCCATGTTCATGTTGACAAACGTCAACGTTTTTATATTTTTAATTTGGGATTTGTTTAACATTTCATTGTCTGTTCAGATTGCAACGTTTAGCGTTCAAACTGTTGTTCTTGCGTTATTTGTACCGTTAGTGAAGAGCAATCGGGTTTTGTGGTATGAGTATTATAAGAAAGTAATGAAAAAGTTAATGTCTTGATTTTTATATAACATATTCACAACATCATATCGGGGTTAGGCAGAGGTGTACACATTAGGAAACCCACATTTCGCCAGTTACGTTTATGTCCCACGTAATAGGGGGCGAGCCTATTGCCATCAGCCGGGCACAAATCCAAACTCCGAGGCTACTACTGAGAAATTCCTGATGGAAAAACCCAATAATTATAGGCGTAATTCTTATTTTATGAGGGCCAGTCGTAGCTTCAACGTAATTTCTTGTGAAGATGGCATTGATCTTTTCTGCACTAATGCGAGCACAGTAAGGAAACTCTTGGCACAGCCGTTTTTTGTTTTGGATTAAAGTAAATTAACAATATTGAGGAATAACATACCTTATACTGTAAGTCATCTTTATGTTGTAATTATCTGTAGAGGCTTGTTATTGGCAACTTAGTTATATGTTATTGTTATTATAATGTTATTAGTCTGTAAGCTTTCCTAAAATAAAATAAATAACACCTTGCCCGATCTGGGAATTGAACCCAAAACCTCATGCTTAGCAGTCGCGCTTTGTGACCACTGTAAATAATGTTACACTAAGTCTGTAAATAATGTTGTAAATTACCTAAAAAAATATGTTTTTTTATAGATAAATTACTACTAATTGTTTCGTAGAACCACGCCTACATATCCCTTACTTGCGGGAGAGCAATGACACATAAATATGTTGTTGTAGGTACCGCTGATTGTAATGATAACATAACTAGTAGGTACGTTAAAAGCTCGCAGTCGGTGATTGTACGATTAATCATAAAAGGTACTTCACGAGTGATGACGATGTTATTAGTTATTACTAGGGATTGGAATCGGATGCCTATACATACCTAAAGTTTATTTTCCGCTAGGAAAGTAAGGATACGACTTTTAGCAAAATTTAAAGTTTTTTGGTCGGCATTTCTGTCAAGTTTTAACATGTAAAAAAGTAGTTATAGTGACATAAATACACATGCGTACATAAACTCACGCCTTTTTCCCATGAGGGTAGGTAGAAACTACAGAACGCCATCTGCTACGATCCTTACGTGACACAAGTTCCACAATAGTTGGACATATAGTATAGCGAAGTTTTTTGTAGATATTGATATGTTCTTTAATATAATAGAACATTTTTTTTGTTCTATCATCAATAGTTTACGATGCGATGAAAGACATTTTATGGCTATTTTTTTACATCTTGGGTAACTTTATTGAAGTTTTAGTATGAATCATTATTTTTTCTTAAATAAATATAGCCTATTTTACTCAGGGATAATGTAACATCCTAATGGCGAAAGAATTTTTGAAATCGGTCCAGTAGTTTTTGAGTTAATTCGTTGTAAACATCCAAAAATAAGAAACTTTCCTCTTAGTGTAGATAATAATTTGTGTGATTTTTTTCTCAGAACCGCGGGATTTAAACGATAAAAAGTCCATTCCATACTAAGCCAACACCTAAAGTTTAGGTAAATATGTTATCCCATTATCCAGTCCCCACTTATTACTGACCATTACCGTACTGATAAGCAAGGTTAATCATGATACCCATTCAGTACGATAAGTGCACCAAATCAGGTTTTAACACAGGAATTATCCGTCCGATTTTTTTTGTTGTATCAACTGTGCTGTCCATCACACCTGTATTACTTCACAGCGTTTTTGTTTTCAAGAAAATAATGAAAGAAAATTATTAATCTGTCATGGCCAGTAACAATAGTGTGACTTTAAACTCTGCTGAAAGCGACTGTCACCTGAAACCAGGCCACATAACTATCTACGTGATTGGACACTATGTTCTACTTACCTTGTGTGTAATAACGTTTACTTACGGAGTTACATCATGGCGTCTCATAAGAAAATTTCGTAATTTCAACAACTACGTGTATCTCAGTGCAGTTCTAGTGAATATACTACGTTTAACGGTCGTGTCTCTAACATTAATTCATTGTGAAGAAAGAAAGATTGATTTCAGAAAGTGTTTCAACTTGTATTGGTTAGTTTCCTTCGTGTATTTAACGACTGTGTACAACTGTTGGTTACTAGTTATGTGTTATATGTTTTACGCTGATATTGTTAAAGTTTTCCATAAGAATATTGAAAGGAAGTATTTGAAAAGCTCCGTGTTTGCCTGGCTTTTGCCCTTAGTACTATGGATTATTTGTATTTTGTCGGCGCTTATAATGAATGCAACTGTTGAGGGTGATAAAAAACGTTTATTGTTTTTGTTTGTTGGTGTTTTTTCTTTAATCACATGCAATCTTGTGCCTTCGATTTTAAACTCGATAATTTTTGCTAAGGTAGTGCATTCAATGTTTTTTTCTAAAAATACTAAATCGAGTGCTGTTTCTAAAAGAGAAAAATTCATAGAGAAGTTTCGGCGTTTGTCTATAGCGTTTGCTATGTTTATTTTGAGTAACGTATTTGTATTGACTTTTGTTATTTGGGATGTATTTGATCTGTCATTGTTAGCGCGAGGTGTTACATTAAGTTTACAGATGATAGCTATAGCATTGTTTGTGCCTTTAGTTAAGAGCAACCGAGCGTTGTGGCACGAGTATTATAATAATCGATTGACAAGGAGTATGTCGTGATTATTAACTGTTTTTTTTAGGGTTCCGTACCGAAGGGGTAAAACGGGACCCTACTATTACTAAGACCGCTGTCTGTCCGTCCGTTACCAGAGTGTATCTCATGAACCGTGATGGACAGTTGAAATTTTCACAGATGATGTATTTTTGTTGGCGCTATAATAACAAATACTAAATAACAAAAATAAAATAAGTACTCGTATTTAAAGGGGGCTCCTATACAAGAGGCATGACATTTTTGCCATTTTTATAGATAAAGGTACGTTTACTTTTGTGCGCGAGTCCGAATTGTTACTTGTTTTTTGCTACATACGAGGGATTTCTCCTGTGTCATATATGGATGTGTTTACAAACATAAACACACACAAACAACCAAGTAGCCAGTCTAGTTGTGTGGCCATACAAATATATGTTAATAGGCTCGCCCCCTAATACATGGGACTAAGGGTACACCTATGCGGCTCTGTCTAACTCTTCAGGGATTACAGGCGTGATGTTATGTATGTAAATATTTGTTATGTGTTAATCGAACCTGTCAAAAAAAAGAAAGTAAATCAGAGGCATTTTTGACAGATTGACACTGAGATTAGATTGTGAACGTTGCCAAAACTTAGTGGAATTGCCCCACGAAAACATTTTTTTGACAAAATTGTTTGTTATCATAACTATTGTCATGTGTAAGTACTATTTACAAGTCACCCTATATACAATATTTATAAATATACTGTTAAGTTGTACAAAATAAATCACTATTTGATATTTAAAAATATTGTTTTATTTCCCTGTTGAACTCATGTCTTCAGTAAAAGTGACTCAGGTGTCAAATGTCAATAGAATTGTTATTATTTTTTAATTTAGCTATAAATTTAGTAATTATATTTTTGAAATGCCTTTTTTCTACTACTTAATTTACAATCTATCCATCTGCCTAGCCTTTTCCCGACTATTCACAAATCAGGGGATCTAGTGAATGTACGCGCCTTCCGCGAGAAAGGTTGGAATCTCTCTCTCTCCCTTTTCGCAGAAGGAGAACACCGTGTCCCAGGACTCTTCGCCGCCGACCATCGAAGCGACGACGGCTGGCAGTCGTCCCTTTTTTTTGTTCTCGGTGTGGAAAATCCTCATGGATGTCCGCCGCCTTGGGGAGGGCGGGGGGGTCTGTCAGACTCTTATTGAATAAAAACAACACTGTGTTTCCTTCCCATGCTTTCACAACCATGGTGAGGAAACCTAGATATAGAAATCTCAAAGTAGAAGAAGAATCTGAAGGATGGGAAAACACACTGCGATACTTTTCCAACGGTTGAAGTTCCAATGTTTTTTTTTAACGTTTGTTTTTCGAAAACCAGTTTGTAATTGAGCGCGGATGTAAAAAACCACTTACACGAAACCGCGGGCAGAAAATAGTTTTTAATATACTTAATTACATTAAAATTATGTAAACAAACTAGAATAGCTACTTGCGAAATCACCGGCTTGGCCGCTTAGTACGTTACAAGCGCGCGACCTAAGCACAAGTCTTCGCTCGTAATGGATAGTGATGAAAGTGACTTTGTAGCAGAACCACACTTAATCTTTGACTGGTGCGTGTGCGCGCTATCTCTGATAGTCTTCATGTACGGAGTGACGTCATGGATTGCCTTAAATAAGTTCCGACAGTTCAGAAACTATGTGTTCCTCAACGCCATACTGGCTAATATATTAAGAATATTTACTTCATCGGTGATTTTTCGTGTTTTTGTCTTGCCTACGTCTCTGTTCTACATTGACGCCGTAATGGCAGCAGTTATATTTTTTTCCGACTATTTAACAGCAGTGCAGAGTTTTTGGTTGTTAGTGTTATGTTGTGTATTTTACATTGATTTTGTGAAAGTGTTTAATGGAGGGCTTCAAAGGAGGTATCTGAAAAGTAGTGTCTTTGCCTGGGGTGTGCCTTTGATAACAACCCTATTTATTGTAATGTTATTGCCATTTTTTTCGCTTGGATTATATTACGAAAATACTATAAGGAATTTAATATTATCACTACCTTTATTTATTAACGTAATAATCTTTATAACTATAGTTTGTTCCTTGTTCTGTTCAAAGAGTACTGCAGGTACTGCTACTAATAAATGGCGTCGTTTCTATATAGCTACTTTGATATTTCTTTTTACCGATGCCATAATGTTATCTGGTTTCGTGTTGGACATTTTGTTTGAACTACCAAAATTTGCGGCAACATTTTTAGGACTCTCTCAAATAATATTTCTGGATATATTCTTTCTTTTAGTGAGAAGTAATTGGACATTATGGCGTGAATTTTATGTAAAGAAAAAGGCGAGTAACGTACCTGTGTAAACTTCAAGCTTTACAAAACAAACTGAAGGCCAATTATACAAATCAAATATGTTCGAAACCTAATCTGATCTCAATGAGAAATAAATGTCAAAATCTTGTCACTAAGTAGAGACTTTTTTGACAGATTATATGAACGTTCAATTCAAATAAATGTGAACGTTCGATTTAGTTTCTCCTGCCTATTTTTAAGCAATATACTCGAGCAGATTTCATAATTTATCGAAGATCAACTAAAAAGCTTTAAAATTAGACTTGAAAATTAATGTTCGCATAAAAAAATCCGCGCGCCATCTTGCAATTACTTACTCAATTGGGAAATCTATTAATGTTCAATCTTTTTTCATAATCAGTTATTAAATGGAAATTGCTCAAGTATATTGCTACTACGTCTGCCCTGACTGTGATGTGAGTATCATTATTATAAAGTAGTAATACAGGGTACAGAATACAATGGATGTATATCTAATTAATTATGCCCAACGATTAAGGTAATTGACGTAAAAAATGTGGTAATTGTATATCTGAGTAAAAATATATTAACATACATACATAACATAACATCACGCCTGTAATCCCCGAAGGGTTAGGCAGAGGTGTACGTATTAGTACACCCACATTTCGCCAGTTATGTTTTTAGTCCCATGGAATAGGGGGCGAGCCTGTTGCCATCAACCGGGCACAAATCCAGACTCCAAGGCTGCTACTGAGAAATTCCTGATGGAAAAACCCAATAACACTAAAAATAGATTATAATAGTGAATTACTGTTTTTTGTTATAATAGTTTAAAATTCAAAATATTGTACTTAATTTAAGTTCTTGAATAGTTTCTTAAGTTTTATAGTTAATGTTTATTTTTTCTTTTTGTTATCTAATTTATTGATTAATTCTATTTGATATCTAAGTTATATTAGATTTTAAAGTTAGATTTAAAGTTGTTATTAATAAGGTTTTATGACGAGATCTAGTTTGACTTGTAAACCGCTTTGTAGAGATTAATAATGGGTCAATGTTTCCTCATTATGTTTTCCTTCACCTATGTCTGTGATGTCCAAGGTCAATTTAGAAAGCTTACATTTGAAATGAGAAAGTCGTATTGGTCAGTTCTCGCCCAGTGTTTTGTGTGAACTGTAAAGTTTGGGAACCCCTGGTGGTATTTTGTCTACTGCCCACTCTGAGAATAAATTATTTACTAGCGCCCCAATTTTTTCACCTACTTAAAAACAATCTAGTAGATGAAATTACAAATGGCCCCGCAAGCCTCTACACAACGCTCCGATTTTTTTTTCTGGGACTCTTACCGCCCCCCCCTTTAAGCCTGCAGCACCTACAGGGGGGCGTTCTCGCCCACTTTAGGAAAGGCTGATCTTTACTACTATAATATCTAAAAATAAAGAGATTTTTTGCTTCTTCTTCTTCTTATCGTGTGGGTAGTAAGGCCTTACGACCCTACACACCCTAGTGTCAGAGTTGCTAAACCGCCTCAAGGGCCTCTGTCATGGTTTGAGTGGAACAGTAAGTCCAGGTTTCCTCACAATGTTTTCCTTCACCGATGCCAGTGATGTTAAACATGCTTATATCTAGAACTACCAGTCTTATTGGAAATAAAATTGAATGTGATGGTCAGATTTATGAGGAATAGTAAAGGCTATATAACATCACGCCACGAACAACGGGAGCGAAACAATAATAAAAAAAAACCACTCATACGAAGTCGCGGACAGAAGTTAGTTTTAGTAATTACTTTAAAATCATGTAACCAAATTAGTATAACAACTTGCGAAATAACTGGTTTGGCGACTGCCAAACCAGTTATTTCGCAAGTTGGTCGCGCGCTTGTAACGTACTAAACTTAGTACGTTACAAGCGCGTGACCTAAGCACAAGTCTCCGCTCATCAAATCAAATCGTTTCATCATGTCCAGTGACACTATCTTCGCATCACAAATGATCTTGAACTGGTGCGTGGGTGCACTAACCCTAATAGTCTTCGCATACGGAGTGACGTCTTGGATCGTCTTAAAGAAAGTCCGACAGTTCAGAAACTACGTGTTCCTCAACGCCATACTGGCTAATTTTTTAAGAATATTTATAGATTCCGTGATCTATCGTATTCGTGTCCTGACTCCGTCTCTGGCCAATGATGAGGCCGTAACGATCGCACAAAATGTTTTCTATTACTACTTCGCGTCAGTGCAGAATTATTGGGTGTTGATGATATGTTGTGTATTTTACGTCGATTTTGTGAAAGTGTTTAACGGAGGGCTTCAAAGGAGGTATCTGAAAAGCAGTGCCTTTGCCTGGGGTGTGCCTTTGTTGACAATCATATTTACGGAAATGTTTATACCACATTTATTTTCAGTTTTTTCAATGCGTGAAGTATATAATTATGTAAGGTATTTCATAGTATTACCACCTTTAATAGGTAACTTAATTATCTATATAATTATTGTTTGTTCCCTGTTCCGTACAAAGAGTACTGCTGATACTGCCACTAATAAATGGCGCCGCTTCTACATAGCTACTTTGATATTTCTTCTTACTGATGTCGTATTATTGGCCGGTTTTGTATAGCATATTTTAATTCGATTTACACAAATATTTTTAATGGATTTTCAAGTAATGTTTTTGATCTCATTCGTTCTTTTAGTTAAAAGTAATCGTATAGGTATTATAGCGTGAATTTTATGTAAAGAAAAGGGCAGGGAACGTACCTGTGTAAACTTTAAACTTTACAAAACAAACTGAAGGCCATTTCTACGAATCAAAAAAGTTCAAAACTTTGTCACAATGTAATGTCAAAATCTTGTCAAAAATGGAGATATGAAATATTTCTTGATAGGTTTAGATTACATTAAAAACGCAGCTCTGGTCTCTTTTTTGCAATATAGGTACTAGAGCAGGTTTTAATATAATTATTACGAGACGCTTCACAAAAACAGAGCTAGCTTTAAAAAAATCCGCACGCCATCTTGTTTGTAATTACTCAATCGGGAAATCTATTTTTAAGTTAAAGCTTGGTTCATTGTCAGTTAATAAATGGACATTGCTCGAGTACATTGGAGGAACAAAATAGTAGTGATACAGGGTACAGAATACAATGGATGTATAATTATGTCCAACGACTATGTTAATTGACGTAAACAAATTGGTAAACATTGTAGTATCTAATCGTATACCTAAATATATTTTATTTGTAATAATTAATATTTTGTAATAATAATCTTTTTTGTACTAATAGTTGTTATTTAAAAATATATTCTTAATTTACCTAAGTTTATAAATTATTATGATTTAAAATTTTAATTAATTTTTAATTTTTAACTAGAAACGTATGTATCTTTTTTGTACCTATTTAGTCTAAAATATTGTGCATAATAATATAGTAAATTAATACGCAAGTCTTCGTGTGCGTGTCCGACTCGTACTTGGCCGGTTTTTAACTATTTCCCGAACAACAAGATAGACATCAAAATAATTACATGCAAATTATAAACCAAACTAGAATAGCAACTCGCGAAAAAACTGGCTTGGCAGCTTAGTACGTTACAAGCGCGTGACCTAAGCACAAGTCTCCGCTCATCAAATCAAATCGTTTCATCATGTCCAGTGACACTATCTTCGCATCACAAATAATCTTGAACTGGTGCGTGGGTGCACTAACCCTAATAGTCTTCGCATACGGAGTGACGTCTTGGATCGTCTTAAAGAAGTTCCGACAGTTCAGAAACTATGTGTTCCTCAACGCCATACTGGCTAATTTTTTAAGAATATTTATAGATTCCGTGATCTATCCAATTTGTGTCCTGACTCCGTCTCTGGCCAATAATGTGGCCGTAATGATCGCGCAAAATGTTTTCTATTACTACTTCGTGTCTGTGCAGAATTATTGGATGTTGGTGATATGTTGTGTATTTTACATTGATTTTGTGAAAGTGTTTAACGGAGGGCTTCAAAGGAGGTATCTGAAAAGCAGTGCCTTTGCCTGGGGTGTGCCTTTGTTGACAATCTTATTTACGGAAATTTTCATACCACTTTTATTTTCAATTTTTTCAAAGCCTGAAGTATATAATTATGTAAGGTATTTTATAGTATTACTACCTTTAATGGGAAACTTAATTATCTATATAATTATTGTTTGTTCCCTGTTCCGAACAAAGAGTACTGCGGGTACTGCCACTAATAAATGGCGCCGCTTCTACATAGCTACTTTGATATTTCTTTTTACTGATGTCGTATTATTGGCGGGTTCTGTATTGCACATTTTAATTCGATTTTCAGCATTTACACAAACATTTTTAATGGATATTCAAGTAATGTTTTTGATCTCATTCGTTGTTTTAGTGAGAAGTAATCGTATATTATGGCGTGAGTTTTATGTAAAGAAAAGGGCAAGGAACGTACCTGTGTAAACTTTAAACTTTACAAAACAAACTGAAGGCCATTTCTACTCATCAAAAGCGTTCAAAACCTTGTCACAATGTAAAGTCAAAATCTTGTCAAAAATGGAGATATGAAATATTTCTTGACAGATTTAGAGTACAATAAAAACGCTTTTCCTCACGATGTTTTCCTTCACCGATGCCAGTAATGTCCGAGATAAACTTTAGGAAATACATATGAATTGAAAAAGCCACATTGGTACTTGCCCGGATTTGAACGGACAACCTCATGCATGAGAGGCGGGCGCCTTAACCACAGGGCCATCACGAGACTATGGTAATTAACATAAACAAATTCATAAACATTGTGATACCTAATTGTATAACTAATTATATTTTATTTGTAATAAATATAATTTCGTAATAATAATCTTTTTTGTAATAGTAGTTGTGATTATATTCTTAATTTAAGTTTATTATAATTTCAAAAGTTATTTTTTATAATTTGTATTGTTTTTTAATTGTTATCTAATTGCTAGAAACAAGATATCTTATTATATATTTCTCTAGATATGAGAGTACAGATTTGAAGCTTTTATTAAGATGGTTTTGTTACGAGATTTAGTTTGACTTGTAAACTGCTTTGTAGAGAAGGCATGAGTGTTGACCAGGCGTTTGCTCGACGGATTGGTGATTTTAGACTTAAATTATAAATGCTAAAGTAACTCTGTCTGTCTGTTACTCTTTCACAATTAAACCACTCAACCGATATTGATGAAATATGGCAAGGGATTAGTTTTAACAACAAGAAAGGCAGGCTACTTTTATTCCGCGACATCGTCCGTGTAAAAACACAAAAGCTCAACTTTTTTATTTCTCCTGACGTCACAATGTAACACACTTTTACATACATAAAAAAAATTACATCACGCCTGTAATCCCCGAAGGGTACCCGCACATTTCGCCAGTTATGTTTTTAGTCCCATGTAATAGGAGGCGAGCCTATTGCCATCAACCGGGCACAAATCCAGACTCCGAGGCTGCTACTGAGAAATTCCTGATGGAAAAACCCAATAACACTTTGCCCGACCTGGGAATCGAACCCAAGACCTCATGCACAGCAATCGCACTTGCGACCAACGAGGCAGTCACTTTTATATTAAAAAAAGAAAATTAGGGCTGAGACATAGAAGATTACTTTTAGTTAAAGGTTAATAAAATATATAAGTATATAAAATGGTCTATAACAAATAAACCAAATCAGAGTTAAATTATTTTTAACCCTATAGGTGTTTTTGTAAACAGATAATAAAAGCTTGTTTTTAAAAACTTTTTGTTTTCTTTTAATGTTATTTTTATCTTATTAGTATTTATAATGCTAATGGATATTATATTTTCTAATTTAATGGAGTTACATATGGATATTACATAACACCAAAGTACTCGTCAAGACGAATCAAAGAAGTTCAAACTCGATTGGGTTGTGTCGTTTTATTACGATGTTCCTGTGGCCACCTTCCAGCTCCATCATCAGATCAGCTACATGTTATAATAATATTGAATTGTTTTCCGATTTACAAATGCATGCAAAATTTCAGCACAATTAGAATCCGGGAATTGGAGCTAACTCGTAAGATTTGATGACAAGCACACAGAAATCGGGACAGGTGAAAGTAAACAATAAATATAAGCTTGTAAAAATAATAAATATAATTATAAACTCTTAATTTTTACCTTTTAATTATTATGTTTTAGTAGTTTTGTTTTGTTAGGGTACATACATTGCTTTCACGGGCCATGTCGTGTATGATTTTGTATGCAAATGTTGTAAACATAGATTTTAAATTATTTTTTTCGCAAATAAAAACGACTTCAAAAAACTCTAAAAGCACTATAAAGTTAAAAATAATACTATAACCTACCCTCCGTTTTGGAACGAGCAGCTTCAATTTTCGGACTAACTGACTGACTCCTTGACAATTCAAAAGTGTCTGTAAACGGTCTAATTGAAATAAACGTTTTTATTTATTTATTTATTTATTTATTTAAACTTTATGCACATGTAAAATAAAATACAATGTACAAAGGCGGACTTAATGCCTTGGGCATTTTCTACCAGTCTACCTTAGGGTGATGCAGAGACAAAACATAGTAGGTGCACAGATAAAGAAAATTTTCGAGAATAAAATATAATAATAAATACATATATACATACATACAACAAAATATATAAAGTAGAGAGAGATAAAAATATAACTTTTCAAGTCAACTTTTTGACTTTGACTTTGACTAAAGTACCTTTTCTGTACCTATGTAGTCTAAAATATTGTGCATAATAATATAGTAAATTAATACGGAAGTCTTCGTCTGCGTGTCCGACTCGTACTAGGCCGATTTTTAACTATTTCCCGAACTACAAATAGACATCCAAATAATTACATGTAAATTATAAACCAAATTAGAATAGCAACTCGTGAAAAGCGCTCGACCTAAACACAAGTCTCCGCTCATCATGCCACGTTACGTTGCCATAGAACCATACTTAATAGTGCACTGGGGCGCGTGTGCGCTATCTCTGATAGTCCTCATGTACGGAGTGACGTCATGGATTGTCTTAAAGAAGAACTATACATAAGAATACGGTTGATGGCACTGGTTAATATGGTTTTATTACATTTGCTTACTATAGAAAATCAATAGTGTCTCATAACGTGGAACTTGAGTAATTCAACAAACAAAAAACTCTATTCGTCTCTCTAAAAACACTACCAGTCGTCAGATTGGAAAAAAAAATTATATGTGATGGTCAGATTTATAAGGAATACTACCTATAGGCTATATAACATCACGCTACAACCAACGGGAACGGAGCAGTAACTAAAGACGTAACTGAACACGGGGAAAAAAACCACGCGTGTGAAGTCGGGGGCAGAAGGTAGTTTTAATATGATAATTAATTAAAAATCTTGTAACCAAACCAGAAAAGCAACTCGTGAAATGACTGGTTTGGCAGCTTAGTACGTTACAAGCGCGTGACCTGAGCACAAGTCTCCGCTCATCAAAACAAATCGTTTCATAATGTCCAGTGACACTATCTTCGCATCACATATAATCTTGAACTGGTGCGTGGGTGCACTAACCCTAATAGTCTTCGCATACGGAGTGACGTCTTGGATCGTCTTAAAGAAGTTCCGACAGTTCAGAAACTATGTGTTTCTCAACGCCATACTGGCTAATTTTTTAAGAATATTTATACATTCCGTGATCTATCCAATTTGTCTCCTGACTCCGTCTCTGGCAAATAATGTGGCCGTAATGATCGCACAAAATTTATTCTATTACTACTTCGGGTCAGTGCAGAATTATTGGATGTTGGTGATATGTTGTGTATTTTACATTGATTTTGTGAAAGTGTTTAACGGAGGGCTTCAAAGGAGGTATCTCAAAAGCAGTGCCTTTGCCTGGGGTGTGCCTTTGATGGCAATCATATTTACGGAAATGTTATTACCATATTTGTTTCCAATTTTTTCAATGCCTGAAGTAAATAATTATGTAAGGTATTTTATAATATTACTACCTTTAATGGGAAACTTAATTATCTATATAATTATTGTTTGTTCCCTGTTCCGTACAAAGAGTACTGCGGGTACTGCCACTAATAAATGGCGCCGCTTCTACATAGCTACTTTGATATTTCTTTTTACTGATGTCGTATTATTGGCCGGTTTTGTATTGCACATTTTAATTCAACTTTCAGCATTTATACAAACATTTTTAATGGATATTCAAGTAATGTTTTTGATCTCATTCGTTCTTTTAGTGAGAAGTAATCGTATATTATGGCGTGAGTTTTATGTAAAGAAAAGGGCAAGGAACGTACCTGTGTAAACTTTAAACTTTACAAAACAAACTGAAGACCAATTCTACTAATCAAAAACGTTCAAAACCTTGTCACAATATAATCTCAGCGACATAATATAATGTCAAAATCTTGTCAAAAATGGAGATATTATGAAATATTTTTTGATAGGTTTAGATTACAATAAAAAACGCTCCTCTGGTCTCATTTTTTCAATATATTCGAGCAGGTTTTAATATAATTATTACAAGACGCCTCACAAAAACAAAGTTAAAAATTAATGTGTGCGTATAAAAAAATCCGTACGCCATCTTGATTGCAATTACTCAATCGGGAAATCTATTTTTAAGTTAAATCTTGGTTCATTGTCAGTTAATAAATGGACATTGCACATTGCTACTACGTCTGCCCTGACTGTGATGTGAGTATCATTATTATATAGTAGTGTTACAGGGTACAGAATATAATGGTAAACATTGTGGTACCTAATTGTATACCTAAATATATTTTATTTGTAATAATTAATTTTGAAATAATAATCTTTTTTTGTAATAGTAGTTGTGATTTAAAAATATATTCTTAATTTAAGTTTATAAACTATTATGATTTCAAAAGTTATTTTTCTAATTTGTATTGTTTATTTAGAGTTAATTGTTATCTTTATTTGTTATCTAATTTCTAGATATTAGAGTACAGATTTGAAACTGATATCAAGAAGGATTCAATACTTATTTTTCTTGTATATGAATTTCAAAATTGCATTTTATTGACTTTAATTGAAATAAATGATTTGATTTTGTTTTTGACTTCATTTTTAACAGAGTTACGTACCCAAAGTGTGCCAACAAGTTTTAGGGTGTCTAAATAAAGGTTTATACTTTATAGCTGACTATCTCTCATTCCGAGGTAAAACCCCTAATTTTCCTGGACTACAAACCAGAAAGCAACTTGCGAAATAACCGGCTTGGCAGCTTAGTACGTTACAAGCGCGCGACCTGAGCGCAAGTGTCAGCTCATCATGCGACGTCACGTTGCCATAGAACCATACGTAATAGTTCACTGGTGTGCGTGTGCGCTATCTCTGATAGTCCTCATGTACGGAGTGACGTCATGGATTGTCTTAAAGAAGTTCCGACAGTTCAGAAACTATGTGTTCCTCAACGCAATACTGGCTAATTTTTTAAGACTATTTGCGGGAACTGTGATGTCATATGTTTGTCTCGAGACGGATCTGTGCGACAATCATGCCTATGTTGTGATAATGTTTCAATTTTTCCCCTACGCCATGTCAGTGCAGAGTTATTGGATGTTGGTGATATGTTGTATATTTTACGTTGACTTTGTGAAAGTTTTCAATGGAGTGGTACAAAGGAGGTATCTAAAAAGTAGTGCCTTTGCTTTGGGTATGCCTTTGATGACAATCTTGCTTCTGGAAGTGGTACCACTTGTTCCGCTTGGAATATACGACAACGTTACAAGGCTTTTAATAGTATCACTACCTTTAATGATTAACGTAATACTCTTTATAATTATTGTTTTTACCCTGTTCCGTTCAAAGAGTACTGCGGATACTGCTATAGATAAATGGCGCCGTTTCTATATAGCTACTTTGATATTCCTTTTTTCCGATGTCATCATGTTATCTGGGTATGTATTGAACAGTGTCATTGTACTTTCACCACTTGTGGTATCGCTCATGGTAAACTCTCAAGTAATATTTCTGGTCTCATTCGTTCTTTTAGTGAAAAGTAATCGGATATTATGGCATGAATTTTATGTAAAGAAAAGGACAAGGAACATACCTGTGTAAACTTCCAGATTTACTTTAGATGAGTGATGTCGAAGTACTTATGGTGGTACGAAACCCTTCGTGTGCTAGTATGACTCGTACTTAGCCGGATTTAAATTGACGTTCGTTTGGAATTTTTAATGTTATTTGGCAATTTATTTTGCAATGCCGCACTTTCCAGTTCGTTATTGATATATCAATAAAATGTTGGAGCATATTGCTAATCTTTTGTCGTTGACATTTCCAGTTTTCTGTCCCGCGTAGTTGTTTGTGATTGAGATTTGTATAAAAGTATTATTTTTAGTATCGATAATAAAGTTTTTTATAATAAAGCCTTTAATTTTTTTGTTTAACCGCCTCCCTCCTCCCTCTTATCCTATTTTTAGTCATAGACTACAAACAAAGCTTTTTTTTTTAATTTTACTTGTTCTGACAGTTCTGCTACGATCCTATGAGGAGTTCTGTTCCATGTCTCTGAAGTTTATTATCAGATTATGACAATATCCACCAATTTGAGAGCATATACCTACTCTTTCTAACATACAAAGTTTTATCAAAATTGGTCCACAATTGATCGAGAAATCGCATAAGAAACATACAAAAACAAAAAAAAAATACAGTCGATTAAGAACCTCCTTCTTTTTTGAAGCCGGTTATAAACCAGTCGCTGGCAGAAGCATAAAAGCAGTATTAAGGCGTGGTATAAAGCAAATTTGACACAAAAACATGGTACTGACACTGTATTTTTTTAGTTGATTGAATTCCCTGTATTTTCATTGCGTAACTTATCATGATAGTTTACGCTCAAAATTTTGGAAATCAGGCGACGAAAAATGTTGTTTTGAGCTCTGTTTTATGTTTTTTTTTTTCTGAGCGCAGCTGAGCGTTTTACGTTATCCTACGTTTGGGCAGCGCTTTAATAATTTTACATAAAAATTATATAACATAAACTACCGGCTTGATAGCCTAGTACGTTGCAAGCGCGCGACCTAAGCACAAGTCTCCGCTCATCATGCCTATAGTCATTAACATTAATTCAGATATAATAGTGTTCTGGTGCGTTTGCGTCATATCTCTGATAGTCTTCTTATACGGAGTGACGTCATGGATTGTCTTAAAGAAGTTCCGACAGTTCAGAAACTATGTGTTCCTCAACGCTATACTGGCTAATTTTTTAAGAATATTTACGGGACACGTGATTTTTCTCGTTTGTGCCGACATTACGTCTCCGTGCTACAATGTTACCTTATTAGTGACAATATTATATTTTTTCCTCTACTTCGTGGCAGTGCAGAGTTTTTGGTTGTTAGTGTTATGTTGTGTATTTTACGTTGATTTTGTAAAAGTTTTTCACGGAGGGCTTCAAAGGATGTATCTAAAAAGTAGTCTCTTTGCTTGGGGTGTGCCTTCGATAAAGATTTTGTTCATTTTATTGCCAATTTTAAGCCTCAAATTAGACGTGACTGGAGCAAGCAGTTTAATATTATCACTACCTTTATTAATAAACGTGTTAATCTTTATAACTATAGTTTTTTCCCTGTTCTGTTCAAAGAGTGCTGCGGGTACTGCTACTGATAAATGGCGTCGTTTCTACATAGCTACTTTGATATTTCTTTGTACCGATGCCATTATGTTGTCTACTAATGTATTGGACGTTTTGTTCGAAATTTCAGAATATGCGAAAACATTTATTATACTCTCTCAAATAATGTTTTTGAACTCATTATTTCTTTTAATTAAAAGTAATTGGGTATTATGGCGTGAGTTTTATGTTAAGAAAAGGGCAAGTAACGTATCTGTGTAAACATTTAACTTTACAAAACAAACTGAAGGTCATAATTCTAATCAAAAACGTACAAATCCTAGTCGCAATATAATCTCAGCGACAATTAATGTCAAAATCATGTCAAAAATGTAGGTATGACGTGGAGACATTTTTGACAGATTAAAATTAGGTACAATAATAAAGTTACGAGAATTCAGAACTATAGGTGAGCGATGGATTACCTATGAGCCAAGACAGTGCCGCGCCGCCGCCGGCTACGCTGAAAACCAGCGCCGTGGATTCTGTGCCATCGTCACCGACCACGGCATTATGCTGAGCGTCAACCATTTCGCGTGGCAGTGGTGCATATTTCTTATTTGTATTTACTTGTTTTTAGATTTTTAGACTTAATACCAACTTGTTTTTATTTTGATTTTGTATACAATTTGTCTTCTTATGTTATGTGCGTCTTTAGCCATTGAATAAACAAGTTTTCTTTCTTTCTTTTTTGATTGCTCTTCTGGCCTTTTTTAAGCAATAAACTCGACTAGATTTTATAATTTATTAATTTAAGATCAAATACGAAGCAAGCTTGCAACATTAAGCCAGCCGGGGTTGCGGGACGTCTTAACAGGTTACCGTGGCCCCGGAACGCAAAGGGCAACAGAAGGAACAGGGTGGTTTTTTAGTCAGTAATAGACTGACAGTCCCTTCCGCCCCACCCAGGGGGGAAGGAGTAATTTGATGATTTTTACCAAATAAAAAAAAATAAGCTTGCAAGATTATAAGAGTAGTAGTAATATAGGGTACAGAATACAATGGATGTATTAGTATGTGCAACAACTATGGTAATTGACGTATACAAATTAGTAAATATTGTGGTAATTGTTTTTTTTTAACAAATAATTACTGTTTTTTTCTGTAAAATTAATAGTTAAAATCATGTTCTTCATTTAGGTTCTTGAATTATTATAATTTCTGTAGTAAGTAGGTATGTTTGTTTTATTTTTTTTAAGTTAGTAGTAATGTCTATTTTTTATGTTTTTACCAATTATTAGATAAGTGTAGAAATTACAGGTTTTGTTACAAGGTTTAGTTTGATTTGTTAACTGCTTTGTGTTTGTCAAAATAAATGTGTCATGTAAATAATATTAAGTCTTGTTTTATGTAATACTAGCTTTTGCCCACGACTTAGTCCGCGTAAATTTCGGTTATCGCGGACATGTCCTGTCATTTCAATTATTTAGTTAAAATCATGACCCGAAACCACACGTGGCGCCATCTATGATCATAAGAGCGTTATTGTGATGTCTCTCGGAAAAAGTACTTTCTGGAATTAAAAGCACCCTATGTTGGTTCCTGTACACTTGGCAACGTATATGCAAAATTTCAGGATGATCAGTTCCGTGGCTTAGGCGTAAAATGGTAACAAACAAACAAACAAACTTACTTTCGCATTTATAATATTAGTTAGGATATAAGAATTATCTATTAAAATAAAACTCACATGATTCTCTAAACTAGACTTGCTGTGCTGGTTGGTCTATGATTAGCGAGTGTACCTATAAGTCCGATACTGACTATGTGTTATACTTTAAGACCGAATGTGATATAGAACCTTTCATAATAAAAATAAATTGTTTTTCTTCGAAATTATAAAAAGTTTTTTTTTATTATTATCATTCCACATACTCAAAATCATAGCACGTCACGTTAAGCTGTTGGTCCCAGCTGTCATACGTGGATCTTTGACAGTCGTTACGAGTCGTCAGAAGCTTGAAAGTCCAAAATCGGTCCAGTAGTTTTTGAGTTTATCCATTACAAACAAACAAACAAAAATACAAATTTTTCCTCTTTATAATATTGGCGTAGATACAGGAGAAATTTTAAACAAGGGGCAACGTTTTTTTTTAAGGAATGAATTGTTTATTTATTTATTTATTTAAACTTTATGCAACAAATGTACAAAGGCGGACTTAATGCCATATGCATTCTCTAACAGTCAACCAGAGGTGGTGAAGAGATAATATGGTAGGTGCAAGCAATTTTTATGAGAGTTTGCAATTTTTTTGTGAGTATTGTCAAGGAGTCTGTCAGTAAGTCAATAAGTTGAAACTAGAAGACAAGCGATTCATTTCACAAGTTAAGATTTATTATAAATCTCATATTTTTATTGTCATGTTTGATTTAATTTATTCGATTAATCAAGTATTTTAAAGTAAAGATCAGGGTCGTGAGCTCAAGACTTTATACTGGAAATACCCGTTTCATACTTAATATTTATTTAGCTTGATAACTTTATCATTTTAATGGATGTTATTGTGCTTTGTATAAAAAAATTGTAATAATAAAATATTGCAAACAAAATTGATAAATAATAGTATAACTTGTTCCTAATGTCAGTAATGTCGTGATGGCCTAGCGGTTAAGGCGCCCGCCTTTAATGCTTGAGGTTGTGGGTTCAAATCCGGGCAAGTATCAATGTGACTTTTTCAATTCATATGTACTTTCTAAAGTTTATCTTAGACATAACTGACATCATTCCATACCTCGGAAAGCACGTTAAGCTGTTGGTGCTGTCATACGTAGATCTATGTCAGTCGCTACGAGTCGTCAGAAGCTTGAAAGTCTGACAACCAATCTTACCTTGGGGTATCGTATTACCCAGTAACTGAGTTTTGACGTCAGATAGGCAGTCGCTCCATGTAAAATACTGGTATTCAGCTGCATCCGGTTGGACTGGAAGCTGACCCCAAAATAGCTGGGAAAAGGCTAGGCAGATGATGATGAACTTGTTCCAGATATCATAAAACTTGTGGCCTGTAAATAAAGCTGTCAGCATTGTCACGTTGTATGGCAATGCTGATTTATCTATTTATTTAAACCTAATGCAACAAAAGTACAAAGGCGGAATTAATGCCTTAGGCCTTCTCTAACAGTCGACCAAAGTTAGTGAAGAGCGTAAAACAACAATATTAGAGAATAAAAATAATAATTTCTCATTGGTCTAATTGCTCGCAAAGTGCGACTGCTGAGATTCCCAGGTCGGGCAAAGTGTTATTGGGTTTTTCCTTTAGGAATTTCTCAGTAGAAGCCTCGGAGTCTGGATTAGGCTCGCCTCCTATTACATGGGACCTAAACGTATTGGGTTTACTAATGGGTACACCTCAGCCTAATCTTTCGGGGATTATAGGCGTGATTTTATGTTTAATATATAAATAAAAAATACTTAAAATTTCACATAAATAAAATGAAGTGTACAAAATAAATAAAATTCGCCCAACTTCTGCTTGTAGGGCTCAAGAATAGGCCAGCCCTCTGGTTAGGTGAAAAGTCGACCAGACGCTTGGCGATATCCCGAAAAATAAGGTAAGCACTTGAATCCTAAAGCCTAGAATAAAAAAAAAAAAGACGGGTTGCACTCCGGGAGTGCCGGCAGAAGTGAAAACTTGATTATTAACGTTGAGCATGTTTGATATTTTGGAATGGTTAGGGAATAATTTTGCACCAATTGCTTTATCAGTATAAAAGTACTATCATTTATGTGGTAGAATACAATATTCATTTATTGCGCTATCGTACACAAACATGACAATTTATATTACATTAAAAATTTAACACTTTAAAACTATTACAATTATTTTACATTAAAAAGTTATACACGAACATTCGCACAAGCGCCCTGCGCTGCCTAAACGAAACAGTAGGCCCAGGCATACATTTTCGCCGCGCCGTAGAGAGGGGATAGCTGTCTACTCTCCATCCGTCTTACGCTTTTTCGATCAGGTCACGTGTCCTGATGTAGGGATGAGATCAATGAAACACAGGACTGCTAGAATAGTACTGATTGTTTATTCGGATGTAGCTGAATATATATTGCTTACAACTATGGAGTACATGCCTATATAGTACTTATTATCTACTACACTACAGCTCCCCCTTAACAAAACAAAAAAAAAATTGACAAAATTTTTTTTTTTTTTTTAGAATAACATAAAATGCTTATACAGAGAATAATATAATTTTATTTAGTACATGATTATAACTAGTATACAAAAACATGTAAATAATATAATTGTTATTTCTAAGTATAATATAATTTAGTTCGGTTCTTATGAACTGTATCGAGCTTTCCTTTTTTAATAATTTCTACATTGGGTGACAAATCTCTTACAACTACATACGGTCCAGAAAATATAGGACTTAATTTATTGCCGGTTTCCTCTTTTAATAAAATCTGATCATTTGGCTTATATGTAATAGGCTTAATACTGGCATCATACTTTTGTTTTCTTATAATTTTTTGTTTAATAATATTTTTACGAGCTTCATTCTGCGAACTTTGTAACCTGAATTTTAATTCTAAAGGATAATCGTCATGATTATACAATGGTTCAACAGATGATAATATATTATTAGGCAAATTACATTTCTTACCGTATACCAATTCAAATGGAGTATAGTTAGTAGCGCTGTGCACTGATGTGTTGTATGAGAAGCACCAGTAAGGTAACCATGTGCTCCACGTCTGAGGATGATTATCGCACTGTATCCTTAGATATGCGCCTAAATGTTTGTGTGCGTTCTCTAATGCACCGATACTCTCATGGTGATAAGCAGTAGACTGTAACTTGTTAATTTGTAAAAGTTTACAAACCTCTGACATTGTTGTGCTGATGAATTCCGCTCCTCTGTCAGTTGCGATGCTAGTAGGAACACCATACTTAAGAATAAAATTCTCCACGAATATCTTTGCAATCTCGTTGGAGTGTTTCGAAACGAGTGGACACGCTATTACAAATTTTGAAAGCTCACACTGAATACTTAAAATATATGAATTATTATTAATATCTTTATCTAAAGGTCCTACAATATCTAAGTATATTTTCTCAAATGCCGTGTGGGCTGTGGTGGTCACCACCATTGGCTCTTTCGTGTATCTAGAATACTTTTGTGTCTGGCACTTATGACACTTTTTAACAAAGTCATAGATATCTCTCTCCATATTGGGCCAAAAATAATATTTTTTTATATTATTTAACATTCGCCTAATACCCGCGTGGCCACTTGTGGGTAATAAGTGAAAGTCGTTAATAATAACTCTTTTATCGTCTTTGTCAATAATTCTTTGTACATCCTTTAAAACACATATTCGCGGTCCGGACCACGTTGTATTATCTTTTATTTCTTTCACTAACTTTTCTATGAAAATATTATTTGTGTTATTTTTAATAAAATATATCTCTTCAATATTGTATGAAAGACAATAATCTCCGAGCTCCCTCGCAAATGCGGCTGGCGTCAATTGCGATCGGGTTGCCGGTTTTATAAACATAGTCATTTGAGACGGTAAATAATATAGTGTACCCGTGCTACTGACTTGTGTGTCATCAGTATTATTTAATTGCAATCTATTCCATTCATGTTTGTTAATGAATCTCAACTCAACAGATTCTTTCGGCTTACTATGTGTTTCCACAACTTTTGGTTGATCAGGCCAATCGTCAGTGGTTGCCATAGCATCCGAAGAGCTGTCCCCTAATAATTGCTTTTTCTGTCCTCTAGTCATAACATTTATGACACATTCATGCATCTGTTTTAATTCTTCTGACGACAAACACACTCGAGATAACGCGTCTGCAGCCGCATTAACTCTCCCTGGCACATAACTAATGTCGTAATCATATTCGTCCAGAATCAGTCTAAATTTTAATAACCTACTAGACGGGTCTTTTAAATTAAACAGATACACTAACGGCTTGTGGTCCGTATTAATCTTAAATCTGCGGCCGTATAAATAAGGTCGAAAATGTTTTACTCCCCATACTATAGCAAGTAGCTCTTTCTCTATAGTCGGGTAATTCTTTTCAGCTTTATTTAGACTTCGGCTAGCATAAGCTACTGGGCGGCCGTCTTTGTTAGACAACACGGCGCCTAACGCGTATCCCGATGCATCAGTTTGTAAAGTGAACGTATTGCTGTCGGAAAAATCGGGATATTGTAATACTGGTGCCGAAATTAAACATTGTTTTAACGATTCGAAGCTATCTTGACATTCCTTATCCCATACGAAGGTGACATTCTTTTTACTTAAATTATTTAATGGATGAGCAATGTGTCCAAAATTTTTGATAAATTTTCTGTAATAATTGGCAAACGCGACAAAACGCCTTACTTCGTCTACAGTTTGCGGCACTGGATAATTTTTTATTACATTTATTTTTTCTGGGTCTGGGAGAATGCCCTTATCTGAAATTATGTGACCTAAATATAACATATCCTTTCTTAAAAATACACATTTAGCTGCGTTCAGCTTTAAATTGACTTTCCGAAGCCGCTCAAAGATATGTATCAAATTTTTGTTATGTTGACTAAGCGAATTCCCATAAACAACCAAATCATCCTGATAAACAAGGCATTTTTCATAGTTAAGGCCCGCCATTGCTATAGTCATCATTCTGGAAAATGAACTAGGACTAGTCTTTAGACCCATCGGCATCCTAGTCATTTGGTATTGACCAGAACAAAATGATGTGTACTTTCTACTCTCTGGTTCCAAGTTTACATTGTAAAATGCTTGATGTAGGTCAAGGTGACTAAAATAGATACAACCGGATAACGAATCTAAAATCTCGGTTATATTTGGCAGTGGAAATTTATCATTTTCTATGACATTATTGAGCTTCCTGTAATCTATAACTAGCCTCCACTTTTTCTCACCGCTAGCGTCTGATTTTTTAGGCACTAGTAGAATCGGACTCGACCATTCGCTTGTGCACGGTTCTATTACCCTTCAGCTATCATATTATCGAGTTGTCTTTTTACCTCAACCTTCTGTGAGTGAGGTAACCTGTAGGGCTTAACAAATACTGGTTCGGCATTCGGCTTTAATCTAATTGAATGTTGGTATATGTGTGTAGTTGTTAATTTATCCCCGGGTACGAAGAAAATATCAGGGTATTTAGCACATATACTTTCAATCGACATTTGTTCCTCTTTGTTTAAATGTTTAAGATTTAACATCGGAAGTATAGTTTTAACTCGATTTGTATTTCTGTCGCATTTGTTAAAACTGCAAATATTATAATCCGAAGCGCTATGTATAACAGGTTGTAGTTTATCTATAGTTAATTCGGCTTCCGTAGTATTCAAAACCCGTATCGGTATTTTACCATCAATTGGTCTTACTAACGAGCTAGCCATGAACACACCCTCACTCAATTCGCTTGCGCAAACAACAGATTCACCTAATTTTTCTGTTTGTATAAAATGTATTGATTCTGACCTTGGAGGTATGACAAAACATTTATTATAATTATTGTCACTCGTCTTAATTGGTAACGTAATAATGTTTCCAACCTCATTACGCATAATTACATTGTTGTTATTGTAATCTAATAATGATTTATACTTGCGTAAAAAGTCATCGCCAATTATGCCATTCACCGAACATGGCAATGTTTTAAATACATAAAATATATGGTTAAAGGTGGCGTCATTCGCTACTAAGTTTAAATACACATAGCCTATTGATTGTACCTTGCCCCCTAGTCCATTGATCTCTGAAGTTTTGTTATAAAAGGGAATGTTTAGTTCAACAAGATGTTTATGTTTGATGGCCGAGATTGACGCACCCGTATCTAATAACCATTGAAATGGGCAACCATTTACGGAGAGTGATATCGTTATGCTACTGTTACATGATAAAATATTTGGTACACGATTATTCACGAAAAAACTGGTTCGGATTGCCTGATCGATCTGATTTCTTTTCATTTTCCGTCGTAACACGCATCGTCTCATTATTTTGTGTCCCCTTATTTCGATTGTAAAAGGAAGTCTTACCTCGATAAGGTCTATTTCTAGGTCCGTTCTGCCACGAACCTCGCGACGCATGACCTCGGCTAGCTCCCTGGTTGCTCGCGTAATGTCCACCTCGCACCTGACCTCTGCTTGACTGCCCTCTAAAGTATCGTCCAGATTGGCCTCTAAAATAATTATTTGTCCCTCGCCTGTAATGGTAATTGTTTTTATGAAATGTTCTAATTTCACCTGGGGAAGAAGATGCCGTCGTAGTGTCCTCCTCCACAGCTGCTTGAATAGCATCCTTTAAGGAATCGAAGTTCCGTGCAGTAATAATTGTGCCTAGACGACGGTTTCGCAATCCGTCGGCAAATCGCTTAATTGCCTGTTTTTCATTTAATTGCCTTAAGAAGTTGTAATTTTCGGGTTTACCGTCTGATTGCGAAACAGTCAGATCAACAAACATTTCGGTTATAGTTTTGCCATAATCATCAATTGTTAAATCATTCTGACGAAAAGAATGTAATTTGCTTTGTAATGCTGTATGGGACTTTTTCGGCAGTAGTTGAATGCTCATATCTTTTAATAAGTTGTCTACTGAGTCATAGCTAGTACTAAGTTTCAATTTTGCTGCTTGAGACAACCGACTCTTTAATACAAACACAATCAATTCCTTTTGGGATTCTACGTCCAATATTGAACTGTAATAATCTATACTATCAATGACCTGTCTAACAGTATGCTCCTCATTATTTATCATAACAGGCACCAAGTTTAGTGCTACTTTTAAATCAAATTTCCCCATTATTGGCAATGATTTTCTTTCCTCTTTACTGACGCTTTCTGAATCAGAGCTACTGTTACTAGTCACTGAGTCACATAACTCTTTTATATTAGTATACAATTCATTTATTTTTAAGCGATAATCCTGTATTATACTTAACTCTTCACTTTTATGATATTTTATGTTACTTCCAATACTAATCCATAGCTTTTCAAATGATAAATATAAAGAACTTGCTTCAATTAATTTCTTACCACATACATTAGATTCGCGCCTGCGTTTGGGACCTACCTTTACCAAGTATTGTCTAATCTTGTACAAATCACTATATATATTTTTTAGTCCTTCAGCCATAAACACCTATGTTCTTTTAATCGTACCGCAAACACTGTTTCACATACCGGTACATAACGCGCACTTTTATTTTTGTTAACGAGTTTCGCACTTAAACACTTTGATTTTTATTCACACACATCACTTCGTTAGAAATAAGATAGGGTTCATGTCTATTATTTGTTCATGGATGTAGTTTGGCACGCGCAATCAGCCGACCTCTGTTGGACAAAGCTCCGACGACGTTCGGACCATCTCAAGCCCCTAAAGGCCTGCTGGTTTATCTCCTGACGCATCCACCGTGTATGGCATTTTTTATACGCCTTATATCCGAAATACAGCAATATAGCTGCGACCATGCATATAACAACTACTGATATAATGGTCTGAGTGTTCATATGCGCTCCAATTTCTTGTAAATTCGCGTTATTGCCAGCACCTGCAGCGTTCTGGGCCAGGAAAACCTCCTCCTTGGTTTGATATGATTGACACATCACGAATTATTTAATTTTATCAAATTACGGTGAAATTATTTGATCACGTATTTCATTTTTAAAGTAATCTACAGCCACGCGCGAAATTCGATACTCGTCTCTCGCGCTACCGGCAGGGTCGCCATGTAGGGATGAGATCAATGAAACACAGGACTGCTAGAATAGTACTGATTGTTTATTCGGATGTAGCTGAATATATATTGCTTACAACTATGGAGTACATGCCTATATAGTACTTATTATCTACTACACTACACTGACGCGAGTTTAAGATTTTATACCCATTACAGAAAAAGTGCTCAACGCCGCTAAAGAAGTTTTCACTTCAAAAACTTATTTCTAATGAAATCTTGGTTTAATTATTATAAGGCCGAAATGCTTTATGAAAGTCGTATTTCAAATAGGAAAATCGACTCGAATTGAATACTTTTCACATGGGTGAGAGTCGATCGGTCTAGGTTACTCACCGTGCGGTTTGGTACGCTACGACGTAGCTAGCACCGCGCTACGCCGTAGCCGCCACCTTGCTACAGCGTAGCTTTCACTTAGTACATTTTTGTCTATTTTTATTTATTATCTTTTTTGTGATAATTAATTGTTGATTCGCAAGATTTGAATATACAGGGTGTAAAATGACCTTTAAATACTCGCTCCATGTAAAATACTGGTATTCAGCTGCATCCGGTTAGACTGGAAGCCGACCCCAAACATAGTTGGAAAAAGGCTAGGCAGATGATGAAAATGACCTTTGACAAAACTGTAAGTTACATATTTTCCCATCACTGATATCTTTTGGTCGAGACCATACCTGGGAACCGGTTGGCTACGAAGATATTAAAGGTCCAACTGACAACTTTTGTTACTTATTATTACGAAAATCGTTGTTAGGTACTTGCTAAGAATTTCTTCTGTATCGTGGGTGCGTTTACGTACATATAAACCAGACCATGTACCACTATCTGTGGCCCATGCAAATATTTGTTCCGTTCAGGAATCGAACCCGCGACAATCGTGTGTCAATCGCTGAGCCAATGTGCAAACCGTGTCGTGACGTTATATAAAAGTGAAATAAATCTTTTGACTCTTAGTAACTATGTGGAATGATGATAATAAAAGCCTTTTATAATTTGAAGAAAATCAATTTATATTTATTATGTTTCGCTAACAGGTTCTCTAACACATTCGATCTTAAGGCTAACAACTTATCAGTATCTGACATACACACTCGCCAATCACAGGCCAAACAGCATGTCTAGTTCAGAGGTTCATGTGAGTTTGATATCTTTTTATATATTACGTCAAAACAATACTTGATGTTATTTACATGACACATTGACTAACACGAAACAGTTAACAAATCAAACTGAACCTTGTAACAAAACCTACAATTTCTACACTATCCGGTATCTAAGAATTAAGTAACATATAGAAAAATAGACATAACTACTGACTCTTAAAAATTAAAACCAATAATTATTAGAAAAAACTTCTGAAACAATAATAATTCAAGAACTTAAAATAGTAACATATCTAATTTTAAATTGTAAGTTATACAAAAAAAAATGAAATAGTATTTAATTATTATACGAGTTTTTTTTATAAAAGTACCACAATGTTTACCAATTTGTTTACGTCAATTGGGAATTTGATAAAAAAATAACTTTTAAAATCGAATCTAATGCAAGAAATAAAAAAAAAATACGAATATTTATAAACAATTAAAAAATTGATAAAATTTAAAAAAGGATTACGTGACTATAAACACGCCATGATTGAGCACCATAGTTGTGACGTCATAATGTTTACCTGCCCGATGAAGTAACCCGAAACGTCCCGTCATACGGCAAACTAAAACTATGACATCACGACGCGCTCGTGTTTGTTCGGGAGCTGTCGGCGTGTTTTCGGTACTGGATTCAAAGGCAATTTTTTTATTTTGAAATAAATTAAAATTATAGCAATGAAATAAAATAGTTTTGTTATAAAACTTATGTAATTATGATCTTTTTTTTAAAGAGTGCCGTTTAGTTTCTTGCTCGTTCTTCTCCATAGAGGCCTACCTCCGTTTTGGAACGAGCAACTAGCTTCAACTTTCGGAATTACTGACCGACTCCTTAACAATTCAAGTGCCTGTAAATGGTCTAATTGAAATAAATGTTTTGACTTTGACTTGACTTCCATTTATTACAAAATAATGGTTCAAAAACCCAATTACAATGGATGTAATGTATTCCATTGTATTCTGTGCCATGTATCAATACTGCTCTTATAATGTTATAGGCTGGTTTCTTTGTTAATCTTCAATTAATAAATGAAATCTGCTCAAAAATATTGCTAATAAGTGACCAGAGACCATAAACTTTTAGTAACGTTCGCATTGTAATCTAAGTCTATCAATAATGTCTCTATTTTATACCTACGCTTTCGATAAGATTGATAATGTCAAAAGTATTTGAACGTTTTTGATTAGTATAAATGGCCTTCAGTTTGTTTTGTAAAGTTTAAAGTTTACACAGATAGTTTCCTAGCCCTTTTCTTTACATAATATTCATGCCATAATATACGATTACTTTTGATTAAAAGAATAAATAAGTTCAGAAATATTACTTGAAAATCCGTTATAAGTGATACCACAAATGCTGGTAACTTAAGGAACATGCCTAAAACATAAGCAGAGAACATTGTAATATCAGTAAAAAGGAATATCAAAGTAGCTATATAGAAACGACGCCATTTATCAGTAGCAGTACCCGCAGTACTCTTTGAACTGGCCAGAGAATAAACAGTAGTTATATAGATAATTAAGTTTATAAACAAAGGTAGTAATACTATAAAATACTTTGCAACTAAGTAAAACTTACTAGTCGAAAAAAGTGGCAATAAAAATTCCGTAAATAACGACGTCATCAAAGGCACACCCCATGCAAAGGCACTACTTTTCAGATACCTCCTTTGAACCACTCCGTTAAACACTTTCACAAAATCAACGTAAAATACACAACATATCACCAACATCCAATAGACCCGAGCTGTCGAGAAGATGCCAAAAACAAAAACTGTTGCTTTTAATACGACCAAGTTGAACGGAAACCAAATCCGGACACAAACGCGAAGTATCACGGTTTCAATAAATAGTAATAAAAAATTAGCCAGTATTGCGTTGAGGAACACATAGTTTCTGAACTCTCGGAACTTCTTTAAGACGATCCATGATGTCGCTCCGTATATGAGGACTGCCAGAGATAGCGCACACACGCACCAGTCGAAGATTAAGTCTGATCTGATGACGAAATCACGAGGCATGATGAGCGGAGACTTGTACTTAGGTCGCGCGCTTGTAACGTACTAAGCTGCCAAGCCAGTAATGTCACAAGATGCTATTCTAGTTAAGTTACATCATTTTAATGTTATTATATTAAAACAAGTTCTCCCCGCGACTTCGTACGCGTGGTTTTTTCCCGCCGTGTTCAGTTACGTCTTTGGTGTTTGTTCCGCTCTCATGGGACGTAGCGTGATGTTTTATAGCCTGTACTACTCCTCATAAATCTGTCCATCGCATACAATTTTGTTTTCAATCCGATAAGTAGTTTTATAGACTAGAATGTTTAAACAAACAAAAAACTTTTTACCTGTATAATATTAGAATAATATATCGACGGGTGGGAGGCAAAATGATTTAAGCGACAATTTGGTCGTGTTTTATTTTCAACTTTAATAGGTGTTTCTATACACACCTAATAAGGTTGAAAATAAAACGCGACCAAATTGTCGCTTAAATCATTTTGCCTTTCACCCGTCGATATAATATATTAATATAATTCTAGTTCAGATAAATACAAAAATAATATACTTTTTTTTTTAAATCGTCCTTAAAAGCACATTGCGAGACAAAATATAAGAAAGGTCAACGCCAAAAGAATAACAATGTGCATACATGCATAATGAACTAAAGTGAATCTGGAATAGAGTTGAAAATTGCCTGTCAGATGTAAATTCTAATTTAAACTCAATTTCCTGTTGTTTTATTTTATAATTAACAAGCTTTTGCCAGCGGCTCGCATTGATTTAGTATTTGACAATCATTTCAGGTACGCTAGACTCACAAAATATTGTATCAGATACAAAAGTTTAAAATTCAATTAAGATTCGAAAGTCACGTGGCGCCATCTATTGTCATAAGAACGTTATTATTGTTTTCTTCGGGAATAGAACTTTTTTTCGGGATAAAAGGTGCTATGTCCATTTCTGTACACCTGTCGTATACACAACATTTCAGGATGATCGGATCAGTGGTTTAGGCATAAAAAGGCAACAAACAAACAAACTTACTATCGAATTTATAATATTAGTTAGGATATTCGTTAGGATTCATCAATGGAAACAACGCAGTATGATAATATAATCAATCTATCAACCTAAATAAATAAAGCCAAATGTCATTCATTCATTCATCACGAAATATCGAAAACCGCTTGCGTATAAAGATGAAATGTGGCAGGAAGGTAGCTTATAGTTAGAAAACGTCCGCAAAGAAAGGATTTTTCAAAATTTACCTTTGAGGAATGAAACGGGATTCCAAAGTTTATATAGAGAAATCAACTTTGACGCGGACGAAGCCGCAAGCAAAAGCTAGTATTATTAGTATAAATGTCAATTTAATATCATTAAAATTAGGTATAACACCAAACCAGAATATTATTTGCAATTTACCGGCTCGGCAGCTCAGTAAGTTTTAAGCGCGCGACCTAAGCACAAGTCTGCATTCATCATGCCGAGGGTAGTCGCCGTCACATCAGACTTAATATTGAACTGGTGCATGTGTGCGCTATCTCTGGCAGTCCTCATATACGGAGTGACGTCATGGATTGTCTTGAGGAAATTCCGAGAGTTCAGAAACTATGTGTTCCTTAACGCAATACTGGCTAATTTCTTAAGAATCTGTACGGATGGTGTGATCCCTCCTATTATTGTCTGGACCAATTCTTCTCTGTTCGACATTGAGGCCGTAGAGGAGACATTCGTATTTTTTTCCGACTACTTCATGTCAGTGCAGTGTTTTTGGATGTCAGTGATATGTTGCATATTTTACGTTGATTTTGTGAAAGTGTTTAACGGAGTGGTTCAAAGGAGGTATCTGAAAAGTAGTGTCTTTGCCTGGGGTGTGCCTTTGATAGCAAACCTCTTAGCTCATTTATTATTGAAGTCTACATGGATGTATTTAACAATAATGTTAATAGTGTTTGTACCGTTATTAATTAATATAATTATCTATATAATTATTGTTTGTGTTCTGTTCCGTACAAAGAGTACTGCAGGTACTGCTACTAATAACTGGCATCGCTTCTATATAGCTACTTTGATATTTATTTTTAGCGATGTTATAATGTTGTCGGGTTCAGTATTGAATTTATTAATTTTGGATCATTCAGCATTTGCGCAATCACTTATATTAAACTCTCAAGTTATATTTCTGGACTTATTTGTTATTTTAATGAGAAGTAATTGGACATTATGGCGTGATTTTTATGTAAAGAAAAGGGCAAGAAACGTACCAATATAAACTTCAAACTTTACAAAACAAACTTAAAGCCATTTCTACTAATCAAATACGTTCAAAACCTTGTCACAAATTCACAATATAATCTCAGCGACAATAAAATTAATGTCAAAATCTTGTCAAAAATTGAGGTATAAAATATGCAAACGTTAAAGCTATGAGAATCATCCCTCTGGGCTCCTCTTAAGCAGTATACTCGAGCAGACTTCATTGAAGATCAACTAAGATTGTAACATTATGGTAGTAATAAAGGGTACAGAATACAGTGGTTGTTTAATTATGTACAAAGACTGTGATTGACGTTTACAAATTGGTAAACATTGGTAAATATTGTGGTATTTGTATATCGACGTCCCCGAGGAATAAACCGGTAATCGCAAAAATCAAATTTTACAGGAAAAATGTTTTAGTGTTTTTGGGCTATATCTCTTCAACGAAAGGTAATTATGCCAACATTGTTATATGACGGAAAAGCTAATTTTTACCCGAAAAGTTTGAAGTATTAAGTGTAACTATTAAATATACACAGAATAAGTTATTCACCAAAATACATATTACCGAAAATGGTTTCATAAAATTTCTATGGTATTGATATCTTACGATCCTGACTTATCAATATTATTCCAGTAATGTTTACTTACCGATTTATTCTTGTAAATTTCTTAAAAATCATTGACATAATATTGCTTAACTGGATTATTGAACGTTTTTTTTCATTACAGAGAGAGATTGTAATGTTCAGTTACCGACTATGGTAAAACTTTAAATAACCATAGGAGGGTAAAGAAGTGTAACCCGTATTTTATAGAAAGTTTTTGTTGGTCATACTATGGTAATCATTTAAAACCAATTATGTAAAATAAATTGGTCGTCGGTATCTTCGAGGGAATTACTAAAGAAAACACACAAAATGTATTAAAATTATGATGTTTGTAGGGAACAAACTTCTCATAGCGATCACAAATTACAATCAGTAATAAAAGTATAAAAAAGTAGCAAAGTAAAAACATTAATAAACAATCGGTATTATCATTGGCATCATCATCGCGATCCTCGCTAATTTCTATAAATCCTTAATTTCTACAGAAATAAGGATTTATAAAATGCGTGGTAATACCGTGGCATCACTCTTCTATTGAACAAAGACAGTAAATCTATATGCATCGCCTTGCATAAAGGAAGAAGTTGATCATAAGCACGTGCCTATGCAGAATCTTCTATCGAAGCATCTGATTTAGGTTTTCGCCCACGTCGTATGGTTTGAAACGAATTTGAAATATTTAATTCAAGTATGACTCATTAAAATTACATCAATTTAAAGAAAACTTTGTCCACCAGCGGCAACGTATCGTATTCTCATCTATATCGCGACAACAATTCAAAGGATTTACCAATATTTGTTAATGTCTAGAATATCTGTTTTCTCCAATTCTTTCATAGTATTTTTTTTCTCCCGGGACTTGTAAACTCCAAGTTTACAATTATAATACACATTTGATTGATCAGGTAGGTATGTATGTAAATATACTAATTTCTCATGTTCCTTTCGTTGTTTTTGTCAATTGTAATTTTTTCTTCAAGTTTAATTTGCCAAATTCTCTCTTTTTTTCAATCACATATAGCTTTCTTCTAAAGACTTTTTCTGGTGGACTGGCTTGCTAATTATTTAAAACATGTAGAACATTGATCTTTTGAGGTTTAAAAAATTAGTAGATTTTTGTGTTAAAAATGGTTTCATATTGACGTTTTGTCGCTAAATAAACTTCAATATAATTTTGCTGTGGAAACTCATCAGTGTACAAACGATGCATTTTTAATATTATGTTGGGGTCTTGTGACAAATATTCTCGAGTTTAGCTTTTTCTTAATGCGACTGTACTTTTTATCCTTGATTCCGTCCTGGAGCTCATTTTCCGAGGTCTATTGGTTTGCTTACGTCTAAAATCTGTAATCCCTTCGTCTTATTTAATTTTTTCTATTGTTGTATATACCATTTGTTAATTAATAGTTAATGTGTGAAGGAAAAAATTCTTACAAACGAGAGTCTCGACATTATTTAAAGAAAAAGAATATTTTATAGTCTGCGTCCGATTATTTTTCCGTTCTGGAGTCGTTTGTTTGATATTTTCGGTTTTAGTATGTTTAATAATATTACATCCATTGGCGTTCTCGATTAGAAAGTTTATAAAAATTGTCAAATAAGTCTTGCCTCTTAAAAGAGATAAATTTGCTGCCACAGTTCATTAAATTTGAAAATTGCTTCTCATAATGTACGGGACAGCATCAATTGTAGAACTATGTTTATTATTTATTTTATAAATGGTGGTAGAAGAAGCGATTAAATCGTTGTTTGTTAAAAGTAGCGATGAATTAGACATAGTATCAATTACTTTTGAGGTGTTTTTAAATTTTATCTATGCATTGGGAATCTCCACTATGACCCGAAAATGTACTTGATTTGCCGAGCGCGACCAAGTTACCGCCAATACGCATAGTAGGTGTACATTTATGTCCCGGACGATAATTGTAACAGTGCATTACCGAAAATGTGTACCACAAAATTTACGATAATAAACCTGTAATCGCATTAACCAAGATTTTTTCTGAAATATTTTACAGTAATATTACTTTACCGAAATGTAGCCACAGAATTTAAATTGTAATAATGTATAACGTTATTTTTCTAGTAAATAAAAAATGGAAAATTTCCAAAGAACAAAAGTGTTATAAGGAAAATCGTTGGAAATTACCGCAGAAAAAAAATGAAAAAAATTGCATAGATGTATCCCGACCCATAGATTACGAAAATGGAATAACAGTAAAAAGTCAGTAATAGTATAATACAGGTTTATTCCTTGGGGGCGTCGATATATACTTTTTGTTATTTTTTTAATTAATTGGCTAGCCCCTTTTTACATGGGACATAAACATAACTGGGTTAGAAGAAGTTTTCTTTTGTAAAAGTTATTTTATAATGTCATGTTCTTAATTTTTTAGTCTATGTTGTACTCTAAAAACTTGATTTATGTAAGTGTTGTGTAGGTGACAAATTCACTCTAGCTTTTAAGCTTAATTGTTACAGTACCCCGATTGTTTTTTTATGTTTTTTTTTTAATTATAATTAAATAAAAAAATTTAAGTTCTGGCACTATTATAGTTTCTGAATTAATTTTTTTTTCTGTCGTTTTTATTGCCTTATTTTTTAAGAGTCAGTAGTTACATATATTTTTCTATGTGTTACATAAGTTTTAGTTATTGGAAGTGTAGACATTGGTGCCGATTCTCTTGGTCTCAAACTAAACTAAAATTCGACTATTTCCATCTTTTTCTGTCCAATAAAACAAGAAAGAGACTAATGTAAATAAGAGCTGTCAAATTTAGTCAATCTGACACATCCATACAATTATAGTTGACATCTTAAAACGTATGGATTAAAAATACGGAAAAGTTGAAGGCAAAACTAATTTGACATCGCTAACTTAGTTCTTTAATGTCACGGAATGTCACCGTCCTTTCCTTTCGCTGTATGTTAGCAAGAGATGTCAATTCTCTAAATTTAGTCTAGTTTGTGAACAAGGGAATCAGCACCATTATAGGTTTTGTTACAAGGTTCAGTTTGATTTGTCAACTGTTTTGTGTTAGTCAATGTATCATGTAAATAACATCAAGTATTGTTTTGACGTAATATATAAAAAGATATCAAACTCACATGAACCTCTGAACTAGACTCTGGTTGGCCTGTGATTGGCGAGTGTGTAAGTCAGATACGGATAATTTGTTAGCCTTAAGATAGAATGTGTTAGAGAACCTGTTAGCGAAACATAATAAAAATAAATTGTTTTACTTCGAAATTATAAAAAGGATTTTGTTTTATTTTTATCATTCCACATACTCATATTTATAGATTACGCGTGGTTTGGTGTGCTACGATATAGCTAACATACGTTACGACGTAGCTGTCACTTAGCTGCAGCATAGCTTGCACTGTGTTTTCTGTCAATTCTTTACTATTAAATACTTTGCAACTAAGTAAAACTTACTAGTCGAAAACAATGGCAATAAAAATTCCGTAAATAACGACGTCATCAAAGGCACACCCCATGCAAAGGCACTACTTTTCAGATACCTCCTTTGTAGCCCTCCGTTAAACACTTTCACAAAATCAACGTAAAATATACAACATATCACCAACATCCAATAGACCCGAGCTGTCGAGAAGATGCCAAAAACAAAAACTGTTGCTTTTAATACAGCCAAGTTGAACGGAAACCAAATCCGGACACAAACGCGAAGTATCACGGTTTCAATAAATAGTAATAAAAAATTAGCCAGTATTGCGTTGAGGAACACATAGTTTCTGAACTCTCGGAACTTCTTTAAGACAATCCATGATGTCGCTCCGTATATGAGGACTGCCAGAGATAGCGCACACACGCACCAGTCGAAGATTAGGTCTGATCTGATGACGAAATCACGAGGCATGATGAGCGGAGACTTGTACTTAGGTCGCGCGCTTGTAACGTACTAAGCTGCCAAGCCGGTAATGTCACAAGATGCTATTCTAGTTAAGTTACATCATTTTAATGTTATTATATTAAAACAAGTTCTCCCCGCGACTTCGTACGCGTGGTTTTTTCCCGCCGTGTTCAGTTACGTCTTTGGTGTTTGTTCCGCTCTCATGGGACGTAGCGTGATGTTTTATAGCCTGTACTACTCCTCATAAATCTGTCCATCGCATACAATTTTGTTTTCAATCCGATAAGTAGTTTTATAGACTAGAATGTTTAAACAAACAAAAAACTTTTTACCTGTATAATATTAGAATAATATATCGACGGGTGGGAGGCAAAATGATTTAAGCGACAATTTGGTCGTGTTTTATTTTCAACTTTAATAGGTGTTTCTATACACACCTAATAAGGTTGAAAATAAAACGCGACCAAATTGTCGCTTAAATCATTTTGCCTTTCACCCGTCGATATAATATATTAATATAATTCTAGTTCAGATAAATACAAAAATAATATACTTTTTTTTTAAATCGTCCTTAAAAGCACATTGCGAGACAAAATATAAGAAAGGTCAACGCCAAAAGAATAACAATGTGCATACATGCATAATGAACTAAAGTGAATCTGGAATAGAGTTGAAAATTGCCTGTCAGATGTAAATTCTAATTTAAACTCAATTTCCTGTTGTTTTATTTTATAATTAACAAGCTTTTGCCAGCGGCTCGCATTGATTTAGTATTTGACAATCATTTTAGGTACGCTAGACTCACAAAATATTGTATCAGATACAAAAGTTTAAAATTCAATTAAGATTCGAAAGTCACGTGGCGCCATCTATTGTCATAAGAACGTTATTATTGTTTTCTTCGGGAATAGAACTTTTTTTCGGGATAAAAGGTGCTATGTCCATTTCTGTACACCTGTCGTATACACAACATTTCAGGATGATCGGATCAGTGGTTTAGGCATAAAAAGGCAACAAACAAACAAACTTACTATCGAATTTATAATATTAGTTAGGATATTCGTAAGGATTCATCAATGGAAACAACGCAGTATGATAATATAATCAATCTATCAACCTAAATAAATAAAGCCAAATGTCATTCATTCATTCATCACGAAATATCGAAAACCGCTTGCGTATAAAGATGAAATGTGGCAGGAAGGTAGCTTATAGTTAGAAAACGTCCGCAAAGAAAGGTTTTTTCAAAATTTACCTTTGAGGAATGAAACGGGATTCCAAAGTTTATATAGAGAAATCAACTTTGACGCGGACGAAGCCGCAAGCAGAAGCTAGTATTATTAGTATAAATATCAATTTAATAACATTAAAATTAGGTATAAGACCAAACCAGAATATTATTTGCAATTTACCGGCTTGGCAGCTCAGTAAGTTTTAAGCGCGCGACCTAAGCACAAGTCTGCATTCATCATGCCGAGGGTAGTCGCCGTCACATCAGACTTAATATTGAACTGGTGCGTGTGTGCGCTATCTCTGGCAGTCCTCATATACGGAGTGACGTCATGGATTGTCTTGAGGAAATTCCGAGAGTTCAGAAACTATGTGTTCCTCAACGCAATACTGGCTAATTTCTTAAGAATCTGTACGGATGGTGTGATCCCACCTATTATTGTCTGGACCAATTCTTCTCTGTTCGACATTGAGGCCGTAGAGGAGACATTCGTATTTTTTTCCGACTACTTCATGTCAGTGCAGTGTTTTTGGATGTCAGTGATATGTTGTATATTTTACGTTGATTTTGTGAAAGTGTTTAACGGAGTGGTTCAAAGGAGGTATCTGAAAAGTAGTGTCTTTGCCTGGGGTGTGCCTTTGATAGCAAACCTCTTAGCTCATTTATTATTGAAGTCTACATGGATGTATTTAACAATAATGTTAATAGTGTTTGTACCGTTATTTATTAATATAATTATCTATATAATTATTGTTTGTGTTCTGTTCCGTACAAAGAGTACTGCAGGTACTGCTACTAATAACTGGCATCGCTTCTATATAGCTACTTTGATATTTATTTTTAGCGATGTTATAATGTTGTCAGGTTCAGTATTGAATTTATTAATTTTGGATCATTCAGCATTTGCGCAATCACTTATATTAAACTCTCAAGTTATATTTCTGGACTTATTTGTTATATTAATGAGAAGTAATTGGACATTATAGCGTGATTTTTATGTAAAGAAAAGGGCAAGAAACGTACCAATATAAACTTTAAACTTTACAAAGCAAACTTAAAGCCATTCCTTCTAATCAAAAAACGTTCAACACCTTGTTGGAATATAATCTTAGTAACAATTAATGTCAAAATCTTGTTAAAAATATTGGTATATATATTAAAATATGCAAACGTTCCTTCAAGCTATGAGAATCCCTCTGTTCTCCTCTTAAGTAGTATGTTACTCGAGCAGACTTCATTGAAGATCAACTAAAAAGCATGATTTTTAGAACAAATTGGTAAACATTGGTAAATATTGTAGTATTTGTATATATATTTTTGTAATTTTTTTAATTAATTGGCTAGCCCCCTATTACATGGGACATAAACATAACTAGGTTAGTAGTAGTTTTCTTTTGTAAAAGTTATTTTATAACGTCATGTTCTTAATTTTTTAGCCTATGTTGTACTCTAAAAACTTGATTTATGTAAGTGTTGTGTAAGTGACAAATTCACTCTAGCTTTTAAGCTTAATTGTTACAGTACCCCGATTGTTTTTTTATGTTTTTTTTTTTAATTATAATTAAATAAATAAATTTAAGTTCTGGCACTATTATAGTTTCTGAATTATTATTTTTTTCTGTACTTTTTATTGCCTTATTTTTTAAGAGTCAGTACTTACATATATTTTTCTATGTGTTATATAAGTTTTAGTTAATGGAAGTGTAGACATTATAGGTTTTGTTGCAAGGTTCTATTTGATTTGTCAACTGTTTTGTGTTAGTCAATGTGTCATGTAAATAACATCAAGTATTGTTTTGACGTAATATATAGGAAGGTATCAAACTCACATAAACCTCTGAACTAAACTCTGGTTGGCCTGTGATTGGGCGAGTGTGTAAGTCAGATACGGATAATTTGTTAGCCTTAAGATCGAATGTGTTAGAGAACCTGTTAGCGAAACATAATAAAAATAAATTGTTTTACTTCGAAATTATAAAAAGGATTTTGTTTTATTTTTATTATTCCACATACTCATATTTATAGATTACGCGCGGTTTGGTGTGCTAAGATATAGCTAACATACGTTACGCCGTAGCTGTCACTTAGCTGCAGCAAAGCTTGCACTGTGTTTTCTGTCAATTCTTTTTTGTAATAATTTTATGTGGATTCTTGTCTATGCCATATATTCAAATCTTGTGAGATAGATCTATCATTACATTATGTAAGCAAGGTTGAATAACAACTAGCGAAATCACCGGTTTGGTAGCTTAGTATGTTGCAAACGCGCGACCTGAGCACAAGTCTCCGCTCATCATGCCACGTGACGTTACCATAAAACCATTTGTAATAGTGCACTGGTGTGCGTGTGCGCTATCTCTGATAGTCCTCATATACGGAGCGACATCATGGATTGTCTTAAAGAAATTCCGACAGTTCAGAAACTATGTGTTCCTCAACGCAATACTGGCTAATTTTATAAGACTATTTACGGGAAATGTGATCGCATATGTTTGTCTCGAGACGGATCTGTGCTATATTGATGCCTTTGTTGCGGCAATGTTTCATTTATACCCCTACATCACGTTAGTGCAGAGTTATTGGATGTTGGTGATATGTTGTATATTTTACGTTGATTTTGTGAAAGTCTTTAATGGAGGGGTTCAAAGGAGGTATCTAAAAAGTATGGTCTTTGCTTTGGGTATGCCTTTGATCACACTCTTGCTTCTGGAAGTGATACCAATTGGTTCGCTTGGAAAATATGAAGATTTTACAAGAGTTTCAATAGCCTCACTACCTTTTATTATTAACGTAATAATCTTTATAACTATAGTGTTTTCCCTGTTCTGTTCAAAGAGTACTGCGGGTACTGCTACTGATAAATGGCGTCGTTTCTATATAGCTACTTTGATATTTATTTTTACCGATGTCATAATGTTCTCTGCTTATATATTGCATATTGTCATTGAACTTTCACCATTTGCGGCATCACTTATGGTAAACTCTCAAGTAATATTTCTGATCGTATTCGTTCTTTTAGTGAGAAGTAATCGTATATTATGGCGTGAGTTTTATGTAAAGAAAAGGGCAAGGAACGTACCTGTGTAAACTTTAAACTTTACAAAACAAACTGAAGGCCAATTCTGCTAATAAAAAACGTTCAAAACCTTGTCACAATAAATCTATAATAGAATAATTTATTTCAGATAATTAAAATCTATACCTTGTTAGTATATATGAGCAACAATATTAGCTAAGTTATGTGTTTGAGCCGTTTGGGGTTGAAACACTGGGGCCGTGGGGTCCGAGCGCTCACCTTGTTTTTCGGGACATCGCTAAGCGATTGGTCGACTCTTCACACGACCAGAGGGCTGGCCTTTTCTTAGGTTAAAGAATCAGCATTGCCATACAACGTGGCAATGCTTTCAGCCTTTTGGGCACTTGCCCCATTGACAGCGACGCGGACGAATTTTTTGATGCCCTATGAAAAAAAAAAAAAACAAAAAATTATTATCTTTACTGCCTTTTTTTTTATTGTACATATTTTACATTTACTTAATAGTTTTATGTATAGGTTAATTATTGTATACTTTAATAGTTAATAAATAAATATTAGTTTAGCTAACAATTATGATAGTATTGTTAGTATTTATTTTTATGACTACTGTTTAAAACCATTCACTACCCTCACTCAGGGTTTTTGTATGGGGCAGACAAATAGAGCAGCAATGATTTTCAGACTGCCATTTTTAGCACCCCACAGACGCTGCAGCAAAGAAGCGACCATTAATGTCAAAATCTTGCCAAAAATGTTGGTATAAAATATGCAAACGTTCTTTAAAGCTATGAGAATCCCCCTTTGGGCTCCACTTATGCAGCATACTCGAGCAGACTTTATTTATTTATTAAAGATCAACGATAAGAAGCAAGCTTGTAACATTATAGTAGTGATACAGGGTACAGAATCAATGGATGTATAATTATGTCCAAAGACTACATACAAAGACGAATACAAATTGGTAAACATTGTGGTTTCTGTACACATTTTTTTTTGTAATTTTAATTATTAATTAGCAGTAGGCTTGCTCATGCATGCATGCTTATTACATGGGACATAAATATAACTGCTTAAATATGGATGTTCTAATGGTTCTCCTCCTGCCTAACTTCCGGGGATTACAGGCGTGACGTTATTATCAATTTTTGTTTTTGCTTAAGTTATAATTTAAAATCATGTTAATTTATGTTCTGGCATTATTATAGTTTTTTACGTTATGTTTTAATTTTTAAGAGTCAGTAGTTATGTCTATTTTTGTATGTGTTACGTAATTCTTAGATACCGGATAGTGTAGAATTTGTAGTTTTTGTTACAAGGTTCAGTTTGATTTTTTAACTGGTTTGTGTTTTTCAAAGTAAATGTGTCATTTATTTATTTATTTTACTTTAATTAAAACGGTTAAATAACCAACGTCATGTATATAAGAAGGCAACAAACTCACATGATCCTCTGAACTAGACTTGCTGGTTGGCCTGTGATTAGAATAGAATAGAATAAACGTTTATTTGCAAATATGAGCACACAATAGTTGTTATAAATCAAAATCAGTTCAGCCATATTTTACCATTCCGCATGCAAATATTTACAAAATTAACAATACCATTAAATTATCAATTATATAACATTATTATTATAATTAACGTTATTATTAAATTATTAATTATATCACATTATTATTCAAATTAAAGTATATTATTATTAAATTATCAATAAAATATAACATTGCTATTATCCTGAATAAATGTATTTTTCTGTTAAAAACTCAGTTACACTTTAGTATGTTATTTCTAACAAATATTTACGTAGTCTATTCTTAAAAATACTGTATTTAAATCTTTCCAACCACTTGGTAATTTATTGTATATATTTGACGAAATGCAATATATATACTGTTGCGCATCAAAGCGGTTTGAGATGATACCTGATACCGATGATTGGCGAGTGTGTAAGTCAGATACGGATAATTTGTTAGCCTTAAGATCGAATGTGTTAGAGAACCTGTTAGCGAAACATAATAAAAATAAATTGTTTTACTTCGAAATTAAAAAAGGATTTTGTTTTTTTATTATCATTCCACATACTCATATTTATAGATTGACCGCGCGGTTTGGTGTGCTACGATATAGCTAACACCACGCTACGCCGTAGCTGTCACTTAGCTGCAGCGTAGCTTGCACTATGTGTTTCTTTTAATTCTTTTTTGTGATCATTGAACGTTAGGGCTTCGTTTCCACTGAGGCGGAGAGGAGTAGAGCGCAGACAAGCTGTGCGGCGAATCACTTGGCTTGAAATCCGCATCTCTTCTCCACTCCGTTTCAAAGGAAACAACATTGGCTGAGAGGAGCGGAATTGTTTAAAATATCGGGAAGACAGGCTAGATTAGGCTAGCCCCGAGAGAGAAGAGGAGAGAGGCGGGGCAGGGCAGTGCGGAGCGGAGCGGCTCACTAACGCGCATATTCATTCATTTTAGTTAGCGTCTTGACGTCATCAACAGTGCACGCAGTAAGGCAAAGCAGTTCCGCTCTACCTAGCTCTGCTCCGCTCCACCCCGCTCTACCCCGTTCTGCTTCAGAGGAAACACCTACCTCTTTTCACAGCTAAGCCCCGCTGCGCACCGCTCCACTCCGCCTCAGTGGAAACGCAGCCTGATATTTGTCTATGCCGCATATAGAAATTCTGTGATTTGTATATGCGGGGTTACCTTACAAGAAAATTCCTTCTTTTCGAGCCAATGTATTCTAAAATATTGTGCATATTATAATTTAATACGGAAGCCTTCGTCTGGGTGTCCGACACGTTCTTAACTGTTTCCCAAACTACAAGATAGATATTTTTTATTAATATAACTAAATTAGAAAAGCAACAAGCGAAATGACCGGTTTGGCAGCTTAGTATGTTACAAGCGCGCGGCCTAAACACAAGTCTCCGCTCATCATGGATAGTGAATTACCCATAGAACCGTACTTAATAGTTCACTGGAGCGTGTGTGCACTATCTCTGATAGTCCTCATGTACGGAGTGACGTCTTGGATCGTCTTAAAGAAGTTCCGACAGTTCAGAAACTATGTGTTCCTCAACGCCATACTGGCAAATTTTATAAGACTATTTACGGGAACTGTGATCACTTATATTTGTATTGAGACGTCTCTGTGTAACATCCATGTTTATGTGGCGATATTGGCTCGTTTTTTCCCCTACGCGATGTCAGTGCAGAGTTATTGGATGTTGGTGATATGTTGTATATTTTACGTTGATTTTGTGAAAGTTTTTAACGGAGTGGTTCAAAGGAGGTATCTTAAAAGTACTGCCTTTGCTTTGGGTTTGCCTTTGATGACAATCTTGCTTCTGGAAGTGGTACCACTGTTTTCGCTTGGATTATACGAAGGTGTTACAAGGGTTTTAATTGTATCTCTACCTTTATTAATTAACGTAATACTCTTTATAACTATAGTTTGTTCCTTGTTCTGTACAAAGAGTACTGCTGGTACTGCTACTAATAAATGGCGTCGTTTCTATATAGCTACTTTGATATTTCTTTTTACCGATGCCACTTTATTGTCTGGGTTTATATTGCACATTATCATTGAACTTTCACCATTTGTGTCATCACTTATAGTAAACTCTCAAGTTATGTATCTGAACTTATTCGTTCTTTTATTGAAAAGTAATCGGATATTATGGCGTAAATTTTATAGAAAGAAAATGGCCAGACATGCACCTGTGGAATCTTCCGGATTTTCTTTAGTTGAGGTTTGAGATGTTTTTATTTCCTACTAGCTTTTGCCCGCGACTTCGTCCGCGTGAATTTCGGTTAAAATCATGATTTGAAACGACATGTGGCGCCATCTATGATCATAAGAACGTTATTGTGATTTCTCTCGGGAACAGCAGTTTTTTTCGGGATGAAAGGTACCCTATGTTGGTTCCAATACACCTGGCAATGTCTATGCAATATTTCAGGATGATCGGTTCAGTGGCTTAGGCGTAAATTGGTAACAAACAAACAAACAAACTTACTTTCGCATTTATAATATTAGTTAGGATACGAATTAAGTCGGACCGACGGTTTAGAGTTTAGAGTAGTAAACTTGAAAAGCAACTTGGGAAGTTACCGGCTTGGCAGCTTAGTACGTTACAAGCGCGCGACCTAAGTACAAGTCTCCGCTCATCATGCCAAGTTACCTTACCATAGCACCATTCTTATTGAACTGGTGCGTGTGCGCGCTTTCTCTGATAGTCCTCATGTACGGAGTGACGTCATGGATTGTCTTAAAGAAGTTCCGACAGTTCAGAAACTATGTGTTCCTCAACGCAATACTGGCTCATTTTTTAAGAATATTTACAGGAACTGTGATCACTTATGTTTGTGTTGAGAAGGATCTGTGTAACATTGATGCCGTTGTGACGGCAATGTCTTATTCTATGCCCTACGTCATGTCAGTGCAGAATTATTGGGTGTTGGTGATATGTTGCATATTTTACGTTGACTTTGTGAAAGTTTTCAATGGCGGGCTTCAAAGGAGGTATCTAAAAAGTACTGCCTTTGCTTTAGGTATGCCTTTGTTGACACTTTTGCTTCTAGAAATGATACCACTGTTTCCGCTTGGATTATACGAAGATGTTATATGGGTTTTAATAGTATCACTACCTTTATTAATTAACGTAATACTCTTTATAACAATAGTTTGTTCCCTGTTCCGTACAAAGAGTACTGCGGGTACTGCCACTAATAAATGGCGTCGTTTCTATATAGCTACTTTGATATTTCTTTTAACTGATGTCACATTGTTATCTGGATATGTATTAAACATTTTCATTAATCTTCCGCCATTAGTGTCATCACTTATAATAAACTCTCAAGTGATACTCCTGAATTCATTCGTTGTTTTAGTGAGAAGTAATCGTATGTTATGGCGTGAGTTTTATGTAAAGAAAAGGGCAAGGAACGTACCTGTGTAAACTTTAAACTTTACAAAACAAACTGAAGGCCATTTCTACTAATCAAAAACGTTCAAAACCTTGTCACAATATAATCACAGCGCAATTAGTGCCAAAGTCTTGTTAAAAATGTTGGTACGAAATAGTTTTTGACAGATTTAGATTACATAAGAACGTTTCTAAAAGTTAATAAAAATTTAAAGAAGGTGCGGCCACCTTCTTCAAATTTATAAGAACTTTAGCAGCAGTTGGATGCGTGCTGCCTAAGACCGGGATGGTTGGCGTTCTTTGGGGGAGGCCTACATTCAGCAGTGAACGGCCATAGGCTCATATGATACGATAAAAGTTTCTAGAACAGCTCCTCCGGTTTTTTTATATGCAATAAACTCGAGCAAGTTTTTAAATAATAATAACAAAATGCTTCACAACAATAGTTGAAATTAAAAGCGTGAAAAAATATTCGCGCGCCATCTTGCTTTTCTTAATTACATAATTGCTTATGTGGAAATTACTCGAGTACTTTGGTACTCCGTTTGCCCTGACTGTGATGTGAGTATCATTATTATATATATGCATAGTAGTGATACAGGGTACAGAATACAATGGATGTATAATTATGTCCAACAACCATCTATGGTAAACAAATTGGTAAACATTGTGATAACTGTAAAAAAAAAAACTATAAATTAATGACTGTTTCTTTTGTAAACGTACTTAGTTATAATTTAAGAATAGTAGAAGTATATAATAGTATATCGTTTATAATTGAATCGTTTGATGGATTGAATTGTTTTTGTTTAAAATTTAGTTCATAATTTAAGTTATTGAATTATTTTAGTTTCAGAAGTTTTCTTTTCTATTTTTTATTATTTTACTAGCTTATACTCGGCCACGCGTTACTGTGGCTTGATGTAAGTAGGTAAAGATATTGAGGTCAAAAATCGAGATAAAAGCTATCCAATCTTTTAGTTTGACTGGGGCAACTAGATTAAATTCTATTTATTTTTTTCATGTACGATTACGTTCAAAAGTGCCTTATAGTGGCCTAATTGAAATAAATGATTTGACTTTGACTTTGACTAAATTACACACAGTATAAGCCATATTTCATAAAAAATACTTGAGTAGTTTAGGAGTCCATGCCGGATAAACAACTAAATTTATATATTTATATAAGATTTTAGTGGTAATGTTTATTTTACTATTTGTTCTCTAATTGATTATTTAATTCTAAGTAGATATTTGTTATCTAAGTTTTTCTTATAATTTATTGTCATATTTTCTTGTGAGTCTGTAGTTGTTTTATTTTTTTATTTGTTAACTAATTTCTAGATATTAGAGTATAGATTTGAAGCTGTAATTAAGAAAGTTTTGTTGAAAAGTGTAGTTTGACTTGTAAACTGCTTTGTAGAGATTAATTATATTAAATAGAAGCCCAGGTTACCTCATGATGTTTTCCTTCACGGATGTCAGTGATGTCACAGATAATTTTAGAATATTCTTTTGTAATTAGATCGTCACATTGGTAGGTACAGTAGGTGTGGAGATGTAAATGGAGTAGCAATCTCACAAATCAATAGATTATTATTTTTTAACTTAAAAAAAATCAAAAATCATCATTAAATAATATATATTTAGGATAAGTTACATTCATAGTGGGTTAATAAGCAAGAGTCATACAGTTATGCTAGTAAATTTTGATATTTTCGAACCAGATTAGCATGTATATAGCATATATATTGATATATATCAGCGTATCAGTAATACGACCGACGCAGTAACTTACGATCTGTCTACAGATTGTCGTGATGCCCTAGCGGTTAAGGCGCCCGCTTCTCATGCATAAGGTGAGGTTGGTTCGAATCCGGGCGAGTACTAATGTGACTTTTTTCAATTCATATGTACTTTCTAAAGTTTATCTTAGACATTACTGACATCATTCCGTGCCTCGGAAAGCACGTTAACCCGTTGGTCTCGGCTGTCACACGTGGATCTTTGACCGTCGTTACGAGTTGTCAGAAGCCCGAAAGTCTGACAGCCAGTCTTACCTAGGGGTATCGTTTTATCCAGTTACTGGGTTGTGGAGGTCAGATAGGCAGTCGCTCCGTGTAAAGTACAGGAAGTCAGCTGCATCCGGTTAGACTGGAAGCCGACACCAACAAAGTTGGGAAAAGGCTTGGCAGATGATGATGAGCTGTCTACGGATTCTGAGGTGTGCGTAGGTGCTATGTTAATACATAATCACTTATACGCACAGATGTAGGTACGGCCTGTACCGCGTGTGCGCAGCAATTCACACTTTAGCATGCTACTGTACTTATGACCCCTTACTGTACTTACCCAGTATCGAACCCACAGCAACATTCACGAAAGGCGGGCGCTTTAACAACTGAGCCGTCACCGGGCATATTACCATATTATGAATAAGTCTTTTAATAAAATGTGATTATAAAATACTGTTGTTTTCATTGATCTTTTTATAAAGAACTAAAAAATGAACAAAAGAACATAAAGTTTAAATAGCATCTATATTTGACAGGCAATTATCAACTCTAATTCAGATTGGTTTAGTTTATTATTCATCAATAAAAAATGTAGGAGCATACCTATTTGTCAATCTTAATTCGATGACCTTTCTTGTTTTTGTCTTGAGGTGTGTTTGTGTGGAAGATTTGTAATAACACACATAATATCACGCCTGTAATCCCCGATGGGTTAGGCAGAGGCGTACCTATTAGTACATCCACATTTCGCCAGGTTATGTTTTAAGTCCCATGTAATAACGGTCTAGCCTATTGCCATCAACCGAGCATAAATCTAGACACCGAGGCATCTAAAAAAAAACTGTCCCGTTGGTCTAGTAGTCGCAAAGCGCGACTGCTGAGAATGAGGTCTTGGATTCCATTCCTAGGCCGAGCAAAGTGTTATTGGATTGATTGATCAGGAATTTCTTCCTAGCTGCCTCGGGGCCTGGATTTGTGCCCGGTTGATGGCAATAGGCTCGCCCCCTATTACATAGGACTTAAAACATAACTGGTGAAATGTGGATGTACTAATAGGTATATCTCTGCCTAACACATATATTTTTAATGTGGTAAAAATCGTAAAATTACTCCTGGCGGAAGGGACTGTCAGACTTTTACTGACTAAAAAACCACCCTGTTCCTTCTGTTGCCCTTTACGTTCCGGGGCAACGGTATCCTGTTAAGACGCTGCCTAACCCTTTGGGAATTGCAGGTGTGATGTTATGTTAAAGAATCAGTTGTAAATTAATTTACTTACATATCCCTTTTACAAACTTAAACCATTTAAGTAAGTTTCACCACGCTTTTTTTTCCATCTAACTATAAACCGTATGGAATGCGCGCACGCACGCCTACGGCTTTAAGAAGATTGGGGTCATGCGCTTTCTCTACATAGTATAAAACAAAGTCGCTTTTCGCCATCTATGCGGTTAGATCTTTTAAACTTCGCAACGGATTTTAATGCAGTTTACATCAATATACCTACCTGACTAACTATAGTACTGTATGATCTCTTCCTAGATCGTACATTACTTTTAGATGAGTTTACTTTTATTTTAGTATGAAAAGACTAGGTACTGTATTGTCCCAAAGTACTTAAAGTAAAATGAGTTTAATGGACTGATCCAAAATCGACTCAAATCGAATACTTGCTAGGCCTAAAACTGTTTGCCGGGGTAGCTGTGAATGCTTACGCGAATCGCGCACTCCCGACCATAGGCAGAGGTGGAACACTGCGGTGGTTTTAGCCGGTAAGAGTCCTGCCCCTCCATTACCCCTACAACGAAGGAATTCCGTGAGGATTTCCAAGGCCTACACAGTTGTCATCATGTCTCTAGCTACATCATCTTTCACACGATCTTTGAATCATTTCTTTGTTCTTCCCCATCCGTAGTCAAAACTTTCCTCGTCACGTCTCGTCGCTTGCGCATGGGTGCTGACCAGAACAATTATGTAAATGCGTCAATCACAAAACTATCAAACTTCCTCTTTATTAATTAACTAGCTTTTACTGCAACGTCGTTCGCATGGAAAGGTTATTTTCTACCCCTAAGGAATAGTACTTTTTTCTGGATCAATGGTACCCTATGTCTACCCCCCCCCCCCCTACTCCTATGTACACCCCTTAAAGTTGGGAGAAGGTAAAGAGGTAAAGTGACATGTATGCAAAATTTCATGATGATCGGTTTAGTAGTTAAACCGTGAAAGCGAAACAAACAAACAAACTCACTATCACACTTATAGAATATCAATTAGGATGCTCATTCCAAACAGGTTTTTACGAAGTTGCGTACGAGTCTCGTCGGAGTTAAAACATGGTTTTTATACTTGACTCAACATACGTCAGACGTGTATATATATAAATATACACACCCATATAAAGTATATAACTGTAATACTGTGCAGTACAGATTTTAAAACGCTTTGCGTTGTGCACCAGTGTGGACGTGCGGCGGTATTCATTTTAACAGCGCGCTGACTAGCGCACGCGACTCTCACTATGTCCGGAATGAATATCAGTGAATACGATAACAGTGAATATAACATTACGGCAGATAATGAAACTATTGTGGAAAAACAACTAAGATTTTATGAAATCGTTGGTGACCGATGGATGAATATCATTGCCTGGTTTTTGTTCGTGGTGACTCTGACAGCGGTCGTATACGGAGTGACATCGTGGTGCCTTATCAAGAAGTTTCGCCATTTCAGAAACTATGTGATTCTCAGTGCGATTGTAGCTCGAATGCTAATGCTTCTAGTTTATCTTAATGAAGAATTGTTCGACAATCTAGTAGTGCATATTTTAATGGTAGCTCTTATTATGTACTGTACTCATTCGTATTTTTGTTGGTTACTTGTGTTGTGCTTTATTTTTTATGTTGATTTTGTTAAAGTTTTCCATCTTAACATTCGTAGGAGGTATCTTAAGAGTACCTTGTTTGCCTGGGGAGCACCTTGTGTCGCCAACTTATTTTTCATTCTTCCTACATTGTTTGTACATGTTTATAGCGCGGGAGAAATAATTACACGTGACATGGCGACTGTAGTCTTCATTTCACTGATTTTAATTCCCGTTGCGATAAGTTTGGGTCTTTATATAACAGTATTACATTGCCTTTTCCGCGGTAGTGAAGCCGGCGCTAGTTTATATCTTAACAAATTTCGTCGCTTCTACATAGCTACTTTGATTTTTATTTTCAGCAATGTTGTAGTGTTGACAGGCCTATTAGAATTATTGGGAGTAAGGATATTGATTATTGATGCGATAGGCGATGTCATAGGGGAGTTTTTGAACACGATAGCTTTGGCTGTGTATTTTATTGTTTTAAAAAGTAATCGGGATATATGGCGCGAATTCCTTGATAGGAAATCGAATCAGAAGTTACATGAGTTGAAGTGAGTTCGACATTATTTTATGTCATCTTTGAGGATAACAAACTAGTTTGACTTCTAAAGGGAAAAACACATACCTACCGACACAGCCTTACATTCCTACCGATTTGAACAAAACATATCAATATTATAAATGTAGTTTTTAAACCTTGTAAGTTATTTTAAGCTCTACGTAATAAGACTTACCTTTTAATATAGTATACTCTAAGCTTCTAAGTCAAATTAAGTATAGATATGTAATCAAGTTTATAATAAATAAAATGGTTCATATGTGTGTTCAGATAGAGTTTCTTTTCCTTATGTTAAGGATTTCCTAACGAAATAAAGTAAAAGTCAAAACATTTATTTCAATTAGACCATTTACAGGCACTTTAGAATTGTCAACGAGTCGGTCAGTTAGTCCGAAAGTTGAGGCTAGTTGCTCGTTCCAAAACGGAGGTAGGCCTCTATGGAGAAGAATGAGCAAGTAATTCCACGGCACTCTTTTAAATTAGGTTTTACAAAACCCTGGTTACATAATTCTTGTTGCTTCTAAATAAAAGGCCGAAAAAGGTAAGGCTAAGGTAGGTATTAGAATTAATCAACAAAGTGTAGGGAATAAACATATCCCTTTAAACGGGGCTTCCTCTGTCCTCCCCTTTTTGCTATACCCCACAGGATCCATAATGATCTCAATTATGCAGAAAGACTAATTTTTTTTAACACTTAAAAAACATATGGAAAATCAAGAAAAGTAGGTATTGAGTATCAATATAGGTACTCAATACTCAATATTTTTATTGCTTTTCAAACAACTTTTTTTTTATAACTTTTGTTAATTTTATAAGAATATTTAGACATGGACCAAATGTTCCCCAGATCCGAAGAGTAATAAAAAAAAACTATTTAATTTTATAACTATTCTTTCATTTTTATTTTTCTGCTACTTAGTATTTTAATACCTGTAAGAGATTTCCAATACAATCATGTTTTTTTTTAGGTGGTAAAAATCATGAAATGATTTCTTCCGCCCTGGGTGGGGCGGAAAGGACTGTCAGACTTTTACTGACTAAAAAACCACCCTGTTCCTTCTGTTGCCCTTTACGTTCCGGGGCCACGGTATCCTGTTAAGACGTCCCGCAACCCCGGCAGGATACAATCATGTTTCAGATTCGTATTTAACCACTCAAGGCCCGGGTGTCATACTGATATGACAGAGCAATAGATAATCATTGTGTCTCATTACGTGGGCCTTGAGTAATTAATATTCATGAAACTATCTACCTTAATCGCAGTGACGAAACCAACGAGAAACAGGTATTCTCAATTTGAAAAACCATTATATTTGCGTCAACTACTTACGTTGGAATTAGGTATAATGTGCGCGCGCGCTGACGTAAAGGTATTCGGATACGATTCGATTTTTGAATTAAAATACGGCTATTTTGTTATCTCTTTATTTTTTAATGAGTTTTATCCTTATAAAGCATTTGTTTTTGTGCAAATTTATTGACGGCATAGTTTGCGCAGTGGTTTAGCGATTGGCTGCTATAAGTACTTGCGCGGGTTTTTCCCGCACGGAACACATATTACTAGAGCATACAGATAGTTTATCGCATTCTGACCGTTGTAGTATGAGAATTTATATGTTCAGAAACATAATTAGAGTTGAGAGCAAAACGATCTATACTAATATTACAAAGAGTTAATTTAAAGTTTGTATGATTGTAGGGGGCAATCTCTCACTGAACCGATTTTAATATTTTACTATCAAAAAATTTCGTTGAAAAATCCGTAAGAAAAATCACGCGAACTAAGTCGCGGGGAGAGTGCTAGTATTATATAAAAAAAGGAGACATAACAAAAAGAAACATTAAATCATCATTAAAAAGGGAATTAATAACAATAAAGATTTATTTTATTCTTAGTGAGATAAGTTAGGTGGAATAGCATAAAGTATAAGTTAATCTAGTTTGTGGGTGGAGTGCTGTTCTTCTAGATAAGTTAGGTTGTGTCTAGAACAAAAGCAGTTTCGATCACCTGTCGTAATGGAAGACTTATAAACACGTAATATTATATTATATTTTGGAGACACAAAACACAAATCAAAACGAATAATACATAATAGTAATAAATTACTAAAACAATAAAAAAAGATTACATCAAGTTTACCAAGATCGGTTATTTTCGACCTTATTTTAAGGCACTCTACAGACGAAGCAACTTTAATTGGCGCAAATGTAAACTTTTTTTTAAATTTAAAAAACGGAGAAAAAGTTGCGACAGCAAGTCAAGACCAGGGATAGACCAGGGATCGGCTACCTTTTGGCAGGCAAATGCCACAAGGTGGCAAAAAAACTTAAGACGTGCCGCAATTGTGATATTAACCTTAAAAGCCCAATATACCCAAGTATATTGGTCATATCACATTGAAAAATATATATTTTTTATTACTATTAGAACATACAAATTGAATTTGTATACGTAATACTTACATTATGTATACACATATATGTTTGGGTTTTATAACTAGCAAAATAACCACTATAAATCATTCAGAAATGAAAACCACAAACCTTACCTAAATAAGTAACTGATTTTATACAAATTTACCATTCACTGGCCGCAAGTGAGACGTCCACGGGCCGCGGGTTGCCGACCGCTGAATTTGACCATTTAGGCGCTTTGCACAAGGAGCAACTTAAGTTGAGGCAACTATCAACTCTTTAAAAGTTTTCTGTAAAAGTTGATAGTTGCTATAACGTTTGCGGTTGCCGCAACTTTACGGCAATCTGTGAGCAACTTTCACACTTGTGACACGGGCACACGGAGAGGGAGGGAGGGTGTGAAATTGCCCGATGCGTTGCGATTGACGGTTGAGGAAACAGGCTTCTCCCGGGAAATCTTTAAAAACTGGTATAATATTTAACAGTTGCTAGTTGCGGCAATTAGCAACTAATTTAGTCATCGATTGCAGCAACTGAAAACTGTTGACGATTGCCGCATTTCGAAACTCGAGTTGCTATGTGTGCGCAGTCCAATTGAAATATATGTAAATAGCTAGTTGCCAGCTAGTTGCCAGTTGCTGCAATAGTTGCTGTGTGTAAAGCGCCTTATATGCAGTTTTGAATTTCAAGATCCGTGCTTGTGCTTCGTTTGCGGCCCGCCTTAGCCAACAAGTAGTCTTTAAGGTAAATCGTATAAATATATTTACTGGATACGCCAGCGGTTTAACCAGTTTCATTTTCCTCAAAGGTGATATCGTTGCAAAAATCGTCTTTTATTTAAAAAATCGCTCCATAATTTCCTGTTATTCTTCCTCGTAATTGCATGCAAATTCATTGCTATTGCATTTACTAATAGACCTACATCTATATGGAAATATAAATGAATAGCTAAATGGGTTGTTAAGGGCAAAACTCGAGAACGACTGGACCGATTCGGCTTATTCTTTTATGCTGTGTTCGTAATTTCCCGGAAAAGGTTTTAATGACAGAATATAACATTACGCCTGTAATCCCGGAAGGGTTAGGCAGAGGTGTAACCATTATCTATATAGTACATCCACATTTAGCCATTTATCTTTAAGTTCCATTTAATAGGGGCCGAGCCTACCTGGAAATCGGACCCAAGACCTTTTTTTTAGGTAGCACCTTGCGACCACTAGACCAACGAGGCAGTTTTTATCAAAGAAATGTTTTAGAAAATCAATCAAAACCGTCGGTCTGAACTCGTGCGAAGCCGGGGCGATTTGTAGTTTATTAATATGATAATAAATAAGAACTTTACCTTAAATAAGCCACATTACTTAGCGTTAAAACATTACAAATACTAGTTTACACACGAAGAATTGACGTACATTGTTTAGTAGGCGTACTTGCTCCGGATTCACTTCCGCCGAACGGAGAATTTTGTTCTCCAGATACGAGTAGTATGCTCGTATCTAGAGAACAAAATTAATAATAATTACTGTTACTCACGCATGACGGGAACCTCGTGAAAGCGGTGAAAGATAAGAATTAAAACAATTCCATTTAAGTACAATGTAAGCAATTTTATTTAAAAATATATACATTATACGTTGTGCATAATTGAACTTAAATCCAAGAGTACTTAAGGGTTAGTTTGAATAACAAGAGCCTTCATGTACGTACAAAAAAAAAAACAGTACAATTAACTTTGTGATTTTAAAGGTCATGAACTGGGTATTGCTATCAACCGGGCACATTTTCAGGCTGCGAAGCTGCTACTGAGAAATTTCTTATGGAAAAACCCAATAACTCTTTGCTCTGTGCCTGTCTTACTCCTCCTCTATTCTTTTCTGATTAATTTCGTTGCGGGACCCAAGACAGTTAATCGTTTTTCTATGACTCGTCTAGCTTCATTGCCTCGGCGCTTTTCTGGTGGCCTCCACTGTTGATTCTGGCTTTCAGGAGTTGCAGTCGGTGGAAACAATGTGGCGGGCTTGCCCGACCTGGTAATCGAACCCAAAACCTTATGCTCAGCAGTCGCGCTTTGTGACCACTAGACCAACGAGGTAGTCCAAACTAAACCGAACTTAACTAAACAAAATTACGAACTAACCAAAGAACTAAACTAAATTTTATAAAATCAATAAAAGAAACATAATGCTAATATTTCATAAACCTAGGCCTAGAAACTTATTTTAAATCGCACTGCAAATCAAGGATTTTGTCATTGAATCAGGTGCTTATAATTATAATAATAATAAAATTTTATTGAGACAAAAAGGAAACATAGTTATAACATTAACTTGTGGACTCCACACTAGGTCGAGCCTGTCTCGTGGAGTCCATTGTGAGATCCGGTCGATACGTATTGTAATTATTAATTACTTAAAGTGAAAGTGAAAATTATAAATGCGTAGAACGGCGGCTGCTGCAGTGAATGATTATTTTGAGAGCAGGCTGGGTTCCACGACTTTTGTGGGGCCCCGGGCACTTGATTAGGTATTAGGAATTTAGGTATTGATCTAACTTAATATGTAGGATTTCTAACCGGTTTTTGTGTTCCCGTGGGATAATATAGAACTTTGGTTTAATTCTAAAGTCTAAATGAAAAAGAAGTCGTGAACAGAACCTAGTCTTAGACATACTCACTTAATTGCCAACGACTTTAGATTCGATCGTTTATCGAAATATTCACGCCATAAATCTCGATTACTTTTAAGTATAATAAAATACACAGCCAATGCTATCGTGTTTAAGAACTCTCCAACAACATCGCCTATCGCATCAATAATCAATATCCTTATTCCAAAGAAATCTAATATACCGGTTAGCACTATTCCATTGCTGAATACAAATATCAATGTGGCTAAGTAAAAGCGACACCATTTGTTAAAAGATGTACTCGCGCCAGCTCCACTGCCGCGGAACAAAGCATACACAACTGCCACATATAAAACCAAACTAACCGCCACAGGTATAAATATTGCTGAGATGAAGATAATAGTCATAATTTTACGTGTAATTTCTATTCCACCCCAGCCATAAACATGTAAAAACAATGCAGGAAGTATAAGTAATACGTTAGTTACACCAGGTACACCCCAAGCAAACAGACTGCTCTTTAGAAACCTCCTACGAATGTTTAGATGGAAAACTTTAACAAAATCGACATAAAAAATAAAGCACAGCACTAGTAACCAACAATAATAAGTATGTGTACAATACATAATAAGGGCTACAGTTAAGATATGCACCACTAAATTCTGAATCAATCCTTCAGTAAGAAAAACTGAAAGCATTAGCATTCGAGCTACAATTGCACTGAGAATCACATAGTTTCTGAAATGGCGGAACTTCTTGATGAGGCACCACGATGTCACTCCATATACGACCGCTGTCAGAGTCACCACGAACAAAAACCAGGCAATAATAGCCATCCATCGGTCACCAACGATTTCATAAAATCTTGGTTGTTTTTCCACAGTTGTGTCATTATCGGCTGTCATGTTATATTCATTGGTATTATTTCCTTCCATGGCGCGAATTCTGTATGCTGGTCAGCACGCTGATGATCAATTCCTCCACACGTCCACACCGGTGGACACCGCACAGCGTTATAACATATACCTACCATGAACTAATTGGTTAGTAAGTAGTAACGTTACTACTCGTAGTATCATGATGACTCAAGCTGTAGTTTGCAATTGCAACACGTAATTAAAATAATAGAATAATAATATTTTATTGATAATACACGAGGTTATTTGTAGTACATGAGAGTGTGCGACTTCACATACATACATAAACTCACGCCTTTATCCCATGGGGGTAGGCAGAAACCACAGAACGCCACCTGCTACAATCCATATTTACATTCATACATCTCGTCATACAAGCACGCTGGTTACGAGTATTGCGCACCTGACCTTTCTGAAGAACCTCACCAATAAGTTTAGTGTAGATCTTCCTAGGGCGACCCCTCCCTGCGTTGCCCCGAAAATGTCTGTTATCGCAGACGCAGACAAAGTCAGAGAAAAAAAGTAGCCTATGTCCTTTCTTTGGGTTCAGAATTACCCCATACCAAATCTTATCAAAATCGGTTCAGTGGTTTAGTCGTGAAAGCCTAACAGGCAGTTAGACAGAGTTACTTTAGAACTTAAAATATTAATATGGATAAATAACCGACCAAACACGGTTAGTAACAGTAATTTGGCTTTGGGTCAGTAAGATAAATAAATATTACAAATATGAAGTCGCTTGGTTTTGCCAATAGATCTGTGTGACAGACAGACGGACGGATGAATGAGTTCCGTTTGAACCCTCACGTCATTTTTGCCTTGTTTTCCTTTCCTGGTTTAATTGCAAAAGTAATTCATAAGCAGGAAAATTGAGTTACATAATAATGACAAACCCTTTGAAATAACAAAATTATTCATCTGTTTTCTAAAGATGACAAACCTGTTTGTAATTACTATTAAGAAGTGTTGTTGACGAATCGAAACAATGACGTATTTATCCGTTTATTCATTTTCTATACATAACATAAACTCAAGCCTTTTTCCCATGGGGGTAGGCAGAAACCACAGAAAGCCACCTGCTACGATCCTTACATACTCGTTACGAGTACTGCGCACCTGACCTTTCTGAAGAACCTCACGAATAAAGTGTAGGTCTCCCTAGGGCGACCCCTCCCTGCGTTGCCACTCACCTCTGCCATATAAATGCCTTTAATTAATCGTCTTTCTGTACATATTAAATATTCTTCTCCTCGTCTCATCGTGTGGGCAGTAAGGTAATGCGACCCCACACACCCTAGTGTCAGAGTTTCTTAACTGCCTCAAGGGCCTGTGACAAATATTTATTTAAAAATATTATATAAAAAGTAGTGGTCCACTGGCATCGGGAACAGGGACCAAGCTACCGGTGGCCAGGGCTCCTGAGAAAGGAATCTCCTAACAATACGCGCCGTGTCCAATGTGTGCCGTGGATCCAACCGCCCAACTATTATCATTTTAATATGTTTACATCAAACCGTTCCGCACTATTCTATAATATTCTTTGGTAAATAAAAAATTGTTTATCGATTATATAAGTACTAGTTTTTAAACACTTCGATGATTCATTTTTATTTAATTAAATTACTAGTTTACAAGGACGTTAAAATATTTGAATAAATTAACTTAAAACTAATTTTGACCGTACTACAATTTACATATTCATACATATTTTATAATTGGTATTTTTTTGTTAGCCAACCTAATTGTTGCGAATTACATTATATAATATACATATATAAGCAACTTCTCTGCATTCTACAGGTCAAAGCCGGTTCGGATAGCTATAGAAATATAAAAAAGATTTAGCTGTTTTCTACAAAAAAGCAAAACAAAACGATCAGAACGTATGCAGCTGTAGATTGTTTTTTTTATGATTTTATATATTCGTACGGTCGAACAAGCTATTTGATTTACAGACAGCAATAATTATCTTTCTACTACAACGCCATTTATTGTTATTTTGTGATCACTTTTTAAGCTTGCCGTGTCTAATAATTTTGAAACCTATTTAGAGTGATATAAAATAATTGGCACATTCGAAACATTGTTTATAAGAAGTTGTAAGTTAGTTGCCTGTATACCAAAGGACTTGTTCGAGCGTACCCAGAATGCATGAAAAAATAATGAATGAATTTTTAAAATCACTGATAAAAGCAATGTACACATTGCATACTACATATTTTTTTGTTTATTGGAACGAAGCCAATTGAGTTTTTTATATAAGTCAAGTTCACATTTGTTTAACATCTCGAATAAGATAATAAGTAATCAGCATACTAGTCTACTGATGTTAAAAATAAAACTGGTATGGTATGGCGCTGTGGGGCGCGTCCGCGAGCGTCGCCATCGCGGCGTGTCGGCACTCATCGCCAGCGCGCGCCGACCGCCGCACGCGACACTCAAAATGGACGACGAAGAACTTCGCGAGGTTCCCCATAAGTTGATGCAACTCCTCGGCGACGCTATAACTGACACAATAGCCTGGATTTTCTTCGTGGCGAATGTGATTGCGGCCATTTTCGGAGTGATCTCGTGGTGTGTCCTCAAAAAGTTTCGCACATTCAGAAACTATGTGCTCCTCAGTGCCATCATAGCGAACGCGTTAGTTATGTTAGTGATCGATTTATCTGACCGTTTTATATCTGAAGAAGACGTGGAGAATAATCCAGCAGCGCGTATAATACCGTTAGCGTTTCTTCTGTACTTCCAACCGGTGTACCAGTATTGGTTAATAGTGTTGTGCTTCGTTTTTTCTGTTGATTTCTCAAAAGTATTCCGATATGAAGTTCGTCGAAAATATCTTTGGAGTAACCTCTTTGCGTGGGGTTTACCTTTTATAACAGTGCTTATTTATGTGATTGTAGGATGCGTCCTACTTAATAAGCCTGAAGAGGATGCGACAGACATATTCATAACTTCTATCGCTACGTGGCTAATATTAATACCTGTGGCTATAAGTTTACTTACTTACCTAGCAGTTATAATTGCTATATTTAGCGGGGCATCTAAAAACAATATATGCGGTCGTCTCACTATTGCAACGTCGATGTTTGCAATCTGCAACGTCATTTTGATTACCGCTATACCTCCAATACTGGAAGTAGAAAACTTGATCGTTGATATAATAGGTGAGATATTAGAATATGTTCTTACAATAACCTTGATTGTATTCGTTGTTGTATTAAAGAGTAATTGGAAATTATGGCGAGATTATTTTAACACGATGTCAACGCCGGAGTCAGGAGTTATGTTAGGAGATCAAAATCGAATCTAGTCAGACTTAAAAATCCAGTTTTAAACGCAAAATAATGTTACACAATAACATTTGACCTTAACGAAACAAGATAACTGTATTTATGATGAAACAATAGTACAAATAAACTCTTCCATAGATATATTATAATTTTTGTATCATTTGTTTTAAGCAAATAAATAAGTACAAAGAAAAACTGTTTTTAATTTGTACCAAACAAGTTATTATAATAGGACTAGTTTTTGCCCGTGATTTCGTCCGCGTAAATGTCGGTTATTGCGGTCGCAGACGAAGTCGCGCAATAAAACGTAGCCTATATCCTTTCTGAGGTTCAAACTTACACTGTACAAAATTTTAGCAAAATAGGTTTAGTAGTTTAGTCGTGATAGTGACACAGACAAACAGACCAGAGTTACTTATTATAGCAAGTATGGATGTAGGTACTGTAGATCGATCCCTGGAGGGAAATCACCTGTTCCGAGATTTTCAATGCACTGTGATTAAAACAATATTTATTCATGACTAATTAATAATATTAAACTAAATAAAAATATTGAATAAAAATATTAAAAATACTATGTTATATCTAGTTCTAGTAAGCATGTCAGCCATAAACAAATGCCTTGACTTTGACAACCATGGCTACTCTTCCACCATAGAAAAATACCATAATTAATAGTGACCACTATTTCCAAATAGTAATTAGTTAGTTATAATCTGGAAATAGGTAGTAGTCGATGGCGAACTAAAATCTTGATGAAGACGCCTATACTTTAAACTTACAATTATTTTAATGACAGAAAGAATTAAAGCCATTTTTTTTTCGACATTCCTATGACAAATTGATCAGTTGATTGCTTGCATTTTTATTGTAAAATCGCTCCTATTACAACCACATACGATACCTTGAAGCGTTGTAGTCCGTACGAACCTATAATAAACTGTTAAGTAGTATATATCGAAGTGTAAATTGAAAAAGATGGGTCTGTTTATAAAACAATCCACTTTAAAATCCCATTGACCTTAATAAGTCGATATAATAACAGTACAGTTGCGAGCAAAAAGAAGTATACACCGAGCAACATAACGAAGCGATTTTCTTCGAATATATTGATTGAAATGTCATTTACCATTTGCCATACCATTTTAGGAATATACCTAGTTTTTGAATTCAATACTACTATGAAATATATAGGTATTTTAAATCAAAGTTACAACCATTATTTCACATGATAATCGCTTTTGAATTTTTGTTATTGCTCGTGACAGTACTTAGTGTCATTGACCGTCCCGCCTCGATGACTCATTAGGTCGGGAACAATTAATGGTAAGGATCATCTTGTCTCTTTTCCGCACTAACAAAAACATGTGACAGACAGAGACACGTGGTGGCGCCAGTCATTAATTCGTTTTCGGCGGGCGAATAGTTGCGGATGTCAAGGGCACAGCGGCCATGAGAGGCCTGGCGGGAGAAACGTGATGACGCGTGTGGAGGCGAACACCGCGGTTTCGTACAAAGCCAAAGTCAAAGTCAAGGTCAAAGTCAAATTATTTTTTTCAATAAGACCAATAAAAGTAAGGCTGCCATCCGTTCCTCCGGGTTTGTCCAAGTTTAGAGGGCGTCCGGGAGACGTCCGGAAGGAGTTGTCAAAAAAAGTCCTTACTTTTAATGTCAGGGGAATCACGATTAATTAAAAGATAAGCTAAAAATCAAAACAAATCTTAGTTTAATATTAATCTTAAACTTTTATATTATTTTTTTATTGTAAAAATATTTTTTTCTAGAATGTCCGGGAAAAATTACTGAAATGTCCGGAATTTCTGAAGTTATTGTCCGGCGTCGGCAATTTAGATGATAGCATCCCTAATTAAAGACACTATTGAACGTCATATACAAATAGAAAAAAAAATAGAATTGAATGTAGTTTTGTATCTAGGGTTATATGGAGAAAAATGAGCAAGAAATACGTACTCTTTTATTTAAAACCAAAGATTTCTAATAATCGTATACAGAATCTTAAAATAAAAATTACATTTTGAGTACTTTTTTTTTAAGTCTGATTTTGTTGATTTTGTCTAGTACAATAACTTGAACCTTCCATGTTATCTCTTCACTACCTTTAGTTGACTGTTAGAGAATGCCTTTGTAATTTTGTTGCATAAAATTTAAATAAATAAAACATAGATAATTACATGTGAATGTACCTTATATAAAAATCACTATATCATAACATGCCAAAGTCAAAGTACACATACACATACATAAACTCACGCCTTTTTACACAACTGCCTAAAAAAGGTGTGTTATGTGTTCAGGGTTAATGTATGTATGTATGTGAGTTACTTTATTCCACCATAACTTTTAAACGCCCGAACCGATTTAGATGTATGGAGTATCGTTACAATACTTGCATCGTTCCAAATAGGCTAGTAAAAAATAAAAAGAAACCGGTGTGGTCACTTTAAAACGTAAATTAATACCAGCAAAACCAGCAAAATCTGCTCGTGTCTATGTTTATAGTCTAGAATTTGATATTTAGATTTAAAAAAAAAAAATGACTTAATAAAAAACGTTGTAAAAAAAACTGTCGACTAAACAAAGTACAAACAAAATGTGCAATTTTTGCTGTCGTGTTTTTTAATTCTTTTAATTATAGTAGTTTGTTCCCAAAGTCAATGGTGCCGATTTCCTTGTTCACAAACTAAACTAAAATAGACTATTTCTATCTTTTTCTGTCCTTTAAAACAAGAAAGAGACCAATGTAAATAAGAGCTGTCAAATTTAGTCAATCTGACACATTCATACAAATTATAGTTGACATCTTAAAACGTATAGATTAAAAATACGGAAAAGTTCAAGGCAAAACTAATTTGACATCGCTAACTTAGTTCCTAAATGTCACCGGCCTTTTCTTTCGCTATAGGTTAGTAAAAGATGTCAGTTCTATAAATTTAGTCTAGTTTGTCAACAAGGGAATCGGCACCATTGCCAAATTACTTATTTCAATAAGGCGAGTCTCGCCTATCACTATGCTAAGGTGATTGAGCATTCTGAAGAAAAAACGCGAGTGGTCTTTTCTCCATACACACGCTCTCATTTAATTTCTAGTTTAAGACTTTAAAACAATGACTTTTTACTTACAGTAAAGTAAATTTTATGCACTATGTTTTCCTTTTATATGATTATTCTATCCAAGTAATATTATAAATGCAAAAGTAAGTTTGCTTGTTTGTTTGTTACCTACCTCTCCACATCTAAACCACTGAACCAGTGTACAGAAATGGACATAGGGTACCTTTCATCCCAAAAAAAAGTATTGCTCCCGAGAAAAATCACAATAACGTTCGTATGGTGATAGAAGGCGCCACATGTCTTTCGAATTCGCGGAATTTATTATTTGCGAGCGAAGTCGCGGGTGAAAGCTAATAAGCACTAGAAACTAACTACAAAAAATCGAACTCTAAAATCTAAGTACAAAATATTTTATAAAAATCCTTTTTTTTACCGCTGTAAACAGAGACCACAAAATGAGTAATTAGAAAACTATAAAAGAGCGTTTACGCTCTACAGTTCATTCAAACTTTAAATTACTTATTATTCGAAATGAATGAATCACAGAAAAGGGTATGCCCCTCCCGGCGCTGCCACTCACCTCTGCCATATAAATACCTTTTGTCAATCGTCTTTCACTAATCCTCTCAATGACCGAACCATCTAAGCATACTTACTCTTTTCAATCTTTGTCAGATTTATCATATTAGTATACCTATTTTGATTTGACTTTATTTGATAACGTGAACGCATCCGTTTGACGAAACGTGTCAAACTGTTCTCATCATTTGTATGCTAAATACGCATGCGTGGATAATGGCGTACGTCATGCATCAACCAATAGCGACGCTCGCTGTTCCAATTTTAATGGCGGTTACGGTTGTTTTGAGTGCGTTGTACTAAAGTTAGAATGATAAAAACTAAGGTGTAATTTAACTGGTATTATTTCGGACTTTATATGTCTTCGAGGTCACCACATAATACGTGATTTGTGTGAAGTTCAATCTAAGGTATTAGATTTTAATTATTATTTTTAAGGGTATTACATAACTTAACATCACGCCTGTAATCCCCGAAGGGATAGGCAGAGGGACCCTTTGATACACCCACATTTCGGTAGTTATGTTTAAGTCCCATGTAAAAAGGGGCGAGCCTATTCCCATGAACCAAGCACGAAACCAGACTCCGAGACTGCTACTGAGAAATGCCTTATTGAAAAACCCAATGACACTGCCCGACCTGGGAATGGAACCCCAGACCTCATGCTCAGCAGTCGCACTATGCAACCACTAGACCAACGAGACGGTCAAAGGGGGGAGGGGGTGTTAAAAACACACCTACGTTATAAATGACATCACAATCAAATATACGATTAAGATTTAAGATTTTTATTTTGCATATTGTGTCTATAATATTACCTATAACCAAACTGGTTTCAAAGCTTTGTCCGTTGCTTTTCCTTGTGAAGGAGTGGCGGCATTGTTCATCGAAGTGCGCTGAACTGCGCACGCGACGCATATCTTAGACACCATCATGAGTTTAATATACAAAAGTATGTACAACAGCAGTGCATTTGACAGCAGTGCATATGACACCAGCGCATATAACATCAGTGCATTTAACATTAGTGCATATAACATAAGTGCATATAACATAAGTGCATATTATGATATCAGTGGATATGATACCAATGAATATGATTACAGCGAATATACTACCATGACATATGACACTAGTGACTACGAATATGACGATGAGCAATACGAATTTATAAATAACTTTAATTACTACTATCAAGAAATCTTTAGTGTTATAACCAAAATTCTTGCTGCACTGTTTTTGGTTGCGCTTATATACGGAGTGATATCGTGGTGCATCATTAAGAAGTTTCGTCATTTCAGAAACTATGTGCTTCTCAACCTAATTCTAGCGAGACTGTTACAATTCTTTCTTTCAATATATCTGTCGCCCAGAATCTGCAATTGGTTGGAACTTTCCTGTGTGCTTGAAGAGTTATATACGTACTATTACTGTGTATTTCTATTTCATTACTGGATGTGTGTGTTGTGCTATATTTTTTATCACGACATTGTTAAAGTTTTTAAAATTAACATTGGTAACAGGTTTGTTGTTAGTAGTATCATTGCGTGGGGAGCGCCTTTTTTATCAATATTTATGTTTCATAATTTCAAATGGGTACTTGATCCTTCTACAGATTATATCTGGGAAGGTAAAGAAGGATTTATATATGCACAATTCTATGGACTTTTTCAAGGCGCTCAATCAATTTTTGCAATACCTGTGTCGATAAGTTTGGTGATGTACCTAACAGTAATTTATTATCTGTTCCGTGGTGGCGATGCTGGAGCGAGCAGCCGCTCTGTTAACAAATGGCGTCGCTTCTACATAGCAACCTTGATATTTGTAGTCAGCGATATTATGGTGTTAATCGATATTCTTTTTAGATCTAGAATACAAGACACTTATTCCAGGATTATTACTCAATCAATGGTAACATTTGGAGAATCTATGAGTAAAATAGCATTGGTTATGTATTTCAGCATAGGAAAGAGCAATCGGGAATTATGGCGACAGTATTCAAATAAGAGAATAAAGCAGAAGTCTCAAGGAATTGTATGACAGGCATCAGTGTAGCCAAGTTTTGATTTAGGATGGGGCAATACTGAAAAATATAAAGTATTACCTTTATTGTATTCAAATGTACAAAACAGAATGGTATAATTTCTGAATTGTAAAACATTTTCTTTTTAAGTGTGATTTCTTTTGTTTAGAATATTAGTTTTGATAGATGATTTAAATAACAACTGACTGCCTCGTTGGTCTAGTGGTCGCAAGCGCGACTGCTGTGCATGAGGTCTTGGGTTCGATTCCCAGGTCGGGCAAAGTGTTATTGTGTTTTTCCATCAGGAATTTCCCAGTAGCAGCCTCGGAGTCTGGATTTGTGCCCGGTTGATGGCAATAGGCTCGCCCCCTATTACATGGGACTATAAAAACATAACTGGCGAAATGTGGGTGTACTAATGGGTACACCTCTGCCTAACCCTTCGGGGATTACAGGCATACAGGATTTGTTATGTTAAATAACAAAGAAATCTCACCCATGAGCTAGTCAGGGTGGGGCAACCGCCCCAGTCAGCCTCACCGTGGCTATGCCAATGATGAAAGGTATATATCGATGGCCGCATCGAATAAACGCGCAAGAGCCATTGCATGTTTTTTGGTGTTTTCGGTTTCTTTGCCCATCCTCCTACCCCCTAATTTTTTTAATACATTTTAGTCCAAAAATAATTAAGTAATACATTGGTGCCGATTCCCTTGGTAACAAACTAAATTAAAATTTGACTATTTCCATATTTTTTTGTCCAAAAAAGTAAGAAAACACTAATGTCAGAGTAAGAGCTGTCAAATTTAGTCAATCTGACACATCCATACAGTTATAGTTGACATCTTAAAACGTATGGATTAAAAATACGGAGAAGTTCAAGGAAAAGCTAATTTGACATCTCTAACTTAGTTCTTTAATGTCACGGAATGTCACCGTCCTTTCATTTCGCTGTATGTTAGTAAGAGATGTCAATTCTCTAAATTCAGTCTAGTTTGTGAACAAGGGAATCAGCACCATTGTATGCATCTGCTTACAAGGAACCCCGCATTATTAAGGATTAAACGTTTTTATTTTCTCCTGTAAAGTTGACTTTTTTCACTTGCACGTTTATTCGATGCGGCCATCGATATAGTCATAGACAAACTTGTTAGACTGCTAGTGAACCAGGTAATAAAATACAAATTAGTAATGAGTATCACTATTCTCTATATACGTATAAATACTCATGAATAATAAATTAGGTATCATTCTTTTTTTTTCATTTACCTTCAGTCATTTTTTTCCATTCATATTTACATAACATAACATCACGCCTGTTATCCCCGAAGGGTTAGGCAGAAGTGTACCCATTAGTACACCCACCTTTCGCCAGTTATGTTTTTAGTCCCATGTAATAGGGGGCGAGCCTATTGCCATCAACCGGGCACAAATCCAGACTCCGAGGCTGCTACTGAGAAATTCCTGATAGAAAAACCCAATAACACTTTGCCCGACCTGGGAAACGAACCCAAGACCTCATGCACAGCAGTCGCGCTTGCGACCACTAGACCAACGAGATGTTTGTTTAATATAAATAGTGTTTAAAAACTAAAACTAGAATAATTTCTGTATGTTTACTTATTTTCAATTAATGTAATGTATGGAAGAGCGAAGTATTAAAACATTTTGTATAGTGTTCGTATTTTTGCATAACTTGTTCTGTTAGCTGGTAGATTTTTACAATGCAAAGTTTTTGAATATTAATATTTTAAAATAAGAATGTTGTACCACATTCTAGCTTCTCTTTAAGAAATTATAATTACTGGTCCAAAAAAATTGTAGCCATTAAAGGCAAATTATATTGTCGACACAAGTAAATATTGTTTTTTTAGAGGACATTCAAAATGAAATAAACCACATCTTAATATAAATATACAAAAATTACGAGTCACTTTGTTTGTCCGGGATGGTATCCTAAACTACTCAACCATTTAAATGAAATATGGCTTACTGTATGTAACTTGGTCAAACTTAAAAGATAGGATAGTTTTTATCTCGATTATTGACCTCAATATCTTTACTTCAAGCCACAGCAACGCGTGGCCGAGTCAGCTAGTCAGCTTTAATAATAAAAATAAAACTAAAGCTTGGCATCTACCAGAATGCCAAAGCTTTTATGGTGATATAAAATATGTACAAATAAACACGAAACTAAAATTAAAAGAATAACATTTGCAAATATTTTGTTTCATTGTACAAATAAAGTATGAACTCACTTTTTTTCACACACACACACACACACACACACACTCACGCACATGCTACGTGCTACGGGTTAGCTACGCATTTTGCTACGATGTAGCCTCACTCTACGCAAGAGCGTAGCTAGTCGTAGCGCTACGCCGTAGCCTCGCACAGCGCCATGACACTTTTTGCACCTGACCCTCTGTAGCTGAGGTGACTTTATTGTTGAAATTCGAATAAAGTGGATTGTGACGTCATTTAAAATAGCAGAAATTGTACAGGTATCGAAGTTTTTATCTTTTACTTAGAAGGTAGAATGAGGGACCTTTCAGACTTTGATGTGTAAGTCAGTAAATACAAAAAAAAAGTGTTTTCAAAACTTTATGCTCTTCAAGCAAGCAAGCAATTCAAATTGAAGGGATAAAAAAAAAACATTTTCATTTACTCCTTTACATAAACGTCAAATACAATTAAATTAAATTAATTAAACATTCATAAGTCAACAAGTGTCGCCGTTTCACATGTCGTCAAATTAAAATAAGAATAATAATTTTGTTCTTTAAAATGGTTTCAGGAACATACACGTACATTTTTTTTATTATATTTTATTTTATACATAGAAAAGAATTCCAGCACACCAAAGCTGCTACTGAGAAATTCCTGATGAAAAATCCTACTGGCAAAATGTGGGTGTACTAATGGGTACACCTCTGCCTAACCCTTCAGGGATTACAGGCGTGATGTTATGTTATTATCTGGGTTTGTTGACGTCTGACGTCTTGAATCTGAACTGTTACTTACAGGTCAATGCTCTCAGTGAGGAAGGTTAAAATAACTGGTTCGATTACTTAAGAAGCCAGTACAGGAAAAATGTTAGTAAACAATCTTTGAAACCAGTTTTATGAGTCGTTCATAATGACTCATGACGATGACTCTGCAACATACGAGTATTTTACTACTTTTTGCCTACGACTTCGTCTGCGTAAATGTCGACCCCTGTTTCCCCCCCCCCCCCCTTTTTTTTAAGGAGTAGAATTTCGAGAAATTATTTCTAATCGGAGGCTTTTTTTTTGAGTTGGTAAAAATCATGACTCCTTAAATGACTCCTTCCACCCTGGGTGGGGAGGAAGGGACTGTCAGACTTGTGTTGACTAAAAAACCGCTCTGTTCCTTCTGGTGCCCTTTACGTTCCGGGGTCACGGTATCCGCGTTTGGCCCAGTTGGGGTCCCGTCCCTGTGCTGACAGCTCTTTAAGGCGCTCGTGAAACAACGCGTCGTCGACGTTTTGACATGATCTTATCGAATGGCTATGTCATACAAAGAACACACCCTCCAAGTTACTGGTCTCTAATATCAGCGGTTTAGGCAGTGCATGGATCCGATAGTCAGAACTGTGCCAGTTCAGTGGCCTCACTGATATGTGTGAATCAGCCTCAAAGGTGTTGTCTTTTTAATATAATTTAATTTCCAGCGTTGTAAGCATCGATCGTTTTTTAAAATATTCTGCCCATAATTCCCGATTACTCTTCGCTATGATAATATACACAACCAAAACTAAGGTGTTCATTACCTCTGCAAATGCTCCTATTATTAGAATAATTTTATTTCTTATTCCAAATATTTCTTCAACACAGTACAATACCACAAGATCGCTAAGCATGAATATTAGGGTAGCTATGTAGAAGCGACGCCATTTGTTAATAGATGTACTGGCGCCAGCTTCACTACCGCGGAACAGATAATATACAACTGCAATGTAAATAACTAAACTTATCGCTACAGGTATTAATAACAGTGACATAGTAATAGAAGTTGTAAGTGTTTCTATCGAGTAATAAAAAAAATAAAAAATAAAAATCTTGGGACATCTCACACCCATCTATCTGATCCCAAGCTAAGCAGAGCTTGTGTTATGGTAACCAGACAACTGATATACATACTTATATTATTTATAAATACATACATATATCTAATATTATAGATAAATCACACCCAGACACAGAACTAACAATCATGCTCATCACACAAAGTTTGTCCTGGGTGGGAATCGAACCCACGACCTCCGGCTTAGCAGTCAGGGCCGCTAACCACTAGACCAACAGGCCTCAAGTAGCCATCCCACAGGAAAATATAAGAAGACAGTTATAAAAGGAACCCCCCAGGCAAACAGACTACTCTTAAGGTATCTCCTACGAATGACAAAATTGAAAACTTTTACAAAATCCTTGTAAAAAATGTAGCACAATAGGAGTAACCAACAATTGAACGCAAGTCAATGCAAACATAAACATATGCAAATTAAGTTTAACACACAATCGTAAATAATACAGATCATGATAATACAAGCAAATGTTTTTAAATATAAGTAAATAAATATATACACCGTAACGTAGTCCATTCGCTAGTATTAAGTTGATAAGCACATAGATACGGAAAATACGAAACTTTTTGATAATGCACCACGATGTCACTCCGTATATGAACTCAGGAAAACTCAACACCACAATAATCCCAGCAAAAATATCCTCTACACTGATACTGAGGTCGTTGTCGGTCATCGTGAGCGCCGCGTGCGCAATGTTCCAATCCTTCTTCGTCTTGTGACAATAGACCAACTTAAATTCGCTTCAATATGCAGCGATTTGGACTGTACCGTCGCTTACGTCATTTATGTTTTGTAGAATGGTGTCGATTGTGCATGTCGATATATTCTGAGTCAACACTTTGTTCATATTTAGTTTGGCTTGATAGACTCTGCATCAGCCAACTTCTTCTTCTTTTTGAGTCGATGATTAAGGATAATCCCCTTTTTTTGTTTTTAATTTATAGTTTTTGTGCCCAGTAGGTGGCCACGTTCATCGCGGCATCTTGAGCAGCAGCCAACTTGAGCTCGCGACCAGTTCACAGAAATTCAACTTAGCTGCAGCAATTTTTGTCCAGAGGCTGTTGTTCTGTCGGAGTGATGAAGTAGATTCGTTGTCACTAGTACCATTAACAGTTCCATGATGGAACTACTGATGTTTTTTTTTTAAATCTCTAAGTAGTTCCATTTTATAAGAATCTTAAAATAATGGAACTAATGTTGAATATTTTATCGCTAGTTCCACATTATGATCTAGGCACTTAAAGCTGGGATGTTTGCGTCTCCACAATTAATAACTTTTCTCCGAAGCACTGTCTAAGCGCAGATACTGACACGCGTCCGTATGGACGTGCGCCGCAGAGCGCTATGATGTCAGAACAGTTGTTGGTACCATTATAAGGTAAATATGTAAATAAACTTAGTACTTTAATTGTTTGTTAAAAGATACCTTACTCACTTACGTGCAAGTGTATCAGCTGATTTTATAATATAAATGTGTTACAGGATGTTGTTCACCTATTGAAACTCTATATTAAAAAAAAATACATTTACAGCCACTCTCTCTTTTACCTCAAATTTACTTAGTGAACATGGCACCCTCTTAAGAAGACGTCTTACATAAGAAACTTAATACGCTAATCTACTAATTTGTATAGTACTCTAGCGACTTTGGATGCAGGAAAAGCCAAAATAATATTGCATGCTCCTAATTGTCGAACATTTATGGTGTATTGATCATGGATCATTACTCTTTTTCTCTCGTTTCGATTTACAGCCACTCTTGAATTGTCAAGGAGTCAGTTGGTTGTTAGAGCTTGTTGAGAGAATGAGTGAAAGACGACTAACAAAGGGTATTTATACAGCAGAGGTGAGTGGCAACGCAGGGAGGTGTCTCCCTAGGAAGACCTACACTGACCTTATTGGTGAGGTTCTTCAGAAAGGTCAGGTGCGCAGTACTCGTAACCGGCGTGCTTGTATGACGAGATGTATGAACGTGGATGAGGCATGGGAGTATGTAAGGATCGTAGCAGGTGGCATTCTGTGGTTTCTGCCTACCGCGTGGAAAAAAGGCGTGAGTTTATGTATGTGTATGTATACTTATACTGCAAAGAATATCAACGATAATACCAACTGCACACTCTCGAAGAGGCACCGCGAGGTGTGACTAGTGCGAGAGTGATACTATACTTCCTTCGTCTAGTTCTGTCTCGTCTCTCGTGCTTTCCATTTTGAGTCGTAATTTTGTGCGCGAGTCAAAGGGTTTCGCTTAGCCTAGCGAGGTGACGTGAGTGCATCACTGTATTCTCGCGTCATTCGGTTTAGCGCAAGCTTTCTAACCGCGCGGACGTTAAAATAGAATTAAACGTCTACGAGAGACGTATCATCTATCATAATGCCTAAATATGGCATTTAAAATTTGTTAAAAAAAGCTTTTTATCAACTTTTGAACGACATGTGTTATGAGTGTTAGGTTAGGTTAGGGTCTAGATAACAAAACAAACATAACATAACATCACGCCTGTAATCCCCGAAGAGTTACGCAGAGGTGTACCCATTAGTACAGCCACATTTCGCCAGTTATGTTTTTAGTCCCATGTTATAGTTGGCTAGCCTATTGCCATCAACCGGGCACAAATCCAGACTCCGAGGCTGCTACTAAGAAATTCCTGATGGAAAAACCCAATAACACTTTGCCCGACCTGGGAATCGAACCCAAGACCTCATGCACAGCAGTCGCGCTTGCGACCACTAGACCAACGAGGCAGTCCACGACAACGGCAACGAGGGTAACTAGGGCAACTAGATAAGTGATATGAAAATTTAGTTTATGCTGAAAATGTTAAACTAGCGTCTGCCCGCGGCTTCACCCGCATAAAAAGGAATTTTCCATAAAGTAAGTTGAAATATTAACCCAAGGGAACATAGGTATTACCAGGATAAAGAGTATCCTTTGTGTTAATCCGGAAAGGTTCAGCGGTTAACGCGTGATTGAGTAACAAACATCTAAACATCCAAACATCTTCATCTTCACATCATTAGTAGGAAGTAGGGTTAGTAGCATTGGGAAAAAAATAATAAATCAAATCTCAAATTGAAAAACAAAATACATAAATTTATTCGAATACAAGGACAGAGAAGTAAAGAACAGTTTGACCGGTTGTAATCAACTTATTCGCTATAGCAGTTTAACCAGTTGTATTTCCTCAAAATGGTTATCCAATAAAAATCACCTCATTTCCAGTGTTGTACGAATCAATTTTTTCTTTAAATAATCTACCCATAAATTCCGATTACTCTTAACTACAACAAAATACACAAATAATGCTAAGATATTTAATACTTCACCAAACGCTCCTATGAATAAAATTATTTCATGTCTTATTCCAAATATTTCTTGAACACAGTACAACACAGAAACATCACTAAGCAAGAATATCAAGGTTGCTATGTAGAAGCGACGCCATTTGTTAACAGAAGTACTCGAGCCAGCTTCACTACCGCAGAACAGAGAATATACAACTACTATATAAATAACTAAACTTATCGCCACAGGTATTAATAACAGTAACATTAGGATGGGCGTTGTAAGTATATCTATAGAGTAAAACACCTGGAGTAACTCTCCCACACGAAAATATAAGAGAACGGTTATTAAAGGGATACCCCAAGAAAACACTCTACTCTTTAAGTACCTCCTACGAATGCCAGAGGAGAATACTTTAACAAAATCAATATAAAAAATACAGCACAACACAAGTAACCAGCAATTAAATGCGAGCGCACAGAACAGAAATATCTGTTCACCGAATTTAAAACACTGCTGTAAAAGATACAGATCTTCATACTTCGAACAAAAAGGATCAAAAATAAATAAATTTACGCAGCGTGACGCGTTTGTTATCATTAAATTGATAAGCACATAGTTTCTGAAATGACGAAACTTCTCGATGATGCACCACGATATCAATCCGTATACGAACGCAATCATACATAACCCTACAATGATCCAGGCAAAAGTGTTTTCTACCGTACTGGTCCACACTGGACCGTATCCGTTGTCGACAACGGTGTCGTTTACGCTGAGGTCGCCGTCGGCCATAGTGTTCGTCGTGTACACAGTGTATTAATACTTTTTCGTCTTGAGTCAATAAACCAACTTTGTTTCAATATGTAGCTATGTGAACTGCCTTGTAGGATGAAGTTGATTGTGAATACACATTCCGGGTCCACACTTTCACTGCATTTGACTAGGTCGGTTTGACTCGATAGATTCTTAGTCAAGTTAACCTCGCTTCACAGATTTACACTGTAATTTTTCTTATTCCGCCGCAGAATTTAGTATGTAGTAGGCTGGGGAATTCTTGTCTTCGCAATTCGTAACTGTCGTACAAGCACTGTCTTTGGTACGGTGATACCGAGACGCGTCTTCACCGACACGCGCGTCACGGCACTATGATGCCTTGCCTTGGACTTTTGATGCTACTTAAGTTATTGTGTTTTGATTGGCTATAAGACAGGTATGCAGATGTTCTGAACGAAATATTAAGACATTTTAGGCGCTTTACACACGGATAAACTCTTTAAAAGTTTCCTGTAAAAGTTGATAGTTGCTATAACGTTTACGGTATGAGCAACTTTCACAGCCGACTTGCCGTATGCAGTTGCCGTAGCAACACCGGCATTGCCGGGCACACGGAGAGGGAGGAAGGGTGGAAATCGCCCGACGCGTTGCGATTGACAGTTGAGGAAACCGGCATCTTTAAAAACCGGTATAATACATTATTTAACAGTTGCTAGTTGCGGCAATCAGCAACTAACTTAGTCATCGATTGCAGCAACTGAAAACTGTTGACCAATTGAAATATATGTAATCAGCTAGTTGCCAGCTAGTTGCCACTTGCTGCAATTTATAGTTGCTCTGTGTGCAAAGCGCCATATGTATCCTGCTTATTTGTAGGAAGTATAATAAAAATTGGTTTATTTATTTCGAAAAATAAGGAATTGAATGTTTGTATATAATGCCGTAATAAGGTATAAGGCATAAGGTATTACAATTTAAATGGTAATAAATAAATAAAAAAACAAAAAAAATATATACATACTCAATATATTATTAGTATAAGATTAGTTATCATTATTCATATATTTTATATTATATCATACTATTCTTATAAATTATATCACATTACATAAAATATTGCAATCATTTGAATAAAAAAAATAATTATTTTTCTTAAAGGAATTCTTTTACAGAATAATATGTCATATTGGTATGCCTGGAATCGAAACCGCAACATCATACATGAAGAGCCAGGCGTCTTAACCACTAAGCCATCACGATACTAAACACAAATTAAAATTGTTTTATTATTTTATACGTTTTGCAATCATAACGATGAGGCTGTTATAACTGGTTTCAACAGTTTTAACTAATATTTTTCCTGTAGTAGATTTCTAAGTAATCAAACCAGTGTTTTATATTGATAACTACTTTTCCCCGCGACTTCGTCTGCGTAAATGTTGGTTATCGCAAACGCAGACGAAGTTGCGAAATAAAAAGATCCTTTTTTGGGATTCAAACTTACTCCGTACCAAATTTCATAAAAATCAGTTCAGTGGTTTAGTCGTGATTGCGTAATACACTGACAGACAGACAGGTACTTTCGCATTTATAATATTAAGTATAGATTAACTACAAACACATGAAAGAGAGAAAGAAAAACTTTTAATTCACGTGAAAGTGACGCACAATACACAATAATATACAATGTAATTTATAACAAAAAACATTATAAAAAATAAAAAAAATATGTGTCCTGAACGGTAATTTGCGCCACTACGCTCAGCATAATGCTCACATCAGATTTCTAGCGATTTTTGCTTCGATCTCTTATTTATAAATTCACGCCACAGTTCCCGATTACTCTTTACGATAGGGAAGTATATATTCAATGCTATTATATTTGCGTATTCTCCTAAATCTCCTAATATATTATCAAATAATGGTATTTGTATAACTTGGAACAAACCAGTTATCACTATGATTGCGTCGCTAAGCACAAATATCAACGTCGATATGTAGAAGCGACGCCATTTATTAGAAGATGTACTTGTAACAGAATCACTGCTTCGAAACAATGAAAAAGTCACTAATAAATAGATCACAAAATTAATGGCCACTGGCATTAATAACATTAGCATACCAACAGTAAAGTTTCGCTGTGTTATTTTCGACCTAGAACTAGTGACGTAATAAAAAAGAAACGCCATAAAATAAATAACAACCGAAATTAATGGTGCACCCCATGCAAATAAACTACTCTTTAAATACCTCCTACGAATATCAACATTGAAAACTTTAACAAAATCAACATAAAAAACATAGCACAACACTAATAACCAGTAATTATACGCTAGAATGCAGTATAGAAACACAGACACTGATAAAAGCCGAAGTAACGGTGGTTTGACCGTTTCAGGTCTTATGACGTAGTCCATTATAGTCAAAACAAAGCGTAGCACGTTCACTAGTATCGCACTAAGGAGCACATAGTTTCTGAAATGACGAAACTTCTTGATGAGGCACCACGATGTCACTCCGTAGAGAAACACAGCCAGTGTCATCGCGAACAAAACCCAGTTGATAATCTCGAGATAAGCAACAGTGGTGTCACCGCCGGTGTCATTGGCACTAGTGTTGAAGATGGTGGTGTTGTTGGCCATGGTCAGCGTCGCGTGCGCAGTGACGTGTGCTGTCCAATACGCGTCCGCTTCGGCCAGAGGATCACGCCGATGTAATACCAGTTAAGGTACTGATATCATTTACAAGACAAGTAGTTAAACAAGTTATTCCACGTCGTTAGGTAGTACTAACAAAAAAAAAAGGAGAAAACACGCACGTAACGTGTTTTTCAGAATAGTATTTTAAAAACACTAAATCGAATTCAACAGTCTAAATAAAAGTATAACTTAAATTTGTTTTCCCAATTTATATTTTGTAATATTTTATTTTATTTACATACAAAAGTCTTAAATAATAAATAAATAAGGTTTGCGTAATTATAAAGTAAACAGATATATGGAATCTTACATTGTATGGCAATGCTGATTCTTAGGCTCAAGGAAATAATAGGTCAGGATATACCTAGATAGACTAGATTTGCAGAAATGGTCTTCAGTTTGTTTTGTAAAGTTTGAAGTTTACACAGGTATGTTCTTTGCCCTTTTCTTTACATAAAACTCACGCCATAATGTCCGATTACTTTTAATTAAAAAAAAGAATAAGTTCAAAAATATTACTGGAGAGAGTTCGGTAAATGTTTTCGCAACTTGTGAAAGTTCAAACAGAACATCTAATACAGTACCAGATAACATTATGATATCGCTTGAAAGAAATATCAAAGTAGCTATATAGAAACGACGCCATTTATGAGTATCAGCACCAGCAGTACTCTTTGAACACGACAGGGAACAAGCAATAGTTATAAAAATTATTACGTTAATAAATATAGGCAGGGATAATATTAAACTCCTTATACAATATTCATAATATATTCCAAGCGAAAAACGTGGCAATAACGTTAGAACTAATAAGGTTGTCATCAAAGGCATACCCAAGGCAAAAGCACTACTTTTTAGATACCTCCTTTGAACCCCTCCGTTAAAAACGTTCACAAAATCAATGTAAAATATGCAACATAACACTAATAACCAAAAACACTGCACTGACACGAAGTAGAAGAAAAGAAATACTATTGCCATGTATGCGCCTTCACTGTAGCACGGAGACATGTCTGGGGCACATATGGGATAGATCACGGTTCCAATAAACAGTCTTAAAAAATTAGCCAGTATTGCGTTGAGGAACACATAGTTTCTGAACTGTCGGAACTTCTTTAAGGCAATCCATGACGTCACTCCGTACATGAGGACTATCAGTGTCAGCGCACACACACACCAGTGCAGTATTATGTGTGGTTCTACGTTAACGTCTATAGGCATGGTGAGCAGAGACTTGTGCTTAGGTCGCGCGCTTGTAACGTACTAAGCGGCCAAGCCAGTTATTTACAAGTTGATATTCTAGTTTGGTCAAATGATTATAATTTTAATTATGTGCCAATGACTTCGTACAGTTATTTCTGTGGTTACTGCCCCGCTTCCATGTGTCGTAGCGTAATGTTATACAGGTTGGCCCAGCTAAGGACGTCCAAACGAAAATTTTGGACGTCCTTAGCTGGGTCACGCTGTATAGCTTATAAGCTGTGTCTCATAAATCTGTCTATCTGAAACAATAATATTTTTTCCGTGATTACCGTTGTACGAGCTACGCTGTACATTGAGCTTAGGTGTAGTTGGTACGTTACACGCACTTATGCATATTATCAATATTGTATAAGTGTGCATTTCTAGCATAATAAATAATGATGTAAACTAATTATAATTTAGTCAAAGTCAAATCATTTATTTCAATTATGCCACTATAAGGCACTTTTGAACGTCATTACATGAAAAAAAAAATAGAATTGAATCTAGTTGCCCCTTCCAAACGGTCGTTTTGTATGGAGAAGAATGGGCAAGAAACTCCATACGTACTCTTTTAAAATCAACGTTTTACAATGTTATTAGTTGTATACATAGTCATACGTAATTACATGTGAATACAATGTACCGTCTATAAAAAAACTACTGTATAATAACACACAAAAATAATGTATATTACAAATTAGGAATTCATGGTAAAAATATATTTAAAGTTAAATCGTGTTCACATGGTAACAAATATTGGAACTGTAGACAACCACTCTCAACATCTCAACCAACAATGAAACAGCGTGTGAGCCTGCGCAATTCCATAGTAAAAATCAAATAAAAAATAAAAATATAATAAAAATGTCAAAAGAAAAAAAGGAAATATATATACATAAATATATATTAAAATTAATATTAACCAGCTTGATTTTGTCTAGAATGAATAGTAATTGTCCTATGGAGCAGGACCAGCATGTTTCCAAGCAGTCTTATCTTGAATATAATCCTCTAATTTATAATATGCTCGGTTGCAAAGTGTACTGTAGCAATGTATGTAGTAGCAATTAAACCTTTATACCAATCGGTTGTCTACTCATTCAACATAACAAAGCATCAACATCAACATAACATACTTACTGTTGGGAGTTAAGCCCCAACAACCGTGTTTAAACAAGAAAACAAAAAACTGCCTTAGGCATTAAGTCCGCCTTTGTACTTTTTTGTTGCATAAAGTTTAAATAAATAAATAATAAATAAATAAAAACTCTATCTCTTTATTATGTTGAGTATAGATACCAATTTTTTTAATAATTCTTACATCTACACACACACTGCGCGAGACAAAAAACAGGAAAGGTCAACGCCAAAAGAATAACAATACATATGTTCAATTTGTTTTTCAATGTTTAATTGATAATGAACAAAAGTGTGTATGTAGTAGGTAATTATTTTGCCCATATTTAGGAATAGTTTTCAAATATGGCTACCATAGGAACAGGCATAACTTCATTTCTGACGATTAAAGTCCTGCAACGCTCTTTTTTTCTCTGAATTCTCTCCAAGATTCCCGGTTACTTTTTAGTACGACTAAATATATAGCCATTGCTGTTGCATTCAAGACTTCACCAGCCATTATTGTTAATTCAAAATACAAATTGTTTATTTTAAATATTTCTAGTACATTAATTAAATATGCAACTTTTCCGAGTACAAATATCAATGTTGCTATATAGAAGCGACGCCATTTATCACCAGATCTGCTCGCGCTAGCTTCACTACTGCGGAATAGAGCATATACAACTGCTATGTAAAGAAAGCAACTAATAGCTACAGGTATTAATGCAATGGCCACTACAATAGGATACATAACATATAACACGTCATGGTAATATAAATAAAGTCTAACAACGAAATATGTAGCCGATACAACAGATGGCGTACCCCATGCGAAAACGTTGCTCTTTAAATACCTTCTAGGAATGTTGAGACGGAAAACTTTCACAAAATCAACATAGAACATATAACAGAATACTAGTAACCAACAGTGGTACGATAGCATAAAGTACTGCGATGTAGACAAGATATTATATATTAGTTATATGAGAGCGGTTGAGCAATGAGAGTCCCCCGGCAACCCTTGTTAGGATAAAATTATACAAAAGAAAAACTCGCAAAAGAATTTCACTTTAAGAAGTATATATTAGTTTTTAGACTAGATGCTGATAATCCTGGCTACAGCATCAGGCTAGACTTATGTCAACATTGCATTGAACTTAAAATGTTGTTCTGTTTAAAATGAGCGCAAACACGACTACGGTGCTGTAATTTCAAGGTTTGTACTTTTTCTGATGCTCCTGGCTTCAGCATCAGGTCTCTGTACTTCGGTGTTTCTCATTAACAGTACGTTTATCCACACATCGAGCTGACTGCAGCATCAGGTCATGACTTGGTGATCATGAGACCAAATGTTGCAAAAGCCCATATCAAACATCAAAACAATTTACTAGAACAGTCCTTGCCTGTTCGAGTAACTTCTTACTGTTAAGGAGTTGTACCTTTCATCATCAGCCCAGCTACCTGAGATGGTGACAACCATACGCAAATACACAAGATACTTCATAAAATATGAGAAAAACAATAAGTGTGCCTATAAAATTTGAGGGTTGCCCTCGATTTCTCTAAGATCCCATCATCAGATCCTAACTTGGTAACAGTGGGACCACCTCAGAACTATCTATTTTCGAACAAAAAAAGAATTTTGAAAATCCGTCGACGATTGGCGGAGTATTTGATGAACAAATATACAAAAAAAAAACATACAAACATTCAAACATAGTACCTCCTCCTTTTTGTGAAGTCGGTAAAAAACAGGAAAGGTCAACGCCAAATGAATAACAATACTTATGTTCAATTTGTTTTTCAATGTTTAATTGATAATGAACAAAAGTGTGTATGTAGTAGGTAATTATTTTGCCCATATTTAGGAATAGTTTTTAAATATTGCTACCATAGGAACAGGCATAACTTCATTTCTTACGATTAAAGTCCTGCAACGCTCTTTTTTTCTCTGAATTCTCTCCAAGATTCCCGGTTACTTTTTAGTACGACTAAATATATAGCCATTGCTGTTGCATTCAAGACTTCACCAGCCATTATTGTTAATTCAACATACAAATTGTTTATTTTAAATATTTCTAGTACATTAATTAAATATGCAACTTTTCCGAGTACAAATATCAAGGTTGCTATATAGAAGCGACGCCATTTATCACCAGATCTGCTCGCGCTAGCTTCACTACTGCGGAATAGAGCATATACAACTGCTATGTAAAGAAAGCAACTAATCGCTACAGGTATTAATGCAATGACCACAAAAATAGGATACATAACATATAACACGTCATGGTAGTATAAATAAAGTTTAACAACGAAATATGTAGCCGATACAACAGACGGCGTACCCCATGCGAAGACGTTGCTCTTTAAATACCTTCTAGGAATGTTGAGACGGAAAACTTTCACAAAATCAACATAGAACATATAACAGAATACTAGTAACCAACAGTGGTACGATAGCATAAAGTACTGCGATGTAGACAAGATAAAAATCCACATTACTGGAGACTCCACCATTGTGTCAGCGTAATGCAGAATCACAAATATTATCACGTTATGGAGTAACAAACGCATCGCACTCGTTGTGATTGCACAGAGAAGCACATAGTTTCTGAAATGACGAAACTTCTTGATGACGCACCACGATGTCACGCCGTATATGAACGCAGCCAGCGATAATATGAACAAAATCAACCATGTGTACGTTGCGACCGTGATTGCCGTTCTTAACTCTTCGATTTGTGTAGCCAAGCTGTCACTTGTATCATATTCACTGTTGTCATAATATTCAATGCTGTCGTTTACACTTGTGCGCGTATACAGTACATATCCACTATTATCAATTAATCTCATGATATTGTCTGCCATAATGTGCGTCGCGTGCGCAGTTTGGTGCGGTTTGATAAACAATGCACGCCCAACCTCTATAAGGAAAAGCAAGGTACAATATTTAGGCGCATTGCACACGGAGCCACTTAAGTTGAGGCAACTGGCAGTTGCTATAACGTTTACGGTTGCCGCAACATTTTGGCAATTTGTGAGCAACTTTCACAGCCGAGTTGCTCAATCTGGGCAGTGTTGCAAACTTAGTGGTTTTACCACTAGATCTGGTGGATTAGGACCTTCTTCTGGTGGGCAGAATTTGTATCTGGTAGCTAGTGGATTTTTTAGGGGGCAATAATGAATAAATAATATTGCACTCGGTAAGTATAATTAACTATCGCGCGAATAAATGATGAATGACTTCATTTACATCAGTTGGAATGAAACAAAAAAAAAACAAAAAGTTTTGATATGAAGTGATAGCTTTTATAGATTTTGTGGAACAAGCTCGGTTTCAAGAAATCACAAATGCAATTTCTTTGTTGATTCTTCCTCATTATTCCTATACCACAGTAGTGTTGAAAACCACCTATTCAGTGAGCCTGAGTGGCTGTGGAGGAGGACTAGCATTCAGCCAAGCATTTTTTTTTCGTGATATAATCATCTAACTTATAATATGCTTGACCACTTGATGTGCGTTTTATGCATGTTTTAAAATTCCTCTCATTTAGTTGGAGAATATCAAGAGGTATTTTATTATAGCATTTTACACAGTAGGTACCCGAAAAGAAGTGTTTATTTAGTGGTAAAACCACTAAGTTGGCAACACTGTGCCGGGCACAGAGAGGGAGGGTGTGTAATCGCCCGATGCCATTGACGGTTGAGGAAACCGGCAACTTTAAAAACTGGTATAATATTTGACAGTTGCTACTTTGCTAGTTGCGGCTTAGAACTTAGTTGCAAGAAGTTTCGTAGCGTAGAGCGAGGTCACGCCGTAGCTGAGTGCGTAGCTGATCTACAGCTTGTTGTAAGTGTACGCACGCACATATGCGTACACTTGCTACAAGCACACCCTCACACACCCATGCAACAAGGGTGTGCGTGTCGGGGGTGTGTATTAACAAGTGTGAGTTCATAGTCCATTTTTCTAGACACAATGTAATGCAATGCAATGTCTTCTGTTATTTTTATAACAACGTGTTCGTGTATTATTTAGTCTGTCACTAGTTGTTTCTCATACCCCATGTGGCCCCGTCAGTACCGCTATTATTGTTATTAAAAATACTGTTATTATAATAATATAATTTCTTATGGCTATCTTTTCATATGTTTCAAACTCATTTAGAAATTTCCCCCATAATTCCCGATTGCTTTTTCCTAGAGTGAAATACACAAACAATGCTATTATATTCAAGAATTCTCCAAATAATGCAATAGATTCGGCAATAATCGAAAGTTTTTTAGTTTTCGATGTAGGTTTAAACAGAACTTTGAATAACACTATTATATCACTGAGTATGAATGTCAAGGTTGCTATGTAGAAGCGACGCCACTTGCTAATAGATGTAGTAGCTCCAGTATTACCACCACGGAACAGAGAATAAATAACAGCTATGTACATAACCAAACTAATGAACACAGGTATTGCAAGCAGTGAATAAAAACCCTGAAGAAGATGATTATAGAAGATGTGCTTAGATTCTAAAGGATTAATTATCCATTGATAATCATGAAATAAATATATTGATACAAGAGATGCACCCCACGCAAATATAGTACTATCAAAATACCTGTTACGAATGTAAATTGTAAAAACTTTAAGAATGTCGTGATAAAAAATATAGCACAATACACATAACCAATAATGAAACAGTAATATAAAGTAAAAAGTTATATAATACGATTGTTTCTCAGAACATGAATATCCAAACCAACCACAAATGTCGGATAAGTAAATTAAAATAATTGAAAGGAATTGTGACAAATTTGCTAACATTATGTTGAGAATTACATAGTTTCTGAAATGGCGGAACTTCTTCATGAGGCACCATGATGTCACTCCGTATAAGAACGCAGCCAGAGATAGCGCAAATACAATGATTGGTATAACAGTATAGATTACGAAATCGTAAGACATTTTTTGCGTTCTGTCGTGTTTGGATTCACTGGTAGTTATGCACTGGTGGTATACGCATTTGTGTTGTATAAAGTAGTATTATATGCACTGGTATTTTATATGCACTAATGTCATATGCACTGATGTTATATGCACAGATGTTATATGCTCTGCTGGTATATGCATTTGTGTTGTATACACTGGTGTTGTATGCACTAGTATCTTCTATGCACTAATGTTATATGCACTGATGGTATAAGCACTGATGTTATATGCACTGATGTTATATGCACTGATGTTATATGCTCTGGTGGTATATGCACTGATGTTATATGCACAGATGTTATATGCACTGATGTTATATGCACTGATGTTATATGCACTGATGTTATATGCACTGATGTTATATGCTCTGGTGGTATATGCATTTGTGTTGTATGCACTGGTGGTGTATGCACTAGTATCTTCTATGCACTAATGTTATATGCACTGATGGTATAAGCACTGATGTTATATGCACTGATGTTATATGCACTGATGTTATATGCACTGATGTTATATGCTCTGGTGGTATATGCATTTGTGTTGTATACACTGGTGTTATATGCACTGGTATCTTATATACACTAATGTTATATGCGCTGATGTTATATGCTCTGGTGGTATATGCACTGATGTTATATGCTCTGGTGGTATATGCATTTGTGTTGTATACACTGGTGTTATATGCACTGGTATCTTATATACACTAATGTTATATGCGCTGATGTTATATGCACTGGTATCTTATATACACTAATGTTATATGCGCTGATGTTATATGCACTGGTGGAATATGCATTTATGTTGTATAAACTAGTATTATATGCACTGGTATCTTATATACACTAATGTTATATGCGCTGATGTTATATGCTCTGGTGGTATACGCATTTGTGTTGTATAAACTGGTATTATATGCACTGGTATCTTATATGCACTAATGTCATATGCACTGATGTTATATGCACTGATGTTATATGCATTTGTGTTGTATACACTGGTGTTATATGCACTGATATCTTCTATGCACTAATGTTATATGCACTGATGTTATATGAATTGCTGTTGGATAAACTTTTGTTTATTAATTCATAAATTGAATTATTGTCCGCTACTATGTGCGTCGCGTGCGCAGTTCTGCGTGCTCCGATGAACAATGCCGCCACACCTTTACAAGAAAAGCAACGGACGAAGCTTTAAAACCAGTTTGGTCATAGGTCAAACTAGACACAATATGCAAAATAATCTTAATTGTATATTTGACTTCCTCGTTGGTCTAGTGGTCGTAAAGCGCAACTGCTGAGCATATAGTCTTGGGTTCGATTTCTAGGTCGAGAAAAGTGTTATTGGTTTTTTTTTTATCTGGAATTTCTCAGTTGCAGCCTCGGAGTCTGGTTTTGTGCCCGGTTGATAGCAATAGGCAAAAGACTGGCGGATCCACGCACAGCTTATCTGCTGATCGTAGCGACCTGAAACTTGGAGGGTGTGTTTTTTGTACGATGTAGGATTCAGACGTTTCTCATACCGTACCTTGAGTGTAAAAAGTTTTGTAGCGCAGAGCGATGCTACGCCGTAGCGGAGTATGTAGCTGATGTACAGATTGTAGCAAGTATGCACCCACACACATGCTTTAAACACACAAACACCCTATTTTTTGTGCGGTGTGGATGTCCACCGCCCTGGGTTGGGCAGAGAGGTCTGTCAGACTCTTACTGACTAGAAACCACCCCGATGTTCCCTTCACACACTTACGCTGGTGATAAAAAAAACACCCCATCCCCTAATATAGCAACCTATGCAACAATGAGTGTGTGTGTGTGAGTTCATACTCCAAATGTGAAGTGAAACAAGAAGTTTGCTTATGTTTTCCTTTTATTGATAATTTTTATGTTATTTAATGTTCATAAGTTACACTTTAGGAGGCCTACTATTATGAGAACTACGCCGCTTCTAGTAAATATGTAAGTATATAACACATAACATCACGCCTGTAATCCCCGAAGGGTTAGGCAGAGGTGTACCCCTTAGTACACCCACATTTCGCCAGTTATGTTTTTAGTCCCATGTAATAGGGGGCGAGCCTATTGCCATCAACCGGGCACAAATCCAGACTCCGAGGCTGCTACTGAGGAATTCCTGATGGAAAAACCCAATAACACTTTGCCCGACCTGGGAATCGAACCCAAGCCCTCATGCACAGCAGTCGCGCTTGCGACCACTACACCAACGAGGCAGTCTAAGTAAGTATGTAAGTATATATTGTAGCTGTATATCGCCCTATTGCGTATGCAGTAGGCAGTGCCTAGCGTCTAGATGGCTAGTTCAAATTAAAAAAAAACACAAACAAAATAAAACACTTTATATACTTTATTGATCGTGTTGAGAATAACTGTCATAGTTATATTTTTGCCTGCCTCGTTGGTCTAGTGGTCGCAAGCGCGACTGCTGTGCATGAGGTCTTGGGTTCGATTCCCAGGTCGGGCAAAGTGTTATTGGGTTTTTCCATCAGGAATTTCTCAGTAGCAGCCTCGGAGTCTGGATTTGTGCCCGGTTGATGGCAATAGGCTCGCCCCCTATTACAGAAGACTAAAAACATAACTGGCGAAATGTGGGTGTACTAATAGGTATACCTAACCCTAACCCTTCGGGGATTACAGGCGTGATGTTATGTTATATTTTTAGCAAAGCAATGGCATTTGCTTAAAGTTTTTTATTCCTATTGACTAAGTCAATCAAGTTAGAGATAAACTACTATAACATGTTGCTCCCCTCCACGTTATTTTTCCAATGTGTGTAGTTTGTTGTAAGGTATTTGTCTTCAGTAGCAGGCCGGCAGATTTGTTAGTCAAGTAAGGGATGATTCTCATTAGAGCGTGCCGTGCCCGGGGCGGGGCCCGGACGGGGCACGGACGGGGCACGGTTTTAAATCTGTTACATATATTTTGTATGAATCAATTTATATTACTAAGTGCATTATCCGTGTCCCGTCCGGGCCCTCTCGACGCACTTCAATACCACGTCGGCTCGTCCACGCCCCGGCCCGGGCACGGCCCGCTCTAATGAGAATCATCCCTAATCATAACTAGCCGAACGCGCAAGACAACGCACGCACGTGTCATTTACATAGAGTATGTCAAGCAAGCAACAAATCGCTGATTTGTTTTTGTTTCGATAGCCATCGAGTCGTAGTACGCACACATACGTTGTTAGTCTTGTTAATACGTTCACAAATACTTTCAGCGTTCCTGCATACGATGCCGTCACCGCGCCGTCGCCGCGCCGACGCCGCGCAACAACACTGTAGATACGAGTCGCGCGAAGCCCGCCACCTTGCCTCTGTTTGATCCATTCCATTACCGGCCGCGTATGAACGTGCACGTGCGTAACTTTTTGATGAATGAATCAAACAGACAGGGGGGACACGCGCGCGGTAGCGGCGCGGCGGCGGCGCAGTGGCGGGCTTCGGGCGACTCGTATCTACAGTGTAACTGTGCGGCGTCGGCGCGGCAACGGCGCGGTGAGGGCATCGTGAGCAGGAACGCTCAAACGTTATCGTAGTTTATCTCTACTCGATTTTATTGTCAGGATTGTAAAGATATGAAAATTTTCTGAAGCTTTTTTATACGAAATAGCAATATTCAGCTATTCAACATTACGTGTTCATCGGTATCATGTTTATACATTGCTGGGGCAGTTATCCAAACTTCTATTTAGCAATCTCCTTTGACTGACTTTTTAAAAATGATTTTTATTTTCGTAGATATCAACCATCTAACAGAGCCTACTACATTTTGTTTTTACTTATTCCATTCTCAGTATAACATATATAACATAACACCACGCCTGTAATCCCCGAAGGGTTAGGCAGAGGTGTACCCATTAGCACACCCACATTTCGCGAGTTGTTTAAGTCCCAGGTAATAGGGGGCGTGCCTCAGTATAACAGGTTTGTCTACATTAAAAAAAAAACCGGTCATATCATTTCCAATGAATTCTGTTTCATTCTTTTACTAACAAACTTTCCCCATAGTTCCCGATTGCTCTTTCCTACAACAAAATACACAACGAATGCTATTTCATCCAAGTATTCTCCAAATAAACCAACTTCTTGGGTGATGAAGGAGATATTTTCATCTTCTAATCCAGGTATAGACAGAACGTGTAGTAATACAACAACACCGCTAAGTACAAATGTCAAGGTTGCTATGTAGAAGCGACGCCATTTGCTAATAGATGTACTCTCTCCTGCTCGACTACCACAGAACACAGAATATATAACTAACAAGTAAGTCAACAAGTTTATTGACGCTGGTACTCCAATCAAGAAATAAGCGCCTTTAGTAAACGTTAAAAAGAATTTGTAATCATTGTTAAGTAACCATTCGAAAGTCCAATATAAAATTACTTTTACAAAAGGTGCACCCCAAGCAAATATACTGCTCAGAAGATACTTCCGACGAATGATAATGTTAAAAAATTTAACGATGTTAAAGTAAAAAATTACACACAACACAAGAAACGAATTATGAAAAAGTAGTTCACAGTACACTTGTATTCTTAAACTTAAATGAAAACACCAATCGTAGCAAACATTAAACAAACCACAAATCGTTGGTATCGGAACTAAATGAAGAAACAAGAACTTTAACAGATACGCTAAGATTATGTTAAGAAGTACATAGTTTCTGAAATTACGGAACTTCTTGATGATGCACCACAATGTCACTCCGTATATGAACGCAACTAAACTCAACACAGCAATCATTGATGGAATATAATCATCGACTATAGTTTCATAAACTGATGAATCTTCTTCGTTTTCGATATCGCTGGCGTTATATGCACTAGTCTTAGATGCACTGGTGTTATATGCGCTAATGTTATATGCACTGATGTTATATGCACTGGTGTTATATGCACTGGTGATATATGCACTGGTGTTATATGCATTGGTGTTATATGCACTGTTGTTATATGTACTGATGGTATATGCATTAGTTTTATATGCACTGATATTATATGCACTAATATTATATGCACTAGTGTTATACGCACTGATTTTAAATGCACTTTTATCGATTATACTGGTGTTATTTATGGCCATAATGAGCGTAACGTGCGCAGTTTAGCACGCTGTGGTAAAGAATATGGCCTCACGTCTTCAACGAAAAACCATGAACGAAAAACTATGAAACAGGTTGTCGGCTAAATTAAGAAACGATATGCAAAAAACTTATTCGTATAATTGACCTTCGATACACCTAGATCACAAGGAATAAAGCACACTATATGATTACTTTACTTACTTTACTTTGACTCAAATTTTGTCTTTAATACTTCTTTCTAGTGTCGCTAGCAAGACAGTTTTATTAAATTTAGGTGGCCTAAGACATTGCCTCTTCCATTATCATCGTTGGTGGTAGCACATAGGTCGCTTTGGCTGCATGTTTTGCACAGAGGGAAAGATAGAAGGTGGAGCATAGTTTGTCACTCGGCTGCACATCCACACCCTGCAGTTGATCGGTTGGAGATTGGAGTTACACCTTCCTACTTATGCTTGTGAATAGGTTTCTTTTGGGTAAGCTTCGGCCATCGTAGACTTTGTCTATATCACTTCTGACCTAGACTATATTCAAGAGCTCATCATTATCATCATCATTTTCCTGCCCTTGTCTCATGTTACTTGAGGTCGGCGCAACACGTTTTCCTCTTCCACTTTGTCCTGTCAGCCGTCATGCAATCATTGACTCCCATTTCATTCATATCATTCTTCACACAATCCATCCATATTTTCTTTGGTCTTCCTCTTGCTCTCCATCCATCAAGAGTCAAGAGCTCATATTATATAAAAAAAAAAATAATGATTGAATAGAATTGGTATAGCTTAGGATCAAAGAATACTCCAGTCTTTTCTTGCGTGAAAAGTTTAATTAAAAGTAGAAGTCACTTTATTTATATAAATAAAACTTTCTAATAGGATACTTTTATTTCATAATTAATATATACAATATTTACAAGCTTAATAATAAAAATAAAATAAAAAACAACCAGAATATAAAAAAAGAGAAACTAAAATTAAATGGCATCAAAAAATTCATCCACATCGCTGTCTACTGGAAATGTGCCCAAAAGACTGGCCGCATTGCCACGTTGAATGGCAATGCTTAACCTCTGGCCAAAGTAAAAACCAGCCCTTAGTATTTATTTAAATTAGACCATTATAAGGCACTTTGATCGTCATAATAAACATATTAATCTAGTTGCACCTTCCAAAACGTAGTTTTGTTATATTTTAGAATATTTTGTACACAGGAATATACGAGAAAGCAAATTTATCTTGTATAAGGAAACATAATTAAATGTTTACAAAGTACTAAATATTAGGAATACTTATTATTGTTCCTTTCAGAAAATCTCCACGCGGATACATAGAGGGGTAATGGGTACAATGCCCCCCTTCCCCCCCGACCAACTGATTCCGACCAAACACGTTATATCTTCACAATGTATTTAATATGATTATATTACATAATTATGTACTAATATGTGATAAATTATGCAGAAAGATTTTTTTATCAGGTTCCACATTTTAATATTTTATTATGATGTTTATTACCCGGCGACTCGTGCGCCTGGCCCCACCCCCAAACATTGATAACAATCAAAACATAAGTTGCAAATATTCCCTTCATAGTTTTACGGGTTTGGGACTACCTAGACAAAATACTGCCTAGAAGATAATAGAGCCGTGATAAAAAAAGTCTTCCTTTATACAATAATTAACCTAAAAACAAAACATATAAATAATTTTAAAAAAATTACAAAGTATGTACAATTTATGAATTAATATAATATCGTCCTAATGACTTGGTTACAAGAATCGCTTATTTATTTTGCACGGATAGTGGAAAACTTTCTGTTACATACTTTTTGTATGAATGAGTTAATTTTGCCTTATTTTCGTTACATATAAAAAAAACAAAACTAATTTAACGTAATTATTGGTTTAACATTATTAGTCAAATACAAGTACCTACATATTACATGAATAGGTGTAGGTTTTTCTAAGAGGCCAATGCGACATGAGATCCGCTTCACCGCCTACTGCGGCGGTGCGCGGTGCCGTGTGTTAATCACCTTAGATTGAATTTTCTAGAAATCACACAATCATTGTATCCTGTATCCGTGCCTGAGGTACATCGTATTACAAAACTGGTTCCAGACGTTTCTCTTTTGCATATATATCTTGATTTAGTACCGGTCTGACCAGTTCGATTATCCTCAAACATGATAAACTAAAATCCTAAAACGCAAGATCGCCAAGATCGCTAAGTTCTTTAACCATGACTGAAATAATGAAAATGAGAAATAGGTATACGAAGGTATACGTTCTTGCTACTTTAAGGCCAGTTTTTAGTTAACCGGAACAAGAAAAGGTCCCCAAAACCACTTTCCCAGGTCGGGCAAAATATTGTTGAGTTTTTCCATCAGAAGTTTCTCAGTAGCAACCTCGGAGTCTGGATTTGTGCCCGGTTAATGGCAATAGGCTCGCCCCCTATTACTGACGAAATTTGAACTGACGAAATGTAGGTTGTACTAATGGGTACACATCTGCCTAACCCTTCGGGGATTACAGGCGTGATGTTATGTTAGGAACAAAAAATATCTTATTACATAATATGGGACTTAAACATAACTAGCGAAATGTGGGTGTTTTAAAACCTTCTGCCTATCCCTTAGGGGATTACAGGCGTGATGTTATGATACCCCTTGACCTAATGTAAAGTGTCTGGCAAGAATCTTTACAGCATTCCCTATTAACGGCATTCATCTGTATCTATTCTTAAGTTTCATCAATACTATATTGACATACATCTGGTGACTCTGAGATCTTAAACTATATAGTTATAAGGTAAATTCTTGCCAGTTTTGTTTAGATCTCCTATTTAGAAACTCTCCCCATAATTCTCTATTACTCTTTACTATGATTATAAACACATCCAACGCTATCGTATTCAAGTATATTCCTAATTCACCTATAACAACAATTATAAAGATCTGGACATCCAGAATTTCTAAAATGGCGGTTAATTCCATAATATTGCTAAGTATAAAGATTAACGTGGCCATATAGAAACGAGACCATTTGTCTGTAGGTGTACTTGAACCAGTACCACAAACACGGAACAGAGAATGCACAACTAATATATAAATAACTAAATTGGTCATAACAGGAATTAACAGTAGTGTCTTAGTTAAAGCTTGAAACATGTAGTCTGTTATTATTTCACTTGAGTTATAAACATAGAAACACAATGCAGCAACAAAGTATACGATCGATAAAATGGAAGGTAAACCCCAGGCAAACAGACCACTTTTTAGGTACCTCCTACGGAATTCACGATGAAAAACTTTTACGAAATCTACGTAAAAATAGTAGCACAACACTAGTAGCCAACAATGAAATGATAATTTACAATACATTAATAAGGATATAGGTATAGCACGCACCATTGGATACCTTATCACTGCATCCTCAGTAACAAGAGCTATGCACATCTCAAACACAACCAAACGAACCACGTTCGCTAGAATAGCACTGATAAACACATAGTTTCTGAAATTACGAAACTTTTTAATGATGCACCACGATGTCACTCCGTATATGAGCGCAACCACAGTCGGCACTAACAAAATCCAGTTGATAATAACAACATTTTCAGTGGAGAATAATTCATCGATTAGTTTAGAGGCACTGTCGTAGTCTGTCATTGTGAGCGGCGCGTGCGCAGGTCGGCAGTGCAGTCACGCGTCTGCAATGGAACGCGCCACACAGCGCATTGTGACCTTTTACTTTTCGAATATAAGTGAGACAAATATAAATTAATTACAGTTGTGATCCCCACCTAGGTCGACGACGTCAGCTTCTCAGCACGTGTGACGCTTTTGACGTCATTTATATCGAAACGAATAAAAATCAAAACCAGCCAAGTGCAAGTCGGATTCACACACGAAAGGGTTCCGTAAAATACAGAGTGTTCGTGTAAACACCGTTATCCTTGAAACCAGTGGTTTGGTTTCACTAATAGAACGTAAATATTCAATGAAAAAAAATATCTTTTGTTTTTTTTAAGTAAAATCTCCATTTTTCCTCAAAATTATTTCACCCTATATTACAATGATGTAATTAGTTAAAACTTATGTAGGTAGTTATAACGAACGGCCAGTGCAGCAGGTCAATGCCCTTTGCGGTGATTACGTAACTCGGGCGCATAGTATCCATGAATTTACGGACGGTGTCGGACAGTTTTTTTTTTAAATTAATTTTTGAAAGAAAACTTTGTTTATTTATTTTTAATAAACATTTTATATAATAAATCAAGTACCTATGGTTTTAGTGACAACGGTGTTTACACTAACAGTCTGTATATAACTCAACATACTTAACAGAACGAACAGACGAACGGACGTAACAGCACGGACGCCGTGCGACGCGGCGTACGAATCGTAGCAGGTGGCGTTCTGTAGTTTCTGCCTACCCCCATGGGAACAAGGCGTGAGTTTATGTATGTATGTATACAAAATAAAAAAGTTAAAATCGCAAAAGAAGTAATTATTTTGTGATGTAACTACAAAACGGTTTTCGGATTTCTTTCTGTGCTTCATGGCATTGCTTCTTGCCTTTCATGATTCTAGGTCAACAGAAGGGCCCTAATAGATTTTGATTCCCTAGCGAGCGTCAAAATATGCGCCTTAAACGACCATTCCTTTAGATCGCGTTGACTTAGAAGTTAATTTTTTTCACTGCTCCTAGTGGTAGCTGACCTGTTTTTAATTGATAATACGTAATTTCAGCTCGATACCTCCACGCGTTCTTGAGAAAGAGACTCTTGATAGACGGACGACAAAGTGATCCTGTGATAAGGATTTCGTTTATGCGGAAAGGCAAGGAACCCTAAAAAATAATGTTTTGAAGATTGTTGTTATTTAATCACGCAGAAGTGGAAAAACGGCTTTGAATAGGACAACTTTTTATGAATATGTTATAGCATGTACTTATACAGGAAAGAACAAAATTATAATACACATACATTTTTATGAAGTAAAACTGGTTTGTTAATATCATTTGTTTATGTGTTGTGTTGTGTGACATATTGAGGTTGTGTATGTGTGTATAACCTCTGGTTTCTCTAACGCAGGGTATTTCCAAAATGGGGGGCGTGCCACCCAAGTGGGGGGGGGGGGGGAGAGACCAGAAAACGGGCGTGGATCATCAGTGTAGTTAAGATTACAAGCGTTTATGCCGTACTACGACGTTTCATACAAAATATTATAAATGTGAAAGTAACTCTGACTGTTTGTTTTGCTTTCACGACTTACCACTGAACCGATTTTGATGAAATTTGGTATCGGGTAAGCTTGAACTCCAAAAAAAGACATGGGCTACTTTATTAACGAGACTTCGTCTGTCTGAGTTCTCTATAACCGACATTTACGAGGGTGAAATCGCGGGCAAAAGCTAGTAGTTTATATTGGAACAAGACAAGAAAGGTATAAAAATAAAAATCTGTAACTTTAAATTACTGTTTAATTCAGTTTTTTTCCTATGAAATATTTGTTAGTATTGTGCAAATAAATATCACACAGTATAGTATTTATTCTAAGGTAACAACTTTAACAATCAACAACAAGTAATGTCCACAAAACAACTTTTAAAGCTGGGATCTATATTTCGACTTTTAATTACATTCAGTAACTTGACAGTTCAAAAAAAAATAATGAACTTCTGTTCAAACTACAACTAATAGTATTGGGGTAGAGAACCATTTTGCATAAGGAACGAATGTTATAAATGGTTTAATACCAAGTTAAGTACATTATTTAAGTTCATTCAATTTCGTTTATTCTTATACCACCTCACTATTTTTTTTTTGAATACTTTGTAACTTTATCTGTCAAGTTACTGAATAGAATTAAAAGTCAAAATATAGTTTGGAACGAAGCCAGGTAATAATACTTCGTAATTTCAACTAAGCAGGTTTTTATACATATTACATCATAATATAGCTAATAACAAAAACACTTAGGTAACACATTATTATACGCTAAATATGTCTCTTGATCAAGTTTCACCAGAGACTAGTCAAGTACGCAGGAGATAGTATAGTGCACAAATGCGTTCGCAAACACAGGTGCACTCCCTCTTCCCTCACTCTCATGGTACGATGGGACGGCAATCTACCATGATCCGGTAGTTTTGAGTGGGGATGACACACCGCCACCTTCCAAACTCCGGGCTGTTACTAACGAAATTCCTATTGGAGAATCTTTATAACACTTGCCCGACTTAAGATTCTACGTTTAGCAGTTGCGACGAGACCAGCGGGGTAGTTTATTTATAAGTTGGGCATGCCTAGGGCTGCCATCCGCCCGGATTTATCCGGATTTGTCCTAGTTTAGAAGGCACGAGAAAAAAAAACACTTGTTACGTGTTGCAGTGGATGTTAATTATATGGTGACCTAACAATTGTTTATCAAACTTAAAACATGAAATTAGCAACTCTGCTTTCTGGTGGAATTTGAAAAGTCATCCAAAAAACAGAACAAACTAGTTACAAATTTTTGTCATTTAAATATTTAGAACTGGTCTCAAAAATATAACCAGTTACATTTTCCTTATAATTATGTAATATCATGAACATATCGAATCACATAATTTCCAGTGACTTCTGTGCCAATAAACATAACATAACATCACGCCTGTAATCCCCGAAGGGTTAGGCAGAGGTGTACCCATTAGTACACCCACATTTCGCCAGTTATGTTTACGTCCCATGTAATAGGGGGCGAGCCTATTGCCATCAACCGGGCACAAATCCAGACTCCGAAGCTGCTACTGAGAAATTCCTGATGGAAAAACCCAATAACATTTTGCCCGACCTGGGAATCGAACCCAAGACCTCATGCTCAGCAGTCGTGCTTTGCGACCACTAGACCAACGAGGCAGTCAAGTCAGTTCTGTGCCAATCTTTTATTAAAAAACTGTCGCCACAATTCCCGATTACTTCTCCCTACAATAAAATATACAACCAATGCTATTGAATTCAATAGTTCCCCAGAAGCTCCAATAAGCTCAATTAAATTAGGCTTTAAATCAAAAATTTCCTTAACTGCGTACAACACTATTATATCACTAAGTATAAATATCAAGGTTGCTATGTAGAAGCAGTAGAAGTATCACCGCGGAATAGAGAATATACAACTACAACGTAAATAACTAAGCTTATAGACACAGGTATTAATAACAGTGATATGCCGATAGGAATTGTAAGTGTTTCTTTCGAATCAAGTAGATCAAGTAACCATCCTACAAGATAATATAAAAACACTAACAAGAAAGGTACACCCCAACCAAACAAGCTACTCTTAAGGTACCTCCTGCTAACGTCGATATTGAAAAGTTTGACAAAATCAACATAAAAAATATAACTCAATACATGTAACCAACAATTAAACGAAAGGACACAGTATAAGAAAAGATATTTAAAGAAATTAACACACTGAAAACGATACACGTAACCGTCACCGTTAAAAATAAACGTTTCACATAACAGATATAGACAGAAACGTTTTAAAAACAATTTTTAGAACAAAAACGCGAAGCTTTGTAGTATATTCGCGAACATAACGTTTAGAAGCACATAGTTTCTGACATGACGAAACTTCTTGATGATGTACCACGATGTCACTCCGTATATCAAAGCTGCCAGACTCAACACGATAATAATCCAGGCAAATTTCTTAAAAATATCTACCGAAAAAACATCTTCTGATGGTGTAGATACAAATGCACTGGTGTCGTATGTACTAGCGTGGTATGCGCTGGCGTGATTTGCACTAGCGTTATATGCACTTTGGTTATATGCAACTTCGTTATATGCATCGGCGTTATTTGCACTGAAGTTGAAAGTAATAGGGTCGCTTATTCTGGTATCGTTATCGACCATGATGTACATCGTGTGCGCGGTTTGGCACGCGCTGATAAATAGTGACCCCACGAGCCTATTCCAATAAGCATCGAACGCCGGTCAAGTTCATGGTTTGCTTGACCAGATAAGTATGGTAATAACATGTGCCCTAGCAGAAGTTACTACTGTATCTTACTAACTACTAACTAAAAAATATTTTTTATATATTGAAGGCTGTTGACGCGTAACAATAAAACAATTATAATGCACAGGCTGCTGCCCGTGACTTCGTTCCCTTCGTTCTTTGAACGTGAACAGCACCCAAAAGTTTCATCACAGTCAATGACGACAAACATATAAACATTCCTTTTTTTATAGTAATTATCTGAACGACAGCCCAAGTCGTGTGTAGACCAACCGGTTATTTTCGTAGCAGTGCGAGCTACGCCGTAGCAAGTCGCGTAGCACACTGAAATGCCCGAAGAGCATTCACTTTATCTATCTATAACAACCACTTAATTAAGTCGTCGCCTGCTGACACTGGTGCCGATTCTCTTGGTCACAAACTAAACTAAAATTAGACTATTTCTATCTTTTTCTGTCCAATAAAACAAGAAAGAGACTTGTAAATCAGATCTGTAAAATTTAGTCAATCTGACACATCCATACAATTAAAGTTGACATCTTAAAACGAATGGATTAAAAATACGGAAAAGATCAAGGCAAAACTAATTTAAACATCGCTAACTCAAAATGTTTAATGTCACCGTCCTTTCCGTTCGCTGTATGTTAGTAAGAGATGTCAGTTCTCTAAATTTAGTCTAGTTTGTGAACAAGGGAATCGGCACCATTGATCACCGCTAACTACTATGACTTTATCTTAAGAACTGTCCAATGCACATTTTTCTCTTATGTATTACACTACGAGCGCCCCTCGCCCGCTATTCTCTCGCTCTTCATCAACCAACTGTGTGCTATGGGCACACGGACACCACGACTAGGATTTCAGAGCCCAAACGGCTCGAAAATATAGTTATTAATACGAGTACAATACTTTCGTCGTTAGGTTTTCATTTTTTTATGTTAATTACTAAGTAGCTGTCTCTGCCACGTGCTGCTGTAGTTTGAAGTAAGTAAAGATATTGAGGTCAATAATCGAGATAAAAACTATTCTATATTTTAAGTTTGACCAAATTACACATAGTTAGCCATATTTCATAAAAAATGGTTGAGTAGTTTAGGAGTTTAAAAATTCCATTTCAAAAACCCTCCAATTAAATTATCTAAAACTTGTACAGACGAACAAGCTAACAAAAATTATTAGACACCATAAGCTTAAAAAGTGAATACAAACCGTACCAGTATTGACTGTACAAGTACTGGAATGCAAGACCGGTTTTATTATGAAAACATATATTTTTATTATTAATTTCCTCATTAATATTAATTTATTCACACAGAACAGGTAACACACATAATTAATTTGTAAAACTTCCTGTATTCAAAAGCGGTCTAACAAGTTTCATTACCTTCAAAGATTTTGTCTATGACATCACCTCATTTCTTGTGACGACGAAATAGGTCTTGTTTTAAAATATTTTACCCATAATACACGATTACTCTTACCTATAATGAAATACACAACCAGTACTACAGAATTTAGTAACTCAGCAAATATGCCTATCATTGTAACAAATTCATTCCTTATTTCAAACATATTCTGAATAGCGTACAATACCATGACATCGCTCAGTATGAATATTAAGGTTGATATGTAGAAGCGACGCCTTTTAGCAGCAGATGTACTCGCGACAGCTCCACTACCACAGAACAGAGAATATACAACTATAACGTAAATAACTAAGCTTATCGTAACAGGTATTACCTCCAGGGCTGTAAAGACAAGCAAGGTAAAAGTGTCTGTCCGCCCATCATACAGATATAATATCCATTCAATAATAAAAACCATTACCATTGCTACAATAGGCACACCCCAGCCAAATAAGCAACTCTTAAGATATCTCCTACGAATATCACTGTTGAAAACTTTGACAAAATCAACGTAAAATATATAGCATAAGACAAGTAACCAACAATCAAAAGTAAGTACACAGTACGTAAAGAAATATATATAGAAATTGATACAGTTCTTGCGATATTTATGACGGTCGTCATTATTTAAACAATGTCTGTCACATAATAAATATACACAGAAACATTTAAACAACTCAAAAAGTAAAAATAATAAGTTACGAAGAATATTTGCTAGCATTACATTGATAAGAACATAATTTCTGATATGGCGAAACTTCTTGATGATGCACCACGACACCAATCCGTATATGAACGCAGCAAGACTCAACACAATCATAATCCAGGCAATTATTTTGTAAATAACTATATTTGAATCATTTTTGGATTGTGTAAAGTCGCATACATTGATTTCGTATTCACTGGTCACATATGCACTGGTTTGGTATGTAGTGGTATCATATGCACTGGTGTTATATGCACTGGTGTTATATGCACTGGCGTTATATGCACTAGTATTATATGCACTGTTGTCGTATTGACTGGTGTTATATGCACTGGTGCTATATGCACCGATGTTATATTCACTGTTGTTATATACACTAGTTTCGTAAGCATTAGTGTTGTATCCGCTGGTGTCATATTCACTGGTGTTATTTGCACTGACGTTATATACTCTAAAGTTATATGCACTGTTGTTATAATCGGCCATAGTAAGCGTAACTTGTCAAGATCGTCGAGACACGGTCATACGTCTACACTGGTACGCGCCGCGCAGTGCTTTGAGACGTACCGGTTAAATTATTTACATCGTTATAAAGCTATATAATATGTTAATCACAGCAGTGCTTTAACTATGATGTTGTTTATATGAGTTCCGTTATCAAATTAGAATGGGAACGGTTTTTTTTTTCATATGGATAATATTTATTAGTTTACCTGTCTGTCCATCTATCGCACTAACTAAGAATCTTCAATTTTTAACTAATAGGCGTATGATAAATTAATAAGTGTCATGTATAAACCAGCGAGAATGTTTTATACTATTTTTATCCTGCTAGAACTGTGAAATACCATTATAGGTTTAGATTTGCTTACGTTACACTTGAAAAAGGGTCGATTTTAGAGCAAGACCAATAGTAACGAGTATGTAGCGACATCTATCGGACAGCATGTGAACTACAAATGACAATACTACATCGCGCAATCAAAGTTCGACGCGATGTTAGCATATACAAAACCCCGACAGCAACCGTTGGGCCCACCAGACATAACACCGGTCTGGTGGGAAGATCCAACCGCTTCAACGGAGGCTGAGAAACTTTGCACTCTGTTTTTCATTCTTCTATTAGTTCAATGACCACTTTTCAGATTTATGGTAAACATACACGTAATATGCACGTGTGCGCTGCGTGTGTGTGAGTGTGTACACGTAAGTGTTATTGGGTTTTCCGTCAGGAATTTCTCAGTAGCAGCCTCGGAGTCTGGATTTGTGCCCGGTTGATGGCAATAGGCTCGCCCCCTATCACATGGGACTAAAAACATAACTGGCGAAATGTGGGTGTACTAATGGGTATACCTCTGCCTAACTCTTCGGGGATTACAGGCGTGATGTTATATATATATAAACGTAATATGTATAGGCCCTGGTCTAGTGGAAAGTTTGTCTATTATTAACGTGTATTATTATTTTATCAAATATAATTATATTATTATGTATTATTTCTTATATCATTTATTTTGTCAGCTTTATCTCTAGGATGGCAGCACGTTTACAAAGTCTTTAGCAATGTAGATATCTATGTATAAGCGTCGATCACCACTTAAAACGTCAGGTAGGTAGGGTTTGGTTTTCGTCTAAGGATATTAAGAATAAAAAACATTTTAGATATACATTTTTAATACGTTTTACAAAAAAAATATTAGTCTAGAGAAACTATAGTCACTATGGTGCTTACTATGTATCTAGGAGAACAAAGATCTAGGAGCTCATTTATAGTTTATGGAGACATTCATTGCGGAGACGGTCCACGTCTCAAATATAGAAAATCTAATTTCTTTATTTTATTGTTTATACAATAGCTTGTAGTGACATCTATAGCACAGCATGTGAACTACATCTAACAATTCCTATATCGCGCAATCAACATTCAGCTCAACGTTAACATAAGTATATTCAAATATATAATTTAACAACGTGGAATAAACTTGAATCTTTTATCATCTGGGTCCCAAGAATAATCCACGTCAAATAAATAAGGCTATGGTTAAGGTTATTAGGGAAGAACATATGCCTCGGTGCTGGGTTTTTTACATTCTGTATGATTAAAATGTAAGGTCGACTGACTAGCACAGTTACATTGCTCACACGCAATGTGGTTATAAGTGGTCTAACCAGCATCATTTTCCTCAAAGATTAACTTACAAGTTTAGTACCTCTTTCAAACATCAGTCTTAAAACAATCATATTACTCGCAGTGATGTTTGTATTGATCTCTTCTTTAAATATGATCCCCATAATTCCCTATTGCTCTTCCCAATAATTAAATACGTATCCAGTGCTATAATATTCATGAACTCCCCGAATACTCCTAATACGTTGACGTATTTATCCGTCACTTCAAATAAATCTCTTAAACAGTATAATACCATGATATTGCTAATTACGAATATTAATGAAGCTATGTAGAAGCGACGCCATTTGTCAGTTGATACACTAGCAGCAGTATTACTGCTGCGGAACAGAGAATATAAAACTATAACGTAAACAACGAAACTTATCGTCACAGGTAATAATAACAATGAAATGCCAATTGGAGTTGTTAATATTTCCATCGAGCAGTAAATATACAGTATCCTTCCAGTAACAAAATATAAGAGTACTGCTAAAAAAGGTACACCCCAAGCAAACAGGTTACTCTTAAGGTATCTCCTACGAATGTCAATGTTAAAAACTTTTACTAAATCAACGTAAAAAATAAAACACAAGACGAGTAACCAACAGTTAAAAGTTAACGCACAATACTCGAATAGATACAGAAAAAACTGAACTCTAACAATATATAAATAATGTAAAAAACAATTTGTTTCCACATAAACAAACAAACAGTAACGTATCATATTTGTTATCATTAAATTGAGAAGCACATAGTTTCTGAAATGACGATACTTCTTAATGATGCACCACGATGTCACTCCGTATATAAGCCCGACACAACTCAGTAGAACAATAATGTAGGCGAAAACAACTAGATAATATGCACTAGGAACGCAAGGTTCGAAAATAACACTAGTGTTATAATATGCACTGGTATTATCTGCACTGGTGTTATATGCACTGGTGTTATATGCACTGATGTTATATGCATTTTTATTATATGCATTGTTATTATATCCACTGGTGTTATATGCACTGTTATTATATGCACTGACATCAAATGCAGTAATGTCATTAACACTGGTATCGTTCACACCATTGTTGTCAGCCATATTGAGCGGCGCGTGCGCTGTCAACGCGAGTTGATCGGAAATGACACCGCGCGTCCTCTTTTATGCCCTACTCGTTGAGTCTTGAGACCGGTTTGACTATTCGTTACGTAATAAACAAGTCGTAAATCTGAATCATAATTCCACAATCAAGTGTGCTCATGACATTACAACTGACGTTCAAAACATAACAATACAGCGTGTCCTTGAATAAAGTGAATTAATTAAAATAAGACGACAATATTTATTGCCAAAAAATACCAGTCATCAAGTAAAAAAAAACCGGCCAAGCTGGAGTTGGACTCGCACACGAATGGTTCCAGTTACCAGTATCGTTCCAGAAACGCAAAAAACTCTCTTAATTACAATTTTTATTATTTGTTGGTATAGCAATAGGAATACACATTCTAAGAAAATTTCAACTCTCTTCTAGCTGTTACGGTTCATGAGATACAGCCCGCTGACAGACGGACGTACAGTGGAGGCTTAATAGTAGGTTTCCGTTAGGACCCTTTAGATACGAAACCCTACAAATACACTTCTATAAATATTTTTTATTTTCAGCTTTCGTTGGTTTTTTTTTTTTAATTACCTACATTTTATTCAAACCAAAATTTTCAATTTCTTTCCAACAAAAAAAAATAGCGACGTCTCAGAGGGTCTTTAATCGACTCATAATTATTATAAATGTGAATGTTTGTGAAGATGTTTACATGTTTGGATGTTTGTTACTCAATCACTCGTACACCGATAACAGATTTGGATGAAAATTGGCACATAGATAGACCATTTCTTGTTATGGGAAAGTTACAATTTGCGCGAGCGAACCCACGGGCAGAAACTAACAATAGTAAAATTTAAAAAAAAATATTTTTTCTTTTCGTTTTTTTTTGTCGATTCATTTTTTTGTCGGTCTAATTTCAACCATTTTTATTTTTGTACTGTTTTTTGTATGATATGGGTTGCTCTTGACTCTAGTCTAGGTCAGAATTGACAAAGGCAAAGTCTAAGATGGAGTGAGCGTACCCAGAAGAAGCCTTGACTACCTATAACTTTAAAGAAATTAGGGCCGAATGCGAACCTTTGGAAACGTTTAGTTTTTTACGGACATACTGTATATGGGTAAACCACGTCTGGGGAAAACTTACTCGCACCTTACCTATTCGATTTTGCATTTATAGCGTCGCTTAGGTTTGAAAAATATGAGCGGAAAAACCCTGTGAGTCATGCCTGTGGGGCACACCCATTAAAACTTTTGAATATTCCAAAGATTTTGATTTGTTTTTAAAATAAAATTGGTCTCTGTCTACGGCTTTGTCTGCGTTAATGATGATATACTATCCCATGGGAACACGAAATCAGGATAAAATGTGTGAAAATACTACGTGTTAAACTATAATAATACCAGTCAATTTCTGTCCCACTGCAAGACAAAGGTGTCTTTTCATACAGAGAAGGCACGAGCATTAATCACCACGCTTGCTCAAGGCGATTTCAGATTTATAGTAATTATTAGTTCTGTTTTTCACGATGTTTTCTTTCACCGATATCAGTGATGTCCAAGAAAAACTTTAGAAAGTACATAAGAATTGAAAAAGTCACATTGGTGCTTGTCTAGATTCGAACCCACAATCTCATGCATGAGAGGCGGACCCCCTAACCACTGGGCTATCATGACATTCGACGATCAATATGAGTGTGAAACGTTTCGCCAACAGTCGGTTGGCCCATGAACTAATGGTCAACAGAATCTTTCAATCACGAACTTTTCACCCAAAGCACTTTTCACCAACGAACGTTTCGCCAACATGATTTTTCGCCAGTGAATGTTTCACCAACAGAATGTTTCGCCCATTCACTTTTCATCCAAAGCACGTTTGGCCCATGCACTGTTCTCCAACAGAACGGTACGTCAGTGATTGTTTAACCAACAGATTTTTTTTTTGCCCCCATGAACTTGTTTGAAAATTATATTAATTTCAACATTTGCATTTCTTCCCGAATACCTACAATATCCATTGAATTAGTTTATGTTTACTTATATTATTGCTGTTGTTAGGTACTTAATATAATCGATTGATATTAGTATTATTTTCTTGATTATTTTCCCTAATACTTTTTTTTATTAATATTATTTTCTTTAGTAAAATGCTTAGTGGCGTTTTTCCCTTGGTGATATTATTGAGACTTTAAATAGAAAAATGTAATTAATAGATTATATTAAGTAGGTACCTAACAACAACAACAAATATGTGCGTAATATTTTATCTAATTCCGTTCAGCCATTATAGCGTGAAAGAGAACAAACTGTCATCCATTTATCCATCCTCACAATTCTTTTTTTTTCAGAGATATTTAGACGTGCGTTAGTTTGTTTTGCCAGGTCTAACCCCTAAATATTTCGCGTCCTTCCATTTAAATTATACTCTTGCCACAATTCTCTATTACATCTTACTAATGGCAGAAATAAATCAATTGTTATCGTTTGTAAGTTAATTAATATTATTTGTACTGTTAATGGCACGTGCCGGAGTATAATGAAAGATGCCGGATATAAATGAAAAATTAAAGCTGATAACACAACAATATTACTCAACACAAATATCAAGGTTAATAAGAAGAAACGACGCCATTTGTTAGTATCTGTACCAGCATTCTCTTTCAAACTATACAAAGAACAGACAAGCTTAATATAAATAATTAAGTTTAAAAATATAGGCAAAACCGTCAGTCCAGTACTAAGAGAAAGAAATATTTTTTTTCTCAATTCAAGGCTCATTGAACTCTCTTTAATATCTAACAACAAAGGTAAAACAAAAGTAAATATCAATGAAGTTACAATGGGAAACACCCAAGCGAAAACAATTGAAAAGTATTTAAAATATCTATTCCGTAATGGTTCATCAATGAGTTTAGCAACGTCCACATAAGCTACATAGCATATGACCAGTAACAAATAATTCTGCACAGTTGTAAAGTATATTCTCGAGAAATAATACAAATTGAAAATCAATATACTGTCAAAGACCGTAGATTCAGGTAAATTGGGAATGATTATCGAAAATATAGTTAAACGTGACAAACTTGTAACGATTACATTGATGTAAACAAAGTTTCTGAAGTGTCGGAACTTCTTGATGAGGTACCATGATGTCACTCCGTATTTGAAGGCGGCGAGGGTCAGCGCAAGCACGAAGTACTCAGTGATAATGAACAAAGGCTGCATGATAGACAATGGTGCACACCCGTCTAGAAAGGCTCCCAATTTATGTCTTTTGGAGATCACAGACTCCGACTTCTTAGCAGTACCAATGCTCCCTTGAACCAGATAAACCCGTGATTAACCAGATAAATTATGTTCAGCTCGTATTTTAAGAACTGTTCATTCATATAAATTCTAGTCAATGGTGCAACTTGTTGTTTTTTCAGTTGTGAACACTTTGAGTCTATGGGCCTAGCTCTGTTCTGTATCCTTCTCCTTCAAAGCCTTTCACTGATCACTGTTAACAATTCAATCGTTTCTCCAAGACTCGTCAAGCTTCATTGCCTCGGCGCTTTTCCAGCGGTCGCGATTATTAACTCTTAGGAGTTGCAGTAGTTAGGAATATTGTGACAGGATTGTTCTTAATACGTACAATGTCTATGCTTAAAACACTTGGAACTCAATCACTAATTCACAATGCTTGCAATTGATTCCAACTAAACATCATCACACGTCCACACAAGTGTATCGACTAACGGTAGACTGATTCGGTTTTGGTAATGGAGTAGTACCTAGATTTGGAAGAGCAGGTAAATATTATAAGGAAAAAAATGGTTAGTACACTGACACTGCAAACAACAAAGTGGAAGGTATAATGTTCAATTACGATTATTCGATAGTTGCATGCATAATTTAGATAATTACTTGACCTATGAAGCTCGAAGGCAAGTAAGTAGAATTTTATTGACGACGTTCCTTTGAATATGTATTAGCATTACAATTTTTTTGAATTTATATTGACCTTATCAACATTTTATGACATTGTGGAATGCAATATCGTTATTTTTTTCTGACTTTACGATGATTATTAAATGTTGTGCTTTTTTAAATAACATCACGCTTGTAATCCCCGAAAGGATGGAAAGATGTGTACCCCTTAGTAAACCCACATTTCGTGAGTTATGTTTAACTCCCATGTAATAGGGGGCGAGCCTATTGCCATAAACCGAGCACAAATAAATCCAGACTCCGAGGCTGCTACTGAGAAATTCATGATGAAAAAACCCAATAACAATTTGCCAGACCTGGGAATCGATCCCAAGACCTCATGCCCAGCAGTCGCGCTTTGCGACCACTAGGCCAACGAGGCAGATTGATTAAATAAATAACGATGTCTCTTCAAACGTTAGGCAGCTTTTCAACAGCACAAGACAAGGAATGACATCATCACCATATTTGCAAGAAAAACAATAAAATTATGCATATATTTTATGTTACTTTAGTTTTTATTGTTGGTAATACAATGTGCGTCACCTATGGCTACCTAAGATACGGTACCTACGAGATAACATGATTGACGTATGTGTTGAATGCTAGTTAATCATTATAACTAACCGCAGCTTAATTTAATTAAATAACAACATTGCAGTTAGGTTTGTAATATACTATAGGTTATTAGTACTTTTTTTTTTTAGGTGGTAAAAATCATCAAATTACTCCTTCCGCCCTGGGTGGGGCAGAAGGGACTGTCAGACTTTTACTGACTAAAAACTGTTGTGTATGCCGAGCGCAGGAGTGCGGGCTGCGCCCCGCACCTCCCCGCCGGCCGCGCCTTGCGGGTTACTTATTGAATATATTAGTGTGCAACAGACTAGCGAGTTTGATTGACGATCCACTGCCCTGTCACTTCCGTATCGAACACGTGGCGACGAACGGACTCACATTTTTTTTAAAATGTCTACGGTTGCGACTTATGGCGTTCTTTCCACCTTCGACCACCTGTCACAGGAGTGGAATAGTTTCAAATTGCGGTTAAACCAGTGGTTCATCGCAAACGACATAACCTCAGAAACGGACAAGGCCACAATCAAAAGAAGGGCGATATTGTTAACATCCCTGAGTGAATCTACGTTCAAGCTTGCTTGTGACCTGGCGCTACCCAGAAAGGTTGAAGAATTGAGTTACGAAGCGATAGTGGAAATCCTCGACGACCACTTCACACCAAAAAGGTTTGGGTTTGCAGAGAAATCAGTATTCTATTCGGCAACACAGCGACCAGGTGAATTGCACACTCAATGGGCAGCCAGGATTAGAGGGTTGGCAACTCACTGTGCATTCAAGAATTTGGAGGAGGCCTTGCTGGACAAATTCATCATGGGCATGGCACCAGGACACGAACGGGACAAACTTTTCGTACAGGACCAGCGGGAGCTGACCCTCGCGAAGGCCATCGACTTGGCAGAGAGCGTGCGCTGTGCGCGCCAGGCCTCGTCGCAGGCAGCACCAGGCGCCAGCGGCGCCGGCGCAGGCCCCGACGGCGTGTTCAACATCTCCAAAAAGGAAAAGTGCAGTGTGTGCGGTTTTACAAATCATAGTTCTAATCAGTGTCGTTACAAAAAGTATAAATGTAAAAAGTGTAACAATAAAGGCCATTTGCGTAAAATGTGCCCTAGTGAGGGTAAAGTGAAATACGTAGACGAAGGTACTGTGGACGACGGAGACGACGACGGTGAGTGTTTTTATAATATTCGGTGCGTGAGAGGGAAACCTATGACGGAGCGTGTGATGATCAGTGGCCTAGCTTTAGAGTTCGAAATCGATAGTGGTTCAGCAGTAAGTGTAATCTCTAAAAATACCTACGAGTCGAAATTTAAACAATTGCCGTTATCAGTCACCAACAAAAGGTTATTCAGTTATACAGGGCAAAATATTGAGACGGTCGGAGTTGTTTTATTACCTATATCATATCTTGGGCGTACACATACTCTGAATGTGTACGTCGTGCACGCGGCCGGACCGCCGCTATTAGGCCGCGACTTCATTCGTGAGTTCGACCTGGAATTAGCGCCATCGCGCGTGAACGCCGTGTTCGAGAAAGCACAGGCGGTATGCGAGTCTAGCACTAATATTGATAAACAACTCATAAACAGGTTCCCTAAGGTCTTCTCGGGCAATCTGGGGTCGTTTAACAAGTATAAAATAAATTTACAGTTAAAACCCGATGTAAAGCCTATTTTTTTTAAAGCGAGGCCAGTACCTTACGCGCTTAAAGAAAAAATAGACAAAGAACTTGACCGATTATTGTCACTGGGTATTTTAGAGCCAGTAGAACACTCAGAATACGCGTCGCCTATTGTGCCGGTTTTAAAAAAAAGCGGTAGCATCAGATTGTGTGCCGATTACTCTGTCACAATCAATAAACAGTTGATAATCGATCAATATCCTTTGCCGACGGTAACCGATTTATTAGCCAAATTGCACGGGGGCGTACAGTTTAGTAAAATAGATTTATCTATGGCTTACAACCAATTTTTATTAAACAAAGAATCTCAGAGGTTAACGTGCATTAATACTCATCGCGGTCTTTTTAATTACACTCGATTGGTGTTTGGGTTGTCCAGCGCACCAGCCATTTTCCAGCGCGCAATGGAATGCTTGCTCTCGGGAATTGACGGAATCATTTTTCTACTAGATGATATCCTCATAACGGGGACAAATAAAGACCAGCACAGGCAGAGACTCATCGCGGTCTTACAACGCTTAGATGATGCTGAATTAACGGTTCAAATAAGTAAATGTGAATTTTATAAAAATGAGATTTCGTATCTAGGGCACGTAATAGACAAAAATGGAGTTAGGAAGTCACCCGATAAAGTCAAAGCTATTTTACAAGCGCCTAAGCCAACAAATGTGTCACAGCTGCAATCGTTTCTGGGCCTCACTAATTACTATCGGAACTTCGTGCCGGACGCGTCATCCGTATTATGTCCATTATATAATTTGTTAAATAAAAATACTAAGTGGGAGTGGACTCGTAAACACGATGACGCGTTCGTCCGAATAAAAAACATACTCGCGTCCGATAACACATTAGCACATTTCGACCCGACGGCTAAGTTAGTATTAACCGTAGATGCGTCGCCGTCAGGGTTAGGTGCTGTACTATCCCAAATGGATGAAGTAGGGTTAGAAAGGCCATTATCTTATGCGTCGCGAACGCTGTCGTCGGCGGAGAGAAATTACGCACAGATCCAAAAGGAAGCAACTGCGATCATCTTTGGGGTAAGACGGTTCCACCAATACCTATATGGTCGGTCCGAACCCTTCGTACTACGAACAGATCACAAACCCCTCTTGGCTATATTTGGGCCGAATAAAGGCATTCCCGAAGTGTCTGCTAATCGCTTGCAGAGATATGCCATATTTTTAGCAGCGTATAATTATACCATTGAGTATATCAGTAGCAAGCTTAACAGCGCGGACTATTTATCACGGGCGTGCGGGGAAGGGGAGGACGGCACGAAGGCGCCCGACGAGCTCGCGGAGTGCGAGGATCGTGCGGCCTACGTGAATTTCGTAGTGGACGGTGACTTACCGGTAACAATAAAAGACTTGCGTCACGAGACGGCTCGCGACACTCACCTAGCTACTGTTAAGGGTTACATTTTAAATGGTTGGCCTAGGAAAGTTCAAGACGATGGTTTAAAACCATTCTTTAATTGTAGAACACAGCTGTCGTATGAAAATGGAATCTTAATGCGCGGGCATAAAGTCGTTATTCCATCGTCCCTACAAGAGAACGTGTGTAGGGAACTGCATAGTTCACATTTCGGGGTAGTCAAGATGAAGGCAGAGGCTCGCAGGCGACTGTGGTTTCCTGGCGTGGACGCGACACTGGAGCGAGTAGCGGCCGCTTGCAGCGTGTGCTGTGCGCTGCGCCCCGCACCGCCACACGCCCCTCTTGCGCCTTGGTCACTGCCGCCGTACCCTTTCTACCGAATTCACATTGATTTCTTGGGCCCGTTTAATAATTATATGTTGTTGGTTATCGTCGACGCTTATAGTAAATGGGTAGAATGCTACGATATGTCCACAACTCATAATTCAAAGGCGGTTATAAGTAAACTTTGCGATTTTATGTCGCGGTTCGGGGTTCCGCACACGTTGGTGAGTGATAACGGCACTTCTTTCACATCAACAGAATTTCAAGACTTTTGTAGACTTAACGGCATAGAGCACGTCTTATCTCCAGCTTACCATCCCTCTAGTAATGGACAAGCCGAGAGTTTCGTGAAAATAGTAAAAAAAGGGTTTAAAACTATCATTTTGGAGGGCTGCAATAAGAAGAATATACACGAGAAAATTGCAAAATTTTTATTTGACTACAGGAACTCTAAAAATAGTACCACTGACAAATCACCCGCGGAGATAGTATTCGGGCGTGCGTTGCGCTCACGCCTAGATTTATTGAACCCTATCGCGCCGTCACCTTCGTCCACAGAACTAACGCAAACCGTCGCACACAATCAGTCCTTACAGGCTAAGTACTACCGAGGGAAACACAGGTTAGACTTTAAAGAAAATGATAAAGTATGGATAACCAAAAATATTAATAATAAAAAAATCTGTTGGATACAAGGAATCATTAGAAAGAAAATCGGCAATATTATGTACAGAATCTACGTGCCACATTTAGGATGTGAAGTCACGAGGCACATGGATCAAATAAGGAAATCACTACACACACTTCCGAGCGACAACCAAGACTGGAACCCAGATGTGGTGCCTGATGTGGAGCCACTTAACACTTCTCACCCCGAGCCAATAACGCAGCTAGAAGGGGGAGAAAGGACAACGATGCCAAGTACTCTGGTGACTCCTCCGCGAGCAGCCGCTAGATCTCTAAGGCGACAGGCAATTAGTCCGATCTTCACGACACCTACAGCGGGTCAGTACGGCAGCGACGATGATGATAACGAACCAACAGATTTAACTATAGAATAAGTTTAGTAGTAGGAAATAGATTAAAAGTATGTCCTAGCTTATGGGGAAGGGATGTTGTGTATGCCGAGCGCAGGAGTGCGGGCTGCGCCCCGCACCTCCCCGCCGGCCGCGCCTTGCGGGTTACTTATTGAATATATTAGTGTGCAACAGACTAGCGAGTTTGATTGACGATCCACTGCCCCTGTCACTTCCGTGCCACGTGTTAGATACGGAAGTGACAGGGGCAGTGGATCGTCAATCAAACTCGCTAGTCTGTTGCACACTAATATATTCAATAAGTAACCCGCAAGGCGCGGCCGGCGGGGAGGTGCGGGGCGCAGCCCGCACTCCTGCGCTCGGCATACACAACATCCCTTCCCCATAAGCTAGGACATACTTTTAATCTATTTCCTACTACTAAACTTATTCTATAGTTAAATCTGTTGGTTCGTTATCATCATCGTCGCTGCCGTACTGACCCGCTGTAGGTGTCGTGAAGATCGGACTAATTGCCTGTCGCCTTAGAGATCTAGCGGCTGCTCGCGGAGGAGTCACCAGAGTACTTGGCATCGTTGTCCTTTCTCCCCCTTCTAGCTGCGTTATTGGCTCGGGGTGAGAAGTGTTAAGTGGCTCCACATCAGGCACCACATCTGGGTTCCAGTCTTGGTTGTCGCTCGGAAGTGTGTGTAGTGATTTCCTTATTTGATCCATGTGCCTCGTGACTTCACATCCTAAATGTGGCACGTAGATTCTGTACATAATATTGCCGATTTTCTTTCTAATGATTCCTTGTATCCAACAGATTTTTTTATTATTAATATTTTTGGTTATCCATACTTTATCATTTTCTTTAAAGTCTAACCTGTGTTTCCCTCGGTAGTACTTAGCCTGTAAGGACTGATTGTGTGCGACGGTTTGCGTTAGTTCTGTGGACGAAGGTGACGGCGCGATAGGGTTCAATAAATCTAGGCGTGAGCGCAACGCACGCCCGAATACTATCTCCGCGGGTGATTTGTCAGTGGTACTATTTTTAGAGTTCCTGTAGTCAAATAAAAATTTTGCAATTTTCTCGTGTATATTCTTCTTATTGCAGCCCTCCAAAATGATAGTTTTAAACCCTTTTTTTACTATTTTCACGAAACTCTCGGCTTGTCCATTACTAGAGGGATGGTAAGCTGGAGATAAGACGTGCTCTATGCCGTTAAGTCTACAAAAGTCTTGAAATTCTGTTGATGTGAAAGAAGTGCCGTTATCACTCACCAACGTGTGCGGAACCCCGAACCGCGACATAAAATCGCAAAGTTTACTTATAACCGCCTTTGAATTATGAGTTGTGGACATATCGTAGCATTCTACCCATTTACTATAAGCGTCGACGATAACCAACAACATATAATTATTAAACGGGCCCAAGAAATCAATGTGAATTCGGTAGAAAGGGTACGGCGGCAGTGACCAAGGCGCAAGAGGGGCGTGTGGCGGTGCGGGGCGCAGCGCACAGCACACGCTGCAAGCGGCCGCTACTCGCTCCAGTGTCGCGTCCACGCCAGGAAACCACAGTCGCCTGCGAGCCTCTGCCTTCATCTTGACTACCCCGAAATGTGAACTATGCAGTTCCCTACACACGTTCTCTTGTAGGGACGATGGAATAACGACTTTATGCCCGCGCATTAAGATTCCATTTTCATACGACAGCTGTGTTCTACAATTAAAGAATGGTGCAACAGACTAGCGAGCAACCTGTTCCTTCTGTAGCCCTTTGCGTTCCGGGGCCACGGGATCCTGTTAAGACATATACCGCAACGCCGGCAGGCGTTTGGCCCCGTTGGGGCCCCGTCTATGTGCTGACAGCTCTTTGAGGCGCGCGGGAACAGAACGCGCCGTCGACCCAGGCCTGGTCCTTGATCGGACGGCGAGCTACCCATTACCGCGTTGTCTGCGGACCACTGGTTTAGAAATACTATAGATAAATACAATTAGGTAAGGTTCGGAAAGTTTTAAAACATAACACCACGCCTGTAATCCCCGAAGGGTAAGTCAGAGGTGTGTAGTCCCACATGGGACTACCCCCTATTATTGCCCTCAATCGGGCACAAATCCAGACTCCGAGGCTGCTACTGAGAAATTCCTGATGAAAAAACTTAACAATACTTATTCAACCTGGGAATCGAACCCAATTGACCTCATGGTCAGCAGTCGAGCTTTGAAACCACTTGACCAACGAGGCAGTCAAGATAACATGTAGTGATGTGTATGATTATCCTGTAATATATTAGGTTATTGGTAACTCCATGCTTTCCTTGTTTGTCTGAATTTATTTTACCTTTCGACTAAAATCTGACATGGGTAAAGGAAACACATCGCGAGGAAACCTGGACTTATAGTTAATATGAATCTGGAATCGCCAATGACCTCATGGAGACTGCCTCTTTGGTCTAGTGGTCGCAAGCGCGACTGCTGTGCATGAGGTCTTGGGTTCGATTTCCAGGTCGGGCAAAGTGTTATTTATTAGGGTTTTCCCATCAGGAATTTCTTAGTAGCAGCCTCGGAGTCTCGATTTGTGCCCGGTTGATTGCAATAGGCTAGCCCCCTATTACATGGGACTAAAAACAGAACTGGCGAAATGAGGGTGTACTAATGGGTACACCTCTGCCTAACCCTTCGGGGATTACAGGCGTGATGTTATGTTATGTTATGAATCGCCAATGCGCTTTGAGCAAGCTTCTCTGTATGAGAATGGTCCTTTGCCGTGCAGACACAGTGGGACACTAATAGGCTGATATTCCTTTTTTTACACGACTGCCCCAAAAATAGGGAGTGTTATGTGTTCAGGGTTAATGTATGTATGTGAGTTTCTTTATTCCACCATAACTTTTAAACGCGTGAACCGATTTAGACGAATGGGGTATCGTTCCGAGTCACATAGTATAAATATATAAATAGGCTAGTAAAAATAAAAAGAAACCGGTGTGGTCTCTTAAAAACGTAAATGAATACCAGCCTCAATATTTTTTTTGTTAATGAGTCTGGTCGTGTCAGGCTAGTAAAAATAAAAAGAAACCGATGTGGTCACTTTAAAACGTAAATGAATACCAGCCTCAATATTTTTTTTGTTAATGAGTCTGGTCGTGTCAGGCTAGTAAAAATAAAAAGAAACCGATGTGGTCACTTTAAAACGTAAATGAATACCAGCCTCAATATTTTTTTTGTTAATGAGTCTGGACGTGTCTATGTTTTTCGCCTAGAATTTCACAAGTAGATTAAAAAAAACACTGTAAATAAAAAACGTCGTAAAAAAAACTGACGAGTCGTGTTTTTTTTTATTTTTTTTAATGATAAACGTACATAACATCCTTTTATTATCATATAATACTAAGTAGATTCTTAATTAATATGTACAATATTTACAGACTTAATTATAAACAAAAAACAATCAACTTTGTGTGACTTCATAGAAGTCAAATGTATCAATAACGATCAGTAAAAAGTTTTTTTTAAATCGGACCCGTACTTTCAGAGATTACAAACCATGTATGTATCTATAGATGTAATTAATAACGTAACATCACGCCTGTAATCCCGGAAAGGTTAGGCAGAGGTACACCCACAATTAGCCAGTTATGTTTTAGTCCCATGTAATGAGCGGCGAGCGTAGCGCCATCAACCGGGCACAAATCCAGACTCCGAGACTGCCCTGTCGGTCACTAGTCTAATTAAAATAACTAATTTGACTTTTGATTTCGACTTTGAAACAAACAAACAATCGTACCTCTTTATAATATTAGTTCAGACCATGCACAAAAGACATATAATAGCGAACAAAACAAGACGCAGTTTTGGATCCTCGTCATATTCAAGGAGGTAAATTGGCTCGTGATTCGAACTAGCCACCTTGCCGCTGGGATATAGTCGCGCGAAATTGCCGTTGCATACGCGGCGATTCTCTTCTTTGAAAGAGGTGGATTCTGAAATACTGTTAAACTTAAACGACTAAAAAAACAAGTGTCTATTCATTATTGACCATCATCTAGCCTTTTCCCAACTATGTTGGGGTCGGTCTTCTAACCTAACCGAATGTAGCTGAATAGGTACCAGTATTTTACATGGAGTGACTGCCTCTCTGACCTCCACAACTCAGTAACTAAATCATACGATATTTATTATTGACCAATTGTGTAATTTGATTTGACGACTAATGTCTTTTATCACACCCTCTTAAAATTAGACGAATATCTGTACAGATATCACAAAACATTTCTTTCCGCCCGTTTAGCGTGAAACGCTTCCCACAATTCCCGATTACATCTTACTAAAGGAAGGAATAAATCTAAAGCTATTACGTGAATATCTGATAACACTGACTGAGCAATAAGAGAAAGGTCCAATACTTTAGTCATAACTACAGTAAACAACATCGCTATATCGCTAAAAAGAAATATCAAAGTGGCTAAGTAGAATCGACGCAAACAGTTAGTTGCTGTAGTAGCATCGCCAGAGCTACCATACCAACAACAAAACAGAGAATGTATAAACTTCATATAAATAATTAGGTTCACAAATAATGGTAGATTTATAATCACAATTTGAGGATAAACATACAGTTCATACGTTAACAGAAGAGGCAACACAAACTTACAAATAAAAGTTGTCAGCAAGGGCACACCCCAGGCAAAGAGGCAACTCTTCAAATATCTCCTCTGAATATCTCCATTGAAAACTCTCACAATATCAACGTAAAGTACACAGCATATCACCAACAACCAGTAACTTTGCACTGACGTAAAGTATTTGAGTAAAAAGTCGATTGTAGTAGGAACGGGTCCATCGTCAGATAAAGAATCTTCAAAAACCCGGTAGATGATAGAAAAAGTTATCAAACGTAATACACACGCCAATATTGCGTTGAGGTACACATAGTTTCTGAAATGCCGGAACTTTTGTATGAGCCACCATGACGTCACTCCATAAATTACCACTGCTAGAGACAGTAGTACCACAAACCAGTCGAAGATTGATGAAATTAGAAGCTGTTGGTTCTGTATTACTTTATCAATATGTACTGCGCTTGTGTCGTTTTGAGACATCGTACGTCACACGAGGTGAACTCGGCTCGCTCTCCTGAGATACACTGCTCTTATTATCCTTGAATGGCGAGACACAGTAGAGGGGACTATCTGAATTACATACAAGGAAAATTAACAAATAACGAGATACCAAGAATATAATTATGGTGTATGTACAATGGGGCGATAAAAAATATAAAAAAATCGTTGGAATTCGATTTTGTACAACCACGGGAATAAATGCGAGTTCAACTTGGCGTTTCAGGGTTCCGAAACCAAAGGACCAACGACACCGTTTTACTCAGGCTTTGCTGTCTACACGTCCATCTGTCACAGAGCTGTATTTTTCTTCGTAATAAGTAGACACTTCACAGAGAATCTATTACTATGGCTGATGAAAAACGCTGGTCTGGATAACGTGCCCGCTTTCGTGATGAAGAATCTACATAAGCTGCCCCCCGTCACAGACGATCACTTCGACGTCACCAGGTTGCTGAAGGACATACAATCAAACAAAAAAGGCAAACTCGGCCAAAGTTCAGTCCAAGTTGGTGTTGCCGAATACGGCACCGGCACCCAACAAAAAAGGGGTAAGCAGAGCTGCACGGAGTCTGTTAACAAGGCCGTGAAACAGCAAGGGCCAGTTAAGGACGCGTGTAATTAGAACGGCTTCATAAACGTGGAGAAGAACAAGAGTCTTCTGCCACTCAACATGCTGCTGCGTCCTGCAACATCTACAAGTACTCACAAGACCATATCACTCCACAGAAGTTGAGGAGGCTGTGGACTATGTAAGTTTTCTAATTTTATGGTAAAGTATAGCTGGCTTTACTAGATTTTGTAGTGACAAGGATAGAAAAGACTATGCTTAGATAGTTCGGTTATATTGAAAGGATGATTGAAAGACGATTATTAAAAGGTATTTATATGGCAGATGTGAGTGGCAACGCAGGGAGGGAACGCCTTAGGAAGACCTACACTGACCTCATTGGTTTGATTCTTCAGAAAGGTGCACTCCTCGCAACCGGCGTGCTTGTATGACGAGATGTATGAACGTGGACAAAGCGAAAGGAGTAAAGAAAATATTGTATGTTAGGTCAATTGAGTTAATTAGGCAGCAACCTGACGCCTAAAGTTATTAGTCAAACTGTAAGTTAATAAATAATCTTAATATTTTCTATATATTTTTTTCTTCTGTGGTTTCTGCCTACCGCCATGGGAAAAAGGCGTGAGTTTATGTATGTATGTTTGCCTATACTCATCGATTTCCTTTTATTATGACGCAATTTTAGTATTATGTATTAATTCTACGTATTATATTATATCAATATACCTATATTTATAACATAATACATGTAATATATACATTGTTTGTCTAAAAGGCATTCTTGGAACGATCTCGACATCTCATCTTGTTTTTGTTTGCGTTTATGTGTCTATGTGGGGTCCTGTGGAGTCCACCCACTATAGGAACTCCTTGTGTGCGCCAAAGTTTAAAAAAAGTAGGTAAAAAATAAAAAACGAACGGAATGAATAGGTATTATATTTTGCCGACGTATTATAGATGGTTTTGCAAAACAAGCGGGTCTATTCTGTAAAAACTCCCATTTGAATCGCATAAAAGTCTATTAAAGGAATCTGACGACATAAAACTAAAAATTTATTGTCAATAAAACTTTTTAAAAACAAGCTTTTATTTAATTGCCCCAAAAAAGAAGAAAATCAACTTTAAATTAAATCAAACCACTCAATTTAGCGTAGTAACTATTCAGTAATCTGTGATTTAGCGCAGTCTTTCCCAAAGTGGGCGATAACGCCCCCTTGTGGGCGCTGCAGGCCTAAAGGGGGCGGTAAGAGAAGTTTGGGAACCCCTTATTTAGTACATGTATTACACAATTCATTAAATTGTAAAAGCTAAACAAAAGCTTGTGCTAAAAATGACTTACGTAAACTCACACTAGGCACTCAAATGATTAAAGAGATGTTTACAGAATAGCTCTGCTGTTATTGTAGTTTTAATAAATCATATTCAAACGAATCAGACTCGCAGACAAAGGGTTCCGTACAATATTTAACACAACATACATTAAATTTGAAAGAAAAGAAAGAAAAAAGAAGGTTTATTTGACACAGGCCATTTCCACACAAAAATAATAAAATCAAAAAGGCAATAAAGAAAAAAAACTAAAATAAAAAACATTATTATTTTATTTTTTGATGCCATTAAGTTTCAGTTCCTCTTTTTTTTATTTTGATTGTTTTTTTTTTGTAATTAAGCTAGTAAATAATTAACATATTTACTATCTTAATATTAATACTTAAATTTTAAACGACCTAAAATAAGTTTAGTATCGCAAAAAAGTTATTATTTTGTGATTTTACATTAGATTACAAAACAGTTTTCTAATTTATTTTAACTTGTGCTACATGGCATTGCTGCTTACTGAATTCCATGATTCTAGGTCGGACCGACAGTTTTACCATTGACCGACTGTCGGGTGTTGCTGTTCACACTAGAAGTTGCCGATCCGACCTAATGTGAACACCACAGCTAACTCACAACTGCTTTGTGATTACCCGTCATAAAGTAGTTGTGAGTTGTTTGTCGGTCCGATAAAACTGTTGGTCCGACCTAATGTAAACCAGGCCTTAGGGTTCCGTTTTTCCGAATGAGGTATGGAACTCTAAAAACCAAAAAGAAATAAAAATAACAAGGAATCCATGCACGTGCGTCTCGCTGTAGGTATCAGTGAGGTTTTGAATGTCATAAACGACCTGACCAAACAAGTTTTGCAAATATTTTTGTTACACCTAACTATTAATTTGCAATGAAGTGAATTTTATGCGATGTTATCATATGACAAAACAACGTTAAACGGTTGTTCACACCAGCGCTTGTTTAAAGTGTTCGGATTTATAGCGCTGCGGACTTGAAAATTCAACAGTGCGCTACAGAAGGAACAGGGTAGTTTTTAGTCAGTAAAAGTCTGACAGTCCCTTCCGCCCCACCCAGGATGGAAGAAGTCATTTGATGATTTAAAAGTTTGCCTGCCGGGGTTGTCAGGATACTGCTGGCGTCGGAACGTAAAGTTCTACAGAAGGAACAGGGTGGTTTTTTAGTCAGTAAAAATCGGACAGTCCCTTTGAATAATTTGATGATTTTTACGTTAAAAAAAAAAGTGTAAAATAATATTAATGGTAAAAGTTTGCGTCACCCTGCCCCCTTTCACCATGTATTATACAACGTGACTTTTAATTCGTTGTGAATCTACCTGGGGGTGAAAGTACTCATGAATATGAACATCTCATGAAAGGCGAGTAATAGGCGTTTATCCTGCAGTGGAAAAATACAGGCTTATGTATAGTCTCCTAAAAAGTAATAAAAGTCAACTGCAAAGGAGATTCTTTTAACTTTTTTTACCGACAAAAATTGACCGATGGCCGTTTTATGTAAATGTTAAATTAATAATTAACGAATTTAGATATATACGAACCGAGTGTCTTATTAGGTATTTATTTTTAACTATTTTATTATTTGTTTTACACGACATTAAATCACATTGTCAGACGGCTTTTTATAACTTGAGTGCGTATTTTATAATATTTATAATAAAACATTTTTTTTATATAAAAAGCTAGCTTTTCCCCGCGACTTCGTTTGCGTTAATTGCGCACCCCCGGTTCATTCCCTTTGGGGGGGAAATTTTGAAAAATCCGTTTTTAGCTGACGTCTACTAACTATAATCTACCTCCCTGCCTTTCATCTTTATACGTCAAGCGGTTTCCGATATTTCGTGATAATCTTTCGCTTTTATATAATTTAAAATACAGTCGGATAGGACAATCCGACACGACCGGGGAGAGATCAGGACAGGACCAACGGTTTTACCTGCAAGGCACGGGAGTATCATACCATCAAGATTCAAATTTACAACCACTACAGAGAAATTCCTTACGGAAAAACGCAATAGGTTTGTCCGATCAGGATATCGGGCCCTGCACTCAGTAGTTGCGCTTGCGACCAAGGGACCAGCGAGGCAATATCTATCACAACTAATGAATGACAAATAATTACTTAATTATGATTACTTTATTATCTAGTTGTTACTTTATTGTGCATGCTGTGGTCTCCTGTGTATTATTAACTAAGAAAACATAAATTATAGATAATAATACTTGTATGTTAAGTCAATTGAGTTAATTAGGCAGCAACCTGACGCCTAAAGTTATTAGTCAAACTATAAGTTAATAAAAGAATCTTTATATTTTCTATATATAATATTTTTTTTCTTTTTTTCTTCTATACAGACTGTTAGTGTAAACACCGTTGTCACTAAAACCATAGGTACTTGATTTATTATAAAAAATGTTTATCTGAATTTAAAAATAAATAAACAAAGTTTTATTTAAAATTAAAAAAAAATCTGTCCGACACCGTCCGTAAATTCATGGATACAAAGGGCGTTGACCTGCTGCACTGGCCGTCCGTCTGTAATATAGGGTGAAATCATTTTGAGGAAAAATAGAGATTTTACTTTAAAAAAATAAGATATTTTTTTCATTGAATTTATGTTCTATTAGTGAAACCAAACCACTGGTTTCAAGGATAACGGTGTTTACACTAACACTCTGTATATATCTTCTTCTGTAGTTCCTGCCTACCCCAATGGGAAATGGGCGTGAGTTTATGTATGTCTGTATGTATATTTTCTTCCCCTACAAAGGGGGGTGCAAGTTTGCCCTCTTGCACCCTGCTGCCGGTGCCCATATAGGTAGGTACCTACATCATTTGTTGAAGATCTTATTTATGTAAAACAATGCCCACTCATACTGTTCCACTCAAACCATGTCATAGGCTCTTGAAGCGGTTTAGAAACTCTGATACTCGGCTGTGTGAATCGTAGAGACCTGAAATTTGGATCGTGTGTTCTTTATATGACGTTGGTATCCAATAAGAAAAGATTTTCAAAAATTCAACCCCGTGTCCAAAATTTTTATGGAGAAACCAACTTTGACGCAGACGAAGTCGCGGCCAGAAGCTAGTCTTTAATATATAAATAAACAATACAAATTCTATAGTTATACCTACAGTTCCGTGAACGTCATGTTATAAAATGGCTACTTTATTATGATGATTATAACTTAACCAGTTTCATAAGTTAGTTTTGTGTGTTAAGAAGTGGACGTGTGGCTTTACAACGATCGAGTGATTTTATTAGATAGTGCGTTGTGCAGCTGAAAAGTTACAAAAAAACTTTATTTTAAAATGTGTGGAGATGTATATTTTTGGAGACAGGTACCTTCTTACTTTTTTTCTATCTATATCTTTAACTTACCTTTAGGGATAGTTTTCACATCGTGAGATACTTATGGAGGGATAAAATATATGGCGGTTCGACAGCTTTTAGGTATATAGAAAATATGTCAAACTGTCATATTTATTCTTTGGATAAAAGTTATCTGACTATTTAAAAATCATCCCTTATTGTTGACTGCCTCGTTGGTCTAGTGGTCGCAAAGCGCGACTGCTGAGCAAGAGGTCTTGGGTTCGATTCCCAGGTCGGGCAAAGTGTTATTGGGTTATCCATCAGAAATTTCTCAGTAGCAGCCTCGGTGTCTGGCCATTGCCCGGTTGATGGCAATAGGCTCGCCCCCTATTACATGGGACTTAAACATAACTGGCAAAATATGGATGTACTAATGGGTACACCGCTGCCTAACCCTTCGGGGATTACAGGCGTGATGTTATGTTATGTTTCCCTTATTGTATTTATTTAACTCGTACCGCCATATTTTTTTTATTTTCCTTCATTAGAACCTTCTCCTTACAATAACTAACACAACAAAAAAGAATGAGTGGAATTATTCCAGCCGTTCATGCGTGATACCGTGACCAGGGGAAATAGGGATTCATTTTTATATTTAAAGATAGATATAACTTTATTTTTCTTTTTTTTTGGCATTAGGCTCGCCCCCTATTACATTGGATTTAAACATAACTGGCGAAATGTGGGTGTACTCATAAGTACACCTCTGCCTAACCCAACGGGGATAACGGGCGTGATGTCATGTCATGTTATTACCAGCAGTGGTCCGCGACGCTTCATATAAATGTCTTAGGTGCCAAAAACATTCTATTTTTTGTCTTGGTTTCTAATAATTTTATTCAAACCTATTTTATTTACATAACAATCTTACGAATAATTAAATTAACTGTCAAACAGGTGGTGGTTCATGGTATTAAAAAATGGTCAAATGGCCTATCAAAACTAAAAGGTTAAGAACGACTGTTATATAGGTATAGCTTTTGCCCGCGACTTCGTCCGCGCGAAAATAAAATAGAAGAAAGCCTATGTTACTCGCAGATAATGTAGCTTTCTAATGGTGAAAGAATTTTTAAAATCAGTCCAGTAGTTTTGAGATTATCCATTACAAACAAACAAAAATACATTTTTTTCCTCTGTATAATATTAGTGTAGATTAATAACTGTTCTACCACTCTCCCTGCGACTTTGTTCACGTGATGTTTCTTACGGATCCCTATTTTTTTATAATAAAAAATAAAGCCATGTCAAATATAGTCTATGTCACCCGGGGATAGTGTAGCTTTCCTACAGTGAAAGCAGTTTTCAAATCGATTCAGTAGTTTTGGAGCCTATTCAATGCAAATAAACATATCTTTCCTCTTTATATATATTGTTTTTTTATATACCATATAAGGTATATAAAAAAAAACTATAACTTAAAACAACTATGCATTATTACAATATTTGCCTATTAAAAATATTGTGGGTCCCTTTAATATGCTTTTATATTATTTGTCGTTAAAGGGGCAACAGAAATATGACACAAGGTATATTCTGTTTAGGTATCTATAATATTATTATAGTAAAACCAGACACCAAGGGTATACTATTTTTAGGCGTTCAGCAGCAGCCTCGGAGTCTGGATTGGTGCCCGGCTGATGGCAATAGGATCGCCTCCTATTACATGGAACTAGCGAAATGTGGGTACACCTCTGCCTTACCCTTTGCGGATTACAGGCGTGATGTTGTTGTGTATATATGTAAATAGTGTACTCATTAGTATACCGAGTTTACGACTCTGTTATCATAATTACGATAATGGTACTTATCGAAAACCAGTATTTTGAGAATAATTAGCAGGGCCATCTTTATCCTAATGTAGACCCTGAGCACACAAGAATGTAATTGATGTAGGTTTGGTTTTGTTTAAATTAATTGAAATATAACGATATGGTTGGAAGTATGAAAGAGAGAAAAACTATTTTTATTAAAAAATGTTGTTTACAAAAGCTCAAGCCAAAAAACAATTAATAAATCTAGGAAAATAAATAATAATTATAAATATTGACATTTATAAAAGCTAGTTAGGCAAAATTAAAAAATATGCGATGCCAGGAACGAAGATAAAAAAATTGCAATAAAGACACATAAATCCTGTATGAAATAAAAACAAAAATAAACGTAAATAGGATTTAAAAGTGTTTAGAATTTAGGTTAAACAGCTGGCCGCGCACAACGCTTGCTACTCGAATATTCGAAGACACACACACACACACACACGTATATAATAGAAAGAGACAGAGAGAAAGAGAGGAAAGGTCGCAAGTAGGAAACAAAACGCTTTTTCCTCACGTGACTATGTCTGCCAGTTACCTGATTTCTTCTTCTTGTTTCAGATTCTCGTCCTTACGACAGGATCGCTTTACGCTGCCTCCATTGGCGTCATGTTATCATTCCCATCAGTCCTCACTCCCGCGCTGGTAGATCGTAACAGTACTGACATTCGAGCCACTCCTAGCGAAGCTTCTTGGTTGGGTAAGCATTATTTAATTAAGTAGGTACTTTAGTAGTTAAGGCAATACCTCCCCCTTTTTATTGTTCCCGTATTGGAAAATACAGTCTGTCAAATTTGGAAGACTTTTACTGACTAAAAACCACCCTGGTGTTCCCTTCACACACTTACGCCGGGGATCACGGAAACGTACGCGCCTTTCTCGTTTCCCGATTGAGGGGTGAGTTTCTTGCTCATTCTTCTCAATACAAAACTACTTTTTGGATGGCGCAACTTGATGATTCGATTCAATTTTTTTTGCTTGTATATGACGTTCAAAAGTGCCCTTTAATGGCCTAATTGAAATAAATGAATAGATTTTGACTTTCACTTTGAAATTGACATGCCTAAATTCAATACCATTAATTGCCAATCTTTTGTTTTCTAGCTACCAGCAATGGGCTCGCAGGCATTTTAGGATTCTTCATTCTATCACCAGTCCTACAAATGTTAGGAAGAAGACTCGTCTCTATCATATGCAATCTCTTAATCCTCATTGGATGGATCATCTTCCCGTTAGCCAATAGCGTTCCACTCTTGTTCGCCGCTAGAATCATCCAAGGCGTCGCCATTGGTGGAGTCTACATGAACAGCATCGTTATCAGTGAATACGTTGACTGTAAACGGAGAGGGTATTTTATGACAACCAAGAAAGTGTTTGTGGCTGTGGGTACTCTAATCTGTCACTCCACGTCTCTGTTCTGGAATTGGAGGCAAATATCAGCGTTTTCTACAATACTATCAAGTTCTGCTATCATATTGACATTCTTTTGGCCAGAGAGCCCGTCGTACCTAGCAATGAAAGGACGCTATGAGGACTGTGAAGAATCATTCATATGGCTGAAGGGTCGATCACATATGAAGGAACTTGATCATTTAATCTCAATACAAATGGAGAGGATTAGAAATGAAAAACTGAAGAAAAATTACAAGTTTTTAATAAGAAAAGACTTCTTAAAACCTTTATTAATCGTCTCCCTTCTTACCTTACTTTTAGATGTTTGTGGAAGGTATTATTTCGTAGTTTACGTAATCCAGATAATGATTGAACTGATTGGAGATCAATCTATAGCAAAATATTGTTCTTTAGGCGCCGATTGTTTAACAATAATTGCTTTAACACTGTCTTGTTTTGTCGTAAAACGTTTCAAAAGGCGCACCATTTTATTTTCATCTTGTATTATAACAATCGTTTTAATGTTTTTGATTAGTTTTTTAATGTTGCTCAAATCATATCACATATGGAATGTAGTATGGTTGACGCCTTCAATAATTATTTTACAAAGTTTTATAGTTAATTTAGGACTTATACCAGTTTCCTTCACTATTATAGGAGAAATATTTCCCTTGGAGTACAAGGGATACGGTTGCTGCATATCTGGGGTCGTGTTCACCTCTTTGTACGCATTAACGATAAAAATAACACCGATTTTGATGGAATACACGGGTATAGGAGGTACTTATGCTGTGTACGGAGTATGTATAGCTGTATCTATGGGTTTATTGTACTTTGTTGTTCCGGAAACTAAAGATAAGACTTTGGAGCAAATTGAGGATGAAATCAAAGGAATTAAAAGAACTATGTGTCCTATCGAAACGAATGCTTTGTTACACAATGTAAATAGAGTAACTACTTAGTCAAAGTTTATAATTTTGTTGTTATTAATGATAGTAATGTAAGATTTGTTATCAATTAGTTAATGGATACTAATATTGTAAGGAGATAAAGTTTGTTTGTCACAGATAATCTCTGGAAGTACTGGTCAGAATTCTTTACTCTTATATAAAGTTACACTATTTATTTTGGTCTCATTTCTTCAGATGCAACACTTGGCACACATTGTGGTACCTACCTACTTTAATCATGTTTTCGGAGGGTCAGAAAACCAATGTCTACTCAGGATAGGCTCCTGAGAGTTATGGCCCAATAGGCTGGATACGCCCTCTTACTAGTGGTGACACCATACAACTCAATTTCCACTGGCTTATCTTCGGAAATTCGAGACAACAGCTGTGTCTCTACCGCCATTGAAAAATGACACAGTAGTATCAGCTACTGTTTACTATTGTGTTAAATAAGAAAATTATATAAAAAACTATTTTATTTCTAAAACAAGTTATTTTTTTTTTAATTATTACAATATTGACGTATTGGTCATTGTATTGTTATCAGAACTAAAGGTGTAGGTGTGCAAAATGTCAGGACAATCGGATACCAACAAATGGTTGGCCAACTTTGAAAGGACAACTTACTTACATAAGTACTTATGAACAGTGCAAGCCAAGTAAAAGCTTTTAAAAACCACAGTGTTCGACTTGGTTGTCTTTAGGTATAACGATAAATTGTTTACCTTATAGAATTGAATAGTCTTTGCTTTTACTTTTCCCTGTAACGAAAATTGACCCATCGCCACACCTCTGCCCAACCTTTCAGAAAATAAAGGTGTGACGTAATGTTATGCTAATGAGTGTAGCGAACTAGCGACATCTACATTATTACATGAAGTCCTACATCATCAGTTAGTGTACTGTGAATATACTAGATGGCGCTGTCCTACATCGCACAAACTGAGTTGCACAATAGAATTATTAAAATATTAAATAATACAAAATAATAATTATCAGACATATTTTATTATAAATATACAAATTTAAATGAACTGCCTCTCAGTAGGAATTTACTAGTGTATTGGGTGTTAGGGTTCTCGTATTTGAATTTTCTTAATTAATGTCTAGATACATTCATATCTTCTTCATAACGTGTGGGCAGTAAGGTCTTACGACCCCACACACCCTAATGTCAGAGTTTCTAAACCGCCTCAAGGGCCTCTGACATGGTTTAACTGGAACAGTAACTCCAGGTTTCCTCACGATGTTTTCCTTCACCGATGCCAGTGATGTCCAAGATAAACTTTAGAAAGTACATTGAATTGATAAATTCACATTGGTACTTGCCCGGATTTGAACCCACAACCTCATGCATGAAAGGCGGGCGCCTTAACCACTGGGCCATCACGACAAAGATGCATTTATATAAGGTTCCAGAATCCATGGAATATAAGCATTTAAAGCTAAGGACAGGTGTGCCTAGTGACTGAGTCACAATTGCCCGATGTTCACTTACTTACCCGAAGAACGTTCGCCCGAATAAATCGGACCTATATGCTGGTCGAGTAGAGAATTTGGCAGTATGTTACATACTGCCATCATTACAACGAGGAATCCCGCGCGCATTCATTCTGATCGAATGCAATGCCCTGCGCTTCTTTTCAAATTCATTGTAAACATGGAGTCTCGAGTATTCGAAAAAAAAACAATAAAAAAACTTGTCGAATCTTAGCATTGAGCACGTTCTTCAAAATCAAAAGTCATCAAAGAACACAGGTCTAAGTCCCGTGTCAAAGTCTGATCCAAAGTATCTCAAAGAAATAGTTTTGTATGTTTGAGAGCTCCTTCGTTAATTATTTCTACGAAGTGCTTATTTGGGTTCGCTTTTGGTGTTTCGAAAATTCCTTTATTAAGGGGCCTAAGGTCTAAGGTTTAATGGTCCGTTGTTAAAGTCTGTATAGTTTTGAGTACTAGTTACTTCTGAACTTTATAGTAAAACCGCTGTTTGAAATTAAATTAATTACATTTATAGTAGTTGTGTGAAGGTAATAAAGTCGTAAAAGATACACTGAATTGCTAATAACATGGGTGTCCTGATAACCAATAGATCATACAAATTACATACACTTATTTATTACTCATAAACTTCAGACTAAACCGTTCCAAACTTAAGCCTGAAGAAGTAACACCAAGAACAAGTTTCACATCTACAATATTGCTATTAATTTTTTATCAGGCGTTTGTATTATGTTATCATCATCATCTCTTCTGAAAGATATCCACTGCTGGACACGGCGTCACCAATTCACGATATTGATCGGTCCCTTAACACACTTGTCGAATCGAAATTGTAGAAATAAATACGAAACCAAGTAGGTTTCGTATTTATTTCTACAATTTCGATTTATAGATTCTCAAATCTCATATTATATTCTTCGTAAGTAATTAAAAACGCAATATCTTGTCTTTATTAAAAAACAAACAAACAAATACACATTATACACGCTAAGTAATTTCTACACAGTATAAAAACTTAAACTGTTCGAAACTTATGCCTGAATAAGCAACACTATCCACAATTAGTATCACATCTACAATATTGCTATTCACTTTTTATCAGGCGACTGTATTGCGACAATAATTATTTATGTATTAGTAAAACAGCACCAGGATTCGAAATAGATAATAAATCGAATCCACATTAAACTTTAAATATTCTACTCGCCTTACCTGTCAATAACCGGCTCTCATTATTTATTCATAAACCCAAATATAAATCAAATTAACATTATTCGATGAACTGGAGTGGGACATTGATCTTTCAAGTAAAAGTATTAACATAAAGAACTGAGTGGGTAGACTTTGGTCTTTAACCTTTGTCGATAAACAGGTACCTAATATAACACAAGAGGAATTTTCCAAATCGGGACCGTGGTTCCTGAGATAATCGCGTTCAAACTTTCAAACAAACAAAATCTTCAGCTTCATAATGATTCGTATAGATATAGGTACCGAACGATTTAAAGTCGAAACCAGACATTGCAGCATCGCTGTGGACCAATCAAATTTCCGCCTCACACCCGCAACCAATTAGAAAAGAGAAAAATTATACAAAATGTAAAGGCGACAAAAGTGAGATTCAATTTGGTCGGTCGCTGGCAAATTAAATAAAGAGAGCCCGCTGTACACTGCATTTTTCTGTAGCCCTAATTTTGTATACGTCGTGTGAATTTTAATTTTATTTAATGCCCTTTTTAAAAGTTTCGAGGGTACCTATGCCCCTGCCTAATTTGCGTGATAGATAAACTAATTGTGGAAATATTTCAACTTTCAACTATACTTATGTATCAATTGTACATTACGTTTTTTTCGGATTGCTTTTCTTAACCGGACATTCAGACTTATTCTGAACGACGTATTGTCGGGTTAAGCTTTAAGTTTTTAAATTTATTAGGAGTTAGCGCGTTTAACGTATTTTTTCTTATAGGAACCTAAATTTCCATCATTCATCTTTTTAGTGTCTTCAGACTCCCAGCTCACAACATCACATATAACATCACGCCTATACGTAATCCCCGAAGAGTTTTTTCCCACATTTCGCCAGTTAATGTATAATGCCTTGCATGTTATAGGGGGCGAGCCTATTGCCATCAACCGAGCACCAATCCAAATTTCGAGGCTGCTACTGAGAAATTTCTGATGGCAAAACCCAATATTAATTTTCCCGACCTGGGAATCGAACCAAAAACGTCGTGCCCAGCAATCGCGCTTTGCGACTACTAGACCAACGAGGGTCTACAGACTTCCATCTCACAATTTTAAAACTTAACTTAAAGCGCCTGCAACAAAATAAAACGAAATAAATCGACTATCAACATAATCTCCACAAAAATACAGGCACCTTTCAACCAACACACGGACATTTAAGCAAAAAGGTGAGACGAAATAAAAACAAATCGCGATAAAAAAACCCGCCCGTCTCGAAAGTTGCGTCGCTAAATATAAATGTATTCAAAATACTTGCTCCTGGATCCTGAAGCGGACGAGTTTGTGAAAAATTCAGAGCCACAGACGGTCGGTGCCACACCGCTGGCCGCATTTCAATTAGACGCGTACAAAGTTCCACCGTTCACTAAATACGTTATCCTACTGTTTGGACTGTAGTTCAGTTTGATTTTCATGTTGGTATTTATTTAGTTACTTAGCATTTATCCTGCGACTTCGTTCGCGTAGATTTTCTTATGGATTCCTAATTGTTTGGTAATAAATTTATATTTATGATTTATATTTAAATTATTTTTGATTTATATTTGATTTATATTTATTTTAGACTACCTCGTTGGCTAGACCAACGGTCGCAAGCGCGACTGCTGCGCAAGAGGTCTTGGGTTCGATTCCCAAGTCGGGCAGTGTTATTAGGTTTTTCCATCAGAAATTTCTCAGTAGTAGCCTCGGAGTCCGGATTTGTGCCCGGTTGATGGCAATAGGCTCGCCCCCTATTACGTGGGACTAAAAACATAACTGGCGAAATGTGGGTGTACTAATGGGTACACCTCTGCCTAACCCTTCGGGGATTACAGGCGTGATGTTATGTATGTTATGTTATTTAAATTACTATAAGGCTATGGCACTCAGAGACAATGTAGCTTTCTATAAGCGAAATAATTTTCAGAATCGAACCGGAGATTAGCGTGTTAAAAAAAATCAAACTAACTCTTAAGCACATGACATGAATGAAAGTATGGATAGCAAATAAATCGTCGTCAATATCCTCTCATAGCTACCGAAATCATTTTTGTTATTTTAAAACCAATACATCACAAACAATCAAAAATCGCATCATTTACAAATAAAAAACATGTTTCGAAAAAATCATATTGTACATTCACAGGATATTTAATTTCCCTCAAAATAAATAGGTAGGTACCTACGTACGTGTATAGCTAAATCCCTTAATTGAGTCCTCGCCTGCTGTGACTGTTCATCATTAACCACGTGTGACGTGTGTGTGACGTCACATGTAACATTTTTTTATTTTATTGTTGAATTTTATTTTATGATATATAGTTTAATTTTCGTGTATTGCATCGTCTTGTAGTAATCTGTACGATGTTATACTTATTATTGTGAATAAATAAAAAAATATCTTATGAACTGCCCACTGCACATTTCGCTTCTTGTGTATCACGCTACGAGCGCCCCCCGACCGCACCTCTCCCTACCCCGCGCCCCCGTACCCCGCAGGCGAGGACTGAATAAAGCGATTGAGCTATTTATACAGTACGTAGGTAGTTCACAAATAAACGTTTCGTTCGGAAATTGAAAATTCGTTTTATCGCCACATCTATGCTTTGGATTAAATCCATCAATCTGCAATTTTGCCGGCATTTTGCAAACGGTTTTACCTACTTACCCAAATACGGAAGCACGAATTTACTCCCAAGTATTTTTAACTTCGTTATTTTTCTATTTTAAACTAATATAATATATGTAGACTAGCTGTGCCCGCAGCTATGCTCACGTGGCCCTTAGTGTAATTTAAGGAATTCAGTTATCAATAATAAATTAATTAATCATTTTATTATCCGGCAACCGTGGCCCATAGAAAAAATACAAAAATTAACCTTATAAAATAAAGTAATACATATAATAAAAGTCTTATTAAATAACTAAACAACTAAACACGTAGTGTCGGCGTCGTGTTGCTCTGTGTGGTGACGCGTAACCGACCTCGATAACGTCGATATGCGACACCCTTCGGCCAAAAGTCCTATTTCAAGAAGATCTGCAGCTGGTGGGTAGGAATGCGTATCACAAACAACTTAAAGTTGATGTTGAACCGCGATTCCAACCTTTCGACCCTCAGAGTCTAGTATAATATAGATTACCTATTAGTCATACACAAAAAGAATAAACACCAAATATTTTGGTCCAAAATATAGTGATTTCGACATTATAACTGCCGTTATTTTTCTAATCTATACTTACTATTATTGAATCTACTAATAGGAGAAGGAGGACTGCCTCGTGGGTCTAGTGGTCGGAAACGCGACTGCTGTGCACGAGGTCTTGGGTTCGATTCCCAGGTCGGGCAAAGTGTTATTGGGTTTTTCCATCAGGATTTCTCAGTAGCAGCCTCGGAGTCTGGATTTGTGCCCGGTTGATGGCAATAGGCTCGCCCCCTATTACATGGGACTAAAAAACATAACTGACGTGAAATGTGGGTGGACTAATGGGTACACCTCTGCCTAACCCTTCGGGGATTACAGGCGTGATGTTATGTTTATGTTATATAATAGGAGAAGGTCTTTAGGGTCTAAGACTTTAGTTTGTTTCTACTCTAATCTAATCTTTAATCTCAGGAACTATTTTTTGGTCTGATTGGAAAAAGTCCTTTTGTCTAATATCATTTTGGCTAAAATATATCATCACGCTACGACTCACGAGCCAATGTTACAGCTTCTAATATTATAAAGAGGAAAGATTTTATTAATTGTTTATTTGCATTGAATAAGCTCCGAAACTACTGAACCGATTTAAAAAATATTTCACTGTTGGGAAGCTACACTATCCCCGGGTGACTCGGGGTGACATAGGTTATATTTTATAATAAAATAAAAAAAATAGGGATCCGTATAAAACATCACGTGAACGAAGTCGCGCAGAGAATGCTAGTGTTAAAATAAATGGAGTAAAGCTTTCCTGAAAGAAATAAGTTTTTAATTCCAACTTAAACTATAAAATAGATCAACCCATATTATCCGTTAAAATTACCTGCTGACGTACCACATTAGTCTTGAATAAATGTTTAAAAATACCGCACAGTCACCTAATGGCCGTTCTGGAGGTAATCTCTTGTTTTATTCGCCGACCCTTCCGTTAAATTCATCATTTCCATGCCAAGCGAAAAATTTGAGAAAGAGGTGAACGTGATAAAAAATGGGTAGACATTTTTGTTTTAGGTTTTTTAAACGGGTACTGTGCATTTTAAATCATTTTGAGTTTGTATAACCAGTTAGAAGTAATCTCTCTCTACTACAATTATTTTTAACGCTATTACGGTGTTCTTTGTCATTTAAAAAAAAGGTTCCGACTAATTGAGAACCTCCTCCTTTTTTTGAAGTCGGTAAAAATAAACGTGCAACCAATAACCGAGAAAAAAAACAGTCCTAGCTAGTGCGAGTCGTAATTGCGTAAGAAGGGTTTCGTAAGTTATCTGTAAAAAACAAAATATTCTATGAAAATTTCAACTGTCTAACTATCCCCGAAGTGTTAGGCAGAGGTGTATTTACACCCACATTTCGTTAGTTATGTTTAAGTCCCATGTAATAGGGCCCTAAAAAGCGATGAAATATTTCAGCCCTGCTGAATCGAGAATACTAATTCCATGGTAAGAAGTTTGCCCGCCGATGCCCCTTAAACCATGTGAATTATTGTGACTTTTTATTATAGTGAATTGGTAAGGCCATACAATTCCAGCCGGCCCCAATAACACGACTCCCAAGGGTTCAACACTTCGAAAGTGGTTCCAAAGTCCATTTTAGTTTTAATGCTATTTTCCAATTGCAATCGTAGTCAGGCACAAGTTTAGATATTAGTTTTGTGGATATCGTGTTGTTGACAAAGGTATATTGTTGGATTCTTGTGACAAAATGAAGTCTTTACAAAGTACAATACGCGCCACGAATGATGTGACTTGACAAGCGTCAGTATTGGGGAGCTTGCGCAGGTATGGATGTACGAAATTGTTACCCATAATTTGTATTTCTATTCGGGAATTTTTCGATGACATTTAGATTCAAATTCTTAACAATATTATAATATTTACTGCGAAATAATAAAGTTTGTTGTGTCAAGTCTCATCTCGTGGCGCGTAGTGTATAAAACGAAGTCGCTTGCCGCGCAGTCTGAACGTTTAGATTTTTTAAATTGCCTATGTAACTTATTCGTTTCAACTTCCGTTTTAATTCAAGAGGAAGGTTTATGTACATTGCACCCGTGCAAAGCAGGGGCGGATCGCTAGGGGACAAAAACATAAGACATCAGTGACAATCACTATCATTTTCATCATTTCTGCAGAACCATCCATTGCTGGTCATAGGCCTCTACAAAATATTGTTTCACACACTCCGCAATTTCGTTCGCGTGATCTTTCTTACGGATCTCTAATTTTTTTATAATAAAATATAGTTAATAATATAGCCTATGTCATCCGGGGATAATGTAGCTTCCCAACAGTGAAAGAATTTTTCAAATCAGTTCTGTAGTTTCGGAGCCTATTCAATGCAAACAAACAAACAATCAAATCTTTCCTTTTTAATATATTTTTATAAAAATGTATACATTATAGTATAGACTACAGGGCAAATGGTATTTGACATCAAGGGGCTTAATCTAAAGAAATTGCACAGCCACACTTGTCATAAAGCTTTTTTTTATTCCGTTACAACCACCTACCATTAACAAGCACCTGTGTACCATAGGTGTGGCGGACAACACTCCGTGCAGGGATGCAAGGAGCATCCTTGGAGCATGCTTCTGGAATGCAGCAACATTACCAGATCAACAAGCGCAGTTTCTCCAATACTTGGTATCACTGCCGGAGACCTAATGCAGTCTGAAAATACTGCTAGTGTTCCGAGATGACCTGGCTTCGTTGGAGTAAGACCCCATTAGAGACATGCACGATGGTCAAGAGGCTAAGTGTGAAGACAACTCAGCCAAACTAAAGTTAACAAAACTATAATATTAATAGCACTGTTAACTTTTTCTTGTGTTCAGTGACAACACCTTTTGTTGGCTATTGTTATGTCTTGATTTGTGTATATCTTTCGTTGGAGATCCTAATAAAAAAATAAAGAAACACTGTTCATTTTTTATTGTCTGTGCTATAAATTGTGTTTGCTGTACAATGTTGTTTATCATTTCCAAAATATCATAGGTAGAGTACTTTCCTAGTTTATTTTATCACATTCTCTTTATAGAATATTGACCTACATCCTGCAAAAATTATATTTAGGTGACTTGGTGATCACTGAAAATGTTTACAAAAAGATCTTTAAGAATAATTAGTGCTAAAAATTGTTTCTCCATGTAAATATGTAAAGCTGAAAAGAAGGTTTCAGTTTCTAATTATTTGAAAATTGGAATTTCCTAACAATATTTTATAGAAATTAAATCGTTTACATATGCGATCAACTTTAGCAACAATAAATTGATTTATAACACTCGCTTACTTTCTAAGCTTGCCCGAAACTCAGATACGTAAACACTTTCTGTCTAATTGGAGATAACTTTATAACGAATTCAAATTGCAAACACTCCTTTAAATTTCCTGTAAACAATAAGAGAAGAGAACAAAATACATAACTCCTTAACGCTTTCATCTCTGAACTCATAATACCTAATTGTTTTGTTTGACAATATTGCCATTGACACAAGATTGACATGATTCAAATCTGGTGTTACCATTTTGAACTCCCAATAAATTTCTACGTGTCTGTTAACCAGCAGCCGTAAGTAAATTACATTATTACATTTAAAATATTAAAATGATAAGGATTATAAGTATTCAAATTTGAGTTAAAATAAGTATTTTTAAATGTAAACTGCAACTTCTGTAACACCCTATGAACCACGGTTAACCGCGCCCCGAACCATAGTTTTGGCAGAAGCACTCTGCCTACATACAATTCTTACGGAAGACCTGTAACTCGTTGTCAGTTAAGGACCCTTATTAATTATCTGCAAGCTGGCTATCTTCTTCATTGCCATCGGCTAACTGGCTTTAGCTATACACCAAACTTTGATGACGACTGAGAATTTTATTACATTGGTATTACGTATGATTCTTTTTACACACAATATTTCAATTATTTAGATTGAACCCGAACGTCTTAATTCAGAACAAGGCATGTCAACATTTACAATGTTTAATACAATTGAGAAATTCGTTAGATAAATAATTTTCCCAAAAGTATGCTAAGCACTTCACATCGTACTTACAAGTCACACAGTTCTCGTTAGAAAATTACTAGTATTATGTAAATACTTACTACATGCTACATCTTCATCGGTTTTGAAAACTTCAACTATATCTGACAACCTTGGGTACCTATCCCTTTTGTTGACTGTAACTACATTATTTAGCCAATTCTTAAAAAAAAAACTATTAACATCAGCAAGGTGTCGGGCACTATAATTTCATTCAATATCCCGACATTGATTACAGTAAATATAAACTAACATATTACTTTCCTCTATTGTCTAATATTATTTATGTGGTACTTTTTTGTAAGACAATCATTATTGTTAACAGTAAAACTACTATCGACTACAATTTTCTTTTTCATAATGCAACACTGTGTCAATCAGTGTTGTAAACATGTTGTAACCTGAACAACTAGGTAACAAAACAAACCGGCAAAAATAGTCCATTTATGTATTTAAGTGGATTTATCGTGACAAGTTGACTCAACTATATTTATTTTATTCATGTTTTATTTTTCAGAAGACTTTCTATTTAATTACATACACTTTGATAAAGTTAACTTATTAAAAACTTTTAAGTTTGGTCTACCGTAGCTCCCTCTAGTGAAATTAACCTCAAACTACGCGTTCGCGGAAGATGGCCGTCGCGTGCCGAGTGTTGCTCCGATTGTTTACGACGATTTTTTAAGTTTTTATAATACGAATCCTTATAATTGACCATTGAATAACTGAACAAGTTGTGTAGTTGACCTCAAAAGTGTTGTTTCAAGTGTTTTTACGGTGTTTTATGATAAATTTCTGTCAAAAAGTGCGGCATCAGTAGTGTGAGTGAAGCAACTAGTTTTGAGCCAGTGTTTTTAGGAATGTTGTGAATCCAACTGGATTGTGTCTATATTACTGGAGTTTGGACTTGTTACAGCCGCATTTAGCCCTAAAGGTAGGTAAAACTAACTTTGAAAAACTTTTACAAACTTTCAAGTTTGTTTACATCCGAAAGCGCTACCGCGCATGTTCAGTTCATAGACGAAGTTTACTTTGAAATAGTTCGTAAGTAATTTGGAGAGAAAACTTTTTGCTTAGGTTTTTTTCTTTTTAAGTCCTATTGTCTTGTTATAAGAGTTCTTGTGCCTTGAAACGAATTAAGTTACCTACTTATTTTTTTATGGCCGTTAGGCGTTGCGATTACGTTTCCTTGAACTTATAGGTAGACAGGTATTATAGATATACCTCCATAATATTCAAATAAGTTTTTTTTCTGTCTGATTGAGTAGGTACCTAACTTGTTACCATCATTTGTGATAAGATTATCAAATCAGACCTGAACATTCTTCTATAGTCTATACCTACTAGCCTTCATACAGCATGCATCACTTTTTTTTAAAGTGTCACTGACCTTCGTTCGTGATGCCGACATAAAGCCTCCATGGTTGTAACTTATAATTGCTCGAAAAAGTTTTAAGATTATGAAATAGGTTATAAGACAAATAGGTATCTACAGATTTGTTTAGGTAGGTAGCTTTAAAAGTTATTGAGATATTTTTTTTCTTGAATATTCATAGAAGTTAGGATTTATCGCAGTATTTGTAGGTAGTTAAGTAATGATACCTACCTATTTAAAACTTAGGTGTAAACTAAGTGCTTGGTTTATTTATTGTTATAAAACACTTTTATCTCTATCTATTAGTTATTTATGGGTATTAAATTAAACATTATTTAAAGCTAGATACGGTCTACCTCCATAGCTCTGTTGGACTTATGTCGTAATTTATGAGAAAATCACTGTTAAACGTGTTAAGAGCCGGATTTATAGCCAAGTAGGTAAGTAATTAGACTATTAAAATGCTAAACTAGGTTTTACTATACGTAAATATTATGTGGGTAGGTAGGTAGGTACCTACTTTTCTGTTTATCACAGATTGAATGATTTAAGTCTCATATTTAGGTAGGCATCTATTACTTATCTACCTACCAACGTTATAAATTTTTTAGACGCTTTTATGTTTTACCTACGTCTGTAAAAATATTCTTAATAAAATAATAATATTATTAATTAAAAGCAACTAGGTTGGTACCTACCTAAATTAAATTAGACGCTTATTCAAACCCCATTTTTTTCCGATACCTACCGCAAAAAAATGGCTGACCACAAAATCGTTCCAATATTTAATAAATTCAGAAGCAATTTTATCAAATCAACAAGGGCTACTAGTACTACATACCTCCTTAATTAAAGGTATGAAACATTACCAATTAACGAATAACACACAAAATTCATGCTTAATTAGTCAATGTTTGCAACACCGTTCATTTAAAATGGACACTACTAACAATGTTTTATTTGAAATCAGTTTTATTTTATCATTAAATACAATTCAATAGGCTCTTGTTCATTAATACAATTTACGGTTGAAGTGATCGTCATAAATAAAATTAGTTTTGATTTCCTTTTACTTTATGTTTCGATCATGAAAATACAAATACATATTTCAATGGTGCAGTTATTTGGACTGCTGGCCGCATCAAAGTTGATTTCTTCATACAAACTTTGGTGAATTAACGAAAATTCGATACGAAAAAAATTGTTTCCTTCACAAGACTAAAAGAAAAAATTCGATGAATATAAACCTCCTTGTTGTGAAGTCGACTAAAGACACACCTAAGTAGGTGCGTCGTATCTACTGCTTAGTCAAACTTTATTTCTCATCTTACAACATAATTCTCATAAGATCTCACACTTAACTTCTTAAGAACAAGTACAGTCGTAAATTACAGTATGATAATACATTAAGTCCTCTGATTAAACTTTTAATAACTAGATCAGATGAGTTACAGCCTCAGATGAGCGCATTGAGTCTGGCACAAGCGCGCGGAGCAAACGTAACGTAAACTCCTTAGATTTTTGAATTAGGAATAGGTACGTACCCGTTCGGCACGCAGTACCTACCACAAACGCACTCATAACATAAGTATTTATTTGTGTAATTTTTTTAAAATTATTTTTTTATAAATTATTATGTGTTGACACGCGCCTTAATTCTATAAAATGTAAGTTGTTAAAGAACGAGGTCTTCTGGCACAGGGAAACGAGACTCTTAATGTAAAATAAATTGTAGAAGTCATGTTTAAAAATCAATAAAAAAATATTGTAGTTTTAAAGATTTTATTTAAATAAATATCAATGAGTGATACTCGTCCTGCTTGTAGCACCCATATGCAAAATTCAATTCTCTATGCTAGTCGTCGTTCCGATATAAATCGATTACTTTTATCCGATAGCGCACTCGTGTTAGGCCTACTTATGTGCTAAGATGTTACCTGAGATCGGTACTCGCTATTACGTTTATGAATAAATAATCATTTGGGACCTTTTGAGGTTAGATCGTTGTTCTGCGTGTTTAAATATTGTACAATAAGGGATTGTGTAATAGAAACAAGATGATATAGTAGGTAACTGTTTTCATCCATTTTTTATTGCATTCCATTGTGGTTGGTTGTGATCTTAAAGGTACGTTTGTAAATGTTCATAAAGAAATAATATTACTAATTATATGATAAAGTACCTACCTAGGTTGATATCTAAATTAAATTAGATAAAATAAAAGAGAAAACCTACGTAGTAAAACGCCTATTCGGATTTCGGACTCCATTTTCCGATAGCGCGAAAAAATGGCTGACCGCAAAACCGTTCCAAAATTTAAATTCAGAAGCAATTTTCTAAAATCAATAAGGGCTACTACATACCTTAATTAAAGGTATGAAACATATAACATAAAATCTTAAATGTACTGAAAAATTGGGATATCATCAGTGGCATAGCTTACCCTAGACGGGCCCTATCAAAATTTGTTTGGTCCTTCTACCTAACGGCGGCGAAGACCAAAAGGGGGGTAAGATTTTTCACAAAAGAATATATTAGTACACCTATAGAACTTAGAGCTGGAAAATACTCTTCCCAATATACTTAATATTAGGTAATTGTTAACAAAAATAATTAAGTATGCAATACTTTTATAGACATGTTTTTATTTACTTATTTATATTAAAAACGATATTACAGCAACGATAAGGTCATGACCTTCGCTGTGAAGGACGAAGGTGAAAGGGCGCGAAGATCAAAGAATGACGAAATTACTGAAAGGTGTTCTTAGAAATTGAGTTTGTAGGCTTCCGCCCTCGTAGCTTTTTGCTACCGAAAAGGGGTATGCAGACGAACAGTACGCTCGTCACAGATCTATTTTCTTGATGATGGGGTAAGGCTGCGGTTCCACTTGAGTTAAGCTAAGCTACGTTGCTGATAGTATTGCTTAATTATTTTTCGCTTCGATAATAAAGCAATCCTATTGGTGTAAGGGATCCCACACAAAACCGCGAATTCGCATCGCCTCGGAAATATCTGCGATAAATTTCCTGTGAAGTTAAAATTCCCGAAGTTCTTACGATGCGGCATCGTATCGCATCGCATCGTGGTTTTGTGTGGGAGCCCTAAATCAGAAACATCCTTAGCTAGAACTTATAGGATATTGAAGTATCTATTCGTAGAACAATTTCTTTGATAACTTATTGACTAAAACATGACTAGACTGAATTTGTATAAAGCGTAAGCTATCGATAATACCCTTAAATCAACACCCTTTTAAAAGTCAAATAAAAACTGTCCCTAATTATTCCACTCTAAAGTATATTTTTATTGAAACTAAAAAAATAACCGTCAACACGTCATTTCCAACGTTCGATTATTAAATAAAATATCAGACTACCCACTCGTGCGTCACAGTGCATCGGCCATCAGTATTCACTGGCATATTTCATAATAATTCACCATGCATGCCTGCATACATTGATTGGTTAATTTTTATGCAAAACTGCACCATGACAATTGACTTTGTTGTGTAAAAATGGTTGTTGCACAAGAGTGGAATTTTAATCAGTACTTTTATTGAATTTAATTTTATTATTAGGTTGCTATTCGTTTTTGTAAATGAATAATTAAACTGTATGAATGAACTAGGGTTGCCAACCCTACTATATAATATAGTATCCTACTATATTAGAGCCCCCGTCTACTATATTTTTGAAAAAAAGATATAGTAGGCGAAACTACTATATTTTTAAGGCATCAAACTCTTAAGCAGTAATATTCGTTTCAAAATGTCTAAGCGTAAAACGAAACGTCAATATTTATTTCTTAACGATTCTGGAATGTCAAGTTGACAGTTACGTTCAATAGACAGTTTGACAGATTGGCAATTTCGATTTTCGCGCTCTCGACATCGTGTTTTTGTAACTACCTACTTATTAGTCAAGGCTAAAAGTAGCAAAAAATATTCTTTTAATTAAGAAATAAAGTACTTACCTATTTTGGAACCTACTATATTTTTTTTAATATTTTCCTTACTTACTATATTTTTATGGGTAATATTTTAGAACTACTATATTTGACCGACAAGGAGTTGGCAACCCTAAAATGAACTCAGTAGCTAGATATTAGCATTTCATACATGTTGTCGTTATTATTAGGTTCTGAAAATTATGTCCCTATATGTGTATTGTACGTTCGCGCATATCTTTTGAACTATCTATCATAATTTGACTAATGAGTTATCGTTAGAAGCGTCTTGATAATCCGCTAGTAATGGATTATGTGACGTCACACTATATTCAACATGGCGCCCTCCGAATGACATTAAGTCCTGTCATAAACAAAATTTGATTACGAATAGAATTTTTACTTTTTTTTTCCATTTTTTATATTAAGATAATAATAATACCAGCCTATTATTTTCCCCCTGTAGAGCAAAGGCCTCTTCTCATACAGAGAAGAATTACCACGCTTGATTAAGGTAGATTGGCGATTTCAGACTTAAATGAATTAGAAGTCCAGGTTTCCTTACGATGTTTTCCTTCACCGATGTCGGAGATGCCCAAGATAACTTAGAAAGTATGTGTAATAGAAAAAGTCACATTGGTTCTGGCCGTGCCCGGTTGCGAACCCATAACCTCGTGCATTAAAGGCGGGCGCTGTAACCATTTATTTAAATAAATATTATCCAAAAAAATCCCGTATCGATTAAAATAGAATCGAAAGTTCATAGTACCGATTGTCTCTTACTTGTAAGTTGTAAAACTTAAACCTGTTTTCCCTGGGTTTTTACGACGTACATGAAGCGATAAACAATCGAATTGGGTTCCCGTGGCGCTGTATTAAGCTAAAAATCTATCACTATACAACAGCTATAAAATCTGATAAGATTCTGTTTTATGTGGCTACAATACTTTTGAATACCCCTGATAATTAAACCACGTTACAATGTGAAAGAAAGAAGCTTTAAATGCTGTAACTCGAAACAAAGTTACTTCTCATAGTATTAAAAAAACAAAAATATAAATGGAATAGGAGTAAAATGTAAAAAAAAAAAACTGTGGAGAAACTAGGAAAAAACATTAAGTATTCATAAACCTTACCATTATCTAGATAGGTACTGCCGACTGACTTTTTTTCTTACTGATCTCTAATATTTTTATGTTAATAAATATTGGATAACGTTGCTTCATATTAGTGAAAGAATTTTCAGAATCGGACGAGTAGTTCCGGAGATCAGCGCGTTAAAAAAAACCTTTAACTGAATAATTTAAGACAAGATTGTAAAAAAAAATGCCTTTTTGCACATACTTATTATAAAGCACGTAGCGTCCTTTAGTGTATACCTAATCCCCCCCCCCCATTTGGAAAAAGCGTGATCATGTGCAAGTAATCCTCGATAAGAGAAAAAAGGTTTAGAAAAACAAACACTCGCTAACCAAAAACCACCGTAACCTGCCTTTAACCACGGTTATCTCAAAGGCGGTTGCTTCACGGTTCGGTTTTTTTAGACAACGCTATCAGGATCGTGTTACTAATCGTGGTTAGGCGGCAATTACACAATTAGCTGTAATTAATGAGTCTTAGAGCAGGGTTCTTGTTCTCACGCATCACCTGTGATTGTTTTTTTTTAACCAAGTTCCTTACGGCGTCTTATTGTAGGAGTTTACTGACAGACATCGTCACGTAAGGAAAACTTTTGAAAGGGGAAATGGACTTTTAATTTTCGCGTAAAAAGTGCCTTTTAATGTTTTTTAAGTTGATATATTTTTATTAAATTTTTTCTTTGAATTTTGAGAGGGTTCTAGGAAATAAGAATAACTAGGAAAAGGTTAAGTTCCCCTGAGTTATATTAATGTGGGGAACATTAATATAACTCAGGGGAACTTAACCTTTCCCTGACATGAGGAGGCCCGAAGAGGCGTAGGAGATGGTTTTTAGTCAGTAGGTAAGAGTTTGACAGATCCAACATCCATGAGGATTTTTATGAGAAAAAAAAAGGGATAGAACTATGTTAACATGTCAAAGTAATATAGATCTAAACTGTATAGATTCATAACATTTTTATTCCCAAATAGAGACATATTTAAACACAAACGTAGGAAGTTACTTAATAACAAAGCTTCTATTTATTATTTGTAATGTTATTCCTTTCCGGTACCACATAAAAATGTGACAATATTTTCCATTCATCGCTACATAAAGAGACAAACTCGAAAAATGAAACGAAAACAGCAATAATGACTCGAATGACGGGCAAAAACATTTATTTCCATCGTTCATGGCTTTATAACTCACTTGATTGCACGCTTATTTGCAATGAAAACGAAGCACCCCCAATTATTAGCGTAATACTCTACAGAAGTGTTTTTATTATTACCTAGGTACATAATAATATATTGTTTATTGTTGAGCTACCTGTAGGCTAACTCTTGAACAAAATCGAGAATGAGATTGGAATCGACATTACTTGTACATCCGATCCAGTTTCAATTCCAATAAATATAAGAAGACATTTATTTATAGAATTAACGAGTTATTTAATATTTTAAAATTTGATAATTTACGTTTTCATTTGTACGGCAACCTCATGTCAATCGCTGTAGTCAAACATGCAGTCGATTCCAATCTTTATTTATTTTTATTTTCATAAAATTCTCGATTTTGTTCAAGAGTAATCCTGAGTAAGATTTTGGTCCGTAAAAGGACTTTATCTTTAGTTTTTCTCATATTGATGTATTGAAGAAAGAGGTAGGTAGAGTGTTTGTTTGCTTTTTTGTTCGTATCTCTGGAAGTACTGGTCAGATTACAAAAATCTTTCACTGATACAAAGCTAAACTATTGCCGAGTGTCGTAAGATATTTTATGGTATATTTTTTACTTCTATGAGAAAGAAATCGCGGGGAGAAGCAGGCCAATTTGGTAAAAATCTTCCTGGGTGCATTTAGATGAAAAAGCATTTGACAAAGCTATCATACCACCTTGCTCACCTCAACCTCATCATCATCTGATGAACGACGTCCACTGCTGGATATACCTGCCTCACAATGACTGGTTAAGCTCAACTCAGGTCAAACTCACTTCACCTACATTCACGGAGGGGCAGTTTTACAGAATAGTAATTCAGTTAGCTTTCATAATAAGTTTCCAACGAACAAAAGGAATCGGGAATTTGGTTACCTGTTACCTAGTTTGTTATTATTATCCTTGAAAAATGCGATATAAATAAGTAAGTAGATAGGTAGGTACGGACGACAGCACTTTAGGGTAAACACTGCGGCATCTTATGCGGTTGTAATAGAAGCGATTTTACAACAAAAAAGGTATAGTCTGATGTACTGTACATTATTTGTCCGTACCTTGTTGACAAACCTGGAGAGGTATTTGAATCTGTTTACAATATTTTCCATAAATCGTCGATAAAGTCTGTCATGTTTGCTTTGGGCTTACCGTTTCGGGGTATGCAAATGTACGGTTCCCTAATAATATGTCACTTTTGGATCTTGTTGGGATACACGTGTTTAGCATAATGTTTAAGATAATGTAGAAGATAGGTTAGAGGACTTTACCGCCAGAAGTTTTAATACAAAACGTAGTTCACTTCATATTCATGCAGGACTACGTGCGTCTCTGCGCAGACTAACTAGAAACTACAACGAGTACTTTAACCACATCGATGTGTTTGTCTTCTCCGCTGTTCAATTGAAAAGAAATATCGTAGAAACTTTCACCAAATAATCCATATTGTTGCTTATTTCTTTTGTAAATTGTTGTTGTTAATTTGTTTTATTTATTTGTACCTATTTTTGTTGTTTTTTTATTGCTTTTTAGTGGGTATTACTAAATTGACATGACGTTTTCAACCGACTTCAAAAAGGAGGAGGTTCTCAATTCGACCCGTATGTTTTTTTTAAAAAACATTTTTTATCTATAATCTGTCGAAAATGCCGTTGGTTACATATTTAACCATCTTCTATCATTATTTAAATACTATGTAACATGTTACTGTTTATTTTCCCAAGTAAATAAAATAATTTTTTTAATTATTTTGATTACTCAGTAATTAATCCCGATTTTCTGGTTAGAATAGGCACTCGATTGTAGTTTCTCCATATCGCCGTCAACTAGATATTTAAGTGTTTAAAAGACTGGCGGCATTGTCACGTTGGAAGGCAATGCGTAAGTACTTACTAGCCAAGGTAAGAACCAGCCTTTGGGTCATGGGAAATGTCAACGAACTGTTTGGGACTATACTTTCGCCGTTTAAGGTTCCCTGTATCTACAGCAGCAGCGCCAGCGAAGGGAGTTGTTTAAATTTTTCCTACTGCAAGGCAAATTTTAATGCCTCTTCTCATACAGACAAGAGCATTGTTCACCACGCCTGCTCAAGGCAGATTGGCGATATTAAACTTAATATCAACTATAAGTCCAGGTTTCCTCACGATGTTTTCCTTCACCAATATTAAAGCGATGTCAAAGATACACTTAGAAAATATGTGAATTGAAAAAGTATCGTATTGGTACCTACTTGCCCGGATTTAAACCTTCAGGTATGAGAGATAACATTCAGATGACTACATAATTTAAATACCTGCCTATTTACTTACTTTTTATTTAATAATTCAAATTCATGCCATCTTCAACCTTAATGAAAATAGGCAGGCTCTTTTTACAGACATCTTTTTTATCCCGGTTCTATTTATCTTAGAATTGTCTTTCTAAATTCAACCTCTCTTGATCTTGAAAGCCGCGTTGGTAGGAAAAAAATATTCCATATAGCAAGTACCTATTTACTTATTGAGAGTGGAATATGATCAGAATGGGAAGGTTAATTTATTAAATTCTATGAAAAAGGGCTAATGTTATTAAAACTGCTTGAGTTTCTATTATGAGAAAATGTTTTTATTTTTTTAAACTTTGCCTTACACTTGGAATTTTTCTTGGTATGGTGGAATAAGAATATTATACAAAAGTAGGTATTTTACAGGTTATTTTAAGAGTGGTGGGATCTTATTAACAACGGGTATGTATTAAGATGAGAACCAAGGTTTTCTGTGGTACCAATAGAAGTGATTCCTAGTATCCTCTTTCGGTCGGATTCGCATTACACTCAAAAAACCACGTTCCATAAAAGGACCTCCTTTAATTTACACATTTGGCGAATTTCTACTTATTACGGTCCAAAATATACAATTTTGTGACAGACGGATAGACAGACAGGCATAGTCCTATTAACAGGATTCTGTGTAGTTCCCCTTGGTTACCTTAGAAAGAAAGAATCCTTAAACATCAGTTATAAATTTAAAATTTTAAACGTTATTTCCTTCATACACATTTTACATCGTACCAGGAACTTTTGCAAAAGCATCCAACCAGTTTCGTTACCTCTCTCTATTCTCCAAAACATCACAGTCAGTTTGTCGCACAAACGTAATATCAAGCTCATATTTGCAGTTGCAAAGTAGCTTGAAGCTTGTACTTTAAATAAAACAGTATAAAGACAGACTGAACTCCATTCAGCTGGTGTTTGCGCGTCTCGTCAACATTTACACTGGCCGGCCATTTAGTCGTGTTTGCACATAGAGTAGTTAGTAAATGGAGTGCGCATTTACATAGAGCGTAGATATTTGGCCTCTGTTACAAAAGTGAATTTTACCTTGTCAAATACGTAATTATTCCCTTATAATTATTGACTGCCTCGTTGGTCTAGTGGTCGCAAGCGCGACTGCTGTGCATGAGGTCTTGGGTTCGATTCCCAGGTCGGGCAAAGTGTTATTGGGTTTATCCATCAGGAATTTCTCAGTAGCAGCCTCGGAGTCTGGATTTGTGCCCGGTTGATGGCAATAGGCTCGTCCCCTATTACATGAGACTAAAAACATAACTGGCGAAATGTGGGTGTACTAATGGGTACACCTCTGCCTAACCCTTCGGGGATTACAGGCGTGATGTAGGTATGTATGTAATTATTGTAACTATCATCAACACGCTAAAAAGAAGAATTACTTTAAAGTTTAGCGACTGAAAGTTTTTCAACTTCAAGAAGATTGCTCATAAAAATATTAAGATTATCTCCAGTCTAGATGTCAAATTAGTAATAGGATATCAAGTAAGTACATAGTAATATTTGTAGATGTAGATTTAGGCAAAAATCTTCCAAAAATCTTGTAAGAAAAAGATGTAAAGTCAAACTCAACGACAGACACTATCTCCAACAGCCATATAAACGAATTTTGACTACGCACGTGAGCACTCCATTGGTTCACTTCTCCGCACACATCAGCTATGTCATTAAAAACACTCTTTATGACTAACAACTCGTCATTTGAGTGTTTGGAAACTGATTTGGTACGAGATAAAGTTTACTTTGCTTTGTACTGTAATACTGATGCGGTAGTTACATTTTTGAATGTAAGTATCTAACTACTTACTGTTTGATGTACCGCAATTTAAATGAAGTGAACTATGTTGTGAGTAATCTGGCTTATTTCGGTTGTAGGTATTTTTATAAGCTTGCAGTCTATGATTATAAGGAAGCTTGACGTTTTTAACCGACTTGAGGTTTTCTGCTGTAAGCGTATGGTTGCCCATGATTGGCTAAACCGATTATTATAAAGATTAACGAAAAGTAATATTGCACTAAAAAGTGAAAAATAAAATACTTTTTTTGTAGGTTCTGAAGGCAGTTGTCTTTTTGGTTTCAACATTATGTTATCCTCTGATATAAAATTTTAATGATACAGATTTTCTGAATATAGCCCTCGAAAATGTACTCAAAGTAAATAGAGGCACATGAGACATTCAAACTTTGTTTCGGGTATGGCGACGCATGGAATGCAGTGCCTCGTTAGCTAGCTAGTCAGCCATTTTGAACTCTAGTAGGTTCTAGAGAAGAATGGCCAAGACACTCCATGGACACTAAAAATACAAAATTTCGTACCACTTAATAAAAACTCTTTAAAAACAAGTGCCAAAGAAAATGTTTACTTCCAACCTTCTCCCTATCCACATAAAAGGCAACGACATTATAATCTAGCGTCTGTCTGAAAGTCTGAACGTTGCTTCATCATGAAAAATCCAATACAGTCGAGAATCGTGACCTGGATGTGTAATAATCCTGAATAACTGAAAGTTATTCTTCTAGCGACGCCCGAACAGTTTGACGCCTCAAACACGACTCGCTATCAAGAAAAATTGATGATGTCCATCGAAATTGAGGGCTTCGTAATAGCCTTTTAGGGACTTTGTACACAGACGCCCAAATACTGGAAGAACGTTTTCTTTGTTGTCTTAAGAAAGCGTTTAGTCTGAATTTGTGAGTCTGGATTTGTTCCCGGTTGATGGGAATAGGCTCTCCCCCCTATTACTTGGGACTAGAAACATAACTGACGAAATGTGGGTGTACTAATGCGTACACCTCTGCCTAATCCTTCGGGGATTACAGGCGTGATTTTATGTTATGTTATGTAATAGTTGTTCCGTCCGTCAGTTGTTCCGGGTCTGATAGTTGTTTCTTTGTGAAGCAACGTTTAAAAATAAACTTGTACGTATTATATTAGTTACTGCCTCCCACTTCGTCCACTTGGAAGTCAATTATACCACAAAACATAAATGCCTATAATGACACTTAGCAGTAGTGTAGTTTCCTATCAGTGAAATATTTTTTGAAAAAAACATTTATAACATTAAAACAATCTTACTCTCTTTGAGTATTGAGTATAATAGAGGTAAAAATATAAAGTGTAGATAAAAGTCCAACTAAATACTGAATCTTAATGCGGGATAAAGATAAGCCAAAGCTGATCATAAATAGATCCAGTCTTAAACCTAGCCAGAACCAATAACGCATCGTACCATATAGGAATCGAAAAAAGTACTGCTGTAGTAAAATATTAATACACTGCCCTCGAAAGTAAACTTCACTTAACTAATGATGATTAGGGTATTAGTCACATCCTTACTAAGCTAAGCCGGCTTCGCCTGGGAAAAGACTAGGCTAACAAGATCATAAACTACTTAGGTCAGAATTTCCCAAACTATGGATCGCGATCCAATGGTAGGTCGCGGCCGAATATTATGGAAATAGTGTTCCATGTTTGTTTTTGTTTTTTTAAACAGTTCTTTATTCATCTATGCCTTTATATTCTTCATGACAGTCAAGAAGTCTTCTTTTTTTCATATCGATTCTTCTCTACATAGTGCAAAGTTGCTTCCCGCCGTAAGTACGATAGATCTTCTAAACTACGCAACGGATTTTAATGCGGTTTTCATCAATAGACATTGTGATTCAAGAGGAGCGTTTATGTTTCTACATTGCACGTATCTCTAGTTTATAATAATCTATATTATTTGGGCCCACCATGTGGCCATACTTATAGCTGCGTCAGAAACGTTGTACAGGTCGTAAAGGGAACGGAAAATTGGAACACTCCAGCATATGGGACATATTATAATCATCTTTCTTTCTTTATCGTAGGGGCAGTAAGGTCTTACGACCCCACACACCCTAGTCAGAGTTTCTAAACCGCCTCAAGGGCGTCTGACATGGTTTGGGTGGGACAGTAATAGGCTGGTATAAGTCCTGGTTTCCTCACGATATAGATATAGCCTGGTCAGCTGAGATAAGTTCAGAATTTGAAAGATTTTCTTAGCTGGGTCGCGGTCCAGTTAACGTTGAGAACCACTGACTTAGGTAATATTGTGATCATTAAACTCAATTGGATGGTCCATGTTTTACGAAGCGTCAAGTGGCAACAATGAATCTCGTGTTAGCTCAGTGATCTAAACTCTCATCAGTGTCCAATCAAAATGATATTGTGAATAGAACTTTGTATTTATACGTACAGGGTGATCGTTTGTTTGTAGAAAAGAATTAAAGTGCTTAAAGGCTGATTTCTTTTTCATGATTACAGCGGTGGGCCCATAACTAAAGTTGTTCATAATGATAAGTAAAATTGAATAATACTTAGCAGGACTGCTCATTGCGGCTATCTTTAGGGGAGGTCTATTTCCAGTGGTGGACATAGTCCAACTGTCATGATGATCAACTGATTGAAGATTAAAAAAAAAACAAGAATCATAAAGCAGAAACTTACATTTACTTACCACATACTTAATAAACTCACGCCTTTTCCCTAAAAGGGTAGGCAGTAACAACAGAATGCCATATCCTTAACTCCTTTCGCCTCGTCCACGTAATTTTTTTAATAAACTAGGTAACATTAATTTACTTGTTTCAGACTGCCTATAGATACAGTTGTCGTAATCTTTTTTTTCTCCGCCCATCTCGAGAATGCCTAGAGGAGAACACGTATTAAAAAGTTCCATCAATAACGTCTACGAAGTTCTTTGATAAGAATTCTGCAAGGTCTCCTCAGACAATAATAAATTGCAGAACTTGTAGTTTTTAGGGTTCCGTGTCCAAAGGGTTCTATTGGAGCTGGCACTCGCTCATCCGTTTGTCTGTCTTGTTTGTCTGTATCTTTTAGGTAGACACCTAAAATTTGTAATGTATTAGTATGGTCGCTATAACAACCAATATTACACTATAATAAAGTACCTAACATGTTATCTCTTCACTACCTTTGGTTGACTGGTAGAGAATGCCTTTTCTTTCTTGGGAAATTTTCTAGGATACTCTTCGTCTGGGGATAACGGAGGGTTATGTCGGACTCAAACCCAGAAATTCTTCCTGCTACCATAAGTCGGGAGCCCGGTATTCGCATTACGCATGATATGCGCCCCAGACTGGTGGTATGGAAACCATAAGCCTGCAGCAACAGCAGCGGTAAAGCCATTAATTCCGCCTTTGTACCCTTTGTTGCTTAAAGTTTAAATAAATAAATAAAATAAAGATAAAACTTAATAGAGCGTTTTTTTTTTCTCTCAATCCTAATATTGTGTCGCGGTACAAAACCTTTTACGTGCAATACCAACTCGCACTTGACCGATTTTTTTTCCAGACACTGTTAGTACTTGTTGAAAAAGAAGTTTCGCTACATCCTTCTTATCTGCTCTTAAAACTGGAGTATTAACTTCATTAGCTGAACAAGCCTTCTTAAGTTTTAATTGAGCATTATTCATGATGTTTTCACTAAGTTACTTAATTACTCATGCCTTCTCGGGGGAATATGTGTATATTAAAATCTTCAAAGTCAGTCTGTAGGCCGAGTTTGTACTGCATAATTTATTGCTTCAAATTCTGTATACATATATCTAAAATTTTCATAATCTTCTATCCCCAATGTTCGGTGTAAGTGTGCAATAAATATTGTATGCAATGGGGCTACAACATGTTATTTGCTAACTCACAATCCCCTGCTCCTGTGTAGGGGTCGTTTCTATTCATAATACGGCCAGAAATTGCGAACAAATCATTTATAGTAAAACAAACTTTAAGCCTCTGGTGTTTGGGACGGAATTTGTTTCAACTATTTCTTAAGTTTCACCGTCCTAGATTTATGTTGCTTATTACATTTTACACGCGTGAAATGAACACGTATCAAATGAAAAATGCAATTTGGAACTTTATTTTAGTTGGCACAGGAACTATTTGAGAAAAAATCTTAGGGGTACAGAGGTCCTTTGTTAGATCCCCGTTGAACCCTTTTGTCGTTGAGGCCGTAAATTATCTATTTAGGTTTGCAGTTGGCGATAAATTGCTTTTTATTCAACGAATCGTAAAAAGAAATATGTCAACACAGTATTATTAAAAACTATGTTGGTATAAGTTGTAAATGCTACACATAAAAAAGTAAGAGTGTGAAAAAAAAATGCAATTAGATTAATAAAATTAATTCCGTCAAATTACGTGATTGCCTCGTTGGTCTAGTGGTCGTAAAGCGCAAATGTTGAGGATGAAATCTTGGTTTCTATTCCCAGGTCGGGCAAAGTTATTGGGTTTTTCCATCAGGAATTTCTCTGCAGCAGCCTCGGAGTCTAGATTTGTGCCAAGTTGATGGCAATTATAAGGCTTGCCCCCTATTACATAGGACTTGACTATAACTGGCGAAAAGTGGGTGTTCTAAAGGGTACACCTCTGCTTATCTCTTCGGGGATTATAGGCGTAATGTTATGTTAAAAACACACCAGGCATTCAGGTGTAATTTCAATGAGAAGCTTCAAGTCTAGATACCTTTGTGTCTAGTTTCTACGTCAGTTCAAAGCAACTTCAATAACATTTTCGAACTGAAATACCGATGTTATCCATAAAGTTATTAGAACACGAAGCCCTTTATCTAAGCCATCGGATGTACTGAGAGCCGTTCTGAGTACTTACCTAATCTGTACAGTTGCTATCTCGGGTCATAGGCCAGCAGATACCGTAAGTCGAACGCCAAAAGCTTACCAGCGATACTGTTACGTATAAGTATCAGGCTAAGGTTAATTTTCCAATGAGTGGATTGGAAACCGACGTTGGAGTTTCCAACATACCGCATTTCGTTGAAGAGTACACTTTAAAAAACTCTCTACGCCGAGCTCGACCTATATCCGAATTTGAGTGATGATTTCAACCCCTCATTTTTATTAAGGGCATTTATAGAAGCGGCTTGATAATTTTGAATCGTGTAGTGATAGAAATACAGTTCGATTTTGTTATTAAAGCTATTATTTATTATAAAGTTGCAGCTGCAGACTTTGTTGAAGCATATTTTTGGTAGCAAATTAAATGTAGCTGGTATACATTAAGACAAGAACTAGGAAATTCTCAAGAGATAAGTAAATTGTGACCTAGTTAGCTCAATTGCTAGAGTTTGCCTCTAAAACGTGGAATTCTTGGCTTGAATAGTAAGTGGAGTAGGTATTTTCGAGCATTCCTTATCTGTGTCTTAAGGATGTTACAAGACTTATAATCTTTTTAGTCACGGATGAAAATAAATTGCCACTTTTCATGCAAGAAGTAGAAAATTGTCGTTTAAAATCATATCGCTTATATTTCTACTATAATGTTGGTCATATCATTAAGTAGCATCTGCCCGCGATTTCGTCTGCGTCAAAATTAATATATTATCCCTCGGGAACCATAAAAAAACTTGATTAAAAGTAGCCTATGTGCTATTCCATTCTATAATTTTTCTGTTTGCCCATCCAGATTAGCCGTTGCAATGCGACTGAGAAACAAACATCCATCCATTCAAGCTTTTTACTATAGTTTTTTTTTACTATAGTAGGTAGTAAGATTAACTTCATATTAATATATCAAATAACAAAATTATATTTATTCGACTTCATTTGGCTTCACTAAACCGTAATATTGGGAAAATAATACTCGAAAAACATTATCATAGCTTCCGCCATGACGTCGGGTATATCCTTACAATTTTTTTGGTCCGTCACATCCGTTTGTCCGGACAATTAGCTTGTTCCTTTTCCCGGCTTTTGTCCTCCTTTGCATAATATCCCCAAGAACACGACTTAATTTCTTTAAAGACAAATATTGCTTTTTTCTTCAGTCAGAAATTAAGGACGCTACGTCCCTTTTGTTGCTCAAAATCTGAACGTGGAAACGGCCACTGGAATTGAAGCTTTACGGAGTTAAAAATGCTTCTGAGACTGGAAATTAAAAATGAATTTACTCTGAAACTCGTCTAAAAGTACAATGGACAGAGATAAAAGAAGGGAACTTTGTAACCCGACTGTTCATTAAACGAGTCATTAAGTTCATTTTCGCTCAACTAAGACGTGGACTTAATCTTCGTGATACGAGGCATGTTTTTGGTTTTTTAAGCTTACCATTTGACACATCCGTCTTGCATCGTTGAATAATGGCTCTGGTCCATTAAAATATCTACTTTGGACGCCCCTAAGCTTCTAAATATAACATAACTGTGTCCCTTGACAGCTAAATGTTTATTTGTGGGGATTTTTTTGTCGTGGAATGACGTTTTTTTGGGTGTAAAGCGGTATGATACGGGATTTTCACTGTTGAACTTGAGTCCTGTTGAGCTCTCGTAATATGTTTTATTTTCTTAGTTTTTACACTGTGTTTACAGTGTTTAGACATTGAGTACGTAAAAGGACTTACTTGGGGCTTTAAGTATTTGGTCCGTGAAGTTTATAACTGAAGTAAATACAGTTTATTTCGAATTTTGTACTTTATCAGTGTGTCGTGGGTATTAAGAGTATTTATGAATGCGTTCTTAAGGTTTATGTTCTTTAATTTAGTTGAATTTGTTAAATTTTACTTGGAAAACAGTTTTTAGCTCCAATGGTTAGAAGGGAGCTAGAAAAGAATAGTTGATAGTCGAAAATTTTAAAGCCTTTATTTAGTCTGAAAGTGACGTGTATAATTCCCGTTTAATATACCTAAGTAGAGTTTTTACAGGAGCTCGCTTGTAAAAGTACTACTACAAGTAGAAAAACATAATTTATGTCCTTTCTTGAGGTTCAAAAACACCTCACCTTTCATCATTATCGGTTTAGAAGTTTAGTGACAACGTAACAGACAGGCTGACAAAGTTACTTTTGCATTTACCTGTAATATTATAGTAGAGACTAGCTACCAATCCAAAGTGCAATGTAGCTATAGATAAGCCGTATTGAAATCCGTTGCGTAGTTTAATGATCTAAGCGCACAGACTGCGGGAAGCGACTTAGTTTAAATACAATAAAAAGACTAGCTTCCAAGTTGATTTCTCCATACAAACTTTGGACCCGGGTCCAAAGTAGGGGGTAAGTTTTAAAAATTCCTTTCTTAGGATGCCTACGTCATACAAAGAACACACCCTCTAAGTTTCAGGTCTTTACGATCAGCGGTTTAGACTGTGCGTTAATCCGTCAGTCAGTCAGGACAAAACATTTTATAGTAATAGAAGAAACAAGTATGGATGTAACTTGACGCATTTCCATTCAAAGCCAAAAACATTTATTTCAATTAGACCGTTTACAGGCACTTTTGAATTGTCCAGGAGTCGGTCAGTTAGTCCGAAAATTGAAGCTAGTTGCTCGTTCCAAAACGGAGGTAGGCCTCTATGGAGAAGAACGAGCAAGAAACTCCACGGCACTCTTTCAAATTAGCATAACATCACGCCTGTAATCCCCGAAGGGTTAGGCAGAGGTGTACCCATTAGTACATCCACATTTCGCCAGTTATGTTTTTAGTCCCATGTAATAGGGGGCGAGCGTATTGCCATCAACCGGGCACAAATCCAGACACCGAGGCTGCTACTGAGAAATTCCTAATGGAAAAACCCAATAACACTTTTCACGACCTGGGAATCGAACTCAAGACCTCATGCACAGCAGTCGCGCTTCCGATCACTAGACCAACGAGGCAGGCAACTTACAAATCAGTTAACATTTAAAAACAAAGAGTTATTACCAAGAGCCAATACCGAACACTCTTAGTCATAAGTTTTATTGATATTTCAAATGACCGGCGTGGTATTTTTATCTTCGTACGTTAAATTATCTATTATTTACTTTAAGAATTCTACCATTCCGTGTTGGACAGAACTGTCATTGTATAGTGTTTCTCGTTTTATGGATTGTTTTTTATTTTTTTATTTGTGTCCTTGTCTTTGAAGATTGTTTTTTGTTTAGTCATAGTCAAGCGGTGTTTTGAAGCATGTTTTTATTTGGTACACATCCTTTACTTGTAATGTTATTTACTTAGTCGGTAGTATTTAAATATTTAGGTAAATTAATTACTCGAGGCCCGCGTTATGAGACGAAATTATTTTTCTATTGCTATGTCTTACCGGTATGACACCTAGGCCTTTAACGGTTAAATAAATTAATGTTTTAAGTGTAAATTTACAAAGTTTTAGTGTTACTATCTAGAAAATCTTTCCAACACTGTCTATCTATGCGAGTATCTAAGATTGATCAAGAAAAATATCGTCCCATAGAAAGAGGGCAAAAGCTTTATGGTACGGACAGAAAGTAATCTTATGAAAGTTCCTTTTTCAAGATTCCGTACCCGAAGGGTTCTTCCAGGGACTGCACAGTTTTGCCTATGTGATAATCCAGACTACAAGCTATGTCTGTGCCAAATTTTATCCAGATATGTTCAGCCGTTCTGGCGTGTTAGAGTAACAAACAACCATCCGTACTCACAAACTTTCTCATCTAATACATGGTTAAAAAAGATATACAGTTAGCAAAATTTTTAGGAAATCTAATGAAATTTCCACAAGTTCCTATAGATTAGAGTTCTATTTAGTAATTATATTCAGTCTGGCTTTGCGGTGTAACCTAGTTTAAGCAGTAAATTAATTAGGAGTTTAATTTCGGTTAGTTTATTAAGTGCCTTCGACTGTGTTTACTACTATCTGCAATTAAGAAGTAAGTTTTTAACTAATAAAAACTTTATCTGATCGAAGTTATAAATAAAATACGTTTATTAGGTTTGCTGTAAATCTATTAGACCAAACTAAGTTGGTACCAAATTTTTCATTACAAGAAAATGTAACTGCAATTAGTAATTTTGTATGATATTTTTCTTCAAATTGATTTACGAATATTAGTAACTTCATGAAAAAACTTTTTTTTAAGGAATGGATATTTTTAGATAGGTAATAAATCTAGCCTTGCCCCCCGTACCTGCTTTATAAAAGTATTGAACTTACGTTATATCGACTACGAACTTTATGAGGACAATAAATTAAAGTAAGTGACTATGCTTTTTCGTCCTTATTTTGACTTTCGAAGGATTCATTTGATTAGGTATTTTATAAAAAACAAACGACATAAAATGCGATTTCTAAAGTCAAAGTTAAAACATTTATTTCAATTAGACCATTCACACGCACTTTTGAACTGTCAAGGAGTCGATCAGTAAGTCCGAAAGTTGAAGCTGCTCGTTCCAAAACGGAGGTAGGCCTCTATGGAGAATAACGATCAAGAAACTCCACGGCACTCTTTTAAATTCGGTTTTACAAAATCCTGGTTACATTATTTTATATGTGTAACAGGCACCTCAATAAAGGAATACACTATTAATCATTATTATACTTACTCTATTTGCTTAAAGGTGGCACACCAATGACTGTCTGTCGTATCAGTAAATATGTGACCTCAAGTTCTAAACACAATTAATTATGCACAATTGCACTGGGGTGAAATAAAACACGTTTACGCCTGTCCAAGCACGTCTAAACGAGTGTGTCCTTGAATACTTAAAAGCGTAACCTCTGACCTTTTTGTCCCTTTTAAGTAGTATATCACTTGGTAATTAATTTGTTAGTACTTTAATGTTATTTATTTACGGGTTAACTTTTGCGGATTTGTCATATTTAATGAATGTGTGTTTATAATGTGAATGTTAGCTGGTACCTGGTAGTCGAAGAGACTTTAATCAATTGACCTTTTAGTTTCGTTTCGACTGTTATGGCCCTAAAAATGGCGTTTGTTTGAAATCAAGTTGTTTTTTTTTTTAAATGCCTTCATTCTGATTGTGAGCTTTGGTATCTATAATCTTTTACATTTGAGTGATTATGACTTACCTTTTTTTTTACAGAATTTGAAACTTGTGCGTTTTGAAGCAAAGCGGCCATTTTTGTGTTATTTCTAAATCTTAGTGTTGAAACTCTTTTATGATGTAAGTATGTAATATACCTAGATACAGTAGATACATTAGATCACCTAGCGACTAGCGTACCTAGTAAATAGTATTAATACAAATCGACTGCGACAATAAGTCGTCATTTTATAAAAACAGAGGAATAGTTTTTTAAATTACGGTTTAAGACATTTATTTCTCAAAAAGAATACAATTCACTTAATATGAGAAATACAAGTTAATCTTAAGAACTATACAAAGGAATTACTTAGCGTAGGTAGGTACTCGTAAATAAATAAGGGAACTTGTAGACAGAATTTTTACAGTGTTGTGGGTAATTGGAATATGTTCGTGCTCAATTACGTATCGATTTTTTGAAAGCAAGTCAATAGCAATTACTCATTGATCTATTTATATGTGCTGTAATGCTTTGCAAATATGTAGTAGATGTCCTCATTATCTTTATACATAGCAAATTAATAACAAAGTAGCAGAAAATATAATATAAAAAAGATGTAGATGTTAGTTAATTAGTGCTAGTTTAGAACCTAGAAAAAACTTTTAAGATGTGGTGTTTTACGATTTTTTTGTACAGAGTAATGGACTGTATCTCTTTAATATCGTTAGGTAGTTTATTATACAGCTCTGCTCCTTCGTATAGCAAATTTTTCCTTCCGTAATTAGTTCGAGGTGGTCTTAAGCAAATGTTGTTTTTTCGTCTAGTACTGCGTTTTTGTATTTGTCCTTTTTTTGTAAATGTTATTTTAGAGTGTATATTTTTGTTTAATAGTTTATGTACTAATATGCATGTGTTATATTTATAAATCTGTGACAGTGTCATTAATTTAGTTTCTTTGTAAATTTTTTCTGTAGGAGTTAGGTAGTGGTAATGGAATAAGAGTTTTATAATTTTATTTTGACAAGTTTCGATTTGCTTTAAATGTGTTTTAGCTGCAGTGCCCCACACCTCTATTAGATATTCTAGATGAGGTTTTACCATAGAATTGTAAATAATATACCTAACAGATGTCGGTAAACAGCGGACGATCCCTCGAAGTGCGCCCATGACAGAAGATAGTTTGGATCTTAATTTATCTAGGTGTGTCTGCCATGTCAGATGTGTATCTAGATGGAGACCAAGATACTTTTCTGAAGTAACTTTGGTTAGAGGTTCGTTATTTATGTATAGATTTAAGCGGTTTGTAATATTTTTGTTCCTAGCACTGAAGACAATATAGTTTGTTTTAGAGGTATTCACAGTAAGCAAATTGTCTTGGAACCATCTAGAGAGAGTATCTAAATCTTGTTGCGCTTGCTTAGTGATCTCTTCAATGTTGTTTCCAAATAAAAATAGGCTTGTGTCATCAGCATAAAGTATTATGTCACCTGCCAATTTAAGGTTATGTATATCATTCACGTATAATATGAACAATAGGGGTCCAAGAATGGATCCTTGCGGTACGCCGTAGGTTAAAGTTTCAGAGTCACTTTGCAGGTCACCAATCCGAACAATTTGCTGTCTATTGGAGAGATAAGACCGAAACATGTCGTGGGCAGTATCCCTGATACCTATTTCATGCAGTTTTTGAAGAAGAAGGTTATGGCTAATTGTATCAAACGCCTTTTTCAGGTCAATGAATATTCCGAGTGCTGCGCATTTTTCATCGATGTTGTTTTTTAGATTGGTTACAAGGTCAATTGTCAAATTATCCCAAGTAATAGTCTCACCATCTTTAAAATTTAGTTTTCACCTCGTAACTAGATCGTTTGTGGAAGCCATCTTTGTTACTTCAGATTCATTTAGTTTTATTGATTGACTAGTAGAATCTAGATAGAACTCGAGCAAAGGTAAGTTTAACAATCTTGAATTGACTATTTTTTTTTGCGATTGCAAAACCATTTTTTTTTTTGGGATCTGTACTTGACTTTGGATGTCGTTCTGTAATATAACACCCATGTTCATCATCCAAACAAACGTCACACATTTGTGTCTATTTCAAAGTCATTAGTCCTGAATTACAGATTGCATTGTATACTTCATAAACCTACTAAATTTAAAACGTAAGTAAATGTGAAAGTTTGTAAAGATGTTTGGATGTTTGTTAATTAATCACGCGTTAACCCTTGAACAGATTTGAATGAAAATTTGCACATAGACCATTTAATGGATTAACACATAGGATACTTTTTATCCCGTTAATGTGTTCCCTTGGGATAATAGTTCAACTTATTCACGGAAAGTTACTTTCTACGCAGGCGAATCTGTAGGCAGAAGCTAGTTTATCTACACTAATTTTATAAAGAGGAAAAGTTTGTATTTTTGTTTGTTTATTTGTAATGGATAAACTCAAAAACTACTGGACCGATTTTAAAAATTCTTTCACCATTAGAAAGCTACAATATCTGCGAGTAACATAGGCTATATTTTATTTTATATTTGCGCGGACGAAGTCGCGGGCTAAAGCTAGTTATATGAATAGCTGCTCCCTGCGACTTCGTACGTGTAGTTTTTTCACCTTTGGTTACTGCTCCGCGTTTCATTATAACCAGAAACAGAAAACTAATAACATTCCTGGAAAGTTGTCCAAACTAGTTTATCAACAAAACTTTTATGGACATCGCTGAGCAGTTGACGTAATGATGATAGTAAAATGTCATGAATACTGATACCAGAAAATGTTAAAGGTAAAATGAGATAAGAGCACGATATTGGGATGTACTAACATATAGAGGGAAGTAGTGATGGCCATTCCCATTAGTGTAGTCTCAGAAGCTTTCAAAACCTTGTCATACGAATTTCAAATGAGCATTCTTCTTCTTCTACTTTCTAAAGTTTGTCTTGGACATCACTGGCATCAGTGACGGAAAACATCCTGAGGAAACCTGGGACTTACTGTTCTACTCAAAACCATGTCAGAGGCCCGCGGTTTAGAAACTCTGACGCTAGGGTTTGTGGGGTCGTAAGACCTTACTGCCCACACGATAAGAAAGAGATTGAGCATTGATAACGTAGAAAAAAAATACTTGCACGCAACTTATAATGATAATTGATGCACGCTCGCTTAGGATACAGTGGATTGGAAAGGAGAAAGGGAAGCAGTAGGACAACACAGGTTAAAACTCTATACTACTAATATTATAAAGCTAAGCTAATTTGTTTGTTAGTTGAGCTACACGCTATAATCTCTAGAACTACCAGTCTGAATGGTAAAAATACTTTTGTATATGATAGCCAGATTCAGAAGGAATTAGTATCTAATATATATTCTATACTTAATATTATGAAGAGGAAATATTAGAATATTTGTTTATTTTTTTTGCATTGAATAGGCTCCGAAACTACTGAACTGATTTGAAAAATTATTTTACTGTTGGGAGCAGTTAGTAATTTAGTAGTTTAGAACGATAATGCAGACTCCTGTAGTAAAACTTTAGTTTCGAGGCCCACAGTTCGATAGATTTGTTGCCAAACTTGTTTGACAGCTGTCAAGAATTTTAAGCTCCAGCCCATGCATCATATTCGTCACATCTATCATTAGTTTCCACTTCGTTAGAATTATGGGTGTTAGTTCTCCTCTCATCTTTTAGTTTTGTTTCATATTTTATGTCTTTGATAGTGTTAGAATGTTGTATGTTGTTTTTCTTGGACAAGTAACGCGTGTAAGTACATTGTCATGTCTTCATGTTAAAAAAATATAGATTAATCTAATGAATACGTTTATTTATCAGAAGTATCGGGAAGTACCTAGACGGTCGTGGCAGATAAACGTGAAAATTGCAAGACATTATTATTTTATTACCTATTATAAAGTATTGCTTTATTTTTTGTGGAGCGTGAGTTGAATCATTTGGCTCCCTTCAAGTTGGTAGAGCCAAGTGGTGCTGATCCATGCGTCATGTTCTTGAACGAGGGCTGTCATTTTTATTGTTACTTTTATTTCATTGTTTTAAATATTCATCTTCATTGTTTTCAAAGCAACAAGAATATACCAAGATTTTGTAAAAACCAAACTGAAATGAGTGACAGTTCTGACTAACTGACGAACGCCTTGACAATTCAAAAATGCCTGTAAATGGTGTAATTGAAATAAATGGTAATTAGGTGTTGCACTTACGTATGGACTAGCAGATGTTTTATTACAAACCTTCAAAAAATACCTCTTGATTGTCTACAATCATGTATTAATCCATGGTAAGAATCCGTGTAACGATATCCCTACCTATAAATTACTACCCTATAAATTCAAAAAGCTAAAAACATTATTAAAGCTCTTCCTTTATAGTAACTCTAGAACACAGCATACTAAACTAGGTACGTAAGTACTTAGCTTTTAGAAGCTGGACCAGTCAGTTAATACCCGGATTTTACTTTGGTTCAAGCACAAAGCACTTCTGAACGACCAACATAGTACCGAAATTATCCAGATTTAATATTAACTTCATTCAAAACTAGCTTCTGGACTTGACTTCGACCGCGTGGAAGATAATTATTCCACGAAACATAGGAAAAAAGAGAAAGAAAGGCGAAAGGAGTATGTAAGAATCGTAGCAAGTGGCGTTCTGTGGTTTCTGCCTACTCTCATGGGAATAAGGCGTGAGTTTATGTATGTATGCAGTTTTTAAAACAGAGCCTTGAGCTTTTTATAAATTAAAAATATATTATTTTAACCAGTATTTCCAGAGATTACAAACAAACTGTATAATATTAGTATTGATTACAAATTCAACTCCCAAAAGCAAACTTTCAATAACAAGAGGACCAGACTTGAAAACATTTAAACTAAATTACAGATAGAAATGTTCCACAGACAAACCTTAAAGGAGTTTGCCCACTGCGCCCGTATCATAAGCGTACTAGGAACGTGTCAGGCAAAAAACAATTCTTTGTATAAAAAAAAGACGGGTTGCACTCCGGGAGTGCCGGCAGAAGTGAAAACTTGATTATTAACGTTGAGCATGTTTGATATTTTGGAATGGTTAGGGAATAATTTTGCACCAATTGCTTTATCAGTATAAAAGTACTATCATTTATGTGGTAGAATACAATATTCATTTATTGCGCTATCGTACACAAACATGACAATTTATATTACATTAAAAATTTAACACTTTAAAACTATTACAATTATTTTACATTAAAAAGTTATACACTAACATTCGCGCAAGCGCCCTGCGCTGCCTAAACGAAACAGTAGGCCCAGGCATACATTTTCGCCGCGCCGTAGAGAGGGGATAGCTGTCTACTCTCCATCCGTCTTACGCTTTTTCGATCAGGTCACGTGTCCTGACGCGAGTTTAAGATTTTATACCCATTACAGAAAAAGTGCTCAACGCCGCTAAAGAAGTTTTCACTTCAAAAAATATGAGACTATTTCCACTAGACAGTTCCGTCATTCACTAACACCGTCGCGTAACATGTAGGAGCGTCAACAATTGGCTAGTTACTGTTGACATCCAATAAATTGACATACTTTTTATGGGCTGCCAAAACGCGATTCCCCATAGATTTTTTAGGTATGGCAATATCGAATAGTGACGTCACTTATTTGCCAACTCAATTGATTTACAATTGATTTCAAAGCCACAAGATATATTTTTTTTAAGTAAATTGAAAATTAATCTGCCTTAGAAATGCAATTTAGACTGCCTCGTTGGTCTAGAAGTCGCAATCGCGACTGCTGTGCATGAGGTCTTGGGTTCGATTCCCAGGTCGGGCAAAGTGTTATTGGGTTTTTCCATCAGGAATTTCTCAGTAGCAGCCTCGGAGTCTGGATTTGTGCCCGGTTGTTGGCAATAGGCTCGCCCCCTATTACATAGGACTAAAAAAAAAACATAACTGGCGAAATGTGGCGGTACTATTGGGTACACCTCTGCTTAACCCTTCGGGGATTACAGGCGTGATGTTATGTTATGAAAATTAATCGGATTTCTGCTGCTTTTTTTAGAAATGGTGTCCTAAAATTAATGGTAAATGGTGTAACTACCCAATCATCGGTTGATACCCTAGAGGTTCTAGTGGGCATAGCAGCCCGTGTCATGTTTCTTTTCGTGCTTGATACGTTCATAGCACGGTCATGGTATGGTACGGTGTAATGGGTAGACTCCTTATAACCTCGGCTTATGTCTAATATTAGTTTCTTGGCACTTGAGTAGTTTTATGGATACTATGAATTTCGATATTAACTTTATTAATTCACTAGCTTTTGCCTACGACTTCGTCCGCATTGTTAACTATTTAAACCTGCGACACTTGATAATAATGCAACTTTCTATAAGTGAAAGGATTTTATTTAATTGGACCAGTACTTCCAGAGATTACCTCTAAAAAACAAACAAAAAATTTCAACTCTTCATATGAGTATAGATTGATATAGTGCTGTGCAGTTAGAACCCCGTTTCGCGGGACGTTTAGATTTAATTGCGCGTGATTAAGTACCAAAACAACGGTAGACCGTCAGAATCTCTTTGCGTGTGTCAGAAACATTCAATTTCGAGGCGAGGCGTTAACTTCTTTTAATTCATTATTTGGTGCTTATAGTCAAGAAATAATAGTTCGTTCTCGTTCTTTTTTTACTAAGAAAAAATAAAATAATACAAGCCTATTTTTGTCCCACTGCTGGGCAAAAGACTCTTCTTATCAGTCAAGGTTTCTACATAATGTATTTCTTCACAGATGAAAATGTCCGAAATAAACTTAGATATTTTCACATGAATTGAAAAAGTCACAGTGGTATTTAAATTGTACCGACGTTTTTCATTATATTTTTTTTTAATTTGAGTTTTATGCACTCCTTTTCCATACATACTTTAACTATGTCAAAACTCCAATGCTTCGTGCGCACAATCACAAAGCAAACATCATACTAGCTTTTGCTCGCGCAACGCAGTTAAGGCATGCAGGAATTATGGAGCTTCCTATTAGCGAAAAAAATATCGGAATCAGCCAAGTAGTTCCGTAGCTTAGCCCATTCAAACAAAGAAACAAATTTCAGCCTCATAATATTGTCACAATTCAGTTTTACATTGTAACTTTAAAACTAAATCTTTATTAACATAGTATAAAACAAAGTCTCTTCTAGCCGTCTGCACGTTGAGATCTTTTAAAAATGCAACAAATTTTGATATTTTCATTAATAGAAAGAGTGATTCAAGAGGCAGGTTTTTGTATCTACATTGCATCAATGCAAAGTCGGCGCTAGTTGACTCATAATAAAATAAAGCAACATTTCTTATTTTCTCAGAACAACACCACGTAAATAACCACGTAATTATAGGCAGAATTCTTACATAGTGCGTGCAAGCAGTAATTTTAATAAACTATGTAAACAGCATGATATCGATCCATTTTCAACTAGTGTGTCCTCGGCCAGGAAGTCCTTAAGCCGAAACTTTTTCATATAGTTTAACATAATATGATAGTTGTTAGTGAGAGTAGTCCTTTTGTCAGATTTTGATTTTGTTTAGCTGTGTAGTATATAAGTTATTCAGTAATTTCTTTCTTTTGTTGTTTTGTTCCTGTAGGCAACTGCAGTCTCCACAGAACATAGTATTATTCTGTATCTTATAAGTGAAGACCTGTAATTGGCTGTCAGTCTAATTTTCTGTCACTAGTCTGTTTTCTTCTAGCTGTCGGTCTTCCATGTTACTTAAATAAATAAATAGATAAATAAATAAAACGTCCACCAAACAATAACTTACAAACACTATCAATCAAAAACTTTCCTCTCTATGGGAACATAAAAATCTTACCACAATCATCTCAAAAGTATCAATACGTACCCTTACAAAGCCGTAAAATGAGCCGAATAATGAAGAGTATCGGGCAGAAAATTACAAGGCTAGGAGAACACATGTTTCCTAATAATAGGGGGTGAGGACGGTGAGGGTCTTGCAAGGTATAAGGTACTCTTTTTTTGTACACGGTGAATCGCTGATGAATGGCTGTCGGGAATATTTGTGAAGTTTTTTGTGGTTAGGCGCCAAATTTGTTTAAATGAGACAACGGTATTGTACTCGAAATTTCGAAAGAACGTATCATAATTGGCTGTCAAATAATCATGCTGTTATTTATCACCATTGTATTTAGCTGTAAGTCTTCCAAAGTCCTTAAATAAATAAATAAATAAATAAATAATTATTTTTTATTAGCTTTGTTTGCACAGATATTAAAAATACTATAAAACATAGACTATGACACTTGGCAATAGTGTATTCTTGCTATTAGTGAAATATTTTTTGTAATCGGACGAAATTACAAACTAAAAAAAATTAAATAAGGGTTGTTTTCAATAAACTTACTTGCAAAAATAGCTTAAGCATAACTTCAGTGCAATAGTGGCTCTTATTGCACTGATTAAAAATTCATAGTGCAGCGTATGTCGCACGCGTGCTTTTTACATTATGTATTACAGCACTAGTGCGATAATGGATCGTAATGTTCTTTCCACAATTTCAGGAAACAGTTTTTACGTATGCTATGAGACGTGTTCGAGTTGCGGTCACTAGCCTGTTACACAATACAATGCTTAAATAGTTTCTGCATGTTGCATAATAAAATTATTTCCACACGGAATAAATGTCTTGTTTCGTTATTAATACAAACACTATGCCCCATGACACATACATACATAAACTCACGCCTTGCCTCATGATATCGTCACTAAACAAAGGCATAAATTTTTCCCATTACCCCACACACGATGCCGCGTCATACCTAACCATAAAACAGAGTTCAAACGTTTAAAACCCCATAATTATTCGATAAGGTATTCATTACCTACTTAAAAATGTAAGCGGGAATGAGGATTTTCCACCACGTGTTTATTCCCATAGAAAAATAATCCTGTTGGGAATAAACCAACATAATATGATGTAGGTATTTTTAATGTTTCAAGAAGTATTTGCATGTCAAAGCTTTGTGATATGAATATTTTTAGCGGTTCGCGTGGTTGTAGGTTTTCGTATTTTCGAGTAGATTTGTGGATCGGTTCTTGTAGGTCCTTTATTTGATTTGTTATGGATATCTTTTGAAGTAACTGTTAAATTTAACGTGCAGCTAAATTTAAATACAATAAGCAGAAGAGTTGTTTATTTGTTTGATTAAGCGCGCTAATCTCGAAAACTACTAGTCTGATTAGAAAAATGTCTTTAAGTATGATAGCCAGATTCATGAGGAATAGTATAGGCTATATAACATCACGCTACGACCTACGGAAGCGGAGCAGTAACCAAAGATTTAAATACTTAACGTGGGTGAAAAAATCGCGGACGATGTCACGGGCAATAGGTTTTTATTAGCTGACTAGCTATTGCCCGCGACTTCGTCCGCGTAAATTTCAGTTATCGCGGACACAGACGAAGTCGCGGAAAAAATTACCCATGTCCTGCCATTTCAATTATTTAGTTAAAATCGTGATTCGAAACGACACGTGGCGCCATCTATGATCGTAAGAACCTTATTATGATTTCCCTCGGAAACAGTACTTTTTTTCGGGATTAAAGGTACCCTATGTTCGTGCCTGTATACCTGGCAACGTATATGCAAAATTTCAGGATGATCGGTTGAGTGGCTTAGGCGTAAAATGGTAACAAACAAACAAACTTACTTTCTCATTTATAATATTAGTTAGGATATGAATCGCTGCGATGTACGCATATACATACAAACTATTGGCCGATTGAAAGTCTGCAGTCTGCAGAGGCTCTTGGTCAGACAGAAAGACAGATTTACTTTCGCTATTTATAATATTAGTATGGATACTTTGGTGACTATATCACACGATTCGATATTTGCTAAAAATAGAAAGTTAGCAAAATATGAAAAGGCACGTATTGGAAAAACTAAAGATAGAATCCATTTAATTACTTACCATAAGGAATAAAGGGTAAGGATCAACAGTAATGAGGATCTCTATGGTACTTCTGAACGAATCGGTAAACTATTGCAATCTAATCGTTCCTTTCCTTATTTGAAAGTACATATTGCCTTATTCGTGTATGAAGAGGATTCGATGAAGTTGGAGATTATTGAATTAAGGAAACATGGGAAAAGACCACAAGCAGGTATGTTTTTTGAATTGTAATAATACGAAAGATTTACGTAGGATTAAGAAGACATTGTTTTAATTAAAAAGTCTGTTAATTTTGTGTCCAAAAGTCAAAGTCAAATTATTTCAATTAGACCACTAAAAGACACTTTTGAACATCATTTACAAGAGAAAAAATTGAATCTATTTGCCCCTTCCATAAGGTAGTTTCTTATGGAGCAGAATGGGCAAAAAAATAGTTTACATAACATGAGCATGAACATGTGTAGCCCTCGAATTCTCATATGAACATACATACATAAACTCACGCCTTTTTCCCACGGGGGTAGGCAGAAACGCCACCTGCTACGATCCTTACATACTCCTTTCGCTTCATCTACGTTCATACATCTCGTCATACAAGCACGCCGGTTACGAGTACTCCGCACATGACCTTTCTAAAGGAAAACTTATTAAATGTGTTTCTGTCGCTACAATATACCTTAAAGTGGCAGAGATAGCATAAGACTTAAAGGTAACTTTAAAATGAGTTGCGTTTGAAAATTTGACCGTACGTGTCTTCAAAATCTCAAAGCAACCTTGACTTGAAGAACATAGTATCAGGTCAAAAATATATTTGTATGCACGCCTGGCAACGTTGCAATAAACTTTTATCATTCCCTTTAGCACCGTGAGAATTCTACAGGCTTTTTTTATTATATTTATCACTGCCTCCATAGAAAAAGCGGTCCCCAGATAACTATACATTCAATACACAGACAGATCCTTTTACCGTTAATATGTATTTTGATATTTTGGCGTATTTTCCAAAGGTCGTAGATCGGTAAGCCAACAAGAGCGAAAACAAAATGTTCTAAATAATTTTAGGGATTTTTCTTGAAGAGCAATAGGCTCACCCCCTATTACATGTGACTAAAATATAACTAGCGAAATGTGGGTGTATTCCGTGTACTACCTCATAGGTACACCTATTAGATACACCTCTGCCTAACCCTTCGGGGTTACATTACATTACAGGCGTGATGTTAAGTTTCCTTGAAAACCTTTTCTTTTTGTCTTTTAGATTTGTTTAGAATTTCGGCACTCCCTGCTAGGTTATTTGGATGGTTTTGTACTTAACACACATACAAACATTTTCTTATTTTTATTATGATCCCTATCAGGCCATTCCACAACAATAAGCCGACGTTACAACGGTAATACTGAGAATAACTGTTATAAAGTTAAGCAATGCTGACAACTTACGCACTAATCTGATGGAGGAACCGACTGGTTTGGTTTACCTCGTACGTGACTCCTTGAAATGAGGAAGCGACCTTTTTATAACGTTGTAAGGCACGACTAAATAAAAAACCAGGTAAAAAATGTTTAGATCAAAGTTTTGCAAGTGCACAACAACATTATAAAAGAAATATTTGATCGAGAAATCTATCTATACACATAGCAGAAGAGTTTTTTGGTGGAGTTTTTGTATTAAAGGTACCCTATGTTCGTTCCTGTACACTTGGCAACGTACATGCAAAATTTCAGGATGATCGTTTCAGTGGCTTAGGCGTAAAATGGTAACAAACAAACAAACAAACTTACTTTCATATTTATAATATTAGTTAGGATATTTCTTTGTATATTATGCCAGATTCATGAGGAATGAAATGGCCATTTTAACATCACGCTAAGGTACTTGAGCGGAGCAGTAACCAAAAACGAACTGAATGTGGCTGAAAAGACTACACGGGCAGAAGCAAGTCAGTCAGCAAGGTCAAATTACTGCTGATACTACTAAAATGACCCCCAAAAGGTATTTAACAACATAAATTCTTGCAAAACGATCGATTGACAATACACTAACTGAATTCAAACAACAAAGTACCCGCCTTTTTATCGTCAGCAACTTAGTTTTACTGCTCAATAAAAGCTCACCACACTTCCTTAACCGAACGGTTAACTGGCAGATAAAAAATAAAACTATTTTTACTTTAAACTCAACATTTGTTTGGACCACCGTGTGTTTTAGTTTCAAAGGGAGTTTAGGTTAGTTTTAACTGTTCAAATAACCCAACCATGGTTTGACGGCAGTTGTTTTGCTAGAGGCTACTGAATTTTTGTTTGTTGTTCCTACGCCATAGTTAGTACACGCCTTAAGTTCATTCATTAATGATGGGCACCCCAAGCTATATAAAAAAATAATACCAGCTATTTATCCCACTGGGTAAAGGCCCCTTCTCACATTGAGAAGATATGAGCGACCTAACCTTGCTTACCCAAGGCGCATTGGCGATTTCAGGTTTGCTTTATTATAAGACCAGTAGAATAGTAGATTGGAATCGACTGCATGTTTGACTACAGCGATTGACATGAGGTTGCCATACAAATGAAAACGTAAATTACCAAATTTTAAAATATTAAATAACTCGTTAATTCTATAAATAAATGTCTTCTTATATTTATTGGAATTGAAACTGGATCGGAATGTATATGTTATGTCGATTCAAATCTCAATCTCGATTTTGTTCAAGAGTAAGCCTACAGGTTTCCTCATGATGTTTTTCTTCACCGATGTCAGTGATATCTAGGATAAAGTTAGAAAGTACATATGAATTGAAAAGGTCACAATACTAAAGCTTAATTTTATCAATTATTAAGTATTATCGTGACTCTAAAAATCACATTACGAAGTTTTAAAAATTAGAAGTTCAAGCGTTGAATCTGCGACACAATTCATTAATTGCTCTTTCACGAGTCTGATACCTTCGCAGACAAAAGTTCTTAATATTTTAATGAGTTCAGAAGAAACCTTGAGACTGTACTTCAAATGTCGTTACTTGGCTTACGGCTTCAGAATAAAATATTTTGTAATGCTATGACATGACAGCCAACCGCCAACCTTCAGGTTTAAATGGGGTGAGAACTGGTGAGAATGACTCATATCATGAAGCATTGACAGTATAGATTATAGAACAAAGTGCCTATAATAATTTATTACGCCAATTATAGACAATTATAACATTCACAAAAAGATACCGAGTACAAAAAATCCCTATTCCCTAATTCCCTAATTTTCTAAACGTAAAAAAATTCTTCCTCTTGAATCACTCTATCTATTAATGAAAACCTCATAAAATTCGTTGCGTAGTTTACAAGATCTAAGCGTACAGACGGCGGGAAGCGACTTTGTTTTGTACTATGTAGAGGATAGAGAAGCATTCTTCATTTCATTTTAAATCCTATGTACTATAGATATTATTTTTATTGTAGGACTAAAATTGGAAATTTAAAAAGAATAGACTTATGACATGAAACTTAGGTCCGGTTTCACCACCTCTGATTAGGATTAAATTAGGCAGGGACGAATAATGTTATTTTCTTTTATTAAAAATGTCAAATATTTTACACCTCATATGGGTATTTTATAGCGATACCTAAATAATAAATTTATAAGATTGACAATTCACCTGTAGCAAGCAATAAATGAATTTGTATTTGTATCTGATTCTTGTACTAAAGTCAGGCACCTTTCAGGATAGAAAGACACAATGCATTGTTACAATTTCGAAACAACTTCACTTAAAAAAGACATCAACAGACTTTTAAGGGGTTTCCACCCACCAGCACTCGAATATCGACAATTCCGTCGCTGACGTGGCAAAATTGGACTGTTAACGGTACTTATAATGGCTCTTAAAGTCGTTTCGACAAAAAACCGGAGACTTCCATTCAGAAAGTACTACTTACCTTTATCTAATAAGTGTTTTTGTTCGTCATTTCTTTGGTAAAATCATGTTTTTGTGGTTATACGCCTACGGAGTGTACCTAATATGTACTTTAGAAGCAGGTTTTTAATTAATTTTTGTCTAAAGGTACTTGAGTAAAAAAGAGAGGTTATTTCCGCACTGCTTGGTTTTAATTTTTTGGTTGATTGTTTTATTTGTGAAATCAGTGACAGTACTTAGTCGATAAACACTATTAAGTTATTTTAACTTATAACAGACACAAAAACAAAATGCTTTATATCATTTCAAAGAGTTTATTTTATCTTGATCGTCCATTCTGTATATATATTTATTAATATTGTGCTCCTTACCTTAGCCAATTAGGTTTAAAAATCTGAAGTGTTAAAGAACTTTTGTTGCTGATCGTAACTTGTTGAAAGTTGATAATGCATCCATACTTTTACCTTTAGTAATTAAGTTAGTTGTTGATTTTACCCTTTCTTTCTTTCACAAACAGAATTGAGTAAGTGTAAACACATGATGAGAAATAAAAATGGTTCCGATGAAGATTTTGGGGCTGTTATATCAAACGATCCTAAATTTAGTAATGCTTATTGATTTAAGTTTAAATCTTTTGAAAGTATTCATTACATTCTATCGAATGTTTTTTCAACGTTTCCTGTTTTGAAAACAGATTTTTATATATTTTTCGCTCTAGCCTACGCTATCACACTGTTGGACAAAGACGTCTTCTCTTACAGAGAAGGCACGAGCATTGATCACCACGCTTTGCTCAAGGCGTATTGGAGATTTCAGACTTACATTAACTACAGGTCCAAGTTTCCTCACGATGTTTTTCCTTCACCGATGTCAGTGATGTCCAAGATAAACATTTTAAGATTTTTATGTTATGATAAGTCTTCGAATATTATTCTTTTCCTCTGTGACGAAGTTTCCAGAAACAGTGTCTTCAAGATTATTTAGCATAGTTATTCCATTTTGACAGCTGTTGTTATGACAACAAGAAATATTCCACCTACACTGCGGTCCCACAGATATTTTTGGAACTTAATTAATAAGGTTAATTTGCGATGTGGTCTCGGCTAATAATATAGCGTAGGTGAGTATTTCTGCTTGCGAGCTTCATTAAAAGGTTTCTTACGTAATATCTTTACTAAAATACGGAACGAATAGAGAAAATATCTATGAGTTTCTTGTGCTATAGTTTATTTTAATACCCGGCCTATTATTGTTCCACGGTAGGGCAAAGGCCTCTTCTCATACAGAGGAGGCATTAGTCATATGCTTCATAGAGCTTATAGCACTCCGGGAAAACGTACCTTCATATATTATAGAGAGAGTATTCAGAATCGGACCAGCAGTTCTAGAGATAAACGCGTTCAAACAAATGAACTAACTTCAGCTTTAAAATATTAACTAGTTATTCAGACGAAGTCGCGCAATAAAAAGTAGCCTAGGATGTCTTCTCTTGAGGTTCAAACTTACCTCGCACCAAATTTCACCAAAATCTGTTCAGTGGATTAGGCGTAAAAGCGTAATAGAAAAGGTGTTTAATAAGGAAAAAGGCAAGGCAGATTGGTTAATACTTAGTGAACGACTGTGTTGTCATCTCGTATAATAAAGATATACCTTCATATGTGTAGCAGTACTCCAAGCACACTATGTTGTTCATTACTTACCTAATTCATTAAAAAATCATCCGCAGTGATTACTAGTGTTACACTTTCCTTTCATGAACATACATCAGCATAAAAACTATTAGCACAAAGATCCGATAAAAGCCGACTTTCCGCTACATCGGGGAAATATGATTTTGCTGAAGCTACTTTTTCGACGACATTATGCTAATGTTTCCTGCCCCACATCTCGTTTGAGAGTGGCTCTTTCGCATTAATATGTGTCTTTGGCTGTACTTAGGTAGATATATAACTTACATACATAATTTCAATCCTTTTTATCTCTTTTTGTGACAAATTGAGGTCAAATCTCTTCGAGGAATGAGGAAGGAAAACATTATATTTAGAAAAATGGCTTTGATAATCCAGTAGCTTTGCACAGTGACTTAATGGCTAGTTGAATAAACTATCTTCCTGTTCTTTGAAGATAATACTGGTAGGGTTCTGTATATTTAGAAGTATTTCAAAGTTTTACGCAATTTAATAGTCGTTTTTTACACGAGGAATTTCTTCTGTATCATGGGTGCTTTTACAGACAAAAACACAGCTACACCCAGAGCAACTATCTGTGGCCATACAAATATTTGTTTTGTACGGGAATCCGACCCGCGACGTACAGCGCAGCAGCCAATCGCATAACCGCTGCGCCAATCTTTCATGTTTTTAGGTAGGTACTATATCACCAAAAGCTTCTTTCTAATAAAAGATGACACCACCAATCAACTGACGTACTTTTTACGATCTGTCGAAACGCAATTCTACCATAGATTTTGTATCGCAAAAGACGTCAGTGACGTCACTTTTGTGCCGAATCAATTGACTTACTATTTATTTATTTGAAAGAAATTAAAAATCTTTAACAATTAATTGAAAATTCGGTCGGCGAAATGTCCTGTCGGCGAAGAGTCCCGTCAAAGTAAAGTCTTGTCGGCGTCGTGTCTTTCGGCGTTTAGTCGTACACTCGAAATAAAATGTTTCTTTAGAGAAGTTATGTTTTAGCATTATTCGTTAATGGTGTCAGTGACCCAATAAGATATATCCGTAAACCTTAAAAAACTCCCGAACAAATCAATCAGCAATCTCATAAAGCCATAAACTACCCTGCTAACGTGACTTTTGAACATTACCAAATTCACCATGTCGTGCGCCATAAACTAATTGAATTGTAGCGCAATAAAATAATTTAATTACTCGTCAAACACATTTTGAACCAGTAATGGCCGCGCTGGCGTCTCTAAACGCAATTAAGACTGCTTTGCATAATCACGAAATATGCGTTGCGTGAATATTCTGACAGTATTTTCATCTGAATACTTGGTAAATGAGGAAAGAGTATAATGAGGTTTAATGTCAAGGTGTTTTAATGTCTTTTGGTCCTGAATAAGGCAATTTCGAGGACCCAACAGGACCTCTGTTGGGTCCTCGTAATGATTACACACTGTTGGGAGAACCAAAGGTTTCTGGAGACATAATATTGGTGTATCTAGACATCGCTTTATAATATTGGAAGCAATAGTGTATATGGGTACCTAAAAATAAATAAAATTGAAGTGTCTGTAATGCTAACATAAAAGTACACAAACAATTTTTTTTTTTAATTTTTAGCTGTCTTTCTTATCTTTTATTTCGGCAAATCTCCGAAACGGATGGACCGATTTTGACAAGACTTTCACTGGCATATATATAGCCGATGTTATAAGGAGTAGCTTTTATTTTAGAAAATTAATTAGGTATCTGCGCAAACAAAATAAAAAATGCTAATAACCGACATTCCCGCGGTGATAAAATTGTCACTAGTAGGTATATAAAAGATAGATTTCTAGACGTACTTTTAAAATGATTGAAAATAACAAATTCAATCGTGATGCCAACGATAAAACAGATGAAAGATCTCATTCAAAAATAAGTCATATCTGTTCTAAATCTATTAGAAACGGGCACACCGTGTGTGGTCTAGATAGAACGAGCAACATCTGTTTCTAGATATTCAAATAGGTCATCCAAGTAAGCCATACCTAAGTAACAAACACGTGAATGACAAGCTAGTATACATATGGCCTTTGACAGCGCTATCTTGTCCGTAGACAGACAACCATTCTTGATCCCAAACTTTGGAATTCTGTTTGTCACTTGGTCTCCTACTGTAACCTCCAAAACGTCACATGAGCTTCACGTTACAAGTACCTAAATTAATATTCTCTAGACGGATTCCGGTCACAGCGGCCACCAATCTCAATGGAGACAGGCCAAGTACGCAGGAGATTAATATTATAGTGCACAAGTGTACACTCCGTCTTCTGTCACTCTCATAGTCCGATGGTACGGCAATCCGACACGATCGGGGTAAGATCAGGTTCGGGACAAACGACTACGTGCTTTCCGAGGCATGGGGGTGTCACACCACCATCTTTTAAACTCCGAATTGTTACTGAGAAATTGCTAATGGAAAATCCGATAACCTTTTGTTCGACCAGGGAATCGAAACCAGGACCTGATTAACCAATTCTACGCGAAAGTCTAATTTCTAATTGTAAATCGCTGCGCGTGCTCCAATTCCGTCTGGCGCAGGGGGATTAAACGTTAGGTTAGGAGACGCAGGTGATCGGTTGGGGCTGCGGGAATTCCAATTTAATAGAACAATTTTGAAATGATTAATGTAAGTATCTTAAAGATGCTTTATTTCCATGACATCGACTGAAGACTTTCATTCATTTATGAAATTGGTCGGTTGGTATTTACATTGTAATGTAATGTGTATGTAATGAATCGAGTTACTGAGCTCCAAAACTGAAAGCTGACCATAACAAGCTGATAAAAAGCTGTTTAACTTAATGGGATTGTTAAGAATATTTATCTGCTGTATGCCGGACAAACTGTGGGCCCAAGTACCAAAAAGCTGGTACCCTAAGACAGTGAGATGAGGTGACAGCAAGCCACGAATAACTGGATGGATTCTTGAACTGCAAAGAATAGCGAAATCGCGACAGATGTAAGGACTCGAGAGACCCCTTTGCCCAGGAGTGGAACAGTACAGCCAAAAAAGAAACTGGAATTACGACTACCTATTTTGATTTTTTGTTGGATATTTTTCAATCTGGATGTCTTCCAAAAGGAAGGATAAACTCCAGACGCCTAGAAAACCGATAATGAAAACTGCTATAGCACATTATAAAACTCATTCGGGTACTAATTTACAGCAAATAAGGCATCACCAAACACCAGATCACAGGATCCTGACGCCGGAAATAACCGAGACGGCGGCTTCCATCCCACAAAGGCAGTGTTGTGACGTTTCTTTTGTGTACCATGCTAATCACGGATTGAATATTTAACACACCGTTTAAACGCTTGTCGAAAACTCGCTGCCAGCGCAAACATTGCGCGTAGGGTTGCTACCCTTTTTTAAAACAAATTAGAGTATTTTATCTTGCCAAGGCAGAAAAAATTAAGTACAGCATCTGAAAGTAACATAACATCACGCCTGTAATCTCCAAAGGGTGAAGCAAAGGTGTACGCATTAGTACACCCACATTGCGCTAGTAGTGTTTTTAAGTCCCATGTAATGGACGGCGAGCCTATTGCCATCAACCGGGCACAAATCCAGACTCCAAGGCTGCTACTGAGAAATTTCTGTTGATCAAAGTCAAAGTCAGTTATAACATTATATTTGTAAGATGCGTTCCTAACCATGCAACAAGTCGCTAAACTTTTTTGTATCTTTTACTGGACAATTAGAAAGTCGAAATAGGTAAAATATTTCTTTATTGCCCTCATAAAGTACATTTATCCGAAATACCATACAATACTTTCTTATAAAGTACGGGTAGCAACCCTAATTGCGCACCAATTGTTTATTATTTTGTTTGAGTTACAATTTCGATTTCCGTTTTGAAGTGTGGGTAATTTTTGAAGTTATTTTGAGTGTTGTTCGTAACGAATGTTTGTTTAATATTGAAATTGAAAAGTTTCTCGTTTGTTTGTTTGTTTTGTCGATTCGAGTTGAACTTGAATTGTCAAAACAGTAGCAACCTATAACTTTTGTATGTAGCACGAGTTCTGATGCTTTTTGTTATCTTTATCATAACATGACGCTTTTGATTCTCTCATTTTGAATAGAGGAGAATTGAGAGTTTGATAAATGATCTGACTGGTAATAGAAATTATAATACTAGCTCATTAATGTTCTACTGCTGGGCAAAAGCCTCTTCTCATACAGAGAAGGCACGAGCATTGATCACCACGCTTGCTCAAGGCGGATTGGCGATTTCAGACTTGTAATAATTTTAAGTCCAGGTTTTCTTACGATGTTTACTTTCACTTATCAGTGATGTTCAAGAACTAAAAAAGTAAATATGAAATAAAAAAAAGTTACATTAGTCACTTGCCCGTGCCCAGTTGCGTACCCACGACCTTGTGCATGAGAGGCGGGCGCCTTAACCACTGGGCCAGCAGGTCGGGTAGAAAATTATATTCTTTAACATATTAACAGAGTTTAAGTAGATAAGCCGTGAAGCTACACTATTACACCAGTCATCCAAACGTGCGAACTAGGTACTTGAAACTCGTACCAAACTTTTTTCTTACTACCCTCAAAAATCTGAAACCAGAAGCGCCCTAAATTCTTAAAAAGCCAACTTTAGGTAAATTTTAGCAGCGAGCTGGGCACGTTCTGTCTACTTGTCACGACATAAGTGACTCCGGCGTGCTCCAATTATGCTGGCAGACATGTCCACAGTTCTCCAGTGGCTTGAGGGGTTTACGGGAACATCGCACGTATGATTTAGTTAGCTTTGGGACCAATTTGAGACGGTTTTGAGGTCAAGATGGTGTGTGGAGTTGACTGTTTATGTTCAGTTCAGGTTTTAGCTGGATTAAATGTTTTATGTAAGGTGTTGTTATGATTGTGGAGTAACCTAAGGAAGACTTGTCGGAATGCGTGTTTTGGGAGTTGGTCGATGTGGTCACTATGAACGTCATCCCACTTCCTAACTGATAGGTTAGGAATCCTACTACTGTATGGAGGCGGAAGTTTGTATGTTTGGATGGATGGATGTTTGTTATATTTTTTCACTCTTAAACAGCTGAACGGAATAAGCTAAACCTATAGATATTAATCTAGCTTAATACACAGGATAATTTTTATCCTGGTATAGCGTGACTTTGGCTCATTCTTAAGTCTGAATAGATAAAGTTGAAATCAGAATCTAGTCCTAAATAACATGACAGAAACTAGTTAAAAACAACATAGGTAGGTACCTAGATCTCTTTTTTGGTCCAAACAGAGAAAGCAAAATTAAACCTTGCTGACGAAAAATTGCAATCCAACTGCATTGAAATGCGTTGAAACTGAGCAAGATTCCAAAAACATAGTGGCAATTGGTAGTTCTATATAGTAAATGTCAATCAATATACTGATCGAAATATTCAAAGTAAATCCAGTAGGGCTGCAAATACCTATATCTCCAAATACGTCGTGTAACTTATTTTCATTTCATCATGTAAGTACATTCCTATGTTATATTTCGCTTCCTGAATCTGTACTTCGCTTGGCTAATTCCGCGATTCAGTCTGCGAAGTGAATTAATTTTCACAATTTCATATTCGCGACACGATTCGCTTTGCGTACATACGTTAAGTGTTATACGATTATATGGATCATCAAATTACTGTGTTGAAATTCAAAATATGAACGGTTTAATACTATAAGGTGGTTGTTTATATCAGACGTGTGCTGTGCCTACGAAGGCTCGTTAAGCCTGTGGTCCCGGCTGTCATTCGTGGGTCTGCAGTTAAAAGTCGTCAGAAGCCCGAGAGTCTGACAACCAGTCTTAGCAGTTACTTACTGGGTTTTATAGGTCAAATAGGTAGTCGCTCCATGTAAAATACTAGTATTCAGCTGCAGCCAGTTAGACTGGAAGCCCGGTTGAAGTCCCAAAATTGGCAAGATTTATAAATAAAAATAAATATAAATATCTTGGGACAACTCACACACGGCTATCTGATCCCAAGCTAAGCAGAGCTTGTGTTATGGTAACCAGCTAGACAACTGATATACATACTTATATTTTTAAATACATACATATTATAGATAAATCACACCCAGACACAGAACTAACAATCATGCTCATCACACAAAGTTTGTCCTGGGTGGGAATCGAACCCACGACCTCCGGCTTAGCAGTCAGGGCCGCTAACCACTAGACCAACAGCCCGTCATATTTGCAAGAATATAGCCTCAGGATCAGGTATTTATATGTTATAGCGTGTAACGTGAACTAACGTGTAAACGTTCATCACGCTCGTTCGCGTGCGTGCTGTGAAAGTTACCTCTGAAATATGTTCCAGCTTTTAATGGAGACTTTACTTTTTAAAAGTCCGATGTAAAGCGTGTTTTTTTTTTGTAGCTTACGAATGTTTTTAAAGGTTTAAAACAAAATAGGGAATATTCTAAAGAAAAACTTATAAAAGGAAAAATCAAATTGGTATGGAAAATCGTCTCACAAACTTGCTAAACAGTACTAATTTCATCCATCACCACTTCGCACTATTTTATTCTGAAGCGGTACGAAGTTCCCTGGATCAGCTAGTAAACACTAGAAAACTGTTAACCCTAAAAAAACCTAGTTAGATATTTCATCAATGCGCGAGCGATCAAACCGTTCCACAGTTACAGCTAACGTTAAATCCCTGATCAAACTGTTCCATCTAATATTTAACTTAACCAACCACAGTCCCAACTGACAATCCTAACTACACTTACGTCAATTCTGTTACAGAATCGCGTATTCGCTCCTCCAAATAGATTCATAGGCTTCATGGTTTGTCCACCGTGATCTGATATGGTTAATATAGCGTTTGACCTATTGTGATGGGTTCAGTCAGGTGTAAAACATGATTATGACGTATGGTTGTAATATGGATATGTATGGGTTGTTTTATGACAGCTGTCTTGTATTAAAAGCCGAATTTGACAATAAAGGAAGCCGATATGTCATCCTGGTGGAGGAAGATTCAAAGATTCTATTTTTGAATGTTAACTGTCAAATACGTCAAACTTCATAGGTAGGTACATACTTATGTAAAGCAAATACCTGGTTTGTATTGAAAAAGCCGATTTGAAGAACGGAAGATGCCTTTGGCTTCGTATTTTGTGGAGGGTGATTTTAAAATTCAAATATTTGAATGTCTTTGTGGTAGATATCGATACTTTCAAGGTTTTTAGTTAGTTATGATCAGGGATCGAATCATCTCTTTATTCGATTTCTGATCATAGCAAACACGTCTTTTGATAGCCAACACTTGCCTTTGGCTTAGCGTGAAATGTACCTACTTTTGTATCGTAAAAATCTCGCCATTCCGAAATTAACGTTGATTTTATATTTCAATTAATTATTTCTACAAGTCGTATCATTACTTTCCTAGAATTGACATAAATACCTAATATATGAGACATTTTTATTTAAATTAATTATTTCTAGACTGTGTGTGTTTTAATACTTCTGGTAATTACAAGTCTTAAAGAAGATGAAACGTGCTATTGTTTTCATCAAAGGAAAAGTTAATATCACTGACTCGGCAATGAAAAAAGAAAATGGAGGAATGAATGTCAAGAGAGGTGTCAGTTTATCCTGTTGTTTTTACATTATCATTATATTCCCTGCTCATCCGCCTTCTGGATGAATTCCATCTTCACGAAACAAACGTACTTAATCCAATGTCGGGATTAAATATAAAATTCAAAAACAAAATGAAAGTGATGAGAAAACAAGCCGGACTTTGAATAAAAACGGCGCATGATTACAGAAAATGGCTAAAATAAATAATAAATTATAACCTCATTTGAGTAAGTTCATTAAACATTTATGTAGAGAGGAACAACCTTTTGTGCCTTATTGTTTAATTGTAGCAATTAGCAACTGGTGGCTTGGCGATTGTTTAACAAACTATTGGATAATTAGCCTCGTTGGTCTTGTGGTCGCAAAGTGCGACTGCTGAGCATGAGGTTTTGGCTTCCATTCCCAGATTGGGCAAAATGTTACTGCATTTTTCAATCAGGAATGTCTCAGTAGCAGTCTCGGAGTCGGGATTTATGCCCGGTTGATTGCAATATGCTCGCCCCCTATTACATGGGACTTAAACATACCTGGCCGAATGTGGATGTGCTAATGGGTACACCTCTGCCTTACTCTCGGGGATTACAGGCGTTATATTACGTAGATAATTAGCATATTATATTTAGTGTCTGTAGTATTTTTATCATTAAGTAGTTAAGCCAATATCAAAATAACGATGTTAAAATATTGTTGTATCGTTGTTATAATATGCCTCTTATTATAGCTTATCTATTTACACTAACAAGAAGTTATCAAAAATGCCTACTAAAACAGGGAAATGGCATTTACACTAATTTAAGTAATTTTACGAATACAAGACTATCCACTTTAAAAGGCCAGTAATTTTCTTCCAAAATGTTCACTCAAAATATGTCATTACGTCGAACAATCCCCAACGATGTCAAACAGTTTAAACTCACAAAAACACCAAAGTTGTATCTAAAAACGACTGGTAAGCAATCATTAAACAACCGTTGTTCCTACCATTTGTATAATGTACTCACGATATCAAACACGCTTGGGTGCTCTGAACAAAGTGCCCAGATGCATGCCGGAGATACGAATAATTATTATGTAATTTCCACGATATTTTGCTGAGAATAGCATTCGTTGAAAGACAATTGCAATTTATACTTTTACTACCAACTGTCTTCTACATCGTACGCGTTGTTTTTACGTTGTCTTTGGTTACTGTTGATTTTAAAAGAGTACGTATGGAGTTTCTTGCCCATTCTTCTCCATACAAGACTACCTTTTGGAAGGGGCAACTACATTCAAACCTTTTTTTTTGTATATGACGTTCAAAAGTGCCTTTTATTGGCCTAATTGAAATAAATGATTTGACTTTGACCTTAACTGTTCCGCTCCCGTAGGTCGTAGCGTGATGCTATATAGCCTATACAGTTCCTTAAGAATCTAGCTATCATATACATAAAGATATTTTCCAATCGAACCGGTAGTTCCAGAGATTAGCGCGTTTAAACAAACAAAAAAAAACTCTTTAGTTTTATTATATTCTTCCTGAGAATTCTTCCTGACTATTTGATCAGTAACTTTTTTTTTTAAATGTCTCACCACTCACCTTGTAAAAAATACTTCTCTAAATTCACTTCATTCTGTATTCAAATAAACAAACCGTACATCCCGGAATTAACCCTCCACCTGCTGCCTCGCAAAATGCAATCAATAAAAGTGTTCTTATACCCTAATAACATTAAACGTTGTTATAAAAAACATGTAAAATAAACCTCGGCGAGCCACAAACCCGGTCGTATCGCAAACTAACGCACATCAATACGTCGTACCGTGCAAATTTACTTACCGACAGTAAACTTTGGGTGTAAAATACTCCAAGCTGTCGTGTTTGTTTGTCTGCAATCGGGAATCAGGATTTAGTAACAGTTTCGGGGTTATCTAGTAAATTGCGTATATAAATATAGAAAATTAGGTTGTGTACGGTAACAAGTATATTTTTTTATTTTCGATTTATGACGTCGATTTTTTCGCGTTAATTTAAATTTTTGATTACTGTTCCCCCTGCTGCCCCTCCCGTGAGGCGCAGCGTGATCATTTATATACTTTACTATTCCTCATGAATCTGGCTATCATATACAAAAAAGTTGTTTAAATACGACTAGAGATTTCAGTGATAAATGCGTTTAAATAAAACAGAAAATCTCTTTACGTTTATAAAATACACCATTTTGTTTTTCTTTCAGTTATTAGCATACCTAGTAGCTCACAATTCCGTAAGATCCGCTAGCATGAAAACATCTAATTTAAAACACACTTACTTTAAAACCACCTTGTTAAATTAAATCGTCAAGACGTCATTTCATTTGAGAACGCAAGCAACGTCACGCAATCAGTTAAGACGCGTATAAAAACGTTACGTTTTACGAGGTCACGCCACGTGTGACACCGCCGTCTGTAGGTGCCGTGAGCATTAGAGGGTTGAGTTCCTTTTAAAGCACTTTCTGATGATACCACCTTTTGTTGAGTACTTTACAAGTAGGTGCTGAAATTTGTATAGATTACTCACAGTTTTCAAAAACTAAAAGGGGGGTGTGGATAGATACACAGTTAAAGAAGTATCGTAATACGTATGGGGTGTTATAAGACACACCATACGCCCATTAACCACGCACACTGCCCCCGAAAGTAACCCCCTTTAATTTTTAACTTTTATTTATTTATTTTATTGGGTTTTTTTTATGAGGCGAAAGGAGTATGTAAGATCGTAGCAGCTGGCGTTCTGTGGTTTTTGCCTACTCCCATGGGAGAAAGGCGTGAGTTTGTGTATTAATTTTCACACATTCTGTGAAAATTGCAACGCTCTAACTATTACGGTTCTTGAGATACAGCCCGCTGACAGACGGACGCACGGACGGACGGACAGACAGCGGAGGCATAGTTAGGTCCCGTTAGCCTCTAAAAAAATGATCATAATGATAGAAGTATATACATAACTGCTTTTTACACTTTATAGATTACAGTTTTTCTAAAGTACTACACAGAGGAAAACGTAAAAAATAGTATGAAAAGCAACTAAAAGAAGAATTTTGACGCGCAAATTCTTTGAAAAAATTCAAAGCGTGTCTTTTTCCTTTTCGTCACTTTTCCACGGCTCAGGGACCGGTAGGTCCTCAGTCTGCTAAACTGATTACGTCATTGTAAAAGCTGAAGCCTTTCCGATAGCTTTCCAAATTGCCCTTCGTTCTTGAAAGTCATCTTTACCCTGAAACGTTTTAAGTAGAAAATGTTTTTTATATATTTTTTTAGGATTGGCAGGTAGACCCGGAGCGTGACGCTTATATTCTTAGGTTGAAGATGTTAATATGTAGGTTCATTTAGTTTTCTTTTCAGGTTAAACATTAGATTAGAAAATAAAATATTTTGACTAATATTAAACTCACAAAGGTAGGTATATAAATAACCAGATCCGGAACAACTGCCTGTAAGCCATACAAATAATTGTTCCTTGTGGAAATCGTATCCGCGACAGCATAAAAGCTAATCGCTCAGCCACTGCGCGAACCGTGTCTTCAAAAGACACGGATTACAGATTTTACAAACAGACATAAACTCACGCCTTTTTCCAATGAGGGTAGGCAGAAACCACAGAACGCCACCTGCTACGATCCTTACATTCTCCTTTCGCCTCATCTACGTTCGTACATCTCGTCATACAAGTCAAGAGTTTATCAATAGAATAATTAGTTGATCAAGTATTTATAGGATAATCCACCAATGTGTAAAACTGGCAAAATGTTCTCTGATAACTTTTTAAACCGATGCGTTTCATTCAAATCGGTTTATTCATCTCGTAAACGCACTTCATGCCCTGATCACAGTCTGCCCACTATCAGTTCAGCAGTTCATACTTTGTAATCAGGCACTTACTTCGTCAAGGTAGAAACAACTCTAATTACTGAATTCCTTCGAGAATAGTCTGTGAACATTAAAGATATCCTGATTATCTCCTAATTTCTATCGAGACGCGGCAATCACTTTGGGTATCCCTTGGCATGCATTTTTAACTCGTATCTCTCTCTTTCTGGCCCAAAGGGGCGAAGCGCCGTTACTTTATTTAGATTCAAGGTGAAAGGTACCTGTTTCCTTTTGGGGGTATTGGGATACAATCATGAGAATGATCGGTTTTTATTCTCGATAATGTGTCATAATGATTTTTTTATTTTTTACTTTAGTGATGGAATAGGTACATTGGTGCCGATTTCCTTGTTCACAATCTAGACTAAATATAGAGAATTGACATCTCTTACTGACAAACAGCAAAAGAAAAGGACGGTGACATTAAAGAACTAAGTAAGAGATGTCAAATTAGTTTTGCCTTGAACTTTTCCGTGTTTTTAATCCATACGTTTTAAGATGTCAACTATAATTGTATGGATGTGTCTGATTGACTAAATTTGACAGCTCTTAATTACATTAGTCTCTTTCTTGTTAATTGGACAGAAAAAGATGGAAATAGTCTAATAATTTTAGTTTAGTTTGTGAACAAGAGAATCGGCACCATTGTTATATTAACTTCACCTCAATGTTTTGTTAAATATTTTTATTCTTTTTTACAAACTAACATATACTAACCGTCATTTGTAAAACTTGGCAAACTTGACTCTAACGGTATAGCCCGAAAGATCGTCTCTTAATTATAAAATTCTTACATTTACCAACTCATGTTGGTAAATCTTAAGATTTACTACGATACGGGCTTTTACAGTAAAATATTCACTATTGAGAATCTCGGTACAACTAAGACGCTTTGCACACGGAGCAACTTAAATTGAGGCAACTATCAACTCTTTAAAAGTTTCCTGTAAAAGTTAATAGTTGCTATAACGTTTACGGTTGCCGCAACTTTATGGCAATCTGTGAGCAACTTTCATAGCTGAGTTGCTCATCAAATCTAAGCAGCGATCAGCGTTAACGGTATAATATTTAACAGTTGCTAGTTGCGGCAACTGGCAACTAACTTATTCATCGATTGCAGCAACTGAAAACTGTTGACGATCACCGAAACTTGAAACTCCAGTTGCTATGTGTAAGCAGTCCAATTGAGATATATGTAAACAGCTAGTTGCCAGTTGTTGCAATAGTTGCTCTGTGTGCAAAGCGCCTAACGATCAGAGGTTACAGTAACTAATAGACCTAGCAAAACCTATATTCTAAAACAGAGACCTAACTGCAAACAGAACGTAAAACTTATCTATTTTATTTCTCAGCCAAATCAAAGTCTTAAATCTAATCAAGGTAAGACGAGATCGTAAATTATTTCATAGCCAATCCTATCAACGATGTTAATTTTAGATAATAAGAATGGTTTTGGATTGATTCAGCAAAACAGACCTGTCTTCAGTTGCTCAGACTGCCAAATTATCAATTTTATGAGTTGTAAAGTTTTGTTATTTCATAATTTTATGGCATGAGCGTTTAAGTGGTTTCTTTATTGCTTACCTACTTGTCTAAATCAAGATTAACTTTTGATGTTTCTACAAAAGTTGTTTACTGTTTGTATAACGTAACATCACGCTTGTAATCCGCGAAGGGTTAAGCAGAGTTCACCTAATAGTACACCCACATTTCGCCAGTTATGTTTTTAGTCCCAATTAATAGGTGGCGAGCCTAATGCCATCAACCGGGCACAAATCCAGACTCCGAAGCTGCTACTGAGTTTTTGATGAACTTTATGATAGAAAAATCCAATAACATGTTGCCTGACCTGGAAATCGAAACTAATACTCCACGCTCGTCAGTCGCGTTTGCGTCCACAAGACCAACAGAACCAGCACTAATAATCTTAAACAACCTTAACTAACCAATATCAATTTCAAAGTGAATTCCTACATAACTTTTATAGGTAATTCAAAGTCAAATCATTTATTCCAATTAGACTATTAAAAGGCACATTCGAAAGTCGTTTACAAGAAAAAGAAAATTGACTCTAGTTGCTTAAAAGTATCTAATTACTTAATTAATCTCGCTTACACTATTAATACCATATTACATCCTCTTCTCACACGCTTTTGCGTTACAGCCTTGTTTATGAGGTATAAAGTTACATCAGTGTGCTTAGTGTGAGTTTTTATACGTACTTGATTGCTTTTTATTAACTTAAACTGCTATTTAAATTAAAACTTAAAATAACGCCATCTGGTGACAAGAATGGGCAACACAAATATTTCTTACGATTCATTTTTCTCCTGTATCGTGGGTGCTGTTACAAAAATACATAATTATGCATATACATACCATACCATCAGTAAAACAACTACTATCTATCTATCTATCAATCTATCTTCTATCTATTTTTGTTTCTTGAGGGAATTGAACCTGCGATACGCTGTACAGCATTTAATCGCTTAGCCACTGTGCCAACCGTGATAGTGCTGTTCACTATTTTAATCTTCAAATCTGAACAGATCATCATAACGAATATTTAGTTGATCATGCGCACACATAAATGTTCTAGCATTTTTGGCGGCCTGTTTGGTGTGTAGTTGTTTGGGCACACAGAAATGTTTTTTAAATATGTACTAATCCATTATTTTTTGTGTACCACACGGAATGTTTCAAATAATATTTTTATATTATTTTCTAGCAATTCTTTAAAGCAGTGATTGTTGGTCTTGTGAAAGCACACTGAAAAACCTACTACTAAATAATCATTCCAGCTCTAAGTCCTAACGGAACATTTGCTAAAATTATTATTACAAGTAAATGCTTAGGTTCCTCAACGCTTAAACACGATCTAGTACCTAAGCATGAAAACTCACACTACGCACTCACTTCCTGACTGTTTACCGCCGATTATTATCAAATTACACAAGATAATAAATACCTATTTTAAGTGCCGCCATCTTTAAAGTAACTTAAACGACTCTTGCGATGGCCCTCACATAAAAGCAAAACTATAAAACTTCCAAAGAGCATTACCATATGTGCAAAAGTAGTAAAAACAGTGTTAGTCGCAGAAGTATAGTCATTCCAATCCGTTCCTGACAGTAAAATAACACTGATATCAGGATTTTTGAAAGGATATGAAAACATCTTTTAATATTTATTTATGGCTGCCTCGTTGGTCTAGTGGCCGCAAAACACGACTGCTGAGCATGAGGACTTGCGTTCGATTCCATCGGGAATTTTTCAGTAGCAGCCTCGGAGTTTCTGTGTGTGCCCGGTCGATGGCAATAAGCTTGCACCATTTTACATGGGACTTTAACATGACTGGTGAAAATGTGGGTGTAGTAATGGGTGCACCTCTGCTTAGCTCTCCTGGGATTACAGGCGTGATGTTATGTATTTTAACATGTCTTACTACTAAGTGCTCTCTACGAGTTTGCCCGCGTGGATTTTTCACGAATGTTAAGTTACTGCTCCGCACCTGTGCGTTGTGGCGTGATGTTATATAGTCTATATTAGTATTAGTGGTTATTATTTTTTAATCTGGCTATCATATACATAAATTTTTCTTCTAATCCGACTGGTAGTTTCGTAGATTAGCGTGTTTAAACAAACAAACAAAAGAACTGTTCTAATTTATATTAATAATATATTATATAGATGTAAAAGTAACTCTGCCTGTCTATTACGTTTTCACGACTGAACCACTGAACCGATTTCGATGAAATTAGATACAGCATAAACTTGAACCCCTAGAAAGGACATTAGATACGTTTCAGTCAGCAACAGCGTCTGAGTCCGCAATTACTGACATACACACAAGCGAAGTCGCGGGAAAAAGCAAGTTTCAATTTTATTGAGTTTGTTTTATCGATACTTCAACTTCTGCGATTATTTTGAACTCTTTCTCATAAAACAATAGTTATTCCTACAGGATTTTATGTCCTGGAATTGAAAAGATAGGTCAAGGATTAAATGGCGTCGTTCCAAAATAGAAGTTATTCGAACTAAACTTGAATTTCATAAGTCATAAAAATCACGATCGGAATACATATTTGAACGCGCTTATCTCAGTAACTACTGGCCAGATTCTGAAAATTATTTTGCTGTAGCAAGCTACTTTATCTCAGAATGATTTAGACGACATTAAAAAAAAATTGGATCGTAAAAAGACGTAGCGTAAAATCGCGACCCATGGTAGGAATGGAGGGTGGGCCTTTGCCCAGTAATGGTATACTATAGGTTAATTATAACAAGAATTTTACGCGGGCGAAGTTTCTCGCGGGCTAAACTTAGTTATATTATTAAGAGGTAATTTTTTTTTTTTACTCTCGTAATTCTGGTCTGTTTTTCATAGAACCTCGTTCGCCATCGTTTCCCGTTGACTCCCACACGGACACAGTCACGTGCAGAAGCTAGTATTCTCACAAACGTCATTTGACACAAGGCGCTTTGCACACAGAGCAACTATTGCAGCAACTGGCAACTAGCTGTTTACATACATTTCAATTGGACTGCGCACACAGAGCAACACGAGTTTCGAGTTGCGGCAATCGTCAACAGTTTTCAGTTGCTGCAATCGATGACTAAGTTAGTTGCTAGTTGCCGCAACTAGCAACTTTTGAATATTGTACCGGTTTTTAAAGCTGCCGGTTTCCTCAACCGTCAATCGCAACACTTCGGGCGACTTCACACCCTCCCTCCCTCTCCTTGTGCCCGGCAATGCCAGTGTCGCTACGGCAACGGCATACGGCAACTTGGCTATGAAAGTTGCTCACAAATTGCCAAAAAGTTGCGGCAACCGGCAACGTTATAGCAGCTATCAACTTTTACAGGAAACTTTTAAAGAGTTGCCAGTAAAGCGCCTAAAAATAAAGTAAATCAAAGTCTTGACAATACAAAGTTAAAACGCCGACATTGCGATTGCAAATATTGATTCGCTTCAAATTCAAAATGGCGCGTTGGAATTATTCAAAATTGTCTTCTATTTAACAAAGAAGCCTTGTTTACTTTCCTCCGATTTGCAAATTAAAGAATAACACGTCTTCAGCTTGCCATTTGATGACTCGGACGTTGTTTGACAAGAAAATGGAGGTAAACAAAAAATTTAAAGGAATAAATGAGAAAGACGCAAATTAAACTTTTGTTTTTTTATTCACCTTGTCACGTTTTGGACAAAAAAAAACTCAAATGTCAGTTTTTAAAATGGCATCTCTGATATTTGTTAAAAAAAAAACAAATTGAAGATTACTTGGATGAAAGTAAGGACAACATTAACATGTATACACAATATTTATATATATTTATATATATATATATATATATATATATATATTACATAATAATTTATTTATTTTCTTGTATTTATTTAACTTTATAGTTGATTAAAACGGTGCAGCACCAATTACAATAATTAACGCAAAAACAAGTAACATATAACGAAGAAACAAGTAGGTATCAAATGTTAGCAATCTTACTCGTAAAGAACTCGTTTTATGAATGCGAAAGTTTGGAAGCATGGATGTTTGTTTCACGGTTCTCTGACGCAGATGAAGTCGCTGGCAGGAGCGCTACTTCATCCTTATCAGAATTGACGTATTATCCCACGGGAACCGTACATATTTCCAGGATAAAAAGTTATCTATATGCTATTCCAGACTATAATCTATCCCCGTGCCAAATATCTTTCAGATACGTTCAGCCGTTCTGGCGTAATTAAGTAACAAACATCTATCCATCCAAATTTTTGCCTTAATAATAGGTACCTAATAGTAAGATAAACAAAAAATATGATACTTAATTACTAATTCCGTTACAGTGCAGCAAAAAAATTAATTACACCTAACATCAATATCTATTAGGATTCTGTTATAAAAAAACTCTAAAAATTACTGTAATATCATTCTAATGTATGTTCATTAATGTTAGTTAGTCATCTTAAAAAAAACTAAGTAGCTACCTAGATATAATCGTTTAATATTTGTGAAGATAGTTCCGTAGGTCTAGTTTTTTGACCTCGTGTTAACAGCACATGCAAAGAAAGTAAGAAAGAAAGAAAAACTGTTTATTCACACGAAAATGACGCACATAACATAAAAAAGAAAAAAGAAAAATTCTACATTTAAAGCAAAGTAGAAACAAGATTGTGTAAAATCTAAAAAATAAAAATTAAAAAAAAAACAAAAAGAAATATGCGCCACTATCGCGTGAAATGACTAAACGCGGGCAGGAACTAGTAATAAATAAAAAGAACTCGATAAACAATATACAAATAACAAACATACCAACCAAAACACTACATGTGCATGCGCAGTTAACCGATGTCCCGAGAACGTGGCGTTTCTATTTCAACTTCCTGACGTGCTTCGATTTTGGTTTAAAATGTACGACGTGAGTTTATTAGTTCGAAAATCTGACCATTTTCTACTATACCTAGGGCTGCCAGCACCACAAATGCCGGTCAAAAATCCCGGACATTTGGACGAAACTAATTCTTTTTTCGGACACCAAAAGAAAGAAGTATTATAAAAATAAAATCATCGTTAAATTTAAACTTTTTTAGTGAAAACTTCTTTGGTCACGTTCAGCGATCTTTGGCAGTGGCAAAACTTATGGGATTGAGTCACCGACATGCTAAAGTGACGTTAAGTTTTCATTTCTATCGGCAGTCCCCAGATGTATTTTTTTATTATTTAAATTTATTGTTTATCTTTCGATAATTGCGGATTTCCATGACATTAAAAGAACACTTTTTGTAATCCCCTTCCGGGTGACCCCCAGAATCCCTCTACTGGAACAAATTAAGGAAATCTCTTACGGTTGGCAGCCCTAACAAAGTTTAGAAACAGTTCCTACTAACAAACCAAACTATTGTAGTGAACCACCAAATATGAATTTCATTTTCGACGTTGAACCCCAAAACTTTGAACAAAGAATTAAGCATATCTATCATTGTCATTCATAAATGCAACCATTGTTTTTGCCACCACACAAACGCATGCTAATCAAATACCAATCTTAACTCGCTGTAATAAAAGTGATTATTAAGAGGGTAGGCAGTAAAAACGTGTGTATTACATAAATGGGGGGCAAATTGTGAGAAAAACACGAAGGTGTCGGAATACTCAGGTACAAATTACTTATTCAGAATGACAGTTACCGTGAAAAATGCATAAGTATGCTCTGGACGGCGTTATGCATAGCCCGACTGTTGCATCTTTGTTTGAGTTCAAAATAAAAATTCAACGCTCGTTATCCCGGTTGAAATGTGTCAAAAGCAGACGCAGTGCGCAGGTTTAACGACTCTAGGCTTTCAGTCTGTAGTCTGAAAGCTCAGAGTCGTTAAACCTGCGTCATTCTAGCGTGGCTTATAGATAGAGGAATACTTAGAAGGTTATAATAAGTATGTAGTATTTTGTACTTATGTACACTTTATTTTATTTAGATAAATACTTTTTGTTTTTATTTTTTTCAAATTATTTTTTTGGTTTATCGCTCGTACATTAATTTGCACCTACCATGTTATCTCTTCACCACCTTTGGTTGACTGTCAGAGAATGCCTAAAGCATTAAGTCCGCCTTTGTACTTTCGTTGCATAAAGTTTAAATAAATAAGTATGCATACTTCGAAATAGGCTAGTTGACTCCACCAATCAAACTTGAGACTTGTCAAAACGCAATTCTTCCATAGATTGTATATGGCAATGTCGAACTGTGACGTCACTTATTTGGCAAATCAAATGACTAACTATTTATTGATTTCAAAGCCACAAAAAAACTAATTTTACAGTAAATTGAAAATCGAGTTTTCAGGGCTAAATAAAGTGTTTCTTTAATGAGGTTATGTCTTAGAATGATTGTTAAATGGTGTTAACTACACAATTAAGAATTAACGGTTTAATTATGTACGATATTTAGTATTCGATCCCCAAAAATAAGGCTATAATATTATGTTAGTTTTACCACACATAATCACTATCTCATAAAGTATTCCGTCATACGTACCGAGTGCTCGACGCTAATAACTCAAAGCACGGCCTCCGAGACTAATTCAAAGCCTGATGATGCCATTAGTCCGGGAGCTAGTCATTTTTTTATCAAAATAAAAGTTTTTATTTAATACAAACATTCGGTGCGGCGGAAGTAATTTCAGGTTCTCATATGGGTTTTGTGTATGTACTTGTAAGATAATTAGATATGAATAACCGGCTAAGTACGAGTCGGACTCGTGCACGAAGAATTCTGTATCATTATCTATAATAACGAGCAAAAAAAATCACGTTTAATGTATTGTATGGGAGCCCCTTAAATACTTACTATATTTTTTTTTATAATATTTGTTGTTATAGCGGTAACAAAAATACATCATTTGTGAAAATTTCAACTGTCTAACTATCACGATTCATGAGATACAGCCTGGTGACAGACAGACGGACAGCTGAGTCTCAGTAACAGGGTCCCAGTTTTACCCTTTGGGTACGGAACTCTAAAAAATGATATTCGATTAAGTTTTTTGGTCCTGTATGTAACCTGCTAGTAATTGAAGATGTTATAACTAAATAAAGACGTTGGCTACGGTTGTGGTGTAAAAAATGTAATTATCTAATGTAAACTGTTGACCTTTTGTGATTCAATAACAGGTAAATTAGTTTAGAACGCTAATTATGGCGAGCATATTTAATTGCATGGATTTTTTGTCCGGATTTTGATTTGAGATAAGTTTGAATGCGAGAAATAGGAACAGATATGAACATATCTACATATAATATTTACACAGATAATTAATACACAAAAAATAAAATAGATAATATTTTGACACATTATTATAAATAAATAAATTTCGCTCGCCCCCTTTTACACGGGGACTAAAACATAACTGGCGAAACGTGGGTGTACTTATGGGTACACCTCTGCCTAACCCTTCGCGATGATATTGAAATTAATTTATAAACTGCATACAAGGTCTTATCGAGGATACATCAAGGTCTCATCTTCTGTGTGGTTTTTAAATCCATTCATCTTACTAACTCAAAGTTAGTTGCTGGTCTGTTTATATGACTTTTTGTAATTAAGCCCCGTGTTAGCCACTAACTCTGAGTTATATTATTGTTGCAAATGGGCCTAAGAAATTTACCTCATCAGCTACTTATATTTAAAACACTAAACCCTATATCATTTAAAGGTACTTAAGTACGTACCTGCATCCTTAATATTAACACGGTTTCTAAATCACACTACTTCCTAACTACCTCATTTCACAATTTTTACAGTTACGAACCCAACTTGACCGCTGTCGACTTAATGTCCCGCTGAGCTTCTGGTCATCAAGCAAGAGTTAATTATGGGAAACTTAGTCATTACACTAAGTGGGCCATGGGCTTGTAATTTTCTGTCTATTATACCTACCTTGGTATGCCATGCATAGCGTTCTTAAGTATAGTTGTTAACTGCTTTTTTTTGCACGGTAATCATTTATGACAGCGTTGTCTGTTTTTGAATAACATGAATAATAGTCAGGTCAAATAAGACCAACAAATAGGAGTGAATGATACCGTAGATGAGGCTAAAGGAGTATGTAAGGATCGTAGCAGGTGGCGTTCTGTAGTTTCTGCCTACCCCCATGGGAAAAAGGCGTGAGTTTATGTATGTAAGGTGTAAAGGTACAAAAATTCGCACACAGCTCAAAATTACCAAGATTGTTTAAAACACTCATAAATGAAATCTAAAAAATCGTCATCGATTCGATACTTGAAAAGAAATACTCGTGTTCAATTTAAGGTCACATTACAAATGATGTCTAAATGGACAGAACATACATAAACATCACGCCTGTAATCCCTAAAGTTTAGGCAGAGGCGTACCCTAATACACCCACATTTCGCCAGTTATGTTTAAGTCCCATGTAATAGGGAGCGAGCCTATTGCCAATAGACAGGACTATCATAGATTTGCTATTTTCTTATTTATCTCTTAAGGTTTGCAAACGGCTTCTGTGTTAGGTACATAAAATACTAAATATAACTCCATTTGCCAAGTGTAGGCCAAACAGCATAATACTCGTAATAATAATCTTTTTTGCTTATGGATGGCAAATATAGGTGTGCTACCACTACTACTACCTACCACCACCGCGACGAGCATGTTTACCACTGCGCCACTCCGAAACTAGCAGCATATTAACACAGAAACGTCCACGTTAGTGTGGGTTATCCTGGACGCAGACAAACAGTCCTTTCTTGGGGTTCAAACTTACCCCGTGCCTTACATTAAAATCGGTTCAGTGGTTTAGTAGTGAAAGCATAACAGACAGACATAGTTATTTTTGCATTTACGAGTATAATATTAGTGTGGATAGTATGGATGGCTGTTTGCACTGACTCATCCAAACAAAACTCGTATAAACTACTTAACAAAATAACACTTGAATCATAATGCGCACGCGTTGACGGCGTAGTCACAACTAAGCCCTTGTTTTGAAACAAATGACAGTTGTGTCTTTAATCGGCGCGTGCTCAAAGGAGAAACACTTCACATTGTGACGTCACGTTTAATGCTTTGTGCTCAATGAGCTTCTTTTATGTGGATTGTCGATGGCGATTGTTTTTTGTTAAGATGGAATACATTTTTCTTTATATCACTGTGTTATGTCGCTTCGATTATATCAACCGGAGTTTAATAACCTCGTGTTGTTTAAGAACAAGATTTGTCATACATAACATCACACCTGTAAGAGCCCTGAAGGGTTAGCCATGTCCCCACATTTCGCCAGTTTATGTCCCATGTAATAGGGGGCGAGTCTATTGCCATCAACCGGGCACAAATCCAGACTCCGAGGCTGTTGTGAGAAATTCCTGATGAGATAAAAAAAAATCAAACAAACAAACAAAAACCTCTTTAGCTTTAGAATATTAGCATGGATGATTTCTCAAAAAATGTCGTGAAGAATTTCTTTCTGGATTTAGTTTTTCCATAACCTTCTGGAATCAACAATTACCCTCTCCATTTTCTACTGCTGTGCAGTTCTCATTCCTAGGTGGGAATGAGGTATAGGTATACCAGAATGGGTAGATCCGCGTAGGCGTTTTCGATCAGCAAATTCATTGCCACCTTATAATAATCTGTTAAGCTTTTAAACATTATTTAGTTCATTACCAAGGTGTCTGCATTTGTTTTATCTATCGAAACCATCTTTTTCATAAACAACTGTTGCCTTAATCTATATATAATGGTTTCACATGTCTTGGCTTGTAATTGCTACGGGGTAGAGTTTTTCGTTCATATTTTATGGTACAGTGAATTCCGTTTGGTATAAGTTGGAAGAGATGGCGTTTTTCGGACCAATTTTGGCCCTCCATATTATTGCATTTGACTATATGAACAATTGGGTACTTTACATCACTAACTCATTACATAACTGGCGAAATGTGGGCTTGCTATTAGGTTCACCTCTGGCTAATCATTCGGGGATTACAGCCGTGATGATATGCTTTGACTTCACTAATCAATTGGTATACTTTTTGTGCTGTCAAAACGTGATTCTCCCATATATTTTAAATGGCTATAGTGAACTGTTACGTCACTCATTTGCCACTCAATTGTTTAACTGTTTATCGATTTCAAATAAAGTAATTGTAAATTGATCAGGTTTTCAGGGAATAATGAAAACGTGTGCTTTTAAAAAACTTGTGACTTGGAATTATTGCTTAATGAAGTCAACTGCCGAATTATTTAAATGTATACTTATGACGTCATAACATTTTGGATCCACGTCAATCCAGGTTTGATCTGCAAACAATTGTTTCTACTAAAAATAACTGTTTTCCTTAGTGAATTTAATACATTATCATTAAATAATCACCACCTCGTGTATTTATAACCACTCTAATTTATCAAATTTAATAATATTAACTTTGCCTGTGTGTTTGTTACGTCATCATGGAAAAACCACTGAACCGGTCGTAATGAAAATTGACTTAAAGGTAAATTGGGATCTGTATTAAGACATAGGCTACGTTTTAATCAGCGACTACGACTAAATTCGCCATAGACGACATTCGCGCGGCCGCGAGCAAAAGCTAGTTTTTTTTTTACAAATGTATGCGTTCGCTGCTTCCTTTTATGACTTGACACGCCATGGGCGGATCTCATCCCATAGCCGTTAGGGGGCGTGTCGTAATGCCGGTTTTGATTAGATTTCTACAAATTAGTTTCTTTAAATTGTGTTTTTGTTATTAAATTCCTTTTTTGTGTATGACTAACGCCGTTTTTATTCGCTCGGTTTCATTTTTATTTTCAGATGGAATCTATAATTATAATAATATGGTAATTTTATGGTATTCATTAATTTAAGACTGATTTATTTCGTAATCTGTTATTATATCAGCGTTTTGCGATATTATTTAGGAATTGGGAATTGAATAAAGAGCAAGTTTGATTTGAAATACTTGATTAGTTACATAAATATTTGTTCCTTCTTCTAGCCTTTAATGAAACTGAGTTATTGTTCAACTTTTCGATTTTAAGATGTTTGTTGAAATTAAGGTTCTAAGTTTATTTTAATGTCTAGTATTCACGAAGTTAGTATATTCTGCCTGCCAGGGTTGCGAAATTTGTTCGAAAGAGTTACCGCGGCCCTGGAACGCAAAGGGTATAGATAGATATAATTCGACGTCGTCGCTCATTATTTGAACGTCAGTACTTGGTATAATTCTGTCGTCATCGTAATAATAAACATGTAGAGCATGTGATAGGTTACACTTAATGAACCGCGCCATTGACTAGGGCTGAGAAAATGTGATCATTTAATGTCGTTATATCATGTTCTAAAGCTTAGTACCAACATTTTTGATTTCAATAATAAAATACGTAATCAGTCTGCATACTAAATGAAAGTTCACACTTCAATCAATTTGACTAATATTTCTTTTATCCTTTTTTCAGGTATGTTCTTCAATAAGGAATCCATGATAAGGCCAGGGTCTTATTCCAAAAGGACATCTTTAATACTCTTGTAAGATTATTAACTACACAAAAGGAATACATCATAACTCTTTACGCCATGTTTTTCTCATTTAAGTAGTGAAGGTCTGGTAAGTAATCATCTACCTATAAACCATTAATTAATAGCATTAAATAAAAAGCGGCAAAATACCGATAGTTATTAGTTTTTATTTTTATTTTATTTTATTTGTGAAACAAACAATCATACACTGAGTGTTACATATAAATATACAGTATGCTATAAGTAAATGTACAATCCACCACGTCTCCACATATTACTAGCTAATAGTAGATACAGTTTTGGTAAACTTTAGTAATAGGAATATAAAACAACAGTACAATTTTTTGCTGTCTGATAGTTAACTAATGAAAAAAGGAAATAATTAAATTAAAATTAAAAGTTTTGAGCAAGGCGCATTACAATTTGTTTTTTTAAATTTATGTTTAGATAGGGCAAATACATCGACATCATTAAAGTTGTTATTGTAAGCTTGAACTAATCTCTGGAGCGGCGCCCTCCTTCCATCATTTGTACACATTAGGTCATTATTGTTATCATAACTGCATTTTAGTGATATTTTTTCGTATGTAAGTGGCAAATAGTTTACGTTACTTAATATGTGTCGTACACACGAGCAAAAACAAGTAAACCCTTAGCAAAATTCAAAATCGGTTTCTTGTAAAATAATGATTGTAACTTTGATAACAGACCTATTTCATAGTAGTATTGAATTCAAAATACTATATTGCTAATAACATGACATTTCAATCTGTATATTTGAAGAAAATAGCTTCGTTATGTTGCTTAGTGTTTAGTTGTTTTTGTTCGTGACTGTATTACATATTGAAAAATCCGAGGCAGTTACCAAATAAACCGAGGGGTTCCGTAGCTACATACAATATTGCCTAACCCTTCGGGGATTACAGTCGTGATGTTATAATGTTATGTTATTGTGATGTATCACCAAAATATTACTTCAAAGGACCTTTCTATTCTCAATACAATAGTTCAAGTATTCATTAAATCGGATAATGTAAGCATTCATCGAACCAATATATTGCTTGAGGCTGCGGTTCGCGCTAATTATGACATGATTAGGTAACGTAACTAAATTGATTGGTGTTATAAATTAATTGGATCACTAATTAACTAGTTACCGTTCTCTATTATAACTTTAAAAGGGGTGATTTTTCTATCGTCAGATAGCTTTTATCTACAAATAAATAAAATAGAAGTTTCTGTATGTAATGTCAAAAAATAACAGCTATTTTCTTAAAGGACTGGTACTTACCAAAAAAACATTTAAAATTTTTGCTATCTGTTGGTTTGATCTGGCTGATCTCCGAAACGGCTGTTCCTATTTTGTCGGGACTGTCACTCGCAGATAGCTGATCTTATAAGGAGTAACTAAGGCTAGTTTTATTATTACTTCAAGTACCACGTAATGAGACACAATCGATTATCTATTGTTCTGTCATACCTGTTTGACAGCCGGGTCTCGAGTGGTTAAAGTCGAAAAATTGGAATACCGCGCACAAAACATAACCATAGATAACCGATATTCACGCGGTTCGCTTTTAAACGCAACAACACTTCAGAAGAAAAGAAAAAAATACAGGATCAGCTCTGCCGTTTTCCCCCCCATTTTAGGCCTGAATTACAACCTTTTCTCAATACAGTAGGCGTGTTCAGTGGTCACCCTGTGGTCAACCGGTCCATTTTATTGCCTTACACGGTCCGGCTTACAAATCGTATTAAGGAAATGGACTATGGGTTTTCAGACCTGTTGATTTTGGTTGATGAGAATAGACGCCATTTTGAATAGATATTCTACTTTCTAGGTTTATTTTTTGTCGTTCTGCGTATACGTTTTTCGTAAGTACTCGTGAGGTAAACTTAATTCATAAATAGTATAAGGCTGAAATCGCCAAACCGCTTTGAGTCTTCTTCTTCTTTTATCGTGTGGACAGTAAGGTCTTACGACCCCACACCCTAGTGTCAGAGTTTCTAAACCGCCTCAAGGGCCTCTGACATGGTTTGAATAGGACAGTAATAGATTGGTATAAGTACTGGTTTTCTCACGATGTTTTCCTATTTCTATTGATAAAGTCACATTGATACTTGCTCGGATTTTAACCCACCACCTCAAGCATGAGAGACGGGTGCCTTTACCACTGGGCCATCATGACATGACCGCTTTAGGTAAGCGTGGTGATCAATGCGCATGCATTATCTACAAGAGAAGAGACCTTTGCCATGCAGTGGGACAATAATAGACTTTATTATAACGATTGTAAGTAACTCTTTAAATCAAATCAAATGATTGCAGACTGCAGGCATCTATAAAATAACAAGGTAACCTCTAAAGGGACTACAGAAAGTAATACATTTTCAGCAATAAAATAGCCATTTTCTTTCGTGATCCGAATATTAAAATAAAAGCTGTTACATTTTTAGCGCGTTTTTTAAAGTTCATTTGTAACACGTAATTTTCACCGTAATAAGGTCACGTAAGAATATGTTTTATTGAATTAAATTGATTTTAAGTCTTCACTTTTTGTGAGAAATTATGGACTCTTAAAATTGCCAATATTTTTACTTTTTCTACAAATTTTCTGAACTATCTTAATATTGCAGTTTTGTATTTTTGTTCGTAATGGATAAAATCAAAAACTATTTAATCGATTTCAAAAATTGTTTACCACCCTCAGTTTTTTATAAATTGTACTTTTGTTTAATAATTTAGTACTGCTTACTTAAAAAAACAAAAAAAAAAATCGTCTGTTCACTGAAACGGTAAAACGAATAACTTTGAACCTAATTAGTGTATTCTTGAAAAAAAATCGTATCAAAAACTATTTTCATCAAAAAATCAAACTAGAAAGTTCTTTTTTTTTCACCTCGTCAATCATGAACGACGGGTAGTCTGACAAAAAAATAATATAATCAAAGTTTGGCCGTACCAATATTATTAGGTTTAGTTGAATAAATTAAATTTTATAAATTGTTCGCCCTTTTACCTTTCAAATTACTCTGAATGTCTAGATTTTTTTCTGAAATTAGGTACTTATTTTTAGTTGTTTACTTAAGTTTTTCGAAAGTGATTGGAAAAGATAATCGTATTAAACGGAGATAAAAAAATATAGTAGGCTTTCAATACCAATTTTAAGCTATTTTCAAGGGATAAAAAATTATCCTATGTGTTAATTCAGAAAATGGTCTAATTTTCATTGAAATCTGTTCAACGGGTTACGCGTGAATGAGTAACAGTAATCCAAACATCTGAACATCTTCACAAACTTGATTGACTTGTTTCGTAGATGAGGCGAAAGGATCGTAGCAGGTGGCGTTCTGTAGTTTCTGCCTACCCCTATGGGAAAAAGGCGTGAGTTTATGTACCTATGTATGTTTATTACTTGTCATTAAATTGTTTGATAGAAGATAGTTTTTTTCATCATGACCAGTGAATTCGTTGATCACCCAAAGAGGCTTTGTTAGCCCTAGGGCTCCATGGAGCATATTCATTTATTGCATACCATAATGTGTATAAAAATACATACAATAGCTTACTGTGACTATGGCTGCTATTCACCCAATTTTCTTCTTAATCTCAAGACCAAAGTCTACCCATGGACCTCATCTCCTCAGATGATGATAAATGAATAACTAATCACACATTCACAGCTTCCTGTCTCGTCGCTTTATGAGCACACTTAGGTAAGTGCTATTACTTGATGTTGTGTATGTACATATTGTAATAGTGTTTAACTGTCAAAGGCTCTTACAGTATGCGCAAACAACGGTGTTACTTGTGTGTGGGGTGGAAATTGGGGTTGAAAGATGTAGAACTCTTTGTTTACCTGTTACTTATTACCGGTTTTTTTTTTGCACGGAAATCTATTTATTATTCTAGAAGAAAAGCAGCTTGAGTTGTCTAAGAAAACTCCCGTATAATTCAACTTAAAAAGAAAACTATATCAAAATTGATTCATCCGTTCGGGAGCTACGATGCCACAGACAAACACACCCTCACAGACACGACAAACTTATTCGTCGTTTTTTTAAAAAAAGAACTTGTAAAGTATCGACGCGGCAAAAGCGAGTTCCACATTCAAAAATTAGCAACCGAATAAAAGAATAATAGCACATATTATACAAAATGGAGGACTAGTAGGTATCTTGCATACAAAATGGAGGTGAATTCAAAACGTTCCCCCCCTTTAAGTTTTACGTGTGTTCACGTAAATAACGTTTCGCTGGAAGAGTGAGAACAAAACAATCGTGTCATTGAGAACAAGAGTGTTGTAGGAATACGGACGGTTTGTTCTACTTATGACCTACAGATAATTGCTTTAATTAAAATAGTAGAGAATTCTGTACTGTGCGGTTTGACCGCGGTTTGCGGAGCGTGCGTCTTGGATTTGATTTACAAGTCGAGGAAAGTGTTATTTTCCAATTCTGATGTCTTCATAGACGTTGTCGCGGGCAGAAGCTAGTTTTTAACTATACAAATTAATAAAATTTAAATGTCTGTTTGTAAAGACAAAGTGACAGCTGTTTACAAAATAAATAAAACTAATGTTTGTTTATAAAACACTTACTTACAACCAATTTTAAATATTTTTTTACAGTATGTTTGTTAATTCTGGCTTATCTCTGAAACGGTGGAACTAATATTGAGATTTAGATTATCAAAAAATAAGGAGTACTTTAAGCTTTTATTAAAAAATAACGAAAGTAGAGATCTGCCCGCGCAAAAAAAAAAAACCGTGATAACATTCACTCGAACGTAGTCGCAAGCATAAACTAGTATTCTATTCTTCACGCGACATACTACTACTATTAATATAGTACCTACCACATTACAAACTTAAACCTGTCAGTTACAGTAACACAGCTGAAATTCACGTTATCTGATTTCTCAACAGAAATTAGTGATGTCAGTCTGTAGCCGACAAACAAAGGGTTCTCGTAATCCGAGATTAGGCGGGAGTTCCACCAGCATGTGGATTCACACCCACACTAGAGTTCAACGTACTACAAGACCTTAGACTGGATTAGTTTAGATTAGAAGTCCATGGTCGAAAAGTGAAAGGTTTTGTGTCATGTATTTTTGTGGTGAAAGCACCTGCCTCTCATGCTTGAGATTGTGGGTTCGAGTCCGGGCAAGTACCTATGTGACTTTAGAATGTATTTACCTCGGATATCACTGAAATCGGTGAAGGAAAACATCGTGAGGAAACCAGGACTACTACTGTCCCATTCGAACCATGTCAGAGGCCCTTGAGGCGGTTTAAAAACTCTGACACTAGGGTGTGTGGGGTCGTAAGACCTTACTGCCCACACGATAAGAAGAATTCTAGGTGGTATGATGCACTGGCGATTCCGCCTCCTTTGTACAGGTGCAATCTCTCCAGATTTACATGCGATTACACATATGTATAACAGAGTTTTCAGAATATTAGTTTAAGGTGGTCAAAATATAATGATAAGCTACTGTGTGTTCACACATTCTTCACTCTAGTTTTTGATCTCGATATATTTAATTTGTTTTCTCAAACATATCATTTCCAATAATTTCTTCTAAAGTCCAGTAATGTAAGGTAATGGACTGCCTCGTTGGTCTAGTGGTCGCAAGCGCAACTGCTGTGCATGAGGTCTTGGGTTCGATTCCCAGGTCAGGCAAAGTGTTATTGGGTTTTTCCATCAGGATTTTTTTAGGAGCAGCCTCGGAGTCTGGATTTGTGCCCGGTTGATGGCAATAGGCTCGCCCCCTATATTACATGGGACTAAAAACATAACTGGCGAAATGTGGGTGTACTAATGGGTACACCTCTGCCTAACCCTTCGGGGATTACAGGCGTGATGTTATGTTATGTGTGTTCCTATAATGTAATAAAGTGTAATGACTGTAAAGGTTAATGGCAATAGGCTCGCCCCCTATTATATGGGGCTTAAACATGAGTGGCGAAATGTGGGTGTACCAATGAAAACACCTCTGACTAACGTACATAAACCTTACTGTTGAATCACTATACAACGTGTAATGGAAAGAGGTCTTGCGCTCTTTCCATTACACTCATACACTTCAATTAGTATATTAAATAATAAGACTAAAATAACATCTGAAATAGCTATAAAACTATTTCGATTTTTTTTAAATAAAAATATGGCTACATTTTTTATGTTACTCATTCATAACGTAGTTTTTTTCCATACATGAAAGAATTTTTAAAATCGGTTAAGTACTTTTAGAGTTTATCCATTACAAACAAAAAATACAAATCTTTTGTCTCTATTATTTTAGTTTAGAACAATATTTTTAATAGAATCATAAATTAAAGTGCTAAAAGGAGCAAACCCTGCACAACGTCTACAATTCTAAATCCATTTTGCTTCCCGTGTCTTGTAAATAAACAGACGGCGGGTTCTCGCGATGACACAGCGCGTTCGTGTCAAGATCGTGTCAGTTCGGTTTAGTTCGTACATCTTCGGGCGTTTTGACGGGTGGATTTGAACATGGTGATGCGTAAGTGGAATAAAGCTTTTAGTTAAATATTATTTTAATCTTTAGTAGAACCTACTATTTGCACTACAAAAAAGTCTGATAAAAATGATAAATATTCACTCAAAAATTCTGTTTTTTTTTTTTCAACTAACCGTTAATACCAATGTACTTAAGTTTTCGTATTGTAAGTTAAGTATAATATGAAACACATATAACATCACGCCGGTAATGCCCGAAAGGTTAGAGGTGTACCCATTAGTACACCCACATTTCACCAGTTATGTTTAAATTCCATGTACTAGGAGGCGAAGCTATTGTCATTAAGCGGGCACAAATTCAGACACCGAGGCTTTTTGATGAAAAAACCCAATAACACTGCTTTTTTTTACTTTTATAATATGGCACTAATGAGAATAATTTCAAATTTAGAAACATCAAAGGCAATATCTAAAACTCGTTATGTGACATGTAATCATATAAAAATGAACAAACACAAACTGCGCCCTAGTTATAGCGACAAAACAATATAATAGGGGGGCCCTCGTAAAAATAACATAAAAATAAATGATTTCCTTTATTCAATACAGTTTCACCTTACGTCCCAAGAAGGATTTTATGGTAAAAAATAACAGAATCCGATACTTCGATTTGTATTCCTCTTACCGCTGGGGGCTTCCGTTTTTTTTTTTCACATTCTACCTCCCCCTCTTTCTAATACGACGGAGGGTACATTCAAGCTATAGGAGAAAGCGTTTAGATTAACGGGGACTTCAAATTCTAAAAAGGACTTGCATGGCAAACCTGCTTAAGTGGAGAATGAATGTTGGTTATCGCAGATGCAGACGAAGTCTTTAGAAGACAGAAGTTTCTTTTGGTTAAAGCTTAGCCTGTACCAATTTTCATCAAAATCGGTTCAGTTGTTTAGCTGTAAAAGTTTAACAAACAAACTCACTTTCATATTAATTTGTAATATTAGTATGGTTTCCGACTTGGAATGCAAATGTGGTGCTGTTCTTCAACCAATATTTTTAGGAACTGATGGCGCCAATAAGGTGGCTCAATTGGCCAAATCCATTTATACTGCCATCAACACGCTTGGACAAAGGACCTTGCTTAAAAGTAACACAAAAAATTGATAAAGAGATTGTCTGTATCTAAACTTTGTTTTGATTCTTGGTACTGGTATCTTGCTTGAGCTTATTTATACCCAGAAACACTTGAGATAAGTCTACAGTATTCAAAGACGAGAAAGATCCTCTCCTGTGCGTGCAGGTGCATCATAATAACCTAGAGATTTCAGCATTATTCCACAAAAATCCAATACTCTTCATAATATTAGTCCTTTCCAGAGTCATGAATGCCACAGACGTCTTTATCACAAACAGCCGCGAAGTCGAAAGTAAATGTCACTCAATTGCGTCAAAAGATTCAATAATCGTAAACTCTATTTACAAAACGCTTACAAATCAACACAAAAAAATAAATTACGTCTCAAGTATTCATAAACCTTTACCTATTCAAGATTTAATCGTACTACTTCTGAATCACCGAACACAATTGGCTTATCAGACTTCAATCTGACGCAAGATTTTCGCTCATAACTTGCCCCATAACAAAGAGTAGACCCGGTCAATGTTTATAGAGGAAAAACGCCTGAACAGCGGCCATTCTGGCTGTAAATAAGTCGAGGCAGATCTGAATTGCATTTTCATGTCTGCGACTTGACGTCAAACGAAATTTAAGAGCATATAAACGTGTTTTGCATCAGAAATAACGGTTCCTATTGATTTATTTGTACCCTAGTCTTGGATAAACAACATATTCTGATCTGCTGTATAAATGAGAATTCCGAGTCCTAAAAATTTTATGGGTTTTAGGTGTGTATGCTTCGTTGGTTGTTACTATTTTATTTGTTTCTGTAATTTGGATTTGGTGAATGAAATACGTATGTTTAACATCTACGCAAATATCGGGATCTTTGGATTTTGGGAGATACTGGGATAATGAACCTTGAAGTAGGTTGAATTAAGACCTATTCTTATCCACATAAAAGAATAAGGTGCAACTAATAGCCGAACTAAAGTCGTTAAAATAGATCTTTTTGCAACCAACTTTCTTGCGTCTTAGTATTTGCTTTCCCTGGGGATGCAGGTTTTTTATTGGGGAGTTTAAACTACTATTGTTTCCCCATTATTGCTACCATAGTAAATTTAATTACCATAACTCTCTGACTTTTATTAGCAGAGCATCATCAGCATGTTTTCAATCTTGTTTTGTTTTGTCCCTGGTCTAATCATATCCTCAACGAAAAGGTAACTGTCATGTTTTGTAAAATTCACAACTCTGAGTCACATAAAAGCAATGTTTAGTTTGTGGCTGACGATGTCATGTATGTATTACCTACTTTTGACTAATGGCCTTATTATTATAAAAGCCTCTCATCATCGCCCCTTAAAAAATGAAGTAAATAATTCGAATTCAAGGCCAAGTCTAAACTATGCTGGTACCATAAACAAACCCATCTCATTTCAAAACATCTTTACCTTTAACAAGCAGCTAAATTCAACCCTAGTTTAAAACCCAAGCATTTTTCTAATACCTCTTTACCGCAATCTGAGATCAGACGTTTTTTAAACTGTCTGGAGCAATTCTAATTCAGAGCGAGCAGCGAACAGGTGATGGTAGATACGACGAAACGTTTTAGGTTCGTGTCTGTGTCGAGATCTGACGATATGTGCACGTGTGAGGGAAAATTGTAGGACAATGCCGGTTTTTGGAACAAGAGTGCAAATTAGGATTGTTTTGCTTAAAAAGGAGAGAAAATCGTGTCATTTTGTTTCTGGAAAAATCCAAGCAAGTAGACAGACAGACAGATAAAATACAAAAAAATGGCATTTTGGTATCGTGTGAACATTCATTAAAACATATATTAAATTTATTTTTGTATATACCTTTATTGGAGATCCTAAATAAATAAATAAATACATTAAAAAGCTGTCACATTACAAACAAACACTACAATTTTATTTATATCCATAAACACAAATCAAAACTGAAAAACAAACTATACACAAACAAACCTTATAACTTTAAAAAGCCGCATTTCCCTTAACAGAACTAAATTAGAGAACAAAACTCTGACTACCCTCAGTCCGAGGTTAATTAAAATTAGTTAGTTAATTCTAAACTAAAACATGCCCCACTGAATACACGGCAGGCTAAACACGTGGAAACGTAGTAACCACTTGCCGAAGATATAATGAAAATAGCTTTACAAGTGGTGTAACAAACATTTTTGGGTGTAGGTCTAAGTTACAAGGTTTAGCGAGCATAACTGCTGTTCTATAGCATTCATAATTGAATTGGTCGTTTGAATTTGATGACAGATGCACAGAATAGAATGAAAATAATAAACGCTATTCGAAAAAGTTTCTTCCAACATCTCGAGAAACTATCGCTCAACAGCTGGGTCAAGTGTCAGATGCAGAAGTCGGTCGTCTTGGACACGGCACGCATAGTGAGGAGGACCCTCTCTCTGGATCCCTAACCGCAATTAGCTTGAGTCTTACCACCTCGCTGCAATATGTATTATTTTCTTAATTTTTGTTTTTGCTGCGTGTGTTAGTTCAGTTTACAACCAAAATGCAAATTCGAATTCTCTGTTCACTTACTGTTCCACTCAAACCATGTCAGAGGCCTTTGAGGCGGTTTAGAAACTCTGACACTAGGGTGTGTGGGGTCCTAAGACCTTACTAGCCCACACGATAAAGAACCACCGAGACCGTCAATCACCTCGAAATCTCACCTCCATATGCCACCCCCGCCTTCTATCTCTTGTCTCCCCCTTTGTAGTCAAAACCATTTCAAGAACTACCCGCCAACATCTCATGACCCGCATCGCAGTACAGTCCAGCGCCCCGAGGTACACGACCATCCCAGCGTATAATTCGATTTAGATAGATGTTACAAAGACTCCAGCTAACTTAGCTACGAGTCGCAAAGGCTCCCTAACTAGTTTACCATTATACTGGAAGTGAAAAATGAATAGATAAGTTTTACTTGAACAGAAAATGTGGATTTCGGTTTTGTAACTTCTCTTTTGTAACGGTTTTTATCTTGGTTGGCGGTTGTCTGGGTTTGTGTGAGGGACATGATTTGTGGGTTCTTTGTGCTGGGATGCATCAGCACCTATGGTGTGGTTATAAATGGTTCAGTTTTACATGCTACTTGCTAGCTTTTTCTCTTTTGTTTCTGAGATTTCATGTTTATTGACCTTTTACTTTTATATCTTGAAGATATCTTTATATTTTGTTGAAGAGTATCGATTATTCAACATTTTTTTAGGTTCCATTTGATGTGCCATTGTGCCTATTTTTATAGTTTCAAATCTGTTGTTTAGATGTATCTGGAAAGAGATTTATAAAAACTACTTGTCATCATTATGGAAGTTTAAAGTTATATTCCGAAATCCTTTAAAATTTAAATTTTGCTTTACACAGGTATAAATTGTCAATTCGTACTTCATGTTATAAATGTGATTGTAACTCTGTCTATTACGCTTTCACAACTAAACCACTGTACCGATTATGCTGAAATTTGGTACGGGTAAAGTTTAAACCCGCCGTCCTATTCCGCGACTTCGTCTGAGTCTGCACTAGCTGACATTTACTCGGGAGACGTCACAGGCAAAATCTAGTAAAATTTATACCAAACTCATCATACATTACCTCTACCACAGAACCGACCCCTCCCAGAAACACAAGCTTCATTCCTATTTTTTGATAATATTTCTAGTCTATCCAAAATCGATCAATTTCCAACCAAAATTGATTAGATTTGCGAACTCTTTCACCGACCTAACTTTACTCTGTTCCACTCAAATGGATCCCGGTTGATTGATGAACTCCAAACTAACTTAGTTAGGGTCGCCAAAGTCAGTAAACGGGTTATCATTACCGGTAATAGATTATGTGTGGTCGGTATTCGACGTGCTTCGGGTAGTGGCAACCCTATTGGTTTTGGAAATGGTATTTGTAGGTTCGTTTGAATTGTAGACGTAATTTTGCTTGATTTCTGTTTTCGGATTTTTGTTTATGTATTTTGTGATGTGATACTAGCTTTTGTCTGCGATTTCGTCCGCATAAATGTCGGTTATCGCGGACGCAGGTAAAGTCGCGGAATAAAAAGTAGCCCATGTTCTTCTTTGAGGTTTAAACTTACATACATAACATCACGCCTGTAATCCCCGAAAGGGTTAGGCAGAGGTGTACCCATTAGTACACCCACATTTCGCCAGTTATGTTTTTAGTCCCATGTAATAGGGGGCGAGCCTATTGCCATCAACCGGGCACAAATCCAGACTCCGAGGCTGCTACTGAGAAATTCCCGATGGAAAAACCCAATAACACTTTGCCCGACCTCATGCACAGCAGTCGCGCTTGCGACTACTAGACCAACGAGGCAGGTTTAAACATATCCCGTATTTATCAAAATAGGTTTAGTGGTTCAATCTTGTTAACGTAACAAACAGACAGACTTACTTTTGCATTTATAATATTACTAGCTTTCGCCCGCGGCTTCGCTCACGTTAATTTAGAATTTTCCAAACAATTCGGGTTGTTCTTCTTATTTCTACTGCCATACCTTCTTTATGACACTCTAATACTTTTTTTTTGGGTAATCGTATATTGGTTGTAATAATCCCGAATTATCAATAATCGATTTTATGACACCCTAGTAGAAGCTGGTCTATCGACACTCAAAACTCACAAAATATATTAGTTACTTTAATTTAAAATTCGAACATGATCCCGAAAGACATGTGGCGCCATCTATCACCACAAGAAGGTTATCGTGATTTCCCTCGGGAACAGTACTTTTTTTCGGGATGAAAGGTACCCTATTTTTGTACCTGTACACCTGGCAATGTATATGCAAAATTTCAGGATGATCGGTTCAGTGGCTTAGGCGTAAAGTGGTAACAAACAAACAAACAAACTTACTTTCGCATTTATAATATTAGTTAGGAAGTTAGGATAGTAAGGATTCTGCATCTCATCAGAAGAAGATCTTATTCATTGCGCAATACTCTATTTTTTTCAACGAAAATGCCTAAGATAGATGTTCTGTCTTACCTAAAATATTGCCCAGTTTTTCAACAAACTTGAAGCCTTAGCCTAGTTTTTATAAAGTCTTAAATATCTCGCGTCTTCCGAAATTTTCGGGGCTTATTCAAACTGTCATCTGTCTAAGTTCTAAGCTGATATTAAAATGTCAGTCTTACCCACATTTTTACCTCATTTGGTACTTGCTTGTTTTGTTTTAGTAAACTATGTTTTGATACAATACCGAAATAACATTATCCTACATCTTCTTTACTAATATGTACTATAAATAGGTAAAGTTTGTCTTTTTTAAGTAGGAAATATACTCTGAAAGTACTTGTCCGATTATAAAAATGATTTTGCTGACAGAAAGCTAATCCGCGTGGAAGTTCAGTGTATTATTAAATAGCCTATAGTACCCAGGAATAAAGGAGCTTACCATTAACGAAAAAAAAAAACTATAGTTTTGGTGATAAGCATGTTCAAATAAAACTATTACATATTATGGTAGTTGGTTTTCTCAATTTGACTGCTTCGTTGGTCTAGTGGTCGTAAAGCGCGACTTCTGAATATGAGGTCTTGGGTTCGATTCGCAGGCCAGGCAGTGCTAATGGGTTTTTTTTTTTCAAAAATTTCTCAGTAGTAGCCTCGGAGTCTGGATTTTTGCCCGGTTTTTGGCAATAGGCTCGACCCCTAATGGGACTTAAATATATCTGGGGAAATGTGAGTGTATGCACACCTCTGCCTTACCCTGCGGGGATTACAAACGTGATGTTATGTTTTTTCTCTGATGTTCCATTAATGCTCGTGCCGTCTCTTTATGAGAAGAGACCTTTGCCCTGCAGGACAATAATAGACAGGAATTATTATTTTATTAAATACCTAATGAAATAACACTACACACTGACACTTTAAAGAACTTTATTCATGTGAACACAGAACCTACTCCAAAATACATAATATCAACGTTGCCAACTTATGCAGTTAAATCTAACTTCAGTCACAGACAGGCGTCTTAACTCAGCGAGTGCCGCATACTGCAGATAAAAGTTCTCTTTAAACTTTTTTACACGATACTCTTGTATTTTTCACCTGCCAACTGGATAATCCGGGGATTTCGTAGCTGAATTGAACAGCGTGGAAAGGTGGAGGCTGCTAAATGTTTTGTAATTGTATCATTAAGTAGCTTTTGTGTGTAAATACGCCTGTATGGTAGTCAAGTATAAATAAATAAATAAATAAAAAATATCTTGGGACAACTCACACACGGCTATCTGATCCCAAGCTAAGCAGAGCTTGTGTTATGGTAATCAGACAACTGATATACATACTTATATAATTTATAAATATATACATATTATAAATAAATCACACCCAGACACAGAACTAACAATCATGCTCATCACACAAAGTTTGTCCTGGGTGGAAATCGAACCCACGACCTCCGGCTTAGCAGTCGGGGCCGCTAACCACTAGACTAACAGGCCCGTCAGTCGGCGTGTCAGTATAGCATAAAACATATGGACCTCATCATTAGTGAAGGTTTTTGTCAATGAAATATGTTTGTGCCCGGACTAGGAGGCCTACTGCCATCGCTTTAAACAATATTATTTCAATATTTCTTTATAATTTCTGCTGTTGAATTTTCAACTCTCGGCGCTGAGCCAAGCGTTGAAAATCCAACTTTTGTTTTAAGAGATGAGATAGGCCCGAAGTACTTACTTCATGACTACTACCTCTACTTACTACCTCTTAAACAAACCAAACTTTACCATAGTATATGCATAGGTTTTATTATTATTTTTTATTTCTAAAAGGATGGAAAATCATCAAATGACTTCTTCCGGCGGAACGGAAGGAAATGTCAGACTCTTACTGACTAAAACACTTATGACTATACTCTTACGAAAATTGACCGTTAGTCACAGCTAAAGATAAAGAAACCGTTATTAGGAAAGGCTTAACTTTTTACAAACATATATTTAACCTCTCAACTTTAGCATAATGTAGAAAAACTGCTTTTTGTAAACATAACGCCAGATGCTTTTATAAAAAAAAATATTCACAAGTAGTAAGTAGTACATCTGTTAAAATAATCTACCAAACAACAACCGTACAGATTTTTTATTACCATCATATTAACCCTATCACTACTTGTCTACGGTATTATTGACCCCAACACGATTTAATTCAACTAATCACAAAAAAATGCCAAACAAAAACCGTCTTTAATTCTTTAGTATAAAATATATATTTGTAAAAACATGTGGTATGAATGGGACATCTGGCGTACATAAGAAATGAAAGTTATTAATTATTATTCACTGTTGATGCGGCAAGTTTAATGATTTAGATTTACATAAGAGTTACACGTTTTGTAGGTAATTAGTCATTCATGTTACATGTAGGTACATATAATTTGTCGTATTAATAGATTTTAGATGTTTAACAAACGACTTGTGTTGAATAGTTTGTAGGATTTAATAGATTTGACGTAGGTGTTTATAAAAAAATTGTTTGTGTTCGCGATTTCGTCTGTGTAGACTTTAGAATTAAGGCGGAATTCTAAATTATCTTAAGGGAACGTAAAAATGAGATTTATATTATTCCATATGTCATCTACATCCATATTTGTAATGTGTGCCAACTAATTTCGTTCAGCCATTAGGATAAAAGAGTAACAACCATTCATCCTCCCAAACATTCGCATTTATAATACGAGTAATAATAAAATAAGACATTCTGATTTTGTTTGTCCCCTGAAAAAACAATTTTGCTTTTCTACAAATAAAACATTCATACTTTCTTATTTCGTTATCCTTATGAAATATAATACCGACTGCCAATCCTCAGGTGACCACTTACGCCCGAAAATTACTTTTGTTTACTTAAAGCGCTAAGTCACTGAATTATGTAAGTTAGCACTTGGAAATTCAATGCATTAATAATATCAAAATCCACAAAAACTCATTAAAAATAACACTTGAAAGTTATAATCGTTCAAACTCGACCGCGGGCCTATTCGACCCGGGAAGTTTAAATTAAACTTGTCACCCTGTACGGCGGTCGAGGGTTAGTCGGGATTCCTTGCGAAAAAATTGAGGAGGGAGGGGGAAGCTTCTGTGGTCCTGTATGTCAGATTTAATTTTAAATTAGTTTAAAATGTACCTGTGTGTTTTTAAAATGGAGAAGGTACGGTTTTTATATGAAACCTAGCTGACCAAGTGAACTTCGACCTGCCAATTTAATTTTCATTCATAGTGACCTTCTCCTTACAACAACGAACACAACAAAAAAAAGAATTAGTGAAATTAGTCTAGCCGTTTACGCGTGATACCGTTGACCAAGTGAAATTCCAGTTTAATATACCTCACCTCTACCTACTTGGTATTCCGAAAAGCGAAAAAATTATGAAATTAAAAATTTCATTACAAAAAATAACAAGACTATTGTCACGTCTTTAAACTTAAAATTATCACGCGGTACCCAATTTTTTCTCGAATCTTGAACGTTGGTGTCCCCTGATGCATACCCAAGTAGGGGTTGTCCCGCCAGTAATACGCTTTTAAAACGCCGATGGGGCCTCCGAAATAAGATTTTAATTGTAACGAGGAATTTGCGGTTGATTGATGTGCTCTAAACTTTTTAACGTGGGTTGTAAAGTTTGACATTGACTGTCAATTTTCGATGTCATTTTAATTTTGATGGGATGGACAGTCCTTTTTTTTGTTTCTATGGGAATTTGGTGTCAAATTCTGTCTAGGAAAGACTAATAGGATCATCATCTGCTTAGCCTTTTCCCAACCATGTTGGAGTCGGCTTCCAGTTTAACCGGATGCAGCTGAATATAAGTATTTTACATTAAGCGGCTGCCTATCTGACCTCCACTTCCCAGTAACTGCGTAACCCCTTTGTAAGACTGGTTGTCACGTCTGTAATCCCCAAAGGGTTAGGCAGACGTGTACCCATTAGTACACCCACATTTCACCAGTTATGTGTAAGTCCCATGCACAAATTCAGACTTCCTGATGGAAAAACCCAATAACACTGCAGTCGAACCAACTCAATATAGGTTACCATCGAAACACAAAGAACAATCTTAGCCTACTAAATACTAGCGCTACGCCCTGGGTTTAACTCTAAAACCTTTAAAAGTAGACCACCATACCCCCATAAAAGATTAACAAATCAAATCTAAATCAAATTCCGATCTTATTGGACCAATTACAGTCGATTCGGTGCCGACACGGTGATCGATTGGTTTATGGTACCAACGTAATTAGAACTCCCATACTGATTAATTTATATGAACTTTGAAGTTGTGAAGGGTTCAAGATAAAATGGTAGTTGTAATAGATTTGATTAGTATTTGAAATGGTGGTGATTAGTCGCTAATTGTCATGTGTGGGCGCGTGACGGTGTAACGGCGGTTTTGTAATTGGGTTTTGTTTGTATTTTTGAGAGTTTATTAGTCATAATTAGTTTAGTTTGCAACAAAGTCTCCTTAAACCAGGCTACCTTAGAGCTAGTTTTTGACAAAGTTAATAATACAAAAACTGTCTCAATGATTTTTAGAACTTAATTAGAGTCAATTAAAAGAATGTATTATTTATTTAAACTTTATGCAACAAAGTACAAAGGCGGACTTAATGCCTTAGACATTCTCTAACAGTCAACCAAAGGTGGTGAAGAGATAACAGGGTAGGTGCAAGTTGAAATGAAAAATTGACAGACGCGAAACATTGTTAAAAAGTACATAGTTGCATAGGTACCTGTATACCAAATGGCTTGTTCTACTGTATAATTACATTTACCTACAAAATTTGAACCCTAGGGAATTTTAATTACTACCCTCAAATATAGGTCAACGTAGAACAATGGGAATCGCAGCCCATCCAAACATTGACCTCATTAGCGCACTTAACCCAAATGATGAAGCAATATGAACCCCTTAAAAATTAACACTTATTTTAATTACACTAATGACTGTTATTATGAAGATAACTATCATCAATTAGTTTAAATATTAATTAAAAACTTTTATTGTTGTATCTTTTGATGGGGATCTTTTATCTTTTGTTTCATCTGGGGGGAGATGTCCAGGTGGTGATGACATGGACTTATCTTTTGAGAGGTACTTGTGAGTTGCGATTCATCCCCCTCACCTGTATAGAAGGGAATCGTGTATAATGCTTGACCGGTCAAGCCCCGGTTGACTTACTGATATGACAGAACAATAGAACATCAATTGTGTCTCATTACGCGGGACTTGAGTAATTAATAGTAAAATTAATTATTTACGGAGAGATTACAAGGTGAATATTAGTATTATACTAGCTGTCCGCCGCGGTTACACCCGCATCTTTGGTTACTGCTCCGCTCCCGTAGGTCGTAGCGTGATGGTATATAGCCTATAGCCTTCTTCGATAACTAATCTATCTAACACTGAAAGAATCATTCAAATCGGACCAGTAGTTCCAGAGATTAGCGCGTTCAAACAAACAAACAAACAAACACTGCAGCTTTATAATATTATAGTATAGATTTTTTTTTTTTGTATCAAAAATGAGTTTAGGTTGTTTTTTTTATTAGATTTTTATTTTATTTTTTATTCTTGGGTTCGATTTCCAGTTCGGGCAAAATGTTATCGGGCTTTCCATGGCAATAGGCTCGCCCCCTATTACATGGGACTTAAACATAAATGGCGAAATGTGGGTGTACTAACAAGATATTCCTTCAAACAATACAAAAATGATCCTTCTTTGATCATTTCTTTTGGTAATTTTGTCATTACCACACACAACCCCCCCTCCCCTCCTTTGTAAAAAAAGGCCGCCTACTGAATATTCTAACAACAGTTGCATTTACAATTCACTAAAAACAACAATCATTAATTTCGCCACGAGGGTGGAATTTCACTATAAGAGGGGGTGATACGCTACCCCCACAATCCCCTTATCTACCCCGTCATCTTGTTCCGATCCCCACAAAATGATATCATGTTATTTCTATTAATGACTTATTTCCCTTGTACTTACTTACCCTTCAAAACCCTTATCGCGTTTCGGCGATCGCATTCGTCCCTAAATAAATTATTTGAGTTATTTTTTTTTTATTGTTAGTTTCTTGATCGAGATAAGATGTGGATTGACAGTTTTTATTAGCGACTATTGTTATATAATGCTGGGGAAATTAGTAATGATTGTTGTAATTTGTTTTATTGATCGATTTGTAGGTTACTAATGATTTGCACAGAATATTATATTAATGTCTATGTCTAATATTGAAATATTCTTTCTACTATCCTGCTACTATTATGAACGCGAAAGTTTGTGAAGATGGATCAATGGTTTTTACTCTGTCACTCAAAAACTTTTGTACGGATTTTGATATATTATTCATCAGAGTAACACATAATTATACAGTTTGTCAGAAAATTGTGTAATTTGGCTAAAATATAACGACCAAAATTCCTGCTATCAAAGTTCTAATTGCACGCGGGCGAAGGCGTGGGAGGCAACTAGTCATATATAATTTGAAATTCTGAACTCGGTTATCATAGAAAGATAAAACAAGCAACTGAGGTCACGAAAGCTTTTCTCAATCTTACGTGTGGGTTAAAAACAATCAGTCCAACTCATAGAAAGCCTTAAAAAAAAAACTAAAAGAATGGCTTCGCATTACACCAACTATTTCTGTGACTTTAATTAACGACACACACTTAAACGAAACAAGATAACTAATTTACATATAAAATTAATATATCACACCTTTCTCATACTAAATTACAGACAGCCAGACTTTTATTGAATTCATTTGTCATTCGTATTTAACCAATTAAAGGTAAAAGCTCGTCCCACCCACATCAGGAAATCAGTAAAAATAATTCAATTTAAACTTATTACATTAATCTACGCCTACGATTTAAATCATGCAATCAAATTAAAAATGGTGTGAATGCGCTTTCAATTACAAGAGTGCATCCATTATGTGACTAACTGCTTTGTGATTGGTCGGAATTGTTTTTTGATGTTGCCGACGTTCAAAGGGGCAATGGGGCAATATAGTGTGTCTCTGTTTGTAACGGAAATCTGTAAGTGTTTTTTTCAGTCGTCGGAAGTTCCTGTAAAGTGTTCCGGAACGATGTTTGACGTCAATGAAATGCGGTTGTTTCCTGTAGATTAATTTTAAATGAGTTTCAAATGGGTAATGGCAAGTGAAGTGTTAATGGAAGCTTAATACATTTTTGAAACGTTTCTTTTAGTCGCTTTTACGTGATTAGAACAAACAACTCGAGTTTTGACCTCATTTCGGAAGTATTAAAAAAAGACTAGCTTCTGCACGCGATTAGATTTGTGCCAAATTTTATCTAGATACGTTTAGCCGTTCTGGCGTGTTTAAGTAACAAACACCTATATTATAGTGTATAACTATTAAATAAAGTAGGTAACTGTTCTGTGTAAACTGTGTAGTTGGTGTAGTAAGTAGATAAGTAGTAGTAGTAAATTTACTAAGTGTTATTGGGTTTTTCCATCAGGAATTTCTCAGTAGCAGCCTCGGAGTCTGGATTTGTGCCCGGTTGATGGCAATAGGCTCGCCCCCTATTACATGGGACTTAAATGTAACTCGCGAAATGTGGATGAACTAATGGATGCACCTCTGCCTAACCCCTCGCGGAAAACAGGCATGATGTTATGTATGTAAAAAAAAAACCTTCAAATTTCGGCCACAGCAAGATCACTAGTTTCAATAAACAGACAAAATTTCATCTCGAATTTCATTCCTTATTACCATCTTTATCGAATCCTGTTTTCAAGAATCTCTAGAGAAATTATGAATTTAGGACACCCTTGAGAGATCTGGCTATTTATTATGAGCTCAGGCGTTGACGGCAGGCCTAGAAAACTAAGCCGTGACGTCTGTGACGTGTTCCACTTCAGATACAGTGGCTCGAGACATCACAAAGAAATGTAGGACAATACACACACGTAGGTTATGTTGAAAGGATTATCTTGCTAGCTGTTGGCCTTGACATAGGGCTGTCAACACTTGAATTGTTGACAGAAAACAAAATTTGGGTAAAATTGAATTTTTCTTTGTTGGGAGATAAATATTTTTAAATTCGGTCAGGACGCAGGACCGGTCAATGTAGTTAACTTTAGGGGACGCCTTTGTTCAGCAGTGGACTTCACTCAGCTGATATAATGATGATGATGAAAAGGAAAATCATTGTTTAGGTTTTTGGATCGAAAGTTTCTTAACGCGGTTTGCGATAAGACTTCGCAGACAATCGTTACTTAAAGAAAAAGCGCTATCCTCGTCCAGGCGACCTTCCCTCTCTTTTTCTTTCTTTCTGTCTCTTTCTATTACATACGGGTGTGTGTGCAACAACGTAAATAACTACGTTTCTGACGGGGGTCCCCCGACTGCACATTTTTTTTTTGTTTTATTTATTACTTATTTGATTACCATTTTCTTTTCTTTTTCGTGGGGAAATCCTCATGGATGCCCTCCGTTTGGGAATAACGAAGGGGTATGTCGGACTCTTACCTACTAAAACCCTACAGTTCCTCTTGCTACCATAAGTCTGGAGCCCGATATTCGCATTAAGCATGATCCGCGCCCCCGGACTGGTATTTGATTACCCTGACATAAAAGAAAACACTTTTTTAAATCCTTTAAGGACGCCCTTTAGTTTATCCCGCCGAATGGCAGCCCTACCTTGACTTAACGCTTGTTTTCTTTAGAGGAGACGAAGATGTAGGACACGTTTAGCCTGTCTTTGGTTTAGGATGCGGTTCCACTTGAGCTAAGCGAAGCTGCGTTGCTAAGAATTTTGCGTTTCTGATTTACACCAATAGCATTGCTTTATTTTCGCTCTTTTTTATAACTTCGGGCTGTCACTGAGAAATTCCTAATGGAAAGCCCCAATAATACTTTTTGCCCGACCTGGGAATTGAACCGAGGGAACACTCAGCAGTTGCTTTTGCGACCTCGAAACCAACGAGGCATATAAAAATAACTAATTGATACATAAATAAATAAGTGTTTTATTCTATTCTAAACATACGTACATAATAATATATAACACCACGACTGTAATCTCCGAAGGGTTAGGCAGAGGTGTACCTTTAGTACACCCAGATTTCGCCAGTTATGTTTAAGTCTCATGTAATAGGAGGCGAGTCTATTTCCATCAACCACGCACAAATTGAGACTCCGAGGCTGCTGCTGTGGAACTCATAATTGAAAAACTCAACAACACTTTGTCCGACCTGGGAATCGAACCGTAGCATCATCAGCAGTCGAGAAAAATAGTGCAACGTCTATTTTTATTCTTGTTTTCTACACACGAGCGCGCTTCAAATGACTTTTATACCAAACTTTTAAAACACAATGATTGACATGCACTAGTGAAATGCAACGACTTTTCCCAACTTTGACCTTTTCATTTGTTTTATTTGAAACCCAGTCGAGTAGCGTTGACTATTAATTACTTTAGCAAACTTTCTCAACCGTATATAACCATTACAAGGGCTCGTGTAATTACAAACAGCTCTTTGATATTGTTATTCATTATCTAACGTCAGATACAAAAGGTATGAACTAACTCAACCATTTTACTGTTGTGAATTTAAATGTAAGTAGTTGTTTTATCTATTTTAAAATTTTTTTTAGGGTTCCGTACTGTAGTCGGAAAAAACGGAATCCTTGTAGGATCGCTTTGTTGTCCGTCTGGTTGTCTGTAAAGAATCTTTGCTGAAGTAATCAGGAATGGGAACAAAAGAGCCCATCCATTAATTACGTCACTCGAATTTTAAGTTTTTTTTTTTAATAAAGCAATTACATTTTTTTTTATTTCCATTAAAAATATTGAGTACCTACGTAGGTAAATTATTAAATTTTTCGTTACAAAGTTAAAGTTTCATATTGTCATGTGACGTCACGAAACTAAAGACACCTCCCACCCTATGTCACAATGTCACACTTTGTTGACCCCCCCCCCACCCCTTAAAACGTGCCGTAATTTATGAATGGCCTCAAACCTCACACATCATTATTGGCAATGAGGGCTTACAAGTGAGCAATCCAACACTTTCCTCCTAAACGAGCACTTAGCTCCAACATCTCAAATACTCGCATTATTTACTCACAATTATGCTCAAACGTCTCAGCTCGCGTCATATTTTAAGTGCTGGCAACTTGGCAGCGAAACGCCGTTAAAAACCCGAGCTAGGCTGGCAACCCCAGGCATAAAGAGCCGATTGCCACGTGAAAACGTATGGCAACATCAAGCTGAATATTTTATAATGTGCTTTTTACACTCGGGGACAAAAACTGGGAACAGTTTAACAATATCGAAATATTTCGTTTCGATAAAAGTTTTTTCAACGTATTTGTTTTTTGATGGTCGTGTTGTGAAATTTGGTGTTCTGTTTTTAAAACTTTTGTTGTTTTTTCGCAATTAACTGGAAAAACAGCTGCGATAATATTACGTTACACAATTTTTTATTAAAAGTAAACTTAGTTATTTTTGGTGAATGTTTTTAGTCGAGACCTAAATTTTTTCAATGTTTTTAATTTACTGTTCATTTTATCTAAGTAAGGCTTATTTTTTAATGAACATTTCATTAATTAGTACAGAGAGAAAAAACTTTCGAATAAAATAATTATATATTTTTAACCTTGTCCACGCTTGGCAGAGAAAACTATGAGATTATTTTTTGATAAACATTAATCTGACCATCAGCAGCAGTACAGGCTGTTTGCAGTTCCATCTTTATAGTTTACTATTGTTCTTGCTAGATCTCCCATATTTATTTTTATTAAACTTTATGCAACAAAAAACCCACATTTTCTACCAGTCAACCAAAGGTGGTGAAGAGATAACATGGCAAATGCCAGGGCCCTCTTCTGGACACCAGACCAGACTGTGATGTGTTTGCCGATAAATGGAAGGTGATCTTGTCTACATGCTTCAAGTGCTGCGACTGGAATGCAAGATTGATATGCATCTGTATTTTTGTTTAGTTCAAGCACATGTCTTTTATTAAATTTACATGACATAAATACTTAGTCAAATCGATTTACTGTAATTGATTTATCAACATAAACAAAATTTCATCGCACAGATACAAAAAGATTTCAATTCATTCTATTAAAGCTACAAACCCTGAGCTAAGAACATTCACGACATCCTAAAACACGTCAATATCAACCCAGAAACATGTTGACACAATCACTTCGGCCTGAAGTGTACCCACTTTACGACCCGAGGCGCAACATAGCGATAAGTCGTCTCGATGACGTGCGAGCTTTGGTAATCGATTACTCGATAACTCGATATCGATACCGAGTTAACATGTTTTTATTCGCATAATATAACAGTGTTTTACCGATCTTATCTTAGCTGTCAATGTGGGAAAATGTTTGATAATGTTTTTGAATCGAGTTAACAGCGATTATGTATCGATTTGAGACGGGTTTGAATGGGAATCGAATAGTTAATTAGAGTTTTTGTTGTCGTTATGTCGAAATGTCTGTGATCGCTGTGTTTTTGGCTTATCTTTGTAACTGTTGGATGAATCATTTCTACAAAGCGATGTGATTATTTTATTTTTGGAAAGATTTTGAAGTTTACTGTTTTAGATTCACGATAAGATTAACAAATATCAAACATGTTTTTCTACAATTATAATTAACCTTAAAACCTTTTAACTATAAATTAAAAGGTTTAATAAAAAGAAAGAAAGTGGAAATTTTTAAGGCATTAAATTTTTTTAGGGCATTGCCGCGTTGTATTGCATTGCTGATTCTTTGGCCCAAGAAAAAAAAAATGCAGTCGTTTTTAAATGATCGTATAAAGGTTCAGTTTTTTTATTTTTAAGGTACGGTAACCCTAAAATGGTAAAGATTATTTTCTACATAGATTTCAACCCAAAAACCACCTCATTGGTTTAAATTGATTTAATATGGGGTTAATAGTAAAATGAGCGATTCGTTACTTAACCTCATCTTCATTTATGCTCCTCAAGTAGTAAACCTTGTTAAATAAAATAGTTAGTATCGATTTTACGACTTCAAAATATTGTAAGCAGTAAACACTTGATACATACAAAATGTTGTTATTCATACAAAGTTGAGAAAGTTGCTCATGAAAGCGATGCATTTCGAAGTCGCTTCATACAAAGTTATTGAAATTTTGATGCATGCAATTTTGAGACCAGTTTTATGGTACAGTACATTACATAACATCACGCCTGTGATCCCCGAAGTGTTAGGCAGAGGTGTAAAAGTAAGTACACCCACATTTCGCCATTTTCGCCAGTCCCATGTAATAGGTGGCGAGCCTATTGCCATCAAACGGGCACAAATCCCGACTCCGAGGTTGCTCTTAAGAAATTACTGATGGAAAACCCAATAACACTTTGCCGGAATTGGGAATCGAATCTCATGCTCAGCCGTCGCGCTTTGCTGTCACTAGACAGGCAGGTCCATGCCGGTTTTATGGTACCTACAGTTTATTTTCGAATTTGAATAATGTGGGCGTACAATTTGTATTGTCCCACTACTGGGGAAAAGTTTCCTCCATAGCCTTCCACTCTTCTATATATGAGGGTTTTAGGCCAACCTCCCATAAACGTTTAAAAGTCATCACAAAAATATTTTCACAAAATTTTCAAATTGATACATTCGGGAACAATTTGGAAAAGTTCTCATAACCGAATACTATCAAACACAAACTGTTCCGTTTCGTTACCCGTGCCAAACTGTTTAATCTTTAGCCCGGGACGGTTAGCGCCGTAGCCCAGCCGTGACAATTATTGCCCGATGTTGTTTTAAATTGCCCAAGTATGTTTTACTGTTTTATTGCTGTTGTGTATTGGTTTTTAAGTGGATTCTTGGTAAGTTTATGGAATTGGATTAGTTTTGACTTGATTTGTGACTAGAATAATATTTCTTTGGATCTTCTGCCGTAATAGACTTTGATAACCTTGATTTCATAAAAAGAAATAGGATATAAATTCAGGCTATGTATCTTTTTTAGGTTACCATACCCGAAAAGTGTCAACAGAAACTCATTTTTAAGCCTCCACTGTCCACCCGTCTGTCAGCGGGCGATATCTCAAGAACCGTAGAAGAAAGAGAGTTGACATTTTCACAAATTGTGCATTACTATTGCCGCTATAACAAGTTATAAAATAAATATAAATATATATATATATTTTATACACTAATTATTACACAGACACATTTTTCATGCACTAGGTACATAAAATAAAAATAACTATTGATACTATACTTATATACAAAAATATAAATAACTAGGCCTCTTCCGCTCTCCTAAATTTTTGCTGTGCCCGACAGGGTCCATATTGATCTTTTACATTATTATAAATGTATGTAATAGGTTTATATGGAATGCAATAAAAATTAGGTATTAAGTATAAAAAAATTTAAAACAGTAAAATTAAAGACAGTAAAAAACGTTATTTGATGACTGTTTATGTACTCGACCCTTCGCGTCCATCTCTCACCGATTTCTCCAAAATTTCTGGACCGAATTACGTATTTATTTTTCGTTTGAAAGGGCACATGTGTAGTTATCATGTAACCTCTTTCGAACAAACTCCTTGAAGATCCAACCCCTCATGTTCGTAGGCATATAAATATCACTTGTTTCAGATAGTTCGTTTGTCAAGGACACTACAATAAGGTTCAAAGTTACAAGACCTCTTTGCTGTAAAACAGGTTTCGCATTAACAACTTGACTGGTTTCCGAATTACATTTGATAAGTAGGTAACGTTTGATGTGGTAGGTTTACAATTATTGTGTAATGTTTTAGATAGCTGTTTGTAGTTACATACATACATAAACTCACGCCTTTTTCCCATGGGGGTAGGCAGAAACCACAGAACGCCACCTGCTACGATCCTTACATACTCCTTTCGCCTCATCTACGTTCTTAAATCTCGTCATACAAGCACGCCGGTTACGAGTACTCCGCACCTGACCTTTCTGAAGAACCTCACCAATAAGGTTAGCTTCCTAGGGCGATCCCTCTCTGCGCTGCCACTCATCTCTGCCATATAAATACCTTGTTACCTTGTTATACATTGTTTGTAGTTCTACAATTGTAATAATGGCGTTTGTAGGAGAACCCGGGAGTGCTAACACTCCGCTGTCCGTCCGTCCTTCGGTCCTTCCGTCTGTCACCAGGCTGTATCTCATGAACCTTGATAGTAAGACAGTTGAAATTTTCACAAATGATGTATTTCTGTTGCCGCTTGAACAACAAATACAAAAAAAATAAAATAAAATAAATATTTCAGGTTGCTCCCATACAAGAATCGTGATATTTCTTAATCATCAAACATGTCGATATTCACTGCCTTTTTAGGCATATCATCTTTTATACAACTCTACTAATGGTCATTTTGGTATTTTGGCGTTGGTCCTGCGCCTGACCTCCCCGGTCGTGTCGGACTACGAGAGTGAGAGAAGAGAGAGTGCACCTGTGTATGCAAACATTTGTACACTATAATATATCCTGAATACTTGCGTAGTCTCCAATGAAATTCACCGCCATGACCGAAAATCGGTTTGTAGATTACCTATTACTTCAACTTTTTTTACTCGTATAACACACTCGACATTTTTAACAGATTATGAGTTTGAGGTAGGTACTAAAAGTAAATATTGTACATATTCTGTTACCGTTTTTGCTAACCGTACAGTTTGATACAAGCTTTTCGGCAAACGAGCTCACTCCTATGGGAAATATAGCCGAATACATTCCCAACTTAAAAACTACACCCCACAGCAGAAATTAAACCTTTTAACCAACATTAATACTGGCAATGTCAAATTCAACCCTCAAACGGCGCGCCCACAACGCACCATTACACAATGGTCATTAAGACCCCCGATTTATAGCTTCATTTTTAATGGTCAGACACACTCCAGCGCTCTCCTATTGTCTAAATCACTTGGAAGTATTGTTTACTAGTTTTTGAAGTTAGAAAATGCTTGAGAGGTTTTGATTGGCGTCTTACAAAGATGGTTCTTTTAACACGACTGCCCCAAAAAAAGGAGTGTTAATGAATTAATAAATAAAAATGAATTAATAAAACCAGCTCGCCTGCCTCGTTGGTCTAGTGGTCGCAAGCGCGACTGCTGCGCATGAGGTCTTGGATCAGGAATTTCTCAGTAGTAGCCTCGGAGTCTGGATTTGTGCCAGATTGATGGCAATAGGCTCGCCCCCTATTACATGGGACTAAAAACATAACTGGCGAAATGTGGGTGTACTAATTGGTACACCTCTGCCTAACCCTTCGGGGATTACAGGCGTGATGTTATGTTTATGTTAAAACCAGCTTATTATTGTCCCCCGGGTAAAAAGGCAAAAGCCGCTCCTTATACAGAGAGGGCACGAGCATTGATTACTACGCTTGCTCAAGACGTATTGGCGATTTCAAACTCATATTAATAATTATAAGTCCAGGTTTCCTCACGATGTTTCCCTCACCAACTTCAGTAATCTGTACGGTTAAACGCAGTTTTCAATGTTCTCTGTTTATATAAATTTTCCGTTACTGTCAATCTACATATTTGAATCTATTCTATCTAAAGCTTTGTCCTTTAAAAGTACTTCAAACCTAACACATATTTAGTTAAGATTAACATAGAGACGTTTCAAATATTCTATTCTCGTATTAATCGCGTCTAAAATACCATTCACCAACTCACTTAATTAATTTCTATTTTAATCAACAAAGTGGTAGAATTTCTGTACGCTTCCATTACGTATTCTGTCCTAGGGTAAATGTGGGTTGATAATAAAATAATAATTGTAGTAATTTTATCTAAAAGTCCCACGCGGCGTTTACAGGGTTGAGCGCGGTTCGATGTTTGAATTTTTGTGTTTTAAGTTGGATATTATAGTGTTATGAAATCTCTTAATTTTGCTAATATTATTAATGTGACAGTTTGTTTGTTTGTTATGCAATACTGCTCAATAGAATTTGGTACACATATGGCATCTAAAAAAAAATTAATTGATTGAATGAATTTGGTATCTAGCTTTATTCATTTTTTTATAACATTCTTATGTTCTCGTGGAATAGGTTTAGAGAATTGTAACAGAAGAAGCACCAAGTAAGTTTGTCAGACCTGAGATTTGAAGCCCGACTTCTAGACGTCACGCAGTAATTTTTAACACCAAAAGTAAAAGTCATTTCCCAGCAACAATTTTTGTTTAACATTACTTAGTTTGATGAACGTATCAATCAGGAATCAGGAATTTATCAATAGCTGCCTTGGAGTCTGGATTTGTGCCCGGTTGATGGCAATAGGCTCGCCCCCTATTACATGGGACTTAAACATAACTGGCAAAATGTGGGTGAACTAATGGGTACAACTCTGCCTAACCCTTCGGGGATTACAGGCCTGATGTTATGAACGTATCCGTAATTAACGGCTATAATATGATGTGTCTTTATACAAACCGTTATTTATCTCCACAACATAAACTATCCTTGTAACACTCGTGTCGACACAAAAGAGCAAGAAAAGGTTCAAAATGGCTATCTAGAAGTATACTAAAAAGTCTTATAATAATAAAAACACTACAAAGAAAAAATAATATCCGTTCGGCTGGTCCAAATAGTTACTGAAGCACATTGAGACGGTCTATAGCATTATTTTATATTCGTTAACGAAAAGACACCCGGCTATCATAAAAGTTTATAGATCATTGAACACTGAGGTAAGGTAAAATTTACGGTAAATAAAATATTACGTTTGTACCTCTACAGGGGTATTTTCATTAATAAGTGCTGGGGTGGCCATTGTTTCATAATGAGGTGGGATGCTAGTGTCAGCGTTAAGCGATATCTTCGTAATTTATATAGAGATTTTATCGTTATGGGTAGCTGATGCTCGCAACTTTGTCCGGTACAATTTTCTTACGGTTTTTTTTTGACAGTAAAATGTGAGTGATAAATGTCGCTATGGTCCATTGGTTAAGGCCTCTCATACACGAGGCTGTGGATTCGAGACCGACCATGGGCAAGTACCAATGTGACTTTTTCTATTTACTACCTAAGTTTACCTTAAACATCACAGACATTGGTGAAAGAAAACATCGTGAGGAAACCTGGACTTTTATTTCATAGCCTGCAATACTCAAGCAAAACCTAAAGTACCAGGAAAAAGTGGTCTTGCATTGTTACTAAACTAGGCCTTTTTGGTCAATCAAGTAATCACTAATGTTTATTTTTGCATTTTTAGTTAATTAACCTTATTATAATTTTTTGTTGTTTAAGTTATTTTCGTTCTTTGTTAAAACGCTGCCAGTGCAACCACATCCTAATATTCAGTGTTTAATGTTGTAAAGACTACATTAAAGTGGGGTTCCACCAACTCGGCTTTAGGCTTGCCACCGAATACATTAAGTTTATTTTTGTTAAAAAACTTTCGCGGATTACGTTTTGTTTTGATGTTAATTCCGATGTTGCCGTGTCGGGGTTTATTTATTTAATTAGATTTAGGCTTTGCTTCATTAGCGTTGACTTTTATGTTGATGAATCTTAACTAATGGCTGAAATACAGAGGTCTGTCATCAATTTGGTTTTAGTAGCCTTTTTGCTCTGTAACTTTTAAATGTCAAATACGGTTGCAAAAAAAAATAATTCAAGAGTGGTGATAGTAAAACTTTTATTTGAGATTAAATAAAGGTGAGGTAAGACTTCGTCTTTGGTCTAGAGCAACTTCTGAGCATGAGGTCTTGGGTTCGATCCCTAGATAGGAAGTGTTATTGGGTTTTTCATCAGGAATTTCTCAGTATCAACTTCGGAGTCTGGCTTTGTGCCCAGTTGATGGCAATAGGCTTGCCCCCTTTTACATGGGATTTAAACATAACTGACAAATTATGGATGTACAAATGGGTACGCCTCTGACTTGCCCTTCGGGGATTACAGGCGTGATATTATGTTTATTAAATTTATTATTCTAAATCTCTCCAGCATGCTTTGAGCAAGCATCATGACAATTTCAAACAGAATTCTTACTTTCCATAACAAGTAACATTAGGCCAGAAGTAAGACAGTAAAACCCTGATATTTTCTTAATGTTTTCTATAAAAACAAAATGTTTCTACCCAGACAAAGCCGTAAAATGGCCAGTGTATGTAGAAATGGCGTATTAAGAATACAATTAAGCCGAGGTCATTGTTTTTAATGTTAATTGGAACGTAGGTTTAATGGAATTCTCTTACGTCTGGTATGTATTGGATTTTAAGGAGATAGTATTTTTTCAGGCGATATGACCTTAGGGGTGGGATATTTTGGTTCTAATTAATAAGTTTTTAATTGAATGGTAGTTGTTATTACCAAGTGGTTAAAGTGACCGCTTCTCATGTATTGGATGCTGGTTTGATACGGGGCAAGTATCAAAGTAACATACTAAATTAATATCATTTAATGTACACTTTCTTTTATTGTGGAGATATCTAAAACTACAAGTTGGCTTGAAAAAAATCTTTTTGTATATGATAGCCTACAGATTGATGAGAAATAGTATAGGCTGCATAACATCACGCTACAATCTACGAGAGCAGAGTAGTAACTTACTCCATTAGGAATTTCTCAGTAACAGCCTCGGAGACTGGATTTGTGCCCGGTTGATGGCAATAGGCTCGCCCCCTATTACATGAGACTTAAACATAACTGGCGTAGGTGGACTAATGATTACACCTCTGCCTTACCCTTTGGGGATTTCAAGCGTGGTGTTATGTATACAGTTTGTAAATTTTCATCTACAAAGATATAACCCACCCCCATCGTGCCTTTAACATTACACAAACGATGTAGGTTAAAACAATCATTTCCTTTAATCCCAATAGTCGTAATCCTTCCACAAATTACCAGTTATTACTCTTTCAAATTACTTCAAATAGTAAAGTGATAGTAATAAAATGATTCTCAGCCACTAACTCTCACAAGTTTGCGTTACTCATAAGTTAGATCTTCAGTATTCTGGGACGGTATACATTTGTCATAAAAGATCTGAGAGCGAAGCGTTGAGATGGGCGTGATGCTGTGTGGGGCTGCGGAGAAGGCGGACGAGTAGAAGCGGATTGTAGCGAGCAGGATCTATAATTATAATATGCAAGATTCAGTTTTGAAACTTCTTCAGGTTCAAGGAGTTAACTAGAATAATAAACGCGTTATGTTCGGGAACGAGCGCTGTCAAATCTGATTCTTTATCTCTCAACTGCCAAACATCTTTCACTTAGGCTTACATCGTTATTCTTATTTTTTGTAATTGTTTTCACATGTTATTAAAAGTAGCAACAACAGGATTTCATAAACACCTAAATTAAAAGAGTGTCCGTAGAGTTTCTTGCTCGTTCTTCTCCATAGAGGCCTACATCCGTTTTGGAACATGTAGAAAACTGACAGAAACCAACACAAAACGGATGTAGAAAACTGTCAGAAAGCTGAAGCTACTCAGAGTTGCTCAGAGTAACTGACTGACTCTTTGAGAATTTAAAAGTGCAATGTAAATGTATTTATTTATTTAAACTTTATGCAACAATAAAGTACAAAGGCGGACTTAATGCCTTAGGCAAATGTAGTAAATGGTTTGAATTCCATCACGAATTTCTCAGTAGCAGCCTCGGCGTCGGGATTTGTGCCCTGTTGAAGGCTCATCCCCTATTACATGGGACCTAAAAATAACTGGCGAAATGTGGGCGTACTATGGGTACACCTTTGCCTAACTCTTCGGGGCTTACAGGCGTGATGTTATGATGATGTTTAAACTTTGATTTTGACCTCAATCCAACCTCGTGGCCACTCCGAAAACATAATGTAATGACTCCACGGCGCCGTTTACAGGGCAAGTTTCTTACGATAACAAATCGCCAAGAATTTGTCCCACTTTACTTTTATATTCTACTTAAAACTTTTGAGCCCGTCTGAGCAGTCATCTCGAGTACATTATCTTTTTACTGAACATAAAAAAAAGGTTGAAGTTCTCATCGTTTCATAAAAATCAAATTTGTAGAAAGATTCTGGAGATAAAATGGGCACCTATAAGTTTGTTTAAGAATTAAAAGTGAGAAGGTTATTTTTACAGCGAAATTGGTAGAGGGTAGACTGCCGAGAGATTATACATACATACATAAACTCCACGCCTTTTTCTAAGGGGGTAGGCAGAAATCACAGAACCTGCTACGATCCTTAACTCCTTTCGCCTCATCTACGTTTATACATCTCGTCATGCAAGCACGCCAGTTACGAGTACTGCGCACCTGACCTTTCTCAAGAACTGCCTTAGACGCATGTAGCTTATTGTCCACACCTGTGCGCCCACCGGTGACGGATCAGCGTGCGCTACGGGCATGCGCTGTTTCAAACTATAACGCTTCATACACGCCTCACACGGAAAGGCAAGATGAACATGAAAGCACAGTGGTGTAGACATAGCTTAACATCGTCGGAAACAACACAAAACACCGCAGTAACGGCTTTGTTACGTGAAAACACAATTGCTACCAGATTTCCAAGAGAGAACAATACAGATTTGCTAATTAAGTGCCAATCACTAGTTAACACGTGACGTCATGTATTTACGTTGCTACTTTACATGTTTATGTAACTGGATTGCTTCAATATTGGAGCTGATCGAAATGACGCCTTGGAGGTGGGGGCAGAATGGGGGGGGGGGGGTTAGACAAACACCAGTCTGGTGTCTGCTTAATCCGTTCCAATGATTATTATGTATGTGATGGAATATATAATACAGAATTTTGATATATTTCGGTAATTAATATGGTAGACTTATAGCAAAAAAGAAACAGTGAATTAGTCTGACAGTCAATTATAAGTATTTACTTAGAAAGTAACGAAACAATACTCTATTCTATGGACATTTCAGCAGCCTAAAAGTACAAAAGAACACAAAAAATAAAACTGACGAACTTTGTGTGATAAGCATGATTGTTAGTTCTGTGTCTGGGTGTAATTTATCTATAATATGTATGTATTTATAAATTATATAAGTATGTATATCAGTTGTCTGGTTACCATAACACAAGCTCTGCTTAGCTCGGGATCAGATAGCCGTGTGTGAGTTGTCCCAAGATATTTATTTATTTATTTTATTTAAAATGACTGAATAACTTCTTACTTACTTATGATGAATTACCTTTTGCTTCGACGTGGCCAAATAAAAAAGTAGCCTATGTCCTTTCTTAAGGGTTCAAACTAACGCCTTACCAAATTCTTCAAAATCGGTTCAGTGGTTCAGTCGTGAGAGTGTAACAGACAGACAAAGCTACTTTCAAAGTTATAATATTAATTTGGAAGTATGTATTCGACCCTAGTTTCCTAAATGACGCCTTGATTGAATTAGTACAGAAGGTTACACAATGTTAGACATGCAATAAATTTCCACAATTCCATCCAATAATATTAAAACCGTAAAACAACTCAATTCTATTTCCATTTTTAGAACGAAACGTGCAACGGTATTTCTAAAATATCCTAAACTGTAACAGCGTTTGCGTGTCAATCGCCATTTAAGAGAGCAACATAAATTACGTGCGGCCCCGTCGGAGGTCGCCGTCCGAGTGAATGTGATTTGTTTGTTTTGACTAGTAGCGCCATCTCGCGTGATCTACGGGCTTTTAGCGACATTACGTTACTGCGTGCCGAATGACGTATGGCGATGTCTGACGCTGTAAATTGAGGGGCCGGGAATGAGTTAATTAAATTAAAAAGTGTGTAGATTTATACTTGGAAAGTTTGGATTTGATTTTATGTGTTGTTTTAAAAGTTTCAATTTAAAAAGATTTGGTTTGAAAAGGAATTTTAAATTCAAGCCGTTATGATGCAGAATTTAGTGACTAATTCAAGTGAATAAGTACGATAGGAGTTGAATTGGCTTAAAAAAAGGTTTTTAACAAAAATCGGGTGTAAAAATACATTTATAAAGTATCACTGATCTTTTTTTTTTCCAACCGTTCCTGGAAACTGTCTGGTTATGAAAATATAGTTAAAGTCAAAGTATTTATTTCAATTAAATCATTTACCCATCTACATTTCGCCAGTTATGTGTAAGTCCCATGTAATAGGGGGTGAGCCAATTGCCATGAACCGGGTACAAATCCAGACTCTGAGGCTGCTGCTGAGGAATTCTTGACGGAAAAATCCAATAACACTGCCCAACCTGGGAATCGAACCCAAGACCTCATACTCAGCAATCGCGCTTTGCAACCAACGAGGCATACAGACCAACGGCTATATGTCGTGTTTTTTTACTCCCCAGTATGTAGTCCTACACTGACCTTATTGGTGAGGATCTTCAGAAAGGTCAGGTGCGCAGTACTCGTAACCGGCGTGCTTGTATGACGAGATGTACGAGTATGAATGAAAGTTGATGAGGCGAAAGTAGTATGTAAGCATCGTGGCAGGTGGCGTTCTGTGGTTTCTGCCTACTCCCATGGGAAAAAGGCGTGAGTTTATTTTTATGTGTATGTAGTCCACTTATTAATAGTATAAATTGTAGACACTATGACCTCCAAGTGTCCTTGTCTTGTTATTACATCCGACACTCCCAAGGGAAGGCAGATTTCATCCTGTTTCTAATTTATCGCCGGAACAGGGTGTCGGAATGATAATTTCATGTTAGTATTAGTTTCTCTTGTTTTGCTATTTTCTAGTTTATTATTACGTTGTTGTTATGGGAAGGTTTTTGGGAAACGAATTCAAGATTCCTATCAGCTCAAATATAGAAAAAATTGCAAGGTATAAAATTAATACAGGTTTGCGTAAATATAAATTATGTCATCAATTCAATCATTCATTAAGCAGTACTACAAATATTTGGAAAAAATGGGAGAAATTTTCACTGCCTTGTTGGTCTAGTGGTCACAAAGGGCGAATGCTGAGCATGTAGTCTTGGGTCCGATTTCCAGGTCGGGCAAAGTGTTACTGGGTATTTCCATCTGGAATTTCACAGTAGCAGCCTCGGAGTCTGGTATTGTGCCTGGTTGATGGCCCCTTTTACATGGAACTCAAACATAACTGGCGAAATGTGGATGTACTAAAGGGTACACCTCTGGGCTCTGCCTAACCCTTCAGGGATTTCAGGCGTGATGAAATCCCTGAAGGGATAAGTAGTAGTAGAAATTTTGACGACCATTAAAAAGTCACGAAAATCCAAACTAGACCTCCCAAAAGGGAAAATTTTGTATTCGAATTTCAAAAACGATCCCCCTTCCTGTCCCTTTAAATGGTAGTTTTTGATCTATTAAAAAGTCTTCTGTAGTCATGGTAAGTTTACCATTGCACTTGAAATACGCAGCAGGTGGTTGGTAGGTAGCCAGCTGGTAATTAGTTAAGTAAATACCCAAGCCAATTGCATGTAGGTTAGTAGAGTAATTTCACTTAAGAAAATCGATACTACCCTACATTTGGCTGTTCAAAAATTCACTGAAACTTACTTTCATCTAGGGCTGCCACCATTTCTTCGCCGTATTGTTGTATTTTCAGAATAAAATGAAAAGAATATAATAAACTAGCTTTTGCATGCGACATCGTCCGCGCAAAAAAAAAATGAAATATAGCTTATGTTACTCGCAGATACTGTAGCTTTCTAATGGTGGAAGAATTTTTCAAATCGGTCCAGTAGTTTTTGATTTTATCCATTACAAACAAACAAGCAAACAAAAATACAAATTTTTCCTCTTTATATTATTAGTGTAGATTGATCATAGATATATTTGTAACTGATTTCTAATTGGGTTTAATTTTCTGAGTTACTTTTTGACAGTTAAAAAGTACCTGTAATTGGTCTAATTGAAATAAATGTTTTGACTTTGACTTTGTTTTTTCTAGAAACTATATTTTCTAATTAGCAGAATTAATATTGATCCATCCATTTGGAACATAGTATTTTGTCTATATATTTCTGCAATAGAAACGGCCATCGCAAACCTAATTTACAGGTATATGACTGAATTTTGTCCGAGACTTATCCTGCGTAATGTCGGTTATCGCAGACGCAGACCAAGTCGCGGTATAAAAGGTAGCCTATGTCCTTTCTTAGGGTCCAAACATACCCCAGTGGTTTAGTCATGAAAGAGTTTAAGATAAACAGAGTTACTTTCGCTTTTCTAATATTAATAATAAAGTATTTATGTTTATTTATTTAGTTTTTTTTTTAATAATTGTTCGGTCATGTTGAGAGTATGAGTGAAAGACGATTGACAAAAGGTATTTATATGGCAGATGTGAGTGGCAACGCAGGGAGAGGACGCCCTAGGAAGACCTATACTGGCCTTATTGGTGAGGTCCTTCAGAAAGGTCAGGAGCGAAGTACTCGTAACCGGCGTGCTTGTATGACGAGATGTATGAACGTAGACGAGGCGAAAAGAGTATGTAAGGATCGTAGCAGGTGGCGTTCTGTAGTTTCTGCCTACCCCCATGGGAAAAAGGCGTGAGTTTATGTACCTATGTATGTATTTATTTATAGTACGTTTGGCAGCCCTACTACCATCGTCCTTGAATTCACTTCGTTAGTAAACAACGTATAAATTATTTCACCTAATTAGGTATGTGTACTACTAATTTAGTTAATTACTACATCTTGACTTCCAAAACTTTGAGAAGTCTGACCTATATTAGTTTTGAGAACCAATTTGTTGCTCCATGCTACAATGTCAAAATTGGATTATTAATTAAATAAAAATGTTAATTAGTCCAACGTTGTTTGATGTGTTTTAATTAAAATTCTATGTGTATATTAGTTTTTATGTCGTTGCGAATGGCATTCGTTTTGAAAATGAAATGTGATAACAAAATGGCCGCTGTTGCGGTTTATGGCGGGAATTTATTGTGATTTGAGACTGTACTCCATTGTTTATAACACTAGCTTTTGCCCGCGACTGCGCACGCGTAAATTTTCTAACCCCGTTTCATCCCCTTAGTGGATGAATTTTAGAAACTCCTTTCCATTCTGTTCAGTGATTTAAGCTGTGTGTTGATAGATCAGTCAGTAACAGTTGCCTTTTATAAATATAGACTAGCTGACTCGGCCACGCATTGCTGTGGCTTGAAGCAAAGATATTGAGGTCAATAAACGAGATAAAAACTATCCTATCCCTTAAGTTTTAGAAAAAAATGGTTGAGTAGTTTAAGGAGTCCATCCCGGACAAACAACGTGACTCTTAATTTATATATATTTAGATTATATTAATGCAGTATACTTTTGAAACGGCTATCAGACTTAAAGTAAAAAACAAGAAACGCCACTGAAATACGTCAAGTCAGCAGTGCCTCATAAAGATTTAAATATAAAACACGGATAATAATAAAAACCTGAATATCACAGCATCCTTTACGACTCAGCAATAGCTGCCAAGTCTCATGATCACAGGGATATCTAGTTTCAGAAATATCCTTTCATTTAAAAATCTTTTTTTCAAAATATTTTTGATGTGGACCGATTTTCCTGTCGATTTGCAGTTTCATGTTACAAAAAGGCCAACGTTTATAAGGCGCTTTGCACATAGAGCAACTATTGCAGCAACTGGCAACTAGCTCGAAATTCGAGTACCGGTGATCGTCAACAGTTTTCAGTTGCTGTAATCGATGACTGCGTTAGTTCCTAATTGCCGCAACTAGCAGCTGTTAAATATTATACCGGTTTTCGTCAATCGCAACGCGTCGGGCTTTTTCACACCCTCCCTCCCTCTCCTTGTGCCAATGCCAGTGTCGCTCAATACGTAATGAAAGTAGCTCACAGATTGCCATAAAGTTGCGGCAACCGTAAACGTTATAGCAACCATCAACTTTTCACAGGAATCTTTTAAAGTGTTGATAGTTGCCTCAACTTAAGTTGCTCCATATGCAAAGCGCCTAAAAGTTAAATTTAATGTCTGTGGGGTAAAAAGATTGGGGTAACTGCGGATTACTCTAGTGAAAGCAAGTTTACATTGGGTAACGGGTCACAAAAAAGAGTAAAAAAGAAAGGAGTGGAGAGGCCCTTTGCTTAAAATTTTGGACGGGAAAAAAAATGTCGTTTGTAAGTTAAGTGCTCGAATATTTTGTGAAAACGTTTAATTATAGTTTTGGGTGGAAAAGTAATATTTTAATGAATTAAAAACTAAACTAATATAGACTACTAATTAATTAATTTTTAGTTACACAAACGTTTTATTTTTGACTTAGGTATAAACTCTATACAGTTTTACTAAGACTATCTATCGATAATACTATAATTACCCATTACTTAATCACTTATATATGTTGCTTAGATTCACGCATGACCTAATAAAAACGATTTCTCCTGATTTCTATTGTCTATTTTAGTGTTCAAAAGATATATATTTTTGTGTCCAAACCTAAATATTATATGAAGATATTAAAAGTGCGATTCGAATATTAAAATTAACCCGTCAACGGCCACGTCAGGGCACTAATAATCTTGTTTAACCTTCAACGTGCCACGTGTCAAAATTATCTCATAATTTTGTTAAGATAAATTAATTTCGGCACAAAATAATTAATTAAAACTTGCTTCATACGGTTTACAAAGAATTAGTCTAGAATAAAATTGTAAAGCCTACTTAATTACGTTAACGCACGCTGAAGAATCATCAAAGAAATTCTATTATTATTTTACAAGGTCACAAAGATATAATTCTTCTGTAAGTTAACTCTTTATGTTATAACTTAGCAAGTTAAATGAAAACTTACCTTTACATTGTCGTGAGGTTTTATGAAGTTATAAATTTTTTAGTGATGCCCCGGTCTCCACTTTATTTTATATTAGATTTGGGGTACCTTTGTGTGTATATTATGTATTTGCGTGTATCTTTTATGAGTCAGTAAAAGTTATAGTTGTTTATGAAAAGTATTGTACCTTTATTGTTATCAGAAATCCAAGTCCCGTAACTCAAAATGCCCAAAATTTTGTCGCAAACTCATGTCAGCAACAATCCATGTCAAAAGATTAGGTAAATTAGGGGTATGATAATATTTCATTCTTAGTTATTATTATACCTTGGCCAGAGGCTAAACATTGCCGTCCAACGTGGCAATGCCGCCAGTCTTTTGGGCATATTTCCAGTTGACGGCGATGAAAAGAATTTTTTGATGTCTTTTAGTTTTTTTTATTTCGATTGTTTTTTTTTTATAATTAAGTCCGTAACTATTGCACGTATTATTAATTAAAATTAGGAGTATTTTTGACTCATTGAGACTGAAATGTGAATTGTATTTTTTGTACCATATTTTGACGTTAGTTTTTAAGAATGCAAGCGTTTTTTTTTGTACCCAATAACATTTTTATTCCATAACAAACAGCCATGTACTAAATGTACTGCCACACAATCAACATACGAAGTCAAAAAACATTAATTACAATAAAATCTTCTCTTTTTTTCAGGTAAACTTGAAGCGGCCATAGAAATTCGCGAAGAGGTCAGGCTGGCGGAGTTTTTAATGAGGTTCCAGGATTAGGGCCGACAGGATAATTTGCCGTAGAACTTTAATAAGATGTTCAAGTGTTCAGTACGGACGAAAGGAAAATTTCTTATTAACTTCCGAGTTTTATTTTTACAACTTTTTTTTTCGGTTAATTATTTGTGCTTTGTAGGTGCGTGGCGTTCATTTTCTTTCTTTGTTTCTTGTATGTCTTTTTATGGAATAATTTAGTAGTTACTCTTTCTTAAATTGAAAGAGAGGTACTTGTCTAGCCATGAGAGGAGGGCAAATAATTGAATTTTCTCTCAATATAATACGAAGTAATAAGTCAGACAGTGTTACTGTTGTGGCTAGTTTGGACCCCAACCGGCACCGTGACCCCGTCAGTCACGACAGTACCCAACTACCCACATGCTAAGATTTTTAAATCACTAAATCAAAAAATTATGTTTTTTATTAAAAACGATTTTTTGATAATTTCATTCTCGTATCCGTTGGTTTCATCGAGGTACTTAGATTTTTTAAATCACAAAAAAATACGTTTATTTTCAACTAGGTTTCTCATTTTTTTTTAATTTGTACCACAGTGGTTAACTTAGCTTGGCCAGGGCCCAGGATACAACATAAGTACCTACATTTTTTGCTACCCATTTGCAAGGTAGTGCCTGTCATCTCATATTATCATATCAATCACTAAACGTCAACGGAAACTATCGGAATATAATTTATACATACGAGTACATGGTCAGCTAAAAAATGATCACAATTTTTTTTGGTCTGTCAATCACTGATGATTATTACAATGGCAATACTATGTCATACTCATTACAATGCAACAATTAATGTTGCTAGATAACAAAAAACTACCTAAAATTATAATGACACTAATATTCGTCCATTACAATGACAGCGACAGTTGACAGTTTTGATAGATAAAAAAAAAACTATGGTTGTATTTTTTTTTTCTTTTTATATTGTTATGCAAATGTTCGATAGTGGATTTGTGAGTCACGACTACACTGTGAATTAATATTAATTAGTCTATGAGTGCTGATTTGCTTTTTGTCTATTAACTTGTTTGTGAAGAAGCGAATCAATACACTTCGATTGACATTACTATAGGTAAATCTTACAATATTCGTCCGCATTAATGTCGGTTACGCGAACGCAGACGAAGTCGCGGTATAAAGAGTACATAACGTAGGCCCTTCCTTGGGGTTCAAACTTACCGTGTACCAAATTCCATCAAATTCGGTTCAGTGGTTTAGTCGTGGAAGCGTAACAGACAGACAAAGTTACTTTCGCATTTAAAATATTATAGTAAGGATGCCATAGCTTGTGTGTTGCCATCCTAGACACAAAGATACAAACATCTAAACAAATAAAAATGAAACTCTAAATATGTTGCTAAGCGCAAAACTCGAGAACCGCTAGACTGATTTGGCTGGTTATTTTTTTGTTGGTATCATAATTTCCCAGACAAGGTTTATATGACAGATTTTTTGTATAAAATTCAACGGAAATGTCGGAAATTTGCATCCGTGCGAAGCGGGGGCGGTTCGCTAGTCTACACTAATAATATTATAAAGAGGAAAAAAATATATTTTTGTTTGTTTGTAATGGATAAACTCAAAAACTACTGGACCGATTTTAAAAATTTTTTCACCATTAGAAAGCTACATTATCTGCGAGTAACATAGGCTATATTTTATTTTAAATTTGCGCGGACGAAGTCGCGGGCAAAAGCTAGTCTTAAATAAGTCTTCAATAATCAAACACCGTTAATTATCATCTAATTATTCGTACCATGTTATCTTTAATTTTTTAAGCCATTTTTACTATGTTTTTATGTTTCTTTGAAGCACATATTACATTTATGTAACTGCGTTTTTCAAAATGATTTAACCGTTGTACACATAACATCACGCCTGTAATCCCAGAAGGGTTAGGCAGAGGTGTACCCATTAGTACACCCACATTTCGCCAGTTATGTTTTTAGTCCCATGTAATAGGGGGCGAGCCTATTGCCATCAACCGGGCACAAATCCAGACTCCGAGGCTACCGTTGTAAATTAAATTAATAATGTTAGTTAGTAGGCGTCCGCTAAGTAACGATTTTTCAAAATAAATTACCTATATCCCAAAGAGTAGGTATGAAACGGGGGTCCAAGGTTTGTATGGAGTTATCAACTTTGACGCGGACGAAGTCGCGGGCAGAAGCTAGTAAATAAATAAGTGCTGCAGTAAGACAGTCTAACTACACAAGTACACAACATCTACAATCGCCGTTCACAAAGCCATTACAAGACCATGTTGACATTCGATTTCCCTGGCTTTACAGATCTGATGTACAGGTAATGGTATGAAAACAGTGTGTGTACTGATTGATTGTAATCCGTGGCTAGTTTGATTGCTATTGATTTGGTTTTGGAGGTGAGCAGAGATTAAGGTGATAGATCTATAATTATACCACAACAATAACAACAAACAATAATTGTTCCACTGAGCAAAGGCTAAACATATCTGGCAAAATGTGGGTGTACTGAACCTTTGCCTAACCCTTCGGGAATTACAGGCGGGATGTTATGTTGTGTTATAGGCAAAGGCTTCTTTCATACAGCGCCTTTTACATTATACAGATAAGACCAGATTTGCTCACGGATGTTTATTTATTTACCGGTGTCAGAGATCTTGGATATCTCTGATATAGACTTAGAATGTTCATATGAACTGAAAAAGTCATAAGTACTTGTCCGGGTTTGAACCCACAATATCATGTGTAAGAGGCGGCCTTGACCACTAGGCCATCACCATGTTTTCATCCATCTACTTTATGGCATAAATACTAATGCATAGAGTACAGTGGTTTTGTGCTACGAACCTAGTTTTAAAACAATTATGTACCTTAATTATTTTTTTACTTAAGGAAAGTTGGTGAAAGTTTGAAATATATTTTTATATTAAAACGAAATGAAGTTCGAAATTAATTCAACGTGTCATAATTTTTATTTCTAGTTCAATTTTAAAACTCGCACAGTGGCCAAAGTTAATAAAAAATCACCTTAAATTAACTTAACAGACAAAGCACCCAGTGCTCCCTCTCGCCTCGTACTGTCTCGTTGGTCTAATGGTCGCAAAGCGCAACTGCTGAGCATGAGGTCGAACAGTGTTATTGTGTTTTTCCATCAGGTATTTCTCATTAGCGGCCTCGGAGTCTGAATTTGTGCTCAATTGATGGCAATAGACTCGCTCCATATTACATGGAACTCAAACATAACAGGCGAAATGTAGGTGTAGGTACTTATAGGTATACCTGTGCCTAACCCTTCGGAGATTACTAGCGTGGTGTTATGTTAATTCAACGTTTCATAATTTTCATTTCTACATACATACATACATACATAAACTCACGCCTTTTTCCCTTGGGGGTAAGCAGAAACTACAGAACGCCACCTGCTACGATCCTTACATACTCTTTTCGCCTCATCTACGTTCATACATGTTCAATATTAAAACTTGCACAGTGCCAAAGTTAATAAAAATCACCTTAAATTAATTTAACAGATAAAATCCCCAGTGCGCCATCTCACGATTTATGTGGATAAAATTAATGCGTCTGTTTTTCGCATTTACTTTGAAATTTATCTTTTAACTTATTAGTTAATTGCATTCGCAGTGGCATTAAAGGAATTCCCTTATTTGCATAGAATATAAATGCACGTGCAAAGCCGGGGTATTAACCTCGAGAGCTATACGAAGTACTGTTTTGCTTTTGTCATTATTAGGTATTTTGTAATGTTTTTGAAAGTCAAAGGTTTAAAATTCTGTGTGTATTAAATTAGAAGACATTTTTGCTTTGTTCTTTTGTATATTTTATTAATATACACGTTTGTTGCATATAATATAGGTATTATTTGAATAATAATTACTTATTTTTTATTAAATTGCGTCAGTAGGTAAATACTGTGAACCTTGCCAGGGTTGCAGATGACGAAAGAGTCACCGCGGCCCTGGAACGCAAAGGGCATTAGGAGGAACACGGATGGGTTTTAGTCAGGAGTCTGGCACTCCCATCCGCTTCGCCCAGAGCTTTAAAGTCATTGATAATTTCACATCCTTGAAGACAAAAACACAGAACATCACGCCTGTAATCCCCGAAGGGTTAGGCAGAGGTGTACCCATCAGTACACCCACATTTCGCCAGTTATGTTTTTAGTCCTATGTAATAGGCTCGCCTATTGCCATCAACCGGGCACAAATCCAGACTCCGAGGCTGCTACTGAGAAATTTCTGACGGAAAACCCAATAATACTTTGCCCGACCTGGGAATCGAACCCAAGACCTAATGCACAGCAATCGCGCTTGCTTGAAAATAAAAATAAAACATGTTAATCTATTTATTTATCGTATTACTTTAATAAGATAAAAAAGACTACGCGATGTATAATAGCGGATAAATTGAATTAAAACATGTGACAAAGAAAAGTTAAACTTCGAGTTTATAACGGATGTACACGCTTTACCTAACCGAAAGTTACTTATAAGTATTTCTCATCATTGTGATCATTGTTTTTGTTCTATCTAGATCTTATCTAAAGAACCTTCTGATAACGAAGATATTGAAGGTTCCAACTTTTTACGAAAACCAGTTTAAAGGGTTAAAACTAAACTTGAAATACTGTTGGTTGCATGCATCCGAAAGTAAAATGTTTTGCGTGCGTTTGAGAGAGTGATTTTTCACACCAAAAATAAGTCGTTCCCCAGCAAAATTATTTGCTCAGAGTTGCTCAGTGTGATGTGCAGTATGTACCATGTACTGTACCTATGTCTTTTTAACCAATTTCAAAAAGAAGAAGGAGTTTCTCAATTCGTCGGGATATTTATTTTTACATCCCGTATTAATGTTCCCTTACAACAAAAAAGGGACATTTTGTTTACTTTCTGTAATAAAATGCAACGCTAATTTGTATGCGATCGCATTATTTAAATGTCAAGGGGAGGGATTTATGTAATAACTCACAGGGGATTCCGGGGGTTTTAATTAACGATTATAACTTGAAAAGTTTGAGCAACCGTGTTTTCCCTTGTAATTTATATTTTTTTGTTCCCCAAAATAGGGTAGGTATGCAAATGTTCGGCTTTATATATCGCGTTGTTAAACTTTTCAACAAATAAATTATTACGGCTCAATACAAATACGAATTGGGGAAGTTTGGTGGATTGTAGACTAATGGTTATTGGTACCCGACATTGTAGGACAAAATAACAAAAAAAACCTTATGTACGATCAAACAAGCTATTTGGTTAGACAACAATAATTATCTTTTTGCTACATTGTTATTCCATGTTAACTATTTAAGCTTATGGTGTCTAATGAAATCTATTAAAAGTGAGATAAAAGAATTGACACCCTCGAAACATAGTATATATAGTTGTTGCAAGTTAGCTGCCTATATAACAGATGGCTTGTTCGACTGTACAAAAGGAAACATGGAAGTTTAAATAAATAAATATCATCGGACAACTCATATACGGCTATCTGATCCCAAGCTAAGCAGAGCTTGTGTTATGGTAACCAGACAACTGATAAATATATTTATATATTTCTAAATACATACGTATTATATATAAATTACACACCCAGACACAGAACAAATCATCGTGCTCATCACACAAAGATTTGTCCTGGGTGGGAATCCAACCCACGACCTCCGTCCTAGCAGTCAGGGTCACTAACTACTAGACCAACTACTAGATGACTAGATGGCTTGTTCGACTGTACAAAAGGAAACATGGAAGTATAAACAAAATGTTGCTCAGTATTTGTAACAAACATTTATTTTTATTTACTCCGGATTGTAAGACAGCTGATAATAATTGTTTGCACAATTTTCGATCTAATCTTCTTTCTCAATGGAAACTTTAGACCCCCTTTTCATATCCTTTAGGGGTGAATTTTGGAAAATCCATTCTTAGCGGACGTCTACTAACTATAATCGACCTCCCCTGCCTCCCCTGCCCTTCAACGATATTTCGTGATGAGTGAGTGTAATTCATTTCACTTTTATATATTTAGATAGACTACTAAAAGTACTCATACTACTACTTTTACGAGAAAATAGCCCTGTTTAATATACCCAATACACAAACACACCTTCAACATAATTCTTTAATATTATCAAAGTAACTGAGTGCTTACTTAGGGGGTGGATTCTCGCCCCTACTACTTAATGGGGATGACCATTCACTCCCCCACTTGTCTCATAACTTATGGTGTTAATGAAAAGCTTTCTATTCAATGCCGTACTGCGTTTAAGTGGAATTTTATAAAATGGCAACAATATAAAATAATAAAATAAAAATGTATTTTTTTTTTTAATTTTAATACAACCTTGTTTCCACATTGTTTTTATGCTCAATTTTTATTTTCTTTTTTCTTTGTGCGTCATTTTCGCGGGAATAAACAGATTTTCTTTCTTTCTTTCTTTTCTATACGTAATCGAGTTGTAGTGTTAATATCGTGATAGCCCAGTGGTTGACACGCCACCTTAAGTTGGCTTCGTTACTGTGCAAGAACTTATGTACCTTTTTAATTCACATGTAGTTTATCAGAGACATTACTGAAATCGTTGAAGTAAAACATCGTGAGGAAACCTGGACTTATATTGTAAAGCTCAGGAGATGTTAGTTTTTTGTTAGAACCCGATTATCTCCGGAACCACTAGTCCGATTATGAAAATTCTTTCGCTAATAGGAAGTTACGTTATTTTTCAGTGCTAAAGGAAAAAATAAGATCCGTAAGAAAAGTCAAGCGAACGGAGGCACGAGTAATACCTAGTGAAATAAAAGTCTGATATCGCCAATCCTTCTTGAGAAAGCCTGGTGATCAATGCTCGTGCCTTCTCTTTATGAGAAGAGGCCTTAGCTCTGCAGTGGGTCAACAAAATTCTGATATTAATTCTAATTCAGCACGATTATCGACATCGTGAGGAAACCTGGACTTTACTGTTCCACTCGAATCATGTCAGAGGCCCTTCAGGCGGTTGAGAAACTCTGACACTAGGGAGTGTGGGGTTCTAAGACTTTACTGCCCATACGAAAAGAAGAAGAAGAAGCACGATTATAATAGATAAATGTTCATTGTTTAATTATTTAAGGCCCAAATTCCTTAAGATTTAAACAAGTTCAAAGTAATATTTACCATATAATAATTACAGTTACCAAGTTCTTAAATTACCTAAATATCGGCCATTGACTCGGTAAAGTATTAAGTTATTAAGTTTATCAATATCAGACTTTGACTAATAAAACTTTCTTATTAATATTATCTCGTGTCACAACCAGTATCTATTATGACAATTTATATTAACAAGGTTGTAGTCGCGACTTCACTCGCGTAAATGTCGGTTTAATATTTTTTGAGGAGCACCCTAATTGTTTTTAGTTATTATTTTTAGTTTTTTTTTTAGTTTATCTTAGACATTACTGACATTCCGTGCCTCAGAAAGCACGTTGAGCCGTTGGTCCCGGCTGTCATTCGTGGATCTTTGACAGTCGTTACGAATCGTCAGAAGCTTGAGAGTCTGACAACCAGTCTTACCTAGGGGTATCGTGTTACCCAGTTACTGGGTTGTGGAGGTCAGATAGGCAGTCGCTCCATGTAAAATACTGGTACTCAGCTGCATCCGATGAGACTGGAAGCCGACTCCAACATAGTTGCCAAAAGGCTAGGCAGATGATGATGACCTTAATTATTTTTCTAAAATCTGGGGGCCAATGTAGTGCCCCCGCCAAGACGAGCCGAGCGAAGCGTAAGTGCACTACCTACGAAAAAAACACTACCTAAATAAATACTAAAAAGACTGCCTAGCAACTAACAAAAATAAATGTTTTTGGTGGGATAAATTATTGCCTTAATTATTGCTTGTAATATCAGCTAAATTCCAGTGAAAGTAACGTCAAAATCGCCTCAGCCGTTTCGGAAATAGCTGGAATAAACAAAAAATATACCCCGTTTTTTTCGTGCATATCTTAAACATTTTGTAATGTAAGTAGGTAGCTGTTATTTTGATATTACAAACAGACACTTCAATTTTTTCTGTTTGTGTAACGGAGACTGGGAGAACTTGACAGGTCAAAAATTTGCTGCACTGTGTTCAAACTTTTCCCATTTCGTAAAACGACTTGTCCAATGAGAGTTTGGTATTAAAAACTAATGAATTTCTTTTTATTTATAATTGGATTTTTTCCCCATTTTTGGGGACTATTTTTGCGGTTAGGTTTCTCGTCGAGTTTAATTTAAATTTTACATTTTTCAATCGACTTCTACTTTTATTCTAGCTTATTTAAATATTGGTGGAAATTTAAATTTACTTTTTAATATCTGCTGTTACCGAGAAAATCACAGTCTTGACATTGGCCTGTTAATCAGACAGAGAAAAAAAGTTTCATTAAAAACCTAGTAACCCTAAAATGCGAAAGTAGCTAGCAATTTTTACTTAAAACAATAAGTATCACAAAGTTAAAAAAAAAATGTTTGTTTGTTTAAACGCGCTTATTTCTGGAACTACCAGCCGGATTGTAAAAAAAAAATTGCACATGATAGCTAGATTTATGAACAATAGTATAGGCTATATAACATCACCCTACGACCCAAAGGAGCGGAGCAGTAACCAAAAACGTAACGTAATGCAGGTGAAAAAAAAACTGTTTGCTAAAAACATCTTTTGTCAATCAATAAATCACCTTTCTTATTTTTTTAACGGCTGTCCCATTTTTCTTCAATAGTAACATCCCCCTTAAAATTTATCGTCATAATTTTAGTCTTGTTATACAAGCGAATTTCTTTTTTACGAGTTCTCAAAGTGTAGGGGTGGTCGTTCGCTGTTTAGATAACTTTTTTTTCATTGGCAACCCCCGCTGTACGGTTGACAACAATTTTAATTTTGTACGTGAACATTTTTGTTTCATAATTGTGTGAAATATTTTTAATTTCGCTTTGAACAGCGCTGTGTGTTTATCGATTTTTGTTTTTATTTTTCGAATATAAAGGTGTGTTGTGGCTTGGGGCGTCTAGTTTTTGTTTCACGTTTTAGATGTTGTTTTTGTTTATATTGTACTAGCTTTTACCCGCGGCTTCGCCCGCGTTTGTTTAGAATTTGACAATCAATTCGGGTGGTACTCGGCTTGTTGTTCGGCCAGATCCAGAATTATTAAATACCTACAGACCAACAGAATGTGACTCATAAAAGTCCGTCCGCGTTCAGTTTGCATTTCTGCAAGAGAGGTCCTTCTCACCTGCGACTATTTTAGAGTTTCTGTCGCTGTAATGGCTGAGCTTGTTCTCTGAGACGAAGTTGTGTTTGATTGAAAAGGCGTCTCAGTTGCTCTTACAGCTCTCTGGCTTTCGGCTTGTTCCTCCAAAAGCGTTTAAAAGGGCGTTTCAGTCACTCTCTGAGAAGCTTGGAGGGCGAACGGCTTGGCTCTCTAGTCTTTCCTGGATTTAAGAAAATGTCTCATCAGCTCTTAAATTTACTTGTCGCTCCGGTTGTGCTTGCCTTCTTAATGCGGCATGAACGGAAGATTCCGAGGATTGAGCAGTAAATTTTGCTCGGGCTCGCAATGAGCTTTTGGTTGTGTGTTGGACCTGCGAGATATTCTAAAATTGAAAAACGTAACCTACCTACCCTCATTAAAACACACCGGAAATACCTCAAACGAAAAAATAAACAGTACTGAGGGATAAACTTAACTTTGCCGTTGAAAAACTGTTGTCTACATACATCGACATAGGTCACGGTTAGTTTAGCAACTAACCTCTTCCTTCAGTCAATCATCGACTACACGCATTAAACAAAGCAATTTTACTGTTAAGACAGTTCTGCGCTGTGATCTTATGAGGAGTTTCCTTTCCATATCTCCGAAGTTCATCATCAGATCATGACAGTATTTATTTGGGACCAATTCGAAAAAATAAACAAAAAAAGAATCATCCAAATCAATTTACAATTAGCGGAGTAATCGCAGAGTATGCTTCATTGACAGAGCGTAGGTTCACCTTTATTCTTCCATGCATCCTCTATGAATGCGTTTACACCTGTCAGTGTCAGTGATGACAGTGTCAGTTACGCAGTTTTTCTGTATCCTTGACAACGTATATAAAGTGGGTCACAGACAAACGCGAAATGTTGTGGCGGCCGCGTCAATTGCAAATTTTAACAACCGGCCGCGTGTACTGCTTTGTAAAATGACGCCAAATATGGAAATTGTAATAGAAATAGTTGAATTTAAATAATAATTTAAATTTAACTCACACTTCTCTATTCCTAAGAGTAATATGCGATGCTAATGATAATATAGGTAGAGATAAACTATTATACCTTGACGCTTCCCTCCATATTACCATTTCAATGTGTGTAGTCACATTCGTATGAAAGACTTTGTGAGTAATCGTCTTCAGTAGCAGGCTAGGATATTTTTTGTCAAGTAATCATAAATAGCCGACCGCGCAAGACGACGTACCTCTCATTTTCATAGAGAATTTCAGTGCAGCGCCATATTAATAAAAATGAGTAATTTTTGACGCCGCTAGTCGGACAACAAATCGCTGATTTGTTTTTGTCTCGAGAGCCGTCTCAATACGCACACATGCGTTGTGAGTATTTTTAAATCTATTAAAAACACTTTCAAACGTTTTGAATTGTGGAAGGGCGCGTCATGTTACTGTAGTTTATCTCTACCTCACACCTCAAGTGTTTAAATAAACGGTTTTCCTACCTTTTTTCTTATCTTCTGAGAGGACTAATGAGTCATGAGAGTAATAAGACAACGTTACGGTTAGCCATATTGACTGACGTCCGATTGCGACGTCCGATTGTCCGATTGTAGCACAATCACCACGCTAATGACACTTCAGGCCGCCACTGTGACCGCGGTGGTGTGTTTTTGGAGCGTTAGGAGCCGCGGCCTGCGGTTTGCCGTAACCGCAAGTCCGTCCGTCTGGAAGCCACTTTATGCAAAATGTCAGGATACTCTTCAGCGGTTTTGGGCATGAAAAATTATTAAGCAAAGAACTTTCGTACTCCTAGGTTGTTTACTTGAAACTGGTCTATCGACAGTCTAGACTCATAATGTATTACTTGCTTAAACTTAAAATTTAATCATGATCCGATAGACACGTGGCGCCATCTACTGTCATAAGGACGTTTTTGTGATTTCCCTCGGGAACAGTACTTTTTTTCGGGATTAAAGGTACCCTATGTTCGTCCCTGTACACCTGGCAACGTATATGCAAAATTTCAGGATGATCGGTTCAGTGGTTTAGGCGTAAAATGGTAGCAAACAAACAAACAAACTTACTTTCACATTTATAATATTAGTTAGGATTTAAAACGGGCTATTTTTGTTTGTGGTTAAAATGTTTCTGATCAGGGGTTAACTGCCTCGTTGGTCTAGTCGTCACGAATAGTGACTGCTGAGCATGAGGTCTTGGGTTCGATTCCCAGGTTGGGCAAAGTATTATTTATAAGGGCCGAGCTAATGGCAATAGGCGCGCCCCCTATTACATGAGAGTTAAAAACATAACTGGCGAAATGTCGGTGTACTAATGGGTACCTCTGCTTAATCCTTCGGGAATTACTGGCGTGATGTTGTTATAAAAAAAGAAACAAAAAAAAGTACATACAATAGTTTTGGTATTTTTGTAAATACTTAGTATTTTTTCTATATTCAAAGTCAATGTGTTTAAATTATAACACAAAATTAAAAAATAGAACACAAATTAAACTTAACCCTTCAAAAAACACACCATGAGTCGTGACACCATCCAAAAGTGACGTCATAAAAACTATTAAAAACACCATACTTAATTAACGTTAAACCACACCCAATCACACGCCTTAAATAATTAATTATGTGTATCATAAACATTGTAGAACTAATTATAGGAGCTTGTATTAAACAGAATTAATATCGATGTGGGATTTGATGTAACTGCTACAAAGTGGTCTCTTGAGTGTAGGTACATATTAGGTACTTGTTAGGGAGAATGTAGGTATATTTAGGAGTACCTAGAGACGGTGTACGAATTTATGATATACTTAAAAGAATATCGAAATCAATTTGCCTAGCCTTTTCCCAATTATATTGGCTTCCAGTCTAACCAGATGCAGCTGAATATCAGTATTTTAAATGGAGCATCTGCCTATTTGACCTCCACAATCCAGTAACTGAGTAATACGATACCCCTTAATAAGATTGGTTGCCAGACTTTCGGGCTTCCAACGACTGTCAAAGATCCACGCATGACAGCCGGGACCAACGCTTGCTTGCGTGCTTTCCGTGGCACGGAGGAGTCTCGGTGTGTCAAGATTGTAACCCATGTGGCTGTTATTACTTAGCCACGAGCTCCTCCCATATACAAAAGAATATATCAATTAATTAACTATTTGAGAAAACGAGTGAAAAGCGCTTAACAAAAGGGATTTAAATGGTAAGTAATTGTGACTGGCAAGGCAGGGAGGGGCGACTTAGAAAGACCTACACCGACCTTATTGGTGAAGTTCTTCAGAAAGGTCAGGTGTGCGTTACTCGTAACTGACGTGCTTTTATGACCAGATAGATGACCGTGGATGAGGCGAAAAGAGTATATAAGGATCGTACCCTGGCAGGAGGTACCTGCGAAACGCTAAAAAGAACTATACGCGAGTGAAATCGCGGCTGATAACTAGTACTACATTAGCAACAACAACCAACGTTCTCTCAGGTTACAACCAGGTACCCAGCAACCACTAATTGTCTCTCCCGTGGTAAACTAAGCGAACATGGCCCGATTTGCATGAACATGTCTCTGTAATGTACCTACCTAATGTTAGTTGCTACATGTGTGATTTGTATTAATTAATACGAGGTATAGATGGAAGAGATATATTCCTGGATGAAACGAAATATTTATTATCTTGGAAGATATTAAGAGATGATTCTATTCTGTGGCCAGTGAATTAAAGGCAAATTTTTATTATTATATCGACTGTAAAAAGACGTTGAAAAGAGCTGAAAGTTATTATGTTCTTGCCATCCTTATACACGTTAGAACCTCAACAAAGTGCTAGATACGTGGACAAAGTAACGGGCAAAAGCTAGCTTCTTATAAAAAAATAGAGATAGATGAAAACTTAGTTGTAATCAATTTGAAATTCTATAATGCTTTAAAATAAAATGTAAAATATATGTGTAATGCAATAAGCTCGCCCCTTATTACATGAGACTTAAACATAACTGGCGAAATGTCGGTGTACTAATGGATACACCTCTGCCCTACCCTTCGGGGATAACAGGCGTGTTGTTATGTATGTAAAATTTAACTTGACGGTTGCAATGCAAGAAGCATACGGAACCACTACTGCCCTCGTCTTGGTAAGGTGGCAAGTTATTATTATAATAACAAAAATACTATGTTTTACTCATAAATAAATGCTAGCAACTAGTATTGTTCGTCGCCGTCTTTTCTTCACGCAAATGCTGCTAATTAGTTTAATTTCAATGCTCCTTGTAAGATGTGGTACAAGTTAGAGAAACAAAAATAAAAATTGATAATATTTAGCTTCTGTGCCGACTTTTTTTTCATGACTCGCGTATTCGAGGGTTAATAATTATTGAAATTTTTATAAGAAATGTTTATACATCGATTTTTATTTGTAGTTTATGATATTCTGCCGCTGCTAAAGTTTTTTCTGTTTAGTTACTTTATAATTTTTTGCCAGTCAACTAGGGGCGTTCGAGTTGGGTTAAATTACGAAAAGTATTCAAGGTCATCATGATAGCTACCGGTTGACAGGACCCCCCTTGTGGTGGTGGCTGGTTAATAGCTACTGGGGAGCGAAAAATTGCTCAAAGAGCGGCCCTCGTGCCAAAGGGAACTGGAAGAACATCGTGGGGTTTAGTGTCGTCGTAAGTCCATAGGTGTCTGACATACCAATCCATTTTCACACCCGGAGGAAGTCCAAAAAAAAAAAATTATTATCATGCTTTGTTCTAATAAAACCGCTGCCAACTCCTAAATTAAACCCCTTAGCACACAAACACCTGCAGACAACAATTACAATAATAATTGTTGAACACCCGAGCTACACCAACATTTTCTTCTACCAATTTACAGGGTGCTCTGTCTTCAGTCATGCAGAATGAGATTTATGATAAGAATAAGGAAATTATAAGAAAACCTCCTTTCTGTTTCCATTTTGTTAAATAGTAACATTTTAGCATTGAGTATTTTACTCACAGAGGCTCATTTTGCCCTTGCTAAAGTCTTGCCCCGGCTAGAGTCTTTGCCCCAACTAAAGTCTTTGAGTTGTCTAGAGCATTTGTTGTATGCAAAGTCTTTGCTCTGACTAAAGTCTTTGCCGTAGCTTAATCTATGCCTGACCCTGGTTAAAGTCTGCTCTAATTAACGTCATTGCCCTGACCAGAGCATTTGCTCTGGGAAAAGTTCTTGACCTTAGCCAGGTCAAGAACTTTCAGTCATTGCCCCAGCTAAAGTTTGTGCCCTGGCTAGAATAATTCGCCTTGGCTAGATCCTTTGACCTAGCTAAAGTCATTGCTTTCTCCAAAGTATTTCCCTACTAGAGTCTTTACCGTGGCCAAAAGTTGCTTAATTAGAGTCTGCCCCGGCTGAAGTCTTTTCCTGGCTAAAGTCGTTGCCATGGTTAGCGTGCCTAATAAAAGTTAAAAATTCTACCTTCAGTAAAAATTAAAAATAAACAACATAATAATTATAAGTTAAAGTTTCATCAAAATTTTCGCTCGTACATTAAAGAGTTTTATTCTTCTCCCCCAAAGTCAAAGTTAAATCATTTATTTCAATTTTATTAAAAGGCACATTTTAACGTCATTAACAATAGAAAGAAAAATTATAATATTGAATCTAGTTCCTCATTAGGGCCCCATTAGGGCACGTCTTCTATAAACGTAGTAATTATTCTAACGCCGTGCACAGCTCTAAGCAGACATACGAATGCTTTTAGCCAGCCTTGTTCCGTCTGATTCGTGAGCTTAGTTAATAAAATACTAGTAAATACTAACACCTTTAGAACAAGGAATTGTTAGAAGTAAGAGTTTAGATAAGTGAAGTTTTTTTTTAAATAAACCATTGCAGGGAAATGGTAGGTCACGATTTTAACCAAACCATCTTTTTATTTTTGATACATACAATTTTTTTCTCGCTTGTAATCCCGAAAAGGTTAGGCAGAGGAGTACCGATTAGTACACCCACATTTCGCCAGTTTTGTTTTTAGTCCCATGCAATATGGGGCGAGCCTATTGCCATCAACTGGACACAAATCCAGATTCCGAGGAAAAAACCCAAAAACTCCCGATAACGCTAACCCGATAAATTTTTGATGGAAAAACTCAATAAAACTATATCTGTTCTTTTATTTATTAAAGCTTATAATGTAAAAAATACACTGTACATCGGCGGACTTCTGCATGTTTTACCAGTCTACCTTAGGATGATGCAGAGACAAAACACAGGCACAGAATATTTCCAAGAATGAAATACAAAAAATACCTAATCTTTTCTTTTGGTATTCTCTAAAAAGACTAGACAAGTATGATTTGAAAATCGAACTAACGTCGACTTCATTGTTTTCGTTCTCTATCAAAATATAATAAAAAACGGCCAAGTGCGAAGCGGACTCTCGCACATGAAGGGTTCTCCATACCATTGTAAAATATTAGGCAAGCTCGAGTTAAAAAAGCCAAATAGAGCACGATTTTTGTAACAGTTATTATTTGTTGTTATAGCGGCGATAGAAATACACACGCTGTAAATTTTTTCTTCCTATTCCTAAGGTAAAGAGGTTTTGGTTATGGTATAGATACAGGCCGCTGACAGACAGACGGGCGGACACCGGAGGCTTAGTAATAGGGTCCCGTTGGTACCCTTCCAATACGGAACCCCAAGAACTTTCATGAAAAGCAATCAATCATTTCTATAATAAGTCTTTATGTATGTTCTCATACTTTACCTACTGAACTAAAACTTAGATCATCTTTAAGAACTTTCAAAGCAAATATCGTCGTAACTTTTACACAAATCATTCTTCATAAATGCCGAAAATGTTTGAACTATCAATTTCATGAGAGCAATAGAAGCCATAATTATTTGAAAACAAAAACTGATTTCATATTTCGAACGAAATGTCAGTTGGAACTTTAGTTCTTTGCAATATCTCAAATCGTCAACAAACTCATGACGGCCATGGACGGCAAGAAAAAAAAGAGTAATTTTAAATTCATAAACAATTTATTCGAATACAATTCCGCTCAATCAACCCTTCACCTGCGGTTGGCCAAAACGACCAACTTAAACAAAAAAAAATAACCGCATCAATTAACATATCAACATCGAAATTTTAATTTAAATTTTAAATTTCGAATACGACACCGCTCGGTGATCAGATGTTGCTGCCACGATTTACAGATAATTAACCCTTGCTGGTCGAAAGCACCGAACGATGATATATTTAAAAACGTGTCGAATGCAGTTGATTGATTAATTTCATGTGGTTACGTTGTTTGGTTTAATTTATTATCTCGTGATGAAATGCTGAAGAATAGGCCCATGTTTTTGTGTTGGTCACGTTAAAAGGGTTTTTCATTAACTAATATCAGTGAGTGTCAATCAAAGTCAATAATTTTAACGCGGATTTTTATTGTTTGTAGATTTACACAATTTAATAACTTAGGTACATTGTGTTCAAAAACAGCCTCGGCTTTCGTTTTCTTTATTAGAAAATTCACTTCCCTGGTATAAAACGGTTTATAATATTATTTTAACACGAAAAACAAAAGACCCTGCAAAATATCACAAGCAAAATGTTCCAGGAGCGAGTGCATTAACCAAATTCGTCGGCAATATCTCGCTAAGTGGCCTATCTATCCGAATATCCGCATAGAGGCTTGCCGTGCTGCGCTCATAATAACCTTTAGTCGGGATACCCGCCGGCTTCCAGTGCGGTCCACGCGATGAATGAGAGTGCGGATATTAGGAATTTTCGGTGACTAAATTGTTGGTCAATTGTATGAAGCACCTGTTACAATGTATAAATAAATCGTTGGCAATTCTTGCTTGGTTGTAAATGATGTATGTTCTTTTTAAATCATACCGTAACTTAAGCAGATGAAAGAAGACATGATGCGCTGTAATCAAATAATCGGGATAAGGGCCAGAGGATCTTGATAACGAACCAACATTAAACGTTATCCCAGGGCACATATCAATCAATATCCACCAGCTTCATCAGTTAAAAAAAAACCGCAACTTAAAAAACCAGACAAGCAGATGTTTAATTAAAACTCCTCTCCAATTTATACAACCCTTTATCCGCTCGTCTCAAAACCAAACACCTATTTTTCCCGAACAGACTCGACGGACCACCGCGGCATGTTTCACGCCCGCACGCTTTCAATTTGCATTAAGGGTTTATCAGTTTTAATGTGAACACTAAAAGTTGTGCGCCGTCACCGCTAGGGGCCGCCTCGACCGCTGTTCGCATTTACGGGTTGAAAATTTTAAGTTGCTTTGAGAACGCCTTTTAAAGAAGATGGATTGCTCTTGGCATTAAGATTTTTATGTAAATAGTTGTATGTTGCTAGGAATTTGTGGTTAAAATATGGTTTTAATGGATTTGGCTTTTTAGTTTTGGGTTTCGTTATTTTTGTGCTGAAATTAGCAATAAGTAGGAAGTATGTTCATTATGTTGATTTTAACAATGTAACTGTCTGTGTTCTGTCGTTTAATTATTAATTGTAGCTACTCAATCTGAAGTTTCCGTAAAAATGTCATAGAGTTAGTCGATTTTAATTTGAAACGTATTTTTTACAACTATGTTGTCTTAGAGCTTCTAGTACCCGGTGGCAGACCACTTGATTTTTGTTCCGGGTGATACAGGTCCCCGGAAGCAGTTGAGCGGGTAGTTAATCCATTGTCTATAACGGCTATAAAACTCAAGCTTTACACTATGTCTTCATAATCAGCTACCAAAACTTTATTACCTTTAACATCAACACTACAAACTACAAAGCAGTAAAACATTATTATCTTCAAAACTGCGAATAAGCAAAACTTGTTCGCGAAACAGCTGGCATTCCGCGAAAATTATATTGCGTTACAATTGCATTAACGTGTTATTGTTGGTGCCCGTCGCCCGAGTGGCGCCCAACATGGGACCATTTTAATTGCACTTTTTGCCCGCCCCGGGTAATTACCTACCTCGGAAACCCCGGGAAGTGTATGACGATGTTAATGTGCCGCCTGGTAACCCGACTACAGTGAACAATAAACATAACACCGTTTCGTGACTTTTATACCCACTGCTGCAGTTGGAGGTTAAGTTTGAAACTTTGAAATCGTAAGTAGTTTTTTGGAATTTAAAACATTGATTTTAAAAAAGTAGGTACGTATGGAGTTTCTTGCCCATACTCCTCCAGACAAAACTGCCTTTTGGAAGGGGCAACTAGATTCAATTCTATATTTTTTTGTAATGACGTTCAAAAGTGCCTTTTAATGGCCTAATTGAAATAAATTATTTGACTTTGACTTTGAACTCCATTTAGTATTGCATCTGAAAAAAAAAGGCAAAATTGTTGTTGGTGTTAACTGCCTCGTTGGTCTAGTGGTCGCAAAACGCGACTGCTAACTATAAGGGTTTGGGATCGATTCCCAGGTCGGGCCAACATCCACAACCCGTAACTGGGTAATACGATACCCCATGATAAGACTGGTTGTCAGACTTTCAGGCTTTATTTTTGAGAAATAACGGATCTTATTATCACAGCTAATATTAAAAAATAAAATATATATTATACCTAAATTCGGTCGTAGATAATAGGAATATTGTTCTTTGATATCATTTCTTGGAATCCTGACTCTTGAGAAAGTATAGATAAAACAAAAAAAAAATGAAAAGGAAAATAATATTACCAGGCAAAGAAATATTTTTACTAACAAAATAATAACATCTTTTCACAAACATTCCTAGATTATTTTTGTACAATGTTTTATACAAAAAATAACTGTTTGTGTATTTTCGGTTGAAAAATATGTTTCTTTTAGGAGTAAACATGTTTAATGCCCAATTACTATTCTGGAAGCAACTGTAGTTATTTCTCCCGTTACAAAAATAAGTAGTACTTTCTGAATGTTATTTATATATGACGACGCAGGGTCCTCGCGGTTGTTTTTAAAAAACGTGACGTCAACATTGCTTTTTTTTTTTTTTTTTGAGGTGGTAAAAATAATCAAATGACTCCTTCCGCCCTGGGTGGGGCGGAAGGGACTGTCAGACTTTTACTGACTAAAAAACCACCCTGTTCCTTCTGTTGCCCTTTACGTTCCGGGGCCACGGTATCCTGTTAAGACGTCCCGCAACCCCGGCAGGCGTTGGCCCCGTTGGGGGCCCCGTCCCTGTGCTGACAGCTCTTTGAGGCGCGCGCGAACAGAACGCGCCGTCGACGCGGGCTTGGTCCTTGATCGGACGGCGAGCTACCCATTACTCGCCGTCCGCAAGCCCGCGCCTACGGTGGCCGGATGTCGCCTCGCGACGTCCGACGCCCTGGGCGTCTCCCGCGGCGGCTGGGGCGTGAGGTGGTTCTCTCCCTCACGCGGCCCGCCTCCTCCTTCGCTAGCATTACTGCTTCGCAGAAGGAGGTGACTGCATCCCATTCCCTCTCGCCCCGGAGCATGGCCTGAACCAGGTCCGGACGCGAGAGGTCGCCGCCGCCTATCGCCTCCGTGAGGACACGGCGGTACTCTGCCCAAGCGGGGCAGTCCTGCACCGTATGCTCCACCGTGTCCTCCGGGCGATCCACACAGTGGTGACACCCGGGCGTTTCCTCCCGCCCTATCCGACACAGGAACCTCCCGAAACTACCGTGTCCGGTGAGGACCTGCGTCAGGCGGTAGGTGAGGACGCCGTAGCGCCTCTCCAGCCACTCCTCAAAGAGGGGTCTAACCGCCGCGATCGCGGCGTGCCCGAACTTGGGTTGCGACAGTCGCATCTTCCATTCCGCCATGAGATCGCACCGGAGCTCGCCCCGCAGTGCCGCGATTTGCCGCGGCAGCAGGGTTTCGCCCCGGCGCTGCGCGTCCACACGCCACTCGTAGACGCGATCAGACAGATCCCACGGCGGCAATCCGGCAAGGAGGCTTGCCGCTTCGCCGGAGACCGTACGGTATCCCCGGATTATCCAGATGGCCATGACCCTCTGGCATGCCACCAACTTGGCTGGTGGCCGCCGCCTGATGGTAGGGGTCCACACAGGGGCCCCGTAGAGGGCCATGAACCGCACGACTCCGGCGTAAAGCCTCCGGCAGGAGGCGCCTGGTCCCCCGAGGTTGGGCAGGAGCCGCCAGAAAGCGGCCCCAGCCCTGTCTAATCGAGGAGCCAGACGTCGGAAGTGCTCCTTGAAGCTCCACCGGCTGTCGAGGACGAGACCCAGATACTTCATCGTCGCCTCGACGATGTGAACCCCTCCCACCGTTATTTGGGAACCCGACGGTGGCGCGTTCCGAATTCCATGAAAGCACATGGCCTCGGATTTGTGCAATGCCACCTCGAGTCCCAATTGCCGGATCCTTTCGACGACTGTCGCAACCCCTCGCGTCGCTAAGTCGGCCGCCGCCTGGTGCGACTCTCCCTGTGCCAGGACGAGCGTGTCGTCAGCGTAGCAGACCACGCTGACGCCGTAGGGAGGTCAGCGCGCAGCACCCAGTCGTATCCGATGTCCCACAGAAGCGGTCCCAGGACCGATCCCTGTGGGACACCGCACGACATCTCTCGCCGGTTCCACTCTCCCCGTTGGCCGGGGTAGATTACGGCTCTATCCGTCAGATAGTCCTCGACCACACGACGGAGGTAGGTCGGCATCCGGTGATACCGGAGTGCCTCCCTGATGCAACTCCAGGGCAGGGTGTTGAAGGCATTGGCGATGTCGAGAGACACCGCCAAGACGACCCTGCCCCGGGATACTGCTTCCCCCGTCGTGAGGGCCCTCACGCGGCATCCTCATGATGGCATCCACCGTGGAGCGCCCCCTGCGGAAGCCGAACTGGCTCTCCGCAAGGTCCGGCCCTGATCTCCCCAGGTGCCCGACGAGGCGGTTTGCAATTACTCTTTCAAAGAGCTTGCCCACCTCGTCGAACAACATGATGGGCCGGTATGCGGACGGTGAGTCCGCAGGACGCCCCGGCTTCTTGATGGGGACCAGTTTCCCCGTCTTCCAACGAAGCGGAAACCGGCCCCTCTCCAAACATGCGCTTAAGAGCCCCCCCAGTCGAGGACCGAGAGCTCCCGAGGCCAGGACCCAGGTTTTCCCAGGTAAGCCGTCGGGTCCCGGGGCGGTATTCTTGGCCTTCAGCCGTTGTACCGCCACTCTCAGATCTACCTCGGCCACCTCCGGAGCATTGTAGTCGCCGTCGCCGCCGTGGTCCGCGTCTTCGTCTGACACCGCCAGGGGCGGAGCCATGGGCGGGGGGGTATGTTCCCCCCGAGAAGGGAACAGGGCGCTCACGAACGTCAACATTGCTGACGTCACTAATATCCTGGTCAGGGTTGCTGCTCATCTTGGATAATGAAAATAAACACAGTAAATGCTTTCTGTAATTTATTCTTCAACTTACCGAGGAGGTCCGATCGCTACGACGGCTCGAGTAAGAATGCCCGAGTCCGGCGAGCGCTCGGCTTTTTATAGTATTTTTGAGTGAGTCATTCATTTGAACAAAACACCCACTTCCGCACAATAAAATTAGTTTTTACATTATCAAATGTTACTATTTTATAAACAAACGTTTTATAACATTTTTAAATCAATTAACATGCGTAAATCTATTTTTAATGTTAACACGTGGTAAAATAATGACCACGTGTTTTTATTTTTGAAATGTAGTTTCTCACCAACGTGACATACATTGAAAATAATCTGTATTCTTATAAATATTACTATTATGATAATTAAATGATTTGAAATACAATTTTTGGCTTAGTTACAATCAACAAATCTGATTTGATTTTAAGGTTATTCCGGAAACGTGTTTTTATTTGTTATCGAATTGTGGCGACCCGCCGACATATACAATGTTTTTTTTTGTATTAACACGGGAATACTCGTTAAATAACCGCCTCGTTGGTGTCATGAGGTCTTGGGTTCGATTCCCAGGTCGGGCTAAATGTTATTGGGTTTTTCCATCAGGAATTTCTCAGTAGCGGCCTCGGGAGTCTGGATGCTCGGTTGTTAGGTTTTCCCCAATTACATGGGACTTAAATAAATCTGGAAAAATGTGGGTATACTAATGAGTCGTACACCTCTGCCTAACCTTTCGGGGATTACAGGCGTAATGTTATGTTTGTTAATTAGTAGAAATGTCCTTCTGATGTGTGACGATTTTGTCAATATTTTTTATAGCACGTAGTCCAAATTTTATTTTTTTCATCAAATGACTCTTTCCGCCCTGGGTGGGGCAGAACCGATGTATTGAACTGATTTTGAAAATTCTTTCGCAATTTCGAAACTACGTTATCACTGAGGTTTACCAATCGGCTATATTTCATGATTTAAAAAAAATCGTTAAAAAAAATCACACGAACGAAGTCGCAAGGAGAGTCCTAGCCTTTCATAAAAAATCTCAATTCAATACTACATGGTTAGGTACATTATTTATCTTAAAAATATTTTTCTTTTATTCATAATAGGACATTTATTTACGAAAATGCCTGTATCAGACAAATTGATCATTATTTTAGGTAATAACGTTGAAGCTGTACCGAGAGCATTATTTTTGTGGCGGGTAGATATTATTTTGTGTGTACCTAAGTACCTTCTTTAGCGACATTGTGTGTTTTTCTTATGAATCTCATTGTATTCTTTGTATCATTTTATATTGTATGTAAACTGTACGTGGATATGGTGGTTCTGGAAAAGACACTGATTTTTTGACACACAACATAACATCACGCCTATAATCCCCTAAGGGTTAGGCAGAGGTGTACCCATTAGTACACCTACATTACGCCAGTTATGTTTAAGTCCCATGAAATGGGGGGCGAGCCTAGTGCCATCAACCGGGCACAAATCCAAACTCCGAGGTTACTACTGAGAAATTCTTAATGGAAAAACCCAATAAGCTCAGCAGTTACGATTTGCGACCACTAGACAAACGAGGCAGTCAAAGTTATTTTCTTTTTTTTTTAGGTGTAAGAGTATAAATGGTACTGAAATAGCTTTGAAGGGTTAACTCCGCTTTACGCTGCAGTGCTCCTTTGGCAAACCTTGAGTTTAGTCAAATCAATTACACCATTTACAGGCACTTTTGAATCGTCAAGGAGTCGGCCGGTCAGTCAGAAAGTTGACGCTAGTTGCTCGTCCTAAAACGTTGGTAACTTTAGGGAGAAGAAGGAGCAAGAATCTTCACGGACTTATATAAAAAGGAAAAAATAAAACATGTGAGCCAAACGAATACCGTTGCATGAAATAGTGTCAAACATCCATCTACCGTCACAAACTTTCGCATTTATAATAGTAATAATTGTTAGAAGCTCCCAATTCAACAAAAAAATATCTATACCCACAAAATCTTCACTAGTCCTTCATAAAAACAAGATGATCCAGCATCCCTACATCTCAGTTCTCGCAGATTGTGTCGGGTATTACGTTAGAATGTTCAACGGTTTCATGTTATTGTGGAAGCAAATCCTTTGCTGTGTCCCGCCTGTACTGTAAGCCTGTACGCACAATGGATACTTTAGTACTGAAACTTTATGAAAGGCGCACACTTTAGACTTTTGGCGAGTCGATGCGGTCGCAAAATCGCATAATTTCGTATTTACGACTAAATTTAATTTAGCATGTTTTTGTATAAAGGTCAATCGCTTTTTAAACGGTCATAAATTCGAATTTGGATCAATGATGACACCAAAATGATGGCCAGTATGTCAGCTTCAAAACTGCATTAAAAGTTTGACACAGACTCAGAATTATTTTGAAAGTTTTTATTCTTTTTTTTTTATATTCAACCTTCGATATCATTCTTTTGTTCAGTCGTTTAAAATAAAGCTTGTAGACTACCTGATGTATTGCCGTCAATTTTGATGTTTAAAAATTAACATACAAAAGAACTCTTCAGCTTTATTATATGTATAATAAAGATTAAATTAGCCATAATTACCATATCCATAGGTCGAATTTCATTGATCTAGTCGGAGGTGTTGCGGTCGCAAATACGTCAGATTTCGGAAAGTTTTAGAACTATAGTGTGCGCCCGACATAAAAGGGGTTATGAGTAGAGGGTAGATGTATATTTTGTTTGTGATAGAATGCGGCGGATTTGTACTGTGTTATGGATTAACTGTTGCTCTGTGGTTTGGGGTGTTGTGGTCGTCTTTTAGTTGTGCACAGATGGCTATTATCGTAGGCTGTGGTTGCGGATGCGCCGCCAGTGTGCTTTTAAGCTTTGAAATCTGAATGTGGAGTGTGTAGGTGCAGTGCACCTACAAACAGAGTGCACCTGGTGCACTCTGTTTCCTCCCTACATATACCTATTTCTCTGCCAAAAATTATAAAAATTGATTCAGTAATTTATTAATTAAGTGATTGATTTAGCGACTAACGTGCATTTTTTTAAATTAACAGTCGAAAATGTTATCGCTTCTCGATCAAAAATCATATTGGTACTAGATACATGGTATTCATTACGATGTTCTTTATACCTAGTACAGTAAAATCCGACTGCAGTTCAAGTCCTCATTTTATAATTATTTGTTTATCGTCAATATCATACCTACTCCCCTAGTAGCAGCCTCGGAGTCTGTATTTGTGGCCGGTTAATGGCAATAGGCTCGCCCCCTATTACATGGAACTTAAGTATAACCGGCGAAATGTGAGTGTTCCTCTGGGTACACCTCTGCCTAACCCTTCAGGGATTATAGCAGTGATGTTATCTTAGCCTTAACGCTAATGATTGCTAAACAAGCTACACATATCGTAGAGCAACCACTTAAATGCAGCTTCAAACAGTGTCAAGCCAACAGTTGTTAACCTAAAGTTCTGCGACACTAGTTTCATAATGCATATCTCGCTTAGCAACTGATTTAGCTAAGTACCTCCTTTGTTTGTGCACATCAAGAGAATTAAGATACAACTTCGTAAAGGATAAGTGTTTTGGTTAATTCATGATGCAGCTTTAGAGCATCATCAGCCGGGGAAAGTTTTGGCGGTTAGCTAGTTGGTCGAGTCACGGTTTTGTTCATAAATGGACCAAATGATTGCAGGATTCACAAAAGAACTTGAGAGTACGTATCTTAGCCCTTGTTTCTCCATACGAAGCTACATTTTGGAATGGGCAACTAGATTCAATTTTTTTTTGTACATGGCGATCAGAAGTGCCTTTTAATGGTCTACTTGAAATAAATGATTTGACTTTGACTTTGTTTATTCGGTTTCCTTCTAGATGGTGCTGATCCACGCGTCATCTTTTTTTTATATTGGGCAGTTGTTTGTGCCCGCTCTGAATATCTGCACGTTATTTCAATATCCATACTAATATTATAAATGCAAAAGTAACTCGTGTCTTTTACGCTTTCACGATTAAACCACTGAACGATTTTGATGAAATTAGGGTACGGCGTTAGTTTGAATCTCAAGAAAGGACGACACATACTACTTTTTACATCACATAGACTACTTTTTATTAAGCGACTTCATCTGCATCCGCAATAACCGACATTTCCGCGTTCAAAGTCACAGGCAAAAGCTAGTTTACTTTAAAGAATTGTCAGTGTTTTCATTCAAGAAGAACAGTTGGGGCCTGCATATACATACGCAAAACTACACCTGTTACCTCGGTCACTTGATAAGGTAGTCCACCCAATAGACTTGAAAACCGAACCCACGTTCAGCAGTCGCAGTATCGAATACGAGATTAACATGACAGTCAAAACATACCCAATAATGTCGCAAAGAATCTCCTTAAAGACCTTCCTAACGATACTTCGGCAAGTAAAATAAAACTGAGCACCATATTAAGGTAACTCTCGGAGTATAAATTATCGGGAAGCGATGTACAGCCGTGTGTAATGGGCGAGCCAAGGATTATTTATCGCCAGCGCGTGGGGATTGGCGATGTGGGGATACAGTGAGAGCGGGGAGCGGGACTGAGAGAGAATATTGGTACTTATGGTGCCTCATATAAAAGGCATCCGTTACTGATTGCCCGATCTATCAACATAGCTCAAGCCACCGAACGAATTGGCAAGCAGATAGTCATTTTTACAAAATTAAGTTAATTAGTTTTGCATAGGACTTGTTTTCCTTAAAAATCAACGAAAGCCTGCCTTTAAACGCAGAAAAACTTTACAGGTTAAAAACATTACAAATTCTATAAAAACATTTTTATATAAAACGTGGCCTACACTAGAAATTTCTTGTGTCGTGATAGCGTTTACAAACAAATAAACTCACATACACCTACATCCAGATTCGGACCCTAGACCCCACAAATATGTTTTCCATCAGCAGAATCCAACACACGAAACGCAGCACAGCAGTCAATGACTCAACCACAAATCTATTTAGCCCATTAACTCTTCCGCTCGCCCAAGCACTAAGGTAGCACCCTAAGCAGCTTTAACCGCGTTAAGCTAAAGAGAGCCGGTAATGACGATATTGATGTACATTAATTATGTATACAATGCACGTGAACCGGCAACAAGGTAGATGTAAGTTATATTTTAGAAGACGGTTTAAAATCACTAAGATGAAATGTCACACGTTTTCTTCTTCCATTCCTTCCGTCATTCTATCACTGACTCCCTTTTCTTTCATATCATTATTCGCACAATCCATCCATCTTTTCTTTGGCGTCCCTCTTCCTCTCCATCCATCCCCTTTCATATTTATAACTCTATTAGTCACAGGTGTTTCATCTACTCTTCACATGCCCATATTAAGACAAAAGATTCGTCGCGGGACGTCTTAACAGGATACCGTGGCCCCGGGACGCAAAAAAGCAACAGAAGGAACAGGGTGGTTTTTTAGTCAGTAAAAGTCTGACAGTCCCTTCCGTCCCAACCAGGGCGGAAACTCATGATTTTTATCAAAAAAAAAAGACAAACGATTCCCTTTCAACTTTTCTGTTACTGGCGCCACTACAGAACAGCACTGCTGGTAAAGATTGTCATGACAACTGTTCTAATCAGTCTGCGAACTTTCGGGTCTACATGATCTTGGCTAATACAAAACAAAAGTTTGTATAGGTACATCCTTTCATGAACCAAAGAACAAAAGGCTGCCTTCAAAATCAGGTCATACATGTTGGACGCCTGGATATGACTTAGCAAAAACTTCCAAAGGAGCTATTAGCAAAATTGGGTTCGTACCCGTCAAAGCGACGATAAAATTCAGCTTCGAAGTCATTACCCGCCTTGTGTAAACTTAATATGCTGTATTTCATCCTGGGAAGCCGATTTTGGGACATCATTTTAGGATGAAACTATTTTTAGGATATATTTTGGGGGGAGACGGATTTTAATCTCATGAAGTTCGCTTCTATCGTTTAATCAAAGAAGAGAATTGGGACTAAAGTGAATATAGTGTTTCAAATATGCCAGATAGGTATAATGGTAGATAGGTGTACAAAAGTAAACGACTACTCGTTCGGATTTTTCATGCTTTATCAAACGATTTCAAAAAGGAGGAGGTTCTTAATTCGGCGATTTTGGATTTCTGATTTCAAACATTAACGACAAGCACTAAAAAGTTCCGCCTTCAAAAACTAGAATAACTTTAGTTTTGGTCGGTGGCAGTACCTCATAACAACAAACAAAACTAAAGCCACTTCCAAAACTAAAGTATTTTTTTTAATTTTGTAGTTTTTGAATTCGGTTGTCTTTTTTTATAAAAAGATTTTTATTTTTTTATTACGTTTCTTGTGGTATTGTGATATACCGGGGACTCAGTCTACTCGACTGTAACACACTTCTTCTTATGTTGCTACTCAATCTTCTCTGTCAACTGTTCTCTGATAAACTTTTTATACTTATGTTCTGCTTATTTGTAAGAAGCTTAATTAAAATCGGTTCATTCATATAAAACATTGACTTGAAAGTTTGTATCAAATTCCGTACGGCGTAAAAGCTCTTAAGAAAAACGCTTAATGGAAATGCTAATTTGACTATCATCGCGTCACCAACGTTTCCTTATCTCCAAAATGTACACTCACCTACAAAACCAAATAAAAAAACTAACGATATCTTTACAAATGCCTATCAAAGTCGTCTAAACAAAATTAGTATGCTACATGCAAGGAAAAAGATACATACATAACCATATCTAATTGCATCTGTTACTTGCATACACAATTTTAATCCTACTTGGTAATTCTGTGAGCGGTAGTAACTGATATGAGACGCACATAATACCTTTTTAAGTTGACTACGAATGGTGGTAGTAAATTGTCATAGATTATGTAGGTTTTGTGTAGAGGATACATGTGTGTGTGTAGGTTTAAAGGTCTAAAAATGTAGGAAAACAAAAGGGTTTATAGAATTAAACCTTCATGATTCTCTCGTAAATTTTCTAGAGAATGGAACGATTTTTTCTGGCACATTAACATTTTTTTTGCTATTAATCTATTTAAAAAGTCTTTCTAGTGCCCCCAATTTTTTACCTACTTAAAAACCACCTATTAGATGAAATTACAAGTCGCTCCCCAAGCCTCTACACAACGCCCCAATTTTTTTCTGAGTCTCATGCCGTCCCCCTTTAGGCCTGCAGCGCCCACAAGGGGGCGGACATTGATTTACCACACTACAAAACAAAAGTAGTAGAAGTAAGAAGTATATTTTTTCCAAAATCTTACTCAGTAATGAATTGTGTGCTTAATAAACAGGTACATATCATATTGCGTCTTTTTAAACATCACATACAATATTCCGATAAAAAATAATACTGTCGCATCTGTCTCCTACCTAATCTATGTTCACATTCATCTGGCTATCGGCTGAGGCTATTTGAATTAGAAACGACGCTACATCCTTATGGAGGGCGTTAATACCCGCATTACTAAGTAACAGTGGGCGAGCCACGACTTATGTGTCGTGGGCCATAGTGGAGGGGCGATAAGAGCATGGATCATGGTGGAGAGATGATAAAGCCATGTCTCACTAGCTTGTGACGTCACTTAGCTGTTATTCAAAGTGTTGCAATAATTTCACAGCGATATTTACTGACGTTTGTGGAGTTATATATAAATCTATCTTCTATATTACTATTATGCTTTTGCCCGCTACTTCGCCCCCGTAAATGTCTACGATCGCGGTCGCAGACGTCAGTCTGACTGTCTGTTACGATTTCGCGAATAAACCATTGAACCGATTTTGATGAAATTTAGCACGGGGCTAGTTTGAACCGTCCGCGAAATACGACATTTACGCGGACGAAATCGCAGGCAAAAGCTGGTGCCTGAATAAAAATCTGTAAAGGAATATAGAGTAAAATAAAGAAGACATGACCAGCGTCATATCGTTTGCCGTTACAGCATTCGAGTCAGTATTACAAACAAGACTCGCCAATAGATCTCGAGGAGGAGCTCGTGGCTAAGTAATAACAGCCGCACGGGTCGATCCGTCAGGTTAAGCTACGCTTGCCGGGGTTGGTCCGTGGATCGGTGACCATCTTTACACACCGAGACTCCTCCGTGCCTCGGAAAGCACGTTAAGCCGTTGGTCCCGGCTGTCATACGCGGATCTTTGACAGTCGTTACGGGTCGTCAGAAGCCCGAAAGTCTGACAACCAGTCTTACCTAGGGGTATCATATTACCCAGTTACTGGGTTGTGGAGGTCAGATAGGCAGTCGCTCCATGTAAAATACTGGTATTCAGCTGCATCCGGTTAGACTGGAAGCCGACCCTAACGTAGTTGGGAAAAGGCTAGGCAGATGATGACTCGCCAATAGATGGTTCACATAATAAATAATAGAAACCTTTAAATTAAAATCTTTTGAAACTATTATTGTGCCATAGAGAATACTGTTTATATCCACAATACACGCCATATGCCCGCTATAATACAATTTATTTTACCGTTACGATATCTATAAGAACAATCAGATAATCTCGCCGGCATCGGGAATGCGGCGAGGCCTGCGCGCGCGCATGAACTTGTAATACGTTTTGATTGAAGATTCTTTTTTTAAAAACGTTAGTACAATACTACCCACTCGTTAATCCAAACTATTTGACTAACAATGCAAAAGTGAAATTGTCTGTAGGTCCATTTTGAAAAAAAAAACCGTTGGTGATTTAAGGTGAAGTGAATTTGAGGTAGATTGAAGACTTAGTAAAGGTCTCGGAAAATCTCTGGATACGGGTAGCGCAGGACCGGTCTTTAACCACTGGGCCATCACGACATTACCACATATTACACACTTGCTTTTGCCCGCGACTACGTCCGCGTGGTACTAGTTTATATCGTACTTGCATACAAACTTCCACCCCCCTTTTCACCGCCATAGGGGGTGATTTCAGGAATAAAAACTATACTATGTCCTTCCTCCGATCTTAAACTATCTCCATGCCAAATTTCATCAAAATCTCAAAATCAATAACAGACAGACATACACTTTTGCATTTATAATATTAACTATCACTTTTACTCGTATCTGTAAAAAAGAAAGAAACGTCAGTCCACAGTCCTTCCTTGTCACTCACCAAGCAAAGAAACGAGACAGCAATACTAAAACAACCTCTTCAAAACACAGAATTGTTTCAAAATGATATCCTGATCAAACGTTCCAATATCAAGCACACAAATATTAAAAATATCACATCCCCTCAGGTGAGGCGGACAGCACGACTGAGGGTTCACGTTCGAACCCCGTTTGATGCTCCGGGCTATAAGATAATCTTGGGTAGCGGTATTCTGGAAACTGGTTGGGTCTTGTCTATGGAAGAACAATTGATAGGAAGGTTTTGTTTCCTGAGAATTAAACGTGTTTTTGATAAAGAAATTCTGGATTACTTGAATGTGTAACGGTTGATTATTTGAAAATGGCGTCGTTTATCATGTTCTCTCGCTCGCTCGCTATATTGTGCGAGTGAAATAGCATGATTAACAGCTTTGTTTGACGACCATTTTTTTTGTAAAAGGCGGCGCATTGCCTGTACTGTTGATGATTGTTGCGGGTTCAAATCTGATTCAGATCAAATATTGAAATAGCTTACAGGTCCCAGTTGTCCCATTGATGCCCTATGAGCTTCCCCCATATTAAATTATGACTTACGACTCGCCCCGGCTTCGCACGCGTGTAATGTAGATACTAACTATACGTATAATCCTTCCTCTTGAATAATTATATCTATTGATGAAAACCGCATTAAAATCTCTTGCATAGTTTAAAAAATCTAAGCGTACAGACGGCAGGAAGCGACTTTATATTATACTATGCAAGGATAAGTTTTACTTTAATGTTTAATATTCTTTATAAATACTTCATTCAAAGTTTCATAAAAATATCCCTTTTTATGAAAAATAATTTACAGAATACCAGCTAAATATGAATCCAAGCTGTGATTGAGCTGTAAGAAATTGCGAACATTTACTGCGAAACAGTAATCGATTGCAATTTGCCGCTACTTGGAAAATTGCTTTATTCGTCACTTTTTTATGTCTATGTAGTTGCAATTTTATCGATTTGTGAGAAAACCTTATACAGAAGCCTTGGAACCAATCACCATTAGAAAATGTTGTAAAGGATTTATAAAAGACTTTTAACTAAGCAAAAATTTACGACATGTTCTTCTCTTCATTACGTTTTTTAGGGTTCCGTACATTAAAAGGAAAAACATAATAATAAATAATAATATTTTTTATTGCATCAACAATTGACAACCATACAGATTAAAATATACTTTAAAACCTAGTCATTATGTTCTAAGATGGATTGTAGGCCTTGGCTGTCATTAGACTAATTTACCCTAACCCCTCGTACTCGCGGTTAGTGTTCCTTGTCCTCAGAGCAGCACAATACTTACAAGTCCTTACTCGAGAGGTGAACAGATCTGATTTACAACATAACATCACGCCTGTAATCCCCGAAGGGTTAGGCAGAGGTGTACCCATTAGTACACCCACATTTCGCCAGTTAGGTATGTTTTTAGTCCCATGTAATAGGGGGCGAGCCTATTGCCATTACACACAAAACACAAAGTTACAAAGTTAGTTCAAAGCCTGTTAATGGTTTATTTGAGGTAAAAGCTGTGATGTCGACAATGAGGGTATAAAATATAAAAACAAAAAAAAACACAAAAAGTGAACCTTTATTTTTGTTTGGATCATACTTGAGAACGTTCTGGCTATGGATATATCCAAGGTCTGACTTTGTTAGGTTTGCTATAAAAACAGACTTTTTCTATTTGCATACATGAAGAAATTCTCTATATATTGCAAGTTACCACTTGGACAAAGCCAGAAGAAAATCATGACATAACATCACGCTTGTAATCACCGAAAGGTTAGACAGAGTGCACCCATTAGCACACCCACATTTCGCCAGTAATGTCATTTCGTCAGAAGAAAATCTTGTTTTTGAACCATATTATGTCTAAAACAGTTAGATCTTTCCTTATTTTTCTAATTGTAATAAGTACTTCCTAAGTTTGGTATGTCTGGCTAAGTAAAAATATTAGAACATAAAAGTATTGTAGCTTCGATCTAGTGAGGCGCGTGTATCTGAAGCACGGACGGACGAAGGCTGCGCGCGCGCCGTGTCACTGACACCGCCGGCGTTTGGGAGTGGACATGTTGGTGAGTGGAAGCGGGATGTGGTGTTACATAATTATTGTAGCTACGTATTTTTTTAATATTTCGAATCAAAATTTGAATCAAGCTTTAGAACGCATTTGAATTTGAAAAAAGAATGATATATTTTTTTAACTTCTATACCGCTTCTCTCATTGCAGCATTGTTTTGATTTAATCTAGTTCTTGTATTCAAATATGTGAATGACAACCTAAAATAACATATTCAATTTAGACCCATTTGTCCCAACAACTTAAATCAAGTTAGTCGTGATTTAAAAAAAATAACGATTTAAAAAGAAAATTTTTATCGCCTGCAACACCTAACTAGAGTTCAATGATAACCCTGACTGGCGCAATAGGGCCTTAGTAAAATAGGGCAACGATTTAATTATTTAAATCGGAATTCAACATATTATATTTACGCTTTTTTTCAGTCTTGCAATCCTAGTTTATTTATTTAAACTTTATACTACAAAATAGTACAAAGACGAGCTTAATGGTGCCGATTCCCTTGTTCACAAACTAGACTAAATTTAGAGAATTGACATCTCTTATTAACATACAGCGAAAGGAAGGGACGGTGACATTCCGTGACATTAAAGAACTAAGTTAGCGATTGCAAATTAGTTTTGCCTTGAACTTTTCCTTATTTTTAATCCATACGTTTTAAGATGTCAACTATAATTGTATGGATTAGTCAGATTTACTAAATTTGACAGCTTTTATCGTACTACTCGTAGTTATTAGTCTCTTTTTTGTTTTATTGGACAGAAAAAGATGGAAATAGTCTAATTTTAGTTTAGTTTGTGACCAAGAGAATCGGCACCAATGTCTAAGGGACTAACTACGATTATTCCGCTGAATAAGTCTAATTAGTCGCAAAGCATCATCCACCATTTATGAAAACCGCTGTCCGCCCATCAACATGACCTCTCCCTAACTATCCCAGCAGACGTCTCCTCAAGCGGGTTCCTCCAACCGGTTTGAGCACACCTTTAACTATTTGTTGTGTTATGATTTATGTTAATCACTGATGTTGACTGTTCTGTCACTTCTAAACCGACTCGACTGTTGAATAGAAAAAATTTTACTTAGTTAATGGTTAAAAAAAACGTTTTTTTTTATGTCTAACTGACTCGGGTCCGTCAAATGAAGGATTTTTGATGGCGATGTGTGTTCTTTTAGCCTTTAAATGCTTACTTTGTACATAATGTGTATTTTTGAGCCAAAAAATGCTTAGATTGTAAATAGATCTTGAACAAGTAACACTTCGTGACACACAGATAGAAACAAGACCCCATTTTGACTTTTGTTTCAAAGAACATTTTAATATATTTTTGTAAGTATTTAATAGTCGATAGCTTTAAAAGTGTTTGAAATAAGCAGCTGTGACAGACAAACGGACAGATTCAATCACTGAAATAAGTAATTCTTGCAGAGGCGTACAGAAAAATCGCACCTTCAGAACTTACATTTTATTTTCATTATTTTGGTATGGACTCCTAAAAACACCAAAATGAATGCCGATGGGAAGCCTTCCTTCCTTTACTATAACCGGTTCCTATACACCAGGGGTGACCAACTTTATCTGACCCAAGATCGACTTTTTGCTGATAAAACCCTGTGCAATATACCCATTACATAGTATTTTGTTTTAGTATTTTTATTTTCAGAGGTAAAACACAAAAATTGAGCATTTGAAAATCATATAAGATGAGATACGTTTAGGAATTGGTTTTGATTACGTTGCGCAGTCGTATACCTACGTAATCAGGGGGCACGGTAGTGCCCCCACTAGTCGAGTACATAAAATCGGCACGGCAGTACCATCCTTTTCTCGAAGCAGTTCATTTCATTTTCGACCCCCTATAACATTGTTGTGGATTAAACTAGAAGCCTGTATTTCTAGTAACTCAGCAAGCATTGTGTAAACACAGTATATTTCAAATTTCATACGAACGTAATACGCATTTATATTTTTCAACCGACTTCAAAAAGGAGGAGGTTCTCAATTCGACACGTATGTTTTCTTTTTTTGTTTTTTTTTTTTGTATATTTGTTCTACGATTACTCCGCCAATTATTAATCGATTTGGATGATTCTTTTTTTGTTTGAAAGAGTATAGTTCCGAATAGGTCCCATAGGAATATTGTCACGATCTGATGATGAACTTTGGAGATATCGAACGGAACTCCTTATAAAATCACAGCAGAACCGCCGTAACAAGAAAAATTGCTTTGTTTATACGTGTAGTCGATGTCTGACTGAAGGAAGTGGGGAGGGGGTACGCCAACCCCCCTCCTACCACTTTCCAAAATTAAATATATCATGTGGGGTATTGTTTGAAAGGGCTTTATGTAAGGATTTCAAACATTAACACACAAGCACTAAAAAGTGAAAAATAAAAAGCTTTTTGTCTTGCCGCGATCAACTGGACTTATAGTCGCGACCGACCGGTTGTCTATCCCTGCCTACCATCCCAAGTATTTGTTGTACTATGAGCTATGGTAATGTATTGTTGACTTTGATGACACGTGGGTGGAATAAGGCTCCTGTCAACATCAAGAGAGATGGAATAACTTAGCTGTTTGTACACAGTATGATTTCTGGCGCCACAGACAAATAGGAGCATGTTATTGTTGTCCCACTTCAGGGCAAATGCTTCTACTAAAGAACGAGCTTTGATCACTGCGCCTACGCACTGTGTTTTCGCAATTTCGAATTGAGTGTGCCTCCCTAATCCTTTATGATGTTGATACTAATCAGTGATGAATTGAATCAAGCTTATCGCACACCGGTCGTAATTCGACCATAATTCATTTGTTTTTTTTTGTGCCCGGTTGATGGCAATAGGCTCGCCCCCTGTAAAAAACTTTAAACAAATCTGGCGAAATGTAAGTGTACTAATAGGTATACCTCTGTGTAAACCTTCGGGGATTACAGGCGTGATGTTATGTTGTGTATGTATGAACAAATAATGAAATCTACTACAAATCTGCTTTACACAGAAACTGTACTAAATTAATTGTTATATAATATGTCAACATTAACCAGACATGGTGCAACAGGTCACATAACAACTGACCCCGACTAAAAACGACACGTTCCATCCAATCATTATTAGCCATACATCCTTGCCATATAAAGCTCATCATACCTGTCATCAATGTCGCAACATACATCCATAGTCCGAAGGTCAGTCATGATGAATAGCATTCAATAGTGGTACTATTTCTAAGCGTTCAAGTCTTGTATGTCATTCAAGTAATGACAGGAGGCGTGTCTTTACATATCAACGCATATGTTTTGCTGATTGCAATGTTTTTTATGTCCTTGACATTTTCAATTTGCTTTGATTGTGGGAAAAATGTTGGCACCTACTTGGTATTATCATGGTTTTCTTGAATTGGTACTCATTAAGAGGACATTAACGACAGCGCCCTTCAAATATTTCCTATTACAAGTTTTTGAGCTATGTATGTTTCTGTTTGTTGTATAAAGTCAGAATAAATAAATTAATAACGGAAAACTGACATTGTTAAAACCAAATCTGTTAGGTTCTCTTTATGCTCGAATTGGTAGAAGTTTTTGGACCTTCTCAAGAGTTAAAGTCAAAGTCAAAACATTTATTTCAATCAGACCATTTACAGGCACTTTTAAATTGACAAGGAGTCGGTCAGTTAATCCTAAAGTTGGAACAAGAAACTCCACAGCACTCTTTCCAATTAGGTTTCTACAAAATTCTAGGTATATTATTCTTGTTACATTTACACGTTAAAACGATGAAGATGAATAAAAAGATGTAAGCCATGGCAGCTATGAGATGACCAATCCCAACTGACAGCACTCATTCACGAGCATGATGCATAGATCAGTAATGTTCTGATAAATAAATAAAATAAACTCGCGTCACCCAAATTCACCGAGAGATTTTTTACAGAATAACACAGCTGATACACTACGACCTCACACTTTACAGTCACATTCACCACAAGACCAATTGATCCTTTTGGACTCTTCGATATTCTGGCCGATACTTCAAAGAGCTTTTCCGGACGAGCGATTGAGCCATTTTGTTTTGCTAATGTAGCCAGTGCCTTTTGCATGTAAAACTATGTTTTCTTGAGCAGTGTGCTCAATTCAGCTCAACACAGCTCTTCACAAAGTATCAAGAATAGTAGGTCAATCATTATTCGACTAGAATCGGAAAATAAACTCCATTCAATATGTACCTACCTAATGAGAAAAATACCGTAATAAACGCGTATCTCAGTAAGCATATAATAAGTTCCGTTATTAGGACTGCTCGTCGCTGCTGTTTCAAGATCGGGCAAAGTGTTATTGGGTTTTTCCATAAGGAAAGTCTCAGTAGCAGCGTCGGAGTCAGCATTTGTGCCCGGTTGATGACAATAGGCTCGCCCCCTATTACATGGGGCTTAAACGCAACTGACGAAATGTGTGTGTACTAATGAGTACACCTCTGCCTAACCCTTCGGGGATTATAGGCGTGATGTTTTATGTACAGATTTTCTTGAAAAAGGTTACAAAGACTGTTAAAAAATCGCATTTAAAGTATCATATTATATCGAAAAAACAAAACATCAATAAAACAAACAACACTAGAACTAAATTGTTCTCTAGTATCAAATATCGGAAAAATATTGGGCAATAAAACACTTACCAATAAAATTGTATGTATATCCTAACTAATATTATAAATGCGAAAGTAAGTTTGTTTGTTTGTCGGTTACCATTTTACGCCTAAGCCACTGAACCGATCATCCTGAAATTTTGCATACTCGTTGCCAGGTGTACAGGAACGAACATAGGGTACTTTTAATCCCGAAAAAAAGTACTGTTTCCGAGGGAAATCACAATAACGTTCTTATGATTATAGATGGCGCCAAGTGTCGTTTCGAGTCATGATTTAAACTAAATAATTGAAATGGGTAATTTTTTCCGTGACTTTATCTGTGTCCGTGATAATCGAAATTTACGCGGACGAAGTCGCGGGTAAAAGCTAGTTGAAATATATATGTAAATTGTTTCATAAAAATAAGAATAATACTAGTATTGAAATTGCTTCGTTTCGTATCAGATTGAAGGAGACATGAAAGGAATCTTGTTTTTAGTGTTTGTTTCTGGTCTTAAATACCTATTTGTGTTAGAGACGTTTGGCGGACGTTGTTGCAGCGACCTTTCTTTTGTTTGTATAATATGGGCTTGCTCTTAACTCTAGTCTAGGTCATATGTGACAGAGACAAAGTCTACGATGGAGTGAGATTACCCAGAAGAAGCCTGCCTCACTCTTACTTTAAGGAGATTATAATAGGATCGAATGCGTTTGGAAATACAGACGCAGGCAGAGAGTTCCTCACCTTTTCTGTGCGCATTATAAAATTGCGCAGTTCTTCGGGCAAGGGCCGGGCAATCGTATCGCACTGGCAAACGTTCTTCGGCCGGACAATCTTGACGTATTTGATGGTACACCACATAATGTGGCTTCTAATTTTGCCACGATTTTCTAAATCGTACCTGGTACGTAGATATATCACCATTTTGAATATAAATTAATATATGACTCTTGATTATACATAGACTGTATTATAAGGCTTATTAGGTCCATTGAAACTGGGAAGCCGTTACATGCGGGCAGCGTAGGACGGTCATTGTGGTTATCTTTAGGGGAGGCCTATGTCCAGCAGTGGACGTCGTTTAGCGATGATGATGATGAGGTCCACTTACATCAGAGGTTTAATTCAGAGTAAGTTGCTAAGTATTAGGCTCGTGTTACCTACTAACTCTCAGTTAAAAGCTAACCCTAGCTGATGCAAGTGGGCCTTATTTTCTTATCGGTAGTTGTCAGATAAGGCTCAAAAAAAATATCAATAATTTTTAAAAATTAATTCCGAACCAGGAACCCTGAATTATCCGTTAGTACATGTATTGCTGTTGAATCTAAAACCAATTCCAGCTAAGAATCTAGAAGAAGTCCATATTATTAATATTATATCGTGTAGTACACAAAACGTTGTACTTTACAATAAGTAGCGAAAGCTTCAGAAAAAAGCTTTTGACGCTGATTTGTGCAGCGATTAAAATGCAAAAGAAGTTTCATCTTGTTATAACCTTTCTTTAGAGGAGTTAAAGTTCTATTTGTAAACTATTCCTTTATTTTCTTGACCGGGTAAAAAGTTACACATATAGGTATATAAGCTAGCTTTTGCTCACGCATTCGTCCGCGTAAATATCGGTCAAAAAGGTAACCGGTGTGACGATGTCCTTTCTTGGGGTTCAAATTTGTCCCGTACCAAATTTCATCTAAATCGATTCAGAGCTTTAGGCGCTTTGCACACGGAGCAACTTAAGTAGAGGCAACTGGCAAGGGCCAGGGAGGGTGTGAAATCGCCCGAAGCGTTGCGATTGACGATTGAGGAAACCGGCAACTTTAAAAACCGGTACAGTATAAAAGTTGCTAGTTGCGGCAACTAACTTAGTCATAGATTGCAGCAACTAAAAACTGTTGACGATTGCCGCAACTCGAAACTCGAGTTGCTCTGTGTGCGCAGTCCAATTGAAATGTATGTTAACAGCTAGTTGCCAGTTGCTGCAATAGTTGCTCTGTGTGCAAAGCTCCTTACTCGGTAAAGTGGTAAGCCGGTTACGAGTTCTCGACCTTTAAAGAACCTCACCAATAAGGTCATCGTCGTTGCCACTCACATCTGCGATATAAATTCCTTTTGTAAATCGCGTTTCACTCATTCTTTTTTCATCCCATCATCTTATCATCACGCCTGTAATCCCCGAAGGGTTAGGCAGAGAAGTACCCATTAGTACACCCACATTTCGCCAGTTATGTTTTTAGTCCCATGTAATAGGTGGCGAGCCTAATCCATCAACCGGGCACAAATCCAGACTCCGAGGCTGCTACTGAGAAATTCCTGATGGAAAAACCCAATAACACTTTGCCCGACCTGGGAATCGAACCCAAGACCTCATGCACAGCAGTCGCGCTTGCGACCACTACACCAACGAGGCAGTCCACTACACCAACGAGGCAGGTTTTTTCATCCCAATTATTCCAATACTGATATTGAAGCCAAAATTTAGAAAAAAATACAATGTAACATGTCTCTAACAAAGACAACACACACAACAACACAACACAATAACAAAACACATGTAACATGTCTCTCTGTGTGTGTGTGGCAATAGGCTCGCCCCCTATTACATGGGACTAAAAACATAACTGGCGAAATGTGGGTGTTCTAATGGGTACACCTCTGCCTAACCCTTCGGGGATTACAGGCGTGATGTTATGTATGTAACATGTCTCTATAGTACGAGTACATTGTACGAATGACTTCTCATGCCCTTTCATTCTAAGACGATAGAGTATAAAAAGGAAATGTTTCAATCTATGTCGTGAGCGTTGAGATAGATCTCAGTAAAAATCCAATGCAATTGCATGCAGTTAAATTGTACTTCACGCAATAGAAAAATTTGAATCGTTACGACTAATCGAAAGCCGACTGTTTCAGAGAAATTGATCAACCATGTCAATTTGAAGACAGTCATTCAATTGCAGATATAATTTAATTAACAATCAGATACACAGTCGAGAACAGAAAATGACAGTTTACTGTTGAACTATTATATCGATTTTGATAAGATTTGAACATTCTGACATCCATATTAAATTCACGCCTTTCTCCCATGGGTGTAAGCAGAAACCACAGAAACCAGGGTTTGACTAAAATATACAAAAAGGTATTTTCCAATCCTTTGGACACATTGCAAACAATAAAAAATGCCCAAACATCATACATCATTGTAACTATTCTCCAGACACTACTTCGCAGTAATATCCCATAAGGGTGGAAACTCCCCTAAAACTCTTCTATTGACAAACATCTTAATTTAATTGAAAACCCCCATTTCATAATTGACTTTTCCCCCTTCGATCATTTAGCTTGAATTGTGAAGGCGAGCCACACGTGGCGTAGGGTTGGCAGTTGCCACTAATCAAATGTCATTGTCTTTTAACGTCAAGCCGAACTGTCAAATACTTTCGATATTTATATATGGAATGTTGGGTACCTAGTTGACACCGTTAGCCAAAAATTCCAAATTAAAAAAAAATAGCCTTGAAAATCTGTATTTTTAATTAACAGTAAAATAAGATTTTTACATACATTCATAAACTAACGCCTTTTACCCATGGTTGGCAGAAACCACAGAACGCCACCTGCTACGATCCTTACATACTCCTTTCGCCTCATCTACGTTCATACATCTCGTCATACAAGCACGCCGGTTATGAGTACTGAGCGCCTGACCTTTAGATTTTTAGTGGTTTTAAAATCAATTGAAATGGCAGTTAAGTGACGTCACATATTGTCATATAAAATCTAATGCAACAAAGCGTCCCAACAGATAAGTTATCAAAATTAGTGAATCATTCCATTAAATGAATTTAACACTTAAAATGTGGTAAATGTAGCAAATGAGACTACAAAAAAAAAACACATAGATATTTTTGACATTGTTTTTTTAGATTATTTGTAAGCATGCATAATTTGCATAATCACCAAAGTCAATGTCCGAAACATCCAAACCCGAGAATAAACATTCATCGTTCACTTTGGATGACAACCTCAACCAGATCAAGGAACACGTCTTGGATGATCTGTCAAGCGCTTCCGTGCACGAGGAAACAGTAATCTATCTCAATTCACGAGTGCCGGGCGTGCTATTGAATAATTTCCTAAGATATTAGGCGACGCATAGTTTGTCAACGGTGGCGGTGAGCGGTTAATTTGGTGACGTTACCTTATTTATGTTTGATTCATTGTTGTTGTGACTCTGAGTATAGTCTGTGAAAAAAAAGAGGTCTAGTGCGAGTCGGACTCGCACACGAAGGCTGCTTGTACACGCTAAGAAATTGTACCGTGTCTGCTGCAGATAGGACCAATTCATCATGTACACGACAAGAATTTTGTCGGATCTAAACACGAAAATTTAAAATTTACTGCAGCACCTTCGCGCTTCGGGTTTAGCGCAGACAAGATTATTTTCTTGGTCAGCGCGCAAGCAAGCCCGCCACGCTGTTGCCACCCACTGCAACTCCTGAACCAGAATCAACAGTGGAGGCCACCAGAAAAGCGTCGAGGCAATGAAGCTCGACGAGTCCCAGAGAAACAGCGCGCAAGCAGTGTACACAGTTCGTGTGTGGGGGTCGAAGGGTTCCGTTCCGTATCAACATACAATATCGTCTTGGAGCAGTAAAGAAATTTGATTTTTTCACTGCTCCAAAGGGGAGCCAACCTTAATATTTGATAATTTCAGCGTGCTACCTCCGCGCATTCCTAAAAAGAGTCTGGAAAGACGAAAGGACCGACAGGCGGATAACCAAGTGATCCTGTAGGCAGTGTCTGAAAAATATGTTTTTTGTTAATCGTGTGTAAATCTGTCAGGATAACCTATAAGGCATGCCATTGTTAGGTACTGTAGTTATTGAAAAATACAAAATACTTATATTTCCTTCTCTTAAAATGATTTCGATAAAAGTCAAAAGTCTAAACATTTATTTCAATTAGACCATTTACAGGCAATTTTGGATTGTCAAAGAGTCGGTCAGTTAGTCCGAAAGTTGAAGCTAGTGGCTCGTTCCAAAACGGAGAAGAACGAGCAAGAATCTCCACGGCACTTTTTAAATTAGGTTTTTACAAAATCCTGGTTACATTATTCTTGTTAATTCTACATGTGATCACAATGAAAATGAATATAAAATAGTAGTAAAAAAGAATAAAAATAAAGCCATAGTAGTAAATAGATGCTAATCCCAACTGGTAGCACTCGCACAGCACCACCTAGCTCAACCATCATGGAGGAAGCCAAATGATCCACACACGCGCTACCATCAGCGAAACATTTGAGTGAGCATGACAAGCTCTCAACTACTCTCAAATACTCTTTCTTCCCATTGCAGTCTCATCCCAAAACCCTAATATCAAAAATTATAGCAATAATATCTCCCCCCCACTCTTCATACGAGATAGAGTTCCATATCCAACTATAGTAAGTGTTAATGCGATCCCACGGGAGTCGAACCCCGTTACAACGTTAATGACATATTCACTGGCTACGGGGATGCATAGCAATTTAGATTACGGCTGTAGTTCAACATTTGGTCACTGTAGAAGTAAATTGCAGAAGGTTTAATGGCAATATTACACAAAGGTTGCAAAAATAAACATCAAATGGCCGATTACTACGCATAGTTGCTAACCACCAAACGAAATAATATAAGTAAAAATTATTTCTGGGAAATGTCTTTCATTTATGGTGTAAAAAAATCACTGTTTATTGTAACGCGCAATGTAATGCACTCAAAAGATTGTGCTTGTGTTTTGGTGTTTAGTTATAACATTTGAAATTAGTTTTTGGAAAAACGTAAAAACGGTCAAGCTTTAAATATACACGTATTTCCATAACAAGACCGTTCACAGGGCAACTACCCTGTCCCTTAAAACAGTTTTATTTTAATATAACTTTGCCTTGCGCACTGTTAGATTGTCAACGCTCGGCTCAGCGCCGAGAGTTAAAATACCAACAACAGAAAAGACACAGTAATATTTAAATGGTACTGCTTTAAAAGATGGCGTTAGGCCCCTTGGAATTTTCGGCTTTGTTAAGTATATTTTTTCACTCGCCTTACTTATATTATACAGAATTAAAAGTAAGATTGGTTTGTTTGTTAGAAGTAATCTCTGGATACGGATCTCCAGAGATCCGGTACATAAATACTACTACCGGGTCCAGTTACAATAATGATTTCACTGATAGAAAGTCAAACAATTACCAGTACCATAGGGTATGTTTAATGTTATACTTAACTTCGCCAATGGGAAAATAAATTTGTGTGGACACAACCTTCTGAAACATTATCTTTGTAGTGTCTGCACACGCAAGTTGAGTGATTTCACTGGTGTTATTGATGCAAACGGATCGCCTGAAAGTGGTGCGCGTTCATGTTTTAGTTATTGTATGAATTTGTGCGGTAGAGGAAAGTGCCGGTACAGGAAAGTGTAGGCTCAAGGGGGTATGTTGTTTGGTAGGTGATGTGAATATCATTTTATTCAAGAGGTGTCTTGGTTAGCCGCGTTAGCCGCCGGTTAGCGGACTGCCTCGTTGTTCTAGTGGTCGCAAGCGCGACTGCTGTGCATGAGGTCTTGGGTTCGATTCCCAGGTCGGGCAAAGTGTTATTGGGTTTTTCCATCAGGAATTTCTCAGTAGCAGCTTCGGAGTCTGGATTTGTGCCCAGTTGATGGCAATAGGCTCGCCCCCTATTACATGGGACTAAAAACATAACTGGCGAAATGTGGGTGTACTAATGGGTACACCTCTGCCTAACCCTTCGGGGATTACAGGCGTGATGTTATGTTGTGTATGTGTCTTGGTTAGCTGTGTATTGTGAATTTAATAATGTGTCCATACATGTTGATATCTTAAATCTACTTGCAATAATTAACGCTTTTCACGTGTTGTTCGATGACAGGCGTTCAAGAGCAAACATAGTAAAGTGTCTAAGATCTTCAAAATGAGATGCTATAAAATTAAGATTGCGTCCGTTACTAAACATTTTTCAGCCAACGTCTGGCAATTTTAATAAATTTCACTGTATATTTTTGACTTCTTCTAACGTTTCTAGTCTTTCATTTAAATACGAAACGATTTGAAACACGGCTGTTACTAACTTATCGATTCTTTGCGTAGTTGCCTGGCTAATATCTATATATCTATCTTCTTATAAAATGCTTTGTTCGAAATGACCAACTGACTGACGCGATGACGGATCAACGCACAGCTTAAACATGCTGGTCGTAGAGACCTGAAACTTGGAGGGTGTGTTCTTTGTATGACTTAGGCATCCGATTAGAAAGGGTTTTCCGAAACTCTAACCCTTACAGGGTAAAAAAGGGGAACAAAATTAGTATGGGACAACTGTATTCCTTACTCTAATCGACTGAGACTTAAAATTTTCTGTAATAACGAAAAAAAAAATTAAAAATCCTATAGGAACCGTTTTAGACTTCTACGCTAACGAAGTCTCGGGCAAAGCTAGTAATGTAATAAAGTACTTGTTACGTAATATTTAAGGATATTGTCAAAATAATATGAAGCAGTCAGCCATACTTATAACTACTCCCTAAAACTCGTCCCATCACAACACCGCCAAACTCGACTGAAAAGGTGAATTCTAAAGCACTTTTCTCATTCGCAACACGTTTGCAAATTCAATTTGAAATACTTGAACGATAAATACATCTATTTACGTCAGCCATCCCCTGTACACCCCTCTTTAATCCCCAGTTACTGGTGTTAGCGATAATGTGATCCCGGGGGATAAAAGACGTCGTTTTTGATATTTTGCACCTGACTTAAAAGGGGTTTTATTCTGTTAAAATATACTGGGCGCAGTGTAGTGTATGTTATTGGCTTAATTCTATGTGATAGGCATTGTTTTAATAAGTTGTGGGGGTTAAGGAAGGGGTTGTGTTCAAATGGCAAATGATTTGGGGGGCATTTCTTCAACCTTATAGGAACGATCGTAATCCAATCTTAGTCTCCTAAACCTAATTGAAAAGGGTGTCCGTGCAGTTTCTTGCTCGTTCTTTTCCGTAGAGGCCTTTTTTTTTTTAGGTGGTAAAAACCATCAAATGACTCCTTCCGCCCTGGGTGGGGAAGAAGGGACTGTCAGACTTTTACTGACTAAAAAACCACCCTGTTCCTTCTGTTGCCCTTTACGTTCCGGGGCCACGGTATCCTTTTAAGACGTCCCGCAACCCCGGGGACGTCCTGCAACCCCGGATAAATCCGTTTTGGAACGAGCAACTATATCTTCAACTTTCTAACTGACTGACTACTTGATAATTCATAACTGCCTGTAATTTGGTCTCAGAAATAAATGTTTTGACTTTGACTTTCACAATCTGACAAAAATGTCTCTAACCTAAACTCTTTGTGACTAAATTGCGAATGTGTTTAAAGAGTAGAATTGGTCCTGGTTTGCATGAGAAGGATCGTGTGTTTGATTCTAGATTCGGGATTTATTTTATATCTTGTTCTATGTGTTTTGTACTTATACAACGTGAAATGTAAACCGTTGCAAAGCTGCAGCGAAATGACTTTGTTTTGGTAGTACAATCGATTAGTAAATATCTTTACTATGAAAATATAAAAATGGCAGATTCACAATTGTGAAAAGCGAAACTCGAAAATGAACGCAATCAAATAGTAGTACCTAGTCAAACGCAGCGGCCGAGACCCGAGCGGCTGACGGCGCGGGCGCCAGAACACTGGGTCGTTAACCCTTGCGCTTATCAACAGCTGATTTTCTGATCTTTAGTTAATTTAATGTAACACAACACCCAAAAAGTTATTCCAATTCTCCCTTCATACTTTTATAGGCTTAAGACTGTCAAAAATACTTTTTATTACCTACAACTTTACTTACTGAACACGAAAACAAAATAACAAGTTAAACAAAGACAATAAAGTAAGTATTTTAGCGTATTTAAAAAGTTGGAATCAACTTATTTACAATGATTTTAATCACCTAACCTATTTCTGAATTTTCACTATTCACAAAGTACTTACCTACACTTCGCGGTATCGAAGCAAGTGTTCGAAGTGTAAGCCACTACATTCCACACACAAACGAGCACTTTTAAATAAATTCTTTTAGTTTTAATAATGGGTCTCACTCAAAATTAGAAAAATCGTAATTTCAATCCATTTTTCACTTATTTAACCTACAAGTACAACGACCGCAAGACAACTGAGCGTCGAGTGCGCGACACTGCGCGGCACGGCGCGGCATTTTTTGATCTGTGGCGGCGAATGATGAGAGTGTAAGCTACGCGCTCTAGTTTATACCGTATCACAAGGCACGAGAGCTTATTTTTCTCTGAACATTTATGATTTGTTGCTTTTTACTTTGTCGGTAGCGCATGAGTTTTGAATGATACCTACGTTAGAACGTAGGTATCATTTCGTTGGCTACGTTGCGTTTGTGTGCGTGACAGTGTAACTATTGTTACTCACGCTTTCGAGTTTATGAATATTTTTTTTAATATTTTAAAATAAAAATATTTTTATTTTTTAAGTTTAACTCTACGTTCCATTAGTACTACTGAGGGCGAATCGTTCTGCCGCGTTTTTGCAACGGTTTACATTTCAGGGTGTATAACATTTTAGTCATGTGTTTTTTTTTTATTGTTGCAGGTATGCATCCTGAGATAAACTGTATCAATACGGTCAAAATTACAGCGTAAGTTACTGTAGGATTATTATATACTGTAAACTGACTGGAAATCAAATATTTAGTAATAAAATCGGGTACTAATAAAAAAAAATATTTTTTGAGGCCAGGGAAGGGCCCCCGACTTTCGTCCGGCCCTGGGCACTTGCCCAGAGTGCCCAGTGGAGAAGAAGGGACTGGTTTTAGTGTATGTGTTGTGTGTATGTCTGTAAACACACCCACTATACAGAACAAACTTCAAGTGTGAAGCAACGATTAAAAATAGGTCTTAAGATTAATGGTACAAACTACATTATCGCTTGGTAGCCAGGTTTTAACTTTGGTTCACGTGGTCGTAAACTTCCTGGTCGCCACGATAAGTCCGGGTAACAAACCCGAGTGCATTTAAGTGACGTATCTGTAGCTAGCCAGTGTTGCCAATTAACACGGTTCATAAAGTTTACTATTAAATGAGACCCGAGCAAAGATTTGTAATTGTGTTTTGTTTTGCCATGCTCCTTTTAATGTGTCGTTACGTATAGCTATTATTAGTAACATAAGAAAACTAGTGAATTGTAATTCCTAACATCACGCCTGTAATCCCCGAAGGGTTAGGCAGAGGTGTACCAATTAGTACACCCACATTTCGCCAGTTATGTTTAAGTGCCATGTAATAGGGGCCTATTGCCATCAACCGGGCGCAAATCCACACTCTGAGGCTGCTACTGAGAAAAACCGGATACTTTGACCGACCTGGGAATCGAACCCAAGAACTCATGCTCAGCAGTCGCGCTTTGTGACCACTAGACCAAAGAGGTAGTCAATTGTAATCTATTAAAACTCGACGACTGCTGCTATTGGTAGCTACTGCTACTGCCACCGAATTCCAAAACTAAAGTTTGACATAAAGAAAAACATCGTGAGGAAACCTGGACTTACTGTTCGACTCAAACCATGTCAGAGGCCCTTGAGGCGGTTTAGAAACTCTGACACTAGGGCGTGTGGGGTCGTAAGACCTTACTGCCCACACGATAAAGAAAAATAATGTTTTACAAATAAAACTTAATGTATTCATCTTTTAAGCTAAACATGTTTATTCCAAGTAACAATGACTTAATAAATGTGGTCTGAACTTACGACCTCTAAAAGCCCACCAGTCGCTCATATCAGTAGAGTGTGTGGTCAATATAGGTACCTAAAATAAACTTCATCATTCTCCAATTATCTTAACGTAATAGTTAATTGGCGTTAATTGATGAGCCTGTCAAGTTAAGTTAGAGATAACGTCGATAGATTCATCATTTAACTCTAAGCTTTTTTGGCTTTGAATGTCTCGTTTTTGAGGGTTCCGTATGTCTTTTTTTTTTATTTGAATTAAAGTATAAAAATATAAGTAAAAAAAGTAAATATTTTTTTTTTTCGTTTAATTTTCATGTATGTTAGAGATAACGCTTCTTTAATTTAAAATTATTTTTTCAAAAGACCAGGGCGCCGAGCCATGTCATAAAACAGTACCATTTTAATGTTGCTTTGTAATTTCTGTTGTTGGATTTTCAACTCTCGACGCTGATCCGAGCATTAAAAATCCAGCAGTGCGCAAGGCAAGATAATATTAAAATCTGTTCTAAGAAATGGCGCCCTTTGCAATCTTTTAATTTATTCTGATATTTTAAGCTAATAAGTTTGTTTGTTTGAACCCGCTAATCTTCGGAACTACTAATCCAATTCTGAAAATTCTTTCGCTAATAGGAAACTACATTATCGTTATAGTATAGATAGACTAATCATTTATTACCAATAAAAAATAATGAACTTGTAGAAAAATCCACGCGAACGAAGTCACGCGCAATAGCTAGTAAGTTATCCTAACTAAACTTGACGGAACACATAAATCGTCTATCAACCCCGTAGTGTCAGAGATCAGTGTCAGCATCGATAATCCTATAGCTTGAGGGGCAGGCAGAGCTAATGCTGATAGATGGGTAGGCGGAACACTACTATCATGTGACCTCATAGGTCAGTAGGTCATTCGGGGATTTGGAAATCAATGACTATTGAAAGATGGTTCATAGGACAAGCTTTTGTGAATAATTAAATCTTTCTTATTTAATTTCTTGCAAAAACTAACCTTTAGATAATTTTCGAAACTAGGTTACCTACTATTGGTATAATTAAACAATCAAAAATTTCACTCGCAGCAGTACGCCTGGCAGTAACGTTGTGCTGTGATTGGCTTAGCTCAGCCCAGACAGTAATTACCCACACATATTAAATGTGTGCGACAGGCCGATGGTCTGAACAACAAAAGCCGTATTTAATCAATAATAATAATACAGAAGTTCCGATATCGCATACAAGTAAAAAGTAATCATTCGCAATTAAAAATATTCTATTCTCCAGATTCTCTAAATGTTCCGCTATCCGCTATATCTTACTGTCTATTGAAACGAGGTATATATAAGTACCTACACTACAGATTTTGACTTTGATACGAAAAGAATAAGAAGATTCTACTGCAGAGCACAGCGGCCTCTTCTCACACAGAGAAGGCACGAGCATCAATCACCACATATACTCAAGCTGCTGTCGCTTGTTGAATAAACAATATCCTAACTAATATTATAAATGCGAAAGTAAGTTTGTTTGTTTGTTTGTTACCATTTTACGCCTAAGGCACTGAACAAATCATCCTGAAATCCTTTGCATATACATTGTCAGGTGTAGAGGAACGAACATAGGGTAACTTTCATCCCGAAAAAAAGTACTGTTCCCGAGAGAAATCAAAATAACTTTCTTATGATAATAGATGGCGCCACATGTCTTTCGAATTATGATCGAATTTTAAACTTAATTTGCGAGCGAAGCCGCGGGCGATAGCTAGTAGAACTATAAATATAACTACGAAACATCTCAAACTTAAGTCCCCTTCACACAAACCGTCCGGTGTCCGGGTTTGTTTGTTGTGGCGTGACCTTTACACCGCGATATCCCCGGATTACTGCGGCTCATCCCAAACTTGTGGACGAGTCGACGTCTGTCCGTCTGTGTATTAGGAGTTACTACGTCTATTTATGTGTTTTATGTAGAGTTATGTGTGTAGAAAGTTTGTTGCCAGAGAAGAAAAAGTATTCAGTGATCCATTCCGTATTTTCATGAATGATGTTCAAAAGTGCCTTTTAATAGTTATGTTGAAATAAATAATTTGACTATGACTTTGACTGTGTCGTTGGTCTAGTGGTCGCAAAGAGCAACTGCAAACTGCTGTTGTGTCCCTTAAAATCACATACATAACATACGCCTGTAATCCCTAAAGGGTTAGGCAGAGGTGTACCCATTAGTACAGTCTGTTGTCAACAATATCTGACCCACTGACCCATCCTAAAAACAAACGAATTTAGACCCTCCGCTTGTAACGTTAACTCACATTTTGCCAGTTATGTTTAAGTCTCCTGTAATAGGGGGTCAGCATATTACCATCAACCGGGCACAAATCCTGACTCCCGCTGTTATTGATAAATTCCCCAAAAACACTACTACTACTACTTTACTACTCGAATGTATTAGCTGGAAGTTTTCCTAAAAGCAATAAAATAAAATAAACACTTTTCATTCCTACCTAGGAACACGAGACCAACAGGAAAACTAAACCCAGTTGTATATGCTTCACAAAACAGTAGTTCCAAGTATTCAATGCACATGTAAGTAACATATAAACAATATTGTGCTAACTTGTGCCAACTTAGCTACGTACCGCTTTGACAAGCACTTATTAGCTTATAACACGCTTAACTTAGTTTACAAACTTAGAACTTAGAGGAAACGGTAATGGTAATTAAATATGTATGTACGAATTGTGCTGTGTATTCATTAGGTAGGTACCGTAGCGTTTCCTGGATGTGGGCCACTACTTGTACCGGCATTATTAAATAATAACATCACGCCTGTAATCCCTGAAGGGTTAGCCAGAGGTGTACCCATTAAAACACCCATATTTCGCCAGTTATGTTTAAGTCCCTTGTAATAGCGGACGAGCCTGTTGCCATCAACCGGGCACAAATCCAGACTCCAAGGCCACTACTGAGAAATTCGTGATGGAAAAACTCAATAACGATTTGCCCGACCTGGGAATCGAATCCAAGACCTCACGCTCAGCAGTCGCGCTTTGCGATCACTACACCAACGAGGCAGCTTTTTTTATATTAGGTTTAACGGTTTAATAAAAAACAGTTCATTAATCTCCAAGACTTTACACTTGAAAGTTTATTTGAGATAAAAACGCGGCTTAAATTCTTTAAAATGAGCGATGCTCCAATAACTTTATCTCAAAACGATTTTAACAAAAAGCAAACAAAATAAAAACAAACAAACTGAGCAAGCAAACGAGAAAAAATAAACAAAACGCGAGATAAGACAAACGGCTATCTCTTAATAACTCTGAAACTTTGCTAATTTTATGACGAAACAAATGCTATTCCACCTAATTTGATTGCATATTTTTTCTGATGTATATTCCCGCCCAAATTACATACCATCTTATTTTCTGTTTAAAAAATAACGATATTACACTCTCAGTTTTGTTTTGTGTGATTTTTAGGGTTCTTTACCCAAGGGGTGGCAAAGAACCCTTATTAATAAGGTTCTGCTGACTGTCCGTCGGTTAATCAAAAGGCTGTAACTTTTGAAATATAATACGAGTAGATAGACACTTGAAACAGCAAACATTAAAGAAGATATTCATACAAGAAACGTGTTTTTTTGTATATAGTGTTAAATATTGTAATCAGTTTTATTATAGAACTAGCTTTTGCTTGCCGATTCATCCCCTTGAGGGGTGAATTTTGGACAATCCTTTCTTAGAGCGTGCCTACGTCATAATAACTATATGCGTGCCAACATTTCAACGAAATCCGTACAATGGTTTGAGCTGTGTGTAGATAGATCAGTGAGTCAGTAATAGTTGCGTTATTTAAATATTATAAATGCGAGAATCTCTGACTGTTACGCTGTCGCAGACGAAATCGCGGCAAAAGCAAGTTTAGACATATATGTATACATAAAAAAAGAATTAGGTATCCACGCAAAAATAAAACGAAAATCGACATTTAAGCGAACCAAACCAAGCGCCCGAGACGGGCAAAAGCAAGTCTACATCTATACTAATATAATAAAGAGAAAAGATTTTATTGTTTGTTTGTTTGTTTGCATTGAATAGGCTCGGAAACAACTGAACCGAAAAATTATTTTACTGTTGGGAAGCTACACTACTCCCTGGTGACATAGGCTAAGTATATTATATTTTTTTAAATAAGGGATGCATAAGAAAAATCGCACGGGCGAAGTCGCGGGGAAAGTACTACTTTAAAATAAACCTAATCCCTGAAAACTCACCTCACAGCCTACCTATAATACCAAAGCCAAATATTTTCGTCAACCAAGATAAACTGCGCAAGATTTAAATTTGAAAGTGTCCGATATTAAAGAAACGGCTCAATAAGGAGTCTTGGAGGCTCTTTATTGCGAACGTTTTCATAAAACTTATGCAAACAGCGGCCTGAAATAATAAAGTAGGTATAGTTGTTGAAAGACTTGGAATAGGGTAGGGTGGAATGGAAACAAGAGGGAATGGAGGGTCGAAATGAGCTATGGTAATTGTGTATGGTAATGCGACAGCGAGGTTGATGAGGATTTAGATTGACTAAAAAAATAAAGAAATTTAGTTTTTTATGAAAAGGTCATAAGGCTTATGCAATATCTACACTAGTTTTTAACAAGTTAGCTCAAGAACTACTGGACCGATTTCAAAAATTCTTTCACCAGTAGTATGCTACGTTATCCTTGAGTAACAAAGGCTATATTTATCCTAGAAAAACTGTATCTACATTGAAAACGTGCGAAGCCGGGGCGGGTCGCTTTAAGGTAATATGGGATATTTCACCTAAGATTGGTGTACCGAAAGGGCACCAATAGACCACAAAAAAGATGGGACGGCAAAGTCGCGAACGTTGGTAGTAGTACGAAAAAACAGGCTTGTTGTTATGTTAAGAGGCCGCGATAGTTGAGTAGACACTACAAAAATCTACTTACTTAGTATTATTTAAAAAATAACTCTTTTGCCTTTTAGGCACTTGCCCCATTGACAGCGACGCGGACGAATTTTTTGATGCCCTATAAGGTTTCTCCTTTCTCTCTTTTTTATAAATTGTTCATATTTTACAATTACTCGAAGGTTTTATGTTTAAGTTAATCATTGTATAACATAACATAACATCACGCCTGTAATCCCCGAAGTGTTAGGCAGAGGTGTACCTATTAGTACACCCACATTTCGCCAGTTATGTTTTTAGTCCCATGTAATAGGGGGCGAGCCTATTGCCATCAACCGGGCACAAATCCAGAGTCCGAGGCTGCTACTGAGAAATTCCTGATGGAAAAACCCAATAACACTTTGCCCGACCTGGAATCGAACCCAAGACCTCATGCGCAGCAGCCGCGCTCATCTTCAATCATTGTATAATGTTTTAAAAAGAACTCTAATCCAATAAATACTGCAGATAAAAAGGAAAGATATTTAAAAACAAAGAACGCAAACAAAAATATAAAAAATGGATAAGTTTATCATATTCACATCCTCATTAGTCTACTCCAAGATAAAGACAATGGAAGCTGAAAAGCGTTTACACTGAAGACAGAAATTCATTTCGTTGTACAATACTGGAAATACTTGTCTTAATGAGGGTAGTTCCAGTTCCCTTTTGTTGGACCCTTCTTGCTGTCAAATCGATTGCTTTTGAATCGATTTCATTGCAGTTTTTTGTTTTAAAATTTTGATACTTTTGTAGATCATTGAGTATATTTTATTTAAAAATTGTGTGTCATCATCTGCCTAGCCTTTTCCCAACTATGTTGGGGTCGGCTTCCAGTCTAACCGGATGCAGCTGAATACCAGTATTTTACATGGAGCGACTGCCTATCTGACCTCCACAACCCAGTAACTGGGTAATATGATACCCCTAGGTAAGACTGGTTGTCAGACTTTCGGGCTTCTGACGACCCGGAACGACTGTCAAAGATCCACGTATGACAGCCGGGACCAACGGCTTAACGTGCTTTCCGAGGCACGGAGGAGTCTCGGTATGTAAAGATGGTCACCCATCCATGGACCAACCCCGGCAAGCGTAGCTTAACCTGACGGATCGACCCTGCGACTGTTATTACTTAGCCACGAGCTCCTCCTTATTTAAAAATTGTGTGTATGAGATGGATGATCAATAAATTATAGAAGTTGTTCATTTTTTTTAACGCTTTTATGAGCTTTGACATACATACATAACGAAAAAAAAATACGCCAGCCGCGATAGTTCATCACTCTTAAAGTTTTTCGTTTTTAGTTTTGAAATTGTATATAGCATTTATTTATTTAGGTAATATGTAAAATATTTACAAAGATATAAAAAAAAATCAATCAGCATAAAATACAAAGAAACTAAAACTAAATGGCATCAAAAAGTTATGTTATGTTATAAGTTACTTGTGAAATGTTATGTGTGAGTCATACATACTGACATTGAGTTCAACGCGACTTCCAATTGTCCAGGGGGTGAACATACTCATAAATATGCACAACTTTTATTGTGTGACTAATCTTGAAACATAAAAACAAATCAGCTGTTTCATAAATTTTGATCGTGTTATAATGATTTTCTGTATGGAAGAACTATTTTTTTTCTTCTTTTTTTTTGTTGTTTGTTTTTTGGACTGCCTCGTTAGTCTAGTGGTCGCAAGCGCGACTGCTGTGCATGAGGTCTTGGGTTCGATTCCCAGGTCGGGCAAAGTGTTATTGGGTTTTTCCATCAGGAATTTCTTAGTAGCAGCTTCGGAGTCTGGATTTGTTCCCGTTTGATGGCAATAGGCTCGCCCCCTGTTACATGGGACTAGAAACATAACTGGCGAAATGTGGGTGTACTAATGGGTACATCTCTGCCTAACCCTTCGGGGATTACAGGCGTGATGTTATGTTATGTCTTATTTTTGTGTTGGTCACATTGCAAAAGATGTTCGTTTTTTAAGTACTTTCACCTCTAGAAACATGAGTAATGAATTAAAAACCACCCTGTGTTAATGTTCACCGTTCACGCGCCATTTTATTTTAAGAAAAAAATAATCCTTTGCAATATTTATTTGAAACTATTCACGATCACGTGAGAACTAGAAGAAATTTATTTTTATATCTAATTTCGTAGTTCTTAGTAGAATTGGCGGGTACCCTCGTAAATGCCATTCAGTTGTCTGTCTGCTACTAATTTATTTTAAAGAAATAACTACGCTTACATATTGTTCAATTTATTTTGACGTTTCGAACATTTGACAGCTGTCTTTTTTTTTTTTCTAGCTCTAACTGGCTCTTTATTTTTACAGATATTCTTATTTTAAATATCGAATGAGTGAATTTGCTGCTAACGTATTTATTGAAAATATTCGATAAGTTGTGAATACACGTGCCTGTTAGTGGTATTAAAAAAATAGAAATTGAAGAGCTTTGAATGCAATAAATGTTTATGAACCAGATTTAATTTTCATTCTATTAAATTGTTTTTTTTTTTTATATATAAATTCCTGCTTTACTAATATTTGGTGTAAAATATTAATTATCAGTTCGGATCAGTTCGTAAATTATTACTATTAGTTCTGCAAAAAAATCTTGAAGTTTTCGAATGAATTGTAATGATTTTAGATTTCTAACGCTGATTTATTTGGTTTAATCTTTTCTTAGTACATATGTATATGTTTTGAAAGTATAATTGCACTCTTATTGCTGGTCAGCATTAACATTTGGCATAGAATAAGTTTGACGTAATTCATTAAATTAATAAGGGATTGTGGGTTAGCTCGTTTTGGCAGATCTAACTTTGGTTAATCATGTTGATTCTGCAACAGAAAAGCAGAATAAATAAGAACAATATGGTTGTGATTGCCGTAACAGTGATCTAATCAATTTGTTTGCAACGGATACTCCTAATCAGAAAGTCCGACGCGGAACAGTTGAGCAGCGTTTGTTGCTCAGATTTGGGATTTATTTGTACTTGTTGTGGTTTAAGTTAGGAGATTGCAGCGGGAGTTATAAATACTTACTGTATTATTATCCTACCTCCTAACTATTATAAACGCGGAATTTTATGAGGTTGGATATATTTGATGTTTATTACTCATGTAAAAACGGCAGAAATATGTAAATCAGCTCAAAATTGGCACACATTTAAATTTATTTTATTATTTTTCCTTACCTAAAAGGAAGGAAAGGCGAAAGGAGTATGTAAAGATTGTAGCAGGTGGGAAAAAGGCGTGAGTTTATGTATGTATGTTTTTCCATATCTATACATTTTTCTTTTTAGAATTTCTCCTAGATGTTGTCATGCGGACAACATCTTATAAAATATCATCATCTACCTAGCCTCTTCCAATTATGTTAGGGTCGTCTTTCAGTCTAATCGGATGCAGCTGAATACCAGTATTTAACAAGAAGCGACTACCTATCTGACCTCCACAACCCGGTAACTGGGTAATTCGATAAAAGACTGGTTGTCAGATTTTCGGGCTTTTGACGACTGCCGAAGATCCACGAATGAAAGCCGGGACCGACGGCTTAACGTGCTTTCCGAGGCACGGAAATCTTATAAAAATGTAAGGAAGAAAAAAAAACGCATAATTTCTATCCCTTTCACCATACAAACACAGCAGTATCTTAACATTGTTTTCGGACACCCGTTTCGAATTTGACAACAACCCTTAAAACGTATCGTGGGTCTTCCGGACCCCTTGCCTTCATTCTCAGCGGCCATCTTTGATCTTAAATAGGTACAATTTTATTGTTTTACTGTAAATATTGAGCCCTAAATATTGAGTTCATCATTATCTCAATTTATTTGACTCACTGATTTGTTAAGCTTGAGTTGTTATGTTTATGTGTTTATCGAGAAATATTGTTTTGTTTGCGAATCAGTCAATATTTTCTCAATACAGGAAAATTAAATACTTGATTGAATATGCGTCATATCTTAAAACAAGAGAAATCGGTGTCAATATATTTTATATTCATGTCTAAAACCTGTGTCATATTAATTAATGTTGATATATTTAATACAGTATATTAGACTAGCTTATGCTGCGATTTCGGTCGAAGCCTTATTCTTTTTCTAAAGTACAGAGACAAGAGAGAGAAATTAAAAAAAAAACCTTTACCGTGTAAACATTCATTTCTTTTTGTGAACAGCTGCTATTTTGAAATTACAAATAGACGCTTAAATATTTATTTTTAAAGATAGGTTATTACTTTTCCAATCGTGGAAGCATTAGTGGTAGAATTAATAGTTCCAGTCCAAAAGACTAGTTTCCTAGATTTATTCAAGAAGATTTATTAGTATTGCAAATCAAGCCCATACTTAAAGTCCAAATTACTTTGAACAGATATCGAGTCTCCCAAACAAATCCAACCTATAGTCATTCAAATTGAACCCTCTATATCAAGCTATTACAGTCTTTATGTCCAAAAGAACAGACAAAATCCCTTACTTCTTTACTAGTAACAGGTGCCCAAAAACAGGGTAATCACCGACCGTTGCCCTATTTCCCTACGAAATAAACTTGAGCCCAAATTAAAGGATGCCTGATGTCATTCGTAAAACAAATCCTCCGTACAAAAGGACCAGTAAAAAAAAAGGCAAAGAAGAAATAATTAAAAGCTTCGTAGGCGGTCCGTTGTACCCCACGGCCGCGATGTATTTTTTTTAATTAGGATTTTTAATGATTACCCTGAAATGCTTGTGAAGTTGAATTTTTGATCGTAAAATGTGATGTTATGAAATATTTAGCCCTGATATTAAATTTTTGTGGGAACTCCACCGGCATTTGAGGGTTGATTAATGTCTCGTTAAAATGTGGGTTGATGGGAAAAGAGTGTTCATAATGCGACTGTGACACTAATGTCCCAGTTTTTGGCTTTAAAACTCTTTGTGCTGTGTTTTATGTACGTAGTAGTTTCATTTCTACCGAACAACGTCCACTGCTGTGCATATGCTTCTCCTAAAGATAGCTAGATAGTTTCATAAACAATATCTTTTTGTAATTTTTTCTTTTAATATGAATGGATGTTTGTGACTGTTTCACTTCCAAACTCATCTTAGAAAGAACAATCAACAAAAGAGATAAGTAACGAAGGTAGTCCGATATAGTTTAAATTTTCTTAGAAATCAATGGATGTCTTCGATTTAAACTTTTATATTTTTGAAAACATCCATCGGTTTCTAAGAAAACTTTAACCTAGTTACTTATCTCTTATGTTGACTGTACATATGAATCTAAAAAGTCTTATTGGTACTCGGGTTTGAACCCACAACCTAAATCATGACAGAAGCCTTAACAACAACAAAAAAACAATTAAAAGTATCAAGATTGTTTCCACACTACTTAGATGTTTATAACATTTATAACATTTTACGAGCTATAACTTTGTTGGTACACGCCGTAAACTGTACGTAATTGGCTATAATTGGTACAATGATGACATTATGAGCATACGACCGCCATTATTTTCACGTTAAAACGAGATTCTGCTTTGTCAATACAAGTTTCTTCCATGATTTCGCCCGTAAAGACTAGATCCAATAGGAATGTTGCCTGGGTAAAAATAAATCGATTCGATTTAGTCCCTCAGTAAGATTATTAAAAAATATTGAACAAGTATTTTTTGTTTTATCAATTAGATAAAAAATTACAAAGATATATCACTTATAAATTTTAGAAGTGGGGGGCTTTGACGTAATAACGTGGTAAAATTTGTAGCACGGCGTGACGTCATACGAAATTTTCAAGCGCTGTATCTTCGTATTTTTAATAAGTAGATATACAATATTTTTTAGTAATCTAACTGATGGGCTAAATATATATTTTCTTAGTCAACTACCCTTTTTTTTTTTTTTTTTTCTTTTTTAGGTGGTAAAAATCATCAAATGACTCCTTCCTCCCTGGGTGGGGTGGAAGGGACTGTCAGACTTTTACTGACTAAAAAGCCACCCTGTTCCTTCTGTTGCCCTTTACGTTCCGGGGCCACGGTATCCTGTTAAGACGTCCCGCAACCCCGGCAGGCGTTGGCCCCGTTGGGAGCCCCGTCCCTGTGCTGACAGCTCTTTGAGGCGCGCGCGAACAGAACGCGCCGTCGACCCGGGCTTGGTCCTTGATCGGACGGCGAGCTACCCATTACTCGCCGTCCGCAAGCCCGCGCCTACGGTGGCCGGATGTCGCCTCGCGACGTCCGACGCCCTGGGCGTCTCCCGCGGCGGCTGGGGCGTGAGGTGGTTCTCTCCCTCACGCGGCCCGCCTCCTCCTTCGCTAGCATTACTGCTTCGCAGAAGGAGGTGACTGCATCCCATTCCCTCTCGCCCCGGAGCATGGCCTGAACCAGGTCCGGACGCGAGAGGTCGCCGCCGCCTATCGCCTCCGTGAGGACACGGCGGTGCTCTGCCCAAGCGGGGCAGTCCTGCACCGTATGCTCCACCGTGTCCTCCGGGCGATCCAAACAGTGGTGACACCCGGGCGTTTCCTCCCGCCCTATCCGACACAGGAACCTCCCGAAACTACCGTGTCCGGTGAGGACCTGCGTCAGGCGGTAGGTGAGGACGCCGTAGCGCCTCTCCAGCCACTCCTCAAAGAGGGGTCTTATCGCCGCGATTGCGGCGTGCCCGAGTCAACTACCCTATTACCATTTTAGCTTAATTTTGTCAAAATAAACCAATCCACAATATGTCAAAAAATAGAATAAACTAGCTTCTGTCCGACTTCGTCCGCATGTTTTTTACCTGCGTTAAGTACCGTCTTTGGTTACTATTTCGATCCTATGATGTTTTTATAGCTAAAAAATCCATCACTTTGAATTCTGACATTCGCGCCATCAAGACAAAATTGGTTTAGCTGTTGAGTAGTTACGAGCGAACAGACATGCCCACAGGTCAAACATATAACCCTCTATTTGGGCTTCATCGCAGTCGGGTAAAAATAGCAGAGAAAAAAAAACAAGAAATGGATCTAGCAGCTCATAAATCGCGGAGGTTTCCAGCACGACCCACGCACTTGGATTCACCGTCACTATTTCTAGGTGACAGTGATTTGAATTTATACCAACTTGAATAAAATTTATGAATCATTGGAAAACTGGACTGGATGCGAAAAGTACGGGACCAACGTTGAGCACGAAACGAAATTGGATATGCAACAAAATAGGTATGGCTTGAATTTGTTCCTGAGTTATTTCTATTACTGGACCAGGGTTTCTGGATTTATCTCGGTATCTCGTACCTGTGAATTTGAGAATTTGTCGCCTTTATTGTAACTTGATTGCCTGACTACTAAGCATGAGGTCTTGGCTTCGATTCCCAGGTCGGGCAAAGTGTTATTGGTTTTTCCATTAGGAATTTCTTCTTCAGACTTAAATATAACTGGCGAAATGTGGGTGTACTTTAAGTACACCTCTGCCTAACCCTTTGGGGATTTCAGGCTTCATGTTAGTAGTTATGTATGTTCTTCGTGTGAATTTGAGAACCTGTCGACTTTAGCTTTAGGTGATTTATACGGCCAAATAAGTAGGAGACATTAAAAGTCTCCCGACAGCGGCCCTCTTGGACCGATTTTCATCAAACACAGCTAAGAACATTCCCGTCTAATTCACCTTTCAAACATAAAAAACAAACTTAAAATCGGTTCATCCGTTCGGGAGGTACGATGCCACAGACACACACCATCACAGACACGTCAAACTTATATCTCTCTGTCGTTTTTGCGTTGGAGATTACAGTGCACGAGTGAGTGCGCCAATACTGAACAACAGATGGTGTATACGTCTTCCCTTAATCTCATAGTCCGATGAGACAGCAATCCGACACGAAGGGGAATGGAAAGAGGTCAGGCGCAGGATCGTGATTTCTGAGGCACGAGGGTGTCACACAACTTCCAAACTCCAGGCTGCTACTGAGAAGCTGAGAGCTGAGCTGAGCTGAGCTGAGAATTCTTGAAATACCCAAAAATACTTTGCTAGACTTGGGAGTCCAACCCAAGATATCACGCTCCACAGTCGCGCTTACGACCTTCATAGATATATATAAATTGAACTTAAAAATCACTACATCAAAGTACTATTTTCTATTATAGCAAACACGTAACAGGTCCTCTTTTGCCCTGTAGAATTTATCACAAGTAATAAATGGTTAGGACTTTCACTAAAAAACGGAATTTGGGCAAGGTCGAGAGGGCACGCTGATTTATGAAGTAAAGATTAAATATATGCTCATTGGGGATGGTGTTCTTGCTCAAGAGTACGGACATTAACCCTTCCACAATATTGCTGGGTTAGGTGAATAAAAGATAAGAAATACTTTTGAACTTTTTACGGTTCGGGCGCTGAACAAACATAGACACTTGTGTCTGACACAATCAACCGGCAAGCAGCACTGAATATTTTCTTTTTTAAACATAACTGGCGAAATTTTTGTTATACTAATGTGTACACTACTACCAAACCCTTCGGGAATTACACGCGTGTTTTATTATTCTAAAATAAATGTAGCCTTAGTTACTTCTTATAACAGCTACATGAGACATCTTCCAGAGGAAGTCCTGTCAAAATCGGTCTAGCCCTTTCGGAGATTAGCCGGAATTAACAAACAGACAGACAGACAAAGAGTGTGTAGGTACCAGCTAATCTCCTAAACGGTCGAATCGATTCAAATCAAATCAACCTTACCTTGTTATTGTTCAAAACTGCGTAAAAATTTGTTATGTCGACATCACAAACAGTCACTTAAATTTTCTTTATTTGTATAATTCTTCTAATCTCCGAAACGGCTGGGCCGAATTTGACGATGCTTTCACTAGTAGAGAGCTTATGGAGTAACTAATTTTGTTTTTATTTTTTGTAACAAATCCCCTTGACAGGCATTCACGCGAACAAATTCGTGGGCATATGATAGTGTGAAATAAAACGTATAAGATAAATATGGCTTTTACAGCTCTAGACTATGATACACTTGAGGTTTAGAGTGAGACCCTTGGTAAAGCAAAAGTTTTATTACTTTTTTACGACAGTATGTTACTCGTATTATATCTTAAACTCCAGCCTATTTTGCGGTCTGTACATCTATCTTTTATACAGGTTATCTTTTTCTTCACATTTTATCTTTTAAGGGGTGAAAGTACTTATAAATACGAACAACTTCTGTTATGGGGTCAACTCTGAAATATGAAGATAAAGACACTTAATGCTGCTGAAAAGTTGCATTTTCTTCTCTGGAAATTTTCTGATTACGACGATATTTTAGGTAAAATTTCATAAGGAAACCTGGACTTAAACCAGTCTATTACTGTCCCACTCAAACCACGTTAGAGGCCCTTGAGTCCGTTTAGAAAATCTGACACTAGGGTGTGTGGGGTCGTAAGACCTTACTGCCCACTCGATCAAGGGAAAGGACACATTCTTACGATAACTAGTTTTAAATGTTATAACTTAACTTGAAATACCGCAGGCACCAGAAAGGACAATGTTTAGCATGGGATAACACAAGATAATTCTTATCCGGTTTTTGTGTTACCTTCGGTAAAATATTAACATGAAAGCAGACGAAGTCGTGTGTTAAAGCTAGTTCTTCGTAAATGTATCTAAACAACACAACTTTAAGTTCAAGTAATAATACTTTAAGTCCCTGTATGGAAAAGTGCTTCGGGCTCTTACCGCCGTACATTTGGACCATCAAAAGATAATGTGCAAATACTGAGTGCAGACCATTTGAAGAATCGATTTATTATATAAAGTGTGCGTTTCTGATTCCCTTGCATAATATTTGGTCCATACAAAACGGTTGGGGTTGTGGTGGAGGGGTTGAGCTCTAGCGGGTTGGTAGGTGCACGAATTTGAATTTTCTATAAAAAAAAAATCGTGATTGTTAATGCATTTGGAAGTACATACACGCTGTATACACTATGTATTAACATAATCGTGAACACACCTTGTGTTTGATACAAACGTTATATTTTTGTTTATCTTCGGGTAATTTTTACTAAACGAAAATAAAGAACTTTCCGATGCTTTTAGTATTTGCAGCAATATTTTGGGGTTTTGTGGTTTGATTCAACCTTTAAAAAAGCGCAACTAACGGATAAATAACGATCATCAAAAACTTTTCTTCAAAAAATTCGCCCCCTAAAATTTCAACCCGCAGTGTTTCGACCCTCGCGCCATCCTTTCAAAAGTTCAGTAAAGTGGCTTAGTCAAATGGCCGGTGCACTAGACCCTGTATTCTGTGCTACAGCTCCGTTTCGCTGTCTCCCAAGCACATTTACTTCGCAAAATGTTTTATAAAACCATTCAGATTTTATGGATGAGACGCCATTTTGAACGAATTGGGAATACTAATTCTGTCCTTAGTGTTATGGAGGTTGAAGGTCGCGCTGGAATTTTTATGTTTTTGACGTTTCTTTTTGATGAAGAATATGTATGTAGAATTGTTGGATAATACAGACTCTTAGGGGATTATCAAGGGAACATAAAGAGGAGTTAAAGTTCTTAAAATCATCTTTTGTAGGGTGTACCGTGTCACCGCTGTCTGTCTGTTAGTGGGCCGTATCTCATCAACCGTAATAGGTGAAGTAAACATTTTTACAGATTGTATTTTTATTGCCGAAAACAAAATAAAGTAAAATTTAAAGGGATCCTCATACATATAAGAATCGTGTCTGTTGTATGAAGCCTATTAAAGTCCCACTGCTGGGAAGAGACTTCTTCTCATCCAGAAATGAAGAAGATGTGAAGAAGAAGAAGATGTGAATGAGAAGAAGTGACAGAAGATGAAGTGATAGCGATTGCTCAAATCGGATTGGAGATTTCCGGCTAATAAATCAACAGTCCAGGTTACGTCACTATGTTTTTCTTCATCGATGTCAGTGATGTCCAGTAGCCCACTAACCCATCCAGTCTCTCTCACTTCAGATTGACCAACTGGTTTGAAATAAAACTTTATAACTATAATATTCGAGGAATTTCCAACTATTATTTTAGTGTTGAAAATTCATAGTCAAGTACCAAACCACAGTTCATGTATGTTCGGAAATTCGGGTGTCGAACTCAACCCGAGTCAGTTCTATTTGATTCCCGTATAATATCATTCACAAAAGTTAGTTCAAATCAATTTTAGAAACACATTTCAATTTGTTCTATAGTAAAATGTAAATCGTAGTTTCAACCGCGTTAAGTTTCGTTTTTGGTTATTGCTCAGCTCTTGTGGGTCGTGCCGTGATGTTATATAGCCTATAACCTTCCCCCATAAAAGGTCTTTAGAACGCAAAAGGATTTTTCTAAATCGTGCGAGTAGTTTTTGATATTAACGCGTTTAAACTAAGAAACTCTTCAGCTTTATTAGTATAGATTTTTTATACACAAGATGGGTTTGCTCTTGACCCTAATCCAGGTCAGAGGTGACAGATACAAAGTCTACGATGGAGTGAGCTCAGAAGAAGCCCGTTCACTCTTACTTTGTAGACATTAGGGTCGAATGCGTTTGATAATAAAGATGCAGGTAGAGAGTTACAATCCTTTGCTGTGCGCAAGATTTATTTTTAGTACAATTAAACTAGTCACGAAACATCAATATGACCGTCTGGCCCCAAAAACTTGACTCTAAGTTTCAAATGATAGCATGAGCTTATCATTGAGCACCTAAGAGTTAAAAGATTCTCCTGTCTGTCGCAATCAGGCCTAAGAATATTACAATTAACATCAAAAGCTTTAGGCTATCATACTATGTCATTATGTCACCATGCTATAAAATATTTTGCTAAGTATTTATTTCTAAGAAAGTGCTAGATGTCTTTTTCAACTGCAAAACTCCAAGAACTGCGAGACTAACTATATAAAGTAAACCTCCTCCTTACATTGCATGGCTTCAAACAAATCCAGTCTAATACGTATAGTCCAAGATCCCGGAGTTACTGGACCTACGTCATTTTAACATGGCTTCTTCTTCTTTTGGTGTCGATTGACTCAAATTTTATCCGACCAATATTGAAAATTTAACATGGCTGAAATATTGATAGTAGATAGATAAGTATGAAGTTGAGAAGCTAGAATTACAGTCACCATGGCTCACGCACAGTGGTCCTCTACCAACTGGTATGGGTATGGCTATCTATAAAATAAAAGGACCAAGGCTACTTTACGTTCAAATGTAATAGCTAGTTTTTATACATTTACAAATAAATAAAATTGACGTCTTGCGGCCTGTGAATGTTTTGTGTAAAAAAGAGGTACCCATTTAGGTACTTTGTAGTTATCATTTCTAATGATTTACAGCGGTCATATTTCTTGCAATTATGTCCAAACATATGAACATAATGTAAATATTAAGTACGTGTACGAATTCAATCTGTATGTTTGTTTCTTTTTTTAAATTCAATCTGTATGTTTGTTTCTTTTTTTAATAACGTTTTTTTTTTCGATGATATATGTCGAATTATACGTAGGTTTATTAGGCTTCTAGAGTTAATGTGACAATTGCGGCCCGCCTTTAGTTTATTTTGCCCTTGCCTGCTATAAGGTTGCCGACCCCTGGTCTAAATAATAGCTCCGTACAAAATAAATATGAATGTTACTATGAACATTAAAGATACTAAAACAAAAACGAAGATGGTATAATAACGTAGATCTGACAGCTCTAGACTCCCAGACTAGTAGTTCTAATATTGTTTTAATCTATTCCCTTTTGCATATTTATTTCCTTAGTTATGAGGTTTTCAAGAGATGCAACCACAGAGTCGTTTGCAGGGCTTTATTTTAAAACAGATTTTGTGCTTTTATTAGGTTTTTAATATTCTTTGATGTGTGTGTTTGTGTATTTACTTTCGTAAACATGCAGTGATCGTGAGCTTGTTTATTTATGTAGTTTTGTGTGTTTATTTCTGTGTGTCTTTTCATGACTTTTTAGTTTAAAGAGCGGGTCTGTGAAGTTTGCTACTTATTATCATCCATATTTGTACCATAATAACTGACCAAAGTCAAAGTCCAATCATTTATTTTAATTAGCCTACTAAAGGCACTTTTGAACGCCATTTTTATAATATTAAAAGAGATTTTATTTCATAATATTGAAAATAGTTTCTTACTTAAAACCACTTCTACCTATAAGTTTGAAAATTAACACACTACTTAAGCGATACTATGTTAGCTAATTATCTAACACTTCGTGCAAAGTTGATGTAAACAAATAGTAATTATAACATGTTTATAGCATGTTCACGTAAAGCGGTGTTCGAAGCGCTGCTGGGATAAAGAGGATAAAGTAGACAGCTATTAAATATACCTCTTGTTTCTGACAGATGTACCACTACTATTTGTTTAGAGTCTGCCTAGAGATGTGCAGTTTTAAGAGAGGTATCTATACAAAATAAAACTTTAATTACTACGCAAATAAGTACACATTGCAGTGTGACAATTTGACTTACCGCGTGCACGATACAAGAAAGAGTATATCAAAAAACTAAAATCAGACTATGACAAAATGTAGGTACACCAAAAGCTTTAAACAAAACTTCAATTTTGTACATTTAGTATGTTTTATAAATCATAAAATATTATACATAAACATCACGCCTGTAATCCCTGAAAGGTTAGGCAGAGGTGTCCATAAGTACACCCACATTTGCAGTTATGTGTAAGTCCCATGTGATCCAAAAAATATATTTATATAAAAAAATTGAATAGTACTATACAAAGAACTAGACTGCCTCGTTGGTCTAGTGGTCTTAAAGAGCGACTGCTGAGCATGAGGTCTTGCGTTCGGGCCAGTCCACCAGGAACCAGTCCACCAGTCCACCAGGAACCGTCCCAGGTCGGGCAAAGTGTTATTGCGTTTTTCAATCAGGAATTTTTCGGTAGCAGCCTCGGAGTCTGGATTTGTGCCCGGTTGATGGTAATAGGCTCGCCCCCTATTACATGGGACTTACACATTACTGGTGAAATGTGAGTGTTAGCACAGCTTCGGGGATCACAAACCATAACTGACTGACTGATTCATCTACATACAGCTCGAACCACTGAACGGATTGCGCTGATATTTTGCATGTATGACATAGGCATGCGCTAAAGACTGCTAAAGTCATAACCCTCCGTAGCCGGGTAACAAATAGTAGAGGTAACGAGTGAAATAATTATGATCTCGCTCCACAGCGTGAAGTATACTTAATGGGATTGGCTGAATGGCTGAATCTTACGTAACTATCTCATTTTCTGTTCAAAATAAGATAGTCTTCTTGTTTGTCCTCGCACAGTGCTTCGTCTGCAACTATAATTGTTTTGTTGCTTTGTTATTGATTTTTATTTGAAGACTAGCGACCCGCTCAGGCTTCGCACGGGTTTGATGTAGATACATAAACCTTAGTCAACATATAACCCCGGGGATAAGTAGTGTGGCTTCCTAACAGTGAAAGATTTTTTAAATCGGTTAGTTCTGTAGTTTCGGAGCCTATTAAATGCAAACAAACAAACAAACCATCAAACCTTTCCTTTTTATAATATTTTAGAAATACTCAAACAGCCCAGAACAACAGACCTAGAACAACGCAAGCCATACAAATATTTGTTCAGTACAGAAATCGAACCTGTGGCACGCAGCTCAACAGCCAATCGCTCAGCCACTGCGCCAACAGTGCCGTCAATTTAATCATAGATAGAGCTTTTAATTTGCGGATTTGTAAATTAATAAATCACTTTCCTGTCAAAATTTTGATAAACGCAGCGGGTCGGGTTTGTCAACCTTTTGATTATAAATCCAGTTGATTTATTTGTCATTTAGGTCAGATGGCTTGTCCGAAGCGCCACTGTTTTGACAACGGCTTTCAGGTTATTGTGCCAAGTTTATTGAGGATTTGGCTTCAATCGATGGCGGTGTCTTTTGGGCTAACTTCTGATAAATTCATTTTCTATTGTCTATTTTGAAAAAGTCTCCTTTGGTGAATTTAGTTGACGGGATTTAGTTGACGGTGAGGAGCTCGTAGCTAAGTAATAACAGCCGCATGGGTCGATTCGTCAGGTTAAGCTACGCTTGCCGGGGTTGGTCCGTGGATGGGTGACCATCTTTACACACCGAGACTCCTCCGTGCCTCGGAAAGCACGTTAAGCCGTTGGTCCCGGCCGTCATATGTGGATCTTTGACAGTCGTTAAGAGTCGTCAGAAGCCCGAAAATCTGACAACTAGTCTCACCAAGGGGTATCGTATTACCCAGTTACTGGGTTGTGGAGGTCAGATAGGCAGTCGCTCCATGTAAAATACTGGTATTCAGCTGCATCCGGTTAGACTGGAAGCCGACCCCAATATAGTTGGGAAAAGGCTAGGCAGATGATGAGTTGCCATTCCACCAAGAGCGGATCCAGCTTTTAAGTGAGAGGGGGAGGGGGGGAGTTCATATAGCCAAGCCTACAGGCTTCAATTCTAATAGTAATTTATAGTTTTAACGTACAACAAAATATATTTGTATTCATTAAAAAAATGAATTTTTCTATTTTGTCTTCATGCGAAACGGGTTATGGAATAAATACTTTTTATATAATTATTGTGTATTATTGTGCCTTCACACAAAGTATGTCCATAAACTTATCAATGAAATGAGTAAAGCCTATTCCAAGACCCTAATGACTGCGCAGAAGAAGAAGAAAATAGATTTAAATAAGGAATATGTTCTTGTTCGCTGTTATATTGACAATAGTATGTAGGTATAGTCAATAAAAATAAATAAATGGAATCTTCATTTTTAGTTCCATGAAAATTAATAAACAGTCAGTCAATTTAGTTAGCAAATAAGTGACGTCACGACTTCTATTACCATACAAATTCTATGGTGGAATCGTTTTGACAGCTCATAGTAACTACGTCCATTGATTGGCGGTGTCTACAACGTAATTGCCAAGCTGTTGAGATACTAAGGTCCAGTTAAGTACCCTTATTGATTGCTATGGCTATGTTGCAGTTAAAATTATAAGTTATTTCTCATAGTTTACGACTACTTAACGTAAACGTCAAATAAAAAACCGGGCTATGAGCATACAATATCGCATAAAGCGCACAGAACCATGTTTCATAAATATATTATATTGAATGTGTGCAGGGACGGACTCAACGAGGTGCAGTTTTGCATTTTGTTTTTTGTCATAAAATAAATAAAAATTGCTAAAAATGAAATCCCCGATGGGTTAGGTATAGGTACACTCACATTTCGCTCGTTATGTTTAAGTCCCATGTAATAGGGGGCGAGCCTATTGCCATCAACCGGGCACAAATTCAGACACCGGCGCTGCTTCTGAAAAATTCCTTGTGGAAAAACTCAATAACAATTTGCCTAGCTTAGGAATCGAACCCAAGACCAGCGAGGCAGGCAAGTATGCTACACGAAAACGCACGAATGCCGCAAGTAAATTCATCAAGTTACATCCTCACGAAATTCCTCGAAAAAAAGACAAAAATATCTTCTCCCAAATCCGGTCCTTAAATACATAAGATACGCAATCGGGCGATATAAATAAAGTTAGGACAAAACAAAAGGGGACACTTGATAGGATTAATGTTGCCGATTCGAGTCCCGGCTGCGTTTAAATACAATATACCGTATATTGTGGGTAGTTGTATATAAAAATATCTGGGGTTTATTTTATTGGTCTTTCTTTTGTTCCAAGGAAGGAAGAATTGGTTAAAATGTGCGAATAGTGTGTTTATGTTTTGTTGGTTATCTTATTCTGTTAATACTTTAATAATACTTAATTCGTTTTCAGGATAGTTCGATTCTGACTACCCCAGGCAGAAAATATATTCGTAAGAGAATATTTAATTTTTTCCACTGTTTTAAGAAACGAAGGAGAAATATTTGGATGTTTCCAATAAAAAAACTTCTATGCTTTTTGTAGGCGGTTGTCTATTTTTTGTAAATAACGTTTATAAAAAAATATTCGTCAACGTGCTGGTGTGCCGTGCTGTGCTCAACTGACTAATCTCAGGTCCAGGTGTTAGTGCCCCTTGTAACACAAAATACTCTTGGATAACTTATTAGACCTATGACCTAGCTTGTCATGCTCACTCAAATGTCTCGCTGGTGGTGGCGCGTGTGTTGGATGATTTGGTTCCCTCCATGATGGATGAGCTAGGTGGTGCTGATCCATGCGTCATGCTCGTGAACGGGTGCTGTCAGTTGGAATTGGTCATCTCTTAACTGCTATGGCTTACATCTTTAGTTTTATAATTTTTTACTACGGTATATTCATCTTCATTGTGATCGCATGTATAATCAACAAGAATTCTGTAACCAGGATTTTGTAAAAACCGAATTTAAAAGAGTGCCGTGTATAAGCAAAATTTCAGGATGATCGATTCAGTGGCTTAGGCCTAAAATGGTAACAAACAAACTTACTTTCGCATTTATAATATTAGTTAGGATTAGACTTCTTTTTGTATAGATACTAATACTTTATTGTAGTTTTGTGACGTATATAATTAAATCAGCGGCTAAAGTTAACATCATTACAGCCTTTAATTCTTATTAGACATACACCAGCTGCAGACTTTTAACTACACCTTAAAAAACAGTTATCTCATTAAAAATCGATTGTTTCTCAACAAAAATCGATCACGCAGATCGGAACCCTTTCACATAACTCCCCCTTAAATTACTAAAGGCTGGATCACATCTGATGCATCGTCATCGGTCAAGTTGGCGATCCGATCTTTTGCACAGTAATTTATTAAAGAAAAGGTCCCGGTAATTTTTGAGAGAATTGATGCGAATTCTGCATTCCGTTAGTTAATCGATTCCCGATGCGATGGAAGGATCGAGATTAAGAATCGAGAGTATCGGGTTCCGTCATCGTGGATTTTGTTACACCGAAGCGTGAAAAATGAGCAATTAATTTGAGCAAAAAATGTTGGCACATGACAAATTATAGAATAGGTACTAGCTCATGCTTGCGACTTCGTCCGCGTTAAAATATAACCCATGTCACTTAGCATTGAAGTAGCATTCCATCAGTGAATATTTTTTTGTAATCGTACCGGTATTTCAAGATGTAATCTCTTACAAACAATAAAAAAGAAAACCTAAAAACAAATTATCTTCACCCCTTTATGATAATTACTATAGATAAGCATGCGAGTAATTACGCATGTTCGCAAAAAAAAAACTACTAATTTAAGTACAAGAAAATAATAACACTTATACATTTGAAATACTTTATTTTAGAAACGTACAAAACCTGTCTTTAATTACTTTAAGACAGTAGTCTTAAATTACAATTACAGGTACCTAATTCTAAGCATGTAAAAGTCAAGTAAATTATATGTAAGATTGAATTTACGGTATAGTAAAATTAACTATTAATGTAATAAGTTCAAACGGCTATAATTAGTGTAAAATAACAATAAACATAAAACTTAAGTGTACTATTCGATATACTTTGTGAAATTACTAAAGATTTACGACTGAAATAATAGTTGTTATAGGGTACTTGACTTACAGTTCATCTATTTTTAATGATTATGTAAAAGGGGGAATGTGCTATTAATGGAATTACTGCGCTTTTAATTTGTGTAAAAGTTTTTTTTTTAATTTGCCTTTTGTCTACTGAGTGTTTTTAATTATTAAGTGTTTTTCTTAGTTTTTGTTAAATAGTTGGCTTATTAATTCTCGTAAATATTCCTTAATATTTTGTTATAAAAATAATTACACCTTTTGTCCACTACATTTCGGGGTTGCGGGACGTCTTAACAGGATACCGTGGCCCCGGAACGCAAAGGGCAACAGAAGGAACAGGGTGGTTTTTTAGTCAGTAAAAGTCTGACAATCCCTTCCGCCCCATCCAGGGCGGAAGGAGTCATTTGATGATTTAACCACCACAAAAAAAAGTCCGCTTCATTATGGCACGAGTGAGATAAGTTTGCAATTATGTTCGAGGTTATATGGCAGACCGAACACATTGATATCACAAAAAAAAATATGATCAAGTTCATAACGGTGTAACTGTCATCCAATAGGCATCGACGCAGTATCAAGTTTTCACTTGTTTTATTCTGATCCTGACTCGAAAGGCGTTCTTTTTTTTAAATTCGCGATGGTCGTTACCGATGTTAAGTTTCCGATGAAACATTTCGTCTCGATATTTTTCGCGAAGTTGTTTGCATATCTATCGATACTCGATTACTCGGTACTCGATAATTATTGGCCGCATCGCGGTCGGCAATCAGTAAAGTTTTTCGGAAATTATCGAGATTTTTATTGTGATGGCGTGAATGTGGTTGGAAGTTTTTAATTTTGGAGATCCTTGTTTTTAGATTGAGGTATTTTATACTTCATTTTGTAGTTTTTGTTTTTTTTTTTCAACTTATGAAAATATTGACTATCTCTGGACATTTCGCATTAAACTTAATAGGTGTCTACTTATCTATTGATGTAGGTAGGTATACTGCGTTCATAATTCTAAATTTAGCTCATTGAAATAACCTAATTCAATTTTAATTAACTTTATTATTTTTGTTTCAGGTAAGATATTATCAAGACTTTCAAAAAAGGTCGAGATCAAGATGAGACTCATTCGTTAATCTAAATATATAACATCACGAAAAATCGACTTGACGTATATGAATAAAATATGGCAGGAAAGTAGTTAGTAGACCTCCGTAAAGAAAGGATTTATCAAAATTCATCTCCTAGTTATCTCCTATTCTCCAACTTAGACGCGGACGAATTCGCGGGCAGAAGCTAGTAAAAAATGAAAGCCCAAACAGACTCCAATTTAAGTCAGTAGGTACCAAGACTCGAAGTATTTCGTAAGTACATATAACTTTCGCAGAACTTAACAGTTTGACGTCAAACCATTAAATACAAGTACTTTTAATAATGAGGGATCAAAACTTTACAACTTAACCTTTATTAGATTTCTGAGGTTAAACTCAAAAGAGCTTCAGTAACTGTTACAGTAGACGAGATTATTATTGTTATTAGTTGGTGAGATTAAAGGAGAATGCCCTTTACACCGTAACATAAACTTGACGGTGCTATTTTTTTTTTTTTTTACCGATGGGAAATCATCAAATGACTTCCCCCGCCCAGGGCGGGGCGGGAGAGAGTGTCAGACTTTTAATGACTAAAACCCATCCATGTTCCTTCTTGTGCCCTTTGCGTTCCGGGGGCGCGGTATCTCTTTCGAACAACCCGCAGCCCCGGCAGGCATCGGCCCTTAGTGGCCCCTCCAATTGTTTGCTGACATCTCTTTGAGGCGCGCGTGGAACACGAACGCGCCGTCGACACGGTCTGTCGTTATTCAACGAACGGACGGTGAGCTACCCATTGCTCACCGCCCAAAGACCCGCGTCTACGGTGGCCGGGAGTCGTCTCGCGGCTGCCGACGCCCGGAGCGTCTCCCGCGGCGGCTGCTGGGACGAGAGAGTCTGCCCCTGTCCCGTCCCGCCTCCTCCTTCGCTAGCATTACTGCTTCGTAGAAGGAGGCGACTGCATCCCATTCCCTCTCGCTCCGGACCATTTGACGGTGCTATGGATGTATCAAGAATGGAAAGAAACTTGACACGGACTATTATGCCTACTAAAATGTATTAATCAACAATTAATTGACATAATTTTGATGAGCTGTCAAAACGCGATTCCATTATACATTTTACATGGCAATTGGCTAATTTTAACTCAGTTAAAATCTATTTATGTATTGATTAAATGCGATTAAAAATTCAATTATAAACTGACATTTAAAAATAATTCGGGTTTTCAGTGCTATAGTATTTTTATTTTTTAGTTATGTCTTGCAATTATTGGTTGTCGGTATGTCAAGTACACGATCGTTGACGTTTTATGTATAACATGCGACGGTGCTGGTCGGCGACGGAACGCTCTATTTGGCAGTCTAGTACCATTTACAGACTTACTCGTACGTTTTGATACATAGAATATTTTTCAGCCTGACCCGTTCCTAGCACAGTCACGGTACGGTAATACGGTGTGACGGGCAGACTCCTTTATTGACACCGGGTTTTTGAAATGAGAATTAACAACGTTTAGACATTAAACGCAAGCCAAGTGATCTGATTGGCTGTTGTTAATTTAGTCAACGAATCACAGCAGCTTATACCCTCTTGTTAATTTACTTAGCAAATTTTTTAAATAATGTAATTATAAAGCTTCGGCCCCCTACTTGATCCACGTGGTTTTCTCCATACGCGTTAAGTTATCAACGCTTTTGGTTACTGTTATGCTCTCGTGGGTCGTAGCGTGGTGTTATCCTATAACCTTTGTAGACAAAGAGACTATTTAACGCACAAGATTTTGTCAAATTGTATCAGGAGTTTCTGAGATTACCGTGTTCAAACAAACGAACTGTTCAGCTTTATAGAATAGAATAGAATAGAATAGAATATGTATTTATTTGTCAGAATATTGTACAAAGCTGTTATATAGATTATGTATTACGATCATAATATTCTGCCGTTTCCGGCGTACAAATATGGTTTGTAAATTATTGGTCATCATAACATTAAAATTAAATTAATAATTACAGAATAAAAATCACAAATCATTAACAATATTTTTAAATGAGATTATTTATAAAGTCAAAATTCAATGAAGTCAAGGATAAAATCTAATTACTAGGCCCATGTCAATATTTAGGTAAATTTGTCATTCATAAAATCTTGAGTCGAATAGTAACATTTGCTTAAAAGAAAGTTAAATAATTTACATTTAAATGTTCTGAGGCTGAGGGTTTTGAATCCATCAGGTAATTTGTTATAAACAATAATGGACATGCAGTAAACATTATTGGAAAACCATTTAATTCTACGCCTAGGAACATTAAGCATATGCACTTTGCGGCTAGGTCTGAGTACAACATCATTATACAATTCAAATTCATTCCTATTTTGGTGTACAAAGATACAAATTTCAAAAATATATAGTGCTGGTAGTGGCAGTATTTTAAACTTTTTAAATAGTGGAACACAACTGTCCAGTGGGTGTGCTCCAGAAATTGAGCGTATGCATTTTTTCTGAGCTCGAAACACTCTTTTAAATTGAACCGAATTACCCCATATTATAATGCCATAGCGTAAAACTGATGAGACATAGCCATGGTATGCACATAGCGCCGCATTAACACTAGCCACACGTGTTAGTCTGTATAAAACGAATACAAATCTATCTATCTTCTTACATAGATCGTCAATATGAGATTTCCAATTGCAGTTTTTGTCAATTATTATCCCTAAGAATTTTGCGGAATCGACCTCTTCTATTGTCTCATTTCCATATTGTATTTTAAGCCGTGGACGCGTACTGTTATATGTCTGGAATTGTATCATTTTTGTTTTATTAATATTAATATGGAGGTTATTGTGTTCAAGCCACGTTATAATTTTATTTAGTGTCATGTTTATTTCATTTTGGTACTCAACAATGTCGTCATTTTTGTTAATAATACTAAGGGTTGTATCGTCAGCGTATAGTATACAATTGTGGGAAGTTACAGTAGGCAAGTCGTTAACATATAATAAGAATAAAAGCGGCCCCAGTATGGTTCCTTGGGGAACACCGCAGTTATTTTCACGATACTGAGACCTATATGCAAGCTTTTGATTTCTTGTCTGACCTGAAACCTCAACACATTGCTGTCGGTGTGCAAGGTAGCTTTCGAGCCATTTCAGCGCGTTTCCTCTTATGCCCAATCGGTCTAATTTATAGATTAGCAGTGTATGATTCACGAAATCAAAAGCCTTGGACATATCTAGGAAAATGGAGACAATTGGTAGTTTATCATTAAGGCTTTTTGTTATTAATTTTAGTAGAGTAAAACAAGCTGCTGTAGTCGATTTATTTTTTCTGAAGCCAAATTGATGTTCACTTAGAATTTTATATTTACACAAAAAATCGGAGAGCTTTTCATGCATGACTTTTTCAAAAATCTTTGATAGAATTGGTATGAGTGTTATAGGGCGGTAATTATTCATATCGCTTCTATCACCTTTCTTGTGGATTGGTTTAACAATAGAGAATTTTAACCGTGACGGGAATAAACCTTGCATAAATGATAAATTAATAATATGGCAAATGTGAGTTGATAAAAATGTAGAACATAATTTCAGAATGTTTGTGTTAATGTCATCGTAGCCTGTAGATTTGGTTGGTTTTAGGGAGTTTATTATTTTATATACATTGGTGTCATTAGTTGGGGTCAAAAACATAGTATTTGGGTGATAAGTCATCGGTGGTGTGTAGTCAATAGATGGGTCAATGGTGTCATTCGTTAAATCAATAAAAAAATTATTAAAAATGTCAGCTATCTTTTCAGGTTGAGTGTAAGTTTGATTGTCGAATTGAATTTTATTTATGTCACTGGAATTTTGCTTTTCGCTGATATTATTCTTTATCACTTTCCAGGCAGCCTTACATTTATTGTTGGATTGCGACAAATAACGCGTGTTTTCGCCTTTTTGTGCCTGCAACATGCATCTTTTTAAAATACTAGTATATTTACTGTAGGTGTTTTTATGACGTTTTTTATTTGCTGTTGCGAGACGATATTTTAGATATAGACGCCGTTTGTTTACACAGCATTTTTTTATGCCTTTTGTCATCCAATTATGTTTTGGGGGCTTAATAGTTATTTTAAACTTGATTTTCGGAAAACATAAGTTATAAAATAATAGTAGAATGTCATGGAAATAATTAAATGCAGTGTCAGTATCTTCAGTCTGGTAAATATCCGAGAAATGCAATGAAGATAGACAGTTTACAAACTTATCTATATTATCTTGATTAAAATCGCGTCTTTGTTCAAAATAAAATGGTCTTTTAATATTCGTCGTATTTATAGTTACCTCAAAACTTATAGTTTGGCCAGTTTCGTGATCAGATAGAGCTAGGTAGTGAATTTCCGGCTTGACATTTGCTATATTACTCGTAATAAGATCGATACAAGAGAGTTTTCTTGTTGGATGGGTAATATGATTTTTAATATTATAGTTTTTTAAAATAGCTTCTAGCTCTTTGAAATGTTTATCTGCTTTTAAAGCGTCTATGTTCCAGTCACCACATAATATAATGTTTTTATTTTTTCGTTTTATAATTGTTCTCAACAGAAGGTTTAAATTTTCTAAGAATAATTTAATGTTTGAATTTGGTGTGCGGTAAATGCAGATAACGTAAAGTTTAAAAGTTGTAATTTCAATTGCACAGTATTCGAAATAATATAACTTGGGCTCAATTAAATTACATATAGGTTTGCAGTCAAGATATTTTTTGGTCAATATACAAGTCCCGCCTCTACGTTGATGCGGCCTTGAAAAGGCTGACACTACCTTGTAGTTTTTCATGATAAGGTTGGATTCTGCCCCTTGTCGTATAAATGTTTCACTGAGACAAACTATATCAATATTCATACTAGTTTTCTCTATTTCCGTTAGTGATAATTCTAATAGGTCTTTTTTACTTAATATACCAGCTATATTTTGATGTAGAAGAGAACATTTGCGTTTAACCTCGAAAAAACATCGGTTGGCTAGTGTTTTCGCTATTACTGATAGGTGTAGATATATGATTCGTGGCAATCGTGGTGTTATTTTGTTTTTTAAAATAATATGGGATAGTTCCTTTTTTGTACATATTTGATTTTGAGACGTTGTTATTATACTTATTTTGCTTATCTTTGTTGGCACATCTTGTTTTCAGTTGTGAAGTTACTAATTTCTGGTAGTTTATGTTGTCGATTTCTATATTTATTTTAAAACACATAAAGCTCTTCGATACAAAATTATAGTTATTAACGCTTACCATTACATCAGAAGTATCAATGAATTGACAGTTTGGAAAATTTTTCACAATTAGCTTTATGTGTTTATTTAATAGGTTAGTATTTAAGTAGCGGTTATTCAGAACGTTTAGGATGAAAACTTTGTTATTTTTGACTTTATGAAGTGAAGAACATAGCTCAGTTAAAAACAAGTAGGGATTTTTGTCGTTACTTCCAATACCTAATACGATAATGTCGTCACTGTTTAGTCCTTCTGATAATTTGTCAAAGTTGCTCAGGACTTGCGCACTCGTTGCATACGGCTTTGAGATTCCCGATACCGAGTATATGTTGTTCCATTTGTTGTTATTTCTTTGTGTTGCTATTTTTTGAGCAAATTGCCGTACCTGTTGGTCACCTAAAACTAAAATCCTTGGAGAAGATATGTTGTGACTCAGTTCTTCTAAGTTTTCTGAATCTGAAGAAGCAATTATTTTGTCTTCATGTCGAGTAGATTGAGTCAATGTGGGTGGATACTGTGTGGGTGCGTTTGGTCTCTTATTTTGGTTCGTAGAAGTCGCTAAGTGTTGTGTTGATTTGTTCACGGTGTCGCGTTTTGGTGGTGGGGGTTGAGGAGTTATGAGGTCATGGTGTACTGGATCAAAATCTTGAGTCTTTAGGGGTGTAGAATGGGTAGATGTACTGGTCGTTCTAATGAGATTACGCTTACGTGAGGTCCTCGGTGTCATGTTTTTCATGTCAGATGAGAGAACCCTTTTGTACGTATCAATAATTTTCTGGCCTTCGCCTATATCCATTTTTAGTCGAAAGTTTTCGCTATTCAAGTTTTCAATCTCCTGGTGCGCTGATTGGAGTTCCATTGTTAATCGCCTAATTGTGTCATTGAGGTTGATTACAGTATCGCTATCATTCATGGACGTACTTGGCAAGCTCTTCATGGTAGTATCGAGCAATGTGGAATTATTTGTAAACAAATGATCCAGTGAATTTGCCCGTCGTGGCTTTCTAGTTGTAATGTTCTCTAATTCCATTTCAAAGGAGTTCATGGTAGCAAAATATTATGTTTTGTTAGTTTATAAATTAAACAAACAAAAAAAGAAAATTAAATAGAAAATAAATCCAAAAAAAAAGAAATAAAGAAATAAATCCAAAAAATAATTTCGAAGTTGTCCGACTGTGATTTGAACCCGCGTTTGCGAGTTTCTACTGCCGGAGCGAGCCACCGCGCCACGAAACTACTTATGATGTAGTCTCAAATTATGAGCCTATTTGCTAAGGCAGTAGTTCCAGTGGATGGTCCGTTGTCCTGCGTGACCATATATGGTAACGAGTCGCTCGGCACACACTTTTGATGAATCACTTTGGGTCACGTTCACAAAACATGTACTTTGTTTATTGCTCACTGTTTTAAAATAGTTTTTGGGTTATATAGGGCACACTGTTTGTTATTAGTTTATTTTTGTATTTGATTATTGTCACTTGTACTTTTTATTAATGATTGGTATAAGTTTAGACTATTTTTTTGAGTATTTATAATTAAAAAATAATAATAACACGGAGCTTCAAGTTTTCGCATGCGCTTCGTGCGGCGTCATGCCAAGACTATATAGTACATACATAACATCACGCCTGTAATCCCCAATGAAGGGTTAGGCAGAGGTGTACGCATTAGTACACCCACATTTCGCCAGTTATGTTTGTAGTCCCATGTAATAGGGGGCGAGCCTATTGCCATCAACCGGGCACAAATCCAGACTCCGAGGCTGCTACTGAGAAATTCCTGATGGAAAAAACCCAATAACACTTTGCTCGACCTGGGAATCGAACCCAAGACCTCATGCTCAGCAGTCGCACTTGAGACCACTAGACCAACGAGGCAGTCAGTCTTTATATAGTAGTACTAACAATACTAACAAAATTGTAAGCTAATATTGTTGCTAATATACATATACTAACAAGTTATGGATTTTAAATCTGAAATAAATTATTCTATTCTATTATATTTATATTATAGTATGAGTTTCAACTAAACTAGCCACAAACTGAAATATTAAACACATCAGGTGAAATTTTAAAATGACTAAATTGTAGGCCCGTTTTAACAACTAACTCGGAGTCTGGCTATCATACACAAAAAGAATCATTCCAATCCGATTAGCAGTTCCAGAGATTAGCTCGTTTAAACATACAAACAAAAACTTCTTCAGATTTATTAAATTAGTAGAGATTGTTAGATTTTAAATCCCCACAGGCTATAGCTAAGGATAAAACAAAGGCGTATTCAATGAAAATGATCCATTAGCTGAAGCTGAGGCGCCTTCTAAAGAGTAGTTTTCTAAAAGTGAGGAAATACTACTTGGGGTTGTTGTGCAACTTTGTTTGACCGCTTTCGATGGAAATATAGGGTAGTGAAGTTTGTACGGGCATGTGTGACTTGTTTTGTGGATATGCTCGAGTAAAGTCGAAGTTAATCCATTTATTTATTATAGAACTAAGTTTTGTCCGCGACTTCGTCCGCGTAAATTTCGGTTATCGCGGACGCAGACGAAGTCGCGGAAAAATTACCCGTGTCCTGTCATTTTGAATTATTTAGTTATAATCATGATTTGAAACGACACGTGGCGCCATCTATGATCATAAGAACGTTATTGTGATTTCCCTCGGAAACAGTACTTTTTTTCGGGATTAAAGGTACCCTATGTTCGTTCCTGTACACCTGGCAATGTATATGCATAATTTCAGGATGATCGGTTCAGTGGCTTAGGCGTAAAATGGTAACAAACAAACAAACTTACTTTCGCATTTATAATATTAGTTAGGATGAAATTTTGAGAAATGTAACTTATGGCTCTTCTGTCTCGGAAGGTTGCTGACCCCTAAATTAAGACAACAAAAGGCAGGTTTGAAAGTTATCTATAAGAAAAATTATTGAATTGTTACCCCTTCCAGTAGGTAGTTTTGTACGAAGAAAAATGGGCAAAAAAAACTGCAAAATACTTTTTAAATTGTTTTAATAAAATAGCCAGATTCGTAAGGAATAGTTTAGACTACATAACATCACGCTGCAGACCACAGGAGCGGAACAGGAACCATAGATGTAATTTAACCATCCATAACATCACGCCTGTAATCGCCGAAGGATTAGGCAAAGGTGTACCCATTAGTACACCCACATTTCGCCAGTTATGTTTTAGTCCCATGTAATAGGAGGCGAGCCTATTGCCATCAACCGGGCACAAATCCAGACTCCGAGGCTGCTACTGAGAAATTCTTGATGGAAAAACCCAATAACACTTTGCCCGACCTGGGAATCGAACCCAAGACCTCATGCACAGCAGTCGCGCTTGCGACCACTAGACCAATGAGGCAGTCACGATGTAATTTAACGCGGATAAAAAAAACCACGCGGTCAGTAGCTTGTGGATAAACAAAAACTGCAACGCTTAATCCGTCCCGTATGTTTCCATACCTCGAGATAGAATACTAATTATGAATTTCAGTGTTTTGCTAGTAAATAATTATGCACTGAAAAGTTTCATGTTCCATGCTCACCGTCGGTTAGTTACTATAACGAGTACTAACTAGCGATAAACTCTGCTAAACCACGAATTCATTAGTACAGAGAAATATTGATAATAATGTTTATTTGGGTTTATTACATACATACATACCATACATACATAAACTCACGCCTTATTCCCATGGGGGTCGGCAGTAACTACAGAACGCCACCTGCTACGATCCTTACATACTAATTTCGCCTCATCTACGTTCATACATCTCGTCATACAAGCACGCCGGTTACGGGTACTCCGCACCTGACCTTTCTGAAGAACCTTACCAATAAGGTCAGTGTAGGTCTTCCTAGGGCGTCCCCAACTCAAACTAGAATAAAAAAAACACGTACTAGAAAACTTGCACTTATAAATGAGCACGTCAACAAAATTCATATCTACCAAAGACGAAAACTTTCTGTTCGGCACTATACAACTCCCGGGGAAGTGAATAATGAAACTACATTTGTTTCCTAATCGAGTACAAAAAAATTATTTCTTTCAAGGGGTATAGTCTACACGCGGAGAATCTCGACACCGCGATTCAGAAAAACACACAAAAAGTACAACGCCATCTATCGAGCGCATGAACAAACTTTCGCTCAAACACTTTCAACAGTTTCATTGTAAAACAAAAATGCTCGAAGTTTAAACTCGTTTCATATTTATGGAGGTTATATTTCAGTTTCAGTCCGTCCATATATACGGGTATAGCGGACACACTGTATAGTGTATTATCTAGTGAGCTTATGTTCTGTATGTGTAGCTTAGTACTCTTGAATGTGGACCTAAGTGTAGTCTAGGTTTCAGATGCATTCTAGCGCTAACTTTTCAGTCTTTGTTGGTTTGTCTGTGACCCTTTTTTACTCGACTTGTACTTATAACATTTTATTCTGTATGCAAATGCATACTTTTTTATGCATCTTGCATAAAATAGTATGTATTTTGGTGTGAAACGACGCGCCTTGGTAGTAAAGCCGGCCAATTAAAAATCGAAACAAAAACATAGATAGTAAACAAACACAGGCCGCTGCGCGTCACCAGTTTGGTCAACATGTAACATTAAAATGTCGGTGACGCGAATAAAGATGTTTTCACTGAACAAAATATATAAATCTTTCCACCTCGATTGTGTTTAATAACATTCACATCCATTTCATCCATATTCGTGTTACATTTTCTGAGAAGCGATATAAGATCTCGTTGGATGATATCTTGAGACATTGAGCTCAATTCTAGGAAATAACACTTCCATGTTTCTACAATTTTATCGTGAACTAGCTTTACCACACGGTTTCACCCGGGTTTTTGCGTACTGCTCCGCTGCCGTTGGTCGTAGCGTGATGTTATTCAGGATCAGTGAAAATTTACCAAAAACCTGACGTTATAAATAAACCCTTTCTTCTAGTATTCGGTTATCTAGAACTGACAACAAAATTGCGACTGCCTCGTTGGTCTAGTGGTCGCAAGCGCGACTGCTGTGCATGAGGTCTTGGGTTCGATTCCCAGGTCGGGCAAAGTGTTATTGAGTTTTTTCATTGGAATTTCTCAGTAGCAGCCTCGGAGTCTGGATTTGTGCCCGATTAGTGGCAATAGGCTCGCCCCCTATTACATGGGACTAAAAACATAACTGGCGAAATGTGGGTGTACTAATGGGTACACCTCTGCCTAACCCTTCGGGGATTACAGGCGTGATGATGTTATGTTATGACAACAAAATTCTCAACTTATTGTCAAAAGGTGAAGGTATATCAAAGTGCAAGAAATGCTAGAAAATATCCCAGGATCTCATAGGGATGTCTCAGCTTATCCCGGGATCACGGGACTCAGACCAAGCGTGCGAGCTAGCCCAGTTATTAAAGCTCTTAGCCCGTCTTGTGACTTTGAATTCTAGATATTGCTGGCTTCACTGTCCCAGTTTTCAGTGTAGAATTTCTGGGAATTTAACTAATTTAATTCAGACATTAAATTCGGGAGCGATTCCGGTTCTTTGTGAGACGTTGGACGTGGCCTATATTTTGCATGAGCGAGTGGTAGCGAATTTCCGCAGAGCAACCGAATGTAGCACGAATGTGATTAATTTTTAAGTATTTTGCGCAAAATTCGGTATGATATAATATTCAGTTAGTATAATTTGAAGCTGTTCAGTGGTTTGCTGTATAGGAAGAGGCATTCAGTGGGGAAATTAATAAGTTATAGATTGGTATCATTGTATCGAGTAATGTATCTTTTACTTAGTATCTGCAAGAATCTTAATTTTGACGTCACGGTTGGCCTAGTGGCTAGGCGATTGGTGGGTGCGCTGCGTGTCGCGGGTTCGATTCCCGCACGGAGCTAATATTTTTATGACCTAGGTACAGATAGTAGTTCCAGGTCTGTCTGTTTCTTTATGTGAATGTGTATGTTACACGAAAAGAAACATAGTGTAGGGCAACGTTTTAAAAAAATATAGAAAAAAAATCTATGAAAAAGAAACATTCAAACGGTCTTTTCTAAATTTAAATAATTCCTAAAATACAATCACGCTGAAGTGAAGATCGTTTTAATATGTATTTTAAAAGTAATATATGATCTAAATGTAAAATAAAAAATACGCAACGCGACCCTAGCAAAAAAAAGGTAAACAGCCTAACAAAATCGAATTTAGCAAAGCCGATACGACACCATCGCATAATATAAATATCAATATGGTAAACATGACTGTACACACAATCCCTGTAAGACCGCGATTACCATCTGTCCGTCGAAAAAAGCCGAAAAAAGCCGAAGTATGCCGAAACAATAATCCTGTCCGATTGAATTGCTCATAAGTTGGTAATACTTCATTCGGGAGATCGGCGAGGCTTACATTATGCGAATGTTTGGGTGGTACTACGATTTCTGTTTTGTTATAGTGAGTTTTAGGTGTTAGTTGCGATCGAGATTTTTGGTTAATTTATTAGTTAACGAAAATGTAGTGGACTGTAATTAAACAAGTCGCAGACACAACTACTATGTTTTTACTTTACAAAAAAAAACTTTAAAAAAATCTAGCGGCGGCTTTCTTGGATTATCATCAAACATAGCTAAGAACACTAGACTAATTTACCTTTCAAAAAAGAATCAAAGTCGGTTCATCCGTTCGCGAGCTACTGACAATGCAATCGATGCCACAGACAAACACGTCAAACTTATAACACGCCGTCGTTTGTCGGGGGTTACAAATAAAAAAAACATAACCCACACAATCATACAGCTATTAAAAAAATTGTGAGTGGCTTATAAACGTCGTAAAATGTAGGGCTAATGACTATCTAGGTTCCAATAATAAATTGGATTGTTTTATCTGCTATCGCATCGTATTCCTTACATGCATAAGTTTACTTTATGTAATGTGAGTTATACAAGCTTAAACTGAATAGTTTAAATAGTTTTATCACCGCTAACGTGTCGCCATCGATAAGCTGTCAACGTAATGGGACTAATTGAAACTAAACAATTGGAAGCGAACTTTCTTGCCAAACATTTCCTCATCGATACAACGTAAACCTAATGAATCTGAAGTTTCATGCGATGCGAAAACTTTATAAGAGAGTTGTAGAAAGCTATATATTTGTGCTGGTGATATTCAGCACTTAAGAGGACCGCAAAAATCTGTCAAGACAAAAAAAAATGGAGTAAAATAATAAAAATACAGAAAAGCAACGGAGTCTAGGTATAGCACACGCGCACACACAGGGAAGGGCAGCTGTAGAGGGGGCATGATGGTATGAGAGAGCGTCATGCCGTTTGTCGTCACGGAAAAAGTGAGTTACCGTCGACTCTCATTCAACAGTCGAGTTCCAATCGTAACACCCCGTAATCTAATAGTTCTACGCCCCGGCTTCGGTGAAATTTGATATTTTTACCGGAATATCGCTCCTGATCAGTTCTCTACTTATTGTGTAAAGCCAATGTATTGTATTAGATAACAAGTATGTATTATGTAAGAAAAACAAGGAAAAAAATCCCTTGGAATATCATGTTTAGGTACTTTTATATAAGCTTGTCACGTTGTGATGACGTAAATGTACCTTTGATTTTATTGTTATGCTTTTGTGAAAGGAAGACAGCATAATATCACGCCTGTAATCCCTGAAGGGTTAGGCAGAGAAGATTACAGAAGATCTACAGAAGATGAATACACCCACATTTCGCCAGTTATGTTCAAGTCCCATGTAATAGGGGGCGAGCCTATTGCCATCAACCGGGCACTAATTTAGACCCCGAGGCTGCTACTGAGAAATTTCTGATGCAAAAACCCAATTTATAACACTGCCCGACCTAGGAATCGAACCCTAGACCTCATGCTCAGCAGTCGCGCTTTGCGACCACTACTAAACCAGCAAGGCAGTAGGTATTCTATTGCTTGTTTTTATAAGCACTAGGCACTACCTAATAGTAATTAATACCTAGATATTATTGCACTGTTAGAATTTTATATTTCGCCAAGCGCTGACAATCAATCAGTTTGTACCTACCTGCGATTTCGTTCGCGTGATTTTTATCAACGATCCTTTTTTTTTTCGAAAATAAGGCACTCAGGGACAACATTGCATCCTATTAGCAAAAGAACTTTCAGAATCGGACCAGTAATTCCGGAGATTACCGCCATCAAACAAAAAACAAATAAACAAAAAATAACAAGCCTATAACATCTGTAAGTACTATCTTAGCTTGATCATTTGCCTCTCCTAATTACTGTAACTAAACGCCACTTAAAAATGAATCACTTTACTTCCATAGTAATTAATTTTAATTACTCAAAGGCTGCGTACTAATTAGTAAATGATGATCTGCGTGTAAATATAATGTGTGTTTTGTATGTGATTTATGATTTACAATTTTTTATTCTGAACCTTGATTTAATGGATTGTTTGTTCGACGGCACGGTTGACCCAGTGGTTGAGCGATTGGCTGCTCCGCTGCGTGTCTCACTTTTGATTCCTGCGCGGAACAAATTATTATATGACCTACAGGGGCCCTACCACAACCTCTTAAAACAATATTATTTTAATATTACTTTGTCTTCCGCACTGATGGATTTTCAACGCTTGGATCACCGCCGAGAGTTGAAAATGCAAAAACAGAAATTACAAAGTAATTTTAAAATAATATTGTTATAAGAGATGGCGGTAGGCGCCCAGGTAGTAGTTTAAGTATGGTTGTTTTAGTTGTGTGTGTTTGTTTTATGGTGAGTGCACCCAAGATACAGACATTTCTTGTGTGGGACAAAGTTTCATGAAAACCATAATTTTTATGATGTTGACAGTACCTCTCAACATTACAGTATCTATACCGTCTTCAATTGAAACTTAATGTAATAAATGAACTATGTATTATATACTTTTTTAATTAAATTACATTTAAAAACATCCATCGGTTTCTAAGAAAAAGTCACTCACAAACATGGCTAAAAGATAAATAAAAGTATGAAATGTTATACATACATAACATACATAACATCACGCCTGAAATCCCCGAAGGGTTAGGCAAAGGAGTACCCATAAGTACACCCACGTTTCGCCAGTTATGTTTTTAGTCCCATTTAATAGGGGGCGAGCCTATTGCCATCAACCGGGCACAAATCCAGACTCCGAGGCTGCTACTGTGAAATTCCTGATGGAAAAACCCAATAACACTTTGCCTGACCTGGGAATCGAACCCAAGACCTCATGCACAGCAGTCGCGCTTGCGACCACTATAAGACCAACGAGGCAGTCCGAGGAAGTCCGTGTTCGAGGCAGGCAGTGAAATGTTATAATTAAAATATAAAAATACTCTTTTTCAAACAAGTACTAAACCAACCCAGCAGCCCACAACAATAAATTAAACTTTAATACTGTATTTTCAATTAAATTTTTAAACGAAAAACAAGAAACACGTCAATTAGTCTCCGTCTTTACTTTAAAAAATAATCGACAAACAAACATACACTCATGCGCACAATAAATTATCACTTTTAACGATCGACCCTTAAATTCCTCTGATTATTTATTAGACTTGTAACCTACACCACACAGTTAGCTTGCAAGGCGCCTTCGAAATTATACAATTAAATAAAAAAGTTTAAAACGTGCGCGATTGTACTTGAGTTTTTTTTTTGTTGATGTTTAATTGTGTTTTTTTGTTATTGGATGCTCATGAAAGTTACTGTGGTATTGTCTTATTCTGAATTATTTTGGTTCGAATACGAGTAGAAATTCCAGTTAAATTCTCGTATACATCTTCTATATAATAAAAATGAATCGCTAAATGATCGATTTGTCTCATTCTTTTTTGTTGTAATCGTCATTCTCCGGACAAGGTTCTTATGAAAGATTTTTTTTTGGAAAATCCACTGGGTATTTCGATAATTTTGCGCCCGTGCGAAGCCGGGGTGGTTCGCTAGTTTTACTATAAAAAAGCTGAAGTGTTTGTTTATTTTGACTTTGGTATGTACTTTTCTATATGTATTTAATCACAAAAAGATTAGGGATTCGCTACAAATTCAGGACAAAACCTAATAAAATATAATTTATGCCTTTCAGACCGCTTGGTCTGTTAATTACTTATCTAGAGAAGTAACTATTAATAGGTCATCAGCATGAGCTTTATTTTTCGGCAATCTCAATGAAGACTGACCAAGTACTCAGGAGATATTATAGTGCCCGAATGTGTGTGTAAACGCAGGTGCAATCTCTCTTGGCTCACTCTCATAGTCAGATGGGATGGCAATCGGACACGACCGAGGAGAGATCAGCGACTAGACTGGCTTTAAGTGTTTTCCAACTCACGGGAGTGTTTTATATGTATTTAGTATTTTATAGTATGGAGTTTCTTGCCCATTCTTCTCCATACAAAACTACCTTTTGGAAGGGGCAACTAGTTTCAATCCTATTTTTTTTGTGTATTACGTTCAAAAGTGTTTTATTGGCCTAATTGAAATAAATGATTTGACTTTGACTTTGACTATACACTACCAACTTTCAAACCGAAAAACCCAATATTTTTTACCCGATGCGAATCGAACCCAAGACCCCAAGTTCAGTAGTCACGCTTATGACCACGACACCAACAGGGCTCACATTCTCTCAAGCTCACCTAAAACTCACTTCACCCGAAATTCAGATTACAGCAACTGCATTCCCTTTTATCAAACGCAAGTCACTTGGCGACTAATCCCCCAAGGGATCATTTCACCCCTCTAAAAATATCTGTATCAATGAATCGATTGCCAAAACTTACTCCTCCCTTAACCAACCTCCTAACTAGTGCAAGTTAACTATCAATAAGAGGTTACTTAATATTCCGTGAGCGTGTATGCCCCAATCCTGCGCAATCATCTGTATGGCCCACAAATGAACAAATATTGACCAAGTTCGAGTCCCGACTGATGTGTGTATTCATATTTATGATATTTTGTGTGATTCAATAGTATGTTATTTGGATGAAGATCTTTATTTTGAACATAAAATTATATCTGTATACAATAATACACATTAAACAGCTGAAGTTTGTCTGTTTGTTTGAACGCTATAGGTAATCTCCAGAACTACTGATCCGATTCTGAGAATTCTTTCGCGAATAGGAAGCTACGTTATCTCGAAATGGCTATATTATATTGCTAAAAAAACTAGGGGTTCCGTAAAATAGTTCAAGCGGAATAAAATGCGGGCTAAATCTTGTAATATTCTAAAAAAAGGTACTTTAAGTTTGTTTATTTTTTATTTTTTGGTTTGTATGAATATCTCTGGAAAGTCCGATTATAAAAAGTATTTGATACTGATAGAAAGCTTAGGATGAGACTGCCTCGTTGGTCTAGTGGTCGCAAAGCGCGACTGCTGAGCATGAGGTCTTGGGTAAGATTCCAAGGTCGGCCAAAGTGTTTTTTGGGTTTTTTTTATCATGAATTTCCCAGTAGCAGCCTCGGGAGTCTGTAATTTTTAGGCTCGCAAAATATAGGCGTACTAATGGGTACACCTCTGCCTAACCCTTCGGGGATTACAGGCGTGATGTTATGTTATGCTGTAGTAAAAACTAAAATTTTGTTTATATCTCCTAGGTACCTTCACAACTTCTTTGAGTTTCGAAATTTGAATTCAACCGTCCCTCTCGATTAGTTTCAAGTTCAGCTCAGCCCTACAACAATTACTCACACTCATAAACGTATGCGGACAGGCTGATATGCATGTAGTAGTAGCTAATTATACGAGCTTGTTTGTATAAAGTGTCAGGGGTGTGCCATAGCTCTCTCTTTGCTCTAATTGGTAAGGTTTGCTCCACGTAAAATACTCGAGCTGCATTTGGGAGCACTGGGAGCTGACTCTGATGTAACTGGGAACTGGGCAGAATATGGTGATGATCTAGCTACTAGTACCCTTTTTCTCTTACATACTGTATTTTCATCCGTCATACGATCATTTTGTTTCTAATCATACAGTAGTGACGGCCTTTTTTTCTAAGGATGGGAATACATCAAATGACTCTTTTCGCTCTGGGCGGAGCGGGAATTTCAGACTTTTATTGACTAAAACCCATCCGTGTTCCTTCTAGCGCCCTTTGCGTTCCAGGGCCGCGGTCACTCTTTCGAACTAATTCCGCAAACCTGGCAAGTAAGTAGTGACTGCCTGTAGTTAAGATTATTAATAAATAAATTAGCTACTGTCCTCGACTTCGTCTGCGTGTTTTTTTTTACCCGCGTTAATTTACGGCTTTGGTTTCTGCTTTGCACCCGTTTGTCGTAGCATAATGCTTCTAACTTTTGAATCTGACTGACCCGTCTATTAGTTTCAGAGATTACCACGATTAAACAAGCACACTTTTTAGCTCCATTATAATATTTTATTATAAATTATTATTATTATAAACTTCTATAAATAAAACTATATATTATTATAAACTTCATGTGACTCGAATTTTTCATTACGAGTTATACGAATAACAAAAAAAAAAATCATTTTTTACAGAGATTTGTCATCGTAACAAACATACCTACATACATATTTACACGCTCGGCCTTTTTTCAAGGAATAATTTAAACTCCCCTTCAAGCCAGCGACAGTTCCCAGATCCCAGTGCGTTAGGGCTGTCACAAACCTCACTTGCAAATCGCGTGTGGAGTAATAAGGTCCTCGCTTAGCTGCGCGCGTGCTTCGAGTTGTAATGCGCAACGCCCTAGCTTCTGTGTTCGAATGGAATTTAGTGATGAGCGGAGCGGGGGAGCATGCGATTTGAGATTATTTTTATTGCGTTTCGTTAACTGAGAGTTTATAATTTTCTTTTTTTTTAATTTCCAGTTTTTTCGTTCTGTTTGCTATTCATAATTAAGGTATGCCAATCATGGTGATTAGCTTCTTAAAGATATATTCAGTAAAAGATTTTGACAGGTTAATCAGTCTGTAACCAGATAAGTATTGACCTGTATAAAATACTATAGTGCCATAACATCTTCAAAACTTTATATTACTTCCAGTATGTTCAAGAGTAATGTAGTTTTCTTTAAGCAGACTGTCCGTAACGTAACGTGAACGTATTCTAAAGATGTTTTAGTCAAAAATATTTAAACTAGATGACATGTTAGGAGATAAGATAAGGGCACTAATGTCTAGGCTTAATGTTTCTCAGGTTTCCGCCAAAAAAAAAGTTCTATTATGGGAATTAAAAAAACAACTTAATCTTTTTAGCGATTAGCGATTTAGCGAACAGCAGGCTATCTCATTATTTTTGTGGAACTTTGCGTCAAAAGTCGCTCCCATTCGCACCACGCCCTTACCCCGACCGTCTCTAGCGAATTTACTCCACGCATTGAACGTATGTCATCACACCGCGGGTCTGATACCAGCTTTGCGTGGTCCTAACAGTCTTTATGTATGTGAAGTGTTAAACATGCATTATGTACTAGCGACATATCGATACCTTTGGGTAGAAATGTCGTATAAACCATTTTGGCCAAATTGAGTTATATATACCATTTTTCTCAGAATTTTTTTCTCTATCGATCTGTATATACGAAATGCAGAAATTCGCACAAAAATGGCTAATACGACCCAAAAAATTTCGGTCATAGCATCTTAAAAAAGGTAAATTTTTAATGTAAAAGCCGAATGTTTTTTTTTTGTAGTTTTGTTATGGTTTAATGACCATAATTTATATTAACTTAGGGCGTAAAAATAGTCGTTAATTGTAAGTGGTTTATACGCCCTAACGTGTTAAATGCATTACCTAAACATAGTTTAAATTCGACGTCGTAAATCCATAGGCAGTTCGCCATCAATGGCCATCAAACATTGAGGCTGCGAGAAAAAATCCTAAGCCTATAATGTTAATGTAATGGAGTATTCTGATTTTCTCAATTGGCATGAAATAACTGCTGAGACAATTACAAATGAAACTTCTAAAACCCTGAAAATGCGAAACATCCGAATTATTACGTTGAAGAAAAAGAATCCAAATGAAATGTACATTAAATATTCTATGAAAGAAGAGACGTCAACTGATAAAGTAATATTATTTAAAAAATCTGGCAATAAAGAAAAAGGTAAAGGTAGAGGTAAAGGAAGATCGAGAAGCCGTGCGATATTACCCGAACAAGATGTAAGCAGTGATAGACATGAAAAGGTGATGATTATGTCCCCAATTGCACTTTATAAAAACAAATTGCAAATATCGGATGTGAAATATAGACATTTAAAACGTCTATGTGATAATGGTATTATACAACAAAAGGTACCACCATGATTATCTTAACTTACCCCATGGAAATGTGGCTGACTCTCTTATGCTAACCGACGAAGAAGACGAGGAAGAGTGAATTGAATAATACAATTATTATTATAAAAGAATAATAACTTTTCGTTTACGTAATGTCACATTTTGTTTGTTATCAAAATATTATTTAGTAAAAAACAAGATGTGTTAAATGATTGTATTCTTTGTCACCTAAATTTATTTTTGAAATAAATTATAATGTTGCAGTTCCCCAATTCATTATTCGTTTTAAAATAATTTATAATAATAATTAAAATAATTTATAGTAACAATTCATAAATAATTTTTAACTACAACAAATACAAATTACAAATACAAATTTATATAATAAATAAGTTACTTTTTAGTACAAAAGTTAGTTACGTTTAGTGCTTGATCGTTTTTTATTTAGTTGCAAATTCAATAAATTACTTAGTAAGTAAGCCTTAGTACAAAGGCTTAATTCAATAATTTATTGAATTAAGTACATTTAAATATGTACAAAAATTTAAAACAACGATCAAGTCATAATTTTATAAATGATTAAAATGCCTGATTACTTTAATTTAGAAGAAGTTTGAATAATTTTTGTTTTTTATGACTAAGTAGATTTTATTATTTGAGTTTAAGTTGTTATAATTATTTTTCAATTTGTTAAACCTATTAGGTAATTTGTACCATTAATAAATGTTGATTAGAAGGTATTATAATACTTAATAAATGTTGATTTCGTATTTCAGGTAGTTTTATGTTATTTGAATCGACCATTATTGGATATTAGAATAATTATAATTGAGTTCCTACTAATTCTGAGAGTAACAGGATTGTTTATTAGACAGAATTCAATTGATCTATGATTATAAATGGTTTTTAATACAAAAAAACTATATATATGGGTTTTTACGACAGTAAATGAGACCATAAGCTTACCAAAAATGGATATACGACCTATACAGTTTTTTTAAAGTACATTTTCATGGAGTGTATTAACCAAGAATTGTTTTTTTCCTAGACGTAAATCCAAGCTAACTTTAAAACTAAAGAAGATAGACAGGTTTTGATGATTTAACCTTTTTCAATTGCAAATTGTAAGAACCTTTCTCATAGATCATTTTTTTATAACTTCAAAAACAAAAAAGTTATGAATTTTTTTGGGGAAAAAAATAGTTTTTCTGCTCTCCTGAAAAGTCGGGTTTTGGTTTATACGACATTTCTACCCAAAGGTATCGATATAAATGTCGCACTGAATTACATGTTGGACGCAATTTTCAACTCTATTTATGTTGTTATTTAGTTCATTTTCAAATTATTATTAGTCAAAATAGGTGTTTCTTTTACGTTCACCATAACGGATTGACCTGTGCTAATATTAATAATACTGGCCTATTTTTTGTTCCACTGCAGGCCAGAAGCCTCTTCTCACACAAAGAAGGCACGAGCAGTGATCAACAGGCTTGCTTAAAGCGGATTGGCGATTTCAGACTTACATTATTTATAAGTCCAGGTTTCTACAGAAAAGGCCAGAATTTTGTCAGGAATTTCTCAGTAGCAGCCTCGGAGACTGGATTTGTGCAGGATTAATGGCTCGCCTCCTCATTCATGGGATTACACATAACTAGCTAAATGTGGGTGTACTAATGGGTACACCTCTGCTTAACCCTTCGGGGATTACAGGCGAGTTGTTATGTTATTATCCAATGCCTTATCTAGTCCAAGACTGAGGCAGCAAAGAAAAAAAAAACTATCTTCAGAATAGACCAGCTGTTCTTTATCTGACCTTTCTAATTATTAACTAGCTTTCGCTCGCGACTACGTCCGCGTGGAACTTGTTTATATCGTACTCGCATACAAACTTCCGCCCCCCTTTTCAGCGCCTTAGGGGGTGATTTCCGGGATAAAAACTATTCTACGTCCTTCCCCGGGTCTTAAACTATCTCAATACAAAATTTCACACAAATCGGTTCAGCGGTTTAAGCGTGAAGAGGTAACAGACAGACAGACTTTCGCATTTATAATATTAGTATGGATATAAATAATATTTTATTGAGCAAAACTTGTATTTTACTAGTTACTCATGATCGTCTAGTTCCACACTTGTTGTGCTACCAAAACTTAGTTCTTACTTGGATATTTCTTCAATATAGTTACTCTTACGTAGGTACATATGTGTCGGTAGGTGGAACACGTGCGGCTCGTATAATTTCTTTCTTTCTTTCTTTCTGCAATATCTTTGTAAAGTTGTAATAACTGGGTCGTTTATTACTGTGATCTTTGTTGAGTTAAGGTTGGGTACACGGATTACGATTTTGTTTGTGTTTAAGTTGGATAATGTTGGTAGTGAATTTAGGCTTTGCGATAGCAATATGTCTAATTAAAAATGCGAAAGTAATTGTCTGTCAGTCTGTCTGTTGTTATGTACTTATGGTATTGGTACGGGGTACGGATTCACATTATATTTCATTAAGAGTGTAATCATGGGTTCATTATTAATTTAAGTAATAACAACCTGTTATTGTCTCAATGCAGAGTAGGTAAAGGACTCTTCTTATACAAAGAAGGCACGAGTATCAATCACTATTATTTGGATAAATGCAAAAGTAACTTTGTCTGTCTGGTACGCTTTCACAACTAAACCACTGAACCGATTATTACGAAATTTGGTACAGAGTAAGTTTGAACCCAAAAAAAGGACGTAGGCAACGTTTTATTCCGCGACTTCGTCTGCGTCCGCGATAACCGATATTTACGCGGACAAAGTCGCGGGTCAAAGCTAGAAGATTACCATAAATGAAATAACTTTTAATAAATCAATTGTACTGATTTAAAAAGTGCCTACGTCTATAAATTATTCATGCTATAAAAACTTCATAGTTATTCTGTCATCGTGCAGAAACGCACACAGACAAAAAAAAAACAAATATAATAAAAATATCGAAAAAAATAATAATTTGGAACCCCCATAGCCTAAGCAAATAGGGAGGGCTTGAACACACCCTTGATCGACAGACTACGTCACACAATACCATACAATAAGGGTGTACCCAAAATTTGTATGGAATATCATATTTTTATGATGAACCCTGATTAATCATGGTTTTCTATAAGGGTTCGATTACAAACATAATTATTACTAAACACAAGCAATTTTAAATCTTATCTCAATTGTGGTAAGGTTGATTGTGAACGCAAATTAGAATTGTCATGAAATATTTGTTTAAAAGCTTATTTTTGGAGCTAAATACCCTTTTATTAGTTTTGTTTCGTATGAAAAGGTTCAAACGCAGATGGTTTGAAAGAAGGATATTTGATGTGGTTTTGTGCTTGCCCCTTTTGTGTGGTAGCGTAATAATATCGTTTGTTATAAAATATGATATTATTATTTATGAAATAACAAACTAGCAATACTCCACAGTTTTCAACGATTTTGCCAGTTTTTCTCCGCTGCAAGTTGAAATGACTTTGATCACTGCTCCGCTCCCGTGGGTCGTAGCGTGATGTTATATAACCTGTAACCTTCCTTGATTAACGGGCTATATGTATAAAACAAAAAGATTTTTCGAATTGGGCAAGTAGTTCCTGAGATAAACACGATGAAACAAAAAAACAAAAAAAGCTCTTTATGATTTTTCATTCAAATTGAAATTTTCTCTTAGGCAAAGGCGTTTTTACTTTTATTTCGGTTTAAAAAAAGAACACCGCTTCTGAAGGCCAATATTACTAATTACAACATTCAAAATGTAGTCATTAATATTAAATTTTTTTTTACATAAACACATAGCACACAATTTTTTGCACGCTAAAAATTGTGCTGACGGACAGTACAAAGGCCATGAGAATACTTAGTTTCGTTAGTTCATTAAAAAAATAAAATCGTAAAAAAAACATCGAAAAATTTTGGACGTTTGATATTTAATATCTCTGTTACTTTAAGGTTTCCAGGTTTTATAGACAACGAAAAAAAAATCACAATGCTTTATCTTTCAACTGGTTTAGTGTTTTACAATCCTATACATTGCCCGTGACTTCCTCCGCGTGAACGTAAAGTATACCGTTAAACAAAGCCTATAGCATTTGGGTAATAAGATGCAACAATGATAACGCTGGAGGGTCTACTAAATCCATGGCGAAACTTTGTATCCCGACGTCCCTTCCACCGTGTCACCATAACTAAAACCGCAAATTCTACCATTATTTTCAATTCAATCCCCAGCATGATCAACTTAGGGTTAAATCAAATTTTCCTCTCCACAAATTTTATTCAAAGCCGTAAGGGAAATTGCCAAATGCAATTACAAGTTAGAAACTGCATATTCATGTGTTGAACAAGCTAACATGACTAAACAAGCCGTCATAACGATGTCTGGGAAGGCACGAACAATTAAAACCAGAAACGACCACCCTGCTGTGAAAATGTGGAGAAAAAAGAGAAGTATACCTTTCTCTTTCGCACGTTTTACGTTGAATAAATGAAGCTGTTTTTGTTTTCATTTTTATGTAATTCTTTTTGCGTTTTTTGTGTTCCGTGCCTCAGAAAATGTTGAACCGTAATAGGTCTGTGTCGGTTATGACCCTTTTTCTCTGGAACGCGTGAAGGTATCAAATTGTAATCATATCAATTACTTAAATTCTACGGTTCCTTGAAGTTGTGAAAAAATCAACCTTCTAAGTTAACGCGATAAAAAAATGTAGCTTGTCTTACACCAATTGTGCTAGGTCAAAAAGTAAATCTAAAAATAGTTCTAAATATATATTAGCTGACTAAATTGATCATGACTACGAGCGAAGCCCATCTGCTCTAACTAAACATCTGTCCTCATCGTTGACACAAAACGTTAGCTCGCATGAATACGATGGGCGAGCAAAAAGTTTACAGATGAATAGATTAGACATTTGGTAGAAAATCCGGCCTTGAGATCTTTCTTAGGATAGACAAAACAAATTTTGGGCACCTAAGGTTTTTAAAAGCCTTTTAGCCTTGGTAAGTGTTGTCATTATTTCGGTAATCAGTCGTAAAGCCGTTGGTCCTGCGCCTAATCTCTCACCGGCCGTGTCGGATTGCCGTCGCAGAGAAGAAGGACTGCACCTGTGTTTGTGCACACACTTGTGCACTATAATATCTCCTGCATCCTTGGCTTATGTTCATTGAGAGTCACCGGGACCAAAATTGGTCGTCTTCTTTCTTCTTTATCATGTGAGCAGCAAGATCTTACGACCCCACACACCCTAGTATTGGTAGTTACAGCAATATTTTTATCCAATCTTCAACACAAGACGCAATAATCCAAACACAGTGTCAATCTAGTTGGAAAACTGGTAGCAACACGACTCCCGGACATGCCAATTAAAACCTCTGATCTTTCTTTTGTCGTCCGCTTCGTTTGTGCCAATTGCACTAGACATGAATGAAGTCGTAAAAGTTAGCTTTTACTGCCAATCTTGATACTTTATTTCTATTTGAAGGGAGGATACAATTTTGATGGAAGTCCGTTTAGTGAGGGTTTATTGGCACCTGCGATTTGGAGGCTGGGGATTGTTTGTTAGTTGAAAAAACGCTTTAGGATGAAGTTTTTGGTGTATATATTGCGTGTGTTTGGTGTTTGTTAAGCATATACAGGCAGATCCCCACCAGTACCCGGTATCTTTAGGGGCTTATTGATTTAATTATTGTCAGTAATTTGTAAAAATGTTCAGTAATTTGCCTAAAAAAATTATAGTGAATGGATTATATTATATGCCGACGCCACTTTTAAACGACTTAAAAAAAGGAGTTTCTCAGTTTAACCTGTATGTTTGTTTATATGTTTGTCCGCAATTATCTCACGTGTGGCTGAACCGATGCTTAAAAACTTAAGATGTGATCTACCAGTCACTGCAATGTTTTCCTATAAGAAGACTACGTCACTATTAAGGGACCACAGGTGTATTTAAAGTACAGTATAGAAAAAAGGTATGAATCAGATCAAAAGTAATTCGCATTGATGACAAGGACTGGATGCAAAACTCGGTTTCATCATTCAGTAAAAACTAAAAATGCATCTTTGTCCTAAATTCCAAGCCTTTATAAAAACGAATGACACACAGACCAATCATTCTTAACCAATCTTTAAAAAAAATCCCATGAATATTTCTGAATAATGCCAAGTCACTCATTGGATGTCAATGTATGATTCATTCATTCATTCGTCACAGGTTGTCATCTTACTTTTTCTATGTCAATGATTCACTGGCTGCGCCGATGGCCTCATGGTCCCAAGCGCTACAGACACCGTGAGGTCCTGGGTCCGATTCCCAGGTAGGGCAAAAATTCTTATTTGGTTTTTCATTACGAATTTCTCAATAGCAACCCAGACTTTGGAAAATAGTGATGTGACACCCCGTGCCTCGGAAAGCATGTACAGCCATTGGTCCTGCGCCTAACCTATCCTTGGCCGTGTTGTACGAGTATTGTCGTCCCATCGGATTAAGAATGTGAGGCAAGAGGGAGTGCACCTGTGTTTGCGCACACACTTCATCATCTGCCTAGCTTTTTCCCAACTATGTCAGGGCCGGCTTCCAGTCTAATCGGATGCAGATAAATAAATAAATAAATAAATATCTTGGGACAACTCACACACGGCTATCTGATCCCAAGCTAAGCAGAGCTTGTGTTATGGTAACCAGACAACTGATATACATACTTATATAATTTATAAATACATACATATTATAGATAAATCACACCCAGACACAGAACTAACAATCATGCTCATCACACAAAGTTTGTCCTGCGTGGGAATCGAACCCACGACCTCCGGCTTAGCAGTCAGGGCCGCTAACCATTAGACCAACAGGCCCGTCACGATGCCAGTATTTAACATGGTGCGACTGCCTATCTGACCTCCACAACCCAGTAACTGGCTGACACTGTACCCCTTGGTAAGACTCTACCAGTACCAGTATTAATAATACATAACTGTGCACGTATGAGGAGTTGATGGACGCACATTATAGCCCTCTGCAAGCTACAGCCTGGTACAGCTACGTTTGCGGATAAGCTTCGTACATGAATATTAAAGTGAGGCGTTATTGTGGGACCTGTTACACTGCAGCGAATGGAGGGTTGAATTTGTTAGAAAAGAATTCAATTTGATGGGTTATATTTTTGAACACACCACGCATGTAATCCCCGAAGGGATTTGCAGCGGTGTACCCATTAGTACACCCACATTTCACCAGTTATGTTGTCCCATGTAATAGGAGGCGAGCTTATTGCCATCAACCTAGCACAAATCCAGACTCCGATGCTGCTACTAAGAACTTCCTGATGGAAAAACCCAAGACTTCACGCTCAGCAGTTGTCCTTTGCGACCACTCGGCCAAAGAGGCATTCCTGCTAATTCGATGATGATTAATAAAGATGTAAGTGGCGGTTCAAAGATGACCAACTACTTATGATACTATCTACTTTGGAATAAATATCCTTGATACCTGATTCATTATAAAGAACACGATTGCCTCAGCCGAATTTTACGTTACGGTGTAACAGAATCCGTTTTAAAGCATCACGAGCATACATCAAATGCAGCACAGCACTTTGCATACGCGCGCCCTATGTTTGACTAACACGCCTTTCCAAATGGACCATATGGGAGCATTTATTTACTTAAAAATACATAGCTTAGCATTGAGGAAAGTGAATGTATTTTATCATAAAGTAAGCTAGTCTAATGTCTGCTATTGCGGTCGCAGACGAAGTCGCTGAATAAAAACTAGCCTGTGTCCTTTCTTGGGGTTTAAACTTGCCCGGTACCAAATCTCATCAAAATCGGTTCAGTGGTTTAGTCGTGAATGTGTACCCGACAGACAGAGTTACTTTTGCATTTATATAAATAGTGATCGATGCTCGTGCCTTCTTTGTATGAGAAGATTCCTTTCCACTGAGATAATAATAATCTGTTATTACTTAAATTAATAAATGAACCCATGATTACACTCTTAATTAAATATGATGTGAAAATCATGGCGGTAAATGCCAATAATATTAACCTGACTGAACAGTATTAATGGTTAATTGAATTCAACCATAAGTGGTGGGCACTGGACAATTAAATACAGAAACACTGAATAGCCAGCGTTAATTTAATTAGAGAGTAAAATTCAATGGCTGTGCATGTTTTTGTGTTGGTTGGTTAGGTTTAATCAGGCATGGTTTTACAGTGAGAATTGAGACTGCGCAGTACTAACTTGGTGTTTGATTTGATTTTGCACGAGAATTACCCCAAACGCGGTCTAGCTGTTTAGGAGTTACACCGGAATAAATAGACCGACACCAATGAACAAAAAGGTTTTTTTCGTACATAACATCACGAATGTAATCCGCGCAGGGTTAGGTAGAGATGTACCCATTAGTACACCTACATTTCACCAGTTATGTTTAAGTCCCATGTTTAATAGGGGCGAGCCTATAGCCATCAACCGGCTACAAATACAGACTCCTGACAAATACAGAAATTCCTGATGGAAAAGTGAGTTTTTTCGTACCTGTGTAAACAAGCATAATGCTTATTGCTGTTGAACCACGAAGGGGATGGCAGGCCTTCTAACCTAACCTGTCCGAGTTGGGGTGCCTGAAGTCCCGAGCTCGCTTCGCTCGCTTTTATAAAAAGTTGTTAGCTGCAGAATATAACACTTCAATTTTATTGTATAGATGTACAAATTATGCTAGTTTAGCTGTCCTAATTTTAGACATAAAAACTTTACAATTGGAATTAAGCCCGAAAATTCCTACAGCCAACTATTCCCTGTGTAATTCTAGACTAGCGTATTATTTGTACTGTTTATCTAAAGCGAGCACAAACATTTCACTTAAAATGAGGGCGTAGTTTAGTATAGTATCTCCGGATTTCTAATTAATACCATTTTAATTGATTAAAGTTGGTTAGTTATTAAGCTGTGTCCACAGCAGTGCGCTTTCATGTTCAACTTGCATCTTAAACTTTCGTTGCCGTTAGACAGCTGACACGTCTGTAATCCCCAAAGGGTTAGGCAGAGGTGTAACTATTAGTACACTCACATTTCGCCAGTTACTTTTAAGTCCAATGTAATAGGGGGCGAGCCTATTGCCATCAACCGGGCACAAATCTAGACTCCGAGGCTGCTACTGAGAAAATGTTGATGGAAAAACTCAATAACACTTTGCCCGACCTAGGAATCGAATCCAAGACCTCATGCTCAGCAGTTGACTATAAACTCATCTTTGTCCAAAATTCCAAGCCTTTATAAAAACGTATGACACACACAGACAGGCCAATCATGTTTAAACAATCTGTTAAGAAATTCATCAACTCATTGGATGTCAACGTATGATTCATTCATTCATCACTTGTGACTTTGTTTTATACTTTGTAAAGATACCTATTAATAATTGCCATGCAAGAACATTGTACTAACCAGTTTCTCTTTTGTTTTCAGGTACCTACATCGTGATTACTCAATAAAAATATAGCAGATAGCGAGAAGGTAAAAAGTAAACGTATTGTCCACTTGACATCTAGAATAATGTTTAGAAATAGTTATCGACGTTTCTTTTGAAGCTTATACGTTTTGAAACTAATATTTTGATGCCTTTAAAATATAGTACATTAACCTATTTTTTTTTCTGAAATATCGTAGTCGGGGGCCTCTAATATAGTAGTATACTATATTGTTAAAAAAATAATTAAAAATCCTATTAGAAACATTTTCTACTTCTACATGGACGAAGTCGCGTTCAAAAGCTAGTCTTCATTAAGATTGGACGCGGTAACCAAAGTTCATTCAGGAGTGTTAATGATTTCGGCACGAGTAATCAAGAATAGTCAATATACCGTTTCTCTTCAGAATTGTCACTCGAAGAATTACCCTAAAAACACATTCCTAGCGTGTCGAAGCTGTACCAACTGAAAACACAATTTTATACTCACCTCAAACAAGTCCTGATAGCGAATTTATTTTAGAACTACAAAGGTTTTCGAGCTGGAAACCATTTGAATACACATTACCTAAGCCGAAGCTAGATCGTGCTTAGCCCGGCCTGAGAAAATGAAGTAAAAAGCCCTGACCGCCTGTTGCGGTGATGTTATTCTTATTTTAGTCGTGTGCTGACGGCTAGGGAGGGGAATAGAGAAAGATATCGATAAAAAATTGGCAATTAAATTTTGATTAATTTTATATTGAGTTATGAAAAAATCTTAGGTGTAATGGCAGAATATGGTTAACTTACTTGAATGTTTACTTTTAAGAGATTTCAAAGTTAGGTTAGTTAAACTTAGATGTGCTTAATGGAAGTAGAATAATAATGTAAATTTATATTTTAGTTTCAAAATTTATGTTATGTAACAAATTTTTTAAACAGGTTTTATAAGCGTTATCTGAATAAACTAATTTAATTACACGGCTGGTTACGGAGATTTAAAACTCAGAAGTATAGCTAATTTTATAATTAAACCCCTAAGAATGTTTACAAATTCATATTTATTTATTTGAATTTCATAATGTGCATAAAAGATATGACATAAGGCTTAAAGATAGAGCACAGTTATGGACCCTTTTAGAGTAAATCAACACGGTACTATCTTAAAATTAAAATTCTGCAGTAAAATGTAAAAAAAAATTCTATATTAAATATGAATAGATTATAATTTAAATATTACAACAGTTACAGCTATTGAATTCAATTTTATCTTATCCGAATTGTTTATAAATCTATCGACAAACACCACATCCCTAAAAAATGCATCTAGCCGTGTGCACTACATGACACGAGGATATCGTTCAAGATTCTTTGGAGACTACAAACTTTGTCTTCCACATAATCGATAATTTAAATGCACGTCACTAGAAAATGCGACGACCAAGCGTGTTCACGACGTCGTCGATTTTATATTATCGATATAGTAAGCTCTAATTTTAGTTTGTTCGACGCCATATTAACAGATTGTGTTAGTACGAGGACTGTTTTTGTTTTTAATATTGTAGGTGAGCAAGCATGGTTTAGCATCAGCAAGAACCAGTGTGATTTTTTCTATTTCATAAATGTACTTTTTTTGTATATCTTGGACATCACCGAGGTCGGTGAAGGTAATATGAGTCTGTAATTGCTAATACGCTTTGAACAAGCGTGGCGACCAATGCTCTTGCCTTCTCTGTATGAGAAGAGGCCTTTGCCCTGTAGTGGAACAATAATAGGTTGGTATTATTATTATAAGTTTATTTTGGACATCACTGACATCAGTGAAGGAAAACCTGGACTAATTAATAACATAACATCACGCCCGCAATTCCCGAAGGGTTAGGCAGAGGCGTACCCACCAGTACACGCACACTTCACCAGTCATGTCTTTAGTCCCATGTAATAGGGGGCGAGCCTATTGCCATCAACCGGGCACAAATCCAGGCTCCGAGGCTGCTATTGAGAAATTCCTGATGGAAAAACTCAATAATATTCCCTCATGCACCTCATGCACAGCAGTCGCGCTTGCGACCACTAGACCAACGAGGCAGTCAAATTAATATAAGTCTGAAATTGCCAATCCGACCTTGAGCAAGCATGGTAATCAATGCTCATGCCTTCTCTATATAAGAAGAGGCCTTTGCCCTGCAGCGGGACAGTAATAGGCTGTTATTACTCAAGTAAAAGTTTATTTATTGAATAAAAGTTAAAATAAAGCATGTATTGTTTGTGTTGAAAGGAAAAGTTTCTTAAGTAAATAAGTAAGTATAAACATGTTGTTTTCTATTAAAGTTAAAGTTAAGTTGTAAAGTAAGTATGACTTTTTAACTTGTTAGTTACTGACTCACCTGTGTACTTTGAACTAAAGAAGAGTTGGATATCTTAATATATATAAATCTCGTGTCACAATGTTTGTCCTCAATGGACTCCTAAACCACTTAACCGATTATAATAAAATTTGCACACCATGTGTAGTTCGATCCTACTTGACAGATAGGATAGTTTAAATCTCAATTATTGGTCTTAATATTTTTTGATTGCATATTTGAGCCACAGTAACGCGTGGGCCGGTCAGCTAGTTATTATTATAAGTACTAGTTAGCTACCTGCGACTTTGGTTGTGTGAAATGTCGGTTATCGGCGATGTATTATTTTTTAAGCGGAACCCTAGTTCATTTTGTAAACATAAGTAGGTAGCCATTAAAATCGATCCAGACATTTAGGGGATTAAGCTGAACAAACAAACAGACAGACAGACCAGCAGAAAGATGGATTCACACATTTTTTTAAACTATATTTACATAACATCACGCCTGTAATCCCCGAAGGGTTAGGCAGAGGTGTACCCATTAGTACACCCACATTTCGCCAGTTATGTTTTGTTTTGTTTTTTGTTTTTGTTTGTTTTTTATATATTTGTATTTATAGATATTTAGTTTGTTTGTGAAAGAAATAGGTAGGTAAGTTCCCAAATACTATACATGGATACAGTATAAGCCCTGTAAAACCAGACACTGTGAATTATTTAAAGCAAAACTTAAAAAAAAGTTATTATTTATCTGCAGTCAACGTCACAACACGATTTTTATCGATACGAAATTTTATCGACATCACCACATCCCTATTCGAACTCCGCGTGTTCGCGACACTACCAGCGTGGCACCTTATTGTTTAACTTGGCTAATTAGTCGCTCGCGTGCAAACAGGACTGATAAAACAATTCCATGTTTGCCTTTTCTATTGTCAATACTATTTACTTTTGGAGGCATATGTAGAAACGAGGTTATTGCCCTTGGCTTGAAGCCACGATAATCCAGTTCCTATACTAGTCTATAATTGTCCGGGCAAAGGCCTCTTCTCATTCAGAGAAGACAGAAGCATTGTTGGCAGTCACAATGCTTGCACAAGATGGATTGGCGATTTCAGACTTATATTAAGTCCAGGTTTCCTCACAATGTTTTCCTTTACCGATGTCTGTGGTATCCACCATCAACGGGGCACAAATCTAGACTCCGAGGCTGCTGTTAAGAAATTCCTGATGAAAAATCCCAATAACACTGCCCGATCTAGGAATCGAGCCAAAATCTCATGCTCAGCAGTCACACTTTGCGACCATTAGACTAACAAGGCAGTCATAGTTTTATAATTACATTAAAACCTGGATATAGTATAGCCAGGTTAGGTCCAGACGTAACAAAACTGGAGTAGATATCTAGCGCAAAGTTATATGATATCAAACTAAACACCTCAACCTCACTTTAAAGCTACACCCCGCAGTTTATCGATAACTACTTCCCGTATCTCGGTACACCACTAATCGTGTTCACGACACTGCTCAAGGCGTATTGTTTGACTCTAGTAATTAATTCCTCGCGTGCTACTTCTGATAAATCAATCGCATATCCGAGGATCAGATGCAGGTATTTTAATTATGTAGTTAGGTTAATGGCCCAGTGGTTTAGACACCCGCCTTTAATGCTTGAGGTTGCAGGTTCCAAGCAAATGCGTGACGTTTTTAATTCATATAAATCCAGCTTGAGCAAGCGTGATAAGAAAAGAGGACTTTGCCCCGCAGTGGGACAATAATTGTCTGGCATCATTTTATCTGAAATAAAGAGTATTTACTGCCTCGTTGGTCTAGTGGTCGCAAAGCGCGACTGCTGAGCATGAGATCTTGTGTTCGATTCCCAGTTTGGGCAAAGTGTTATTGGGTTTTTCCATCAGAAATTTCTCAGTAGATGCCTTGGAGTCTGGATGTGTGCCTGATTGATAAATGCTAATAAACTCGCCCCCTATTACATGGGACTTAATTACTCAAGTCTCTCGTAATGAGACGCAATTGATTTTCTATTGTTCTATCATACCGGTAACACAGCCGGGGCTTGACCGGTTAAACATAACCGGCGAAATGTGGGTGTACTAATGCGTACACCTCTGCCTAACCCTTCGGGGATTACAGATGTGATGTTATTCTTAGTAGCCTGGCGAAGCTTAATAGAAAATCAACAACTTTTTACTGTTACATTTAACGACTGTACGCAACTAACTAATCCACGACAGTTACTCAATTTCAAATCTAAATTCGTAACTATTTGATCGAGTTTTTCGACATCGACAAGCAGTCGGTGCGACCGTCTGAATTTTTGTGAAGCTCGTGTGATGTAGGTTAATTGATGTGCATCGCATTTGTGACTATGTTGTTCATGTTTACTGAACATGCGATATAGTTGATGTTTGTGAGTTAGAAATATATCGACTGGTAGTTGACAACGGTCGTTTTATGGAGGGACTAGGACTAAGCTGACGGACTGATTATCAGCGAACTGTAACTTATGAACCACAATAGGTACCTACATAGTTGAAATTTTCGTTGAATATGTATTCCGTTTGGCGCTATTAAAAAGCAGTACATAACAACAACCAAAACTAAAGCGGCCGACTACGAAAACTAAAATTATTTTTTTATTTTGATGTTTTCGAAGGCGGTTGTCCTTTTCGTAAAAAAGGTTTTTATGTTTTTTGTTGGATGAAACGCATGTGACCAGGAGAGTTATGAATATGAATGTGGATGGATGGAGAGCAAGAGGAAGACCAAAGAAAAGATGGATGGATTGTGTGAAGAAGGATATGAATGAAAGAGGAGTCAGTGATTGCATGACGGCTGACAGGACGGAATGGAAGAAGAAAACGTGTTGCGCCGACCCCAAATAGCTTGGGATTAGGGCAGGAAGATGATGATGATGTTTTAATTTTTAGTGCAATATTACTTGTCTTTAAATTTTGAAATCCTTACATACTATTACTACATATTTAATTTTGGAAAGTGGTAAGGAGGGGGGTCGACCTATCCGTCGATGGATTAAAAAGAGTCCAAAGCAGGGGTAGCCAGGTCGAGTTGATCCCAAATACAAAGCTCACTAAAAAAAGTAGACTCTAAAAATAATTTTCAATATACTTAATAGTATTACCTTCTTTAATAAAATTTAAAAAATGCTACTCGTAAGTAAACGGTTCCCTATAAGTTTAGCATAATGTTAATTCTGTGACGTTCGACTCATGCCTAAGAAGAAGAATGTACTGACTTTATATTTGGTAGATCGCAGAGTCTCTTCGATCTTCAGTCTTTTTAAGTTGACTACCCCTTCTCTAAACAATTCCTAAGCTAAAAGAAGATCGAGTTATTCTTAGCTCTAACCGTAACAAACATTATGCAGTAACACCAACAATGAATCATAAATTAACCATACAATATGAAAGACATTTATCTTCAATATATCATTATTACACGGTGTATCGGCTCGGGTGGGACAAACTGAGCGTGTGTCGTGACGGCGAGTTGAGAAGCCATGTGTCATGTTTGTTGCGTAGTTATGAATCGTGCGCTGAGTTGGGTGTGGGTTTATTAGGTATGAAAGTGTACTGCGGTTTAGACCGATTTACATTTCAGGCGGAACAATCTATTTTGTTGATGTGAAATAATTATGTAATGGTCTAAGTCTTTGCTGTTTGGTTCGCGCCTGTCTCATGAGGTTACTACAGCTTGAGCATTTTCTGAAGGTACGTCAAAAAGGTGAGCCACAAGGCTGACATTTTTTGGATAGTTATAGAAATATGTCGTTAAAAATGCGTAATTACTAACATTTATTAAAATGTCTTTAAAGAGTTCCTGTGACATGAAATAAGTTTTTGGATAGAGTCTATAATATAATAGAAATAAAGAAAGAAAAACTACTTATTCACGCGAAAATAACGCTCATAACATAAAATAAAAATTGAACACAATAGAAAAAAAATCTTCAAAGACCATGTTAGACGTCATGCAATGTGAAACAATGCAATTTCTACTGCATTCTTATCTTCCAAGTGATGACAAGTTCTGACACAGATTATAGTAAAATGCACTCGACACAAAACATGCTCCGAAAATACGCGACCGGCTCGCGTCGCCTTATTAACTACGATGAATGATTTATAGTAATACAAAACTTATGGCGTTTGAAATAAAGACGAGCCTGTAATTTAGTTAAAAGGGTTATTTTAGCATGTCAATTAAATACTAAAGTCGTGCTCTATATTTGGATTCAGCTCCATTGGCCGCCATATTGAAAATTATTCTCAAAATACATTTAAATTATTTTATGGTGAGTTTATTGCAGTTTGTGAGTGTTTTTTAATGTTCATTTATGAAGTCATTGAGTTTGGTTGTTTGTGGATTTTTTATGCTTTACTTAAGCTTTGACGTTTATAGTTATTTTATTGTATTTAAATGGAAGAAGGTTGAGCAGAAATATATATTGTAAAACTTTACTAATAACGGTGATTGACCTAATATTTAAAATAACATAACAGCACGCCTGTAATCCCCAAAGTATAGTAGTAGTAGTCCCCTGTATCCCCATATTTCGCCAGTAGTATTTTAAATCTCATGTAATAGGTGGCGAGTCTATTGCCAGCAACCGGGCACAAATCCAGACTCCGAAGCTGCTACTGAAGAACTCCTGATGGAAAACCCATTAACTTTGCCCGACCTGGGAATCGAACCTAAGACAACATGCTCAGGGGTCACACTTTGCGACCACTAGACCAACGAGGCAGTCATAGTCATAGGCGTATTTATAACACAAACGCGCTTATTGAACAAAAACTTTTTATATGATAGCCAGATTCGTGAAGAATAGTATAGGCTATATATCATCACACTACATCGCGCGGGAGCATAGCAGTAACCAAAGACGTAACTATACCTAAATAAACCATGCGTACTAAGTCGTGAGCAGAATGTCTAATGTGAATGTCGTGATGGCCTATCGGTTAAGGTGACCGCGTCTCATGCTTGAGGTTGTGGGTTCGAATCTGGGCAAATACCAATGTGACTTTTTCAATTCATATGTACTTTCTAAAGTTTATCTTAGACATTACTGACATCACTCCGTGCCTCGGAAAGCAGCCTCACGAGCTCCTCGTGAGGAGCTCGTGGCTAAGTAATAACAGCCGCACGGGTCGATCCGTTAGGTTAAGCTACGCTTGCCGGGGTTGGTCCGTGGATGGGTGACCATCTTTACATACCGAGACTCTAACTTCCGTGCCTCGGAAATCACGTTAAGCCGTTGGTCCCGGCTGTCATACGTGGATCTTTGACAGTCGTTACGGGTCCTCAGAAGCCCGAAAGTCTGACAACCAGTCTTACCTAGGGGTAACATATTACCCAGTTACTGGGTTGTGGAGGTCAGATAGGCAGTCGCTCCATGTAAAATACTGGTATTCAGCTGCATCCGGTTAGACTGGAAGCCGACCCCAACATAATTGGGAAAAGGCTAGGCAGATGATGATGACGAAGTCGTGAGCAGAAAAATAGTAGTCTATGAAATTAAGAGAACACGAAATTCTCTTCACCATTTTATCAATCTAATCAGATTTTAAGACCTCAATCAGTATTTTAAGTATTGCATAAATATGTAGACAGTGACTTTCCAATATTTATACTTGACTCGTAGGAATGCAAATTAATGTTTGATGACCCGAAAAGCCCTTTCTCAGTGGGAATGTTATGTTCTGTAATTATGTTTTTTATTATTTATTTAAAGTTAACAAACAAATCAGTTATGTTTAAATAAGTTACCGAAATCAATAAAATTAAATTTAATTATAGAATAAACATTACCTGTGCGTTGAAGCTCGTTAAAATTGTTAATTATTTTTAGAATTAAACCGGTTTTACGCGGTTACAAGCAGCCTTAACTGGTAATAACTAGAATATTTTTATACGTTTCATGCGTTGTGGTGTTTCAAAATAAATTTTATGTTAATATGAGAAGAATGTCGCTTTGTAAAATGTGTGGGTTCCGTATGTTAAAGGTTTTCGTGAGTTCTGTCCAATTTTGAATTGTGTTCATAAATATTGATGTTACAGCCATCTTTTGAAGATGCTTGAATAATCAAACGATTTATTTTATATTCTGATTGAATGCTTACGTTTAAAAGCTGCTTATAAATACACGCGTCGGGTGGTGAGTTCTTAATTATTTTACTGGTTTTTTTTTTTATTTGTTTTTATCTTAAATGGTTTTTGACAAGATAAAATAAAACTTTAGTTTAGATTTTATGAGCGATAGGTGATTATTTTAAAAAGGTCGTGTGAAAGGAGGATGTTAGAATTTAGGCTTTTGCCCAGCTATGAACGGTTTGGTTCCAGCACGGAACAAATATTTGCAGTAATCGTTCCTAGTCTGGTTGTTTATGTGGGTTTATATGTTTGTAAACGCACACTCAATATTGGAGAAATTCGTATGGTATCGTATCGTAGGTAACATACTTTTTTTTTAAATTAGTTTTTGTTGTTGTAAAACATACAATAATATTTTTTTAGTCTAGCTATTTGTTTGGGTTAAGTATTTATATGCTTGGTGCAATTCATCTCATCTAAGACTAAGTCTACCTTATTTTAAATTTTCACAGATAAATATTCTATGAAAAAGTCTTAAGCTGTAAGTCTTCCACTAAATAAATAAATAAACTATTAAACAAAAAAAAACTCACACACCAAAAACGTTTTACCAACCTAACTTATTTACAACGGAACCCTATGAATTGAAATCCCACTAGCGGACGGATGTGAACGTAATTTTAGTCGTAAAATCGAGCAAGCACCATGGGGCCTGCGGTCGTACGCGTGTGGTCCACCCTTAACGGACATTTTACGATGCCCGAAGCGATGTCGGTGACCCTTATTACTTTACACTTGATTTACTTTTTAGTTTAATTGTTGTTATTAGTATTTTATAATTGGGTAAATTTTTGTGATGATAGAAGTATTTTAGGAGGCTGTAAAAGTTTGGACTGCCTCCCTGGTCTAGTGGTCGCAAAGCGCGATTGTTGAGCATGAGGTCTTGGATTCGATTTTAAAGGTCGGGCAGTGTGAATGGGTTTTTTATCGGGGATTTCTCAGTAGCAGTCTCGGAGTCTGGATTTGTGCCCGGTTGGTGGCAATAGATTTGCAACCTATTATATGGGGCTTAAACATAACTGGCGAAATGTGGGTGTGTACTAATGGGGACACCTCTGCCTAACCCTTCGGGGAATACAGGCGTGATGTTATGTATGTTGTTCATGATAGTATTAATTTAATAATTGGATGATTTTTGTGATGATAGTAGTAATTTATTTGGCTGTAAAAGTCTTCTGAGCCATTAATAATACTATAACAAAAATGTCTAGTAAAAACCAACGCTTTACCAGACCTGGGAATCGAACCCTCATACTCATTCGTCACGCTAGCAATCACACAAACGTAACATAACATCATAAACCCCTACTATCAATCTCATTTATCTTTTCACACGAATTAACACTAAAATGAAGACGAAACACATGATTATTACTAAACTATAACATCGATATTGATTGTTAATTAAAATAGTAATATAACCCGATACCACTGATGGCGGATATTCATCCTGTGACGTCACAGCCGGTACCCTATCATGGCTAATAACGTTCAACAAACAGATCGTAATGCCAACGTAGAGATAGATCGCAGAAAGTTAAGTTGAAACGGAAAGTAGTTGATGTCAAAAAGCAGTCAACTAGTCGAATTGAATTATCGAACCGAACGAACTATCCAATATTTAACCGTACGTAAATCTAATCATGGAGTCGTTGCGAAGCGTACTTATGCGTGGCTTGTGCTAAATTCATTGGCCATTTTTTATTTAGATACCTCAGCTGCAGTTTGTGGCGCTCTAAAGACTGAACGCGTGGGCCGATTTTGTTGCTTCTTACGGCAATTGATTTGTTTTAATTTTGCAAAAAGTCAATAAAGACGTAGCAGCGATAAAAATTCAATATGGCGACAACCAGACGCCATATTGTAAAAAAATATGAAAATCTACGTACTATGTTAAGTGGGGTGTCATTGAATAGGTATTTAAAAATAATCTTTAGGTTCATAATATCACGTCTGTAATGCCCAAAATGTAGACATTAGTACACCCATATTTCGCCAGTTATGTTTCAGTCTCATGTAATGGGGGCGAGCCTATTGCCATCGACCGGGCATAAATCCAGACTCAGAGGCTGCTACTTGGATATTCCTGATGGAAAAACCTCATAACACATCGCCCGACTTGGGAATCGAACATACGACCTCATGCTCGGCAGTCGCGCTTTGCGACCAATAGACCAACGAGCCAGTCTTCTTTGAAGAATACAGTGTTGTGGTTCTTCTGAAACTTCTTTTAATCGTGTCAATTTAATGCTGAGGGAATACAGGTCGTATACTTTTATGAGTACATGCTGATTTGGATACAATATTGAATATATGTGCTTCAGTTTTACGGGACGTTCAAGGCCCTTCTCTTATTGGGTTGGTAGAATTCAGACAGAGGATTATTAGGGTATTTTTGATGCTGGCTTGATTTGACGAGAGCAGAGATCATTGTACTTATGTAGGTTTTGTTTATCATGCCTTATATACCTGCCTTATATAAATGCCTAATACATTGTAGCAAATTTAAAAAATCTCTGACCTATGTAATGACTGCCCCGTTGATCTCGTGGTAGCAAGCGTGACTGCTGAGTATGGGGTCCTAGGTCTGATTCCCAGTTCGGGCAAAAAAATGTTTTTGAATTTTTTCTTTAGAAATTTCTGAGTAGCAGCCTCGGAGACTGGGCTTGCCCCCATTACATGGGACTTAAACATAACTGGCGACTTGTGGGTGTACTAATCGGTATACCTCTGCCTAACCCTTCATGGATTACAGGCGTGATGTTACGTTGTGGAAACTTGGCAATGATTATGTAGACCAAGATTCAACTATTTTATTGAGGTTAACCGACTTTTTATAGCACAAACAGTCGTTTTGAGGTGATCGATATTTAAAGAAGAGCACTGCGATTTTATTCAGATAAAATGAACAGTGTTTGAAATCTGGTCGCAACCTTATCTCAGCGACAATCTATGTCAAAAATGCACATAAATTAGAGTTATTCATGACAGATTGACACTGAGATAAGAACATGAACGTTCTTAAAGATACCTTTATTGTCCCACTGAGGGACAAAGGCCTCTTCTCATGCATAGAAGACACGAGCATTGATAACCACGCTTGCTCAGAGCGGATTGGCGAAAAAGCGAAAAGTCACTAACTCATTCATAAAAAATATCGAAAACCGCTTGATGTATAAAGATGAAATTTAGCAGGAAGGTAGTTTATAGTTAGTAGACGTCGACTATAAGAACGGATCACGGAAATGTATTTCCTGTAAATTACATAGATATCTGTTAAGTGTTTACGAGTTGATTTTCCTTGAAGTAAGCTAAATACAGTAGCAGCATGTGTAAAGCTACAATTTGTAAGATAATGACAGATCGCGCCGGTTCACCGCCTGAGGGCGCCACGCGTCCAGTCACTTCCTTCTTTTTATTGAGTTACTTATGAGTAGTTATTGCTTATTACTTCATTATAATTATGTGTTTAAGATCATGAAGATATCTGTGGTTTAATGGTTAAATGATATTTTTAGGGTTACGTATCGCGAGAAAAAAACGGAACCTTTTCAAGACTACAATGGGTTTTTTTTTTCAAGATGTTCTGTGTAGGAATTTGATCGTTGGTAATGGTAACTCGACTCTAATGGACGAGTTGGTGGTTTGAGAGTGCGGGTAGGATAGGCACGAACAAGTTCCAAAATTTCTTTTTTTTTCATATCATGTATTTTCTAAGTTATATATACAGAGTGTTAGTGTAAACACCGTTATCCTTGAAACCAGTGGTTTGGTTACACTAATAGAACGTAAATTCAATGAAAAAAAAATTATTTTTTTTAAAGTAAAATCTCCATTTTTCCTCAAAATTATTTCACCCTATATTACAATGATTTAATTAGTTAAAACTTATGTAGGTAGTTATAACGGACGGCCAGTGCAGCAGGTCAACGCCCTTTGCGGTGATTACGTAATTCGGGCGCATAGTATCCATGAATTTACAAACGGTGTCGGACGGTTTTTTTTTTAATTTTTGATAGAAAACTCTGTTTATTAATTTTTAAATTCAGATAAAAAAAAATTATCATGAATCAAAACATATGGTTTTAGTGACAACGGTGTTTACACTAACAGTCTGTATAATATATCACTGATATCGGTGAAAGAAAACATTGTGAGGAAATCTGGACTTTCCAATTAATGCAAATCTGAAATTCCCAATCCGCCTTTAGCAAGCGTGGTGCTCAATGCTCGTTCTCTGTAGGAGAAGAGGCCTTTGCCTTGCACAACGGAACAATAATAGGCTGGCATATCTATTTTTTATAGATCTTGATAAAGCACACCCAATTGATATCATCAATCAAAAACCAAAAACACATATTTTTGCGTTAACAACCTGTCGAAACGTAAAGATTAAGTTAGTATAACATGTGGTGTTCTGTAGTTTCTTCTGCCTACCCCCATGGGATAAAGTCATGTTTTTGTATATGTTAATGTATTATTCATGAACTTAAAAAGAGTTTGTCTAGCCTACTAGTCTTAAAACGTATCCCAAGGGAAAAGTATGGAGAAAAACATGTCTATCTCCAAAAAATAAAACTTAGATTTTATTTTCAAAGTAAAAGTAACCTTATACACGTTTCTTAAGTCATATTTTCCTATTTTACGATGTACAAAGAAAATATTGAAACGGAATATTATCCGCTTTAGACTTTTAATTTTGTTACAGGATTATAAATCTGCCTCGTTGGTCTAGTGGTCGCAAATCGCGACTGCTGAGCATGAGATCTTGGGTTCGGGTCCTAGGTTGGCCAAAGTTTTATTGGGCTTTTCCATCAGGATTTTCTCAGTAGCAGCCTCGGAGTCTAGATTTGTGCCCGGCCATAGGCTCGTCCCCAATTACATGCGACTTAAACATAACTGGCGAAATGTGGGTGTACTAATGGCCACACCTCTGCCTAACCCTTCAGGGATTACAGGCGTGATGTTATAAAAATTAATTCGCTTACAAATTCCCAAACCCACCACATTTTCACAAAATTAAACACACTGTACCTATTTAAAAACCAGTAAAAAAAGCAGACATCGCAATACTGTCAATTTGGCCTGACGGTATTCCGTTCGCCATTTTGTTAATTATCTCCAATCAAATAACGACATTAAGTTAACCTGATAAAGTTTATTTTCGGTTGTATCAGTGGCTTTCCGCACCTGTTTTTATGCGTCATCATTAATTTGTTCAGGAACGTAATTTCGCTCGTCTTTAAGGTATCGTCTCAAGTTGCTTGGGTCTCGATATTCATGGAATCACCCCTTAGTAATAATGGTAGTATTTTATGTTTGTTTATGTGAGTAATACTCAGGTAAAGTCGACAAGAAAATTAGTTAGGGCTGATTTTCAATAGTCAGATCATTTTTATCCAAAGAACTTTTATCCTTTCAGATACAAATTATTGTTATTAAATAAAAAATAAATAATAAGAATCAATATTACAGTTTGACATATTTACTGTCAGTACTAATTTTTTACGTAGGTACCATGTTCTTTTTTTAAATTTGAAGTGTGTTGCGAATGAAATCTTATTGATTAATAATACAAGGTGCAATTTCCATCGTCGTCAAATTTCAGAATGTTTTTAAAAAAGTCATAAATTACATACTGTATACAATACAGTGTTAGGATACATAACGTCACCTCACGCCTGTAATCCCCGAAGGGTTAGGCAGAGGTATAAGTACCTATTAGTAGATACACCTTCATTTCGCCAGTTATGTTTATGTCCCATGTAATAGGCGGCGAGCCTATTGCCATCAACCGGGAACAAATCTAGACTCCGAGGCTGCTTCTGCGAAATTTCTGATGGAAAAACCCAATAACACTTTGCCTGACTTGGGAATCGAACACAGGACCTCATACTCAGCAGTGGCGCTTTGGGACCACTAGATCAACGAGGCAGTCGTGTTAGGATTATATTAGATTTTATTCAAAATTGTCATCAAGTTTTGTTGTTGAGTGTACCTACGAACTACTAACCTAAGTATAGCTGATATGGCCTTAGTATTAGTAGTTCACTTAGTGTTATGTATGTTATATAATATTGTCTATTTTACATAGGAATTGCTCGTGACGCGGTGGGTAGATTATCCAGACAAGTTTGATTGTACCAGACTATAATGCTCAAACAACCAACAAGAATAAATGTTCAAACGAATTAAAAGCAATATCTCTATATTTATATTTGGGTTTAATTTAGCTAAAACGAGCCAACCCAAAAGCTTTTTATAATAAAATCGAAGAAGGTCTTTTGTGACCCAGGCTGAGACTCTTCTATTTGTCACTTATTTAATAGACGCCCTAGGAAGACTTACACTGACCTTATTGGTGAGGTTCTTCAGAAAGGTCAGGTGCGCAGTACTCCGCCTGTAAAAAATAACTGATAAATGAACGTGGATGAGGCGAAAGGAGTATGTTAGGATGAAGGAGTGAGTTAGGTGGGGTTCTGTGGTTTCTGCCGACCCCCATGCGAAAAAAGCGTGAGTTTATGTCCTTATTCAATAGGTATGCCCTATATTTATATTACTATGCAGTACTAGCAGCTCAATTACAATTCAAAACATATGTTTTTCCAATCACTTCAAAAATGTTGAACATTTTCACTTAGTTTGGCCCATTTTGCCAAAACCAAACCTCTAAAGAACATTCACAAAAAATCTTAAACCGAACAAAAGATAAAAAAGATATCCTTTTACAAAGAAACAAAAAGCAATTTCAATACGTTTACAATTAAAAAGAAAACATTTACATATTGCCTTGCCCGGGCATTGAATCCCCTCGCGTGCATTGAAATAATAAGTCGGCTGTCAGTTTAATTGACAAGCTTGATGTCAGTCCGTGGTTCAGACAAGCTGTTGACGTGTAGCTTGCCTTATGTATAGCTACTTTGTTGAGGAATGAACTGGATACTTAGTTTTGTCGACGGCTGTGAGGAGTCAAGGTTAGGGGTATTTTTTATTATGTGGACTGCCTCGCTGATCTAGTCATCGCAAAGCGCGACTGCTGATAGATTCTCAGGTTGGGCAAAGTGTTATTAGGTTTTCCATTAGGAATTTTTCAGTAGCTGCCTCGGAGTTTGAATTTGTGCCCGGTTGATGGCATTAGGCTCGCCCTCTATTACTTGGGACTTAAACATAACTGGCGAAAATGTGGGTGTACTAATGGGTACACCTCTGCCTAACTTTCGGGGATTTCAGGCGTGATGTTATAAATTATATCATAACTGTTTTATGCCCGCGACTTTGTCCGTATGAACATCAGTGTTCGCAGACGCAGATATAGTGGCGTTTCAAGCTTAGTATGTGCCAAATTTAATGAAAATCGGTTTAGTGGTTTAGCAATGAAAGCGAAACGAAATTACTTTAATATGAGTTGAGACTTTACCTATCTTCATACATTATACTTGATGTATGAAGATAGCTTATGTTCAACAATTGTTAAAAACCTATAAACTAGATAGATCAAACTATTGTAAAGACGTCAACTAAAAACGGCTTTTGACTTTGACTTCCAAGCGGACGAAGTCGCGAGCAATATCTTGTCATCTATAACTCTGCACTGACAGTCATACCATAATCATTAATAAATAACTAAAGAAATTATAATAAAATACCTGTATACTCATAAACTGTGCGGTACATTAAATTAACATAAAACACATCATAATTTCAAACCCCACTTAATTTTAAAAGTAAAACAATAACGTATTTCTTTCGTTCACAAACAAATTACTGAAATAAGAAGAAAAATGTTTGACTTATAAATTATCTTGTTCTTTAAGGTCTTAACACACCTAAGCGTTTCCGTATAATGTAACTTTATTAAGGAAAATACAAATTTGAATACTGGTAAAAGCAAGCTCAAAGTATTTGTTTCAAACAAACCGTTTAAGCCTAGGTAATTTTGAATTGTCAGAGAGTAGGTTAGTCAGAAAGTTGAAGCTCAATTCAGAAAAGCATTTTCCATGCTATGTATAATCTTCGCGAATGTTACTTCATTTATTACATAACATAACATTACGCCTTTAATCTCCGAAGGGATAAGCAGAGGTGTGCCCATTGACATTTCGCCAGTTACGTTTTTTAAGTCCCATGTAATAAGGGACGAGCTTAATGCTAATTGCTATTTTTCATTTAAGTTTTCCAACGGCTTCTGTATACCTAAGATCTAAAATATAACAAATTATCAGTCATGGAATCACCAATTACAGTCCAACCAGCTTATTTAGAAATAAGAATAAACATAAAAAAAATACAATTCCATGTTTCCATTACAAGCAACCGCTCTAATGCGCGCTCACCTTTACAAATTCTCTCGCTTGTAACTCGCGCCATGCGGTTAATGAAAAATTGTCTGTCTGTCTGTTTGTTTTAACAAATTTGTGAGCGAATACCGTATTTATCATGAGGATTGTTTATGTGTAAAAATATTTGTATGAATATTACTGAACTTTTGATTTGTGGATTTTGGTTTTTAAAATATTATTTTGCATGTTTGATTGCTAATTGCCATGCTTTATTCAGTATTGCCGTAAAGATTTTTATAGATTGAAGGACTTGGAGGATTTTGCCCAGCAGTGGGACGGAGTGGGATGCAAAAGAAGAAAAATACCTAGCTCTTATAACCTATACCTATCTCGCCTGTGTTTCCAATTTCGTGATGAAAAGTTATAATAATCGGTATTTTAGTTTTCAAATCGGGACAGTCAGAAAAGTTTTAAAAAACCCAGAATTATGTATTTACGCTTCTGCTTAACCCTTACGTGATGTTGTTTTGTTACGAACGAAATTGCGGGCGGTAGCTAGTTAATATAGTCTTATACTCTTGGAGCTGGTTCACATTAGGTCGGACAGTTTTACCGTTGACCGGCTATCGGGTGTTGCTGTTTACACTGTGGTGTCCACACACCACTGTGGAGTCGTCACAGAGCAGTTATGTGTCGGTCCGATAAAACTGTCGGTCTGACCTAATATGAACCAGCCCTAAGTTATTTTTAACTATGACCACCATCAAAAACAGTCGTTAAAGAGAAAAATCAAAAATCCTTTCACAAAGACCTCGTAAGTAACATTTTTCTCTCTACGAAATCCCCATCAAACTCCCATCCATGTATCAGCCACAGACTTCCTTATACCGTTACATTAGGAGCCTTCCATTTGGCGGCCGTCCAGCCAGCGGGGCAGCCGTACGACCTATTTAGATTTTATCGTAGTATGGATGGAATTAAAGCGATCTGGTTTAAAAGGCATGTTTTCGTTAGTTTTGTAACGTTGGTGCTGTGTTTTGGGAAGTTTGTCAAGGTAAAAAAGAGGTGTACCCATTAGTACACCCTCATTTCGTCAGTTAAATACGTAACATAATTAAACGATCAAAATCAAGTCGCAATTTCTTAGCGGTAATGTAGGTAAAATATAGGCACGACGCCTGCTGACCAGTTGGGGGCACGGATCATGCGTCAAGTGTATACCAGGCTCCCGACTCATGGTGGTAGAAGGAACCATTGGTAAATCCGTAAATCTCTTATTTATTTATACTAATATAATATAGAGGAAAGATTTGATTGTTAGTTTGTTTGCATTGAATAGGCACCGAAACTACTGAACCGATTTGAAAAATTCTTTCACTGCTGGAAAGCTACACTATGCGGGTGAGTCGTTAGTATATACCTAATACTTATATGAAAGCTTACAAGCCTTTCAACCAAACCAGTAAATAGTCCTGTAAAAACTTATATGTATAGTATATGTTAGTCATTGACTAACATTCACCTTGACAATGTGAGCTAGTCAATCTCCACAATGAAGACCAACCCTAATGAGCAACCCCGTGGCCCGTGACACCCAACTCCCAAAATCTACACTCCACGGTAATCAATCACTATAGCTCCCATTGCCTGTCTAATGAAATCCGATACCAACCTATGCGGAGCAAACTCACGCTCAAAAGGTCGCCTTAAATTGAATTGGCGGCCATATTTGTGACCTCACTGGCGCTAGATTGAGCTTAACAGCTGTTTTAGTGATCTATCACTTGATTAAAAGGAATATGGCAGGAATTTCCATGAGGCCATGAGGAAAAAGCTAGAAAAAATATTTTCGAACATATTGAACTATCGTGATGCCGACTGCATACGTCCCCCTGTCTCTCTGAAATTAGTAGATCCCCCCCTCTCCCTGGGGGGCAATTCTACTGACTTTTAGAAACGATTGCAATCTAATATCGGTCTGTTTCTGTCAAAAAAGCGTCTTTTCCTACATTTTTTACATTGATTGCTATTGAGAGATTGCGACTACATGTCTCAATTAGTAAAATTGACTTGACCTTCTGACTTATATGAAAGTTCGCCTACGCACCTTATTTGTTCTCAAATGACAACCTATTATGAAATTTTCGCGCATGCGCAACTTCCCTGGCAACTATAATACTCATTGCATTCCATACACGTTTAATCGTACTTTTCAAATCAAACTCGATTGTTCTACTTATTCCCAATCAAACTTTATCTCAGGTAATTACCCGTTAGACTCAAAGGAGCAAACAAAGACACATCGTATCAAAGACCATCAAGGTGGAACAATAGAATCTGTTCACAATACCTATAATTGTGATCTGGACAGTTTGGCGGGAGTCCAGGAGTTGACAGCCACTCCTGGGAACCCATTAAGATGTTATCGTCATGTGCTGAGAATATGCAGAAGGTTTATTTTGACAGATTTTCTAGAGAGAGATAAAGATGTATGAGTCAGTGAATCAAGAATCACCACAAAATATAAGCAGCAATATCATTTGTAACATCATTATTGATTTCCCTGTCTGCTAAAAAACTGTCTACTTGTAATATTAAAAACTTGTGTAAAAATGTAAAATTATTTAATAATAAAGCGAACTCATGCATACAATAAATAATAAATGACTGTTCCTTACTCACAAAAAGATATACATCGTCTTCTTACGTCGCTCGTTACAATTTGACACTCATTCAAATTACTCTTCTATCTCGCTCAAACTCATTCCCCTTTCTCTCGCACTGTACTATCCGTTCCATTCTATTCATAATAACTCAATACTTTAGTAACTGTTTGATTTTTATTCAAGAATTGCTGTAAGTGGAACTTCTGCTTTTACTTCTTCAATATGGCTGCTATCTCCTACGCGGTTAGATTATTTATCAAGCAGATTCCTTGCGGTATTAGAAAATGAATGCTGTAATGTAAGAAAAGCAGTAACATTGCCTTAGAGATGTCGTCATTTCTACAGAATACTGAACTAAACTGATGTAATTGGCTATTCGGTTTGTGAGAGTATTATTTGAGCAATGGATTTGGAGCGGACAAAGGCGGGTGTACGTAGCTTGACTGCCATCGTAAGGACTTGGAGGCGCTAGGAGTTTGTTGCGATATTTTGTTTTTCAAGTCAGTCAAGCAAATAAATATGGATTTATTTTTCAAAATAACAGTTTTTTTAAACTAAATAAACAAACAATTTTTTATAATTTTGTCCAACTGTGAAGTTTCTATTTGTAATGTCAAAATAACAGTAGACAATAAACAAACAATGTTAAACGTTTTATCCACCCGTCTGTTCGTTTCGTCTGTCTTCTTTTCTGAAACGGCTGTACCGATTTTGGCAGGACTTTCACTGGTAGATAACTGATGTTATCAAGAGTTACTCTAGCTTTCTTTTATTTTAGAAAAATAATTAGGATTCCGCACTTAGAAACCCTTGATAACCAACATTCAAGGATGAAGTCGCGAAGATAAGCTAGTAGAAAATATAGATAGATAAGAGATAGTTATAAAAATTGGATGATTTTATTTATCAAGTTTCGTTGACTACGGAATTTAGGACCAGCAAGGACCAAACAACTACTCTTTGGTATATACCTAGAAATTTTATAAAGACGGTTCATTAGTCTGAACAGAATGGTCGTTATTGAGCGTATGGAAAGTTTATTGATAAGTAACTTAATACTTTATTAAGGCTTTTGTGTACAAAGAGAGCAATGGACTTTCAAGTGACCCTTGAGTCATCTGTTTGGTGTATGGGGCATACAATTTAAGAGGGCGTCCATTATTAAAGTGTTTTTCTTTTAATTTACAGCCCTCTCAGCCCTTGAAGAGTTCTGTTAAGATATAGTGGGATCCACCTAGATCTGGACCACATCAAAATTTATATAAAATAGCAATAAAAGGTAGCATAAAAAAAATTGCGGACAAAATGGGGCATATTTTTTAGATTTAAAATATTAAAAAGAAATATATATTAACTGTGATAATGAAGTATATCCTTTGAACTAAAAAAGTTCAGTTGCTTAATAAACTTTTATTTTATTTACTGCCAACCGGTTCTAACAAAGGCCTCCTTCCAATCCTCCCGCCTCTCATAATTATGTGCTTCATAATTTGATAGATTCCGATAAAAATTGTAAGTTTTCTCCTTCCAATTTTTATCGGAATCATTCAACTTCATCCTGCTAGGTACCTCCTTCATGACGAACAGCAATCAGTCAAAAAAACAGTTAAATAAATAGTATTAAGGTCTTAAATCGTCTCATCAAACGCCAGCACAGTTCATTGACTTAAAAGATCTTTTAAAAAGATAACTGTGAGTCATTGCGATCAATGTATGCATTCGATAAGATTTGTCGGCGTCTGTTACCCGGAAAGGACCGGAACCGGTTATTTTTGATGGTGCATGCTTCGAATTGTATATTAATTGTTGTGTAATACTTGCATTTCCTTTCTCGGTACTTCAAAGTCAAAGTCAGATTCTTTACATATTAGCTTCTGACCCGCCTTAAGAAGTTACTTCTTTGGTTACTGCTCACCTTGGTTTTTTCTTGTATATGCCATCAGAAGTGCCACTTAATAGTCGAATACAAGTCTATATACATACATAATATCACGCGTTTTTCTCATTGGGGTAGGCAGAAACCACAGAACGCCACCTGCTACGATCCTTACACACTCCTTTCGCCTCGTCCATGTTCATACATCTCGTCATACAAGCACGACGTTTACGGGTAATCTGCACCTGACCTTTCTGAACAATCTCACCAATATGGTCAGTGTAGGTCTTTCTAGTTCGTCCCTCTTCCTGCGTTGCCACTCACATCTACCACATAAATACCGTTTATTAACCGCCTTTCACTCACCTTTCAACATGACTGAACCATCTAAGCATACTCATAGTAAGGGTGAAAAAAACCACACGCAGTCGCATGGAGCAGCTAGTTAATTGTAAAAATCGTATCAAACCCGCAACCGCGCCTTAAACTAGACCATCACAACATTACGCCAGACCACTAGCAAACCCAGGTGCAAACCAAATGCATACGCAAAATAACCATAACTCAAAAAGCGGTTAAAATTGATCACCGCATCGCAATATCGGCCATCACAGACGTATAGCTGGATGTAAACAGTAATTTGCGTACGCCACTCTTGCCAAATGTACTTGGCGGAGTGCCAACTAGGACGGTTTCGGCTTTCGGCTTAGCCGGACAAACCTAATAACCAAGAAATTAAAAATTTTGCGCCCATAATGGTCGAGTTTTTTGTTTAAGTTTGCCGTTTTGCCGTTTTCGTTTTTGTTTGTGGATTTATTGGTTCAGTTATTAGGTTTTTTTTTTTTGTGTGGTTTATTTGTTTGAATATTTTAGTTTTGTATTTCTCTTAGGGTTGGGATTTTTGATATTAAGTATTGATTAAGTTAATTATCGTTTTTTGTGGAGCAACGGTTTAATGGAGCCATATTTAATGCGATTAACGTAGTATCCTTTGAATCGTATGAGTTGGGTAGTTCACACCACTAATCAATTGACGCACTTTTTAGCAACTGTCAACGTGATTCCTAATAGATTTTGTATGCAATATCGAATTGTGACGTCACTTATTTGCCAAGTCAATTGACTTACTAAGTACCTACTATTGATTTCAAAGCCACAAAAAATCTAATTTTACAGTAAATTGGAAAGTAATCGGTTTTCTGCTGAAATTAAAGTGTTTTTTTGAAAGACGTTGTGGCTTAAAATTCATTAAGGATAACGTAGTTTCTTATTAGCATAAGAATTTTCAAAATCAGACCAGTAGTTCCAGAGATTTGAACGTTCAAATAAACTCTTCAGCTTTAATAATATTAGTTCCTATAGGTTAGCTTACATATGAATCTACATACACATTGACCACTACACTAGTACATAGGTATATACTACACTCACGTAAGTACCTAAATACAAACAATTAATAATATCCGTAGAAAACTAACGTTTTGATCGAACGGGGAACCAAAGTCCCTCGACTTTGATCGATCATTGCTTTTGACTTCGCCGTATGGCGCTACCAAGATAAAAATAAACTATCGAAAAGAATATCCAAATCTCTACCTTATTCCCTTAAAAATAAAGTTGTTATCCAAGCAGGTGTGTTCAAGAAAAAACTACAAGGTATTTTGGATCTTATAACAAAGAATTTAGGGTCGTAGATTTAGTGACTGGTGGAACAGTATATGTAAAATGTAAAATGGTAAATATGTGAATGTAATCAGTATTGTTAAGGAGTGTTTTTTTAATTCATGCTTGCGTGAATAACTTATTAAGAGGAAGTTTTTTTGTAAAGCTTTAGATTACGATGTAGGCTTTTTGCGAATGGCTTTAAGGCTTTTGACCCCTCTTTAATGGAATAATTCTAGGTTGCATGTCCAACAGGCTAATCTAAATCTTAATTTTAAATAAAAAAAGCTAGAAAGATTTTTGTTTGTTTGAATGCGCTTATCTCTGGAAATATCAACTGGATTGTAAAAATTCTCAAGATTAATTAGCAATAGTATAGGCGACCTAAGACGTAACAAACACGGGTGAGCAAACCGACACATGCGAAGTCGCGGGCAGCGACTAGTTAAATATAACACTCAGGCTTCTGCCTACGACTCCATCCGAGTAGAACATAACATAACATCACGCCTGTAATCCCTGAAGGGTTAGGCAGAGGTGTATCCATCCGAGTAGAATACTATAAAAAAAATTATAACATTTTAAATAAGTCTTAAAAAAAATAGGTACATCTACTGGCCTGAAATAAGTCGGTTAAAGTAAAGAGCCACATGTATTCAAAGTGCCCCAATTCTAGGACCTGCACACCTTTTTTACAATCGATCAAACTGCTGTTTGACCTAAAATCGATCATGTGCACGAGACCTTTAATCATTTGATTAATTACAGTAAGCGTGTGTGTTTTAACGCGGAGCTAAAGACCAGTACTGGATGGGGTATCTTTAGAATCATTGAAAGTGTAATAATTACAAAAAATCACGGGATTCCGGTACGGTATGTGATCAACGTTAACCTGGACTTTCTCTCCTAGGAGGGCCAGGTAATGCAAGGCACAGACTATATTCGGAACACCCAGGGCAATTGGTTCCATTATGCCAACTAGCCAATCAGCAAGGGTTGAATGTTCTCATTATACCCGTTACAAGCCTGGTATATTAAAATGTTAAGCAAATCGATAGTCGCATGCTCTTTCCATAGTTGCACTTTTACCATACCTGGAAACTTAATAGTTACAGAGATATTCTAAGTCAAAATTCCAAGTTTTATAAATACGTTTTATAGCGCGTTACATAAGCCGTGATTCACTTCTTTTACGGTTGTTTTTCATCAACAATTTTTGCTTAATGTTACTTAATTTGATTATGTAATGTGTCTTTTACACCCCATATCCATTACCACAGACTAACACGTCATCCTACTTAGTTCGTCCTAAATCAAGAGAAAAAAGTTCAACGCAAATCTGGAGTTACTACGCATTTACTAATACAGTCTCTTCCAGTAATCTACCTCAGCGCTCACCCAAGTTGTGCGGTTAGAACTTAGCTAAGTCAAAGTCCGTTAAGGTGAACTTGCAACTTGAAACTAGCACCCTCGCGTTTCGCCTGCTCGCCACTTTTGTTGTGTTCACTTTAAATTAACTTCTTGCAAGTTAATTTTGAGATTAAGTGCGTTTAGGGACTTGTATACTGCTTGACGGATCGTTTTATTCTTCTCTGGGATTTTCTGGTGAATTACGTCGAGAGCAGCAGACGGTGACGTCTTGCTGTGTGTTAATAACAATGAAATGTTTTTCCAGACTTTTTAATTATATGTCCAGGATTGGATTTTTGGATATCATACGTAATATAAGTAGTTATTTGTGGGCAAGATCTTTTCATTAATGATAGCTTGATTTAGGACAATTTAACTCAGTTCTCGCTCAATAATTTTTTGGAATCTATACATAATGGAACACCGATGCTTTTGACTGAATACTACAGAACTCTGTGCATCGGTTAGTGTTGACATTACTTATTTCAGTAACACTGCCTGTTTTATTACCTGATGCGATAATTCAACTAATTTCTATCTTATTGTAAAATCGGACCGAACCATGTTTATCTGGCACTAGCAATACCGAGCTCCAGAGTCTTAACACAATACTTGGCTTTGGTTGACTGTTAGAGAATGCCTAAGGCATTAAGTCCGCCTTTGTACATTTGTTGCATAAAGTTTAAATAAATAAATTAATAATAAATAAATAACTTGGGACAACTCACACACGGCTATCTGATCCCAAGCTAAGCAGAGCTTGTGTTATGGTAACCAGAAAACTGATATACATACTTATATAATTTATAAATACATACATATTATAGATAAATAACACCCAGACACAGAACTTACAATCATGCTCATCACACAAAGTTTGTCCTGGGTGGGAATCGAACCCACGACCTCCGGCTTAGCAGTCAGTGCCGCTAACCACTAGACCAACAGGCCCGTCAAATAATGCTATATAGCCACCTAACAATCTACGATAAACGCAAATATTTTTTTTAAACGTTTCAGTAGTGTTTGATATTAGCGCGTTAAAAAAAAACTCCTCAGCCATAAAATAAGGTTGAATATGGCTCAACTCACTAGAAGCTGACAACGTCCGCACAAAGGTTGGTTTGTTCACCTCTTGCCCATTAAATTTTCCAGCTGCTTCTACGTCAACGACCAATTAGAATCGTCACACATCTCCATATTCATACCTAAAACATAGCAGAAATCCACCCAGCTGTCCCAAAAAACATAACTACCTCACACACACTCCAAAGGGAAGCTTTTCTAAAATTCAGTTAATACCATTTCATATACATAATACAGGGGTGCCGTCACCAAATCAAAATTCGGTCCGAACCGTATCCGATACAGGACGTGTCTTCTGAATATTTATCAGGGTGCTGGGTCGCAGCTGTGCACGGACAATTGAAATTGTGACGAATTCTGTTATTTTGATACTTGATATCCGAGTTTAGATCTAATAAGCTTTTAGGCTTAGGGCAGAAATGTGGCTGGTAGCTCCCAGTAGGGTTGCTATAGAAATTCGGAGTGTTAAATGGTGCTAGTGGTCAAAAGTCAATCACGCCTCAAAGGACCAGAAATCCTATCGAGAGTACAGACAAGAGGGCAATTCTACTAACTGTTAAGAATGATCACAACCTAGTCAATCTTAAAATTATATCAAAAATAACTTTGGCTTACTTACGTTAAAAACCACTATCTAATCAGAAGGGTAATTTTAGAAAAAAAAAAAATTTTTTTAATATCTAATCGCACTTACTGGTGAGATATGGTTGTACTAATACACGCTTCTCCCTGACCCTTCAGGAATTACAGGCGTGTTGTTACGTTATGTGTCTGAATCGCAATCTTATCTCGACGACAGTCAATGTCAAAATGTACGCAAATTAAGCTGAAATTTTTGACAAATTGAGACTAAGACTACAAACTCTATACAATATTAAAATTGCCCCTTTGAGCTGCTGCATTTGCTTTATCGTAAACCTTGAAGTACCTGCATTGTATTCAGGTATCGACTGGACAAATTCGATATTCCGTTAAGCCAGTACAATCTCATTAGAGAATGTAGTTAGACTACCTTAGATACTGTAGTCATGGAAGAGACAAAAGGCATTAAAATTATGAGTCTTTAATTACAGTATTAATGTGTGGTAAATGTTGTTTTTTTGAATAATAAAAAGTAAATAAGTCTGTCCACTACACCGTACCTTACCATGACTGTCTTGTCTAATCTAATATTATAAAGTTGAAGAGTTTGTTTGTTTGGTTCGTTGAACGTGTTAATATCAGGAACGCCTGATACGAATTGAAAAAATATTTTTGTTTTGGATAGTTTTTCGAGGAAACAACCCCATGATCCGCGGGAGTGGAGCACTAAACCAAGACGTACATTAATGCGAGTGAAAAATCCAAGCGGACATAGTCGCCGGAAGAAACTAGTTCCTTATAAAAGACAATATTTCAGGTAATTCAATTTAAACCTCGCGCTTATAAGGCGGTACAAATTTTTGTACGCAAAGTTAGGTTTCAAAATTTCGTTTCAAAGTAAAACAGAGGAAACTGCCACTTCTAGCTAACTTCTATCCTAACGTATCTAATTTGTCTACCGTCTAGTTCTAGGTAGTGGAAACTAAAGTTTAAGCGACAAATTAAGCCCATGTTTTGCAGCTTTGTACACTAATCTATACTAGAAAATTAGTGGTTTCGCCTCCAGTCTAGACTCAGCTTAACGACATGTTAAGTTTGCATGTAGAATCGGCTTTAGGGTTATCGCATCATGTTTGTGTTATGCCAGGATCCGTGTCAGCCATTTTAGATAATAGGGTATTTAGTTTTAAGGGGTTTTCGGTAAGGACTGCTTAGTTTCAAGATGGGTATCAGGAGTGGTGAGCACGTGTAATAAGAGTGGTCCTAAGAGTCGGGTATGGGAAGGTATTCAATTGGGGGAGGATTGGGTCCAGTGCTTTTACTCTTGATTCTCAAAAATCTAAAGACCAAAATCGAACAAAATTAAGGCCATAGGGTCCGAATGTTGGCTGGTTGACCCTTAACTTATTCTTGAATCAAGAAATCAGTATTTCCTCGTTATTTTTTATAAATTGTCAGCAACAATATAACTTAGACGTTTTGTGTATAACTATGGATTTAAGTTGTAAAATAAATGACTAAAAAAGAAACAAATATATTTTGTCATTACATTACTTGGATAGACCTAAGTGAATCACACTGATATTAAACCTTAACAAAACCTTTTTGGGTAACTCTTAAAATTCTAAACAAACTTACTTACTTACTATGTAACGTAACGTAGCCAAAAACTTTTGCAAAAATGTAACGTCACATTCGTTACCGTTGCCAAAACAGTCAAGATTCCTGCTCAAGTGTCTAAAACATGGTCCTGCCATCTCTGTGAACGGCATTCATAGCACATTCACATCATAATAAATCACTCAATTCTCCTTTTACTAAATAAATAGCCTTCTCCAAACAAGTGCAAACTACTCACAAATACAAACAAATATTTTGATTTACCTAAACACACGTTGTTTGTATGTCAAGTGCACACGGCTATATTGGGAACGGCGTTTTAACCTTTTGAACGCCATTGTCACATATATGTGACAATCGAAATCTTACCCTGGACGCCAACGTCACAAATATATGACAAAATACACGTCGCACCATACTATGTAATAAACAATGTAATCAAGTTTTTGAATCCCTATTCTTTATCATTGTCATTTGACAAAAAAAGTGGCCTGGCGTCAGGGGTACGGCGATACGTTTATACTCTGGCGTTCAAAAGGTTAAAGTGGTTTCGCGTTCGCTCATACGAAACTGTAACACTCTGTTGCTGTTACGTTAAATGTGGGTAAGCTATTACCTGTAAGGCGCCTATTACACCGTAGTGTAAGCTACGTATTGGCTTTAAATGTTATTGGGTTTTTGCTTAGGAGTTTCTTAGTAGCGGCCCAGAGTTTGGAAGTTGGTGGCTCAGTGGTGTGACACCCACGGACCTCGGGAAGTACGTATAGCAGTTGGTCCTGCGCCTGATCTCTCCCCGGTCAAGTCGGATTGCTATACTATCCTGACTATGAGAGTGAGTGAAGAGGCATAGCATCTATGTTTGAGAACATACTTGTGCACTACAGCTTCTGCGTAGGTACTTGTTATTAAATAGCGCAATATCATGCGGTAAACGAGAAGCGAGGTGGTACAATTATTTAGAAGGGTATACAGCAATTTGACTATAAGCAAAATAGTAAAGTTGTATTAAAAAAAAAAAACAAGTGATTATATTGTATGGTTAGTAAAACATGCAATCTACGCATCCAAGTGCAGGCGCAAGTAAGTATTATGATAACTAATCGCGACCATTATGTGTAAACATAGCCGTTACTGATTCGCCTCGAAGGACCAAAAATTACACTTCCGTGTAACATTCCTCCTTGTTTACGGTACACAGAGTAAGGATTAAGAAGTTGCTTTTTCGAGTATCTTGCAAACAGGGGCCCACTCCAATGCAAATGTTCCACCGGGTCGGCTGAATTTGACAGTCAAATCGGGGCCCAAGTGCTTCTATAATGGAAATCTACTGTATTTGCTTATCATAAGTGCTTGATTAGATTTAGGGAGTATTGTATTGGGGAAGTTTTAACAGTTGGTTGGCTGTGGGTGTGGTAGGTAGCTTCTCTTGGAAGTTTGAGAGTGCGGCTTCGTTGGTATTCCTTTGTTTTTTTTTTGTATTGGCATCATTATCATTCTGATGTATTTTCCAAGTTTATCTTGGACATTAACATCATAAAATCGGTGAAGAAAAACTACGAGAGGAAACTCGGATTTATAATTTAGGTAAATCTGGAATCGCCAATCCACCTTGAGCAAGCGTGGTGATCAATGCTTCCGTCTTCTGTGTAAATTTTGAAGGATTATTTTTAATTTAGAGGCTTTTGTCCTTTGTTGGCTTTGACAATAATATGCTGGTATTATTATTGTCATTGTTCGTTACAGGATTAGTAGACGAAGAACCAGTTTTTTAATAGACTTCATTTTATTTAAAATTACAACTCTTTTATCAAGTTTTAAACCCAACATAACGCCAATGGATACCTGTGTATTATATTACGAAGTTCTGAAAGCAAGATATTATAATCTGGGTTAGGAGCTAAAATACTTATCTTAAGCCGATTACTGAACGAATTAGAACAATGGATAGCAGTTGTTCCTAAGTAGTAAACAAAGCGTAAAAAAAAAATACTATGATCATTCCATTTTTATTACGTGGTCGATTCATATCTCCTACAATGAGTTTAGATGAGGTGAGCGTGACATAAGCTGCCAATGCTTAGCATTAGGTGAGATGACAGCTCACCTCAAGCTCACTGCACCGAGGGAAGTATTAACAAAATTTAATGCAGATAGTAACTTAGCAGAACTGAGTAATTTTCTGTTAAATTCGAGATGGCTTGAAAGTGTGAGGTTATTTTAGACACTCATAACGATAATAATATTAGATAAGTCATAAACGTTTAACGATCCGCTCAATTATCGGTTCATTTAGTATTTACTTAGTGATCTTGAATGTCATAGTCACCATTTCCTATAATATCATTGCTTTATCCTTTGTACCACTAATCTTGATCTCTGGAATTCCTGAAAGCCCAATTCGACAGTGGTGTTGACCAGAAAAACGTCGAAGCAAATGAATGTCGACCAGTCAAGGAGAAGCGATTCTGTCTCAGATCCCGCAACGACGGTAATCTGGAAACAACAGCAGAGGAGTAAGAAAAGACATAATCGCAAGATTGGAATACGAATTTAGATACTTCTGCGTATCCCTAGTGATTCTAACCGCAATTATGTCCCCAACAATAGTTAGCAGGTAGCAGTTAAACCTATGAAATTGGCAACACGTACAAAATTGCAATATCATGACATGTAGTTTGCGTCGAACACGGATTACGGGTACTCCATTAAAGTTCGCCGTGTGACCCCAGTTTCGATAACTCAGGGGTGGCACGCTGGTATTTGGTGGCATTAGGTGGTTAAGATGGCTATTAGCCGTTTGAGGGCTTTTGCTTAATAGTTAGTTGATTGATTTAGAAGATTATGGGAGTGACGTGATTTGCTGAAATGATCTTTCTATAGACGAGGTACTTTTTGTATCTCTGCGGTTACAGTTCATCTTAATGTAAGCTAGCCAAGTACGCAAGTGATATTAAAGTGAAACACAGGTGCACTTCCCTCACTCGCACAGTCGACTGGACGGCAAGGCACTCCAATTCCATAGGGGACAGATCAGGCGCTAGACTAACGTCTTTACTCGCTTTCCAAGTCACAGCTCGGCAGAGATCTTAATACTGAATATTGTCAGCCATTTTTTTATGTATTCATTGTATTGTTCTCCATACGAAATTATATTTTGAAATCGGCAACTGAATTCAATTCTTTTACTTATTTTTGATGTTCATATTTTAATTTTGTTGATTTAACTATAATAACTTATTTGACTTTCACTCAGAATATCATACGTGGGTCAGACTTGATGCGCAAAGCGGGCCAATAGGGTGTTTCGCTAAGGGAGTCGCATATTTCCAGCTGTGGAGTGCATCATCCAAATGATTGACCAGGAAATAAACCAGTTCCATTTCATATATTCAGCTTCTGCCATCCCTGTCAACTTTGGGAATACATTGTTGGTATATTGTTAAGCGAGTTACGGGCGTCGTTTTTGCTCGGATTCGGTTAGTTTTGAACTAGCAATTTGTTTATTTGCACATACATAGTTTTGGTGAACCAATCAGTTTCAATTCTGGGTAATAGTCAGCGTGATCGGTGGATTGTTTTAGGAATTTTAACTAGATTTCGTGTGTGTGGAAAGTGTCAATTTGTTGATATTTGGTTTCTGTTGTGAATGAATTTTCAAATTACCTGTATAGATTTTTGTTGACGTTAACAAAGCGTTGCACTGTTTGTAATTAAAAAAAAAAATCTTCAAAGCGGTGTAGTATGTGGTCTTAGGATCCATTGTGGTAACAAAAACATGCATGCATGTGTGCATACACGTCGTATTGGGTTTCATTCAAAGGCGCGTTGAAAGCGGGTCTATGAAATCTTATTGATATCAATCATGAAAAGTAGATAGTAGACTTTTCTTAATTAATTATTTAAAATCTGTTATCTCCTTGCATATATGCATTTCGCGATAATCGTTAAAGTTGAGCCAATGTTGACCATATGTGACTCCCAATGGGCCACAAATTGGAACCAGTCATAAAAAAGAACATTATCGTTTTTAATCGCATAAGATCAGTTAAAAACACAAACTTGGTCCTTCTTCCCTTACCGTATAAATGCTAATTTTATTGCACTTATTTATTATTCCTTTCAATAACAGAACTTTTAGTCATAAATAAAGTGAATCATTGGAATTTTGCCCCCAACTGTATTTGTTGATTGATTTCCTAAAAACTGCATAGAAAGGACCATCTTCGGTCCTTGCAATATCAAACTAAATTACGTTTATCTTTGCACCATTCAATTCTCGACTTTAATGAAAGGTGTTAAGGTGCTCAAATAATATTAAAGGTATCATTGTAAACTACCCATATGTGGCCAACAAAAAAGGGTCCGATCGCAGGTAGAAATGAATACAAAAGATAGCGCGCGTCGTTCTTTCAACAAATATACTTTTTAATTTAAGCTAACCGATTGAAAGCTATATTTCACACAAAATAAGGTTGAGTTTTCTTTGAATTTTAGTTGTGCGTTTGTGTAATTGCTCCGAAGTCCGAGTTTCCTTTGAAATCGTTTATTGGCGGTCAAATTTTTATGTTCCGATGAACGAGCGAGAGAATTTTAGGTTAGTTTGCTTTAGTTTAGCGGGGACGCGATGCGTTTTACAAGCGTTTTTAATTTATTTAATAGTTTTTAATGCGTTTTGTACATAATACGCGTATTAATTAAGTGTTTTTGTTGTGTTTTTCATTTGTTTTTAGTGGTAGTGTTGTGTGTTCTTTATTTGTAACTTTGTGTTGTGTTCGAAATTTGGATTGCATTGTATTTTGGAATGTGTTCACGTGTTTGAGGTTGGTACTCGATTCTATTTTTGAAAATAGTTCTTTTTATAATTTGTAACAGACTTAAATATAGGTAAATAGGGGGATAGGGTGTGTGGGGTCGTAAGACTGCCCTCACGATAAAGAAGAAGTTTAGATAAATTATGTTAAACGAAGAGAGTTTGCTGTTACTCAATGTTAACTTAATTTATTGTATTAAAGACTTAAGTGTACGGCCTAAAAACTTAATTAATAAGAATAAGTTAGGTTTGAACGCGAAATGTTTGTTTAGGAAGTTTTATAGGTTATGTTCCTTCTCATATTTGTTACTTGTTTAACTTGAAAGGGTAACAGAGATGAGAAGGTACGGAAATAACTTTAAGTACCTACAACTTGATGAATTTAGCGTTAATTACTAAAAGCAAGTCTTTACAATAGGTACTCATAGTATTTTGTGACCTTGATGGGGTCACGGTACCGTTTGGGGTCCAAACTACAAGTATACAACAGAATCACTGTCTATCTTATCTCTATGTAATAAAAAACAAAGTCGCTTGCTGTCGTTTGTACGCTTAGTTCTTTTAAACTACGCAACGGATTTTAATGCGGTTTTCATCAATAGATACTCATTCAAGAGGAAGGTTTATACGTATAGTCAGTATCTACATTGCACCCGTACGAAGCCGGGGCAAGTTGCTAGTTATTTAATATAAAACTAGCTTCTTTCCGTGACTTCGTATGCATGGTAGTTTAGGTGAACATAAAATATATGAGTCATTGATGTTAGTAAGATGTCTAAGGCATTAAATCCGCCTTTGTACAGTGTATTTTTTACATGTGCATACAGTTTTAAATAAATAAAGTGGAGTCTACAATCATGGTCGAGTCCGTGGTTTGTAACAGATTGCTCATCGATATTTTATTTTATTTATTGGGGAAAACAAACAATTGTACATTATGTCTTACATCTATTTACATAATAAAATAGGTTAACGTACTTACAATTCAATACGTTTCCACATTTTACTATAAAAATATAAGTACAGGTTAAAATAACTACAATTCTAGTCTTAATATATGTATAAAATTTATATTTCTAGAGATGACATTTAAATACCTATTTTTACTATGCATTTCTTGAATTCATTATGAGTTCGTTAAAGCAAAAATATAGATTCAATCACCACATCCCTGTACAGTGTTGCAAACCGTACTCTGAAGTAGAGTATTGTAATATATGCTCTATTTCATGTAGTCCTTTATAATCCTTAATACTAGTACAGTACCTATGCTAAATTCCTCTTTTTTACACAATATTTGCTATAGGTACTTACTACCATACCAGTCATACAGTCATGCGGTCAGTAAAATTTTGGATTGTGACAATGGGCCAAAATTTTTCCATTTACTGTTTATATGTTGGTATCCTCAAAAATCATTAGAAATGTGCTGCAAAAGGCTGAGAAATGTGCCTTTAATTTTTGTTTATTAATGTGTTTTTTTATCTTGGTACTGTTCATTTACTCTCCCTGAAGTAAAAATTAAAAAAAAATTGCTACCTGCACCTCTGCTAAACCTTTGAGAAATCAGTCGTGCAGTTAATGTATAAACAAACAGTCTTTATATCTAGAAAATTTGATTCCATAACCCTTTGTTCGCTGTTTTAGCTCATCATCAGAAATTAGATTATTTATGTTTATTAACAGCGAGCAACGTTAACCGCTACTTTTGCATAACAAAGAAACTTCATACGTGTTAATGATACCTGTACAGCATTAACTGAGATATGTTAATGAGATACATGTTGAAACATCTGTTACTTTTACTGGAAAACTAACTTATTATGTGCTTTTTTAAAAGGAAATACACTACTTTACCTGTGAAACCTCTCCTGTATTATAGGTGCGTTTACAAACATATAAGCTCAATACAAACCGACAGATCAGTAGGTCATACAAATAATGGTTCCGTAAGAAAATCGACCCTGCGCCAATTACTGCAACAGCGAATCGTTCAGCCACTGCATCCTATAGGGGGCGAGGCTATTGCCATCAACCGGGCTCAAATCCAGACTCCGAGGCTGCTACCGAGAAATTCCTAATGGAGAAACCCAACAAATCTTTGCCCCACCTGGTATTCGAACTCAAGACCTCATGCTCAGCAGTCGCGCTTTGCGACCACTAGATCAATGAAGCAGTAACTGAAAACCCTACCCATAAAATAATCATTATCATCTTCCTATTTAATTTCTAACTATGTTGAAGTCGGTTTCCAGTCTAACTAGATGCAACTGAATACCAGTGTTTATCATAGAGCGACTACCTATCTGACCTCCACAACTCAGTTGCTAGGTAAGACGATACCCCTTGGTAAGACTGGTTCACAGGTTTTCGGGCTTCTGAGTACCCGTAACGTAAGTCGAAGATCTAGGAATGACAGCCGGGACCAACGATTTGCTTTTTGAGCCAAGGCAGAAAATCACTAACCCGTATCCTATGAAATTCATTTATTCTGAAAAGAATCCTTCTACTTTCAAACTTCTAAGTACTTACTCTTGAACGTAAAAAAAGATAACTTTGAAAAAGATAGCTTTTATAAAGAAAAAGCTAACAAATCCGCAACAAAGCGCCGACGTGTGAGAACTTGGCTTTGAAAGTTACGACTTCCAAAGTTTGAAGTCGGGTGCATCCATACGTTGAAGTTTATACATTTATAATGCTGTTTCGAGATTCGTGTTGTTAATCGCGAATTTTTTGAAACTTTTACTGGTAACTGAGAAAGCTAGACTTTAAAATTTTTTCTCTATTGCGTCAGAAGGGGGAAGGTTATTTATTCCTGAATATCTAAATTGTTACCTTTGTTTAAGGTGTTGTGATGCCCCAGCGGTTAAGGCGATTGCCATGGTTATAGGTTCAAATCTTAGCAAGTACTAATGTGACTTTTTCAATTAAAAAGTACATACTTTTTACACGACTGCCCCAAAAAAAAGAGTGTTATGTGTTTAGGGTTAATGTATGTATGTATGTGAGATTCTTTATTTCACCATAACTTTTAAACGCCTGAACCGATTTAGATGTATGGGGTATCGTTACAATCCTTGCATCGTTCCGAGTTACATAGGCTAGTTAAAAATAAAAAGAATCCTGTGTGGTCACTTTAAAACGTTAATTAATACCAGCCTCAATTATTTTTTTTCATGATTCTGATCGTGTCTATGTTTATCGTCTATAATTATACAAGTAGATTTCTAAAATATGTAACACTGTAAATAAAAAACGTCGTAAAAAAAACTGTCGAGTAAACAAAGTACAAATATGTGCAATTTTTGCAGTCGTGTTTTTGAATTTTTCAAATTATTGTAGCTTGTTAAGTTTATTTTGAACATAATGGATATCGGTAACGTAAAACATCATGAGAAAACCTGGACTTACAGTTGATTTTAACTTGAAATCGCAAATCCGCCTTTACTAAGTGTGGTGATCAATGTTTACTGCGATTAATTGTGACTTTAGCAACTATTGTGTTAGATGACAAAAAAAAACAACAAGAAAGTACATTATGTACAGGTTGAATTCAAGGGCAATATTTCAGCAAGTAAAAATACACATTTTTTGATTGCATTTTTGTATAGAACAGCTTTAAGTATTTAAAGTTATTTCTACAGTAAAATATTCTTAATACGAATCCAGGCTCCCAGCTACCGCACTCGAACAAGCTCGACCTCTTATTGAAATCGTTTAAAGTTAAACGTATTACATACGGAACCCACTAATATAAGCTCAAATATCATCTTATTTAAACTTGAATAGTACTTTGAACTTTCTCTACATCATGAGGCTAGGTCTTAGGAACTGCTTTTCAAGTACCGGATTGCGGGTTTAGAACCTGCTAAGTTTTAATAAAAAATATTATCCCGACCTATTTTCCGTCACGGCGGCCAAATTAGATGGATACTAGCCAAGTACGCAGAAGATATTATAGTGTACAAGTGTGTGCGCACTCTTCTTTCACCCTCATACTCCGATGAGACGTCAATCCGACACTACCGGAGACAGATCAAAGAATATTACACAAATAATCATGTAACTTTTTTAACCTTGACCCACATATTTTGTAAAATAAGTAACCCATAGCAACAGAAAATCTGGTCCTCTTGGTCCTTCGAGCCACATAAATAATTAAATCAGGAGAGATCAGAGAATACTTAGAAAGTACAAGGTTAAATAGGTTACATAAATAATTATATAACCTATTTAACCTTGACCCACATATTTTGTAAAGTAGGTAACCCATAGCAACAGGAAATCTGGTCCTCTTGGTCCTTCGAGCCAAATAAATAATTAAATCACAAAACTCCGGAGCGATAATTAAATAAAGATGAAAATCAAAGCGGATTCTGTTAACATTAATAAGGCATGTTTAGCCGTTTGCGAAATATTTTCGTATTAATTGGACTTGTCTAATTAGTTAAATTACCGGATTAGGATGATATTTTCGCTGATGTATATAATTTTGTGTAAATGTTTTTGATTAAGGTGTCTTGTGACCTGTAAACGTGTGAATGTTCAAGCGTTTTCACATCTCCTTGGAAACTTCGTTTGCAAAAGGCGACAAAGCTTTGATTTTATCAATATAACTCATATAACAGATAAGATAGATATCAGGAAGATTGACCTGGAATTCTAGGTTTTATCTTCTTCGAAATTTATCTTGAACGTCACTGACATCAGTGAAGGAAAACATCGTGAGGATACTTGGAATAACAATTAATATAGTAGTCTGAAATTGTCAATCTGCCTTGAGCAAGCGTGGTGAATTGGTGATCAATGCTCTTGCCTTCTCTGCTTGAGAAGGGGCCTTTGCCCTGTGTATATATATTAGTACTTTGCCTGTGCCCGGTTCCGAATCCACAGCCTCGTATGCAAAGGTACAAACAGAGTAAGAACTTAACATTCCCTGTTCTAATTTAATTATTCTATTGTTTCAGATGTCACAAAAAATGTAGCAGCTGGATCCAACCCTATTCCACCGATGGCATCAATCCGCTTTGAGATGGGAAAGCAGGATTCCAGCTGGCGGAGAGTGCAGGGGTTGAGTGCTAGTGTAGTGAGGTGTTTAGTGATTGTGACAGTGTTTGGGCAGTGTGCTGGAGGGAAGCCCATAAGTGAGACGTTGCAGAGGGCGCTGTCGGCAGTCAGGGGGCCGAGTCCTGGAGCTAAGAAGCTGCTTAATATTCCTGAGGATGGAGGTTAGTGTTTTTTAACTGGTCTAGGTTAAGATCGCAACTAAAAGCTTATTACATCGGTCTGAAGGACCACGATTAGGTGCTTGACACCACCAATCAATTGACATATATTTCATGAGCTATCCATGACGCGATTCTTCCATAAATTTTGTACGGCTATAGGAAACTGTGACGTCACTAATGTTTCAATTTAATTTTTTTATTACTTGCTTCTGTTAAAACCGACATTTACTCGGACGAAGTAGCGGGCAAAAGCTAGTTTAATTAATAAATGCAAGATCGTATAACGGGTCAGGCCCATCCATTAGCTTTAGTAAACTTGACAATATGTACTGTATAATATTATCAAGTAATATTAGAACGATAATATTGATTATTTAAGTATATTTGACTTGGGTTTCAATTAAGTAAATGGCTTAAAGCTAATATTATAGCTATTACTTTGTGTTAACTTTCTAGTTTAGAGACCTTACTACATGGGCTCGTCAAGGGTCAATCTCAATAGTAACGGTTATTCATTCTTACTAAAAATCTGCATAATTAAATAAAAATCAATCGCTATTCGTTAGTCTTGCTAATACTCAAAAACGGCTTGAACCATTTAATTATGTTTTTTGGTTAGTTCGATCTGATACAGGGGTGATTAAGAAGAAACCCTATAGAAGCTTATACCCAGCACTGAGTAAAATCGAACTGTAGTTTTTATCTCAGAGCAAACTACTTTTAGATGCCAGACATATAAACACTTAGTTACATTATACCTCTCTTGGAGTAAGGCCATCTTCCTCCTTCTACTTTTCCCTTCCCCTATCTCTACTCTCTCTGTCCAGAGATAGTAGAGTCGATGTATCTTAATGTCTTTCTTCTTAGCCTTTTTTCCATGGGGGTAGGCAGAAACTGCAGAACACCACTTGCTACGATCCTTACATACTCCTTTTACATCGCCCACGTTCATATATCTGGTCATACAAGCACGCCGGTAGCGAGTCCTGCGCATCTGGCTTTTCTAAAGAACCTTTCCAAAAAGGTCAGTGAAGATCTTTCTAGGGCATTATTTCTTATTTATAACTTCAAAAAAGGTTCTTCTGTAATTACTAACCCAATTGTCATTGAAGATTCAAACTGCCGAAAGGGCTGAACTGTAATTACTCAAAACTTTTGACTTTTGTCGCTACAAAGAGTTTTGGATGGCTTGTGCTGTAAGGCCAATGGGCGAGGGCGATGTCCTAACCGTCTTTGCACAGATTAGGGTTACCAGAAAATCTTCATCGAGATTTTGATGATGAAGATTGGTAGTTTTTGTTTCGTGTGAAATGCTCATGTCTTCCTCGGGGAAGTCAAAGTCAAATCATTTAATTAAATTAGACAATTAAAGGGCACTTTTGAAACGTCATAAACCAGAGAAGAAAAAAGGAAATTATTTTGAATTTAGTTGCCTGGAGTGGAGGTCAGGGTCCTAGACGGAGGGGCGTATCGTACTTCTACTGACTAAAACCCCATTGTGTTCCTCCAACTACTTCTGGACGGAGCACAGAGGTCGCTCAGAGCATTCTTCCACAACCAGGCTTGTTTTGACTCGTCACCACCACAAGGCAGATCCTATCATCCACCTGCCGCAGCGATTCCAGAAAGGTGCTTTTTTCTTTCATGTCAATCTTTACGCCATCCATCCATTAGATTCAATTCTAAACTGTTTTAGTCACATGAATTTCTTTAACTTGCGCTATAAATTTTTGTTTGTCTAAAAATTGTTTTTTTTTTACTTTGACCTGGTGTCCTACCTGCCCAGTCACCTTTTTCGACCCACTTTCATAACAGCCGCTTGGTAACCCTGCCCGAATCTTTGAAGTTTTAAAGTTTGAAAACCCTTATTAATTAATGGAGTCCTGCAATTACCGTCTTCAGGTGGTCTTTGAAGGCGTAAAAAGGACAAAAAGTTTTGATCGCTGGTGTCGAATTCTCGCCGTGTTTTGATGTATTTTTTTGTAAAGGACCAAACAAAGAGTTTCCTGAAAGCGTTGATAATGACGTCAGGATTAACTTGACCTTTTTTGAGTTGCGTCTTAGGTAACGGTTGGTGTGTAACGTTTATTGTAGATATTTTTTTTATTCTGAACCAAACCTACAAACCTCCTCGTTAAGGAGATACGAAAAGGTGCAAGTTAGAACTTTCTTTACGTATTTATTTTTAATTTTCTTCTGTACAATATGTACATAACATCACGCCTGCAATCCCCGAAAGGTTAAGCAGAGGTGTACCCATTAGCCCCATGTAATAGGGGGCGAGTCTATTGCCATCAACCGGGCACGAATCCAGGCTTCGAGGCCTGAGAAATTCTTAAACAATTTGCCCGGCTTGGGAATCGTACCCAAGACTTCATTCTCAGCAGTTACCCTTTGCGATCTAGCAACGAGGCAGTTCTCGTAAAAACTCTGCACAAAACTCATTCATCGACCATGAAAGCAAGAACAAACCAGAACAGCAACAAACTAACTCCATTAATCTTCTCATTTCTTCCTCTAATTAAGTAACTCCAAAATTAACAGCACCATCATAATTTCAACCTGACAACTCCAAAATTTTGCAGCATCCATCGTTTTATCTTAAACATTAACTAATTCAGCATAGTCCATCTTTAGAACAAGGAAGGGATAAAATCCTTGAGTAATTCCGGGCAATCAGTCTCCGACCGATAAAAAGGCTTTTATGCCGACTTCCAAAGTCGCTTTGACACGTACCCTAATTAGTCCTTAGAAATGCGAGGTTCAGACAAAATTATTTTTGCCATTTTGGCAGATGTTTTCCTGGTTACGGCGCTTTGTTAGACTTATGTGATGTTAGATTGTGCCGTTCAATAAATTTGTGTTTGTGTCGCTTAGCAGGTTTTTGCTTTAATACTTGGCATAGGCCACAGCGGTAGCTTGTGGCCGCATTGTCGCTTAGAAAATTGATAGTTCATAAAATTTCTACTTTCCGACATCTTTTATTTATTAATTTGGTTATTTTTACCCGCCTTAAGTTACATATTTGGTTGCTGCTTTGCTCCTGTGCGTTGTAGCGTGATGTTATATATCCTATTAGCTTTTGCTAGCAACTTCGTCTACGTAAATGCCGGTTATCGCGGACGCAGACGAAGTAGAAATCTTATAAAAAGTATTCTATGTCCTTTGTTTTCAAACTTAGGTACCCTGTACCTGATGAAAATCAGTTCAGTGGTTTAGTCGTGAAAGTTTAACAGACAATCAGACTGACAGTTACTTTCGCATTTATAATATTGGTATGAATTACTATTCGTCAGTAATCTGGCTATCATTTTATTTTATTCAATCGGACTGATATTACCGGTAAACAAAGTAACAAAATATTACATCCCGCCATGATCCACAAGAGCGGAGCAGTAACCAAAGACATACACTGGCATAAAATACCACGTGAAGTCGCAGGGAACAGAAGGGAATTAATTTGTCGTACTTCACCACCTATTTATTTTTTATCTCTCTCTACCCTATATATTTTGTTTGTATGTATGTATATATGTATTTATTTTATATTTTTTATATTTTAATATCGAAATTTTTCTGTATTTTCTGCACCTACTACGTTTTGTCTCTGCATCACCCTAAGGTAGACTGGTAGAAAATGCCCAAGGCATTAAGTCCACCTTTATACAGTGTATTTTTTACATGTGCATAAAGTTTAAATAAATAAACAGCTAGTAACTACATAACCCAAAACATCTGCACGTACCAGGATTACATAACGCTGCAGTTAGTTGATAATATATGGACTGCTTCACGTTATGATGTTACCAAAATTTACATATCTTCAGCAACTCGTCTTACGTAATCTGCTTGAGAGATATCTGTTTTGGAAGCTAGTTCTTGTTAAAACAATGTGCTTTGTACACACACATCACGCCTGTAATCCTCGAAGGGTTAGGCAGAGGTGTACCGACATTTCGCCAGTGCATTTGCATTGTAGTGTTGATGAATTTATAGTACAGTACAGAACTGATGACTAACATCTTTACATAAATATTTAAATACACTCACGCCTTTTTCCCATAGGGGTAGGCAGAAACCGATCCTTACATGCTCCTTTTGCCTCGTCCATGTACTTGTACACACATCTAGTTAAACAAGCACGTCAGTTTGTATCATTATTCTTATTGTTTTATATTCATCTTCATTGTTTTCACATGTAGAAACAACAAGAATATTGTAACCAGTATTTGGAAAACCTTATTGAAAAAGTTCATGGAGTTCTTGCTGGTTCTCCATAGAGGCCTACCTTACCGTTTTGGAACGAGCATCTAACGTCAAGTTTCTGACTAACTCACTGACTCCTTGATAATTCAAAAGTGCCTGTAAACTGAAATAAATGTTTTGACTTTGACTTTATGTTGCCAATTTACACAAGTCTAGCCTTTCCAAAAACAGGCACACAGCCTACCCACAATTCTCACGATCAGTAGAACAACAGCTAGGTAACTGTAAAATAGGTGCCACAGAGTAAAAGAGACGGCACTTAAACAATGCGTCGCTCACAGTGCGCGGCCGAGCAGAATAATTTGCAAGTTATTTAAATGTGCGAGTTGCTAACTATGCCCGGACTTTGGCGGTGCACCGATTTTCGTTGTGACATACAGATGGAAAGAGTGGCTAGCTTACTGTTTAGATTTTTTGGAGAAACGGAAATCGTAAGGCGTGCTTATCTTCCTCACGTTCTAGGATGACGGATGCCGGTGACATTTGTCATACAGGTGCTTTTCACTCTTGAACGTTACGGCGATTTACAATCATAATTGAATATGGTAATTGCACACTAATATCATAGTCTTAAAATACGGAATCAGTAACAAGTAAGTAAATAACTAGTAAATTAAATAATGTTACTGACTTAGTTATGCGATTCTGATATCCATAGATGAAGTACTGAAATGACATGTGTCACCCGCACCATCATAGAACGTATTGATTAAAAATAATTTTAAAACTGTTAAGCAAGTGAAGTGTCCATTCTTTTCAAAACCTTTTGGAATAGGTAACTTAAATTCTATATTTTATTTTTCTTTTTGGTAAATGACGTTCAAAACAGCGTTTTAATGGTCTAATTGAAGTAAATTTGATTTGACTTTGACTTTGGCAAAACCTTAATTTTAATTTCAAAAATTTATCCAACTATGTTGGATATTTTTTTTCTCTCATTTAAAAGGAAACAACAATGAAAGTTATAGTAGGCATGTCAAGGAAACTGCACAAACAAAACACAATCACACTTCTGTCTCCAACACCTCAGCAAATTCTCATAGCAAAGCCACGTTGACACTCAAAGCTAAATCTTCATTCTCTTGTATTCATCCGTACCATCCTTTGGGCACGTAGTGTCCAACAGCCCCGTCCTTTGTTACGGCTATGGAATGGGAATTATGGCTATAAAAGATGCCCGGCTTCAGGCGCACTTTGTAAATGAGTCGCCTTGATGATATGTTGATCTTGGTGTACTGATTTTGAGTGTTATGTGGTGTGAAAATTAAACAGCTTAGAAAACAGCGTCTTTTTGTTACTTTACCTGTATTAGGCTTATCTATTAATTATTTGGTCAATGCGGCCCATCTCAATGGAGACTAACTAAGTATGCTGAAAATGTTATAGTGTACAATTGTGTGCGCAAACACTCTTCTGCACTTTCATTGTCCGATAGCACGTTAATCCGACACTACGACTGGTAAATCAAGCATAGGACCAACGGTTTTACATGTTTTCCACGACGGATGTCATACTAATACCTTCTAAACTCCTGGGCTTCTACTAAGTAAAGTGTTATTACAGTTTAGCCTATCTCGAAATTAAACCCAGGACCGGGTTCTGAGCGTGAGCACAGACGTCGCCCTAGCGATCACGAGACTAACTAGGCACACGTAGCCATGATTCATATTTAACGTAAATTCCTATAATAATAAAAAATCATAAATAAAATGAATTCATTTATAGGCTCGCCCCCTATTACATGGGACTTAAACATAACTGGCGAAATGTGGGTGTACTAATGGGTACACCTCTGCCTAACCCTTCGAGGATTACAGGCGTGATGTTATGTTATGTAATTTATAGCAAGATATGAAGAAATACCTTTGTAAGTTCACCGTTCGCTAAACTCTACGACCGCATGTCACACAACTTACAAGACCAAACACCTGGATTATGAAGCGTAACTTTAGATCCGACATTATACATTGCGCGTCTTCATCGCCTTCTAAACTAACTCGACTAAGTAAACCGGTAATGTATGCCACATGAATGCGTACGCAAGTGAAATTTACATGTAAAATGGTACTACCATCGCCGTGCCGTATCGTTCGCGCTCAAAGTTATGCAGATTCGTAGGAAATCCCATGGAAATGAAATCGTCTAAGTTAGAGAGAAATGTTAGAAATATTTCCCCTGCTTAGGTTGTTAGAATGCGTCTGGGTAGTTCGAGTCTAGACTGGGCTATTGTTAGGGTACCTAACTACCTACCGTTAAAATTATTGGCCTTTAAACCTTGGTATGAACCTGGAATCCCCGAAAGGTTATGCAAAGACACATTTCGCACATTTTGTTTTAAGTTCCATGTAATAGGGGGCCTAGTGCCGTCGAACCCAAGACGTCATGTTCAAGCGAAAAGCGACTGCTGGGCATGAGGTCTTTTCCTTCAGGAATTTCTTAGTAGCAGCCTCGAAATCTAGATTTGTGCTCGATTAATTAATTAATTTATTATTTATTTAAACTTATGCAACAAAAAGGTACAAAAGTGGACTTAATGCCTTAAGAATTCTCTACCGGTCAACCAAAAGGGGTGAAGAAATAACATGGCAGGCAAAAAAGACATTTAAAAATCATTGAAAACAAATAATATTCTAAATAAATTTAGACGTACACAAGTAGTGGCAAGTTAATGGCAATAGGCTCGCCCCCTAAACATGGGACATGGGACTCAACATAACTGGCGAAATGTGAGTGTACTTATGGGTACACCTCTGCCTAACCGTTGTGGAATTACAGGCGTGATGTTATGTTATTGTGCAATGGTATGGAAGCCTTCGTGTGAAAATCCGACTTGCACTTGCCTGGTTTTACACAAATCACATGCCTCCTCGACTATAAAACACTAGTGACTATCCACACTCTGTATAGTCCAGGAGCACGTTAACTAGTGATAGTCAATTGATTGCGGTAAATACTTGGCACCGGCTGCGTCCGCAATGCAGTCCGACATCTGATGGGGCAGACAGTTAGGCAAATCATTGTCAGTTTACATTGATAATGTGCGACGTTGTTGTTTAGCTCCTGGACTAGGTTGGTTTATGAGATTTTAGGTGATAGACGTTTCGATGTTTGATTTTTATGAAAAAATTAGATAAGAAGCAGCAATAGTGCTATTCTGGACTACAATATTTTCCTGTGCCTAACATCTTCATCCGTTCAACCGTTCTGGCGTGTGGTACTTGGTTTGATTCCTTGGACGTGCAAAATTTAAGGTGTCTACTAACAGAAATGGTTCTTATGTTGTCCCAAATAAAACAATTTATTATTATTATTTATTATTAAAGTGGCCAGTAGACAAAATAACTTTAGGAATACTTGGTTTACAAGGACCAATGTCAGTTTAACCAAAACAATTCGAACCTAGAAGCCTTGACACCCTTGTCTTCTTAGTCATCACTACATCTCTTAACAGTCCGACATTAAACATAAACATTTACACTAACTATAAGCAGACGAGAGATTTTAAACAGTGTCTTTGATGAGAGGGAAGCGAAGGATGTAAACAGACTTGCGATTTGGACGCGCGTCTGTCACGCTTGACGGCTGATGTGTTTACTGCCTTATGCTGTTTGATTCCAATGTTGAAATGCTTTGTGTGTTTGATGGTGTTAGATGGGATTTCGTACGTATGTTTGAGATTATGGTGTGCTTTTTGGCAAAGATAAAATTTGAGCTAGTCTCCTTTATCTCCTAGTAAGGTCTTACGACCCCACACACCCTATTGTCAAAGTTTCTAAACCGCCTCAAGGGCCTCTGGCATGGATTGAGTGGGACAATACTAGGATGGTAAGTCAAGGTTTTCTCACATGTTTTCCTTCACCGATGTCAGTGATGTCCAAGATAAACTTTAGAACACATATGAATACATATGAATTTGCAAGGATTGAAAAAGTCAAATTGGTACTTGCCTGTATTTGAACACACAACGTCAAGCATGAGAAGCGGGCGCCTTAACCACTGGGCCATCATGTTCACATCACATTTTTTCACCTATGGAAAGCTAGATTATCAGCGAATAACATAGGCTGTATTTTATTTTCAAAATTATAGGGATCCGTAAGAAAATTCACGCGGACGAACGAAGTCGCGGGCAAAAGCTAGTGGTAAATAGTTTTGTTTCGTTTCAATCCGCACAATAAACTGAAAAGTATGACTTTGACTTTGACAGTCAAAGTCAGTTATGTCTCTTCTGCTCTGTAATTTATCAAAAATCATATAATACACAGTAATTTCAAGTCCACATGACCTTAAAAAAAAAATCTCATTATTATCTCAGCCGATGTGTCACACACTATAAAACAGTCCATCTGTCCGTCTATTTATCATTGTGAACTAGTAACGTGCCCCAGTTCCGTTCCAACAATAACCGTTTTATTATCGTTGCGTAAGAATCGGGGCGACGGTTCATTGAGTGAGATGAGAAAATAAATACGAGGTGTTTGTGTTGATGGTTTCTGGCATTTAAATTGAATTAAAACGCTATAAAGACGAACTAGTGTAAATAAGATAGGTTTTTCATTGGTCTACTGAAGGATATATGTGTCTTCTCTGTGGTCTTTTCGTACGTATGCATGAACATTGATCATCAAGGTTTTTCATCATGTGTTAGATATTCTCTAAGGCTGACTGTATGCTATTCTGACACGTTTCTTAATATTTTCAAACCAGTTTTTCATAGATTATTTCTTTTTTACTACACTTTTTTACCTGATTAGGGTCAATAATTATTTATTTTTTTGTTAAGGTTGAAGTCGGGAAGTTCCGCAATTATTTTTTCCGAAAAGACTAATAAATTGCGGAACCAAGGACCAACTGATATTCAGAGAAACTTGAGAAGATACAGACGTCACAGAAAATTACAGCATAACATAATTGGTATATACATTCTAATAACAAACAACTCACTTCCTTACATCTTACACAGTAATTAAGTTAAAACAATTAACAAACCTTTTGCGAAAGTGTAACTAAATAACACTAAGCCGAAAGCACTCAAACTCCTCAAAGGCAAAAAAGGGAAATGATGATTCACAATAACGGAAAATTAACTCAAATATAACGTTAGAACTTAGTAAAGTTAAATTCATACATAACAGCTCACTTGCTCAGCCTGAAATTCACGAAAACATTGTTTTGAACGTGGTTCATGCCAAAAATACAAACGTTTTCGCCTCTCGACTGGAAACAAACAAGTTTTCAAAGCCGAGCTCCTGGTGTTTTTGGGTGTGGTCATAGGAGAGAACGATTAGCGATTAGCGTATTTTATAACTTAAAATCAAGGGTCGATGCACCTACTGGCAGGGCACGAAGGAGATGGCGGAATGAAATCGATGGACTCCTCTAAAAAAGGAGGGATGAGGCACAGAAACGTGCATCGTGGAAAGAGTGGCTGAAGGCCTTTGCTCAGAAGTGGGACAACAGGAAATAAAATTAAAATAAGATAATTTATAAAGATTTAAAATGACATAATACTATAATGTACAATTAAAATAAATGGGTATCAAAAAACTTTGTCCACAGTGATATCAAGTGGGCTTAGACAATATGAGCTCTAGATAAAACAAAGTTTAAAATGCCTTAGTCTATTTTTACAATGTAATAGACTTGTCTTCAAAAGAAGAAGCCTCGCTAGCTTTGCTTGCGTCCATCGATTTTGAGAAGCAAACAAGAATATCAAAGTTTCTTTATTTTTATCAAAAACCCATTCAAAACGAACGTTACAGGTGTTTGCCGTAGCAACACAAACGCTTTTCCCAAAAACTAATACTTTAGAAATACCTTATTGGTGAAGTTCTTCAGAAAGGTCAGGTGCAGAGTACTCGTAACCGGCGTGCTTGTATGACGAGATGTATGAACGTAGATGAGGCGAAAGGAGTATGTAGGGATCGTAGCAAGTGGCCTTCTGTAGTTTCTGCCTTCTACATGGGAAAAGGGCGTGAGTTTATGTATGTAAATACCTTCGAATTCTATCCGCTTTTCCGCTGTCACAGTGTCCTGACCCCTTCAATAAGTTGAGCACCGCCGTCATTTGTCTCATTTAAATACGAGTTTGCGACACCTAATGCGCCGCTACATCACCCCGGTAACATTTTTCAGGAGTCCGTCACAATCCGCGTTTGATATGCTGAGATATTGCTGAAGTTTGTGAGTCTTACAGTTTATACTTCGGAGATGATTGCTTTAGGTGTATTACATTAAGGTTTAAAAAACGATGACACTAGAAGTTTTCACTTTCGGCTGGAATCGTACTAATATTATAAACTAGCTTTTGCCCGCGACTACGTCCGCGTGGAACTTGTTTATATCGTACTTGCATACATACTTCCACCCCCCCTTTTCACTGCCTTAAGGGGTGATTTCCGGGATAAAAACTATTTTATGTCCTTCCCCAGGTCTTAAACTATCTCTATACAAAATTTCACTTAAATCGGTTCAGCGGTTTAAGCATGTAGAGGTAACAGACAGACAGACACACTTTCGCATTTATAATATTAGTATGGATGCGAAAGTTTGCGAGGCTGTATGGATGTTAGTTAGTCTTTGACGCTAAAACTATATAGATTATAGTCTGGAATAGCCCAAAAGCTACTTTTTATCCCCGAAAAATATACCGTTCTCGTAGGATAATAAATATCAACTTTGACGCGGACGAAGTCGCGGGCAGAAGCTTGTTTACATACATATAAAAACAAAAAAATATATTTTCTTTTAACTCAAATCCGATGTGTTAAACAATTTAATTCAAAAAGCAACAAAGGCAAGTATTTAAATGCAACGCAAAATGGTGCAAAAAATATCGCTTTTGTATTGTTTAGTCAGTAGAAAGGATTAAAAACAGAGCAAAAGGAAACACGCATGGTATTCTGAATACTCGTTCTATTTCAAATAGTTAAATTCAAATTCACAAATGTTCACACATTCTCACCAGTCTTGTATGTACGGAGTAATGGCTGAGGTTCAATTGCATCAAAAAATTAACTTAGAGTTAGTTAGTACAGAGACGGGGCCCCCAACGGGGCCAACGCCTGCCGGGGTTGCGGGACGTCTTAACAGGATACCGTGGCCTCGGAACGTAAAGGGCAACAGAAGGAACAGGGTGGATTTTTAGTCAGTAAATGTCTGACAGTCCCTTCCGCCATCGAGTCATTTTCGAGTCATTCATATAAGAGTTAGTTAGTAACACGAGGTTAAATTATAAGTTATGTATCGGATTTTGTAATTTATACTCAACTAACTTTTGCCCGCGACTTCGTCCTCTTTCTTAAAGATCCCTTGTCTTTTTGGAAATAAAATATAGCCTGTATTACTCGTTGATAACGTACCTTTCCATAGGTGAAAGAATTTTTGAAATCTGTTAAAGAGTTTTTGAGTTTATCTATTACCTACAAGCAAAAATATTAATCTGTTATTTCTACAATATTGTTAAATATTTGGCGCGAATAAATAAAAAAAAACCGGCCAAATCAAAGTGCGAGTCGGACTTGCAGACGAACGGTTCCGTACCACCGTGCAATATGTAACACTACATTTAAAAATAAAACATTTTCTTGTAAATTATCTTTATAAACATAAAACATAACATCACGCCTGTAATCCCCGAAGGGTTAGGCAGAGGTGTACCCATTAGTACACCCACATTTCGCCAGTTATGTTTTTAGTCCCATGTAATAGGGGGCGAGCCTATTGCCATCAACCGGGCACAAATCCAGACTCCGAGGCTGCTACTGAGAAATTCCTGATGGAAAAACCCAATAACACTTTGCCCGACCCGGGAATCGAACCCAAGACCTCATGCACAGCAGTCGCGCTTGCAACCACTAGACCAACGAGGCAGTCTTAGACGTTATATTTTTTTTTTGTTGTTGTATGGCGGCTGTCTATAGTTCTACACACTTTGTGAAAATGTCTACCTATTACAGTTTAAAATATACAGTCCTGTGACAGACGAACGGACAGACAGTGGAGTTATAAAAATCAGTACCAATCAATGCAAATAAAAATCTATTCTATTACAACCTTTCAAAGAACTGAATTTCTTTAAGTAGATAAGTTTATTCAAATACTAACTAGACCAAAGAAAATGTGTGAAAGAAAGAAATGATGACAACTAATGGAGATGTATGGATGAAGACATTTTACGCCGACCCCAAGTAAATTAGGATATAAGGACAGAAGGATGATGGTGAATTAAGTGGGTACCTAAATTGTGATTTATCTTGCGAGCTTAGCCGCTAAAAACCCTTAAAATAACCTTTAACAATTATGTTACATTCATAAAAATAACCTTTTAAAAGGATGTAGGTACTTTGTTAACTCAAGGTTTGCCAACGTGCTATGGAGCGCAGCATACTTGGCGTTAAACTAACAGATCGCGTACGAAACACCACCCTGCGCTCCAAAACACAGATTGACGTGGCTCAAAAGGCTGCCCAGCTAAAATGGGACTAAGCTGGACACGTCTGCCGCATGTCGAACTATCTATGAACTGCCCAAGATTGGTGTCCCGAAACCACAAGACAGGGACGCGGCAGACCGAGAAGGAGATGGCGGGACGACTTGGTGAGCTTCCTTGAGAATTGGCAAGACGAAGCGCAAAATCGCGAGAAATGGAAGGAATGGAGGGAGGCCTTTGCTCAGCAGTGGGACAGTACAGGCTAGTTATAATAATAATAATAATAGGTACTTTGTTTGTTTGTAATGGTCTTTGTTCCCTCATATCTTACAAACCACTCGATGGATTTCTTTAATTAAGGTATCGTTAGATTTGTGTCATTAGTCCAAGTGTTCTTATACAGGTGACAAAAAAAGGGCTAATAGATTTCATTGTTTAAGGTGGGATTTTTTTTACACCCTGTATAACGCAATACTTACAACATCACGCAAGTAATCCCCGAAGGGTTAGGCAGAGGTGTACCCATTAGTACGTCCACATTTTGCCTATCATGTTTAAGTCACATGAAAAGGGGCGATCCTATTGCCATCAACCGGGCACAAATCTAGACTCCGAGGCTGAGAAATTTCTGATGGAAAGACACAATAACACTGCCCGACCTGGGAATCCAATCCAAGAACTCATACTCAGTAGCCGCGCTTTGCGACCATAGAGGCAGTCAGACGCAATAGTCATCCAAATTCGTCAAGGTCAATTAATGCCGGAGTAAGTTCCTCTGTCAGCCATCTGTCTATGCGGTCGGGTGTCGACCAAATAACCTGAATAAAGTGTCCATCGATAAATCCACGTCGGTCGACCAATCGTCGATATATGACTGGGGTTCTAGAATTTCTTTCCAAGCGATACAATAGATTTGGTGTTCAATTACGTATGACAATAGCAAGAAATTTGCTTAGCTAGTATTGGTTCCATCTGGTCGAAATGACAGCAATGGAATATAAGCAAGACATTCATGATTGTTCGAGATCCAATAGTCGTTAGACCTAAATCATTTTGAGCGGAATATGTCTCTATTAGCAATAAGAAATTGTCAAAAAGTCTGTCTAGTATTCAAATACACTTTCTTGCGTCATTTACTAGAGAAACATAATCATCATCATATATCTGTCAAACGACGCGGTCTATGTTGGACATAGGCCTCCACTAAAGAAAATCACAATGTTTTTAATAAAAATAGTTTTTCAATATGTTTTGTGTTTTGTGATATGAATTAATTCAATAATTATATAACTGTCAAGACACTGTACCTTAAATAAACACTACTATACATTTGGTACCAAGTGCTTCATTTAGTAATGAGAGCTGAATTGATAAATATATTACAAGGTACTCGCTTATTTATAATATTCTGATTGCAGACGATCACTGCTTTACATTTTAAAATACAATCAACCTGTGTGTGAGCCATGCTTAATGTCGAATATAGAAGTAAAGTCAAAGAAATAGCATGATAAAAATAAATTACATAATGATATTAGCAACTACTTGATTTTGTAACAAATAGTACGCATACCTGTATATTCCTCTATTTATTCTTATAATTTCAGCTATGCTAAAATGACGTAATTTTAGCTACTCTGGGCTCTCAGTCCACAATAAACATGTTTAAATTTTCATTGAGATTTCTCTTTTGTTTTTACCCTCCATAAGTCCTTTTTACAGCAGTAATTAGGGAAAATTGTGGTAGTCGATGTTAGCGGGTAGACAATAAATTAAGCCGTGTCTCCAAAAGGATCTACAGCAACAAATTCTTTTGCAAGTAATTCTGGGTAAAGTCTGTAAGTCGAAAACTCATTATTTTGTTTAAAGTTAGATTTAAAATGTTAATGAGTTCTAGAAAAATAATGTAAAATACATTTAGTAAAATACCAATTCATTTATAAGAAAAAATAAATGTTTTATAGAACAACTAGGTAGGTACAAGAACACCAATTATTATACTATTCGTAATTTAAAAAGTTTAAAGTCTAGTCGAAACCTTATCTTAGCGACAATCAATGTCAAAAAGAATCGGAATTTTTGAGTGATTGAGACTGGAATCCAATTGTGATCGTTCTTAAAACTTAGTAAAATAACCCCCTGTATTAAACCAGAAATTTCCAATATCTTTATCAAAGAAAAAAACAAGTGACAAACAAAATTTCTATTCCCATCCTTAGCAATAGAAACAGTAATAGCAACACGTAATAAAACCGTAAGTTCTGTCTCATTTGACCTCTTACGTGACAAGAAAGCATGGTACCGATTAATTCTGCTCCTAAGTGCGCGCTGGACTGGAGTTCTGATTACCCCAATGGAGCTAAGTGGCTTGATATTAATTTAGCACCGACTTTCATCAAGTATACTGCTTCCTTTTTGCGTTAATTCTTGACTACGGGTGAAGATACTTTCATGGCCATATTATGTTTAATTTTAGATAATCAGCTCGCTTTTTCATACTAGCTTTTACCAGCGACTTCCTCCGCGTGTATTTTGGTTATGGTGGATGTAAAAAAGTCGCGGAGTAATAATAGTAGCCTATATTAAACAAAAGTTATTCAGGAGAATTTCCTAGCGCTTTGTTGTAAAAAAGCTTAAAGATTAATTGGTGTCTTTCCGTGACCCATGGGCTCCAACCTGGCAAAGCAGCCAGTCTTTTAGGCACATGAAAAACACAACATCGTTTTTAATATATAAAAGCGAAAGGTCACTCACTCACTCACTAACTCATCACAAAATATCGAAAACCGCTTGATGTATGAAGTTTAAATTTACCAGTAGTTTATAGTCAGAAGACGTCACATAAGAAAGCATTTTTAAAATTCACCTATTTAATGAAACGGAGTCAAAAGTATGCATAGATAAACTTACGAAAAACGTAGGAGTAAACTACGCTACCCGAATCTAAGACGAACGAAGCCGCGGACAAAAAGCTAGTTCATTTATAAACTTTCCAACATTACCAGGACCACAATCCGAAACTAATTGCCCGATATCAATCTAAAGTGCCAATTTAAAATTACAAAACAAATATCGTTTTTATAGTGTCGTAGTCGGTGGACCTACGATTATATTACAGCTTCAAAACCCCATAATGATTGGTGCGAGAACAATAGCCGTTCACTATAGATGTTATGGAGTTACAAACCTTTCAATTCTTAACTCATTTACAATCGCTAAAGTTTTTTATTGTGTGTTTTTGATTTGAGACTTTTTCTGTTGACAAGGTTCGGTATAGTGGATAATTTTTCTAGGTTAAGAAGAAATTACGTTTAATATCAACATAAAATCCCGCCTATAATCACGAAGGATTACGCAGAGGTGTAAACTTGTGACCTCATCCATTTCGCCAGTCATGTTTAAGTCCCATGTAATAGGGGGCGAGCCTATTGCCATTAACCGGGCATAAATCCAAACTCCGAGGCTGCTACTGAGAAATTCCATTTGGAAAAACCCAATAACACTTTGCCTGACCTGGGAACCGAACCCAAGACCTCATGCTCAGCAGTCGCGCTTTGTGATCACTGGACCTACAAGGCAGTCTCCTACACTTCAAATAATAATGCAGATATCTTTAAACTTGACATATTCCTTGAAAATATCAAAAGCTTTTCAGTGCTTTGTTACCTGGAGAGCGATGTAACAATAATAACAACTGCACTTTGAACCGTAAAGAGATATACAATAAAAGTGTATTTACAGTAACAAACGCCGACTGAATAACGCTTGTTAATAAATGAAGGTTAATCCAACAAAACTTTGAATAAAAGAACATTATTAATATTAGCATAATACTTATAAATTCTTCTCTTGAATATTTCTTCAGCTCTTTGATGTGAAATTAGTGGTTCAAATAATTAAAAACGTTATTTTGTTAATTTCTTTTATAAGCGCTCCTAGTCCTAGCCAAGTACGCAGGAGATATTGTAGTGCACAAGTGTGTACGCAAACACAGGTGCACTCCCTCTTATCTTACTCTCTTAGTCTGATTTAACGGCAATCTGACACGACCGGCGAGAGACCAGGCAGGACTCACAGGTATCACGCTACTAACTTTTAGTCTCCGGGCTGCTACAGCAAAATTCCTAATAAAGAAATCCTATTAACAATTTTCTCGTCCTTGTAATCGAAGTTAGGACCTAACGCTTCACAGTCACGCCTACGACCACTGGACCATCGGCATTAACTGCTGCAAGAGAAGGAAAAAAAATAATCACTCAGTGAGGTGGAGACAACTCAAAATACACTTTAGTAATCATATCTTCATCAAAACATAATTTTATAACACTTCTTAGTAAGCTATAACTCAAAAACATAAGATTTCATCTCCCTCAACGTAAGATGAAGGCTTATAAATTGTAAAGCGGACCTCTAAAATCTAATTAAGCTCGTATTGCAAGTGTTTATTGCCGTACAATTATCGCGGACCATAAATCCGGCTCAGAGGACCAATAAAATGGCGGAAGAAAAGAGCGCGAAACGCACGGACGCCATTACAAAAACGCGGGAATTGGCGCGAATTCAATTTGAAATAACTATTAGTTGTTTAATAGTTATTAGGTTTTTAATGGAAGGTTTTTTTGTACTTAGTGGTTTTTTGTTAAAAGTGTGTTTTATTGCTGACATGTACATCATCTTTATTGACTCTAAAATTGAATTTAATTACCTTTTTTATTGCGTCTGAGCAGATTGTGTAATCCTTCCTTTTTACTGTTAAACGCGAAAGTTTGTGAGGGTGGATGGATGGATGTTTGCGACTCTTTCACGCTGAAACTGCTGAGCTGAATTCACTGAAATTTAGCACAATATAGACTAGGATATTTTTTATTTTAATTTTTTTTTGTTCCCTTTACTTTGTCATAATTTTGAAGTCTACAGAGACGAAGTCTCGGATAGAAACTAGTGCCTTGGTACCTGTGATAATATTTAAATGCATGAGGTTTGATACAAAGCAAAGACAAAAACGACTTTTTCAATCCATATACACTTTCTCGCCCCCTATTATATGGGACTTTAACATAACTGGCAAAATGTGGGTGTACGTACGTACACACGTATACCTCTGCCTAACCCTTCGGGGATTACAGGTGTGATGTTATGTTATGCACTTTCTCATCACTGACATCATTGAAGCAAAACATCGCGAAAAAACCTGGACTATATATTTAATGTAAGTCTGAAATCGCCAATCTGCCTTGACCAAGCGTGGTGATTAATGCTCGTGCCTTATCTTTATGAGACGAGGCCTTTGACCTGCGGTGTGTCAATTATAGGCTTTAAATTACAAATACATAAACACTATGTGCAGTAGACAGTAGGCAATGTAGTAATTTAGCACATAACGACTGATTAACAGGAAAGCAACCGATGTAATTATGTTAAACCTAATCTAAATTATAAATTAGAAACTATGCCTTGCGGCTTGGTTCAACTAATTAACACTATGCAATCAATATTGGTGCCGATTCCCTTGTTCACAAAGTAGACTAAATTTAGAGAATTGACATCTCTTACTAACATACAGCGAACGGAAAGTACGGTGACATTAAAGAACTAAGTTAGCGATGTCAAATCAGTTTTACCTTGAAGTTTTCCGTATTTTTAATCCATAAGTTTTAAGATGTCAATTATAATTGTATGGACGTGTCAGATTGACTAAATTTGACAGCTCTTATTTACATTTGTCTCTTGTTTTATTGGACAGAAAAAGATGGAAATAGTCTAATTTTAGTTTAGTTTGTGACCAAGAGAATCGCCACCATTATTGGAGTACATTCAGTTTTGTGTAGAGGGGATTAAATTTTGAATCTGTCAATGGAATTTACTTCTATAATCCAGACTCCGAGGCTACTACTGAGAAATGATGAAAAAGTCCAATAACACAGCTCGACCTGGGAATCGAACCCAACACATCATGCCTCGATTCATACCTCATAATCGATTGCCTCGCAATCTGTCACCCAAAATCGATACCCACGAATATGTCCCGAATCATTCCTATTAGAAGGACCCAAGTCACGATCTCCGGGTGATTTATACCGAAACTTGTCGTGTGCGCCCATCCTAATAACGTTTTCCATTTCGTATGTCTACTGGGCGATTTTACGCGCGAATACACATGACGAAACTGTCCTAGTCGTCGAGATGCGGATATTTCAAACATCTTTGATTTTAAAACGGACGTTTACAAAATATAATAGGAAAGCACTTTTGGATAAAGTCTAGGATATTGAGATTTTTTTTCTGTAATTTTCGATGGCACTTAATTATCAGTTAGCTACTGTTTTTGGAGTACCGTACGTCAACAGGATAAACGGAACCCGTTTCTTTTGTTCCGTCTGTCACAATGGCGTTTTTTAATAAGAGATGAGAGATAGGATGATGAACTTATTGTTTGCGTATTTTAACTAACGAAATTATTAGCAATAACAGTTCATCTAGAACTTATACTTAAAAAAATATTAAAATTACTTGTAGGTAAATAAGCCTTCAAGTTTTGTACGCCATCTTTTGGCAAAACATTTTTTGTTATATATTTTTATTTCTTTATATTGCATCTATTACTTTTAATTAAGAGCGTTAAACATCCAAATACATCAAAATTACTTTGAAAATGAATAGAAATTTTGACGAAGGTTGGTTCATTATAGCAGAACTACATCCAAATTGAGCTATACAATGCACGTTTCGTGGAATCAACTACTTGAACTTGTTTCAAAGGAGAATGAGCATCTATTGTAGAGTACAGAACCCTTAATTGGCATAAAGTGATGTTCTTAGAATCAATCAGTAAGTATTATTATCATGCTACTTTATTTATTCATCTACTAGCTTTTGCCCGCGACTTCGTCCTCGTAAATTTCGGTTATCGCGGACACAGACAAACGACACGTGGCGCCATCTAAGATCATAAGTTAATTATTGTGATTTCCCTCGGAAACAGTACTTTTTTTTCGGGATTAAAAGTACCCGTTCGTTCCTGTACACCTGACAACGTATATGCAAAATTTCACGATGATCGGTTCAGTGGCTTAAGCGTAAAATGGTAACAAACAAACAAACTTACTTTCGCATTTATAATATTAGTTGAGATTAAGATCGAATATCTATACAAATAAATAGAAGTGTCTGTTTGTAATATTAACTTAACCGCTTTTTACCACATGCATATGAATGTATAATTGCGGTAATTATGCCAAAATATTTTTATCAATTTTTGTCTGTCTGTCTGTCTGTCTGTTTGTTCCGGGCTAATCTCTGGAACGGCCGGACCGTTTTTGACGGGACTTTCATTGGTATATAACTGATGAAATAAGGGGTTATTTAGGCTACTTTGATTATTTGAGAAAAAGATTTAGGGTTCCATGCAAAAAAAATAAAACCTCGCAGAAAACCGACATTCACGTGGACGAAGTTGCTATTGAATAAGCCTATTGTATAACATTTACGCCATACGGCATTATATACAAACTTTCGAGTCCTTATTGTATTAAATTAATGAACTGATCTTAATGAAACTTCTTACACATAAACAGAATACATAGATCTAAAAAGTTAATTTCAAATCTCTGTTTCTACGGACAACTTAAATTCAGTCGAATTCACCAATGACACAATTTTTTCGAAAATGTTCTTAATTAACTGCTTATTACTAACGTATTCTGAAAGCAGTACGATTTAAGATACTTTTTTTATTTTTTATCAAATCTCTACAACATAATCCACAACAAAGTCGCTTCCCGCCGTCTGTACGCTTAGATCTTTTAAACTACGCAACGGATTTTAATGCGGTTTTCATCAATAGATAGAGTGATTCAAGAGGAAGGTTTATGTATCTACATTGCATTTGCGCGGGTCGCTAACAAAAAGATTAATTAAAAAAAAATCCTTTGAAGGACTAGTTTTGACATAAGGGCATGACCCAAACGCCCTTTATTAAGTTCAAGTAGTTATTAACTTTGGACACCCCATTTAGATCATAAGCGTATTGTCAAAGCCATTCCTCGTATCCCATTTCTTGACGTAATTAAATGTACGCCATCACTTAGGAGTTCGGTTTCACTGTCACAAAGTTAGAAATGAGTTTTAAGATGGCGTCTATAACACGGATGCGAGTGAGAGTTTGATTCGTTCGAAAAAGTTTTGAGCCGCGGTTTTTTTTTAAGAATTGGCGGCGGCAGTTTGATTTCTTTTTTAGGGTTCCGTACCCAAATGGTAAAATGGGACAATATTACGTCTGTCTGTCACCAAGCTGTATCTCATGAAGCATGATAGTAAGGGATGATTCTCATTAGAGCGGGCCGTGCCCGGGCCGGGGCGTGGACGAGCCGACGTGGTATTGAAGTGCGTCGAGAGGGCCCGGACGGGACACGGATAATGCACTGTGTAATATAAATTGATTTATACAAAATATATGTAACAGATTTAAAACCGTGCCCCGTCCGTGCCCCGTCCGGGCCCCGCCCCGGGCACGGCACGCTCTAATGAGAATCATCCCTTAGGCAGTTGTCACAGATGATGTATTTCTGTTGCCGCTATGTTGTCGTCATACCAAAAAGCAAAATAAAATAAATAGGTATTTAAGGGGGCTAGCATACAACAGTGTTTTTTTTTTGCTCGTTGTTATAATAGATAATGGTACGGAACCCTTCGTGCGCACTTAGCCGGTTTTTTTATTCGAAGTCAAAGTAATAAAAATTCGATTGATTTTTAAAAATGGAATTACTCGCTTCGCGGTTTTTTTTGGTTTGAACCTTTATTCTTATTAATCGGTGATACTTATTGTGTAAAAATACCTCCACATAGAACAGCACACTATAAACCTAAAGATTTAGTCTATTTTTTTGTTTGAACGAGCTAATATCCAGAACTGCTGGTTCGATTCTGAAAATTCTTTCTCTAAAAGGGAGCTATGTTATTTTTAGGTATCCATCAGAACATTACGCAGGAAAAAGCTAGTTTAAATATCGTTACAAACTTCATTACAAAACACAAACGAAAGTGCTCTAAAACCAAAACCTATTTCATAGAATTCTAGGAATCAAAATTCGAGTTGGCACTGCAAACGAAGTTTTATCAACATCGTGTCCGCATTTCGAAACTCAGTTACCAAGTTACGTGACACACGGCTTTGGAGCACGACAAGCCAATTCGTTGGGGCCACTGCAGGCCGAGTTTTGTATAAGTGGAGTTTTGTCAACTCGTGTCCGGCGCCATGACTTCATTAATGAGTTTGTGACACACTGCTTTTGTAAATTGAGAGCAGATTTGTAATGTCATTTGAAGGGTACAATACGAATGGTAATACGTGTCGGGACGAGATCTATTGTCTGCTAGTTCTGCCAACACTCGTAATAATTTTGGAGATTTAACGTTAATTAATTTTAGTCTATTCTAAGTTCATTGTCCAGTTTTGGCTGAAGTGAAGTAACATATTTGAAATAACGGAAACATCTGGAGACTGCTGCTTAGTTCTTTTTTGGCAGATCAAAGCTCATTTTTAGTTTGTGTCAGACCGAAACAGGATTTTCAGCCGAAACCGAAACCAAATCCTCAGCCTCGGTCATAGTTTCGGCCGAAACCGAGCATTAAACTTATTTTAATATAAACTTTTACCATACATGTTCTGAAAACAGAGGTAGTTGTTACATAACACTTAAATAAAAAACAACATTTGAAGTGTGTAATAAAAATAGTTCTCTATTTTTTACACAGTCGACTCTTGATAATTCAAGCCTTCGATAAAAAAACCTCTCTATAATTAAAAGTAAATTGTTGGGTTCCTAGAAAAACGCGCGATAAATGAAACAAGTTCTGAAGCAGAAAAATATCTAGAAGTATTATCGATATGATAGAGCTGTACAATTTGCTCAATACTGGTCGGACAAAATTTAATTTGAGCCAATCGACACGAAAGGACTTTCGATATGATCAACTAAGTAAGTTGCAGTTATCATTAGTTTTCGTTTTCCTGTGAACTTCTTAGGTTTGTTAGTCTTAAAATGAGTTTTAAAAATACACATGCATACATATTAAATGTATGTTTGTACATTTTACATTATGTACCATTTATAAATATGTATGAATAGATTTATTACGAAATTTTTTATTTGTCCTCTTGGTACAACATCACGCCTGCAATCCCCGGGTTAGGCAGAGGTGTACCCATAAGTACACCCACATTTCGCCAGTTATGTTCTTTTAGTCCCATGTAATAGGGGGCGAGCCTATTGCCATCAACCGGGCACAAATCCAGACTCCGAGGCTGCTACTGAGAAATTCCTGATGGGAAAACCCAATAACACTTTGCCGGACCTGGGAATCGAACCCAAGACCTCATGCACAGCGGTCGCGCTTGCGACCACTAGACCAACGAGGCAGTCCTCTTGGTACAAACCTCTCATTATTCCAAACTATTAGTATTTCGAAGTATTTTATAAACCACTTGAATTTCGAAGTATCGAGAACCGACTGTATTAACAATTTAACAAGATCAAGTATTGACGAACACAAAGTTTCGGCGTGGCCGAAGTTTCGGCTAGTCTTTGGCCGAAGCCTGTGACCTGTGGCCGAAACTAGACTTTTTGGTCAAAACCGAATCATCGACCGGTCTTTATTTCTAATTTCCTTTAAAAAAGTCAGGTATACAAAAGCTGGATTAAAATATGCTGTCTCAAGCTGTATTAATAACCATGCCATGCCATGTGTGTCAAATTTCACCTAATTCCGTTCAGCCATTTAAGTGTGAAAGAGTAACAAACATCCTATACCACCAATATTCACATTTATAACAGTACCTACCTAGTTGAAAAGGATAATAGGATGCATGTACATGTACAATCAACAAAACAGGCAACTAAGCAAGGTCGTCCAACATACTTGAAGTTATCTTAAAAATCGATGGATGTCTTCGATTGATACTTAATTTAATTAAAGAACTGTTTATTATTTACTTTTTAAATTAAATTACATTTGAAAACGTCCATCGGTTTCTAAATAAACTTCTACTATAGGTACGACTATACGTATAGTACAATTTTATTAACCCTATTGTCGGAATTGTGAACATGTTAACCCGATACTGGCTTTGTATTCCCTGATAGAACATGTCAAAGCATTAGACCTAACATGACCAACAAAATTCGGATACAAATTAGTGAGGTGATCAGCTTTGTCGTAGTGTTGGACTTTATTTGTCGCAGTGAAAGGGTTGACAAATTAAATTCACTTGATTTTTTATTCTGTTAAAAGTTTTTTGCGAAGTAAATCAAATGTAATTGGGTAACTGGTGACGATGTTCGACAAAAACTGGTGTAAATAACATAAACATCACGCCTGTAATCCCCAAAGGGTTCGGCAGAGGTGTGCCCATTAGTACACCGACATTTCGCCGTTCGTTCGTCTATTACCATGAACAGGGCACAAATCCGGACACTGAGATTGCTATTGAGATATTCTTGATAGAAAATCTTAATAACACTATGCCCGACCTGGGAATCGAATCCAAGACCTCTTGCTCAGCATTCACGCTTTGCGACCACTAGACCAACGAGGCATAGTAAATAAATAATATTGTTTATTTATTCTCAACATGTAAAATGAGTGCGCCACTGTCTCTTTTCTATATTTGCTGTAAATTTGTAGATTCTGTAAATTTGCTGTCAATTTCAACCAGCAATAAGTACACAGCATAACAAATTGAGTCTTCCTCAATGGAACAAATCCTTTAAATGAAGCTTAACCCTTTAGAATTTAGTATTAATTAATCATCCAATTACAAGTTGGCAGTTTAAAATCTTTAACGAGCTGAGTGTAGTTCAATTCAGCGGAAAGAAGCGATTTGGCTCCCATTTTGTTAGTTGTATTGTGTTCAACTTTATCTGAAATAGCGATATTTGTTGATTGGACTAGTCAAATGTTTCGTTATTTTGATATAAATCTTTTTGTACCTATCTATATGTACTTTTTATTATTATAGAATGTGTGTGACTGCCTCGTTGGCTAGTGGTGGCAAGCGCGACTGCTGTGCATGAGGTCTTGGGTTCGATTCCCAGGTCGGGCAAAGTGTTATTGGGTTTTTCCATCAGGAATTTCTCAGTAGCAGCCTCGGAGTCTGGATTTGTGCCCGGTTGATGGCAATAGGCTCGCCCCCTATTACATGGGACTAAAAACATAACTGGCGAAATGTGGGTGTACTAATGGGTACACCTCTGCGTAACCCTTCGAGGATTACAGGCGTGATGTTATGTTATGTAATGTAGAATGTATGAAGACTCATCACATAACTTCGTATTGTGTCTTTCAAATTGAGCAACTTTAAGAAAAAATTGTTTGTGGATAACAAAAATATATATATATATATATATATATTTTTTTTTTATGGAAATATGCGTCATGAATGTCGTCCATGATTTTCACTTTGACCTCATCTTCGGCATCAGTACGATGCCGAAGATGAGGTCAAAGTCAAAATCCAAGTCGGCAACCGTGAAATTTTCCGAAATTTGCGTCATGAGTATAGTTTTCATCGTTTTAGATGCCGCATATATTGTAAAACATCATATAAATAAATTCACGGTAAGTACTAGCTCGCAATGTGACGCCAAAAACCTTTAATATCGTGGCATCCAGAAGGCAAGGCAGGTATGTTCCGAAAAAAATGTATGGTACAAAAACAATCTCGCAATGATGACAAAAATATGACTCTTTCGGCTTCGTAAAGTATGTTTTACATTAGTTAAAATATGATGCAGATGTAAAAAAAGAAAAAATCACAACCAAACATCAAAATATCACGCCCATAGCGGTCAAACGTCGGACAGGGGATGTAACCCTTCCCGCGACAAAAGAATGTTAAGTATCGAAGTGGACACAAAGGGTGCATATCACCCCTTTGATTAATTAAACGATTTATGGCACGAACGTGAGTGTAAACGTCGAAAGGGGAACACTTAACAAGGACGTGTAGAAGCCTTGTTGGAAGTCGTTTTTAAAAAAGTCAACTGCCTTCAAAAACTTCAAAATAAAAAATCACACTAGTGTTTTGTAAAACGAAAAAATGTTCGGTTTCGGATTTTTGGTCTAGTGGTCGCAAGCGCGACTGCTGTGCATGTGGTCTTGGGTTCGATTCCCAGGTCGGGCAAAGTGTTATTGGGCTTGTCCATCAGGAATTTCTCAGTAGCAGCCTCGGAATTTGGATTTGTGCCCGGTTTATGGCAATAGGCTTGCCCCCTATTACATGGGACTAAAAACATAACTGGCGAAATGTGGGTGTACTAATGGGTACACCTCTGCCTAACCCTTCGGGGATTACAGGCGTGATGTTATGTAATATGTTGAAAAAAATTTTTCGCTTTTGATGCAATATTACTTGTTAATATTTGAAATCTTTACAAAAAGCCCTTTCACGTATAAATAAAGCAATTTTACTTACAACGACAGTTCTGCTGTCATCCTATGAGAAGTTCAGAATCCATATCTCTGAAGTTCATTATCAGATCATGGCAATATTTCTGACGGCGAAGTCGAATATGAAGTCGCAGGCAAAAGCTAGTTAGAAATGAGTTTTTTCTCATTTATGTGAATGTAAATGTCATCATAACATCACGCCGTAATCCGCGTAATCCTCGAAGGGTTAGGCAGATGTGTAACCATTAGTAGGTACACCCACATTTCGCCAGTTATGTTCAAGTCCCTTAAAATAGGGGGCCAGCCTATTGCCATCAACCGGTCACAAATAAAGACTAGAAGACACTGCACTGCTAAATTCTTGCACTGTTAAATTCCTGATGGAAAAACCCAATAATACTTTGCCCGACCTGGGAATCGAACCCAAGACCTCATGCTCAGCAGTCACGCTTTACGATCACTAGACCAACGGGGCCGTAAAATCAAAAATCTCATCGCACAGAAAGAGACCATTCTGGTATCCATAAAGCGACTTCCAGCAATTTCTAATTACACCACAACTATAAACTGCTCAGTAAATTAAATTAACAAAATTGTTCCTCTAATTCCATAACCAAGCCACTTGTGAAACTTTCAACATAGACTAGACTTGTCTAATTCAATTATGTGATTATATTAGAATTAATCAATTAAATCAGGGGTTCTTAAAGTGTGAGCAGCAGCGCCTGGGCGAGCAGTGAGGCAGTAGTTTTTACTATTTTTCGGTACTAACCTTAAGAATTTGTAAGAAATGAGAGTAGCGGTGTCAAACCTTATCCTGCGCTTGCAAAAAGTGTGTAAAGATCACCCGTCGCAATGCTTTTTATTTGTTTATCTTAAATAATCAGTGTCTTCCTGTGTGTTAATATAAATATATAAAAAAATACCTTCTATTATTCAATCTGTCTAGCCATTTCCCAATTATTTTGGATGCAGCTGAATACCAGTATTTTACATGGAGCGACTGGGTATTACCCCTTGGTTGTCAAACTTTTCGGGCTTCTGAAGAGTCGTAAAGACTGTCAAAGATCCACGTTTGGCAGCCGGGACCAACGGCTTAACGTGCTTTCCGAGGTACGGTGGAGTCTCGGTGTGTAAACCCCATCCACTGACCAACCCCAGCAAGCGTAGTTTAACTTGATGAGTCCACAGGTTCGGCTGTTGTTACTTAGCCACGAGCTCCTCATATAGTATCATCGTACCTAATTTCGACTAGCTACCCCGCCAAACCAATTACCAAACCTGTAGGAACCTAAGTGTACCGCAAACTGAAATACTTTGGGAACCCCGGAATTATATCGTTTGAGAAACTTCTACGGCAAAGATCGGTAGAATTATCCAAATTCCGTGAATGCTTTATTGAAAGTGAAGTGGACATTTTATAGTTGATCTTGGAATTGGGTAAAGCATCAAGTAAGTTAAAGTTTTTGAATTAATTAAGGCTTGGGGATTGTAGTTAGGTACAATTCTTGATTGCATTTGAAGTTAATTATCGATTTTCAGTCGAGTCTTGATGTGTATAGGGAAACATTTGCAGTTGATGCCTGAAAGAAAAAAAAATATTCTTTCTAAAATCCGCGCGTATCAAAAGACCATTCGTAGTTTCTAATTTTATAAAGCGTTGGTTTTCAATATCCACGTGGAGTTGGAATATCTCCAGTATTTGCCAATTGGCATAATCTATTAATCCAATAAAAATCCTAAATTAAGCTAGTTGTAGTCCGTCAATGGCTATCGATAAAGAGATATAACACAGCTTTACTATTATACTCAAAGAATTTATAGACTTCCTATAAATACCTTTAATAATAGCATGTAAATTACGCTGTTTAATTATAATGTAGCCAGTTAAAACTTTATTCGAATAACAGTTAAGTTGAAAGATGCATCGGTTAATGAAATACCCAAAAGTCATGCTGAAAACTTAATTGACTGATTCGACAGTATTTCCTCTTTCACTCTGTGCACAGAGGGCCTACCATGAGCGCGCAGAGTAATCGATTTTTAGAGTTCCGCGGCGCGAGTACTCAAACGAGACCCTATTACTAAGACTCCGTTGTCCATCCGTCTGCCTTATGTCTGTATTTAAGGAATAGGTAGACATCTAACATTTCCGCTATAATTGCTCAATTAAAAAAAATATATATATATTAGAACATTATAAAGCATATTTGAACGTCATTTACAAGAGAAATAAATATATAAATGAATCTAGTCTGAGTGTGTTGTCTCGTAGTAGTTTCTATGTAGTCGTACATATGTGTTTCTATATTGTACGATGTATATGTGCTATTCCACACTATGATCTATCTCTGTGTCTTTCATCAAAATCCGTTCAGCCGTTCTAGCGTGATTGAATTACAAACATCCATCTAAACTTTCGCATTTAAAGAGTAGTAATATTTAGTTTAAAGGTTTTATTCATATTAACGTTTATACTAATTAAAGTTGTCGTTTGAAAAACCAGTCGTATTTCCGATTCGAAAATTGACTCGAACCGAATACTTTTAAATCAGCGCGCTTGTGCCAGGCTTTCTGATTTAAAATAATTAAATCTCCAATAATTGAATTGTGTGAAGAAGCTTCAAAGATAAACCTTTATCAACATATTAATTGTATTGTTGATTTTATCAGCTCTTTGTTTTTATTATCGTTAATTAAATAAACCGCAGAGTTACGAAGAGTATCTGTTATTACTTTAGTTAATTGGTCCACCGCCGACCCTTCTCATATTCAATGCTCATTAAAACCTGGAAAGGCAACATTTGTATTATAATATTCTTATTTAAAATGTCTGACAATTATAATCCTACTGTTTGGGAATAGACAGCTTTTTATACTAAGAAGGAATTAGTGTTGGTTACGTACAATTAAATTCAGGATTACGTATACCATAAACATCATTTTTAGTTTTTGTAAGAAAGAACCCTATCTATATTATCCATCTTAATAGTAAGTGGTCTCAAGCTCGACTGGTGAGCGTGAAGTTCTGAGTTCAATTCCCATGTTAAGGAACATGTCTTTTTTTTTTAATTCTCAGTAGCAGCCCCGAGTTCGAAATATGGTGGTGAGATACCTATAACCTCGGAAAGCATGTTAAGCTGTCAGTCCTGCCCCTGATCTCTCCCTGGTCGTGACAATTTGCATCTCCATTGAAATATCATATACACCATATATATTCTCCATTAAAATTGGCAGCCATGGCCAAAATTCAATTAGGAATACTTTATTATTAAAAGTCAATCCGAAACAAGGACCATTCTTCAAAAAATACCGCGGACCTAAGGACTCGCACACGAAGGACCAAATTCCAAAAGTAATGTCCAAATAAAAGAATATATCAACAGTGTCAAGTTAGGAACTTGTATCACGATAGCCAATAGCCATAAGTTTGGCAACATGTTTTGTTCCAGTTTCAATTTGAAGTCAGTACGAGGCGCAGATGTGCCAAGTCTCGCGAACTTGGCCATGCTTCTGAAAAAGTCCCCACGTCTTCGAGTTTGAGACTTGGCCTGATTTGGGACTTTCCGTTCCGTTATTAAATGTTTTATATTGATGGTTGGATTCGTTCATTCTTAGTACTTCTGTCAGCCATATTGAATCGGATATAGCGGTAAAAGTGATTGAGTGACTATAATCTATGTTTTCAGATTTTTCAAATACTTCTTTTACTGCACCTATTTTTTAATTTGATTTTTTTTTTAAATACAATAATACTAGCTTACTATCCCACTGCATTACAAAGGCCTCTTCTCATACAGAGAAGGCGCAAGCGTCCATCGTCATTAGGATTACTGATTTTAGACTTATATTTATCGTAAAGTCCAGGTTGAATACAATGTTAGTGATATCCTTGATAAAACTTAAAAATACAAATAGATGAAAAATGTGACATTTGCTCTTGCTCGGTTCCTATAATATTACGCTCATTATATCTTAATGACGTTTTTTTTTAATTATAAAAACATAATGAAAGTTCATATACAGTATGATAAAATATAAAAGACTATCTACTTATCTTACCGGACTGCTCCAAAATAGGGTTCCATTTATAAGTATGTTGATTACGTTAGAAAATAAATATCAAGCCTTATCTAACACGTTATTAACATAATTCACAAGACATTAAAAACCTAGGAGTCGCCAAAAAACAAGAAGGAAACAATACACTCAACCCCTCTAATGCCGGTAGAGAATAATCCGGAGATTTCGGAACAGCGGTGAAATTCCGAATAAATTAGACATATTTGATACATGGCCCATTGTTACGGGTTTGTGACTGTCTCGGCATGGAATAGAGATTAGCCACCATGAGATATTATACAGCAATGGTTTGAGGATGTGATTATGTTATTTTGGGTACCGTTGCTATAATTTTTGGGTAACGACTGGGAGGTGGTTTAGTCACTTAACTCTAAATTCGGTGGCTTATTAGATACTTATTTTTCTCCGCGTAAAGTTTCTTACAGATCTCTATTTTATCAAATATATTTTAATCAAATATAGCCTAAAGGACTAAGGGATAAAATTGCTTTCTATAAGCAAAAGAATCTGCAGAATCTCAGCTGTTGTTCCGGACATTAGCGCAATTAAATAAACTTTTTAGTTTTAGAATATTAGTATAGATTAATGATGATCGGTTGTAAACGAGTAATTAATACACTCATTTTAATAAGTTACGATTAGTCGTGTTTTTGACAGATTAAGACCTAAATTAAAATGCAAACGTACTTCAAATTACGGGAACTACCTCTCTGAACCTATATCGTGGTAACGGCGAATGTACCTGGCTATAAATACAGCAACAATTCACAGGTACTGGCAGGTTCTACACCATAACTTACACCATGGTTATTTATTCCCCTTTGTCGACTATTTGTGCGGGAATACTCGCAGCCGGCGCTAGTTTTCGTGCAGAAAGACTTCATTGGTTTGAGTCTTGAAGCTTCTTCTAATAGGTATAATGTTAAAAAGGAAACAAGATCTAGAAATAATAGGGTAGCATTAATTTGTAACTTTTCAATGAATTTTAAACGAATCAACTATTTAAAATAAATATGACAAAAGGTTTTTTAAAATGTCTTGCCCCTCAGCTTCTCAAACACTAAGTGGTCTGTTCGGAACCAGGCAAGGGTAAGTAGCTTCATTTTTCGGACTAACTGACCGACTCCTTGACAATTCAAAAGTGCCTGTAAATGGTATTATTGAAATAAATGTTTTGACTTTGACTTTGACTTTGAGTAAAGTGAAAAAACCTGGATAATTGATATAAGTTTGAAGTCGCCAATCCGTTCTGAGCTAGCATGTTGATAAATGCTCGTGCCTTCTGTCTATGAGAAGAGGCCTTGGTCCTGCAGTGGGACAAGAATAGGCTAGCATTAATAGTCAGTAGTTAGTGTTAAGCAATATTTCGTTACAAGATAATTTTCCCTGTACTCTTCCAGTACCTTAGTATCTTATCTCAAATATTTCAAAAAGTACTTTATCAGCAATTAAAACGTCTTCAACATACCAAAGTACCAACAAAACAATTTCGGTGGTACTTGGCACTAAATTATTTGGAAGATAATTCTGTCGGCGGATGAAATATTGGGCTCGAGTTTAACGTGATATATTGGGTGTTGACACTGTATTCTTGGAGATATTATAGTGACTCTGCTTTTTAGGGTTAAGAGGAAAGAAAGGAGATTGTTTACAAACTATTTTGTTTTACCAGTTTTCGAGCTTATATCTAAATAGTAAAGAGAACATCTAAAATGGAATATAAAATGTCCTGTGTTAAGGTCTGATCAAAATCTCTAGTTAATTTTGTATCGCCGTTTAAACGTGAAAGGGAAAATTCATCCATCTATCCTTACAAACTGTTACATTCATAATAGTAGTAGGTTTAAGCTATATATTTTTAATTATTTACTGGGTTTGTCGCTTACGATAGCAATGCATTACTAAGCGTCTTGGATTGAAGTTGTCCTTCTATCCTATAAAATTGTATTTCATTGTACGGAAGGACCAAAACAATTTCTTAAATATAATAATACTAGCCTATTACTGCCCCACTGCATGACAAAAACCTTTTCTATATGTATTCTGCTTCCTTCTATATGTCTATCTAGGTTTCTTCACAATGTGTCCCATCAACAATGTAAAATGTGTTTGAAAAGAACATAATAAATTAGAATAAGTCATAGTACTTGCTCGTGCCCAGTAACAAACCCACAACCTCGTGCATGAATAAGTCATAGTACTTGCTCGTGCCCAGTAACAAACCCACAACCTCGTGCATGAGAGACAAACGTCTTTACTACTGGGCCATCATAAAGCTTATCTAACAGACTAAGCCTTATTTAATATCAGCTTAACTTTACATCGAGATACGAGGAATAGATTATTAGGATAAAAGCTTTCAATTTCGTATCAAAAGTTCAGAACAAAGTTAACTAAACGATACCGAAAATAAACCACGCAAGAATAGCTCTTGTAAACTTTTAATGTATTTCCACGATCAATATTAACTCAGTTATTTTAACAACTTTCTCAATACGAATGAAGTTAATAATCTGTTTTGTTGCTATGGTTACATTTTGGAAGGGTCAACTACATACAACCCTTTTTTTTCCTTTAAAAAACGTTCATTTTGTGCATGCACGAGGTCGCGTGTTCTATTCTGAGATGTTCTTTTTAAGTTTAACTTGAACATCACTGATATCGGTATAGGAAAACATCGTGAGGAAACCTGGACATAACATTAATATAAGTCTGAAATGCCAAATTGTCTTGAGAAAGCGTGGTGATAAATGGTCTTGCTTTATGAGAGGAGGCCTTTGCCCTGCAGTAGGACAATAATAGGCTGGTATTATTGTAGTTGTTTTTGGTCCTTGCGTACAATGAAATACAATTTTATGGTGCAAAAGGACCAACTTAATCCAAGACGTTTAGTCATGCATTGCTGACATAAGGGACATAGTAACCGATACTTTAATATCATAGTGAAAGTAACAGTTAAATAAGTAATTCACACACTACTTGTCACCCGTCAAAATCAACACCAAAAAACCTTCCCAAATAAAATTTACCTACACAAAAAATCTACAAAACGAGTAATTTTTGAACATTCGAAGCACTTAAGACTCTTTCAGACCTTTTCGATTTCCCCACAAAAGGTCGGGCTCCGAACAGAAATTATTTCCCCAATAGAATTTTCTCACATTGAATGAAAGAAAGCGTTAAGGGATTCATAGCCACTGGTTTTTCTGAAAAAGCAACTGAAACGGGTGCCATTGAACATGGGCCAGCATGGCTACGCTTGGACGAACATCGTCTGTTGGACTTATGTGACATATTTGCATTTAGTTTGAATTAAATTCGATGTTTTGCATAATTTTGGGCTGGTTGACTGGATTTTCGTTTCGTATCTGGACTTGATTTTTATTTTGTTTGATTCTGAGTTTTATGATGGCGGTATAAGATATAAATTACAGATGTTTAAGTACGGGAAATAATTATATACTACCATTTTAAGATTAGATTTTATGTTGAGATTATAAAAGGTTTAAATAAGGTATGGTTTAAGTCTAAAATTCATGATGGGTAGTCAGTTTCCCGGCCAATAACTTTATTTCAAAATGATACGTAGTTCAAAATCCCGAGACGAGATTTACGAAATAAATGTATGAAGCGCGCTGTCGAAAAAGCCCCTGATGGGGGATTTGAAATTGGCTTCCAAAGGATTTAAAAAACCCCATGCTAACTCTTGAACGAAAGTGAAAGGCACTGTGTGTCATTGGCTCTTCAAAAAAATCCCCAATAATATCACCTCCCTCGACCATCCTTTTAACCGCTGTGTCACCAAAAGGGTTTAAGATATCCTTTTTTGTGAAATTAGATTGCCCCTTTCCCCATGTCGGGACCCTTTACTTTTATACCGTTTCGTCCCTATTCATCCCTAAATAGTGTCGCTGGACTTATTGTACTAGTAATTAAGTTTGCCATTTGCCAAACAATGTAAATTTATTATCTCTAGGGAATTTCTAGGCTATTCGAACGCTATTTCGGAACAATTTTGCTTGGAGACTTTCGTACCCTGATGTGTTGATTTGGGTTCGATGTAAAAAGGTCTTTGTGTGAGCAATTTTGTGTTTAAATAGCGTTTAATTTAATTTTCTGTATTCTGCCTTTGCTGAATGTTAATTGAGAAACAATGGACCATTATGTACATACCTGCATTGACCAAAAACTATCCTAAAATGGACCAAGTATTATAAAGGTATAAATACAAAATTATTGTTTATTTCAACCTCAGAATATATAAATTACTAGCTGAAACCTGTGACTATGTCTACGTGATTTTATCCACCCGCTTTAATTACGTCTTTTGTAATTGCACCGCTCCCGTCGGTCCTAGCGAGATATTATATAGCCTATACTAATTGCTCATGAATCTGGCTATCATTTATACAAAAAGATTTCTTCAAATCATACTGGCAGTTCCAGAGATTAGCGCGTTTAAACAAACGAATAAAAAATTCTTGAGGTTTATCATATTAAAAAGAAGCTTGTAGAAAATATAGTTAGAAGTAGGTTATTCCAGATTTATAGTTATATTCACATAACTCATTATGTCCATAATTATGTAGAAAATCCCTGAAAGCATTTTCGTTTACCAACAGATTTCTGGGAAATTGAACTGAATAATAATTATCTGTTAAATTTAAATGGACAACTGACAGGTCATCGGATCTTTTTAAGGGATTATTTTACACTCATTTTTTCATAGTACAACTTTCGTAGAAAAACTAAGATTTTAAATAATTTGATACTGTTATTAACAGTTATTAAATTTTTGGTCCTTAGAGACAGACTTAATTGTGACAAAAACTATGGCCAAGTTTATTCAGAACCTAGATTCGGGGCCAACCCTGAAATACGAGTACAACATTATGCCGTTATACATTTTGATCGTGTTGCAGATACTGCATTTTCGTAGAAAACATCTTTTAAAATATAGTTTAGGATGTATGAGGCTGGAGAGGCTAAAGGAGTATGTAAGGATCGTAGCAGGTGGCGTTCTATAATTTCTGCCTACCCCCATGGGAAAAAGGCGTGGGTTTATATAGGTATACATGTAATTTAGGATTAGTCCCTTTATTTGAATTCATGGAATCACTCTTACTCTCACCCCCGGAAATATGTGCAGTGAGTTAAAAATAGCCGTCTACATATTACGAAATATTTTTACCGAACTACAAGTTTTATGAACAACATCAATTTGCGCAGCATTCTCATACAAATGGTTCCTGATCCCGTCGCCATCCGCTTCTAGGAATAGCTAGTTTATATCACAATAGACTCCTAGCAATATGATACTTCCTAAAATGATTCTTATTCACAAAACGTGCTGCAGATCCAATATATTGGAGATAGGAGCTCTAAGTTTTAGGAGACGGAATTTGGGACAGTTTTTCGGTGAATTTTGGGTTGGTTGGCAGAATTCTTGTGTTATGAAATGTTTTTAAATGTAGTTGATTGGTTTTGAAGTACTCAATAGAAATCCTTAAAAATCTAAATATTTTTGAGAAAAATATTCGCCCATTTTTAAGTTTTCATTTTATATTCTACAAAATAAAATATCTGAAACATGATCAGGCAGGCAGGCAGTAATTTGACAATAAAACTATACAGACAGCAGACCAACTAAGTGCCGAGAAAGTTGTTCCTAAGATCCGCGGTGACTTTGTCACAGCATTACCAGGTATTTATTGAAAATTCGTGTCGTAAAGAGGTTCTACTTCTAAGGATCTTAATGATAATTATTGAGACAAACCATATAATAACTAGACGATAAATCGTCCTTATGCATAGTTATACTTTGATAGCGAGTGTTTTTTTTTGGGTGCATTGTCAAACCATTTGGTCCTGCAAAGGAAATATGCAAAAGGATCGGTCCTACGTTCCGCGTTGACAAGCCCACAGTAGTGCCAGCTATTTCATTGAAAATTCAAGTCTTTTGTAGATATAAGGGGCATTCCGCCGGGACGATAGTGTCGGCCCATTTTAGAGTTCTCTTCAGGCTTTGTTACACAATTGCAGTGTAGGTGGTTATTGGTAATAATTTACAATGAACTCAGAACTTTTGAATCTTTGTAGAGAGGAACTACTATCTGGGTTATGGGTTTATTATGGGTTGGACTTTTTTTTAGTATTTCTGTTATGTAGGGTCCAATAACTCTACTACTAGTCTACTAATTGGTAACCTCTACCTTGCTTAACCACCTGACCCTGCTCCCTTGAGCTTTGCCCCCCTTAAATCTAACCATAAGTGTGAACACAAGATTCCCCATTAACGAGCGTTGAAAGATTTCATCGCTGTTAAAAAAAAACCAGCCGTTCTATACAAAAATGCCATACTACTAGGTCAAAATGTATGAAACAATTGATTTTTTTATATTATGGGAACAATGCCCGTGTTGTGACGAGCCCTTCATACATGTATTATGTAAAGAGAAGCTCAGAGATATTTTGCATTCTGTTTTTATTGATAACGTAACACCTAGTTATGCTTACTTACAAATAATAATATTCTTGTTTTTTTTTTGTTTCAGGTAAGACACATTTTACAAGAACGTTTTTACATTCCACGTTTGATTACAAAAGGTAAGTAACTAAAACTTATTTACATACATACATTAACTTTAAAAACTTATTTAAAAAAAAAGTAATTCACCGTTTTCAAATAAATCTCACTCACCGACCTTTAAACGCTCATTCAAATATTCATTCAATCAGAACAGGGTGATTCTGTTCTGTGAAAGAGGTGTATTCTGTACATTTTTCTTTAGTTATCTAAGCTTGTAACAAACTTAGATAACTCATAAATGTTTATTAATCATTGACCAGATATCGCAATTTTATTTGATTATTTAGTTATACCTTTAGTTATAAACTCCTAAAATATAAAGCGGATACAAAATTGCACTCGGTATTTACACAATATTCATGATAGATCGTTAATGTTTGTAGTGTGCGCCTGTACTTATACATGGTGTTCGTTTTACGGCACGATGCGCTTCGTAAACTATGCGACTCGAAGTACAGGATGTTGTTTTATACTACAGGAATTCTGGTTATTTCAACAAACTATTCCTGAATTTCTGAGATTTCGCTCAAAAAGCGGTTGTGTTGAAATATTCTATTCATTTTATTGAAAATGTAGAATAATGGTTAGAAGAAATAATTTTTAACAACTTTGTAAACTACAAGTATTGCTAGATACAGTAGCTTTACTATTTACATTAAGATCTATCCACACAGGTGTGATATTATAACATAACATCACGCCTGTAATCCCCGAAGGGTGGTAGAGGTGTACCCATTAGTACACCCATGTTTCGCCAGTTATATTTTCAACCGGCCACAAAACTAGATTCCGAGGCTGCTATTGAGAAATTCCTGATGGAAAAGCCCAATAACACTTTGCCGGACCTGGGAATCAAACACTCTTGTGTCCTCATGTTCAACGGTCGCACTTTGCGACCACTAGACCAACAAGGCATTTTAAAAAGTAAACTCTGACTGACGCGCATTGCTCTTACAAAACACTCTAACTCCAAAAATTTTTTCAAAGAAACCCCATGAATGTTCATGGGGTTTTAGCGAAATGAAAATCCCCCGACCTACTTTTCTCCCTACCCCTTGAGACCCATGCATCAAGATACAAAATGCAACACAACATCAAAAATAACTTTTTCCCAATAAAACTCAACGTGTTAAAATCCTTAAAGCAGATTCGACTTGGGAACCGATAAGGTATCAGACTTCAATTTAAGCTGTCAACAGGGTTGAAAGGGGGAATCCGGGGTGATATTCAACCCCGAGAAAGCAAGGAAAACTTTTGGGAAGTAATGTTAAGCGAATTTTGGGGGAGGAAGGGGATAATATGAATTGGTTAATAGATTGTTTCGACATAATTAAATTCTTTAGATAATCTGAGACAATTACGGACAAATTCTCACACGTAACTTAATTTAAAGTCGGAGACGGGGTTAAATCTCATGCTGTCGCTGACACTTTGAAGAGTATTGTTGAGACAGAAACACTTAACATTAAATTGACTGCTTGATACTGCGCACAGAATAAATATCTGTACTACTCACTGATTTATCGACACACAACTTAAACCACTGAACGGATTGCGCTGAAATTTTGCACGCAGATAGTTATTATGACGTAGGCATGCGCTAAGAAAATATTTTCCAAAATTCACCCCCTAAAGGGATGAAATGGGGGTCCAGAGTTTTATATGAAAAAATAACAACTTTCACGCGAACGAGGCTAGTTTAAACAATCGTACTGCATGGTCCTATTGAAATCCAATCTCACAAAAATTTCAATAAAAATCCGCCGCTAAAAAATAGGCGTCATTCTCACTTGTCGTTTTATAAACGCAACCGCCCGGTAGTACGATGCCTTATTGCCAACAAATACAGTAGAACGACAGTTAGTTATTTCTGTACCGCAAACACCGACGAACGTTGATTGCGAAACTTTTCATATGGAATAAAAAAAGGAATCTTCAACGCGTGTATCGGAAATGTTTTTAAGGTTCCGTAGAGAATTCAAAATTCAAATTCAAATATCTTCTTTCTTTATCATGTGGGCAGTAAGGTCTTACGACCCTACACACCCTAGTGTCAGAGTTTCTAAACCGCCTCAAGGGCCTCTGACATGGTTTGAGTGGACAAGACCACCATGGTTCTACATTACCATCAACTTATTCTATAGAAATATAATTATTAAAACTGCTATTCGAAATACTTACAATCTTACATTAAGAGTGTTTACGCCAAACTTACGGCATTATAAATAAATATCTTGGGACAACTCACACACGGCTATCTGATCCCTAGCTAAGCAGAGCTTGTGTTATGGTAACCAGACAACTGATATACATACTTATATAATTTATAAATACATACATATTATAGATAAATCACACCCAGACACAGAACTAACAATCATGCTCATCACACAAAGTTTGTCCTGGGTGGGAATCGAACCCACGACCTCCGGCTTAGCAGTCAGGGCCACTAACCACTAGACCAACAGGCCCGTCAAATCCAAAGCAATGCATTAAATCCAAAGTTGCGTTAGTTGAAAACATGTTAGGATGAATAAGGGGGTCAAGAGATAGTATGGAGAAATCAATTTACGCAGACGAAGTCACGGGCAGGTGCTTGTAAATAAATAAATAACATGAATGGAATATCTCCATGCATGCGGGTCCCTAAAACCACCGGAACCACATTTTTGTCGCCAAAAGCGAGTTCTATTTGTGGTGCCTTCACACACGAGGGTTTTTTTAGTAACACCGCATTCTGCTTTATGACTATCTAACTTAAATAAAACTGAGATTTGGATGAAGAAAACGTGTCTGTTCTAACTCTGTGTATTCCACAAGTGATGTTAATATGTTCTTTTCATATGAGTTTGGTTTTTGTTTGAGATGAGACTAACTATATTTTTTTGTGACATGTTCTGATGGGATTTAGGTAGTCAATGGTGCCGATTCCCTTGTTCACAAACTAGACTAAATTTAGAGAATTGACATCTCTTACTAACATACAGCGAAAGGAAAGGACGGTGACATTCCGTGACATTAAAGAACTAAGTTTGCGATGTCAAATTAGTTTTACCTTGAACTTTACCGTATTTTTAATCCACACGTTTTAAGATGTCAACTATAATTGCATGGATGTGTCAGATTGACTAAATTTGACAGGTCTTATTTGCATTAGTCTCTTTCTTGTTTTATTGGACGGAAAAAGATGGAAATAGTCTAATTTTAGTCTAGTTTGTGACCAAGGGAATCGGCACCAATATCTGAGTGAGGATAGGTCAGGTGGATTTTTGGCTTAACTTAGGAGAGACCCTATGTCTGGCAGTGGACAAAGGTAGGATTTTTATGATTAGTTGTATTTCAGTAATAGTGAAAGTTATAGTGACGTGACCCAGTGGTTAAAGTGCTTGCTTAATGATGTTGCGAGTTCAGGACCGGGCAAGTACCAATACATACATACATACGTACATACATACATAAACTCACGCCTTTTTCTCATGGTTTAAATTCCATTGATCGTATTACAAAAAGACATCTTAAAAGGTTTTACAAAACTAACCTATCTATTGAAATATATAATTCGATTTAGTACCCTTTAAGTTGTGAGACTACCCTTATGAAAAGAACCCGTATTTCAATCAACGTAAACCATCCTAAACAAAACAATCAATAAAAATAAAACCCATCACTCCCGAAGATTAATCTCACAACCGTCTAACACAGACTTTCCCTCAGCCCTGTATAGGTAATTCACCCCCTGTGAACATGACAGACGCTTTGACTAAACTTCAACAATAGTTCCTCAGAGGGGTGAGTGGCACGTCAATTTCAACCTGCTTCATCCCCTTTCATCCTTATTTACTGAGAATTGTTGTTTAGATATGACAGATGTTATGTTGTAAATGATGTACTTACCTTATTAATTAATCACATCTGCTTATCCTTCAATTAATCTATCGACCTGCCCTCCCCCTTATGCTGTAAGCTTGATTTCTGGTTAGTATATGTCATTGTAGCTGCTGTATGATTGGAACCAATTGGGGTTAGATCTGCCAAAGAATTATTAATCAATCTGCCTAGCCTTTTCTCAACTAGGTTGGGGTCGGCTTCCAGTCTAACCGGATGCAGCTAAATACCAGCATTTTACATGGAGCGACTGCCTCTCTGACCACTACAACCCAGTAACTGAGTAATACGATATCCTTTGGTAAGACTTTTTGTCAGACTTTCGGGCTTCTGACGACCCGTAACGACTGTCAAAGATCCATGTATGACAGCCACATACACAACATACTTGGCATATTGAATTAAGTTTTGAGTTGGAGTGCCTCATTGGTCTAGTAGACGTAACGCGCGACTTTTGAGTATGAGGTCTTGGGTTCAATTTCCAGGTCGGGCTAAGTGTTATTGGGATTTCCATCAGGAATATCTCAATAACAGCCCTCAGAGTCTAGATTTGACCCCGGTTAATGGCAATAGGCTCGCCCCTTTTACATGAGACTTAAACATAACTGGTGAAGTGTTGGTGTACTTATGAGTGCACCTCTGCCTAACCTTTCGGGGATAACAAGCGTGATGACGTTTGACGTAATCAATTTGTATATTCAGGGACTGTGGGAACTAAGCTAGATTATTGACATGTAGTTTGATAGCAGATTGAATTGGCTTCCTAGAAACCGTCAGATGATCTCTCCAATATCGACGTATAGGTAGAGACAACAAAAGAGATAGGTAGGAAGGAAGGCAGGGTCTTCAGATGTAGTTGAAGTTTTCTTAGGAACTGATGGATGTCTTCGATTGAAACTTAACTTAATGAATGAACTGTTTTTTATATATTTTTTAAATTAAATTAAATTTGAAAACATCTATCGGTTTCTAAGAAAACTTCAACTATATCTGATGACCCTGCATATCTCTTTTTTGTTGTACTGTACATGTTGTAGGTACAAGCTGTAATTGAATAATCTGAAATCCCAGAAATGGGCAAGTAATAGCATAGTTATAGGTAACAACTATACTATGCTACAACTGCCTTGTTGATTTAGTTATCGCAAAGCGCGACTGCTGAGCATGAGGTCTTGAGTTCGATTTTTAGGTCAGGCAAAGTGTTGTTAGGTTTTTCAATCAGGAATTTCTCAGTAGCAGCCTCGGAGTCTAGATTTGTGCCCTGTTGATGGCAATAGGCTATTTATTACATGGGCCCTAAACAAACTGCCTAGCCCTTCGGGGATTACAGGCGTGATGCTATGTATGTATGTTTTACTATGAAACTAAACTTGAAACAGAGAAAAAAATTGTTGATCCATACATTTTATTGAGTTATACCTATGAAGCAGTTTCCCGACCTGAGAATCGATCTCAAGATCCCACACTCAGCAGTCGTGCTCACAACCACAAAACCAACGGTGGCAGTTCAACTTGTACAAACAAGTCAGCTATCAAACAAGAATCAAACAGGCGACATACGAACGTCTATTTATCAGTACACAAACATTTACTGAACGATAAGTGTGTGTTATGTTTGTCTGTCAATCCTCGCCCACACAATTCTCGGAAACTATTTTGTTTATGTAAATAAAGACAGCTGGCAAACATGTTATCATATTGATAAACATAGGATATTGGGACGGTATTGAGGTATGGAAAATTGTGTGGTGTGCCATATTTTGTGATAAGACTTAGTAACTTAATGGACTTGGCACTCTTGTACCAGTCTTACCTAAGGGTATCGTATTACCCAGTTACTGGGTTGTGGAGGTCAGATAGGCAGTCGCTTCATGTTAAATACTGGTATTCAGCTGCATCCGGTTAGACTAGAAGCCGACCCCAACATAGTTGGGAAAAGGCGTGGTAGATGATGATGACTCTGGTAGGTAGAATTACGAGTAATAATACCAGTCTATTACTGTCCCTCTGCTGGGCTATGGCCACTTCTCATGTAGATAGAGCACGAGCATTGATCACCACGCTTGCTCAAGGCGGATTGGAGATTTCAAACTTATGTTAACCATAAAGGTTTCCTCACGATGTTTTCTTTCGTCAATGTCAATGATGCCTAAGACAAACTTAGAAAAAACTCTCAGCCCGCTGATATCGAATTCGCAACCTAAAGCATAAGAGTCGGGCGCCTTATTCACTGGGCCATCACGAAATCGAACGCTAAGGTCTATATTAATCAGAGAATATTTTTTCATATTATCACACCGCAACGAGACGCATTAAAAACGCACTGCAAATAGGAAAAAAACAACATGGCGGCGAATTCCCGCCAAAACTTGCAACACTTTCGTTCACGTCACCCTTACATTACGCGGCGTCGGCGTCGCCGATCTATACATAATGAAGTCGGCGTGTCTGTCTGCCCGTCACAATAGGCCCTTCAGGGAGGGCCCCTAGTCACTTCCAGGTAGGAAGATGGCTGAATACTTAAACGACCCTCACGCTGAGTGGATTGTGGTGCAAGTTTTAAGGGCTGAACTGTATTTTGTGTACGAATTATACACTAAATGTAAAAAGACAATCACATAGTAGAGCTACGCATACTGTACTGTCTTATGGATAGAAGGACCAGTTGTCAAATTTTTGGTCCTTGCATACTAACTAATTATTTGTGAAAAGAACGTAATAATATTCATAATAGCACTCTTTATATACCTTAAAACAACTTTGAAAGAAATTGTAACTTTGACCTTTAGTATCTCCGTAACCAGACGGTTCCCAGGTATGGTACAAAAAAGCCATGTAATTTTAACTATTTTAAGGTTTTTTTTAACCTCAATATTTTAAATGTATTTTCAAAAATCCCTCTGATTAATAAATTAATCAAACTTTACCCTCCATCTTCCTCTTACTTAGACCGCGCCCTAAAAATACCCCAGTACTGCACGTGTAGGGTGAAAGGAGTTGTTGACGTCCTGAAAGATTAATTTTACATTGAAATTGTTTTTCATATTTTTTCTTTACTTAAAAGTGTGTCTGACACGGGATGTGACATCAAAAAGGGATTTAAATTCAAAAAGTTTATTAGAACTGTAGCTCTTACTACTGAGTGTGGGGTCCTGGGTTCGATTCCCAGGTCGGGTAAAGTATTATTGAGAATTTCTCAGTAGCAGCCCCGAGTTTGTAATTATAAGATTGATGTTGTGACACCCCCGTGTCGAGTAAAGCACGTAAGAGCTGTTGGTCCCAACTGTCTTTTTGTAGATCTTTAGAATGCCAGTATTTTACATGGAGCGACTGCATATCTGCCCTCCACTTCCTAGCAACTGGGTAATAAGACACCCCTTGCTAACACTGGTTGTCAGACTTTCGAGCTTTTGACGAACCAGAGAAAAATTGCCGGGACCAACGGCTAAACGTGCTTTCCAAGGCACGGAGGTATTTCGGTGTGTTAAGATGGTCGGTCAGATCCACGGACCAACCCCGACAGCGTAGTTTAACCTGATGGAGCGACCCGTGCGGCTGTTATTATTTAACCACGAGCTCTACCGTCATGATACAACCGACTCCTTTAAAAATAAAAAAGCTTTTTTACAAAAAAATATGACCGCCTAGCTAGCTAAAGTTATTTTTTATTTTGTAGTTTTTGAAGGCGGTTATATTTTTTTGTAAAAAAGCTTTTTATTTTTCACTTTTTAGTGCTTGTGTCCCCACTTCTTTCAGTCAGTCATCGACTACACGTATAAACAAAGCAATTTTTCTTGTTACGGCGGTTCTGCTGTGATTTTGTAAGGAGTTCCGTTCCATATCTCCAAAGTTCATCATCAGATCATGACAATATTCCTATGGGACCTATTTGGAACTATACTCTTTCAAACAAAAAAAGAATCATCCAAATCGATTCATAATTGGCGGAGTAATCGTAGAACGAATATACAAAAAAAAAACATACGCGTCGAATTGAGAACCTCCTCCTTTTTGAAGTCGGTTGAAAATAGCACTCAACCCTAAAATATACTCATTATTAAAACCACAAACACACCAACCACAGCAATCAAAGCTATTGTAATAAAATATGACAAGTTATGAAATACATTTAAATTAACAAGTCATATTAATTATTCATGTGTCATTTTAAATTAACCGAAAACCATTCAATCATTACCTTGTGAAATAAATGCCGTTCATTTAATTTAGTGTGCTACAGCTGTCAATTTGCGCTTTTATTTTAATCATTTATTATTTAGAATTATTTTTAAGCTTTAAATAATATTAACCTTGGCAGATTAAGGGTTTGAGATCTTAATAAAGGAATTCTTTCTGTAACTACTATAATTATGAATCTGTTTTAATACTGATTATATTACTTTTTTTTAATCAAATACTGACTGCCTCGTTGGTCTAGTGGTCGCAAACGCGACTGCTGTGCTTGAGGTCTTGGGTTCGATTCCCAGGTCGGGCAAAGTGTTATTGGGTTTTTCCTATAGGAATTTCTCAGTAGCAGCCTCGGAGTCTGGATTTGTGCCCGGTTTATGGCAATAGGCTCGCCCCCTATTACATGGGACTTAAAAACATAACTGGCGAAATGTGGGTGTACTAATGGGTACACCTCTGCCTAACCCTTCGGGGATTACAGGCGTGATGTTATGTTTTAATCAAATATAACCGTCGTTGTACAGGTATCGTAATGGCCCAGTGGTTAAGGAGCCCGCTCCTCATGCACGGGGTTGTGGGTTCACAACCGGACAAGCGCAAGTACCAATGTGATTTTTTCAATTTATATGTAAGTCTATGTTGGACATCTCCAAAATCAGTGAAGGAAACCTTGGCTTATAATAATTGTTATTGATCTGAAATCGCTAATCCGCCTTGAGCGATTGTGGTGATCAATGCTCGTGCCTTCTCTGTCTTCTCTGTAGGAGAAGAGGCCTGCAGTAGCTTTCCATTTTCAAACTTTCAGATCGAAGGACCAAGGACTAAAAATGATTTTGTACCTAAGCTACTTAAAATAGGAACCTAAAGCAGTACAAAATGAAATGGATTGTCAAACCCCTGACTTGCAATTATGAACTTAAGCCAGGGGTGTGCAACTACATAGAAATTTAAATGAAAACAGCTTGTTTTTTCATAATATTTTAAAAATCAAACATTTTTATTTTGGTACGAAATGCGAACTATTATCCCGCAAGGGAAAATAACTCCAGCGATACATGCAATTTATTGATGCAACAGCAATTAACCCGAATACCACAGAAGTTCAATATATCCCATTTTTAGGGTTCTGTACCCGAAGAATGACAATGGAACCTTATTACTTTGACCTCTGAGTTTGTTTCGGTGTTTCTTCTCAGAGCAGTCGGCTAGGAAAGACTGGACTCATCTAGTTTAAAATGTGACGTGTAAAAGTGTTATTTATAACCAATTTACTGAATAAATATCATTTCATTTCATTTCATTTCATTACTAAGTCACCTTTGTCTTTATGTATATCTGTCCGTCTGACCAACCGTCTGTCTGTCAGATTGTCTGACCGTCCATCTATATGTCAGCGGGTCAGAGTTGAAATTTTCAAAGAAAAGAGTATTTCTATTGCCGCTATATCAACAAATGAAATATAGTTCAAAATTAATGGTGGTTAAACACGCCGGGAGAGGTCGCCCAAGAAAGACCTACACTGACCTTATCGATAACAATTATAGTTGCAAATTTTCCCTTGATACTTTCATCATGCGAAATCGAAATTCCGGATAAAACAATATTTTATTTTAAAAATCTTATGTAATACAATTTGTTTTTAAATGTTACATTTGTAAAATTGGTGAGGTCCTTCAGAAAGGTCAGGTGCGGAGTACTCGTAACCGGCGTGCTTGTATGACGAGACGTATGAACGTAGTTGAAGCGAAAGGAGTATGTAAGGATCGTAGCAGGTGACGTTCTGTAGTTTCTGCCTACCCCCATGGGAAAAGGCGTGAGTTTATGTATGTAATGGTGGTTCTCATACAAATCACCTGTTTTTTTTTGTATGTAGTATTGAATATTGTACGTTGGTACGGAACCGTTTGCGTATGAATCTGATTCGTATTTGGTCGGTTTTTAAAACTCAATTCCACGATATTTTCGTAGTGATATCGTAAATTTTTGTTGTAACTCGTCGAATGGAGCCATAACTGCTTCCGATCGTCGTTTGCAGCCGCCCTTATAATTGTGAATGGATTTATGTGGGTACTACACCATACTATATTGATTTTTTGTTTTTTCGTTAATACGAAAATTGGTCCATTTTTCGTAATCAGACGTTACTTGCACAGACAATGGTTTTTTAAGCGATTTAAATGGAGCGAGTTGTGCTTTCGGTCCTTTTTGTGTTTAAATAAATAAATAAATATATATTTATTTTTATAGTTATAAAAAAAAAATTATAACAATACTAGCTTCTGCCCGCGACTTCCTACGGAAAGTAGCCTATGTGCTATTCCAGACTATAATCTACCTCTGTACTGAGTAGTAAGATTATATGTATTTATTTTAAAAAGTCGCATAACCACTGCGCCAACCGTCCCAGCACAGTTGCGATGTCTTATTTAAAAAAAAATCTAAAAAGGGAACATGGTAGTCCATCGTTTAACAATACAGATTAATAAAATAAATTAACTACAAAGAAAGAAACTTAGGTATGCTCACAAAAAGAAAAGAAAAAATATTTCTAAAATAAAAACACATTTAGATACAAAAGATCTTTTCCATTTTTACCTATATCGCATTTCGAAATGAACGATACTTCTAACTTTTAAAATAAAATAAAAGAAAACAACTAAAAGCCATTAGTTATTTGGAAAACAATGTAACGTACAGTCAGCAACTATTTAATTATATCTCTGAAAAAAACGCTCAAAATTAAACTCAGTATCAATAAAAATAAGGATCAAAATTGGTTAATCACACTACATGTTGGAACCTAAAAGATAGGGTTGGCACGATTCCAGTTTTAGGGAGTGAGTTTTAATTGATTTCGTCTATGTTTGGAAAATATTTCAAATAGTAGGTGCCTATTATTCTACGGCGACAATTAAGCCATGATGTGCCTGTATTGTTGTTGATAAGTGACGAATTTTCGTTTAAATTTTGTTTAATTTGTGATTATTTCGTTTGCCTCACATTATTTCACTAGTACGCACTAACACAGAACTAATGGTCGATGTGGCCGTACTGTAAGTTATCGAATGGAGACCACGCATCGGCTAGCGCAGCGTAGGACGTCCAACCACAAAATGGACAGACGATCTGATAATGATCTCAGGATTGCGCTGGATACAAGCCGATTCCAACCGGTCCTATTGGAAATCTGTAGGGGAGGCCTATGTTCAGCAGTGGACATCCTACGGCTAATATGATGATAATGACTTAAACCAGTGCTGGGCTGGAATGGCGATTCTCTACATTATTCCAGACGCTGTGGCCAATAGTCATTACATGGGACTTTAACATAGCTGGCAAATTGTGGTTGTACTAATGGGTACACCACTGCCTAACCCGTCGTGAATTACAGGCGTGATGTTATTTTATGTCATTTAAAAAAAGCTCCATAAATAGCGAAATCTTAAATCTGAGCCCACACTCAAGTATCAAGAATTCCCGTGCTGCGCCAACTACAAAAGATTTTGAATTTTTCCCGAACAATGACTTATAACAAGAACAGTGATCACAATAGGACCCATCTATAAACTCTATTAGTCCGCCTAATGGGAAATTTCCTAACAATAAAACTAGGAAATTGCATTTTATTATAGGAAGCCCCAGGGAACGTTGGGACCTAATTCATTTAATATTTAGTTGCTTGAAGTTCATAAACATGTTGATACTATTTGGTTTGGGAAATGCATGTTTTAAATTTTTCGTGAATGACTTATTCTTAAGGATCGATGCGTCACTTGAGCTATTCCAATTTAGAATAGCTTAGCTGAAGTTTTGGAATAACTAAATTTTAGAGATTTTGTGGATTGGATTTTTAATGCGTAACATTGATGCCCATTTACATAACATCACGCTTGTAATCCTCGAAGGGTTAATCAAAAGTACACCTACATTTCGCCAGTTATGTCTACTGCCATGAACCAGGCACAAATCCAGATTCTAAGGATGCTTCTGAGAAATTCCTAATGGAAAAACCCAATAACACTTTACTAACACGCGAACCCGCGAATCGAACCCAAGACGTCATTGCTCAGCAGTCGCGCTTTGCAACCGCTAGACCAACGAGGCAGTCCGTCCATTTAATCAGACCTCAACTTAATTACCCAACACAATTTTAAAACACCATTATCTACATCTAAATATACCTAAAAAAGTCCCAATCTCATCCCCAGCACCCACACATCCCGCGGCCGTCCCCGACCGGTGATGCGTGTCGGGGCGCGGTCGCAAATCATTCCGTGTGCACCGGCCCGATAAATTAGATACGCCTAAGTACTGAAAATGCTTATTTCACAAAACAATATCTCGGTTTGTGACAGTGGCCCAGTTTTTACACGACTGCCCCAAAAAAGGAGTGTTATGTGTTCAGGGTTAATGTATGTATGTATGTATGTATGTATATATGTGAGATTCTTTTTACACGACTGCCCCAAAAAAAGGAGTGTTATGTGTTCAGGGTTAATGTATGTATGTATGTATGTATGTGATGTTCTTTATTCCACCATAACTTTTGAACGCTTGAACCGATTTAGATGTATGGGGTATCGTTACAATCCTTGCATCGTTCCGAGTAACATAGGCTAGTTAAAAATAAAAATAATCCTGTGTGGTCACTTTAAAACGTAAATTAATACCAGCCTCAATTATTTTTTTTAATGAATCTGGCCGTGTCTATGTTTATCGTCTAGAATTTGACAAGTAGATTTAAAAAATATAACACTGTAAATAAAAAACGTCGTAAAAAAAAACTACCGAGTAAAGAAAGTACAAATATGTGCAATTTTGGCAGTCGTGTATTTTAATTTTTTAATTATAGTTACTTGTTATGGTCGGGAGTTTAACGGGTGTGTAGGAGATGCATTTTTTTTTTATTTCTGGTGGTTTTTTTTTGGTGGTGACTGCCTCGTTGGTCTAGTGGTCGCAAGCGCGACTGCTGTGCATGAAGGTCTTGGGTTCGATTCCTAGGTCGGGCAAAGTGTTTTTGGGTTTTCCCATCAGGAATTTCTCAGTAGCAGCCTCGGAGTTTGGATTTGTGCCCGGTTGATGGCAATAGGCTCGCCCCCCTATTACATGGGACTAAAAACATAACTGACGAAATGTGGGTGTACTAATGGGTACACCTCTGCCTTACCCTTCGGGGATTACAGGCGTGATGTTATGTATGTGTTTTTCAACTCGTTTGCGTATGAACTGAGATCATCAGACCTACGCCAATTTAGCATGGGTGTTTTCAGAATTGGTAGAGGAATATGAAATTATGATAAGTGTAAAGTATTATTGCTTTACACTTTCAATGAGTCATAACTATACCTCCTAGACCTCTACGCCTCAAGGCACCCCAGGCTTCGGTTACCACATACGCAGACGAAGTCCTAATAAAAAGCAGCCGGTTAAACTATGTAGTCGTCAAGAGGCAAATAGACAAGAATTATTCGCATTAAAAATATTTCTAGCGACCTGCCCCAGCTTCGTGCTGGTGCAATGTAGATACATACCCTTTCCTATTGATTCACTATTCATTGATGAGAACCGCATTTGTTGCGTAGTTTAAAAAATCTAAGCGTACAAACGGCGGGAAGCGACTTTGTGTGTGGAGAAGAATGGATTTATGGCCCACATAATACAGGATGTATCGTTTAAGTAAGTAGAAAACTATCGCCTATCAACGTTATATGACCCACTTCCCGCCTTTAAGACGCGGTCTATAGGACCACGATAAAAAAAGTACCACCTGTACTTATTTATACCGTGACCTCACATTTTTCACAGCCTACCCTCAATTTGTTACGATTGCAATGTACCTAGGTATATTATACATAGTTACTGCCTTTATCCGCGTATTCACTCGCGTTGAAAGTTTTTTTTTTAGTTTTCTGTGACAACATAAATACAACCCAAAGCCAGATATTTTTGATGATAAACCTATTAAAATGTTGCTATCTGTAAATTCATCGTTTTTATTTTTATTTTACACAAAGAATTTCTCCTAAATTGTTGCCAACATGTAATGTCAGATGCACAAATAACCATATCCGAAACAACTACCCATACAAATATTTGTTTTATGCGGGAATCGATCACCCGATACACAGCGCGGCAGCTACTCGTTCAACCTGAAATACAACCCAAAAAATATTGTTGTAATGCTGATAAATGTTTTGATAGTTTTTATCAGATTATGCGTTTAGAATATTTTTTTAAAGATTTTACGGTGATGTTATTGTATCCTTATTCAGATCCTTAACTATCTCTTTGATTTTATTTGTTATAATCGATTCAATGGCTTGGCATTATATCATATAAACAGACATATTCGTATTTGGAATATGAATGTGGATTGCATAGATATCAGTCTGATGGATAGAAGGACCAGTCGTCAAGCTTTTGGTCCTTTCGCCCCAATAAATCATTTGTGAAAGTAACACATTAATAATAGCAGCCTTGTCTGCTTACCTTGTCTTCGGATATTTATTCTCCCAAAATTACATGTATATGTAAACATGATACCCAAAAACCAGCTAACAGACTTTAAATTAAAAATTACCATTCAAAAAGAAGGGCTAAACAGCTATACCAGAATCCTGTTATAAACTCGATATACGTCAGAATTGGCTATTAGGGATGCGTAGTAAATCAGTGGAGGCCTCGACGGAACCCATCTAAGCGTTTAAAGCGATGTTGCACGCAAGTCTAGTATCAAATTTTCGTTCACACGTCATAATAAAACGCATTAAGGAAGGCGCGTGTTACACCGCAGCGGTGTAAATTGATTTAAAATGTAACAATATTTTCATTTTACGTAACACTGGCACTTTGCCATTGACTTTGCTTGCGTAGATTTAATCCAAGAAATTAGACTTTTATAAATCGAACTCACTCCTTATCAACCCCTTAGGTGTTGTATTTCCAAAAAAATATTTCTCATTGCTAGCCTGCATCATAAAAGAAAGCTGAGTGTAAAAGGTTTTTTTTTTGTTAACTCTGTTCCTGTAAGTTTGAAGTATGAAAGCTAATACGTCTCGTTCCTAGTTCAAGTAGTTTTGGCTGTAAAATGACGAGTCACTCAGTCAAATTCTCTCTTTCAAATCATCATCATCATTTGAGCCGAACGACGACCACAGCTGGATATAGGCTTCCCCTAAAGATAGCTACATTGACCAGTCCTGTATTGCACGCATCGCACGCATTGTTTCGGAATAGTGTAGCTTCCCTACAGTGAAAGAATTTTTATAAATCGGTTCAGTAGTTTCGGAGCCTTTTCAATGCAAACAAACAAATAGACAATCAGATCTTTCCTCTTTAACATATTAGTGTAGAAATAGATAGAATGTAAATATTGTAATTTGTTTACGAAAAATATGAAATGTTTTAAGTTTTCTTTACAGGGTTTTTTTTACTTACCTTTTACTTCGTTCGAGACATTATTAATTTCCACGTAAAAGTGGTTTGGGAATGAAAGATAAAATGCTGGATTAAAGTAATATTTCTAAGACCTCCATCTTGCTATGATAGTAAAGGCTGCAAGATGAAGATATATGAGTTAAATAGAGGAGAATTTATTATACTTTTGCATAAAATAAATAAGTAAATCAACTAAGTTGTTTATCTTAGCAGTTTAAGCACAGAAGACTTAATAGTTTTTGGTTAATCTTTGACAGAGTTATCTTTTATTTTTAAGTAATTTACGCAATTTTACTTGCTGAAATATTTAATCGTTTGTAATCCTTACACGTCCAAAGAATGATTTAAACTAGTATTAATTTTTTGCTACTGAGAAATTCTTGATAGAAAAACCCAATAACACTGCTCGACCTGGAAATGGAAACCAAGACCTCACGCAGACAATATATTATTATTATAGTAGGTACAAATGCCCTTGAGCTTCAAAAGTTCTACTTCGGTGTGACAGACGCCCGTCTCACAAACCGCGATACACACATATCAGTCGTTCAAAGCAATCTCTCTCCAATTTTACACGCGTTTGAACGTAATACGATCGCTTGATGGAATCTTGTGAAACCTTGCATTACAAACTTGTACATTGCGCAGTTTATACCGACGATTTTACGAGCAATTCATTTGTAGGGCGCAATGTATGATGAAGTATGTGAATGATAGTTGTGTTTATCGTTATTTAAGTGAGTACTAGATGTTGGTAGTGGATATATGAGGCGTTTTCTTGGAAATTGTGATAATTCTAATGATGCCTCCGACCTAGATTTTCTGATGTAGGTAACAGAGATGCAGCACGAATAAGAGTTTTTATTTTAAATGCAGCTTACAATCAATCAGTTTAGCGTTTTCCAATTCCAATCAAGCCCTTGATCCAACCGCCCGACGGGAGCCTCCGAACCACCTCCGAATCTAGTACCTTATCACGAATTTTAGGATGTCATCAATTAATTAAATTAAATGTCAACCAAAAATTATGGCACAGTTGATTAATTCGAAATAATAATTAGTGCCCCAATCGCATGTGGTTTTCCATTTACCAATTGCTCAATTAAATATCGGTGTTTTTAGTATTCATTGACTTCTACCAATGAATATGAATAACACATTAATAAGTTACTATCAATGTGTTATTCATGTACTGAATTTCATGGTTGACCAATATTTGATAGTGTGAATTTAAGGAACGTATTAATATGAGTAAAAATCTCTTCCATTTGAACGTAATCGTTAATCTAAAATATCTTTTAAAACACTCTTTTGAAACCTATTTCAAATCCATACTAATATTACATAAATGCGAAAGTTGTCTGTCTGTCTATCGGTAAAGGTACGTTTGAACCCCAAGCAAAAACATAGGCTACTTTTTTGCTGCGAGTTGGTCTGCGTTCACGATAACCGACATGAAGGGACGAAGTCGCTGGCAAAAGTTAGTTTAGTGTAGTGTTTTTTGTTTTAGTTAAACTGATTTTCAAATTATCTGGTGTCACTTTAAAAAGGTTACTCATTGTATTGTGACAAAAGAGTCAGTGAAACGACTTTCGATCAGAAATCATCAACATTTTCGCAGAATAAAACAATTTTCACTCTTTCACTGCGCCTGAATTTCTAAAGCAGTTGTATTTTACACATAGTACCAAAGTGCGGTGTTAACAACATTCGGAGTAAAGTTCAGAAATAATTTAATTTGTAAGTGTACTTGTTTATGTCGAATGTACTTTACGACTGCGGTCGGGAACGGGCGTGATCGTAAAATGCGGTTTTTTTCGTAAATCCAGACTTTAGTTACACCGTTGGGTATAATGGAGTATGCTTTATTGTTTTTTTAATTAATCTCGGAGGATTGCTTGCAGTCCTCGTTCATTTGACACAAAGACGTAAGTGTCATTGTCAATGGTTTATTAAAATAAGCTCAAAGATGTGGGAGTACGACACTTCAATATCACGTCTATTGTAACCCCCAAGGAATTCATAAACGAAGGTCAAGATTCTGAAAGAAAAGAAAAACATTGCCGTAAAAGCCTCTTCAAAGAGGTAAGACATTTATTGAGATATCTATACATAGAACAGTTTTATGATTTATCGCGCGACCCCTGTGATGTCGGGACGTCTTAAAAAAGTACAATAACTGTGATCTTTATACATTTCAAAATAGGTACCAACTAGTACTTTATCTTTTATTAGGGTTCTGTAACAGAAGGGTGCTAACGGGGCTCTATTAGCCTCCGCTGTTCGTTTGTCCGTCAGTCTGTCGGCGAGCTGCACCACATGAACTCTAATTGCTACAGAGTTAATTTTTTTAAAGAATGTGTATTTCTATTACCTGTCGTGTTCTTCTTCTTCTTCTTTGTCGTGTGGGTAGCTTACTACCCACGACAGGTCTTAGGACCCTACACACCCTAGTGTCAGAGTTTCTAAACCGCCTCAAGGGCCTCTGACGTGGTTTGGGTGAAATAGTAAGTCCAGGTTTCCTCACGATGTTTTCCTTCACCGATGCCAGCGATGTCCAAGATAAACTTTAGAAAGTACACATAAATTGAAAAATTCACATCGGTACTTGCCCGAATTTGAACCCACAACCTCATGCATGAGAGGCGGGCGCCTTAACCACTGGTCCATCAACCTGTCGTGTTGTTACAACTACATTCACCCTTAGTTACATAGGCTATATTATTTTTAAAAAGAGTTAGGCGTCCGTAAGGAAAATCACGCGAACGAAGCCGCGGGGAGAAAGCTAGTTTCAAATAAATAACCAGCTCCATTCCATCATTAAACCAGCTACAAATTAGCATTGTCCTACCAAAGACATAAATTATATCACAAACATAGAGTTGTCGCGAACTGTGACATTTGTTTGACATCTGTCAGCCTACACTACTGGCTTGTCAGTTGCTCGGGAGTACGCTTAATCAACGTAGTTTCATTAACAGTTACGTTTGCTTGACGTTTCGGTATGTAATCTACATTTGCCGTTCATCAAATCGTGAATTGTGACATAGGATAAGAAGGTTGTACGACATTTTGCTCTGTTTAAAATTTGGATTAGTTCAGTCAAATTTAATCAATCCCATGTCAAAAAAAAAATGTTATTTGTATGGATATACATGTAACACCGATTATTTGAAATCTACGTATTCTAAGCATAAGGTTAAGATGTACATTAAATTCGTTAGTTATTGAAAAATTGTAGGTTGGCTCATTTTAGTATAACTAAGATCAATGTATGGTCTTTGGGTCCACGCGACTCGTAGGACCAATTAATATAACCACTGGGTTGCAAATAAAATGTAAAATTTTACAGATAGCAGATAATGTGACAAAAAAATCTTTGGTTGGTTTTACTTTTTCTTTTTTCAAAAATATTGTGGTTACCGTAGACCTCATTTTAATAAATACAGTACCTTACGGACATGCATAATATTATACCACGCGAAATTAAAAATTACGTTTTCTAGTTACGCTGCGGTGTAACAGAATCCTTTAAACGCTATTGCAGTGATTCAAGTTTTATATTTTTATAATTAGGTTTATTAGTCGATTCGCCTTAAAAAAACTTTACGCGTGGTTTCTATTTTTTTTTCCCGTAACGATCAACGTTTTTTTTACGAAACGTTGTGAAAATAAATGTTTTAGCAAATGGCCTAATAAAGAACGTTTATCTGGTTTATGTTGTGCAGTAAGAACACCTTTATCGGTGTTAGTGAATGAAATGTTTTTTATTTTTTAAGTTCGGTCGTTTGACAATACGTCATTTAAGTAAACAACAACAGTTAAACAAGACGTATGACAAATTTGGTATTAAAATGTAAAAACTAGGGTTAATCAAACATTATTACTAAAAAATAAAAATGTCAAGCTGGCAATCAATCCGATCCTCCTAGCCTTATTAGAATTATGTTAGGGTCAGCTTCCAGTCTAACCGGATGCAGCTGAATACCAGTATTTTACATGGAGCGACTGCCTATCTGACCTTCACAACTCAGTAACTGGGTATTACGATACCCCTTGATAAGACTAGTTGTCAGATTTTCGGGCTTCTGACAACCCGTAATAACTGTCAAAGAGCACACATGACAGCCGGGACCAACGGCTTAGGGCGAGACTCCACCAAAGCGGAGAGGGGAAGAGATGTGTCCCACAACCAATCAGCTTGCGTCATTTTGACTGCGCTTAGCTTCAGCACAAAACAATATGCTATTGGTTAATTACGAAACATCTCCTCTCGTCTCCGGTTAGGTGGAGTCTCGCTCTTAAAGTTCTTAGCTCTTTTTCTTTTAGTACGGAACCCAAACATAGCAACGGCTAGTCAGTTAGCACATTATCTTTAATCCTCGTATACCTATAACCGCCAAACCCAATATAACTCCACTGCACTGTGGGCAATTTTTAATCTCGTGGATATATTTAGTGAAGGCCGAATGTTGATAATAAATAACATTTTATTACATCGTGGACACAATTCGTACGGCTACTGAATGTTGACAACACCGATGATATCGGCCGATTCCAATAATGGCCGGTCTTTTGTTTTCTTTTATATCGTTCGGGCGTTTCGTTTTATGGATGAGGATGTGAGGGTGGCATTATGGCCGTTAATAGCCGGTGGATGTGTCTATGAGTTGAACTGTAGAGTTGCAATCGTATGGACCTGTAAGAGACAGACCTATGCTTTGAAACGATTAAATTCAACTTTCAATTCAAAAGTGCTCATAAATGGTTCAATTGAAATGTTTGACTTTTATGGGCTAGGACAGATTGACTAGAAATTACATATTAGCTTAATCGAATGTACAAGCAAATATTATAAATTAATAAACGGCTGGTCACTTGGCATTAATGTAGCTTTCTATCAGTGAAAGAAAGTTTGTAATCGGACCAGAACTTTCAGCGATTAGCGCGTTCAAAATAACAAACAAACTTTTCAGTTTTATTATATTAGTTTAGATTTTCTCCGGTCAGACGCAAATACTCTGAACGGAGGAATATTTAAAAATAACAATTACAAGAAATGTATACACGGTGATTTTCAATATTCAAAAATATGAACAACTTTCAACATGAACCAAATGTCAAAAATGAAAAAAAGTTGCCTCATACTTAAAGTTTTTCAGAGTGCCATTAAATCAAAAGTCCCTGTATAATAATTTTCACTCTTATGTAGTAACGTGAAAAGCACCAACAAATTGCACAACAAAAATAGCTAATAAGATGTTCCGAGAAACGTTGGAAATGAAATATTGCTACAAGTTGCCCAGTTTGTTCTTGTTATGAATGGAGACATAATTTGAACCATTTCTGTATACCTGCCGGTTTTATTTTAACTTGCCTTTGCCCGCGACTACGTCTGCGTAAATGTAGGTTATCGCAGACGCTGACAAAGTAGTGGAATTAAAAGAAGCGTATGTCCTTAGGGTTCAAACTTACCCCGTACCTTTCATCAAAATCGGTTCAGTGGTTTAGAAGTAAAAGCGTAACAGACAGACAGAGTTACTTTCGCATTTATAACATTAAATACTAGCTCTTGCCCGCGACTTCGTCCGCGTGGAACTTGTTTATATCGTACTTGCATACAAACTTCCGCCCCCCTTTTCACCGCCTTAGGGGGTGATTTCCGGGTTAAAAAATAATCTATGCCCTTCCTCGGATCTTAAACTATCTCCATGCCAAATTTGATCAAAGTCGATTCAGCGGTTTAAGCGTGAATAGGTAACAGACAGACAGTCAGATTTACTTTCGCGTTTATAATATTAGTACGGATGAAAATATGGATAGAAAAACTTTGGTAGGTTAAAAATGCCTTCAAAAGTAAAATAAACTGTAGTACAGTTAACGGCATGTACAAAAACAATTCGGTTTTGTAGTAACTTAATTTTGTAGTTGTAAAGGTGATTTTTGAATAAACGAATGACTACTATTTATAGTTAATGAATTTTCTCATTTTAGATAATAAATATAGTTATGATTAATATGTAATTAATATTTATTCAAAGTAATTAACATAATGCATATGTAAATATAATATCATAATTTATGCAACTCCTACTTATTTATAATGTAAAGTTATAACTCAGTTTTATTATTTTTGAATAATTGATCAAGTTATGTACTTATTTTGTTTATTTGTGTGTTTTAATTTGACCGTTTTGAACGTGTATTTTTTGGGTCATTTTAATATTTTTAATTGCTGAATTTCTCTAAATTTCTATTTATTATTGCAAATGTTATTGTTTTGATTGTGTGAAATGTTATTTTATCAATATAAAAACATTTAAAAATTATAAAAAATAGGAGACAGACGACTTAGAAACTGGTCTTTTACGCCATTAGTAATGCGTATATAAGGACCATACATTTAAACACTTTATTAATATTGCTATGTTTTTTTTTTCAGGTATGTTTTTTTTACTTTCAAATACTGGAGTTGAAGTTAATAATACCAGCAAGTCATCGCAGTGAGTACATAAAAAATACTATAAGTTTCTACTTGCTTTGTCCACTTTTAAAACATCTCATACCTACAAACATATACACAGTGAGTAATCAAATAGCTAACTAACTAAGAATGATTTTGAAGAATGCTATTGTCATTGATATAAATTGATGATCATTATGGTAGTCTGATTCATCTGTGAATCATTTTGATTGTAAAATCTAGTAGGTATACATAGTATGCTGTTAAAAGGTCGCTTTGAATTGTCAGGATTATGTTAATTCCATGTTATGGTGCGTTGGGCGGGACTTAATCTAGTATTAAATTATTACTTGTAATACTGACCCGGTAAACCATTATAATATTTTGATATTTAAACGGATATTCGTTTCAACAATCTAGTCCTTTTCCGTATCGAAGGACCGAAGAGTGGCTAACGGAGGGCCAATACAAGTCGGGTGCGCTGATCTTGCATTAGTTATGTGCTGGGCTCCCGACTTTATATAGTAGCTGGAGGATCTGTGGCGTTTTAATCGGTAAATGTCAAAAAAGGTAAAATCATACACAATCCCTTTTCGTAATTCAATACAATAAAGTCTTCAAAATTCAAAATAAAATAACATTGTCATATAACAAAGCAATTCCGACATCCATCTTTCAAATAAATTCCAGAACTTTGACGTCATACACATAAAACTGACCACCGCAAACCATACAAAATTCTCACTTCCCGACATAAAATAAATAATAAAAATGAGTTAAAAATGAGTTGGTAATAAAAATGTTTCGGCGCGCAGGGACTCGTTGCGGCGGTCCAGTATTTTTAAAGCCCAAACTTGGACTCTGCCGCGGTATATTGCATGTCATCATTTGTCCTGGGACGTGAATTTTTTTGGTTTGGTCTAAATTATAGGCGAGTAGCGTTTTCATATTTCATACCTTTATTATAAAGAAGAAGGAACATAAAAAAAACCTTTATGTTAAAAAATGGAATGTTATGTAAAAATATAAGTCGACTGACTAGGGCCATCTTCCAAAATCTTTTTATTAACCGGGATTCCCGTAAAAATCCCTTCTGAATGACCTACTAAAACCCTCTAAATTAGGACAAAACCGGAGAATTTCGTTTAAAAGTAACACTTTCCACGTAGATTTTTGTATCAAGATTTTTTTTGTTATTTTCTGGTTAGACATATTGTGTTGTTACTAACATAATTATTGTCTTGTCTCAGTGAAGAAACAAAAACAAACTCGTAGATCAAATAACTTTGTATTCAGTCCATTAACGTTAGTAAGGCTTACAATGAGATTAAAAGCTGTCATAGCCGTCGAAGTAACCCCAAAATGATATCAGCAACCCTTTATCTCTATTACTCTAAACCCTCAACTAGTTTTAAAGAAAATCTTATCAAAGTCTCACCCCACGTAATTGAGTTTAAAAAAATCCTGTTGCACTTTGCAACCGCTATAAAATAAGCTTTAGATTTTAAAGTTCACAGCCTCTCAGCCAATGACAGGCTGTAATAAGCTTTAGAGAGAAAAGAAAGAGTTTTTGAAAGGGGTTAAACCAATATCCAGACTAATGGGTTTAAATGCAAGAGTCTGTTTGTAGACGTCCAAGGCTTCTCTAATTAATAAAATTTGGGCTTTATATTAGATTTTTCCATTAGAAACTCAGTAGTAGACCGAAGCTTGCTGATACCCCCGTGCTTCGGAAAGCATGTAAAGCCGTTGGTACTGCGTCTGAACTTTCCCTGGTCGTGTCAAATTGGTGTCCCGTTGGACTATGAGAGTGAGGGAAGAGGGAGTGCATCTGTGTTTGCGTACAAGCTTGTGCACTATAAAGCTTCTCATTTGGTGTAAGTTCCTGCATTTTGGAATGACAATTGACTTCGTATCTCAAGACCCACAGACTGACACGCACCGTTGGAAAAGCTTGTGTGCCAGCCTCATATCTCTAGCGTATTTGGTTAGTTTACATTGAGCTTGGTCGAAATTCGGTCGGAAGAGTATAATTACTAATTCTAACTCGCTCATCTCTCATCACATATACCGTCTCCATTGCGTAGATGTTGATTAATGGGTGTACAGCCTCTCGGTAACTCTACTAATGCGATTATCTTGTTACTAAAACAATGAATGGCAGGCTTTAGGATTTTTATTCATGACACACGGTTGTGATGGAAAGCGGCGCGTACGCTTTTTAATACCGGTGCGGATTTGAAAGTGGAAGAGTGCTGGAATCATGATATCCGCCCTAGTACGTAGGCTAAATGTAGCGAGCTAATATAGGAGTAATTCACTTCTGCCGAGCTACAGGAAAGTGGTCCTAATGGTCGGAGTAACAACCTTATAAAAAAAAATGTTTTCAATGTTTCTTGATCAGCAACTGAACCAACAGTGTCAACCACACAGTAGTGGTTATGATGACAATACCTTTGTTTGACTGGTAGAGAATGCCTAAGGCATTAAGTCCGCCTTTGTAATTTTTTGTTGCATAAAGTTTAAATAAATAAATAAATGACAACTAATGAAGACTATTGCACGTCGATTAAATAATACAGACACAAATCTAACTTAAAACTCACTCCTGAAATCAGGAATCAATAAGAAACAGCTTAACTAGATATTTCGTAATCATTTGTTTGTCTTCATCGCCAAATTGAAGATGTCTTTACTGACAAGAATATAAAACCTACTAGCTTTCCCGACACAGGCAATCAACCTGTCAAATCTAGTATGTGTTTACCTTTTTGCTTTATTGCAATAGTGAAAGGAAAAGCGTGACCAATATATAAACATTATGTAGTACATATGACATGAAGTAATCGATTTCTTACGTTATGTGGTCACACGTTGTGAGTTGTCGACATAGAAAATGTACTAGCACATTTGTAGCTATGACTTGGTCCTTTAGGTCTTTGCAATGTCTGTGATACTAGTAAAGATAAGCATAGTAGGAGGACTGATCACTGCATAATAATTTTATCAAGATACCAGTGATAGAAAAATAATAAGCTACTATAATTAAAAAAAATATAAAACACGACTGCAAAATTGCACATGTTTGTACTTTGTTTACTCGTCAGTTTTTTTTACAACGTTTTTTATTTACTGTGTTATATATTTTTTAAATCTACTTGTCAAATTCTAGACGATAAACATAGACACGACCAAATTCATTAAAAAAAAAAATGATTGAGGCTGGCATTAATTTACGTTTTAAAGTGACCACACAGGATTCTTTTTTATTTTTAACTAGCCTATGGTACTCGGAACGATGCAAGGATTATTACGATACCCCATCTAAATCGGTTCAGGCGTTTAAAAGTTTTGGTGGAATAAAGAATCTCACATACATACATTAACACTGAACACATAACACTCCCTTTTTTGGCTGAACACGTAACATTCAAAACTTGTTTTTGAAAAAAAAAAGTGGACCTTCAATATCTTCATAACCAAATGGTTCCCACTTTCCCAGGTAAAATTTACCTACTTTTTAGTATTAATTGTCGCTGAGATGAAATTGTGACTAGATAATGAACGTTTTTGATTAGTTGAAGATTCTTCAGATTAATCGTTATATGCTTCCAGACTTTACTAGTGACGGTAAGCAAACGTACAGACATATTAGTTTTATTTTTAAAGCATTCTCTCTCAAAACATGTCACAACAATTGGTACATACTTCAGCACTCAGTCACGACACTCAACAACTGACACTGACGTTCCGAACTGTCACTTTGACAGCTGAGAACCTGTTAGCCTTATCTATCCATCTGTGGAGGTTGTGATCTCAGGAACTTAGTCGTTAATCAGTCGTGTTGTCTGTCTGCGTATCATGGGACCGTTGACCATTAGTCATACGGGTTTTGTAACTTTTGTGTGTATTTTTTTGAATGACGGTATCTTTGCGGTTCGGTTGCGAAAGACTATGTTGCGGTCAACGTAGTCTGAACAGCAGTTTATTAGATGAAAAGGAACTAAATCATCATAAAAATAGAGTTGAAATTAGTCTGCGGTATTACCTTGAATAAAATTATGCAAATTCCGTCTCTATTTCTATTTAATTTTAGTTCGTTATCTAATAATTAACCAGTCTTACCTAGGGGTATCGTATTACCCAGTTACTGGGTTGTGGAGGTCAGATAGGCAGTCGTTCAATGTAAAATACTGGTACTCAGCTGCATCCGGTTAGACTGGAATGACCGACCCCAACATAGTTGGGAAACGGCTAGGCAGATGATGATCTAATAATTAACGAGAACTGCCTTCTTGCGCTGACTTACACTTCTTTGTCCCTTGCCTTCGCTCGTGGGACAATAATAGGCGGATATCATTAATTTTTTTAACAAATAAACTATAAACTATGTAGACCATTTCTGTGTTTATGAACATTAGTATAAGAGGTCCTTTATTTAGGATTTCTCCGAAACGTCTCATGCGACAGACAATAAAATATTTGACGAAATCTATGGATATCATTTACTTTTGCTTTGTTTCCAATGACTTCCTCCACATGGACGTCAAATTCAAATACGTTCCTAGCTGATGTCACCCTCCTATGAACTGTCTACCCGCCAAATTTCAGCTGCATAATTAATTTCCGAGATTTTATTTTTAGTCAGTGAGTAACCTTTCACTTCTATATTAGAATCATATAGTCTATATTAGTAATCATAAGTTGATAGTCTAGAATCATACGTCCAAAAAGACCAAAAAAAATTGGTCCTTAGATACATAAAGATGTTCAAACATCAGAAGATCGTCTATCAAAAACGAACATCACTTACTTGAAAAAGGGTATTTGGGCTACGTATACACGATCGACAAATAACTATAAAACCTCACACACTCCGCCGCCCTTAGGTCACGTACCGACCGTTTTTTCCTTGCATAACCGACTATATGGATCCAATTAATTAAAGTTTGAGTGTAGCCCGTGCCTTATCTTTATTGCGATGTGTGCTTTAGTTTTCGCTAGTGTGGGGACTGCAATAAAAATTGATACATATTTTAGCGGGATAAATCGGGATCGGCCCGCGACGTGTTATCGATTTTAGTGTTGAAAAGTTTTAAATAATACTCTTTTCAAATAGAAGACTCGTTTTGTATAAAACCGATAAATCTATATCTTTGTCAAAGTCGATGAGATTTAGTATTTTCGATGAAAATGTCAGCGAAACAGCATTGTTCGGAATAGTTTATCGATAAAGTTGAATGACACCTGCATTTTATTATTCCACAATACTATTGTTGAGCGCAAATCTCTTTCATTTTATTGCTGTATTTTTCTTTTTCTCTTTTCTATTTATCTTTTCCAGATTTTACACAATACTAAGACCTTATTTTATGAGTCCCATATCCCCGAATAGGTACTAAAAAAACGTTCTTTCATTTTTAATGTAAAACTCAAAATAAACAACATTATTTCATGAAAATAGTTCCCAAAGTGACTAGAAACTGAATATTTAAGTAATAAAAAGTTTATTGCATTTTCAAAAGCAAACTAAATTTGTTTCTTCATAAACACATTTGGGTAGTTTGCGAGACACGATCGCAACTCCGACGGGACGTGTAGGTGCATTCTGTAGTCTAGGAGTTAAGTTGCCAAAGCTATATTCATCTTATTCTACGTATTTTTTTAACGTACTGTCATTTTCTGACATATTGATATGATAATTATTCTGTATACGCAAGAATAATTTCTATAAAAAATGCAATAAAAAATAACAAACTAACATGTAACTTTTTGTGCTTATTATAATAAAAAACAATAACTCTAAACAAACTTTATTACATGTAATAGCAGTAGCGTCTTAAGTTCAAGAGTTCAAATCGTGCGTAACGATTTGCCTTCTGTCTGATTGCAATAATAAAATTAATTTATATTATCGGATTAAACATGGGAAACGATGTTTTATTTATATATGGATAAGCATAATAATGGAAGCAACAGGATTCGTTACGCAATTTATTTTAAAATTATATACATCGCATACTAGTAGTATATACAATGTACAATAACATAGCAAGGCGTTTTTTTTTTTTTTAAATAAATGTTGTGTCATTTATTTCAATTTGGCCAAATATTTACAAATATCGGAACTGTAAACGACCACTCTAACCATTTAAACAATCAACAAACCAGACCAATCTATTTTAAAGTAAAACTAAAGTAACAAAAAATAAATTTTCACTAATATTATAAAGAAGAAAAATTTGTATTTTTGTTTGTTTATAAACTGAAAAACTGGTGGACCGATTTTAAAAATTCTTTCACTATCAGGAATCTACATTATCTGCGAGTAACATAGGCTATATTTTATTTTATTTTTGCGCGGTAGAAGTCGCGGGCAAAAGCTATAAAAATAAAAAAGATCAAGAAAAATCCATTCAAAAAGCATTTGCCTAAAAATATGAACTGTATATTAAACTAATCATGTCGCTCGCTAGCTCCTGGTCCACCCGCTAGGGATGTTTGTCAGATTGTCAGCGCGCGTGTAAGCGCCACTTGCTCCCACCTGCAAGTTCCCGAACTTTGCTGTCGAACCGATAGTTTCCGTGACGTCATTCGGCACATCTGAGACCGTTACAATTGTTTTGGTGGTAATGATCGTTTGCTCCCGTTAATTGTAGTTAGCTTTGTTAGTGTTTCGCTAATGTTGGTACTGGACTTTTGAATACTGAAACTTTGTGTTAGCTTGTAGGTGTATAATTTTTAGGTTATATTTTTTTGTTAATAAGTTATCTGTACGAAGCATACGTGCTAATATGGAGATGTAGATACTAGCCAGTTTTTACAATACCAATGAGTTACATTATTGCAGCTATTGGTGAATACTGGTGACTGCCAAGATTCTCTTAAAAAGAATCTTGATACTTGTAAATCAAAGTTGAATAAAACTAATTTCAGCTACCGCAACACAGCTTTTGATACTTAGCAATAGTATAGCTTCCAGCTAGAAAAAAATAATAATAATCGTACCGGTACCACCTGAGTTTACCCCTTACAAAAACAGATCTTTACATCTTTATAATATTAGAAAAGATTTCTTTTAAATCATTCAACATCCCCTTTGGCTAATATAAACCTGATCCTAATATCCTTCTCTGTACCAAAGGAGCATTTTTTTAAACAAATAATTAGATAATCCAGCTTTAAATTAAACATTAAGTTACTATAAATAATTAGCCGGTTTCTACTCGTTAAAACACGAACTCAGTGAACAAAGTCAAAGTCACATTGTTTATTTCAATTAGACCATTAAAAGGCACTTTTGAGCGTCATTAGCAAGAAAAATAAGAATTGAATCTAGTCGCTACTTCCGAACTAGCCTTGCCTCTTCCAAAATGTAGTTTAAAAATACAATTAAGTCAGTGACAGTTGGCTAGACTTTAAATTAAATCATTCTACAATGTAACAGTTAAAAAGTCCGTACCCATCCCATTGTCAAGTTTCATCAGACTCGAAAATAAATAAAAATAGATGTCCAACATCACACCAGCCATTCCCCAAACATTTCAACATCCACAATACTATATTTAAAACCGCCTAAAAGTGCTGCGTCCATTTTAAAATAAATTTTAATTCGCACCTTAAAATGTATTTAAAAATTCACTACGTCCAGAGATAACTAATTTTAGTATGGAATAATCCGGGACTATGAATAAATCATTGCACCTCACTATTTAGAGTTGACAGCGTTAGGCTGGGGACACACAGGATCCCGAATGGATTTTAGTGTCTGTAATAGATTAGTTTATTTTAAATGATTGCGGAATAAGCAGCGAAAATTAATCAAAATTATAGTTGATGTCGTGATGACTCAATGGTTAAAGCACTCGCCCTCATGTATGAGGTTTGAGTTCGATAACGGGCAATTACTGCTTGACGTATGCTGATGAAATTTGGCAGGAAGGTAGTTTATAGTAAGTAGACGTCTACTAAGAAGAATATTCCATAATTTGCCCCCTTACCTATGTGATGAAACGGGAGTCCAGATTGTATATGTAGCAACCACCTTTGACGCGAACGAAGTCGCGGTCAGAAGCTAGTATGTACTACATAATTGTATACTGAACTATACTGTTTCATTTATTAAGAAGTATGTAATTCTTAGATCGCACAGGGTTCCGTCAGCAAAAAGTCTATATTGGGTCTAATCAAGTTACCCACCCCTGCTCTAGACAGTTCTAAGAATATCTTCTCTCTCAATATTCTACAGCGATATCAAAATACGTGTACATCTCAAACTCGAGACCAACAAGAATCCTCCCGACTCAATTTTCCATTTATAAACCATTTCGCGGTCGCCACGAAATAATTCAATTTAGTCACGTCCACTAAAATAGAGACATTGCCATTCATGTACACTGGCCTTTAATGCATTTATAGTCTCGTACATCCGCGCACGAAAGCGCTAAATGCGTATTTAGCGGTAAACCGTGAAACCTTTTTGTTGGTGTCTGTACTGTGTAATGAGTTGCAACAGTATCGGATTCGATGGAAAATAACTTAAAATAAATTGTGGTGAATGAATGCGCAGTTTATAACATGAGATGCACACTTGATACTTTCGACATTCGCTGTTAACGTAATTTGACAGTTTCTGAGAACTTCAAACTATTAGTAATAATATAAACTAGCACTTTTTCCGCGGCTTCGTCTGCGTATTATTTCGAACTTCCCTTATGAACCCTTTAAAACTTTTTTTTTTTTAAGAATCTGGTCGTGTCTATGTTTATCGTCTAGAATTTGACAAGTAGATTTAAAAATATATCACTGTAAATAAAAAACGTCGTAAAAAAAACAGAAGAGTAAACAAAGTTCAAAATTATGTGAAATTTTTGCAGTCGTGTTTTTTTTATTTTAAATTATAGTAGCTTGTATATCAGCTGTCAAAGCACGATTCTCCCATAGATTTTGTATGGCAATAGTGAATCGTGACGTCACTTTTGGCTAACACCATTAAAAACCGAGTCTTCCGGACTAAAATAAAGTAGTATTTCTCTAGAGAAGTTATGTATTGGAATTATAGTATATCTTCTATCCAATTATAATATCCATCGTCCTTCTCATATGTTAGTTAATAACTATAATTTACTTGGTAATATTCCCTTCATGATTGTGAATTGTAGCGATCTCAGAGGAGACAGGGGGTTTCAGCATAATTGATTGCTTCACTTAGGAATTATTACGTAAGCGTAATATTATTCTCATCTCTGTCGGTCTCATGGTCGCAAGAGCCACTGCTGAGCGTGGGGGTCGTTGGTTCGATTGCCGGGTATGGCAAAATGTGTTATTGGATGTTTCCATTAGGAATTTCTCAGTAGTAGCCCGGAGTTTGGATGTCGGCTGTGTGACATCCACGTCAGCCAAAGGAAAAGGCCAGCCCTCTGATCATGTGAAGACTCTTTATTTTATTTTTATTAGTTTTGTTGTAGCGGTCATAGACAGGCTAAAAATTTCAATTGTCTGCCTATCATGGTAGTCCGAGTAATAGATTCCAGGGCGCCTACCGCTATCTCTTGTAACAATATTACTTTGTAATTTCTGTTGTTGCATTTTCAACTTTCGGCGCAGATCCGAGCGTTGATAATCCGGCAGTATGGAAGGCAAAGTAATATTGTAATAATATTGTTTTAAGAGGTTGGCCGGTGTTCTACGGAACCCTAAAAAACAGTTGTCAATGACCAAAATATAAAGTCTGTGCCAACCGTTAAATGGGCACGCGAGTGTACTCGACAGATTAATTTATTCGTTTTATTGTAGTGTAATTTTGTTGCTCATTGTACAATATTGCATGTGGATGGAGCTTTCGCTATGTGTATAATTGTTTACGACTAGCTTCTGCTCCCGACTTCGTCCGTGTGGAAGTCAAATATAACATAGAACATAAGCTGTGATACTCGGCAATAGTTTAGCTTTCTATCAGTGTAATTTTTTTTGTTAATCAGTCCTGTATTTTCAGAGATTACCTCTAACAAACATAAAAAAAAAATTGCTTGTTGTTATTTATATTGGTATAGATTAGCTTAAGTTTGCGACTTTGTTTGCGTTTTTAGTTATGGCGGTCTTGGGCTAAGTTCGGAATAAAAATTAAAAAAAAAAAACCCCCGACATTCACCATTCAGCCATTTTGTGCCGGAATGGTGACACTCCCGACTAATTCACCTTTCAAAAAAATAAACAAAATCAAGATCGGTTCATCCGTTCGAGAGCTACGATGCCACAGACAGACACCCTCACACAGACACGTCAAACTTATAACACACCGTCGTTATTGCGTTGCTAAGCTAAGCTATGTTTGATTAAAATCTGTCCAAGATGGTCGCCATCGGGCCTTATAAATTTTAATTTTCCAGCGCCTGACCACTCAATTGTCTTTGTTTTATGAATTATTTCTGAAAAACAGTTTCTCAGACTTTCATACTAACTAGTTAGAAGTATTTATCTTTGATTAATCATACGACACAAAGATATTTAAGAAAGTTTTTTTTACATAACTGGAATCGTTCATTACTCATTTTTGTCACTACATTAATAAGGAAAATGACCGATTTGTTGTAATTTCAATGATTCACTGTTCAGACTATGTTTATTAAGAATTTGTAGATCGTGTTTTTTCTTAAAAGCTTTGAACTTGAGTGTTTATGTAATAAAGTTAGTCATTCCAAGTCCGTCTAGTGTAGTGACAGTATATTTTCAACGATTTTGTGGACATTTTCTCAAATATCTATAAAAATACATAGAAGCGAAAGTTCACTCACTCACTCATCACAAAATATCGAAAACCGCTTGACGTATAAAGATGAAAGTTGGCAAAGAGGTAGTTTATAGTTAGTAGACGTCCGCTAAGAAAGGATTTACCAAAATTCACCCCCCAAGGGGATGAAACGGGGGTCCAAAGTTTGTATGGAGAAACAAGATTATATCGCCAATAACTGACATTTACGTGGATGAAGTCGCGGGCAGAAGCTAGTGAGTTTTACATGAAGAAATCACACATCGTAAGGAAACCTACTAGACTTATACGTATAATAAATGTTAGTCTTCACTTACCGACTTCACTTTGCGCAAGAGTGGTGATCGATACCTTCCCTGTGTGAGAAGAGGCTTTGACAGTAATTAGTTGGTATTATTATTAAATACAGAGTGTTGGAAAACTAAAAAAAAATCTTCAGTTGGGTTGTGTTAATGCGTGCATATTGTAATACGTTTTATGAAAGTTCCATTACTTAGGGACGGGGCCTCAACAGGGCCAAATGCCTGCCGTGTTCGCGGGACGTTTTAACAGGATACTGTGGCTTCTGAACGCAAAGGGGTACAGAAGGAACAGGGTGGTTTTTTAGTTAGTAAAAGTCTGACAGTCCCTTCCGCCCCACCCAGGGCAGAAGGAACCCCAAAAATAAATAATCCATTACTACGTACCTAATTAATATCCTACTAGTTATTTTAACTAAAATCTTAATTTACCAGTATTTTCTTTATTGTATCCACCCTAGTTTGCGGTCAGCAATTTATTATGAACATTTACAGTGAATTATGCAAAAATATGCATTGTAGTCAATGCCTGCATAAAACATCAGATGGATAGCACAACGGTTCATACTAATGCAATGATATCATCAGTTTCGTAGATTATTCACGCTGACACACGGATGAGTTGTAAATGGAGAGCTGATAACATAACATCACGCCTGTAATCTCTTGAAGGGTTGTTCTATTGGTCGCAATGCGCAACTGTTGAACCTGAGGTCTTGGATACGATTCCCAGGTCAGGCAAAGTGTTATTAAATTTTTCTATCAGGAATTTCTCAGTAGTAGCCTCGGAGTCTGGATTTGTGCCCCGTTGATGGCAATAGGCTCGTTCCCTATTACATGGGATTTAAACATAACTGGCGATATGTAGGTGTATTATTGGATACATCTCTGCCTAACCCTTCGGGGATTACAGGCGTGATGTTATGTTATGTCTCTATCAGTCTGTTCCAATCAGTAAGAATAAAAAAACAAACTGCGTTCTTTAAACTGCAATTTCAAATCGATGGAAACAACGTCTAATATTTAAAAATCGAATGTTTAAAAATTAAATAAAGATATGGGCGCTAGTCTTCCATTTGATTATTACTCCGTGTACAATCGTGATCATAAATTAACATGATGTTAAGTTTTAGGTTGAAACTGTTTATTTTAGAAGCGCGAGCGCATCATGAATCGTGATTGAGTTGCGCATGATTTCACTTTCGTTTTCTTATTTTTTTTTGCATAATTTTGTGGTTTATGTTATTGTGTTGTCGAGACTAGGCAATAATATAATTAACTGCCGACATTTTTAAAGACCCAGCTTGTTGGAAAATAATTCAGAATTTTCCACAGTTCAGAGTTCTACATAACATCACGCCTGTAATCCCCGAAGGGTAAGGCAGAGGTGTGCACCCATATTTTGCCAGTTATTTTTAAGTCCCATGTAATAGGGGGAGAGCCTATTACCAACTGGGCACAAATCCTGACTCCGAGGCTGCTACTGAGATATTCCTAATTGAAAAACCCAATAACAGTTTGCCCGACGTGGGAATCAAACCCGAGACCTCATGCTCAGCAGTCGCGCTTTGTGACCACTAGACCAACGAGAAAGCTCATGATATGACTTATGCGATTGACGGCACCGCGCACCGACGCGGAGGGCGGTGGCGGTAAAGCGGATTGCGCTGCTCGACCGCGCGGACGGGCGGTGTACGTGTGAAAGGCTTCAGCAGATTTCTGAGAGGCCAATGCGACATGAGATCCGCTTCATCGCCAATCGCGGCGTTGCGCGGTGCCGTGTGTTAATAGCCTTACGTATCTACAAATCCAATAAATCCCATCAAATCAGCAACAAACAAGACAAAATAGCAAACCGATTGAAAAAGGAATCAAGACACTTCCATAATTTTTCAAATCAGGAACCATAAAATTGGATACGTCGTGCGAACACACGTATTCGGGACACGTCGCGAGCCCCGACTGTAGCCGAAGCCACCCGAAGGCAATCGTATAGGGCTGGTATTACTGTGATTTGGAACGCACAGATTTTTTTTATTGCTTTGCAGAATTTTGATCGACATTTGAAATCTTTTACTCTTTTGCTGGTTAAGTGCAGTGCTCTAGTTAAAGTAAACGGAGGGAAGCGGTTTATTATAGTGTTTGCAGATAATGGTCGGGTCTGTGGAACGTTACTCGTTTAAACGTGTGTTGTATAGCGGTCGTGCATCACTTCAAGGTTTCTTAATAAGTTTCCTTTCTGATTCTAACGAGTAACCTAGATTTCTAGGTGCATACTAACATTAGTTTTTTTTTTTAAACTGGCTTATATCCTTTTTTATACAAGACTAGCTATCGGCCGCGGCTTCGCTCGCAATTGTGGACCCATCTCTCATCATAACAACTTTACGGAACCGTACTTTTTTGGGATGAAATATCCTTTTCTGTACGATCCAGTGGTCCAGGCGTAGAAAGGTAACAAACAAACTTACTTTCGCATTTACTTATAATATTAGTTACGATGACGACCCTTAAGTTAAGTAAGACAATTTCCAGTATTATTATTGCAGTTCTTTGATATCAAACCGGTTATAACAACAAATTACAAGCATAACAAAATATAATTTTCTAATATCGCAACCCCACACAAATATTTCTGTGAAAAAATAAATTGCCAATATTGCAACCCTGTACCGACCACATCACTTTTTTTTTCTAAATTCGAAATTTGAACTGCGATTCCTTTTAGCTGTCATGATTTATAGGAGGTGCTCATTTGAGCGGGAATTTTGAATCTTATTTAAAATTCGATATGTCTGTCGCCTCAAGCTGATACGATTCGTGTTATGCATAATATTATGTGAAAACATTTTGAAGTGTTCGGTATTTGAAATTAAAAGTAGTGCTTGTGGTTTCCTGTGGTCCCTTCTACACTATGGTGCGTATAAGCGAAAATGGCATTCTCTTGTCATACTTGGCTGTCTTGGTGACTGCACTTTTTTGTTACAGCAATTAATAATTGGATGGTATTACTCATCCTTTTGTCGTAAGGTATGGTTTGGTATTTTGGATAGATTACAAGTGGGAATTAAAAAAAAAAATGTTGTTTTTTTTGTATTTAAAAACTTTATTATTAATAATTTATTGATATTCAAAAAAAAGTTTTTTCAATTAATTATAAACAATTGTTTAGGTAAATATCCAAAAATATCACGTGACTAAAAGCGCGCTACTATGCACTATGGTGCGCAATGATAGGTGTGACGTCATAATGTTGGGTACCTCATCGGGAATTATTATTATTATGACGTCACAGGCGCTCGTGTTTATTCGGGTGTTTTCGGTACCGGATTCAAAAATAAATTTTTATTTTGAAATAACTTTTGAACTACTGACAAAATAAAAATAGTTTTGGTATAAACCGTATATATTATTATGATCTTTTCATTTATCACAAAAAATAGTTAAAAAACCCAATTAAAAAAAATACCAGCCCATCTTACTTTTTTTCGGCTATATTTTGACGTTTATGACCACAGATAATAACAACAAAACACTTAAAATGTTACCAGTTTCTAGTCTACTCAGAAAAAAAAAAAACGGTATTTCGCCATTCTGATAAAATTGTGGGACGAATTTAATGTTGCAAGATAACTGTATGTGTAACTATGTACGTGTCAAAATTTCTCGAAAACAAACTCTTTGTATGCACCGCTGGCTGTGTAGGCAGTTAATATCTAGTCTGGTTTTCTTATCTATGTAGTACGATTTTTGGATGGAATAATAAAAAAAAGCATGTGAGTCATACGTCTTTGAAGTGTGTTTAGTAGAGTTAAGTAATGTATATGCATCTATACTTACTTTTAAATATTTACATTTTTAAAAGCAAAATATCGTACACTCACTCATAACAAAATATTGAAAACCAGAAAAAACTAATTCACCCCCTAAGGGGATCTGACATTTATGCGGACGAAGTCGCAGGCAAAGCAAACATGAAACAAAGCCGCTTTCCGCCATCTGTACGCTTAATTCTTCTAAACTTCTCAACAAATTTTAATGCGGTTTTCATCAATACCTACTACATTGCCTCCGTACAAAGCCGGGGCGAGTCATTGGTAGTAACAGAAAACTGACGCGGTTGTTTGTATGTTTGAACTAATCTAAAAAACTACTGGTCCTATTTGAAAAAGATTTTTATGTTATATAGCCTGTTTGTTATGGACTATGTAATAATCATGCTAAGACCCACGGGGTCAGAGCAGTAACCAAAATAGTAACTAACCGCAGGCAAAACCGCGGGGTACAACTAGTTTTGGTAATAAACAGAAACAACAAATGTACATAAATAGGTACCAACAATACAACAAAAACACAAGCTTTACGGTTCAAGTTTCCCACATAGTCCTAAGGCCAGCCCATCAATGACTTGCTTATGCGCAGGCGCCGATGTTATCAACGACCTCAAACTATGAAGTTGAGTTTCGTTATTAAAAGGTCAGATGCATTAACAAAATGAGTACTGAGAGTGTGGACTTAAGACAAAATTCCAAATTTGAAATTATGTTTGGCGTTTCGTGGTGATATTTTTATAGAATTGGTGTATGCATAAAAAGAAAAAATACATAATATTCCGTTAAAAATAATCTATAAAATTAAACAAAACAAGTTTTGAAATAGAGTAAGTCTATTGCCAAGTACACATAATTTTAAAAAGTTGTGTAAGTCTGTTATAATTAAAGAATTGTTTAAAATAGTTCATTAAAATTAAAATAAAACACACTTTTAAGAGCCGTGATTAAATCGAATAGAAACTTAACTAATTTCAATAATCTCTATATTAAGGTCACATTCTAGTCGCAGTTGAAATCAAATTCGATAATTTAAAAAACTCTTTATAAAATGAGAAAAAAAAAAATTAACCTAGCAAGCGAAGTCCACAGTATACCTACTCATTCTCAATAACTTGTAATATTTACAGCACAAAACAATACACGATTGATTGTGCGCAAGCGCAAGTGAAAAGCAAGGTCTACGCCCAAGCTTATCTGCGGGCTTACATCATGCGTGTAGTCACTTTCAATTGGTAACTATTGGATAAACATGTCTGTTTTGTTTGTCTGTCGGTAAGTATGGATGGAGTGATGTGTGTTTGTCTGGGTTATTTATTGAGGCTATACTCCTAAATCAGCGTCAGGTAGTTCTTTTGTTTAGGTACTATTTTCTACTGAAATTCAATTCTGTTATAGTTATTTTCGCTTATTCATTTTGATGTACATGCAAACTGCCTCGTTGGTCCAGTAGTCGCAAACAGCAACTGCTGAGCATGAGGTCTTGGGTTCGATTCCCAGGTCGGGCAGTGTTATTGAGTTTATACATCAGGAATTTCTCAGTAGTAGCCTCGGAGTCTGGATTTGTGTTCAGTCGATGGCAATAGGCTTGCCCCCTATTACATGGGACTTAACTGGAGAAATTACACTGCCTAACTCTTTGGAGATTACAGGCGTGATGTTATGTAAAGAAACTTTTATATAAAAGTAGTATTGGGAACAGAGAAACCTCCAAACCTCCTCCTTAAAATAATATAGGTATAATATGACAACATTGAAGAATGAAACTTAAATAATGAACAGTTTATTATCTACTTTTTAAATTGAATTACATTTGAAAACATCCATCGGTTTCTAAGAAAACTTCAACTATATCTGACGCCCAGCGTACCTATCTCTTTTGTTGAATGCACCAAAAGCAGTGATAATTTCGAAATAGTTGGTACATGTGTGTCGTGTCGTGATGATTGGGAGATGAATGGCGACAACAATGCAGTAAATCAGTTGTCACTGCATCAATGGTGTGTTATTTATTGACAATTTGCATCGGCAGTGTTGCAATATTGGCGAATGATGCAAATGTTTTTTTTATTTTTTTTACTAGTGAACCGCCCTGTCTTCACTCGTTGGCAAAAAAACCGGCGTTTACAGGGGATACGTTAAAAAAATACTTCGTATAAACCTTGTGCTAAGAATTACGAACACAATAAAAAAAGGATCACCCAAATCTGTCAAGCCGTTCTCGAGATTGGCGCTTAGCAACACATTTTAATATTTAAAGCAAAAGGTCAGTCACTCACTCACTCACACGATATATCGAAAATCGATTGACGTATTAAGATGAAATTAAGCAGAGAGGTAATTTATAGTAAGTACCAAGGCGTCGGCCAAGAAAAGATTTTTGTTTATTAACCCCTTAGGGGATGAAAAGGGGATCTAAAATTTGTATAGAGAACGCAGGTGAAAATAACTACGCGGACGAAGCTTCGGGAAGAAGCTATTAGGCTATATAACATTACGCTACCACCAAGAGGGCGGTGAAGTAAGTACCTAATCACAGATGTAACTTAACGTGGCTAAAACCGCGGGGTGATACTAGTGTTGTATGTACGAGAATTTAATTACAAGGGACATGGGGGATTACTCCGGGATTAATATAGACCGTAGACAGGCTCACAATAACCTTTATCGGTTCCAGAACTAAGATCTTGGTAGATGAGGTAGTTTAAAACAACATAAAACATACATATCATCACGCCTGTAATCCCCGAAGGGTTAGGCAGAGGTGTACCCAATAGTACACCCACATTTTGCCAGTTATGTTTAAGTCCCATGTAATAGGGGGCGAGCCTATTGCCATCAACCGGGCACAAATCCAGATTCCGAGGTTGCTACTGAGAAATTCCTGATGGAAAAACCCAATAACACTTTGCCCGACCTGTGAATCGAACCCAAGACCTCATGCATAGCAGTCGCGCTTGCGACCACTAGACCAACGAGGCAGTGAAACAAAACAAAGAATGAAAGAAAAGAATAAAAACAAAAAACATATTTATATATATACAAAACATGTACTTCTTCATATTTATTTACTAGCTTTTGCCCGCGACTTCATCCGCGTAAATGTCGAATATCGCGGACGTAGATGAAGTCGCTAAATAAATAGTAGCCTATGTCCTATCTTGGGGTTCAAACTTACTCTGTACCAAATTTTATCAAAATTGGTTCAGTGGTTTAGTCGTGAAAGCGTAACAGACAGGCAGGCAGAATTATTTCTGTTTTATATTTTAGCATTAATAATTTTAGTATGGACTTTAAAGCTTTATGCAACAAAAAATACAAAGGTGGACTTGGGCATTCTTTACCGGTCATCTTTATAGACCTTTCAATCCTGTTTATGCGCATGAAATTTCATTAAAATCGTTTCATCAATTTCGAAAAATAAGGACCTGTAAGTTTGTATAAAAAGCTATGCGGCGTAAATGCTCTTAAAAATATACTAATGCCACATCCAAACACTCCATTCTACATCCAACATCCAATATCTCGTCATCCATGCATCAGCAACGCTTTGTCAAACGCGCGTGGATATTAAATTTCTTGGCCAACATATAGGTGCACCTTTTGTGAACAATATAAAGGATGCATTATCGGAAATAGTGATGACAATGGAGAAAACAAAACCGCAGCACAAAGGATGCTTTGTATGAGGTAGTCTATGGATGTTAGGAACTCCTGAGAGTACCTTTAACACATATAATTATAAACTCACGCCTTTTTCAGGCAGTAACCTCAGAACGCCATCTGCTACGATCCTTACATACTCCTCTCGCCTTATCCACGTTCATACGATCACGCTGGTAACGAGTACTGCGCACCAGACCTATCTGAAGAACCTCAACAATGAGGTCAGTGTAGGTCTTCCTAGGGCGACCCCTCCCTGCATTGCCACTCACCCGTGCCATATAAATACCTTTAGTTAATCGTCTTTACCTTTCAAAAATCCTTTTATTACTTTTAACGCTCTTTGCGTTCCAGGGCCGCGGTGACCCAGGGTCGCGGGACGTCTTAACAGGATACCGTGGCCCCAGAAGGCAAAGGGCAACAGAAGGAACAGGGTGATTTTTAGTCAATAAAAGTCTGATAGTCCCTTCCGCTCCACTCAGGGAAGAAGGTCTCATTTGATGACTTTTAACACCCAAAAAAAAAGTGCCGCGGTGTCTCTTTCAAACAAATTCCGCAACCCTGGCAGATCCACTCTAGACCCCCTGGAACCTGGAACGATATCACGGTCCGTAGGCTACAATCTACTCCATTGGAGGAGTTTTGGAGGTTTCTCTCTTTAGAACTCTGACCTAGCTTGATCTCTGTTCTCGATACCAATGGAGCCTTGCAGTGGGACAATAAAATGCGTGTTCGTGTATTATATTACATCGAGAGTGTAATTACAATTTCAAATAGCACTTCTAAGAGGAAATCGTGAATGCATGGAGTGGTAAAGCTTGAGATATAACCATAGTACCTTTAGATAGATGAAAGTGAACTGTTGCAGTTATTAGATGTACGGCGTGTCTTCCCATTGTACGGCGAGATAAGAATCGGATTCATAGATTATTGAATTTTAAAGATTCTCTTTATTTGAAATCGGCCTATTCTTTGACTATGCGTTCTTTTTTCTTGACTTTCACTTTTTCTTTAAGTTCATTTCAAAATTTATTTTGTACTGTAATAAGGAGATAAAGCTCAATAACTTACTGTTTTTTTTATTTAATTCAACCTTTTATTTAAAATTAGAACAATAATGAATATTGAACATTGTATTGTCATCAGAACTGAAGGTGTATGCAAAATTTCGCCACAATCGGATACCAACAAATGGTTGAAAAATGGTTTGCAAATTTTGAAAGGAAAACTTTAACAATGACGATGACAACGATGACTTAACAATGTTATGTGTATTCCTTCATATCTAAACTGTATATTGTAGCTGTTGTTTATAAAATAAAATAACTTAGGTACTTACATACATACTTACATACGAACAGTGCAAGCTAAAAAAAGCTTGTAATAATAAAAGTTTGTACGGAAATTGGTTAAATACTCGTTCATAATACCTTCACGATCTTTTCGACCACGTATCATCCGAATACGTGAACTTTATGAGTGAGACATAACGTTGTCTAACTTTTAAAAGTGTTACGGAGATAAATCTGCCAGCTAGACAGAAGGACTTTGCAATAGTCAGTGTGTGTGGCAGGTGCAAATATTTTATTCCACCGCTAAAATTATCGCCCAAAACATTCTAGATACTTATCTTAAATCTTAATACTCAGATGCACAAATTGATAATGCAGCTTATATTAATAAACGTTCCAAAAAGCTTTTATGAGCTATAAATGAATCTTTCAATCAATCACGATAACCTTTTGTAATGTACTTCTTAATAATAAACTAAGAGAATTCATTCGTCTAATAAGTCGAGAGCATTGCTATGTACCTATTGCGTATTTTGTGCTGCTGTTGGTTTTGTGAAATTCGTTTTTTGGTGATGTTACTAGTTAATATACCTATCTCTATTTTTAAAAATGTAAAAAAATAAAAAATTATTTAGGTAAAAAACAAATCTTTAATAAGAAAAAGATACAATAAAGAATACGGAAAGAAACCGTTAAATATTTCGAAGATAAATATTTTTTGTAGCCTCTTTAATGAGTAATGGCCTTTGTGTCTGCCAAAATTGTAGTAGATTAATGAATAATTTATTATTTTATTCTTTTTTTATAATTATAATAATATTATTTATTTATTTATAACCTTAGGTGCCATTATTGTAGTCACTGGGTGAACCGTTTGCTAACAGTTTCAAGCAATACAACAGGCAATAGTTTCAGCCAACATTTCAAATTGTTGGTCTTCTGAATTTCACCTTTAAAATAATATGCATGTATTAATTAATTTATTTTGACATTGCTTTCTCTCATTTATGTCGTTTTTAATAGATCATCCGCCGATCGAAACACACAACAAGTCAATGACGTTTGGCGAAAAAAAAACCAAATAATTAATTTAACAACCTTCACCGTTCAAGGTTTCATTAGGAATTTCTTGACTTCACCTATTTCGCACTTGGACGGCGACAGATACAAATCGCTAAGCTTCATTGCGAGATTGACCCTCTGAACTCGATGTATCGATGGCGTAACACTTCGTGTGAAACATGACCGGCTGTGGCTATTGCACTGTCTTCTAAACGTTTTAGAGATACGTGTCGTGGTCTAAAGTCACAGTTGCATACATAAAGCTTAGATAATTTGCGCCCCTATGAGACTTAAACATAACTGGCGAAATGTGGGCGTACTAATGGGCACACCTCTGCCTAACCCTTCGGGGATTGCAGGCGTGATGTTATGTACTTGGCTATAGGCTCGCCCCTTAGGGGACTTAAACATAAGTAGAGAAATGCAGGTGTACTAATAGGTACACCTCTGCCTAATCCTTCGAGGATTACAGGCGTGATGCTATGTCGTAATGCTAAAAAGATTTATGTTTATTTATATATGATAGCCTAATTCATGCGGAATAGACTATGTAACATCACGCTGCGACAAATAGGAGCGGAGCAGTATCTTAAGACATAATTTAACGCGGTTAAAAAAGCTATGCGATCGATTGCGCGGGCAGAAGCTATTAGTTATTATATTTAGCATTGTCTAATAACACATAAGTAGGTACACATAATATAGTAAATTTTAGTACACATAAGCATCAAAAATATTTTTTATACTGTGACTATTGAGGTTTCATTCTCTTGTATTATGTACCTTAGGTAAACACTCGGACCTACTCAGTTCTCATTGTATATTCTCAAAACTGTCCTAGTTATTTAACGAACTTGTTTAAAAAATTACAGTTCAAAGTTATAAGGGTTTAACTTTTGACTTAGATACTTAATTTTTCTTTATGCCTAGAAAAAAATGTTAAAATATTTTAAAACTTTTCAAAATTCATTAAAGAATAACTTTACCAATAAAATTTTAATTTTGATCTACAAGTTTTTAGAAATTGCTCTGTATTTTACAAAATTAAGTAGGTAGTTTTAAAATCGAAATTAATTAACAAAACAAGGTAATCATTGCTTTGATAAAAGGTTACATAAACTGATGTTTCTAAGATTTTTTTTATGTTATTTTGTATTTACCTACATTGATTTACATATAGAAGCAACAAAAATTTTGTAAACAGGATCTTGTAAAAATCTTTTCTTAGATTTATGAGCACATTTTTATTTTGTTAACAAAATTATTATAGATATTAAAATAATAAAAATGTTTTATGCGTTTTCAAACCGTAAAGTTTTAAAATTATGCCAAACCAAAATTATACCAACAAAAATAAAAACATTTGCTATAATTCGCGGTCAACTACAAAGATGAAAAGTTACGTTCGCACAGACTGACAGACACTGATTGTACTTAATTGGACAACCATGAAGAATGCCTGGTCCTATGTGGTTACGCCGTAATTATAGTCATTGTTCGCTTAATGTGCTACGTTAGGGTATTATTTTGATATAAATATATTGATGTTATATGAGTTATGGAGATTTTAAAAACTTTTTGTTTGTTGGTGTGGCGATTTGGATTAGATTTTTGTCTTTACTTTGATGTCGTAGCCGACTTCAGAAGAAAGAGGTTCTCAATTCGATCCGTACGTTTTGTGCATTTTTTTTTTTGTATAATTATTTTCTTATTAATACAATAAATAATTAGAATATCGATTGCTAGAAAACTGACATATTTTAACTAATTGTGTTGTCTTCATTTTTGTACACTTTTTTCTTTTATTTATTTATTTTATTGAAATTAGTTCAAAAAAACTGAAGCTTCTGTAAAAATAAATAGGTATTCCCGATTTTTTCTTTGTCATTGTCTTATTTATTTTTTTATATTTCTAGAGGTTAATTAAATATTACAAACAGTTTTGCCTTTGCCAACAGGCTTTGCCTCAGTAGTTTGAATGATGTTCAGCTCTGTAACGATAATAAATAGATACATACAAATAAGTAGGTACCTATAAATAATGCTCATGCAGAACTTGATACAACTTTCACTCAGTAACCGGCGCAATACTCTCACTGCATAACGAAAATAGATCCACCCTCGATCATATAATAATAATTATATAATTATTAGTTAAAATTATATCAAAAAGGTTATGATGCAATTTATTATCAAATATTTTAAATAAAAAAAAATATCTTAGAGAATAAAGGTTAACTATTGTCAAGCCAAAAGGTGCCTATTGAAGCGCGATTTCGAAGTAACTTTTTTTTTGTTAGCCTATTCTGTCCCACTCCTGGACAAAGGCTTCCCTCCACTCCTTCTATCCTTCCCGATTCAGTGCCTCATCCCTCCAGTTTTGGAGAAATCCATTTAGTTCCTTCGATCGTTCGAAGTATATATATTTTTTTGTTGTTACATTTAAATAAAACCAGTTAGAATAATGTGTTAATTACAATTTCTGTCCGCAAGTTCGTCCACGTGAAAGTTACCTATATCATTAAACATATTCAATGACACTCGGCAATAATGTATCATTCTATCAGTAAAATATTATTTTTATTGGTCCAGTAAGACTGCCTCGTTGGTCTAGTGGTCGCAAGCGCGACTGCTGTGCATGAGGTCTTGGGTTCGATTCCCAGGTCGGGCAAAATGTTATTGGGTTTTTCCATCAGGAATTTCTGAATAGCAGCCTCGGAGTCTGGATTTCTGCCCGGTTGATGGCAATAGGCTCGCCCCCTATTACATGGGACTAAAAACATAACTGGCGAAATGTTGGTGTACTAATGGGTACACCTCTGCCTAACCCTTCGGGGATTACAGGCGTGATGTTATGTTATGATGTTATGTTGGTCCAGTACTTCCCAAAACTGCATTTTAGAAACAAATAACCAATTTGACATCTTTATAATATTACAGTATAAAGATAAATTAATAAACGAATAAGATAAATCAAATATTTAGTTTATCATAACTACCCAGTATTTACAAGCTCTTTCAATTTACGCTCAACATCTCTCATACATCTCAAATCGCCACATCCATTCTTCTCTAATCGGTACTAGTGTTGAGTACTCGGTGATGAAGTGCGCGAGGTCGCAGGGTCGAGTCCCGACCCGTTCCTTTCACTTCTATTATGTAAGGCGGCCATGTTATAACATTAATGTTTTGTGTTCGACTGTGTTTTGTGTTCATATAGTGGCTTCTGCTTAAGTTTTAGTTTAAATTAGTCTCTATAGCTTTTGCTCGCGATTTCGTTTGTGTAGATTTTAGGATGTAACACTCAATACTCCATTTTTTATTGCATTCCATCCAAACACTAATATTAAAATGCGAAAGTGTGTCTGTCTGTTACCTCTCCACGCTTAAACCGCTGAATCGATTTAGATGAAATTTGGCATGGAGATAGTTTAAGACCCGGGGAAGGACATAGAATTGTATCCCGGAAATCACCCCCAAGGCGGTAAAAAGGGGGGTGGAAGTTTGTATGCAAAAACGATATAAGCAAGTTCCACGCGGACGTAGTCGCGGGCAAAAAGCTAGTATATTCATATTGCATTAAGCATACAAAGTAAAAGAGATCAGTATGGATCCTGTCGGGCACAGCTCTCCTAAGTAGTTTTTCGAGCAATTTAATATTATTGAATCGCTGGATTTAGTCAAAGATTAGATTAGCCGGTAGATTGTTTGCTGGGTACTAAATGACCCACGATTAAAGGACCGTTGCTTGTTTCGCGGGTGCTGTAGTGTCCAATGGGTGCATGTCGAAATTATGTCTATTTCGTTCTAACCTTTACATTTACTCGTTTAAACGTATGTTTTGTCCTTTTCTCTGATAAATAATACGTATTTTTGCCGAAGGTGGCACTAGTTTTCGGTTATTAGATTGCGAGAAATTCTCATTCAAAGTTGAATGACCTCTTGTTGTTTTCCGTGAGCTCAGGTGGTATACTATTTAGAGTTTTTGAGGTAAAATAGTGTATCGGACGCATCAAGAACGGTAAAATCGATTTACTTACGTGTCTAGGAACACTGTGTGGTGTGTGTATGTAATACGGTAAGCATTAATCATACATTTTTCGTAATAAAATACGACGTCGGTCGTTCAAATTGAACTTTTATCGAAAATATTACCGTTTTTTGAAGTTTTGTTTTGTTACTGCACCTGCTTACTGTAAAAATATAAGTAAAGCATTTCATTACGATTATTTTGATATAATAATCATGATTGATTAGTCTCATTTGAGTTCATACAAAACAAAAACAAACTTTGTGTCTTCGATTTTGAATGAACAATGGCGTCATAGCCGCCATCTTGTCATTTTTTGTAGTGAGGATCGGCACACACGGGTTGTTCGGTACGGTGAATATTTTTTTATGGTTTTATACTTTACTTTATTTTTACTTAAATTTTTATTCTATTTGATTTTTTGTTGCGAATATTTAATTTTGGCTTGTTAATAATGGAATGTTCGTAATTAATTGATCACAATTTTTTTTTTTTACTGTTTCCTTGAAAATTTACCCGAAAAGGGGTCAGTAAGAACAACTTTTACTACGGGACCAACCTTAATTTAATTTATTTAGGTTAATTTACGAACAAAATGTTAGTAAAACTTAACTTTATAACCACAATAATTATCATAATGTACTGGATCGGTTCGAGCGCAAAAACCCCCCCGTGTGTACCGCCGCGCGTCGGCCCTGTTTTTGCTAGTCTCGAATGGCGTTTGGCGCCAATTGTCTTTTTTTTATCAATAGATTTTTTGTTTACGTTGTAGATACTTGTGTTAAACCTCGTTTGAGAGGGAGTAAAATTTGACAACCATTCATGCAATCGTAAAAAACGGCCATTACTTTTTTTTTAACAAAAAGAGGTTTTAACCTAAACATACTTTTTTGCATGCGAAGCTGCATGTCAGTATTTATGTAGATATGTTCTTGAAGATAAGTTTATTTAAAAATATGTTTTACGTTAGTTAACGTAGATTAAATAGGCTTTCTAAAAATATACATATTTATGTAGTAGCTATCCTAATTCAATAACATTTTATGCTTTTTGACACCTTTGAAAATTTTTCGCGGGCGAAAATTTTTGTCAAACTTTAACTATCTATAACTTAAGCTGCAATCGTAATAATTGTATTGTGTTTGTTTTATATGGTAGGGTACATTATTAACATTAGATCAATAAAATAAAATGTATAGGCTATCGCTCTATATTTTTAAATAAACACAGTTTTGTGGCACATGATACGAAAAAGTGAGCATTTAATGTTTGTGTGTATGAAAAATAAATACTGTTGCTATTATTAACTTACATCTTTGTTTAATCCTAAAGCCCTATTATCGAACTACATAAAAAACATAACATAAGCGGTCTCAAAGATGTTTACGGGTCGGTAAACAGATGATTCATTATAAGCGAGCGATAAGCGCGCGAAACCCGACACCGCTTGAACAGCCGACCGCCCCGCCCCCCCCGCGACTATAAACAAGTAACCGGCTAGATTAGATTTTGATTGCTATTTAGTCAAAGTACAGCACGTTAATTGGTGCACTGGTTGAGCGATTGATCACTTTTAAAGACTGTAGAATAACTGTCTGTGTTGTTTCGAACTACCGAAGAAAAGTCGGAAGGAATCGAGTTGTTTATAGTCGCCACTGCTATACTATCTATGCGTACAATAGTCTCGCAAAAACTCGAAAATGACTCGACTAATTTGATTTTTTTTTTGTTTGTTTGTGTTAGAGAACTTTTTTGGAAAATCTATCGGAGTAACTTAAATATTGAACCTGTGCGAAGCTTGGGCTGATCGCTAGTGTGTGATAAACTACTGAAGAGGGAGCGCTAGATGTACTTAGACACGTACACAAATAAATATGTACATTTAAACTATTACACAGTGTAACATAATTAGAGAACATTAATCTCACTGACATCAGCCAGGTGCGGCTAACTAATTAATATTTATCACATTAGACTTGTAGTTGCAAATCTTTGGGCACTGTGACAATAGGTCACTGAATCCTGTAGGTGTGGTGAGTACCTACCTACAATTAAACTTAGTAGGTAATGCCACAACCATTTATATATTATGTACTTTATTTATTTATTTAAACTTTATGCAACAAAAAGTACAAACGCGGACTTGCTTTTTACTTTATAAGTTTATCTTAGACATCATTGACATCGCAAAGTCAAAGTCAAAAGTCAAGTCATTTTTTTTAATTACACCATTAGAAGGCAATTTTGAACATCAAGTATAAGAAAAATAATCGTATTTGCTCATACCAAAAGGAAGTTTCAACATATTATGCAGAAAATGAGCAAGAAACTCCATACGGATTTTCCTGAAATAATAATTTAGCTTAGACTATCTTTTGCACGCGACTTCGGCCGCGTAAATATCGGTTATCGCTGACGCAGACGAAGTCACGGAATTAAAAGTAGCGTATGTCCTTTCTTTGGATTCAAGCTTAATCCTTGCCTTTTATCAAAATTGGTTCACTGGTTTAGTCGTGAAAGCGTAACAGACAAATAGACAGATATACTATATCTATCTACATACGTATTTCTCACGCTAACGTGCATCGTGCAATAATGAGAAATAACAAACATTGTTATGTGTGCGCGTGCGCCACACCCGTAAGCTGAGCTGTATCGTGGCATCTGCCATTTTACCAAGTAGTTACGTAAGAGGTGGATAAAGGGATGTGTTAATAGCGCTTCTACTAGCACAGTTGGCGCAGTGGCTGATTTTCTGCTGCGCTGCGTGCTCGCTGGTTCAATTCCTGCACGGAACAAATATTTGTATGGTCTATAGATAATTGGTTCATGTCTAGCTGTTTGTGTGTGTGAATTTTTCTGTTTGTAAACGCACCCACAAAACAGGAGAAATTCATTGAGGGCAGCTGATTACTAGTATTTTACATGCAGAACGACTTCCTTTCTGAGCTCCACAACCCAGTAACTGGGTAATACGATACCCCTTGGTAAGACTGGATAGATAAGATAATGATATTATTTATTTGTTTCAGTAATAATAATGTAAACACTCACATAATTTGTAAGAATTCCATTTTAAATACATACGAGTTGTTTTTGTTCGAATTTCCCAACAGAAATTCGTTATCCGTCATTCCGAAACATGGTTTCGGAATTATTTTTATATGCAAGTATAACTGAAAAATTCAACAAGAAACGCAGAAAATTGCTAGCACGAGAGACACTGAATTTTTTTATAAATAACAAGAAAAATACGGACAGTTATTTCATTACATAATAACGTATGTATTATATAACGATTACGACTTTATTGGAGAGAGGTATATATGGACTAAAGGTAGACCAATGTTGGGAGTGACCCCCTCTTCTCTATTGTATATTTGGGCCCAGGCCCCAAGAAAGCCGGGGGCCCAAATATCTGCAGTCCTTTCCATTATTAGCACACTATTAGTAACCGATTGAATGGAAAAATATTTGAGTTTTAGTGCGATTTACGATAAGCTTCTAAGCCCGAAGCTTATGAAATATTAGTATTATGTTTTGTCCGCCTTTAGCAAGCGTGGTGATCAATGTTCGTGCCTTCTCTGTATGAGAAGAGGTCTTTGCCCTGCATTGGGGCAAGCTGGTATTATTATAAACAAAAAACAGTACTCTGTACACCTGGTCGGGCAAAGTATTATGGGGTATGTCCATCAGAATTTTTTCAGTACCAGCCTCGGAGTCTAGATTTATCTCCGGTTGATGACAATAGGCTCGTCCCCTATTACATGGGACTTAAACATAACTGGCTCAATGTGGCTGTACTAATGGGTACACCTCTGCCTAACCCTTCAGTCATTACAGGCGTGATGTTGGTACTCTTTACATCCTGTCAGATTTCTCTTCCATCCCAAAATATTTTAAATTAATAGAACGGCTTTTTGTTTAGAGGTACAATAACTAATATCTCAAAGGCCCCGTTCCATTAATTTCCAATTCAATCATACCAAATTGTTGTACAATTTTCCAGAACCAGGTTTTATTTAAATTCTCATCCTCAACACTGACCTTTTAACATTTCTCTAATTTTCTTCCGTAAACACTCGAGTTTGCTATTTGTCTGTCAAGTAATTTACACTGATTTTGTACTTGTATAGAAAAGTTAACTTTATGCCAATAATTTTAAAGTACACTTTGCTTTGTCTAAAGTGAATCCTCATTGATGAATTCTTGGCCCCATCTGTGTCGTGCAATTAACAATGCTAAGTCGTGGGTGTTATTCTCAAAACTAGGAGATAAAATATATAACATGGGACTAAAAACATAACTGGCGAATTGTGGGTGTACTAATGGGTACACCTCTGCCTAACCCTTCGGGGATTACAGGCGTAATGTTATGTTACGTATGTTATAAAATATATAAGTACATGTATACTTAGAAGTAAGTATCGCTTGTGTGCCTTCTTAAGGGGGGAGGGGCTTTTTGGTAACTACATAGAACTTTTGCAAGCATTTTCTTGTTTTAGACCATACCTGGGAACTTAGTAAGGGACCTTCTGATTCCAGAGATATTAAAGGTCAATGTTCTAACTTTTGTTTACGTAAATAAATTTAATTTTATAATTTAAGTCTAAACACCCCTGTGCCATGCACACTGCATGCAGCTGCATTCAGTCAATGGCTATTTTGATGTGTGTTACACCCCGTCTATGATAAAATGTCTTGACGCCGATCGTGACTGCTTTGCTGTCACATAAAAAATGCTGACTCAGTGTATTATTTTACTAACAAATGAATGCCTAAAGTATTTTTATTTCAGTTTCAATTTTTTTAAGAAATTAAATGTGCGCTAAATATAATTGTACTAACAAAACCGTTTCTCTACACCAAAATTACTACTGAAGCCGTACTAAATTCAACTAAATAGAATATACAATGTCTTTATAACCATTCGACAAGACTCTACCGGAAACATTATCGAGTGCTTCCTCCATAGGGACTCCCAGAATGTAACGTCTGTACAATAGTGCGTAATTTTTCGAACCATTTGCTTCGCCGGCCATTGTTGTTTCGAACTGCAATTAGGAGACAGAAGGGAGAACTTAACGCTCCTCTGATCGACTATTAATAATTATTATTCCCGTAATTACTTACGGTTTGTTACCATACTCTTGTTTAGGAACTCAGAAATCAGTTTTTATTATTTTACGCGCAATGTACTCGATAATTTTCCGCTAGGGGAAAAGGAAATGTCGAGCGGTTTTGAAAATAGCGGCCGCCATTTTTTGGGAAAATAATGGTTTGTTGTTGTCAGTCTTATTTTAAAAGGGTTTTAAAATATTTTGAGTGGAAGTTAAGTGGTACTTGACTTGCTGAAAATAAACGAATTTGGTCGAGAGCTAAATTTTTTTGTTTCCTCAAAACTGTCAAAATATTTTCAAAGGCTGTTGGTCTTTTGAGTTGTCTTCCGTAAAATCTTGAAAAAGTAAAATACACTGAGATTTGCCATCAAACAGCAGCAGACCTATTCTGCTGAAATCATCCTTGGTGAATTTTGGTGAAGGTGAGGTTGTTGTGAGATGTTCTAAGAATATTCTTCAAGATGACTGCTCACCTTCTTCCTCGGCCTCGCTTTTTCCCGTTATGACGCGTCGGCTTTCCAAATCATATATAGACCTCCCCTATTCACAACCACAATGACTGGTCCCCCGCTGTTTACATCCAGCGGAAAACCGCTGGAGACACTCGGAGTGCCTTAGGAACCCAACGGCCGTCTGCTCTAAGAACTATGTGTCCTTCAGTTCACCAAAAAAGATATGTAAAGAATAGACCCAGTGGTTCTCCATAAATAAAGAACTTCTTAAAAATTATACTTTAATTAATCATAAAGAAATAGAACAAGAAGAAAAATTATGTCAAATTGCCCATGAAAGTACTCACAAAACTTTAAAATAGCCCCTTTTAGCTCCATAAAACACATTCTGACAAATATTACGACCGATCCGATGCGGTATGTCAGTATGAATAAAGATAGACCCCATATCTCATTCCTTAAGACATTTTACTTATGACGGTAGTTGTAAATTTGGTATTCAACGACCCCGTTACTTTCAATGGAAATTGAACCTTATGTATTAAGTTTTAAAATTGATTCTGCTTTGTTGATTTTAAGTAATAAATTGGAATTAATACTTAAGGTTATATCGCCAATATCTTAGGTTTTGAAAAGTGCTTTAATGATTTTCAATGTTTTAGCTCGTTTTATGTTATTTGTGCGTTCTGGTGCGATGTGATAACAGGATTACACCTCCCCTGTATCCTGTGACCGTTTTATAAGGATTTTCTTGCTTAAGGAACTGATCGACGCTCATTATCGAGGTAATTCGAGCTGACTGTGCCTTGAGGAATTTGTCGATTACAATCGATTTTGTCGCTCGAGAAGATTTTTAAGTTACCAGCTTAGGGATCGTTAAGAAAGGCTTTTTAGCGGAAAAATCATTATTTGAATTCATCATTTAATATGGTAAAAGTTGGTCAATTAAAAGTTATGTATTGTTTCTAACATAAAACATCACGCCTGTAATCTCCGGGGTTAGACAGAGATTTCGCCAGAGTGTTGTATATGTATTGTTTGTATGGAGTTTCTTATATTCTTCTCCATACGAAACTACCTTTTGGAAGGGGCAACTAGATTCAATTTTATTTTTTACCTACGAAACGGAGATGGTGTATGCGTATATAGTGATATGCTATTTATTTGTGTGTATGTTTGCATGAGCAAACGAATGTTCCCATTTATCTCCTAATTGTATATGTCGTTCAAAAGTGCCTTTCAATGGTCTTATTGAAATAAATGATCTGACTTTGACTTTGACTTTAGGTACTATCATTTATAAATTGGAACTAAATAAACTATAACTAATATGTACCCACCTATTATTATATTAACATTTACAAGTCAAACATCTTCCGAGTCATATCACATCAAAAACTTAGTTCATAATAGTTCTCTATTTGAGTTATAAATTAGTACTGGCCCCAATTGGTCCGTTTATTGGCGCTGTTACCCGATCTATTGGGACTTCATTTGTTTTGCTTATTCATTATTGGGTATAAGGCAGTTTTGTTTTTGTATTTTTATTGTTCATTTGCTCTTTAGAGTTCCGCACGTATAAGGTCTTAATTATTACTAAGGCTTTGCTGGTTGTCCGTCCGTCTGTCACAAGGACACACATCTTTTGACTTTTTTTCACTCGCTTTAAGTTACGTCTTTACTCTTTGGTTACTGCCTACTACCTTGAATTGTAATGTTATAGGTATAGCCTATACTATAGATTCATATATTATGAAACAGGCTATTTAGTTATTTATTTAAGGACAACCAACAAAGCTACACCAATATACATGTTAAAAACGTTAACACAAATACAAAATATATAGTGTTGCCTTAATTAAAGGCTGCCACGGCATGCATTAAAGTTAGGGAAATATAGTTTTTTAAAAAACAATTTTTACATTTATGGAACGAATTAAACTAAACTAAACTAAATGCTGGTTTTGTTCATAAACTTAAATTTAAATTCATCAATGAAAACTGCTCGAGCATTTTGCTACTCTATATGCTTTAACTGATTTTTTTTTAAACTGGGTCCGTTTACAAATTTATAAATTAACATTCACAAACAACCGGATCCACTATCAGAAACATATCAACTATCTTACATCCATACATATAGGTACTTGTTCAATGCGAAAATCGAACCCACGACACGCAGCGCAGCATCCATTCGCCCAGCCACTACGCCAACAGTGTCGTTAATAGACTTCTGCAATATCAAAAGCTTTGCAGTACGTTGTTTCCCTCTAGGTCAGGGGTTTCCAAACTTATCTACTTTGGGACAAGCCCGCCACACTGTTCCCACCTACTGCAACTCCTGAAAGAAGCCAGAATCAACAGTGGAGGCCACCAGAAAAGCGTCGAGGCAATGAAGCTAGACGAGCTATGACGAGTCCCAGAGAAACGATTAACTGTCTTGGTTCCCGCAACGAAATTAATCAGAAAAAAAGAATAGCGGAAAAAAAATAGTTTCCACTTCCCTCCAAACAAGCAGGAGACAGAATAGAACTAGGCCAATAGGTACAAAGGGACTTTAATTTGTCTACGGCCCACTTTAAAAATAAATTATTTTCTAGCGCCTCCAATTTTTCACCTACTTAAAAACCTAGTACATGAAATTACAAATCACTCCCCAAGCCTCTACACAACGCCCTGATTTTTTCTGGGTCTCTTACGGCCCTTTTTTTGCCTACAGCGCCCACAAGGGGGCGTTATCGCGCATTTTGGGAAAGGCTGCTCTTAGGTAAAGCTCAAAATCCTCATGAACACAGACACGTAGATATTTCAGTTGCATTGCATGTTTAAAGCGGAATGGAAGCCGGTTTAGTCCTGTAATTACTCTGGCACCTATCGCTTCTAAAACGGAACTTAGGAACGTTGCTTGGTGGTAATAGGTATGGCGTTTACACACCCGGATGAGAGCTCTACGATTATAATAATATAGGCGCGTGTGTTGGATCATTAGGTTCCCTTCAAGATGGTTGAGCTAAGTGGTGCTGATCCACGCGTCATGCTCGTGAACGAGTTGGAATTGGCATCTCTTAACTGCCATGACTTACATCTTAATACTTATTATATTTTATTTTATTAATGTTTTTATGTAAGGATCGTAGCAGTTGGCGTTCTGTAGTTTCTGCCTACTCCCATGGGAAAAAGGGCGTGAGTTTATGTTTGTATGTATGTAATGTTTTATACTAATCTTCATTATTTTCACATGTAGAAGCAACAAGTAGAATGTAGCGAGGATTTTGTAAGAATTAAAAATAATGCCGTGGAGTTTCTTGCTCGTTCTTCTTCATTAACTTCCTTAACTGACCGACTCCTTGACAATAACATATCGTCTTTGGTATGGTCGACGCACTAACGCATCATCGGTTATGTGTGTATGGTTGGATATTTTATTTTCTATTTGACTGTTTCTGCGTTACGCGAAAAAATAAAAGTTGTTTCTCAACAATATTTAATTTTTCTCAATGTTACTTAGCTTGATAGACAGTATGCGTAGTTAGCGTCTAAGTTTTGTGTATTTTTACACCAGTTATGAGAAGCTAATAAAACGTCAATTACTACCCAAAAAAGCACCCACAAACTGAACCCGACTACTCTCACAGGGGCGTAGCTACCGCCGTATGATACGGGGCCCCTAGGGACAGAGGCCCGAAACCGTGTAAAAAAAAATTCGTAAAATATTATCTACTACCTCACTCTTACTCGTAGGCCGCACGCTAGGGCACGCCTCTATCGAGGCGGTAAGTCCCCTCTTTGAGGAGTGGCTTGAGCGGCGCCACGGCGCCCTCACCTTCCGCCTGACGCAGGTCCTCACCGGGCACGGATGTTTCGGGAGGTTCCTGCACATCATCGGGCGGGAGGAAACGCCCGGGTGTCACCACTGTGAGGATCGCCCCGAGGACACGGTGGAGCATACCGTGGCGGTGTGCCCCGCTTGGGCGGAGCACCGCGACGTCCTCGTGGCGGCTATCGGCGGCGGCGAACTCTCGCGTTCGGCCCTGGTGCAAGCCATGGTCCGGAGCGAGAGGGAATGGGATGCAGTCGCCTCCTTCTGCGAAGCAGTAATGCTAGCGAAGGAGGAGGCGGGCCGCGTGAGGGAAAGAACCACCTCACGCCCCAGCCGCCGCGGGAGACGCTCCGGGCGTCGGGAGTCGCGAGACGACTCCCGGCCACCGTAGACGCGGGTCTGTGGGCGGTGAGCAATGGGTAGCTCACCGTCCGTTCGTTGATAACGACAGACCGTGTCGACGGCGCGTTCGTGTTTCACGCGCGCCTCAAAGAGATGTCAGCAATAATTGAAGGGGCCACTAAGGGCCGATGCCTGCCGGGGCTGCGGGTTGTTCGAAAGAGATACCGCGCCCCCGGAACGCAAAGGGCACAAGAAGGAACATGGATGGGTTTTAGTCAGTAAAAGTCTGACACTCCCTCCCGCCCCGCCCAGGGCGGGGGAAGTCATTTGATGATTTCCCATCGGTAAAAAAAAAAAAAAAAAAAAAAAAAAAAAAAAAAGGCCGCACGCTAAACCTCCCGCTCAAAAAAAAACTGATTCTTTTTTTTAAATCTTTACCTCCCATCTGAGCTACGCCGCAGTTAAGTAGAAGGGCCCCCAACAAACAAAACAGGGCCCACCTAGGACAAGCTACGCCACTGCACTCTCATCAAATTTCAAAACACATCGTCACAATTGGGGTAAGGTCAATAACCCTCTTTTACCCTTAGGTACCTACCTGAAACTAAGATGAGATACATTAAAGTGTGTTTGTTTGCGACTAAACAAACACGGCTGAAAGTCGTGTGTCAATACGTTAAAATGCGTTTCAACATCGGTTGCTTGTTTTGGTTGCTACAATAAGTTAAAAAGTTTGTAAAGGGAGGGAAAGAGAGAAGGGATACTTTTGTTGTCTGTCTGTCTGTTTGTTGTTCCAGCTAATGTCTTAAACGGTTGTACCGATTTTGACAGGACTTTCACTGGCAGATAGCTCATGTTTTTTTTTTCTAATGATTCTTACGTCAATCGATTTTTCTTAATCTTGCGAATATCACTAAAGATATACAATATTATTCTTAAATACATACAATAGTCATCTATAACGATTTAAAATTGGCAACCATTTTCCTATTAAATAATAAAAAAACCTGACTGCGTAAAACATGAATTTGCTTTCGACTTTGCCTCTGTCGGGTAAAGGCCGATTCACACATATCAGTGCAGTCACATTTCCGTCACACTTCCGACACAGTACCGTATCAGTGATAATTATTTTTTCACTAGCTTTTGCCCGCGACTTCGTCCGCGTAAATTACAGTTATCACACACACACAGACGGAGTCGGGGAAAAAATTACCCATGTCCTGTCATTTCAATTATTTAGTTAAAATCATGATTCGAATCGACACGTGGCGCCATCTATGATTATAAGAACGTTATTGTGATTTTCCTCGGAAACAGTACTTTTTTTCGGGATTAAAGGTACCCTATGTTCGTTCCTGTAAACCTGGCAACGTATATGCAAAATTTCAGGATGATCGGTTCAGTGGCTTAGGCGTAAAATGGTAACAAATAAACAAACAAACTTACTTTCGCATTTATAATATTAGTTAGGATAGTTAGGATACATTCCCTATGAACTTGCCTGAACTGACACTGAGAGCACTGTGTCGTCATTGACACTGACAAGTGTGAACGCCTTCGTAGAGAATGTATGGAAGAATTATTATCACTGACACGGGACAGTGCCCGAACTGCGCCGGAACTGTGATTTCATAGATATGAGTAAATTTGTGAATCAAGTTTAAAAATTCAACCTAGATCTTAGACCACGCCCATATTTATTAACCCACAAACCAAACACACCTCGCGATCTGTCTATTTAATACAATATGCGGAACTTCATAACATATCGCAAGAAGCAAATAGGAAAAAAAATAGTTGAGTAGGAAAGTGTGACGAATTCGTATGCGCACTTCGTAGGCGCTCGGGCGTTTCCGTGGCCTGAGGGAATAGGAGGGAAGGGGGGGCGGGGGGTGTAAGGTTATCCACCAATATTGTATTGTTTCAGATCAGTCGGTTATAGGGAATGAGATTGACATGAGTTTTTGTTTTGTTGTTTTTTTAAGGAATATCTTTACAAATAAATAAGATAAGAAGTGTATTCTGTAACGTCTAAATAATCGCTTTTGGGTAAATGTATATGAATGGTTACACGATATTTACAAAAATCTATTTATTTAAATGTCTGTTTGTTCGGCTAATCTCCTAAACGGCTGCACCGATTTTGATGAGACCTTTACAGGCAGATAGCTGATGTTATAAGGAGTGACCTATGCTACTTGCACACAGACCCGTATAATAGTAGAAAGAGACAGAGAGAAAGAAAGGGATCGTCGCCTGGGGGGGGGGGGATAACGCTTTCTCCTTACGTAACGATTTTTGACAGTTAAATCCTAACGCAAGCCGCGATAAGGAAGTCACTTTTTGGACCTAGTTTTTCACTTTCGCACGTTTATTATTAAACACAAATTAAATTATGTCTTTAGCCAATAAGCCTTAGTCAAATCCACATAGCCATATTGCCAAACGAAAGCTCGTGTAAAGACACGTTTAAACCAATTCAAGTTACACTATCTAGATTCGTAAAACAGAACTTGTTGTCAACATGTCCACGAGTTATCTCTCGTTCGTGCAAATTGCACGAAATGTACGTTCTAATTGAACGAGACTTATCAGGAACTGTAAAGTGAAAGACTTATTAGTTGTTGTCACTAAGTGCTGAATTTATACTTGGAGTGATCAAATTCATTGTTGGGAAAGAATTTGATCGTAATATCACACCTGTAATACCCGTAGGGTTAGGCAGAGGTGCGCCCATATACAGCCACATTTCGCCAGTTATGTTTAAGTCCCATGTAATAGGTGGCGAGCCTTTTGCCATCAACCCGGCACTAAGCCTCTGAGAAATTCCTGTTTGAAAAAACCCAATAACACTTTGCCCGACCTGGGTAACCTCGGTGTCTGGATTTGAGCTAGGTTTGTGGCAAAAGGCTGGCCCCCTATTACATGGGACTTATACTTAACTGGCGAAATGTTCGTGTACTAATAGGTACACCTCTGCTTTACCCTTCCGGGATTACGGGCGTGATGTTATGATGTAGTGTGTCATGTTGTACATATCTCCATCGTTCCGAACAACAAACATACATATATGTAAATAATTTTGGATTGCCTAAAAAAAAACTAACAAAGTCCAGCTTACTTTATGCTATAATATAGGTCTTTGACTATATCCTGGTGAAAACCTATCAAAATGCAATCTATTAATAAGCTTCGGGGCTATTAAACCGATATTATAATAACCTTATTAAGCCGAAGGCCAACCAAAAATGTTTTTGCCGATACATCGATGATTTAATTATTAAAATCACCAGCTTAAATCCGCATTAATAGCCAGAAGGGGATATAAATTATAAACCTACGCGTTAACGGATTTAGGGTTCCGTTTTAGTAATTGCGGATCGTTGAAAATAAAATGGAAGAAGGAGAATTTCTATATTTTTAAAAGAACGATTGCATTATAATGTCAGTCATAACGAAAAATAAAGAAGGTGTATTTAACAAGCTTTTATATAAAAAAAATGGACGCAGATTTTTTTTATTTGTTAATATTTATTTTTAACATAACATAACATCCTGTAATCCCCGAAGGGATAGGCAGAGGTGCACCCATTAGTACACCCACATTTCTCCGGTTATGTTTTTAGTCCCATGTAATAGGGGGCGAGCCTATTGCAGCCAACCGGGCACAAATCCAGACTCCGAGGCTGCTTGCTACTGAGAAATTTCCTGATGGAAAAACCCAATAACACTTTGCCCGACCTGAGAATCGAACCCAAGACCTCATGCACAGCGGTCGCGCTTGCGACAACTAGACCAATGAGGCAGTATATTTATTTTTATTAACAGGTAATATTTATAAATAAAAGTTTGTTATTTATTAACAGGTAATAAAAAAAACCTTTAAATTTTTAATATTGAAATTAATGAATTATAAAAATAGGAGTAACGATTAGTCGGAGTTGTTATATTCGAAGTTTTGAACCACTTCGAAATTATGAAAATCGGTATTTTGAAATACGTATTTGTTACTGCGAATTAGCGAATTAGCAAGTTGAAGTGGCAGTGGGCAGGCCATATAGCACGCAGAACTGATGGCCGATGGGGCCGTAAAGGTCTGGAGTGGAGACCACGCACCGGCAAGCGCAGTGTAGGACGTCCACCCACAAGGTGGACAGACGATCTGATGAAGACCGCGGGATCGCGCTGGATGCAGGCCGCTTCCATCCGGTCTTATTGGAAATCTGTAGGGGAGGCCTATGTTCAGCAGTGGACGTGCTACGGCTGATATGAAGATGATGATGATGATGATGATTTGTTACTGACGGAATAAAGTTTTTTGTATTTATGTAGTGTACCCATCAAAAAAGCTGCGGAACCTATTTTTTTTGAAGTTTTTACTAACTTTACTTATTTAGCGATATTTTTATTGCACATAAGTATATCGCGATTAAAAATAATTGTGGTGCGTGCTAGACCGAACCAGACTGGGGGGCTGGCTGGAGGGTGGCTGCTGTGCTGGAAGGGAGTGCTTGAGCTGAGTGCATTAGTGCAAGGGCATAGCGTAACAACAGATTTAAACATATAAAAAAAAAGATGCCAAATGCGAGTCGGACTCGCACTCGAAGGGTTCCGTACAATAATAACACAACATAAAAAAAAATATTTCATAGTCGCAAAAAAAAATTTTTTTTTTTTGTTATTTAGGTACCTAACTACAAATTACGGTTTTCGGATTTCTTCCTTTACTTGTGTCTTAAGGCATTGCTTTTTGTCAAAAATGATTCTGGGTTACAGGGAAGTACGTAACTGGCGAAATTTGGGTGTACTAATGGGTACACCTCTGCCTAACCCTTCGGGGATTACAGGCGTGATGTTATGTTTATGCAATGTTAATCGACTTTTGTTGCTGACTGTACAAAAAATTGCATTCCAAAGTACAGTTAAAATCTGAACTGAAATATCATATTATCAATTATCATACATTTTCATCGACACACACTCCCTATATTAGATCTACATGCGCCTGAAAATTCCATTTAATATATCCGACCTCTTGGAACGTTTCACCTTGACCTTTTACCCTTCATTCGTCAAATTCAACCTTATTTGCCGAGAAATAGGGTTAATTTTTGAGTGATATGTAAAAAGGAGTTCGAGATTCGAATTCCAATACCAATATTAGAAAGTTATTGAAGAACTGACAGGTATTGGATTCAATTTGATTTTTTTTTTATATATTAGATGGTAAAGGAAACAGGGAAATGTTGGAATGGTGCGTAGCGTTTCCAAACGTCATTTACAACTCACACAGCAAAGGAGGGGAACTCTCTACCTGCGTTTGTACTTCCGAACGCATTCATCCCTAATATCTTCACGTTAGACTGAACAGTAGGCTTACTCTTGAACAAAATCGAGAATGAGATTGGAATCCACTGCATGTTTGACTACAGCGATTGACATGAGGTTGCCATACAAATGAAAACGTAAATTACCAAATTTTAAAATCCTAACTTAATATTATAAATGCAAAAGTAAGTTTGTTTGTTTGTTTGTTACCATTTTACGCCTAAGCCACTGAACCGAGCATCCTGAAATTTTGCATATACGTTGCCAGGTGTACAGGAACGAACATAGGGTACCTTTAATCCCGAAAAAATGTACTGTTTCCGAGGGAAATCACAATAACGTTCTTTTGATCATAGATGGCGCCACGTGTCGTTTCAAATCATCATTTTAGCAAAATAATTTAAATGACAGTACATGGGTATATTTTTCCGCGACTTCGTCTGTGTCCGCGATAACCGAAATTTACGCGGACGAAGTCGCGGGCAAAAGCTAGTATTAAATAACTCGTTAATTCTATAAATAAATGTCTTCTTATATTTATTGGAATTGAAACTGGATCGGATGTACATGTAATGTCGATTCCAATCTCATTCTCGATTTTGTTCAAGAGTAAGCCTACAGGCGTCTTCTGGGTCAGCTCAGTTCATCGTAGACTTTGTCTCTGTCACCTCTGACCTAGACTAGAGTCAAGAGCAAACTTATCTTGTGTGAGAAAATGGTGCCGATGTAAATTTCTGGAGTACGAGGTTGCGGGTTTAAACCTAGCTGGTACCTTTACCATCTGATTTTTTAACCGACTTTAAATAAGGAGGTTCTGTATTCGACTGGTATGTTGTATGTATACCTATTGTAATTTTATTTGATACTAGCTGACCCGCCGCGACTTCGTTCACGTGGTATTTTATCCCTACCCTACGCCTTACCCTATCTTACCCCTATCTTACCCCTACGCTACCCCTAACCCTACCCTACCCCAACCCCTACCCCAACCTTTACCCCAACCCCTACCCAACCTCTACCCTACCCCCTACCCCTACCCTTCCTCTACCCTACCCTACCCTACCGTACCCCTACCCCATATTTTCTTATCGTTTAAACCTTTCCTAGACCTCCATGAACATTTCAAGACCAAGATAATTATGATAAATCCCTTCAGCCGTACGCGAATTTTAGCGAGACTAACAAACAGCAATTGATTTTTATATTTATACAGATATAATGTCCTAGTTTTTTCGGGATAACAGGTCTATGTGCTATTCCACACTATACTCAATCTCTGTGTCAAATTTCATTGAGATCCATTTAGCTGTTCTGGCATGATTGAGTAAAAAACATCTATACATCTTTACTTCGCGCTATAAATATTATATAAAATATTATTAATTAATAGTAGTAACTAGCTTTTCTCCGCGTAAATGTCGAGTATCGCAGACGCAGACGAAGGCGCGAAATAAAAAATAGCCTATTTCCTTCCTTGGAGTTCAAACTTACCTTGTACCAAATGTCATCAAAATTGGTTCAGTGGTTTAGTCGTGAAGCGTACCAGACAAACAGACAGAGCTACTTTCGCATTTTTAATATAAAAAGGGTAAGGATAAAAATAAGAGGATTACTCCTAGACTACCAAGAAACAGCATATCTAAACGCATTTTTAATGGCCCCACTTACCCACCCAACGCTGTGTGTCTAATTCTACTATTTTATTACAGCGAGTACTTGTTCCACTCGTTCATTCTGTTCACTCACTCGATCTCAATCACAAATGAAACTTATGTTCTCGATGCAGTTTCTTTTAAAGAATGTTCTAATTTTATAGAAAAGCTAAGCTTTATTGGATTTAAAAATAATATCAGTCTATTATTGTCCAACTGCATGGCAAAGGCTTCTTCTCATACAGAGAAGGCACGAGCATTGATTACTACGCTTGTTCAAGGCGGTTTGGTGATATCAGACTAACATTAATTCCGGATTATTTCACTGTTTTTGACTTTATCAGTGATGTCCAAGATAAACTTAGAAATTATACTTTAGTTACAGCTCAGCTTCCTTGGGTCAAAGCGGGTTTTTTTTTATGAAATTATAATATAGAGGACAGGGTGTGACTTAATTCTAAACTTGCTAAACTTTTACGTTTGAGGCTTAGAGGCGCTCTTTTACATAACAGTGCACCACCTTATGTTATGTACATAGATACTACTTATATGTTATAGTTTAATCTTATGTAATGTATTTAGTTCTATCTGCAATCCTGTTTAATGTTTTTAAATTATGTCTTAAACAATCCTTTCCTATTTTGATACATATCCTCATGAATTTGGCTATCCCATAAAAAAAAATTAAGACTAGGTACTGGTACTGCCAGGGTAGCGCTTTAACACTAACAGTAAAACTCATCAGCTTTAAGATATTCGTATAAAATTATTGTTCATATTCAGGTAAAAAAAATTAAGCGATTAATTCCCTCCACACAAATCGCTAGTTCCCTAGCCCCACCCAACCCTCCCACGCCGCGGGCAGTTCATTCTTCGACGTTGCTCACTTTCTTGCCCCATATAGAACTGTTTGCTGAACACACATGGGAGTTTTTGCACCTTTTTTGCCAAGCGCATTCGCGACACTGTAGTTTTTGTACCACTGGGGTCTGATACGTCCAAATTGAGACGTAAGCTTTGTAGGGTTAATAATGGAGTTGGTTTGCTGTGGAATTAAGGTTGCTGCACATTTGTAACACCCGATACCACCAGAGGCGAGCTTTATTGGTCAATTTTTATTTTTTATATATTTGTTTGATTGATGATGAGGACTTGGTTTCGATTTCCAGGCCAGGTAAAGTATTCTTGGGTTTTTCCATCTGGAATTTCTTAGTAGTCTCGGAGTCTAAATTGGTGTCCAGTTTATGACAATAGGCTCGCCCCCCATTTCATCAAAAATGTAACTGTAGAAATTTGGGGGTACGCCTCTGCCTAACCCTTCGGGGATTACAGACGTGATGTTACATATGTTATCTTTTATATGAATTTAACACCTAGATATTAATGTTTATTTTTCTTGTTTGTTTCAGGTAAATAAATAACTTCTTTCTACATTTAGTTGTGCTGAACTCATTATTTAGATTCGGTAAGTAACTAACGACAAGACTGATTATTTACACGAACTTAAATGTTGCATGTCATTTTTTTGCCTTTATTTAGGTATTTGTAAACCATAAGCCATGTTAAGCGTGAAATTCAGTTTTCAATTATCGTTCAAAACTAACAAATACTGGCCTATTTTATTGTCCCAGTGCAGAGCAAAGCCCTCTTCACAATCTTTACATACAGAGAAGGCATGAGCATTGACCACCACTGTTGCTCAAGGCGGATTAATGATTTCAGAATTAATTATTTATTGTAAGTCCAGGTACGATGTTTTCCTTCACTAATGTCAGTGATATCCAAGATAACTCTGAAGTACTTATAAAATACCTAAACTATCCTAAATTCTCAGTTGACTATGAACACCGCTGCAAGCGATACCATTTCTTACCATTGAAATTAAAACGCAACGTCAATGACATCTGTTTCTTAGCAAATATCGCTAACGGCTCAGTGGATTGTCCCGAACTACTAAGCAAGATACTTCTTCGCACAAACCTAAACCTAAGAAAAAGGCCACTACTCCATATACCATACACATCGACAAATTACAGGCGTAACGCCTTCTGTATACGTAGTGCTATAGCCTTTAATAGTTTACCACCACACTTGGAAATTGACTTATTCTGCTCCAGCGCACATAAAATTAGAAAATGTTGAGCAATGAATATTTTCATAGTCGCAAATAGCTTTTCAATTCTATTTTTGATGTTGCACGACTTGATATAGAAAGTAGTTAATTTTTGTAACCATTTAATTAATTAGAGTCACGAACGACCAACGCAAATGGCTTGTTACTAAATGGACATTTATATGTGGAAGCTTGTCATTAGCAATTGTCCTTATTTATAAAAGATATTTATAATTGTTATTAGTCTGTAAGCTTTCCTTCAAAATAAATAAATAAATAAAATTAAAACGGCCACAATGTACCCGAAACTGTTTTGGTGCAATAATAGGCTGGTACTATTAATCGACTCTGAAATCTTATTGCTTTCAACAAGACCATTATAAATGAACATAAATACATAATACATTTAAATCTAATATCCGCTCAATGTCCCAATATTACAAATCAAAATAACAATAAGTTAAAATGAAAAATGGCAACATTCATACATACACACGTCACTGAACACAATTTAGGGGAAACTGGGCCAATATAGGACACAACGCTCACTCGACTAAAGTAATAAATCAATAAGACGATATTAAATAAAATTCTCTACCGTATATCATAGGGCGTTCGCATTGTGTGCAAAAACGACCATTTTGAACTGGCACGTCTGTTCTTTTTAGAACAGAATATGTTACAAGTAAAAGATGTAGGCCTACGAGGCCAAGTGATGTTGGTCGGTCTATCTGTCAAAGACTAACGCTTATTTCATGCGGGAACTTATTGCTCGTATTAGGCGTCGATTGTAAACGATTTAGCACGGTTATTTATTGGTTTGATAGTTCATTTTATGTTCTATTATAGCGTATTTAATTTCGCTGCATTAGATATTTTTACTATTATACTGTACTGTTTGTTTACGTAATGAAGTAAATATTTTTCTATAATATCATATACTCGGTGGAAGACATCGTTATGACAGCTTCTACTATTTAGTTCATGAGTTTTTCGCCGAATATTGAATATAAATCAAGAACAAGGTTTTAGAATCATGAACTAAATCCTTGTATGTTTTCGTTGCGATATCCTTTCCACCTTGTCATCATCATTATTACATCAGCCGAAAGACGTCAACTGCTGGACGTAGGCCTCCCCTAAAGGTGATATGCCTGCATCCAGCTACTTCCAGCGACCTTTACCAGGTCATCAGTCCACGTCGTGGAGACCTTCCCACATTGCGCCTTCTGCCGTATACTTATATTATAAATATAATATAGCAAACAGTTTTCTCTTCTTTATTGAAAAAATAACATTATACATCTTTGATTATTTTCTGTATCTAAAATGCAACACTTATACATAATAGATTTTCTCCGTCCATCATCCAAACATTTTTCCATAACAAAAATAAACATTTTTCCGAACTCGAAATAATATAAATATTTTAACAATACCGAGCAATAACGAAGAAGATATTAAATAAACAACTTGACGAATCGACGTCATGTTTACCAACCGATTTGAGTCTGTAAATAAACAATTGCTCCCGATTTTTAAGTAACAAAACCATTATCTGCCTAGCCGTTTTCCAACTATGTTGGGGTCGGCTTCCAAAACCAGTGTTTTGCATGGAGCGACTGCCTATTCGACGGTCATAACTTAGTTACTGGGTAATACGATATCTTTTGGTAAGTCTGCTTATGCTTCTGACTTATCGATAACGATATCGGTAACGATTGTCAAAGATCTACAAATTGAAGCCAGGACTAACGGTTTTACGTAATTCCCGAGACACGAGGGCATCACACCACCAACTTCCAATCTCCGGGATGCTGCTGAGAAATTTCCTGATGGAAGAAACTAATAACCACCAAGACCTGGTAATCAAACCTAAGACCTCATGCTTAACAGTCGCGTTTTGCGATCAAGAGACCAATAGAGCTGTACTAAAACCAATATACTGTAATCTCATACTCGATCTTTAAGGAAAGGTGGGAAAATTTGGCTCTATTGAGGACTTCCCGTCCTAATACGGCGACAAAGGGGTCTCGTTTGTATCCCGATATTGTTGTATAGACGCTATTTATCAAGTGTCCCGTTTTGACCCGACCTCCCTTATAGATTTGTGATACACAGCTCTCATTTGGCTTATTGGTTATTTTATACTATGTTTTTTACGAAAGAAACACATAACACATAAAACGACAAAAAAATATTTTTCTGCTCATTCTGAAATAGAAACTAGATTATCATAATACTAGCTTTTGCCTGCGACTTCGTCCGCGTGAATATTCAAAAGGATTATTATTTTTAAGCCTCAGGGATAACGTAGTTCGTTATTAGCGAGAAAATTCTCAGAATTGGACCAGTAGATTCGGAGATTAGCACGTTAAAACAAACAAACTTTTCAGCTTAATATTTACACAGATTAATCAGAATTGTGTTAAAATGCGTACTGTAATGCAATTCTGTACTTAACTTTTTAAAACATTACGTAAAGCCGCATTAAGCATTTTAACTTTCATCGTCCACAATCTTGAAAATTACTGAACCAATTATAATAAAACTCGAAACATATTATAATACAAGTCACGTCTGTTATGACGTCACTAGGTACACACCTTTACAAAATGATTTTAACTGCAAGAAAGCGCAATAAAATCTAATCATTGCATATTAATCAACAAACTTAATTAAGCAACCGCCTACTGCCAAGTTTTCACATTACTGTCCTTCTTTTTCCTTTATTCTAGAGTTTTCTTGGACAAAAGCCAGGTTTGCATTCTTTAAGAACTTGTCTTGAAGTAAAGGACGAAGATCATTTAATTCCTTAGTAAAAGTTTTATGAAGATGGATAAGGTTAGGTAAGTAAAAAAAAAATACAAAAATAACTTGCAAACGAAGGATTCTGTAGTCTGACAACCAGTCTTACCTAGGGGTATCGTATTACCCAGTTACTGGGTTGTGGAGGTCAGATAGGCAGTCGCTCCATGAATAAAATATTGGTACTGAGCTACATCCGGTTAGACTGGAAGCCTACCCCAACATGTTGGGAAAAAGCTAGGCAGATGATGATAAGGTTTAAGTTTAAAGAACTAGTCAAATATGAGTTGCATACGAAGAGTTCTGTACTACAATGAATTTTTGGAACTACGTACACCCCCTAAGATATGACCCTCTTTATTTTTAATATTATTATTTTTTGTTATAACATTCTACATACTGGAAAATTTCAAGTATCTACCTCCTTACTAAGTTTTAAGACATACAGCCCTGTGACAGACGGACGGACAGCGCCGCTTAGTAACAGGGTCCCGTTTGGCGCTCATTGGGTACCCTAAATAAGGGGGTATCCATATCCCCTCATTAATAAAATGAACTCTTTTATGACTTCCGTGTAGAAATAAAAGAAGATTCTCTGCCATTTAAGGAAAGCCATAGTTTCTCCAATAATTAATTAATACTTTACCAAGAGACGCTTCTCTTTTAATAGTTGATTATCCTGAAAACCCAACTCTCCCCACAAGGGACCTATAATCACCAATTAAAGCTAATTTAACAATTATTCAATTACACGAACCATTCTCATTGTATTAGAATTGTAAATGGTCTGAGTTTTCTTTTTTGGCTAAGGGTGGTATCAGACGAACCGACCGCCCGACTTTTCAATTCCAATCAAAAAGTTTTAAAAGTATAAACAAAAGTTTAGTTCACTAATAACCGTAGGTTTGAAAGCTGGCATGGGCAAGTACCAATGTGACTTTTTCTATTTCGTATCTTGTTTCTAAAATCTTAGACAGCACTGACATGGGTGAAGGAAAACATCGTGAGGTAATCTGTTCTCATATGTTATGAATATAAGCCCAATCCGGTTTGAGAAAGCGTGGTGATCAATGCACGTGCCTTCTCTGTATGAGAAGAAGACTTTGCCCTGTAGTGGGCGCGTATTGTTAATAGGTTTTCCAAACAAATTGTTGAGGTCTTGTTTTAAGTATGGAAATATGTACTTGTAGCAGAAGACCTCATTCTTCCATAGAATTTGTGTAAATAATAAAATTATGCCTGTTAGAAATTAGAGTACATTTACACTAAATTAAAAAGTAAATAAACAATTTTATTTCGTCCAACAAAAAATCGGCAACCGATACTCGTCTGTGTCCAACCTTATACTGAGACAAGATAATTTAATTTGCAAACTTAACAAAACCATGAAAGTCTATTAAAATAAAAACGTCGGAAAGCAATGTTTGGTCTATCTTATGTCAGCGATGGACTAATTAAATTTCGTGGAAATAAATTGGTTTTTGATTCTTTTCGTCGGAACTCTTATAATTAGCAATAACTTCTAATAAAAGTACCTACTTACTTACTTAATGTTAGATTGCGTAGCGTACTTAACCTTGACACAGCGGTCCTGAAGACCAATTCTCGTAATTAAAAACGTTCAAAATCTAGTCACAATCTCATCTCAGCGGCAAAGTCTCGTCAAAAATGCACGTGGTATTTTTGACAGATTAAGACTGAGATTGGAATGCGAATGGTCCTAAAAGATACTAGAATTGCCTCACAGAACGTAAATTTTATACATAACTCAAAAAACTACAATACTGCAGTAGGACTGCGGGTCATGTTTGCCAGCTAACCTTGGCTTTCATATCACAAGACTGGAGACTTGATACAGTCTGTCGAGGTTGTGGTAGACGAAATGATGGCAGAACACTTTGGATAGATTTCTCGAGAATTGGTCAGATGAGGCCTATCATCAAGAGATGAAGAATAGGGGTCCTCCGATCAAGGACCAGGCCCCAGTCGACGGCGCGTCCTGTTTCACACGCACCTCAAAAAGCTGTCAGCGCAGGGACGTCTTAACAAGATACCGTGGCCCGGAACGTAAAGGGCAACAGAAGGAACAGGGTGGTTTTTTAATCAGTAAAAGTCTGACAGTCCCTTCCGCCCCACCCAGGGCGGCAGGACTCATTTGATGATTTTTACCAACTCAAAAAAAACCATTGCCCAAAAGTGAGACAGTACGGACTAGAAAAAATATGAACTTCTTTGCCTTCTTGATAGTGTAACATTCTGGCTCTTCAGCCCCTTTAAAACTACCATTTAATAAACATGTCTTTCAATAACTTGAATATATCCGTGAATATGTCATGTTCACTCGAATATCTGAATGGTTTACAGGCGAATGCCCCCGTTGAGGTAGCGCCTCAATACCATATCTTCCTAGAATCAATTCTCCTACAAAAATGTTCACGTATTATCTAAAAGCACACACACGTATGTAACGTTACCCACACTTATTCAATAAAAGATGTGTCCTCAGCCTTACGAAACTATAAGACACCCGCTGGTCTGTTACAAGATTTATTAGAAATTCTGTTAGAGGGTGTGAACTATGAACTGTGTGGAGCTAAGAAATCAGCGATTTAATGCTTACACACATGTGCGGTCAATTATAGTGGTTTATGAGGACTTAGCAGTTCTGAGCGTATCAATTGCAAATAAAACACAAATATAATAATAATAATAAGATTATGACTGCCGTGTTGGTCTAGTGGTCGCAAAGCGCGACTGCTGAGCATGAGGTCTTGGGTACGATTCGGGCAAAATGTTATTAGGATTTTTCCATCAGGAATTTCTCAGTTGCAGCCTCGGAGTAAGGATTTGTGCCCGGTTGATAGCAATAGACTCGCCCCCTATTACATGAAACTTAAACATGGCTAAATATGAGTGTACTAATGAGTACACCTCTGCCTAACCCTTCGGGAGTTACAGGCGGGGATTACAACCGGGCACACATCCAGACTTCGAAGCTGCTACTGAGAAATTCCTAATAGAAAAACCCAATAACACTTTGCCCGACCTTAGAATCGAAACCCAGACCTCATGCTTAGCAGTCGCGCTTTGCGACCACTAGACAAACGAGGCCTAGTTCCTACTACTGAAATCTTCCTTCCTTATAATCAAAGTACAATAAAGTACATTTATATCCTACCTACGACTACAAATTATATCTCCCTACCCACGTACAGTACAGCTGTAAATATTAATGTACAATTAGACCTCCCGGTACAGTCAGCTGCATATTCATGTAGCTATTTAGTTTGTAATAACTCTTCTAACATCGATGTAAGAACCGTGCGTCAGTAATTTAATGTCAATCGGATTTATGTTCACTTCATTCATTCGTTCAATCGGTCTTTGGTTAATTTATATTTACTTGTGTGGTCTCGTTGTAAAATGTTTGTGGTTTCGGTTAAGTGTATTAAGATTTATTTTACAGGCATTTTCGATTTGTGTGAAGGACAGTTTAAAAAAGTATTTCTGACGTGTTAAGGCACTGACAAGATCTAAATAATCTAAAATTAAGCTTTTTTTATAACATGTTTTAGCTAAATTTACACGTTTCTGAGATTCTTTTTTTTATATTTCGATACGCAAATATGTTAAAATAACGTCTTAACCTTTCAGCAATAATATCTATACGTTACTGATCAATATTAAAATGTCAAAATTAATTAAAATAACATCCTATTGGAATAAAGAGCTCAGTCCTTTTTATTTCCGACTAGCGACCCGCTCAGGGCACGAGTGCAATTAAATAATGAAAAAAATAAGGAGTGCGCTTAGCAAAATTTGCTTTCAACCTTGTCTCGACAATTAAGAACACAAGAAAATCTACAACATCGATCTAATAATTGAGCTGTTATCAAGTGATAGTCTTTGATACATCTAGCAACGGATTTTGATTTATGTGAATAGATTACCTACTTGACTTATTTTTAAGTACTCAGATAATTATTCTATATTTTGTAGCATTGTGTCATCGTACTTCTCTCTCTTTCCTATACAGTCTGACAGTGACAGAGTTTCAGCCATTGTCACCGTCTTAATTCTAATTCTAACTAATATTATAAATGCGAAAGTAAGTTTGTTTGTTACCATTTTACGCCTAAGCCACTGAACCGATCATCCTGAAATTTTGCATATAATTTGCCAGGTGTACAGGAACGAACATAGGGTACCTTTAATCCCGAAAAAAAAGTAATGTTCCCGAGGGAAATCACAATAACGTTCTTATGATTATAGATGGCGCCACGTGTAGTTCTGAATCATGATTTTAACCGAAATTTAGGCGGACGAAGTCGCGGGGAAAAGCTAGTATAATATAATCTGCATGTTTTTTCAAGAACAAAGTGCTAGAATAATGAATCTCTGAGTTCAGCTAAGAAATCATATTGTCTTACGTTATTCCACATACATAATTCATAGCTCGGCGTTACTTACACAAACATTGTAACAATTGTAGGTCAATAATAATTAATTCTATGATTTATATGGTTCAAAGGGACTGCGTGTGCTATTGTAGGGACCCGGGATCCGTTTTGTACCCGGATCCGTTTGGACCGGTATCCGTTTTGCCCTGAAGGTCGGTATTAAAACAATTAGGGACTAGTTTATGTTTGAAATTGAGGTGTAATGCTTTGATAGCCTTTCTAGTGTAGGAAGTTAATTTATTAGTTAGTTACTTGCTTTGATTTCCGGAATTTACAGATGGTTATTTTTTCTATATTAAATACTAGCAGTAGCAGCCTCGTAGTCTGCATTTGTGCCCGGTTGATGGCAATAGGCTCGCCCCTATTACACGGGACTTAAACATAACTGGTGAAATGTGGGTGTTCTAATGGTCACACCTCTGCCTAACGCTTCGGAGATTGCAGGCGTGATGTTATGTTATGTGTGTTATGTAAGTAAAAAGATGCCTCTGCCCGCGTCGTTTTTTACATATCATCTATTCTAATCTGACAATTATATACAAACATATTTTAACCAGCGTTAGGTTACGTCTTCGGTTACAGCTCCACTCTCGTCGTAGCGTAATGCTATATAGCCTATACTATTCCTCATGAACCTCCCTATCATATTCAATTTTTATTTTCTCATCCGATTGTTACTTCCGTAGATAAGCGCGTTTAAACATCTTCAACTCTCTCACACAATCTTCAACTTAAAAATACGTTTTACTAGCTTTTGCTCGCTATTTCGTCTGCAGTTTTTGACGCTTTAAATTACATACATACATACACATAAACTCCTTTTTCTCATGGGGGTAGGCAAAAACCATAGAACGCCACCTGCTACGATCCTTACATACTCTTTTAAATACCGCTTTAAATTACGAATTGTAATAAAGATTTTGTGCCCCACTGCAAGGCAAAACCCTCCTCATCCCCTCCAGTACAATTAACGAAGATAAATGCAAATCCCATTATATTTCTTATCAATTTAAATGCACAAACCAGCCAACGCGATAAGACACAGATAACATACACTTTATCCCATGTAAAGCGATGCGATTATCTCAATTTATTGTAACGCTATCTCAAAAGAATGAACTTAAATAATAATGTTTTATCTTTGAGATCAAAAAAAGGGAAAAAAAATCAGTATAAGTAATGAAGTTTCTTTGTAAAGGTAAATGTTGGAGGTAAATTGTTCTGGAATTCTTGGGTGTACTATAAATAGCTGTGTTTTTGTTCGTTGTAAGATTTCCGTAGATTGTTTTGAAGTGAAAATATTAATAAATAGGTAAGTCTAAAATAAACATACCACGCTTGTAGTCTCCAAAGGGTTAGGCAGAGGTGCACCCTTTAGTACACCCACATTTAGGAGGGACTGCCTCGTTGGTCTAGTGGTCGCAAGCGTGACTTCTGTGCATGAGGTCTTGGGTTCGATTCCCAGGTCGGGCAAAGTGTTATTGGGTTTTTCCATCAGGAATTTCTCAGTAGCAGCCTCGAAGTCTGGATTTGTGCCCGGTTGATGGCAATAGGCTCGCCCCCTATTACATGGGACTTAAAAAACATAACTGGCGAAATGTGGGTGTGCTACTTAATGGGCACACCTCTGCCTAACCCTTCGGGGATTACAGGCGTGATGTTATGTCAGAGCCTTCCAGCCCCATCAACCGTCTTGCTCTACGAGCAATGCGCCCTGTGGGATATAGCAGAGGTGGCCAATTTGATTAGACCCAAGATCGATTTTTTGCTGACTAGAGTCTGAGCAATCTACTAATTTAAATAAAACAGCATAGTTCAGTATACCATTATGTAGTATTTTGTATTAAAAAACAGAAAAATATTCTTAATCACACTTATTAATGTTAGCATTTAGTTTGATGACGATGCGGAGTCTGGAAAATCTAAATATTTTTACCTTGTTGCGATCGATTGGAATAATAGCCGTGATGGACCGGTTCGTCATTCCTGGGATATAAGATATTATGTAATTCCTTAATGGAATGACCTATCTTAATTCACATACTTACCTAGATTAACAAGAGTATAAAAATGCCAGGACATTTAAAAAAACTTGAAAGGATTTTGACTATAACATTTTCCGTTTCGTTTTATAATATCAGATCATCACGGAATAGCAATATCGATAAATAATTGAACAATAAAACTAAAGGACTCTACTAGACCTCACGCATCGTGATTTATTTTAATTAATGGACAATAACAATAATTGCCTGACAGTAGATTTGTTTCATGCAAATCAATCGGCCCTTATTAGCATAGAGTGGAGAGGAGCGTAGGGATGTGCTGGTGTCGATATTTGATGTCGATAAAATATTTATGTTACGTAATATTTATTTATTTATTTAAAGTTTATGCAACAAAAGTACAAAGGCGGACTTAATGTCTTAGGCATTCTCTAACAGTTCCTGCACATCATCGGGCGGGAGGAAACGCCCGGGTGTCACCACTGTGAGGATCGCCCCGAGGACACGGTGGAGCATACCGTGGCGGTGTGCCCCGCTTGGGCGGAGCACCGCGACGTCCTCGTGGCGGCTATCGGCGGCGGCGAACTCTCGCGTTCGGCCCTGGTGCAAGCCATGGTCCGGAGCGAGAGGGAATGGGATGCAGTCGCCTCCTTCTGCGAAGCAGTAATGCTAGCGAAGGAGGAGGCGGGCCGCGTGAGGGAAAGAACCACCTCACGCCCCAGCCGCCGCGGGAGACGCTCCGGGCGTCGGGAGCCGCGAGACGACTCCCGGCCACCGTAGACGCGGGTCTGTGGGCGGTGAGCAATGGGTAGCTCACCGTCCGTTCGTTGATAACGACAGACCGTGTCGACGGCGCGTTCGTGTTCCACGCGCGCCTCAAAGAGATGTCAGCAAACAATTGAAGGGGCCACTAAGGGCCGATGCCTGCCGGGGCTGCGGGTTGTTCGAAAGAGATACCGCGCCCCCGGAACGCAAAGGGCACAAGAAGGAACATGGATGGGTTTTAGTCAGTAAAAGTCTGACACTCCCTCCCGCCCCGCCCAGGGCGGGGGAAGTCATTTGATGATTTCCCATCGGTAAAAAAAAAAAAAAAAAGGCATTCTCTAACAGTCAACCAGAGGTGGTGTAGAGATAACATGTAGGTGCAAATTAATTTACAGCAACATTAATTTGTTAAAAATAAACGCACAAAAAGTAGGTATTAGGTAATAATATAAAGGTATTTATTTACAAATCGGTTTTAGGCATAATGCCTGACTATAAATGTTACTATGTAATATTCTCTACATAGAATTCAATCACGGCGGCCAATCTCAGTGGAGACTAGCCAAGTACGCAGGAGATATTATAGTGCACAAGTGTGCGCGCACAGGTGCACTCCTTCTGCACTTTCTCTGCTCTCTTATTATCTATACTAATATTATAAAGAGGTAAAGAAAATCTAATAACTACAGAATATCCCTTCATTTACAGTTGAACAACTTTTAGTTGAAAAAAGAATCTCACATACAGATTAAATGTCAATTAAGACATAAGAGGAATCTGCTTATATGATAGGAAAAGCCGATAAAAAAAAAGCCAAAAAAAAATTTTTTTTTTTCACGTAATCAAAGTTTCACAACACAAATAAAGAAGACATCTTCAGTAAGCAAAAAAATATAAATAATTTCAATTAAAAGATTGAACTCACTGCTAGTTACATACATCAATTTGGTAAATAAATGACATTAACAATACAGCAATTATATCGATCATGAACGGTTGACATGTATGATTAAGTTAATTATTAATTATGTTATATTAAAATTAATTAATTTGAACATATTAATCATGGCGTGTGTATCTGTGGGGATACAAAAGGTCTATACAGAAGGTTGACTTTTTACTTGGGCGAAACCAGACGCACACACACGTACTATTACCGCACTACACCAAATATCTAACTACTAATGTAATAGTTTGGGTGGATGTTTGTTTCTCAATCACTCCAGAACGGCTTATCTGATCTGGATGAAATTTGTCACAGAGATAGGTTCTAGTCTGGAATAGCGCATAGGCTTGTTTTTATCCCGTAAAAATGTAAGGTTCCCGTAGTGCTTGCGCTCATTGTAAGTACGAATATATATGTGCGTGAAGTTTGACTATTTGTATGGGGTTGACCTTCTGTATGTATCTATTTTGATTTATGGGGAATGAAGCCAACCTTTTACTAGGTAATTAAAGTCAATGATTGGTGTTTAAATGTCATTTTAATAAGGATTCTGAATTGTGTTGGAAGTCCAGAACTGGACTACTGTTGATTTTTAGCGTATAGTTTAAAAATATTAGTTTCATTTTACTTACCATTAAATATATGCAATAGTTCTGCTAGCAACGACTGTCAAATATCTACGCACGTAAGGAAGCATGTAAGCTTTCTGAGTCACGGTAATGTCACATCACCAACTTTCAAACTCCGGGCTGGTACTGAGAAACCCTAATGAAAAATCGCAATATGTGCAAAGTTGCACTCGACAGCGCTCGACAGTAGCGCGTAATGCTACAAGACTAAACGAAGCAGTTATAAAAAACATAAATAAATATATAACATAAATAATAAAAAGTTAAAAACCACACACGTTCCATTTTGTTGCTCCATTTCCAGTTGGAACCGGTCATGAGAGGAAATTTATAAAATTTACAAAAAATAAAATAACCCAAACCTTTTTAGTACTAAATTTTTAATTTCACTTTTGAATAGACGAATAATTATATTTACGGAACCCGAGGCCGTTCGCATGTTGACACCCCACTTTAATTTGAATGTCAAATTTCCGTATAATTTTAAAACTGCTTGAAAATTTTTGCATATTTTTGTATGCGTAACGCGTATCCCTAAAACTGTTTTTTTTTTTCGTTCCACATTTGCAAAACCTTTTCGGTTTTAATTGAATAAAATATACTGGACCTCTCGACTTAACACGTTTTCGCACTTTTTGTTTATATATTTTATAAACAATTTTAATTAAAAAACACTTCGTTCGGTCACAACCGGGAGGTCCTTCGGTAAATTTACTGATGCTTACAATTTGGCGCTCTTAATTAGATTCAAAGTAACAACAAGGCAAAAAATCTTTTCAGCCTTCGCAGGTTGACAAAGACATGCAAAGAAAAGTATTATTTTGTTTAAATATTTAAATCATTTAAGTGTCATTTAAAAAAGAATATTATTAGGTAATTGGAAACAACTATGTCCACACGCTTTATAAATAACCTTTATGAGAATAAAACAAAAAAATAAGGAAAATAAAATAGTATGAAAAATTTCTCAGCATCGCCGTTAACTGTTAATGTGCCCAAGGGACTGGTGCCATCACCATAAATAAAAAGACCTACCTACAAGAAACAAACTATAATTTACGATTAAGTCACATGAAAACAAAAAAAAAAATAACGAAACAGACATCTTATTTAAACTACGAAACAATAATTAACCACAAAAAATATCGATATCGATAAAAATAGCTTTCACTATTATGAATATTTATCGACTCACATTTTAATACAATCGACAGATGTATCCCAACTCGAAAAATAAGAAGTCGCATCAACTCTCATATTTCATTGCCTTTTTTATATTATGTAAAAAAAATGTTTTAAAAAAGCGGTTTTTCCATTGTGACATTTTAATATAAAATTGATTGTGGTATTTCTTATTGACAGGTTTTTATGTGGCAATTGATTTTTTTTCTCGTAAATTATTATCGAGTTATTGTGGAAAGACGTCTTGAGATTCTTGAGAATTTATTTTGTTTCGATGACTGGTAATAATGTAATTTATTTATTCAAATACCTACTTAAATTGACTATAGGTAGAAGAGTACATGTTAATAATACTTAATATTAGAAGTATAGAAATATTAACAACTTTTTTTTTGCTTTTTCCCGCGACTTTGTCCGCTTATTTTCTAACGATTCCATATATTTTTTAATCAAATATAGCCCATGTTACTCGCTGATAATGAAGCTTTCTATATATAGGGAAGTTTTGACTTTTACAAACAAAAGTATTTTTCTCTTTGACTTTATAATATTTATTAGTTAAGATAGAAAATGTACTTAATGATAACGTTGTTAAAGTAGCTAATAGATGACTGAGTAATTAAGGGGGGGTTTTGGCTTGAAGATCTTTTTTTCCCATATTATACAAACTTTGGAATTCGCCTGTGTCTCATAACAACATAACATAACATCACGCCTGTAATCCCCGAAGGGTTAGGCAGAGGTGTACCCATTAGTACACCCACATTTCGCCAGTTATGTTTTTAGTCCCATGTAATAGGGGGCGAGCCTATTGCCTGTGTCTCCTCTTACGAAAAAGATCAAGGTAACAATTAACATAAATACTTACCTAATCTATTAAATAAATCAAAAAGAATCTTCAAATCGTAGCGAAACAGAATCCATTACCCCCACTCCCAAAACCATTGTTAAAAAAAAAACAATACAAAAAAAATACACTTACCAAAAAAACCTTCTACTCATCAATAACGAATACCATAATAATACAGGTCACTGACCCCTCCCACGCAGTAGAAAGCCATAATCCATGGCTTTTAATGTCCCATAAACTATGTCTTATATTAATTACAGTACTCCGAATTAATGGCATGTGATTAGAAAAATAACAATACGAGGAATTGATTTGGTGTGTGTCGAGTTTGTATTTTTGTATGAATATACCTATGTTCTTTTGTTTATGTTTTGTTTTTGGAACGAAGTTTCTCAACGCTGCTTTGCGGAAGGAGTTACATAACATAACATCACGCCTGTTATCCCCGAAAGGTTAGGCAGAGGTGTGCCCAGTACACCCACATTACGCCGAGCGCACGAGCTTATTGCCATCAACCGGGCATGAACCCAGACTCCGAGGACTGCTACTGAGAAATTCGTGATGGAAAAACACTTTGTCCGACCTGGGAATCGAACGCGAAACCTTTTGTTCATTAGTCACGTTTTGCGACCACAAGACCGATTCTGTTTGTTGGTTTGTCAACAAAATTAGGAAGTCTAGGAATCATCAGTAAAGAAATAATTATGGTAGTACTGCTAAGCCTTGACTAAATTGTGTAATGCCATTTACACAATTCTGCTCTTGTTAATCATTATATAGCTGGCTATATAATGATGTCACCTGGGTGACATACTATTCTATCGTTATGATTAAAATCACCTCAATCCTACCCATAGGCCTAAATCAAGAACTAGTTTCAACTATGATCTAACCTGTTTTTTATTAGTGACTGTTGAACTAGTTTACGCCCACGGCATTGGGCAGATTTTATATTCATCGAAACAATGGTTGTACCAATAAAATATACTACCATTAGTATGTTTTTTTTTTTCATTTTTATTTCATCAAAAATATGCAAAAAGGAAAAGATGGAAGAAAGTTTATTTGGCACAGAATAATACGGTTTTATAGGATTACAATTAGTAAATTACATGTTTGGTTTAAAGAAAACAGAGTCTAATCTGAATTAAGACTAGCCTGGCACGCAGGAGAGAGCACGAGTGTGTGCGCAAACACATGTGCATTCCCTCTTCCCTCACTCTCATAGTCCGATAGGAAGGCAATCCGAAACGACCGGGGAGAGATCAGACGCAGGACCAACGGCTTTACGTGCCCTCCGAGGCACGGGAGTGTCACACCACCAACTTCCAAGCATCAGACTCTTATTGAGAAATTCCTTATGGATAAAATTTTTTGTAACACTTTGCCCTTCTTCTTCTTAGCGTATTGGTGGCAAATCTAAATCTAAATATATAAAACCGAAAGGTCATATTACACCCACTCATCACGAAATATCGAAAACCGCTTGACGTATAAAGCTGAAATTTGGCAGAAAGGTAGATTATAGTTAGTAGAAGTCCACTAAGAATGGATTTTTTAAAATTCACCCCTAAGATTAAGAAGCGGGGTTCCGACACAACGCGAACGAAGTCGCGGATAAAAGCTAGTATGTAATAAATAATATTTTGTTAAAATTTTTGTTTGTTCCGGATTCTAGATCATGTCCACTTTGCCCTAACACTGTTATAAAATATGTATAGTGTAACATTTATCAATAGTGTCTCACAGCAGGCCGACGAGCTCGTCGATTAGTTGTGACGAGGCGACATCGCGTCAATTCTGTTCAATCACGGCGCTTACACCGTTTGTGGGGTAGACAGCGGCTCTCAAACAGTTGCAATATCTTATGTTTTTGTTATGCTCTAGCTATATTAATATATATTATAATTCCACCGCGTTCAGTTACGTCTTTGGTAACTACTCCGTTTCCTTGAGTCGCAGCCAGATGTTATATAGCCAATACTATTTCTCGTAAATCTGGCTATCATATTATATTATATACTACGATCAGAGAGGCAGTCGCTCCATTTAAAATGCTGGTATTCAGCTGCATACGGTTAGACAGTAAGCTGACCTCAACATAGTTGGGAAAAGGCTAGGCAAAGTAGGTGTGAATAGGGCGAGATCAGTAAACCCCGTGCGCCTTGCTGAAGATAATGAGGCCGTTAGGCACCGCGTGACGGTTGCCTCCTCGTGGCTCAATACCTTCCGGAGTGCGAAAGAATGGTCAAAGCGACCCCCGTGCCCCAAGTAACGGCAATTTGACGAACACCGTAGGGTTTTAGTCGTTAGGAGACCAAACACACCCCTCCGCCTTCTGACGAGGATGAAACCAAGATTATCCCAATAAAACAAAAGGCAAATTAGATGTCTTTTTTTTAAGGATAGACCATCAAATGATCCAATTACCGGACTCTTGTATGCTGAATGCTGCCATCTACTGTCAAGTGGTTCAGTTACCATGGCCATATTCAATGGTTAGCTATTTACTTGCTGATCCATTTTACATCAACAAAAACACCCAATTTTATGAATTGAAATGTAGCACAAGGTTTTAAGTCCTTTGATAATACCGACATATACATGAAATTGTAGTACAGTCCAACAAGCCATTTGATTTACAGGCAGCTAACTTGTTACTACTTTAAAACAATGCGAGTGTGTCAATTATTTCAAATCACTCGAAATAGGTTTCAATATTATCAGACACCACAAGCTTAAAAAGTTAACACAAAATAACAATGATTGACAATGTAGCAGAAAGATAATTATTACATTGCATAACATCAATCCTATAATCCCCGAAAGGTTAGGCAGACGTGTACCCACATTTCGCCAGCTATGTTTAAGTCCCATGTATTAGGGGCAAGCCTATTGCCATCAACCGGGCATAAATCCAGACTTCAAGGCTGCTACTGAGAAATTCCTTATGGAAAAATTCAATAACACTTTGCCCGACCTGGGAATCGAACCCAAGACCTCATGCTCAGCAGTCGCGCTTTGCGACCACTAGACCAACGAGGCAATCATTTTTGTCTGTAAACCAAATAGCTTGGTCGACGGTACACTAGAAAGTATACTCACCTTTATTTATTTAGGTACCTCTACTTGTCGCGGGACTGCTCTACTTCACATGACCTTAATAACTTGATACATCATTTATCAATCCTTTTGGAATTCAGTGGATTATTCGTTGAAGCCTTTTATGTAGTGGGGTTAATCTAAGGCTTGATGACCTGAAAATATAATTATAATAAAGCAAAAATATGATCGAATTTTCACATCATATCGTGAAATTTTCCAAGGGGCGGTTCAGACTTATATTTATCATTCAGTCCAGGTATCCTCACGATGTGAGTGATGTCCAAGATAAACTTAGAACGCCTAGAGCCAGTTTTTGAATTTCGAACTTCATTTCGATAAAAATAAAGTTTCTAATACAAAAATTCACGCAATGGTTTAAACCTTGTTTGAGCAAAGACTTTGTTTTATAACAAGGCCTATATAGTATTAAGTTGAAAATGCCATATTGGTAGGTACATGCCCGTGTCCGGTTGCGAACCTTTATTCCTAACTATTGGGCCATCGCAATATCGACAAAAATGAAAAATAATAGATACAAAACTTTGACAGAATTTAAAAAGAAATGATTACCGCGCTAGTCCGATACTGGCAATTTAAAAAACATGCATTATACACCGCATTGTGACCCTTAAAGCAGTGCAATAAGAACCAATTCACAAGCAAATGTATTGGAAAATACTTTTATGAAAACTTTGACATCCAACTCGAGACGTTCAATTGCCAAGCGCATTCTGTCGCATCAGTTCAACAATTGTCACTTGCTACTCCTATTGACCGAGCGACGTTTTTATGACTGACCGATTGATTTGAATCGATGTACTCATCATGTTCGAATGATTGAGGTTGATTGATCGTCGTTTGTTCACTTTCTGAGTTAGCACGACTGCATACTGCATAATAACGGTTGTAAAAAGGTGTAAAATACACTTTTACGAAGCTAAAAATTACGTATTCTTTTCTTTATTACAATTTTTGGTTTAGATTAGACCATACTTGGGAATACTGGCATCGGAGATTTTGAAGGTTAAAATTCAAACTTCCTTTTGCGATAACACTTAAATGTTCTATCTAAACTTTAAATACCCTCACGACCAATGTATCTTGCTTGCACCATTGTGTTACGGGACATTTATTAAACAATGGGTCACTCAAAGACCTATTCTGCTAATTAAAAATGTTCAAATTCACGTCGCAGTCACAATCTCAACAAGCAGTCAATGTCTAAAAATGTAAATGTCATATTGAGATAGATTAGCTTGCGATTATTGGCAAAAGTTATCAGAATTGACCCCCTGTTTTCGTATTCTGCATGTCCTGATGCATGTTCCAGGAATTTATAGACGCTACTGATGGCGCAAAACTCGTGGCTAAGTTCCGAACCAACTTAATATAACAGCTAATGTCACGCCAAGAAGATCTCTCAGTGATAATAAGAATGGACGCTAGCACAAAGATGTCACTTTACTCTTACTTAATCACAACAGATCAAAGCACACGATAGCTTATCTCCCTAAAATCCCAGTTCCCTTCAACTTAAGACTATAGGCATATCTCAAGTTAGACATTTTCCTCAAACTTAAAACAGTTAAGTTGAAGTTTCCTTCATCTTAAAGTGTCAACATCTTTAGAAGGGCGTTTTAAGCGCTTAGTTATTAACTTAAACTTGGTTAAGTAGAAATAAGTAATAACTTAACTTAGTTGCTGTTATCAGGAGTTGTCAGAGGCTATTATTTTATGGTTAAGCTTTGTTAGTCTGTGGTTTAAAGGTTGAGGAGATGGGATTTTTGACAATATGCCTTGACCCTTAAGGTGTGGGGGGTCCTTCTGTACCATTTGTTGGTCCTTGCGTACGGTTTGGTCCTTGCATACATTTATGAACTACTACCCTAACGTAAGTTAAAATTAAGTTAATCAAACAAATTCCCTAAAATGAACTAGTACATCACAAACCTATTTCAATAATTCACCTAAAAGGCATACCTACATTTAAATATGAATTTAAACAGAATAATTTAATTAATAATTCTCAACGCTCATTCATTGGATATCAAATGAATTTTAAACATGGGACGAATTAAAATTCATCTGAACGGAATGGTAAATATTATGATTTTCATATGAATTTATCATAATGCTGTATGTTTGTGACGTTTAACACAATTGCAATTATTTGGATCGTTTTAATTCAAAGCCTTTCTGTTTTATTTACATACATAGCAACGCCTGTAATCCCCGAAGGGTTAGGCAAAAGTGTCCCATTAGTACACCCACATTTCGCCAGTTATGTTTAACACACATGTAATAAATAGGGTCCCCTATTACACGGGTGCCTATTTCCAACCGGGCACAAATACAGACTCCGCGGCTGCTACTGAGAAATTCCTGATGGAGAAACCTAATAACACTTTGTCCGACCTGTGAATCTAACTCAAGACCTCATGCTTAGCAGTCGTGGTTTGCAACCACTAGACCAACGAGGTAGTCATAGTGACAAAGGCAACACTTCCTGCAAAAAAAAAAAACCACTTTATATTTAGTTTAATTTTTACAGGTTGGCAGAGGTTTACCCATTACTTATCACCTTAAAAATAATATAGGATAAGTCTTGAATCGCCAATCCGCTTTGAGCAAGCATGATAATCAATACTCGTGCCTTCTCTTAATGAGAAGAAGCCTTTGCCCTGCATTGGGACAATAATAGGCTGCTACCATGTGCTCTGTGATAACAATGAATTTTAATTAAAGAATATTCGCACGCGTTCGTTTGGCTAGGGACCTTTTAAGAAGAAGGTCACGGGGACGTTCAATCATAACTTTCCTTTTCAACAACGCTTGAGCAGTTTGGGCACCCCATCACTTAGTTTTCTCATCAAAAATGGGCGGAACCGCGACATAACAGTAGTTACAATAACGAGGTCAGCCAAGTTCTAGGGCCTTCGAACAAAGTTCTGAAGCAAATTTACGAGTCTTCCAAGTCCTCAGATAAATTGGATTATTGTCTACTAAATGTAGAATGTCGCTCAGTTTTGGTGGTTCAATTTGAAAACGACAGCGGGTTGAAAAAAGTGCATTCTCGATTAACAAAAGCTGATAAATCGACGGTCCTTACGTACATAAAAATGACATTTTGGACGTGTGTTTATGTACGTAAGGATCATCGAAATATTCGTTATATCAAACAACTAGCTTCTGCTCGCGGCTTCGTCCACGTCAAAGTTGATTTCCCCATAGAAAATTTGGACCCTCATTTCATCTCTTTAAGGGGTAAATTTTGGAAAATCCTTTCTTAGGGGACGTCTGTTAACTATAACTGCCAAATTTCATTTTTATACGTCAAGCAGTATTTCGATATTTTGTAATGACTGAGTGACGTTTTGCTTTTGGTTTGCTGATTTCAGACTTATATCAAAAATCTAAATGTTTATTTATATTTAGAAATAAGTTTAGTCTAGTTTAGATATACGATTTAGAAATCGCATTTTTTTTTTGGGATGGTAAAAATCATCAAATGACAATTGAGTCCTTCCGCCCTGTGTGGAGCGGAAGGGACTGTCAGACTTTTACTGACTAAAAAACCACGCTGTTCCTTCTGTTGCCCTTTGCGTTCCGGAGCCATTTGAGCGAATCTGGTGATCAATACTGTATGAGAAGAGTCCTTTGACCTGCAGTAGGACACTAGTCAGATGTTATGTTAGCTTATGACTTGAACCACTCTCACCAAGGGATTTTGATCCGAGGCATCTCCAACAATCTTTATGGGATTCGGGACTAATCTCCTGTAGATGTAACAAGCGTTACCGATTCCATACAGCCATCAAATGTTATTGTATGGGTGTGATTGTTTAAACTTAACCGCGGTTTAACTGTTGACGCATGGGAAAGTTTCCGTTTTGAAATTGGGTTATAGGATTTGGTTATGGGTGGGTTATGTGGTTTGTTTGTGATAATGTTGTGTTTAAATATTGATGGCTATAGATTTTGCCCGTGACTTCGTCTGCGTCAAAGTTGATTTCTTCATATAAACTTTGAACCCCCGAATTTTGGAAAATCTAACTATAAATTACCTCCCAGCCAAATTTCTTCTTTATACATCAAGCAGTTTTTGATATTTCGTGATGAGTGAGTGAGTGAGTGAGTGACCTTTCACTTTTATACTTAGATTAAGTTTTGCCCACGACTTTGTCTGCTTAAAATGATGACGTAGTCCCGGACTTTAATGGCACGGCGCAGTGGCTGTGCGATTGGCTGGCTGTGCTCGCCTGTTCGATTGAAACAAATATAAATATTTTAGTATATTATTATTATCTCTAATTTTGTTGTTTTACTCTCGTAAAAATTGCTTGCACCTACCATGTTATCTCTTCACCACCTCTGGTTGACTGTTAGAGAATGCCTGAGGCATTAAGTCCACCTTTGTTCATTTGTTCATCATCATCGGTGCGTGGTCTCCACTCAAGAACTTTACGGCCCCATCGGCCATCAGTTCTGCGTGCTATATGGCCTGCCCACTGCCACTTCAACTTGCTAATTCGTTGGGCTATGTCGGTAACTTTGGTTTGTCTACGAATCTCCTCATTCCTGATTCGATCACGCAGAGAGACTCCGAGCATAGCCCTCTCCATAGCTCGTTGGGCATGGGTTCATTTGTTGCATAAAGTTTAAATAAATAATAAATATTTGATTGACCTACATATGGTTGTTCCGTGTCTGGCTTTTTGTGTATGTGAGTTTACATATTTATAAAAAACTCTTAATGTGGGGAAAACTTAAAAAATAGTCGCCTATGTCCTTACCTAGATCCCAAGCTACATTTTCTTTAAATTTCATAAAGTTCAGTGATTTTGTGGATGAGGCGACAGGAGTATGTAAGGATCGTAGCGGGTGGCGTTCTGTGGTCTCTGTCTACCCTCATGGTAAAAAGGCGTGAGTTTATGTATGTATATATGTGTCAATAATTTTGCACTGATGAAGTATAGTTAACATATAGACAGACAGAGTTCCATCCGCGTTTATAATTTTGTATGTATGCGGATGGATTAACGTTGATACCTACATAATAATAATACCATAACATTGTCAGATTATTGGCCGTTGTGCCGATATTAGGGGATGCTTATTTACAGTAGTTTTGGGTTGTGATGATAATGGATCCAGTATAATACCTACTGTAAAGGCTCTGGGTAATTTAGACGTGTTCAACCTCGTTTTAATAGGACATTTCTTGAAGCGCAATTAAAAGCTAAGCTTGGACTCCAAGAAAGGACATACTAGACTAGTATTTTTTTTACGAGACTATCTTGTTGTTGTAGTGGTCGCAAAGCGCGACTGCTGAGCATGAGGTCTTGGGTTCGATGCGGGTCGGGCAAAGTGTTATTGGGTTTTTCCATCAGGAATTTCTCAGTAGCAGCCTCGAAGTCTGGATTTGTGACCGGTTGATGGCAATAGGCTCGCCCTCTTTTACATCAGACTTTTTAACTGGCGGAATGTGGTTGTAGGTACTAATAGGTACACCTCTGCCTAACCCTTCGGGGATTACAAGAGTGATGTTATGTTAGTTTTTTTTGATGTTATGACATTCACGTGGACCAAGTCACAGAGCAAAAGCTAGTTAAAAAAAACCTAATTATCAAACAATAATGACTTGGCTACTGGCTAAGATTTTTTTTACCCTCATTAAGCTCGAAATATTTTCCAAGAAAATAAATCTTCATTATTTCATTCATAATTAAAATTTTATACAATGGATAAAAAAATAATAAGAAATGAACAAAAAATGTGTAAAAATGCAAATCATTCTATGTTCATTCGTTTAAAGCTCGCACTGTGTAATTAGATTAAGTGAGTGAATGAATGAATGAACGGTTCGAATCGGCAAGTCATTCATTTGTTCGAACGGTTTATTAATAAAAATTGTTCTTTGTTCTGGAGACGTGATTTTTTTTACGTCATTAATTTTACTTTATTCGAAAAGGGAATAAAATGCTTTAGTTACTTTTAATACAGTTCTTACCTTAACTTGCATCGAAAGGTAAAACTATTTGATTAAACTTTTACAAAAAGAAACTGGTCACGAACGATTTGGATTCGCACACATGTTTAACAAGCCTTTGTTTGGTTTTTATTAAAGCTTAATACTTTTAAAGCTGTCAAACGCGATGCTCCCACAGATTTTGAAATAAAAAATAATAATAAATAATTTTGACTTTGACTTCATGGCAATAATAAACTGTGACGTCACTTTCAGCCAATTCAATTGACTAACTACCTTTTATTGATTTCAAATTGAAAATTAATCGGAATTTTATGGCTAAAATTATTGGTTAATGGTGTCAAATAGCCAATGTACTCACACAGTCAGAATCTCCTTTTAACCCTCCCACTGCCACGTCACTATCTCCAGTCATCAACATTTCCTACTATATTACGTCAGGCCACATTTGGGCCTATTTAGATAACATAACGTTTATTTTGCGTAGCTTCCACGTGAACACTTCGGTCGAGAATGGCTCGGTTATTGCGTGATACGCGCGTGTACCGTCGTGTGTATTAGGATGGGTGATTTTAGACTGAAATTCTAGACCTGGAATGTAATGAGGCTGTTAATAAAGTGTGTTGTTAAAGGGTTTTTTTGAATGGGAAATTAATGGTCAGCTTGACTTTATACTTACACCTTAATTAATTAACATTGTTTAAGAAGTAGGTATTTTTAAGTTCTATTTATTTTTCATTGTAACCTTCAGTTATTTTGTTAAGAAAAGTATGATTAACGTCTAGACTTTTGAGGACGTCATTGTCTGCCCCATTCAATGTTTATTCCACAAAAGGAAACAAAGAGAACTTAGTAGAATGGACTCAAAATATCTGTGTACACAATCGACCGAAATACGACCTTAAAATTATAGCACACACACACAAAAGACTAAAATTCGGCCTAAAGAATATGTTACACAATCGACCAAATTTTTGGCTAAAAATTATGGTACTCTGACAGCCAAAATTCGGCCTAGAAATTATTACACACAATCGACTTAAATTTGGACTGAAAATTATATAAACAGGCACCAAGGCTCAAGGCTAGCCAAAAGCACAATTTGTTCTTCAAATTTGCGATTCAAACTTTTCTATTTAAATTACCCACGACTGTGACTAAGTGAACCCAGCAGTCATTAATGTTGTTTGCAAAAAGCAACAAGAAAACATAGCAATACGTACAGACTCCGAACTCGAAAACTTAATTAAACTGTTATCGCAACTCAAGGCGAGGCCTGAGGACTCCGGTGGGGTTAAAACCCGGATGGCCGAAATAACCGGGCTATTTAACACTGTCTCCGACAGTCGCAATCTTCAGTGAAAAAGCTTCAGTTTAATTTGTGCTAATATTGTATGTCATCAGTGTAACTGACGGGGTCGGAGAGACCCGCATTTGTGTTTCGACGCGCGCGGTATTTTTGCGCCGCATTTCAGGGTTGGATATTTTTGCTGCGTAAGAGGATGTATATAGATATTTTTTAATAAATGCATGGGTTTTTTCCCCTGGTAATTGGCGGGATTTTGCGAACTCAGCGATGGATATAATCTTTTCTATACACGTTGATTGCAACATTTTTGAGTTTCTGACTGCTCTTGTAAATAATAAATAAATAAAAGGGAACTCAACTAGTAACGTATGTATAACTATTATTTACGTATTATGTATTACTACTTATTTTCTGTATTTAAACTTTATGCAACAAAAAGTACAAAGGCGGACTTAATGCCTTAGGCATTCTCTACCAGTCAACCAAAGGTGGTGAAGAGGTAACATGGAGCTTCTAAAGACAAAAACATCATTTTGATCTGAAGAAGCATTCCTACAGTAAATTTTTCGCTAGGAAGGAATGGATACGATCCATACTTCCAACTTATTGGTTCGTTGGTCTAGTGGTCGCAAAGCGCGATTGCTGATCATGAGGTCTTGGGATCGATTTGAAGGTCAAGCAAAGTGTTATTGGGTTTTTCCATCATGAATTTCTAAGTAGCAGCTTCGGAGTCTGGATTTGTGTTCGGTTGATGGCAATAGGCTCGCCCCGTTTTACATAGGAGTTCTGAATATAGCTAGCCAAATGTAGGTGTACTAATGGGTACACCTCTGCCTAACCCTTCTAGAATTACAGGCATTTAACTCTCATTAAAGAATGCATGCTTTGAACATGACCTTATTCCATATTTTCCTACACACAGCAAAGAAAATAAAACTAATAAACTACTCAACACACAAACCAAGGTAAGCAGCAAAACACTATTGAAATCATTCCAACTTACCTGTATTTATGCTCTTACACGGACTGCTTTACAACTGAATTTTGTTTTATGGAGACGCAAAAACAGTTCAGCAATAAAGGTGGTGTTTTTAAATGAATGTTCTGCTTAAAGTTTTCTGTTGTTTTGCGCCCATCTTGGAACATAGACGGGGAGTTAGGGTGCTTGTTTTGTGTGTTTTAAGTATTGTTTTATTTTAACTGCGTCATTGGTCTAATGGTCGCAAAGCGCGATTGCTGAGCATGAGGTTTTGAGTTCGATGCCTTAGTCGGACGAAGTGTCATTGAATTAAAAAATTATGAATATATGAACAGGAGCTATTACATAGGACTTAATTAGCGAAATGTGGGTGTACTATTGGGTACACCTCTGCCTAACCCTTCGGGGATTACAGTCGTGATGTTATGTATGTATGAAAAAAATTAAAAAGAGCTACATTTGTTTAAATTTGGTTTGTTTCTGTTTTTCATTTTAAAAAACTTAACCATATACCTACTAGGAATTAATCTTGCATCGTCAAGTTTACCTGTATACACTTATCTTAGTCTAAACCAAAATATTAGTTCCTTATGGGAATCGTACACGTGACGTGTCGTAAAACTTACGCTACTACGCAATTAATGAGTAGGTATTAATTTCAGCTTTAATTAAGTGCCTCATATTTAAGATCATTTAGTTAATGAAGAAATTCAATAGCCACTTTCACGATATTTAATAAGTGTATAGCTACATAATGGTCTATCCGTACTAATATAACTCTGTCTGTCTGTCTGTCTGTGACTCTTTCACGACTAAATCACTGAATCGATTTTGATGACATTTGGTACGCGGTAAGTTACATAATATAACATCACGCCTGTAATCCCCGAAGGGTTAGGCAGAGGTGTACCCATTAGTACACCCACATTTCGCCAGTTATGTTTTTAGTCCCATGTAATAGGGGGCGAGCCTTTTGCCATCAACTGGGCACAAATCCAGACTCCTAGGCGGCTACTGAGAAATTCCTGATGGATAATCCCAATAACACTTTGCCCATCCTGGGAATCGAACCCAAGACCTCATGCACAGCAGTCGAGCTTGCGGCCACTAGACCACCGAGGCATTCGGGGTCGGGGTACGGGGTAAGTTTGAACCCTAAAAAATATATTGACCACATTTTATTTAGCGACTTCGCTTTGCGCTGCTTCAACGACTGTATTGCGATGTGGCAACGCAACACAACGTAAAAAACACGAGTTCTACGTTACGTAGACCGAGTTTTGCTAAATAAGATCAATTTACAAGCACACCTCCCGGCCTAAACCGAGAGTTGCTCATAAAAGTTTATGTTTTAATGCTATAAAAATGTTCCTTATGTAAATTCTTATTTCGCTGTTATACCATTCCGTCTTAGTGTAATTTTTTCTCGCATTTGCGTACCCCTAATGTTATGCAATCTGCGCCTTCGTTTACCTAATGATTATTATGAAAATTCTGCGGTAGTAAGCTGGGAGATATATGGGTATGTGCTTATTATCTACTTAGTCAGACGAAGAAAGCAGCTTTAAGATAAAATCTGGTTTCAGCCGCATTTGCATAAACATCACGCCTGTAATCCCCGAAGGGTTAGGCAGAACTGTACCCATTAGTACACCCACATTTTGCCAGTTATGTCTAAGTCTCACGTAATAGGGGGAAAGCCTATTGCCATCAACCAGACACAAAATCAGGCTCCACAGCTGCTACTGAGAAATTCTTTATGGATAAACCCAATAACACTTTGTCCGACCTTAGAATCAAACCCAAGACCTCACGCTCAGCAGTAAAAAACTGTTTATAATAATAAATAATTAATCGTATAGATTAGGAAGTGAAAATGAGGATGCAACGCATACGTTTTTGGCATACACCATCTCTTTCACTCACAACCATGCATCTCTTTCACACGGCCATGCATTATTAAACTGCACATATGTATACAGTCAACAGAAGAACTAGGTATTCAGTGTCGTCAGATATAGTTAAAGTTTTTTTAGAACCGATTAGGTTACTTAATTAATGAACTATTTACTGGTGCCGATCCCCTTGTTCACAAACTAGACTAAATTTAGAGAATTGACATCTCTTACTAACATACAGCGAAAGGAAAGGACAGTGACATTAAAGAACTAAGTTAGCGATGTCAAATTAGTTTTGCCTTGAACTTCTCCGTTTTTGTAATCCATACGTTTTAAGATGTCAACTATAAGTGTATGGACGTGTCAGATTGACTAAATTTGACAGCTCTTAATTACATAAGTCTCTTTCTTGTTTTATTGGACAGAAAAATATGGAAATATTCTAATTTTAGTTTAGTTTGTGACCAAGGGAATCGGCACCATTATCTACTTTTTAAATTATATAAATTTGGAAACATCCATCGGTTTCTAAGAAAATTTCAATTATATCTGACGAGTTGACGACCCTGCATACCTATCTCCTTCGTTGACTGTACGACTGAAGACGTAGCATTCCGTTTTTCCCATTCAAAACATGAGCTATTTCTGACATCTTAAATATATATTATTTTCTTGAACAAAACAATGATTTTCCTCATCGTTTCTTTTATATATTTAAGTGTACGGAATCGAGATATCGCCAACCTTTTTTAAGAAGTCGTTCGGGTCCGGATAAAGGACTAATCAGTACTTTTAGCCACTTCTATCGTATTCACAGAGATGTAGAACGATTTGAAGAGGCTCAGAAATGTCGTATTTGGAAGACATTATTTTTAGAAAGTGCTTTGTCAAATATTTATGAGATTTTATCGACTTTTGGTGTTTTATGTGAATTGTTGACGGAGATGAAAGTGTCTTATTGTGGATAACATCACGCCTGTAATCCTCAGAGGGTTAGGCAGAGGTGTAGCTATTAGTACATTCAACGAAAGAGATACGTATCTTGAAGTTTTCTTAGAAACCGATGGATGTCTTTGATTGAAACTTAAAAAAATGAATGAACTGTTTATTAGCTACATTTAAAAACATTCATCGGTTTCTTAGAAAATTTTAACTACATATCTGAAGACCTGACTGCCTCGTTAGTCTAGTGGTCGCAAGCGCGACTTCTGTGCATGAGGTCTTGGGTTCGATTCCCAGGTCGGGCAAAGTGTTATTGGGTTTTTCCATCACGAATTACTCAGTAGCAGCCTCGGAGTCTGGATTTGTGCCCGGTTGATGGCAATAGGCTCGCCCCCTATTACATGGGACTAAAACATAACTGGCGAAATGTGGGTGTACTAATGGGTACACCTCTGCCTAACCCTTCGGGGATTACAGGCGTGATGTTATGTTATGTTAATGTTATATCTGAAGACCCTGCATATCTATCTCTTTTTTTGAGTGTACATCCACATTTCGCCAGTTATTTTTAAGTCCCATGTAGGAGTAATTGGGGGCGCGCCTATTACCATAAACAACTTTTTTTTTTATAAAAAGAGACAAATAAAAAGAGGGAGATATAAACAAAAAAAACACTCGTTAATGTCTCTAAAAGTAGGTTATTCAATGAGTTAGTATGTTAATTAATTCTTCTTTCTTCTCCATTTGAGAAGATGCCTTTGCCTTGTCGTTAACCACCAAGTTATTGCAATTAGGAGCAGCGATAGGAGTTAACTGGCACAAATCGTCACGTAAGGAAAAAGCGTTATGCCCTCTCTAGGCCACTTTTCCTCTCTTTCTGTCTGTCTGTCTCCTTCTATTAAATACGAGTGTGTGCAGCAACAAAGGGAACTTCGTAAAACTTCTTTAATTCCCTGACATCCCTTCCAGTCACCCCTATATCAATAAGTCTTAAAACCGGGGTTTACCAGACAGGCAACATAAAAATCTTGGCAAAAAAACTGCGCAAATAAATCACGCTACCCTCCCAAGTTCTGATGAGGGAAAGAGAGGGAAGATTAATGATGTTTTGTCTCGGGCTTTTTGGATTTCTGTGTAATTAATTTTAGTTATGTTTTTTTTTTTGCAGTTCGATGGTCGACTAAGTGCTTTGTGGAAGAGGGGGATTTTGAATCTGTATTTTTTTTTTGTTTTGTTTTGTCTGTAGTCAGCATTTTTGGAAGGTACAGTAATCGCAATGGTTAAGATATTGACTGCTTTGTTTTTTTTTTTAGGTGGTAAAAATCATCAAATGATTCCTTCCGCCCTGGGTGGGGCGGAAGGGACTGTCAGACTTTTACTGACTAAAAAACCACCCTGTTCCTTCTGATGCCCTTTACGTTCCAGGGCCACGGTATCCTGTTAAGACGTCCCGCAGGAATTTCTCAGTAGCAGCCTCGGTGTCTGAATTTGTGCCAGGTTGAGGGCTATAGGCTCGCCCCCTACTTCATGAGACTAAAAACATAACTGGCGAAATGTGGGTGTACTAATGGGTACACCTCTGCCTAACCCTTCGGGGATTACAGGCGTGATGTTATGTAAATAAAAATTGTTTATGTGGGAAAGTGTACAGTATGTTTTATTTATATAAAATATAACATTTATGGCCAGATTACAGATACAGATGAATTCTACTAATCTTTAAAAAAAAAATTGCCCTTTACAGTTTTGATTAATGTTTTATAATCAACTAGCTGACTATGTAGCTTTAAGTAGTTTTTGAGTTTATCCATTACAAACAAAAATATAAATCTTTATCTCTTTAAATTATACATGCATAAACTCACGCCTTTTTCCATGGGGAAGGCGGAAACCACAGAACGCCACTAGCTACGATCCTTCTACGATTCCTTACATACTCCTTTCGCCTCGTCCACGTTCATACATCTCGTCATACAAGCACGCCGGTTACGAGTACTGCGCACCTGACCTTTCTGAAGACCTTTTTATTATAGTTTAGATTAAATCGAGTACCTAATTAGTTTCGTCGTAATTAGCTAACAAAAAATATATTTGAAGAATTCGTCCGAAAGTTTATTTTTAACCAGAAAATTAACTTACTTATTTCCCTAATAAAAAGTCGAGTTTTCATAATTTCCTGGAGCTTCCTACAACTTTCCTGTAAAAATAAATTAACATGCTCAGATTGGATTGTCAAGGAGTCCATTGAAAGTCCGACTTTCCGACTTCTAATTTGGACGGCCAAGTTTTTTGTGAGCTTGTTAATAAAACAACATTTATTTTTAAGTTGGTATTTTTTTTGACTGTCTTGATTGCCCAGTTATTAAGTTGCTCACCTTTCATGCTCGAGGTTGTAGGTTTGGCAACTAGAACGGGCAAGTATCGGTGTAACTTCATCTATTTTATATACAGTACATATTATACTTCAATTTAGGAATGAGGTTATACAAGACCGTTGCGGATTAAAAGAAGATGTAGTGACAAAGATAGAAAAGGGTATGCTTAGATGATTCGGTCATGTTGAGAGGATGAGTGAAAGACGATTGACAAAAGGTATTTATATGGCAGAGGTGAGTGGCAACGCCGGGAGGGGTCGCCCTAGGAAGATCTACACTGACCTTATTGGTGAGGTCCTTCAGAAAGGTCAGGTGCGGAGTACTCGTAACCGGCGTGCTTGTATGACAAGATGTGTGAACGAAGATGAGGCGAAAGGAGTATGTAAGGATCGTAGCAGGTGGCGTTCTGTAGTTTCTGCCTACCCCCATGGGAAAAAGGCGTGAGTTTATGTATGTATGTATGTTAGGAACAACAATATTTAACCCTCAAACGGCGTGTTAATTTAAACGAGGGGTGTAGAAAAACTATATGTGTATTGCGTTGCTACGAAATGGATGTAGGGTTAACTATCTGTTCATTAAGGATGGGGATACAGTAAGAGCAAAAATATTTCGGTATTTGCCTGATAAGACAAATACAGTTTTTGGTTCTTTAACTATTTTATTCCGTTTCGTTTTATGTTTAGCAGAAATTCGAAAGTAGTACTACTGAGAAATGCATAATGGATAAATCCAATCACACTTCCCGACCTGGGAGTCGAACCCAAGACCTCAGGCTTCTGCTTGGCTGATACCAAGCACGAGCATGAGGTCTTGGGTTATACTATATCAATCTGCGATAAATGTAACACTTATTTGAATTATGTTTTCGGATATTTAATCAATATTATGTTAATATAAATAAATTACGCGTCAGGTTGTTTATCCGGGATGGACTCCTAAAGTACATAACCGATTTTAATCAAATTTGCACACCGTGTGCAGTTTGGTCCAACTTGAAAGATAGGATAGTTTTTATCTCAATTATTGGTCTAAATATTTTTTTATTGCAAACCTGAGCCACAGCAACGCGTGGGCCGGTTAGCCAGTATTAGCCTCTCTTTAAATGTACCAATTTCCATACTCCAGTACCAGCCTCATCCATGCTCTTCTCGCGGTGACCAAAATGTCTTGCTACGTACCGATTTTTCGAAAGAAATCTTCTCAAAACATCACAAATGCTAATAGCACCGTTGTACACCCAACCCATTCTGAAGTTGGCGTGCCAAGATTGAGGTTTGCAATTCTATTGGTGATCGGTAACCCTAAATTACGGTACGGAACCCATTATCGTGTTCCGTTTGTACGTTGCCGATTGATATTGGAGGGTTAAAGGCATTTGTGTTCGCTAACACGACTAATAAAGTATGTTTATGGTAAATTTGGGTTAGTCCGAAATTCCGGAGTTTCGGACTGCCTCGTTGGTCTAGTGGTCGCAAGCGCGACTGCTGTGCATGAGGTCTTGGGTTCGATTCCCAGGTCGGGCAAAGTGTTATTGGGTTTTTCCATCAGGAATTTCTCAGTAGCAGCCTCGGAGTCTGGATTTGTGCCCGGTTGATGGCAATAGGCTCGCCCCCTATTACATGGGACTAAAAACATAACTGGCGAAATGTGGGTGTACTGATTTTTACACCTCTGCCTAACCCTTCGGGGATTTCAGGCGTGATGTTATGTAATTCCGGAGTTTGGGTACGGACGGAGTGTGGAGTCGAGGTGCTGTTTTGAGGATGTTAGTGTGTCTCTGACTTTAACAGTGCGGTGAAGACGACATTCTTTTCTCATATTTCTGAAAGAATAATAATGAACTTTTTAAATCGATGAAAAAACAATTTTTCTTTGAAGAAAAATTTATAACAGTAGAAGGGTCTGCAACAAAATTTGTGTAACACTCTGAATGTTTTAATTATAATAATTGAGTACCTACAATATTAATAGAAATAAGGAGTATAATTAAACTGCCTCGTTGGTCTAGTGGTCGCAAGCGCGACTGCTGTGCATGAGGTCTTGGGTTCGATTCCCAGGTCGGGCAAACTGTTATTGGGTTTTTCCATCAGGAATCTTTCAATATTCGCAATAGGCTCGCCCCCTATTACATGGGACTAAAAACATAACTGGCTAAATGTGGGTGTACTAATGGGTACACCTCTGCCTAACCCTTCGGGGATAACAGGCGTGATGTTATGTTATGAGTATAAGTAAAATCAATATAATTTAAACACAGCTGCTATTATACCTAGAAATAAAAAACAAGTACATAGAATTATTTTGTGTCTAGTAATTAATGTTAATCAGTTTTTATTTGCTGACCTTACTGCTAACATTTTATTTTATTTTATTAATATTGTTTAACTAACTTTTTCTCATGTTTTGTTCCAGGTATGTACTATATGCTAAACAAAAAATCAGAAGAACTATCAAGTTAACATTAAGTAAGTTTACTTTAGTTATAACCTAACCTATAATTAATAGGTTACTTGTCTACCCGTCCTAACACAATGATTAATTATATAGCGCAGAACCATTTATCATCGATACAAATAGGTATACTAATTTCCATAGATAGATAATTCTCAATTAATACATTACACAAGTAAGACAAAGCCGGGTATGTAATCAGTTAATCAATATTTATAGGGATCACTGAAACCTTTATGTGGACATCGTTCTGGGGTTCATTGACGAATTGGGTAATTAACGTTCAAAAATATAAGTCGACTGCTGGTGGACTGCCTCGTTGGTCTAGTGGTCGCAAGCGCGACTGCTGTGCATGAGGTCTTGGGTTCGATTCCCAGGTCGGGCAAAGTGTTATTGGGTTTTTCCATCAGGAATTTCTCAGTAGCAGCCTCGGAGTCTGGATTTGTGCTCGGTTGATGGCAATAGGCTCGCCGCCTATTACATGGGACTAAAAACATAACTGGCGAAATGTGGGTGTACTAATGGGTACACCTCTGCCTAGCCCTTAGTTAGTTGAGAACATCTTATTTAAAAAGATAATTGAAAATCTCCGTTTCTATGTAGAACTTAATCGAATTTAGCTGTAATTTTTTTTTTGAAAATGGTCTCAACTAACTTTTATGACTTACGTGTTCTGCTTTGGTGTAGGAAGTGTCAAATAAAATCAGTTTTGATTCCAGCCTCACCTCGCCACTATAAAAGCACATTAACAGTTATCAATCCGATACTTTTTTGCAACAAAAAGCTACTCCGACACACTACAATTTCTTTCTTCTCTATTCTCGTACATTATACCTTACAACAGAAACGCGAAGCATCTCCCCGAATCCCTTCACAAGACATAGGTACCGTAAACAGGGCCCGTCAAAGCCTTTCAAATCATGCCTCGGAACTGTACGTGGCCCTTACGCACGAATTGCTGAAGACCCTCCAGCTAGAGATGTGCAATGTCCCGGAATTGGCCCGGACTTATCGGGAAGAAAATTCTGTTGATGTTTATTGGTTAGCGGGATGTGGAAATGATTGTATGTGATTATTTTAGCATTGGAATTACGATTCGTACGGGTGTAAAAAATACATTACAACCGTTAAGTACGCATAAACTAAGTCACTTTGAGAAAACATTTTTGCTTAGAAACGACTACAGTATTTTTGTTGTATTTAAATATTGTTTATGGTAGTTGTTTTTTCTACACATTATGGGCGCATGAGTTGTGCCTAAATTATCAGTGATGCATTGTGCAATTATTAATATAAGTTTGGTCATTTAATCATGACCAAGCACACAGTTTGGTTCTTAGAATAATAATATTTTCGTTGTAAAAAGCTAATAAAACATAAACCGTAATTAAAAGAAAAAATCTACTACCAATTCTATCAAGTCCGGCATAAAAATCCCGCATCAATCCCCTCACTAGCTCACCTTTCCCTATCCAATACACCAGCACTATTCCTCTGATCGGGAGGGCTTGGAGGACCCTCAACACGTCTGAGGAGGTTCGCATTGTGTCAAATGAAACACATGTAGCATCTTCAGGGTTACAAATGGGTACTTTCGACCATATTGTTCATGGTAGAGGTGTTTTGGGGTTGTGTATTGCACGTTTTAGGTAGAAATGTATTTTGAAGCAGATTTTTTGTGTATCTAGTACTAGCGACGCACCCCGGCCTCGGATGCAATGTTCAATCTTCCTCTTGAATCACTATTTCTATTGTAGAAAAAAAAAACTCATTAAAATTCGTTGCGTAGTTTAAAAGATCTAAACGTACGGATAGCGGGAAGCGAATTTGTTTTACACGAGATTATATCCGTGTATTCCCGTTCGTCCCCCCGACTTCGTCCACCTAGGGCGACGAATGGGAATTTACACAAAAAATATTAAATTTGTTCCCGATTGTCCCCCTCTGGATTTTAAGGGGACGAATGGGAATATGTTTATAGATTAGTCGTCTATTTCCGTTGGTCTCCGATCGCCAATACGTCTTCATCAATGCTCGTGCCTTCTCTGTACGAAAAGAGGCCTTTCCGCCGTAGGACAATAATAGGCTGATATTATTTAAGCAGTTTTAAAAACCGAGCTGACTTCAGAAGCGCCGGATGTCTGTACTTAAGTATCCTTACACGTGCAAGTGCTTACAATTCTCCCCAATTGGGTCCTTGAGGGTGTCCATTTCTATTATGTAAAGGGAAGATTAACCACAATAGCAACAAACTCAGCTCTTCATCAGAAAAGCTTTTAATGACTCGTTTTGTTTGGAGACTAGCTTTTGCCCGCGACTTCGTCCGCGTGAATGTTGGACCCCTGTTTCCGGACTGAATTTGGGAAAATCCTTTCATAGCGGACGTCTACTGACTATAGATTACTTCCCTGCCAAATTCCATCTTAATACGTACGGCTTTCGATATTTCGTGGTGAGTGAGTGAATGATGTCAAAGTCAGATCACTTATTTCAATTAGGCAATTAAAATTGACTTTTTTGATCATCGCTTTACCCGACCTTAGAATCGAACCCAGGATGCCACAGTCAACAGTCGCGTTTGTGACCCAAGACAATTGAATCGTTTCTCCGGGACTCGTCGAGCTTCATTGCCTCGTCGCTTCCTGGCGGTGTCCACTGTTGATTCTGGCTTTCAGGAGTTGCAGTGGATGGGAGAGGAAAGAGATGGCTTGTCCCAAAAAAAAAAAACGCGTTTGAGACCATGAGAACAAAAGAGCACTTGTTATTGCTGTTCCATTCAGGAGTGGCAGATACTACTCGAATTTTATTAATTTAAATGTAGACAATTCTGTTATCTTCGCTGATATCAAGGCTGTACATGTTATCGCATTCTTATCTCCTATGCATATCGTGAAGTGATAATAGAAAAGCATTAAGCCACTATAGGCCATTGTCAATAGGTGTAAGGCCATTGGAAGGCCAACCAATCACTACATAAACCAATTTGTTAATCTTTTAAAAGATTTGTAAACTTCAAACTGATTTCTTATCTTATAATTTTTATCATCTGCCTACATTTTTTCTGGTTATACTGGAGTGTCCCAATTGTTCGTTCACCTGCTTTTTTGATGATCTGTGCAACGTCTCTGACGCAGCAACAAACTACTACAACATAACATAACATCACACCTGTAATCCCCGAAGGGTTAGGCAGAGATGTACCCATTAGTATATCCACATTTGGCCAGTTATGTTTAAGTCCCATGTAATAGGGGGCGAGCCTATTGCCATCAACCGGGCGCGAAGCCAGACTCCGAGACTGAGGAATTCCTGATGGAAAAACCCAATAAACTGTTACCTACAATTGTTAAAAATGATTATAGTCTAGCTTTTGCCCGCGACTTCATCCACGTAATTCTCAGTTATCGCGGACACAGACAAAGTCTCAGAGTAAAAAGTAACCTATGTTCTTTCTTGCGGTTCAAACTTAAACCGTGCCAAATTTAATCAAAATCGGTTCAGTGTTTTAGTCGTGAAAGCGTAATAGACAAACAGACAGACATAGTAAGTTTCGAATTTACAAAATTATAGTATGGAAGTTGGATTAATGTGGATGTATAAAAAAAGAACTACATTTTTACACTATACGATTTGATTTTGAATCGATTTACTTGAAACTTAATCCCAATTTTCAGTCAAATGGCATACGGCATCAATCTGACTCATCACAACGCCACTTGACTCAGATCGACAGAACATTTGCCACTATTCGAACGATCCAAAAACTGTCTATTAACAGTACATAAATCACGGCACTCCGCCTACTCTAACGATCGTTAAACTAACTAAGGTATTGAATTAATCTGACGGTAGTTATATCACATGAGTAGATAATTCTACAGAGGCGAAGCATCTATAGAGTGCATAAAAAAGGTATTAGTTTTAACAAGGTTTGCAAAGATTAGCATGGAATAGTATTATTAGAGGTTGATAAAACGTACCTGTAATAGAAAAATTTAATAAGAATGACACATATTTACTGTTGGCCCTAGCGTGGTAATCAATGCTTTTGAATTCTCTGTATGAATAGAGGCTTTTACCCTGCACTGGGACAATAATATGCCTGTATTATTACTATCTATATTAATATGATATATTTTTTGTATTTGTATTAGGTATGTTTCGGAAATACTGGTCCAATTCACCTCTGCCTAACCCTTCGGGGATTACAGGTGTTATGATGATGGTCCAATTAAAAAAATAGTTTTTCTGACAGAACGCTACACTATTGTCAAGTGTCAAAGTATATGTTTAATGGTACATTAATTAAATTCCAAGTAATACATCTAATACGTAATAAGATAAGTCTACGTGTTGTACCGAGTTTAAGGAAGCCTCTTGCACACATAGATTGTTGATTTGTGTTTTTACTACAACATACCTATATTCTTCTTCTTATCGTGTGGGTAATAAGGCCTTACGACCCTACACACCCTAGTGTCAGAGTTTCTAAACCGCCTCAAGGGTTTCTGACATGGTTTGAGTGGAACAGTAAGTCCAGGTTTCATACCTATATTAAATATCAGCAAGATCACTGGAAGTTCCGTCTCTGTTTCCTTATCTACTCTGTGTGGTTCAACAAAGAGGGTATTCGCACTCCTCTAAAAAGAGGCACGCGATTCGTACATTACTCTGTGGTGTGTAGATTAGATCGAAGATTGTATTTCTAAGAATATGTTTATTATTTCACTTGAAGTTTGTAATTATTGATTTAGGAGAATTTTGTTCGAGTAGTGGAAATGGAAAAGTAGTTCTTTATTGTTACTAGGAAGTGGTAGAGAGGAATTATGTTGTACTAGAAAGCCGCATAGTCGTAGTAAATAATGTTTTATAACTCTCAAAACTTATAACTTTAGTTTAGTATTTTATGACTGTAAAATAGTAGATTATTTATTTGATTTTTATTTTTTAGATTGAATACAAACTTGTAAATGTTAACAAACGTTAGATTTGCCACCTTAGGAAGTTCTACCTGTATGCAAAATCACCAGCTTCAAGCTATTTTAATTTAATGTTAATATTCATCAGGAAGATTTAGTTTATATATTTGAAGAAAGGTTTTTGTGCTAGTATTGAAGATGTCTAAGTAAACATAATTTTAATAATTAAGGAGCCTAGAGAGAATAAGATGGATGAGTGTGCAAGAGAGAGGATATAAGATGACGGAAAGTAAAAAATGTGATTGCTTGTTAACATAACATAACATCACGCCTGTAATCCCCGAAGGGTTAGGCAGAGGTGTACCCATTAGTACACCCACATTTCGCCAGTTATGTTTTTAGACCCATGAAATAGGGGTTGAGCCTATTGCCATCAACCGGGCACAAATCCAGACTCCGAGGCTGCTACTGAGAAATTCCTGATGGAAAAACCCAATATCACTTTGCCCGACCTGGGAATCGAACCCAAGACCTCATGCACAGTAGTCGCGCTTGCGACCACTAGACCAAGTTACTACTACTAGACTTGGTGATTGCTTGCTGATTTTTAATATAAAGATTTAATTATTAAAAGAAGTCTGTGAAGATTCAGGCGTCTCATTTCGGTTTACAATCCTACCTTTATATATTATTTTAAAGATCTCATTGTACCATGACTATCACAAATAAAGATCAATGATTAAAATTCAGTAAACTTTGGGGTTAAAAACTAAAACATTCCCCATACAAAAATAACCGCAGGATCGTCCATCACCTGCCTACCATCCCCAATTATGTTGATGTCGGCTTCCAGTCATATCGAATGCAGCTAAATACTAGTATTTTACATGGACCAACAGCCTATCTGACCTCCACAACCCAGTTACAGAGCAACACGGCAAAAAACATAAAAATCCATCGAAAAAAATCCACAAAAACTCTCTGTTTCACAAATTACTCTGTGCAATTGAACGTGTTCACTTAAAATAGGCGGTTGACGTGTTGCGACCGCGACATTTGCAACTATAAATCGCAGTCGCGCTCCGTCGTTCATTATTTATACGATTCTGTCGTTTTATTTATTGTCTCTCATAGGTTTTGTGTTTTGTATTGGAAGATGAAGATTGATACTTATTGTGAAGGCAGGAAGAGATATCGACGCATAGCTTGATATCATGAATTCAATAAATTGTAGACCAGGCTATGAAATTGATCGTCGGTTTTTTGTTATCAGCTGTTCTTTGCAATAGCGCAATCTTTTTTATGGTTCCTAGCCATCGCTGTCCCACTGCTGGGCATAGGCCTCCCCTAAGTCCTTCCAGGTTTTCCTCTTCCCCGCCTCCTCAAACCAGTCCTCGTCGTCCAGTCCAGGACATCTCGCCACTCCTCTTTGGGTCATCCTTGTCAAATTTCAATGTATAGAACATCATTTTTTCTATAACAACTGTTCGCAAGTGATTGTTGCTTCGATTCTAGGGTCAGGCAAAATATTATGTCTTTAGTACTGCATGAAATTTAAAATATCTATTAATCAATTGCTGCAGGCGACTTCGTTCGCGTAAATGTCGGTTACTGCGGACGCAGACGAAGTCGAAGTCGATCGAAGTCGCGAAATAAGAAGTAGTCTATGTCCTTTCTTAGGGTTCAATCTTACCCCGCACCAAATTTCATCAAAATCGGTTCAGTGGTTTAGTCGTGAAAGCGTTACAGACAGACAGAGTTACTTTCGCATTTATAATATTAGGGTTTGTATGAAGTTTCTTTCTCATAATTCTCCATACAGAACTACCTTTTGGAAGAGGCATCTAGATTCAATCCTATGTTTCTCTCTCTGCTGTGCATGAGGTCTTGGGTTCGATTCCCAAGTCGGGCAAAGTGTTATTGGGTTTTCCATCAGGAATTTCTCGGTAGCAGCCTCGGAGTCTGGATTTGTGACCGGTTGATGGCAATAGGCTCGCCCCCTATTACATGGGACTAAAAACATAACTAGCGAAATGTGGTTGTACTAATGGGTACACCTCTGCCAAACCTTTTTAACAATAAAGTTGCATTTATCAATTGCATACTATCTTCAATTACTTCAAATATCGATTAAACAATTACATTATCTAGAAACAAGCTAACTTTAGCACCAACGCATCAATCCACAGCCGCTGCTACCGCCTTCCACAAACCGCACTCGATCTGTTATGCGGAACCCTATTCACGTTTCATTGAGTTCCGTACAGTTAAACTAATAAGTATCTAAAAATATTGGACGGTGTTTAGAACATGTATTTACTGTGTGTTTGTCTGTGTCGTATTTCAATTGAACCATTTGTTTTATACTATATAACAAAGCTGAAGAGTCTTTTGTTTGTTTATTGAAACGCGCTTATCTCCGGAACTACTCGTCGAATTAGAAAAATCTTTTTGTTTATGATAGCCAGATTTATGAGGTCATACAGGGTAATTTTTAAAACACCAGCTACTTGAAAAGGGGTCATTGTACTCATCATTATAAACAACTTTTTCTTTAGGACCAACCCTGAAACCATTAAAAAAAAAACAATATAGCCTACATATCATAACATCACACTTGTAATCCTCGAAGGGTTTGGCAGAGGTGTACGCATCAGTACACCCACATTGCGCCAGTTATGTTTAAGTCTCATGTAATAGAGGGCGGGCCTATTGCCATCAACCGGGCACAAATCCAGACTCCGAGGCTGCTACTGTGAAATTCCCGATTGAAATGTGATTCGGTTAGTGATTTCTACAAAAGCTGTCAACCCGCCATATTTTTCTCTCCATTATGACTATATTGACGATTGAAAAGCCCTCGGAGACTTATTTCTGTATACAGAAAGATTTTTCCTCCGTTTTCAAACAAGCAATTAAATTCAATTTTTAGGACTAACTGACAGACTCCTTGACAATTCAAAAGTGCCTAACGGTCTAATTGAAATAAATGTTTTTGACTTTGACTTTGACTTTTTTATTAGGTTCCAAATAATCGTATGATATTTATTGAAAACTAGCACTTTCTCCTTCGCGTGATTTTCCTTACAGATCCCTAACTTTTTGAAAATATAATATAGCCTATGTTATTCAGGGTGAATGTAGTCTTTTAATGATGAAAAAAAATTTGAAATCGGCACAATAGTTTTTGACTTTAATAATTGCAAACATACACATAAAAATAGAAATCTTTCCTCTTTATAATATTGTACTAAGTGTAGATAATAAAATACGTGTCTTTTTTTCTTTTAGTAGAAATTAATACTTCCGATAGGATAAGATGTGTTAGGATTCATCGCCCCCGCCTGCCTAAACCCAGCGGCAAGGTTGCTATCCGAAATCACTACAATTACTTCTTTTTATAGAAATATTGATGTAGGTTAGTTCATTTTCATAGAATATTAAAACCCATTCATCCTCTCAACACGACCAAACGCAAACATTTCTCCATAAAAATATTGTCACAACAAAATATTTTTCCGATAATTCGAAAATACATTTCGGTTCAAAACTGCACCGATTACAAGCCATACATTATTTTTATATATTTTTCACACCATTCGGAAAGAGTTTATTTGAAACAAATGTACTCTATAAGTTAAAAGCACAATAACAAGTAGTTCACGGTTCTTTATTTACGAGAAAACCCGATACAAACTGGTGTACGGGATATTTTTATTTATTTTAAACGCGTGAATAATGTTCGTTGTATCAGCACATGAAACTGGGCTAGTGGTGGGAATGTTCTACAAATTTGTTGAGCTTTGAAAGAAAGAAAGAAAGGTACGAAGATCTGACTAAAGTCAGTAATATTATATTTTTTGACGTATTATTATTTGACGGGCCTGTTGGTCTAGTGGTTAGTGACCCTGACTGCTAAGCCGGAGGTCGTGGGTTCGATTCCCACCCAGGACAAACTTTGTGTGATGAGCATGATTGTTAGTTCTGTGTCTGGGTGTGATTTATCTATAATATATGTATGTATTTATAAATTATATAAGTATGTATATCAGTTGTCTGGTTTCCATAACACAAGCTCTGCTTAGCTTGGGATCAGATAGCCGTGTGTAAGTTGTCCCAAGATATTTATTTATTTATTAATTATTATAGTTCTAAAAAATCAACCTGATTGCGACAAAAACCGGCATTTAAAAACTCTACGGTATTAGGACTTGATATTTGTATATTGTAAACTATCTTTTGCCGCCAGCTTCTGTATGTCAAACAGCAATGGACACATACTCACATACATAAACTCACGCCTTTTTCCCATTGAGTAGGCAGAAACCACAGAACGCCACCTGCTACGATCCCAACATGCTCCTTTCGCCTCATCTAGGTTCATACATCTCGTCATACAAGCGCGCCGGTTACGAGTACTGCGCACCTGACTTTTCTGAAGGACCTCACCAATAAGGTCAGGGTAGGTTTTCCTAGGGCGACCCCTCACTGATTTGCCACTCACCTCTGCCATATAAATACCTTTTGCTAATCGTCTTTCACTCATCCTCTCAACATGACCGAATAATCTAAGCATACCTTTTCTTACCGTTTCTTCTTCTTTTTTTCTAATGGAAATTGACAACATTATATTCTCTATTTACAAAGAATAAGATTCTTTGCTTTGAAGCTCTTCCCAGAAATGTTTGGTCGAAACTGGAGCAGTAACATCACTAGTTGTAAATTGCTTACCAATGTTTCAGAACGAGGCGATATTTGTTACGACTCCTAGTAAAACGTATTCACTGGGTTTGTCTGTGGTACTGTAAGGTTTCAGTCAAGAAGGTTGATAATTAGAAATTAGGGCACAGGCCAATATTACTTTTTCTACTTTATATTTACTTTAAGTTTATCTTTGGCATTTCTGGCATCGGTGAAGGAAAATAATAGTTAGAAAACCTGAAATTAAAGTCTAAAATTGACAATCCCCTCGTGCCTTCTCTGTATGAAAAGAGGCTTTCGCCCTGCACTGGTATAATAATAGATTGGTGTTAAAAAATTTTAAAGTACAAAAATCAAGGATATGTAAGTTTTCTTGGGCTCGATTGTTAAATGTTATTGGGTTTTTCCATCAGGAATTTCTCAGTAGCAGACTCGGAGTCTTTATTTGTGTCCGGTTGATGGCAATAGGCTCGCCCCCTATTACATGGGACTTAAACATAACTGGCGAAATTTGGGTGTACTAATGGCTACACCTCTGCCTAACCCTTCGGGGATTACAGGCGTGATGTTATGTTAAGGTAAAAAAATCAAAGAAACCAATTCAACCAACTACAATGTTTCACGGTAACCGCTCAATATCTAACGAATCTTTTTCACTAGCTATTGACAGAGCCGAGAGGACAATAAAGCTCGCCATTCACTGCACAAGCAACTTTGGAAAGTGGGCCTGTCGCATATCACGCGTCTTTTGTTACTGCCCTTCTTCATGGGTCGTAGCGTGATGTTATATAGCCTATACTATTCCTCTTGAATCTGGCCATAATATATAAAAAGATTTTTTCCAATCCGACTGGTAGTTCTAGATATAAGCGCGTTTAAACGAAAACACAAACAAAAAAACTCTTTAACTTTAATATAAAAAAAAAAGTATTATATAGATTAGATGATGATAGAATCTCATCCAGTAGCTATAGACAGAACCCAAAGAACAATAAGGCCGCTTTTACACGCTAAGAAATTGCACTGTGTCTGCTGCAGATAGGACCAATACATCAAAATCGCACGAATTCTTGCGTAGGCACGGCGACTTTTCTAAGTGTATACAAGCAGCCTAAAGGTCTCTGTACACATCGGACAATCGGTGAGCGATTTTTTGTCGGAGTGAAATGGAACATTATATTATTTATATTACAGAATTTCAATATACTAACGCACAAAAACCTACAAAAAGACGGCCGATGAAACTATGAAATAATCGTCCGACCCGATGATCGGTTGTTTAAAAGGCTGACGTAGGTGAACGCCCGTATTGCAATATAGTAGCGCAGATATTCCACATAAAGTCAGTCCTATGAAACAATGAAATAATCGTCCGATCCGATAATCGGTCCTACAAAGAGTCTGACGTGGATGGGGATCCTAAAGCTCGCCATTCACAGCGCTGCCAACTTTGGAAAGTGGGACTGTCGCATATCACGCGCCTTTTGTTTATAGTGTTGTTCTGATGTGAATTATGGTTATGTTATGCCATTAATGTTGGTATAACTATGAATTGATGGAACTGTGTGGCTGTTTGTTTGTCTGTAGAATGGGTTGGACTTCCCATTATGTTAAGTTTATTTTTAAATAGTAAATGTTTTATTTTTTAAATATTTTCCTTAAGTTATCCGTAATTATACAAGATTTATAAATAACTAGCTTGTGCCCGCGACTTCGCCAGTGTCATGTTGATATATTATCCCACAGGAATCGTAGCCTTTGTGCTATACCAGACTATAATCTGTCTCTGTGCTAAATATAATTCAGATTCGTTCAGCCGTTCTATCGTGATTGAGTAACAGACATCCATCCTTCCAAATTTTATAGATATTTTAAAGATAATTTAAATTTTAATATATTTTAGATAATATATTATGTATTATATAAAAAAGGGAGTTCATAGACAGAGAGAAATTGTTTTTCATAAACTTCACAATTATCGACCATGCATCACGAAAAAAAGTGTGATTTATTAATTAATTAACTTAAAAACATGCAAAGACACATAAAAAAAAAAAACATAAATGCGACAAAACTTATACGTCAAAAAGAAATCGCCGCGATTAATCGTCTCATGAATAGCGCACCTTAACTCAAGAAGACTCCTAAGTCTCAGGTAGAATGCTCCACGTTCCCACTTCGGCTATAATCCGATCTTTCAAGTACCAGCCACTGGACCGTATAAGTTTCAGTCGCTGAAAATTCTCTTAGATATACTCTTTCTGGAGTTCAATTACGAGACTATTTTTAATGAAGATATAATACTCTTTGTTAGGATAGCAACTTGTGTCTGTTCTTTAGCAATTAGTTTTTTTTAACTTGTTTACTTGACTAAAGGCCCGGTCACACTGATGCGGAAAACTTGCAGGTATGCCTGGAATTAATAACAAACTTGGTTGAACAGAAATAACTATAGATGCACGTAAATTAGACTTTATATTCAAATAGAGCGCTCGTCTTTTTACACGAATGCCCCAAAAAAAGGAGTGTAATGTGTTCAGAGTTTATGTATGTATGTGAGTTTCTTTATTCCACCATAACATTTAAACGCCTAAACCGATTTAGATGTATGGGGTAAAAATAAACCGGTGTGGTCACTTTAAAACGTAAACTAACACCAAACCCAATTCATTTTTTTAATGAATCTGGTCGTGTCTGTGTTTATAGTCTAGAATTTGACAAGTAGAATTAAAAATTTTATAACACTGTAAATAAAATAAAAATTGTCACTTTTTATTTTTTGCCAGTTCCCAATGATACACCATTAAAGGCGTTCCCGTTTACATGATTAATATTTTAACTAAAGAAATATTATTAAAAAAAAAAAGATTAGTTTTTTGTTTGTAATGGATAAACTCAAAAACTTAAAAGCCGATTAAAAAAATGTTTCACTCATGGAAAGCTATGTCAATAGAGACTAACATAAGCTATATTTTATTTTCAAAAAGGTACAGATCCGTAAGAAAATTAAAGCTGACCAAGTCGTTAGTTCAAAATAAAATCATAGTCAAAGATGGGATGGCAACCTGACACAACTGGGGACAGACCAGGCCAGGACCTTACTTCCTTTACCAGGATTTTATTTCCTCTCTGGGCACGAGGGTGTGACACCACCAACTTCCAAACTCCGGGTTGCTACTGAGAAATTCCTGATTGATTATCACTTGCCCGACCTTACCGAAAAGCAGTCGCTGACGACCACGATATCAACGGGGCAGTATAGTAAATAGCTTCATATTCATATTTACAGGCTGTAACTGTAAACACCGTTGTCACTAAAACCATAGGTACTTGATTTATTATAAAATATGTTTATCTGAATTTAAAAATAAATAAACAATTTTTTCTTGCAAAACTTTAAAAATAATCTGTAAGACACCGTCCGTAAATTCATGGATACTATGCGCCCGAGTTAAGTAATCACCGCAAAGGGCGTTGACCTGCTGCACTGGCCGTCCGTCATAACTACCTACATAAGTTTTAACTTATTACATCATTGTAATATAGGGTGAAATAATTTTGAGGAAAAAAGGAGATATCACTTTAAAAACAAAAATTTTTTTCATTGAATTTACGTTTTATTACTGAAACCAGACCACTGGTTTCAAGGATAACGGTGTTTACACTATCACTCTTTATATATTCCTATCTCAGTTAGCCCGAGGGTAGTTACTATAGTAACGTCTACTATAAAATGTGTACCCAAGCATGAAATATGCAGGAAAACAACGGTTTGTTTAAGCCACAGGTTTCCAAACTTATTTCGTCTACTGCCTACTTTGAGAATAAATTATTTTCCAGTGGGGGCGCTTTTTTCTCCCACTTGAAAACCACCTAGTAGATGAAATTACAAATCGCTCCCCAAGCCTCTACACAACGCCCCGATTTTTTTTCTGGGTCTCTTATTGACCCTTTTTTTTGAGGTGGTAAAAATCATCAAATGACTCCTTCCGCCCTGGGTGGGGCGGAAGGAACTATCGGACTTTTACTGACTAAAAACCACTCTGTTCCTTCTTTTGCCCTGTACGTTCCGGGGCCACGGTATCCTAGGCCTGCAGCGCCCACAAGGGGGCGTTATAGACCACTTTGGGAAAGGCTGGTTTAAGCATTTAACTTTGTATATTCACCTTTCCAAATATCTCTTTGGTCTTTTCATTAGCATCTGTGTTGTTACCTGAAATTTTACGTGCTATTGTTGTCTTGTTAAATATATTTATTTTGGAGAATAGAGATGATATATTGTATGCTTATTGCATTGCAGTTGATGTTTTGTCATATTCATTTATTTGCATACCATAATTTATAAAGATGCTACTTAATGCTTGAAGCTAAAGTACAGTTATGGACCCTGTTAAAGTTAGATGTTTATATTTATTTTTCACTAGCTTTCGCCCGCGGCTTCGCTCACGTTAATTTAGAATTTGCCAATCAATTCGGGTTGTACTCGGCTTGAGTGCATGAGTGACCCTTCATTTTCTGACACCCTAGTACTTTTTTGATAAATCCAGAATGTTGACCTTTCCACTCTGACTAAAACTTTTTATTTCTACTGCTATAGAGATATACCATTTTTATGATACCCTAGTACTTTTTGTTCTTGGGTAATCGTAAGTTGGTTGTAATAACCCCGAAATATCAATAATCGATTTTATGACACCCTAGTTGAAGCTGGTCCATCGACACTCAAAACTAACAGGTACTTAAATTTAAAATTCGAACATGATTCGAAAGACATGTGGCGCCATCTATCGCCAAAAGTAGGTTATTGTGATTTCCCTCGGGAACAGTACTTTTTTTCGGGATGAAAGGTACCCTATGTTCTTTCCTGTACACCTGGCAATGTATATGCAAAATTTCAGTATGATCGGTTCAGTGGCTAAGGCGTAAAATGGTAACAAACAAACAAACAAACTTACTTTCGCATTTATAATATTAGTTAGGATTGGAAACTAGCCAAGTACGCAGGAGATATTATAGTGTACAAGTGTGTGCGCAAACACAGGTGCACTCCCTCTTCTCTCACTCCGATCTTACACGACTGGAGAGAGATCAGGCGCAGGACCAACGGCTTTACGTGTTTTCCGCGACACGGGCTGAAGAACCAATCAACGATTTTTGGTGACTGGCAGAAATCGTCATGTAAGAAAAAAGCCTTACGCCCCCTTTAGGTGACCTTCCTTCTGTTTCTCTTACGGATACGGATGTGTAAAACAACTTATAGAACTTTGTTTCTTACGAGGGTCTTGCGACCGTATTCTTTTTTTTTACATCATACCTATATGCCAATGTTACGACATCGCCCGCCCCGTGCACATACCTACCCACATTCTTTGAGCTCGTTCGAGAGAGTTCCATCGCAAGTTGCAAGGAATTGTCGAATTTTACGCTTAATTTAACACAAGCCATACTTCACACGAGTGCAGGTTGTGAAAAATGTCTGTGCATTCGAGAATAGAGCTAGAAGCATTTACAAATTCGCCCAGAAGGACCACTTTCATATTTATTACCTTTCACAAAAAACAAAATATCTTTTAGACTTCAGAATTAAGTCAAAGTCAAAAGTCAAATCATTTATTTCAATTAGGCCAATAAGGCACTTTTGAACGTCAAACACAAAAAAACAAAATAAAATGAATCTAGTTGCCCCTTCCAAAAGGTAGTTTTGTATGGAGAAGAATGGGCAAGAAACTCCATACGTACTCTTTTAAAATCAATGTTTACAACATTTGTTTACAGAATCATACACGACATGGCACGTGAAAGCAATGTATGTACCCTATAAAAAAAAAACTAATTAATCATAATAATTAAAAGGCACAAATTAAGAATTTAAAAGTTAAAATATTTTCAAATATACATAGTTTTCACGTGTTTACAAATATTGGAACTACAGACGACCACTCATAACATCTCAACCAACATGAAATAGTGTGTGAGTCCGCGCAATCTATAACACACTTAAAAATCAATAATCAAATATAAAACAAATTTAAGTATTAAGAAAAATGAAAAACAAAAAAATTAATAATTAATAACCAGTTTAATTTTGTCTAGAATGTGTCATTGTCCCATGGAGCAGGACCAGCATGTTTCCAAGTATTCTTATCTTGATTATAATCCTCTAGTTTATAATATGCTTGTTTGCAAAGTGTACTTTTAAGTCCTAAGTTATCCCATAGAAAAATACAAAAAGGGGATAACAATTACTTATGGCCTATGAGTTCTATGTCCTAAGAGCCGGGTGACCTGACCAGAGTTTAGGCAACAGTCTTCCATAAATTATATACAAATAAGTAGCAGTAGACTTACTTAACCATAAACTGTAATTTGTGGTAAGAAAATAAATACTGATTCTGTTATAAATGTCGAGATATATCAATTTCTATATGTGTGCCACATCTAATTCCGTTCAGCCGTTTAAGCTTGGCCTTTTGCCTTTATAATACAACATTTACATAGATGGCAAGTCCAGCCCCGCCATACGACAAAACTGCAAAAAAAAAAAGTAAGAAAAGGAGATGTCTAAGTCAAAGTCAGAGTCAAATAAAAAGTATTTTTCTCTTTAAACGTCAAAGAAGATGGCCAAAAATTACATGACCCTGTACAACAGAATGTAATACAAGACCTGTACTGTAATGAAAGACACCCATTTTATATCTGATCACGCTCATACAATTCTTGACCATCTCTTTTGTAAAAATTGCTATTTGTATTGTTCTGAGTGGGTTTTCTGTAACGTTACTATACTGTGTCATAGACAAGCTAAAACATGTCTCTCTGAATACTTTACGTGTCTAGTGGAAACGAGTGTAAGTTTGAATGTTATGTTTATTTAAAGAGAGACGATGAGTCGCTATATACCTTACACTTTTAACTTTATATCGTCTGTTCATTTGACTACCTTAGCTCGTTTAAAGTTTATACTAAAAGTTCTACGTATTTACTGAATACTTGCTATGCACATATGAAATAAATTCTATCTATCGCAAAGAGTGACTGCTGATCATGAGCTATTGGGTTCGATTCCCAGGTCGGGCGAAGTGTTATTAGGGATTTTTTTAAGTAACAGCTTCGGAGTCTGGATTTGTGCCCTGTTGATGGCAATAGGCTAGCCCCCTATTACATGGGACTTAAATATAACTGGCTTAATGTAGGTGCACTAATGGGTGCTCTGTCTAACCCTTCAGGGATGTTATGTTATATAAATTTTATCTATATTAGAAGGCCAAGTAGACAGTAGGTACCTTGTTGTTTGTTACTCAATTACGCCAAAATGGCTGAACGGATATGGATAAAATTTGTCACAGAGATAGATTATAGTCTGGAATAGCACATGAGCTACTTTCTATCCTGGAAATATGTAGTCCCCGGGATAATCTATCAACATTGACGCAAACGAAGTTGCGGCAGAAGCTAGTCTATCATATTTTACGAATAGTGCAATACATTTTTTGTCACAGTAACACAGCAACTTTACTTTCACAACACAGTAAGACGGGTTAATGAAAATACTGTAATATTCAGTCAAATGATTAATTTCTAAGTTAACTGTGAGAGGGGTCACATGAAATGCAGTATTACTGAAACTGAAGTGACTGGAATACCATGAATATTTGAGACGGGGACTACAAAGAGACGTGGAATTTCCCAGTTTTCGGTCCAAGAGTGTGACTGGAAACGTGTACATACATAAATTATGGCGTCTAGAATTGAAATCGTTCTCGGCTAAACGAGATCTGAAGGGTTACCTATGTATGTTGTTCATGCGTCAAATTATGAGGGTTGGAACTTGTGTTAACCCTGTAATCGTCTATGGGAACTGTGGGGTGTAAAAAGACTGACCACTTAGCTGTTAACTACGGATATTGGTGCCGATTCCCTTGTTCACAAACTTTGACTAAATTTAGAGAATTGACATCTCTTACTAACATACAGTGAAAGGAAAGGACGGTGAAATTCCGTGACATTAAAGAACTAAGTTAGAGATGTCAAATTAGTTTTGCCTTGAACTTCTGTGTATTTTTAATCCATACCTTTTAAGATGTCAACTATATCTGTATGGATGTGTCAGATTGACTAAATTTGACAGCTCTTATTTACGTTAGTCTCTTTCTTATTTTATTGGACAGAAAAAGATGGAAATAGTTTAATTTTAGTTTAGTTTGTGACCAAGGGAATCGGCACCACAATTCATTATATTAAGTTATAACATGGGCTATAATTTATTGAGCAAAATGACTTTTATTTTTGGTGTGAAAAATCTCTTTTTTATAGTAATGCGCAATGCAACAAATGCAATGCATGGTCGTGCCCGTGGGGGATATTTAAGATTTAGCAATATAATTAAAACTTGATAAGCTTTTATTAATTATTCTAATTACAAATTAATTAAATTATACAATAATTAACCTAAACACAAAACCTTAAAGTAAACATAAAATAAGTACAAATTAAAAAAAAAAACTTGATTTAGAAAATATATTTATATATGCTGGAAACTTTCACGTTTCTCCTACTCTATAAACAGATTTGCGCTGTAGGAGGTTAGTGGACCATCGTGTGTTCAGGAGCACCACACTAGCACTGGGTATCGTATAATAGAACCCATATCATACATGACTGCCTCGTTGGTCTAGTGGTCGCAAGCGCGACTGCTGTGCATGAGGTCTTGGGCTCGATTCCCAGGTCGGGCAAAGTGTTATTGGGTTTTTCCATCGGGAATTTCTCAGTAGCAGCCTCAGAATCTGGATTTGTGCCCGGTTGATGGCAATAGGCTCGCCCCCTATTACACGGGACTAAAACATAACTGGCGAAATGTGGGTGTACTAATGGGTACACCTCTGCCTAACCCTTCGGGGAATACAGGCGTGATGTTATGTTATGGTATCATACATAATTTTTCCCCCATAATCCCTTTCTCCTTCATTCAATCTTAACAGCATTTTTCTCCAAATCTTACACAAAACAAACTCAACTGACAATTCCATAAATCGATTCGATATTCAAAATTTTATAATAGAAAAGTATTCAAAAATGGAACAACAATTGAAGATTTAAGAAAACTACAGTGTGCCAGTGCCAAGTTGAATTGTCACTATTTACACTTAACCGCTCCCGACGGCCGGGGGTCGACGAAATGTGAATAGTAATTCTTGTCCCGGCTACAGTTTAGGGTTGGGAGTATGGGAGTCAGCAGAAGGACTTGTGTTTATTGAAGTGACTTAAGAAAGGATTGTTGATGTTTTGTTTGGAGAGCAAGAAATATACAGAAAATATAAAGATGGTAATGAATTTAGTTTCTTTCAACCGACGTACACTGCTGGACGTAGGCCACCCCTAAAGGTAGCCAAAATGACCGATCCTGTCCCCCTTAAGGTGGATCGACAGAAAACAAACCTTATTTATGAATGTTCTGACCAATGATATTACCTATATTATGAAGAAAAAACAAAACTCAAGATTCCTTACCAATACAATTCACACAAAAATTGGCGTTGATAATAACATTAGGTATAAAACTTGCTATCTTATAGATCTAATGAGAAGTTCACAATGAGCTTGTGTAGTGTTGCAACATCCATTACTGGCCGTATCCAATTCACTTCTTGGTTCGTGATGTGAGAAGAGAATGGAGAAGGCATTTTAAAGTAAAAAAGAGCTTGGATAGCCCCGCCCCACGGTTCAGGTTATGTCGGTAAGAGTCCGACATAACCCTCCTTTATCCACAGACTGAAAACTACCCATGACGATTTCGCCACAAAATAAAATTTAAAAATTAGCCCGCGCGAGTTTCTAATTGATATTTTTCTGTCTTTTATTTTTTCAATCTGCAACTCAGCATTGAGTTGTCTGGCAATAAAAAAAGATGCAACACTAATATTATGTATTTTATATTAGACATATATTTACTCCATTTTGATAATGATATTAACATTATTTCTAAGCCAGTGACGTTTGCGACCAATAAATAAAAACTTAGATATTTATGATTAGTTTAGGCTTTAATTAAGTAAATATATAATTAGAATAAAAGAAAAAGCAATACTGTTGTGTAATTTTAAAAATGGGAGTAATAATTACGTGGCTTGGCTCATTTTCACAAAATTAAAACCAATCAGGATTTAAAAAACCTAAAATGATAAAAAAAAAATGTCTATAATTTCGTGCACACCTAATACCGCATCCACCATCCGCTGCCTACTATTACCTCCACGCGAATACCCATTAAGGTGCACCTTTTGATGTGCTTAAGCCCCATTGAGTAAGATCATGATAAGCCCTGATTGGATCTACGATACAAATCACATTGTTACTCCTTTAAAATTAGTTTGATATCAGTGTTGAAAAATTATAGGAATTATAATTATAGGTAGATTGTTTTTTGTTATTCTATACAAATTAAAAAATATATGAATTTGAAATTTTATAAGGAATTGTATACATTACCTTGGTAAAGTATGTATTGGAGAAATAAAATTCATAATGGCAATAGGCTCGCCCCCCATTACATGGGGCTAAAAACATAACTGGCGAAATGTGGGTGTACTATCGGTACACCTCTGCCTAACCATTCGGGGATTACAGGCGTGATGCTATGTGAATATTCATAATGTTTCATACATTGCCTGTACGCGCCAGGTATTTTATACATTGCCTAGGTATTGTATATAATACCTGAATTATACAGATTGTCGGTAACATAAATACGAAAGTAACTCTGTCTATCTGTTACGCTGTACCGATTTAGATGAAATTTGGTACAGAGTAACAGTGCACCATAAGAAATTACATAGGCATATAAGAGCATACTTACATACAGAACATCACGCCTGAGAGGTGTACCCATTAGTACATCCACATTTCGCCAGTTATGTTTAAATCCCATGTAATAAGGGCAAGCCTATTGCCATCAACCGAGACTGCTATTGAGAAATTCCTGATAGAAAAACTCAATAACACCTTGCCCGACTTAGAAATCAAACCCAAAACCTCATGCTCAGCAGTCGCGCTTTGCGACCACAAGAACAGCGAAACAGCAAAAAAACAAAATAGCCAATTTAGTAGTACCTTTGCACAATACAATAGCAAAACCCATCTCCATAACTAACAATCAACAACCGATCGTCAGCAAACACTAAAACCTATATTTTCAAACAGTACCAATACGCCACGCAAATAAGCTTCCACTACTACTCTAATTATATTTTGTATGATAGATCAAATCCCGGCGGTTCGTCACAATATACTCTATTTTCTGATGGTTATTATGTACCGAAGAGCGGTGAGATTGGACCGGCCAATTGCCTGTGTAGGGGCACCATGACAAGGTGGAGTTTATTTGGGATACAGTTTTGTATTAATGTGACTTCTTGTTTGGATTTAAAAATAGAACAGGCTCAAATAGAAATTTTATTAATTTCTATTTAGTTTATTATTATATTTATAAGAACTTTATTGTGAAACAACGAATCGGTTACACATAGTTTCTGACTGTTAGTTATTTAGCTTTTTAAACACCCTGACTAAATGAAACAATACTGAGAAAAGTAAGCGCTTAAAACAGATTAGCTTTTCCCTGTGACTTGCCGTGTGAAAACTTACGTATCAATTTTTTTTGAATATTAAAATATAGTCTTTGGCACTCAGGGATAACGTTGTTTCAAAAACAAAATCTTCAGCGTTATAGTATTGGTTCCTTTAAAAGGATAAATTGATCAAAATAGGTGAATGGAACAGGTAAAATAAAAATTTATTCGATTTTAAGCTATAATAAAGCTTATGTGCTTTATTTAAAAACGTGTACATAATCTTATATGCACACAAGGTGTGTTAGAAAAATACCTCGCTATTCTAACAAAAAGACCAAAATACCCCTCCTTATTTTAAAAACCAAACAGAAAATTCCCAAAAAACATTCATGTTATTCCTTAGTCATGGTCACCGCCGCGTACAGTCACGCGCGGCGCGGTCACGGCTCCGCTTCATTAAAGCGATGTTATTTTCAATCATAACTATAAACAGGTATTGTTCGCCTAACTGTACTTTCGAGTTCGAACGCACTTGCGATTGGACGACTGAACTGTCGTTAGTGTTCGTGAAGTAAGATTAAGACGTTTGTGGATTGTATTTTCTGAAGTTAAATATTATTGGATCTAAAATATTACATAACATTAAAACATAACATCCCTTCTGTTATCCCTGAAGGGTTTGAGGTGTATCCATTAGTACATCCACATTTCGCCAGTTATGTTTAACTCCTACGAATAAGGGGCAAGCCTATTGCCATCAACCGGGCACAAATCCAGACTCCATGACTGCTACTGAGCATATCCTGATGGATAAACCCAATTACACTTTGCCCGACCTGGGAATCGAACTCAGGAGTTCATGCTCAGCAGTCGCGCTTTGCGACCACTAGACCGACGAGGCAGTCAAGATGATTATACTTAAAGAAACCAAAAGTTACATATTGTTCCCTACGTTATATTTGCACGTAAAGCCGTGCGTGCTGGCGTTAGTCCTGCACCTGATCTCTCTTCGGTCGTCGGATTTTCGTCCCATCGGACTATGAGAGTGCGGGAAAAGGGGGTTTACCTGTATTTGCGCACACACTTTTGCACTATTATAACTACTGCGTTTTTAGCTAGTCTCTCTAGTAACCAAAATGGTCTGAGGAATATTATTTTGGTTAAATAGTTTTACGGCCAGATAGTTGTTCTATATGAATATAAATATTTGTAAACGCACACACGATGCAGGAGAAATTCCTAGTGTAACATTAAAAAAAACAAATTTACCTGAAAATAAAGCTGCGTTCAAAACAATCGCGGTCCAGACAAGTCGTGCGCTAGTGCGCGCCGTGTCTTATAATGGTAGCAAGTAACGGTGTTTCTGATTAGATAGACATACCATCGTTGATCTATTTTACCTACTGTGTCCGAAATGAACATGATTTGTGAAGTTATTCAGAGTTCGTGATAACGAAAGTCGCGAGGTTAAGCTAGTTGATGAGGTTTAAATTTTGATAGGAAAGTCTTCCATTTTAATAAGTTGATGGGTGTACAAAATTTACATTATACCTGGATTGGACTGTCTCGTTGGTCTAGTGGCCGCTGCTTGGTCTTGGGTTCGATTCCCAGGTCGAGCAAAGTGTTGTTGGGTTTTTGGATCAGTAGTTTCTCAGAAGAAGCCTCGGAGTCTGGATTTGTGCCCGGTTGATGGCAATAGGCTCGCCCCCTATTACATGGGACTTAAAACAACTGGCGGAATGAAGGTTTGCCAAGAATGTGGGTTTACCTACTAAGGAATGTACTAATTACAGGCGTGATATATTAAACCTAGCAGACCATTGCTCCAATATGAAAAAAAAACCAACAGTCTATGATTATGAGGAGGAGCTCGTGGCTAAGTAATAACAGCCGCATGGGTCGATCCGTCAGGTTAAGCTACGCTTGCCGGGGTTGGTCCGTGGATGGGTGACCATCTTTACACACCGAGACTCCTCCGTGCCTCGGAAAGCACGTTAAGCCGTTGGTCCCGGCTGTCATATGTGGATCTTTGACAGTCGTTACGGGTCGTCAGAAGCCCGAAAATCTGACAACTAGTCTCACCAAGGGGTATCGTATTACCCAGTTACTGGGTTGTGGAGGTCAGATAGGCAGTCGCTCCATGTAAAATACTGGTATTCAGCTGCATCCGGTTAGACTGGAAGCCGACCCCAACATAGTTGGGAAAAGGCTAGGCAGATGATGATGAGTTTATGATTTCAATTTTTATCCTTTCTGGAAATCATCTGAGTGTTCTAATAACCTGACTTGCATTAGCATACCACCTTTACAGTACATCACATCACCTTAAACCATTTCCGAGATACATAATATTAAGCTTGCAAGTCCCAGCAAAACTCCTCATTTCTCAAGACGCCATTTAAAATTCCCACCTCACGTTAACAAGAAATGCTAAATACCTCTTGTACAAATCTAGAATTTATATTGCAAAACGTTATCCTCCGTGTTTTATAGTTAAATACCTGAGTTGTAGAATTGTAGCGCGGAGTGCAGCGAGCTAAGCCGAGAAGAAATCACGATTTACCTACGTGCTTTACAATGGTTGAATTAGGAATGGGCTTTAGTGATGAGCGGAGCGGGAAAAGAATAAGTATCTTTTTTTAAGGACGGGAAATCATCAAATGATTGAGTGGAGGCGGAGCGGAAGAGAGTGTCAGGGTCTGACTGACTAAAATCCTTCCATATTCTTCCTAATATTTTAGCGGTAACTCTTTCTGGTAGGCACTGGCCCTAGGGGCACCGTCTTCTATGCTGACATGTCTTTGAGGCGCGCGTTTTACACAACGTAGACCTGTAATTGACTGTCAGTCTAATTTTTTGACACTAGCTTGTATTCTAGCTGTAGGTCTTCCATGTCACTTAATTCAATGAATAAATAAACGTGCCACCGATATGGGCCTAGTTCTGATCGGACGGCGAGTCACCCAATGCTCGCCGTCCGCAGGCTGGCCGGGGATCGCCCTGCGATTCCCGACACCTGGAGCGTCCCGTTCTAGGTATTACCTACGGAGTAAAAAAAAGACACATCACAAAGACGTTAACTACGCATAATCATCATCATATCAGCCGAACGATGTCCACTGCTGGATCGCGTCCCCTAAAGATAACCAAAATATCCGGTCCTGGACTGCCCGCATACAGCAGTTTCCCGCCTACCTATAATTGTAAAATTGTTATAACTTGACCATCAGTAATATTATTCATATGCTTTATGCCAATATAGCACTAATTACCTAGTAAACTTGGATCAATAAATGGAGTAACTCCATGCAGTATGTCGTGCTATTTACTAGACACGTGATTGCAAATAATAAACATAACATAACATAACATAACATCACGCCTGTAATCCCCGAAGGGTTAGGCAGAGGTGTACCCATTAGTACACCCACATTTCGCCAGTTATGTTTTTAGTCCCATGTAATAGGGGGCGAGCCTATTGCCATCAACCGGGCACAAATCCAGACTCCGAGGCTGCTACTGAGAACTTCCTGAGGGAAAAACCCAATAGCACTTTGCCCGACTTGGGAATCGAACCCAAGACCTCATGCACAGCAGTCGCGCTTGCGACCACTAGACCAACGAGGCAGTAAACATATCCAATGGACAAGCATTTAGCTTTGTCTATAGGAATTTCTCTTGTATCTTGGGTGTGTTTACAAACATATAAACTTACATACACAAACAACTAGACCCGGACCAAGTACTTGTAGGCCATATAAATATTTGTTCTGTGCTTAATCATCATCATCTACCTAGCCTTTTCCATACTATATTGGGGTCGGCTTCCAGACTAACTGGATGCAGCTTAATGTCATTGTTTTACCTATTTTGCCTATTTGACATTTACAACCCATCAGTAACTGGGTAATACGATACCTCTTGTTAAGACTGGCTGTTAGATGTTCGAGCTTCTGACGCCCCGTAATGACTGTCAAAGAATCAAAGCCGTTGGTCCCGGCTGTCATACGTCCACGTATGACAGCCGGGACCAACGGCTTAAAGTGCTTCCTTAGGCGCGGAGGAGTCTCGACGTGTAAAGATGGTCTACCACGGACCCACCCCGGCAAGAGTACTTTAACCTGATGGATCGACCCGTGTGGCTGTTATTACTTGCCACGAGCACCTCCGCAGTTGCTCCAACCAATGCCGTGCTGTCCTAAATGATTTTCCGCTCCGCTAATGCACTACACACAACAAAACTTCTTCAAGTTTCTCCGTCCGCTTTGCTTAACTCAGTGTAAGCCGAGATGCTCAATGATACTCCAGTTTAACACAAAACTTATTGTCAGTAACACTTTCGTAAATATGAGGTTTGCGTTTTACTGGGAAATTTTTGAAACTCTGGGACTCGGATCGTAGTCTGTACCTTTTATTTAAAGTTTTTATTATTAAATAGCGAATTGCCCCGGCTCCGCACGAGTGAAAATATCCGACCTATACGGTAGATTCTCCAAAAAAAAAATCTAAAATGAAAAATCTGAAAATTAAGAACAGGCAAATTGGTCTAGCCATTCTCGAGTTTTGCGGCTAACAACACATTTAGCCATTCATTTTTGTTTAGATAGATAGATTTAAAATAATGCATGAAGTTTGGGGGGGCACCTCCTCCTTCCAAGTTATCAAAACCCTCGTTTTTCAACAAAAAATCTTCAAAGAAGGCAATTGATTCAATTACGATATATTTTTAATGAACAAATTGCTCGAGGCAAGTTTAGTTAGTGAAGGGAAAACGCTTTTGATATCATAGAGATTTCTGTGAAACAGACTTTTAGATAGGCCTTATTGAAAATCTACTTTTTATTAAGTAATTGCTTTGGCTCGAGGCTTTTTGGGCATTGAATCGTATTCCTAAACTAATAGAAATGTTAATAGTTTAGTATCTACGAAAGCGCGTTTTAATATAATATTTTCCATCTTTACTTTCTTTTTTGTTAGCCTATTCTGTCCCACTCCTGGGCAAAGCCCTCCCTCCACTCCTTCCATCCTTCACGATTCAGTGCCTCATCCCTCCAGTTTTGGAGAAATCCATCCAGTTCGTCCCGCCATCTCCTTCGTGGTCTGCCGCGGCCTCGACTCCCTGTTTCAGGGAGTCATCTTTACCTCTAATATTTTTTTTTACCTCTGCTTAACTCTTCGGGGATTACAGGCGTGATGTTATGTTTCTGTTATGTTATTTTTTATCCTTCTGTTGACCTGGACCAGGTGCCTAAGGTAAGGAAAAGCACAGAGATGAGTCTAGGCTATGGGGGAGATCTTTGCCCAGAAGTGGAACGATGCAGGCTCAAATAAAAATAACAAAATGATCAGGAGCCAGCCTTTTGCCTTGCGCATTCAATTACATAACATCACGCCTGTATTTCGTGAATGGTTAAGCAGAGGTGTACCCATTAGTACACCCACATCTCGCAATGTAATAGGGGGCGAGCCTAATGCCATCAACCGGGCACAAATGCAGACTCCGAGGCTGCTACTGAGATATTCCTGATGGAAAAACCTAATAATACTTTGCCCAACCTGGGAACCGAACCCAAGACTCATGCTCAGCAATCGCGCTTTGCAACCACTAGACCAACGAGGCAGTTTAATTAAAAGGCAATATTAATATCGATATTCTAATTTAAGACCGATATCTACATTTTCCAAACGTTTGTTGTACCAGGACAAATTGAACTGTTCTGTCGAGATCGTATTAGGTATTGTTCAAATATTCACAATTCTAATTTTAGCTGAAAGACATCTTCAGCTAAATATAGACCTATCACAAACAACCATCACAAAGACCTTTCCTTAGACTATTCTATGCCCTAGAGAGAGATAGAGTTATACATAACAGATAGCATCATCTCTTTTTCTCAGCGGAACAATGATGTTGTCAATACATCGATACTAACATTACATAGAGTTAAAGTTTGTTTGTAAGAGGCTATCTTTGGAAGTAATAGACCGATTAAAAAAAATCTTTTAATGATAAGAAGTTACATACTTGCCTTCCAAGCAGACAAAGTTGTAGAAAGAGCTGCCTAGCCTTTTCCCAACTATGTTGGGATCGGCTTCCAGTCTTACCGGATGCAGCTGAATACTAGTATTTTACATGGAGCGACTGCCTATCTGACCTCCACAACCCAGTAACTGGGTAATACGATACCCCTAGGTAAGACCGGTTGTCAGACTTTCAAACATCTGACGACTCGTAACGACTGTCAAAGATCCACAAATGACAGCCGGGACCAACTGCTTAACGTGCTTTCCGAGGCACGGAATGATATCAGTACTTGCCCGGTTTCGAACCCACAACCTCATGCATGAGAGGCGGGCGCCTTAACCGCTATGCCATCACGACACCAATTCCTCAATTCCAGTCATCAATTCGACCCTAGTACAGTTAAATAGAAGCTCAAAGTCGCTCAGAGAATAATGGATAGGGCTATTCTCGGGGTCTCTCAACAAGATCAAATGAGGAGATCTGCCGGAGAACTAAGGTGACCGACTTAGTTCTTAAAAGGCAAGGCACATAGCACGCAGAGCCGATAGCAGTTGCACGCTGGGGTCGTAATAGGGCAGCGCAGGACCTATCTTTACTGGAGGCCTTTTTTTTAAGGTGGTAAAAATCATCAAATGCCTCAATCTGAAAAGTCTGACAGTCCCTTCCGCCCTGGGTGGGGCGGAAGGGACTGTCAGACTTTTTCTGACTAAGAAACCACCCTGTTACTTCTGTTGCCCTTTACGTTCCGGGGCCACGGTATGCTGTTAAGACGTCCCATGCCCAGCAGTAGATATCATTCGGCTGATATGATAATATTGATGAAAGTAAAATATCGTCTAGTACTACTTGTAACTATCCAGGTTTTTGTTCCGACTTCTCAGCTCACGTCCTATTCCTTGTAAAAAACTTATAAAACAAATAATAGTTCATAATCTCGGGCCTACACGATGCCCTGCACGTTTGACAGGGGGCGTGAGCTCAATAACTCAGCATCCCCCGCCCAGAACATGTGTTCGAAGATATTTGACACAATATGGATACACAGGATATAAATATCTTAGCTGCGAAGATTATGAGAGGAAATATTATCGTGTATGGATAAAAAGAGGGCTGTGATGGTGAATTGTTACGCTGATTGCTCTTAGAATCTTAGGTAAATTGAACTTAACCACTGAACCGATTTTGATGTGGTACGGGATAAGTTTTTAATACCAAGGACATAGGAAAAAGATAAAGATTATAGATAGACTGCCTCGTCGGTCTAGTGATCGCAAGCGCCACTGCTGTGCATGAGGTCTTGGGTTCGATTCCCAGGTCGGGCAAAGTGTTATTGGGTTTTTCCATCAGGAATTCTCAGTAGCAACCTCGGAGTCTGGATTTGTGCCCGGTTGATGGCAATAGACTCGCCCCCCTGTTACATGGGACTAAAAACATAACTGGCGAAATGTGGGTGTATTACTAATGGGTACACCTCTGCCTAACCCTTCGGGGATTACAGGCGTGATGTTATGTTATGTTATGTTATTAAAGATAGTTAGATTAGTTTTTTATTTTATAGATTATGTAATTAGAATAGGAATATTTACATAGCGGTAAGGAATATTGTTACTAACACGAACGAGTCATGTTACTTGATTAAATAAATAATATTATTATTAAAGGCTATTTTTTTATTCTGTGGCTTCGTCTGCGTTTGCGATAACCGACATTTAACGCGAACGACGTCGTGGACAAAAGCTAGTCTTTCAATAACTACGCTTTCAAAAATAATTAGTACAAGAAACGAATTCTTTCGCTCCAAATCCGTTTACGCCCCTCACTGCACAGTGTGATAAAACGCGAAAAATGGGGCGAAAAATTTTTCTTCCCTTTTTTTTTTCATTTCTTTCATAAATATTGGTTTGGAAGCGGATTTTTAAAAGTATAACAGTAAAGTATCGCCTGCAAGCGAGTGTTGCAGTAAGATTGCAGTGTTAAGGCAGTAATACTGTACCGTGTCGGTTTCTGAAGGGATTTGTTCTGAAAATTGTTTTTTTTTTATTCGGGGAGCAGTTGCTGTGTGAATTTCGAGAATTAAAAGATAATTTGAGCTTTTCTTGTTGATATCAAGAGTCACAAATATTCTCATCTATTCTTCATCTTATTCTTTTTCATTCTCTTTGTGCCCGGTTGATGGCAATAGGCTCGCCCCCTATTACATGGGACTAAAAACATAACTGGCGAAATGTGGGTGAACTAATGGGTACACCTCTGCCTAACCCGTCGGGGAATACAGGCGTGATGTTATCTCCCAGTTTCACCTTTCATCCCTTACAAAAGCACCCTATTTGAACCACAAAAATACTTCCGTATAATGTGTGATAGCGTCGTACAAAAATACTTAACGGATAACGCCACTAGTTTCGCAATAACGAAACGCGAATGAATCCGAACGGCAAACTTGTATGTAATGAAAAATGTTACCCCGCCTTGTGTGATGTATGTCGTAAGGTTGGTAGTACTGAGAAACTTGCAATATCTTAGTATCTTAGTGTTCGTACACTTGTTATGTTGTTTTGAGAAAAACAGGATAAGGATTTTTGAGAAAAATTGGAGACAGAATATTACTCTCTCAAAGACTTTGAGAGAAAGAAAGAGAGAAAGAAAAATAAACTGTTTATTCTCGTAAAAAATACCCTTTTTTTTTATTTGACTGCTTCGTTGGTCTTGTGCTTCTAGTGGTCACAAAGCGCGACTGCTGAGCGTGGGGTCTGGGGTTCGATTTCCAGGCGAAGTGATATTAGTATTTCCATCAGCAATTTCTCAGTAGTAGCCTCAGAGTCTAGATTTGTGCTCGGTCGATGGCAATAAGTTCGCCCCCTATTACATGTAGGACTTAAACATAACTGGCGAAATGTGGATGTTCCAATGGGTACCTCTGCCTAACCCTATGAGGATTACAGGCGCGATGTTATGTTTCTTGACGTTGAGTGTAGTTTCCACCAGTTTCAAACATCTTACTAAGAAATTGCAAGTAACATTCTCTACGTACAATGTTATTGGAATCTTTCTCCTGTTCGACGAAGCGTTATGTTATAACGAGGCGATGCTTGTCGCTTCTATGATTATTAGGTCGTAAATTGAAATTCAAAATACATCGCTAACAGTTTGTTTTTGCGATCATATTTTTAGTAGTTGTCTATCAACAAGAACCATATCGTCGTATCGTTGTTGATATACATACATCTGTTGAATGCTCACTTTTAAGTTTCCACTCAATTTTTTTACGCGAAGACTTATAATTGGCTTCATGTCAACTATGGTCTCCTTTTTTACAGTTTTTAAGCTGTAAGTCTTCCATGCTTCAGTAAATAAATAAATAAACATCATTCTCTTAGCTAAGTAATAACAGCCGCACGGGTCGATCCATGAGGTTAAGCAACGGTTGCACTGGTTGGTCCGTGGATGGGTGACCATATTTACACACCGAGGCTCCTCCGTGCCTCGGAAAGGTTGCGGGTCGTCAGAAGCCCAAAAGTCCAGTCTTACCAAGGGGTATAGTATTACCCAGTTACTGCGTTGTGGAGATAGGCAGTCGCGCCATGTAAAATACTGGAATTCGGTGGCATCTGGTTAGCCTGGAAGCCGACCCTAACATAGTTGGGAAAAGGCTAAGCAGATAGATTTGTCTTCATTTTTTTTCCCTTCGGTCCGGTAATTTATCAAACTATACAACAAAAGACCATATACATAATCACTGAAAACGAATAAATTTCAAAATCTCCAAAAACGAGAATTTCACTCGAACATTTCCAAACCTGAACCACGGAAATAAGACCAAATCCCGACCGACAATATATTCACGTACCGCACCGACATTCCATCATGTCTGACGCAATCTGACACGCTGATCTGACACTCCGACATCAGTGTCAGGTGTCGGCACGTCGTCCGTAAAAGATCATCATTCATGGTTGCAATACTTGGACACTTGAGTAACATTTGAGTGAGTGGGCAAGGATTTTGTGTTGCAATCGTGATGTATGAGCTAGGTTTTAGAAATGAGCATATGCTTATGTAATAACTACCTATACCCGCTTTAAGTTACGTCTTTGATTACAGCTCCGCTCCCGTGAAATGTAGCGTGATGTTTTAACATATATAAACCTTTCTCTATAAAGCGGCTATAAAGGGTGGCCCAGATAAGGACGTCCAAATAAAAACAAATCCAAAAAAAAAAACTGTTTTGCTTAAATATAAATTATATTTTGAAGTCTTACGTGCCTGAACTAGTTATTCCTAAGTTTCAGGCGAGAAGAGTTAAAATAGTCTTAAAAAATAAATAAAGAATAATCTGAAAGACTTGTTATGTAAAGTAACAGTGTAAATGTATAAAAAAATTACAGTACACTAATTATAATAAGCTGAATAGTTGAAGTAGTAATTATATATATATACATACCTATATTGTCCATGCTTATGATTCCCTGAACAAGCTCTCTTGCAAAGTGCTCTTTCATGTAGTTTTCATGAATTTATGTAACAGTAAAATAACTTTGTTTTTTGTCTATTCTACGTTTTAATGAATCTCATAATATAAATACTATTTTGCCTTCACACAATTTTCGAAGTTACTTCGGCAAACAATCAAATGCTTTGCAAATAATTTGCTTTAAAATTACAATCGTGCTTGCAGTTTGATAGCTCATTTTAATGGAATGTAAGGTCAAGTACAGTCAGCAACTATAGTTGTTTAACACTGTTACTTATCTATGCTAATATTATGAAGAGGTAAAGTTTGTAAGTTTCTGAGGTTGTAATCTCTGGATCTACTGAACCGATTTTGAAAACTATTTCTTAAATTGAAAGCTACGGTAACACTGAGTGCAATATGTAAATATCAAAAACCTTAACGTTCCATTTCACACACAATTTAAGCGCTACATACATGTACTATACACCTATGTATGCGTGAGTTAACTGACTAATTTAACACAATTATAGATGTAATATTAGATATTGGGAACTTGATCACAGCACAGGTGCATTTGACAATCAATAATGATTTAACCATAATCACTTACCAATGTTTAAGTTAATCTTCTTAATCCGTAGTATATACTTGTTAGTAGTTCATTATATAGGCAGTATACTCAACTATGACTAATTACTGGCCGAAGCCAACAAAGGGTCGGTTGCCATGGTAACCGATAATTCCTCGCTGTTTGAAGTACCTACCTTTGGAAGACGGTTTCTTGTTACTAAGGGGATGATTCTCACAGGTTTAAATTGTTTGTACTTTCGCAGTAACTTCGAATAATCGAATTTAAAGTTATATTAAGTTCAAACAGTCGTTAATTCAATATTAATTAAAACAAATAAAGTTATTTTTTAAATTACCTTACAACTTTTATTGGAGAAATAGACTGCGATAGTTTTTGAACAGGAAATATATTATGCCGCCATATTTGTTATTCAGATATATAAACATGTTATACATAACATCACGCCTGTAAGCCCCGAAGGGTTAGGCGTAGATGTACCCCATTAGTACACCCATCTCGCCAATTTTGTTTTGAATTAGTCCTATGTAATAGGGGCGAGCCTCTTGCTTAGGGCATAAATCCAGACTCTGAGGTTTCTACTGAGAAATTCCCGATGGAAAAACTCAATAACACTCTCTCTTTTCAGTTAAATATTAGATTATATCCATATAATTATTTTAGATAAATATTACATACAATAAAAAATTGCCCTTGCTAATTTCATAACCCTTTCTCTGCGATAGTAAACCAAGAAATCTCATAGCAATTAAATAAATAAGCAGAGCTTGTGTTATGGTAACTAGACAACTGATATACATACTTATATAATTTATAAATACATACATATTATAGATAAATCACACCCAGACACAGAACTAACAATCATGCTCATCACACAAAGTTTGTCCTGGGTGGGAATCGAACCCACGACCTCCGGCTTAGCAGTCAGGGCCGCTAACCACTAGACCAACAGGCCCGTCTTTTTTTAACATTAATATTATTTTTTTTGAATACTGTCTTTTCTTCAAAATTCTACCTCGAACTGTGCATGCCTTCATTTCACTAAAGGCGTGAACATAAAGCAGTAATATTAACCGTTAAAATCAGTGAGTGTGTACGTCTGGAGTCCGCGTTATCTCGTAACAAATGATTATGGAATTTATGGAAGATGAACGACTACGGTGCGGCTTACCGCGGGTAGGTAGGAGGTACGGTTGGTAGATTAAGCTGGAAGGTGGTTAAGAATATATCTTAATGAATATACTAAAAAAAAGTTGCACGATATTTTGCAATAAATGTTAATTTAAATTCATAAACATAACATCACGTCTGGAATCCCCGAAGAGTTAGGCAGGGGTGTACCCATTAGTACACCCACATTTCGCCAGTTATGTTTTTAGTTCCATGTAATAGGGGGCGAGCCTATTGCCATCAACCGGGCACAAATCCAGACTCCGAGTCTGCTACTGAGAAATTCCTGATGGAAAAACCCAATAACACTTTGCCCGACCTGGGAATCGAACCCAAGACCTCATGCACAGCAGTCGCGCTTGCGACCACTAGACCAACGAGGCAGTAAATGTTTATTGATATACATATTATATGTATGTAGAGATAAATAAAATTAAAATGTCTATTTGTAATGTTAAAATAGCGGCTCGCGTAAACGAAATCGCAAGCATAAGCTAATAAGAAATATGTTTATATGAAAATTAATAGAAATTATCACTTCGTGAGTTAGAGATATAAAGACTAGAGTCACGAGCAAAACCATATTATAAAAAAAAAATAAAAGAAAATATTATTTTTAGAATCCGACTGTTTCTTTTTTTATAGAAGACACAGATTTTGTTTAGATAGATTATTTATATGTTGTTTCTTTTTTAATGGACCAACATTGCAACAGGTAAGACAAGTAGGGTATGCAGTACACTATGTATAACACTGGGATTGAAATCAGTATTTAACAAAAATAAATAAAATTATTTTAAAATTTAATTTATCTACTGACCCTACATTCAGCACAGAACGCGGAAATCCGTTGAAAACCCGACTTGAACTCGCAGTCTTTGATACAGTAAGAAAAAAAAATATTTTTATGCGACGCCCCTTTCCTTCGCCTTTGCAATGGCTTTAAACCTATTTATCATCACGACCTCTCCTTTCTGGGGTAAAAAATTGACTGAATGGAGTGATGCCCTCGGAGTGATTCGGAATAATTCGGATATTTTTCTTGTTTTTCCGAGCGTGGCGCTGATAGGGTTAAGTAACTCCGTTGAAAAGATATTATGTTCGGTAACGTTGTTTTTATTTCTTGAATATGTTGTCTGTACTTTATATTAGGTTATGAAGGTTTATTTGGGAATATGGGTAGATAAATGATCCGTATAATTCTTCGGATTTCGACACGATGTTTTTGATACTAGTACCTGCCCATTTGTTATTTGATTCGGCATTTTAGACTATGCTTAATTTTTTTTCTGATTTAAACAACATACATACATAAACTCCCATGGGGGAGTTCTCCTCTTTTTCCTATGGGGTAGGCAGAAACCAGAGGACGCCACCTGCTACGATCCCTACATATTCCTTTAAACAACTGTTTAATTAATGAAAATTAAACATGAATGTAACTAAAGGCCGATTTTTCGATAATTGAATACGAACGGATAACTTTTATCCGAAAAATAAAAATGATGGTTTGACTTATTTTCTATAGAGAAGCTGTCAAACTGTCATTATATACCTCAGATAAATGTTATTTGACCATTGGAATATCAGCCTTTTATCTTATTCAGCCACTTTTAATCCATTAAAGGTGTACTATATGATAAAAATAACATAACATCATAACATCACGCCTGTAATCCCCGAAAGGTTAGGCAGAGGTGTACCCATTAGTACACCCACATTTCGCCAGTTATGTTTTTAGTCCCATGTAATAGGGGGCGAGCCTATTGCCATCAACCGGGCACAAATCCAGACTCCGAGGCTGCTACTGAGAAATTCCTGATGGAAAAACCCAATAACACTTTGCCCGACCTGGGAATCGAACCCAAGCCCAAAAAAAAAAACTGATGATAAAAATACTAGCCTAATATTGTCTCACTGCTGGGCAAAGTCCTCTTCTCATACAGAGAAGGCACAAGTATTGTTCACCATACTAACAACATTTGCTAATAACGATTTTTTTCATTGTTTCAGGTAAATATTTCATCCTTTTTTAAACCACCTATGAAAAGTATGTAAGTAGGTATACACACACGGCACAAAACAAATTTTTTATTATTATAAGCTGTTTTACCGATTGATAATTACGTTTCAGAAATTCGTATATTTTGATATTAGAAATACCTTTTCAATCCGTATTTAGACAAACTAAGCTATCTCCGATTCCAAAAGCAGTAATCTCAACGTTCCTAATTAAATATTATTTGATAAAATCAGCATCCTATTTCCTTATGAACACAAATATATAAAAAAACCTCAACAAATAATTTCATTTCTTATTTCTTCTCCTTAAGGACGACAATTCGAAATGTTCGCATTAACAAAATGTATTGATATTTTTGTTTTTCTGTTAACGTCAGGTACCATTTTCCTTTGACAATAACGTCTGGTTTTGATGTCTTAATAAAACCCTTGGCATGCTATCTGGGGGTATCAAGTACCCCAGACGGGGTAACAAGTAGGCGCCCCAAACAGTTCGGTTGCGTAAGGGTTAATTAGTGGTATTGTTGGACATAATCGATGATTTCGATAATCCTAAGTCAATAGTTGGATTATGCTCGTTTTCGGTAACTTTAGGAGATCTTCAATGTAATGAAAGCGCACTGTTGGATTTTCAATGTTGGGCTAAGCGCTTAGAGTTGAAACTCCAATATTGCAATAATATTGTGTTAATGAAAAGAGGTATTACAGTTGTTAGTGGTACCTACTTAAGGTTAACAAGATGTAATTTTGAATTTTGTCGAGAAATAGCTTTGAAATTGATAATAAAAACTATTGAAAAAAAAGTTTCGTCCATAATTACTAAATAACATTAACCAACTATACGGCCATTTATTGTGTGTCATACTAAAAAAAATGGCAATTGATTAAATAATACCAACTGTTACTGAACACCTTATTGGTGAGGTCCTTCAGAAAGGTCTGGTGCGGAGTACTCGTAACCGGCGTGCTTGTATGACGAGATGTATGAACGTAGATGAGGCGAAAGGAGTATGTAAGGATCGTAGCAGGTGGCGTTCTGTAGTTTCTGCCTACCCCCATGGGAAAAAGGCGTGAGTTTATGTATGTATGTATGTTACTGAACAGCTGTGAGGCAAAAGCCTCGTCTTTTACTGAGAAGGCACGAACATTGATCACCACGCTTGCTCAAGGCGGATTGGCGATTTCAGACTTCCTTAAGTCTTAAGTTCAGGTTTCCTCACGATATTTTAATTCACCGATGTCAGTGACGTCCAAGATAAACGTAAACGGCACATTGGTGTCGGGTATCAAGCCCACAACTTCAAGAATGGGAGAAGGGTCTTTAACTTAAAAAAAAGAATGGGAATATATCTTTGAGAAGTATCCATTTACAGGACAAACAAACAGACACAAATCTTTAATCCTTAAAAAAGAAATACTCACATCAGTACTATAATCCTAAAATATATTTGTAGTTAATTTCCCGACACACTTGTACGCGAAACATGATTTTTTCCAACACAAACAATTTTGCTCAACAAAAAGCGATCCTCTTTCTATAACGTCACTGTATAAGACAGATATTATCGGCGACAATGATAAGAGTTTTCACTGGACTGTTTATTTGCCGTCAGGAGAAAATAGGGCAAGGAGCAGAGGACGGATGTTACACCGAAGCGAGCGTTACGGCTTGAGTTCGACGCGTAACAGCCACAGGCGAACTATTGGTTTCTAAAAATGTTCCTTGAATTTTTATGAACATACTTTTTGATACTTAAATAGTGTTAAAATGGCCCTGGGGCCAAGGCGCCGCATGCATGAGGATGCAAGTACCAATGTGACTTTTTCTACTCATACGTACTTTTTCTTGCAAATTACCGACAGCAGGAAAAGGAAAACATCGTAAGGAAGTCTGTACTTAGGTATAATTAATGTTAGTCTGAAATTGTTAATCCGCCTTGAGCAAGCGTAGTGCTTGCCATTGCTCGTGCCTTCTCTATGAGAAAAGGGTTTTGCTCTGCAGTAGGACAATAATTGGCCGGTCTTATTTTTATTTTACTTTTCTCCCAATGCAAGGTCTTCTCTTACAAAGAAGGCACGAGCATTGATCACCACACTGTTCAAGCGTTATAATGACGTTTTCTTAAAAAAGGAAAAAAATAAAAAAATATATAATATTGCCTTTATCAAAATTCCCACGACGGTGTAACAGTTTGCCGAACGGATCGGACAGAAGTGGTCATGACAAAAGGAGAAAAAAAAACTTTGTTTTTCCACAGACGAATATCTAGAGTATATTGATTTATTTTTCCAGCGTTCCCTCTATATTTTATCTTTGAACATATCCGAATGTTTTTGTCATAAAAATAGAAAACATTATTTTATTTCACTTAGAGAGAAGAGAAAATAAAATATAGGTTACAAAAATTTTCTTAGCGGTGGCCCAGTGATTAAGACACCAGCCTCTAATGCATGAGGTTGTGAGTTCTATACCTGGCTAGTACCAATTTGACTTTTTCAATTCATAGTATATATCATATTCATTCATATTGCCTTGTAAATTATTCTTTGACATCACTGACATTGGTCAAGGAAAACGTCGTAAGGAAACCTGGACATCGTAAGGAAGTCAGGAATCGCCAATCCGACTATGCGTGGTGATTAATGCCTTCTCTGTAGGAGAAGTGGCTTTGCCCTGCAGTGGGACACTAATAAACCGATATTATTTTTTACTTACGCATTGATCAGAATAAACAATTGATACACTGACCTTACTGGTGATGTTCTTCAAAATGGTCAGGTGCGTAGTACTCGTAACCGGTGTGCTTGTATGACCAGATGTATGAACGTGAATGAGGCGAAAGGAGTTTGTAAGGATCGTAGCAGGCGTCGTTCCGTAGTTTCTCCCTACCCCCATGGGAAAAAGGCATCAGTTTTATGTTCTTGTATGTTGTTCAGAATTGAAGGTACGTCAGAGCAAGCGATAACTGCATCGATGTATGTCAATAACAATGATATTACATAATCTTTAAGTACCTATTGTTTCAAAAAGTTAATTATACCTCTCCTTGTTTAAAGGCAATCAATTTTGATTGATGATAATTTTGTAATATATCCCTTCCCTTTATTTTGAAAACTATGTAGGTATAATTATTTTTCTTTTCAGTTAAGCTTCATTTTATGATTTTATTTAAAATAAAACTTTTCATTTTACTTTTACCCGACTGCGCTGCACAATGTAGGTTAAAGTGTTTATCGGCCTATGTATGTATGTTTGTTCCTTTATGGCGCTTTAGTTAGAGACCAAACACGTATGCCAATTTCGTGACAGACATCAAAACAGACAGACAGCCAAATACATGACAGTAATCAAAATTCAATATGGCGACAAACAGACGCCATCTTGTGAAAAAGAAAAAAAATTAATGTTCAAATCATTTTTAAGTTTCGCTTATCGTTTTTCATTTCGAATGACCAACTTTTTAAAAGAACGAACGGTTCAGAAAAGTTTTTATTTTTGATTTGAACATACACAGAAAATATTTACGTCAAAAGTTTGTTGAGTACAGTAAGTCAACATCCCTTTTGCACTGTGATTCTGTTTACCCCGATTATAGAGCATGATTCATCCACACAGACAACAAACAAAGAGTCAGTTATCACGGCTATATCTCTCAATTTTCAGTCCAAAGTAATTACTAATCCGACACATTTTTAGTCTTTAATTTCGGGGTACAAAAGACCCCCATTTGCTGGTCGGCGTCTCGTGAAATTCAGATTTCAGTTTCACCCTGTTACCTCCGCGTGTAACGGGTTAATAAACTGGGAGCTTAGCTGAATGTTAATTTATATTATTTTTTTACTTTTTTATGAAGTTATAAATGGCTCTCAGAGCTGGGAGGGTTAATGATTTCTGTATTTCACTAAAAGTGGTTTTGAGACTTAAAATATTTTTGAGATAATAAAGAAGGATTGGGGTTAAAATAAACTAGGTTTGACCTATCTAACCTACTTCGTGGTTTTCATAAAATGCTTAATTAAAAATATGGGATTAAGATTTAAAGGATTTTTAAGTTTTGTCTGTCTTATTTTAGTATATTTGCCTGAAATATAATTTACTAGCTGTTCCCTGCAATTTCGTATGGTTTTTCATCCGTTTTAAGTTACTTCTTTGGATACTGTTCCGCTCTCGTAGCTCGTAGCGTGATGTTATATAACCTATTGCAATCCTCATGAGTCTGGCTATCATACACGAAAGATTTTTTCCAATCCGTCTGGTAGTTCCAGATATAAGCGCGTTTAAACAAACAAGATAATCTCTTAAACTTTATTATATTAGTAGGTATAGATTTTGATAGAAGAATTTATTTTTAGCGTTAAAAAATAACGGCTATTTAAAAAAATCTACGCTCAAAATGGCTATTCGACTTCCACTTCATCTCTGTCTACAAGAACCGATGTTCACGTGGACGAAGTCGCAGGCCAAAGCTAGTCTATACAAAATGCTTTGTCTTGAATGACTGACGGATCAACGCACAGCCTAAACCGCCGATCGTAGAGACCTGAAATTTAGAGGGTGTGTTCTTTGTATGACGTAGGCATCCGATAAGAAGGGATTTTCAAAAATTCATCCCCTAAGGTGATAAAATGGGGGTCCAAAGTTTGTATAGAGAAACTTTGTTGCGTACAAAGTCGCGTGCTCAAGCTAGTCTTAAATATAACTCAATAGGGAATAGTCTAGAATTTATCACTGCGTTATAAATTCTCTCTAAGTACTGCAAAAACGCGGACCATGTAGTTTTTAACGTGTCTAACAAAAAGATTCTATGTTCGAACACCTAGCCATTCCTCTTCCTAGTAAAGAGGAGGAATTCCTAGGAATTTTCTACGTTTTGTGTTTGGAGCTGGAAGTATATTTAGGGGTGTCAACTAAACTGTAAGCAGTATTGTACTATTTTTTAAAAGCTTTTATTTAACTTCACCTGTATGTATGTAACTTTGTATGTATGTCCTGGAATTTTGCAATCAATATTTCATCCACTTCTACTAAAGCTATCGAGCTGAAATTTGGCACACACGTTTGGTTTTGATGACAATGCATGATTATGATAAGCATGACGTGATGCTGCTGCCAGGATTGGCTCCAGATGAGGGAACTCCTCAACGGTTAACAGTAGGGACATGAAATTTTACACACTGGTCCAGTCTCAATGACAATGCATGATTATTATAAGCATAACGTTTTGCTGCTGCCAAGATTGGCTCCAGATGAGGGAACTCCTCAATGGTTAACAGTGGGGACATGAAATTTTACATACTGGTCAAGTCCCAAAGACAAAGTATGTTTATGATAAGCATGACGTGAAACCAGAGAACTCCTCAACGGTCGGCAGTAGGGATTTGAAATTTTGCATACCCGTTCGGATATGATAGACAGTTGGTGGGTTCACCATGAAATTATTGATGCCACATCCAGGGTTGTCTGCAAACCAGGGAACTCCTCAAGTGGGACCAAAAATGAAGACATCAATATCAATATAGATTTCAAAGAGTAAAAAATAGAAAATAAAATTATAAATAAAAAAAATATTTAAAAGAAAGCTTTTATTTAACAAAAAAATGCACTAAAAAGAAGAAAATAAGTTTTTGCTACAATAATTTCAGGCTGTATTCGTATGACTATAAATAAAAGCTTTGGCGCTCTTAAAGAATGAAAAGTAGAATTATGATTAAACATTTTTTCATATTTAATAATTAAAGAGCGCCAAAGCTTTTATTTATAGTCATACGAATACAGCCTGAAATTATTGTAGCAAAAACTTATTTTCTTCTTTTTAGTGCATTTTTTTGTTAAATAAAAGCTTTTTTTTAAATATTTTTTTTATTTATAATTTTATTTTTACTGCGTTATACTTTTTACTATAGATCAAAAATAAAGTATACGAAATACTATTTTCACATCAAAATATTTTATTTTGGACAACTTTAGGATCCACGACTGACTCGACCTGCCTCGGCTTTGACTGCCTCGTTGGCCTAGTGGTCGCAAGCCCGACTGCTGTGCATGAATGAGGTCTTGGGTTCGATTCCCAGGTCGGGCAAAGTGTTGTTGGGCTTTTCGATCAGGAATTTCCCAGTAGCAGCCTCGGAGTCTGGATTTGTGCCCGGTTGATGGCAATAGGCTCACCCCCTATTTCATGGGACTAAAAAAGACATAACTGGCGAAATGTGGGTGTACTAATGGGAAGGTCCACCTCACCTTAACCCTTCGGGGATTACAGGCGTGATGTTATGTTAAGTGAAGAAAAACGTGCGTACAGTATAAAAAAAATGAAAAACTGTTTTTCTATTTTTTCGAAATTATTATTTACTAGCTTATGCCCGCGACTTTGTTCGGGTGAATGCCGGTTTTATTTTTATTTGCTCGGTACCCATTTTTTTTTTGTAAAAGTTGCCTCTTTGGTTTCTCTTTAAAACATCAGTTATCTGTCATTGAAAGTCCGTCAATATGAGAGATTCGGAGATCAGCTGGAACTAACAGATAGACAAAAATTAAAAAAAAAACGATTTATTTTTATATGTACTGTGTAAATATTATAGTATAAAGTTATTTTGACATTACAAACAGACACTTCAATTTTATGTATCTGTACAGCTTTTCCTTTTTCAGCAATTTTTTGTGGGCTACGTTAGCAGCCCTAGGTATATTCCTCTTGCGCTCATGGCTTGGGTGAGCTAGTTTTTCTAAATTTGTACTTACCTAGTTTATTTTTTAAGTTGTGTCAGTGTTGAAGTGCTGAATAGTCGTACAGTCATTAGCTAGTTTTCTGTAATAATTATTGCTGGGTAACCATTTTTACGGTTCCGTACCCGAAGGGTGCTAACGGGACCCTATTAATAGGTACAGTAGCGGTCAAAAGTGGAGTAGCAATCTCACAAAGCAATAGATTAATGTCATGTTATGACTTACGGGTTTTTTGATGCCGTCTGCGAATTCTGAGATGTGCGTAGGTACTGTAGAGACCCTGGCTGTTTGAGCCATATGCAAACTATTTGTAATGAGATGAATATTACTTTTAAATTTAGAATAGAGACAGAACGTGTGTCAACGGCTGTCAAGCCTATGCTAAGAACTAGAATTAACAAATAATAATTTATTTTAATGTGAATACAAAGTTTTAAGATCAATAAGTCTGTTTTTAACACACACATTTGTAGGTACGGCCTGTACCGCGTGTTCAATTCAAACCTTAGCATGCTACTGCACTTATGACCGCTCACTGTACAAGCGCATAGATAAAAGTTCGCGCAAAAAAATGCCGGCATTCGTTGGGTTAGCCTCCGCTGTCCGTCCGTCTGTCAGTGGCTGTATCTCATGATGTGTAATGTTAGTTCTTACTAACTTTTTGTTCATTGACCTCTAAGGACGGCTATGTCTAGATCTTATATATATATTTCTAAAAGTAATTTAGTATTCTTCTTTCTACAGAATATATTGCCGTAAAAATCGTCTAATTTATTTTATTTTTGATGCGTAAAAGAACTTCGTATCTTTGTACTTTACGTCTACTATATTTTTGTCTCAATATAAGTAACTGTGAATTTACGGTCGCTTCATAAAAAACATAGATAAGCTCATTTTCATATAAAGTTGTTTAAATAAAAACTAAACTAAAATTATATTTAACTAAAGTAACTAAATTAAAGTCCAACCATTGAAATAATGATCAGTAACTTTCGTACTAATCTACCACAGCGAAGCTTCAAAAATAAACTCTGAAAATATTATAAACTCGAGCGCTGTAAAGCGCTTCTGTAAAAGAACGTATGGTTTTGATTTATGCGAACGAACTTTCAATGAAAAACAGCGTTAGCTACACAGCTAAATTGTTATTGCTTTTTGCTGAATTAGCGGAAAAGCACTTTCCACTGCGCGGTTTCACATGCCCCATTTTCGTACACAAATACAAACAAGCGAAGTATTGAAGTTTTAAAACTCTTATTGTTATTGTTTTAAGAGTTATAATGGCTTGTTTTGGAGATTGTGGCTGCAATTATTAGGCTTCAATAAATCTAGTTTTGAGACAATTCCGGATCGGAAACTTGGGCAGATTTGGGAAGTGTTGAGTTGGTCATGGTCCACTGAGATTGATATCGGATACCGAATAACCAATTTTGGTAACTTCGAAAATTAGTGAAGTAACTTTGACAGTTTAATTTTCAAATTTTAGATTTTTGAACGTATTTTAACCTTTCAATTCCTAATTTGTAATACTTTTTACGTATTATGCTATAGTAGCTTTTATATAAGGTACATTATTGCGTTCACGTGTAATTATGAATGAGTCTGTATGCAAATATAGTATAGAGTTCCAAAGTGCCCATTCTTCCCCATACAAAACTACCTTTACCTTACTTTACCTTATTCTTTTTTCTTGTAAGCAAAAGAACTTTTCAATGGCCTAATAGAAATAAATCATTTGACTTTGACTTTGAAATTGACGTAGAAAAATATTGGGCCGTCTCAATTACCTTTGCTAAAACACAGCTGTCAAGTATGAGATATTATATTTACTAACAGACAAGGTTGAAAAAAGAAACTCTAGGAATTTCTCCCGTATCTATTATGTATACGTTTACAAACATATGAACTCACATACACAAGTTCGGTTCCTTGCTAGGTTAAGTTTTGTTTAGTTTATCAGTTACAAATTAAACTCGACACTAATCAAGCTTATCAGTAAAACGTTAAATAGATAAAAATTGACTGATAATGTTAAACATGTGGCCGCAACGATGAATGTTACAACCCAGTAACTGGGTAATACAATACCCCTTGGTAAAACTGGTTGTCAGACTTTCAGAATTTAAAAGAGTGCCGTGGAGTTTCTTTCTCGATCTGCTCCATAGAGGCTTACCTCCGTTTTGGAACGAGTAACTACTCAACTTTCGGACTAACTGACCGACTCCTTGACAATACAAAATTGCTTGTAAATGGTCTAATTGAATTTTTTTTTACTTTGACTTTCGGGCTTTTGACGACCCGTAACGACTGTCAAAGATCCACGTATGACAGCCGGGACCAACGGCTTAAGGTACCTTTCAGTCTCGATGTGAAAAAGATGGTCACCCATCCACGGACCAACCCCGGCAAGCGTAGCTTAACCCACGCGGCTGTTAGAACTCAGTTACAAGCACCTTTACATTTTACAATAACACCTAAAAATAAAGCCTAGAGTACAAGTGACGTACAAATATTGTTTGGTGATACAATAAGAGGTCGATTTCCCTCGGGAGTCAGCGATACGGTATCGGAGTTGGAAATAAATGAATTTTGTCGATCGTGTGAACGCGTCCTTTTTATTTAGGAAACCTACTGTCAGGTGGGATATAGGATGGTTTTAAGTGGTTGTCTGATGGGTTTTTTGGTGAGGTATTTTTTTAAGCCATGTAGTGTGTTTTGAAAAATTGATATTGGAATTTCAGTTTTATGTGAACGAAAATAAGGTCGTATTGTTAGTAAAAGGTTGTACAGTTAAAGTAAAATGTGAAATGGTAATTATGTGAAAAAAACATCACACCTGTAATCCCCGAAGGGTAAGGCAGAGATGTACCCATTAGTATAAACACATTTCGCCAGTTATGTTTAAGTCCCATGTAATAGGGGGCGAGCCTATTTCCATCAACCGGGCGCAAATCCATACTCCGAGGCTGCTACTGCTGAGGCTATTATAATGAAGGAAGGTTTTTTTTTTCAAATCATACTTGCATGAAGAACTTATTAAGAGAAAGTTAAATCCTTTTTTATCGGATGCCTACGTCATACAAAGAACACATCCTCCAAGTTTCAGGTCTCTACGACCAGCGGTTTAGGCTGTGCGTTGACCCGTCAGTCTGTCAGTCATTCAGGACAAAGAATTTTATATGTATACAGGGTTATTTTTGAAACACCGAAAACCTAAAAAGGAGTCATTGTACTCATCATTATAAACAACTTTTTCTATGGGACCAACTCTGAAATCATGAAAAAAAAAACAGCTTTTCCCTACAAAAATGCTATACAACACAAACATAATGTATGAAACAGCTGTTTTTATGATTTCAGGGTTGTTCCCATAGAAAAAGTTGTTCATAATGAAGAGTACAATAACTCCTTTTCAGGTGTCTGGTGTTTTAAAAATAACCCTGTATATAGAAGAAGATAGATAAATCTATACATATAGGTATAAAAAAGATTTACTCATTCATACACTTACTGACAATGAACCTAAAAGGCAGGTAGATAGTTTATATGTAAACTAAAAATAGATTTTGCGACAGAACCGAATCAAAGAGGACTTCTACGCGATCGAATTCACAGGTAAAAGCTAAAAATATAATATTTTTTTCAAGAGATTTCAAAATAGTCGCACGTTCTTCAAAGGTCAAAGGTCATTTCCCAAAAAGTTCAGCCCGCGATTCCGGTTTTTTTCGTCTGTGTTAGGTTACGTCTATGGTTACTGCTCCGCTCCCGTGTTCGTAGCGTGATGTTATATAGCCAATACTATTCCTCATGAATCTAGGTATCCATATACAAAAATAAACATTAGATGGAAGGTATAAGCATTTACATTCAAATAATTCTCAATTATTGTTTCACTCGACTTCGAAATGGCTGTTATCGCAGCAGCAGGCAAAGTCGAAGTCGAATAAAAAGCCTATGTCTTTTCATGGGGTTCAAACTTACCCTGTACCAAATTCTATCAAAATCGGTTCAGTGGTTTAGTCGTGAAACCATAACAAACAGACAGTGTTACTCTCGCATTTATACCCAACTAATAATACGGTTTTTCAAATCGTTCTCACGCGTTATACAAACAAACAAACTACTCTTCAACTTTATTATATTAGTATTTAGATAAAAAAACGACTACAGATTTATTGTACAATTTCCTTTGCGTTACCTTTATCGAGTCCAATCATAGATACGTCAAAACGTCATAATAACGCTTCAATTTGACGCCGAATTGGGCGTTCGTACGCGTCTGACGGCTATTGACGGCTCTCAAAGAACTGAGGAAATGGGGGGGATATCCGTCAGTATGCTTTTATGGTGGTGGATGAAAGATTTTGGGACATAAGGAAAGTTTATGATATTTTTATGGGACGAGGTGCGTAGTACTCGTAACGGCGTACCGTAAGATTAATGTTGGGACATTTTGATCGTGTAATTGTTGCAGTTTTGTATGGACATACATACATACAAAAACTTACGCCATTTTCCCATGGGGGTAGGCAGAAACTACAGAACGCTACCTGCTACGATCCTTAAATACCTACTCCTTTCGCCTCATCCACATTCATACATCTCGTCATACAAGCACGCCGGTTACGAGTACTGCGCACCTGACCTTTCTGAAGAACCTCACCAATAAGGTCAGTGTAGGTCTTCCTAGGGCGAATATCGAACGGGAACCTTACATTTTTGTCGCGGACGAAGTCGTGAGCAGAAGCTAGCTTATTATAAGTCCAAGTTCTTTACGATGTTTATTTCCTTCACCGATGCATACTTTTTTCGATTTCGGCTTAGTGGCTGGGAGATTGGCTGCTGCATTGCATATCGCGGGTTCGATTCCCGCACGAAACAAATATTTGGCCTTCACGTAGTTGTTTCGGGTCTGGTTGTTTATGTATGTGACTTTATATGTTTGTTAACAAACTCACGTTAAAGGAGAAACTTTTAATGGGGGAAAAGTAAAAAATCCACCTACAGAACCCTACCGCAATATGCGATATCACGTCGTCTAGCTACACAGGTACAGTCAGGCTCGTAACCTAGTTAGCCGAGCGCGGCCTATTTTGCCGACTGTACACGTGACACTATCGTGCACGCCTCCCCGGATAAGTTATTGTGTTAGTTTTTTTTTTAATAAAATAGGCCTAGTTTTTTTTTGTTGATTGTACGTTACAGATTTTTTGAATTATGACTCTTTGGTGGAGTGTTGAGGGTTTTTATTTGAATGCAGAGAGTTTTTTAATTGGGTTATTAAGTCGGATTTAAAATGATTAGGGTCTGTTTCATCTTTGAATAATTCCAAAAATTGATTGCTTAGTCGAAATATGTAAACGAAATTAGCATAGTAGTGCTTTTAAAATAACCATATTTAATCAAGGTGATCGCTTCGTTGGTCTAGTGGTCGCAAGCGCGACTGCTGTGCATGAGGTCTTGGGTTCGATTCCCAAGTCGGGCAAAGTGTTATTGGGTTTTTCCATCAGGAATTTCTCAGTAGCAGCCTCGGAGTCTGGATTTGTGCCCGGTTGATGGCAATAGGCTCGCCCCCTATTACATGGGACTAAAAACATAACTGGTGAAATGTGGGTGTACTAATGGGTACACCTCTGCCTAACCCTTCGGGGATAACAGGCGTGATGTTATGTTTAATCAAGGAGACGAGTGACCTTTTTAAAAGTACGTATACAGGGTGTAAGAGACATTTGCAACAGCAATCCGTTTCCTTGGATTCAGTACATAATTCAGGACAGGCAAAAAAAAACAGCTTTTCTATACATTTTGACTTTTGTATAAATTTTAAAAAAAAAATATAAGGTTTGCCCATCAACTTTCCTCTGTGTATATATTTTTTCTACATCTCAAATCAAAAGATAACCCTATCCACCATTTTCTTTATACCTCACTCAGAAGGGAATTCCCTGATATATTCACGACCTAACCGTACGAAACATGGTCCGTAACAGCATAATACTTATCCAGAAACTCGGTGCCAGCGAGGCAGGGTTACAACGAACGCGTTCTCAACACTAGTTTCTGGCATCCTGCCAGATTTTCTGAGATATGACCGCACATACAAAATTTTGCGGGATTGTCGCCCGCCTTCTACCCTTTTTTTTTCTTCAACAGGCCTGAATTTATCTTCACGCTTTGCAGTTTTAGGAGCTTACTGGAAACTGGTTTGTTTGAACGGGTTTGGGTGAATCGTCAGGATTTGTGATTTGGAGATTTTAGACCCAGTTTTTGGACATCTGGGAATGAAGCTTAGAATAACTCCGTATAGTATTGTTAATCAAGTGATTACCTAAAAAGGGGTATCATTATGGACAACTTTTACTATGGGACCAATTCTGCAATCATGAAAAAAAAATGTCAACGTAGCATATGGTATTCTAGCTTTGCCCACGACTTCGTCCACGTCAATGTTGATTTCTTCATACAAACTTTGGACCCTCCTTAGGGGGGAATTTTGAAAAATCTATTCTAAGTGGTCGTGTAACGGTCATGTCATACGTCCCTGCCAAATTTTATCTGTTTTCGTCAAGCGGTTTACGATGAAATACATGATGAGTAAGTGAGTGACTTTTCGCTTTTATATATTTAGTTAAATAGCTGTTATATTGTGTTAAATTTATGCTAGAACCTGACCTTTAATATCTCCGTAACCAAAAGGTTTCCTGGTAATAAATCCGGAATAATTATCGCATTGATGGGAAGAAACATCTACAAAAACAATTATTATCATAATAATTTTCACAAAATTGAATAACAATTTCAGACCATTTTCAGTTCAGAAATTGAATGTTTTCTTCGTTCCCACACTTCCGAATCAACGAATACATCGCCAAGTTCCGCACAATCCGAAAACAAATATGTATGTATATTATACCAAAACAATGTTTTATGTATTACAAGACAAACAAACTTGAAGTATGCCAGGATTTATTGAATAAACTTGAATTTATTGGTCGAAACTTTAAAACATAAGGGCGAAATGATTTATTCGAATAATTTTAAATTTAACCTGTTGAATGCTGACTATGTCTTTTAATCATTCATTTTCTTTTATGCAGAAGCATATATATTTTTATTCAAAAATTAAATTAACAAGAATGTTAATTTAATTTTTGAATAAAAATATATGAGCAGGTTTTCTTATATCATCGATGTCTAATAACTTAATTATGTAGAATAGTACTGTTTTTATTTTGTGAAAACAATGTTTATTTGTGGATAGTAATATTAATCATAGCTGTGTCCCAAAAGTTTTGTTCACATGTAAAGGTCAATCGTTTAACGAAAGTTTTTTTTTGTACAAAAACAAATACGCATCAAGCTACATATCTGTCTGGTTTCATAAAAATCGGTTCATAAGCAATTCGGAAAACTCGCGCTTATCAAAAACACAAAATCTTGCAAGTTGATTTTTGTTCATTTTTCATCTAATTTACTTTATCTCCAAAGGAAACGGTTAAAATACTTTTTTTGATACAATAAGCGAATCTAAATTATATCTTAAAACGATTACAAGAAATATACTAAACAATTTGTTTGAAAATACACATCGTTATCAAAAAAAATCCTTTGCTAAACGTAATTGAAAACAAACAACCAATTTATTGCCCGTTTTATCTTTAACAGAACCTAATATGTACATTATTTTCAAGTTATCAGAAAAAAGAAAAAATATCGCCCATGTGGAGCCAGCATTACGGATCTTTTTTTAACCCGTTCGCCGCGACCGGGTGTTTTTGACGTCCGCATGAGCCAAGCGGGAACTGGTAACCTACATTTGTCATAGGGTTGTGTTGCTATTGGGAGCTCTGTTTTAATTTTTTTGGAGGGCTTAGCGGTCAAAGAGAACGATTCACGCCCGATCGCGTTGTGCGGTTTTTGTTCAACGTAATTGGACAATTTCGGCGTGTTATAACGCAATTTTTTTGTTGCGTTTTTTTGTATTTGTGCGAGAAATACGGGATTGAATTTTTTGGAGCGATTCTTGTTTGCGAAATGTTCATTAAATATTGTGTGAAATAGTCTTTTTTTTTTTGGTAAAGCGATATGTTAAAACACTTTTATTTATGATTTTTTTCGGCACTTTCAATTTTTTTTATTATCAAATGGCTAGGCATAGGAAAGTTACGCATTATGTAAATAACTTTGTTTGGTTTCACCTGTCCACAAAACGTACCTACCTACGTTGAATATTTGAAACTCAATTTATTCTTCAATCTACCCTCGAATAAATATGCATGTCGAGGGTGTGTTCATTGAAATAATATGAAAAAAACCCCCTGGGCATATAGTGGGTACAGACGTACGTCAGAATATTTTGCATTTGGATGCAAATTATCAGAAACACTTCTAGAATGGCATTTCTAAAAAAGCATAATAAGGGGTTGAAAATTTTTTTACGAAAAAAAATTGAAAACGCCAACTTTTTAAATGATATTGGTTTTATACATGCATTTATGCCTAAAAATAACAAAGATAAAAAAACCCTTTTAAATATCGCTAAATCAAGTTATCATTCCATCAACTATTATAAAAACAAAAATAAAATATTTAACAGCTCATTTAATTAACAAAGTTAAGCGCAAAAGGTTGATGACGCAATTTATTAATTATGCAAGCAAACAGACTATCATAAAAATTTCATCCCCACTTATAAAGAGGCTAATATGTTAATAAACGTATTAACCCTTAAATGTCGCGGTAATTTTTCGGCCAACAGAAAAATAAAAAGAATTTTAAAAATTTCGTCGCTCTATTTTGTTTTTGCAAATAAAAAGAGTAATAAACAATCAATTTTGTCTCTACTCGGGGTAGAACGGTCGCGTGTTATATTTTTAATAGTCCGTGTATTGTTGGAAATGAAAGTCATAAGTGATTAGCGGGAAAATGAAGATGTTTTTGTCTTTTATTAATATTATTTTTATGGCAGAGGTGAGTGGCAACGACGGGAGGGGTCGCCCTAGGAAGACCTACACTGACCTATATTGGTGAGGTCCTTCAGGAAGGTCAGGTGCGGAGTACTCGTAACCGGCGTGCTTGTATGACGAGATATATGAACGTAGATGAGGCGAAAGGAGTATGTAAGGCTCGTAGCTGGTGGCGTTCTGTAGTTTCTGCCTACCCCCATGGAAAAAAGGCAAAAGTTTGGAGGGACGTTGGTTACTCTGTCACACCAGACTGGGTCTGGATGAAAGGCACAGAGATAGAATAGCACATAGGCCATATATTTCAGAGATATGTAATGTTTCCGTGGGATATATTAACTTTGAAGCAGACAAATTGGCGGCCAGTAGCTAGTTTCATAAAAGTAGTATTTAAGGCGTACAAGCTTGTATGTGTCTTAACGATACTCATGAAAAATACTAGTGTTTAATAATGCCAGCGCATCTGTCAAGTTTGTATCAAATTGGCAACAATGACATTTGACTTTGACATTAATGACAATACTAAAAAGAACTCTTGTCAACTATGGCATAAAGAGCTGTGTGCTGTTCCAAAAAGCCTCCCTCAGTGAATCTCCATATTTTATTATTGTTCAATACAAATACAAATATGAATAAACAAAAATATGATTTCCATCAAGATCCCTAACAAGTAGAAAGTGAAAGTTTTATGAATTTGAAGCCGACATTAAGACAAAAACCATCAGAGACATGTCAACTTCTCACCATTAAACCCATCTGACATTTTGACAAATTCACCAACTACCACAAATGACAATTACACTTTTACTTTTCAAAAATATGACTCCTATAAAAATTTCAATCTTGTGAAAGTTTCTTAATAATAAGTCGGGTCATTCGAAATGAAAAATGGCAAGAGAAACCAAAAGATGATTTTCAAATACCTATTCACTCGACTTAAATTTTTGTCTTTTTCACAATATGGCGACCACCAGACGCCATATTGAGTTTGATAACTGTCATGTCTTTAGTGACACTTGCAAATTCAAAAATCGATTTACTAAGTCTGCCTTTGTGCTTTTTGTTGCATAAAGTTTAAATTAATTAATTGACACCACTCAAACGCCAGCAGGTGAATACAGTAAAAGCAGTAAAGCAAAAAAACAGTAGACCGCCACCGGGTGCATTTAGCCCCGGACGACAAATTAACTGACAAGGCTGGAAAATAGAAACTGTCACTTATGTCATACTTAAAACTGTCAATTTTGACGCGTGAATGGCTAAGAATGTATTTTCTGTTATTAGCTGAAAGGCTTGCCAATTCAAAAAAAATACAAGAAAACAATCAAAATCTACACACAAATTGTCGAGAGCCGAGCTACGTGGCGATTGGTGAGATCTAATGATCCCTGATGATCATGTACACAAGTTTAGACCCCAGAGCGCTATTACGGAACTAACATAGTAAAGGCCGAAAAACACACTACCTTCCTTTGCGTTGTGCAATAAAAACGCTTTCATCCCATAACTTGTACAGTTTTTAATAGCGTATAATATAAATCGGTCTATTTGTCTCCCTCGGACAATCTGTGTCGGCTTATTAATACAACTGGTGCCTCCAAGCGATGTCTGTTGTACGTTGTGTCTCTGATTACTTGTTTCTTTGTAAATTGTTGTCGATAGCTTCATTGCAGGGTTGATTTTACCTGGAACAGAGAACAATAATGTGTTGTTATTGAAGAAAGTATTCAATGCAATTGTTTTTAGTTGTGGGTGATTGGCTTTATAATTACTTTTGAGATGGTATTTGGGGATATTTTTTTTCTTTATTAATGTTAATATAAAGCTGAAGGATTTTTGTGTTTGTTTGTACACTAATCACGCTAATCTCAGTAATTACTGGTCCGATTTTTGCGTTTCATACCGCGTGTCTTGAAGAAGGTTATAGGCTATATAACATTATGTAAGTGAGCGTGAGTGAAACCACGGTGCATTGCTAGTTTTATGATAAGTCGTTGGTATTTTTTAGTAGATCATTTTTTTTTAGTTTCAGTTTTATTAATATAAAACTATCTCTTACCATAGGTACTTTTCGATCGAATTACTGACAGCAGCCACGCGATTTTCTTTTGAAAATACTGTTTTATTTCAAGTACGTAAACATTCTGCAACGTAATTAAAACCGTTACTTACATTTACATTAAACGTGATTAAATAAATAATGTAATAAAATAATGTAATAAAAATAATTAAATACTTGAATTTTCGAGCAATTTCATCCGTTGGTCGTAGTTCGGTATTAATTTCAACTCGATCGCTGCAATGCAGATGGAATTTAAGGCGAATTATTTAACAATTCAGTTTATTATGATTCAATTTGTAAATTAAGTGGCTGGCTATGGGTTTTATTTTATTTATAAAACAAAAATAATGTTTTATTTTTTTGGTTGAAATAAATACAGTCGCGTTTTAGGGTTAAGTCTCGCCAATTGCAGAGCTAATCACAGATTCAAAATGTAGCGAGAAACGAGGTATGTATTTTTTTTCTATATTTTATTTTTATTGCCACCAGCCGGGCACTAATCCAGACTCCGAGGCTACTGAGAATTTCCTGATGTTAAAAATCAATAACATTTTGCCCAACCTGGGAATTGAACCCAAGACATAACAATCATGCTCAGCTTTCAGATTTCAGTGATTCAATACCATATTATCTACCCATTCAATAAGAATTTCAAACAGTAACTTTCAACAACACAAAAACAAAACACACAATGCAACGACAAAACAATCCTTTTACTTCTCAACGCGAAAAAGTACTTACACTAAAACTAAATTACACGTTCTCCGCATAAAATTAAACCATATTACAATAATTACGCATATGCCGCAACGCAACGGGGCCGCAACTCCGCAACTTGAAGTAAATTGAACCGCAAACCGCAACGGCCAACACTAGTGAGACAATCGCTGCGGCAATTAAACTGGCACTTATCTTCGCTATAGCAAATTGCTTTCTTTGGGGACTGCGCCTTATTGCTGTGTTTGATTGGGATAGTTACTGGCGCTAGTAAAAGTTTGTGTAAGTAGTGGTTTACGAGGGCTCAATGTTGGTTTATGTATTATCTGTTGTAGATAAGATAGGTTTTTAGAAAATACATTAGTTATAGTCCGGCTTAAAGTTGAAATCCTCTGTACGATAAATTGTATAAAAATATTTATAAAAATAACGGTATTTGTGGTCGTACTACTCCGAAACGGCTTGACCGATTTTTATGATTTTTTTATGTAGATTTGGTAGGTATGAGAATAGGTCGTAAAGTATATTTCATACCGCTAGGTGATACTCGTCATTCTTCATCTTTGACGCGGACGAAGTCGCGGGAAAAAGCTAGTATAAAAAAATATGGTAATATTTAATTTTGAAAATGATTTGATTGAGTGGAACTCATTCCATCAAACACCTAAAATGTAGTCTTCTCAGCTATAATTATAATAATCTACATATTTATGTATTTAGTACCATTAAAATTTATTTATAGGCTAGGTCTATTTCTTTACCTCTACTAGACAACTTGAACTGGCTAGCATTAAAAAAAAAATAGTTTTTCAAATCATTAATCAACAAACAAATCAGACTTACGTTATCAGAGACGAATTGGCACGTAGCGCCACTATTTAGCGCCAACAACAATCACCATCCATTACTCGCCTGCCATATATTACAGCTAAAGTAGCGCCCGGGCGAGTGGCTGGCGCGAGTACATCCGTCCAGCGCAGCGGGACGTATGTTTTGTTCTCAACTTAAATTACGATGATATAATGAAGAATGTGTTTACAGGTATTAAGTTTAGTTTATGCTTTTCTGTAATTTATGATGATTGATATTGCTGTGAAGCGCTGTGCTAGTAAATAAGCTAGTAGACGTTCCAATGTTCGGTCTTCTGTATGACTAATATCATTTTATTTAGCGCCAGTGCCAGTGTGGAGCACCATCACAGAATATGCATCACCTCCTCAGTTGCCCGTCGTGCTCAACCACCTGCAACCTCAAGATCTTAACGAGGTCAATGACAGAGCTGTACAGGTTGCTCAATATTGGTCGGACAAAATTTGAGTCAATCGACAAGAAAATAACTTGAAGTGGCTTGTAAATTAATCCTAATATCTTAAATGCTTAAAAAGAGTTGCCGAGGAGTTTTTTGCTCGTTCTTCTCCATAAACGCCTACCTCCGTTTTGGAACGAGCAACCAGCTTCAACTTTCTGACTAAATAACCGTCTCCTTGACAATTCAAAAGTGTTTGTAATTTTTCTAATTGAAATAAATGTTTTGACTTTGACTTTGACCTTTTTTTATATGTGTTTCAATCTCAAAATCTCTTACGCAAGTTTTTACATATTTTGCTGAATGCCTTATTAAAAACAAAATAAGTTCTATAATATAATCTAACAATACAAAGAGAAATCACTGCATCTCCCTCCTATTAACCTCCAACAATGCCCATTCATCGCTTTCCCATAAATTAGCTGTAAACTACTGCCAGGCGAGTCACTAGCGCGAGTGCGTCAGTCCAGCGGGACTGCACGCTCGGCTGTCTACTTAAATTACTCTGTTATGCTCGACTCGCCCTTAACTGTGGGTTGTAAGCGTCTCGTATGCAACCCGCCTTTACCTGTTTTATTTTTTTAAATACGTCGTCATGCTTGCTTTAGGCATAGAAATTAGTTCTGTCCTTAATAACTATTTAACTGGCCGTTATTAGCCATAATTAGTGTTTCGCTAAAGAATGTGAAATGCCCTAGAGCTTTCAACTTTCAAGGCTGATATTTTCTAGGCATTTATTTTATTTTTTTTGCTTACTGTGTTTAAGTGAACACTTTTGCTGAGTATAGAGGCTTCAATCAATCAATCTGTATGCTGTTCAATGCGGGTTGTAAGTAGCATGTGTCGACAAATGATAAACGAAACACTTTAGACAAAGATGAGCTGCCTGAATTCTGAGTTGGGCTTACATTAACTGCAAAATATGTCTGGACTGGTCCACTCAAAACTGTGTGACACCTCAGACATTCCTTGTCTACCCTTACCTATAGATATGATTTTATATTGATTACTAGCTGCTCACGACTTTTTCCCGTAAATGTCGGTTATCGCAGACGCAGACGACGTCTTAGAGTAAAAAGAAGCCTTTGTGTTAATCCAGAAAATGTTCTATCTATGTGCCAATTTTCATCCAAATCTGTTCATCGGTTTACGCGTGATTGAGTAACAAACATCTTCACAAACTTTCACATTTATTATATTAATAGCATGGTATATAATAGCTTCCTCGCTGGCATGAGGTCTTGGGTTCGATTCCCAGGTCGGGCAAAGTTGGGTTTTTCCATCAGGAATTTCTCAGTAACAGCCACGGAGTCTGGATTTGTGCCCGGTTGTTTGCAATGAGCCCGCCCCCTTTTACATGGGACTTGAATAAAATTGGCAAAATGCGGGTGTACTAATGGTTAATATGGCTAACACTTCGGAGATGACAAGCGTGATGTTATGTTATATAAATTATAAAATAGTCAAAGAGATGACATAAATTATTCTCCTAATCCTAATCTGTAGAACATATTAAAAGATATTTTTATATAAAAACAAACAAACTTGTCTGAAGAATAATTTTCATTGTGTTTCATGCCTTGTTTGTGTCTGTGACATTTTTTGTATTATAAAGGTAAAAGTAGATACAGAATTAAATTACGGGTATGTTTGTAAGTTATGTACACATTTTACCTAATATTCTAAGAAATATTAGCCTAAATGTTCTGGATTTTGTAAAGGAAAAAAGTATTTTTCTTCCAACTTACAGTACTGATGTCGCTTTGTTATATTGAATAGGTACTAGTTTATAACCGCGACTTTTTCCGGGTGGTTCTTTTCATTCGCGTTAACTTACGTACGTAGTGTCATAAGTTTGACGTGTCTGTGTGTCTGTCTGAGGTAGCTCCCGAACGAATGAACCGAATTTGATTTTGTTTTTTGTTTGAAAGGTAAATTAGTCGGAAGTGTTCCTAGCTATGTTTGATGAAAATCGGCCCAAGATGGCTGCCGTCGGGGTTATTTTTAGTATTGCTCTGCTTCCGTGGCTCGTAATGGGATATTATAAAGCCTTCATGAGGAATAATATCCTCATGAATCTGGCTATCATATACAAGATACTCTTTCCACTTCCCAGCGGACAAAGTCGCGGACAAAAGCTAGTGTTAGGGCGAGACTCCACCAAAGCGAAGACGAGAGGATATGTCTAGTAATTAACCAATAGGATATTGTATTGTGCTGAATCTAAGCGCTGAGCTGTCAAAATGACGCAAGCTGATTGGTTGTGAGACACATCTCTTCTCGTCTCCGCTTTGGTGGAGTCTCGCCCTTATGAAAATAAATAAATAAATATCTTGGGACAACTCACACACGGCTATCTGATCCCAAGCTAAGCAGAGCTTGTGTTATGGTAACCAGACAACTGATATACATACTTATATAATTTATAAATACATACATATTATAGATAAATCACACCCAGACACAGAACTAACAATCATGCTCATCACACAAAGTTTGTCCTGGGTGGGAATCGAACCCACGACCTCCGGCTTAGCAGTCAGGGCCACTAACTACTAGACCAACAGGCCCGTCAAAAATACGTACATTGCATTACTAGACTAGCACATGAAAACAGTGTCCATGGAGTTTCTTGCTCGTTCTTCTCCATAGAGGCCTTCGTACGTTTTGGAACGAGCAGCTTCAACTTTCTGACTTCTTGAAAATTCAAAAGTGCCTGTAAATGGTCTGATTAAAATACTTAAATGCTTTGACTTAGAAAAAAAATACTGAAAAAATAAATCAAAACCGAATTAAATTAACTAAAACAATCAAAAGAGACCTTAAACAAATGTAACGACTCCTTAATTTAATTCACATATACTTTTAACTTCTACATTTAAGAATCTAATTGAGTAAATAGCAATCTTTATCATTTAACGAGAACTCAAAAGTAAATATATCAGACAAATGGCCATTAATAATTTAGCTGGCAAATAGCAATAGTAATGATAAATCAGGCTTGTCACAGAATAACAAGATGTCAGTAGATCAACACAGCTTTTTATCATCTGCTTAACCTTTTCCCAACTATATTGGGGTCGGCTTCCAGTCTAACTGAATGCAGCTGAGTACCAATATTTTACATAGAGCGACTGCCTAACTGACCTCCACAATCCAGTAACTGGGTAATACGATACCCCGAGGTAAAACTGGCTGTCAGACTTTCAAACTTCTGACGACTCGTAACGACTGTCAAAGATCCATGTATGACAGCACACGTTCGTGACGTATGGCAGATCAACACGCTATTAGCAGCCAAAATTGTTTTTACGGTACACTACTTATAGGAAACTGGTATTGTTTTGCGTGGTCGTCTAACCACAATTTTTTTTTAAACGTAATGAGGAATCAGATCAGTCAATAAAAAAATCATAATATCATATTACCTCGTTATTAAAAACGTTCAAAATCTCTCAGCAATCTCATCTCAGCGATGATTAAAGCTAAATCAGTTGTAAGTTAGTAAATTAGAGACATTTTTTATAGATTTAGACCGACATTATTACAATGCGAACGTTCCTAAAAGTTACTAGAACTATTATTATTTTTAATTTTTTGACAACAAATGCACACTAAAAGTAAGTTGTTCAGTGGTAGGTTGACAAATGGCAACGGTCCTACTGATTTGTTTTATACTGTGGCTTATAATTATTTTATTAAACTTTTTTCATTAATCAAACTAATTTGCTGCGAGCGTTATGCTCTTTTTGTTGAAGCAGCTATTTGAATCATGGCTATGTAGTCTTTGAATTTTTTTTAATCTTACTGTAATACCACATTCGGTGTGTAAATATTTTTATTTCATTACTATAGTAATAAAGCATTTTGTTAAAGGGCTCGTTTAAACGTTTGGTATCGTAATAACTTTTAACATGAATCCAGTGAAATGAATAGAATAAGTCTAGTTTGATTAAATAAAAAATATGCTGTTTATTTTTTTATCGACTAGTTCCTGCTTCGCCGTAAATAAATCCAGTGAAATGAATAGAATAAGTGTAGATCGAGTAAAAAAAAAACCTTTTATTTCATTATTGACTAGCTCCAGCCCGTAGCTTCGCCCGCGTAAACAGTAACTTTCCGTAAAGTAAGTTGAACTATTACCCCAAGAGAACACATTACCGGTATTATTCTTGTATCTACCTAGTTACTTGTGCATGATGTGGTCTTCTGTAATTGAAGGCGCACACGTAACTCAAACAATTATTTGTATCAAATGTAATGTATCTGTGTATCCTTTGTTGGAGATCCTAAATAAATAAATAAAAGTATCCTGTGTGTTAATCCAGGAAATGATCTATCTATGTACCAATTTTCTTTCAAATCTGTTCAACGGTTATGATTGAGTAACAAACATCCAAACATACACCACATCTTTACAAACTTTGACATTTATTTAATACTGCTGTGCATGAGGTTTTGGTTTCGATTCCCAGGTCGGGCAAAGTGTTATTGGGTTTTGCCATGGATCATCCAGGAATTTCTCAGTAGCAGCCTCGGAGTCTGGATTTGTGCCCCTATTTTATGAGACTAAAAACATAACTGGCGAAATGTGGGTGTACTAATGGGTACACCTCTGCCTAACCCTTCGGGGATTACAGGCGTGATGTTATGTTATGTTATTTATTAAATATTATTAGCAGGAAGCATTCGCGTTGAATTTGACGAAGGTGCTTTGTGCCTTGTATTTCGTACATTATAATAAAATTTCTCTTCCAAGAGTTTCATCTTTTACACAAACATTACCGGTCCGGTGTTACCATCCGGCGTTATTGCCGTAACGGTCTAGTCTTTCAGTTAGTGCACCCGTGTCGGTCATTCTAACCCGGCTTGCGAGTCATAAGTCACGGGTTTTACATTGCAGGGGTATAATGTAACCCATTGGCATTAGTAGGGTTAATGGAGAACGGAGTAGAAGCAAAATAAAACATTAAAATATAGGAAGAACTTATTCTGTAATCTTGGTGCATTGTAAGATTTTATTCTGTTTCTGCATTAACAGCGAAAACTAATATGCACAATGACATACTAACTGTGTCATATTTAGTTAATCGACAATGGTGCCGATTCCCTTGTTCACAAACTAGACTAAATTTAGAAAATTGACATCGCTTACTAACATTCAGCGAAAGGAAAGGACGGTGACATTAAAGAACTAAGTTAGCGATGTCAAATTAGTTTTGCCTTGAACTTCTCCGTATTTTTAATCCATACGTTTTAAGATGTCAACTATAACTGTATGCATGTGTCAGATTGACTAAATTTGACAGCTCTTATTTACATTAGTCTCTTTCTTATTTTATTGGACAGAAAAAAATGGAAATAGTCTAATTTTAGTTTAGTTTGTGACCAAGGGAATCGGCACCAATATGACATAATAGGGAATTTTTTTTATATTTTTATTCGATTATTTAAATCACTTGTATAATGGTAAAAAATATTCAACACCAAAAAAGCAAAATAAAGTATTAAAAGAAAAAGATTAAAAATAGCAAACCGAATTGAGCACTTTAAATGCCCACCATTTTGGCGTGCTTAGTGTGACGTCATATTAGGGGAGGAGACGTGGAAGAACGACCTTTACTTATCAGATAACTTGATGAGAGATATTTTTTATCAAATATAATTTATTAACAAACACGCCTATGATAACTTGCCTGTCGAAAAGTTTTCATAGCTATTTTTAATTGAATTATAAATGATTAATAAAAAATATGTCTCATCAAGTTATCTGATGGGTCAAGGTCGATCTTCCACAGCTATATTCTATGACAACAAACCAACAAGTGGAGGTTAATGGTGCCGATTCTCTTGGTCACAAACTGAACTAAAATTAGACTATTTCTATCTTTTTCTGTCCAATAAAACAAGAAAGAGACTAATGTAAATAAGAGCTGTCAAATTTAGTCAATCTGACACATCTATACAATTATAGTTGACATCTTAAAACGTATGGATTGAAAATACGGAGAAGTTCAAGGCAAAACTAATTTGACATCGCTAACTTAGTTCTTTAATGTCACCGTCCTTCCATTTCGCTGTATGTTAGTAAGAGATGTCAATTCTCTAAATTTAGTCTAGTTTGTGAACAACGAAATCGGCACCAGTGTTTTTTATATGTATTTTAGTCATTAGTGTCATGTAGCTGCTTTATCTCTAGATAATCTTTAACAACACTCCGTCCATTTACTACCTCAAAAAACAAATCTTCCTGCACAATTAGGACAACTATATTTTTTTTATTCCCCATCAAAATGTCTCCATTTTTCGCCACAACATTCATAGTTGCAAACCTCGCTGTACCCACGTATACACAATATCTTAATGCATAAAAAGCCAAGACGGGAATACAAATGGTACCATCAAGGTATAACTTCTAGGGGGTGGGTAGTAAAATAAAAGAAGACGGGAGAGACCAGCGGCGGTATAAAAGTGAACATTTTTATACATGGTACCACAATTTGTTTTACCAAAGCGATGTGGGGCTGTGAACATTCTGAACTTTGTCGGTTTTGTGACAATAGAGGTACTTGTGAGGGTTTTGGAAGATTTTTATGATTAGGGGAGGATGCAGGCGAGGAAAACATGGCTTCAATATTTGCGAGCCCTCTTTACAGAGTTTACAATATTTTTTATATTACAAGCTTTTATTTAGCTTGCACTGTTCGTATGTACAATCAATAATACAAATAGGTATCCAGGGTCCTCAGATATAGTTGAAGTTATTTAGGAACCGATGGATGTTTTCAAATGTAATTTAATTTTAAACGTAGATAATAAACAGTTCATTAATTAAATTAAGTTTCAATCGAAGACACCTATTGGTTTCTTAGAAAACTTTAACTATATCTGACTACCCTGGATACCTATCTGTTATGTTGACTGTACCTACTATGTAAGTAAGTAAGTTGCCCTTTCAAAATTTACAAACCATTTTTCGACCATTTGTTGATATCCGATTGAGCTGAAATTTTGCATACATCTTTAATTCTGATGACAATACAATGTCCAGTACTCGATATTTGAAATTTTTTTGATTAAAGCTTGTCTTAATTATTTTTTTAATTAGTTCTTTATTGACTAGCTCGCTAAATGTCGTGATGGCCCAGTGGTTTAAGTGTCCGCCTCTCATGCATATGGTTGTGGGTTTGAACCCGGAATTACGTGTAACTACCAAAGTGACTTTTTCAACACATATGTAGTTTCTAAAGTTTGTCTTGACTGACATCGGTGAAGGAAAACAGCGTGAAGAAAACTGGACTTGTATTAATATAAATCTGGAATCGTCAATCCGCCTTGGGCAAGCGTGCTGATCAATGCTCGTGCCTTCTCTGTATGACATGAGTCCTTTGCCTTGGAGTGGCTGGCTATTATTGACTAGCTTCTGGTGGTTTTTTACACCAGCTTTAAGAAATGTCGTTACTCGTTGGTTACTGTCCTACCCCCGTGGGTAGTAAGTATCATGATGTTACTGGTATATGAACTATACTATTTATTGCTGGTAAAGTTTATCTTGGACATCACTGACATTGGTGAAGGAAAGCATCGTGAGGAAATCTGGACTTACTGTTCCACTCAAACCATGTCACATGACACTAGGGTGGGTGTGTGGGGTCGTAAGACCTTACTGCCCACACGATAAGAAAATTGCTGAAGTATTTTTTTGTTAGCACACACTAGTCTCCGGAACTGCTGGGCCGATATGAATATATAGCCTGTTATATCAAGGAAGGCGTGGGCTAAAACACGTGGGCTTGATTACTTCCTGACACCTGTGAGCAAAAGTCTACTATCAGATTTTACAATAATAATGATTATATTCAAAACTGTTCAAGATGAAAATTGCAATCCAGGCTACACTTTAAACTTATACTTTATAGCCTTTCCGGAGCAGGCTATAAAAATAATTGGATAGCCTACAAAATAGAGAACTATTTTCCAAGATCTCTTTTAAAATTAAACTGCAAACTGTAATTCTTGCTAAGATTGCTCTTTGCAGTTAAAATCTTAAGAAAATAATGATATGATATTCATTACCTCCAGTTGCTTCTCGTAATCAGGGATAGGGCAATAACTTGGCAAGTTTACTGCATTCATATAATATAACCTTGGCTTAAGGGCTTGTTCAGACAGGCTAAATTGTAGCTTTAAAATAGGCAACAAATTGTAGTTTAGAATTGTTATGGGGGATTTCTTCGACAGCGTTTTTATATTTATTTATTTACTAGCCTATTTATTAACTAAGACGAATAGAAAGGAACCTATGGTCTTTGTTGGGGTTCAAACTTACCCGGTACCAAATTTCATCAAAATCGGTTCAGTGGTTTAGTCGTGAAAGCGTAACAGACATACAAACAGACGGAGTTACTTTTGCATTTATAATATTAATTTGGATTACTATCTTATGCATGCAAGTTTGTTCGCGTTAATACCGGTTATCATGTGATTTTAATCTAAAATAAAAGTACCTTAAATTACTCCTCATAACATCAGCTGTCTGCCAATAAAACTCCCATCAAAATCGGTGGAGCTTTTTCGAAGATAGGCCGAACAAGCAGACGGACAATCAGATCAAATAATAAAAAAATGTTTTTAGGAAACAGTATTCTTTGTATGTACAGTTAAATTGGTTCTCTAGATTAGTCTAGATGGTTTGATTCATAACTGGACCCAATATGTAGCGCTAGAACTGCAAGCCAACATTGAAGCAGGACAACGTCTGTCCGGTCCGCTACTAAGGTATGAATTACTCCAACCACAAATCAGCTGTTCCGCTGTAGATGTCTGTGGTAGCGACAACCACACGTAGGGTTATGTAGTGACAACACAAGCACACACAGACTGTCGACGCTTGTGGTTTTGTGTAGTTGGTGACTATTCCTATCTACAATTTGCAACAGCCAATTGAAAGGGCACAACTCATTCTTTCTTTCTTTACTACTCCGGTATTCTTTTCTGAGTATCTTCGCTGTGGGGTCTAAGGCAGTTGGATCTTTTCTCCAAGACTCGTCGAGACTCAATTCAAAAATGTTTTCTAACGAGCTAGAAAACATTTTTGAATTGAGTCTCGACGAGTCTTAGTCTTAATTTAATGACAGGCTGATTTCTTGATAATTCAATAGTGCTTGAGTAAATGGTTTACTTGTAATTCATGTTTTGATTGCCCATTGAGGCAATGGGCAATCAAATGGGCAATCAGTGGGCTTTTCTAATGGTTGCCTCTGTTGACTCTGGCTTCCAGGTGTTGCAAATGTAAGGAATTTTATGACGGACTTGACCCAAGAAAAAGAAAATTCTTGTCTACTTTTGTGTTGCCAACTGACTGACTGATCCATCAACACACAGCTCAAACTATTTAACAGATTGCACTGTTTAGCACACAAATAGTTATTATGACATAGGCATGAGCTAATAGAGGATTTTCCAAAATTCACCCCTTAAGGGGATGAAATAGAGGTCCGACATTTACGCGGAAGAAGTCGCGAGCAAAAGCGGTATAAAAGTGGTCCTTCTGAACAAACCCTTAGACTGTTTCAGTGTATTTTCAGGCAATCTCTTACGGCACGACTGCTGTATCAAAATTTCAGTGATTCTGCACTGAAAGTCTTGGCACAGTAATTTCCCAGTTGACTTTTGTTTTCAGTTGAATTTTAAAACGTTAGTGTTCATAGTTTTTTTAATGGTTATTGTAAATTGTTTAATTTTAAAATTCAGGTACTTTGCTTACAAATATCATAGGTTCACGTACCTTAGCTATTCTGTACTTGCATATACTCGCAAAGCGTGACTACTGAGCATTAGGACTTAAGTTCGATTCTCATTACGGGCAAAGTGTTACTGAGTTTTTCCATCAGGAATTGCTCAATAGCAATCTCAGAGTCTGAATTTCTGCCCGGTTGATGGCAATAGACTCAACCCCTAATAGATGAGACTTGAACATAACTGGCGAAATGTGGGTGTACTAATCTGCCTCATCCTTCGACGATTACGGCCGTGATGTTACGTTTATGATCCTGATCAACAACTAAGCTTGTAGATACTACGGACAGACGAATTGCCAGCCGTGGAGTTTCTTGCTTGATCTTCTCCATAGAGGCCTACCTCTGTTTTGGAACGAGCAACTAGCTTCAACTTTCGGACTAACTGACAGACTCCTTGACAATTGAAATGTGCCTGTAAATGGTCTAATTGAAATAAATGTTTTGACTTTTAACTTTTTTGACTTTTGAATGGTTGAGCGATTGTCTACTGTGCTGCGTGTCACGGGTTCAATTTATGCACGGAACATATTATATTTGTATAGCATAAAAATAGTTGTTCCGGGTCAGATTGTTTGTTTATTTGTCCAGGTGTAGGCAACGTTTTTATTACGTAAACGGTACTATTGCCAGGAGAAAATGCTAGCTTAAATTTATATACTTTTCACCATTTCCAAAAAAAAAACATCATTTTTATACCCTAAGATGTTTTTTTACTTAAATCGCCAAAACGGCATCTGTCTCAAAGTCCCCCGCCACCAAATTAATGAGATATCTCGCAATCCGATTTCAAACAATGAATTTTATTTTTTCCCAATTACAGAGATTTTGGCGAACAATGGAACAATAGTAATTAATATTAATTATTTACAGATTATCGCCCCTGTCGTATTTATCATTTATGGTTGGTATGTTTTTTTAGTAAAATCATATCTAAGAAGTGATAGATTATTTTTTGTTTATCTAATGTTTTGTTGTTTGAGCAAAATGGTGCTTTGATTTAGTATAAAGAATAATAAATTATGTTTCGACTGAAAGATATATAATGGTTGAAGTCAATACTATTAATAAACGCCTTTATTAATGTACTCATACTAATATATTTTTAGGACTACACTAATAAAGGCGTAGGTTTATGACGATTGTAAATGTGTGTTTATTAGATCAAATGCTAAAATTGATTTTAGAAAAATAGGTATGTGTCATTTATTCTTTTTCAGAACATAATATCACGCCTGTATATCCCGAAGGATTATCCTTAAATGTGCCCATTGGTCGTTTCAAAACGCGACTGCTGAGTAAGAGGTCTTGGATTCAATTCCCAGGTCGGGCAACGTGTTATTGGGTTTTTCCATCAGGTATGTCTCAATAGCAGCCTCGGAGTCTGGTGTCTGCCCGGTGATGGTTGATGGCAATAGGCTCGCCCCTTATTACATAAGACTTGAACATAACTGGCGAAATGGGGGTGTACTAATGGGTACACCTCTGCCTAACCCTTTAGGGATTACAGGCGTGATGTAATGTTATACGTAGAAAAACATAACCCTCCTTATGACGCAGTCGGGTAAAAGGAGCGTAATCTTCTTATTTTATTTCAATAAAAAACCACTTTATTTAGTTAAGTTACTCAAGTTTTAAAAGCGACGATCTTAGTTCAAAATGATTGGTAACTTTTGCGCGTCCTTGAGTATCCAATCGACGGTATTTTGGTCGATTCCAAATGTTAGTCTAGGTCCACGGAAAAACAGGCTTGTAATGTGACCGTCATGATGGCGGGGCTATCAATATCTACTTAATTCTTTACCTGTTTTATTTTGTTAGATAGTTATAGAAAATGCTCTCAGTGTCTTTTCCATTTAGTGTCTCACTAATATTCCTACCGATGATGAGATGTGTTCAACAGCAGCCCGGGATTTCATGTCGTCTTACGATATTAAGCAGTATTTAATAAAATTATAATACTGCAATTATTTTATTACGACTTTGTTATTTGATTGTTAACTTAATTAAGTTATTAAGTATAGTGGAAACTGCGGTCTTCTATACGTAAAAGAGTACACCTCTATAAAGCCTTTGGCTGACTATTATTTGTATGTTATTATTTATGTATGTATTTTATTACAGATCTTAAATAAATACCACAAATTTAATTGTATAAAATTGTACATTTAGTAATGACCAATAATATCCCAGACGCACATTTTATTAATTAAATGCCAAAAAATATCAATCCAAATAGCCAGTCCCGCCATCACGACGCATACAAAAACGGAGGCGGCTCAGAAAAACGTTGGATCACAGCCTGAATAATTCATTACTGGCTCAAGAAGCGATGAGGGCGCAAAAGAAATGATAATAAAGACTTACCGCCTACCTTCGTCCCAAGGTTTGCTCCAACAAAACAACTGAGTAGGTATTCGAGGAGTTTTATAGGTACTTCCGCTATGTGCTAGTTATGAATAAATATTTCGACAAGTACCCTGAATATTGTCTCGGGTTTGATTCCCAGGACGGGCAAAGTGTTATTAGGTTTTTCTTGAAATTTCTCAGTAGCAGCCTCGAAGTCTGGATTTGTGCCCGGTTGATGGCAATAGGCTCGCCCCCTATTAGATGGGACTTAAAAATAACTGGCGAAATGTGGGTGTACTAATTCGTATACCTCTGTCTAATCCTTAGGGGATTACTGGCATGATGTTATGTTCCGCTATGGGCTAGTTATGAATAAATATTTCGACAAGTACCCTGAATACTAGTCGAGTGGAAATATTTATTTTTGAAGTAACAATCGAGACTTCGCGAATAGAGTCTGGATGAGGATGGCACTGGAGAGTGGCGATTGGCATAAATAAAGAGAGGTGTGTATACACACCAGTAACCTGAAAGAGAGTACAACAACCCCTATTCAGGTTGCTGGTGTTTTAAAAACAATCCTGTATACCCAGCAGTTTGTGAAATCGGGCTGAAAATAATCAGTTTAAAAAAAAAGATATTTTCAAATTTTTATTCTTTGTGTTTATTTACAATATTACTTGTTGAATAGTGCCAAACTGGTGCTCCAGACTTGAATCGTCTTTGAATCTCGAGTTGATTTTCCAAGCTCCGACCAACCTGCGTCCGGGATCTGTGAAGAGACTTCCAAGGTAGCCAAGGCAACTGATATCACAATGAAAGATTAAACGAAAGAGTGCGTATAACATTATCTTGATAAACCTTTATTTTTTCTTATTCAGAAACTAAACACATCGATAAAAGAAATAATATCCTATATTTATCCTCTTTCTACTCGAGTACGTTTTACCAAAGGGTCATCCGCATTACTGGCAACAGAAGTCCATATCCACGGCCATTGCTCGTCCACCGATAGCTACATAAGTGGCCTAACCTAATAAATCAAATCACGCACTTCATTGGTGGTCACTTCGGGTACTGCCAGCCATCCCGGCTATTTGATCACATTCGCCAGGACAGGTCAAACGAGAATTAATTGCGTTAGCACTGCAGAGTCGGCTAGGATGGTTATACATTTGGCCTCAAGGAGCTCAGTTTCTCTATCACTTTGATACTCTCTCGACCCAGTGAACCAGTAATCGGTAAAGGGAAGAAATTGAACTGATTGCCTCTCAGTGTCTTAAGGTTTTTTATTTACTTTCTTTGAAAGACTTGAGTTCATATTTTTGCCAATGATGTGATATACAAAGGTGTACCGTTACGGCAGAGATACTAAAAGAGTCTCAATTGGAGTTGCTTATTTGAAGAGGAGACGGTGACGAATTCCATACTCAATATACAGGCCTTTTATATTACTGTAATCGTAGTTATGAATAAGAATGAAGTAAAAAGGCATATTATATATTTATCCATTAGTTCCGTATAGGTACAGCCTATCCAACAAAGTAATATTGAATAAAAATGATAACTGAAATGAAATTAATTGTATTTTTTGTTGTGAAATATGTCAAACACACGCAGTTATTTATTTATGTATTTAAAATTTATGCACATGTAAAATACACTGTACAGTCTGTAAAATACACTGTCGGGCCTTGGGCATTCAGTTGTGCTTATGACTGGTAGTTTACGTAAAAAAATAAGCAGACAATCTACGATTCGACTGGGGAGAAATAAGGCGCGCCAGTTTCCCAATTTCGGGCTGCTACTGACTTTCTAATGGGAAAACCCAATAACACTTTGTCTGACCTAAGAATCGGACCCAAGCCTTCATGCTCAGTAGGCGCGACAAACCACTAGACCAACGAGGCAGTCAAGTAACGGTGGTGGTAGCTTAGACATCAATATGCATAAAATTTTGATACTTTTTTACAAGTTTTGCAATAATCAACAATTTTATCGTTACGACCAAATCACGCTTCCGACCACAATTACAAAGGGGTAGTCAAACATAACGTCATACTATAACATTTGAATAACCAAGAACACATTTACTCCCCTGTGGCCGTTCACAAACAGCCCCCAAGATTATCCATACATACCTTTGACATTTTGAGACAAAACCAAAATGGCGGCTCAGGTACATCCGTAACCCGAAAGCTAGTAGATTATAAAGCTGGGGGTACACGGCGGTATGTAGGGGGAATGCGTCGAAATGCCGAGCCGACCTAATAGGGCACCTTCCTCCCCATGACACCGAGGGATATTAAAAAGGGTGCTAATGTTTCGGAAGTGGAAAATATTTTGGAGAATTGATGTGGTAGTTTATTAGTTGGTAATTTGCCTTGACTACCTCTTTGGTCTAGTGGACGCAAACCGCGATTGCTAAGCATGATGTTTTGAGTTCGATTCCCAGGTCGGGTAAAGCTTTATTGGGTTTTTCTGTCAGCAATTTCTCAGTAGCAGCCTCGGAGTCTGGATTTGTGCCCAGTTGATGGCAATAGTCTCGCCCCCTATTACATGGCGAATTTTGGGTGTACTAATAGGCACTCCTCTGCCTAACCCTTTGAAGATTACAGATGTGATGTAAAATTGCTAACGAATGTTGCCGAGTTGTTTATTTTTTTTGAACATGAGTGTAACTACACTGACAGATATAAGAATTTTAAATATTGTTTTTCTAACTAGAAAAACAATATTTAAAATTCTTATGTCTCATTTCTATCTTCATAAATCCGAGGTGACACAGAAGCACCCGTCTGTCGCCAGCAAGAAACCGTTTCGGTCATCCAAAAAACTGTCTTAACTATTCAAACAAGTTCTGCCCGCGACTTACGTCTTTGGTTACTGCTCCCCTCCTGTGAGTCGTACCGCGATGTTATATAGCCTATACTATCCCTCATGAATTTAGCCATTTAGGCAAAAAGTTTTTTTTTTAATCCGACTGGTAGTTCCAAAGATTAGCACAAATAAATAAAAAACCAGAAATCTCTTTAATTGTATGATATTAGAACTAGTTTTTCCCCGCGATTTCGTCCGCGGTAACCGTCATTTACGGTTATTGCTGAAGCAGAAAAAGTCGCAGAATAAAAGTAACCTATGTCCTTTCTTAGGGTTTAGTCGTAAAAGCGCAACAGACAGAAAGACCGAGTGACTATCGCATTTATAATATTAGTGTGGATACACAATTCACAAAAGTTACGAAAAAAAAACAAAAGTGTTTTTCATTTGCAGCTAATGTTCACATCAAAGCTCCTTGTAATTTCATCTATTAAAGAAATCTCTTTGATTGTAATGCTGTTTGTTTATAAGCTAAATATATTTACATATTTTATGGACGAGCGAAATTCCTAATTAATTCCTTGATTGTTTATGTGAAGTAAAGCTTGTTTGAATCTTAGTTCTTACTATACTGTACTTAATACTCTTCTTTCTACTATTATTAAGGTAAAAGTTTATGAGGATAATTGTTTATGCCATGTCTAAAGCTATGTAAATCTCCAAACCTATATCTACATAACATAACATCACGCCTGAAATCCCCATTAGTACCCCCACATTTCGCTATTTATGTTTAAGTCCCATGTAATAGGGGGCGAGCCTATTGCCATCATTCGGGCACAAATCCTGACTCCGAGGCTGTTACTAAGACATTTCTCCTGGAAAATCCTAATAACACCTTGCCCGACCTGGGAATCGAACCCAAGACAATATCAGGGTACTTGTCGAAATATTTATTCATAACTAGCCCATAGCGGCACAAACTCATAACTAGCACAAATCCAAACTCCGTGGCTGCTACAAAGAAATTCCTGATGAAAATCGAACCCAAATTTCATGCTCAGTACTCGCGCTTTACGACCACTAGACCAACGAGGCAATTCTATAATATTAGTATAGAAATAATAGTAGGAAACAACATTATTTTAGTTTTACTAAAAATCATAGGTTTTCTCACGACAATAATTTCCCATAGTTCGCACATAAAGCCTGGAACATACATCACACGTGCCTTACGAGGCCCGCTCCGCTCGTTAATGCCCGAAACGTTTTTCTTTTCAATTTACGATTCCACCACAGTTTAGTGGGAAACGAAATTCTTCAATTAATGGCTGTCTGGTTTGTAAGGGTTTGTTTTCGAGGTTTGTTTTTTTTTTGGAACGGCTTTTATCTTGGCTGTGGACGGTTAAGCTGTGAGACAAAGGTGTATTACAAAAATGTGAACGTAACAATAAAATTGTTGATTATTGCAGAATATGTAAAAATTATCACTTTTTTTTGCATATTGCAGTTCAAGAGTTTTGAAGATTATAGCTGTGACAATATACAGCGTGAGTTTTTATTCGCTGTACACTTAGAGGGAGGTGAATGTACTCATTAATACGACCAATTTATACTAAGGGATTAACTCTAAACATGAAAAAAATAATGCTGTTTCCTCAAAAAATGCAGTACAATACGATAATGGAAGAAATAGCAGATTTTTTCTTTGTTTTTCCGGGTAGGCCTCATATTAGTTGTTTATATTTATCTGTACTACCCCCTACAAGAATTAAAAGTTAGCTTCTTATCAAAAATTCTAAGCTACAAGATAAAATAAAAACAAACTTTGTACATAACATCACGCCTGTAATCCCCTAAGGGTTAAGCAGAGGTGTACCCATTAGTACACCCACATTTCGCCAGTTATGTTTTAGTCACATTTAATAGGGGGCGAGCCTATTGCCATCAACCGGGCACAAATCCAAACTCCGAGGCTGCTACTGAGAAATTCCTGATGGAAAAACCCAATAACACAAACTTGGTATTACTTTTAAATACCCTTTATTCCAACCCTATCGCACTTTTCTAAACCTTCTTTAAAATAAACGTTGTCAAACTGATATATTTCAAAACATTTCTGAAACATAACTACGAAATCACCCCCAATTTGGGGGACAAATACACATCCGGGGTAATAATCCACTTCATTTGACAAGGGAACTTATAATGTACAGGTGCAAGCAATAGAACACGGAACCCTAAAATTACAAGATGACACGAACCTTCAAGACGAGGTATATTAACTGCCGGAGAATCACTAGCCCTCATCTTCCCTCCCTCTCACACACACAACAAAAATATTCAGTGTCTCCTTCCATCTCTTTCACACGTTTAGGGTACGCTGTCATTAGATGCTAAGCTCTCAATATGGTACTAAAGCTACCCCCCTCTAATTGGGGGTGCATTAAACGCTTATACTCATATAAAATGATTTATAGGGAGTCCGGTGTCGACTTATAATGAGAACCCGAGGGTTTCTGATGTAAAACTAGATCCTGGAGACTTATGGTCTGTGTATTTTACAGTGAGCACAAAATACTGTGTGAAGTGGAAATTACATTTTTTCTTACTCTTCCCCTATTCTTTTCTGATCTTTCATTCTTTATTGTGTGGGCAGTAAGGTCTTACGACCCCACACACCCTAGTGTCAGAGTTTCTTTGCTGATTAATTTCGTTGCGGGACCCAAGACAGTTGAATCGTTTCTCTGGGACTCGTCGAGCTTCATTGCCTCGGCGCTTTTCTGGTGGCCTCCACTGTTGATTCTGGCTTTCAGAAGTTGCAGTGGTCAGGAACAGTGTGGCGGGCTTGTCCCAAAAAAAGAAAAAATATACTGTGTGACAGAAATAATGGGACACTTTAAAAATTAATGTTACTTAGTATAAAAACCTTAAGTATGATTAAGATGACGGTAATAAAGTATGCCGTTTTTGGACTGACTTTTTAAATTAGGTACTGTACTTAAATTCTAGATTTAAATATGACTTTAAATTGTAAAATTCAAAATCCAAACGTGTTTTAATTGCCTATAACATTTTTTTTTATTTACTTGCTTGTAGCGACCACATCGCCTAATATATTTAAAACATAAACAAACAAATAAAATTAAAATGTCTGTTTGTAATGTCAAATAGATGTTTACATATTGAATATGAATGTTTACACGTTACTTACACTAAAAGCTCCGGCAAATCGGCTACTTTTATTAAAAAAAAAAAGAATTATAGTTCCGTGATGCAAAAAAGGAACACCACATCAACCATCACCATTCACGCGGAGAACTCGGACAAGTCATGAGCATAAGTTGTAATGTTCTCCCATCACACATTAAGGCTATGCTGGTTCAGTCGCTTATCTTCCCCATACTTGATTATGGCGATGTGTGTTACTATGACCTGAATGCAGATCTTCTCAATAAATTAGACCGACTTCTTAATAACTGCATTCGATTCGTATTCAATCTCCGTAAGTATGATCATGTGTCCGCACATCGATTACTCTTGAAATGGTTTCCCATCAGACAGCGCAGAGCGTTAAGGGCTTTGACAACCTTATTTTCTCTCCTTGAAAAACCTAGTTCTCCTTCTTACCTGACTTCTCACTTTCAATATTTATGCTCTGCGCACACCAAGAATCTTCGTTCCTCTAATAATCGTATTCTGCGATGTCCTTCCCACCGCTCTGGTTTTCTCAAATCTTCTTTTCTAGTCCAGGCGGTTTTCTTATGGAATGAACTCCCTCAGAATATCAGGATGGCCACCAGTCGGTTCACTTTTAAGGTAAAAGTTCGCGAACACTTACGTAAGAAGTTGGCAGACTCGTCCCACAATTAATTTGTCGTACTTCACCACCTATTTATTTTTTATCTCTCTCTACCCTATATATTTTGTTTGTATGTATGTATATATGTATTTATTTTTATATTTTAATATCGAAATTTTTCTGTATTTTCTGCACCTACTACGTTTTGTCTCTGCATCACCCTAAGGTAGACTGGTAGAAAATGCCCAAGGCATTAAGTCCGCCTTTGTACAGTGTATTTTTTACATGTGCATAAAGTTTAAATAAAATAAAATAAATAAGTTAGTTCAAAAACAACTGTTGACAAACCAAAAAAAAACAACCAACATTAAATGACTCACTCAGTTTCATAAGACCAAAGACTAAAAAAACATATCTATGACAAATGACCCCCACTTAAGCCCGGTATCCATTGACCCCTAGTTATTTTTAAACACCCCTAATAGCTTATAACGATGTTAATTAATCGTTTTAAGCGTTGCGTGACGCTTACTAATATGGGCAGGTTACGGAGATGAAAGTGAAAAATTAACCTTTTTGAGGGTATTAACTATATTTTTTTCAGGGTGAGATAAAATGTGGCGTCTGTCAGCTGTGAGGGGGGGTATTTTTTGTTGCGGGTAATCAATTTAGAGAATAGATATGGAAGATAGAGTTTTAGACGCGAAATTATTTTTTTGTGATGTTTTTTTTAATTGTTTTTTTTATTGAGCTTTGATTTTTAATAAGTCAATAGTTTCTTAAGACATTTCAGTTTTATACAGGCACAATGAGATCATAATAATTATTTTGATAAGAAATGGTAATGATTTCTGAATAAAATTTTTATTTTTGTCTAGATTTGCGTTGTATATTTTTAATAGATGAAAACCAGATTATAACGTATCGTGATGGCCTAGTTGATAAGTTGCTCACATGCAAAAGGTTACCAGGCAAGTACCGATGTGACTTCAATTTACATATACTTTCTAAGTTTATCTTGGACATCACTGACTTCGGTGAAGGAAAACATCGTGACGAAACCTGGACTTACAATTAATGTCTGAAATCACCAGTCCGCCTTGAGCAAGCGTGGTGATCAATACTCGTGCCTTCTCTGTATGAGAACAGGCGTTTGCCCTGTAGTAGGACAGTAATAAGCTGGTACCTATTATTTATGCAAACCATGTTACTTGAAAAATTATTAATCTTTATTTTTTCTTTGTTTTCAGGTAAGAATTTTACAGTATACAACAAACGGTACAACATAGAAATGGTAACGTAAACTTTGCACTAAAAATCTACCAACAAACGATCTTCATTATAAAAAAAAAAAACTTCAATTAGTATGGAAATTACAGAACATTTTTTTCATAAGAGGCATACACTAATTATCTAAGATCTACGCCACACAACGCCCCGCGGCCGCGCCCGCTGTATTCTTGTTAAACACTGTCATTTGACTCAACACCTTCGCTTGAATTTTTATTGGTAACATTTTCGCTTTCAACTTGGAATTTTTGGATGTGGTACTTTTATAAAGTAATTTAATTTCTTAATTTTTTCCAAAAACGGTCATTTGAAAAACTTCATAAGAAAACCCAGGAAAGTGACAGAATTTATGATAACATAACATCACGCCTGTAATCCCCGAAGGGTTAGGCAGAGGTGTACCCATTAGTACACCCACATTTCGCCAGTTATGTTTCAGTCCCATGTAATAGGGGGCGAGCCTATTGCCACCAACCGGGCACAAATCCAGACACCGAGGCTGCTACTGAGGAATTCCTGATGGAAAAACCAAAAAACACTTTGCCCGACCTGGGAATCGAACCCAAGACCTCATGCACAGCAGTCGCGCTTTGCGACCACTAGACCAACGAGGCAGTCAAAAACAGACCGAACAGAATTTGACAGAATTTTTCTGGTTATTTATTATGTATGTTTTAATTTGTCCAAAAGTGCTTAATCAATTTCCATGGAGAGTGGACTTTAGAGAGATAAATCTCTCATTGTAATTACTACTATACACGGCACAGCGATCGGCTAAAGGGGCTAGACTTGACTATATCGGGTGGAAGCAAAATTGTAATAAAAAAATGTTACTATAGATTTACACATGATTTTGGAATTTACAAAAGCGTAGAAATTTTCCGTTGTTTACAGAAGTGCAATACTAACACGGTTCAAATACTACCGCTCTTTTTTTTACCGAAGAAAATGTATAATACTGGTTGTCTAAAATGATCTACTGAACCCTTGGTAAAAGGTTTCGTAACGATCCCACCCAGTATCTACTCGGGAGTACCTGTAAAGGAAAATTTCAAAATACACTCAAGTTCATTAAAAAATAACCAGTTTACAGCCTTATCTTCCGACGCTTGTTTAATACCTATTCGTATTTTGGGAAACCATAACCTACCGGGTACCGAAATTGAGACCACGATGACCAAAGTTCGATTGCTCGCCAGCCGTTATGTAGGCAAGCCAACTCGATATACGAGCCAACTATCTGATCGCTGTGGATGCAAGACTAACCGAAATTGGAAGTACTTGTAACGACACGTGGAAGAAAATATCCATTTAGAATTTAGGTAAAGTATTTTAGGAGTGAAATTGTGAAAAAGACTCAACATATGAGAAAATTTTGAATCAATTTTGATTACTGTGTGTTAAGTACAAATTAATCTAATTATGCCAACTCAGCCCAATATTTATATACATAATTTATATTGTGTGTTTTACATTACTGTCAACAATATCTACTATTTAGCATGAAATTTTACGCTTATGATAGACTAGCTTGTGCCTGCGACTTCACCCGCGTCATTGAACTAATGGGAATGGTACATTTAGGAGGTGAATTTTGGAAAATCCTTTCTTAGTGGACGTCTACTAACTATAAACTACCTCCCTGCCAAACATCTTTAAACGTAAAGCGGTTTTCGATATTTCGTGATGAATGAGTGAGTGACTGAATGACCTTTTGCTTTTACATACATATTAGATTAAGATCAAAATTAATCAGCGTAACCTACCAAAAAGTTACAAATACTTAAAATGATCCGATAAATCTTATGGTTTGTTTTGGCAGATATAAACCCAAATAATTCAGGAGTTAGTTTTTAACTACTTCGTCGGCCTTTTTAACCTACTGAACTACATTGTTCATTTAAAACAAAACGTTGCCGTATAAAACTAAAAAGAGAAGAAAAAAAGCACCTTTCTACTAAACAACGACAGGTAACATACCACATCCACGTCTTACACTTACACTTACACCCCCTACAGGAGGGGGTGTGTGCGCAATTTAAAAGATAAGATCAACCGAGCTCGCTCGAGACGATGCCTCTTAAATTATTCAAATAAAATCCCACTACGATATCTGTGATTGTAAATTTTGGTGTGCAGATGTGTATGTACACTTGAGGCCGAGAAAATTGTACTAAATTTACAGGTGAGGGTGTAAAATGGAACGAGAAAAGATTTTGTTATTTGTGTTTTTTTATGGCTTTTGTTTATTTTAACAGTAATGTGTATTTCTTTTTGCTTTCCATTTTGAATCCACATAGGTAAATAATGTGTAATAATCTAGAATCTAGATTTAACATTTAAACACGTTGTTTTTATCCGTGTTTATCTTTACACCTACACCTACAATCTTAAGACGTTTTCAATTCACTTATCTGCTTTACATAATATTGTCGAAAACAGACTGACACGTAATAGATGTTTATCTCAAACATTTATAAATAAAATTGGATTCACGTAACGCCCACATGATAACAACGTTTTTCCATTTTTTTCCGCAAAAATACGTACATGTTTATTCTCGTGTAACCCAAATAACTGAATAAATTTTCATTAATGAACCATAACGGTGTTCTGATAGTTACAAGGGATACAGTTCGGTTACATACTCATGTTGATGTAATAAAATATGTTTTTTTATGCCGTTTTCTTCGAAACATAAGCTTAAAACTGTTATGAATATGTACTGTGTCGAGATTGCAGATGGAAAATCGATAAGGTTTCGTCTTTTTTTTTTGTTTAAAATAGAATAACAAGCTTCATTTTAAACGTATCGTCCGCTTGGTATCCACTACTAGAGTAAAAAGTATTCCAGTTTTCAGAAATTTCTTTCTGGATTTTCATTTAATTTCGCGTAGTTTTTCTACGTAATATAAAATGAGAATTCAGAAAGTAACCCATTCCCATTAGCCAAACCATTTCACAAACAACCAGCTTAAAACATTTAAAACCCGCATCATAAACAAGACACAACACACTCATCACCAACATGACAAAACAAAATGCGGAAAAAAAATATAACATTTTTAACATTGGTACTTTTTTATGTCCGCCAGTGTAAGAGGGGTTGCAAGACAAAGGGTATGCGCTTGACATCGGCTGTTTTTTTTTTACCTACAGTGTACAGTTGTAACGGCATGTATTTTGTTATGTGAGTTTCTGAATATGGTATATGGTATCACTTACGACGAATCTCAGGTAAAAATGTGTACGTATTTTTTCGTGAGGTAAATATAAAATGCGTAGTGATAATGGTGTTAAATTTGCTCTATATTTATGCGGTGAATATGTTTGGCAGGTAGTGTATTTTTTGTCCTAATGTAATATAAGGTAGGTATGCTTATCTTGTCAGTATCTTGTGTTATATTTTTATCTTAAAACCAATGTGAATTAGGTATACTTCGACATTGAATCATTTTGAACCATAATTTGATTTCAACATTTTTAACCCCGTCATCTGTACACGTGAGGACCTAATGACTGTGTCAACGGTTGGTGTTGTCGTAGCTGAATACTGGGCCAAACAAAAAATTTTTACAAAAATTTATTATTTAGTATAATATACTTGCCATCGATACGCTAAGAACCGATTGAATAAAAGAGGTTTTTTAATTTGTGACTCAATTAATTGATTGCCAAAAAGCCAGGTTTATACAAAGTGCCTGTTGGCGTAACTGTGGGCTCACAATAATATTTTTTTTTAAGTTTTTTTTTATTGACATGTCATAAATATTTACATAACATAACATCACGCCTGTAATCCTCGAAGGGTTAGGCAAGTTATACCCACTAGTACACCCTTTATGCAAATAAATGTTGTTGTACATAAATTCAAAAATATTATAATAATAATATAAATATTCTTATTGGTGAGGTCCTTCAGAAAGGTCAGGTGCGGAGTACTCGTAACCGGCGTGCTTGTATGACGAGATGTATAAGCGTGGATGAGGCGAAAGGAGTATGTAAGGATAGTAACAGGTTAGGAAAAAGGCGTGAGTTTATGTATGTGCACGGTGCAGCGTTACGTCTCGTCAAGTCCTCGTATGAACTGTCCTTTATAATCTAACTTTATATTATTAATATCTGTCCCGGTGGCAATCGCTCAATCAATAGAATTATCCGTATAATGGACGTCGATGTCTTACTGTATAACTTGCTGAATTAGTCTAGTGTTTGATTAGAGTGGATCTTGATATTTGAGTATGTTGCCCGTGTAGATATACTTTACTAGCTTTTGCCCGCGACTACGTACGCGTGGACTTGTTTATTATCGTACTTGCATACAAACTTCCCCCCCCCCTTTTCACCGCCTTAGGGAGTGATTTCCGGGATAAAAACTATCCTATGCCCTTCCTCGGATCTTAAACTATCTCCATGCCAAATTTCATCAAAATCGATTCAGCGGTTTAAGCGTTAACATACAGACAGACACACTCTCGCATTTATAATATTAGTATAGATGGTATGGATTAATTGACTGTTACTTTTAATTGGACTGCCTCGTTTGTCTAGTGGTCGCAAGCGCGACTGCTGTGCATGAGGTCTTGGGTTCGATTCCCAGGTCGAGCAAAGTGTTATTGCGTTTTTCCATCAGGAATTTCTCAGTAGCAGCCTCGGAGTCTGGATTAGTGTCCGGTTGATGGCAATAGGCTCGCCCCCTATTACATGCAACTTAAATATAACTGGCGAAATGTGGGTGTACTAATGGGTACACCTCTGCCTAACCCTTCGGGGATAACAGGCGTGATGTTATGTTAATAAATTATGACTACCGCTTTTAAAACAACAAATCTCGTCTTCCCACTTCTACTCTAATCTTTCATCACACAAACACGACAAGACTAACGTAGACCTCGCAACCGAAATTTCATCAGCATCTAACTCAATCAGCGCCAGGTGAGGTCCAAACACTTAAATTGTGTGTGGACAGGTCCATGTTAGTATTGCGTCTAGCGGAGTCCGCTAAACGGGACTAACTGGGTTCCGTACAGTCCAATAGGCAATCGCATAGGTGTGTACGTCGCAGGTCCATATATGCATACGTTGTTGGTTTGTTGGTAGATTTGTGGTATGTGGATTGTGAATTATGTTTCAGATTTGCCGATAGTCCGAGATACTAATGACACTGGACCTACGTTACTTTAATAGCTTGATGCGTGAGAGGCGGGCGCCTTAACCACTAGGCTATCACAGCAAAAAAATCCTGTTCCTAAAAAGCTGTTCCCTACAAAAATGCGACATGATCGTAATGTATAGAACAGCGGTTTTTTTTTTCATGATTTTAAGGTTGGTCCCGTAGTAAAAGTTGTTCAAAATGATGAGTACAATGACCGCTTTTCAGGTTTCGGGTAAAGTTTCAATGACCCTGTTTAAGTCACTTTAGCATGGCTGAACTTGAGAATAGGTAGATGTCGATAAGAATGTATGCACACTCCATAGAGGCCGGCCTCTGTTTTGAAATGAGCAACTAGCTTCAACTTTCTGACTATCTGACTGACTCCTTGACTATTCAATAGTACCTGTATATTGTCGAATTGAAATAAATGTTTTGACTTTGATACCCACGATACAATAATAATAATAATTTGCACCTGCCATGTTATCTCTTCACCACCTCTGGTTGACTGTTAGAGAATGCCTAAGTCATTAAGTCCGCCTTTGTACCTTTGTTGCATAAAGTTTAAAAAAATACAAAAAAAAAACTCCTAGAGGAGGGCAACGTTTCTCTGTGAAAAAACTAACATAACATCACGCCTGTAAACCCCCAAGGGTTAGTCAGAGGTGTACCCATTAGTACACCCACATTTCGCCAATTATATTTTTAGTCCCTTGTAATAGGGGGCGAGCCTATTGCCATCAACCGGGCACAAATCCAGACTCCGAGGCTGCTACTGAGAAAAAAACAACAAAAAAAACTATTATCAAATATATTTTTTGAATCCATTAGATAAACAAGTACCTAATGTTGCTGTCGCACTACAAGTAGGTACCTAATTTTTGTTGCTATCCCTCTCTTTAGCTTGTTCACACCAATCACCAATAAATAGGGACTTTTAAAAGATCCACCTTTCAAAACAAACCTCTGTGAGTAGGGTTAGGTACTTGTGTTATACAGAAGGGAAATTTCATAAAGGAATCAGGTCGGACGAGGGTTTGCTTTGGCCTATCTAGATAATTCATAGATGCTTCAGTCTAAAAAGTAACACTTGAAATGCGAAAATCGCTCTTATTGCTTCGAAATAAAGACGCTGTAAAATTTTAAACTGTTATTATGGAGGTGCGGTGATTGTACAATAGAGAAGCGATAGCAGATCTAATCTAAATATAAAAGTGACAGGTCATTCACTCTCTCACTCATCATATTGAAAACCGCTTGACGCATAAAGATGTTTTTTTTTTCAAGAAAGTAGACTATAGTTAGTATACGTCCACTAAGAAGGAATTTTCCAAAATTCACCCCCTAACGGGGTGAAACGGAAGTCCGACATTTACGCGAACGAAATCGCGGTCAAAAGCTAGTTATAGATATGCGTACGAGCAACCTCCCAAAGCCAATCAAGCGATAATTTACCACAGAAGCGAAAAAATCATGTAAATCCCAAACCTTATTTACTTGTCACATAATTAGCACTGAAATAAATAAGTTATCCCCAACTTGAAGACACGTCTGGTTAGTTAACATGTAGTCCCAGCTGGACGTCTCCTGCCGTGATTAAGTTACAAATTAGAATCCTAATACCAGTGTACTAAGAGCTCAGTGTCGCGAGACTTACGTCATTTTAACAATTTTTTGAGCAAGTACAGAAAGAAAAACTGTTTATTCAAGCGAAAATGACGCACATAACATAAAAAAAATATACAAAAGCAAAACAAAAACAAGTTGGTATTAAGTATAAATCATGAAAACCAAATCAATAAAATAAGAAATTAGCGCCACACAAAACGGCTTACGCTCAGCATAATGCCGAGGTCTTTGCACGAAGGCACGAAAACCACGGCGCTAATTTCATCAATTCTCAAAATTTAGCATCTTTAGATGACGTAGATCAGGGTACTCCGGGATCTTGGACCACAGCTTAAGGTCCCTGGCTGAGGAACGTTTCTATGAGTTCGAGATTCGGAATTATTTAGAAGTGTTGATCGTTTTGCTTTTTTTCTTTCGTATATTTTGAGCAATGCGTCTGTGTGAGTGGGAGTGCCTTTTCTGTATGAGAAGAGGTCTTTGCCCTTTTTTTGTGGTAAAAATCATCAAATTAGTCCTTCCGGGGGCGGAAGAGACTGTCAGACTTTTACTGACTAAAAAACCACCCTGTTCCTTCTGTAGCCCTTTACGTTCCGGGGCCACGGTATCCTGTTAAGACGTCCTGCAACTCCGGAAGTTTTGCCCTGCAGTGGGACGGTAATTAAAACACAGTAGTACACAACAAGTAGCAGGTGGTGCTCTGTGGTTTCTGCCTACCTCCATGCGAAAAAAGCGTGAGTTTTGTTCCAGTAATTCGCGCGATGAAACAAACAAACATAGAACTTTTAGCTTTATTTTATTAGGATGTAGGTGGGTAGTATGTCGACCTTTTGTATGTTCATTAGCATTACAAATAATTATATTTTGTACTAGCTTTTACCCGCGGCTTCGCCCGCGTTGGTTTAGAATTTGACAATCAATTCGGGCTGTACTCGGCTTGTTGCTCGGCCAGATCCAGAATTATTAAATACCTACGGACCAACAGACTGTGACTCATAAAAGTCCGTCGGCGTCCAGTTTGCATTTCTGCAAGAGAGGTCCTTCTCGCCTTCGTCTGTTCTGGAGTTTCAGTCGCTGTAATGGCTGAGCTTCTTCTCTGAGACGAAGTCGTGTAGTCATGTGTGTTGTGTGTCGTGTGTGAATAGGCGTCTCAGTTGCTCTTACAGCTCTCTGGCTTTCGGCTTGTTCCTCCAAAAGCAATTGCGTTTAGAAGGGCGTCTCAGTCACTCTCAGAGAAGCTTGGCGGGCGGACGGCTTGGCTTTCCCGTCTTTAATAAAATGTCTCATCAGCTCTCAAATTTGCTTGTCGCTCCGGTTGTGCTTGCTTTCTTAATGCGGCATGAACGGAAGATTCCGGGGATTGAGCAGTAATTTTTGCTCGGGCTAGCAAAGAGCTTTGGCCTGAGTTGGAGCTGTGAGACAATTAAAAAAAAAAGGAACCTACCTACCATCATTAAAATACACCGAACATACCTCTAAAGAAAACATAAACAGTACTGAGGGACAAACTTAACTTTGCCGTTGGAAAACTGTTGTCTACACATCTACATCGACATAGGTCACGGTTAGTTTAGCAACTATAACCTCTTCCTTCAGTCAGTCATCGACTAAACGCACTAAACAAAGCAATTTTACTGTTACGACAGTTCTGCTGTGATCCTATGAGGAATTCCGTTCCATATCTCCGAAGTTCATCATCAGATCATGACAGTATTTATATGGGACCAATTCCGAAAAAATAAACAAAAAAAGAATCATCCAAATCAATTCACAATTGGCGGAGCGTGTTATAAGTTCGCCTTTATTCTTCCAAGCATCCTCTATGAATGCGTTTACACCTGTCAGTGTCAGTGATGACACAGTGATGACAGTGTCAGTTACGCAGTTTTTCTGTATCCCTGACAACGTATATAAAGTGGGTCACAGACAAACGCGAAATGTTGTGGCGGCCGCGTCAGTTGCAAATTTTAACAACAGGCCGCGTGTACTCCTTTGTAAAATGACACCAAATATGAAAATTGTAATAAAAATAGTTGAATTTAAATAATAATTTAAATTTAACCCACACTTCGCTATTCCTAAGAGTAATATGCGATGCTAATGATAATATAGGTAGAGATAAACTACTATAACCTCACACCACTCACCACCTCAAGTGTTTAAGTAAACGGTTTTTTTCTACCTTTTTTCTCATCTTCTGAGAGGGCTAATGAGTCATGAGAGTAATAAGACAACGTTACGGTTAGCCATATTGACTGACGTCCGATTGTGGCACAAACACCGCGCTAATGACACTTCAGGCCGCCATTGTGACCGCGGTGGTGTGTTTTTACAGCGGTTAGCCCCAACCGCAGGTCGGTCCGTCTGGTAGCCACTTTATGCAAAATGTCAATATGCTCTTCAGCGGTTTTGGGCATAAAAAATGATTAAGCAAACAACTCCGTACTCCTAGGTTGTATACTTGAAACTGGTCTATCGACAGTCTAGACTCAAAATGTATTAGATGCTTAAACTTAAAATTTGATCATGATTCGATAGACACGTGGCGCCATCTACTGTCATTAGGATGTTATTGTGATTTCCCTCGGGAACAGTACTTTTTTTCGGGATTAAAAGTACCCTATGTTTGTCCCTGATCACCTGGCAACGTTTATGCAAAATTTCGGGATGATCGGTTCAGTGGCTTAGGCGTAAAGTGGTTACAAACAAACAAACAAACTTACTTTCGCATTTATAATATTAGTTAGGATGTAAGACAGGCTTTGTCGTTAAGTTACTTTTATTATTTTTATACTTATATCAAAACAAGAAGAGTATTAACCTTTCAAAATATTTATGACATTGAGCTCAGTATGAGTCGCGTTAGGGATGATTTATTTATGTAGCGCTTAGGTCGCTGAAAGGTCACTGATATCATTCATTCACCTTATGTATAGTTGGACTTTTTCATGCCTTTCAAAGTTTCAGGGTCTTAAGAAAAAATATTGTATGATCTTCGTGGGTTCGGCTAAGATATTATGTAGCTTCAATATTAACTTAGGTATCTACTTAGATACATTTGTTTTATGTGTCGTGATGGCTTAATGTAGGGCTGTCATCACCTAAATTGTCGATGCCGGACAAAAGTTCCAAAATCCCCGGACACTTGGGTGCAATTTTGGTTTTTCCCGGACGCACATGAATGAAATATTTTTACATTACAATGAAACTAAAAACATCGTTCACAGATTTCTTTTATTGCTTATTTATCAATTCCTTCATGTCGCGATGGCCTAGTGGTTGAGGCCCGCCTCTCATGCATGAGGTTGTGGGTTCGAATCCGGGTACCAATGTGTCTTTTTCAATTCATATGTACTCGTACTTTCTTAAGTTTATCTTAGACATTACTGACTCGGAAAGCACGTTAAGCTGTTGGTCCCGGCTGTCATACGAGGATCTTTGACAGTCTTTACGAGTCGTCAGAAGTTGGAAAGTTTGACAACCAGTCTTACCAAGGGGTATCGTATTACTCAGGGGTGTGGAGATCAGATAGGCAGTCGCTCCATGTAAAATGCTGGTATTCAGCTGCAACATGATTAAGAAAATGCTAGGCTAGATGTTGCTTATTTATCATTTAATCGGGATTCCATGACTCAAAATTTTTAAAGCTCCAACGGGACGACCTCTTGTCCTACCTATTGTGTTATTAAAAACACAGCCATACTTATAATGACACTTCGCAGCCACGTAAACTCCCATTATTCCTAACGATGTCATCTGACCAGATAATCTGAGTTTAGAAGGTGATCATAGATCAAAAATGTAAAGAAGCGACACGAACTCCGTCCGCATTTTAAATGCCTACATTTTAGGGCGTAAGAAACGTTTAACATGAACAGGATTCTGTTGACGCTTAGGTTGATGTCGCGATGGATTTTAATGATGAAATAATTGTTTGTTTGTTTTACTACATCATTGGTCTAGACAGTCGCAAAGCGCGACTGCTGAGCATGAGGTCTTGGGTTTCATTACCAGGTCGGGCAAAATGTTATTAGGTTTTCCATCAAGAATTTTTCAGTAACAGCTTCGCTGTCTGATTTTCTATGCCCGGTTGATGGCAATAGGCTCGCCTCCTATTACATGGGATTTAAACATAACTGGTTGCGTGTATTATTAGGTACACCTCTAAATAACTCTTCGGAGATTACAGGCGAGGCGTGATGCTATGATATTATGTTAAACCAGCTGTAAAGAGAGTGTCGCTTCTACACGATTTTCTAATTCTATGCGATGACACATCCAATTGTGGCTGGTGACGTCACACGATGGGTTAGACGAGTTCTGATAACTTTGAGCAAGTTAGGTAAACGTGTTATGGGAGTCAGAAAAGTTGGACTTTAGACTTTGTTGATGGGGAAGTAAAGAGGGGAGGGGGTCATTTGGGGGAGACGGTAATCAGGGCAGGGTTTTTTACAGTATGCGTTTTTTTACCTGGTGAGGTTCTTTCTGGTTACTTTTAATGGCTGTTTTTCGGTTGAGAATCATCCCGGAGGGGTAAACGCGAGAGCGCGGAGTCAAAGTAACGTAAATACGATTTTTTCTTGTTCGAAAATACTCGATTCGCACATTATACGTATTTAATTTAATCACTTTATTGTGATTCTAATTGTGCGTGTCATATAAAATATTTAAAAATAATCCGAGATTCCCAATTCCGAAATCAACGCAGATGAAATCGCGGGCAAAAACTAGTATAAAATAAAAATAGTTCTCTAACCACAGTTCGTTTAACCTAGCTATCTCCCCATACAGAATTATAGCCACTATTAATTAAATCATATATGAATAACATAATATTTAAAATGCCATCTTAACGTCACATCAAATGGCATTATCATGGAAATAAGAAGTTAAATCCACATTCCAGAAGCAAATGGGCCGAGTCTCCCCTTGGAAAAATATCCTTATGACTATTGTGACCAGGAGATAGCGGAAAAATTGAGGACATTTTTTAACTTAACCCATCGTATGTCTATTGTCAGGTAGCGATTATTATAATAATTCAATTCAATAACAATAATAAATAATAAAAATATTAATAAAAAAACAATTAATTTGTTTTACGCTCGTACCTCCTGCCTCTGAGAATGCCTGTGGCATTAAGTCTGCCTTTGTACTTTTGTTGCATAAAGTTTAAATAAATAAATAATTATCATTCCGACCGGATTTCAGTTACGTCAGCTAATTTACGCAGTTACGCAGGAGATTTTAAAAAGCACAAGACAGTATATGCGCAAACACCGATGCAGTCCCTCCTCCCTCGCTCTCACAGTCCGACACGACTGGGGAAAGACCAGGTGCAGTATCACCGGCTTTAAATGCTTTCCGGGGCTCGGGGGTGTCACACTACCAGCTTTCAAGCACCGCGATGAGAAATTTGTAACGAAAAACCCACACTTTTTTCCCGACCTGGGAATATTAGGACGTCCCACAAACACCCCAACAACTGGTCACAGCACTCATAACATAACCCGACCCCAACATTTAATAACTCGGCGACTAACCAAGATTTATTTAGTCTAATATTGCCAATGTGGCATATATAATGCAATATTGACACGTAAGGATGAAAATCTCGGTTTTTTACTGATTTACATAGTAATCTTGGGAGGAAAATGGTTTTTATTAAATGTTTGCCGAGCCATATTCAAGAGATGTATGGAATTTAATGTATGTGAGAATTTGAGTGAAGATGATCCACGCTATTAAATTTATCCTCTATATATAAAAAAAGCTGAAGATATTTTTTGTTGGTTTAAACGTAAAAATATTTTTGTTTATGATAGCCAGACTCATGAGGATTAATATACGCTACTGGTATAACATCACACTACGACAAGTGATCATTAATCTATACAGATACATACATACATGCATAAACTCACGCCTTCGTCCCATGGGGGAAGCCAGAAACCTCAGAACGCCACCTGCTACGATCCTTACATACTCCTTTCGCCTCATCATCGTTTCGTTCCGTTCGGTCATGTTGAGAAGATGAGTGAAAGACGATTAACAAAAGGTTTTTATATGGCAGAGGTGAGTGGCAGCGCAGGGAGGGGTCGCCCTAGGAAGACCTACACTGACCTTATTGGTGAGGTTATTAGTATAATAGTTATTTAGTTTTATTAGTAAGTTTGCAAGTATAACATTTCATTGTATTCCTATTTTTTATCCCGAAATAAAATTAAATAATTAAAATAAGGGTTCAGTTTTTTCCTTTTGAGGTACGGAACCCTAAAAATCAGTAACAAACATGGCCGCTGCTCGCTACACAAATTGACTACGTAAAACAAACCTCCGCAAATCGCACAATCTCATCCCTAAAACATTATTCCATTATTCAAGTACTAATTAAAACAACGCCACGTTAGCTGGTTCACAGTCGATCGATTGTGCTTTACATTACCCGGGAATCGAACCGATATACAATCTTGTGCCTTCGGTTAATTAAAAACCAAGAACTGCGAGCCTCTAAACCACAATCTGAATTTGCACATCTGTTTAGAATGTACAAAGGAATTTGTGTCTTATGTTTCGAAAATAAGGTTTGAATTAGTGCGTGGAAGTTGATAGGATGTGTTCTGGTAGGAAAAAGGTGTACCTACCTAACTATGTTAGGCTTGAAATAAAATGCTATTGTTATTAGACACATAACATCACGCCTGTAATCCCCGAAGGGTTAGGCAGAGGTGTACCCATTCGTACAACCACATTTTGCCAGCTTTATGTTTAAGTCCCAATATCAATTACACTTTGCCCGACCCGGGAATCGAGCCTAAGACCTCATGCTTAGCAGTCGCGCTTTGCGACCACGAGACTGAGAAGGCAGTCAAGTCACCAATCAAAAATCATAAAATTCGGTCCTTACCGAATTCTCCCTATTTTTTATTTTACTAATAAATTAAATGTCTGTAGGTATTTACAACTTGGTTATGTTAGAAAATAAAACGCGAGTAATAATAATTCTAAACAACACGACAAACAAACATTTTAGTCACCTCAAAAGTAACCTACCTACTAAACATAGATAAGAAATTCAATGAGCAAACGCAACGAGCGCTGCCCGTCCATCGTAATCGGGCGACCCGAAGATAACCGAACGCATGTTCACCGACCGGGAACACGACGCCCGAAGCAAGCCGAAGTCACCCGAGTCCCCCCACGCCCCGCACACCGCCCCACGGATCACGAACATAAATAGTTCGCGAAATTAATGCGCGGATTATCATTGAAAAGTTGATGATAGAAAACATTATTCAAAAATTTATGTTTTTTTTAAATTAATATCGCGATTGAATACCTAAGGATTACCTTAAGACGACTCTTGATATTCTAAAAACGTATATTTTATTAACTGTTGAAAACTAAATAAATTGCGTTCTTTTATGAACTGTCAAACAAATGATGACAGATGTGACGTTTGAAAAAAAAACAACAGATTTATGGTCGCTTAATTAAACGTAGAACTAAACGCAGTATAAATATATTTTTATTGATATTTTATCATGAATAGTTTTTACATTATGAATCGTAATTCATAATAAAATTTGTCAGATTTCGAGAACGTGTTTTGTAAACAACAATTATTAATAATTATTATGGTTATCTAAGTATTTTTACGCCGCTGCTGAATCTCAACTGCCTTAAGGCACGGCAATTATTAATTGAAGTAATCTGTAATCTATTATCTCTAAGCTCTTATTACATTTAACAAATGCGAGCCATTTACTCGTTGCCCGAGGCCTTATCGTTTTGAACAATATTTCTACTAAACAAACAAACAAACGGGAAATGATAATTTTGTACAGTCGCAGTAAAATTTGTAATTGCGATTTACTGAAAAATTACTTTTATTACTAACTTATTATTTATTACTTTTGTAATTAAGTTGAAGTTTTATTGCGCTTTGTTTAAATTAAATGGGTATTTAGGTAGGTACTTACTTTTTACCTAATTTGTTTATTTTTATGTTTTTATTTTGATGTACTAGGTATGTTTAACGCTAGGTTCTGCTTGCGACTTCGTCCGCGTACTAGTTGATAGGCATATTATCCGACTAGGGAAATAAAGAGTACCTAGCCTATGTGCTATTCCAAACTATAATCTATATCTGTGCCAAACATCCAGATCTGTTCAGCCATTTTGGCGTGATTATGTAACTACCATCCATCTTACCAAACTTTCGCAGTAATAATAGCATTAAGATATAACTAAAATTCGAATTAATTCTGAACGTTTTTTTTAATATTAATTTTGACTTTATTTATTATTAGAGAATAAGTACCTACTTAGTACTTACTATTTCCATTGGATGATACAAATTTTGTGTCGTCAGTTTGTCATGATTAATAAACAAAAAGATTATAGTTTATAGATATTCGTTTTGTCTATTAACAAATCACTTTCAATAACATACGTCATCAGTATTAGGCATTATATTCCTTTGCTTTATTTTAATAGATACATACAGATAATTATGAGCACGTGTTTTTAACATTTTGATTTGAATATCCTAAAAAAATCAAATAAAAAAAAGCGCACACTTATCGGTCACGCGCGGTACGTACCGGCAGCCAAATAATTGCTATCTCTTTCACACACACGGTTAGCGCGCGCTCGGCGTCGCTTCGCTGTCGACTCGCTCGGTCCCCGACCCCCCTCGACTCCCCGAACAGTTACGCCACTAGTCTTTTCATAGGCAGACGTGTTTTACTTCGTGTTGTCGTGTCATCGTGTGACTTTCAAACAAAATGGCGGCGCCCACTCCCGGTCTAAGCGGTTATACCAACATTGGGACTTATGTACCGAAGACTCCCCCAGAAAAATTACGTATACTGCGCCGTGTTGCTACAAAAATAAATCAAGAGTTAAATAGCAGAGCCGAGAGAAGACCAAAAGCCATCGAATATACCGGATTGCATCCAAATCTAATTGAAAAGCTTTCGATTGTGGAAACAGAAGAGATAAATTTAAAAGTAAGAGAAGTAGATCGATCAGTTATTTACAATAAATTAATGGACTTATACTTACACGAAAAGACGATGCCTACAACCTACATATTGTTCCTGAAACTATATGGACAAATACCCGTTTATATGGACTTGGGTGAGTTTAGAACTCACCTCCTAAAACTTGGCTTTATGTGGAAACAAATTTTAAAAGGCACATTTGTCGTTATTGAGAACCCTAAGGTGACATTCGAAAGGCACACTTATTTGAAAAGCATTCTGCGCCACAGAAAAGAAAGTAGTACCATTTACTTCATCGATGAAATTGCGTTCGACGTTACAGGTGAGATTTTAAGTATGGAACAAAGCAAATCTCGCGAAAACACACCACAAATAAGATTTATTTTCGCCGTATCGAACGAGGGTGTGAAATTCAAAGAATTCATTAATGCGTTCACTCCTGAAGAATTCATGAAATGGATTAAAGGAACATTGATAAAGTCTTTACCGACTCCGAGTGTGATTGTAATCAATAATAACAAGCATCATTGCAAGGAGCTTCTGCCACTCCCAAATGTCAACAGTTTGAAGAAAGAAATGTGTGACTGGCTGACATATTTCGACGTACCATTCGAAACAGAGATGACGAAAACGATGCTTTTTGAACTGATACAGAAATATACAGATACCACTAGGAAATTGTATGTAGTAGATAATTTACTACGACAAAATGGACACACAGTTCTAAGACTACCAGACTGCATCGTTAAAGTGACTCCGGCTACATATTATTTTGATATGTTACGGGTTAATATGCCGAATCTTTTGAAAGATTACAACGTTGACCCCGATGTTATAACAACTTCAATCAACTATATTATTAATTCTTTGAATGAAGAGCATGCTAATGATTATTCGGAAATCATTGTGGTTGAGGAGATGTCCATTCTAATGAAGGATGAAGCTGTGGATTTTGTATTAGATGAAGTAGAGGAAGCGATGAGACGAGTAACGCTAGAGAATGACAGTTTAGATTCTGATTTGCCATCCAGTGACTCAGATTCAGAGTAAATCTCATATTTTGAAACAGTTTTTTAAGTAGTGTTATTTTGTTTCTCTTTTTCAAAATGTTTGGAATTAATACGCATGATGGTGATAATAAAACTCTTAATATTTGTAAAATATAGTTTTTTATTTATTTACTCTAATATTATAAGAAGGTAAAGCTTGTGAGGTTTTAGGGTGATCTCTAGATCTACTGAAGCGATTATGAACTGCTACGTTATTACTGAGTGCTATAGGCATATTTTACTATCAAAAAATTTGGGATACCAAAGAAAAATCACGCAAATGAATGTTGACTTTGACTTTGACTTTGAGTTCTAGTGACTAAATAATCATAACCTAATAATGTAGGTGAAATTATGTTAGGTATGTAATCTGATAATATACTTAATAATTGGCAACCGCTTAAAATATTTCACTAACTCATTTAAGTATCTCTTTAGGAATTTCTCAGTAACAACTTCGGAGTCTCCATTTGAGTCCGGTTGATGGCAATAGGCTCGCCCCCTTTTACATGGGACTTAAACATAACTGGCAAAATGTGGGTATACTAATGAATATATCTCTGCCTAACCCTACGGGGATTATAGGCGTGATGTGTTGTTATTGATACAATTTATATTCACAAACATACCCAGAAATCTCATTCACAAATAAGCTTAATTCTGCCAATACCAGCCAATCTCTTAATAATTCAATTAATTACGACAAACTAATTCAATAATAATATGCTACATAATAATTATGTAAGACTAGCTTCCGCCCGCCACCTCATTTGCGTAATAGTCGGTTACGTGTGGGCTTTATATTTTTTTTGCGCGGCACCCTATTTCCTTTTATAGAATAAAAGTAGCCAAAGTTACTCCTTAGAAAATCAGCTATCTGCCATTGAAAATCCCTTCAAAATACAAACAAAAGCAGTTTATGAGAGATTAAAAATGTAGGAATTGCGTAGTTGACATAATTAACCAATAGACATAACTTCTTAAAAAACACTTTATTTTAGCCTTGAAATTCGATTTTTGTGGCTTTGAAATCAAGAAATAGTCAATTGAGTTGCCAAATAAGTGACGGCACAGTTCGATATTGCCATACAAAATCTATGGAAGAACGGCGTTTTGACAGGTCATAAAAAGTACGTCAATTGATTGGTGATGTCAACTAGCCTATTGTTACACATAAACACACATAAACTCACGCCTTTTTCCATTGGAGGTAGGCAGAAACCACAGAACGCCACCTGCTACGATCCTTACATACACATTTCATCCTATTGTTTTTCAGTTGAAATATATATCGTCTTCAAATATTTAACAATCTTCTTTCTTCTTTGTCGTGTGGGCAGTAAGGTTTTACGACCCTAGTGTCAGAGTTTCAAAACAAACAATATTAACAAACAAAAAAAGACAAAACAAACAAACCAAAAAACAAAACAAACAAACGAAAATACACAACAAACAAACAAAAAACAAAACAAAAATACAAAACAAACAAACAAAAAACAAAACAAACAAACAAAAATACAAAACAAACAAACAAAAAACGTTTGTTTGTAATGGATAAACTCAAAAACGACTGGACAGATTTTAAAAATTCTTTCACCATTAGGCACCTACATTATCTGCGAGTAACATAGGCTATATTTTATTTTATTTTTGCGCGGACGAAGTCGCGGGCAAAAACTAGTAAAAAATAACATAAATAAATAAATAGTAGGTATAATCGTTTACATGAATTTAGTAAAAGTACTATAAATACGTATAAATACCCTCAAACTATCAATCTATTATTCTTCCCAATAACAAAAAAGAATAGTGTCTAATTCGTACGAAAGAAAAAAGAATTTTGGAAAACCATTTGTAATTACTCTCAGAAGTTAATAATTAATAGTCCCTTCTGAAGTTAAGGTGCTGACCAAAGGTTTCAATTAGCAAGCAACTTAGTTCTGCTACGACCACGATAAAGTTAAATAACAGAAGGTTTGCTGCGACATAACGAACGAAACAAAGCATACGTACACACAAGCAAATGCAAGATCTTAATGTCAATGCGTTTCAAACAAATCGGCAAATATTTTGATAAATAAAATGGCTTCAAATGCACAGTTGCTAGAAACTTGTTTAGAAACGCGTGCCTTGTAGGTACGTTTAACGTTACTGATTTTTTTATAACAGGAAAAAAAACAGGTTTTTTATTTTACAAGAAAAAAAAACCTGATTCTTCTGATCGTGGGTGATTTTACAAACATATAGTATATAATATACAAACAACCAGACCCAGAACATAAATGTTAAAATGTTTATTTCGCGCGAGAATCAAACCCGCGACACGCAGCTCAGTAGCCAATTGCTCAGCCACTGTGCCACCGTGTCAACCAAAAAAACAAAATCGAAAGTCGCCTCAAATAAAAATGTTTGTAAGTGCTAAAAATTAAGAAATTAGTGTTAAATTAAATATCTTACTTACTTACTTATATTAATAATAATTATTATTAATATATTATTATAATTATAATATTGTAAAGGAGAAAGATTTGATTGTTTGTTTGTTTACATTGAATAGGCTCCGAAACTACTGAACCGATTTGAAAACTTCCTTCACTGTTGGGAATCTACACTATCCCTGGGTGGCATAGGCTATATTATATTATCAAAAAGTTAGGGATCCGCAAGAAAAATCACGCGAGCGAAGTCTTGTGTGCTTATGTTGTATGAAATAAGCCTTCTGTGTCTGCCTTTTTAGTGGTTCAGTAGAAATTTCCTGTGTGTTTCATATTTGATGAGGGTAGTTCGTTTCGTCCCCAAGGACTGAAGTACCTACCCTTGACCGTACCTTTGATTAAAGAGAAAAATAAATGAACAATATGGCTGATCTTTAATAAGGGAGAGGTATCTTTTAAAGGTTTTCTGGATTAACGGGTTTGTACTGACAGGGCAGCTGGATGCGGGCTGCGCAGGACCCGCCATTGTCGTTATCTTTAGGGGAGATTTATGTCCAGCAGTGGACGTCCATCGGCTGATATTATGATGGTAGGTAATGGCTGACAGCGCGCTCACACTATGAGCACAGAATAAAAATTATTCAAGTGCTATGAGTCTAAATCGTGCCCTTATCTTATCTACAAAATTTATCTGAGTACTAGCTTCTGCCCGCGACTTCGTACGCTTGAAAAGTCTATCCTAATCTACGAATATTGGTCCACACAAACCTTGCCCCGCTTTTTTACCCCTAAAGGATAGAAATTCAGAAAATCTTTTCTTATCCGATGCTTACGTCATAGAAAGAACATACGTTTCAAGTTGTATGTCTCTACTTTAGGCTGTGTCAGTCAGTTAATCAGATAGTCAGTACAAACCATTATTATATGTAAAGATTATTACTTACTTGCTTTTGCTCTCGACTTCGTCTGCGTATATTACAGAATTAAGACTAAGTTGACTGCCTCGTTGGTCTAGTGGTCGCAAGCGCGACTGCTGTGCATGAGGTCTTGGGTTCGATTCCCAGGTCGGGCAAAGTGTTATTGGGTTTTTCCATCAGGAATTTCTCAGTAGCAGCCTCGGAGTCTGGATTTGTGCCCGGTTGATGGCAATAGGCTCGCCCCCTGTTACATGGGACTAAAACATAACTGGCGAAATGTGGGTGTACTAATGGGTACAGCTCTGCCTAACCCTTCGGGGATAACCGGCGTGATGTTATGTTATGTTATGTAAGACTAAGTTTTGTTGTCTAAGCTACTAAGTACTAATAAGTACATAATATACATAATAGTGACTGCGGAACGCTTCCTTCCCCCCTCTTACACCTGCACCCAGGACCGCCGCGAGCGCGCGGCGCTGAGGCGCGGGGCGGGGGACCACGATTCTCACTTTGTCAGTAATCAACATAACTCAGACGGGACTGCACGTCAAATTTTCCGGAGCTCTAACAGGTAAATATTTGTTTATTTCATCTACTATTTTTTGAAATATAGGTTTAAAATTACTTCTAAATACTGTTTTGTTAAAAACAATTACGTTAAATGTTTTATTTCGCTTTAAAAATAACATTTTGTGTGGTCAGTTTTATTCGCTTTGAAACTAGATTTAACCGGTTTGCACTGCGCATTGTTGTCGGATTATCTTGAATGAATGGAGTTTTCTGTCTGTATAAAGTATTGTGCCACTAGGATATACTTGGGAATGAATGTCCCTCTTACCCCCCTTCCCCCGCGCTTCTTTCATCTGTACTGTAGGTACCTATTGTGTAAGTGTAGAATGACGTCATCAGTAAAGTACCTACATATACCTATTAAGTATATTTTGCACAGGTTTCTTATGTAGCCAGCCATTTTGCGTGGTAGTGGCGCATATTTCTTAATTATTTGTTTTTAATTGTTTAGATTTAATACCAACTTTTTTAATTTTGATTTTATGTACCGACAATTTTCTTGTATTTTTTAGGTTATGTGTGTCATTTTCTCTTGAATAAACAGATTTTCTTTTATAGTTAACTATAACATGATTGTATTATAAATTACGACAGTTAGGTACTTAGTCTTATTTATATTTTATTTTTTATGATTTCGTAATAATAATTACTTACCTATTTAAAACTTTTCAAATGTCAAAGTTTGTCAGTCGTTTAGTAAAAGTACAAAATTAATTTATTATCAAAAAAACTACTAGGTATACACATGGGCGTAACCCACTCACGTTGAGATAGGTAATTATGGGGGCCCTTCTCCTAATCATTAGATTACCAGCTAAATGTATGCGCCCAGAGGTGGCAGTCCAAGTCAATCCCAGTGGGACATCTGCCCCCCCTCCCCACTATCCCACTCCGCTCTCGATAGTTTACGCGCTTTAACTGTTTGTAATAGATTCAAATCTCGTAACGCGCGTGCTTGTATGATGAGATGTATGAACGTGGAGGAGGTGAAAGGGTATGTAAGGATCGTAGCAGGTGGCATTCTGTGGTTTCTGCCTACCCCCATGGGAAAAGGCGTGAGTTTATGTATGTTTGTAGATTTAAATCATTATTTATATAATAATGATTGGAATTTTAGTACTAGTATCTTCTAGTTCTATCTTAGTAGTAGTAGAGAATTAGAAACCTCTCGTCTTTGAGGTTGCCGGTAATCAAAATAAAAGATAGCATCTTTATTTTCTTACAAAAAATCTTGTCCTATAGGAATTTCTTATTTATTGTTGATGCGTTTGCATTCATATAAACTAACAACAACCAAACCTAGAATACCTGTAGGCCATGCAAATTCGTATTTGTTCCGCCCGGGAATCGAACCCGCAACTCGCAGTGCGGCAGCCAATCACTCGGCAAACCGTATCGACCTTTATAAATATAGATTGAGATCATTGGTTTTCATTCCAATTGAGATTAACCATAAAAATGGCTACAAATATTTACCTAGTTTTAAGAAAACTCTGAATTATTACTCTTTCTTTTACAGATTCAACTATACAAGATGGCTAACAAAATCGACATGTATAACGAAATAAGTGATAAACTTCAAATTGCCAAAAACATTCTTTTAAAATGTGAAACAGCATATCTTCATCAAGAACCTAACCGTCTTGAGCGAGCAATATGTTACTATACCGGAGTCGAGCGAAGCATCGTAAATGATGTCTTAAAGAAAACGAAAGAAAAGAAAACATTTCTTGACTGGTCCTCAAATGGAGACAGCACCACCAAAGACTCCCTAATAACTTTTGAACAAATAAGAAAAATACTCATTGATCAGTACGTGAACAAACAACAGATACCCACCAAACTTTCAATCGTAGAAGATGTAAAGCGTATTGCAAAGAGCAACAAAGAATATAGCGCTTTATTGCTACAACAAGATTTGAACAATTTAGGCTTCAGATGGAAAAGACTGCCTAAGTCAGATAGATACATTGTCGTTGAGAAACTGGAGCAAGTTACAAGAAGAATGAAATATTTACAACAAATCAAGGAATTTAGGGAAAGCAGCCGAGTGCTAGTTTACATAGAGCGTACAATCCCTTGCTACTATTATATAACTCAACATCGCGTACACAGTACGACAATCTTAGCTGCAGCGTCACCCCAACTTGGGACTATCGATACTTACTTCCCCCCAAAACTACAAACCTTAGAGTTTTGGCTTAGGAATAAGCTTAACACGATACCCCCGAATTCCGTATTTGTAGTAGAACAAGCCAATCCAGCAAGTGTTGACTTGGAAATGACCGGCAAGTTACCTACGATTCATAGCCGAAAGAGAGACATGACAGAATGGTTGGAGACTTACGGCATACCGTACGACTCGACGTTACACAGAGGTGAACTGTTTGGTCTTATTGAAAAACATAAAGTACACTGTCCACCGATTTACAAATTCTGCGAAGTTATAAAAGCTGCAGGCCACGATGTTCTCCTTCGTCCCCCTGAATTAGCCCATATAAAATTCTTCAAACGGATTTTGAAGCCCATCTTTGATAAGAAAAGCATGACTTTACCTGAATTTAGGGAGTACGTGACTGTTACAATGAATAAACCTCCAGAATACTGGTTGGGCGAACACCAAAAAATGGCGGAAGCGGAGAAGAAAATATACGAAGAAGATCAGAAGCTTGAATTGATACTTGATAGACTGATGGAGAATATAAAAAATAAATATTTAAAAGAATCCGATTTCAAAGATTGTGAACAAGATGAGTTTGACCGTGAGTATTATGATAATGTCGTGTGTGATGCATCACCGGCGTTGATGAAAAAGCCGAAGACGAAGCCGGGAGCTGAACAAGAGTTGCATACGCGGCCATTTAGATCAAATTCACCTGTACCAGGGCCATCCAGTACCTAAACGAGTGTTGAAGCTGATTTAGACGATGCGAGTAATATCGTGCAAGTTGTGGTACATTTCCGTCGATCACTTGCGACACGACAGCCGCACGGTCCCGCAATGGACGGCAAATCGCACGATAATTAATAATATTCGTATCGTCTAAATATGGCTTTATTTTATATTTTTCCTACCTTTCTAATAATGCTTTTAATTAAATTCTTTGTATTGTATTTATGTTGTTTTATTCCATAACGACAGCTGTTCCATAAGAGTATTGATCTATTAACATAACATTTATATTGGTTATGGTACGACTGCAGGGGAAAAGACTGGTCTTCTCTGTATGAGAAGAGGCTTTTGATCTGCATTCAGACAATGGCTAGTGTTATTATGTTTTAATTATTTTTTGTTTCAAGTCAACTGTAGAGATAAACTACAATGACATGGCGCGCCTCTCCACAATTCAAAACGTTTGAAAGAGTTTGTGATAGTATTTAAAAGACTCACAACGCATGTGTGCGTACTGAGGCCCTCGAAACAAAAACAAATCACTGATTTGATGCTCGATTAGCGGCGTCATTAATCACTCATTATTGCTAGTGTGGCGCTGCACTGACGTACTCTATGAAAATGACAGGTGCGTTGTCTTGCGCGGTCGGCTATTTATGATTAGTTGACAAACAAATCTGCAGGCCTGCTACTGAAGACGATTACTACATCATTGTTTTAATCGAAGATCCATAATTTTTCGACAGTTTTGATTTAGCCATCTTTAAGCTAAGATAAGACACTTAACAAGAACTTTTAACACAATACGGAAAACGGTAACATTTAAATACATTACACCAATAACGATGAACCAATAATTGTTTTATTGCACGAAAGAGACGGCAGCATACACTTTGTATAGCCCCATCTCTTTCTAACAGAAATTTCAACACTTCGTTGCAGCCCAGGTGTCTGGCCGGTCCAAACGACCGATATAGTCGTAATGGTTGGAGTGATCATCGGTTCTAAGATTGTATCTTGCATTTCATAATGTGAACACTTATGGAAAGATCCCCACTGCAGTATAAAAGGTATTATGAGAAAGTCCATCTCCTCGAATACTAGATTTTGTAAAATCAGGTTTTAGCTGACTTTTCCTACATATAAACTAAACCTATTTGCCAAATTCCAGTTACATATTTAAGTCCAGTGAAATAGTGTGAAATCTCCTGATTGCCTCTTCAGACACCTACATCGTCTATCTTGTATCTTATCTTGAGAAATTCCTGATGAAAAAACCCAATAACACATTGCCCGACCTGGGACTCGAACCCAAGACCTCATGCTCAGTAGACGCGGTTTGCGACCAACAAAGCAGTCAAAATAGGCTCACCCCCTATTACATGAGACTTAAACATAACTGACGAAATGTGGGTATACTAATGGGTACACCTCTGTCTAACCCTCTAGAATTACAGACGTGATGATAAGTAACAAAAAAAAAACTTTAGCTTTATTACGAGGGTATAATATCTTGACGTTGTTTGTCCGGGATGGAATCCTAAACTACTCATCCATATTTTATTAAATGCTTACTGTGTGTGTCAAACTTAAAAGATAGGATAGTTTTTATCTCGATTATTGACCTCAATATCTTTACTTACTTCAAGCCACAGCAACGCGTGACAGAGTCGGCTAGTATTAGTATAGATTATGATTGCCGTTTCAATTGAGGAAAAAAAATGTTATATACTATGTAGGTTTAATACATAACACCTATTTACCTTGTCCCCAGCTGTTAATATGGTATAACAGCTCACATTTGCATGTGACATGTTCTGCGCACCCCGGTTACATATTTTTTCATAAATTTTCAGTTCCCAACGTGATGTCGTATTCAATTTTATCTCCTTTATGAAAAGATTTACTGGGGCATTATGGGGAGGTACACTCAAACAAGCTATTTGGTGTGTGGGTAGCCAGCTTGCAATTATTTCACATCACGCCTTTTTCCCTTTTTCGTAACCGGCGTGCTTGTATGACGAGATGTATGAACGTAGATGTAGGAATCGTAGCAGGTGGCGTTCTGTAGTTTCTACCTACCCCCATGGGAAAAAGGCGTGAGTTTTGAATGTAGTGTGAGAATATTATTTAGGTACTTCTCTTGCATCAGTTTTTAAGTCTGCCGCAAGCTTTAAAAATTATACAGCATTCAGTAAATATTGATAGCATAGTAGAAAAATGATTCGTTTGTCGTGATGGCCCAGTGGTTAAGAAGTTCGCCTCTCATAGGTAGGTTGTGGTTTCAAAACCGGACAGGTACCAGTGTGACTTTTCAAATACTTAAGTATGATTGTATTTTTTGGACATCACTGACATCGGTGAAGAAAAACATTGTGGACCTGGCTGAACTTATATAAAACTAAACACAAATAAAAGCGAAAGGTCACTTAATCACTCACTCACTCAATCATCATGAAATATCGAAAAAGGATTTTTCAAACCAAAGGAGTCAAGCAGCAGTGAAATGCTGCTTTTTTAATTTTTAGTAGAAATATGACTATTTTTACCTGTATACCAATTCGATTGTTCGCCTGTACCCTACATGCATTGTGTATGAAATTGTTGTGGGTAGCGAAAATGGTCAGTTTTGTCAACCAGCGGGTGCTGGAATATTCTGTTTTCAAATCAGGTAATATTTAAACCGTGTATAGGATTTATTTTTGTGTCTAAATAATAACCCAATATCTCACTAGATTTTTTTCTTGTATCGTGGGTACTAACATACAAACTCACATACACAAACAACTACATGTAGGTCATACAAATATTTTAGTTCCGTGCGGGAATTGAACGCGCGATACGCAGCGCAGCAGCCAATCTCTCTGTCATTCGATTCGCTACTGAATCAATTTATTTTTAAATAACATCACGCCTTCATGCCCCAAAGAGTTAGGCAGAGGTGTGCCTATAAGTACACCCACATATCGCCAGTTGTGATAAGTCCCATGTAATAGGGGGCGAGCCTATTGCCATCAAACAGGCACGAATCCAGACTCCAAGGCTGCTACTCAAAAATTCCTGATAGAAATACCCAATAACACTTGAGAATGGAACCAAAGAGCTCATGCTAAGCGATCGCACTTTGCGACTACTAGACCAACGAGGCAGTCGTTTAAGGTAGATTAGTTTGAGAATTAAAAAAATAATTGTTTAAAGTATTCTTTGTAGAAGAATAATTAAAAGAATAAAAAAGACACAGCTCTGTTTTCAAATTATAAAATAACAAACACTTTTTATGTTTTAGTTTTTAATTATGTTTAACGTGTTCTTTGTTTTCTTGTTACAGGTAAGCCCTGGTTTTTATGAACCCCTATCCAGACAACAAAATAGAAATATGGAAGTTTTCTATGTACGTAAGTATAAATAACAGGTTTAAAAAAAAAAAATTAAGCTCGATAATACATTATCTTTAAACTAGCTTTCGCCCGCAGCTTCGCTCGCAAATTAAGTTTAAAATTCGATCATAACTCGAAAGACATGTGGCGCCATCTATCATCATAAGAACATTATTGTGATTTATCTCGGGAACAGTACTTTTTTTCGGGATAAAAGGTACCCTATGTTCGTTCCTGTACACCTGGCAATGTGTATGCAAAATTTCAGGATGATCGGTACAGTGGCTTAGGCGTAAAGTGGTAACAAACAAACAAACAAACTTACTTTCGCATTTATAATATTAGTTAGGATTAGGATAATACAATATTAATAAGAGGATGACAAACTGCATTTAGATTCCCATATTAACAAAATTGTTAATAACGCCTTCCGTATGTTCGGTTTCATTATGAGAACGGCTACAGTATTTACCCGATCCTCTACGTATTTATATCTATATAAATCGTTAGTTCGCTCTCAGCTAGAGTATGCTGTTTCGGTATGGAATCCCCACTATGGTAAATATTGCGATATGGTCGAAAAAGTACAAAGAAAGTTTTTAAAGGCCATGCATTTTCGATGCTATCGTACTTATGCATCCTATAATGACCTACTGCAGAAGTATAAGCTGCAGAGTTTAAAGTCTAGGCGAATTATATTAGAAACAATGTTCTTGTTTGATCTTTGCAATACTTATGATTGTATTGACATTCGCAACAAAATCAGTTATGTTGTACCCAGATCAACGATTTGCCGTGGGGTGCGCGCAAGACCTTTATTTGCAGTGAGTTCTTGCCGTACAAATGCAGGCTTGCGAGCACCCCTACGCCGCCTTACTAATCAATATAACAAAATCTTTGAAGACAACGACTTCTTTTCTGTCACCGCCCATAAATTTAAAAGTCAAATCTACAAGACAATTTTAGATTATAATAGTTAGTTTAACACTTACTCATTCTCTCTCCCTCTCTCTTTCTCTATTGTTTGTATGCCTGTCTATGTTTAAGTTCGCTACTTTTATGTTTTAACAGCTTATATAGCGCACTGTTAGATATAACTTTTAATATGCTGTGGAAAATGTCGTGGGTTATACATTTATTACTTTTGTATATTTTTACCTTAGTATAAGACTTTAATGTATAACTGTTTATTTTCCCGAATAAATAAAAATAAAATAAAAATAAAATAAAATAAAATAAGAGGTAAAGATTGTGAGGTTGTTTGAACCGATTTTGAAAATTCTTTCGCAAATTGGAAGTTACGTTATAACCGAGTGCTTTAAGGCTATATTTTATTAACAAATATTTAGGAATCCGTAAGAAAAATCCCGCGAACTACGTCGCGGAAAGAGTGCTAGTGTAAAAATAAAATGAAGTACCTAGTTCCGAGAAAGAAAAACAATGGCTCCTGTCTTGGACTGATATAGCTAAGTCAAGGTTGTAAACCTTTGCCCAGCAGTGGGATAATACAGGGCTACAGGCAGTGAGTAATCTGTAATGGTCATCGCTTACTTTGTATTACCAGTTACCACGACTTCAAGGCAGCAATGGCTCGGCCGTAATCCCCTCCTAATATCTAGTCGTTAAATGCCACCTTTCCGTCCGACCGCCCGCGAGCCGTCACCTTGTTTATCTCATCACTAGATAAAAAAAGGAAAAACAACTTTAGCCTTTCATATAAAGAAGAAAATATTTATTTAAATCCCAGAATAAATACAATATCAACGGACTTATTAACTTCCATTAAAAAAATATTCCAACATCCAATACAATGGAATTCTCTGCAAAAAAATTAACAATACCAATTATTTTCAGAATCTACTTATTGTAAAAAAAAAATCTTTTTAGTGTCAAAAAGTCGCGACAAAATAATGAAATTAATTTCACAACTAGAGACGGTACAAAGCAAACAGACAAAGTCGCTGGTTTTTAATTCACTTTTAATTGGAAAACGTGTTCCTATGAGCAGTCAGTAAAAATGCCTTTTATTACAGTTTTCAGGCGCTACTATGAGAAAAAAAAAACTCGATTTAGTTATTGTAGATAGAGTGAAAAAAACAAAAAACAACATTAAAAAAAACCTTATAATAACGGACAATTTTGACATCTGTCACTGTCAACAAGCAGCTCAAAAACAAAATGCACTAACCTAAAAAAATGGTATCCTTGCAAGTTATTTGGGAATCTGTGGTACCAGTATTCCTATACCTTTTTCAAAAATCTTTTAAAATCTTCTTAAAGTCACCGACAATATTCCTGGATGTGGCTACTGCTGTATTGCTTAGGGTATAAAACAAAACTTAATAGAATAAAGATCTGATAATTTCTTTAAGTGACTTAATCAATCAATCTGCCTAGCCTTTTCCCAATTATGTTGGGGTCGGCTTCCAGCCTTACTGGATGCAGCTGAACACCAGTATTTTACATGGAGCGACTGCCTGTCTGACCTCCACAACCCAGTAACTGGGTAATAAACCTACCCAGTGAGTTTAAGTGATTTCCTATCGAGTCAAAATGGTAACTTAAAAAATATTGCTGTGTACATAAACAAAGAGAAAGAGGGAATATAAAAAATGTGTATTTTTATTTCATTGTTTCGCAATTCTGCAGAATTCGCAAGAATCCCAATTTTTTCATTGTTTTAATATATCACGGTCTCATTGGGAATGCGGCTTGAAAAACAGCCGATTCGCATTCTTTAAAAGGGTTAGGGAAATTCGTCACATGATAATACGTATTATTTGGCAATAATCATTTCAACAAAGGAAATTATATTTTTTAATACTTTTCTCGTATTATTTGGCAATAATCATTTCAACAAAGGAAATTATATTTTTTAATACTTTTCTGCTATTCTTTTGTGAGATCCAAGACAGTTGAATCGTTTTTCCGGGACTCGTCAAGCTTCATTGCCCGGTTTTCCTGGGGGTCGCCACTGTTGATTCTGACTTTTAGGAGTTGCAGGCTGGGGAAAGTATGGCGGGCATGACCCATAAAAAAAAACATTTTAAAATTGGAATGGCAGACGTATTGTAATGATAAGTTAGTTAAATAGTGTCGTGTTAATACAAATATCTCGCTGATGGTGGCGCGTGAGTTGGATCGTTTAATTTCCTTCAAAATGGTTGAGCTAAATGGTGCTGATCCACGCGTCTTGTTCGTGAAAGGACGCTATCAGTTGAGATTGGTTATCTATTTACTGCCAATTGTTTTATATTGCTATTTACCTACATTACTATCACATACCTATAGAAGCAAAAATAACCAAGCAGCATAAGCAACCAGGATTTTGTAAAAACTAAAAGAGTGTCTGTGGATTTTCTTGCTCATTCTTCTCCATAAGGGCTTACCTTCTGTTTGAAACGAGCAACTAGCTTCAACATTCTGACTTACTGACCGACTCCTTGAGAATTCAAAAGTGCCTGTAGATTGTCTAATTCTATGGCGATTAAGATGACTTGCCCCATTTTTGAATGTCCTCAAAGATACGGCCCTTGTATTACGAATGCGCTAGTCATCATCTGCCTAGCCAATTCCCAACTATGTTAGGGTCGGCTTCCAGTCTAACCGGATGCAGCTGAATACCAGTATTTTACATGGAGCGACTGCCTATCTGACCTGATCTGCCTACCTGATTACGAATGCGCTAATAAAAAGAAATGTATTTTCACGTCCACACCATCTTTTTCATCCATATTTCGAATTTTAATTGGACTTAGCAGCTTTAGTCATGAAAATAAGTAATTAATACCAACCAGAACTTTAGAAACCTAATTAATTTATCCTGTCAATTACAATGAAAGTGAATATCCATCCTAAAGTAGAAGCGGAATTATTAATAATACCTCACAAAGAGCTTGCGTGCGTAATTCTCGTTAAATATAACAAATACCTCAAAATATTATAATGACTAGCTTTAGGCCGCGACTACGTCCGCGTGGAACTTGTTTAGACAGTACTTGCATACAAACTTCAACCCCCCTTTTCACCGCCTTAGGGGGTGATTTTAGGGCAACAGAAGGAACAGGGTGGGTTTTTAGTCAGTAAAAGTCTGACAGTCCCTTCCACCCCCACCCAGGGCGGAAGGAGTCATTTGATGATTTTTACCACCTAAAAAAAGAAAAAAAAAGGGGGTGATTTTCGGGATAAAAACTTTCTTATGTCCTTCCTCGGATCCTAAACCATCTCCATGCCTAATTTCATCAAAGTCGATTCAGCGGCTTAAGCGTGAAGAGGTAACAAACAGACAGACAGACACACTTTCGTATGTATATAATATTAGTATGGATTCCCTATGGAAGAACTTGCCTACCTTGTTATTTATGTAGTCGTATATGAATTAGTTATTTATGGTAGTATATAATTATGTTATAGTCATATGTGGAAGTTCCGGCGCTCCTAGGTTTGGCTAGTATATCTTTTTTTTTTCTTGTGGTGATAATAATCATCAAATGAGTCCTTCCACCCTGTGTGGGGCGGACGGGACTGTCAGACTTTTACTGACAAAAAACCACCCTGTTCCTTCTGTTACCCCTTTGCGTTCCGAGGCCGTTTCGTTATATTTTAGACACTGAAAAGTTAGGAAGTTCTAGGTTTGACAAAAACCGGGATTGGAATTTATGTCGGGGTTTGCCTGACGGCTTTGGTCAACCCTACAATAATCCAGTCATTCTGGAAAGAGTCTGTGTATCGACCTTTGACTATGACATATATATAAAGAGAGAAATTGACACGTGCTATTCAAGGACGTTGGTTATCCTGTAAGAGAACGTTCAGATTTTGTGTTTATGAGGTAATTCGGAAAGTCTCAGTGGTATTGTAAGGAAATTCATTTATTTACTTATTTTTCTCTTCTTGACTGCCTAATGGTCGCAAAGCGCGACTGATTAGCATGAGCTCTTAGGTTCGATTCCTAGGTCCGGGCAAAGTGTTATTGGGATTTTCCATCAGGAATTTTTAGGTAGCAGCCTTGGAGTCTGGGTTTGTGCCCAGTTGACGGCAATAGCACAGAACTAGAAACTAAAACTAAATTATTAACTTGAAAAAGCTACAATAAGGCTATTACTATTGTTTTGTCACACAATCGTGGTTAAAAAAGAATTTACTAAAACAAATCCTGTTTATTATATAAAGATACACAAATATAACACCACGCCTGTATTCCCCGAAGGGTTAAGCAGAGTTGTACTCATTAGTACAGCCATATTTCGCCAGTTATTTTTAAATCACATGTAATGGGGGGCGAGCCTATTGCCATCAACCGGGCACAAATCCAGACTCCAAGGCTGCTACTGAGAAATTTCAGATGGAAAAACCCAATAACACTTTGCCCGACCTGGGCATCGAACCCAAATACTCATGCTCGCCCCTGAGCCTATTGCTAGAAACTGGGCACAAATTTAGACTTCAAGGCTGCTACTGAAAAATTCCTATCCCTATTCCCATTGTTGTATAAAAGATAAGAAAATGAAATATAGATAAAATTTGAACCCGCTACTTTACGGAACTCTAAAAGCCCCTCACTATATTAATCACGTCCACAGAACAAAAGTGCCACAACCACAAAAACTTACTTTTTCAAAAGTTCGAAAATCGAATGTACTGCGTTCGAGATCCGACCAATCCCAGGGGATCATTTCATTAGTCGAACATTTAAATATCAAAAGAATACATTTGGTTCTGATTCACCTCGACATTCATTATGTATACGGTTTTATTATATTTTTTTATTGCTTTTTCTCGGATCGCGCTTTCTAGCCTTTAGTTTGACGATTCTTTTTTTTAGTTTTTGACTTAGGTAGGTTTAGTTTGTGATTGCGGATTTAAATGTTAATTTTATTTTTTGTTTTTATGGTACCGTACCTAAAGGGTAAAACGGGATCCTATTACTAAGACTTCGCTATCCGTCCGTATATCCGTCTGTCACCAGGCTGTATCTCATGACGCGTGATAGTTAGAAAGTTGAAATCTTCACAGATCATGTATTTCTGTTGCCGCTATACAAATACTCAAAAACAGAATAAAATAAATATTTAAAGAGACTCCCATACCAAAAGTGTGTTTTTTTTCTCGTGATTCACTAATTCACTTACAAAATAAATAATTTAATTTAAATAAAATTCACATTTAAGGGGGGCTGAGGGCTTCCATACAATAAACGTGTTTTTTTGCCGTTTTTATAGATATATATTTTTTTATTTTTTTTTATCGCTTCTGCTTACTATGCAAAACAGATAAGTACCTATGCCTTTTTAGTTTTTAAGTGCATAGTACGTATAGTGTTTATTTCTAGTGTTACCACAACAAATAATAAGCATTCCAACGCAATAGCGTTAGACAATCCCACGATCATTATTACTACGTGATTTGACTTCACAACTTATCCTATTAATCCATACAAAACCTTATCACAACAACACAATCAAAATTCAACTCAAAGCTTTAAGAAATAAGTGTCATATCAAGTGGAGAATAACTTTGTTTTCGGTTGATATATTTCGTGGAAAGTGTTAGGCGATTTTGAATCGTATGTCGGGTGTTTAAGGTTGAATTAGGATGTAGCAGTATTGAAGCAACAAAGTTTTTATGACACACTGTAAATATGGTTAGTATTAAATGTAATTCGGACTGTGTTGGTAATAATTATTGCAATAAATATTCAATGACGTCACAAAACTTGTTCAAGATCAGATCCTCGATTTATTCCTTACAATATCTATGTCCGGCGTGCTTGTATGACAAGATGTATGAACGTAGATGAGGCGAAAGGAGTATGTAAGGATCGTAGCAGGTAGCGTTCTGTAGTTTCTGCCTACCCCCATGGGAAAAAGGCGTGAGTTTATGTATGTATGTAATATCTATGTTTATTACTTTACCTGTGATTCTATTTGTGATATTATTATAAATGACTGCCTCTTTGCGTGGTCGAAAAGCGCGATTGCTGAGCATGAGGTCTTGGGTTCGATTCCCAGGTCGGGAAAAGTGTTATAGGGATTTTTCGATCAGTGATGTTAAGTTTACCTTATTTTTCATTAGTGGGTTCAATAATGTCTTTTCATTCTTGGTCCTTAGAGCTTAGGTTGTGTACTAAAAGACCAGTTAAAAAAAAACTGTATACAATAATCAAAATATCTAACCTGCATTTTAAAGAGGTAAAATTGTTTATTTGTTTGTAAGAGGTTATCTCTAGAATTACTGAGCCGATTACAAAAAATATTTCACTATTATAATTAATTATAATAGTGAAATAAATATGTGAAATAGTAATTATTAATAGTAATAGTAATTATTACACTATGGCCGAGTGACTTCCACACGGCCTTAATCGCGGGCCAAAGCTAAGACAAAAAAAAGTACCAAACAAAAACAAACCATATAACGAAGACCATTAAACTTATGTTGCTCTATTTTTTACTTGTAGCAGTACCTCAGTAATTTTAACCAGACCTTCCAAAGGGGTTGAAAGTTTTCTTAAAGTTTCTTCTTAGTTACTGCTTTGTTAACTTAACAAACAAGTAATGTAGCATCTAAAAAGGTTGGCTTTTAGTAAAATAAGTTACCGGTTTGAAGTTACCTAGGTAACTTAAAGCCATAATTAGTAAAGTTTTATAAACTAACTATTTAAAATTTTACTGATGACCCAGTGATTAAGGCCTCTCTTGCATGAGTTTGACTTTTTCAATTCAAAACGTGTGTAAAAATAAAAAAAAAACCCCTACGGCGGCCATCTTAGACCGATTTTCATTAAACATCGTTAAGAACACTGCCGACTAATTCAGCTTTTAAACTAAACAAAAAAGAAAATCGTTTTATCCGTTCGTGAGCTGCGATGCTACAGACAGACATACATACAAACATGTCCAACTTAAAACACACTTACAAAAATTACACTTACCGAGGAAGGTTATATATTCTTTTCAACATTGCGATGATTTTTTTGCTCTAGACCTGGGGACCTTCTGTTTCCAACTTTTTCGAATTTTGTTTTACAGTACTGAATTTTAAATGTTCTAACTGAACATTAAACACCTCTATGGCCCTTTTTGCTTAGGGGTACCTAAGCATAATATTTGTGTTTTTTTACACTTTGAATCATTTCTTATTTTATCTTGGACATCACTGACTTCACAAGGAGACATCGTGAGGGAATCTGGACTTATACATATCTATAATATAAAAATGAGTCGCTGAATGTGTTGCTAAGCGCAAAACTCGAGAACGGTTGGACCGATTTCGCTTATTCTTTTTTTTTAATATTCCTTGAAGTACGAAGATGGTTCTTACGGAGAGAAATTTTAAAAAAAAAAATCTGTTAGGATACGAAGTTCGCCGGGTCAGCTAGTAGTTAATAAGTCTAAGATCGCCAGGCCGCCTTGACAAAGCTTGATCAATGCCTAAAACAAAATATAATAAAATATTTCGATTCTTCATTTTTGATAATAAACAAAAAGATAGAAACATAACATAACATCACCCCTGTAATCCCCGAAGGGTTAGGCAGAGGTGTACTTATTAGTACACCCATATTTCGCCAGTTATGTTTTTAGTTCCATGTAATAAGGAGCGAGCCTGTTGCCATCAACCGGGCACAAATCCAGACTCCGTCCAGACAATAGGCTGGTTTTTTCCTAAACTGGATAAAAATCCGATGTTCTCGTCCAACCAAAATGTTTTATTTACTTAATCACTTAAACTAACGATGGTTCGTAATCGTAGTTTATTAGGACATAGCTCTGGCCTGCGTAGGCTATCTATTTTTACGAACGAAAATAATTAGTCTAGTTACCCAAGAGGGTTGGCGGTCAGCTTACGGTCTAACAAAATGAGGATGAGTAAAGAAAATAATATTTTTATCTTTTTGTTTATTATCAAAAATGAAGAATCGAAATATTTTTTTATTACAATAACAATTCATCAGGAATTTCTCAGTAGCAGCCTTGGAGTCTGGATTTGAATTTGTGCAATAGCCTCGTTGGTCTAGTGGTCGCAAGCGCGACTGCTGAGCATGAGGTCTTGGGTTCGATTCCCAGGTCGGGCAAAGTGTTATTGGGTTTTTCCATCAGGAATTTCTCAGTAGCAGCCTCGAAGTCTGGATTTGTGCCCGGTTGATGGCAATAGGCTCGCCCCCTATTACATGGGACTAAAAACATAACTGGCGAAATGTGGGTGTACTAATAGGTACATCTCTGCCTAACCCTGCGGGGATTACAGGCGTGATGTTATGTTATGTAATCTACCTTAAAATCTAGAAGTCTTGTCTGAAAAACTGGCCTAGTTTCCAACAAAACCGGTGCCTATCAGATCTGAATCGGCACTTTTTTTAAACCTTTAGATCCCTTTTAAAACGGTCACGTCTACTTTCGTCCCCTCCGTCAGATGTCCATTAGTGGATGACTGTGCTAAACGCTGTTGCCAAATCAACTGGAAATTGGGGTACCCCAAGGGTCCATATGATGTCCTGAAGCTATGGGACCCTTGATTTTTATTGCGTAAACATGTCTTTGAAATGTGGTGTGAGATATGGAGAGGGTTCTTAATGGACTCAAGGCATGTAGGAGTTCAGTACATAGTTTCCTTAGAAGCTTTCAAAGTGTTATAGGTATCTAAGTGATCTTATCTTGAAATCCTAGACTCACTAGTGTTAGTTACTTATTGATCTTATGCAGGAAATGTCTCTAGCGTTTCGATCACTGATAATTATATTATACAAAATCTATAAATCAATCCTTAGCTTATGATTTTTTTTTGTTAATGTTAAATAGATGTAATTGAGATAACCAATTATTTTTTGTTGAAATCTTTAAATGAATGCTTTTTTTAACTTTTATTCATAGTGACTTTATGCAAATCTAATAAATACGAGTATAAAAAGGGGGGGCTCGTAGAGTATCTAAAAATTCATCAGCATTGCCTAAAAAAAGAAACAGAAAATCAAAACATGCCCGATATACTACGTTGCTACGTGTTTGGATATAACACTTTGATTGAAAATTAAAAATGACTATACAGGCCTAAGAAAGAAATTATATCGATACTAGAAGAATATGATATATGAATACAAATAATATTGATACCAAAATATTATCATTATAAGAACATTGACACAATACATTAATTCGCTTTATATGCTAAGAAATTCTACATGCCAATAAAAGACTTGCCAAACAAAACTACGAAATGACGCAGTCCCACGAAAACGTATAAACAGTCGACCGTTAGCGTTCATTAAATTGAAATATTATAATTATGCCGTGGCAAATGAGATACAGAAATATTTCAAGCAGATAAATAATCACGACTAATGTAAAACTGACAAGATTATGATTCTAATAGAAGTTAGACTGTCTTGTCAGGTTTATTATCTTGTGTCCTTTAAATATCTTAGCTCAGACTCATTAAAGTGAGACATCAGAATGCTAGGTGTCAAGGTTGGATGGGCAGGTTGCAAAATGAGGTAGGAATGGAAACATACGATGGTAACTTTGGAATGTTTTTTACACGACTGCCCCAAAAAAAGAAGTGTTATGTGTTCAGGGTTAATGTATGTATGTGAGATTCTTTATTCCACCATAACTTTTAAACGCCTGAACCGATTTAGATGTTTGGGGTATCGTTACAATCCTTGCATCGTTCCGAGTAACATAGTTAAAAATAAAAAGAATCCTCTGTGGTCACTTTAAAACGTAAATTAATACCAGACTCAATTATTTTTTTTTAATGAATCCGGTCGTGTCTATGTTTATCGTCTAGAATTTGACAAGTAGATTTAAAAAATATATAACACTGTGAATAAAAAACGTCATAAAAAAAAACTGACGAGTAAACAAAGTACAAATATGTGCAATTTTTGCAGTAGTGTTTTTGATTTTTTTAAAATTATAGTAACTTGTTGGTAAATATAAAAATGTTACATAAAGTATCATGACATAACATCACGCGTGTTTAGACACGTGTGATGTGCGCGTGATGCGCGGGGATTAGTGCCCGATGGGTTAGGCAGAGGTGTACCCATTAGTACATTTAAAATTTTATCTTAATTTAACATCTATCTTTGTCTTACAAACAGGTTTAGTTTTATAAATTTCTTTTTTAATCACAATTGTGCGACAAAACAATGCTAACTGATGATAGTCTAATTGTATCTTTTTAAGTAAATAATTTAGTTACAATTGTGCTTTAGTTGTTTTGTGCTGTTGCCATCAACCGGGCACAAGAGAGACACACAAGAAATTGCACACGAGAAATTCCTGATGGAAACAACCAATAACACTTTGCCCGTCCTGGAAATCGAACACAAGACCTCATGCTCAGCAGTCGCGCTTTGTGACCACTAGACCAACGAGGCAGTCAACGGTGGCGGTGTTTGTTACTAGAAGTAACAAACACCTTTCGTCCAAAAACGTCTTTACTATATTGTTACTCTTATTTTTATTAGGATTAAAAAATTGTTGACGACGCGGTTTGCGCGGTGATTGAGAGATTTGCTGCTGCGTTACGTGTTGCAAATTTTATTCCCGGACAGGACAATATTCTACTTCATACGAAATCACATATACGCGGACGAAGTCGGGAGCAGAAGCTTGATAACAAAACATGTTATTTAATTTGTAAGTCTATTCGATATCAATTATGGGAAACGCATATAAGGTATCTTCTGTCGGTTTTGTATATCCTGGTCCTGGTGTCAGCTTACACAACATCCTGCCAGCTAGTCCCGACCCTTATAAGGCTTCTCATTGGGTCTTGTTCCCTTATTGCTTCAACATTATTGATTGAAACAGCTCGTGGCTGAGTAACAACAGCCGCACGGTCCAAATCATCAGGTTAAGCTACGCTTGCCGGGGTTGGTCTGTGGATGGGTGACCATCGTACCTCGGAAAGCACGTAAAGCCACGACTGTCATACTTGAATCTTTGACAGTCGTGACAGGTCGTCATAAGCCCGAAAGTCTGACAAAAGAGTGGTAAATTTTGGGAAATCCTATCTTAGCGGGCGTCTACTAACTATAAACCTTCCTCCCTGCCAAATTTAGTCTTTATACGTCAAGCGATTTTCGATATTTCGTGTGACTGAGTGACTTTTCGCTTTTATATAATTAGACTACCACTCTCCCCGCGACACCGTTCGTGCGATTTTTGTTTACGTATCCCTAACTTTTTTGAAAATATAATATAGCTATGTGACTCAGAGTGAATGTAGCTTCTGAAGGTGAAAAAAATTTAGAAATCGGCACAGTAATTTTTGAGTTTATTCATTACAAATATACACACAAAAATACAGTTCTTTCCTTTTTTAATATTATTGTTACGCAGTTAAGTTATAGTTACCCCTTCTAAAATGTAGATCCATAAGAATAAAATACGTCCAGCTATGAAGAAAATCAAGTAACTAGCCAACAGAGCTTTTACCTTCAAAATAAGACCACCCCAACAATAACAAAGGTATCAATTCCTCAATGAATGGTCCAGAAATAATTTTGTTACATCTATTTCGTGCCCACGATCTGACAATTCGACAGTTCCATCGACACGACTGTAAGTAAATTACGTCGATCGTGTTGAAACATTGAAATTTAAATTAATTGTCGATTTTGAAACATTATCATCATCGCTTCGAGACTTGGGAGTAGGGTCACGTTAATTGTGCAACGGGTGGGGATCGAACTCATGACCAGTCGTTACACAGTCAGAGTTTTAACAGTTAGGCAGGGTATCGTTGAATAATTTTGACGTAAGAATATTCTTTTAGGTTGTGGGTTTCGATACCGGACCATTGTGACTTTTTCAATTCATCTGTACTTTTGAAGTGAAAACTTCTTTAGCGGCGTTGAGCACTTTTTCTGTAATGGGTATAAAATCTTAAACTCGCGTCAGGACACGTGACCTGATCGAAAAAGCGTAAGACGGATGGAGAGTAGACAGCTATCCCCTCTCTACGGCGCGGCGAAAATGTATGCCTGGGCCTACTGTTTCGTTTAGGCAGCGCAGAGCGCTTGCGCGAATGTTCGTGTATAACTTTTTAATGTAAAATAATTGTAATAGTTTTAAAGTGTTAATTTTTTAATGTAATATAAATTGTCATGTTTGTGTACGATAGCGCAATAAATGAATATTGTATTCTACTACATAAATGATAGTACTTTTATACTGATAAAGCAATTGGTGCAAAATTATTCCCTAACCATTCCAAAATATCAAACATGCTCAACGTTAATAATCAAGTTTTCACTTCTGCCGGCACTCCCGGAGTGCAACCCGTCTTTTTTTAGTTTGAAATCGCCAATCCGACTTCAGCAAGCATTGTGATCGATGCTCGTGCCTTCTCTGTATGAGAAGAGGCCTGTGCCTTTCAGTAGGACAATAATAAGCTGGTATTATTATGGTTAATTATTATAACATTCATTTGGAACAACAACGCAAGAATCATCAATAACTTTTCAATGTACTACTTATATAACGCAGGCCACACGTGTTACGTCACGCCTTTGGTTACTGTACCGCTCCTTTAAGACGTAGCGTGATGTTATTTGCCTCCAACCTTCTTCGATAAACGGGCTACATAACACTAATGGATTCTTTCAAATCCGACTAGTAGTTTCTGAAATATGCGCGTTAAACCAAACAAACTCATCAGGTTTACAATATTAGTATGTTAGATTGTTTGTTTTTGTTTATTCTCGTAGCTCACACCTAACTTTGAACCCTAAAACATATTCACGATTTAAAACCAAGCTTATCACCGTATATTTTCACGAACCTCAATCTATCCACGTGTCCATTCTATCTAGAGCTCTCACGTCACTCCCTGCCTGATTATTACCACAGATGTGTCTCGTCTGATGGGTCTACCTAAGCTGGTGCCGGATTCTGCTGAAAGATATTACCTGAATGCCGACGAGACGCCCTTAATGTCCTCCTAATGTAAGCGAACATGCTCAAGGACTGTTATGTATGTACAGGGTGCTCTCTAGTTGATTATTTTGGGATTTTGTGAATTATTGATAACAATGTTTCGTTGTTTTTCCCATATAAGGCTACTTGAATGATAAAAGTGAATATAAAACCAATCTTATCTAAGTGACAATCAATGTCAAACAAAATGAAAATAAATTATAGGAATTTTTGACATACTAAGATTTTTTCTCTCTCGTGGTATTAGTTGTTTTATCTATTTTCGAACTTAAATCTAAATTCATAACCATATAAACACAAAATTTAAAAATAATAATTAGATTCTAAGGTGCCACAAATTATAAAAAGATAAATCTGTTACTGTCAATGGCACAAGGGACCAAAAAGTAGGTATTGCCACGTTGCATGGCAAAGCTGATACCTTTGCCTCAGAAAAGGCCAGCCCCCTGGTCAAGTGAAGAGTCGACTGAGATAAGATTATTTTACCAGGTACTAATAGTATAAAACAAAGTCGCTTCCTGAACGCTTAGATTTGTTGAACTACGCTTTAGATTTCAATACGGTTTTCATCAATAGATAGATTGATCAAAGTTTATACGTACAGTTGCTACATTGCACCCGTGCAAAGCCGGGGCGTATCGCTAGTTTTTTATAAAGGTTCTGCTCAACCAATAGTATGCAATCAAAATGGTGTGCCTATCAATGAATGCTTTAGCAATTCTGCGAATGCAGAATATTGGAATTGCTTCCCTATATCGGTTTTCAATAGGTCCGAAATTGTTTGATCGTCTTCCGGGAACGGTTACCACATATCATATGAAACAGTTGCCTGCCTGGTCTGAATGTGATAAAATTGTATGCATTTTCAATTCTTCGGTTTTGTATGTATGATTTGGTGTAGGTACTCAAAATTGCGAAACCCAAGTGGCAATGGCAGGGCACATAGCTCGTAGAGGAGAGCCGTGGGGGTCGTAAGGCTCTCGAGTGGCGACCACGTACCGAAAGACATAGTTGCGGACGGCCCCCCATATTGTAGACTGCGGACCTGGATAAAGGTCGCGGGATACCACTAGATGCGGTCAGCGCAGTACGGATCATTGTGGCCATCTTTAGGGGAGGCCTATGTCCAGCTGTGGACGTTGGTTGGCTGATGATCATGATAATGATGATGATGATAAGGTATTATACAAAAGTAATAACTCCCGGCAGGCCCGTCAGCCCCTCATGCATGAGGTTGCAGCTACTTGTGATGAAATCCTTGAATCTTGAATTTTTTGGACAACCGAGAGCTGTCATTATTTTAATCTTATCAATATGAAAAAAATCTTTTAAGCACTAGATTTAAAGCCCTAATTTGAACGGCAAATTTATGTGCTGTTTTAGTGATAAATTGATATCGGATATAAATTTCAATAAAAAATACTACCCCAAAATATGCCGTGGTGGGCTCACGGCATACTTTGGGGTGCTGGTGACTAGTGGAATTATCTCTCAACACCCTGTACATATAAGAATGTGAAATAAACAGTGCTAGGGATAGCAATGCAGCGTTATCTTCACATTAGAGTGTTGTTATATTGCACTTTCATCTTATCATTTCCTACTGTTTTAAATGAATATAGGTCACTTCAGTCGACTTCATATCTACAAACAATTTAAATTTTTCAATACTTTTAACCTCACAATATAGAATCAATGACAAATTTCAAATATCGTAAAGGTAATTTATTTAGGTAACTGCTAACTCGTTAATCTAGTATTATTGGGTTTTCATCAGGAATTTCTCAGTAGCAGCCTCGGAGACTGAAATTGGTCCCGGTTGATGGTGATAAGCTCGCCCCTATTAGGTACATGGGACTTAAACATAACTGGCAAAACGTGAATGTACACACCTCTGCCCTAACCCTTCGGGGATTACAGGCGTAATGTTCTGTAAACACAAACAAATAATTTGCCCTCGATTACTTTACTAGTTTAGATTTGCTGATGATACCTGACACGTACAGTACTGTTTGTTTTTGATGCCTTTCAACCAAAACCGAACATATTTTTACTTTTTACGTAAAAAGGGACAGTCAACAAAAAAATCCGGCCGTCACTGTCACTTGTTTACAGTTTGGTATATGTCACAACGATATAGATTCCAAAAAGTTACCGCTGCCTCCGCGCTGGTAGCTACACTTTTTAAAAATCGAACCGTGCAGTGTTGGTCTTTGTAAAACAACCGGTATTCAGCTGTTTTGCTTTCGCATGGAAAATGGTAGAAAGATTTTTTTGTTTGAACAGTTATTTTCGATTTTTTGGATTCTTATTTTAAAAAGTTAAGTTAGCGATGAGAAACAAAAATTTGTCAGTACCTAAGTAGTTTATAGGTGAGCACGTCAGCTTATAATGGCTTACTTTGACTTAATGCGGACGAAGTAAAGCTCAAAAGCTAGTCTATTTCTTTGTTTAGCTGGCTGGATCCTAGGTGATCAGCCAAAAATGGCTGACTTTCGCTTAATGCGGACGAAGTCGCATTCAAAAGCTAGACTATTATTTTGTTAAGCTGGATCCGTACATAAAAATAACCTTTATAAATGGCGTTATATTTCAAAATACATATTTCAATTAAACCATTAAAATTCACTTTAAAACATCATAATTATACCTATACAATTCTGATACAAAAGCAATAAAATAATACAATCAAAATCAAAATGGCGGACCAAAAAGACTCGATCCAGAAATCTGACGACAACATTATTTCAAAGTTTAAAACAACCAATATAATTAACAAACAAACAACCCAAAAACACAACAAAGACCAAAATTAAGCTTACAAAGAAATATCCTAACTAGAAACCCACACAATAACAAATATCTAACCACATTTTCTTTCATTTCACAAACACTAAGTTAACCAAACAATACTCTTGACAATAACGCAGATGAAACATAAGTACTGTCCGAACTAAAATATAATAACAGATACAAAGTGCTAAACAAGAAAGGCAGGCTATAGGCACTGGTGGCCAATAAAGGACTACGGTGGGCCGCGTACTGGGTCCCAAGAGCTGGGAGGGCGCTGGATGAGACTTGAGCGTAGTTTGTAAAAAGAATAAGCGTGGTTGTGGACAAACTACATTATACAAGGTGTAATTTAATTAAGTGAAAAGCCGAGAATGGGTCATTCAACTCATCATTATGAACTACTTTTAACTATATCGAAATTACAAAAAAAAAAGCAGTGGATCCATATGATAGGTAGATAGATAATTCGATGCGTCCCTTCAAAGAGGATAACTCAGAACTTATTGAATAAATTGATTCAATTGTTGCAAGAAAAACACTATTTTTTTGACCACATAACATTGCGTGACGCGATAATATTCTTTTATTTACACTATATACAAGCTTAATAACAAAAAAAAGCATTTAGAAAATAATGAATTCCAAAATATTCAGATAAAAAAAAAATCAAGAAATATTCAATAAAATAATTCTTTATTAACGGATAAAATGTATGGATCAGCTGACTTCCTAAATGTTTCAAAGGGTTCCATCTGGCAATTTGTTATCAGATTTCTCCAACACCCATTTCTCAGTACAAACCCAAAGTCTGTTGCTGCAAAAGTGTTGCTCAAAACAAAATTGCCACATCTAGCCAACATAACTCCCACTCACTCCGAGTGAGGTTGTTATTAAAAAAGCCCAGAACAATCAGAGTGCGGCCCAGTTCGCTCATTTTATCCACGTATCCAATTATGTGGCGCGAACTGTACACCCCTTGTACTTATATTGAGTACTATCTGCAGGTATGTGTGTGTGTGGAGCTGGGATAAGGAAACCGGGTATCTTCTCTTGTGAAGACTCTTTAAGCAAAGGTTTTTTGTTTGAGATTCTATATTTGTAGATTCGTTGGGTTACTGTTCCGCTTCTTTGCGTCGTAGCGTGATGTTATATAGCCTATATTATTCCTTATGAATCATTTTCATTAATCTGGCTATTATATATGACGAGGCAGGGTCCTCGAGGTTGTTTTTAAAAAACGTGACGTCAGCATTGCTGACGGGTGTGTAGTGTGGAAGGAATTAATTAAACTCCATTGGAACGACTTTGGTACTACTATTCGTAGTTGTTGGCCGGAAATTGGATCTAATACATACTTCTTCAGTACCCCGTCTTCCAAGGTAAAACCTTCTACCGGATTGTTGTCAATCAGGCTATTCAATATTGGTCGAAGTTCTTCATCTCGTCGCTGTTCGACCTTCAACCATTCCACATCTTTTGCATTGACATTTACTGTAAGTTCACTGTGATTTCTGCTAAAGAAATCAGCATGTTGGAGCCGGTTTCCTTTACCATATTCGAGCACGAAATCATAGTTCTGCAAAATGCCCACCAGCGGTGAATCCTTGGTAACAAGTCTTTTTTGTGTTTGGATGCCTTTAGCGAATTGCAGTCAGTTATTACTGTAAATTTTTGTCCGTACAGATACTGACGAAAGTGCTTTATTGCTCGGACTACTGGCAATGTTTCTAGTTCATAGGAATGATAGCGGCTTTCAGTATCAGTTGTTCTCATGCTCATGAAAGCCACCGCATGTTGTCGTCCGTCGATAATTTGAACGAGAACTGCCCCAAATCCGAGACTGCTCGCGTCTGTATACAACTGTATCGGTGCTCCTTCTTGAAAGAGAGTCAGCACTGGAGACGAGGTGAGGCATTGAATTATCGTCATCCTGGCTTTCTCGTGTCGGTCATCCCATTCCCATTTAGCTCCTTGTTTGGTCAACTCGTATAGCGGTACCATAATGCGTGAAAAGTCGGGGATGTACTTCCTGAAATAGCTCGCAAGCCCATTGAACTGCCTTACTTGCTTGACAGTTTTTGGCACTGGTGCTTTGACCAGAGCTTCCACTTTTCTTGGGCTGGGTCGTACTTGGCCGTCTGATACCACGTTGCCTAGATATTCGATGGTCCGTTTAAAATAACTACATTTATCGGCATTAATGGAAAAGCCAGCTTCTTGTAAGGCTATTAAAATGCGTTCAATGTTAGATAGCCCTTCGCTGAAGTTTGTACTTTTGCTCAGTACGTCATCGACGTACACCTGTCCAACTGTTCCCAAGAGTGGGTACAATGCTCTGTTGATGCACCTCTGATAAACGGAACAGGCATTGCTCAATCCGAACGGCATGGTAATGTATTCATACAAGCCGTCTGGTGTTATAAACGCGGTCTTCTCCATGGACGTTTCTGCGATGGGTATTTGATGGAACCCTGCCGCCATGTCAAAGCTGGTGTAATAATACCCATTGGCCAATTGATCAATTTGATCAGAGATGAGAGGTAGCGGGTAATGGTCGCGCAATGTGTTCGCGTTGAGCTCCCTGTAGTCCACACATAGCCGATCGTCTCCATTCTTCTTCTTTACTAAAATTATAGGACTTGAGTAGGGAGATTTGCTTTCGCGTATGATGTTGTGTTCCAACAAATCCTTGATGATGTCCCGAACCTTTTCTCGTCCACCGGACTGAGTCGGTAAGGTCTCCGCTCGACATATTTGTCTGCATTCTTCAGTCTTATTTCGAGCTCTCCCGTATTAACGCGCGTTTTTGGATATCCTCGGATAAATAGGTGATCATATTTGACTAGTAACGTGCGTAACTGGTTTAGTTCTTCAGGATTCGTCAGGTCGCAGTCTAATTTGTCAAAGATGATGCTTTTTGTCGTTATATGATGAACCATTTGCTGGTGCATCAGTCTGGTTCCATCTGTCGTTATCACCATGCTTAAGTTGGTACCATGGATCAAAATTCATACCAATTAATACATCAGTTGACATCTCATGATCAGGAATCACGAAGAATAGTATTTCTATCCTTATGGAGTCAATGGTGCAGACAGTCTTCATCTCGACTAATGAAATTACCGGGAATCTGCCAATCCCCTTGAGGTGGTTAACTGCAGAGCGTCGCTGGCCCGGTAATTTTGCAGCAATTGATTCATGAATCAATGAACACTCTGCTCCACTATCGAAGATGGCACGTATTGTTGTTGCACCAATTGTAACAGTAATGGGTGCTTGATTGGTTCCAGTTATGCAGTTCACGTTTGATGTCAATGCGTTTTGACGCTTGTAGCATGTTTCGAAAGTATGGCCCGTTTTCTTGCAGAATGAACAGGTAATCAGACCTTTAGATGTCTCCGCTGCTGTAGTATTTGTCTTCTGCGGATTTGAAGTAGATTCCGAAGGCTTGAACCTACACTCGTTAGTGCTATGATTCGTCTTTTTGCATATTTGACAACGTGTTGTAGTTTGAGCAGTATCTGAAAAACGTGCACGTTTTGGCATCGACGTAATAGGATTTTGATGAGGGCGCTTCTTTCGTAATGAGGAAGCCACAGAGATGATTTCTGGAACCGTATTTGCTTTTGCGTTCAACAGCTCAATGCGTAGGCGCTCATCATTTATACATCCTATCACTGCTTCCACTGAAAGTTCATCATCCAGTTTGTCTTTTGTAATCCTTTTCCAGAGGACCCAGGCTCGGGACAAAAATTCAGATATATCCTTGCTTGAGTCGTAGACATGCTCCCGGAACTGTAGTATATCGCGAGAGTATCTATTCTCGGGCTCGAATGTGGTGATCAACTTTTCGCGAAACTCTTCCCATGAGGATGTAGTCACCAACCAATCATCGATCCACATCTTAGCACGTCCCTTCAGTAATCCACACATCTTAGTGCGTAGGTCCAGGTCGTTTAGTTTGTAGTTATCAGCTGCTTTATCAATATGCTGGCACCATTCCCTGATGCAAACATGACTGTCCGGATCGAACGATGGTAGATAGATGTCTTTGATTCTGATCCGCGGTTCTGGAGGAGAATACTACCGTTCCGACATTCTCTGCATCATCTCCATCATTTGCATCATAAACTGGGGCGGAAATCCAACTGTTGGAGTAGTTGGATGCACAGTCGTCGTGTCGAACGATCCAGCGGCGATGGGTACCCCTGGAGGATATAGGCTCCCTTGATTGTACGAGGTGGATGCCATTGACGTGAATGGCATCCCTGCGAAAGCTGGTATTTCCGGAGCAGTTGGCATTGCGGTTGATGTATACGTCATGCCTGCGGGTATTCCCGTCGCGGTGGACTGCATGGCATTGAAGTTGTTCGCACCAATTAGCGAGTGTGAAACGTTCAATGAGGCAGGGTTTATCAACCTGGTTCAACCTATCACGTCTGGAACAGTGCAGGCACTGTTCCAGACGTGATAGGTTGAACCGAAGCTGCAGAGGAAGTGGTTGGAATCAGAGTTTGTTCTGATCCCACTTCTGATGACGAGGCAGGGTTCTCGCGGTTCAGCATTCAGGGTCAGCATTGCTGACGTCACTAATATGCTGGTCAGGGTTGCTGCTCATCTTGGATAATAAAAATAAACACAGTAAATGCTTTCTGCAATTTATTCTTCAACTTACCGAGGAGGTCCGATCGCTACGACGGCTCGAGTAAGAATGCCCGAGTCCGGCGAGCGCTCGGCTTTTTATAGTAGAATTGAGTGTGTCATTCATTTGAACAAAACACCCACTTCCGCACAATTAAATTAGTTTTTACATTATAAAATGTTACTATTTTATAAACAAACGTTTTATAACATTTTTAAATCAATTAACATGCGTAAATCTATTTTTAATGTTAACACGTGGTAAAATAATGACCACGTGTTTTTATTTTTGAAATGTAGTTTCTCACCAACGTGACATACATTGAAAATAATCTGTATTCTTATAAATATTACTAATTTGATAATTAAATGATTTGAAATACAATTTTTGACTTAGTTACAATCAACAAATCTGATTTGATTTTAAGGTTATTCCGGAAACGTGTTTTTATTTTTTATCGAATTGTGGCGACCCGCCGACATATACAAAAGTATTTTTCCAATTCGTTTGAAATATGCAAACAGTTGACATGCAGACAAGATGGCGATTACGGGATTGTTTTTCAGTTATCTTGGCTAAGTAAGGTGCTCGTGGCTAAGTAATTACAGCCGCAGGGGTCGATCTGTCAGGTAAAGCTACGTTTGCTGGGGTTGGTCCGTAGATGAGTGACCATCTTTACACACAAAAAATTAAAAAAAAAATGTATATCATTTATTACCAGATTAACATCCAATAGAGAACATAAATAGTAAGAATAATAATAATACACTTAAAATATAACAATTACGGCGAATCAAGCTATCGGCGTATGGTTGTCAGACCGCCTTTGATGAAGAGGGCTATTGTCTCAGTTTCGCACCGCGGTCACCAAGGAGTTAGCACAGAGACTCCTCCGTGCCTCGTAAAGCACGTTAGCCGTGGTACTTTGATAGTCATTACAGGCCGTCAGAAGCCCAATCTGACAACCAGTTTCACCAGGGGTATCGTATTACCTGGTAACTGGGTTGTGGAGGTCACTTAAGCAGTTGACCCATGTAAAATATTGGTATTCAGCTGCATCCGGTTAGACTGGAAGCCGACCCCAACATAGTTGGGAAAAGGCTAGGCTTAATTTGACTTTCAATTATCTTGCACGTGTCTATCTGGCAATGATAACCTATTTACGTTAGGTAGGTCGTTGACCTTTTTGCCAACCTTTAACATAAAAAGAACATGGGCATCTTCAAAGAGTCTCAGTATGTGACTTATGGGCTCCCCAGAGGATGGAATTGATTATTTTCATACGTGCTATTGAAGAAAATTGCCTATCAGGGTTTTATTTTAGTTGAAGTGTTGTTTTTGGTTGTACCCACGTATGTGCTAACTTATGTTCTGTGTTTTGTACCTATTGTTAAGGGACAGAGTATTAGTTTTACTTACTGTTATAAATGCGAAAATTTGAATGGATGTTTGTTACTCAATAACTACAGGACGGCTGAACGGAACTAGATGAAACTTAGCACAGACATAGTTTGTAGTCTGGATTAGCACATTATGCTACGTTTTATCTAGGAAAAATGTACGGGGCCCCTGGAATAGTACATTGGCTTGACGAAAACGAAATCGCGCGAAAGCTAGTTGTTAGTAACTAAATAACAACAGAAATACAGTTTAAAATTGCATAATCTTATAAAAGTATTTTATTTTTTGCAATTTTTGCTCTATTTTTTTAATGCGTTTCAGTTCATTACCAATAAATCAATGAAAATTCCTAAGCCCTCCTGTAGCTCTTATCTGAAAGCAATTTGTCGTATTTTTGTACGTTTTTTAACGTCAAAAATCTAGTCACAATCTCACCTCAGCGATCATGTCAAAATCTTGTCAAAAATGTAGGTAAATTATCTATACTAGGGGCATTTTTGATAGATTGAAACTAAGATTACTATGCAAATGATCCTAAAAGTTTTAAGAGCATTGCCCCCCTTTTTTGTCTTTATGGATGTATTGCGGAATATTACTAGTTAATTTATTTTTTGTTTCAATAAAAATACATTCGTCCCGATAAAAGGTTCTGATAAAATCTCTGAATATTTCGATAAAATCACATCAAAATAAATTCGAGAACCACGTAAATAATTATGTTGTTTTTGTTCCAAATGGAACGTCTTGAAATGAACCTATTTTGTAGGTAAAGTCGGCGACAAAAACTTATGCGTATCTATACTTTTCGCCATAGTTATTCAAATGAAGTAACAATTCTTATAAAAATTAGGTGTATATTATCTACGCCCCTAAGCAGAATGATAACTTGGCATTTTCGAAAGTGATTGCCGAAAAAATATTAATTTTTCTATGCTTCCGTAACGTAATATCACGCCTGTAATCCCCGAAGTGTTAGCCAGCGGTGTAACTATTAGAACACCGCAAAAAAAAATCCACAATTTACACTACCTATATCCGTTATTTTCAACAGAAAACTCATATCAAAAGCGAATACCTAGATTAAAAAATCATTGAAAAAAAAAATATTATAAACCAATCCGTTCAAAAAGCTAGTCAATATTTGCGTAAGTCTAAACCATAAAATAGCTACAGGTATTTGATATTTAAACTTTATAGTCGGAATGGTTTTTTTAGTCAAAAAATATGTTTGCAACATCTGTACAACTCGTATTTTATTATGTAAATGAAATAACAGGCAGGAAACCTGAACTTATACCAGCCTATTACTGTCCCACTCAAACCATGTCAGAGGCCCTTGAGGCGGTTTAGAAACTCTGACACTAGGATGTGTGGGGTCGTAAGACCTTACTGCCCACACGATAAAGAAGAAGAAGACGGTAGGAACAGACTGCTTCGTTGGTCTACTGGTCGAAAAGCGCCAGGTCGAGCAGTTCTATTGGGTTTTTCCATCTAAACTCAGTAGCCACCCCGGAGTCCGGTTTGTGCCCAGTTGATGACAATTGACTCGCCCCTATTACATGGGCCTTAAACATAACGTGCGAAATGTGGGTGTACTGGTACACCTTTGCCTAACCCTTTGGAGATTACAGGCGTGATGTTAGGTATGTTTTGTTAAATATGCTGAAAAGTAAGTCCCATTTCAATGCTGACTGTACCTAGAACTGATATTCTATCTATTACCATATTATTATTGAGAGAACGAATCTAAACTATAAGAAATACACAATCAGAAATACGAGTATCTTAACTCACTCTTCAGTATTTATATGAAACTAGCTTTTTGCCCGCGACTACGTCCGCGTGGTACTTGATTATATCGTACTTGCATACAAACTTTCATCCCCCTTTTCACCGCCTTAGGGGGTGATTTCCGGAATAAAAACTATTCTATGGCAAGCTAAATAAAAGCTTGTAAAAACCACGCAAACGAAGTCGCGGCCCGAAGCTAGTTTTAGTATAAATATGAACGGTATCTATGTAATGTGTTAGCCATTTTGATTTTATATGTAATTTTCTGTCTCTTCAGAAGACATAGGTAATATTTTTGCTCGAAATCAGGCTCGTTTTTATTGGCAACTGATCGCTATTATCTGATAAACTTCGATGACTGTTGTTTATGATAATGGCAACACAAATTGCTGTTCGGAATAAACTGAATCGATTAGTGGATTTCTTTTTTCCTTTATTTTTTTATTTTATCATCAGATTTTTTGTTTGTGATAATTATTTTATTCCTGTCTTCTTTAACATAAATATGTAATTATTAGTCAGGTTAATAAAAATGTTTTCTTATAACCAGTCTAATTAACCCACCCAAATTCATGGTTCCATTCTTTGTTTCCATATTCTGCAATAGTCCTGCGCCATCCGGGTGTCAACTACGATTATATTAAACTTTTTTTCATATATAAGTACCATATATAATAATAATATTTTAAATATTAAAGTAAAAACAATTAAAAATATAAAATTTTGTAGCCCACCTGCATCGGGAATAGGGACCAAGCTACCGGTGGTCAGGACTCCTGAGAAAGGAATCTCTTCACAATACATACTTACGCGCCGTGTCCAGGAGTACCGCTTTTTGAATCAAGCGCCCAACGAGAGCCTCCGTAGGTGTTGGTTAAGGCTTTTGGCTATTATGCCATTGCCCGTCACGACTATCGGCACAATTATTGCTGTATTAACATTTCCATTATATTTTTTTTACATGCCAAAAAAATCGGTAAAATTCACTTTTTTCCTACCATCATAACATCACGCCTGTAATCCCCGAAGGGCTAGGCAGAGGCATACCCAATAGTACACTCACATTTCGCCAGTTATGTTTTAGTCCCATGTAATACCCCTATTACATGGGACTAAAACATAACTGGCGAGCCTATTCCCCCTCAGTTTATAAAAGGCTGATTTTTCAATAGTCAAATAACTTTTATCCAAGTAAGAAATATGACAGTTTGACATATTTTCTATACAAAAGCTGTCAATCCGCCATATTCATCCCTTCGTTAACCCATTAACCGCCAAAGTCGGATTAATCCGACAAATATTTTCGTGTCCATTTCGCCAGCGTCGTATATAAACGACCAAATACACCATCACTTTTAGTTTTAATTTTTTATTTAATTATGCTGTATTCTATGAAAAATATGTTTGTATAAGATAAATAGTTTACTGTGCCTGGCGCTAAGGGCACGAAAACTGATACGTCGCTTGGCGGTTAAAGGGTTAAGAGTTCACTGACGATTGAAAAATTAGCCTTTAATGAATTTAATCCTTCATTTAAATTTATCATTAAAACAAACATCAATCCTGCCGGTATTCAGGTAACTATTTCCGTACAACGTTAATTGCGAGCTCTTAATTACATAAACAGCTGAACTACGTCAAAAACAGTGAAATGATTACACAATTTAGGATACTGTAAATAACTCGGAACTCCTACACTGTGGCACACCGTCGCAGACTATTGAAACAAGGAGGTGTGATGCGAATTACGAGAATGCAGCGCTTGTCAAGCGCTTGGCGATTGACAAGGTTTGCAAGCGCCAAGGTGCCTTGAAGTTGAGTTTTTTTTTTCAATTAATAAATTCTTGGTTCTAAGAGTCTAAAATCAATCAACAGCATAGTGGATTTGCAAAAAGCTTACATTAACATAACATCAACCCTGTAATCCCCGAACGGTTATTCAGAGGTGTACCCATGAGTACACCGTCATTTCGCCAGTTATGTTTAAGTCTCATGTAACAGGGGGCGAGCCTATTGCCATCAACCGGGCACCAATTCAGACTTCGAGGCTGCTACTGAGAAATTTCTAATGGAAAAACCCAATTTTTACTACAACTTTGGTTTCTGCTCCACCCGCGTGAGTCGTAGCGTGATGTTATAAAGCCTATACTATTCCTCATGAATCTGGCTATCATATACAAAAATATTTCAAACAAACAAACAAAAACAGTTTTATTTTAATATGTAGAGATTTTAAACAATAAATTCGTAACACACCTATCTCCGTTTCTTCTCACCTCCGTACCTTCCTTATTTAATTAAATCCCCCGTATAGTTTACAGAGAGCCTATAAAACTATATAGCTTTGTCGCCCGGAGGTGTTCGTTGTCACAAATGCCTTCTACCCACAAACCATAGCGAGAATAGGCCCTTTAGCGTTGAGGAAAATTAAGATTTGATACCCCTTTGAAACTAAGGTGAAGGTAGAAGGACCCTGTATATTCTCTGAGAAAGGAGAGTAAATGGAATATCAGCTTATTATTTTCCTTAAGACGTTTATTTAAATAAACAGGCCGAATTATTTTTTACCTTGTTTTCCATTTTGTAAATGCTTTTGAGATGATCATTTTTTTTTTACATTGACTGTACTTACGCGTTTGACTGCCTTGTTGGTTTAGTGATCGCAAAGCAAGACTGCTGAGCATGAGGTCTTGGGTTAGTTTTTCAGGCCGGACAAAGTGTTATCGGGTTTATCCACCATAAATTTCTCAACAGCAGCCTTGGAGTCTGGATTTGTTCCCGGTTGACGGCAATAGGCTTGCCCTCTATTACATGGGATTTAAACATAACTGGCGAAATGTGTGCATACCTCTGCCTAACCCTTCGGGTATTACAAGCGTGATGTGATGTCATGGTAAATTATCTATCGTCATATCTCTAGTCCTTGGAAACAAAACCTTAATACAATCAAACTTAAAGTCAAAATGAATTATGATCTATTTTCGACCACTGGGTGACCAGTTATTACAATTAGGTACTTATGTATCCTCTTATACAGAACCTGTTTGAGCGAAAGTTTGTTCATGCGCTCGATAGATGGCGTTGTACTTTTTGTGTGTTTTTCTGAATCGCGGTGTCGAGATTCTCCGCGTGTAGACTATACCCCTTGAGAGAAATAAATTTTTGGTACTCGATTAGGAAACAAATGTAGTTTCATTATTCACTTCCCCGGGAGTTGTATAGTGCCGATCATTGTTGGTCCATCGAGCCGCGATAGTGAGATCCAGATAGTGTTCTGTGATACTTGGCGTGGAAACCAGGGTGGATCGCCCTGAAGCGCCGCATACCCAAGCTGGTGTGCACAGTGAGTGAGTGCTGCAGCAGTGAAGTTGGCGTGGAGCAGCATCAGTACCAGGTGGCGCAGGGCGCTATTGGAGTACCAGACCAAAACGGAGGCACAGGGCGAAGTTCGAGTACCACGGCGTGAGGAGTGGAGCAGGGCTGACTAGACACACCGCCAGCACAGTGAGGCGCTAGGCGGGAATAGTCTAGTCACCAGGGCGATAGTGGAGTTTCCACCTGCTGTCAACAGCTGCGTGACGCAGTTACTAGTGAGTGAGTGCGGAGTTGCCAATTCGGTGAAGTGTAGTTTGTTGAAGATAAAATCGTGAGTACTTTCATCGTGTTATGTTTACAAGTCGGATTTTCTGAATATAGAAAATTTCGTCTGGAAAGATTTTATTGGACTTTAGTAGATTTTAGTAGCACTTTATTTAGATGTTTTTATGTGTACCTGTTTTTTGTGACCTGTTTTGAACTTATGATATTTTATGTGCCCATTTTACGCATTGTTGCTCAATTTTTAAAATTGATGTGTTTCGAGTTAAAATACGTAATTGAATTTATCTTTGTGGAATTTTACGGTAAATATTTAATTGAATTTATCTTTGTGGCATTTTACGGTAAACATTCAAAGCAGTGAATTTAAGAGAATTGCTAGTTATTCAAAAAAAGATATTTGCAAAAAGTGGTTAACATTTGTTCTTTGGTAGGAAATTCCTTTGGTAGTTTGGTAGAAAATTGACTTTGGTAGTTTTTCATAAAATTAAATAATTAAAAATTTATTTTATTAGTATCTTAACGGACTTGGTTAAATTAAAAATGGAGGCTTTATATAGACTGCAAAACAATACTAAGATTCTCATCGAAAAAGAGCAAATTAACTTCAAAAAAGCACCTAAAGATAGAATCACTAGGTCTTATGTGGAGACTAGGTTAGAAATTCTAGAAAATTTGTGGAAAGAGTTTTCGTGTACACACAGGAGCATATTGCTAAATGACGCACAACAAGATTCCGATAAATATTTTGTTAACGACGTTTATGATGTCACCAAAGAAAGTTACGTTCTCTATAAATCGCAATTAAAAGAAGTTTTAAATAAACTTAGCAATAATCAGTCAGATCAAAATCCAAAGACAAATGTCGACCACACAGTTTCAAATAGTGTTAGATTACCAAAGATAAATATTCCAAAGTTTTCGGGCAATTATGCGGAATGGACCACGTTCAAAGATTTGTTCACATCTTTGATTCACAATAATAATAGTTTAGAAGACGTGCAAAAATTGCATTATTTAAAAGGCTTATTATCGGGAGAAGCAGAGCAACTTGTCAGACACATTGCAGTCTCTTCAGACAATTATAAAGAGTGTTGGTCTCTGTTACATAACCGGTATAATAATAAGAGATTTCTGTCAAATTGTTTACTAAAACGTTTATTAAGTCAGAGTAATGTAAATGAATGTTCAAATAGCATAAAAGGTTTACTAGATACTACTATGGAAAGTTTAAATGGTTTAAAAAATCTCGGTATTGACGTGAGTACGTGGGATAGTATAGTAATTTACATAATTAGTTCAAAGTTAGATCCCGAATCGAGAAAGCAATGGGAGACAAAGATAAGTGTTAAAGATGAGTTACCCGTGCTATCGGAATTCCGAGAGTTTTTAGAAGCCCGATTTCGGGCATTAGAGTTTTTTGACACAAAGCCTAGTAAACCCAAACCTAAAGTTCACCATGTAGTCACTACCGATAATAAAGCCGTAGATACTTGTCCATTCTGTAAGGAAAATCACAAAATATCTAGTTGTAAGAAGTTCGCTCAAGAGAGTTACGAATCTCGTCATAACTTTGCGCAAACCAGGCGCTTATGTTATAACTGCTTAAACGCAAACCACTCAATTAAGTTTTGTAGACACACCGCGACGTGTCGAATATGTAAAAAGAGGCATCACTCACTACTACATCCAAATTCGGTTTCAAACTCCACAGTCGTTAGAGAAAGCTCCAATACAGCAGATGAAGTTAAAACAGCGGTGTCTAACGTTCAGGCATCGTTGTCAGTAGGCGACCCATTAACTTCAAATTCTATAGTTTCACATTTTTCTAAGGGATCAATTCCCACTCAAGTTTTGTTGGCCACTGCTCTTGTCGAAGCACAGACGAGAAACGGTTCAACACAACTGCTGAGAGTGCTATTAGATCAGGGATCTCAGGCATCATTCATAGCAGAATCAGCAGTTCAGTTACTTGGACTTAAGAAGAAACCGGTCCAGTCGGTTATATCAGGGATAGGCGGTGAGAGAAGCGCTTTCGCTTCAAAGTTTACAGTCACGGTGACTATTCACTCACGCTTAAATCCACAGTTTAGTGTCCAAGTCCATGCGTTCGTGTTAGGTACGATTACATCGGTTTTACCCTCTGAAAGATTAGAGCAGGCCCATTGGCCCCAGCTAAAGCAATTAACTTTAGCTGATCCTGAGTTCCACACGCCAAGCAAGATAGACATCTTACTTGGTGCAGAGATATATAGTCAGGTTCTCAGAGACGGTTTGATTCAAGGTCCGCCAAACTCGCCGGTAGCTCAAAATACTGCCTTTGGTTGGATCCTCTCTGGACAGATATCGTCAAACCAGGAGTCCATACATTGTCATCATGTCATTAAAAGCAGCTCAAATCAGGCTGATGACAATGCACTTTTGCGTCAGTTTTGGGAAATAGAGTCGGGTATCCCCGATAAGAAGATCCTTTCTGAAGAGGAACAGCGTTGTGAGGACATTTACTCACAAACCACGTATCGCGATGAGGAAGGCCGGTACGTAGTTAATCTTCCCTTTCGGGATCAAGATCCTCAATGCCAATATGGAGGTTCGAAAGACCTCGCCATAAAAAGGTTTCATCTTCTTGAAAATAAATTTAAGAAGAACCCCTCAATCAAAGCTCGATACTCAGATGTATTCCAAGAATACATAGATCTCGGCCATATGGAGCCTGTACGCGGTGATGAGCGCAATAATAGTACAGCCGTATATCTCGCACATCACGCTGTAGTCCGTGAGGACAAGCTCACCAGTAAAGTTCGAATAGTGTTCGACGCTTCAATGAAAGGGTCAAATGGAGTGTCTCTGAACGACGACCTCATGGTTGGACCCATGTTGCAACCTCCATTACGTCACATCATTATGAGATGGCGAATGCATCCCATAAGTCTCTGTGCTGACATTATTAAAATGTACAGACAGGTGAAGGTTTCTCCTGAACATGCAGAGTTTCAGCGAGTAGTGTGGCGCGATGATCCGGAATCTGAAATAAAAGAATACAAATTAGTAAGAGTTACATTCGGTACAGCAGCAGCTCCTTACCTTGCAGTAAGGTCCTTGCAGCAAGTAGCAGTTGATTCATGCGAAGGTCATCCTAAAATAGCTGAAATAATAAAAAATGAGTTTTATGTCGATGATTTGATGTCAGGATGTCAAACAGTCGAAGAAGGTTTACACATACATAGAAAATTAACAGAGGTACTTACCAAAGGTCAATTCCAACTACAGAAATGGGTCAGCAGCTGCGACGAATTAAATGAGAAAATTCAAGAAAGTATAGAGATAGGACAAGAAAGGGAAGAGGAATCTGGAAAGAACATTAAGTTAGATTCAGTTATGAAAATTTTAGGAATTTCTTGGGATAGGAAAAATGATGAGTTTAAATATTCAGTGCAACTTGAGCCACAGCACACTCCAACCACAAAGAGAAAAGTTATATCCGACATCACGCGTTTGTTCGATCCGCTTGGCTGGGTGGCACCTTGCATAGTAACTTCTAAAATATTCATTCAAAAGCTTTGGCTTGCTGGCCTGGAATGGGATGAAGAGTTGACCCCGGAACTTCTTTCGGAGTGGGAAACTTACCGTTTAAGCCTTGTAGAGACGAACAAATTCAGCATTCCCAGGTGGATTAACACAAAGTCAGACGATCTATTGGTAGAGTTGCATGGATTTTGTGACGCGTCGATCGCGGCCTATGCCGCTGTAGTGTATGTTAGAGTCATCGACGCCAACAACTCCATTCATGTCAGTTTAATCACTTCTCGTACTAAAGTTGCACCAATCAAACAGCAGTCAGTTCCGCGATTAGAGTTGATGGGAGCAGTGTTGCTTTCAGAACTTATTACTGAAATCGCTGAAGTAATGAAGATCACACCCTCTCAAATACATGCCTGGACCGACTCGTCAGTAGTCTTGGCATGGCTTAGTAAACACCCCAGTCACTGGACTACCTTTGTTGGAAACAGAGTGTCCACAATTCTCTCTCACGTCGACAACTCACATTGGGCTCATGTCCAATCCGCGCATAACCCTGCCGATTTAGCATCCAGAGGTGTCACACCACAAGAACTGGTGTGCAGCTCACTGTGGAGTCAAGGACCCTCATGGCTTCATGATGAAAGGATAGAGTATACGAGGCCAAAGTCAATTACGACCAACACGGAGCAAAGATCAGTCAAGGCTCACGTCGTAACTGAAGCTCATCAAGAGGATCTTTTCTGGACAAAGTATTCGTCATTGAAGAGGCTAGTTCGGGTTATAGCGTACTGCAGAAGAGTTTTGAGTTGGAAGAAACAAGCACACGGTGAGAAGAGATATGAAAGATATCTTACTAAAGAAGAAATAGAAGAAGCAACAAGGACGTGTATAAGATTTGTTCAGAGTCAAGAGTTTTTCGAAGAAATGAAAGACTTACGAAAATCAGGAAGTGTGAAAGTAAGAAGCAAGCTTAAAAGTCTCTGTCCAGTCATAGATGATGAAGGGATACTCCGTGTCAGTGGGCGCATTCAGAATGCTCATGTAGACGAAGATGTTAAACATCCCATCATCCTACCATCTGATAGTCACTTCACTAATCTAGTAATTGATGAAGCTCACCAGAAGACGTTACATGGAGGGCCAACATTGATGTTGAGCCATCTGCGTACGAAGTATTGGATTCTTTCCGCAAAAACAAGGATTAGAAGTTACGTACACAAATGTGTAAAATGCAAGCGGTACTCAGCATCTATTCAAACCCCACTCATGGGTCAGTTACCGTCCAGTCGAGTCACACCGGCAAGACCATTCCTAAATAGTGGCGTGGATTTTGCTGGTCCCATCAGTATGCGAACTTCAAAGGGTCGTGGCCACCAATCATACAAAGGGTACATTTGTGTTTTTGTGTGCATGGTGACCAAGGCCATACATTTAGAAGCCGTCAGCGATTTGACGTCGCAAGGTTTCATTGCTAGCTTTAAGAGATTTGTGTCTCGACGAGGTTTTGTTAGTAATATTTGGAGCGACAATGGCACCAATTTCGTTGGCGCTGCCAAAGAACTTCGGCATTTAGTCGCTGCGGAAAAATCTTCTGTAGCTGTAGAAATTCGAGAGTGGCTAGGCAACAACAGTACTTCTTGGCATTTTATTCCGCCCCATTCCCCAAATTTCGGTGGCTTATGGGAGGCGGGTGTAAAATCGACCAAATTCCATCTGAGGCGCGTGATAGGTAATTCAACACTTACGTTTGAAGAAATGTCAACCCTTTTGTCCCAAGTAGAAGCGTGCCTTAATTCTAGGCCGTTATCAATGCTGCCTGACAATTCCATAGATCCAGCTCCTCTTACACCTGGTAATTTTTTGATAGGGGAGCCTCTGATAGCGGTGCCTGAGCGTAATTATGAGAGTTCTAACATGAGTAGTCTAAGGCGTTGGCAAGTAACACAACGTATGTTGCAAGATTTTTGGAGACGTTGGTCAAATGAGTATTTAGTTCAGTTATTACAACGTTACAAATGGACTAAACACATTCCAGAACCAGGTATTGGAGATGTAGTTTTAGTCAAGGAGGATAACTTACCTCCTGCCCGTTGGCTTTTGGGCAAAGTAGTGGAAAAGCACCCTGGTTTGGATAAGGTTACACGAGTAGTAACTCTCAAGTGTAACGGATCATTGATTAAACGACCAATTTCAAAATTGTGCATTTTGCCAATCGCAAAGTAAACAATGTTTTAAATTGTAAAGATCTAGCACATGTTAAAGTATAGTTATTTGAGTTTATTTTGTGAGTTTATGTCTAAGTAAAGTTAAGTTGAGCAATTTTTGTAAAATTGCCGAAATGTAGATTTTTAAAGTATTATTATTATTATAGTAAACGTTGATTTTATATACAGTCCTCAAGTAGTTATCGTTGAAAGTTTTTATAAGTTGTATTTTTTTTCAAGGAATATGTCATTCCACAAATAGTAATAGTTTTTTTTTTTCACGTCATCTGTCATAGTTTGTTAATATTCTTTGAGTAAATATTTTGTTAATATTGTTTATGTTAAGTTTTTTTTAGCCCCTGACCTCATGGTGGGCGGACAGTTAGTTCTTTTACATTTATATTAGTTCTGGACATTCTGTCCATGGTGGGCGGGATGTTTGAGCGAAAGTTTGTTCATGCGCTCGATAGATGGCGTTGTACTTTTTGTGTGTTTTTCTGAATCGCGGTGTCGAGATTCTCCGCGTGTAGACTATACCCCTTGAGAGAAATAAATTTTTTGTACTCGATTAGGAAACAAATGTAGTTTCATTATTCACTTCCCCGGGAGTTGTATAGTGCCGATCAGAACCCCAATTAGCAACATATCGATAGAAGGTGTAGGCACCTTATACCTGTACCTACATCACCTAAATGTAACCAGGATTTTGTAAAAACCTAATTGAAAAGAGTTTCTTGCTCGTTCTTCTCGATAGAGGCTTACCTCCGTTTTAGAACGAGAACTAATTTCAACTTTCTGACTAACTGACCGACTCCTTGACAATACAAAAGTACCTGTAAATGTTCTAATTGAAATAAATGACTAAATCTCCAAATGATCCTGGTAATATATTCTGCGCAAGATTAATGAATGTGTACAACACCAGAATGCATGGGCAGAGCGAAATTCTAGTCTATTCCATTCCAGAAATTCCATTCTTCGGACCCATAAACTCGCGTCGGCACAATACGTTAAGCAAAAAAATCTTTGTGTCTTTTATGTACAAACAAGACGAGCAATTTATGGTGTGAATACTAGCTTTGCGCGCGGGTTTGTTTGAGTGAATTATGATTTTAGACCTTTAGCTTGTAATTAGCAACTATCCATACTTGCTCGTATGTATGATATTTATGTTTGTTATTAGCTTTCTTTAAAATAAAATAAATAAATAAAAAAATAACTTTAGCTTGGAACTCGGCGGCTTTGGTTTTGTTTATTGTTATGTAGGTATTGCCACCGACTTCCAAGCTAAAGTTATTTTTTATTATGTAGTTTCTGAAGGCGGTTATCTTTTTTTGTAAAAAAGCTTTTTATTTTTCACTTTTTAGTGCTTGTGTGTTAATGTTTGAAATCCTTACATAAAGCCCTTTCAAACAATACCCCACACGATATATTTAATTTTGGAAAGTGGTAGGAGGGGGGTTGACGTACCCCCTCCCCACTTCCTTCAGTCAGTCATCGACTACACGTATAAACAAAGCAATTTTTCTTGTTACGGAGGTTCTGCTGTGATTTTATAAGGAGTTCCGTTCCATATCTCCAAAGTTCATCATCAGATCATGACAATATTCCTATGGGACCTATTCGGAACTATACTCTTTCAAACAAAAAAAGAATCATCCAAATCGATTCATAATTGGCGGAGTAATCGTGGAACAAACACACAAAAAAAAAAAAAAAAAAACATACGCGTCGAATTAAGAACCTCCTCCTTTTTGAAGTCGGTTGAAAAAAGTACAAATGCGGACTTACTACCCGTAAACAAAAGTTCGTTGTCTGTACTCGGATTGTATCTCATGAACCGTAATATATAGAGAGTTGAAATTTTCATAGATTCTGTATTAATATAGCCACTATAAAAGCAATACGAAAAAAGTTAAAAATCAAACGAGGTCCTCACACAAAAAATGTGTTTTTTAAACGTACCTAGTGTTAAATATTGTAAAGTATTCGCACACGGTGGACTTTTACCGTATAACATAGATGATCAGGAGTCTTGTAGATTAAATTCTTCTTCTTTCTTTCTTCATTATGTGAGTAGTAAGGTCTTACGACCCCATACACCACTAGGTTGTATGGGGTCGTAAGACCTTACTACTAAGGCCAAAGTTTCTAAACCGCCTCAAGGGCCTCTGACATGGTTTGGCTGGGACAGTAATAGGCTGGTATAAGTCCAGGTTTCCTTACGATGTTTTTCCTTCACCGGCGTCAGTGATGTGCAAGATAAACTTTAGAAAGTACATAACATAACATCACGCCTGTAATTCCCGAAGGGTTAGGCAGAGGTGTACCCATTAGTACACCCACATTTCGCCAGTTTTGTTTAAGTCCCATGTAATAGGGGGCGAGCCTATTGCCATCAATCGGGCACAAATCCAGACTCCGAGGCTGCTACTGAGAAATTTCTGATGGAAAAACCCAATAACACTTTGCCCGACCTGGGAATCGAACCCAAGACTTCATGCACAGCATTCGCGCTTGCGACCACTAGACCAACGAGGCAGTCAGTAGAAAGTACATATGAATTGAAAAAGTCACATGCATAAGAGGCAGGCGCTTTAACCACTGGGCCATCACGACAGTTAAGTAGTCAGTTAGTCGATTTAAGTTAACTGACCGACAGTTCTGTCTAACCCAGTCGCCATTTAGGTCAATCCTTACCCAAGTTATGTTACCAAACAAACATGTGTACGCTGGTATGTATGGAATTAAGCATACATCTAAGATATGAGGCTCGGAGACTGCGTGATTGCTTCCTCACTGCATTGCGGTGCATTGTGCTCTACATTGTATAGTCCTTCTATGTTGGTTATTTATGTGCTGTTGGCTCTTGGAAGAAGAAAACACTATCATAACTCGAATAAACAGCAGTGCTGTTATTACGTTTAAGCTCTTTTGGTGAATTAAGCTTGAGGTGAACTGTTCATCTCGATTGTGGCTTGAGTAAAAATCTGACGCTTGGGATTGACAGTCCGCGTATCGGTGAGAAAATGTATGGCATGTGAGCTCACCTCACATGAATTTATCGAGAATGAGTGGGAGGGAGGGGTTGTCTATCCATCATCTAGCCTAGCCTTTCCCAACTATGTTGGGGTCGGCTTCCAGTCTAACCGGATGCAGCAAGCCTGCTGCTAGGGTAGCCCATTAATTGTTTCAAATCGGTCTTCTTATCAAGTTTGTTTTTTATTGCTGTGTAAAGACCTCCTGGTTACTTATTCCAATTATTTTCCAGATTTAAACTCTGAAGACGATGGTTAAATGACTGCCCTAAGCAAGTTTATAAATCTCACATTAACTCTTACATTAAAGTAATATTTAGCGTGTAATTCTATGTTTTTAACAAATGTAATTAGCCAATTAAGTAAAAATAAATTTATTTTAGGTTTATATAACACAAAGACAGACAGACACTCCCAAATTTCACAGTACACATCGTAAACCACGCAGACGTACTTATTCAGTTATAGTACATAAACTGAAATTAAGGTTTCAGTGTGACAAGGTTACAAATTGTCACCTTTGGGCCCTACTCGTAATTTTCAGGAGATTTGACCAAATTGCCTGAAGGGGAATTTCCATATAACGTCGTGGCGGGTAGGCTGAGAATTGATAATATCTTCATGGATTATTCATCATGGTACTATGTCGTGGTCCTTAGAGTCGGGTTTTGAATGATTTTTACTGACTTGCTATTGATTTGATAAATTGTTTTTGCTGAGATCTAGAAATTAGAGAAAACTATATCTTTATGCTGTAATTACTTAATAAAATATTTCTTCCGATGTTCCGTTTCTTGCCTTTTGGTACGGAACTCTCAAGTCAAATAAACCATCTATAGGCACTTTTGGATTCTCAAGGAGTCGGTCAGTTAGTAAGTTGAAGCTCAAAACGTAGATAAGTCTGAATGGAGAACGAGCGAAAATATCCATGGACATTTTAGTGCCTTCAAACATCAAAACACGACTGTATTAACAAATCCATGACATTTACCATATACCATGGGAGCCGTAAAACAAAGCGACGCTATATAAAGGCTCGTACACACACACGGATGCCTTAATTCCTTCACAGGTTAATGGGAATACGTTTTAATGTGGGCTGCTATTACACCGTATTGTTACAAGTAATGCCAGCCTATTATGGTCCCATTGCAGGGCAAAGGCGTATTCTCCTACACGGATGGCACATTGAGGATTTCAGACTTGTATTTATTATAAGCCCAGGTTTTCTTAAGATGATTTTTTCCTTTACCGATGCTAGTGATGTCCCTAAGTAAACTTAAAAAGTACACATGACATTTTAAAGCCACATTGGTCGTGATCGTGCACATCTTAACCACTGGGCCGTCACGGCATCGACATTGTTAAAACTAATGTAATAAAGAAAACAGTCTCTCACATTCATTGCATTTGAAAAACAAATTCGAAATTCTCCTTTCAAATTTTAAACTTCGAACCTTTTAAAATTACGCAACGGTGTAATACGCACTTTACTAGAATCGTTTCACCTAGTGTTTTATTCGGTCTCTATTAAATAGCCCGTAATAGACCCAGCGTACTCTGGCCGTTTTACAGAGCTATTATTGCCTACTGGACCCGTATTAGGGAATTGATTTTTAATTTACTGACAATCACTTTGTTATTGGTTGGTTTGGGATTATTACCGTGTATATTTGCATGAGTTAAATATTTTGTATTGGGAAAGAGGCTTTTGAGACCCGGATTAATAATTCCATTTATTTGAGAGCTTCGATGTTTCCTGATATGCTGATACTGGAAATAAAATACATTATAAGTTCGGAAATGTATGATGTTTTAAATGCCTTGTTTCGCAAACAAAAAAATTACGTAAAGATTTATTGAGGATGCGTAAGTTGCTGTGATTGTATTGTCTTGGTCATATTCGTAAAGTCTTCGTTCAACAAACCAACTTCTGACATCTTTTTTGAAATTCTCGTCTCAAGCGCCTTGATGAATTAGATAGACTTCTGAAAATATGCAGACTTTGTGCTAATTAAAAAAATCGTTCTATTACTGTCAATTATTCTAAGATGAGAGAGACCGAATGATGATTTAAATTAATTGTATGTTAAATGTATGAAGTAAATTGCAGTACAAGTGGGCTTTTCTATGTAGGTAAATTTAAGAAGTGGGTGGGGTCAAGTTTCCGTACAGAAGGAACAATTATTAGGACCAATAAATGTGCGTTTCCCCAAAAGGCCATTCTGTACTTACCGAGTGAATGTGGTTTTCTTGTTTATTTTAACGAGCAGAATAATATTACTGCCTCGTTGGTCTAATGGTCGCAAGCGCGACTGCTGTGCATGAGGTCTTGGGTTTGATTCCCAGGTCGGGCAAAGTGTTATTAGGTTTTTCTATCAGGAATTTCTCAGTAGCAGCCTTGCGAGTCTGGATTTGTGCCCGGTTGATGGCAATAGGCTCGCCCCCTATTACATGGGACTTCAAAAAAATATAACTGGCGAAATGTGGGTGTACTAATGGGTACACCTCTGCCTAACCCTTCGGGGATTACAGGCGTGATGTTATGTTATGCAGAAAAATATTGTTGTTCGAAAAGTGTTCAGTAAATTCTTGCACTGAAGGTTTAAAATACTCGAATAATACCAACTTATCAATACCTGTCTCATGTAAAAAATAAATATTTTCCGTAGCTTTTATATTTTAATAATTTCCTCTTCAGTCGCAGATCAGATTCAATTCCGTTTTCATTCAATACTTTTTTTTATCCGGATCTGTTTTCGAAGCACTCAATAGTTTTTCATAGCACTCATTTATAAAATTGGAAGGAGAAAAATATCTCATTAAAATTGTAGCGGAAAGGAACGCAAAACAGAACGCTAAGTGAGAGCCCCTGATGCGACTGTGAAGTTCTAACTTGCTGGATTAAGGCTGGTTACGAACTTTCGATTAGTTGTTGCGATTATTTTGACGATATTGTTTTTAAAGAGCTATTAGGCAATCCAATTGATTCCTTTATTGAAATTCGCTTTATGATGAATTTATCTTGCTAAGAGTCGTTTTTTAATGATTTAATGAACCGTAACCTATGTACTGTTGTATATATTTGTAAGCACAATGTATTGCGAGCGCTACATTGCACGCTATCAAAAATAATGATTTTTCACAAAATAATTTTTACCCAATTTTCTTACTTTGATGAGCAATTTGCAGTTAACGAATATGTGACATATCTTTTTACACATCGTAATACACCCAAACGGCAGCAAAGTTATACGCCAACTGAAAATATCAACAAAGATTGAGTTAGGCTCAAAACTAGGCACAAACTAAGCTCATTTCTGATTGATTGATGAATGTGGCCAGGTTCTGACATGTTAAATATTTACCGGCGAATGTTGGTCATAAATCATGTTCTGGTCTAAACCTGGATGAAAAATGATAGCGTGGGTCTAGATTTTAGGTGTTAAAAAAATTTACTGAAGTTGATTTCGTGACGTTGTGGCTGTACTACAAGATATAGAAGATTGATTGTCTAAAATAGAATTGATTACTAGTCTAAATAAGTTTGATCGAAGCTTGTTTACATATTAATTAAATTATTTTGGTCCTTATGCTACGTTTTCTTGGACAGTTTTCTAATTTGGAGGTTTGTTTTTGTGGTTGTCAAGTACAGATATTTCATTTTACGGGACAATTCTATTTTCCGGCCAAATTATATTATGGAACAAACATTTTTCCTTACACCCACTGCAATAAAGTTTGGTGTTAGGTTTCCAATATGCTTTCGTGAATAACTCAGCTTGTACTCTGATCCGAACATCCAATCTCTTTGTCATATTTATTAAATTCTTGCTCTGTATCTTAGGACCATATTTTTTTACTGATTTGTGATATGAGATTTATGAATTTTGGTCCTTTATTTTTTTATTACCTGTATTTTTTTACAATAAGTATATCATAATTTCAAATAAATAATAATATACACAAACAAAATACACAATCTTCGTACCCAAAGACCATTGCAAAGTTATTTTCTTTCATCTTTTGTCGAGCAGTGTCCTAAAATCCAATAGTGAAGCTGTAGCGAGTTTGCAAGCCGCTTTATAGTTTTATAATGGCATTCTGCTTCTACAATATCATTTGTTGCACTCAAACTGTGCTGGATAATAATGTCCGATACAAGGATATAGTGGTTGTTGAAGGGGCATTTTTCAATAAGAAAGTGGAGAGAGAGTATATGGAGAAGTAGAAGGATTGATCATGTACTTACATGTAAAGACTTCGCTATTTGTTAGTGTTGATAGTAATTATTTAGTTTTATATGTCGATGGGTCCTTATCATGTTTGTGTGGAACACAATAAAGGTAAATCAACGTTATCACCGTTTATTGTTTGTTCTTTTATAAATGTCAAATTGTATTTTCATGATACTAAGACACTGAATGTTTTCGAATTTAGAAACTAGGTGATATAAAACCGCATTCTACATTTTGGCAGGTTTCCCAGCTGTCAAAGATTCTACAATAATATCTTACTAAATACGTCAAAATCTAGATAAAGTTAGGTCAGCCGACTGTGATCAGTAAACAAGCTAGAAAATAGATGCCACGAAGTGGAATTTGAATTCAAGATCCTCAACAAATCCTCCAATTATTATTCCATTGTTATTTTGATCAAAGCCTAAAGATGTAGTCAGCCGTGAAAAGCTATTTTAATGCTTAGTGGAAAAAACGAAATCCGAATCTCTCGGTGTTAAGTTCGCTTTAAGTAATCCTTAATGGAACGAATTCTTTTACAAAAGTTCTGGAAAACCTTTGGAAATCTGATCTGTATTACGTTTCCGAGAAATCTTTTTTGCGGATTATCTTTCGGAAGTTTTTTTTCTTTGGTTAAAGGTCAGGTGTGTAGGGGAACAGCATGCATGAATGATGAGGTGCTTCTATGTGGAAAAAAGAAAGCGTCTTGTGGTGTTTCAGGATTTCTCCTTATCAGCATTGGATTTGACAATATTACTTATGCATGTCGTACAAGATCCATCTGCTTTTTTCCTGAAGTACGTTTTTTTGGATTGCCTTTTGCTATTGCTGGAGCGTCTTTCTTGGTAACTTTTACAATGCCATCTTATTTTACAAATTCAATCACCATTCCTAGTTAAGAGGGAGTACCCCTATGTTTGCTCACACGCAAGTGTACTATAATATATCTTACGTACTGTGGCCTGTCTATTGAGATTGGCTGCCGTGGCCGAAATCGTTTTGGAGAATAATATTATCTATACTAATAATATTATAAAGCTGCAGTGTTTGTTTGTTTGTTCGAACGCGCTAATCTCTGGAACTACTGGTCCGATTTGAATGATTCTTTCAGTGTTGGGTAGGTTAGTTATCGAAGAAGGCTATAGGCTATATACCATCGCTACGACCTACGGGAGCGGAGCAGTAACCAAAGACGCGGGTGTAACCGCAACGGACAGCTAGTTATAGAATAAAGTAACTTGTAGACGTTCATATTTCGTAGACTAGAATTATTATGTACCATTGGTAGTCCTTATATAAATAAATATTCTGGCATCCATGGACCAATCACATCGAACAACAACCCTTAGCGAGTGACATCTTTATGCACTCCGGTACATCTATTAACTTCGATTCCCGCATTACTGAATTCATTTCTGTTAACTGTTATATCGTCAAATATTATTGCTGTATTATAACGCACTGGCACAATGCCGAATGGTCTACCATTTTATGTCGCATTTCCATATCCCATTTAAGCTTGTACTGCTTTGTAAATATATACCTAATTACTTTTTAACTGCGGTTCATTTTTGAGGTGTCTAAAATATAATTTATTCAATGTCAAAAGCATCTGAAGGTCGATTTAATGTTATCCTTCGATTAGAAATAGCGTTTTTGCAAAAGTAGTGACCCCACCGGCCAGGTGAACCGAATAATTGACGAAGGTATTTAGGATAATGGAGAATTTGATACTAGTTATCAGGTAGTCACTACGTAAATCCAGTAATCTTAACATTCTTGTCTTGAGCTATCATCATACTTCTTTATTCCATATTCAAATATAAACTCTACAAGAAGCTAAAGTAAACAGTAGCAAGCGTTCTTTCTATCTCCCGCGCGTCGCTTCCAGTAATACCAAGTTTTACATCCCTACATTTTGTTGTTTTTAGCGATTCCGCAACGGGGTTCCGTATTCACTTCTTATACAATCCAGTTTCACAGTTTCAGTGCAAAATTTTGAATGAAAATTAAGATATTTTGCCTGGCAACATTTATCATAGAGCTTATCTAGGTTTTGTGTTGCTTACAGTTTTTGCTCCGAGGGCTATGGGAGCAATTTATATCTTTTCTAGGGCTGTCACTGTTGTTAGTTTTTGTAGGGGTGTGGCGTGAAGGCGGACTGTGTGGGGAGTGACGTCAGCTATGAACTTTGAGGCTCGGATTTCCCGTGGCCTACTTTTTGGCGTTTCTGTCACCTGTCGCGTTTGATGTGACTTTGTTTTTAAGTTTTTACCGCGTCAGTTTTGTTGTCTGCCTACTGTTTCATACAGGCACACTAGTTAAGTAGTCAAGCTCCTTGTAGTTTTTATTAAAAATCTTCCTGCTGTTTGCACGAGTGATTTATTGTACTGAAAATGTAATTTCCCGCTTGCTCGCATCCGGTGTACATGCATGAAAATATGCATGAACAACACGCTGCGAAGCGATTGTAGTGTCTACAATCAGAATGTGTTTTCAGTAAGAATAGAATAATTGAGTTTCTCGCCTTAGCAGATAGATATCACTGGCCCAGAAAATGAACAAGCACTCCTAATGAGTTTATGATCCAACTAATAAAATCAAAGCATCAACACCAGAACATTTCGGCTAACTAACTTAGTGTTGGAGCTCATATAAGTAAATTAATCTTGCGCGCTGGCGAGCCGAAAACCAATTTTTGGGGCACATCCTGGGCCTTGCGGTCTTCGCTTGACACGTGACGAGGGGCGAATGTTACTTAGTTGAGTTAGGGACATAGGGACTAAAAGTTTGGCCAATGTTCTGTCCAACTTTGGGACGTCTTCTTCAACAAGTTTATCCGCAATTTGCATGTAAATTAATTGGATCCGACGTCTGTCATTGAATTTCCTGTTGGACATCGTTTAGAATCAATCTTTAAGCTTTTTTCCACTTTTTTCATCTTGGGTAGCACAAGTGTGTTTGAAAAATGATTTTTTTAAGTAAGTTAAAAATTGTATATGATATGATGGTGAATTGCAAAGTGGTCTTTCGAGTCGGCTATTGTTGGTTTTATAGTATGAACTATTTTAGTTTTGATTGGCCAAAATATGTTGGTTACTCCTCCGTCCGTGTGTCTCCATGTAAGTTGAACTTCTAACCGCAGCTCCCAGTTTTTGCGAGCGATATAATAAATTATGTAAGGTTGTTATTGTCCTACGATGGTATCTTAACTTCGTGGTTCCATTTGCTCAAGTTGGTCCTTGCGCTGTTATTTATAAATGCTCTGGTCCTTTTGTTCGCAGTGTCAGTTCTGTTCTTATAGCGTGAATTACACCATCGTTTAGATGTTTTAATTACTTGTCTTCTGAGGGTTAACGAAAATCTTCTATTGTTGATGTTCTGGGAGTGGGTTTTGTGGATGTTTATGCTTGTTTGTTTTTTTCCCTCTGAGATTAATAGTAGCTTAAACTTCCCTGCCGGAACCTTTTCGTGTATTTTGTTGGGTTTGGGGTTCTTTCTTCATACAGTTTACAATTGATCATATCATATCAAGCACGCCGGTTACGAGTACTGCGCACCCTACCTTTCCGAAAATGCTTACCGATAGATATCCCATTGCAGTACAAAGTTCACTATACAAACAGAGAAGGCACTTATGCATGAGAGCTTATAACTATAACTTTCTTTATCAAGTGTTACCTGGCTTATAACGAGTCATAAAAGGTACCAAAAATTAAAACTTTGATCGTAGTGTTGAATGCTATAGGGACTAGCAACTGTTACTAAGTACACTCTATTACAATCCCGAAGTGACTTCAGTACAACAGAACGCAACACTAACTTTTCAATTCAACTTTTTCCATTGTCACGTCTTTGAGTACACCTTCAAACTATTATCCTTTTGTGACGAATCCGAGGTAATTTCTACTTGGACGTTCTGTGTTTAGTTATTTAGACATTGTTCTTTGATATACAAGTTTAGTTTTAGTTTTCTGTAAGCCTGAAAAGGGATTAATGTATTTATTTTAACAAACAACTTCAAAAAAGCTGTTGATTCTCACTGGTTATATAACTGGACAAAATGTATGGACTGCCTCGTTGGTCTAGTGGTCGCAAGCGCTACTGCTCTGCATGAGGTCTTGGGTTCGATTCCCAGGTCGGGCAAAGTGTTATTGGGTTTTTCCATCGGGAATTTCTCAGTAGCAGCTTCGGAGTCTGGATTTGTGCCCGGTTGATGACAATAGGCTCGCCCCCTATTACATGGGACTAAAAACATAACTGGCGAAATGTGGGTGTACCAATGGGTGTACTGGTGTAATGGTGTACCTCTGCCTAACCCTTCGGGGATTACAGGCGTGATGTTATGTATGTATGTATGGATCAGCAAATTGTTAAGACGCGCTCCCTCCCTTGCATGAGGTTGTGGGTTCAATACCGGGTAATTAATGTGGTTTTCCTTTGTGTTTAATTTTTTTGTTTGTTTTTTATCGTTGAAGTTAAACATGACAACTAAATTGGCTAAAGGAATATTTTTCAGTATATACCGTCTGGTCTTTGGATTCCAAAAAAGGGTTGCTAACTTAAGGTTTTGAATTATACTTCATCAATGATATAAAGCTGAAGATTGTTTGAATGCGTAAATTAAAGATCTTAAAAAAAAATCTTTTTGTTTTATAAAGTCCGTTTATTGAGAAAGGTTATAGACTAAATAACATCAGAGACATAGACGTAGATGTTTTGGATAGAAGGCTTAATAAATTAACATTTGTATGTACCATATCTACCCTACAAATTATTACACGAGCTGTGAAATCCCATCTTGTACAACAATCCCAATAACAATTAACTAAGATTTCTAGTCCTTGCTTATTTACATGAACTGAAATTATCACATAGGGGCAGGAAGCCGTGTTCTCGACTTGGGCAATTATCAGTACAATTTAGGGCTACGCGTCGCATAGTCGACTCGTCCTACCCGGGCGCATAAACCGGCGACTTTATCGCGTCTCGCGACTTTACGATTATGCGCAGCTCTAAAAATAACGACAGTCGCGCGATGTACACGGAATTTTAATTATTTTGCACGTCAGGTACGTTCGGTGTCGCATATCGAGTCGTTTTTGTATCCTTTTTTGGTATTTTGATTTCCATATACGATTTTGCATTTTATTGAGTTGGCTGTGGGCATTGATTTTATGTGGATTGTCGAATGGTATTTTTTTGTGAATCGAAAAGTTTTCTGAGCGATTAGAATACAGATAGGATTAAGATAATATCTTGTTAATATAACTGAGGATATTTATCGCTGTTTATTTTGAACTGATAAGAGTATTTTATGTTTTTATTTGATTTCACCCGTATTTGTTTACTTTTGAGCTTAATAACTGTCTTTCCCAAGTCGTGATTAGATTTTTTTCTTTTTAAAAGAAAACTTTGCTCCATACTTGATATATCTCTTGTATCGTGGGTGCGATTACAAACTGACAAAGATGCATACACAAAACACTAGACCCAGTTATGCCTTCATGTTTCACAATCAACTCCATACTTTTATCATCATCATATTTTCCACTGTAATATGATCACTGCTAGGCCTCCGATAAGCATTGATTCTACTACTCCATATAGTTTTAGCATTATTTATCCGTTTCTACTGAAAACCTCTAGTAATCGCAGCTACAAAAAGTCTTGAGTCTGCACGTCAAAAGTGCGATAACGAGTCGGAGACGCTTCGTCATCTGCGGCTACTCGCGGCTTGGATCCTCGCCAGGGCACGAAGTGCTCCGATTTTAAAGTCCAGTCTCACTAACGCGATCAAGCGATTCTTTTTCCAAAGACTCGATTTTGAAAAGTCTTGAGATGTCAAAGTGATATGTTCGGATTTTAAAGTTGGGTTTTTGAAAAACGAATATGGTCTGTATTCTGGAAATGGCTATACGATTTTAAAGATTAATTTTACCAAACTTCAATTGATTCAGTGAAAGATCATTCGTTTATTTTATCAAGCCAACACTTGAATGACAAGAGCCTACTTCGGTTGAAGTGTTATTCAAAGAGTAGGGGCCGGGTGGAGGACAAAGAATAACTTAGGCACTTTTTATAAAAAAAAACGTCCAGAGACAGGTAATAATTTGATTACGTAATGCGTTTTCCTTTTGTTCTATCGTATGAAATAACAAATCATTATACAATTCTTATTCTTGACACACAAAGAAAAACATACATACAATTAAGTACCAAATATTTTAATTAACAAAACCAAAAAAACGACAAATAAACGCGCGAACAGAACCACCCCTTAAACAGTGTCAACGTGTAATGGATACATTTAACAGGAACTTGCAATTTATGCAAGAGTTTCAGCATAAATTTCAGCGGATGCCACTGAATACGGACTCGGCTGCCGTTCCTCTAATTTTAATGTCCAACAGATTTCACCAATGCGCCAATTTTTTGATTTATAATAGTGCTATTCGATTTGTAGAAAATTCTCTGTAATTTTTGACTTAAATTTGTTCAGACGGGATGGCCGTATTCAAAGTCGAAGTCAAAGTCAAATGATTTAATTCAATTAGGCCGCTATAAGGCACTTTTGAACGTCATTACATAAAAAAAAAAAAATAGAATTGAATCTAGTTGCCCCTTCCAAAAGGTAGTTTTGTATGGAGAAGAATGGGCAAGAAACTCCATACGTACTCTTTTAAAATCAACGTTTTTTATTGCCTTGGATGTTGGGTAGGCCTTTGGTGTGGGATGCAACTTGTGTCGACACCCTTACGCCATCCCATCTTCCCAGCAGAACGTGCTGTGCTGTGGCGGCTGCTGCTGGTACCAAAAACCTCAAAAAGTGCAAATATTAAAGGACGTTCCTTCTTAGATGTTAAATATTTTAGCCTATACTCTTCCTCATAATTCTGGCTATCATATACAAACATATTTTTTTCAATCCGGCTGGGAGTTTCAGAGATTAGCGCGTCTAAACAAACAAACAAACCCTTCCGCTTTATTAAATACGTATAGGTAGATAAGTTTTGTAAATATTCAAATAAGAATTCCTTATGTTTTGACAAATAAATCTTACTTGTAAAACATAAATAAATAAATAAATATCTTGGGACAACTCACACACGGCTATCTGATCCCAAGCTAAGCAGAGCTTGTGTTATGGTAACCAGACAACTGATATACATACTTATATAATTTATAAATACATACATATTATAGATAAATCACACCCAGACACAGAACTAACAATCATGCTCATCACACAAAGTTTGTCCTGGGTGGGAATCGAACCCACGACCTCCGGCTTAGCAGTCAGGGCCGCTAACCACTAGACCAACAGGCCCGTCAAAACACCCGTCACATGTTTTAATTGTAAGACCTGTTGTTTGTTTTGATTGTCCTTAACTCGCTGATAACAACAATAATAAATATTTGATGCTTTGTTTTTGTTATCTGTTAATGGTTGTTTTAGTACTTCCAAAATGTTTATGTACTTCTTGCTATAATTTTCGTTATTCTTAGGGAAGCGGTGTTAATGAGTTTCAAAATAAAACCAGTAAAAAAATTACAAAACTATACAATCAAAATTTCCAGTATCCACCATGTTGAATCATATATGACGTCACACTCTGCGTCAACACTTAAAGTTCAAAATTATAGAAAAGTAACTCTCAATTATTATTATTTTCTTTGTACAATCTTCTACTTATAACTGCCCTGTTGCTTAGCCTGATAGTCGCGAGTAAGACTGCTGTGTGTTTGGTCCTAAATTCCACTCCCAAGTTGGGCAATGTTATTGGGCTTTTACATTGGGAATTCAGCAATAGCAGCCCGGAGTTTAGAAGTTGGTGGTGTGACACCCTCGTACGTCATAAAGCACGTAAAGCGGTCGATCTTGCGCCTGATCGCTTCCTGATTGTGTCAGGTAATCGTCGCCAAGGAAGACGTGGCGAGAAGAACTAGACGCGTACCACGAGGACTGGTCCTAGGTGGCGCGGAAAAGAAGTTAATGGAAGAACTTAGGCGAAGCAGAAATAGCGCAGGCTAGATAAAAAAAAACAGTCTATTGCTACTAAACAAGATCAAGCTATTAATCTTTTTCATATAAATCTTACATAATCAGGTCACCCATTTCCCCTCCTAACCTTAGACACACACAAACCACTTGTGGTCAAATTCCCTTCATTTCCTTTGTTGTGGACACATGAGAAAATATCAATATATCAGCTAATTTCTCTACAAGCTTGTGGGGAAAACTAATTGGTATTGTCTTATATGAAACCAGATATTATTGTTTTATTTGGATACTGTCGCATAGAGCGTTGAGTGTACAGTTTCTCTGGTTTTAAATGAAATGATTAAAAGTCGTTATAAGCTTTAGTTAGTTAGTGATTTAGTGCTTTAGCTTAGTTTCTACTCCTAATTATTTTAATTTATTTTTTTAAATTAATAAAATATATAAATCGACCGTACAAAATAAAAACACACCGAACTGTGTCTTATCAATCGTAATAGGTAAGGTAATAGCTAAAGTAGGTAATTTTCAAACTGTGTATTACTATGGTTGGACGGACAGACAGCAGAGATTTAGTAATAGGGTCCTGTAGACACTCTTTGGTATGGAACCCTAAAAACGCTTCGTAACTTTCTAGCCCACAAAGCATAAGTACGATAGCGCAAACGATTTCAAAGAAAGAATTCCAAGTTTAAACAAAAGTAGAAATAAAAGTTTAAACAGAGGTACAAATTAATTAACATTTTTTAAATAGTTTGTTTTGTTTGCATTTTTTAATTATTTTATAGTTATTAGTTACCTTTTAAAAGATTAGCTTTAAACTTTTAAAAGAACAAATTTTTCCATACTAGGTGATACAATATGGTGACACTTGAACCCATATGAACAAATTAACCCCAACAAAATCAAGTACACTAATTAAAAACCATATTGTCCAACTTCTTCTAACATTAAATACACAAACTTTAAATCCTGAAAGTAAACTTGCAAGTTTCTTGCTTAAAAACCGTCTGTACGGAATGCAGTTAAAAATGTACACAGCGCAGTTCGGTCACAAAGTTTTTAATTAGCTGTAAGTTCTTACATTCTCGAGGTTTTAGCTTGACTCCGCTTGAGTAAATGTTGCTGACAGTGCCAACTTTATTGTAGTCTCCTTCTATAAAATACTGCGTATAATTGCTGTTTAGTCTGTCGCACGGTGGACAAACTATAGGCCCAAGCAGCACAGAGGTGCCCCGATACACTAAGATGGGGTTGCGATACGCCCGCGATGATCTGTATGATTTCCTCCAATAGAAGGAGTAGCGGGAGGCTTTTACCCAGGTGAAGGGCAGAACAGAACATATTGGGAAAGAGGAAAAAGCCTTTGCTTTAAATTTTAAGGAAATGGTAGGCCATTTTAAGGCCTGTACCATCTATCATATTTTTTTATTATAATATTCTCAATCTAAAAGACACGCGAATAAGATTGTTTGGTAAACAATATCCAGAAACGACCAACTTAACCCAATACTCAATTATTAATTGCAATCAATTATTACTTTGGCAGTACGCAAACATATGTTAATTGAATAATCGTGGACCCTATCGGGCACAGCACAGGAAATTGGAGGATGGTCTTACTTAAACATGCAATCTTTCTTATTCTAAATATTATATTGGTCCTTAGTTCCGCATGTCAAACATTAGATTTTGACACGTAAATAACTTTCTCAGGGGACGCAAAGCACTTCTCAGGATTAAAACATAACCCTTTTAAGAAGATTAAATAAAATGATAGAACGGTTTTGATAACATATAGCCTATATGAAGGTATGGTAGCTAGTTGGAAAGGTCAATGTTACGATACTTTTTTCCTCAAATATCCACACTAAAATAAATGTGAAAGTATCTCTGTTCGTATCTAACGCTTTCATACCTAAACCACTGAACCGATTTTTATGATATTTGGTACGGGCTGAGCTTAAACTCCAGTAATACACATGGGCTACTATTTAATCCTCGACTTAATTAGCGTTCGCTATAACCGTCATGCGGATGCAGACGAAAGCCAGTAAAAATCAGGCAATCATGAGGACTGCTAACAGAAGTGAAAACTCAACACCAGACGGCGCAGCATGTCGTGTCATGACACCTTAGACTGACGGTGAAGCGGTCTCAAAAATTTTACCCCTACTAAAAACCGCTCAACGCGGTTAAAGAAAAGTTCACTTCAAGAATATTTTCGATATACCAATGAGCTCATACATGGTACATTACGTTCAATTTCTCGTTCAGCACCAAAATAATTCTTACTAAATATTAAAGACGTTACTACCAAAACGTCTTTATAGCCAGCCATATAATTTTTCCAACATTTTCCCTCTCTGATAACACAAATATAATATAAAAAGATTGACCAATGCCGTGGAAAATTAAATGATGTCCATTCTCAAATAGCCAGAAAGATATCGCGATAGGATCCCCGTAGGGTCATCACGCTTAAGAGCTCTTTTCTTAAGAATTTCTCTTGGAATTTATCATCCCTATTGGATTATGTATTGCTGGAAATTGATGTTATCGAATGTCGGATGTTTTCGAAAATTGTTTCGGGTTTTGTTTTGTAGTTCACGAGATTATGGGGATTGCAGTTATGGTTGCTTTGAGGGTGAGTTTATAGAGATTTCTGACCCATGAAACAGATGTGAGGATCACAAGCAACAGGAAAATGTTGACAATTGTTAAAGAACGTGAACAAAAAATTATGTTAGTAGTAGATACTTAGTTGGTTAGTTCAAATAATACCAGCCTATTATTATCCTACTGCAGGTCAAAGGACTCATCCCACACAGAGAAGGTACGAGCATTGAACACTACACATGCTCTAGGCCTATTGGCGATAATTATTAGTTCAGGTTTCCTCGACATGTTTTCTTTCACCGATGTCATTGATGCCTATAGACATCTACAAAACTAAAGGCCTTGCAGATCCATCTCAGAAATAAAGATCCCATGCGCCTGTAATTACACTGGTATCCATACCCTTTAAACCGGGACACAGCAACGCAGCTCCCACTTGCATTGCGTTACCCATAAAATGGCCTGCACAGCTTTTTATTCAGTAATTCAGCTTTACCCAAATTCGGTTGTATTAAACTCCCTAGCATCGTAAATCGAGCCCAAAAAGGACCGAAAAATAATAAAAACAGTTTAACTTAAAAAACGTAAGCCGAGAAGGGTGTAAAAAAGGAAAAAAAGATAAATAAAGCCACAAGACAATACTATGCAAATGTTCGCTCGCGATTGGTCGAATGGTCGAATATAGTGCGAAATATTAAGCGTGTACACTTAGGATGTGCGCACGGTAGCGACTTTTATTTTTAACCGATCTTAAAAAAGGTGGTTATCAATTGTAATTCGATATTTATACATATATTATCTTAAAATTATAAACTTTTTAATTGTACATAATATTTTGATTTAACGTTTGTAAGTTTCGTAAATGTTTAATTGTGGTTGGAAATTGTGAACAAGTACATAAATTAAGTAATCACAAACAAAAGCAGTACTTAAACTATGTATTCATAATGTTTATCTATGTTACAGTCATGTGCTTCTTAACTGTAGGTTGGATTTTGATTGTTCTATCGTATCGTCGACTTCCGAAACCAATGTTATTTTCAACTTAGTAGTTTTTGCAGGTTTACCTTATTGCAAAAAAAAATGCTTTTTCATTGCAATTGCCCCAATCGCATTAGTCCTTTGATCATGGAAAATAAATGAGTCTTATGTATCATAATTATCATTAAGGATCAAAGGACCAAATTACTTCATCGTGTGCTGACGTAATTTGGTAAAAATGCCAATATATTTTATAAGAAATTACGTCACGAGTTTAATTTTATTTTTCGTGCATTATAATATTTTCAAAAATAAAATAAATTAAATTTTTATAAATCTAAATAATAGTTTTAGCTCCAAGAACCAAACCTAATGTTAATCAAACATAGTAAAATTATAAGGTGTGAAATATTAAATTCATATTGACACAGTGGTCTTTGTGTGTGAATGAAGCCATATTGTTTTAGGAGAGTTTGTGTGTTTTCGTGGAAGCGCTGTGACTTTGTGATGAAGTTCACTGCTGCCTACTGGTTTATTTGGAGAATAATTGGAGAAGCTCATCAAATAGCGTCTTATCTTGGTAATAGAACCTTAAGTCACGTACGTATTAGATGACTAGCTTTTGCCTGTGTCTATGTCCGCGTGGATGTCACTTTCATTTCTTTTTTAACTAGACCATCTGTAAAAATACTTACGCGGACGAAGTCTTGGGCAAAAGCTCGTAAAGTAGTTTAATATGTAATCTAAAATGTAAGATTTACAGAAGCGGACATTCCTATGACTGGCATTAAATAAAAAAATAAGATGGGCAAACATTGGTTACGTACTATTACAAAAAGCACATACGCAACTTAAAACATCGTTCTTGTGAAACTTCGAACTACAAAAAAAGTCGCAAATGTGCACAAATCCTATCACACTAGCGACAAAAGCCGAAACATTTCACAAGTGTGCGACATAAACACGACGCGCAATTGATCGCGTCGACAAAACGACTTATTTATGCGCCATGCCCCGCCCGTAAAGTATCGGCCGGGTACGTCGCTACGTTTTGCGATTTTAAAGTGTTATTATAGGCTTTTTTTTAAGATATCCCTGTTTAGGGATGGGTAAAATTTTACAGTAAGTTGCTCAGCAGTAGTGTATCTTTACATCTAGATACATAACATCACGCCTGTAATCCCCGAAGGGTTAGGCAGAGCTATACTCATTAGTATTATTATACATTTCGTCAGTTATGCTTTAAGTCCCATGTAATAGGGGGCGAGTCTATTGCCGTCAACCGGGCACAAATCTAGACTCAAAGGCTGCTATTGTGAAATTCCTGATAGAAAAACCGAATTACACTATCCAACCTGGGAATCGAGCCCAAGATCTCATGCTCAGCAGTCGCACTTTGCGACAACGAGGCAGTCCCACAATTATATCTAGAGACTGAGACTGATATTAAAAAGTGGTAAAGTTTGTTTGTAAGACGTAATCTCTGGAAGTACTAGTCCGATTACAACAATACTTTCACTGATAGAAAGTTTCACTATTGCGGAGTGTCATAGGATATGTTTTATGATATACTAGCTCCTGGTCGCAACTTCGTCCGCGTGGTTCTTTTCACCCGTGTTAAATTACGACTTTGCTTACTGCTCCACACATTGGTGAAGGAAAACATTGTAAGGAAACCTGGACTTATAATTAGAGAAAATCTGAAATCACCAATCCGCCTTGAGTGAATGTGGTGATCAATGCTCGTGCCTTCTCTATATGAGAAGAGGCTTTTGCCCTGCAGTAGGACAGTTATAGGCTGTTACGAATATTTTTACTGAATTTAAGAAGAATCAAATTCTTGAATTGCTCTCTCAATCTAAAAAAAAGCCATAGATTCTCTTCATTTAGAAGAAATATCCAGAATTAATTCTCACGTCTAAAGCAAAATCTTTGCAATATTACCTGGCAGACATAATTCTATTTTAAGATACAGGCTGATCCAGAAAATAAATAACCTTGCCATGCGTGTGGGCAGTATTTATTGTCGGCACTTCGTCCTGGGACGAGCAATGAATCACCCTGTATAAGGCACGCGATGCCTCGTATTTGGGTGTTGATGGATCTCTTGTTCAGGCTACCGTCGAACTGGGGTGTTCACTTTTGATTTATTTGGTAGATAAGGTATATTTTGGAGTGGTTTTGACGTGGGTGATAGTGTTAGGTTTAGTTGAAAGTTTGGAAGGCACTTTGACCCTTATGGGTTTGATTTAAATAGTTTTTGCTTGTTTTAGTGTCCAAAATTGAGTCAGGTTTTATGTTAGGAAATAAGTGTCCTTTTATCATTGTATTTCTTTTTCAGTAATAGCGAGTGCCTAGAAAAACCCTATTACTGAGACTCTGCTGTTTGTCAGTCTGTCTAAATAGGTAGACACTTGATATGTTCACAAAGTGTGTTTGGTCGCTATAACAACAAATATAAAATACAAAAAAGTAACAAAAGTAAAGAAATCGGTCCCAACAAAGATGTAAGAAATAAGCCATAGTAATGCGAAGTAACTCTTGTCTGTCTGTTACGCTTTCACGACTATACCACTGAACCGATTTTGGTGAAATTTGAGACGGGGTAAGTTTGATCCCCAATAAACGACATAGGCTACTTTTCATTCCGCGACTTGTCTGCGTTTGCAATAACCGGTATATATGCGGCTTCTACAGCTAAACTACTGTTCCGATTTTAGTAAAATTCGGTACAGTTTAAGCTTAAACCCTAAGAAAAGACAGGCTACTTTTTAATCCGCAAAGCTCACGCGGAAAATGTCGCAAGCTTAATCTAGCTCCCAAAGATTTGATGACATCACACATCAAACGACATTTACCTATTCACACGTCCCCGAAAATAACCAAAATCAAAATTTCAGATACGTATCCATTTCAGTCTCCAATCACGGTCATGTACTTGCGTGAGCCAGCGAAGCATAATTTTTTCCGTCCCAGCGGTGACAGTTTCATTAAAGTCAGCCAACCATGTACTACATTTACAAGTAAAATACGTCTGAACTGGTCGAGATGGTGCTACGAAAAATATAGTTGAGGAAGAAAGTGATAGTACTGTTTTAGCTTAATCGACTAATCGTGACATCGCTGGCGTAGTGACTGAGCGATTGGTTGCTGCGCTTCGTGTCGCGGGTTCGATCGCAAGGACCAAGTATTGGTAGGATCTGCAGATAGGTATTACGGGTCTAATCGTTTTTGTAAGTGTATTTCAACGCGTGATCGAGCTGGATGCAAGCCCACACACATAATAAAAATATAACACAAAAAAAAAAAACAACGAAACAAAACTTGACGTGCCAAAAATTTATTAATAAAATATAACATAAAATATAACAGCAGGCTGCTTTTGCATCTACGTCTGCGACTACCGACGCAAGCAAAATCTAGTTCTTTGAATTTTGCTCGCTGTGGTGTGATGTGGAAAAAATATTTTAGAAACAAGTACCAACAATGACAGAAAGAGAAAGAAAACTTTTCAGAGTAAGATAGGATTATATTATTCTATAGAAATACAGGTCTTTCTATAAGAACAACATTTATATTCACTACCTATTTTCCTGTTTGAATATCAAAGGAAAACTTATTTATTTACCGAAGAATAAAAGAGTTCTTTTATGAAACTTGAAGGGAAAAAAAATGTCGGGAAAATTCGGGATCTTTCACGGAACTTGGTCAAAAATTTTGTTAACAAAAATAGGTATAATTTTTTTTTTTACTCTTTACTTTTAGGTACTAAAATAACTTTTTGAACCGTTATTTTTCTTTATTAGAGGAAACGAGGAGTAATTTTATTATTTTATTTAAGTTTTATTATGATGGCACGTGCTACGAAATATATTCTATCTAAAGGTGAAGGACCAAATACACAAGGACCATTTTTTCTTAAATTAATTTTCTTCCAAAACATAATTATGATTTATTTTTTATATTTTAGTTTTACTAATTGGTTTTCTTTGTTTTTGTTTCAGGTATGTTCGGATCCCAGTTTATTGTATTGTTTTTGTAAACAAAACATATTTTTATCGTCTTGTAAGTACTTGACTTTTGTTACTCTTTAATCAGCAACATATTTTCATAAGACCATAATGTTTTACTTACAAAAATCATTTTTTCTGCGTCACCAACAATATTGTGATACCTATACTTTTTTTATCTCACTCTTAATATATGAGCCTTAAATGATCCCATATTTTTAACACGTACTAAACCATATCTTAGTTAAAACAATAAAACTTAAACATGTACCCTAAATCCCTAGTTTTTAAGTCCAAAATCGAATGACAAGCCTACACAATGAAATACCCATAAGGACTGCGATTACGTATTCAAGTTTCGTCATAAGAACAATAATATTCCATAAACATAACGTTTTTATTATATGATACATGTTGTTATGGGAATAAGCTATCATATGTGTAAGGAAAGTCATAATTTACGAGGTTTTTATACACAATATTGTTTTATATAGAAACTGTATATATTTTGCCGTTTATGCTGAGAAAGTATTTGAGAACCAACTTTCGTATAAATTAATCAATCAATGCTATAGCCCATTGTTGCCTCTCTGGAAGTTTCGAATAACATATTATAAGTATTCTCAGGAACTTATTGATTCTACTTCTCTTATAATATTATCTCTATTAGTATTATGTGATAATTAACTAGTAGTTTAAAATATTTTGAAATACTAATTCAAGGTATCCTTGCAAAGTTGTTACGGTTTAAAATTACATAACTAACAACGTCTATAAGAGCTAGTTTCGTCCCGGTGTGGCTTTAGTGTAATTTACGAAGGGTTGAAATCAGTAACTACTCGTACCATCTAAAAGTTACTAGTAATTAAATTTAAGTTGACAACTTTTATTGGTCCTTCCACCCGAGAAAGGACCAAAAGGTCACACCGGTATTCGCACCACTAAAGCACTCTGCTGTCAATACACTCTCCAGACAATAACTAACCAGAACATAGTACCTAAAAACGCAGACCTAACATTTCGGAACCAGAGTTAGGATTCAAGAAAGCCAATCACGTCCCATTTATCGTGTTACCCCACTTCGTAGTTCGCTTTAAAACTGCGAACGACACTGCACCGACACTTAGAATTCTCACACATTGGCCTCACCTTCACTTATAAAAAACCATTCTTCGTAGAACACAGCTTCCATTTCACTAGCTTCGATATCCATTGCTGTTTTCGCACGAGTCACTGCAGAGTTTTTCGCGTTTTCTGCGCAATGTATGGAAGGTTTGGGAGTAAGTGCCGTATGTAGTCGGGGAGTTTGATATCCTGGTACCAAGCCATCCTTCCTCCGTTGATTGTATTTGCACAGTACAGTCAATAGGACTTAATTTTCTCGGAGCTACGTTCTTCTGGCATTTTATTTGTAGTTTGTCGCAGTATTGAATCGTATAGGGATGTATTGCGTTTCGTATGTACGGTTTTAGTGTCTATTTGTCTTGGTCGGATTGTATTCAAGTTGCTAGTGGATTTTTCGTTGAGTTTCTTCATGTCTGGTTCTTTTTAGGACCGTTTGGGATTGTGACTACTACATTATTTATGTTTATTGCATTTTTAAGCTTAGTGTTTACAATATTTCTGGGTACTTTTCTTACTTTTGGTACAAGTTTGAATAAGTAAGCATAAAGATTACTTGATCTAATAGTGATTTAACTATCTTTAAGAGTTATAAGGCTAACATTGTGCATTATACAGTACCATACAAAGCCGTACAAAGCTTTTAGTTATTATTATAACCGCATATCATTAAAAAAATGTCCATAATTAAACCAATATTCATATCCTTAGTCCCATTCAACCAATCCACCTTTCACTTAATAAGCGCAAACATCAAATAAAACGAATAAATTATGGTCAGCAAAAATGGCGACGCGTATTCCACATCACTCCTGGTTACCGTCCCACACTGACAGAAGAAACAACGTCAATACATCAACCTTAAAACGTAAAGTCTTGATGTATTTATAGTCGAAACAAAGGCCAATTGATACCAACGAGGAACGATCCCAAGAAATCCCCGATACGGCAGAGGCTGAATCTTGGACGCATGTCTAGTTTTACACGTCAAATCCAACAAGACCTCCCAAACCATTCAACTTCAACGAACAAGAAGACCAACGTACACTGGACATTTCACATGTCTTGTTGCATCATCTGATCTAACTTGATCCCTTTGTACTTACAAAAGCTAGGAGCATGCAGGTCAACCTTCTCTGGCCATCAATAGGGTTGGTCCAACTAGATTTCCAACAACATTCGAAGGTAATTGTGATCATGAATCAATCCTATCTCGAAATCCTTTCAAGGCGCACTATTCAAACGACTCCTCCTTACTGTTCGGTATACATTGCTGCTTATGTAGTGCATTGTTCTCGTTGACTGAATACGGGAGACGTAATGGATGTCAGAATTTTAGATTTTTCATGAATTGTTCATGGTGTTGGTGCAGGGTATAAAGTCGAATGGATGTGTATGGGAAAACGATAGTTTAGGAAGCTAATATAAGGGAATTCCGGTGATATTGTTACAGCCCTTATTGGTTGCAAATGCTACTGTGGATGTAAGACTGGAATTTATTGCAGGGCTTCTCATCTCGGCGACATGGTATTATCACGTAACTGGTATTTATTTGGAGGTCATAATAGGACTTCGTGGTTGGTCTACTAATTAGTAGACAGGAAAATGTGTCGTTGGCTATAGTTTCATGAAGCTTTGAATCTGTATTTCTTTGAATAGTTTTGTTCTGTACGAACACAAGTTTTTTTTTTAAAATAAGCATGAGGTCTTGGGTTCAATTCCCAGGTCGGGCAAAGCGTTATTGGGTTTTTCCATCAGAAATTTCTCAGTAGCAGCCTCGGAGTCTGGATTTGTGCCCGGTTGATGGCAATAGGCTCGCCCCCTATAACATGGGACTAAAAACATAACTGGCGAAATGTGGGTGTACTAATGGGTACCTCTGCCTAACCCTTCGGGGATTACAGGCGTGATGTTATGTTATGTAAGTCTTTGAATTCAGAATGGGATAAAAATATATAAAAATAGACATTAAAGAATTTTTTAGGAAGCTCTGTTGATTTTGCGAAATAGAGTAAAAAACCTATTTTGTTGGTAAAAGCTGACCACATGCTGAAATTAAAAAAAAAAAATCGTCTGTTTCATAAATTTTGACGTTGTTGCAATAATGCATTTTTAAAGAGAACAACTGCCATTATTTTCACATTTTTGAATCGGTTCTAAAGTCAAAAGTCAAAACATTTATTTCAATTAGACCATTTACAGGCACTTTTGAATTGTCAAAGTTCTATAATACTCATGAATGCATTCCCCTCTAAAAATAGTCAGCGAACAAAAGTCAATTAGTATTAGAGTACGTTTCACACCTACCTTCACTACTTAAAGGTACCCTGTACCTAACGCTCGCACTTGACCTTTCTTGTCTGAGATAGTTAGAAGGAAATTGAAAACCTTTTGTGTTCTTTACTCTGTGTAAACATCTCCAATGGTTATTCATTCATTTATTTATTCAACAAACAAGTTACATAGTGTCTGAATGTTTCAATACACCAAGAAAAAATTGGAACAAAAATCAGTTTACTAATCATTACATCACAATAGAGAAGTAATAATTTATACTATTACATATTATTATAAATGCGAAAGTGAGTTTGTTTATTGATTTGTTTATGTCGTCTTTGACGGCTTAACTACTGAACCAATTTCGATAAAATATGGTACAGAACAGGCTTGGGTCCTATAAAAAGGACATACGCTACTTTTTAACACACAATTTTTTCTCGATCCACGATAACAGATATCCGAACGAACTCGCAGACAAAAGCTAGTATCAAATACTTGCCGAAAATAAAACAATACTATCGAAAGTCCTAAATCAAATTACAAGCAATAAAAAGAAACTCGAACAAATATAGTATATTGGAAAGCAATGTGACAAGGACGGAACTCAGAAGTATATATAAGTGGTTTTCCTAGTTCAGTCACAAACAATGATATTATCTAATATTGATATTACAAGTTGTAGGTAAAAATAAACGGTAAAGGAAAACATCGTGAGGTAAAATGGACTTATTAGTTTTTATATAAGTCTGAAATTTCCAATTTGCCTTGAGGAAATCTGGTTATGGCCTGCTCTGCATGAGAAGAGACCTTTGCCCTGCAGTGGCACAGTAAAAGAGCCTGATTTACTGATTTTATGAATTGAAGTCAAAGTCAAAACATTTATTTCAATTAGACTATTTACAGGCACTTAAACTGTCAAGATGTCGGTCAGTTAGTCAGAAAGTTGAAGCTCGTTCCGAAACGAAGGTAGGCCTCTATGAAGAAGAACGAGCATGAATAACACTCTTTTTAAATTAAGTTTTAAAATATCCTGGGTTCAATATTCTTCTTGCTTCTACATGTGAAAAGAGAGAAGATAATGAAAACAAAGAATTAAAACAATAATAAGAATAAAGATGTAAGCCACGGCAGTTAAGAGATGATCAATCCCAACCATCTTGAAGGGAATCAAATTATCCAAACATAACTAATTAGATACTAATATATTCCTGATTTCTTCATAAGTAACCATAATTATCGTAGGCGCCAGGATTCTGGATTGTGCCCAGTTTATGACAATAAATTCGCCCTCTATCTCCTGTAAGTAATAAAAGAGGGCGATTTCATCATGTCTGATGAAATGTGGATGCACATTTGGCTATCCGGAATAAGGCATGGTTTTGTTTTGTTTTATGCTATTTCAAGCGTCTGCTCGCGACTTCATCTCCGTAGATTTCAAATTAAAGCAAAGGTATTAACTTATCCCATGAGGACACAAAAAAAACAGGATGAAAATTATACTGTTTATTAAGCTAGGTTATTTTTATGTGTGCCTTTCAGCTAGTTTCGTGGAAGCGTGGAAGAGTAACAAACATTCATCCATCCATACATCCGTTTTATAATAATAAAATCAAGAATAGTAGGAAGTAGGACTATCAAACTACTCGCATATTTATTAATTCAATTCGTTTTTTCCACTTACAAATGACTCAAACCAACACAAAATAATTCAACCCCAAAGCGACGCTAAAAGTTGAGGCGAATAAAAACGATCAAGTTTTAACGAAGGTCAAATTTAGTGCAACAACCCCTACGAGGCTAGGGGTAAATTGCAAAACATATCGCCCCGTTGATTGCCAGTCGACGCTTTTTTAAGCTTTCACCCCCTGTCTAACTACAGTTTCGAAACTGGCAGACTGAAAAAATATCTCGCCTTTGTACTTTTTTTTGGTCCTGGTCCGGGGTTTTGTAGTTATTAAACAATATCTAGGTATTTTCGACGGAAGCCAGCCAGCCTTTAAAACCAACACCCAATCAATTTAGCCAGGAAATTCCGAACAAAAACAACTTGATATCTTTAAAATTGCGTGGGAACGGCCATATTTTTCGGTCCTTGGAGAATGCGTGCTCGAAATTCAAATCTCCCGTGGCGCGTAATTTTTTCGGCGCGAAGGACCAGAATATAGATAGTGTTATTAAAGATTGTGAAAAGATTTACTTACTTTAAGTTTATTGAAAATACATAATGCTTATAACAAATTAACAATAGTATTTACAATAGTTTTATGTTTAAAATAAAAACTATCGTCAATCAATATCGTTCACCATTACCATGCATGGAACCGTCCATATTTTCTCTCTCAAACAATGCATCCTTCCGTGTGAAATACGAATTTCGAATCCCGTTTGGCGGGGTTTTTTTTTGGCGCGAAGGCAGAGGCACAGATAACACAATAAAGTGTTCTCGGAAAAGTTCTTTTTAGTGCACAGTTGCGAGTTCAAACATTCGGTACATTCGTTACGACAAGTTGGTGGCGTAAATCTAATTTTGTCTGATGCACTGTGGACGGACAGTGTTTTGTTTTGGTTTCTTTGTGCTGTTGGAATTTTCTTGTCGATTGTACGGTATTGTGGATGTAAATCATTTTCTTTCGCTTTCATGCTCGTCCTAATCTTTAAATGTAGAGAGAATCATAATTCACGTGGTGGAATGACAACGTTTACCAAGGATTCGGTCCATGATTCTGAACTTTCCAGGAATAAAATATTTGGTCATTTTTTCCATGCAAAAGTGCAACAAGGTCAAATATACAAGGTTAAAATGCAAGAAACATTTTTTTTAATACCTGATGATAAATAGTGACGCTGCACTGGTGGTCTAGAATCATGTACGTACTGGATTTAAGGTAAATATTTTCTTGTATTTCGGGTTTGAAAATTTTCGTGCAGTAAATTCCAGGACGTATGATTATTTGTCAGGCTTGCGAGGCTCTTTGCTCTATTGTAAAAAAATATTTTCTTCTAATACTAGGTATATATGATTCTTATTTAAGTACACTTAGGATTGTTAGTAAAAAGTTTTATAAACGACTTAAAAAAAAGGTGTTCTATTCTGTTGCAAGATTTTTTCTTTGTACTTTTTCTCAGTTAAAATTCTGAAATATTTTTCTCTTTACTAACTTTTTCTTTATTCTTCAGCAAATGTTAATAAGTAGATGACTACTGGTACTTATTTACTTACATCTTTTTAACAGAATAATCTTTCGTTCTTTTCAATATTTTACTACGAAGCAAACAGTTCTTAAAAGTTAAGTAATGTATTTGTTTACAACAAACAAGTTGAAGTTTTTACTATAACTTAACCGCTTGAGACCTGTCAGTGTTGAAAAGTGTTATAATAAATATGTACAGAGTTATTGGTATTGAACATTGACCTGGAAACGAGAGATTTTGAAGTGTAAAACTTTTGTTGGCGACTGTATTATTTAATAGGATTAGATTTGTGTTCAGTGACTTGTGACTTCGCTGTCTTATGTATCTACGTGTCGTTGAAAATGAAGAGATCTATATTAGGTCCTATTTTTAGATGAGTTGTGATCTCTTGTGACTTCTATCTAGCGGTCTTCGAACCAGAGTAAAAAAACTGCTGTTATTAGTAAACTGACAAATTCATTATCTATACTGAAGAGGTATAGGTTGTTTGTTTCTTCGTTGGAAGAGGTGGTCTCTGGACTTGGGTTTGATTCCAAAAAATCTTTAACTGAGACAAAGGAAGCTTATTGCTTAGTATCTGACATATTTAACTTCCACACTGACAAAGTTGCGGATAGAAGTTAGTTTTTAAGCCCGTGGTCTTTTTGGTCATAAAGGACCAGTTTTTTCTCAGAGTTGTGTACATTATATGCTAGTAAACATATAACCTACACCCCTGTCACTCCCGAACCGCGCCAGCCGTAAAGATACGCCAACAAACACGTCATTACTCTTCGCAAACTGTCAGGGCGACGTTCGAAAACTTACAAAGATGCATGCCCAGCGGAATTCTTATGTTTACTCCCTGCAAGTTTCTTAGAACAGGTGTGGTTGGGTTTCTGAACGCACGCTCCAAATTCGACAGTTCAAAATATGTTCCAATTTTATTTGGTTAAGTGACTTGGAATTTTATTGTAAGTTCACTACACATTTATGTAACCACATATTATTATGTAAGTAAATCTCAAATATCACGAATTTATTAATAGGACTGTGTGTCCATTAAGCAAAAATCAGGTCACAACACAATAAAATCGAATTTAAACTCTGGATAATTATCCAACTCTCTCCACTACAAAAACTAAATGATACGGTGATTTCGGTTCGAAAAAAGTTAGTTATTTTCAACACATCCAAAGTTTTTCCTTCTTTCTGGGTCAGCTTTCTTTACTGAAATCACTTAAGCACTGTACGTAGAAAAACTTCCATTGATTATTTCATTAACCTAAAGTTTACTCGGTTGAACTGGCTTAAGGCAGTGTTACACAAAACTTATGGTAGATTGAAAGCGAACAAATAAATTAAATTATAATTTAGTTGTCAGACTTTCCGCTACATGTGACTTCTGGAATTATGATAATTTATGATTGCTTATTCAACTCTCTGTTAGTGAGAATTGACGTAGGGAAAATGGTTAGGGGCTATGTGACAGCGCAGGCTAGGCCGTAAGTTACATGGCGTCTAATACACAGGAAAAATAATATGCGCCTCGCCCACCGTCGTACCAGTCCTGCTGGCAGATAACGTCATCGTCTTGGGTCCAATTCCCAAGTCGGGTCTCAGGAAAACATGAAGAAACACTGGTGTTGCGCCTGACCACTCCCAGATCGTGTTAGGTTGCACCTGTGTTTGCACACACGCTTGCGCGTTGTAAGAATTATATTAATTCATTTTACTTTTACGGCTAATAATTATAGCGAGCAGTGTGCTGCGAACTTTAAGGTCTTAAGCCCCTTAGATTTCAACCTCGCTTTTTTGTAATCCCTCAACAAAGAGACTGTGAAAGATTAAAGCTTTACTTTGCAAACACTGAATATTATTTAGTCAAAATTTAGTCATTGTCTTATCAAGCTTCGCAGGTGTTATAATTGCTCAAAGACTTTGAATAATGAATCTCAAATTTTGATCAACAATAGAAAACTTTTTCTTTGAAATCTTAGACAGTTTTCTTTTTGTACTTTATTCTTGTTTAATCACGATTATCCAGTAGATATTTTACTGGATTTAAGTAAGTTTTTTTGCGGTTGTTTTTTAAGTTACAAAAAATATTTTCTGGTCCTTTCTGATAAGCTTGACTACAGTTATAGATAAGGATTGCCTACCTGATATTTATTGCATGGTCTTATCGGTTCAATAGTGGGTTTGGGGATCAAATATTTTTCCATTATCGGACTTTTTTTCTGTCGTACCCAATGTATTACTGACATTTGGTTTGGGATAGGATCTTTTTGACAAGAATGTATGTAATTCTCTTTTACGGTTACGGGTTATATTGTGACCTTTCTATTTCTATGTGAAATGAATTTTTCGTACTTTTAAGGGTCAAAATAAGCGATGTATATAAAGTAAATGGACAGCGTAAAAATTATATCCATTGTGATTTGTTTTTTAACTTAAATCAAAGTGTTTTTTTAATTATCGTATTACTGCACATGATTGTTTTTCCTTGGTCACATGGTCGGCGCAATGGGTTTATCTTACGAATACGCCTAGGGTTCATCTGTTTCTCCTATAAATCTCTATCAAATGTCATCTCAGTATTCACTCCTTTTCAAATATCAAAAAATATGAAAAATAATCTAAAATCTTAACAAAGAACACTAATTGAACAAACCAATCTGCATGTCAGCTTGTTACCGATGTTTGTGTTTGATTGAGAAATGCAACTCAGTTAATAAATTCTGCTACTGACGAGTGTGCCGCTTTAGGATGCCTGCTACACCGTAACGTAACAAAATAGTCGACTTTATTACTTTTCATTATTTTGGTCTTTTGATACGGACCTTGAAATCGAAAGGACCAATAGAGGTTTATTTATTTTTCAAGGTCTGCTTATTTTGGATAAAGCTTAAATCGATGAAGCTGACCTTAACATAATTTTGTAAATCTAGTGATAAAATGACAAAAGAGTGCACTAGAATGGCAATCGAAACTATAAATTTCAAGTCAATTTGTTAAGATCTGCTTACCGGTTTCTTCGATTAAATTGGGGTGGTGTCTAGCCTAGTTTTCAGGAACAAAAATTAATACAAAAAAGCTAGCAAATTGTTGAGTTCTCGTAAGCTGTTGTAATTGGTTGATTGAATTGACAACAGCCCATCGGATCACTTGCGTTTATAGCGTTAATTCTGACAAGCGACACGGCGTCCAGAATAAATCTCATTTAAATCGTTCTGTTACATAACGGTGTAACGTAGGATCTAATTCATCGCTGTGGTATAAGTCCCATTTGCCTAATTTCGATTTTGGTTAATCCATGGCGTGGCAATTTGTTAGTCCGTACCTAAATTCTATGTGAAATACATTTGCATATATGTATTTATTGAGTTCAACGGATTATTGTGCGTGTATCGGAATTGTATCATTATACGAATTGTGTTTTGCATGAATGCTTATTTAATTGGCTTTTGTTCTGTTAGTAGTTGCAAAGTGTGTATTTTAGAGGTTCCTCTAACACATTGGAACATGATAGCTTTAAAAGAGATATTTAATAAAAATACGTCGTTTTCCAGAAAAAAAAAATTGGTTTAACTTTACTGTATAATGGGCAGTTATAGAATCTGTGTTTTTTACACCCCTTATGTCTTTAACTAATATAATTGACCAATAGCTGTTTTATGTTAAAGTAAAATAAATGAACAAATTCTACTCTTTTCTAGAAACAGCGTAAAAATTCAAGTGCCCCACATTTCTCAAGTCCGCTAAAATAAATGTAAGAAAATTTACGTAGACAAACAGAATTTAAAACAACACGCTGTGACGGCCACATAGGACAATAAAAATCGGAATTGTAAATAAAAACAACGAATCCAAGACTAGCCTCTGGGACGAAACGCGAATATGCTGGAAAAAGTGCTAACTCGCAAGAAATTTCAAAATAGGGATGCCAGACATTAGTTTGCGAACTGTGTTATGTAACATAACATCACGCCTGTAATTCCCGAAGGGTTAGCAGATGTACCCATTAGTACACCCACAATTTACACTATTGCCACCAACCGGTCACAAATCCAGACTCCGAGGATTGAGATATTCTTGTTAGAAAAACCCAATAACACTCTGCCCGACCTGAGAATCGAACCTAAGACCTCATGCTCAGCAGTCGCGCTTTGCGACCAGTAGACTAACGAGGCAGTCTATAAATTAACAATCAATCAATTTATGCGTGCCTTTTTTGTATGAGAAGAGACATATGCCCTGTAATAAGAAAACAATAGGCTGGTATTCTTTTCTTAGCAAAACATCACCCTTTAGAATTGCACTTTACAATATCAAGCTGCGATATCATATCTCCCGAGTATAGATAGAAACAATACCTACCTTTCAAATTCAATTCAAGAATTGCAACGGACCGAAATTCAATATTTTTCTTTCACAAAATATATTTTTAAAATTTTCCTTTAACACATTGAACCAGTTCTTTTTAACTTTATATCCCCATTTGCTTCATAAACAAAAACATAACGAAGTGAAGCCACGTTTGTGTCGGAACACAAAAGCGATGGAGTCGATAAAAATCAACGGAGCTAAAACGGCCAAATTATATTTTGGCAATGGTTCGACTCTACTTCTCGTTCAAACATTGCTGAGATTCAATGAGAATTGGCAAAAGCTTTCGATGCTCTGTTGGTAGCATGTACATTATATTGGGGCCAAGTGTTCGGCCAAGATATTTTTTTTTCTGAATATTGTTTTGCTGATACATTTTTAAGTTAAGGGGTTGGGTTGGGGGCCAAATGCCTGCCGGGGTCGCGGGATGTCTTAACAGGATACCGTGGCCCTGGAACGTAAAGGGCAACAGAAGGAACAGGGTGGTTTTTCAGTCAGTAAAAGTCTGATAGTCCCTTCCACCGCACCCAGGGTGAAAAAACTCATTTGAGATTTTTACCACATTAAAAAAAGGGGTTGCTTGCACACCTTCTTCCTCATCTTCTTTGAAAACGCCTTGACAATTATTGGTCCTCCTAATTTGTAAATCTATTAACTTTTTGTGATACTTACCAAGAATAAAGCCAACTTAAACTACTTCCGTGGGTTTCTCCAGAATTATATAATTAACATCCTCTTCCCGCGACTTCGTTTGCGTAATGTTTCTTACGGATCCCTATTTTTTTGCAATAAAATATAGCCTATGTCACCCGGGGATGGTGTAGCTTCCTAACAGTGAAAGAATTTTTCAAATCGGTTCAGGAGATTCGGAGCCTATTCAATGCAAACAAACAAACAATCAAATCTTTCCTCTTTATAATATTAGCATAGATATATATTATTCCGCTGGACTAAAAACATGGGTTAAAATGTGTTAAGCTAGTTCAATATGCGTATTAAATTACAACAAATTCCATTCAGCCAATTAAAACGTGTAAAAGGAACAAACATCCATTCTTTCATCCTCAAAAACTTTCGCGCTTATAACAGTAATACGATTCGAATTTTGCACTGCTATGCATAGCAGTAATTTTTCTTTCTTTTTCTTGAATATATCTAGGCATATTCCGAGCATAGTGTAAATTCGGTACCCGGTTAAGATAGGGGCGGAATCAATAGTACAACTTGGAACGCTTGCATTCCGTTCCATTTTTCTTTTTTTTTCCTGGAACCTGATAGCGTTTCTGGATCAGGTCTAGATATATCGATATTTATGTATAAGCGAAGGAACGTTATATTTTTTTATTGAGATTTACATTTTAAAGTACTATCGGAATTTCCGATTCCTTCGATGGAATTTCCAAACAAATACTTTCATACAAACTTTATCTTAAGAATAACGAACATAACTTATTTTTTAAATGTAAATAACCCCTCGTTGGTCTAGTGGTCGCAAAGCGCGGCTGCTGAGCATGAGGTCTTAGGTTCGATTTCCAAGTCGGACAAAATGTGAGTGAAAATGTCTCAGCAGCCTCGGAGTCTGGATTTATGCCCGTTTGATGGCAATAGTCTCGCCACCGCTATTACATGCGACATAAACATAACTGATGAAATGTGGGTGTACTAATAGGTGCACCTCTGCCTAACTCTTCGGAGAGTACAGGCGTGATGTTGTATTAAAATCCCTTTATCTGTCTTTCTATTGTAATCTACATTTAATATTTATTTCAAAGACTTGTTTAATGTTGTGTTGTAAATATTTGTATATCAAAGTGTTAATTTCAATTAAAAAGATTATATAGATCCCGGTTTGATGGAAGTTCGAAACTTTTTTGTTTTTCCCGAAACCTACACGTGCCTTAATGGCTTGTTTTAGGCACGTGTACGTTTTAGGATTTTTTTTAACAGATTACGGAAGGAAAATTGTGTTTTTTTTTGTTGTTGTTGAATGTAATTATGTCATGACCGACCTTTTTTCATTATCATATTTCCATTCTAAGCTGTCCTTATGGATTTTAACACTTTGATACACAAATATTTACAACTTAACATCAAACAAAAATTCAATCTATACAACTGTAACGCTCCGACACGGTAACAGCCTAGCTAACGTCCAACCGTTAGCTGCAAAAGCGCCGCCCGCGGGCCGTCACCTTTACTATCTTGCCATAGTAAAACTTATTTTGAAGACACGATTGCAAATTATTTGTAACGACTTTTATAATGTACTTGTGTTATGCACGTACCTTGTACAAATAATAAAGTAATAGATAAAGCCCTGATTTTCGATGAGATCACTTCTGATTTGACAGAAAGCCGGTTTGGTCCTTTTATACGAAATGTAATAGAACTACCAGATGCAGCTCTGAAAAACGAAAGGTCGAAAACTTCTTGACCTATAAAGCTAAAATTCGGCAGATAGGTAGTTTATACGAAGGCGTCAGCTAAAAAAGCATCAGCAAATTTCGGGACAGCCGAATTAAATAGGTCTTTGTCTTCCACATGGACGAAGTCGCAGGCAAATGCTATTTAATAATTCAACACTCATTTTAAGGACCAAATTTTGAAGATAATGCACAAAACCGTGCCTCTAGTGCAATAACACGTCCATAAAAGTCGGATGAGCACAGTTAAATGCAGCCGTATTCTGAGCAAAATTTAATGGCTTTCTAGATAAATTAGATTGCATATTTCGCGAAATGTCTAGTCTTCAATTGCGTACTGAGGATTTCAATTTAGGAGTGACGTCTTCCTTGGCAGTCTCTATGGGATTTCGTACTAATATAATTTAGTACGTTTGGCTGCCTCGTTGGTCTTGTGGCTTCAAGGCGCGACTGCTGAGCATGAGGTCTTGGATTCGATTCCCAGGTTGGGCAAAGTGTTATTGGGTTTTTCTATCAGGAATTTCTCAGAAGCAGCCTCGGAGTCTGGATTTGTCCCCAATTGATGGTAATAGGCTCGCCCTTTGTAATATGGTACTTAAAGATAATAAGCGAAAAGTGGGTGTGCTAATGGGTCCACCTCTGCCTAAACCTTTGGGGATTTGTGGATGTTCCTGGCTAGTTCATTGTTGTATTTTTGAATACTTTCGTGTTTGTGCTTCGTAAAAATGTTTTGTCCCTAAGGTACGGATCTATAAAGTTCTAATATTTGTATCTGTATTTTCCTTATTTCAGTTAAAACTTACATTGTTGATCCAGACTTGATGGTGGCTATCGTAGGCGTAAAGTAGTTCGAAAATTTTTGAGATGGATGCCAAAAAAGTGATAAATTACCTTGTTATTTATTTTTCTAGGTTACTTTAACCCAAATCAAGTGCTAGGTCATTGCTTAGCAATTTATGGTCATAAAAGGTTATAGAAAAAATCGCTAGGAATAAAAACGTTGCCAAGGCAGTAACACAACAAACAATAGAACATACACAAACTTATTTTTACACTAATATTATATTCTATTATAAACGCGAAAGTTTGTGACGTTCAATGAATGGATGGATGGTGTGTGCTAATGGGTACACCTCTGCCTTACCTTTCGGGATTACAGGCATGACGTTATGTTATGTTCTAATACTTAATCCTAAGTAAAAACCTTTGGTTTGCCCTTCTAACTTCTAAGGTCGTTTCAGACCAACAAACCAAAGCAAACAACTAACATACGAGTACTTCGCAACAACTCTTCGAAAATTACCAACTACCCGCATTTTCCTTAGAGTTCAAATCGGCATGTGTATCCGCGAGCTCGTGCCTACGATAAATCAAGCGCACGTGTTACTGATGACGGAGCTTCGTTCTGATCGATGTTACTTCCATCTGTATTATGGTCCTGATAATGTAAGTATGCCTGTTCTGGTAGGGTAAATATGGAGCAACATGTTTTTTAAAAAGTGGTCCTGCTATAGACTCTCTTTTCTGTCTCTGATTCTCTAGGTTTTGACTGCACGATCACCAACAAGTGTTTCACTGTCGGAGTTACAAATAATTATAACCTACAAATTCATGTTTGGTGCTAAAATTTCTTAAAGGTAAGCATTGCATACATAAATATAATAATTTAGTCGCTTTTATTATAAATAAAAAGTTACATTGATACAGTCACGCATTTTACATAGCATTCTGAATAACAATTCCGGCCTGTTATTGTCTCACTGCAGGCCAAAGGTCTATTATCATACAGAGAAACCAGGAGCATTGATCACCACGCTTGCTTAAGGCTACTTTTTCACATTTATGTTTTTACATCATCATCATCACATCAGCTGAACGACGTCCACTAGGCATCCTCTAAAGATAGCCACAATGACCGATCCTGCGCTGCCCGCATCCAGCGGTTTCTTTTTTCATATTTTATAATAGCTGTACAGTGACAAGCAAAAACAAGAATACATTTTGCAAAATTTTAAAGCGATTTATTTGTTAATGTAACTTTAATATAAGGCGTATTACATAGTAGTATAGAATTCAAAATTCTATGTTTCTAAAAACATTTCGATCAATATATTCAAAGAAAATAGCTTCGTAACGTTGTTAAGTGTATACTTGTTTTTACTCGTGACTATGTACCTTTGACCTTTCAAAGTATCAAAGGAGAATTTTTAATGTGCTATTTCTGAATTATAAAATATGATCTTGTGTAACACTAAAGTATATGTTGACAACTTGATCACCCTCCGTCGAGCACAAAACAAACTTTCCACACAATATCCCAGAGCATTAAAATTCAACGTCTATCATTTTAAAACTGTTCGCAAAGAGAAATTCAAATGCTACTGTCGTCCTGGGATAATTTACCGCAAAAAACAACGTCTAACCTACAAATATCAACTGTTTTTGTTCAATCCGTTCAGATCGTTCAATTTTCGTTGGATCTCTTTTTGAGAGGAAACTAATATGAAGCATTACCTCAAAACGAATCCCGGGATTCGGGATTTGTCCGGATTTTTATTTTTATAACCTCAAAATGCATCTCGGGATTGTGCTTTTATAATATAATTTTGTGTCGGTTCAATTTCAGTTCGATTTGCGGGGTTAAACTAAAATGGCTGGTATTTTATAAATATTGGTCTATAACTTTTTATGTAGACTGTAATTTCTTAACTGTCTAGAACTGAAAGCTGATATTATGGCTAAAGGACCATTATTGTTAGTAGTCGTACTAAAAGACCAGATTTCTGGAGTTGTGTAATTTTCTATCAGCAAATTGCTACCTATATCCAAACAATCTATGCTGTAATAATCTCTCGCCCCTAATTTAGTCGAAGATAGTTCTAGGCAAACTCTCATCTCACCTCATACTTTAGGGTTAACAACTCACCTCAAGCGTTGCAAGACTTGCAAGTCAATAAGAAGAAGATCAGACATCAAAAGGTTATGGTTTATATAAAACTACCAACTGTATCCCATAAAACGATTTTCCTCAAGCAAAAAAACATAAAGCGATACTTCACGTTAGTCAAGTGAATAGTGATCCCGTAAATATAAGACAAAAAAATCGCGCCTGTCCTCCCGCTTGACGCGTACGTAATCGTTTGAGTGGCTTCCCTTGTATCCTTAACATGAATAAATCGGTCGACGGGGACTATAAGGCTGTATACGCACTAGACGGGGGAACGCTAAGTGGCTATACAAGCCTATATACGAGCTTAATCGACGTTGCTACTGCGAATTGTTGCGACCTTTCACACCTATTTTGCTTTTGGATATTGGAATCTTCTTTAACAGGGTTTTGTTGGCTGGTTACACCAGATTGTGGTTATTTGTTACTTGACATTATGTTATTTTCTGGTATTAGCTTGAACCCAATAAGGATCTTCTTGTTGGCTCCTATGTACCCAGCTGATTTCTCTTGCCTGAGAATTGATGGACACTATTGATAATTTTAGTATATTTAATCATGCAATCTTATGCACATGATTAGCATTAAAACTAAAACTTATAAAAATGAAATGGGTCCTAAAAAAAACCTTAAGCTTCGTTCTTTAAAAAAAAAACAATAAAATAGATGCTCATTTCTTTACTGAAAAGCCCTTGTGCGTACTTAACCTAACCAACAAAAAGTTTAGACTAACTCCAACAGCAATTTATTCGTGTGGGCACGAAAAATATCGTCGGTTTCCATTGGGACATTTTTGCGCCTAGTGTTCCCGAATCGGATGAACAATTTTAATATTTTGGGACCGGCTAAATACCTAGATTCCGTTCCGAAATAAAATTTAAAATTGGCGAAAGAGAAAAAATTGGTCCTTTGAGTCGAAAAGCGCCTCCATTTTTGTAAGTAATAATGTTACAATGGTCTGTTAAATCGTTGATGAAGACAAACGCCTTAGATAAATGTTCTCTTTACTTTTTTACTCAAATAATGTACAGAACGATTAAAATAATAAAGCGTCTAGTTTTTAAGCCAAGATGGGATAAATTATTAAAATGTCTAAGCCAACCTCAAGGTAGGATAAAACTAAAAAGATAAAACGGTTTTTTTACTGCCCGTAAATCCTTGCATTTTAAAAGCTAACGGAGATAATTCTTCGAACAAAAGCACCGTTGCTTGTTTATGAAAGCCCTTTAGCAATATGTTTTCTATGATTTTAAATGGAATTGAAACAGCCATTTTTATTGAAAACGCAACATGAGAGTGTAGTACCTATTAATCCTCTTATTGATTGGTGGATTAAATGATAGTTAGTGCGCCACCGCGTCGTCGCTCGCGTGATCAAATCCTTTTAAAAGTGGTCAATTTGGTTTTTCCTTTATTTTATTTTCGGTATGATACCAGATATGTATTTGTTTTTGGAATTCTGGTTTGCATTTATTTGTACAAAATATTGTTATTTTTGCGTTTTTATGGTGAAAGTAGGTATATGCAGCTAGAGATTGTGTAGTTTATTATTTCCGTTTAAAAAACGCGTGAAATAATCGAATTTTCTCGTCTAAAAAATCCTTGACCACCTAAATGGATGAAAAGATTAAGCTTTTAAAATGCCAGTTTAAGTTACATACTACCTCTTATTTCCATTACATACTATCTCATTTACATTGCAAGCAAAATGGCAGCAGCCCAGGTGGAGATGGTAGGATGACCTGGGCTTCTTAGATTAAAACTGGTCCTAAGTAGCTCTATATATTAAAAAATAAATAAGAATAGTAAGTACGCCGTTGCCCTGCAGTGGAAAAATAAATTCAGACTAATCTTATCTTAAAATCTTTTTTTTTTCATATATGTAACATTCCGAACAAACAGACAAACAGTCTTCCCTATAATTTTCGTGAATATATTATCGGATTATAATACCGCTTTTAGTCCGATAATTGAATCATTTTATGACAAAGAGGTTGGTTCAAATTAAAATGTTTAGGGCTGTTTTGTATTGCGCCATTTTACTTAGTAACGCTTATAAATTCTTTCAGTTCGCTTAACGGAATAGATAGGCTTTAAAAAGGCTTTTCAAAAGGTCCTCTGAAAGTTTAGCTTCGAAATTATTTTTACATTAAATTGAAATAACGGTCATAATACTGCTGATTGAATTAGGTTTTTATACTTTGGTCCTTTGGTCGTAAAGTGTATTACTATCGCAGTGCGACGAACTTTGAAGGTTAGCTAGTAATATTGAGAACTAGTGGCCAAGGTTCGATCTCTGTAAAGTGCAAGACGGGTGCAGACCGCCTCTCATGCATGAGGTTGTGGGTTCGATACTGGGCAAGTACCAATGTGATTTTTCAATTCACATTTTCAAGTTAATCTCAAACACCACTAACATCGGTGAAGAAAAACATCGTGAGGAAACCTGGACTTATAATTAATGTAAGTCTGATATCGCCAAACCGCTGTGAGCAAGTGTGGTGATCAATGCTCATGCCTTCTCTTATGGGAAGAGGCTTTTGCCCTGCAGTGGGACGATAATAAGCTGGTGTTATAATTTTAATCGTTATATATACATACATACATACATAAACTCACGCCTTTTTCCCATGTGAGTAGGCAGAAACTACAGAACGCCACCTGCTACGATCCTTGCATACTCCTTTCGCCTCATCTACGTTAATTAATCGTTACGTTTTTAACTTACCTCCTAATAACTTTTTGGCGGGTTTTATATGGCTTGAATTATCATACTCGGCCAGTACTTTCCTCTTCTCTGTACCAAGGTATCAAAAACATACAAATATAATAGCCTAACATTAAATTCACAGTCAGGCCTCAATAGTCTCTGAAACCTTTCACATTAAATCCTAGGATTTAACAGAGCAACCGGTTCCCAGATATTTCAATAAACGTGCTAAAATAAAAATAATGTATGCGCAAGCGACGCTTGGTATAAATTGAGCCGATTGTTATCCAAGCGATCGCTTCGGCTCGGCCTATTATAGATGTGCGTTCTGCGTGGCAATAGGGTTGAGCTTAATCGAAATATTATATTAATATTGTAGAAAGTCTGAATATGGGTATTAGATATTTATTTTTTAGATCATTCTGAGGGATAAGTCGAGCGTTTAAAGGGTTAAAGTATTTTGGGTGAATTGAAATCTTTTATTGGGTAATGTTTCGTGTGTGTGAATTTTATTTAAGTCTTTAGGAGAGTTATAAAAATAGATTAGGTCTGTGTTCGTTTAGAAAAGAAAGGAAAACTGGCTACTTAGACAAATATTGGTGCCGATTCACAAACTAAACGAATATTAGACTATTTCCATCTTTTTCTGTCCAATAAAATAAGAAAGAGACTAATGTAAATAAGAGCTGTCAAATTTAGTCAATCTGACACATCCATACAATTATAGTTGACATCTTAAAACATATGGATTAAAAACACGGAGAAGTTCAAGGCAAAACTAATTTGACATCTCTAACTTAGTTCTTTAATGTCACGGAATGTCACCGTCCTTTCCTTTCGCTGTATGCTAGTAAGAGATGTCAATTCTCTAAATTTAGTCTAGTTTGTGAACAAGGGAATCGGCACCATTGTTTATTTTGAAATAATTGCTTCTTTTTCTTAAATAAAACAAAGTTACACTGTATTGTTTCTTTTAGTACAATATCAAATTCTTACCCACAATCTCTTAATAAGTGGGATACCTGGAAGGACCGGTTCAAAATAAAATAAAATTTAACATTCCTTATTACATGATTATCATCATACATATTACTCATTGTCACATCTTCTATCTAAATATACCTACAAAGGAGTAAGGTCATATCACTCATCATCAAATATCGAAAACCGCTTGACCTATAAAGATGAAATTTGGCAGGGAGGTAGTTTGTAGATGTAGAAGTCCGATATTTACGCGGACGAAGTTGGGGGCATAAGCTAGTTTTGTAATATAATATTGTTTGTGACAACCCTACGCAACAGGCTTACCATTTCCATGCATTTGAATGCAGTGGACGAGCCCCACGTTTGATAGACATTAACCATTCTCGCATATCCATGCGCGAATATGCGCTATTTGTGTAGAGCGCGCTTTATTATAATTATTCATACCATAAATTCTGATGTTCGACCATTGTTCTGCATTTAATCCCCGTAATTTTGTGAATATAGGTCGGTAGGTTTGCTTCTAATTACTATTGCAAATCGATTGGTATGCCAATTTGAGTTGAGCTTGATGAGGTTGTTTTGTGGATGGGTGGTCAATCTGGTATAGTAGAAGCGTAACATTACATCACGCCTGTAATCCCTGAAGGGTTTGGCAAAGATGTACCTATTAGTACACCCACATTTCGCTAGTTATGTTTAAGTCGTGTATTGCCACCAACCATAATTAATTAATCTGATCTCCCATCCAAATCCAAAGCTCACCCACAAACGCTTAACCTTTAACATTACTCCCAAAAAACACAATTCATCTGCCACGCTCAGCCGCAGAAAGCTCAAATTGAATAATTCACTCAATAAATTATCATAATTGAGTCAAATGATGGCCGTGGACCATTTCACTGCGACTCCATTATGTTAGTTACACATTATCGTAACCTAATATTAGGGCCTACATAATTTTGGCCTTATTATCCTGTGGAACATAGAGTAAGGTTGATAGATGAGACAGGTGGTTCGTAGTGGGTGTTACAACTTGCAGTGGCTTTTTTTTTTTGAGTTGGTAAAAATCATCAAATGACTCCTTTCGCCCTGAGTGGGGCGGAAGGGACTGTCTGACCTTTACTGACCAAAAAACCACCCTGTTCCTGGGGCCACGGTATCCTCTTAAGACGTCGCGCAACCCCGGCAGGCGTTAGCCCCGTTGGGGGCCCCGTCCCTGTGCTGACAGCTCTTTGAGGCGCGCGCTAACAGAACGCGCCGTCGACCCGGACTATCTTGCAGTGCCTTGCGTTATCTTTTAACACCGGTTTAGTTACTAACATGGACTAAATATGTATGACATTTTTAATTTAACCTCGTCACCGTTGATCGACTTGACAGACAGACCTATCTACACTAATATTATAAAGCTGAAGAGTTTGTTTGAACGCGCTAATCTCGGAAAGTACTGGTTCGATTTGAAAAAAAAACTCGTTATATAGCACGTTTATTGACGAAGGTTATAATGTCATAACATCACGCTACGACGCACGGGAGCAGAGCACCACAAAGGGAATATAACACGGGGCTAGTGTAAATTATAAGTACTAAGTATTCCCAGTCAAGTATTGTCAGTGATGTCCAAGCTAAACTTAGAAAATACAGTATGAATTGGAAACTTTATTTGGGTACATGTCCGAATTGAATCCACAACGTTAAGCATGAGAGGTAGGCGCCATATTATTTTACAACTTGCAAAAGCTAGTATGTCGTCTACATAAAAATGGTACGACTCTACCAAAAATCTTGATCTATACGCAAATCACAAACGCTGTTTCAGTATTTAGTTAAATTTGCATATTTTACCCAAGAGCCACTGTTGTCTTAGGGTTGTTGACCTTTTGACAGTTAAGCCACTAGCGTGATAGTCGAGTTCTGTTGGTCTTTCGGTACTTGTTTAGTAAATCACTTCTTAGACTAAGTGGATTTCGCAAGGACCAGATTATTTTAGGAACTGAGTTAATTTCGACCCTTGCTACTAGCTAATTTAGTCGGGAGTGTTATTAGATCCATTCTTCTTTAAAGTGCTTTTTACTAATCCCCTTTATTACACCCACACATAAAAGTGAGAAATATTGTCTGCACGCATATAAAAACTCCCTTCGAAGTAATTGTAATGATTTTGGATATTTCCCGCTGATTAAGACTTTTCTAACAAAAGTTTTAGACGGACGTAACGAATATAAAGTTACACTATTGGCATATTTAATTAGTTTGACGATTCTAATTACTGAAACATTATAGGTTGAATAGTTTTGACGGAGCTACTCTCATTTAGCCTTCCTCGAAACGAAAATACATTTTTATAACAGTGTCAGCAAGTCCATCTACACAAAAACCATTCTAAGGTGTCTAACTACAAAGAGAAAAGCTTTTCGCAACAAAAGTATAAAAAAGCGATATAAAAGTATTCGAACTCCATAAAATAATGAATTTCTGCGCTCACGAAAGTGTCTGGCGGGGCAAAACCACGGAGATGATTGAAAAAGTTTAATTTAACACTTCACAATATTCCACAGATGAGTAAATGTATATAGAACCTTTGAAAGTACTTGGGGAACTCGCAAGTAAGGTGCGAGGACCAATTCTCTGAGATGACAAAGGTTTGAAAATGGTCCTTTCATCCTATCAGATTGTAATGTCTAATTTTGTTGTGCAAGGGCTTTTGTGTGACTTTTGATATACCTACTTTCATTAATAATTATCGAAGATCTTGGTCGTTTTTTACCAAATCTCCTATTTTTTTAATTGACTTAATAAGATTTTTTACCTACATAATAACACAGTGTGACTTTTAGTTTAGTGTGCACCTTTCCGGCGGTGATAATAGTCATGGATACGAACTTTTATTACGGGACTATCACTTAAACGTAAAAAAAAAAAATTGCAGTCCCATACATTTTGATCATGTCGTAATGCATTTTTTTTTAGTACAGAACAGTTTATTTCTTGTTTATATGACGCGATTCCTTTTTCACACATTGCGTTTCAAATTAGGAAGGAGTTTACCAAAAATGGTGTAACGAAATCCTGCATATTTTGCCAAAAATAATTAGAATAAGCATTTTAAGAATATTTTCACGTACAAACAAAATGCTCCTTGGATATTATCTTCAATTAATTTTGTTACTACCAAGAGACTCATATTGCTGTGTGAAAGTTTTTGGCAACAGCTTGGGTTCCCAAATATGGCTGACCTTGGCTTATGGCTTTAATAGAACAATGCTACAAACGCCCATGGTAGCCTAGTAATGGTTTGTTGTTTTAGGTAACGCAAATAATATCGCTGTATTTAATTTTTAGTTTCCTTTAAAAGACGCCATAGGCATTACTTGGAATTTTACGATTTTGTAAAAGGTGGAAGGGATATCGTAACGCCAACCTAATATCAAGAATGCAGTTCATTATAGGCTTGAGATTTATTGATGGTTAATAAAGAAGAAATTGCTGTTATTCAACAAAGATAAACATTAACTAACATTAGAAGACCATTGTCATGTTTGTTCTTGATATGCCTTGCAGTCAGTGTATCAGCCATACTGCGTATTTTTGACGAACTGATGTTGATGCATGCGGTTGTCGAAGGAAGGAAAACCAGATCAGCAGCGCTATTCTGTAAAAATCTTCTTTGACGAATTCGAATTTAGGTGAAACACCAATCCCTGACATTAGATAGAGTGACAGCTCACCTCAAGGTAGATCGGTCTTTATCCATAATCAATTTTTACCTGGATTTCAAATGTTCAAAATATTATGCTTTTCAAAATATGACATAAAACATGATATACCGCGTGCTCTTGTGCTGCTTGACACTGCTCATAATGTTATACTCATCACTAAGCTCATATCGTAACTTTAAGACGAAAAAATGTCGAGAATTCCTACAACTTAAAAAGCTAAGATTTTCCGATGGTTGGGCCCAAATCGAGGGCTCAACGGACAATAGACGAACGATTAAACCGAGTTATTTCATTAGCACTTGATCTACGGAATTCTATTAGGCCCGCGGTGTCCTCGCGATATTTAGGGTCCCAAAGCTATGCAATCAACTGTTTCTCTTTCTAAAAGGATTTAATTTAGTGAATCCGCTAAATTAAGTTAAGGTTTAGTTAGTTTAGTATGTAGTTTAATAAAGTGTCACAAAGGGTGTAGATTTAAGGCCTATGTAAATTTTCGTGTCGGCGCAAAATAGGGTGTCTAGGGTTCCTAATAGCTTGAAACCTGGATGTCGCGTCGTAAAGGTGGTATTATAGCCTTATAGTAGTGAGTTCTTCAAAATAGGTCTCGTTTTTATGTGCTATAAAATGGTCCTGGGTGGCGCCGCAATCAAATGTACGTGTAAACCGGTATTTAAATACTTATTTTTGCAGGCACAATTTTACAAGTTGTTGGTAGGGCTTCAGACTGCAGAATGTGATTATTTTTAGTGTTGCATTGATGAGGAAACATTTATGTTTTTGATCTTAATAGTGCTAAATCTGCGAAATTATTTGAAACGTAAGAAGTGTACTAAACACTAGATTAATATGGTCTAGTTTGATACAAAGTATAATTTAGGAAATTCGCCTAATTCTGAAGTTTACGCAACTGAAGTCGCGGGCAGAAGCTAGGAAAACATAAAATTTTAGTATGATTAAATTGATTATTTTTTATTGATTTGATTAATGGCGTTAGGCTTGCCAGTGTTACTTGGGCTCTTAATGTAATTGATGAAATGTGATCTTTGGCTGTAGAATACTTCTCTACCTACCTACCTACCACTTCGTACAAACCGACTTGTTATTATGTAGTTGTTGATTTTTAATCATGGCAATGAAGTACTATAGCTTAATTTACAATTGGGATTAGTTCCACTAAAACAAACTAACCCATGTCAAAATTTCTCCCGTTTTGCGAATTACTTCGTAACTATTTTGGATATTTAAATCTCCGACTAATTTAAAATCTATTTTAAGCGTAAGTTTGAATTGTATATTGTTATTTCTGGCTAGTAACGTAACATATTTAGCATATTGAATTAGTTTGATGTAATGAATGTAATTAGGAAATGAGAGATTGTGGGTTTTATCATTCTGGCAGAACCAAAGTCAATTAAGATCAGAACTAACGCAATACATAAAGTCTTAATCTTACAACAATTGTCTTTTCATCTCCATTTTTATCTTAACTGAAAGCTTAAAAAAGGGGTAGGCAGCTAATATTTTTTTTTATAAGCTCCTTTTTATCAGATGGTGCTCAGTACTTTAAATGAAACTTAATTGAGACGAGAATCTCGCTGGATGCTGGAGTAACAGTTTAAAAGAATTTGTTTACCACAAGAGATAAAGCTTTGAGTGGAACTCCAAGAGATACCAGAATTAAGATATCCTTTTTAAGTAAACATGAAGATATTTCTACTAAGATTTTAGGGAGGGCTTTTGTAATTATGAGTAACAAACTTGCTGATTAAAACTTGGTCCTAGGTTCCGCTTTACTTAGAATAAATTTTATTATGTGCGAAGAGATTAAATTATATATTTTGTATGTATGTGAGCGATGATTGTTACATAAGAAATTCCTAGTAACGCGGTCACGCATTTTTATAGGAAAAAACTGGGAACTAGGACATACTGGTCTAAAATTACGGGCATGCTGTAAGCAAACCTGGTTGAAAAAACTTAATTCTCAGCATTAGAAGTGGAATTCTATGCAATTTCAATATATTTATTATGAAAGTTTATTTGAGTCCGTTAGTTTGAACTTTTGGTAGCCAATCACGCTTTAGCAAATTAGGTTCATATGTCCTTTTACTCTCATCCTGCTTATGCGACTAACAATTTACGACCAGGTAAAGCCACTGTCAAAACCTAGTTACCTAAAATTATTTTATATTAAGTTTTCTACCTACGTTATGTATTTCATGAAATAATGATCTAATAAAAATAAATGCGTAGTAGTTTTCTTGTACGCCTAGAGGTAATAAGCCTAATATAGTATGTACGATGATCTTACAAATTGGATCACAGTTATCGATAACAGCACGTGTATAGGTAGCTCTTATTATACTTTCATACGTTTATTTTGTGTGTAAGCAATATCGTTAGGAATATATATTTATTAATAGTCGTGATTTCGTGTTTGCCCGGTGGTTTAGGCGCCTGCCTCTGTGTTGTACCTCTCTGTAGGTTCATTAACATAAGCTGAACAAGTGTGGTGATAATTGCTCATGCCTTCTTTGTTTAAGAAGCGACTTTTGCTCTGCAGTGGGACAATAACAGGCTGGTATATTATACATATGTATGATAGTATATTCTCTCGACCAAGTTGCGAGCGTGACAGTCAATCACAATGAGGTCTAACTATGTACGCAGGAGATAAGTGCGCAAGTGTGTGCGCAAAACAGGTGCAAAACGGAGAAATCAGGAACAGGACCAATAACTTTACGTGCTTTTCGAAATACGAATACGGGTTCTACACAACTAACTGCCAAACTTCTTTCGAATTTCTCAGTAGCAACGTTTCACACGTTGCTACTGAGAAATTCATATTGGAAATACCAATAAACTTTGCCCGACCTAGGAATTGGCACCCTCAGCTCCCTACCTTCAGCATTCACAAGAACAACAGGGCAACGGCTAGCAGGTAACATTAAGCTAGAAGACAGCAACGTCAGAAGCACACACCAAAAAACCTTCCTAAGTTAACCGCACTCCAATTCCCTAGTAACATTTAAAAATAAGCTCCATTTAAGTTGGAATTAAGTTTAAAAGTCATCTTATTATACAGGAACACAATCTACAACTTACATGAAAATGTCTAATATTCATTTAAACTTTTACATCGGCCCGCTTGGGAGACGGATTTTCTTTGGGTACTGTGCTTGTACAGTCTCAAGTACCTACTGATTCTTTTTTAACGTCTTTTTTTTTATTTAAAAAAATCGACATTCTTTTTTTTATAAATAAAGTGGCGTTTTTTTTTTTTTCAAAACAAATACACCTTGTATATTAAATTTTATAGATAGAATCATCGGTATGATAGTGTTTATGAAAATAATGTTAAGCTAAAGTCAAAACATTTATTTCTATTAGGCAATTACAATTTAAGTCACTTTAAAGGGCAAAAAAAAGTTAATGCTGCCGTATCCCACTGCAGGGGAAAAGCCTCTTCTCATACAGAGAAGGCACGAGCATTTATCACCACGCTTGCTCAAGGCGGATTGGCGATTTCAGACTTACATTAATTATAAGACTGCCTCGTTGGTCTAGTGGTCGCAAGCACGACTGCTGTGCATGAGGTCTTGGGTTCGATTCCCAGGTTGGGCAAAGTGTTATTGGGTTTTTCCATTAGAAATTTCTCAGTAGCAGCCTCGGAGTCTGGATTTGTGCCCAGTTGATGGCGGTAGGCTCGCCCCCTTTTACATAGGACTAAAAACATAACTGGCGAAATGTGGGTGTACTAATGGGTACACCTCTGCCTAACCCTTCGGTGATTTCAGGCGTGATGTTTATATTATTAATTATAAGTCCAGGTTTTATCACGATGTTTTCCTTCACCGATGTCAGCGATGTCCAAGATCTTATGTATGAGAGGAGGGCGCCTTAAACATTGAGCTATCAAAACATTAGATTACCCAAAAAAAGTAGCGAAAATTGTACTGTAAGTAAGTACATAAATTCTGCCAACAAAATGGCAAAACACGGACTGTAATCTAACATAGGTACTTCCACCACTCGTGTGTACAACCGAAACATATTGTCAATTTCATGGTTCTTTCACATGAAAGTTTACTTAAGGTGAACGTACACAGTCCCTAAGGACAAACGTTCTTGTCCCCCTTTTTATCGGGCACAATTTTGGGGCCATTTTTTATAATTGCCAATCTTGCCCGAACGATATCTTTTGAAATTCGAAGGTCTGAAATGGAACGATTAAGAATTTAGAGAATTCAATTATTTTTGTGTAAAACTTTTTGGATTTGGCATAAGGTTGAGTATAAGAAAATAACGTTAGAAAAAAGTTTTATTACGTTAATAGGTTTTTTGTTATTTAGACAGAATATAGTTTCTTGTAGACTTTTTTAACTGTCTGTGGAAAAGAGAAGGTTTTTAATTTGGTATGTGTGTCGTATCTTTCTGTCTATTTTTCTATCTTATATCTTCTTTATAAATAAAAATTAATAGCTAAATGTGTTGCCAAGCGCCATACTCAAAAACGGCTTGACGGATTTGACTGATTCTTTTTTGTTGTAAGCGTTATTTCGCGGACAAGATTTGTATGTAAAAAGAATTTGGAAAATACACTGTAAATGTCAATAGAAATGGCACTTGAGAACAGCCCGACCGATTTGGATATGTTTTGCTTTGTTGTGTTCGCAAAGTACCATTTAAAAACATTTTTCACCTATGAATGAAAGATGTTTTGTACAATTTCCGCAGCAGTCGGAAATTTTGGTGGTATTTTTGCATAATTTCTTTATCTTTTCATTGGTAAGGGATGATTCTCATTAGAGCGGGCCGTGCCCGGGCCGGGGCGTGGACGAGCCGACGTGGTATTGAAGTGCGTCGAGAGGGCCCGGACGGGACACGGATAATGCACTGTGTAATATAAATTGATTCATACAAAATATATGTAACAGATTTAAAACCGTGCCCCGTCCGTGCCCCGACCGGGCCCCGCCCCGGGCACGGCCCGCTGTAATGAGAATCATCCCTAATTGTAGGTACCCGTGAGAAGCCGGAACGGGTTGCTAGATATGAATACATAAATGTTAGACAAACAATTCAAAATTAAGACTTAGAACACAATCAATCTAGACTCCAATCAATACTATAAAGAAAAAAAATTACCATGAAACGTCAAAATTGCAAATTACAAACAAGACACCGGCAAGACACAGACATTCTTCAATCACCATGGGAACACACAATTATACATATTAACACCAGTTTATTCTCGCGACTTTGACCGCGTGAATGTCGGCTATCGAACTTTGGACCCCCGGTGGAATTGTAAAAAATCCTTTCTTAGCGCATGTCTACGTCATAATAATTATCTGCGTGCCTTACAGTGCAATCCGTTCAGTGGTTTAAGCTGTATATTGATAGATAAGTCAAAGAAAAAGAAAAAAAAAATTATTGACACAGACCATGTGCACACAAAAATAATTATAAAAAATAAAAAAAACACATAACATCACGCCTGTAATCTCCGAAGGGTTATATATAGGCAGAGGTGTATCCATTAGTACACCCACATTTCGCCAGTTATGTTTAAGTCCCATGTAATAGGGGGCGAGCCTATTGCCATCAACCGGGCACAAATTTAGACTAGGAGGCTGCTACTGAGAAAAAAAAAACAAAAAAAAATAAGTTAAAAAATTATTGCATTCATTATGGTTATATTATAAAAACACTTTTGTAGTAAAAAACAGTATTTTTTTTCATGCTTCAGGGTTAGTCCCATACTAAAATTTCTTCATAATGATGAGTGCAATGAACTTTTTCCATATTTTTGGTAAATTAACACATAACATAACATCACGCTTGTAATCCCCGAAGGTTTGGCAGAGGTGTACCTATTAGAACACCCACATTTCGCCAGTTATAATTAAGTCATAATAGACGAGCCTATTGCCCTCAAATCGGTTCAAATATAGATATCGGGGCCGCTACTGAGAAATACCTGATGGGTAAATCCAATAATACTGCCCAACTTAGGAATCGAACCCTCATGCTCAACAGTCACGATTAGCGATCACTAGACCCACGAGGCAGTAAATTAACAATCTTCCTGTATAGATTTACCAATCCTTTGATATTCAAAAAATAACTGTTCTGTTTCCAATGTTACATAACAGTTAAAAACTAACTTCAAACCGCTGCCAAATTTAATTTCATAGTATTTAACGTTGATTCGGTTCGGCATTGTGATGGACGGTTTTTTACAAAGATGTTACGGATGGGTTACCATAATATGGCAAGTGAACCGTGGAGGAGTTATTTTGTATCCCATGGGTACAGGAGTAAGTATGCGACAGAGGCCACACAACACACAGACGCTGCTGGCGTGTCAGACGCACGGAGTAAGTATCAGCCAACAAGCGATTAACGCTTACGATTAAGCGTTCGTATTCAATAGAATAGAAACGACTATGAGCATTTGACGCTTATCTAGGCCCTCTGTTATTTCATTCAATACTTAACTCTCGGGTTGTGTGAAGGAAAAATAGTTAACTAATGTTATCTAGCGAGCTACTGCTGAACATGAGGTCTTAGGTTCAATCCCCAGATCGGGCAAAGTGTTATTAGGTTTTTCCATCAGGAATATCTCAGTAGCAGCCTTGGAGTCTGGATTTGTGCCCGGTTTATGGCAATAGGCTCGCCCCCTATTACATGGAACGTAAATGTAACTGGCGAAATGTGGGTGTACTTATGGATACATCTCTGCCTAACCCTTCGGGGATTACAGGCGTGATGTTATGATAAATTAATTTGATAACTGTTTGCCATAAGCACCCATGAGGATGACCTTGTGACGAACGATACATATTTGCCTTTTTTTATGTGCCTATAAATATATGCCAGGTTATTCGAGGTGTGGACTCTGTGGGATGTTTACTCTTGTACCTTTGGTGCGACTGGTACCGGTTTGTTATTGTAAGCGCCGGGGGTACTTGTTAGTGAGGTTCTTGAACGTGAGCTATCTTCAAATAGTTAAAACTTAGGAGCATTCTTTTATTGTTACTTTTGTATTTACTTAATAAAAAGGTAACTAACAACTTTTGAAAAATACTTGATAAAAAAAAATTGAATTGAAATTATACAGATTTAATAGTGATTTTACATAATAAATTACATTAAAAATTACATATCAGACAATTTTAAACGGCGAATTTATGTGATTCCATGGTATAAACCCGCGCTGAGAAACGAATTAAAAATCGTGGCCAAACAAAAGGTACTCAACGTGCCGTTTCACTACTACGGTATAGGTAGTGTGTGAGATGGCATGATTAGTGCCGTCATTTTTATTTAATTTCAAAAATATCACAGGTTATAACATGTCAGTTTCTAACTTTACTAATAAACATTTTTCTTGACGGGCCTGTTGGTCTAGTGGTTAGTGGCCCTGACTGCTAAGCCGTAGGTCGTGGGTTCGATTCCCACCCAGGACAAACTTTGTGTGATGAGCATGATTGTTAGTTCTGTGTCTGGATGTGATTTATCTATAATATGTATGTATTTATAAATTATATAAGTATGTATATCAGTTGTCTGGTTACCATAACACAAGCTCTGCTTAGCTTGGGATCAGATAGCCGTGTGTAAGTTGTCCCGAGATATTTATTTATTTACTTTTATTTCAATTACAGAACAACAAAATCCTAAAACAATAAATGGAAATATCGTGTTACTGTCAATAATAATTAATTTTCAATCGAAAAGTCTTAACAAAAAGTAACTTCAACAAAGCAACATTGCATTCCGTTTGTATTAATAGAGGCCGTCGGTAATAATAACGAACGGTAACAATAACTCACGTAAGGATACCGATCGATAGGTCGCGGGTTCAAATCTGACTGCGGCAATTTATTGGTGAGAAGTCTATTTATAATTTAGTGTTTAGTTAACTGAATGGGACAATGGATGCGGAAGGCTGAGAATCGAGTGGATCTGCATTAGTGGGTTAGAAATGTGGTAAAATTTATCTTAGACATTACTGACATCATTTCGTGCCTCGGAAAGCACGTTAAGCTGTTGGTCCCGGCTGTCATCCGTGGATCTTTGACAGTCGTTACGAGTCGTCAGAAGCTTGAAAGTCTGACAACCACTCTTACCTAGGGGTATCGTATTACCCAGTTACTGGGTTACAGAGGACAGATAGGCAGTCGCTCCATGTAAAATACTGGTACTCAGCTACATCCGATGAGACTGGAAGCCGACCCCAATATAGTTGGGAAAAGGCTAGGCAGATGATGATGAAGTGTGGTAAAGAGTTAAAGTCAAAGCATTTATTTCAATTAGAACATTTTCAACATAAACATCACGACTGTAGAAGGTTCTTGTGAAAGAAAATTTAAAAAAAAATATATAACATAACATCACGCCTGTAATCCCCGAAGGGTTAGGCAGAGGTGTACCCATTAGTACACCCACATTTCGCCAGTTATGTTTTTAGTCCCATGTAATAGGGGGCGAGCCTATTGCCATCAACCGGGCACAAATCCAGACTCCGAGGCTGCTACTGAGAAATTCCTGATGGAAAAGCCCAATAACACTTTGCCCGACCTGGGAATCGAACCCAAGACCTCATGCACAGTAGTCGCGCTTACGACCACTAGACCAACGAGGCAGTCAAAAAATAAAATATATATTGCGTCAAGTTCGCTAGGTCAGCTATTATGTAATAAAAATCATTAAACATATTAATTCAACACTTAACGGCAAGGCAATTATAAAATATACATTCAGAGCAAATAAATTAGTTATGCGTATTTATTACTACATTAAAAAAAATACTATACTGAATTAGTTTCGCCTATTTAGTGGAGAATTATTATGAGTAATTAATATAATAACCTAATATCACGCCTGTGATCCCCGAAGTGTTCGGCAGAGGTGTACTCATTAGTACACCCACATTTCGAGCGAGCCTTTTACCATCAACTGAGCACAAAACCAAACTCCGAAGCTGGTACTAAGAAATTCCTGATGGAAAAACTCGATAACACTTTGCAACTGTGTAACAACAACAATTTAGTTTTTAGTTTTTTTATCGCTTTTACTTGTTTCCATAAAACATCCATCGTTTACTTATGTCTTTTGTTGCCTGTACATAAAACAGTAGATACATGTCCTAAAAGTCATCGAATATAATTTGAGCTACCTACGCGTGGTGAAGGGTTGATTTCAATATATTATTGAAACGTGTCCTAAATCCTTGATATCCTAACCTTCTAATTCCTTAACCTTCAATGTGGTGAGCAGAACAATACCCTAAACTTTTCCAAACATCTGGTATTTTTCTAAACAATACTTTTTACATTCGCGTTAGGCCGAAGTATCTGCCCTCAAAGTTTGGAAGCCTTCGAAAACGTGACATTTACATATTTTCCTGTCCAAATACAGTGATGTATCAGGCAAAATATGGGATATTGGGCTGGTATTTCTGCCCTAAGCAAAAGGTATAAACAAAGTATATTTGCTCCTACTATTAGGTAAAAACCTTTCATTAGTTCTATCATTTCATCATTCTCGTTTTCTGCGCCACCTAGGACCAGTCATTGCTGTAAACGTTCAGGTCATCTAGCCACTATCTACACTAATACTATAAAGCTGAAGAGTTTCTTTGTTTGTATGAACCCGTGATTCTCCGGAATTATTGGTCCAATTCTGAAAAATTATTTCGCTAATTGGAAGCTACGGTTCCCGGCCGTTTAAATAATTTAAATATAATTGGTCGTTTAAATTTTTTTTTTAATAATTAAAAAAAAAATAGGGATGCGTAATAAAATTCACGCGAAAGAAGTCGCGGACAAGTATTAAAAAATATGAATAATAAATACACTAAGTTTAACACTATTTCTAAATTTCGGGGCCCACTTGGCCCCCGGGCCCCTCACATTTTGTGTGCCCAGTGCGGCGCTGTCCGTGACCGACTAAAACATTGACGCACAGGGTTTTTCATGAAAATTGTCTGTTTGTTTCAGGTAAGCCTACACGACTGAGGTGTTTTGTGAATAATAGCGGTAAGAAAGCTGTCGTGAGCAGACGAAATGATCTCCGGAGATGTTTATTTTTTGGACCATTTTTGTTTGCTTTTTGTGTGAGGTCAAGCTTCATTGACGATCGGGTCGTGAGTTCAAAGTTTTTACTGTTTTGTTATATTATATACAAGATTATTTTTAATATACATAAGACTACAAGTATTCGATTATAAAAACATGACACTACATAATTATTTGACGACACGGTTGGCGCAGTGACTAAGCGATTAGCTGCTGCGCTGCGTGCTGCTGGTTCGATTCTTACACGTCACAAATATTTTAATGGTCTACACATAGTTGTGCTGGGTCTGTCTGTGATTATATATGTTTATAAACTCACTCACGATACAGGAGAAATTCCTAGTGTAGGTTAAGACCGACTGTATTACTATAAAAAAATCAAATAAGAAAAGAAAATCATTATTATTCGTACTTGTACAGTAAATATAATTCCTAACAGTAAAAAATACGTATAGCTCAATTTTTTTAGGATTTCCACAGCAATTATTAATCACCTATAATACACCAGGCCACACGATCCTCTCAATCCAGTCCACATACTGACTAACCCTCGTATACACTCCAGGACTCATCTTCCTCCCGCAATCCCTTCCAAATGACGTCACTCCTACAATAGCGTGTAAAGGAAAATTGTGAATACAGTCGACTCTCTCCTCCATTATCTGCATTGGCCCTCCGGAGTCCCCCTGGCAAGTATCTCTCCCGCCATTTTCATAATCACCAGCACAGATTTGGTTCCTCGTTATGCCTTCAGCTAGAACCTTCTTCTTGATCAAAAATTTCATTGACCGATTGCATATTTCACTGTCTATTTGATCTACGTCTACTTTCATGAGGGTCTGGCTTCCATAGGTCGCACTTGAAGCCGTCTTCCCGAAACCAATGACTGTAAGGTTGAAATTACTTAAATCTGTCCCTAAATGTAAGCAGGCAATTCTTATGTCTCTGCTTAGTATGAAAGATGGAGTTGCTCTCATCAACGCTATGTCATGATACTTTGAAGGTGGTTTATACATCGGATGGGAGATAATCTCCGCTACCTTTCTTTCTTGTACCAGTTCATCCACTTCATCGAATTCGAAGGTAGCTGTTCCGACCCTCATGATGCTTGCTGGTCCTGCGTCTCTGTCTTCGGTGCAGTGAGCTGCTGTTAAAACCCATTTTTCGCTAATTAAACTTCCGCCACACTTCCATGATGGTGGGTCCGGTACTGTTCTCCTAAATCCTATTAAGACCATGTGAGGGTATAATAGGAAGTCCACTGGAACTCTTACTCTTAGTTTTGGAAACAGTATATTGTGACACTCCAACATGAACTGTCCATAGGTTTTGCACGCCCGGAATGCTTTTTCACCAACTCCAAATCCTGGTAGTAATACCGAAAACAGAATAATCACTGTCACTTGAGTTTTTATCATTTTCAGGAAGTTTGTCTCCCTCTTTTGTTAATGTAAATAAACATATTACGTGTCTTAACACCGTTTCTTCATGCTTGATTCGATTCACAATTTATTTTCTGTCTCGAAGGACCAATCCCCGGCAATTTAGAATGAGTTTGGTCTTTTTATCCCAGATCTATTTGAACAAATCCTATTCCCTTTTTTTGCTAAGCGCGTGCGCACGACCGTTATCAATGATTTACCACGGCAACTGAATGGTGTGGTTTTACAGCCGTAATTGTAATCTGGCCGTGGCTAATCGATATTCATTCTTAATTGCAATAAAAGTGCGCTAGCCCCGCTATTTGGCGCGATTATTTTGTTCTTATTTAGTAATGGTTGATTTGCAGATGAAGCAAATCCTTTTTAGATATTATCTTTGGTCTATGACCGAGGAATTTTAGAAAATAATAGCTTATTGAATAGTTTTTCGGAGAATAACTAAAAGAATAATGGATTGTAAGTACCTATTCCTTTAATTGATATCGAAAATAAATGTTTTATTAAGTTTAATATTTAGGTTTTATTTAAATCAGTAATATGTACCTAATAAAAAATAATAAAAAATGTCAAAAATTCTTCCGCATTTCTGTCAACTAGAAATGTGCCCAAAAGACTGGCGGCATTGCCACGTCGGAGAGCAAGCCTCTGGCCAAGGTATTAGCTAGCTCTTGGGTCTCAAGGAAAGTGTCCACCAACTGTATGGACAACTCCTGAAATAGGCCATTTAGGAAGGAGATAAATGAAAAATAGACAACGTAGAGACGACGATACATAAATTGAATTGTTTTAAGTTATAAACACGTAATTTCTAAAAGAAATAACAGCCTTGCAGCGGTTCTGTATCCAACATCGGTTTTTAATAAGTTTCAGGAACTCTAAGAGTTATCTTTCTTTGATTGAACACATAAATAAGATATGTCTCAATGTTTTGTTGTAAAAGTTAAGATAGAATTCACATAAGTAATTATTTTAGGTTATCAAAAAGTTTCGAACTTAAAATAAATAATATGAAAGACTAGCTTCTGCCCGCAACTTTGTCTGCGCAGATTTCAGAAATAAGCCAAAATACAAAACTAGCCTAGGAACGGGAAAAAACATTATGTGTGTTAAGCCAGATCAATGTTTTTATGGGTGCCAAATTACAGCTAATTTTCAGCCGTTCAGTCAATCCATCCATTTATCCTTGAAGTAATAATTCATCGTGGCCCGTAATTAATATTATACTCAGATTATAAAAGTCACCCTTAAAAGTCATAAAAATTAATTCAGAGACATTAACATTAGTTCAAAAGTATATATAATCGATCATTATTATTCTTATACAGATAAAGGTAAGACCCTTAAAAGTCTAGGACTGTTGTCGACTGCGAAGATCTTTTATGATGCGATAATGACAAACAATGAACCAATGGCGACCATAGGTTCCTGCCTAAGAATTAATGTAGAATCTTTTACCATTATTTTATCTTGCAATACTTTTTCCATTTATGGAGGTATAGAATTGTCTATTATTAAGATGAAAGGAAATATCGATTTTATTATTAGCCTTAGGGTACGTGGTCCTAAGTTCCGCGGTATTGTGTTACATACAATAAGTCAATGTTTTTATGGAACAAAAATAATAAATACACATGGCTTTTAAAATGGGTAACACTTCCTAGTTGTCGTATGTGTGTGTCTCAGAGATTTCAACATAAAATTGAACGGGGTGATAGTACGCTGTATGTTGGTACGATTCATGTGTTGCATGCCCAGAATTTAGAAAACAGGATTAGAAGAGTAGTTCTCTTAGGTCATAAAGTAAAACGATATGACATAAATCTGCTTTATTGGTAAGTTTTAAAATATTTTGGAGTAATATTACAGAGTGTTTTTTTCAAGTACATACAAATATTCAAACTTATATTTTTTAACAAATAATAAAAGTATATCATATTAATAAAATTTAAAATTTATAAAAGAGAACGGACAAGCTCATAGGGCATTAAAAAACCGTCAGCATTGCCACGTTGAATGGCAATACTCTTTGACTTTTTTTTACAATTAAGGTATTTGAATTTGATACCAATCAATACTGGTCCTTTTACCCATTTTCTGAAAGAAGACAAAACCGTCAATCATCTACAAATTAAACTACATTTTCTTAGCCTAAAAAATTACCACAAAAAGCAGTATGCTAACGTACCAAGTAATCATATCTGTGTATCATTGAAGCTGTCTATTCCATTCCATTCCTCTTTTCTCTATTCCTTCCTTTTGAAATAAAGAAATCGGTGTTCAGTGCCGTACAATCAGAATAGAGCAATACAAACTTTAATCAGTGCTTGTACCTCAGTTTGCTCTAGCGCTGTGATTTAAGAGGGGTTCACAATTTATTATGCGACGGCATTATTGTTCATGTGTGCAGTTTTCCTAGTTTGAATATTGGCAAGTTTTCGGCTTGGCATTTTGTTTTGTTTGAGTTTTTGAAGTGAAAACTTCTTTAGCGGCGTTGAGCACTTTTTCTGTAATGGGTATAAAATCTTAAACTCGCGTCAGGACACGTGACCTGATCGAAAAAGCGTAAGACGGATGGAGAGTAGACAGCTATCCCCTCTCTACGGCGCGGCAAAAATGTATGCCTGGGCCTACTATTTCGTTTAGGCAGCGCAGGGCGCTTGCGCGAATGTTCGTGTATAACTTTTTAATGTAAAATAATTGTAATAGTTTTAAAGTGTTAAATTTTTAATGTAATATAAATTGTCATGTTTGTGTACGATACCGCAATAAATGAATATTGTATGCTACCACATAAATGATAGTACTTTTATACTGATAAAGCAATTGGTGCAAAATTATTCCCTAACCATTCCAAAATATCAAACATGCTCAACGTTAATAATCAAGTTTTCACTTCTGCCGGCACTCCCGGAGTGCAACCCGTCTTTTTTTTTCTTGTTATTATTATTGGGGTTTTGAATAGAAAAGTTCTTCAGCCGCCTTTAGCGAGTGTCACCGACATGATAATGTGACCGCGTCACCGTGCTGTGAAACAATATATTTTATTGTTCGGAAAAATCACTTTTTTATTGTGCCATTATAACACACGCAAATTATTATTCCTAATGGTGCATACAGGGTTCGTGGACTCATGGGGGTATTTAAAGTTTAGTTAGAACATTTAAAACTTAGAGTCAAGAGTCACTTCATATTTAAAAAAGTGGTTTTGGTAAAAAAATCGTGTCAAAAAAGTTGAAGGATATTTGATCTTCAATATCTCCGTAACCAAAGGTATGATCCAAAACAAAAAAATGATGGCAATGATTAGAAGAACATTAAATTTTCGGCTCCGTACAGCGCCTTTTCACGTAGAAATTAATATTATTACATAGTAACAGTAAATATCGTTTATTGTTTTGCTTGGACAGCAGAATTTATATTCCGCGCGCCATTAAAATAATGTACCAAACTACTATTCTATTCTTGTTTCCAATATAAATATCTTGCTATTATGGTAATAAGTGCTTGTGTAAGTAATAACAGCCGCATTGGTCGATTCATCTGGTTAAGCTACGCTTGCCAGGGTTGATCCTTGGATGGGTGACCACCTTTACTCACCGAGACTCGTCCAGGCCTCGAAAAGCACGTTAAATTGTTGGTGCTGGCTATTTATTATACCTATATCTTTTACAGTCATTATGGGTCGTCAGAAGCAGTCTTACCAAGAAGTATCATGTTACTCAGTTACTAGATTATGGAGGTCAGATAGGCAGTCGCTGCATGTAAAATACTGGTATTCAGTTGAATCTAGTTAGACTGAAAGACGACCCCAACATAGTCGAGAAAAGGCCAGGCAGATTGAGTATAAATACGGTGCTTTTACCAAAAAAGGTCTAAAATTATCTTTCTAATCAATTTTCCCATCGAATTGTCTAGACTGGAATCAATTAACTATATTTCAGGCGCTATTACAAGCAAATTATAAATCTTCATTGTAAAGGGAAATTGGCGCTGATACCCATTTGGTTCAGGGTCCAATTTGATATTCAATTAGTCGTGAATATATTAGTGGGTCGATAACATTGAATACGTTAGTGAATATATCAAATTGAACATTTACACAAATTGTTAGTTTAGATGGGCAATTTGAATTGTTTGTGTACATTTCCATTCAAGGGTGTGAGAATATGAGAGGAGAAATCATAACACTTTGATACATCATCATTTAAACTCACACCGATTTTCATATCTCTACATAGTATACAACAAAGTTGCTTCCCGCCGTCTGTACGCTTAGACCTTTTAAACTATGCAACGGATTTTAATGCGGTTTCCTTCAGTAGATAGAGTGGTTCAGGAGGAATGTTCATAGACCTACATTGCAACTGTGCGAAGCCGGGGCAGGTTGCTAGTTAATTATATATACCTATGTAACATGTATCTATGTATGGCATGATTGTCCAGTGGGCATCCACTTCTCATGCATGAAATTGTGGGTTCAATACCGAACAAGTACCAATATGACTTCCAATTAGTTGTACTTTCTAAGTTAATCGTGGATATCACTGACAACGGTGAAAGAAAACATCGTGAGGAAACCTAGTCTTTATAATTATTATAAGTCTGAAATCGCCATCCGACTTAAGCTAACATGGTGATTAATGCTCGTGCCTTCTCAGAATGGGACGAGGTTTTTGCCCTGTAATAAGACAATAATAGACTGGTTTTATTTATCATCCTATGTAACAGCAAGCCATCAATAAAGTCCTAGATTAGTTTGCTTAAATTACCCCAAAGTAAAAACAAAATGGCCGATCAATACCAACACATATGTGACGTAACACCAACATCGGCATTATTCTCCCGAGAGCCGCTGAAGACTAAAACTCCTAAACTCACATCCCAAAGATCCCAAGCAAGACAATTATGAATAATCTGAATAATCTTATTTATAACCTATTCAAATTCGAGACACTAAATTGAGATTTCAATTACGATTAAACCCTACCTGAGACGTAACTGCAGTATAATATATACATATAGTCGTAAATATACGTGCAGGATGAGATATAAACTATTAGTCGTTGGACCAATATTCGTTCGAAACAGCCTGCGTCGACCCATATGTGCCTTGATTGCTCTCGACTCCACGCTTTGTGGTAAGGATGTGGGAAGATATTGACGTTCAGTATTCAGTATTGTTGATGGTACACAATTTCCATTTTAGTTCATAAAGTGGTGTTGGGAAGGGCTTGGTTCGGGAATAGACTGTGGTCGTTTTGTTAAAGTCAAATTATTACAATTAGACTATCAAAAAGCAGTTTTGAATGACTTTTACAAGAAAAAAAATCCAAATCTAGCTCTTTCCAAAAGGGAGTTTCGTATGGAGCAGAACGAAGTATGAGTTTGTTGTTGAGTGTGTATGAAAGCGTAATATATCAATCATATATTTTGGGACAGTTGAGTGAAAAGTTCAGCTATACTATTACATCTGATATGATATGGAAGGCGCTCAAAGCAAGGTCTATTTATAAGTATAATGTGCGTAATTTATAATATATCGTCGTCTTCGTCATTCATTCCCATGTGACAATCTGTAGTAAAGTCCGTATTATTCAAAAACTGTCCTGTCATTAATTAATCCTTTCGCTCATTCACCTCATCTGTAAGCTTATCACGTTCCGCTTGTTCGTCTTCAATGGGGTCATGACCTTGACCGACATAGTGACAATTTAGTTCACAGGGTTTGATTTAGGTCACATAAATTTTCGCTTCAAAAATATCAATTCAATAATCGTTTGTTTAAGTTCAAACGCTTCAAATCTTCAATCAAAGACACAGAAAGCTGAATCAGCAAGCTCACTTCAATCCGGAACGGTCCTCAGGAATCTTTAAAAACATTCTTCCACAAAAGCCACTTTAAAAGGCGCTTCTATAGAGCCGTGTCCAATCTTTTCATCCATTCGCGTGGCAGTGGAGTCTTTCCTTTTGGATGTTTGCCCTATTGTACTGGCCGACGGCAAATACTGCCTTGGAATGGGAAAAAGTAGTGCGTTGGAGTTCACGGCGATCTAAAGGGGTAAATTAAAAGTGGAGTATGGGTATTCGGTGTTCCTTTCCATTGTTAGAAACTGCGGCGGAGCCAAGAGGCGGTTTTTGATGTCTGAATTTTGGTCCTTTGTGTCGAATTTTGGCATGTGAGGCGGTTTTGATTTGTTGGAGAGTCTGACCGATTTTTGGTCGGAAAAGGCTTTGTTGCTAGACAACGAAGTCGATCGCAAAGCTCGGAAAGATAAACTATCGATTTGGCTCGTTTGTTGTAACACAGCTAGAAGAGTGTTCGAAGGTATTCTATAAACGGCGCTCCAAAAATAATTTGGATGCAAAACCAATCAAAGCGATGAAGGACGGGTATTCAAAGAATTTAATCATTAATTCAACCCTTCTAAAAACCCTCTTTTGACCCAAAATATTTCGCAGCCACCCAACAAATCATAAGCTATACCGTACTTCATTAACGTAAAAATCCGACCCAAATTGGACTGCACATAATGAAAACCAATCAATTCTATACAGCTAAGGTTATTGGAGTAATTGGGATTAAATTTTAATCAGTGTGTCTTGTACAGATTGGTATGGTGTATCTGTGAGATCCTGTTAGTATTGAAATTAATGATTGTGCTTGATACTGTTTCATAGACATTGTTTAATTAATAACTGACAGTATAACGAAGGGGAATCGTAAGTCTGCTTGATGAATTACAGTCCTTGGTCCATCATTGGTCCTTCCCAGATAACACCACTGATACCTATGTCTTCAAATACCTAAGATTTTCCAATAGTCTGGAAATTGGTCTTTTCTTAGGACTAGCTTCTGCCCGCGACTTCCCCCGCGTGGTTCTACGCAATCAGAATTTTAGTGTTTCCAAAGGAAGTAAAAAATAAAAGAGAGAGATAAGATATTTAGCTATTGCGAAAACTGTACCACAATGTACAATTTTTGATGATAAAGGAAGCCAGAATATTACCTAGTTTCTTCCCGCGACTGAGTCAATTTGGAAGTCAAATATACCATTAAGTATATCCTATAACACTCAGCAATAGTGTAGATTCCATTAGTGAAAGAATTTTTGTAATGGGACCAGTACTTCCAGAGATCACTACATACAAACAAACTTTACCTCTACATAAAATTAGTATAGACTAGCACTCTCCCCGCGACTGCGTTCGCGTGATTTTTCTTACCAATTCCTTATTTTTTTGATAATAAATATAGCCTTTAGCACTCAGCGATAACGCAGCTTCCAATTTGCGACAGAATTTTCAAAATCGGTTCAGTAAATCTTGAGATTACCCCCTACAACCTCACAGACTCACAAACTTTACTTCTTTGTAACATTAAAGTCTAGATTATAATCTTATGACGCTATATTTCAAGTTCTAACTATAATTACAGCTCCTGAAGACCTCTATCACCACCTACTTAAGTACAAACAATTTGTAAGCTTCACCCAGCCCTTCTATATTTGCCTCGAAATAGTAACAACCTACCCGACTCAGTAACTCACGACAATCCTTATTCGTCAAGTCATTTCAGCAAGAGCCAGTATTTACACCGACCTTTTTCAAGAAAATAGGGTCTAACAAATTCTTGGCATTTCTACTTAAGAACTTTTACGCTGTACGATATTTGATACACACTTTGAAGTCCTTTTTCGAAATGAATGAACCGATTTTAATGGAATTTCTTAAGCATATGCAGGAAACATAGGTCTTTAAAAAATTCAAAAATTGTTACGGCTAAATTTAACCGATTTTATGTTTTCCATAGAAACAGATTTTTCCAAGTATCTTTTTTTTAATAAGACATTCGAAAATGTTCTCTGGTAGCTTTTAAGACTTACCTATGGATAGGTAAGAAAGAAAGAAAGATAAAGAAAAAAACAACGCACACAAAAACAAAAAGGCAATAAAAAAATACATACTATATGAAAAAAGAAAAGAAAAAAAAAACAGAAGGGTGGAAGTTTCATAAAAATCAGTTCATTCATTTCGCAAAATTGACAGTTTGTATGAAATGGACTACAGAGTAAACGTTCATAATACGGCTCCCACAATTTGTGACTACTCCGGGATGGATTCCTAAGAGTCTACATATCAGGTATCCTGGCCGAGCCAACATAAGCATGCCACCGTATTAGGCTCAAAGCCAACGCTGCACAATTACGGATATAATGGCTTCAGTGTACCGTCAGCAGATAAGGAAAATGGCGCCCAAATGGGACACGAGATAAGTTATTAAGTTTTGAAGTACGTGGAACGGTGTATTAAAGGTTGGTTACTCTGTGTAAGGTGAGGGATAATGGGGTGACGGTATACTGGGTCCGAATATGCATCCAAAGTTGATGGGGTTTTTTCTCAGGTAACTCCTGAAGACTCTAGTAATTAAAAACGTTCAAAATACATCGCAATCTCATCTTAGCGACAGTGACTGTCAAAAAACTTTGGAAAATTAAAGGATTTTTTTTAGAATAATATTCCCCAGTCCGACTTCACTCACGGTGGCCAATCTCATTAGAGAATAGCCAAGTACGCAGGAGATACAGTGCACAAGTGTGTGCTCCTCCCTCACTCTCATAGTCTGATGGGGCGGCAATCTGACACAACCGTGGTGCGATAAGGCGCAGGGCCATCGGCTTTACGTGCTTTCCAAGGCACGGGGGTGTCACACCACCAACTTCAAGATTCCAAACTGCTACTGAGAAATTCCTAATGGAAAAACGTCATAACTCTTTTTGCCCAACCTGGACCCCACGCGACCCCAGTAGTCGTGACCTCGAGACCAATGTGGCGGTCCTAAAATATACCAGAATTGTCTACATGATGTGTAGGACACATTGACACTGAATTCTTTTCTTTTAAATCCCACGCATACTTCAGAAAACATAAGAATGGAGTATCAGGTAGGCGTAGTAAATTAGAGGAAAATTTTCCATATTTAAAAGTTTAAGACGCTTTGCACACGGAGCAACTTAAGTTGATGCAACTAGCAACTCTAAAAGTTGATAGTTGCTATAACGTTTACGGTTGCCGCAACTTTATGGCAATCTGTGAGCAACTTTCACAGCTGAGTTGCCGTATGCCGTTGCCGTAGCGACACTGGCATTGCCGGGCACACGGAGAGGGACGGTTGAGGAAACCGGAAATCTTTAAAAACCGATTTAATATTTAACAGTTGCTAGTTGCGGCAATTAGCAACTAACTTAGTCATCGATTGCAGCCACTGAAAACTCGAGTTGCTATATGTGCGCAGTCCAATTGAAATACGAGTATATGTAAACAACTAGTTGCCTGCTAGTTACCAGTTGCTGCAATAGTTGCTCTGTGTGCAAAGCGCCTAAAGACTGTAAAATGATGATGGAAAATTCCTTGTGATTGCTTTGATACCTACATAAGAGGTTCAAGCGTAGGAGTTAGAGAATTGCTCCTTAAACACAAAGGTATTGAAGGCATTTTCGGCCAAATTCCAACGAAAAAAATCTCAGAGGAAGCTTGAATATTATGCAAAGGAAGAGGGTCCCCTCAAACAAATCTTTCATCAATTTCCCAGCAATTTCGATCTGTCTACGGTTTTATAATTTAATTTTTTTTTCTCTCCGTACTCTCCATGTTTTCCTGTTGAATCCAATAACTCGACTGAACGGCTCGTAAGAATGAATCGCTTGTCTATGGACTTGTCAAATATTCAGTAAGGAGGGGTGAAATAGGGGTAAAAGGGGGTAACAAAAGTAGGCCAAGATCAAAGTAAACTGAGATTTATTGATGCTGATCTAGAAGTTGTAATTTATGATTTAATTTTTTTATGAGTTTGGCAGTTTGATGTTGAAAAATAAAGGGGTGTTTTTACAAAAATACTTTAAGGTAATTATGATCCTAAACTATATAAAGCCCGGTTTACATTATTCCAGTCCAGCGCTGGACTGGAATGCTGGATTCACTACTGGAACAATAGAAACGGCAGTGAAATGTCAATCTAGTAAGCAATTTCGTCCAGTAACTAGATTGCCGGTCTACTTTTGATTCCAGCGCCAGCATTCTAGTACAACTGGAATCGTGTGGACGGCCATTCTAGTGCTGGCAGAACTAATGCAGAGGGTGCACGCGTTTTGTTTAACAGATTTTTATGGGAAAACGAAAAGTTTGTGAAAAGACTATCTTTGTATGCTCACCCTACATCATTGTATTTTTGTAACGTACACGCTGTTTATTTTGCAGACGATACATGGCCACTGTTAATGTGATTCCCTTAGCTACGAATTTGTTTTATTTTTGGATAATTTGCTGCTCTCCGTATCTAGGGCCTACTAATGGCCTTATTAATTTTATAAGTACACTTAAGAGTATTCTTATATAATTTTATTATATTAATAAAATTGTTTATGATATTCAGTTTTATGTATTGGTTATTAAGAATGATTTTGGCTGGAAGTCAAAATTGCTTCTGAAGGTTTTCACTGAAAATTATTAAGGACAAAGAATACAGGTTTTAAAAAGACACTTTACATATTCGATAACTACTATCCTTACTTCAATTATTTCCGTTACCTGAATCTTACCAATAAGGTCAATGTAGATCTTCCTAGGGTGAACTCTCCCTGCGTTGATTTTATTTTTGCTTGTAATTGTGTTGCTAGGCTAAAAAATTCTACGCAATAGGTTAAGAAACCTGTAATGGTAGTTGTAAGGCTTTTAAATATAAATAAATAAATAAACTTTTTGTAATTAGTTATCTAAGAATAAATCGTTTTGGTTAGACTAATTGTCCGTTATTTTGAAAAAAAAAACCATTTTCACTTCTGATTGGTAAGAGTATATTTCTACACTAATATTATAAAGAGGAAAGATTTGTATTTTTGTTTGTTTGTTTTTTTTTTTGTAATGGATTAACTCAAAAACTACTGAACCAGTTTTCAAAATTCTTTCACCATTAGAAAGCTACATTTACCCTGAGTAACATAGGCTATATTATATTTTCAAAAAAGTTAGGGATCCGTAAGAAAAATTACGCTAACGAAGTCGCAGGGAGAGTGCTAGTTCATTGAATAAAGGAGATAATATTAGCAATGTTATAAGTAATTTTCAACTGTTAAACTTTGACAACAGAGCCGGGCCAAATCGTTCGTCTATAAAGTGATCTAAATTGTTAATTGTGAACAATACAATTAATTAGTTGTCATGGAGTCTATTGATCTTGTTTTGTTTGACAATTGTTTTGATGTCATTGTCTGCGGAATTGGTGTAAAGAGGGTATTGTTTCCGTGGTAACAATATTACGGCTGTTAGCCGACGGGATAGGCAGAGATGTACAGATGTGGTGATCCAGGACTGTCGTTAGGGAGTATCTTGAGGACTGACGGTAGGTTTTTCGTAAAATAACCACACAAACCGAACGGAAAATCTTAGATGCTTTTTGGGGGAGGGGGGAAGCCCTCCTCCCAGATGTACCTGCCTGATGATGTACATAATTATGCCGATTATTTTTGCCCAACGGCCCACGTAATACGGATGAAGTTTGAATGTTATTACTTTGAGCTTTATAATAGGGAGTACTTTTAAGATCAATAATAATAATACCAGCCTATTGTTGTCCCGCAGTACAAAGGCTTCTTCTCGTACAGAGAAGGCATGAGCATTAATCACTTCAGTCATAAAGCTAGTTCTTAAAATATATAGTCAAAAGTCATAGTTACACATATCCTGCGGTTCCAACAGCATTTAGTCACGTCTTTGATTATTGCTCCGCTCCCGTAAGTAGTAGCGTAGTGGTATATAGAATATAGCCTTCCTCTACCTACGCAAACATCAGGAACACATCTTCCTTTAACATATTTGAACCCAAACTCAAGCAGTACGTGATACGTCACTAACAACACAAAGTTATTAGCGTAACGACATATGTCAGTATTATCTAGAATTTTAATTATTATAATTATTATAAATGCAAATGAAACTGCAAGATGTCGACACATTACCTACCTACTTTAGGAATAAGACATTTATTCGCTAAGTGAACAATGTAAGTTGTTTTAGAATAAATAAAGAATCTCTAACCTCAAAAAGATTTTCTTTATTCTTAGTTCCTGTGATAGCTCGACTAGTAGGTATAGATTAATAGTAAAATAAAAAAAAACCAAAAAGCTCTATCTAGTAAAAACAATTCTAGCAACCAATTGCACGACCGATTGCAAATCACAAGCGCCATTTAACGACTGATAACGATGACGTATCTATTTAGTTAAATGCTCATGATTAATTCATGGAATTCGAGAGAAGCCGGCGGCAGCAATATGTATTATTGAACGCGTGCGAACGGACAGACGGATTGAACGAACGTTATGTAATATTCATAGATAGAGCTGGGTAGTTAATAACGTTTTTGTTACTGCTTTTTTGTAGCTTATAATAATAGCCGTTTATTTCGAGAAATTAGGTTAATAGCTTTTGTTTAAGTATATCTGTGTCAGTTTAGTTTATCTGGGTTGTGGAGGTCAGATAGGCAGTCCCTCCATGTAAAATACTGGTATTCAGCTGCATCCGGTATGACTGGAAGCCGACCCCAACATAGTTGGGAAAAGACTGTGCAGATGATGATGATCTATGTTTTGCATTCAGTTATGTCTTTGATTACTGCTCAGCTCCTGTGAATCGTAGCGTGATGTTATATAGTCTGTTTGATTCCTCATTCATCTGGAAATTGTACTACAAAAATATTTTTTAATCCAACGGGTAGGTTGGCGATTTAATCTTTTTCTCCATACATACTTTGAACCCCGTTTCATCCTCTTAAGGGGTGAATTTTCCGGGGTTGCGGGACGTCCGTACAGGATACCGTGGGCACCGTGGCCCCGGAACGCAAAGGGCAACAGAAGGAACAGGGTGGTTTTTTAGTCAGTAAAAGTCTGACAGTTCCTTCCGCCCCACCCAGGGCGGAACGAGTCATTTGATGATTTTTACCACCTAAAAAAAAGGGGGTTAATTTTGGAAAAAACGTTTCTAAGCTCATGCCTACGTTATAAAAACTATCTGTAATGAGCTGTATGTTGATGGATTAGTCAGCAACGGTTGCCTTTTAGATTACCAGCAACATCCCACAACTAGGCATAAAATTTCTACTATATTTTGAAAACGACAGTTTTCATTCATTCCCAAAACCACTAACTTTAGTAACACCAGACATATTAATATCAACACACAAATGATTAATTCTGAAAATTAATATAGATTATGGTTAATATATAATAAGAACATTAAAATAGCATACGTTATATAATTACGTAGAATTCAATGTTGTCAGTATTCGTAATACTAAAATTACATAAACTGTACTCAACATAACATAACATAACATCACGCCTGTAATCCCCGAAGGGTTAGGCAGAGGTGTACCCATTAGTGCACCCACATTTCGCCAGTTATGTTTTTAGTCCCATGTAATAGGGGGCGAGCCTATTGCCATCTACCGGGCACAAATCCAGACTCCGATACTGTACTCAATTTTGAATATAATATAGAATTATATTAAAATTAACGCAATTATTTTAGCCTCTTCTTTGTTCAATTTATATTTGCGAATGGCACGATTGGCGAAACGGCTGAGCGATTGACTGCTGCGCTGTAAGTCGCGGGATCAATTTCCGCACTAAACAAATATTTGTATGGCCTGCAGAAATAGTTGTTCTGGGTCTGACTGTTTGTGAATTTAAATGTTTGTAAACTTACCCACAATACACAGCCTGCGTCTTCGTTTGTGTAGTCTTTGTAGTCTTTCAAAACGCAAAAACGGGACCAAATCATTTCATCATCAACATTTATCTTATGTGTACCAAATTTTAACAAAATACGTTCAACCTTTTATGCGCAAATATCCATCAATTCTTCCATCCATCCTTACAAACTTTCGCGTTTATAACCGAAACAACAAATTATATAATTCTCACCGCGAATAACAATTCTGACAACACATTCCTGTCTTACTTATATCCCGACAGTCTACATAAACTGCTATCCAACACTTACACGGCTGTTATAATAATGATATCCCTAGCGACATTCCTGGACTAAAAAACCTGGTATTTCCAGTCTCCGCCCACACTGGGACCCCACCCTACTGGACACTTATTTTCTACGTGTGAATGACAACAGATGGCGCACTTAATGTCTTACAAATACACATAAATGTTTACTGTTTATGTTGGTTTACTGTATGTTTAAAATTGGACACAAATAAGTACCTTACGGGTATGTATTAAGTCATTTTTTTCTGTTTTATGGAATCATTTGATTAAGGACTCATTTTTAATCGTTCAGATAACTTTTATCCGAGGTCTAAATATGACAGTTTATTCAACTTTCTGACTAACTGACTGCCTCGTTGGTCTCGTGGTTGCAAAGCGCGACTGCTGAGCATGAGGTCTTGGGTTCGATTCCCAGGTCGGGCAAAGTGTTATTGGGTTTTTCCAATAGGAATTTCTCAGTAGCAGCCTCGGAGTATGGATTTGTGCCCGATAGATGGCAATAGGCTCGCCCCCTATTACATGGGACTTAAACATAACTGGCGAAATGTGGATGTACTAATAGGTACACCTCTGCCTAAACCTTCGGGAATTACAGGCGTGATGTTATGTGACTGGCTCATTGAAATAAATGTTTTGAATTTGACTTTGACACAAGGATCTACGAAATTATTTGTCTTATCAGCATATAGTAACGAATTTAAAACAAGAAACGGTTAAAACAGATCAAAACTTGACCTCTAACCTCTGACCTTTCACCAATCTAAGTGCTAGTCAATTTAAATTATTTAAACCCTGTTACACTTTTCAACCTTCAATGATAAAATCTTTCTTTTCGTTCAATCAATTTCCAAACGTCTATTGGAAATATGCCAAAGTGGTAGATAATAATGTAATACTAGTTTTTGCGCGCAATTTCGTCTGCGAGGAACTCAAGTGTATAGCTTAAAACGTAGCCGTTGTCTCTCGGAAATAGTAAAGCTTTCTATCTGTGAAATATTTTTTTATAATCGTACAGGTATTTTCAGAGATTACCTCTAACAAACAAACAATAAAAATTACCTCCTCATAATATGTTTAGTGGTGATGAAAGCACAATTATCAATATTTGAAATAAGAGTATTCTTCTGACCAACTGTTTGTGAGTTTATAGTAGGTATTGTAAACACACTTACGATACAAGAGAGATCCCTATAATGTAAAAAGAATTTCGATCATGGTCGCCAGTTTCAATGAACAATGCAGGGTCGTCAGATATAGTTGAAGTTTTTTTAGAAACCGATGAATGTCTTAAATTGAAACTTAACTTAATTAAAGAGCTGTTTATTATCTACTTTTGAAAGTAAATTACATTTGAAAGCATCCATCGGTTTCTAAGAAAACTACAACTATATCTGATGACACTGCATACCTATCTCTTTGGTTGACTGTACATACGCATGAGACGTTATAGTGTAAAAAAAAGCGCAATGGATGTAAGTAAAGTAACATTTGGTTTCGTTTCTTCCAACTTTTTACACCCGTTATATCCGTGCCTTGGAAAGCAATTGATCCTGCGCTTGATCCTCTATCATGTCGGATTGCTGTCTTACTGGTCTATGAGAATGAAGTAAGTGCACCTGTGTTTGCGCACACATCTGTGCACTAAAATCTCTCCAGGTTACGTGACTAGTCTCCTTTGAAATTTGTCGCTATGACCGAAATCTCTGGAGCATATTATGGTCCAGAACAAAAAATCAAGCGCAGTGTAGGACGTCCAACCACAAGGTGGACAGACGATCTGATAAAGACCGCAGGATCGCGCTGGATGCAAGCCGCTTCCAACCGATCCTATTCGAAATCTATAGGGGAGGCCTATGTTCAGCAGTGGACGTCCTACGGCTGATATGATGATGATGAACAAAAATGATCGTAACGACTTTGTTTTAAGTTATCTTTTTACCAGAACACAACTGTTTCTCAATAGTTTCAACATCCAAAGCTACGCAGTGACCCTTTATACTGAGACGGATCCAATCTATTCGTATAAATGGGAGATCCATTTGTACAAATCGGATCAACTGTTTAGGCCGTCCAAAGTGTTTTGTTCTCAACTTGGAATAAAATTGGTCTTTTTTTGTCCGATTCTACGATTTTCTTGTTATTTTCCGAAACAGCAGTTTTTCGGCTTTTTGATAATCAAAGACGATCGTTTTACTAGTATTGGTAAGCTTAATTACTCTTTTTGTGTTGTTAATATTTAGTAGTTTTTTACATCACGCCTGTAATCACCGAAGGGTTAGGCAGAGATATACCCATTAGTACACCCACATGTCGCCAGTTATGTTCAACTTCCATGTAATAGGGGGCGAGAATATTACCATCAATCGGGCAAAACTCCAGACTCCGAGGCTGCAACTAAAAAAATCCTGATGGAAAATCGATAACACTTCGCCCGATTTTGGAACCCCACCCAAGACCTCATACTCAACACTTAGCAGTCGCGCTTTACGACTCGACCAACGAAGCTGTACAATTATTTGTATAAAAGCAGCAACAGTATTTTTTTCTTGTGCATACCTTCCATCTGGGGATGACGGAGAGTTATGTCACACTCTTACTGACTACTTACCCCACGGTTTCTTCTGCTACCATAATATATTATATTCATAATTACAAACAAACTTGTTACTGTTTAAATGACAATAAAAAAATGAAAAAAATTTCTAAGTGCTGTGTCCGTGAAAGCAATATACTCAGTTACGTACGTTGTTCTATCAGTTGTCTATAACACACGTATTATGTTAATAAATAGATATTGTACTGGTCACCTTTTATCCTCTAATAGCAGTTGAACCACACCAATCTAAGTCTCCCACGCTCGCCACTTTGTTCCAAACACGCATTTAACAAAAAAACAAAAAGAAAAAAGTCCTTTTTTCCAAACGAAACGTTCTCGACCGACCTTCAAACAACATTCTAACCGCAAATTGAGTTTTTTAACTAACGTTAGTTCTACTCCTTAGCCAATGAATAAATAGGAACAGAAGGTCGACTCGATACGATGTGCGAAAACAGGCGTAGCCTCAATGTGCGTGTGCGCACTGTTTCGCTCATTACGTGGATTTGCGCTTTCCTACAGCGATGTTTTAGGAACGCCGGGAGAGCGGTGAATCCTTATGCGAATCCCGCACTCCCGGCCATAGGCAGAGGTGGAACACTGCGATGGTTTTAGCCGGTAAAAGTCCGGCCATACCCCTTCGTCACCCCCATGACGAAGGAAGTCCATGAGGACTACCAACGTGGGGAAAAAATTAAGTCTGGTTGTATAAATCACCAGCCAGCCAGGACCCGTGATCTCGTGATTTTTCCGACAGATCTCAAATTTTTTGTGAGTAAATTATAGTCTGTACACTTAGGGATAACGTATTAACAAAAGAATATTCTGAATCGGACAAGTAAGAGCAGCAGACAAAGAAGATTTCAGCGAGAGAAATATGAAAACAAACTTAGATTTAAAAGTAGTTTCGGAGCGCAGTCAAACAAAATAACTCTTCAGCTATACAATATTAGTACAGTTAATTAATTATAGACGACAAACATCTTAAAAAAAACCGTCTACAAAGTTTATGCTCCGGCCTTCTTTGTATCAGAAGAAGCCTTTGCCTTGCAGTGGGACAGTAATAGACAAATATTACTTTTGTTAACCTTCTGTATTATCTATTCAATGTTAACTATCAGTTAGCTCACCCACCGTAACGGCAGCTGTTGTTAACCTTAACAAATAATGTCAAAATTAAACACATGTTAGTTTAACTGGCGATTAAATTGTTGCATGTTAAATTATTGTATCGGAAATTATGCAAGCGCATACTGTGTTCGGATTTGTTATACATTTTTTGGAAATGTTTTTTTTTAGTTTGATTAATATAATACATAGAGTGCAGATTTGCAACCTAGTATCAGAAGGTACAAGAAAGATACAGGACTGCCTCGTTGTTCTAGTGGTCGTGTGTTGGTCCGCGGACGCACACACCCTAACTCACGCCTTTCTCCCATGGGGGTAAAACAGAAACTACAAAATACCACCTGCTACGATCCTTACATACTCATTTCGCCTCATCTACGTTCATACATCTCGCAGACGCGGTCGCAACCAAGTCGAATAAGAAATAGCTCCTCTAGGTTCAAACTTACTCCGTGCCGAATTTCATCAAAATCTGTTTAGTAATTTAGTCGCGTCAGAGTAACAGACAGACAGAGTTTCTTTCGCATTTATAATATAAGTATTGATATAAGTCTACAATCGTCAATCCGCCTTGCACAAGCGTGGTGATCAATGCTCGTGCCTTTTCTGTATGAGAAAAGGCCTTTGCCCCTGAACTGGAATAGTAATAGGCTGGTATTAAAATTATGTTTTATTTTGACGACACGGTAGACGCAGTAGCGAAGCTTTAGGCTGCTGCGCTGTGTGTCTCCGGTTCGATTTCCGCACGATATTTTTTGAGGACTACGGATAATAGTTCCAGGTTTGTTTATGTTTATTTATATTATGTTTATAAACGCACCCGCGATACAGGAAAATCTCCTAGTGTGGGGCAACGTTTGTGTTTTGGAGAAAATTACTTAAACGTAATCTCAAGAACCTGACATCATCTAACACTACACTTGAAGGGTTATTCTGTCATTTTTTATGTCACTTGAGGTCCCAAAAATAAAGAAAAGCGCTACAAGCCTCTATTCAATGTAACGTCAATCCGCTATAAAAATAACATTTTATATTGAGAAAAAAAAGCGTTATCGCTGTGTAGCGATACCGCAGTGTAGGCGAGTATCAGTAATACAACTGGCAAGCTGTAGCAATAAATGGCTGAAAAATGGTCACCCTTATTAGGAATTTCTCCTGATTCATGGATGTGCTTACAAATGTTTTCTAAAATTGAAACTTACACTAGGCTTTTGGCCGCGACTTTGTCCGAATAAATGACGGTTATCGCGGACGCAGACGAAGTCGAATAAAAACTAGCGTATGTCCTTTGTTGGGGTTCAAAATTACTTAGGGTTTATTTGTAAAAAACAAGTAAATCTTCTTGCATTAGACATGGATTTAAAAAATATAATTATATAAAAAAATATTTCTTTATTTGTTATCTTTTATTACATTTGCATACTATATTAAGGCAGAATGTACATGGATCCTAATATATAATATAAAAACTTATTCTTATGTATCTACATTCTAAGAAAATAAAGACATTCTATTCTATTCTATTTAAATTTAAAATAAAAAAATAAATAAAAATGAATAAATAAATATCTTGGGACAACTCACACACGGCTATCTGATCCCAAGCTAAGCAGAGCTTGTGTTATGGTAACCAGACAACTGATATACATACTTATATAAGTTATAAATACATACATATTATAGATAATTGTAATTGTAATTTATCTATAATATGTATGTATTTATAAATTATATAAGTATGTATATCAGTTGTCTGGTTACCATAACACAAGCTCTGCTTAGCTTGGGATCAGATAGCCGTGTGTGAGTTGTCCCAAGATATTTATTATTATTATTATTTATTATTCCATTTATTTATTTTGTATACATATATAATTACATTTTTAAATATTATTATGAAAAAGATATAAAAACATTTAAAAATATAAAAAATAGTATCCCACCGGCGTCGGGAACAGGGTCCAAGCCACCGGTGGTCAGGGCTCCTGAGAAAGGAATCTCCTAACAATACGCGCCGTGTCCAGGAGTACCGCTTTCTGAATCAAGCCCTTGATCCAACCGCCCAACGAGAGCCTCCTAAGGTGTTGGTCGAGGCTCTTGGCTATTATGCCATTGGCCGTCACGACTATCGGCACAGTGATTGCTGTACTCACATCCCACATGTCGACAACCTCGCGAGCCAAATCAAGATACTTCATTTGTTTATCTTTCTCAGCCTTCACGAGGTTCTCGTCATGCGGGACTGTTATATCCACAATCACTGCGCGACGCTCTAATCGATCTATCACCACTATGTCAGGCTTATTGGCAACAATAGTCCTGTCAGTGATGATAGATCGATCCCAATATAATGTGATATTGCCATTTTCAAGAACTGGGTCGGGCACATACCTGTAGTAGGGTACTTCCGATTCCACAAGACTGTATTTAAGGGCAAGCTGCTGGTGGATAATCCTAGCTACTAGGTTATGCCTATGCAAGTAGTCTCCGTTAGCCAGACGAGAACACCCAGATATAATGTGCCGGATTGATTCCCCGGGACGGTGGCATGCCCGACAAATGTCAACCGTCCTTCACAATATATCTCCGGTAGTTGTTCGTCATTATAACTTCGTCCATAATTGCACAGACAAAACCTTCGGTTTCCCCAAAGAGGTCACCAAAGCGCAGCCAGGATACGGACGCCATAAAGTCTACATCAGGCCCATGTAGGGCCCGGTAGTAGCGCCCGTGAAGCTCCTTGCTCTTCCATACCTCCATGCGATCATTAGTATCCAATACTACAGGTTAATTAGTTATTATTTATTATTATTAGATAAATCACACCCAGACACAGAACTCATGCTCATCACACAAAGTTTGTCCTGGGTGGGAATCGAACCCACGACCTCCGGCTTAGCAGTCAGAGCCACTAACCACTAGACCAACAGGCCCGTCAAATAGTTTAACTTTAACTTATAGGTATATTGCACATAAATGGGCCTAAAAATGAAAAGAATCTTTCAACGAAGATATGTTTGGAGGTTGCATTAGAAACGCATATTGTATACTGTATCTTGTTAGTATTATCATTATCTTGCCAAGTATTACTTCTGCAGACTTTTTGCACTACACACTGTGTGTTCGCGCGGAAAATGAAAACTATATAAAACTGTAGTCGGCCGTCGTCGTCAAATATTGGCGCGAGAGCATCTGCTATCAAAACTTTACTCGATCCTCAGGGACCTAGACGATGGAAGTCAGGAATAGAAAGTGTTACTTTAAAAAATAATTATAATTTACGGGATATTTTAGGTCGGGAATTGTGAATTGAAGAAGTGGAAGTCGGATACTTGGTCAGTGGTATTTTTTGTTGTTGTTATAAGTAGTCTTTAGGTAAGGTTTGCTGTGTGAACTGGGTTCCGATGACTTTAAATGTAAAAAAAAAATATTCAATGAATTTAGATCATTCTTTTATTTTTATCTTTTCTCGAATAATTTTTAGACCTAATATGTGGCCACGTTTATCGCGGCATCAGTTTCATTGTTAATGTCTTCTGAATTCTAATTAAAATTATAGATGTCGTGAATATTCGGCTACTATTCGGCATTTGACCTATTTGGCTACACCGTGATAATTATGCACAAGACTTTTATCAATTTATATCTCAAAGTTTATCTTGGACATCACTGACATCGGTGAACGAAAAACATCGTGAGGAAACCTAGACTTAAAATTAATATAAGTCAAAAAAAGACAATCTGCCTTGAGCAAGCATGATGATTAAAGCTCGTGCCTTCTCTGTATGAGAAGAGCTTTTGCCGTGCAACAGGATATGAAAAGAGGCCTTGCCCTGCAATGGGACAAAAATAGGCTGATATTATTTATTCTTATCCAAAGCCCTTCCTATTCTAAGTAACCGGTACACGTGGGTCCCGTTCGGCCAGTTATTGCCTTCGACATCGCGACAATTTTTTGCGACTTTTTCCGTTATAACACGACAACATATCCTATAAGTATAAACGAGCCGTTTGGGTTTCTTTTACTCTTCTCTTTCATGTGCCAAACGGAATTATTTGTGCTTATTCGACTCTAGTCGAATTTTGAACGTCAGCGTTTAATTTGGGACTAGATTGTGTTTATTTACTTATGTAGATACTAGCTGATGTCTGCGATTTTACTGGGATTTTTTGTGCGGATTCCTACTTGTTTTTGCTATAATAAAAGTAGCCTAAGTTACTCCTCATAACATCAGCTATCTGCCAGTGAAAGTCCCGGAAAAATTGGTCTAACCGTTTCGGAAATTTGCTGGAACAAACAGATTTTTTTTTCTTGTAGGTACTGTGTAAACATAAATCTATTTTTTTAGGTCATCATTATGGCATTACAAACTTGCACTTGAATTTTAATTATATATATAGATAGATACCTACCTAATACATGAGGATAGTAAGGAACACTCAAGTTACATAACTAATGCTCAACCAATCGATTTGTATGTACATTTACGATATTATGTCTTTTGAAAGTATACAGAGCTTTGTGGGTACCTATAGAAGATTTCTATTCAGTGATTTAGATCAGTGGTTTTCAAAGTGTGGGCTGCGCTACCAAAGGGGTGCGCAGAGACCAGCAAAGGGGGACGTGGACCACCTGTGCAAGTGGGTAATTGGGTAACACTGTACCTCTTGGTAAGACTGGTTGTCAGACTTTCTGACGGCCCGTAATGACTGTCAAATATTCACTTATCACAGTCGGGAGTGTCGGGACCAACGACTTAAAGTGCTTTCCGAGGTACGGAGAAGTCTCGGTGTGTAAAGATGGTACCCATCCACGGACCAACCCCGGCAAGCGAAGTTTAACCTGATGAAGCGACCCGTGCGACTGTTATTACTTAGCCACAAGCTCCACCTGTGACCTAAGATTATATTATCTGGGCAGGGGAGCGCGGTTATAATAATAATAATAGTTTATTAGGGTAGAAAAACAATTGACACAGGATGGAGTACTTACACATGATTGTCAAGTACGATCAATACATAATATGAACCCTGCCTCCTAAACTAGGAATCCTGTATCTTAAGGCAGTGTCTTCGCAGTATAGTACAGTGCAGTGGTAATATGACCTATTTTAAATCCCCTTTTGAAAACAACATATACAGGGTTTTTTTAAAAAAACATCAGCATCCTGAAAATCTGAATACGTTATGATTGTTTTGTATAGTATTTTTGTAGGGACCAGCTGTTTTTTTTTTTCATGATTTCAGGTTTGGTTCTATAGAAAAAGTGGTTCATAATGATGAGTACAATGGCCCCTTTTCTGGTTGCTGGTGTTTTAAAAATAACCCTGTACATAAGGTGACTGGTAACCAGTGTACATTAATATATTTTCTTTTTAAAAGGGGGCACGTCATAAACAATTTAGAGAACCCCTGATAAGATAGAAGCAGAGCTAGAGAATTCTGAAAAGGAATAGTTATAGTAATAGGTACGACTCTAGCGATCTTGTGTCTTCGAGCAAATATTTCAGAAAATCCTTGGAGTAAAGATCCTTTTCATGGATAACGTGAATAGAAGATCCTCCTAATCTATCTTTAGGTACTATTTTAATATTATAAAAGCTGAAGAGTTTGTTTGAAAGCGCTAATCTTAGAAACTACTGGTTCGATTTGGAAAAATCTTTTTGTGTTACGTAGCTCGTTTATCGAGGAAGGTTATAAACTAAAGAAGAACACTCTACGATGCAAGAAAGTGGAGCAGTAATCAAAGACTTGACTTAACGCGGGTTTTATTTAATAGAATATAAAATCATCACAAACAAAGTAATGTAATTTTGCCTGTTTAGACCGGCTAATTTCCGAAACGACGAGACAACTATTATAAAGAGAAACTTAGATTTTTATTTTAGAAAAAGCTAAATCTAACCCCTAACCCTTCAGTTAACTGACATTTATGCGGACGAAGTCACGGTTAGAAGCTATAGCTTTAGCATTCAAAAAAATCAATATTTATTTACCACACACATCCGTTTTGATTATCTCAAAACTTCGCTCATTCAAATGCTTCAGGATTAGAAGCAAAATATTTTTTTTTACCACCACAATAAACTTACCCCTCCCATTAATATAAAGATAATAATTCCATTCAAAGTAACTTCATCCCCTTGTTTTCCCATCCACAATATTTTATTACCAAAATGGATATCAATTTTGACAAATATGATTACACTATGCCCGAATAATCCCGCCAAAACTGGTAATTTAATAACTGCCGGCGCCATTTTGATTGCGTTTGACAGATAGGTGGAGCCACTTACTTAGTTACGTATTTGTTTCGGGAAATGTGAGGGGGTCGTAATGAATCCGAATGGTTTTACTAAAAGATTTATTCTTAACTAGTTGTGCCCGCGTCTTTGTTTACGAAGTAGTTAAGTCACTACATATTATAAAACTAATTAAATGAAAGCTTGTTTTTAAAGATATCTTTAAAAACAAGCTGGTGGCGTTCTGTAGTTTCTGCCTAACCCCATGGGAAGTCGCGGTTACAAACTAGTTAATAAATATGTTTTACTTTTGGTTTAATTTCCTGGCAGCAATTTTACACAATGCCTGAAATAGATATACGTGTACTAAGACCTTATCGTAGTGGCAGATAGATTTAGACTCTAATCTCATTAGACCCACGAACGAGAATCAATCTATCCGCCAATTTATTGTAAGTGGTGTTACAGAGACGCTAGTATTTCTTTTTTACGAGGCCAGGAACATCTTGTACGTGAAGGAGAGAAATCCAGCAGTAGTCATCAATATACGAAGTAAATTAACTATTATTAAGCCTAGACTGAGAGTTCTAATGTAAAAGTATTTGGTTGAAGTTGATTTCCGAATTGGAAATGCTCTCTTATAGCATAACATAACATCACGCTTGTAATACCCAAGGATTGGGCAGAGGTAATGAGATACCCACATTTTACCAGTTAGATAAGTTTAAGTCCCATGTAATAGAGGGCGAGCCTACGGCCATCAATCAGGCGCAAATTCAGACACCTAGGCTGCTACCTGATGGAGAAACCCAATAACGCTTTGCCCAGCCTGGGAATCCAAGACAAGAACCCAAGACCACATTGCTCAGCAGTCGCGAGTTTCCAACAGAAAGGAGCAGCCTCGGAGTCTGGATTTGTACCCGGTTGATGGCAATAGGCTCGCCCCCTATTACATGGGACTTAAACAAAACTGGCGAAATGTTGGTGTACTAATGGATACACCTCTGCCTAACCCTTCGGGGATTTTTTAGTGTAATTACACTGAAAAGAATCTTCTAGGGAACCGTACTTATAAAAATAAAACCATTTCCTTCCGAATAATACAATACAATTCAGACATATCAAATTAATTCCCTCAAACATTATTCAAAATCGTCAATCAAAAAAGGTTGATAGGATAAGTTGGTTCCGAGTTCGAGGGCCGATAAAAGGTTGGCCTAAAATATAATAAATCATATCAGTAGGGCCTGCCCCTGTCAGCTACTATTAGGGTTGCCAACTGTCTGTCAAAAATAGTAGTTTTTAAATTATTACCCACAAAAAATTGTAGTTAGCAAAATATGAAAAAAAAAAATATTTAGCTACGTTTAAAGTGAACGTACTGTTAACTTATTGACATACTAGAATAATGTCCAGAAATAGTTATTGACGTTTCGTTTAACGCTTCTTTCTTTAGTATAACGGCTCTAAGATCTTACGACCCCACACACACTAGTGTCAGAGTTTCAAAACCGCTGCAAGGGCCTCTGACATAATTTGAGTGGACCAGTAACAAGTTCAGTTTTCCTCACGATGTTTTCCTTCACCGATGCCAGTGATGTCCAAGATTAACTTTAGAAAGTACATATAAATTGAAAAAGTCACATTGGTACTTGCCCGGATTTGAACCCACAATCTCATGCGTGACCACCCCTTAACCACGTTTAACGCTTATACATTTTAAAATGAATACTATTGCTTTGAGCCAATGGTGCCGATACCCTTGTTCACAAACTAGACTAAATTTAGAGAATTGACATCTCTTTCTTGTTTTATTGGACAGAAAAAGATGGAAATAGTCTAATTCTAGTTTAGTTTGTGACCAACGGAATCGGCACCATTGCCTTTAAAAATAAATTAGTTTAACCTGTTATATACCTTTTTCAGAAATATATTAGTCGTGCCCCTAATATAGCAGGATACTATAATAATAGTGTTAACAGCCCTAGCTACTATGTACCTACGTAAACCGGTCTGTTTGTACGTATTATGTACATAGTAATACGTTAAGTGTTTTCGACATTTTTTTGTAGAAAAACAACTGCGTGTTTTCCCTTTCATGGTACCGGGAAATTGGCAGGTGTTTGTAGAGGTGGCAATTTTTTAGTTCGGTTATTGGAAACTGGGTCGGTTGTACAAAGCATTTGACCAGACACAGCGATAAGCAAATGTTGTGCTGACTGTAATTGATGTAAATGCTAGCGTTCTAGTACTTTTATCACATGTAATAAAGAGTACTTTTAAAAAAAAACAATAATTTAATCATCGCACAGTTAACTGGCCTCCAAATAATATTTCGCATTGACCAGTATTTTTCTCCTTAACCTACAGAAACTAAACTCAGCTAAAACTTACACTTCGATCAATAAAAATCAATGCGTTTTAATAGCATAACTTTTCGCTAAGCATCGCCTCTCAACCTAATACACTCCAGTGACCCAACTACCAATAAGAATCTACAACTACACAATAATACACGTCTTCCAATTAGAAGTCTCCAAATAATTTTGAACAAGAACGTCAAAATATTTGCACACGAAGTACGTATAACATTCAACCACACCAAACATTGTCAGTTTAATCCAAGAACAAGGCATCAGGTGCTTGAATTCAGTATGGGGCGTCCCAAACCGCACATTCGTCCAAACACCACACCAATAACTCAAAACAAAATTAAATCCGAAGCCCTATTTTTTACTTCCAATCAATTTCACAGTAACAATAAAGCCGAAGGGCACCTAACAACCGCAGTATAAGCTAACATCTGAGACCCACCCACATCTTTGAACATTCTAATATGGCCGAACAATGCAACATCCAACATCCATACATGTCGTAATGAAAAACAAACATAGCCTTAGTTGATTTAGGTACAAAGCAAACATATAATAGTGAGTGGCTGCTACCCTTAGATTAGAAGAGGGTCCGCTTTTGTTGACCTTGCGTGGAGGGGGATTTAACTGCATTTAATATTATTGCACCGCTGTTATGGCCCTGATTTGTATTCGGGTGGAACAGCATAAATTTTGCTGAATGTTCTTTGGCGTTATTAATTTTCTAATTAATAATAATATTCTTTTAAATTTCGGTCACGGTAACTAATATTAATGGAGACCTTTTTTGGGACAACCCCGTCACCCTACTGCCCAAATCACTGCAATTCCTAAAAGCTAGGATCGTCAATGGCGACCGCCAGAAAAGCGCCGAGACAATGAAGTTCGAAGAGACCTGGAGAAACGATGCTATTGTCTTGGATCCCTCAACGAAGTTAATCAGAAAAGAATAGCGGAGGACTAAAAAATATATAATTTTCACATCAATGGAGACCATGACTGTGCGCAAACACAGGTGTACTTTTCTCTTATAGTAGTCTGATAGGACAGCAATCTGACACGACCAGGGAGAGATTAGACGTAGAAATAATGGCTTGAAGTCCTTTCTGAGGCACTGGAGGGTCACACCTCGAACTTCGAAACTCCAGGGTACTACAGACACCTTCAGATTTCGCCCAACCTGAGAATCAAACCTAGAACACCTCGCTCAACTGTCCTAGTTGCGACTCTGACACAAATGGGTCACAAAATTTTCCAATTAGCTTTTTTGCATCACAATCTCGATATTTTTATTCGATTGCAATGAAAACAATTCTGCTGATGATACTTAAAGTTTGTTTCAAAACTTCAAAATCCTAATCTGTTAATATCATAATATAGGGCAAATATTCTAAAGTTAGAAGTTTAAATTAGTGCTTGCTAAAGTTTGAGGTGCTATGAACGCCTGATGCTTTCCAAATATTCAATAAGTGGTAAGGTTTCAACTAAGTTTCGATCTGACTTTGGAGACCAGAGCAACTATTTACTCTCTACCTTCTTGTAGGAACACTGCAGAGTCCTCTTACTGGAGGTTTACTTAGCTTAGAGCTACTGTTCATAATCTTACTAGTCTGAATGGCTATTGGCTACTTCACCTATTTACTACCTCGTTGATCTAGTGGTCGCAAAGCGCGACTGCTGAGCATGAGGTCTTGGGTTCGATTCCCAGATCGGGCAAAGTGTTATTGAAGTGTTCCATCAGGTATTTCTCAATATCAGGCTCTGCTCTGCTCTGCTCTGCTCAATATCGGAGTCTGGATTTGTGCCCAGTTGATAGCAATAGGCTCGCCCCCTATTACAATGGGACTTAAAACATAACTGGTGAAATGTGAGTGTACTAATGGGTACAACTTTGCCTAACCTTTCGGGGATTAACCCAACTTCGTCTACGACCGCGATAACCCGCAATTACGCGGACGAAGTCGCGGTTAGAAGCTAGTTCTATAATACGTTTAATTTATTAAGGTTTTCTCATAATTATCAATTACAAAACGAAGGCCTCGCCGCCCATCCGTTTCCTTTATTACAAATCTTCGTATTTAATTAAAATCATCAAGTGTCCTCACGGAGTACTAATGAAACAGGTTTCTAACATAAAGTAATTTAGCCAAAACAAGTCTAAAGTCTAAATAGTAGACCGCAACCTGAATTAAGTTCCCCTAAATCTCGGAGACCCGAATTTTATTGGACTTTTTAATTAATCCACTTAAAAGCACTTTATTTGGCTGTATAATAGAATTAGAGTTTGTAACGACCATGTAGAAGGGCCAGGTTTAGAAAACTGGCATAAAAAGTCTGTTGAGGTTTCTTTAAAATTAAAATAAGACTGCTGCTGATCTGCTGTTTAGTAAAAAATTGAACTTTGCTTACTCTTATTGATGAGATCAATAAATCTGTTAGACTAAGGAGTACTAAGGAGGCAGGAGGACATGAGGACATGGATGACATGGAGGTAGACTGGTAGAAAATCAAAAGCATCAAAGGCATTAAGTCTGTTTTGTACAGTGTATTTGTTTACATGTGCAGAATTAAAATAATACATAACATCACGCCTGTAATCCCCGAAGGGTTAGGCAGAGGTGTACCCATTAGTACACCCACCAGACCCACCCATATGTAGAAATTTAAATAAATAACATCAAAACTAATTTTTTTATTACTAAAAGTTAGTTGGAAAAAGGCTAGGCAGATGATGATGACTCATTTTTTATTGCATTTCATGTTTACATAGTACATAAACCAAAAGAGATGAATATGGACCCTGTCGGGCACAACAAAAATCGCGCCTGTAATTTCCTAAGGATTAGGCAGAGGTGTATAGTACACCTACATTTCGCCCGTTATGTTTAGGTCCCATGCAATAGGCGAGGAAAAAAAAAAATAAATATAGTACTTAAAAGCACTGTGGCTATCATCATCCTAGCCTTCCCAAAATTAAAGTCAGGTTCGTCTAACTAGATTTGGCATTGCTATTAGATTGCAGCTTGCACTTGTATGAATTTCTGTCTCAAAACCGATTCAAAGCTTTGACTGCTAAAGCTCTAGTTTGCAACAGAGGTTTTGGGTGTTCAATGTCCTGGAAGTTATGGAGCGTTAAGAGCTGGATTTTCAGGTAAAATTATCGCGGTTTAGGTTCAAATAGAAGTCTGGTAATTTTGAATATCTGTTTTGTCTGGTTAGGAGTTTGCCTTTTTGACTATTTCTATGAATATGCGACACAACTTATAGGCTTTAAAAAGATACCATATAAAGATAATGCACAATCCGAAACATTACATTCGCCATACCGCTGTTAAACCCGCGATGGTTTGTGTGGTATGTTATGACTTAAAAAATATTGTACACTGTTTTTGTATGTGATTAATAAACGTAAAAAAAAATCCATCCATATTCATACTAATATAAAAAAAGCGAAAGTAACTCTAGTCTGTCTGTTAGGCTTTCGCTAATAAACCACTGAACCGATTTTGATGTAATTTGGTACGAGGTAAGTTCAAACTTACCTCATACCAAATTTCATCAAAATCAATTTTTGAAGTGAAAACTTCTTTAGCGGCGTTGAGCACTTTTTCTGTAATGGGTATAAAATCTTAAACTCGCGTCAGGACACGTGACCTGATCGAAAAAGCGTAAGACGGATGGAGAGCAGACAGCTATCCCCTCGCGAAAATGTATGCCTGGGCCTACTGTTTCGTTTAGGCAGCGCAGGGCGCTTGCGCGAATGTTCGTGTATAACTTTTTAATGTAAAATAATTGTAATAGTTTTAAAGTGTTAAATTTTTAATGTAATATAAATTGTCATGTTTGTGTACGATAGCGCAATAAATGAATATTGTATTCTACCACATAAATGATAGTACTTTTATACTGATAAAGCAATTGGTGCAAAATTATTCCCTAACCATTCCAAAATATCAAACATGCTCAACGTTAATAATCAAGTTTTCACTTCTGCCGGCACTCCCGGAGTGCAACCCGTCTTTTTTTTTTCAATTAAAGTTACATTGCTTTCATGTGTACATCGATTCTGTTCGATTCTGTAAGCATGCAAATATTGTAAAACATTGATTTCAAAAAAGTATGTATGGAGATTTTCATCTATTCTTCTCCATACGAAACTTCCAATTGAAAAAAAAAAGACATCTTGTATACATAACATAACATAACATCACGCCTGTAATCCCCGAAGGGTTAGGCAGAGGCGTAGCCATTAGTACACCCACATTTCGCCAGTTATGTTTAACATCTTGTAAATGACGTCCAAAAGTGCCTCTTAATTGCCTAACTGAAATAAATGGTTTAACTTTGAAAGATCAAGTTAGAACTAAACCAAATAATCACCGCAGCAACCAACAAGTAGTGAACAGAATATTTTATCACAAAGAGACATAGTAACTCCAATTTGATGGACATATTTGTAGCGTCGTTGACGCTGCGTGGACGCCGATGCTTCGTAATGACGGCTGCGGTGCCAATGGCTGCCGCCGATGATGGGTGAACGTTTAGTTAGGATAGTTACTTGACCGTGTCTGTGCGACGAGTTTGATTCATGCATACTGGTAATGTTTAAGTCACGTGTTTTAAATATTGACTTAATAAAGTGTTATTAAGCGAGTGTTATTGACTGCCACGTTGGTCTAATGGTCGCAAGTGCGACTGCTGTGCATGAGGTCTTGGGTTCGATTCCCAGGTCGGGCGAAGTGTTATTGGGTTTTGCCATCAGGAATTTCTCTGTAGCAGCCTCGGAGTCTGGATTTGTGCCCGGTTGATGGCAATAGGCTCGCCCCCTATTACATGGGACTAAAAACATAACTGGCGGAATGTGGGTGTACTAATGGGTACACCTCTGCCTTCGGGGATTACAGGCGTGATGTTATGTTTATGTGTATGTAAGCGAGCAACTAGCTTCAGCTTTCGGAGTAACTGACCGACTCCTTGACAATTCAAAAGTGCCTGTAAATGGTCTAACTGAAATACCTGTTTTGACTTTGACTTTGATTGTCACCTTGAATGCACAGGACACATAGTTTGTTACATGGGACATAAACGTAACTGGTGAAATGTGGGTATGCTAATGGGTACACTTCTGCCTGACCCTTCGGGGATTACAGGCATGATGTTATGTTACTTTGAACGCTATTCTTGTTTACATAGTTACACCAATAAGACTGGTTATTTTTGATACTTATACAGCATATTATATAGCCTATAGTGGTTTATTTACTATTAATTTACTTCAAATTAACTTTGGATTTGTTCTACGGCTCCCAGTTTTTTTTAAATTAAATTTTGGTTTGTTTTTATTTCTGATAATGTAGCTTTGCACATGTGAAGTTTATTATATCGAATAAGGAGTTTTTCCACAATAAATAAAAATACCTACGAATCTTTTCACCTTCTAATATTAGTTTAGACATAAGTTACCTGTGATAGCGAACTAATCACTAACATTTTAGTAGCTTAAACTAAAACTTTAACTACCAATATCTCCATAACTAGAAGGTTCTCAAGTTGTGTCTAAAACCATAAAATGATAGTATATAATAATGAAAGGACATGTAGCTTTCGACTGAGTTAAGCATATTTTTACGCCAGTCTACTATCGCTAGTAACTATCGCCAGTAACTCTCCACATCTAAACGCTCCACAGTCAGTACTCGATCTGATTTGGGACTCAAACTGTTTCATTGTAATTTTGTACGTCCGCTCTCCGATTGAGTATTGTTTGGAACTATAATGAGATATCCTTCCTTTGTATTGTGGCTGAGCTTTGTGCTATGCAGTTCCTATGCATGACTAAGTCCCTTATGCTTTGAGATATTTAAAGTGGATGTGTATCTGAGGTAAGTATTTATTTTATTGACTTGAAGAAAACATTTCTCCACATAAGGATTTCTTTTTTTTTGGGGGGGGTGCGTTTACAAACATATAAATTCACATATACAAACAGCCAGAACCGAAATAACTATCTGTAGCCAAACAAATATTTGTTGAGTGCTGGAATCGAATCCGCGTTTTTACATCCCATATGAGATAAATGGCAATAAGCTCGCTGGCTCGCCCCTATTACATAGGACTTAAAACAAAACTGGCGAAGTGTGGGTATACTAATCGGTACACCTCTGCCTAACCCTTCAAGGATTAAGGGCGTTGATAAACTAAAAAATGAAACAGGATTTGTACGACATGATACATCGAGCAACAGAACCGGAACTTACCAGAAAATGCTGAAACAATCCATTTATAATTACGTCACAAAACGATATTAGGAGTAAATTGGATTCTATAAAGATCCTTGCGAGATCACGTACGCAAAAGAAGACTATAAAAACTGGAAAATGCGAGTCAGATTCGCACACGAAGGGTTCCGTACAATATTAAACAGTACCTACATATTTACAAAAACACCTTTCTTGTATTTACCCCCTCTAATTATTTAATTTTTATTTTTTTATTGTTAAAGTGACAAAAAAAATACACACTCTGTAAAAATTTCAACTTTTTATCTATTATAGTTCATGGGATACAGCCCGTTGACAGACAGACGCACAGACAGTGGAGGCTTAGTAAAAAGGTTCTGTTAGCACCATTCGGCTACAGAACCCTAAAAAAAACAATTTTAAAACTGCTACGTGTATCCTTCGCACAAATTCCTTCAAAATATTGAAACGTGCAGCTCATCTTACGATATGCTCGCATCTTAGTACAGCGACCGGCTTTTGAAACCGGTTCCGATTACAATACAGCATCCCAGTGTATCTCTGTGGAGATGAAACGCACAATAACGCGCGTTTAACAAAACTTTGGGTCATTACCAAGTATTGGCAGTAATTCGTCACGATTATGCCTCCATTGCGGTTTTCGGATGCTCCGTTGTAGGGTTGTCAAAACATATTTTTTTCTGGATAATATATTTTTATTTGAACAGGTTTTTTTTTAAATAAAATAGAATATTTTTATTTGCTAGATTGCGAGAAATCTTATATGTTCACAAAGGTGTTCAATATATTATATACTGCTATATGTTACAATAATTTTAGAGGTGCAAAATCGATTTACGATTAACATTAATTTTTCATTTTTTCTCTATCACCTCTGACCTAGACTAGAGTCAAGGACAAACCCATCTTATATAAAATAAAAAATAAATAAATTGAAAGCAACATTCATACGATGTCACTCAACGACACGGTTGGCGCAGTGGCTAAGTGATTGCAAACTGCCCTGCGCGTCGTAGCCGTAGGTTCGGCTTCCGTACGGAACAAATAATACTTTACAAATACATATGTATATAAACTTGTACATGTTTGTACAACAACAATACAGGAGAAATCCATAGTGTAGGGCAACGTTCTTTTTTTTTATATAAGTAAGTTTTTTTTTGTATAAGTTTATTATAAATTCTACTAAATTATTCAATTATTTTCCAATGCTTTTTTTTATTAATCCTGTACCCACAAGGCATAGGCATTATTAGGCTAAAGTGCCAATGCAGCTTAATGCCGAAATATAATCACAATTTAATTCGATTTAGTCATCAAGCAAAGGGATATATGATCATATTAAACTCAGTAGTTAATCTATTGATAGCTGTTCTGTATACCTATTAGGCATAAATGGTTTGACGGTATACGGTTTCTAGGTAGCAAATTGGTTGACCGCAGTTATCGGTGTTCAGGTACGCTAGATATATTATCTAGACTAGATGGATATGCACATCTGACGCCAAATAATTTTCCAATCCCTCCGGATGTTTGGTCGCTTTACATAAAAACGGGTCGGCCTATTCGGTTCGGCATTATTGGATAACGTTGAATTGAAAATGCCAAACCGAAATATCTTAATATTTCTGTAAGTATCAGAGATTTTGTGTCTATTAAAGCCATAGAGAGATGCCCTTAACTTTTAAATGCATAATAAAAATATCTGTGAGAACGTGTCATAACTGCCATTTTAAGTAAGTATCACTTAATTTTTAAATGCATAGTAAAAATACCTGTCAGATCGTGACAATTCCGCCATTTTGAGTATCAGTTATCGATAGTAACAAGGTTTATATTCATATAAAACGCATGGAAACGCGTACTATTTGGCGGCCATGTTGTGTCTCAAAACAACAGCTTCTTTTTTCGAAGTTATTTACATCCGTAAACACATGCCAGTAGTCAACGCACGTACCATTTAAAACATAAGAGAATTCATAGTGTTATGTGGTTTCTTTTTCGCCGAAATCGTTTTTCCGTGAACTGACAACCATAACCCAAAGTCATCGGCGATGCGGTTTCAACGTAGGCAGTAATCGATGCGGAATATACGTAATGAGGGGAATAATTTGCACTTTTATTGCACCCAAACGTAGCGTATGGTTATTGTAACCGAAATTGAAGTTATTTCAATAGGTTTTGGAGATTTTTCTACTTATTCGATACATGCTCATGCTCACGATTTCGTACACGTGGTCCCATGTTAAATCTTATATCCATACTAATATTATAAATGCGAAAGTGTGTCTGTCTGTCTGTTACCTCTTCACGCTTAAACTGCTGAATCGATTTTGATAATATTTGGCATGGCGATAGTTTAAGACTCGGGGAAGGACATATCCTATTTTGTATTAGACTTCGACTTCGTCTGCGTCCGCGATAACCGACATTTGTGCGAACAAAGAATAAATATGACTGTTTGATAATATTTTCTAAACAAAAGCTGTCAAATCGCCATATTATTATTTATCCCTCCGTTAAGAGTTATCTGACGATGAAAAATCGGCCCTTATAGAAAGTATATTGCTTAGTGTCATAGGATATTATTATAGTATGGATGCTGGCTACTGCCCGCGACTTCGTCCGCATCAAAGTTCATATATTATCCCACGGGCACCGTACAATGTTTCGGGATAAAAAGTAGCCAATATGATATTCTAGACTATATTCTATCTTTGTACCAAATGTCATCCATTTTCGTTCAGCCGCTCTGACGTGTTGAGTAACAAACATCCATCCATCCAAACTTTCGCATTTAAAATAGTAAGGAAGATTTTATTTCGCGGACGAAGCCACAGGCAAAAGCCAGTATATAAATAGAAAGAAAAAGTGCTCCTGTAAAACTGGAACCAAGCATTGTTACTTCTCCATTTTTCTCACAGAACTTGCAGTACTACATTATATTATCACGCCGAGCAAAAAAGGAGCAAGAGTAGACCATAAAATATATGTCTAGCAATAAATAAAGAAACTTCAGTAATTTCAGTTTAAAAACTGCGGTATCATCTGATAAAGCACTTTGTTAGATAAAGTATTATTCTGAGAATTATTTTTATTGTTGAACTCAGTATTTTATTCTACATACACAACATCACGCCTGTAATCCCCGAAGGGTTAGGCAGAGGTGTACCCATTAGTTCACCCACATTTCGCCAGTTATGTTTTTAGTCCCATGTAATAGGGGGCGAGCCTATTGCCATTAACCGGGCACAAATCCAGACTCCGAGGCTGTTACTGAGAAATTTCTGATGGAAAAACCCAATAACACTTTGCCCGACCTGGGAATCGAACCCAAGACCTCATGCTCAGCAGCCGCGCTTGCGACCACTAGACCAACGAGGCAGTCAGTATTTTATTCTTTGAGTTTCTTTCTTTCAACAATGAGTTTGCTTAAAAAAAACTAGTCAAGTGTTAGTTATGGTATGCAAATAAACGAATATGAATAGTTAGGCTCGCAAATGATTGGTTCTGTGCGCTGTACAATCCTAACTAATATTATAAATGCGAAAGTAAGTTTGTTTGTTTGTTTGTTACCATTTTACGCCTAAGCCACTGAACCGATGATCCTGAAATTTTGCATATACGTTGCCGGGTGTACAGGTACGAACATAGGGTACCTTTAATCCCGAAAAAAATTACTGTTTCCGAGTGAAATCACAATAACGTTCTTATGATCATAGATGGCGCCACGTGTCGTTTCGAATTGAAATGACAGGACATGGGTATTTTTTCCGCGACTTCGTCTGAGTACGCGATAACCGAAATTTAAAAGCTTTTTTTTTCAAAAGCTAGTATTTAATACAACATTAAAAATACGGTTTTACATACATTATGGCATGCAAATATATGAATATGAAAAGTGGAGCTCTCAAATGATTGGTTCTGTGCCTAGTGCAATATTTAACATTACATTTAAATAAAAAAAACGGTTTCTTTTATAATTTTCAATTTAATTATGTTTACATTATAACATTACGCCTGCAATCCCCGAAGAGTTAGGCAGAGATGTACCTATTAGTACATTCACATTTCGCCAGTAATGTTTCAGTCAACAGGGCACAAATCTAGAGTCCGAGGCTGCTACTGTGAAATTCCTGATGGAAAAACCCAACAACACTTTGCCCGACCTGGGAATCGAACCCAAAACCTCATGCTCAGCAGTCGCGCTTTAAAACCACTAGACCAACTAGGCAGGCAACTTCATTATGTTTCCATAACATAATATTACGCCTGTAATCCCCAAAGAGTTGGGCAGAGGTGTACCCACTAGTATACCCACATTTTTTTTCCTCCTGATATTTTTTTAACTGTAACTAGTAAGTATTAAACCATTTAGCTTTAAAACGGTTTAACTTATGCAAACATAAACACGTAATAGCATAATATTTTATTTAAGGCCATTTAAACAAAAGGGCCGCCCGGAAAAGGCGCCAAAAGCCACAGACTAAAAAAATGCACAGATAAAACATAAAACAATAAAAAGCCAATGTACCGAGATATTTCGGCCTGTAATATTCACGCCCACACTCTAAGGGGCCTTGACAGTGAGACGGGTAGGTTTGGAATGAATTACACGATTTTCTTTATTTTCTCGTACTTGTGAAACGCCTTTTAAACATTTTAGCGGTACGGTAAAGGAGATAACAGGACAGGTATGGAGTCTAGTATGAATTGGTGATATTGAAGAGATATCGCGTTTTTAACATTTTTTCTTTAATTACCTGAAGTTTTATATAAAACGGTTATAAATAAAACAAAATATTTTTTTTTTAAACAACCTTTAATTTAAAATTATTACATTGAGTATTGGACATTATATTGTCATCAGAACTAAAAGTGTATGCAAAATTTTAGCTCGATCGGATACCAGGAAATAGTCGAAAAATGGTTTGCAAATTTTGAAAGGTCAACGTACACACGAAAATTGCAAGCTAAATAAAAGCTTGTAATAATGAGACAGGTCAGATTCTTTCTTTTCCTACATAGGCCAATTTTTATTAAGTCATTCTTATAAAATAACTAGCTCTCGCGACTTCGCCCGCGTATTTGTTATGACCATAAAAATAACCTTGACGGAGGGATATGACATTTTTTCTATAGAAAATTTGACAAACTGTTATATTTATTCTTTAGATAAAAGTTGACTATTGAAAAATCAGCCCTTAGTCTAGATACCCAGTTCATTCCGAAAGATTTAAAAAAGGTCCCATACAACTCCATCCAATCGCTGCTCCCACATTTTCAACCGCTAAACAAACAAATTTTGCAGCCAATAATCCGAAACCACAGGTAACTCAATATTCCATTAATATCAATTAATTTGCCTGTTTTAACTGAAACCTCAATGAAGTATATATCGACCCAATTGCGGATCCTTTCAAGCAAATGTAGATCAAGTGTAATTGAATCAAAATACGGATAAATAGCTACTTCCATTACACTACGGAGACATTCGGATTGGTTGCGGTGACGGGCTTATGATGTAACAGCAATTGGTAGTGGTTGTTTGAACAACTGGTTGCTTGTTAGATTTTTTTTCCTATTCGAAATTGTTGTAAACGAAATTGTTGGTCATCATTGAAGGAAATCATCGTGAGGAAACCTGAATTTATAATTTATTTAAGTCTGAAATCGCCAATCCGCTTTGAGCAAGCGTGGTGGTAAATGCTCGTACCTTTTCTGTGTCAGAAGAGGCATTTGCCAGAATAAGTTATTGTCTATTTGGACATTCTGATTACTGTTGATAGTTCCAATGCTTGGATGTATAAAACGGAAAACTAGGTTTTGTGATACAACTGTATAGTGGACAAAGATAGGCATCCTTATTCATAGCAAATCTTGAGACTTTACTGCAAATCGAAGATCAAATTGCTATGTAAGTTACAATCGATTCCTGTTCTATCAATCAAACCGACCCACACAATATGCCAATTATGGACGTATGTCCATCTACCGCAATTTGCAATTCCTACAACTATCAATAGCAGTTGCAAATTGTACAATAGTGCTCCTGAAGCCCGCGTATCGGATGATGTAAACTTAGTTACCGCAAAGAGGAGGGCCGAAGGGTTGCCTTTGCCCTTTAATCTAAAAGCTATCAAATTACAACTCCTAGTTCTGAAATGGTTTTTATTGATTTCTTTTATTTTTATTTGATTTAAACGAGCCTCTGTAATGTTCTAACAAAGTGCTAAACTCCGTCGGGACCTTATATTGGGATATGTCTATCCCATATACCTCTATCCTATATTCATTGCTGAGAGAAAGGGACAGCGTTATTTGTCCTGTATATCTCCATCTCTGTTTCGACCAAATGTCAAAGACATATTTGTTTTACTTCGTAAAAGGGATAAAACATTCGAACTTAGAACCGTTTATTTTAAATTAACCTTTTACTGGCTACTTAAGAATTATCAAGAAATCAGTCAGTCAGTCAGAATGTTCAAGTTAGTTGCTCGTTCTAAACAGCCGGTTTCTATGGAGAAGAACGAGCAAGAAACTCCATGAATCTGTCCAATGTGATTGATATAATAAAGAACGTAGCAATAGGTAATTTCAGGTCTTTTTATTTACTTTAAAAATCAAATTTATTCTGGTAGTGTCTGTATCTTAATAAATGGTAACAAAAATTTGGCGCTTAAACCATTTTGCTTCCCACATAAAAAAATCTTAATACTCAACTCTAATATGAACATAATACTCACACAAACATCTCCGCTCATTAACCAGCTATTAAAGGACCCCTTTTTATTAAACCGTGAACATTCAAAGAGCAAAATCGCATATCTTTTGTGCTAATTTAACACCTCACATTAAGAGAAACTCGACACCCGAAGAGAGTTCGCGAAACTTTTCATGCGCCATAATAGCTTATTATAATACAACCAGTTTTATATTTCAATGCTTAATATTTTCAAAATTAACAATATAATTGGGCAGCGAGTCGAGTTTTGCGCACAATGCACGGTGCTTTTAGACATCTGGCGTTGAAAAAAGGGCGGATATACCAAACAGGGACTCAATAGAACCGTATCCCAAAGGCTCGGAATTTTATCAACCATCTTACTTAAATCCGTACACAAAAATTACAAATAACCTGCTCTATTAATACGGAGATTAGGTCGATAATTGCTCGCTGAACAGTGGCGCTTAATTCTATTTGCCTTGCCACAAGAAGTTGCATCTGAACATCCCTTAAAACACATTCATTTTGATTTTTTGCGCAGTAAATCCACGTTTGTTTGTTATTCAATTTCATGATCTATTTTTGTAGTGTTAAAGTTGAATTTTGTTTGGGTAGAGATGAAGAATAAGTCGTCACCCTTTTGTTGGGATTAGGTGTAGCGTATAATTAGCGATTTTGTGAAAATTGTTAGGTAAACGCACCTAAGTGTAGGGCTGGCTACGACATGGTCGTTACGCCAATTGTTACAAAAAATATTATAAAATATTATTTTTGTTGACGAAAATTATGATTAATGTTTTTTTTTTGATATTCGTCACAAGGTCAAGGTCGATAGAGAGTAGATTAACTGTTAATGTAATTAATAGAGGTCACGGTATAAAAATAGGTCTAACAAGAGTACAAGGCATAATATTTTCAACCCGTTCTTAGTCAAAACAAAAAGAAACAGCATAATAATAATAAAATGTACTGGATACAACTCGGGGCTAAAAAAAAGGGCCAATTGCAAGTCAGACTCACTCAGGGGTTCCGTCCCACCGTACAATAATAACACTGCACAAAAAGAAACACCTTTCCTTTACAGGGACCACCTTAATTAACTTAACTTTATTGGTTTAGCAACAATAGAAATACATACTCAGTGACAATTTCAACTCTTTACATATTACAGTTCATGAGATACAACACGCTGACAGACAGACCGACGTACAACAGAGACTACGCAACAGGGCCCCGTTGGCACCCTTCAAAGTACAGAACCCTGAAAAGACCAACATTTACGCTTCAATATCATAAAGGATAATTAACTAAATAATTTGTGCCAGCCCTCACAAGGCGGAGTAACAAGCTAAGCGTGCTAACGTCACGCCAACAATTTTGTGCCATTAAACTATTTACAGAGTAAAAAGTATGGCCTACATTGTACTCCAGTTAAAAATGACGGCAAAAATGAAACTTTTCATATTTGTATCGCGTTGAGGATTGAAAAGGTACTCGTGGCTAAGTAATAACAGACGCACGGCTTGATCCATCAGGTTAAGCTACGCTTGCCGGGGTTGATCCGTGGATGGGTGACCATCTTTACCCACCGAGGTTCCCCCGTGCCTCGGAAAGCACGTTAGCAGCTGGTCCTGTCATACATCTTCGACAGTTACGGTTCAACAGAAGCTCGAAAGTCTGACAACCAGTCTTACCAAGGGGTATCGTATTATCCATTTACTGGGTTGTGAACGATAGATAAAATTAAATACTTTATGGTTAATGAGTACTACCTAAACTATAATAAAGCTGAAGGGATTGTTTGCTTGTTTGTTAAAACACGCTAGTCTCTAGAACTCCTAGTCGGATTGTTTTTTTTTTTAATATGGTAGCTAGGTTCATAAGTAATAGAAGAGGCTACATATCCTCACGCTGATACACACGGGGTGAGTTAATTTGCTATAAACCTTTTCTGTTGGTCATCGAAAGTTATTCAAAATCATGCTTATGTAACTAGGTCTAACAACGAGCGCAAATAGGAATTTTATGATGCTATGACATGGCAGCCAAACGCGAGTTAGGATACATACTGATTTGACCTAAAAAGATCATTATAATCATAACACCATTCCTATTTTTACTCCATTACGGAAGTCGGGTAAAAATAGTGATCTGACATGATTTTTACAGTATATGTATGTCCATCTGTGTACACATATCTCTAACACTATTCGTCGCACATTAACGAATGAGCTTTCTTTCTAATCGGCACGATGTCCCGCTTATTATAGTGTATAGTATGACGTCACAAACAAATAAAAATGGCGACTTACAGCGGATATGAAACTCTTAATCAAAAAATAAAATAAGAATCATTATGTCAAGTTTGGTGTCTAGTAAGAGGTCTTAAACGAGTACATTTTGAAAATGTATACAAGTTAATCTTAATAAAATATAAAGTTAGAAAACTAAAACACGACTATGACAAGATGTCCATCAAAAAGTTATAAACAAGACTTCAAGTTTGTACATTTACGTCATAATTTTATTATAAGTTCCACTAAAAGCTACTATAAGGTTCATTATATTTTTTTTGACCCATGAATATAAAATCGTAGTGTTTTGTCGGATTTTTCCGCTTTGTTCACTTGATATAACCAGAAACATAATGAACATAATGAAATACTTCGGTATTCTCATTACACCTCTTAAACAATTCTAGTATGTAGTTTTACCATGTTGTATGTAAGTGATTGGTAAAGGTTGCGGGGAAACCGCTGGATGCGGGCAGCGAAGGACAGATAATTGTGGCTATCTTTAGGAGAAGCCTATGTCTAGCCGTGGACGTTGTTCGGCTGATATGACGATGTAAGAGATTGAAATCCACAAACAAGTCGCGTAATTCCAAGGAGAACAAATAACACTAATTACGTGATATCAATTCATCCAGCTGATATAATTTGTGTGAATTGTTTTCGAGGAGTTTCGAGAATACCTATAAATAAAGATAGGAGATGGAATACTCCAGGTATTCCACTATGTTCACCTGGGTGAACAAAGTCGAATAATCCGTCTTGCCCTTGAAGTATCCAAATTGCTCAATGAAATGTATGAACATCTGTCGCATTGGACATATTGAGTAGACGAACCCGACACATTAAAGGCATAGTACCTACCTACTGGTCAAGCGACATTCAACGAAACGAGATTCAACAAAAAAATAATCTTTTGAACCAGAAAGCAAAAGTGCAAATAAACATTATCTAACTTATTGAAAAATAAATGTGACGTGCTTTTTTTATTTGGGCAGCTTGCCTTGTTGTACTGGTGTAGATTTAAGTACCTACTCTGTGGTTCGAAATAGACAACTGATAATGAACTGAAATAGTATCTCGTATAGTGTTGAAAATTGTATAAATCGACGTCCCCGAGGAATAAACCGGTAATCGCAAAAATCAAATTTTACAGGAAAAATGATTTAGTGTTTTTGGCGTATATCTCTTCAACAAAAGGTAATTGTGAGAACATTGTTATATGACGGAAAAGCTAATTTTTACCCGAAAAGTTTAAAGTATTAGGTGTAACTATTAAATATACACAGAATAAGTTATTCACCAAAGTACATATTACCGAAAATGGTTTCATAAAATTTTTAGGGTATTGATATCTTACGATCCTGACTTATCAATATTATTCCAGTAATGTTTACTTACCGATTTATTCTTGTAAATTTCTTAAAACTTATTGGCATAATATTGCTTTACTGGATTATTGAACGTTTTTTTTCATTACAGAGAGAGAGAGAGATTGATACTCAATTACTTTTGAGGTGTTTTTAAATTCTATCTATGCATTGGGAATCTCCTCTATGACCCGAAAATGTACTTGATTCGCCGAGCGCGACCAAGTTACCGCCAATACGCGAAAATGTGTACCACAAAATTTACGATAATAAACCTGTAATCGCATTAACCAAGATTTTTTTTTAAATATTTTACAGTAATATTACTTTACCGAAATGTAGCCACAGAACTTAAATTGTAATAATGTATAACGTTATTTTTCTAGTAAATAAAAAATGGAAAATTTACAAAGAACAAAAGTGTTATAAGGAAAATCGTTGGAAATTACCGCAGAAAAAATACGAAAAAAATTGCATAGGTGTATCCCGACCCGTAGATTCCGAAAATGGAATAACAGTAAAAAGTCAGTAATAGTATAATACAGGTTTATTCCTTGGGGGCGTCGAAATGTCGTGATGGAATAGCGGTTACGGTGCCCGCCTCACATGCTTGAGGTTCTGGGTTCGACTCCGGGCAAGTACCAATGTGACTTTTTCAATTCATATGTACTTTCTAAAGTTTATCTTAGACATTACTGACATCATTCCGTGCCTCGGAAAGCACGTTAAGCTGTTGGTTCCGGCTGACATACGTGGATTTTTGACAGTCGTTATGAGTTGTCAGAAGCTTGAAAGTCTGACAACCAATCTTACCTAGGGGTATCGTATTACCCAGTTACTGGGTTGTGGAGGTCAGATTGGCAGTCGCTCCATGTAAAATACTGGTATTCAGCTGCATCCGGTGAGACTGGAAGCCGACCCCAACCTAGTTGGGAAAAGGCTAGGCAGATGATGATGAGTGTTGAAAATTGTATCTAATTTAAATTTAAAAAAGCGTAAGGTTACTCACTCACTCATGAAATATCGAAAACCGCTTGACGTAGGGATTAAGATGAAAAGTAGAGAGATAGTTTATAGTTAGTAGACATCCGCTAAGCTAGGATTTTTGAAAATTCACCCCCGAAGAGGATGAAACAGGGGTCCGCCATTTACGCGTACAGAAGCGCGGGCAGAAGCTAGTCTATCTATAAGTAGATACGTTCCCAGGTATGGCCCAGAAGAAAAAAGATCCCAAAGATGGGAAGAACATATAACTTTCGTATAACACTCTTTATATCAATGCACATTCCTTCTGTAATCTCTCACTTGAGCATGGGCTATAATAGTCAATGTATCCTATAAAAAATCGGTGTTAAACAGACCAATTAAACACCTCTTTGATTTAACAGCAAAAAGGATGTAAGTAATTATAACATCTTTTTCATCTAAATAGCTCCTTTGTTATACCACTCAACAGTTTTCTCTAAATATCACATAATTTGTGATACACGGCTCAAGATGTTTTATTTATACACGTTCTTTGATCGGCCATCTTGTTTTTTTATTATAGTTTCATGGTGTCTATCCTAAATCAAAGGCGCAAGAGGTTAAGGGACTGCGTTCAAAATAAAATTATTATGTTTACATGTTCTTTTGAAGTACGCACAGTAAATTGTGACTTTATGTCATCGTTATATATATTTTTTTAAATCATTATACGACGCTAAAGTTCTCACATAAATGCAACTTGATACTTTTCAAATAAAAAAAGTTATAGACCATTAAGTAAAGTAGAAGTGTCATAAAGATACGAATTTGCAATTGTAAAGATTCAGAATCCATAGTTCGGGCGTCTGTTTGTTTAAAATTTATTACAATTGTATGTAAATATATTCGTTTACAAATTACCACAAAAGGATCAAATGGAACACCTATAACTTCATGAGTAGACAATAAACTTTGGTGAGTCTCGAGGCGATGACATTTTGAATTATATTTGAATTGATCAACTGTTTTTGTGTACAACGATTCGTTCGTGACTTTGCTTAGTAATTTTTTGTATTAAAATACTTTTATTTCGACCCACACATCCATGAAAAATAGGCGTAGGTATTGTATGTACATACAATATGATATTGACTTAATAAAAACAAACAGATGTTATTTACAAAAATGCCTTACAACACGATCAAAATATATATGTAACAGCGGATTATTTTTTTCATATTTCAGAGTAGGTCCAGTAATAAAAAAATATATATTTATTTGTACTTTTACCCCTGAAAGATGTATCACGAATTAAAAATCATGTTGTATAATATGTCAAAAACTGTTTTTATACCCTCGTACCCAATAATAATCTACTTCCTCAGCTTGTATGTAGACAAATAATATTAAAATTGAACTAATTGAAATACAGAGATCCAATGTCAGTTACTTCGTTTAAAACATTGTTATTGAGACGTATTTCTTTGAATTTTGAAAAAATCATCGTAGTGTTTTTTATAATAATTAAAATACAATTCACCAGCCGGTCTACATAATATCACGCCTGTAATCCCCGGAGAGTTAGGCAGAGGAGTACCCATTAGTACACCCACATTTCGCCAGTTAGGTGTCTTTAAATCACATGTTATAGGGGCGAGACTATTAAATAAATAAATAAATAAATATCTTGGGACAACTCACACACGGCTATCTGATCCCAAGCTAAGCAGAGCTTGTGTTATGGTAACCAGACAACTGATATACATACTTATATAATTTATATTATAAATACATACATATTATAGATAAATCACACCCAGACACAGAACTAACAATCATGCTCATCACACAAAGTTTGTCCTGGGTGGGAATCGAACCCACGATCTCCGGCTTAGCAGTCAGGGTCGCTAACCACTAGACTAACAGGCCCGTCCAATCATCAACCAGGCACAAGTCCAGACTCCGAATTTTCTACTGAGAAATTCCTGATGGAAAAGCCCAATCACACTTTGCCCGACCTGGGATTCAAACCCAAGACCTCAGCTCTATTTTCTTGTATATGACGTTCAAAAGTACCTTTTAATGGCCTTTGACTTTGATAAAAAATATAAATATTTTTACATGATAGACAACAATACATTCATTATAATGTATGATATAGTGTTTCGCAGAAGAAATATTTATTTATTTTTTAGTACTAGCTTTTGCCCGCGACTTCGTCCGCGTAAATTTCGGTTACCGCGGACACAGATGAAGTCGCGGAAAAAATTATCCATGTCCTGTCATTTCAATTATTTAGTTAAAATCATGACTCGAAACGACACGTGGCGCCATCTATGATTATAAGAACGTTATTGTGATTTCCCTCGGAAACAGTACTTTTTTTCGGGATTAAAGGTACCCTATGTTCGTTCCTGTACACCTCGCAACGTATATGCAAAATATCAGGATAATCGGTTCAGTGGCTTAGGCGTAAAATGGTAACAAACAAACAAACAAACTTACTTTCGCATTTATAATATTAGTTAGGATATGATACAAACTCAGGTGTTTTTCTTTGTCTACTATTATCATTGTTTGAAGAATCTATAAACTTTGAGCCCAGTCTCTATTATTATTGTAATATTCTTTGGTGTAATATGTATACGATATGGGGTAAATAAAGTGTCATTAAGGTCGTTTATTGTTTGCCTTTGAAGAGTAATGTAACAAAGAATTTAACCACAGAAAGAAAGAAATAGGTATCTACTTTAAAGATATATTTTTTAGGATTCCGTACGCAAGGGTGCTAAACGAGGCCCGATTACTAAGACTTCGCTTTATGTCTTCTATTTTTTGAACCGTAGTAGGTACTGTGACCCCTAGACGTGGGTTATCACTTGTACCGGGATATATTTATTCAATCTACTTGATTGAAACACTTATTCATTAAAGTTCGTGTATTCAATTTAAATAAATTATATTTGTTACTTCTAGTTATTAGCTTATGCTTGACAGCCGCTGACGCGCGGTCTGCTTCTATTCTAAAAATCAAAGTCATATTTATCTCAAAACAAATAGTTTGCATATGGCTCAAACAGCCAGGGTCTCTACAGTACCTAGTCACATTTGAACAATAAATTCACATAGTGTATTACTAATAATCATACTAATATTATAAATGTGAAAGTAATTTTGTCTGTCTGTTACGCTTTCCCGAGTAAACCACTGAACCGATTTGAATGAAATTTGGCATAGGGTAAGTTTAAACACCGCCAAAGACCATAGGCTATTTCTTATTCGACTAAGTCTTTGTCTGCGTCTGCGATAACCGAAATTTACGCCGGCGAAGATGCGTACAAAAGCTGATAATAAAAATAAAATTAAATTAAAAATTATTATTAATCATACTAGAAACGTGTTTATTTGTTTGTAGTGTTTTAAATATAATATGGTACGGAAACCCTCCGCGTGCGAGTCCAACTCACATTTGACCGGTTTTTTTTTTCTTTTATTCCATTAACGCCTCACATAGTTACGTAAGAAAGGGTAAACTAACCATGTTATCCAAACGACTGGAATTGATTAGAATTATTTTCAAAATCAATTAAAGTTTATCTAATTAATTATTAAACTAGAAGCAAATTGGTATTAAAAGGTAAAACCTTTCACTGCAACTGTTAAAAGTGTACGATTAGTACTTCGACGGTTAATTTCAACATTAACATATTCTTGAAACTCGTATCACAACTATGTAAAACACATTGAATTCCGATTTAACGTAAGAAATAAACATTTATGACACTGATAGAACTGATAAAGAATATACACGACCATTTTGTACATCTACATTTGTGTCATAAAAATGAAATTCTATAATACCGTCAACGGCCATAACCCTCCGATGACGAGCCGAAGAAAAAATGTACCGATTTCAAAACAAACAAAGAATTTTGTAAATTTCCTCCCGAATGAAAAAAGAACTAGGTATAAAACTTTTGTGACCCGACAAATGGTAAAAGATGGTAATAAAATGGTAACGGATGGTAATGGGGCAGATAGTGGGCCGATTCGACCGCCCCCCACCGCTCGCTACGGGTTAATAGCACATCCCATCAACTCCATGTGTATCTCAGCGTGATAAAGTATTTGTTTATGAATAATTCCCTTAATGTTTATTGTAAAGTATTGCTTAAACTAGTAGTTTTTAACGGGATGCGATGTTGATTAAAAATTTAAATTTATTGTAGATTTTGTTTGGAAACCGTATAAATGTCGGTTTTATGCTGATCTGTGGAAAAAATGACAGCATCAGCTGCTTAATTTTTTTGAAGGGAATTGGGTCTCGATTCTCTAACATGAGCTTATGCGAATGATTATCGATTATTTGTCGAACCATCGATGGTAACATCAATCGGTTCAACCTTTATTTTTCATTAAAAACGTAGGTATATATTTTTTTACGTGGACTACTTCGTGGGTCTAGTCTTCGTTGGTTGGGCTTTATGAGTCTGAATTCGTGTCCAGTTGATGGCAATAGGCTCTCTCCTATCCCTCCCTCCTCGCTCTTAAACATAACTGGCTAAATGTGAGTGTACTAATGGGTACACATGTGCTTAACGCTTCGGGATTTAAAGGCTTGATGTTATGATATGTAATTTCTATTTTCCTGTTTAATATAAAACGTTTCTACGACTTCCCGAAATTTTAAAAAGAAAATCCGGTATTCAATATTTCAAGTAGGCACTATAGAACGGAATACGAAATATCCAAGTACCGACAAGCGAGAAACCGATTTCAAAATACGAGGTCTAGCCCACCCCAAAGTCGGGAAGATGGAATTTCGCACGCAACGACGGGTTAGATAGAAAACATGCATGGTTGGTCGTAACGACCGGACACGGCGCTTGAGGGTTAGTTAGGGTTAGTTTCCATAATGCTAACGTTTAACTGAAATTGAGGTAGGGTTTCTCGTATTCCCTGGTGTTCGGGCCGAAAAAAAGTCTTACATCTTTGCCCAAACAGGCAAAGATGTAAGAAAGGAAACCACTGTAAATGCTTAATATAGATTATTTTACTTTCTTTGACCCTAGGGTCGTGGAGTCCGTGTGTCCATGGCCTCTTTAAGGAGTTGGCCAAACGGTTGGTTGACACTTCGCGTGATCCAAGGGCTGGTTATTACCTTGGCCAAAGGTTAAGCATTGCCATCCAACGTGGCAATGCGGCCAGTCTTTTGCGCACAGTTCTATTGGACGGCGAGAAAATGAATTTTTGATGCCATTTAGTTTCTCATTTTTTATTGTAATTGCGTTTTTTTTTTGCAATTAAGCTTGTGAATAATGATCTTAAAAAATATACTTGTAAAATATGTTAAACTTCCTTTTTTCAAAAAGAAACAAAATTCCTTTGACGTTCTTACCTAAACCGGGAATCGATCCAGCAAAAAATTCAAAGAAACACTTGATATTTATAGATTAACAGTTATCAAATATATGCTATATTGTGTTGTGCTTAAACTTGTTTTTTCTTTGTTTCCAGGTAAGCAATAAAAATTTTATGGATCCATACTCTACTCAAAATGAAATTAATGTAAGTTTTACAAACGTCATTAAAGTGATAATTACTGTTTTTATTACGAATGTGGATTTTAAAACATCGTTTAATTGATTATAAAGAATTTTTTCATTAACTATCTTCTGCCTGCCTTGTGGTTTTTTTTTTCACCCGCGTTATGTTATGTCTTTAGTTACTGCTTTGTTCTCGTTGGTCGTAGCGTGTTCTTGGGTTCGATTCCCCAGGTCGGGCAAAGTGATATTGGGTTTTTCCATCAGCAACTCATAGCTAGATTTGTGCCCGGTTAATGGCAATATAGGCTTGCCCCCTAAGTTTCATGGGGACTTTAACATAACTGGCAAAATGTGGGTGTACTAATAGGTACACCTCTGCCTAACTCTTTGGGGATTACAGGCGTGATGCGTGTGCGCGTGTATGTGTCTGTATAAATTGTTATGTTTTGCGAGAGTTGGTAGGTATTAGATACAAAACACATTTTAATAAGTTATTTTAAGACACGAAAATTATTATGGGCTCGTGTTTATCTATAAAATAAGCATAATTGTATGCAAATTAAATTTTGCTGTTCGCACCTTCTCTGTCAGATTAAATTACAAATTGATCCACGATAAACGCATTTAAATCGTAAGAATTTTGAGGGAAATTTGTGTTATGTCTGTGAAAAACTGGTATTTAGTTGCTTAATATATTAGTCAATAGGCAGATATTTAGCAGAAGATGAACTCTTAAAAACGGCCTGTAACAATGGTTCTTTAAATAAGATAGGAGAAGTGGCATAATTTTGATTACGGTGAAAAGAGAGTAAAGCACCAAACAAGTTATTTTTAGGTGCTTTTACTAACATATAAACTCACATACACAATTGGCCAGTCCCGGAACAACTATCTGTAGGCCGCAAAAATATTTGTTCCGTGCGGGAATCGAAAACAGGTCGTCAAAGACACGATGACGTCATAACGTACCAAGACACATTACACGATTAAAATCAAACCGCCGCGGACAGCGGTGGCGGTAAGGCGGATTGCACCGCTCGACCGCGCGGTCGGGCGGTGTACGCGTGTTAGGCATCAACGGATTTCTTAGAGGCCAATGCGACCTGAGATCCGCTTCACTGCCAACCGCGGCGGTGCCGTGTGTTAATCGCCTTGTACTATGTAAATCACCCTGAACTCTCACACAAAAGACTATCAGAAGCGATAGTCGATCAAACTAGTCCTTCTGTCGCTTCACTCGATAGTCCGTCGATTCGTCGCATGTCTCTCATTCCGGAGTTCAATAGTTCACGCTTCGCCGCGTTCGTTCTATGCTGGTATGCTGGTGCGCAGCGTTCTAGCGGTCTCTGCTAAGTCTCGATTAGCACGGCTTTGTTAACTGCTCCTGAAGTATGTGGACGACATAGTTTGTATCGGGGTTTTGACATTTTGATATTCTTTTGTTATTTTTTGGCGTGGCGCGTTCCAGTTTTGTTGTGGAAACTGAATCGAGGTCGCTTTAACGGTGGAGTTGTATTTTGAGATGGAATTTTGAAATTGAAATATTTTTGCGTCAGAAACGTGGTAGTAACGCTTCCTATTGTTGTGTAAAACTTTAAATGTGTGGTCTCAAGCAGCAAAAATATGGCACTAACATAATGTCGCCTGTAATCCCTGATGGGTTAGGCAGAGGTGTACCCATTAGTATATCCTTATTTCCCCAGTTACTTATGTTTTAAGTCCCATGTAATAGGGGGCGAGCCTATTGCCATCAACCGGGCACAAATCCAGACACCGTGACTGCTATTACTGACAAAATCCTGATGGAAAATCTCAATCACTGCCCGACCTGGAAATCGATCCCAAGACCTCATGCTCAACAGTCGCGCTAAGCGACCACTAGTTCAACGAGGCGGTACGGACAGCGAAGTCTTACAATAGGGTCAGGTTTTACCCCTTGGGTAAGGAACCCTAAAAAAAGACCCTATAAAGCAACACTCTAGTACTGTGGATAAGATATTTATAGATACTCCATCCACAAAAACCCTGACGTAGGACTAATATATTTAGGCACCAATTAGGTATTACGATATAAATCATTAAAATTAACCTAACATTATACGCACAACGTATAAACTTAAGCACTTAACATATTTTACCTCATAAACTGTGATATTTAGTTAAATGATCCAAGATCCAACAGTCGTCACAGCTACGTCATCTTAGAATCGCTGAAATTTTGAAGAAAGATAGTGGATTACGTCATCATGAGCGTGTGCTCATGATGACGTAGATGATGCTACTTGCTAGCTTCATTGCTAGGTCCTTTTCCAGGTATGAAGTTTAAAAGATACTATATCCATCCATTATGTACGTTCAAGTGAGACGACCGGGTTTTATATGATTTACTAGCTTTTACACGCGACGACGCCAGTGTGATTTTCCTAATATAAAAGCCTAATGTCTTTTGCTGTACCCTTAACAATATTTATGCGACATTTCATGACGATCGGTTCGGCAGTTAAGGCGTCAAAGAGTGACAAACAAACTATACAAACAAAGAACAAACTATTTGTTGGTTTGTCACTCTTTCACACCAATAAACTTTAATGTTTTTCTATTTTAAAATAATACTATGTCGCTGTACCCTGACAGGGTCTATGACTGTACTTTAGCTTTAAGCCATGTAACATCTATTATACCAGTATGCCAATAAATGATTATGAATACTAAATAAAACAACTTACTTTCACATTTATAATATTAGTTAGGATTACAGAATTTTTCTTCCACAAAATTTTAGATGATGTTGGTCTAACGACTTCGGGCTCTCAATCTAGAAAAAGTAAAAGCCCTTTTGATAACATTTTTCTTCGTCATGTTAGGGTACTAAGAATAAATTATTTTCCCGAGAATTAATTTTCTTCACTGAACATTGACAAGATTGCCAATGTAAGCAGATGTGGGATTTCTTTATGACCCCATCAACATAAAAATTAAGTTAGTGTATTAAGAATATTTGTTTTCAAGGCTTTTTGCCAAAACAAGACTATAAATGTCATTAGTAATTTACTTTTCAAAGGACGATGTTCTTTATCGTGTGGGCAGTAAGGTCACACCCTAGTGTCATTTTTTCTAAACCGCCTCAAGGGCCTCTGACATGGTTTGAGTGGGACAGTAATAGGCTGGTATAAGTCCAGGTTTCCCCATGATGTTTTCCTTCACCGATTCCAGTGATGTCCAAGATAAACTTTAGAAAATACATTTAAATTGAAAAAGTCATATTTTTACGTGCCCGAATTTTAGCCCTCCTCTCATGAATGAGAGGCGGGCGCCTTAACCAGTGGGCCAAGTAAGAATGAAGGATAATCAGTTTTGTCTTTAGATTTAGTGTCTAAAAGGTACCTAATAGATATCACGAACCTAGGTCTTAATAGATCAAATCCATACCAATATTATAAATGCGAAAGTAACTCTATCAGCTTGTTTATCTATTACGCTTTTACGACTAAATTTTTGAACCGATTTTGATGGAATTTAATACCTACATTGTACATGCACACATAAACTCACGCTTTTTTCCCATGGAGGTAGACAGAAACAACAGAACGCCACATGCTACGATCCTTACATACTTCATTCGCCTCGTCCACGTTCATATACATATCTAGTCATAGCAAACTAAAAAACAAACTATTCAGCCTTATAATATTAGCATAGAATGTAGCATAAAACCTTTAGAAGGATGGTAGGATAGATCCAGGAACAAGGAAGTCCGTCTGAGCGTCTGTGGAACTATTTATACTGCCTAGCAACGGTAGCAACGTCCATGTATTCCGCTTTAGTACCGCCGAAATTAAACAGAGCAAGGTGACGGGAGCTATGCAATGACATGGCACGTAGGAGTACACGCCAGGTACACGTTTCCTAAGGTACACAGAATGTCGGCCATTTGTAAATTCCAACCCTTATGGTTTGCTCACCATCTTCAAGTAAGTTTAAGTTTGCGCTGGCTGACTGCCTCGTTGGTCTAGTGGTCGCAAAGCGCGACTGCTGAGCATGAGGTCTTTGTTTCGATTTCCAAGTCAGGCAAAGTATTATTGGGTTTTTCTATCAGGAATTTCTCAGCCTCGGAGTCTGGACTTGTGCCCGGTTGATGGCAATAGGCTCGCCTATTACATGGGACTTAGACTAAGGCGAAGTGTGGGTGTACTAATGGGTACACCTCTGCCTAACCCTTCGGGGATTACAGGCGTGATGTTATGTTATGTTTTTATGTGCATCACTAGTTCATTCCGGTCCATTTCAGTCCGGTTCACAGGTGCTGCTACTGCCACTTACTCTTCATTATTCAGCTAGCTGGCTTGCTTGAATAATAACAATAAATGTTGGGAACAGGTATCCGAATGTACAGTCCTGTCACTATCGCCAGCTATTAAGAAAATGCAATTGTTTCATTGACCAAATTGTACTGATTTTCGCTGTATTTTTTTTACATCAATTATATTGTCTAACAATCACAATAAAAGCAACATAGCTTTTAGTTTTATCCTAAAAGTCGATCACAATAGTTACAGCTAAATGACGCTAAAACAATAACGAACCAATCCAATTATTTTACGAAAAACATTAATATAATTGCAATCTTACCCACCGCACTACTTCCACCTATGTAGGTACAACTTCTAAATATTATCACAAAGGATCACAATTGTCACAACATATCAATCTTCAGTTGAGTGTGAATTAATCTTGTAAGTGCGTAGCATCCGTTACAAAAAGCCGGTCGATTGCTGAGTGGCTGACAATGAAGAACGAGGTCGTCGGATCGATCACCTGGACCAAAAGATGTTTGCGCGGGAAAAAACTACTATGTAGGGGTTTGATCATATTTTTGTAGATTCTGTAGGAGGTAATAACAATTTTAGGGCATAAAATGGACTGCCTCGTTAGTTCAGTGGTCGTCAAGCGCGACTGCTGAATATGAGGTCTTGGGTTCGATTCCCAGGTCGGGCAAAGTGTTATTAGGATTTTCATCAGTAGTAGCCTCGGAGTCTGGATTTATGCCCGGTTGATGCCAATATGCTCGCCCCCTATTACATGGGACTTATACATAACTGGCGAAATGTGGGAATACCTCTGCCTAATCCTTTGGGGATTACAGGCGTGATGTTATGTTTAAAATGAGTTTTATGAAACCTTTGAGTTCACAAACTACATTTAAGTTTAAAGTATTTCTGTTACTTTGTGCAGCATGAGACTTGAAGACTCCTTAAGTGGAGTTTCAGGATTCGGCTGTAGATGACCCAAAATCGGTTATCAATAAATTAGTCTAGATACCTTTGACTAGTACTTACCTACCTTTCTTTGGGTAAACATGATCATAACTTTACAACAATTTCTTAGTTTGCTAAAAACTGTCTTCGAACTTCGTACTCAGTGTTTTTATGAGTATGAGGTGTTCTTTTTTTTCACCTTTGTTTTTTTTTTATTGTATAGTTGTTTGTTTACCTCTATCTCACCTGCTTTAAGGCGATCTTGCTGGTCTAAAAGCAACCTATTTATTCGTAATTTGTTGACACCTAGACGTCTAAGGTGTGTTACACACTAAAGCGGGTCGGCACATTCGGTTAAAAAAGGCAGAGAAAGATATCTATTAACTTTTAAGAATGATCGACAATTCTCTCTAATTTACACTCAATGATTGTCGCTTAAATGATATTGCGACTAGATTTACATTTAGTAAAATTGGGGTGCTGTACATAATTAAAGGTGGTTTTTAAAATGCCGAACGCAATTTGTCGAAAATGAAGAGATTTGGCAATTTATACTCTAGTTTGTAGAGGAATCGTCAATATGGAAGCCTCTCCCCATGAGCTCTTCAATAGAATGAATGCTAATTTATAGTTTATGAGCTAAACGTTGATATTAATGATTTCAGATTGAATTGACTCCAGTTTTTACACGACTGCCCCAAAAAAAGGAGTGTTATGTGTTTAGGGTTAATGTATGTATGTATGTGAGATTCTCTTTTTCCCATTTTCTCTTTTTGTCGCATTTATTTTCTTAAATAAATTGTCAAACTATGGTATTTGATTAATAAAAACAACAAATATAACCTTTGATTACGTTGTACTGACAATGTCGAACCGCTTATATGAACAGAGACCTTAAAACAAAAAAAAAGTTCCCAAATAAAATTCAACAGTTACCAAACTCCGTCGTAAATTCTGTTTAATGCCATTACAAATGACAATTTCTCACAATATTTTCCCAATTAATGAAATTGTAAATTAAAGATTGCCAGCGACCGAATGGACCGGAGACCGAATGACGAAACGAATTGCATTCACTTACAAATGCCATGCAAGAGCAGTGAAGAGCAAAATCGTTTGTAAAAATGAAACGGTATTTTTCAACTGTATTTCATTTTTAGTTATGAAAAGCTATCATTTCAATTATGTTTGGTATGCTTTTGTTTTTTTTTTTATTGCTTCAATCTTTTTCCATTGCTTTTCGACTATTGCTGGATTCAATTTTGCTTTGACATAGTTGGTCTTATTGATAATAATCTTACGATTAGTTACGTTGCCACAATTCTAAAATAAAAATAGGTAATAAAGTAATAAATGATTTTGTTTTGAAATGTCGTGACGACCTAGTAGTTAAGGCGAATGCTTCTTATGCATGTGATTGTGGGTTCACAACCACGCTAGTACCGAGTTACCGACCAATAATATGACTTAACAAACACACACATAACACAAATGGAGAAACACACACTAAAAAAAATTTTCGTAATTATGTAGTTTCTATATTTATCTTGGACATTACTGGCATCGGTGAACAAAATAATCGTGAGGAAACCTAGGCTTATAAAAATTATGTCTGAATTTGCCAGTCCAGTTTGAGCAAGCGTGGTGCTCAATGCTCATGCCGTCTCTGCGAGAAGAGAGATATACGCGACCTACAAATGCCACAACCTACAATAACAAAGCGAGCGTAGTTTCAACGAGAAACTGCTACTGACAATCCTTTCTAGACAATAATAATCCACATCGCTAATCACGCATGTTATCTTACGATGACGTCATGTGACGTATCTAGGCAAGTGCACGCGTGCAATGAACGCATGTGTCACAACGCGTTAGACCTACTTGTGCACCCGTGTGTACCTATGCGGTGCGCGTGCGATGACAACATCGCACCACTTTGGATAGAAAATTGCCTAGTTTAGTACCGTTTTCTTTTTAGTGTTCTGTAGTGAAATTTGCAAATCTATACGATGTTTTGGTGTCTGTCACAGGTGAATTTCTCTGAAACTACTTGACGTATCATAAAGTGTAATTTGGAATGTAATAATAATAATAACGGCTTGTTATTGTTCCACTGAAATGCAAAGACCTGTTCTCGTACACGACGCTAATCTAATATATAAAATTCTCGTGTAGCAGTGTTCAGTGTTTGTTATCAAACTCCTCCGAAACGGCTGGACCGATTTTTCTCTCCGCCTAACCCTTCGGGAATTACAGGCGTGATGTTATGTACGTTTTATTAACATAACATCACGCCTAAAATCCCCGAAGGGTTAGGCAGAGGTGTACCCATTAGTACGTTATATTGTGAATTGCATTATTTCGTTTTGTTAATTTTTTGAAGAATACTTTCTAAATTACCAAGTAAGTAGGCTCTTAGCAACAACGCTACTGTAATCACTTTAACCCTATGAACGCTACAGTCTACATACAGGTATAGATCCTAACCGTCCGTCTGCCGCCACAGACGGCCGCGAAGACTGTCAAGTGCGATCCTGTAACCCGATCCTGAAGCCGTAGGGGACAGGTGCTAGCCTAACTCATGGCTGACAGGTCCGTTAACCCTTTCACGACAAGGACATGTCATTTTGCACACGGTAGGGTTAAGTTTTGTGTGAATTGTTTGAACGGAGGAGTGCGGCATAATGTTATTGACATGTGTAACGAGATTTTTGTGAATAAGAATTAAGATTAAGAATTTGTTGCTTTGTTTGAACGCGCTAATCTCCGGAACTATTGGACCGATTACGAAAATTCTTATTCTTATAGGAAGCTACGTTATCCCTGAGCGCTATAAGCTAAATTTTACTATCAAAATAATGAGGGGCTCGTAAGAAAAGTCATGCGGACGAAATCGCAGGGAAATACTAGTAGAATATAACTACAATATTGAGGTAGTAAGGTAAATCTTATGGAGCACAGAGCTACACAGATACTTACCTTTAAAATATCTTTCAACTTCGCTCGACCAATCAAATCAGCTCATTCCATTACTTTAAATCAGCCTTTCCTGAAGTAGGCGATAGCGCCCCATTATGGGCTCTGCAGGCCTAAAGGGGAAGGGAGGGTGAGAGACTCAGTATTTAAAAAAAATATATAATAGTTCCTTTATTTTAGGCAACTGAGGCCCATAAAAAAAGGCCTAGTAGGTAAAAAAAATATTCTTAAAGTGGGCAGTAGACAAAATAAGTTTGGGTACCCCGGCTTTAAAAGATATGTCTTTGATCAAAAAACCAACTTCCATTACTATCTCTAATCCCAAAATCAAAGTGTTCCACAAAAACTTGCTTATTTCACGGTTTGGTGGCCTAAATCAACACGTTTGTGGGTGACGCCGTGTTCGGTTACAAAAAGTATCGGTGTAAGCCCGGCTTATGGTAGTTCATGGGTAGAATAGGGTTTATTACGTGGGAGTGTGTTTTGTTTTGCGACTTCATCTTGTTGTCTTTATTTGTTGTATTGGTGGGAATTATGTGAGATAGATGATAGTAGGACAGAAATGAGGATCCGCCTTTTTATACTACTGCGTCTAAGATGTTCTATACGAGCATATATTTTTATTTTTTTAAATTTTATTTAGGAAAAACAAACAATTGTACAATAACACATAAAACACGCCTGTAATCCCCAAAGGATTAGGCAGAGGTGTACCCATTAGTACACCCACATTTCGCCAGTTCTGTTTTTAGTCCCATGTTATAGGGGGCGAGCCTATTGCCATCAACCGGGCACAAATCCAGACTCCGAGGCTGCTACTGAGAAATTCCTGATGGAAAAACCCAATAACACTTTGCCCGACCTGGGAATTGAACCCAAGACCTCATGCACAGCAGTCGCGCTTGCGACCACTAGACCAACGAGGCAGTCAAATTAATGGTATTGTTCTGGTATTATCATCAAAATTTTAATCAAAACTGTTTTTATATACTTCTAATTTCCTACTCTAGTAAGCGGTGTAAGTAAAAACTATTCCATATTCATGTAGGTATCAAAATTTACAGCAAGTTATGAATTCAGTATTTACGTATACACGTGTCCCCAGTTTCAGTTAGTTAACACTACAATAACAAAATTAAACCTAACACAAGCGCAAGCAAGACCAAGGCATAACCGTCTAAATGCTAAGCTGGTTATTTTGGCCCCGAGAGACCTGAACTGACGTCGCCCAGTATTACGTTATTACGGTCGAAGCTTGGTTAGGTTAAATTAATTTAAACTCGACTTGAGCATCGAACCCCGACACCTATAACCAGATATTATTCAGCACGTCGCTTTGAGCGGACGGTTTTGCTTTTGTTTTGTTGATTGTGATTATAATTAGGTAATTATGAGGTGAAGTTTCTAGTTTGTGGCTATATTTTAGACTACCGCGCTAATGTTAGAGGTTGCCTGGAATATTTGTTGGTATAAGGAGTTATGTGTGTGTTGTACACTTTTATTAACTGCTCCATAAGGATTATAAATTATATGCAATAATTAACCTAAATATAAAACTTATGAATAATAATAAAATTATAAAGTATGTACAATTTTAAAAAAAGGAAAAAGTAAGGAGGTACGTTATAGAACCTTACTGCCATATTGGTTGCATGGTCGCAAGCGCGACTGCTGAGCATAGGGTCCTCCATGAGTACTATTTATATATTCTATCTTCGCACGGGTGCAATGTAGATACATAAACCTTCCTCTTAAATCACTCTATCCATTGATGAAACCGCATTAAAATCCGTTGCGTAGTTTAAAAGATCTAAGCACACAGACGGCGGGAAGCGACTTTGTTTTACATGACCTGTAAATAACATCTTCCCTTTGCCCCAACAGCCTTATTAACTTGTAAATAGACAAATATTTCTGAAACTTTGCCATCTTTGCCAACTTTTGGGCAAAAAATCGGAAATCCAGTTTTAAAAACAAACCTTTTTTTTTGACGGCAAAAAGTATGTCGTCACCCTCATAAATTCATGTCCTGACAACAGAAATGTGTTTCTGACGTGTACAGGCTGAAGTTTTTCATGTTGTTTAGTTGTTGTTCTGCAGTAAGATCTAATTTTGTTTGTATGTTTTGAGTTTTTGGATTAGGAGTCATTGATTAGTTTGTTTTTCGAAGATATTTAATGACTATTATTGTAAGACTATGTTGTACCTATCACAGAAACACCTTTTCTTGGACATCGGTAAAGAAAAACACCTTGAGGAAACCTCGACTTGAAAAATATAGGTCCAACCAATCCGCCTTGAGCAAGCGTTGATGAATACACCTGCTTTCTTTCTATGAGAAGAGGGTTTTGCCTTGCATAGGGACAATAATCGACTGGTATTATTTATCAGCTAGAGACAAGGAACCTTATTGAGCGACACTTTGGGCGCAATGGCTGAGTGATTGACTGCTGCGCTCCATGTCGCAAGTTCAATTCCCGCACAAAACAAATATTTGTATGGCCTACAGCTTCCGAACTTAGTTGTTTGTGTGTGTACCAGCCGGAAAGGGGTAAATATCATCAAATGAGGCTGAGTGCTAAGTGTGAGTTTTTTAGTACCTATTTTGTATGAAAATTAAGGTTTTCCTAGTGACCACCAGATGGCGTTATAACTTTTTCCCATATAAAATTCTAACGCGCTCGCAATCGAACATGAGTGAAAAAACTCACACTTAGCACTCTGATATTATAAAAAAGTAAAGCTACTCACTAACCGTACTACTATCATAGCAAGAAACTTCTTCGTAACATATCAGTTTAATTTATTTTCACGCGCGACTGCACACGAATGAACTGGCATCTAGTTGTTACTTGCAAACAGTAAAATAATAAGGATGACAGCGAAGTTCTACGCGACATGTGCACGTAGCATTACGGGGTGTGGTCGCAGTGCTAGATGGAAGCGGTTTGAACAAAGCGGTTGTAATCAATTAAAAACATAATTAGGTAACCTAGACCTGATCGACACTCAGTGAGTGTGTGGAGCTAGACTATATCCTATTTTCTAGTGTCCCAAATGTCCCTTCACCTGCATCCTTCACGATCTTCTGATGCAGCAATTAATGAGGTCATCTACTGTGCCCAAATAGTATAAAATTGGTATAGATTTATTATCGATACGAAAAAGAAGGATCTTTAGAAAACCGAAACTATAATATTTTCGAGTAAAATAATTTATGGATTTACAGAATCCCAAGACTTACGATAAGCTTAACAAATGATGTCATAAACGGCATGCTGTTTCAAAACGGAGCTTACATAGTTCATCGTGACAGTGAGAAAGGGAGAGAAAAATACTACAATTCTGATCGTGAACAGGTGCCGATTACTGCCGATTGAGTATCACCTACTTTTTGAGGTAAAAAGGGTTACTGCTGATGACTACGCAGTGAACCACTGCGATAAGTTCAGAAGGTCCTTTCTAATATTCAGCTAATCACAGTTTACATGAACTCAAGATTATCTTCTAAATGTCACACACCAGAACAAAACATTGTTATTAAATAAATAAGTCGAAAAAACAACAAAAAAGAAATAACCAACGCTTTAAATATTCTAGCCTTTATAACCCACATCGTGCGTGGCTGTAGTTTGTTTTTGTAATCATTTTAATGGCAACATTATCATCAGAATTTTATGTCCCTAATCCCATAAACATTGTGGTTTCCGATTATGAATATGGCCACCCCGTTGTTTCCTGTAAGCATCGTAAAAGGTTGGATGTTATCTATACAGACGTACCGATGTAGTAACATAGGTTTATGAAAGATGTCACGTCCCGGAGTGGATTAAATCGGCTGATTAAAATCAATATGGTTAGTGTTAATTTAATATAACGATCGTGGCGGTAGGTATTGTTGGGTTTATTAGTAGAATCGTTGGTGAAGTTAAATGAATAACATTCACATTGGAAACTTGAAACAGTCAGAGACCACAGACCCAACTTTTTGTTATGTTTTTTTTTATGAAAACATGTAACAGATTCTAAACAGTTTGAAATGTTCTAAATAAACTTTTAATAACGGAGGACTCTTGTAATATTTGCATGGACCCAATGTTTTGGATGCATTACATTGCGCGCTACCAAAAATGTTATATTTAGTATTTACGGCTTTATAATGTATCTTTTTACAACCCGTATCTGACGTTTATGACGTGCAAATATTAAAAGTATGACCTACAGTTAGCAATGTCGCATGTCACCGCATAGGTACAGTCAACAAGAGATAGATATCCAAGGTCGTCAGATTTAGTTAAAATTTTCTTAAAAACTGGTGTATGTCTTCGATTAAAACTTTACTTAATTAATGAACGCTTATTATGTACTTTTGAAAATTAAATTACATTTGAAAACATCCATCGGTTTCTAAGAAATCGTCAACTATATATCTGACGATGACGACCCTGCATACCTATCTCCTTTGTTGATTGGACACTCGGTGGGCTAAAATCATCATATTTTTCATCTTTAATCGCTGTAAATGGCACCACACCTTTACCCCGACATATTCATTTTCTTTGAAAAGCGTACACAAGTTTCTAGAGTTTAATAAAAGTGTTGCCTGTAAATACGCAGTGTCGTCCCTCGTCCGTCTACAACGGAAGCGACACGGCTTTACAGTTGCCGCGAAAAATCTCGCTCTAATTAGATTTAGTGGAACGCGACCCTTTTTGTCAAAATTGGGTCAGTGTATGATGGATGTGTGTGTGCGCGTGAGTGGTAGTTAGCATTTGAGGGTTATGATGGAGATATGAGTATGTTGGGTAGTTTTGTGCCGGCGTTGGCATATTTTGTTTGTAATTAGGATGAAATTGTATAGTTGGGTTTTAGTTGGGATTTTATTTTCTTATGGAATGAAAATAATTTTGAGTTGCTCTTGTCGTAGTTAAAGGGATAGCTTTTATAGGGTTTGATGAAGATATTTATCTCTATTTTAATAATACTAGGGTACTATTGTATAATATCACGCCTGTAATCCCCGAAGGGTTAGGCAGAGACGTACCCACATTTCGCTAGTTATTTTAAGTCCTATGTAATAGGGGATAAGGCTATTGTTATCAACCAGGCACAATTCCAGATTCAAAGGCTGCTACTAAAAAATAAACGGCTGCTACTGAGAAATTCCTGATGGAAGAACCCAATAACACTTTGCCCGACCTGGGAATCGAACCCGAGACCTCATCTCAGCAGTCGTGCTTTATGACCACTAGACCAACGAAGCAGTCCATTTTATTTTAAAAGTATGTCAAATTACATACTTTTAAAATTAAATACATGAATAGGAACATGCAAATAAGACGTTGATTTCCTTATCAATATTGAATTCAAAGAAATTCTTAATTAAGGGCAACAGTTTTATCTTTGAATATTAAAAGAAAAGACGTTCTTGCTTTTAATTTTTGAACACAAAGCGATATTATCATCACTTGGATCAGATGCAAGACTATGCAAGTGCATTATGCTCTGAAGACGGCTGAGTAGATACGTAGGGTTGGTAGAGAAAGTCTGAAAATATTTGTAGGTACAAATAAAAAAAAATGAAAAAAATAAAAAATTGAAGTGTCTGTTTGTTGTCATAATAACGGATTTTTACTAAATGCATAATCATGAATGTTTACACGGTACTATTACAAAAAAAAAACATTTTTATTTTTATAATGTTTCTGTATGTTTGATTCGGCTAATATCCAAAACGGTTCGACCGATTTTGATGAGACTTTCACTGGCAGATAAAACTAAAGCTACATTTATTTTAGAAAATCAATTGGGGATCCGCGCAAGAAAATTAAAACCTCAGAGATAACGAGACATCCGCCTGTGCTGTCGTCGGTTGACTGAATTATCAACAATCATCATTTATTTTTAGGTCTTTTTGTTTTTAAAAAACCTCCTATAACACGGAATTGGAAGTTAGTAGGTATGTTTATAAAGTTGTGCGAAACTTCTCCCTTCAACAGAATGCCTAGCCCATACATCAAGAATATCAATAATAAAAAATAATCAATGAAATTTTAATTCGAAATTAAAAAAAATGCTAATAAAAGTGTCATTGACTTCTACATTTTCGACTGTTCACTAATAAAACCTATTCTGAGATATTATCTCCACATAAAATATGTTATTATCCGATTTCTGCCAGCCCTGCCGACACACGGATAACTTATTTGCATAATGTTTATTAAAAAAACATAAACGCTTCTCATTAGACTCTCTCATGTTCCTACCCATAGTATAATCAAGAAGAAAAGTCTTTAAGTGAAAAAAAAAAAGGTCAGTACGAGTCGAATTCGTACATGAAGGGTCCCGTACCATGATACCGTGGCCACGGAACGTAAAGGGCAACAGAAGGAACAGGGTGGTTTTTTAGACAGTAAAAGTCTGACAGTACCTTCCGCCCCCACCCATTCGAAGAACTCATTTGAAGACTTTTACCAAAAAAAAGCGTTTCGTACCATCGTAGAAAATAACACTATGTACTTTAAAACGTAAAAAAGAAAAAAAACCCAACAAAAAATAGGTCTTTAGGGACCCCCTTTTATTTATTTTTATTATTTGTTGGTATAGCGCAATAGAAATATGCGTTCTGTGAATTTAAACTCTGTAGCTATTACGGTTCTTGTGATACAGCCCGCTGATAGACGGACGGACAGATGAACAGACGGACTGCAGAGGCTCAAACGCCAAAAGTGACAGTTTCAAAAATGACAAGTGACAGTTTCTATTTTCCAGCCTTGTCAACGCGTCGTCCAGGGCAAACGGTGGCGGTTTAGGTACTGTTTTTTACTTTAGGGTCAATTTTGACCCGCTGGCGTAGAGTGATTAGCAAATAGGGTCCCATTAGCACCCTTCGTGTACGGAACCCTAATATGTTTATGTTCCTAATTAAAATATCAAATTACATTAATATTTTTTTCTTAATTGAAACTTTATATTAATCCTGGTAATGTTTTTGGTATCGCCAAAGAAATTATGTTTACATAATTTATAACAGGAGTCTGTCCTTTTTTATATTTTGTAGTCAAGAAGCTCGTGTTAATGTAATCCATTAGGAAATGTGCCAATTTTAATGTTAAGTAGCAGTACTTAATTGTTAACCTTTGTTTTTTTAGTTATTTTATTAATGAACTAGTTCATTAATTTTTAAATAACATAACATAACATCACACCTGTGATCTCCGAAGGGTTAGGTAGAGGTGTACCCATCAGTACACTCACATCTCGCCAGTTATGTTTTTAGTCCCATGTAACAGGGGGCGAGCCTATTGCCATCAACCGGGCACAAATCCAGACTCCGCGGCTGCTACCGAGAAATTCCTGATAGAAAAACCCAATAACACTTTGCCCGACCTGGGAATCGAACCCAAGACCTCATGCACAGGAGTCGCGCTTGCGACCACTAGACCAACGAGGCTGTTTTTTTAGTTATTTTATTAATATAATAAACTAGTTAATTATTTTTTAAATAACATAACATAACATCACGCCTGTGATCTCCGAAGGGTTAGGCAGAGGTGTACCCGTCAGTACACTCACATCTCGCCAGTTCTGTTTAAGTCCCATGTAATAGGGGACGAGCCTATTGCCATCAACCGGGCACAAATGCAGACTCCGAGGCTGCTACTGTGAAATTCTTGATGGAAAGCTACCGAACCTAACCTAACCTAAAATCTACGACCTCATGCTCACCAGTAGACCAATGAGGCAGTCAAAAAAAAGAACAGGAGTCAGGAATCGAGGCAGTCGTGAAAATATTAAAGGTATTCTGTCCACAGCAATATAATTTTGAACATGAATTTTAACGAAGGCGTAATTTAAAGAAATCACCGTAGCAGTCACTCAAATCGTAATTTATTATAATTAATTTCGTGTTATCACCTAATATCATGTTTCGCGTTAGCATAAAGTTAATTACATAACTTCTGCCACTTCGGGCGATGACATAATTATGTTTCCTTTGACACGTTCTGACAAAAATACGCTTCAGATTTAAATATAGAACGTCAAATAAATAAAACAAAACACAACCATCGACGACAATATTGCGTTCCGCCGATTAAAAACTAAAAAAAAATAACATAAATCAGGGAACGCATCCATAAAAGACGTTCGATTTTCAAAATAAAGCAGTAAATCTACGTTCCTTTGTCAGTGACGACAGAACAGCGCACATTTTAAAAGCTAATAATTATTTGACAAAAGATTCTCTTTTGTTTTCGACTGTACCTTCTAAGAAAATAATGTTTAGTGCACGACAATAGTGTTTTGTTCTTGTGGTCTTACTGTTTTGGTAATAACTTTGCAAGTTCTCATGAATGAGTATTAGTATCAATTAAAAACGAGTCCAAAAACAATAGCGGTAGAGTCAGATTTACCTTGGCAGATTTTTGATACTGTAATTAAAGTAGTATTTTTTTGCCAAAAAGGAATCTCAATAGAGCACACTTTCACGTAAATGTTTTATATTTGTCCAGTTGCCACTCGTTGACTTTTCGAATTTCAGTAAAAATATTTGCAGTCCACTTTTCTTTTATCGACTTCCATTTTAAAATTAAGTATTTTACTGTGACCGCTCTGCAGTTTTTCTCTAGCGCAATTTTTCTGGAGTCAAAAGCTATTTGCACTTTCCATTGCCCGTCAGAAGATTGTTAATCAGAAAAATATTGCGCAATTTTAGAAAAAATAAATTCCCCTTTTTTTCTTCTCCTTTTTATTCGTTCTATTCAAAAGTTAATTCTAAAGTGGAAATAAACAATTCCACCTACTTAAAATCGTGAATATTCTCTGTGAATTTGGTACAATCTCGATGAAAAGGGATTCGGCTTGAGGGTCCTTGGTGCCTATGCAAATACGTTTATTAAAGTCAGACCCGCTGTCCCTTCAGAATTTAGATCTTATTAATTGGGACTTAGTCAGGGCTATTGTTGTTTTGTTACTAACTGTACCGATACGCGTTTGTGGAAGTCTTTTGGACGTATTATACAATAAAATTAATGATACGAAACATCTATATTATATAATTTTTTTTAAAACTTAGTTTCATTAAAAAAAAAACTTTATAATATGTTATATTGTCCTGTATATTATGCGCGTTTTAATCCATAATAATTATTTAAAGGCAAAACTATCTTTGTCTGTCTGTCTGTTACGCTTTCACGACTTAACCACTAAATCGATTTCAATGAAATTTGGTACGAGGTAAATTTTGTCTCCGTCCGACATTTAAGCGGACGGAGTTGCGGGCAAAAGCTAGTCTAAAATATATACAGCGGTGTTTTTATGAAAGATCTAAAATCTAATTTGAAAACAAGACATCATTCACAGCACAGAAACACACAAAAAGACAAATAATTCAATAACAACACACCATGAAACAGTGACGGGCGTACCTGACAAACCATCCCTATCTGAATCAGCATAATACCGGCGGGGTGCATAATACCGGCTGCACATAGGCACTGATCAGACATCAAATATTCTGCTTGTAACCGGATTAAGGAGTGTCACAGACGCTGATTGGCTGATTAACATTTGTAGCTACGAATCCTAGTTGAAATATTTGAATTTTAGTTTTGGAATGGTAGCTTCTGCACTGTTCCTTTTTTTTTGAATATCGAAGTCTGGGTGTACCTAATAAAAAAGTTTTTTCGGGATGGGTAGGTTACTTGAATGTACTTACTTGAAGGTACTTGAATGTACGCGGCTAGTGTACGCTGGCAAAGAATAACAGTTATACGTAACAACGTGAAAAATCGACTCCGTTCGATTGTACATCTCTAACATACTTCTACACAATATGACGTTTTCTGAAAATGGCGATGATCATGTCATCGATATTGAATAAATGAATTTAAGGTGCCTTTATGGACGAACTTAGCATAAAAATATCAGGTATCTTTGTAAATAATGTACATCTTTCGATTTTGTATTACGTCGCGTGTCTCTCTGTTAATAATTGTGCTAAAGTAAAATAAGTTTATTTTTAATTTTCAAGAAATCTTACGTCTTTTACTGAATTTTAGCTTTATATTCATGGAAGCATGCAGCTGGTCTGTACTATAAAACCACTTGCAATTAATATATAAAATAAAATAATAATAATCGTGTATATCCAATATTTTTAACGGACAAGACAATTTTTGGCAATGTCCTTTAGATCTTACATCATCAAATTATTTACTACAGTTGCTCGACACTGTAATGTATGTTAGTAACATAGATATGAACATCTAAATTCTAATTGGGCATAATATATGCACCACACCACACCCTGCTTTTTGAATAAATAATGAAAGACAATGTCATGTAGGTACTGTCTGACACTGGTGTAGTGTGTGATCTATGGGGTGCTGTTTTATAAATAACTAGAAAATTACGACTGTTTTGAATAAACAATAGGTAGGCTTCGTTGATATCAGTAGTAGATTTTATTATTTTTCTTCTATTTTATGTACAGTTTTCATTAAAAGTCTTTGTAATTTAACGAATTTTAAAAAAAGAATTCGCTTTTCTTTTTTTATAACCTAATATTTAATTTCTGCGTCTTCAGTAATACTAAATTGCTCGACTTGGCGGTGGCACTGCCAAGTTTGGCGAGACAAAATATTGGAAGATAAAATTGAATATAAGGAAATAAATAAATAAATAAAATAAAAAAAAACTGCCGTGTCCCCCGATTACTTTTGTGTACAGGTTGATGTTTTATTTACGAATCCTATTTTTTTTAAAGACAATGTATGCAGTTTTTTCTCCTATCTTCTACATATGAAACTACCTTTTGGAATGGGCAACTAGATTCAATATTTACAAAACTTTTTTCTTTAATATGACGTTTAAACGTGAATTTTAACGGTCAAATCGAAATTAATGATTTATCATCTGCTTAGCCTTCTCCCAACTTTGTTGGGGTCGGCTTCCAATCTCAGCTAGTCATCAATTTCAGCTAGTATGCAGCTGAATACCTGAATACCAGCTTAAATTAATGATTACTAATAATTAATTCAAAGTCAAATTTCAAATCATTCAAAATCAAGTCAAGGCTATGCAGTTAATCCAAACAAAAAACCAAAGTAATCACGAATATTTGAAAACCAACTCAAAGTACCAAGGGGTACAAAACAAACTAATATTCCTCCCTCTCAAATATCAAAGTAACTTCTTTAACAATAACAAGTACTCATTAGCGACAGAAACTCTCCAAAATTAGCGTCACAATAATAATAGACAAATTATCTTTTGTAAGGGAGATATTTTTTTTTTAAAACGAAGCGTGTGGAGGGTCAATTTGGCGTCTATAGTCATTGCAAGTGAGTCTCTACGTGGCCAATTACCTCCCCTTCGTTGACTATGCTATGGTTGTGGAACGGTGTGTGTGTGCGGTGCGACATTTTAGTCGCATTGTCTGGAAGTCGAGGGTTTGTGGAATGCTTTAAATGAGTTTGATAGAGATCGATTTTAAAGGTATGGTTTGGGGTAAGAATTGGTAGGATTATCAGGTTTATCACTGACAATACAGGGTGTATTTTAATTCACTGCGCTTGTTTCTTGAGTGTGGAATATGAACTACTTAAAAGCGAACGCCAAAACTGTAAAAAACAAACTCTGCTGTTCTATGCATTTTGATAGTTCTTTTTATTTTATTTTAGGGCTAGTCTCGTAATAAAAATTGATCGTAATTACAAACATAAGGCGTGGCGTGCCGTATTATAGCATTAGGCAAAGATGTACCCATTAGTTTCCACATTTCGTCGTTATGTTTAAGTCCCATGTAATATGGGGCGAGCCTATTGCTATCAACCGGGCCCAAATCCAAACTCCGAGGCTGCTATTGAAAATATCCTGATGAAAAATATAAACAAAAGTAGATTATAAAGTGCATAAAACTAAACATTGACCATAAAATAGTTAATCAATTAAATTAAGACAGTCCAAAATTCTATGACAAAAAAAAATAAACAAAAACAAAGGAACCAAAAAGACAGCTCATCAAGAGTCACAATTCCATTCCCATACTACGACAAAAAAAAAAAAACAAAAAACTACCTGCGACTGCGACAAAAAATCGCAAAGTCTGCGCCGTCCAAACCGGTACCCGTAGCCCGTCGCCTAATTATGTACGAGCAGGATTTTGATTTCACATCCATGACGTCGGCATTAAAGGGATGCTGGCGAAATTGGAGCTCCCTGAGTGAATGCGTAATGTACTTATTAATTAAAAACGATTATGACATCCGCTGCGTACGCCATTGAGTGTCAAAGTCTGGTAGTTTGACGTTAGCTTTAAAATAATGGTGTGTCATAAAATTGCTTGAGTTATAATGTATTTTGTATGCCATTTGGCGGGACACAGCTCGGACCCTATTTATTATAACATCTACAGTATGTACCCTGTGTTCACAAGATAAATTAATTTGAATTTGAATATTTATATATTAATAATAAAACCAGCCTATTATTGTCCCACTGCAGGGCAAAGCCTTCTTCTTATACAGAGAAGACACGCGCATTGAACACCACGTTTTCTGAAGGCGGGTGGTCGATTTTAGACTTTAATTTTTTTAATTATAAGCTCAGGTTTCCTCACGATGTTTTCCTTTACCGATGTCAGTGATATCCATGAAAAACTTAGAAAGTTAATTGATAACGACACATTGATACTTTCCCGGAGTCGAACTCACAACATCATGCAGGAGAGCCACTGTGTCATCATGACGTTTATTAAAACATTTAAAAAATAACAACCGCAAAACATTGTGTCTATAACCTCCTCTTTTTTGAAGATTAAATTCATTTAAATGGAAATGGACATCAACTGCCAAAAATGCAAGATTTTTCCAAATTTTCCTTCCAAAATAAATCATGATTATTTTATAGTAGACACCCTCATAACAAGCATTTAGATCTGATATAAATTTTACTTTTTGTACCACAATATAATGTAACAATGCCTAATGCCACATTCCAAAAAATCATAAGAACAATATTTAAATATGTTATCGAGATCAAAAATGTCGGCGACTCCATATTAATTAATTAATTCTTCCATATTTTATGAGGTACACATTAAAACTGACTCTTTCCCCTTCACTGCTTTGGTGAAGGGACCTCTTCGTCTAATTTCGGCGTTCCACACAAAGCTAAGCTTTAATCCGCTGTAAGCTTTACATTTTCTATGCCACATAAGTGCAACGACCCCGGTCTTAATATCTGTTTTTAATAATTGACTAGTTCTTTGTAATTTTAGCAGATCAAATAAAAATGTATAATATGCAATTTGTTATCATACAAAATTTTTCAACATTTTTTTTTACTGTTGTAAAAAAAAAAACAAATTGGTCGAAGCGTTATCAAATTATCAACTGTTGGTCTTGCAATCATGAGGAAATATTTTTTTATTAATATAGATAAATAGGTGTGGGTGTACTAATGGGTACACCTCTGCCTAACCCTTCGGGAATAACAGGCAACAAGCGTGATGTTATGATTATGTAGATAGATAGGTAAAATAATTTAGTACTCTAAAAACAAAATACTTAAAGTTAAAATAAAACCTTTTAATACTAAAAATTCATACCTAATTAGAAGTTTCTTTCTTCATTTGAATAATAAATTGTAAAAGAAAAATTAACTGAAAGTTTTCACTTAATTAATCTGACGGTGACTTTAGTCCATTCACAGTTAATGGCATTGTAGTTTTAGTTTGTCACTAGCTTTTGCCGATGACACCGTCCGCGTATTCAACATTTTTTTGAAAATAATAATATAGCATAGTCTATATTACGAGCTCATAATGTAGTCATAATGTAGGTGAAATAATTTTTAAAATCGGTTTAGTAGTTTTTGAGTTTATCCATTAAAAACGAAAATACTAATCTTTATAATATTATTAGTTTAGCTGTAAATGATTGATGAGGTTTCACCGAGTTTCGTGTTACAAAAGATTTTATTTATCTACTGTATTAGATTCATGATGTATCGTTTATTTGACAGTACAGTTTAATAATGTCTTTCTTCATAAGTCAGACTAAAAATTATGTTAGTGTTATTATAATATTAAAGAGTATCTTAATCTAATGTAATTATAATATAATATCTAATAACAGTTTAATAATTCAAATAATTCAATTTTGGATTGCGTATAATAATATTTAACATTAACTTATCTGACAGTTATATAATATTAGTATTTGTTTATTTAAATTTTAAGCAACAAAGAAGTACAAATGCGGTCTTAATGCAGTAGTAGTTAGTATGTTTAATAACAGCTTATATCCTATTTTTATCTAACACCTAATAAACTTGTATAATTAAAATAAACTATTTATTTTAAAAATTGCGCTTCAACATCGCTACTACTGGAAACCAACCCCAAGAAATATTATATCTAGCACAATTTTTTCTCTCTCAAATAAAATCCTCAGAGAATTCCCATCGAGATCCCATGGCCCTTTGTTCAAAGCCCACCCTTTGCTTTATTTGGCATTAGTAGGAAATTTTAATGGGTACCATAAAAAACAGAGGACGAATTTTAAACTTTTATCGTTTAGCCGACGCAGACATTATGAATAATATGTGTATAATTTCTATCTTTATTTTTGGGGTTCCGTAATTCAGTCAGCAAAAACGGAACCCTTATAGGATCACTTTGTTGTCGGTCTATCTGTCCGTCTTTTTCTCAGGAAGGCGTGGAGGTATCAAGTCTAAATTAATATCAAATAACCAGCTCTGCTACCCCTTGGAGCAGTAAAAATATTAAACTTCTAAGTCAACGCAATTTAAAGATAAGGAAGGAAAAGGAATCAAAACCTATAGGGAACTTCCCGTTGACCTAGAATCATCAAATTATGCAAGAAGCAATGCGATGTAGCACAAGTACTTAAAAGAATAAATCCGAAAACTTTACTCAATTACTTCACAAAATATATTAATTACTTTTTTGCGATTATAAAACTTATATTTTTGTACGTTGTGTTAAATATTGAATGGCGGTACGGAACCCGTCTTGTTCCAGCCCGCACCGATTTTTTTCCTGGGTATCGAGCGCGTTTGTTTTCGGGTCCTAATCGTCAACGTGATCAAATATTGGTGTGTGACATGAATAAAAAATTGAGACCGCGGTCATGAAAGGGGAGGTAGCGGAGTTTGATAAAAGTTTCCTTCGGTATACGATATTGTAAGCAGAGTATTAAAATATTAATAAACTTGGGTGAAAACTTTGTTGGTTCTATAATCTGTAGAAAATTCATGATTTGAACGCTAAACTGTTGAAGGATTATAAGTTTATTGTTACTTTTGATTCTCGCTTTGGGTTTTTGTGATTGTTCTATCTCTTATACTTATATTATAAAGCTGAAGAGTTTGATTGTTTGTTTGTTTAAACGGGCTAATCTCAAGAAGTACTTACTAGTCTGTATAAAATCACGCCTTTAATGCTCAAAGGGTTAGGCTTTTATGTTATTATATTATATTTCGCTGTTATGTTTTTTTTAAGTCTCATAATAAAGGTTTTACTAGTCTGATTTTAAAAATTCCTTTTGAGTTATATAGCCTATTTATCAAGGAAGGTTATATGGCTATATCATCACGCTACGACCCACGGAAGCGGAGCAGTAACCAAAGATGTAACTTAACACGAGGTATAGTTAGTGTTTTCATTAATAAAAGGAAGCATCAATATTTTCTCCTGCCTTTTTTGGTAATTTTGAGATCTTGAATTAATTAGTATCAGTAAGCAGTCTATAACAGTTTTAAACTATATTTAAGTCCTAAATAAAGAAATAACATGATCAATCATACAATTTGAAATTAAATTTCAAGTAACGCGTAGACATTTTGAACATTAATTTCGTTCTAAATCTCGTCTGTTTTTGACAAGACTTTTATTAATCTGATGGTATTTGAAACGAACAAACTTTAGACAAAGGTCTATTTAATATTGTAACTAATATAAAATGTAGTAAGAAAATCCATTTTGATTTATTCGTTGACTGTTTCGTTGGTCTAGTGGGCGGAAAGCGCGACTGCTGAGCATGAGGTCTTGGGTTCAATTTCCAGGTCAGGCAAAGTGTTATTGAGTTTTCCCATCAGGAATTGAGTAGCAGCCTTGGAGTCTGGATTTGTGCCCGGTTGCTAGCAATAGGCTCGCCCCCATTAGATGGGACTTAAACATACCTGGCGAAATGTACTAATGGATACACCTCTGCCTAAACCTTCGGGCATTACAGGCGTGATGTTTAGTCTGCAAATATCCGGCTCTTAGTCCAAACATTTCAAATTTCAAAATGGTAACCCTACTAGACCCGCTCATTTCGTACTCAAAGGATATTGTCGATTAAAATGTATTCACAGTTCGGCTCCCAAAATAGAATGCATTAGTATTTCTATAGACAATCCTAATATTCGGCCCGAGACTTAGGTCTACATAAATGATTACCCCGTCTCTGTCCTAGAGCAAATTATTCAAACAGCAGCTTCCATAATCGATTGCCAACGATAGGGTTTCAAATGTTCCCAGACTCGATTCTCAATCGACTTCAGATTGGATAGTTTATCATTCGATTACATCAACCGCGGTATTATTTAAGTTAATCGATATGCAAATTCGTTGATGAAATGACAACACTGAAATATGTATAGTTATATTAATTTGTGTTTAATTAGTTGGCTACGCATACTAATTACGATGCCATTGTTTTCGTATTATTGATTGGAAACTAGTTTCGTCCTTTTATAATTAGTGGCTTCTTCATTTGATACTCAATAATGGCTTTGAAGACACTTTAACGGCGCTGAAAGTGACATATTCTTATCATCATGACGATCATTTTTTTTTTGTTTGTGACCATATCTGGGAATTTTTAGTTACAGATATCTTAAAGGTCAAAGTTTTGAATATTTTTATTATGTCTTTTTTACGAAAACAAGTTTTAACTGTTAAAACTTAACTTTTAATACCCACGACACCTGTAAATATAAATAGACACTGATTTGCTAGGTACAGCTACACTAATATTATAAAGAGGAAAAATTTGTATTTTTGTTTGTAATGGATAAACTCAAAAACTACTGGACTGATTTTAAAAATTCTTTCACCATTAGAAAGCTACATTATCTGCGAGTTATATAGGCTATATTTTATTTTATAGTTGCGCGGACGAAGTCGCGGGCAGAAGCTAGTCAATAATAAAAATCATATCCCAGCAAACAATTAACTCAATATTACTTAGTTTGATTGGCTATGTGATGTGTCTTTATCAACCAATCTGCATAGCCTACCAGATTATATTGTGTTTGGCTTCCAGTCCAACCGGATGCAGATGACTGCCTATCTGACCTCTACAACTCAATAATTTGGCAAAACAATACCGAACGACTTATCGGGCTTCTGACGACTGTCAAAGATCCACGTATAATAGCCGGGACCAACGGCATAACGTGTTTCCGAAGCACGGATGAGTCTACACCTCAGATACCCGATATGTTCTTACTATAGTTTCCGATTCCAATCAAGCATTGTCAGTCGGCTTCCACTGCATATTCTCAATTTAAAATCTCCCCTGTTCTCAATAAAACGCCGCCTAGACGTCTGCTCGGCGTCTCAGTCGACACAATAGTGATAATGAAACATGCATTACAGAGCCTTTTGTGTTTCCCCCACCACTTCCCGAGCAGCCAATCATGTCGCCTTTGAAGTGGAACCAGGGGTTAATAAATTTAAAATACCTTCAGTGTAGAGCTTCTTGGAGATGATGAATTATAAAATTGTTCTTTTGATCTCTGACTTTGTTTATACTTGAGCTTGATAATGGATGGTGTAATGCTTTCCGCTGTTTTACTTGTAATTTAATTAAGTATTGGGCATGACTAAGAATTATATCGTAGAATAAATAAAAATTGTAATTTTACTGTGTATTGATATGAGTAGAGGGAGCTCGTGGCTATGTAATAACAGCCGCATGGGTCGATCCGTCAGGTTAAGCTACGCTTGCCGGGGTTGGTCCGTGGATGGGTGACCATCTTTACACACCGAGACTCTTGCGTGCCTCGGAAAGCACGTTAAGCCGTTGGTCCCGGCTGTCATATGTGGATCTTTGACAGTCGTGACGGGTCGTCAGAAGCCCGAAAATCTGACAACTAGTCTCACCAAGGGGTATCGTATTACCCAGTAACTGGGTTGTGGAGGTCAGATAGGCAGTCGCTCCATGTAATATACTGGTATTCAGCTGCATCCGGTTAGACTGGAAGCCGACCCCAACATAGTTGGGAAAAGGCTAGGCAGATGATGACTCACATATATATAATTCTGTAATTTAATTTAATTAAATTCAATAATTATGTTCTTTAGTCCTCATATTTTATATATTTGTTTGGGTATTACTAGTTTTAAATATCTTAATTGTATAATTTATCTGCGCATAATGTAGTTCATGCTGTGCATTTCTGTAAGGGAGGAGGCACTTAGACTTAAGTATGCAGTGTACAAATTATATGGTAACAGTGTACTCATCGTTGAAAAGCCTAATAATAATTAAATACTATCACGCCTTTTTCCCATGGGTGTGAGCAGAAACCACAGAACGCCACCTGCCACGATCCTTACATACTTCTTTCACCTCGTCCTCGTCATACAAGCACGCCGGTTAATAGTACTGAGCACCTGACATTTCTGAAGAATCTCACTAATAAGTAATAAGGTCAATGTAGGTCTTCCTAGGGTCAGTGAAAGACGATTACGATAGATATTAACTTATAATATTCTAGCGAAATTATCCATAACACTTACCACAATTTCGGGGCCACTATTCATCAATGCTTAACGCCACAATGCAACAAAATGAAACTAACCACCCGATCCCCATTTGAATATGATTAAATCCGATAATACATGTAATATCGACACATATTCCCGCGAAATTCTCCGTATTCCCGGGATCCCAGCACTAGATCGCGCCGGGAATTACAAATGTAGTTATTGGGAGTCATATTTGATATTGAGATACCATATTTTATACGACGATATTACGTCAAAATTGAATTCTTGCTGAAAGTCATTGGGAACAGATATGCGAACTAAAATGTTACGTTTTCGCGGATGTTAAAAGATTTTCTAGTGAATGAGGAAATTTACGGTTTCTTTCTATGGTTTTCATATTGAAAAGATTAGCTTTTTCAACTAACTTTCATTAAAACATTAGAGTGCATTTTGACCTCGTTGGTCTAGTGGTCGCAAGCGCAACTGCTGTGCATGAGGTCTTGGGTTCGATTCCCAGGTCGGGCAAAGTGTTATTGGGTTTTTCCATCAGGAATTTCTCAGTAGCAGCCTCGGAGTCTGGATTTGTGCCCGGTTGATGGCAATAGGCTTGCCCCCTATTACATGGGACTTAAACATAACTGGCGAAATGTGGGTGTACTAATGGGTACTCCTCTGCCTAACCCTTCGGGGATTACAGGCGTGATGTTATGTTAAGCATTTTGATCAACTTTGATCTACGTAAAGATAAACATTGTACGTAAACATTTGAAGAAAATTTGGATTTAATGTCTCTGTAGTCCGAAATCAGTACTACGCTTTGTTCAATGATCAAAGCTTCAGATTCAGTAGAGGCCCTTGCGCTGCAGTGAGGCATTGACGTGATGATTTCATAATCTAATATGGCTAACAAGTCATCGTCCACACGTTTATGTTTTGGCACTTCCCAATATGCTATAAGGCAGCGATTCTCAGTATTTTATGGTGATCAAATCATTTTAGAAACCGAAATATTTGATGGAGCCTTAAAGTAATCAAAAACAGGCTTACATGCCAAAACATTCGCATCTAAAGGAATATTATACAGGGTAATTGAAAATATACCCAAAACCTTAAAAGGAGTCATTGTACTCATCATTATGAACAAATTTTGTTATGGGACCAACCCTGAAATCATGAAAAAAAAATCAGCTGTTTCCTACAAAAATGCTACACAACAAGATCGTTATGTATGGATCAGCTGTTTTTTTTTTTTTCATGATTTCAGGGTTGGTCCCATAGTAAAATTTGTTCATAATGATGAGTACAATGACCCCTTTTAAGGTTTTGGGTATATTTTCAATTACCCTGTATATGAAATTGTTTTTTTACTTTCAACGAAATTGTGTGATGTCGAGCTTTATAGAAGAGTTGAAGTCACAAGTTTTTTTCATTATGACCACTATTTTTGAGGAGGCCCCAGAGAAGCTTTTCTCGGTAAATCTTAGTTAAATTCAACCTTATTATCACAAAAACACACAAGCAATTTCTAAACTAAGTCACATAGTTATATTATTCACATCTTTCGAAACAGAACCCACATTCAATATGCCTCCAGACGGCGTGCCGTTAGATCATTTGCGGTGGGTCACAAATAGTGACGTTACAAGAGAGTTACCGGAAAATCCCGGAATTACGGACTTGGAAAATTCTTGGTGAATCGTAAAAAGTACGGTGGATAAATCTCGTCGGGCGTTCTGTTGAAGATTTTGAGAAAGAATGGTGATTTTTGTTTTTTGGTGTTAAATGCCAACATCATGCCTTAATCCGCAAAGGGGTTAGGCAGAGGTACACCCAATAGTATACCCACATTTCGCCAGTTATGTTTTTAAGTCCCTTCAACCGAGTAAATACAGACTCCGAGGCTGCTACTAAGACACTTCTAACGGAAAAACCCAATAACACGTCCATATTCAGCAGCCACGTTTTGCGACACTACAGCAACGAAGCCGTCAAAATACTTAAATACTTTATGTTTCACAATAAGTTTGTAACGCGAGAGTATAATGACTTCTCAATAGTTCACTTACAATTTACCTACTTTATGAATTGAGTCCATTTAATTGATTACCAATTGAGACTAGCTTGGCGAATACTGGCTTCCCTCGAGGCGATTGACCCAAAAATGCAAGCCTAAAATACATTCAACGTTATAACAGGATAATAAAATTGTTTATTATATTTTATTATTAATGATGTTACGTCCCTATTACATGGGACATTGACTCAACTGGCGAAATGTGGGTGTACTAATGGGTACACCTCTGCCTAACCCTTCAGGGATTACAGGCGTGATGTTATTATAATGTTCAATAATACATTGAATTTTTAGTTTACCAACTTACTGAGCTTTAAAAACCAGAAAAGTTTTCCCGAGATTCATTTCCCGGAACCCCGGGATCAAGAAACAAATACGCACTCCCATCACTAGATTTGATAGCTACTATCCAGACGTAACCGTCTGAGTGAAACCGCAGGCGACGCCAGAAGACGGCGCTAGTTACAAATTGGTCCCTTCAAATTATTTGTCTGTTGATGATGCGGAATCAATGGCTTATTGAATGTATTCAGATTAAAATGGCGGAGATATTCTGAAGGTGATTTTGGGATTGGAACAATCACTGTTAACTGCTTTTCATCCTTATTGCTAAGGGCGTAAGGGTGAATAGTGGTTAACCGCAATTGCCCGCGATTGTACTTTTGTAAAACTGGCTTGTACATGCTTTATTTTTGTTTAACGTTTAGTAAGGGTCATTGAACTTATCTTTACGAACTACTTTTGAACGTCAACTCTGCAATCACAAAAAAGAAATCAGCTGTTTTATACAATCGTTCACAATAATCGACAAACTGTATGGAATTGCTGTTTTTTTATATACAAGAAGTAATTTAAACATATTCGTAAAATTTCAGAAGGATGCTTAAAAAAAATTAAATATTAAAAAAAAAATTACGACATCTGCTCAATAATTAATATTTTTAGTTGTTTATGTTTGTCAGTATTTCAAAATACACCTCTTTCAAAGAACTGTCTATACAGGGTAATTAAAAATATACCCGAAACTTTAAAAGGGATTATTGTACTCATCATTATGAACAACTTTTACTATGGGACCAACCCTGAAATCATGAAAAAAAAAACAGCTGATCCATACATTACGATCTTGTTATGTAGCATTTTTGTAGAGAACAGCTGATTTTTTTTTCATGATTTCAGGGTTGGTCCCATCTGTAAAAGTTATTATAAATGATGAGTACAATGACCCCTTTTAAAGTTCCGGGTATATTTTTACCCTGTATAAGGTGACTGATAGTAATTAGTGTACGATATTTATACACATGACTGTACTCGGGATAGCAGACAACTTACCGAAAAAACTAATTCAAAATACACCTCTGTCTAACCCTTCGGGGATTACAGGCGTGGTGTTATATTATGGTATGATTATAATCACTAGCATAGTTACTTAATTGAATTTGACGACGATTCTAAACTGCACCTAGTACAACAAGTTTAGATTATATAAAACCTAAGCTTGTATAAATAATCGTCCAACAAACAAACTACACCTACGTTCCAATAAAAAATGCACATACACAATCCATTTTTTACTCAATCCTCATTCCACTCCATCCTATCTCATCCAGTCTTACCAACTGACAGCTAAGTAAACAAACAGATGAGCTAGCAATCACTTAATGGTATCCTGAGACTGAGAGTACCCCGGTAGAAACTACTGGCATGGGATTTGAATGAAGTGAAATCTAGATTTTAGGTTTCACGAAGATTTTTTTTGTTGATTGTATTTCTCCTCTTACTCGTAGTTAAGTAATAACAACTGCGCGGGTCGATCCATCAGGTTAAGGTACGCTTGCCGGGGTTGGTCCGTGGATGGGTGACCATCTTTACACACCGAGACTTCTCCGTGCTTCGGAAAGCACGGTAAGCCATTGGTTGCGGCTGTCATACGTGGATTTTTGACAGTCATCAGGGCGTCAGAAGCCTGAAAGTCTGACAACCAGTCAGGGGAGTTTCGTATTACCCAGGAAATGAGTTGTGGAGGTCAGATGGGTCGCTCCATGTAAAATACTGGTTTTCAGATGCATTCGGGTAGACAAAAGAAAAAGGTCCGGTTGGGAAATTTTTGTAAGATTTTTTGGTAGTGAATAGTCATAATTCTAACTAATATTACAAATGCGAAATTAAGTTTGTTTGTTTGTTACCTTTCCACGCCTAAACCGCTGAACCAATCATCCCGAAAAAAGTACTGTTCCCGAGAGAAATCACAATAACGTTCTTATTTTAGAGGGCGTTGGCGCCACATGTCTTCCCATTCATGATCGAATTTTTAATTTAATTTGCGAGCGAAGCCGCGTACCAAATGTAGTATAATATTAAGATAAAACAAGTATTTGATCCTTTTGGACCTTCATAACTACACGTTACTCCACTGATTTAAAAAAATTCAGCCATCCTCAGATGACGTAGGTCTGGCGACTCTTAGATCTAAGTGCATTAGCTTATATTCAATGGACATTTACGGCTTTTTTTTTACTTCTCATTAACCCCATAAATGTTGAAGTATATCGGATAAGCCACCATTTTATACTTTGTTGTCCATGGTTCAACAAACTTTCTGTATCCTATAAAATAGTTATGTCCATTACGTTAGAATATGTCATTTGACCCATGACTTGTATCTATGGAGGGACCCTACGATAAAAAGCTGCTACTTTGAGACACAATATGGCTGCCGAGTAGTACGTGTTTGGATACTAATTTGTTCGCTCGCCTTCGTTTGGGCAGTAATGTCCTTCGACCACACACCCTAGTCAGAGTTTCTAAACCGCCATAGTGGCCTCTGAAATGGTTTTAGTGGTCCAGGTTTCCTCACGATGTTTTCCTTCACCGATGCCAGTGATGTCCAAGATAAACTTAATACACTAATTAGTTATTTTAATCGATAGCTGATATTCAACATTATTTATTTATTTACACACACAATATTACAATATCATAACAGTAAAGCTATAAGTAAAATAGCAAAAGTATACCATGATATCTCTTCATAGCATAAAACAAATTCGCTTTACGCAGTTTGAATGGTTAAACCTATTAACTATGCTACGGATTTTAATGCCGATTTTTTATCAATTAATAAAGTGATTCAAGTGGAAGGTTTATTACACTCGTGTGAAGCCGAGACGGGGCGCTGGTAAAGTATAAAATCAAAATAAAATTTCAACTTAACATAAAGTTCTAAACTTACTTAGTTCATTTTAGACTTTTTTCTGTTTACGATTTTAAATAATTGCGCTTGTTTCGAGAAGGATCCTAAAAAGTGCATTAGATATATAAAATTTTAACTGTTGTCGTTTCGCTAAAGCGGACAATGGCCACGATATGCCACGATTTGACAGATTATGTTCTTCATACATTTAGAAGATTTGAGCATCTCGATAAATATATCTCTATGCATTTAACTAAGTAGCACTGTATAGATACGATGGGACATAAATAATTTTACGTCTATCTCTATGGTCTGTTGGTCAAAGACCGTAAAATGGTGCCCAGCTTTTTTTTTATAGGAGGTCATTATTGAGAATGGACTATTAGTATTATGGTATAAAATTTATTGATATTAGGAATAAAATTGGGTGACCTCTAGGATAAGGTTAAGTAAATATAAGGAAATGTGCGTCTAGTGGTCGCAAAGCGCGACTGCTGAGCATGAACCATGAAGCCTTGGGTTCTATTCCCAGGTCGGGCAAAGTGTTATTTGACTTTTCCATCAGGAATTTCACAGTAGCCTTGGAGTCTGGATTTGTGCCCGGTCGAGGGCAATAGGCTCGCCCGTTATTACTAGAGACTTACATAACTGGCGAAATGTGGATGTACCTACTAATGGGTATTGGGTACACCTCTGCCTATCCCTTCGGGGATTACAGGCGTGATATTATGTAACAATATATATAAAATTTTATAACATATAAACATATTTCATAACACTTTATCTAACAGACATTCCAAAAAACAGTTAAAAGACAGTTTTTTCTAAAATTAATGAATGGAACGGACACAGACGTCCGAAAAATAGGTTGAAAAATAGCCCCGCGTTTTAGAATACAGTGTGAAACTCAAATTTTGTGTTCCTTTGACGAATATAGCAACTAGAATTGTCGACCAAAATTATTGTGCTAAATAAAATCTAGATTATGTAGCTTTATTGTGTAGTGTTTTATGACAGACTAGCATATAGCCCGCGACTTCGTCCGCGTAGAATTCCTACTTCTCCTTCAAATTTAACATCCCTCAAAGAGGACCTCTCTTTTAAGGGTAGTTAAGAAATTAACTATAAAATTTTATTACTTACTTAGCCTCGCCAAGTTTCAGGGTGATTAACTAAAGAAATACAATTTTTTCTTACAACACAACTTCCCCTTTTCGCCCCCCTAAAGGTTTAATTTCCAAAAATTCTTACTTAGTGCTCGCCTACATCATGAAAGAAAGCCGTAGGAATAATTTCACGTTCCTAGTTCTATGAATTGAGCACCAATCAATATTTAAACGTGGTGTTAGAGCACCATTCGAATGGTGCTCAAGAAAAAGGTGAAAAAAAAGAAAGAAAATTTTTTATTCACGTGAAAATGGCGCACAATATACAACAATATACAATTTAAATATAAACTAAAGACATAATAGAAAATTAGGTGTCCTGAACGGTAATTTGCTCCACTACCGCGCGAAACGGCCGACGCTCAGCATAATGCCGTGGCCCACACACGATGGTACGAAACCACGGCGCTGGTTTTCAGCGTAGGCCGACGTGTCTCAAACGAACTTCACCTGCAAGATGCCTCTCCGAAAATGAAACTCAATTCATTTACAAAAATAGGCTCGCCCCCTATTACATGGGACGTAAACATAACTGGCGAAATGCGAGTGTACACATGGGTACACCTCTGCCTAACCCTTCGGGGATAACAGGCGTGATGTTATGTTACAAAAATATTGCCTTGAACCCACTTCCACGAGTACATAATATGGCGATAACGACTACCTAGATAGAACTTATTAGTACCGCTTATTTACCCATTTATTCCTCATAAACCTCCTTAATGAAAATAAAGTAAGACCTCTACATTCAGTACTCCATCCATCTACTGCTTACGTCACAAAACCTCTTAAGGAACTAGATTCTGTTTTCAAAACAGCTTATGTATTTCAGTATTTCCATGTCTGACTATACAGGTATTGTGGTACTATAATAAGGTATAATAATGGTATGAATACCTGTATAAAATACCTGTATAAATCTGTATTTTTGTATCGTAAGCCCACATGGTAATGCGATTGGATTGGACATGGCGTTGCTGTGACCATGAGGTGGATTGTCCTGGGTCATTAGAACTATTATCAATTATGTAGATTGCTTTGTATTTAACATTGTAAATGGAAGTAGATAAGTATGGCTTTTGTGTCTATTATTCTAGAAAGAAAGAAAGAAAAAATGTTTATTGATACAGACCATGTGCACACTTAAATAATACAGACAAAAAGGTAATAAAAAAACGAAAAATAAGTAAAAAAAACTTAATTGTGTACCATTATTCTAAATTAGTTATGCTTTAATTTCTGCCCGCTACTTCGTCTACGTAGACTTCAGAATTAATCTTTAGATAAAATTCTATCAAGATCAATATTTATATGTGTGTGTGGCGGTCGGGTAAATTTTGTATGGATCGAGACCCTTCTTGTTTCACTTAATTCCGTTTAGCCGTTTAACCATACAAGACTAACAAACATTCTTTCAAATTTTTGCGTTTATTATTTCAATTTTGTAAATAAGTGACATATTTGTAAAGTTATATATGTCAAGTGCTGTTTTATAAACCATACAACTATGTAAGAATTTTACAAAGAAACGAATGTAGGTAAATTAAAGCATTTTTTTACAGATTGAGACTGAGATTCTAGATTGCGATCGTTCTTAGAAGTTAGTAGAACTGCCGCTACATCACGTTTTGTGGGGCAAAGGTGGCTCGAGTTCTCACAAAACACATGATAAGTTTAATAGGAGAAAGAGGAGGTTTTTGCCCAGTTGTGGGACACAAAATAGGCTAAAGAAAACAACCAGTATCATTGCACGATCCATAATTAATATTATAAATGCGAATGTAACTCTGTTTTTGTCTATCAGTCCCTCTGTCTGTTACGCTTTCAAGACTGAACTACTGAACCTATTTTAATAAAATTTGGTTTGAGGTAAGTTTTAACCCCAAGAAAGACAATAGACTACTTTTGATACCGCGACTTCGTCTGCATCCGTGACATTTTCGCGGCCAAAGACTAGAAATTTTGCGCCGTTTTTATTCTATACCAGTCTGTTATTATGAGATATTAAATATGATTGTCCTGTAATATATCATGGTGACAGTACACGCTCGCGCCAGAATACGTTAACATTAATATCATTGTCGGATTTGTTCGATTTAATCTGGCATTTTCGCGGCAATACTATTGAATTATTTATTTTATCGACATGTCCTATCTTGTCGGATATTGTGGATTATGTTTGCAATTAGGCGATTGCACAACAGGTATTATTGACAGGGGGAGTTAATCTGTCGTAATCAGTTGATTAAATCGTTGTTTTTAGGGTACCTCTGTCGGGAAAAATGAATGTCGCTCTGCCCAGCGGAACCAGTTATTTGATGATTTCTCATTCATAAAAAACAAACAATAGACGATCACTCCTAACGTTTTAATAGACAACGAATCAGTGTTCATGGCAACTAAGGCTAACTCCACATTAACAGTCCGTACAGGTTATCCATTTAATTATAATCCATTTAAGTACAGTCAACAAAAGAAAGAAAAACTGTTTATTCACGCGAAAATGACGCACATAACATGAAAAGGAAAAATAATAATTGTACATAAAAGCAAAGTAGAAACAAGTTTGTATTAAATCTAAAAAAAATCAAATCAAATAAATTCCAAAAGAAATATGCGCCACTACCGCGCGAAAGGGCTAAAGAAACAGACCGTATGCAGGGTCGTCAGATATAGTTGAAGTTTTCTTAGAAACCGATGGATGTTTTCAAATGTAATTTAATTAAAAAAGTAGACAATAAACAGTTCATCAATAAAGTAAAGTTTCAATCGAAGACAGTACATCGGTTTCTAAGAAAACTTCAACTATATTTAATGACCAGATACCTATCTCTTTTGCTGACTGTACATTGCCACTGTAGAAGTTAAACAGTAATTGCTAACCGCCGTTTAATGATACGAGAACGGATTATTATTGAACTTAGGTTAATTCTGATTTTGTTACTGTTTGTTGGTATGTTTGTGTAATAGACGTAGGTACCTGTGGGTAGTCGTGAGGGATATTATCTATGAGTTTGTACTGTGTATTGCAATTAGGAGGTACAGTCTTAGAGGTTATGTTGTAATCAGGGGTAAAACGCAAAATCGTTCTGTTGCTCCTTATATTTTTTTTATTACAATTTAAATTAAAATATTTATTAAATATGTATTTTTTAAATCTTTATTTCTATTATAATCAATTGTTCTATACTTATTAAAATAGAAAGTAAGTACCCTTCCATTTCTTCCCTCAACCCCAAAGGGTTAGGCAGAGGTGTCTCATTAACATTTCACCAGTTATGTTTAAGTTCCATGTAATAGATGGCGGGCCTATTGCCATCAACAGCCACAAATCCAGACTCCGAGGCTGCTATTGAAAAATTCCTGATGTAGAAACCAAATAACACATTGCCCGACCTGGGAATCAAACCCAAGACCTCATGACCGGCAGTCGCGTTGTGCGGCCACTAGACCAACGAGGCAGGAAAAATAAAATACTATGTAAATGAAATGGTAAAATTTTGCAAAATCTTACAGACAGGTAAGCTAGATGGTCAGTCATCATGATGAGTCATAAGCTCCTACCTTTCAAGAATTCTTAGTAGAGGATATTAGACGGGCTATATCAAAGAAAAATTATTGGACAGTTCAAAATCACCAATTCACACCCACAGAATAATTTGTCATTAATTATAATGTAATTGCCGGTAGAGAGCCACACAGTCGCATCTATTACTCACACTAAATTGCATCAATAGGTCGATATTTACAAGAAACCGCAACAATAGGATTCCGGGTAAAAAAACTTAGCCCAGGTAAGGTGTGAATAATTTAAGAAACCAAGTGCGAGTCGGACTCGCATACGAAGGGTTCCGTACCATCGTAGAAAATATAACAGTAATTTTATTATAGAATGGAGCCAGCAACACAAAAAAATAAAGGTCTCTTGTTTTTATAAGGAAAGGACCCTCTTAAATTTTTAACTTTTATTTATTTTTATTATGTTTTGGTATAGCGCAGGCGTTTGTATAGCAATGACATGACCATCGCGGTCTGCACAGTATTTTAAATATTTATTAAACTAAAGTTATTACGGAAATAACATAGGTATATATAAAAAATATCTGTGAGAAAAATTACACCGCGGCGATCCGAGGGATACATTTTATTAAACTACGTACTCTGTAGTGAAAGTTGCTGTGTGCTCGCGGTCCGCCATTTGGTGAACCCTGGTATAGCGGCAAAAGAAATATACACTTCGTTAAAATTTCAACTCTCTATCTATTACGGATCATAAGATACAGACCGCTAACAAACAGACGGACCGTGGAGGCTTACTACAAGGGTCCCGTTCCCACCCTACGACTACGGAACCCTAGAAACGAAATGAATCACACTATTGTATTAGAAATCTTTTGTATACTGTGGAATATTAGTGTCATTACAAAACCGCAATTACTTTTTCGCTGTCAGAATTTTAAGTGCGGGCCTACATGAAGTGTTCGTCATCATGGTCTAGGATGTTAGAAAGCTATAATATTTTAAGCCTAGTTACTCCTTGCTTTGTGTCACACTGAATCATGAACAAGGATGACTATGAAACTCTCCAAAACGAAACTATTTAGACATAAAAAAACCGCATCCAAATCGGGTCACCCGTTTTAGAGCTAGGGTGCGACAGACAGACACACACAGCGGTCAAACTGGTAATTAAAAATCTTTTTTGTGACAGCATTAAAAATACATAACTTTGAAATGTACACAATATTATAAACATTAAGCCATGTCACATATGTATAAACTTCTTTTTTAAACAGTGATTATGAAGTTTCTCGCCCATTCTTCTCATTACATAACATAACATCACGCCTGTAATCCCCGAAGGGTTAGGCAGAGGTGTACCCATTAGTACACCCACATTTCGCCAGTTATGTTTAAGTGCCATGTAATAGGGGGCGAGCCTATTGCCATCAACCGGGCACAAATTCGGACTCCGAGGCTGCTACTGAGAAATTCCTGATGGAAAAACCCAATAACACTTTGCCCGACCTGGGAATCGAACCCAAGACCTCGTGCTCAGCAGTCGCGCTTCGCGACCACTAGACCAACGAGGCAGTCGGGGCAGTTCTTCTCATTATCAAACTTAATAAGTAGCAGGCTTGAAGTTTGGATTTGAATAGAAGAATAGAATAGAATATAGTTTATTTCTGAGTATATGGTATTACAGATATTATAATATTACAAAGTATTGTTCTCATATACTACCGTTCCCGGCGTAGAAATATTATGATGGCAATACGCTCGCCCTTTTACATGAGACTTAAACATAACTGGCGAAATGTGGATGTACTAATGGGTACGTCTCTACCCTTCCTGGATTACAGGCGTGATGTTATGTATGTATGTAGTATAGGCTATATAACATCACGCAACGATCCACGGAAATAGAGCAGTAACCAAGGACGTAACTAATCGCGGGTGAAAAATACCACGCGGACGAAGTCACGGGTAGAAGCTAGTGACGAATACATCACGGATGTGGAAAACACGGAAACATCAAAACTACTTAAAATTAGCAATAGCGGCCATCGCTAATGACATCAATTTATAAACTATTGATCAAACAATAGGTTTCTTCGAAATGAAACCATGCTTTTTGCCAGGTAATGTGTTAATAAATGTAGAATCCATGATTCATACTTACATACCTGGGTTCGGAGCCGATAAGCCTGTATTTGCATGACTCAGAACGTAACGAGGTCAGCAGATAACGTGGTTCCCACAATATTGTTTACAATTCGATTTCTTTGTTTACTGTCTGTATAAAAGTGTGATAATTTAATTTAGAACGCGTTGTTTTTGATGAAATATTTAGCTGTTTTAACTTTCACATCATCATTATTTATATATTTAAACTTTATTCTACAAAAAAGTACAAAGACGGACTTAATGCCTTAGGCATTCCTACCAGTTAACCAAAGGTGGTGAAGAGATAACAAAGCAGGTGCAAAAAATAGTACATGAGGATAATCAATTATGATATTTAAAAATCATTAAAAACAAATATCTAAATAAATTTAAACGTACACAAGTACATAAACTCATATACATATACCATATATAATCGGGGATTAAAGAATCTACTGGCGTGTACTGCTGGACCTTCCCAATACCTTCCCAATATTGAGGTTAGTTCTGTCAAAACAAGTCAAAGTCAAAGTCAAAACATTTATTCAAATTGGACCATTTACAGACACTTGAATTTTGACAATTCAAAAGTGCCTGTAAATGGAAATCAATCCACAATTAGCGGAGTAATCGCGTAACAAATATACAAAAAAAGAACATACTGCCGAATTAAGAACCTCTTCCTTTTTTTAAGTCGGTTGAAAACTAACTTTGGCCCGCTACTTCGTTCGCGTAAATGTCGGTTATTGCGGATGCAAAGAGGTCTAATTAATAAACAATCTAAAGACTAAATGAAAATTAAATTTCAATTCGATGTCAAAATAATATAACTGATGCACGTTTCATGACATAAAATTTAGGCTTCATTTCCAAAATTAGTGTTTGATTGCTAACTAGAGAGCGCATTAATAATGTTTATTTAGGCTGTATTAAGGTATTTAGGTTTATTTAACTATATCCATGTACATTAATTCCTAAATACAGACAGGATTTCATAATCTCGTTCCAAAACGGAGGTAGGATTCTAAGGAGAAGAACGAGCAAGAAACTTATACATTATGCCTGTAATCCCCAAAGGGTTAGGCAGAGGTGTACCCATTAGTAATCCCACATTTCGCCAATTATTTTTAAGTCCCATGTAATAGGGGGCGAGCCTATTGCCATCAACCGGGCACAAATCCAGACTACGAAGCTGCTACTAAGAAATCTGATGCAAAAACCTAGTATCACTTTGCCCGATCTGGAAGTCGAACCAAAGACCTCATGCTCAGCAGTCGCGCTTTGCAATCAACGAGGCAGTACAGACCCTTCGCTCCACAAAAATTAACACGTAAACAATTACCAACAAATTGCTTACTTTTAAATTAATCCAAGTTGGCTCTAATTCTCCCTGCATCGCCAGCCAAGCTCTAGTCGAGTCAAATACAAAATTGATTCAATTAATTTACTTCATTCTCACTTAGCAATAAGGTTTGCAGTGAGAAACGGGGCTAGAACCACCCCTATTTATAAAGTCGAGCTAAATACATTTTATTACTCGTTAGTGGATAGCTCTCTTCATAATTTTTGGGGGTTGCACGAAGGAGACGGTCGTCTTTTTTTTTAGGAGTTCATTTTTCCGTTTTCTTTTTTTTGACTGCGTCGTTGGTCTAGTGTTCGCAAGCGCGGCTGCTGTGCATGAGGTCTTGGGTTCGATTCCTAGGTCGGGCATAGTGTTATTGGGTTTTTCCATCAGGAATTTCTCAGTAGCAGCCTCGGAGTCTGGATTTGTGCCCGGTTGATGGCAATAGGCTCGCCCCCTATTAGATGGGACGTAAACATAACTGGCGAAATGTGGGTGTACTAATGGGTACACCTCTGCCTAACCCATCGGGGATTACAGGCGTGATGTTATGTTATGTTATGTGTTCATTTTTCTTTCTCTTTCAAATGTGTCTTTGTAATGACCGCTGCAAAATGGTTTATAGGGAATTTCATATGATTAAACTCTTTGCAGGCTGGGTTATGATAAATACATTAAATCTTAGTACTATTTTATGCGAAAATTGGAATGGATGTATTTATTTATTTAAACTTTATGCAACAAATGTACAAAGACGGACTTAATGCCTTAGGCATTCTCTAACAGTCAACCAGAGGTGGTGAAGAGATAACATGGTAGGTGCAAGCTATTTTTACGAGAGTGAAACAACAAAATCTATTATTTTTTAATTTTATGTATGTTGGTTACTCAATCACGCTAAAATGGCTGAACAGATCTAGATAAAATTTGGATAGATTATAGCCTGGAATAGCACGGCTTGATCCCTGTCTTATTTAAAACAAATGATTGGAAATATCTGTTTCTAAGGAAAACCTGAAACCGCAACACTATTTTACGAAAATATTCTCTAACAACATGTCTGTTCACTAGTAGAAAGCTTCATTCAAATCGGTTCATTCATTTAAAAAAATAAGAACTTGAAATACCGTACTTCGTAAAGGCTCTTAAGACTTTTTAATTCCGATCTTATCAATTATGTAACCTCTAGTACAATCTTGAATCGATGGACCTCAGAAAAAGTAAAAAAATGCCAATTTTTTTTTAATAAACAATCACCATTATCAATATTCATAGTTATATACCTTCAATATCACTTTCTCCAATTAGTTCAACATATAAAACAATTCCTCCACAAAAGTTTATTAAATTTTACTCTACAGCCTTACTATACTTTTTTGTTGTAAAATCGCTCTTATCACAACGGCATAAGATGCCGCAGTGTTTACCTTAAAGCGCCGTTGTCCCTACCTTACGATTTCTATTCCTTTCAAGTCTATATGCGAATTCGTTCCGAACAATACATCTTTCACCACATATTGTGTATGTTCACAGTTAGTACTAGTATTAAAATCTATTTAAAGCCTATATAATGCTTTGTAAAGGCTCGTAGTGTGGAACAGCTTTGAAAGTGTGATTTAAACATAGAGTAAAAAAATCAGAAGGCCCACTGATTCTGATATCGATTTATTTGGGTTTTTTTTTACCTCTGTTTGGTAACAAATACTTTATAATAACAATCATAAAACTAAGGACCATAAAAAAAATACAAAAATGCATAAATAAGTACAATAACGATAAATTAATATTTTAAATAATCCTAACTAATATTATAAATGGAAAAGTAAGTTTGTTTGTTTGTTACCATTTTACGCCTAAACCACTGAACCGATTATCCTGAAATTTTGCATATACATTGCCAGGTGTACAGGAACGGACATAGGGTACGTTTTATGCCGAAAAAAAGTACTGTTCCCGAGAGAAATCACAATAACGTTCGTATGATGATAGATGGCGCCACATGTCTTTCGAATTATGATCGAATTTTAAACTTAATTTGCGAGCGAAGCCGCGGGCGAAAGCTAGTAAACTTATAAAAACTACTACTATAATAATAATGATTTTGTTATATGAAGTATCTTGACTTGGCTCGCGAGGTTGTCGACATGACATTCACATCCCGTGAGTACAGCAATCACTGTGCCGATAGTTGTAACGGCCACTGGCATAATAGCCAAGAGCCTCGACCAACACCCTAGGAGGCTCTCGTTGGGCGGTTGGATCAAGGGCTTGATTCAGAAAGCGGTACTCCTGGACACGGCTCATATTGTTAGGAGATTCCTTTCTCAGGAGCCCTGACCAACGGTGGCTTGGACCCTGTTCCCGACGCGCCGGTGGGATACTATTTTTTATATTTTTAAATGTTTTTATATTTTTTTGTAGTAATATTTAAAAATGTAATTATATATGTATATTAAATAAATAAATGGAATAATGATTTTGGTTATATTCTAATCTTGTCAGTGAAAACTTGTAATTGGCTTTCTTTCACTATTTTTAACCTATTTATAACCTTGCTTAAGACATAAAAATAAAATAAATAAAAAAGTTATGCGTGCGTGCGTGCTTAGAAAAAAAATATCTGTCAAAAGTCTGTCTTTCTGTGTGTCTATCTGTTTGTTCTGGCAAATCTTCGAAACGGCAGGACCGATTTTGACAGGACTTCCACTGGCAGATCATTGATGGCCCTCTGGTACAATTTTATTATTTTAAATACCTTTGTAGACGTAGCATACCATCACCACACTTCTCCTTCTCCTTACCTCCTTCAGCTCACCTGTTAAGGAATAACTAAGGCCACTTTTTATTTTAGAAAAAGAATTAAACATTCACCCGAACGCAGAAGTAAAATCCAACATTGTATGAAATGAACTTTCTGTTAAAACGTTTTTTATCACCCTTCTAGAATAATATGGGTTTCTCCAGTAATGCTGCGTAGGTGGTTCTTTAGTTTGACACAAGGGCAGTACCAATACCTGCTATGGCTGACAATTTAAGAATTTATTGCTAAACTAAGCCTGGAGCTTTTGCTTAGAATCTTAAGTCTTCAATTTGAACCTTATGGTCATGACATAGGCTTACTAATATTTGAACGCTTAAACTACGCTTTAAAAACGCTTGTTAATTATTCCCGATAACATTATTTAGCAGATGAGTTCATCCAAATTCTGTTTTTGGAATCAAGTTCCTTAGCTTATAGTTCGGCTTCGGCAGTGGTTAACTCGAAGACATCGTCACGTAACGAAAAAGCGTTATGCCTCTTCAGGCGACTTTCCCTCTCTTTCTCTTTGCCTCTTTCTATTATATACGGGTGTACATGTACAGCGGGGTGTGTGTGCGAGTACCTATCGAGAGTCGAACAGCAAGCATTGTGCACAGCCAGCTTTATAACCTTAATTGTAAACACGTGTAGATTTATTTTAAACTTTGTTTTGTCTTAATTCATACGGTAATTACTTCTAATTATGCAACAAAACAATGTTAAATTAAGTCTTTTTATTACTAATCTTGGTAGACTGACTATTACATACTCTGTGACTCTCATTTCGTCTTTTAACGACATCGATAGTATTAAAATAATACCAATGGCGAGTTACTTAGCCAACAAACATCGAACGATCCGAAGTCGGAAGTTCGAAGCCGGTTGATCAGTAAAATAATATAGTCATTCCTAACTAGTTAAATCGATTAAGTTGCTGGGAATTGCATTGGAAGTAAGGTCGAGGTAACAATGGTATAATACAAGGCTTGAGCAACTTAAGGCTTGACAGTTTTCTTTTGTGGTTTTGTTTTTTTTATTGAGGTCAGGTTATATCGCAACATATCACAATGCCTGTAATCCCCGAAGGGTTAGGCAGAGGTGTACCCGTTAGTACGCCCACATTCGCCAGTTATGTCTGAGTCCCATGTAATAGGGGGCGAGTCTGTTGCCATCAACCGGGCACAAATCCAGACTCCGAGGCTGCTACTGAGAAATTCCTGATGGAAAAACCAATTAACACTTTGCCCGACCTTGGAATAGAACTCAAGAATTCAGGTTCCTATCAAGAAGGAGAACTATTACTGCACCTCATTAAACTTGTCAAAATTCTGAAGAAGCAGTGTGAAGATAGCCTTAGTCTATGTTAATATTGTTTGAATATTGAGCTGGGACTTAAACAAGAGCTTAAAACTTTAGCGGTCACTAGCATAGAGATTGTTTTTACTTATTAAAAGCGAAGCTATAAAAATAGTTAACATTTTTATGATCCTACTTTGTTTTATGATAGAAATAATTTAGTCTGTGGCATAAACGTGTTTACTACGTGTACCATAAATTTTGATGACACACTCTTGTAGACTGCCATTAAAAATATACAAACAAATTAATTAATGTATTTCAGATCAATTCTTCTTGTTCTTTATCGTGTGGGCAGTAAGGTCTTACGACCCCACACACCCTAGTGTCAGAGTTTCTAAATTTTAAGGGCTTCTGACATGGTTTGAGTGGGACAGTAATAGGCTGGTATAAGTCCAGGTTTCCTCACGATGTTTTTCCTTCATCGTTGTCAGTGATGTCCAAGATAAACTTTAGAAAGTACATAATTGAAAAAGTCACATTGTTACTTGCCCGGATTTGTAGCTAATTAGGTTCAGTTCTGATAAAATATTAGAATTGCGTGTTTCTTAAAATTAAAAGAAATCTTCGTAGTTGCTATGCCAATTTTTTTTTAAACTTATTTGTTTAGACTGCCACTTGTATAAATTGTACTGTTTGTTTGTTATGTACTTTATATGAAAAGGTATTATTATAAAACAATGACCGTGCCCGCGGCTCTGTCCACGTGTAACGTTTTAATTTTCCTGGATAAACTATACCTGGGTATTAACATTAAATTGAGTAACTCAACAAAGGAATAAAGGATGTAAATGATAATATTCCAAGAGTATAATTTAATTATCCTGTATCTAATATATAAGAAGTTAAAGTTTGTCTGTATTAATGTTTTTTTTTTGTATGTAAGAGGTAATCTCTGAATACTGATAGGAAGCTAATTTATTGCTGAATTTTTAGTATTTTTTAGCCATTGCCCTTTTTTGGAGGATAATTATTATGGTAACACTCCACTAGGGGCTTAAGGTTATAACGAACCCTTCCGACCCTTACCGTAAAACCTACCATGGTACTCGACTAGACATGCGTGTGCATTTGTCTACTCTAATATTATAAAGAAGAAAAAATTGTATTTTGTTTGTTTATTTGCTTGTAATGGATAAACTCAAAAACTACTGGACCGATTTTAAAAATTCTTTATCATTAGAAAACTACATTATCTGCGAGTAACATTATAGGCTATATTTTATTTTATTTTTGCGCGGACAAGGTCGCGGGGCAAAAGCTAGTATACTAAAGAACGATAAGTATCCTGTGGGCTTAGACAAAGTAACAATTTCAAAACGATAACGAAGTTAGAAAAGACTGAAATGTATGGGATTGACATAAGCCGCGTTAATTCACGTGGTCAATCGACGAAGCGATCACTACATGAAAGATTAAAATGTATGGGATTGACATAAGCCGCGTTAATTCACGTGGTCAATCGACGAAGCGATGACCACATGAAAGACTAAAATGAATGGGATCGACATAAGCCGCGTTAAGTCACGTGGTCAATCGACGAAGCGATGACCACATGAAAGACTAAAATGTATGGGATTGACATAAGCCGCTTTAAGTCACGTGGTCAATCGACGAAGCGACGTTACTTTGTCTAAGGCGCCAGGGTCGTCAGATATAGTTAAAGTCTTCTAAGAAACCGATGTACTATGTCTTCGATAGAAACTGAATTAATGAACTGTTTATTATCTACTTTAAAATTAAATTGCGTTTGAAAACATCCATCGGTTTTCAAAAAACTTCAACTGACGACCCTGAATATCTATTCTCTTTTGTTGGCTGTACTTGGCTGTTATAAAGAAAAATAAATACAATGATAGTTATAATTACAAAAAAACTAACGAAAACAATACTAAGCTATCTTAGGCCTGTTTTTGTTTGTACTCTTAGTTAATCTCTATAGATTATTACTCTTACATTAACTTAAACAAAGTTAATCTTCTGATTTAATTAAAAAATAATTACCCCAAGACACAATAAGGCTTGAACTTTCACCCTAAACAACCTAACCGCCGACCCTAAAAGGCATATCAATCCAAATCCAAAACAATAAGGCGTAGTCTACAACATTTAAAGCTAATAGAATAGAAATATGATTTACTAACTGATATTTATTTTGTTTCAGGTAATTTCGCAAACCTGCCGCTGATGTGACCCGGCCCTTAATTGCAGACCGATGGCTTTTACAGCTCAGTGTTGTTTGTCTTCCAATTGTTTTGAGTTTGCCTATAGATTTATTGTTTGTTTACGTATAATATCGACGGTGGAAAGGAAAAATGCACTAAGCGACAATTTGGTTGTGTTGTATATTCGACCTTATTAGGTGTGTAGGTATAGACTGACATAAAATGTTATATTATTTTTGAACTCTTAACTCTCTTCTATTTTCTAATGCAAATAAGCTGTTTGTTTCTAACAAAAAAAAAGTTAATAATTCCTTCATCATTCTGTCGAAAGTGTTAATAGTACAAAAAATACTTCTTTGTATTAATGTACTATACACACCTTAATAATAATTAATATACAAAAGGACCAAATTGTCGCTTAGTACATTTTTTCTTTCTACGGTCAAAAGTACATCGTGAGTCAGACTTTTACCATGGAATCGGTACATAATTCTAGACACCTATAGTTAAAAATTTTCGTCGAAAAAGTGCAACCGCTAAATGTGTTATAAACGTACCCACGGTATAAGAGAAATTACTAATCAGGGGCAACATTTTTTTAAGTCATAATTTCGCCAAGGGTCTTATAAGAAATCGGCAAGTAACGGCAACAATAAAAATTTAGTTTAAAGCCATATTTAGACGATGCGAGAAATATCGTGCGATTTGCATTGTACGTTGCGGCTGTCGTGTCATAAGTGACTGATTATTGATGGAAATGTACCACAACTTGTACGATATTTCTCGAAACGTCTAAATAAGCTTTTAGCCTATTTAAATTTAGTTGGCCTATCGGCCATCACCTTATTCCACACCGTCAAAATTCCTGTCTTCCATTTAAGACGTATCGTATTCCAAAAATGTCCCTTATATTTAAGCGCCATATTAATCCGAATGAATCTCCGGGAAATGTCGGAATTCCACAAATTCTGAGGTCGGGGAAGGCCCCACAAATATTCGGGGTCCCTGGCCCCCGGGCCCCAGGGTTTCATATCCTGTTCACTTTAAATTCTCTTTTCAACGTAGAATTTTAATCATACGACTGTGAACTTTTGATATACTGTTCTTAGTGTTAATTTACGCTTTATAATTAGGAGGGTAGACAGAACCGCTGGTTATTAACGTGCCTCTTGATGTGAGTGAGGTTTGGTTGTGGTTTCCTTTGGACCTTGATGAATATGATATGGTTTTGAACGAAAACAAACAGGTGTAAGTTTTCGGCAATTTTGTATGTATTTCTGAAGAGTTGAGTTATTCAAATTTGTAATTAGATGTTCATTTTTGAACTATTTTTTTTTTCGTTACAATATTTAATTGAAGTATAAGTTTTTGGGAGTTTCGTAGCGAGAATAGAGTTATTCGAATTTGTAATTCGATGTCCATTATAAAACTATACTTTTTGTTGATTTACACGGAATATATGTATATAATAAGAGAAGTATGAGGACTTAATATCAGCTTTTTAGCAGAGTTCTTTCCTTTCGAAGGCTTTCAAGATTCCATCATAGCTTCTACTGACCTCAATGTCAATCTAATTTATGTACTATTTTAACTATATTTGTACCATATTATATACTTAATTAGTATTCGATTGTTAGTACCAAAAGACCAATTACCCAATTCATCTAATCGACAATTCATGTCAAAAATATATGTAAATTAGGGGTAATTGGGGGGGGGGTATTTCTCAGTAGCAGCCTCGGAGTCTGGATTTGTGCTCAGTTGATGGCTATAGGCCCTCTATATGGGAGTTAAACGTAACTGGCGAAATGTGGGTGTACTAATGGGTACGCCTCTGCCTAACCCTTCGGGGATTACAGGCGTGATGTTATGACACACATAACAATGTAAATTAGAGGTATTATTGACAGATCGAGATTAAAAAGCGATCGTTCTTAAAAATACGGAAATTGTAGTCTTATAATTTAAACCATAGAATCGAAATTTGAGCCCCTCCTACAATACACTTATATATAGATATTCGGGAAACAATTATTTATATTCTCCACCCAACCGATTTGAGTACAAACGCATTTCTCTGTCCCCTTTCAAACCTTTGAGAACACCACCATACCTTGAGATGCGGCGAAAATCAGAACTAAAATAATTTTGACGTATCTGTTGACTTTTCCTTAGACAAGTAGCGCCTTTATGATATGTCAAGTTATGGTAGTCAGGGTTGTGGCGTCGGGGTGGACTATCCTTATAAAACCTTTTAAGCTTTTAGCATTTTTCCTATTGTATGTTAATATAATGTGTTATAGTTATGTTTAACCGGATTTGCTTCCCTCAGGGTACAATACTTATGTGAATTTTGAGGATAAAGGATTTAAAAGGGAGTCTTATTTACCTTTTTTTTCGCCCTGTATTGTCCTATTGCTGGGTATAGGCGTCTCCGACCTTCTACTCTTGCTTAAGGGTTGCCTTTTCTTGTCTCTATTTACCTATCTGGATTTTTTTTTAATTGCAGTGACCGGTTGGTTCGTTAGGTCTTAAACCCTACCAATCAATGGACACACATTTTATTCACGCCTGTAATCCCCGAAGGGCTAGGCAGAGATGTACGCATTAGTACACCCACATTTCGCCAGTTATATTTAATTCCATGTAACAGGGGGCCAGCCTATTTGCCATCAACTGGATACAGATCCAGACTCCGAAGCTGCTACTGAGAAATTCCTGATGGAAAAACCCAATAACACTTTGCCCGACCCAGGAATCGAACCCAAGACCTCGTACTCAGCAGTCGTGCTTTGCGACCACTAGAGCAACGAGGCAGTCATAAGTATTATAATCCATACTAATACTATAAAGCAAGAGTTTTTTGTTTAACGGCGCTAATCTCCATAACTACTGGTCCCATTCTAAAAATAATTTCGCTAATGGTAACCCACGATACACCTGAGTGCCATCGGCAATTTTTATTACCAAACAAAATAGGGATCCTTAAGAAAATTCACACACACAGACAAAATCAAAAGCTAGTACCTAATAATCTTCTTCTCCTAAAAGTAATAATCTACCCAAACCTTTCCAAACAAGGCGATATCAAATCAATAATAAACTTCTAATACTTTATTGCTCTCAAGTAAGTATCCTATGTCATTCAAGCTTATTTTATTAATACTTGTAACCTGAGACATATCTACCTGTATTGTTTGTTAATATATGGTGTAAACATAGCCTTTAACAGAAATAAAATAAATCAGGACTTGCCGATGGTATGATATAAGTACCATCGTTTTAATTTTTTTGTCTGTTTTGTTCTGGCTAATCTCTACAACTTTCCTTGGTAGCTAAGATAGCTTAGACTACTCGTATTTTATTTGTATGTATGTGAGTTTCTTTATTGCACCATAACTTTTAAATGCCTGAGCCGATTTAGGTGTATGGGGTATCGTTACAATCCTTGCTACGTTCCGAGTAACATAGGCTAGGTAAAATAAAAGAAACCGGTGTGGTCACTTTAAAACGTAAAATAATACCAGCCCCAATTTATTTTTTAATGAATCTGGCCGTGTCTACCTTTATCGTCTAGAACTTGACAAGTGGATTTAAAAAATATATAACACTGTAAATAAAAAACTGTCGTAAAAAAAACTGACGAGTAAACAATGTACCAATATGTGCAATTTTTGCAGTCGTGTTTTTTTTTTTTTTTTTTAATTATAGTAGCTTATTATGTTAGAAAAAGAATAAGCGAACCGCGCAAACAATATCATAACCCATGAAATGTAATTTTTACTTTTCGTGGCGAAACGAAAAACCGTTTTTTCTTGAATTCTAAATCAAATCAAATCAAATCAAACTTTATTTGTGAACATAGGTATTACAATATGGGTCTTATACAATTTAGTCGAGCTCTATGTCCTACCAATGAAATCGGTGTACAAATCTATTCATTATTATTATTATTTTTTGTTATTAATACTAGGTCTGAATTTATACAATAAAAAGTCAATTTCGAGTAAATAATGTCAATTAAATCACAAGACGAACAATATTCCACTTTATCATAATACAAATAATGTCAAATATTAACGGTACTGTTATTAGGCAATTAATCAATTATAATTTATTGTTATATACATGTCAAAGGTAAATTGTGTTAAATGGTTATTAATGTCATATTTTATCATTTAAAAATTCTTCTATGGAGTAGTACGTCTTATCTAATAAAAATAAATACAATTTGCTTTTGAAATTGCGGATATTATCATCACTCCTTATACATTTTGGTAATTTATTATAGACCTTTGGTGCCATTACAAAAATACTATTTCCATATAGCGCAGTTCTAGACCCAACTGTTTGTAGCCGATCACAACGGCGCTGACTAGTTACTCGAGCAAATTTATGCAAATTATTTTTGACGAACATAGACGTTTCATATAAGTACAGCGAGGGCATCGTTAATATTTTTGTATTTTTAAAAAACGGTTTGCAGCTTTCTGTTGTCTTTAAGTTGTAGATAGCTCTAATGCACCTCTTTTGGCACTTAAATACCATTTCTTTACCCGTGGCATTCCCCCAAAAAATTATTCCGTATCTTAATGTTGAGGCTACTAAACCGTGATAAGCCGTTAAAACTGTTGCTCGATTAGCCGTTTTGCTTAACACATGCAAAGCATAGGCATAACACAGAAGGAGTCACGTGTAACAGCTAGTTAATTAATAAAGTATTAAGCCATAAAGGCAAATAATTCCGCCTTCATACTTTTTGTTGCATAAAGTTTAAATTAAGTCCGCCTTTGTACTTTTTTGTTGCTTATAGTTTAAATAAATAAATAAAACTGCTCTGTTTGCGGTGACTTTTAACCGTCAATCTCTGTCTTTCCTACTCATTGGTCAAACAAACAAACAAACCTGGCCACATGGGGCTTTCTTCACCCTTCCCAAACGGAGTGCCAGTGTGGAGCACCATCACAGGACATGCGTCACCTCCTCAGTTGCCCGTCGTGCACTACCACCCGTCCATACCACCATCTAAGACCCTTATAATGAGGCCAATGACAGAGCTGTACAAGTTGCTCAATATTGGTCGGACAAATTTGAGTCATTCGACACGAAATGAAGAGACTTATTGCTCAACCATTTCTCACAAGAAAAGGAGTCATAATAAATCCTGTAATAATAGTGTTGTGATCGTATAATGTTTAATTGAAAGTGGACAACGTACAGTTTGTCTTAATTGACAGTTCGAAAGTAACTATTTGTTGTCATAATTACTTTTCTCTAGAGAATTTCTTTGTTAAGGTGAGTATACACTAGAGCAGTGCGTTCCAAAATATGGAGTGAATATTGGATGGGCCCTAATCAGTACTTTATTCATATAGCCATGCCCATTTTTACTCAATTAAAACCAAGAGGCACGATCCGAATTTGAATTTTAACTTTTAGTTTGATGAGTCACGGTCCAGTCATTACCCTGTTACTGGATTGTGGGGGGTCAGATAGGCATTTAGCTGCTGGTATTTAGCTGCATCTGGTTAGATTGGAAGCCGACCCCAACATAGTTAGGAAAAAGGCTAAGCAGATTGATTGAGTCGCTATCCAGTCAACTTTGGAAGCTACTATACTAGAGTATTTACTTGTAACAGAACATCGAACCGCTCGATGTAGCAGGATACGAGTAGGATGTTACAGTTAAGTACTCATTCGCCCCGAGCATTACGTCGAACGGCGTGGAGCAAACGTAAGAATGTTACACTACATGGAAATACTTTTTTAAGTTTGGCTCACTTGATCGTAGACTTTATCTCTGTCACCTCTGACCTAGACTAGAGTCAAGAACAAACCCATATCATATTTAAAAATAAAACTTGATTGTATTGTACTATTCGTAAGAAAGTTGTATTACGTTTTTTGTGCGTGATTGCCGTCCCATCGGACTATGAGGGAAGAGGGAGTGCAGCTGTTTTTGCGCACACACTTGTGCACTATAGTATCTTCTGCGTACTTAGCTAATCTCTATTTAAATTGGCAGTGTTTGTATTTCGATCAGGAGGAATTTCTTTTTTTACGATACATCGAAATGTCCGAGACATTGCTTCGATGTAAATTTACCTTTAAATTACGTAAATTGCTAAAGTTTAAATAAAAATACAGGTTGTTCAAAAACTTTTCCAGAAGTTATTCAAAGATTTTGTTTCAGTTCACAAACCTGAATAACTTAATATACAGTGTTTAAATCGTAACAAATAACACAATTTTACTTGTTACACTTTTCTACGTCCCTGTATAATTGAGTTGTCAGAGATTGTCAAAAGCCTAAAAATATGTTAAAAACTTTGCGTCAAAAAATATATTAAGAATTTTAATATTTCAAAGTTTATAATTGTTTCGATTGTAGACCTCTTTACAAGGTTTTGCTTTATTTTTAGGGTTTTGTACCTGAAGGGTGCCAACGGTAACCTATTAAAAAACCTCCGTTGTCCGTACGTATCCGTCTGTAAGACAACGGTATCTCATGAACCTTAATAAATACAGTTGATTAATTTACTGAGCATAATTACTATGGCTTCTATGGCTAAATAAAACAAAAACCACATACAAGAAGCGTAGGAAAAAATACATTGAATATAATACGTAAATATGCGATCTGATATCTGAAACAAATAGTACAGTATTTTATTTGGGTAAAGTACGGTCAACTGATAGTGATCTCTGACAGTAGTGGTTACTTCACTAAATGAAATACCTACCACAGGATAGGTATATGAAGCCGATACGTTTTGGTTTACACCCTGTATAGAAAGAATAACTGTGTAATAAATATTTGGTGTTTATATTTTTTTGGAAAATATTCTCCATTTTATTCACTAAAGGGTTAAAAAAATCTTTCACTGATAAAAACCAACACTATTGCCGAGTGCATTAGGCTATGTTCCGTTGAAATGGTACCTACACTTGACTTCCACAAGGACGAAGTCGCGAGCAGAAGCTAGTTATGAAAAAAGAAGATAGTGGAATTATTACTAAGTTTGTTTAACTTTCTACTATTTTAGTAGTTGGACAACAAAGTTCGATTATGTAAAAATAGCTTTTTTCAAATTTGATTGACTTTTCCTGAAACCAGAATGATGTTTTTTGTTTGTGAGAAAAATAGATTGAACAATTGTTTTGAAACTGTAGCTTTGCTTTTCCCCGTAAAATAACCAATGTGTTTTCATTTCTTTTCTAGGAACAAAATATTTTTAAAAATATTCAGTTCAGTTTTCGCTAAACTATGTAAGTACCACGAAATCATTTTCAGATATTCCTTTCAAAATGTTGACCTCAACATTTTAACCGTTCAAATAATCCAAATGAACAATTCGCAATCAGTATATACCGAAACGAAAAATATTACGTCGAAAATTTTGCTTTTCGCAAAATTCTCCACATTATTTCGGTCATTAAGCTATGAAGGCTTGAAATTTTCGCGTCGAAATAATTTAAATTGAATAACAGCCAAACTCCGAATCTCATTCTTTAGTCAATGTGGTCTGTTTAAAGCATTTCAAGTCAAATATTTGAACAAAGTCAAGAGGTCCCCTTGAAGTTTATGTTCTTATGCTGCGTTTAGTACGGTAAGCGAGTTGCTTGAGCAAGTGAAACGTACAAGCGCAGCTTTGCATCTTTGTTAAGGAGATAACTATAATAGTGATTCAAAACACGAATTAATAATAAAATAAATAGGTTCTTTTTTTTAATTCGATATAGCCATTTTGACGGAGAGTTTAGGCAGCCGGGGCGATGAACCTGCACGCACACAATGATGTAGTCACGCGATACTACATACCGCATTCGCAACGGGGCGATTCTGTTCTTTGAAAGAGGTTTATTCTCAAATACTGACAAACATAAACAACTAAAAAACAAGTATTTTGTTAAATATTGGTGCCAATTCCCTTGTTCACAAACTAGACTAATAAAAAGGACGGTGACATTCCGTGACATTAAAGAACTAAGTTAGCGATGTCAAATTAGTTTTGCCTTGAACTTTTCCGTATTTTTAATCCACACGTTTTAAGATGTGAAGTATAATTGTATGTTTGTGTCAGATTGACTAAATTTGACAGCTCTTATTTACATTAGCCTCTTTCTTGTTTTATTGGACAGAAAAAGATGGAAATAGTCTAATTTTAGTTTAGTTTGTGACCAAGGGAATCGGCACATTCGGCACCATTGACTAGGTATCGTTAATTTATTTTATCACTAGCTGCTGCCCGCTACTTCGTCCGCAAAAATGTCGGTTACTGGCGATCTAATCTTGGTTTTCCATGCAAACTTTGGACCCCCGTTTAATTGGAAAATCCTTTCTTAGCGGACGTCTACTAACTATAAACTACCTTCATGACAAATTTCATCTTTAAGTGTCAAACGGTTTTCGACCTTTCGGTTTTATATATTTAGATGTATGTCTTTAATGACAACCGCTTGGAATTTTTCGAGGTTGCAAGACTTCGCCATGTATTATAAACAGGCGAGCATTTAGCATTAGTGGTCCATGTAATCATTTAAGCTTGTATAAAATCTACATTGTTTTTTAATGGTAGGCACAAACAATCACTGGTGTCGTAAGAATTTGGCTGCTTACGACACTGTGTGGGTTGATATTGTTGATCTGTTTGATAATACTGGTTTGTTGTCTTATTACAAGACAACAACCATGAAAGTTATGTTTAATCGTCTAAACATACCTTAGCAAATCATAAATTGATTTTAATATGACGGCGATCGTGTCGCCGGTTCGATTCCCAGGTCGGGCAAAGTGTTTTTGGGGTTTTCCATCAGGAATTTCTCAGTAGCAGCCTCTGATTCTGGATTAGAGCCTGGTTGATGGCAATAGGCTCGCCCCTCTTATATAGGACTCATATAACTGGCGAAATGTGGGTGTACTAATTCTACACTTCTGCCTAACCCGTCGGGGATTAAAGGCGTGATGTTATTTTATGTAAATTCTTAACATATACTCGATATTTTCTAGCATAATCCTAAATATAATAGGTAGGCACACCAACTTTACAAAGGCAGGTATTTTTACACAAAAAGCGAATAAAAACAAATGTTTACCTAAATCCTAATAAGTAATAAACTTTACAACTTGCTAAAGCCAAACATTTGCTAAAAAAATATCATAAAAGCCAGGTTTAGCCATAAAAGCTTAAAATATTAAAACTCGTATTGAGTTTAATCTCCTAAACTGCTGAACTAATTTAAATATGTAAGCTTTTATTTAGAAATGGAATAAAAACAACAATTTTTGGCATTATTTGTGTGAGTAAGTTGATAAATAGCTTTTCTGAGCAGCTCCATAAGACTTCGTGCACGTGATTGTTTGTCACCCGAGTTAAGTTACGTTTTTGATTACTGCTTTCCTCCAGTGGGTCGTAGCGTGATGTTATATACCCTATACTATTCCTCATGAATCTGGCTATGATATACAAAAATAATTTTTCAAATCTGACTGGTAATTCCAGAGGTCCGCGTCTTTAAACGAACTTACAAACAACTAAAAATTTCTTTAGCTTTATTATGTGGAGTATAGATGAATCGGTCTCCATCAATCATTGATTAAAGCAACTTTCCTTTTAAGACTGTCAAAAACTTTGAACTATCAACTACTAAGATCGTCCAAAATCTGATGTAAATAGAGCTTCGATGCATTATCTTCAGTAGTTGGTTTATCTTAATATACATATATAAATTACGCGTCACGTTGTTTGTAACCGATTTAAATCAAATTTGCACACCGTGTGCAGTTTAATCCAACTTGAAAGATAAGATAGTTTTTATATCTCATATATTGGTCTTAATATTTTTTATTGCTAACCTGAGCCACAGCAACCTTTAAAACGCGACTTCGTCCGCGCAAAAATAAAATAAATTATAGCCTATGTTAGTCGCATATAATATAGCTTTCTACTGGTGAAAGAATTTTAAAATCGGTTCTGTAGTTTTTAAGTTTATCCATTACAAAAAAACAAACAAAAATACAAATTTTTCATCTTTAATAATAATAAATAAAAATATTAGTGTAGATATGTCTTAGATTTGGAATAAAATCTCTTTCTAAATCTATTAGCTTGAACTGTAATACCGGCCTAATCATACAAGGCGTTTCGGGAATTCTGCTCTGTCCCGAGAAACGTAAATCCGGATTACACTTTGATTTAAGCTTCAGTTACTGCCCATTCGCTAATTAGGACGTTAATTATATATGTATGTCTGTATACCTATGTGGGGTTTGTAGGTAGGTCTGGTGATATTTTGGAAGCAAATTATTGAAGTGAGCATTTGGTTATAAACATAACATCACGCCTGTACTCCCCAAACGGCTAGGCAGAGGTGTACCCATTAGTACATCCATATTTCACTAGTTATGTTTAAGTCCCGTGTAATAGGGGGCGAGCTTATTGCCATCAACCGGGCACAAATCCAGACTCCGAGGCTGCTACTGAGATCATCCTGATGGAAAATCCCAATAACACTATACATACACATATATAACATTACGCCTGTAATCCCCGAAGGGTTAGGCAGAGGTGTATCCATAGTACATCCACATTTCGCCAGTCAACACTATACATTATGTTACATTTAATACTTTATTCGCTTTTATAGTGGTCGATAAGAATCTAACTAATAAATTAATTGCTGATTCTCTAATTAAAATCCAAGAATGTAATCATGCCTACATAGGCGTGACTAGATAACAGATGCCACTCCTTTTTAGATAGGCTGAAGGCCATAGGTACGATGGCTAGGCAATTGAATCTTGAATCTATGTTGGAGGAGCGTTATGTAAAGCATCTTTATTGTAGTTTTTTTAAAGTTCGACAGAGATAAACTATTTATTTATTTATTAGGGATAAAAAACAGTAGTACAATGGCATGTTATACACTAATTACTTAAATTATAGCACTTATTGTACAACCAACACTATTATCCACTGATCACTATTATACAATAAGAGAATTAATTAATGCTACGTGCGTTAAACACATTAAAAAAATATGTAAAAAATTAAAAACTACGTTAAGCATTTGTTAAATTAAGAAAGAAACTAAATTAATTGGTTCACTAAAAACAACAAGAACATAAAATAATGAAATACAGTAACCCCAAAAAAATCATTATGTTCCCTACAGCTGCATCAAGTTTTTAAGCATAAAATATAATAAATAAATAATAAAAACTCTAAAAAAAAACAATAAAAGTATTTTTAAACAGTAGGTACACTTAACAAAAGAGATGGGTATCCAGGGTCATCACATATAGTTGAAGTTTTCTTAAAAACCTATAGATGTCTTAAATTGAAACTTAATTTATTAACTGTTTATTATCTACATTTTAAATTTTAAATTAAATAACATTTGAATACATTCATCGGTTTCTAAAAAAACTTCAACTAAAGAAAGAAAAAGAAAGAAAGAAAAAATGTTGATTGACACAGACTATGTGCACACAAAAATAATAATAAAACGGCAATAAAAAGAATAGAAAGTAAGAAATTGTGTGCCCTACAGCTGTGCCAAACAGACCCAGTTCAGCATAAAATGCCAGACCACTTGACTACTACCACCACCAACCACCAGCACTTGCCAACTATATCTGACCCTTTGGGGTACAGGGTAAATGTACAGTCAACCAAAGAGATAGGTATCTCTTTGGTTCACTGTACATTTATTTCGGCATACCGACAATCACAAAATCCGTAACCATCTCAACATTAGAAGATCAACTACAAATCCAATTAGCATAAATATTACCAAATAGTTGAATCTACACTTTCACCATCCGCTGCTAATGTCGAAATATGTATAATTACTTAATTATCTAATGTTAACATTTAAAACAGAATAACTAGGTCTCGTCTGAGTTTGTATGTTATGTGGTTGCGAAAAGGTTAGGTACAAGGTCGTCCAGTTACACGTTAGGTGTTTGATGTCTGTACGATATTAAGCTAGGTCTAAGTCATAAAATATAATATACTAAATATATTATTGATAGTACCTACACTTTGTATATACAGGCTGGATGTTAATTTACAAAAACCTGAAAAGAGGTCATCGTACTCATCATTATGAACAACTTTTACTATGGAATCAACCCTGACATCATGAAAAAAAATCGTGTTTGTAAATCATTTTTGTAGGGAACAGCTGACCCTGCATACAACAAATTATTGAACGCGTGAGTTTTTTTTAAATGAAATTTTCATTAATAGGACAGACCAATCAGCAGTAAAGTTACTTCCTACTATCGTAAAATTTTCAGAATCGGACCAGTAGTTCCGAAGATTAGCACGTTCAAACAAACTTATATATATAAAGATAATAAGAATTAGTTTTTTTAATTAGCACGTTATCTTTGCATGAATACAGAATTTTAATTCTATCCTAACATTGCATTGCACTCTTTCCACCTCACACATCTGGTTCATAAACGACGATTATAAGTACTACTGACCTTTAAGAAACCCCGGCGAGCTAAAAAATAATAAAAAAAAAATCTAAGTGAGCAAGTCACTGTACTTTCCCACGTCTAAACGCAGCACCCAGGTTAAATAACCAAGTGTCCCATGATAGAGGGTAGTTTGGGCAAATTTGAACTTTGGCCGGTAATAGCTGAGGACTATCTTTAGCTATTTCCTCTTAAGGAGTTTTCGAGGGGTGGCCTGATGAAAATTGTTAAGGGGTAGTCTCGGCCATTTCGTTGCCAGTGGCGCGGATGTTTTAAGAAAATATGCGTACTTATTTTATTTAAGGCAAAGTCTTATAATTACTTTGACTAAATTTAACTTTGGTTTAGTAATTATAGCTTGAAATTGGGGTGTCGTTTGAAGGTGAAGGGTTATTTTAGTATTTGATTTGTTTTTGCTTTTTTAAAGATTTATTAGTCTACTATAAAACTGCTGTAATTTTATACTCGCACTTATTAAGTATGTTAATATTTTCATACATATAATTTTATATTTTTTCTGTATAATTTGAGAACGAATTCCTTTGATATAAATTTAGATTTGTAATTAAAATACGTTGTGAAGTTATATTTAATAATGTTTCTAATAAATATTTCATATCTATTTTCATGTCTTTCAAAAGGATTAAAAGGTAAGTATTGTTTTACATTTAACTGTTAATAACTTGGAGTATCACGTAAATTAGTTTTGATATTTAATTAAATTTATTAATTATCATATTTATAGCTTTATACTTCGAGTCTGTATTTAAAAACAGCAAAGATTTTTAACTTAAAATAAAATGTATAATTATACAAATTTATTTTTGAAGCAGTTGAAAAATTAACTTGTAAAAAATTGCTTAAGTATCTACAGCTTTTTTATAGGTATTGAAACAACATTTTTTGAAATAATACTTTCCTCTTAAAAAAAATATTATATGCCTTGAGGCCTCTAAAAAGATTTTCAACCTCTCTTTATCTAAGAAATCCACCTTTAGTTAAGAAATCCTAGATAAGATCTCAAACGTATTACAGTGATCCACTTAACCCTATCCTAATATTTACTGAACCCTTCATCAAAAGAAAAAATCTTGGGTTCTTGACTTTCACCCCCACTAGAAGTGTTTTCACTGAAATATAAACGGGTTCTTAAGAAAACCCGTAATTGACTCTTGTATGGGTTGAGATTTAGATATAACTAAAAAAAATGGCTCATTTTTTGTAGATAATAATTTTTCTTTTAATCTTTCAAGAGCAGATTGAAAGATTTTAGATAGGTATATTTTGATTTAATAATATTCCTTCAAAAGTACTAGAAGGGTAACTAATTTTAAACTAGCAAAATTCATTAAAAAATAAATTGTGCTGTAGTTTCAATTCTCGCTTTCATTAATTGTGTGTGAACAAGACACGAATAACAATAACCGCGCTGTCCCGGTTTAGGTCATGTGGGGTTGAAAATTCGCCCCTATAAAACAAAACGGGTTGAATTATAACGTGTTTGACCGTCTATCCGCTAATGAGTGTGCGCTAGTAGTTTCTTTAGTAAACTTGAACCTATCTGGAAGCGGCAAGATGAAGAAGTCTGTACAAACAACGTCAAGTTTGTTCCTCTTCTTCATACACGACATCTGCGTTCGTCAGTTGACTTTTACAAATTACTTGACTAATGACATAAGGATTCTTTGAGGTCTTGGGTTCGATTCCCAGGCCGGGCAATGTGTTTTCCTCGGGGTCTGGATTTGTGCCCGATTGATGGCAACAGGCACGTCTACTATTACATGGGACTTAAATATAACGAAATATGGCTGTACTAATGGGTACACCTCTGTGTAAGCCTTTGGGGATTACAGTCGTGATGTTAAGTATGTGGCTTGGAGGTTGTTAGGTACGATATTTTTCTATTTTTCTAGAAAAAGTCAACAAAGAAGTGACAGTTCTCATTGTTACCCTGTTCTTTGTAAAGTAAAGAACACCGCGTAGGTTTGAATCGGTCTTTTAAAGAGTGTGTTCGCCGATATTGGTTTTATTTTTAACCTTAACATCTATACGGAAAAATACCGATTGACGTTCAAGTACTCGCCGAACAACAATAGGTACCATTGTACACACACGAACAGTCACCCACGTTTACAATCAACAGCCCACTCAACCTCTCAACATTTCACAACGGGTACAAAACAACCCTCTTTTGAAATACCCCCCAAAATCTACGTCTCTATTACTGGAATATTGATACCGACTTGTGGCTTTCATCATTAAACATTTGATTGATAGCCCAACGATGACTAGATTTGCGAAAACAATAAAATCAGCAAATCATTAATGGTTTTCAACCCCTCGGCGATCGAGGGGTTGAAAGTTGGAATAACATTTGGATTTGCCCCGCAATGTTTGGTTTGGCCATATGTCGGTATTTTAAATGTTTAAACAATGGTTTTAATCTGGTTTTGGAAACGCGATGTGGATTTATTGTGCGTGATTATGTAAGTTTTAATTTGGTACTGTCACGCTACCGTTAATTGAATAGTTTTGTTGTTTAAAATTTAGTAATTTGATTTATTTAGAGCGAAATTTTGTTGGTTTACAAAATTAGTAATAAATTGAATTGAATTTATTTGAGAACTTTTTCTTTTTTAATTCCAAAGTATTTAGCAGTTCAGTAAGTTAATTTAAATTAAACCAAAAACTCCTGGAACACTTTATTAATTAATTTTCAATAACAGACACATTTTTTATTTCTTTTATTAACACAAAAAAGGGGAAATAGTACAACATACATAATTATTGAACCTTGAGTAAACGCAAATAAAAGCTCGTTGAATTTAAATATGTACTACAAAAACAAAACATCATTCAATGAATGATGATTGTAGCTGAACAAACAGTCAACATAACATAACATCACGCCTGTAATCCCCGAAGGGTTAGGCAGATCTAGGTGAACCCATTAGAACTCACATGTCGCAAACTAAGTGGCTGCTACTGAGAACTTTCTGATGGAAAACCCAAAAAACATTGCTCGACCTAGGAATCGAACCCAACACCTCATGATTAGAAGTTGCGCTTTGCGACCATGAGACCAACGAGGCAGTCAAACAACTGAATACAATTTTCATTAGCATTTAAATAAATAATTCTTCATCATCACCATTGTCATCATATCAACCGAACAACGTCCAATGCTGGACATAAGCCTCCCCTAAAGATAGCCACAATGGCCGACCATACTGACCGCAGCGGTTTCTCGCAGCCTTTACCAGGTCATCGGTCCACCTCGTGGGTGGCCTTCCCACACTGCGCCTTCCGGTACGTGGTCGCCACTCGAGAGCCTTACGACCCCAACGGCCGTCTGCTCTACAAGCTGTACTGCTCATTGCCACTTGAGTTTCGCAATTTTGAGAGCTTTGTCATACATACATACACTCACGCCTTTTTCCCATGGGGGTAGGCAGAAACTACAGAACGCTACTACGATCCTTACATACTCCTTTCGCCTCATCTACGTTCATACATCTCGTCATACAAGCACGCCGGTTACGAGTACTCCGCACCTGACTTTTCTGAAGGACCTCACCAATAAGCTTTGTCAGTTACCTTAATATTCATTCAATATTATGTTAAATTGTTCGGTCGAAACGTTGCACAGTGGGTAGGTGTACCGGGAATCGACAAAGTTTCTGAACGCTCGGGAATTTAAAAATACTTGGCATAAAGCCGCTCATTCGTTCGTTTCGTTCATTCGTTGCTATGTATCGAGTTAAGGGCTGGCACGAATTGACAAACTATTTTTAGCTTTTTTGCGACACGCAAAATAATAAGGCACTTTTGAATTGTCAAGGAATCAGTCAGTTAGAAAGTTAAAGCTCGTTGATTTCTGCCTACCCCAATGGGAAAAAGGCGTGAGTTTATATATGAATGTAAATTCATTCAGACACTAAACGTGAATTTAAATGAAAAAAATGTAATTTGAATACTCAGACGTCTTGATACAATTATAAGAATACACGAAGCAATCAGCAAAAATAAATGTAAATGGAATTTGCAAAATGAACCAAGATTCTTTTTAGGGTTCCGTAAAAGAAGGGTGCTAACCGAACCTTATTACTTAGCCTTCGCTGTCCTTCCGTCTGTCAGCGGAATTTATCTTATGAACTGTAATAGCTAGAGAGTTGAAATTTTTTACAGAATGTGTATTTCTATTGCCTTTATACCAACAACAAATAAATAAAAGTAAAAAAAACAAGGGGGTCCCTATACAAGAGACCTGTATTTTTGCGTTGTGTCTCGATACTATAATGGCAATACTGTTATACTAACTACGATTGTACGGAACCCTTCGTCTGCGAGTCCGTCTTGCACTTAACCGGTTTTTTTTACTCTCTTCTTGACTGGCTCTGTAACTAGAAGGTTTGTGTAGAGAAAATATTGAATAAAATAATGTTTTACTGGAAGATATGTAGATATATTTTTCCCCTAGTCAGCCCTGTACCACTGCTGGGAACAAACCAAAAAAAAAAACTTTTTTTTTTTTAAATTATGTAAACTGATTTAGATGCATGAAAATGTGGTTAAGAAATTGAAAAATATGGTAAGTTTAAAATTGACCAATAGGCCACCTTTGGTCAGTATTAATTATTTGACCTGCTTAGAAAAGCCTGGTTTGTTTAGCTTTGTTACGAGTACTTGACACGATTTTAAAGTACATACGTTTTATATTAATTAAAAATAAAATATATAAAGCCTATGTTTCTCGTTGATAAGGTAGTTTTTCCATAGGTGAAAGAATTTTTTAAATGGGTTAAGTAGTAGTATAAAACAACGTCGCTTCCCGCCGTCTATTCGCTAAGATCTTTAAAACGCAACGAATTTTAATGCGGTTTGCATCAATAGATAGAATGATTCAAAGGTTTATGTATCTACATTGCACTCGTGCGAAGGCGGGTGTCTACTCTATATATTTATAAAATACAACCGTTACTGACTAACAAATCTATCAACACACAGCTTAAAACACTGAACGGATTGCGTTGAAATTTGGCACGCAATTATGACTATTTTTTTCTTCATTTTCTTTATTTTCCATATTTTTACACACATTTTCCTTAAAAAAAAAAACAAATAATATAGTTTAAAAAAAATGTCTATAAAAATAGTGCTCCGCCCGCAACGAGGTCGTAAAACCCAAGCTACCGGCGGTTAGGGATCCAGAGAGAGGAACCTCCTCACTATGACACGCAATTATGACTATTATTATTAGTTATTATGACGTAGGCCGCATGCGCTAAAAATGACTTTCTGATATTGACCCCCTAAAGTTCCCTAAAGTTCTAAGGGAATAAAACGTGGGTCCAAAGTTTGTATAGAAAAACAAGATTAGATCGCCAATAACCGATATTTACGCGGACTAAGTTGCAGCAGAACTAATAAAAAATATAAAAGAAAAGTTGAAAGATAAAAAAATCCGTCCAGTGACAGCCCTGCTAGCATCGGATCGGGATGAATGAAATGAAATGCAAGGATTGTTTGCTTTCAATCGGATATTAAGGTGGATCCATTGCTTTGTGTAGGTATTCAAATGAAAACTATCTGACATCCAGTCCACGCTGGCCCAGCACTATTCCGTACAGTAATTGTACGTTTTAAAGCTTACTTTTATGGCTTTGCCCCAATTTGTGATAGAGTTACAACGTGTTGCTTGTATGGGAGAAGTTGATAGTTTTATTACCAACATTGGGAAAGCGAAAAGGACTTTTATGGGGCTTTCGGAGAGGTCATAGCATAATGATAGTAAGTACCTTAAGATTACTTGGAATTCCGATGCTATAATTCTCGGTATAATCGTGATGGCCAAGTGGTTAAGGCGCCCGCCTCTTTTGCATGAAGTCGCGGGTTCAATATCAAGCAGCAATTATTATAATAATTATTTTTCAATTAATAAGTATGTATTTTCTAAGTTTATTATAGTGCGGAGTACTCGTAACTGGCGTGCTTGTATGACGAGATGTATGAACGTAGATGAGGCGAAAGGAGTATGTAAGGATCGTAGCAGGTGGCGTTCTGTAGTTTCTGCCTACTCCCATGGGAAAAAGGCGTGAGTTTATGTATGAATGTATCGTGGACATCACTGACATCAGTGAAGGAAAACATCGTGCGGAAGAGTCTGAAGTATATCTGTGTTTGTTTCAAAGTCAAAGTCAAAATATATTTATTTCAATTAGACCAATTACTGGCACACTCGGTAATCTGTGAAACTCCTACCAGTACGTTTACAGTAGGTATGTATATTGCCCGGTTGTTAAGCTATTACCAATTCTGATGGATTAATTGCTCGGAATTTTAACTTCCTGTTTTTATAGCTTGCCCCAATTTTGAGCAATGTCGAATGTGTTTAGATTCTGTGTACATCTTTGTGTACATTACAAGGATATAGGTCACGCTTGTAATTCCCGAAGGGTTAGGCAGAGGTGTACCCATTAGTAAACCTACATTTCGCCAGTTATGTTTAATTTCCATGCAATAGCAGCAAGCCAATTACCATCAACCGAGCACAAATCAAACCTCCGAGGCTGCTACTGACAAATTCCTGATGGATGAACCCTTAGCTATCTATATAGCTATACCCTTAGCGACCTGGGAATCGAACTCAAGACCTCATGCTCAGCAGTCGCGCTTTGCGACCACTAGACCAACGAGGCAGTTTTAAAATTAAGTCAAAATATTACTAGACCATGTATTATGGAACGCGCTGTCTATAAAGTCCTCTGACCTCATACAACAATCGTTCAACAATTCCAAAACCGATACCTACATAGGTAAAATGCTAATTATGACCATTCAGTATCCACTTGACTAATAATGACGTCATACTTTGGCTACCAATCCCACGATTAACAATCAAACGACCTACAAGTATTTGTTGCTAGTCACTAGTAGAGGTAAACGACAATAACAAGGCGCGCCCCTCCACAATTCAAAACGTTTAAAAATGTTTGTGAAAGTATTTAAAAAACTCAAAACGCATGTGTGCGTACTGAGACGGCTCCCGAAACAAAAACATATCAGAATTTGTTGCTAGACTAGCGACGTCATTATTCACTCATTATTACTAGTATGGCGCTGCACTGACATACTCTATGAAAATGACAGGTTCGTTGTCTTGCGCGGTCGGCTATTTATGATTAGTTGACAAACAAATCTGCAGTACTGCTACTGAAGACTTTTACTCACAACTACATACAAACTCTTTCATACGGATGTGACTACATACATTGAAATAGTAACATGGAGAGGCCCGCCATGTTATAGTAGTTTAATCTATATTTGTGTTTGGCAGCCAGTGTACTAGGAAATAGGAATACTATTGTGTGATTAGCATGTAAAGTGAGTTTATATATTTAAACTTTATGCAACTAAAAGTATAAAGGCGGACTTAATGCCTTAGGCAGTCTAACAGTCAACCAAAGATGGTGAAGGGATAATGTGGTACACGCAAATGATTAAGAGCAACATAACACATAACATAACATCACGCCTGTAATCCCCGAAGGGTTAGGCAGAGGTGTGCCCATTAGTAGTACACCCACATTTCGCCAGTTATGTTTTTAGTCCCATGTAATAGGGGGCGAGCCTATTGCCATCAACCGGGCACAAATCCAGACTCCGAGGCTGCTACTGAGAAATTCCTGATGGAAAAACCCAATAACACTTTGCCCGACCTGGGAATCGAACCCAAGACCTCATGCACAGTAGTCGCGCTTGCGACCACAAGACCAACGAGGCAGACCATTGTAAACGTAGTGTAACGAGCAAGTACCAATGTGACTTTTCAATTCATATGTACTTTCTAAAGTTTATCTTGGACATCACTGGCATCGGTGAAGGAAAACATCGTGAGAAAACCTGGACTTACTATTCCACTCAAACCAAGTCAGAGGCCTTTGAGGCGGTTTACAAACTCTGACACTAGGGTGTGTGGGGTCGTAAGACCTTACTGCCCACACGATAAAAAAGAAAGAATGATTTAAAAATCCTAAAAATATTTACTTAAATTGTTTTATTTGTTTCTTACTTAATTAGGGGCTGATTCTTTAATAGTCAGATAACTCATATCCATGTAATAAATACTACAATTTGACATATTTTCTATACAGAAGCTGTCAAATCGCCATATTTATACCTCCGTTTTGAAAAGTTAACTCTAAGAAAATAATGTAATCCTCGAAGGATTAGGCAAAAGTGTACCCATTAGCACACCCACATTTCGCCACTTATGTTTAAGTCTCATGTAATAGGGGGCGAGCCTATTGCCATCAACCGGGCACGAATCTAGACTCCGAGGCTGCCACTGAGAAATTCCTGATGGAAAAATCCCAATAACACTTTCGTTCCGTAGTGGCTTCTCTGTATGAGAAGAGGCCTTTGTCCTGCAGTGAGACAGCAATAGGCTGGTATTAATATACAAGATGTTATATGCTGCCTAAGTTTACCCAAATTAAATAGACATTTTCTAACCAACTTAATTCTTACTTAGACATAAATTATATCGTACAGGAACAAAGTTGTAAAGTAATCTAAACGTTCTAAGTTAAAGCTATCAGTGCTTGTTCAAAAGTTTTTAACAGAATCCTCACAATGTACTGTGTAAGGAAGGAAGAAGTTTTAATATTCGTACTGATACATTTATGAACAATCTGAATCTTAAACAAGTGTGTTTTTTTATGTTATATTCAATTTTGAGACAAGACTTAATCTTTTAAGACCTGGCTACTAGGTAGTAGAGACAAAGGACTGTTAGATTTCTATCTTGTAGTGTGGCTATAGTTAAGAATTACGTATAGAGTTTCTTGCCCATTCTTCTCCATGCAAAACTACCTTTTGGAAGGGGCAACTAGATTCAATCATTTTTTGTGCATGACGTTCCTTATATTGGCCTAATTGTAATAAATTATTTGACTTTGACTTTGAATTGGCGCGATCAGGCTAAACATCGAGAGATGTGGAAGACCACATGTCGTGGGTTCGATTCCCGCACAAGTATGTGTATGGCGTACAAGTAGTTGTTTGTGTGTATAAGATGATGTAGTTGTAAAAGCACCCACGACAAAGCTAAAGTAATTTCATTTGCTTTAAAAAACGTTTCAATTTAGTGCTAGTTAGTTGCTTTAAAATGTTTCTTGTTAAAAATGCTGAAATGCTATATTATTATGTAAGTAAAAAACCGACATAAAAACAAACACTCTATCTCGACCATCCTTCAGACTAATCGGCCAATATATCAAAATTTACAAACCTCAATAAAACAACCAATTTTATGCATCTTTCTACTAAATTTATTGCTACCTAGACAGTACACTCAAGCAAACTATTTGGTACACAGGTGCACTTACACGTCATACTTGCAACTACTTATCAACTATGTTGCATCAAGTATGCCATAAGTTTAATAAGTTATTGTACAATTATAATAATAGATGTTCAAAGCAGATTGGCGATTTTAATTTTAAGTCCAAGTTTTATTACGTTACTTTTCCTTAACCGATATCAGTGATGTCCAAGATAAACTTAGAAAGTACATTATGAATAGAAAAAATCACATTAGTCCCCAACTTTATGCATGGAAGGTGCCTGAGGTTGCCTCAACCAGTAAAGCCATCACAATACTTATCAAAAAATTATTACAAAACATTAAAAATGAATTTTCATTTTTATTTGGTGCGTAATTTTAGTCTGTACAGCAAATAGCTTGTTCTACTGTACCATCTACTTTCAATACTCCAGTCCCCAAGATGGGGTGCGATTTTTTTGTCGCATGACAAAGCGCTTTTGTGGCTAAACCTTAAATCTGGTCGCCTGTATAAACACGATAACCGAACCTCCTAGTTAATGAAAGTCGTGGATGATGGTAAATGGGAGTACATAAATACCTACAGGTTCTTTGAACCTTGGGTAGTACCTTTTAGTTATGGCAGGGCTGAGGTGAATTTTAAGTGGAATTCAAAGAGTGGTTTGTTACACAGGGTATGTAAATAGTGGTGTGTATTTTACAAGCTTTTTTTTGTCCCAGTATCTGTGTCAGATCAAATCTTACAAGTTAAATTTGACCCACTTCCCGATGTTCGATTGAACTGAAATTTTGCGTAAATTTGCAATTTGTGTGACAATGCAATATTATGATGTCACAGAGCTGGTCTGATGATGAAGCCTCTGAATCTTGATCAAATCTTAGGAGTCCAAGTTGACCTACTTCCCGGTGTTCGATTAAGCTGGAATTTTGAAATTGTACATTGCATGAGAATGCAATATAAAACCAATGCAATATTTCAAATAAATAAATAAACAGTGCTTGTTTATACATATATTATGAATTTTCATAAACAAGGCACACGTTAAATTGTTCATGTTTTTGAGTTATTGACGAATCTGGTATATATATGTCACCGGAAAATAACAAGATCCGTAAGTTTATCAATTTACTAGGAAGTTTATAAACTGTCGTAAGATTCTAAACGGGAGATAAATTGTAATATTTTACGTCCACATTTTCGTAAATTTATCAATTTCCGACGTCATACGGTAAATTTATAAACTAACGAATATCTATTCGTAAGATTTTATATCGTTCGACCAATCACAGAAACTCTTTTAAATATACGATCTTTGAAATACGTAAAATAACACACTGCTCTCTGATTGGTCCATGTTCATAGTGGCAATGCTTTTGGGTGTCCGCAGCTTGTAGGTCACTCATTATGGGTACTGCTAGATAATCTTAACAAAATAAAGCTATTTTTCACAGTTGCAACACAGTTCAACATTCAAAACTAATAAAAACGCACAAGCAAACCGGTTTGTTTATGTTCCGTGGCCAGCAATGGCGGCCGCGAGGAAGGAGTAGTGACACGTGACAGCCAACCAATCAGATCGCGCGTAGCGTTTGGTTACTGCTTACTTATTATTTTACGAGTGAGTTCAGTAAGTTTATCAATTTACGAAAATGTGGACGTAAAATATTACAATTTATCTCCCGTTTAGAATCTTACGAAAGTTTATAAACTTCCTAGTAAATTGATAAACTTACGGATCTTGTTATTTTCCGGTGACATATATACGGGTCAGTCTTACACGGACTGTACGGCTGATCTCCTGGTAACAAGCGCGACTACTGATGGGTCCGTGGTCCCATTCTCAGGTCAAGTAAAGTGTTATTGGGTTTTTCAATTGGTACTACCCGGAGTTTCATAACTGCTCGAATATATTGCTCCTGTGTTATAATTAATTGTTTGGTCCATTTGTTTTGCCAAGTTACCGCTCTTGCGGGTTAGGTATATCTAAATGATCATCTATTTAGATCAGTTTGGTGAATACTGGCTTCCCTCAAAGCGACTGACCACCAGTGTGCTGACCGTTAGTCGTAATAAAATTAAACTTATCACATTTTTCTAAGATTTATAAGAGTATTATTCAAAGTATTACTGCCCACTTATTCCAGGTTTCCGCCAGTTTGGACCTAACCTATTAATCATGGCTAGTTTCCAGGCTGGCGTAATGGTCTGGATTTCGATCTGCACCTGTTTCAATTGGCGATTTTTAACCGACTTTCGGAGGCCTTACATGAGCGTGCGGAGTTTAATGTTATTTTTAATGGTATTATAATCCTAACTATCCTAACTAATATTATAAATGCGAAAGTAAGTTTGTTTGTTTGTTTGTTACCATTTTAAGCCTAAGCCACTGAACCGATCATCCTGAAATTTTGCATATACGTTGCCAGGTGTACAGGACCGAACATAGGGTACTTCTAATCCCGAAAAAAGTACTGTTTCGGAGGGAAATCACAATAACGTTCTTATGATCATAGATGGCGCCACGTGTCGTTTCGAATTGAAATGACAGGACATCGGTAATTTTTTCCGCGGCTTCATCTGTGAGCGCGCTTACCGAAATTTACGCGGACAAAGTCGCGGGCAAAAGCTACTTGAAAATAACTACAAACATTAAATATAAAACCACGCCTGTGATCCTCAGAGGGTTAGGCAGAGGTGTACTCATTAGTACACCCACATTTCGCCAGTTATGTTTAAGTTCCATGTAATAGGGGGCGAGCATAAAGCCAATTAAAATCAAAGGGTGGAAATACCTATTATGCATATATTTTAATTATTAAATATTTTAATTTAGTCTATAGATTTTTTAAGATAAAGTTGGCGCAGTGACTTATCGATTCCCACACAGAGCACAAATATGCGTATGGCTTAAAGGTTAATTGTCTGACAAATATTCCATTATGATGACATGCTAAATAATAATATAAATGATTTCAAAAATTTTTATAAAAAAGAGGTCTTTTTAGCGTAGTGACCTACGCTAAAAAGACAACCTTTTTTATAATATTTTTTATATTTTTTTGGCGTATTCTAAAGTGCTTTTACTTTAATTTTAGTAATTAATCAACGTTAAAATATTATAATGAAGAAGTAGTCAGTCACTCCATTAATAAACGTAAGTACTTTCTGTAAAATATACCACAACAAAAGCGTTCTTTTAATATTATATCGATTCATGAGACACTTAACCCTTTATTGCGCGGTTACGTGCCAGACTGTGTTAAAGACATGCACGGGACGTTGTTTCCCACAAAATTATCGCTCATTACTTGATAAAATAAAAGTAAAAATATTACCATTACAATATCTTGAAGACACGGCTAGACTCCATATGTCAGGTTTTATTTATTTTTTTGTGTTATTAACAATGTAAAAGCATTACACATGTTGTACGTAATACAACATTTTGCGTGTGGTTATGTTTAAATTACAATAATCTCGCCTCTGCAATGGTTCTTTGAATAAAAAGGTGTTTTCTCTGTTCTGTTGTTAACTTGTTATTTCTTGTGGTTTTTCTTCCATATTACTCGAATATTCACTTGACAACAGACCGAAAAAAAGCAAAAATGATTCAATAAAATTTATTGGATTTTTTATATAGAAAACCCTCGTCGAATTCAGTTACGTCTATTCCTAGTACCTAGTCTGAAATAACAATAGTTCTAGACAGGTATTGATAAGCTTACAAGAGACATAATACAATACCGTACTAGACAAACTAATCTATTATAATATCCTAACTAATATTATAAATGTGAAAGTAAGTTTGTTTGTTTGTTTGCTACCATTTTACGCCTAAACCACTGAACCGATCATCCTGAAATTTTGCATATACGTTGCCAGGTGTACAGGGACGAACATAGGGTACCTTTAATCCCGAAAAAAAGTACTGTTCCCGAGGGAAATCACAAAAACGTCCTTATGACAGTAGATGGCGCCACGTGTCTATCGGATCATGATTAAATTTTAAGTTTAAGCATGTAATACATTATGAGTCTAGACTGTCGATAGACCAGTTTCAAGTAAACAACCTAGGAGTACGAAAGTTGTTTGCTTAATAATTTTTCATGCCCAAAACCGCTAAAGAGTATCCTGACATTTTGCATAAAGTGGCTTCCAGACGGACGGACTTGCGGTTACGGCAAACCGCAGGCCGCGGCTCCTAACGCTCCAAAAACACACCACCGCGGTCACAGTGGCGGCCTGAAGTGTCATTAGCGTGGTGATTGTGCTACAATCGGACAATCGGACGTCGCAATCGGACGTCAGTCAATATGGCTAACCGTAACGTTGTCTTATTACTCTCATGACTCATTAGTCCTCTCAGAAGATAAGAAAAAAGGTAGGAAAACCGTTTATTTAAACACTTGAGGTGTGAGGTAGAGATAAACTACAGTAACATGACGCGCCCTTCCACAATTCAAAACGTTTGAAAGTGTTTTTAATAGTATTAAAAATACTCACAACGCATGTGTGCGTATTGAGACGGCTCTCGAGACAAAAACAAATCAGCGATTTGTTGTCCGACTAGCGGCGTCAAAAATTACTCATTTTTATTAGTATGGCGCTGCACTGAAATTCTCTATGAAAATGAGAGTTACGTCGTCTTGCGCGGTCGGCTATTTATGATTAGTTGACAAAAAATATCCTAGCCTGCTACTGAAGACGATTACTCACAAAGTCTTTCATACGAATGTGACTACACACATTGAAATGGTAATATGGAGGGAAGCATCAAGGTATAATAGTTTATCTCTACCTATATTATCATTAGCATCGCATATTACTCATAGGAATAGAGAAGTGTGAGTTAAATTTAAATTATTATTTAAATTCAACTATTTCTATTACAATTTCCATATTTGGCGTCATTTTACAAAGCAGTACACGCGGCCGGTTGTTAAAATTTGCAATTGACGCGGCCGCCACAACATTTCGCGTTTGTCTGTGACCCACTTTATATACGTTGTCAAGGATACAGAAAAACTGCGTAACTGAAACTGTCATCACTGACACTGACAGGTGTAAACGCATTCATAGAGGATGCATGGAAGAATAAAGGTGAACCTACGCTCTGTCAATGAAGCATACTCTGCGATTACTCCGCTAATTGTAAATTGATTTGGATGATTCTTTTTTTGTTTATTTTTTCGAATTGGTCCCAAATAAATACTGTCATGATCTGATGATGAACTTCGGAGATATGGAAAGGAAACTCCTCATAAGATCACAGCGCAGAACTGTCTTAACAGTAAAATTGCTTTGTTTAATGCGTGTAGTCGATGATTGACTGAAGGAAGAGGTTAGTTGCTAAACTAACCGTGACCTATGTCGATGTATGTAGACAACAGTTTTTCAACGGCAAAGTTAAGTTTGTCCCTCAGTACTGTTTATTGAAGTGAAAACTTCTTTAGCGGCGTTGAGCACTTTTTCTGTAATGGGTATAAAATCTTAAAGTACCGTCAGGACACGTGACCTGATCGAAAAAGCGTAAGACGGATGGAGAGTAGACAGCTATCCCCACTCTACGGCGCGGCGAAAATGTATGCCTGGGCCTACTGTTTCGTTTAGGCAGCGCAGGGCGCTTGCGCGAATGTTCGTGTATAACTTTTTAATGTAAAATAATTGTAATAGTTTTAAAGTGTTAAATTTTTAATGTAATATAAATTGTCATGTTTGTGTACGATAAATTGTGCGCAATAAATGAATATTGTATTCTACCACATAAATGATAGTACTTTTATACTGATAAAGCAATTGGTGCAAAATTATTCCCTAACCATTCCAAAATATCAAACATGCTCAACGTTAATAATCAAGTTTTCACTTCTGCCGGCACTCCCGGAGTGTTTTTTCGTTAGAGGTATTTCCGGTGTGTTTTAATGAGGGTAGGTAGGTTACGTTTTTCAATTTTAGAATATCTCGCAGGTCCAACACACAACCAAAAGCTCATTGCGAGCCCGAGCAAAACTTACTGCTCAATCCTCGGAATCTTCCGTTCATGCCGCATTAAGAAGGCAAGCACAACCGGAGCGACAAGTAAATTTGAGAGCTGATGATTCTTAAAGCCAGGAAAGACTAGAGAGCCAAGCCGTTCGCCCTCCAAGCTTCTCAGAGAGTGACTGAAACGCCCTTTTAAACGCAATTGCTTTTGGAGGAACAAGCCGAAAGCCAGAGAGCTGTAAGAGCAACTGAGACGCCTTTTCAATCAAACACAACTTCGTCTCAGAAAACAAGCTCAGCCATTACAGCGACAGAAACTCTAAAATAGTCGCAGGTGAGAAGGACCTCTCTTGCAGAAATGCAAACTGAACGCCGACGGACTTTTATGAGTCACATTCTGTTGGTCTGTAACTCTGTAGGTATTTAATAATTCTGGATCTGGCCGAACAACAAGCCGAGTACAGCCCGAATTGATTGTCAAATTCTAAACAAACGCGGGCGAAGCCGCGGGTAAAAGCTAGTATGTATATAAAAGACAACCGTTACTGACTGACTGATCCATCATCAGGCAGCTGGCATTTGTGGATAACGTTGTTAGTAGTGTATATGCTAAACCTATTGAATAAGTCTTGAGTTTAATTGAGTTTGTTTGTTGTCCCTAATAAATAAATAAACCACTGAATGGATTGCGCTGAAATTTGGTACTCAAATAGTTATTATGACGTAGGCATGAAGAAAGAATTACCCAAAATTCACCCCTTAAGGGGATGAAACAAAGTTCCAAAGTTTGCACGGAGAAACTAGATAAGATACTCTTTCCACACGTATAAAGCTAGTTTAATTGGGGGTTACATTTTAGAGAAAATACTGCTTTATGTTTCTGAAGACACAGGACAGAGTCCTCATAATCAGATACATGTTCCCCTCCCATTATCATAAGACAAAAGGCCACTATGACAAAGAAGGTCTACGATACGCGCGATATAATTTTGCCCCAAAAGAAAAAAATGTTTTAGAGAAAATCTGTCGTATCTGAGCAACGTTTCCGCATTCCGCTGTCAAACTCACTTTTCCGCTTTGCAAGTCTTCTTTGAAAATAAATCGCGTCGCAAATTCTCTTACGGGTACGTAGATACTACGTAGTCGCACCTTTTTGAGCCAGATTGCGTGCGGTATTATAGATTTTATGCGAGAATTTTTTTGAATCTCTTTTCACACAAACTTTCAAGTCCAAAATTTTGGAACTGAATGAACCAATTTTGATAAAACTTCCTAAATTACCGTTCAGGACATTTAATTTTTATTTTCTATTATGTATTTAGTTTATATTTCTATTGTATATTATTAGTATATTATTGTGTATTGTGCGTCACTTTCAAGTCACTTCTTACCTTTTTACTTAAGGGTTCTCTAAATAAGTTACCTATTATTTTACGATTATTTTAAGAAAAAGTAATACTAGACAAATATGTCGATTGTATCGAAAAAATCGAAATATTGTTTGTTATTTTTTCTTGGCCCCATTACGTACACTTTAGAATGTTATTTATTTTTTTTTCAAATAAAAATATAAAAAAGTTCTCCACCCGTTTGGGCTAGGTACATTATAATATCTGGTAGATAATTTTCTTAAAAACTGACGCCATTGCTCTCAGCGCTCCGCTAATGTTTTTTTAATCTCAATGATGGCGTGGGCGCAGGTGCAACTCAACCCGCCAGATGCCGCGTCGCGTGTATAATCGAACACGCCATGTTGGACGCAAATTGCGTCTGCGATTTTAGGGTTAACATAGTTTTTTAATACATTTTACGGTCAAGTAATTTTGTGGTGGTCTTTGTTAAGACTTTTTTTTAATGATTTTAAGTTTTTACTAAATAACAGCAGTTAGTAATTTTTGCTTTTGCATTTTAAAGAATCAGATAAGCAGTCAGGCTTAATCTTAAAGCTAATTTATTATCAAAATTTGTGCCTGGTTGATGGCAATAGGCTTGCCCCCTATTACATGGGACTAAAAACATAACTGGCAAAATGTGGGTGTACTAATGGGTACACCTCTACCTAACCCTTCGGGAATTACTGGCGTGATGTTATGTTATGTTTTATTACCAAAAAATATTTAAAAATAAATACCACACCAGGCCAATTATTTCCACTGTAGCAGTATTTTTACAAAAATAAGTCATTGTCATTGGATAAATTTCGTCCAATCAGAATTAAATTATAATAAAGCCCGTTTTTGCTCGGTTCAAGTACACAATGCGTGAGTTCATTGCAAACCCTACGAATGCCCATCCAGTTTACGCAGTATATTTTATTTCTTTTAAGACACTACGTTCGTCGTTCACATAATTATATTACTGCAGCGACAGCAAAAGAAATCCACTTACTGTTATCATTCACTCAATATAAGAAAAACAGTGAATTTCTTCTTCCAATTGGCTGGGCTTGACACATTTTTTTTATTCTTGAAATTGCTCGATTTTTAGGGTTCCCTAACTCAATCAGCAAAACCGGAATCCTTATAGGTATGTCAAGAACTTTTTTAAGGAACGCTTTAAGTAATTAAGATTAAATTAATACCAAATACTCAGGTCTGCTACTCCTTAGAGCAGTGAAAAAATCAAAGTACTTCTAAGTCAACGTAATCTAAAGATAAGGTCGTTTATGGCGCATATTTTGACTTCCCATAGCCATAGAATCATGAAATTTGCCAAGAAGCAATGCGATGTAGCACAAATAATGGAATAAATTCGAAAACTGTTTTGTAGTTACATCACAAAATAATTGTTTTTTTTTTTGTGATTTTAAATTTATTTATTTTGCATGTTGTGTTAAATATTGTATAGTGGTACAGAGTCCTCCATTTGCGAGACCGACGTGCACTTGGCTAGTATTTTTTATTTTTCAATAGACTTGATTTTTTTTTTCTCTAAATAAAATATATTCTCGGTCAAGACAAAATGCCTTAAAATAGGTCTGGAGCAAATAGTTTTTAAGGTCTCCAATCTAGTGACATATGTGAGACGTACATTCTTAAGCGTAGGTATTTGCTTGCTACATTGAAAAATGATCGCACCAACCTTTTCTAAAGTTGTTTTTTTTGTAGTTGAATTTTTTGTTCCTCTTTTATTTTTGTCTTAGTGAATCTTTTTGGGAAATTGATACCTCTCATGTGATGATATGATATCAGCATATTTTTGTCCCACTGCAGGGCAAAGGCCTCTTCCCATACCTAAGTCTTAACCACTGACCCATCACGTCATTTCTCAACAAGTGTTAAAACAAAAGTAAAAATCACTTGTCGGTATTAATCACTAAAAATCACTGTGACAATTTTGTAGTATTTTAGGAAAAGCTTAAAATTACAGTAGTCTGCAAATAAATCGTTCAAATTAGTAATTTATCTATAATGTAAGTACAAATCAAGAACTTAAGACTATCGTGGCCCATTCCGTGGCACAATGGTAGAACCATTATTATGGCGTGAAAATATGTCGTATAAACATGTAATTTCACAATTTATAATAAATAACAAACAAACTATCCCGTTTAAAATCGATTCAGCAAATAAACTACGACCGTCGCCAAACACTACATCCCTCGGCAGTTCACGGTTAAAAGCGGCCATTTTGTCCCCCATCAATATTATTACATTACATAGCTATAAATCGAACGAAATCTTTAATACAATTAAGAGTTTTTTTTACAATTCATAAACCTAGATTAACTGACCCACTTAATAAAATGCTACAGTTTTTATCGGTTCCGATGACATTGTTGCGTTTTTTATTGGCTGATGTAAAATAATTATTGTATAACTTAATAAAATTTTGTGTCGGCTGTTAAAATGTTTTTGCGCCGGTTTTTTAGGGTTGACTATTATTTGCTTTGTTTGGGTGCATGATTAAAATAGTTTTTCAATAAAATAGTTATTTGATTTTTCTGTTTTGTGTTAATCGATTGTAATAAAAGTGTGATTACAGTTTTGATTTGCGAAAACACTAGTACGGAAGTAACTATATGTGTGTGTCTGCTTGTTATGTTATCACGGAAAACTACTGCACTAATCGTAATGAAAGACATGACGGTACCTTGGTTGTTAAGACTTCTGTAAGTAATTACAGTAGGCGTAAAACTGTCATTTAATTACACTGAATCTATTTAATATCTTTACAAAAATCCAGTCAAAACAAATACATAATATACTAACCTTATAACAAATTAGTTTTTCAAGCCTATAAAAAAATACAATATATTTTTTTGCGTCAAAATTTCCGAGTTTTTAACCGGATTAAAATAGAACCCTGTAGAGGCGATAAGCGCCCCCTATCAAATGTGACTTAATCCCTTTATCGGCAATATACGAGGGTTTAAAAAACCTAGATTGACAAAAATTTGGACGATTGTCGTTACGATTGTATATTATTTATTTCGACTGGCTTGTTGGTCTAGTAGTTAGTGACCCTGACTGCTAGGACGGAGGTCGTGGGTTCGATTCCCACCCAGGACAAATCTTTGTGTGTTGAGCACGATGATTTGTTCTGTGTCTGGGTGGAATTTGTATATAATATGTATGTATTTAGAAATATAAAAGTATATTTATCAGTTGTCTGGTTACCATAGTACAGGCTCTGCCTAGTTTGGGATCAGACGGCAATGTGTTGGTTGTCCTAACATATTATTCTTATTATTTATTACTATTTATTCGACTTTTTCATTTATTTACCTGCAACTTATTCGCTCGAATATCACGGGGTCTAATTTATATTTTGTGGTACCCAGATTATTTTTCTAAAATAAAAGTAGTCTAACTTACTCCTCGGCAATCTGGTTCAACCATTTTAGAGATCAGCCGGAACTAATAGACAGACAGACTGACTAAACATTTTTGGTATATGTATCGTTTAAACATTCATAATAACAAGTATAATGACAACACATTCATTATACATACATAACATCACGCCTGTATTCCCCGAAGGGTTAGGCAGAGATGTACCCATTAGTACACCCACATTTCGCCAGTTATGTTTTTTTTTTACTCCCATGTAATAGGAGGCGAGCCTATTGCCATCAACCGGGCACAAATCCAGATTCCGAGGCTGCTACTGAGAAATTCCTGATGGAAAAACCCAATAACACTTTGGCCGACCTGGGAATCGAACCCAAGACCTCATGCACAGCAGTCGTGCTTGCGACCACTAGACCAAAGCAGTACATTCATTATGTTTGTGTATTAGAGGTTATTACAGAGGTCAACTTTTACCCAGCCCAAGGGTGGTATGCCTCCCACCCCTGAATCCGTGCTTGTCTTAAGGTGTGAGCATGAAAATTATTTTAAAAAATATTTATAGACATACTAAAAATGCACTATAAATATTCAACCCCATTTCCGCCCTCACTTCAATAACAGTTAAAATAAACCACATTTGACAGGTAAACTATTAGTTAAAAAAGGGTATAAAGATAGAAAAGGGTATGCTTAGATGGTTCGGTCATGTTGAGAGGATGAGTGAAAGACGATTGACAAAAGGTATTTAGATGGCAGAGGTGAGTGGCAACGCAGGGAGGGGTCGCCCTAGGAAGACCTACACTGACCTTATTAGTGAGGTCCTGCAGAAAGGTCAGGTGCGGAGTACTCGTAACCGGCGTGCTTGTATGACGAGATGTATGACCGTAGATGAGGCGAAAGGAGTATGTAAGGATCGTAGCAGGTGGCGTTCTATAGTTTCTGCCTACCCCCATGGGAAAAAGGCGTGAGTTTATGTATGTATGTGTACTATTAGTTAAAACAACGTTATTATTATCTACTGAGTCATTAATCTTCGTTTACTTAAATAAACCTGTTTATTATGATTTACGGGTTACGCGAAAAAAAAATAGATTATTTTACCTACGGTTATTTTTTTTATGTGGGATTACACGAAATCTCGGAGTTATTGCGTTGTCGGGTTAACTTAGTCTGGCTCATGAGGTAAGTCGTTACTATGATCTCGTACAATATTTATGTGGATATTTGCTTTTTCAACTATCTTAGAGAATATGTAGACTATTCAGACTAAATAACTGAAAGTGAAATTGAGAAAAAAAATATCTACATTAATTGAACAACAGAACGCCTCAGTGGTTAAGGCACCTGCCTCTCATGCGTGAGGCTGTGAGTTTGATACCGGTCCAGTACCAATGTGACTTTTTCAAGCCTCTATTAAGCGTGGTGATTAATGCTTATACCTACTCAGTATGAGAAGATGTCTTTATCCTGCTGTAAGACAAAAATAGTCTGGTGATGCCAAAAGTTGTGACGATGTTCTATCTACCTAGCTGCATTTTTATTAAGATCGGGATTTCTTCCCAAATACGGCACCAATATCTCAGATGGTAATTGGCTAGTTTTTCCCGTTAGAAAGACTTAATAATACTAGCTTCTGCCCGCGACTTCGTCCGCGTCAGAGTTGATTTTTTCATACAAACTTTGGAACCCCGATACCTCCCTGCCAAATTTCATCTTCATACGTCAAGCTGTTTTCAATATTTTATATTAAAGATAGATTATATATTTATAGATAGATAGATTTATGTTATTATTTATGTTAGTACCAATGAATCATATTCGTTATCTCCCTCCCTCCTGCGTAGGTACTCGTCACAAAAGCAAAGCTCTCCCCCAAACAAGAACTTTGTTATGTCCCATTAGGACCATGTCCATCAATGAACAATAACCGAACTGAACAATAACGTCTAGGTCCTAAAGGCAAACACAGGCTGACTGCATTTGGGCTAAAAGCCAATGTACCGTCGGACAAACTATTTAGTTTACAGACAACAATTGTCTTTCTTCTACATTGCCATTCATTGTTATTTTCTGTTCACTTTTTTAAGCTAATAAGTTTTTTAAACATATTTAGAGTGATTAAAAAGAACGCGATGCGCGTAGGACGTCCACCCACAAGGTGGACAGACGATCTGATGAGAACCGCGGGATCGCGCTGAATGCAAGCCGCTTCCAATCTGTAACTGTTGCAAGTTAGCTGCCTGTATACCAAATGGTTTGTTCGACTGTACTCTGTAAATCAGTCACCGTCTATACCCGTGTATACCCTTCGGCAAATTTTACTGATGTAACGTCATCCTATTGTGAAGTCCACAAAACAATATCTATACACTTTCACAAACCAATAAAATTGAAGTGTCTGTTTGTAATATTAAAATAACAGTTTTTACTATATGCATATGAATGTATGTATGGTACATATACCAAAATAACGTTTTTGTCAATTTTTGTCTGTCTATTTGCTCCAGCTAATGTCTGAAACGGCTGGCCCGATTTTGACGGACTTTAACTAGCAAATAGCTGATGTAATAAGGGGTAACTCAGGCTACTTTTTTCTTAGAAAAAGAATTAGGGTTCCACGAAAAAATTAAAACCTACATTCGCACGGACGTAGTCGCGGCCATAAGCTAGTTCAAACATTGATTTGTTGATTTAGAATCATATGATTGTTTTAAAATTTGAACAATCACTCTATTGTGTGAGAATCTAATCTATCTTTTGGCAAATGATATAACTGTTATTAGTACAGACTATCAATAGGTACCTGTTATAATAAAGCTAAGGGTTTGTTTTCTTTTTTGTTTGTTTGTTTAAAGATGCAAATCTCTGAAACTATCAGTATTTTTGTTTACGATAGCCCGATTCATGAGAAATAAAACAAAGAATTTTTTTGTTTGTTTAAATGCGCTTATCTATGGAAACACTAGTCGGATTAGATAAAATATTTTTATGAATTATAGCCTGATTCATAAGGAATAGTATAGGCTATATAATATCACGCCACGGCTCACGGAGGCGGACCAGTAATCAAAGATGTTACTTAACACCTGCATCACCTTTTAATACATATCTCGACAATTTTGTTTTTGGATAAGCGGCCAGCTTAGTAACTGATGTTCACCTGTCAATATACTGTCGCTTAAAATATTTATAACATAACATAACATAGCATCACGCCTGTAATCCCCGAAGGGTTAGGCAGAGGTGTACCCATTAAGTAGTACACCCACATTTCGCCAGTTATGTTTTTAGTCCCATGTAATAGGGGCCGAGCCTATTGCCATCAACCGGGCACAAATCCAAACTCCAAGGCTGCTACTGAGAAATTCCTGATGGAAAAACCCAATAACACTTTGCCCGACCTGGGAATCGAACCCAAGACCTCATCTTGCGACCACTAGACCAACGAGGTAAAATATGTATGTAGTAGATAATTGTTATGCACAGAAAAAACTGTAATGAGTTTGTATCATTTTTAATTGTATTGTGTGTGTATTTATGAAAAAAGAAAACAAAAACAAATAAAGTAGAATCCGCCATCTTTAAATCTTGAAAGGTTTCATTAGTTCTTCGGGTCGCCCGACCTGTCCGTCTGTCAGCGGGCTGTATCTCATGAACTTTAATAAATAGAGAGTTGAAATTTTTACAGAGTGTGTATTTTTATTACCGGTATAAAGAACAAACAAACAATAAAAAAAATTTTTTTTTTATACATAAATAGGTACTGTATGTTGTGTGGGCCACAGAAAACATTTTTCTGTAGGTAAGTATATCGTAGTACGGAACCATTAGTATGCCAGCCCGTCTCGCCTGGCTAGTTTTTGTCGTATTTATTTCTGTCTATTAAAGAAATTCCATCTTCAAGAAATCAGTTATTCAAGATTCATTTCATTCATTCTAGGTTAAATAAAAAACGAATGAACTTGCAATGCCAAGCAATAAGAACGCGTAAAATAGAGCGTAAACCCGAAAATATTAAGTCAATGACGAATCAAAACGAATCGACTCCGCAATATCTAGCGAGACCAATCACAATTTTATGCACCAAAAGTATTTCAGTCTTAATATTCAATTAGTCAGTGAAGGTCCAAGTCTCCTGTTACCTGCCATTGTTATTTTTTGTCTCGCTCTAACGTTCGACGAACCCTCGTCGAGCAAAAAAGAAGTAAAAAAAATATGGGACGCATTGTATGTTGTATTTCATTTGGACTCGCTCGAAGGTCCGTGAAATTTTATGAAGAAGAACTTTTCGATTCTTTCTTAGTACTGTTGATATTGTGTCATAATGCCCATTTGCTTACACTTTAGACTGGACTCGTGTTAGCTTAGTAATAACGACAAACGCTTCTTAATTTGATTGGTTCCATATGTACCTCAAAATAAAATAATAACATTGTTATGCTGGGTGTACTAATGGGTACATCCCTGCATAACCCTTCGGGGATTACAGGCGTGATGTTGTATATAGTAAAAAAATGTTTATTGTCTTCAACAAATAACACCTATCAACGAAAACTTAATAACATAAAACTAATAATTAAGAAATTAAAATAATATTTAAATGGGTGACTGATGCCTAAACTATATTTTAATTTTACCCTTTAGCTAATTATTATTCCAAAATAAAAGTAGCCTAAGTTACTCCTAATAACATCAGCTATCTGCCAGTGGAATTCCTGTCAAAATCGATCCAGCCGTTTCGGAGATTAGCCTGAACAAACAGACAGACAGATAAAATAATTCATTTTTTTAAAATAGTTCCTTAACTCGGCTTGTCAATTTTTGTTATAAGTATCGTCATACACTTTCATATGCGTTTAGTAAAATGCTGTTATTTTGATATCACAAAGAGACATTAAAATTTTATTTATTGGTTTAGATTTCATTATCAAAATTGAAATCTGCAGTGTGCGCACGGCTTAAAGTCTGACTCATAATCTCGATGTAAACTTAAACTGATGAATTTATCACAGTCAAAAATGTCACTGCAAATGTATACGAGGATTTAAAATCCCAAAATCTCGAGAGTATTCGAATTCAAAAATATGTCCCGTACGTTATTTGCCAGTGTATCAATTGCGAATTCGTCTTTAGCTGCCAGATAACCAACTGATAATGTCTATCAAGAATAAAACTTTTTGTACTTAAAGAAATTTTCAGATTTGAGACTCACGATTCGACGTAAGGTCAAAACATTAATTTGGGGAGCGATGGTGGCCCCAATCCTGATTTATTACTTTAATATGTTACGGTTATGTTGGTGGGGTGGGCAGAAGTCGTGGTAACAGATGACTTGGTTATGCATGTTATAGCGTTTGGTGAAAAGAATTTGATAAAACATGGAGTCGAATTGGTGGCAGTAGCAATGTTGATTGTGGTAAAATTATAATATGTCAATTGACTACTGGATTAACATTCGCTATTGGTTGGAATATTGATTAATTTGGGAATGGTTTAAGTGACTTTATCATGCATAATATAACTAGCAGACCCTTTTTTTTTTTTTTAGGTGGTAAAAATCATCAAATGACTCCTTCCTCCCTGGGTGGGGTGGAAGGGACTGTCAGACTTTTACTGACTAAAAACCCACCCTGTTCCTTCTGTTGCCCTTTACGTTCCGGGGCCACGGTATCCAACTAGCAGACCCTGAGGTCAATAATCGAAATAAAAACTCGTTGAGTAGTTCCGGAGTTTATACCGGACATACATCGTAACGCTTTTTATATAAAGATGTTCTTTCTAAGTTTATCTTAAATATCACTGGCATCGGTGAAGGAAAACATCATGAGGAAACTTGGACTTATAATTAATGTAAGTCTGAAATCGCCAACCCAGCTTGAGCAAGCGTGGTGATCAATGCTTGTGCCTTCTCTGTATGAGAAGAGGCTGTTGTCCTGCAGTGAGACAGTAATTACAGGCTGGTAATATTATTGCAAGCTCTATATATTTACATCACATTTGTGTATTTCTATTAATCTGGCTTAATTCCAAGCTCAGTCAATCGTGAATATCTTAGCAATAATTCCTCACTGACAGTGAAGATATCTTGCTTTGAAACGATAAGCTTCGTTTCTTTCATTCCCAAATCAGATAGACATATTGCATCAGACCTTCGATATCTTCCAAAATGTTTGACAAAACTATCAGTTACTAGTCTCCGACGATTTTTAAGCTTCACACCAACGTATCATGTTACATATCTTGCCAAGTGATAGTGATCCTTAATACGTAGAGGTAAAGATGTATAATTAGTGAATAAGCGGTTGGGTTTCCAAGTTTTTTGTTTCCTAAAATTGGTCGAAATGATAATGGTATACGACGGTTCCTGTGGGTTCATTATTGTCTTTTTTTTTCTCTCTTGGGGGTACTTTTTAGATGTTCCTGATAATAGTTTTGAAAACTTCTGTTGCAACGAAATTATCTAAACCCTACATGTTGACATCGTGGTGGTTAGTTTTGTTGTTTCTGGTGATTAGGAGACGCTTTTGAAAGATGGTCATGCTGTGAACGGCATGAGCGAGAATGCGGTAGTACTTGAAAATGGGGAATATGAAAAAAGGGTCGAATACAACATGAGTTATACATCTTTTAGAGTTATGTGCTATTCGAGTTATTCATTATAATCTATCTCGCCTTAAGCAAGCATTGTGATCAACGCTCGTGCCTTCTCTGTATGAGAAGAGGCCTTTGCCCTGCAGTAAACCAACGGATTTTTTTTCTTAAAAATAAATACAAGACTTTTCGAAAAGTTTACAATTAAAACGATGATCATGCTGTATCATTATGACTTCAATAAGTGTATCTTTCTCTTTTACTGTAAATTAACCAATCTGTAAGTTAAAATTGGTTTAAGAGCAGTTAGTTTCGGTTTAATTACAATGGTTAACTGCTAACGAAATCCGTTCCCGTCTTTGTAAGGAGAATCTATTGTTATAGGATTTGCTATAAAAAAACAGCCGTCGGAATAAAGTATTCCTCCCATGGGGATAAAGTAGTAACTTTGGTAGACAACGCCGTGTGCTTTCTAAGTGTTCACTGAATTTTATAATAGTAAGTAAACTAGTCTTATAGACCAATGGGAAGTGATGACTGTTTGTATAAGGCCAGATTTTTCAATAGTCAGAAAACTTTTATATACTTTTGACTGCCTCGTTGGTCTAGTGGTCGCAAGCGCGACTGCTGTGCATGAGGTCTTGGGTTCGATTCCCAGGTCGGGCAAAAGTGTTATTGGGTTTTTCCATCCGGAATTTCTCAGTAGCAGCCTCGGAGTCTGGATTTGTGTCCGGTTGATGGCAATAGGCTCGCCCCCTATTACATAAGACTTAAACATAACTGGCGAAATGTGGTTGTACTAATGGGTACACCTCTGCCTAACCCTTCGGGGATTACAGGCGTGATGTGATGTTATGTTATGTTAAACTTTATGCAACAAAAGTACAAAGGCGGACTTAATGCCATAGGCATTCTCTTACAGTCAACCAAAGGTGGTGAAGAGATAACATGGTAGGTGCAAATTAATGTACGAGCGCGAAACAGCATAATTAATTTAACAAAAATAAACACATCTAAAGTATTTATCCAAATAAAATAAAGTATATTTATATTTTTACCATAACTTTTATCAGAGGTATTAATATGACAGTTTGACATATTTTCTATAGAAAAGCTGTCAAACCGCCATATTTATTCCTCCTAGTTATTTGACAATTAAAAAATTTGCCCTAAAACTGATAAACATAATTATTATTATATGTTAGTCATCATACAGTAACATTTGAAAGATTTTTGATAATGTTTGAAACTTAGAAACAATGTATTCTGTGTCATAACAATTCATGGGAATAACAGAAAGTTTCAAAAGCAGTGACATAAAAATGGAGCTCTCTAAAGCGCGCTGCAATGGATTCTCTGCATGAGAGAAAAACTCAACGTACAAACTCAAAAAACGTGGAAGTTTCAACTGTCTACCATCAAATTGAATAGTTCAGAGGAGTTAGCCCGGTAAATAGTTTGTCCGACCGACAATCGCCCTAGCATTAGGGTTGATACCTTTACTGTCTTTACTAATATTATAAATCTGAAGAGAATTTTTGTTTGTTTGTTTGAATGCGCTTATCTCTGGAAATTGCTAGTCGAATTGGAATAATCTTTATGTATATGATAGCCAGATTCATGTGAAATAGTAAAGGCTATTCAACAAAATGTTATTATTTAGTATTTTCGACGGCACGTTGTGTTCCACGCGCGCCTGAAAGAGATGTCAGCATTGAAGACCCGCTAGGGCCATTGCCTGCCAGGGTTCCGGATTATGTTCGAAAGCGTCACCGCGGCCCTGGAACACATATCTAAACTCCGAGGCTGCTACTGAGAAATTGCTGATGGAAATACCCCACAACACTATGCCCGGTTTAGGAATCGAACATAAGAATTCATGCTCAGCAGTCGTGTTTTGCGACCACTAAACCAATGAGGCAGTGCGAGGTCTCATCTTTCGTGGCGCGTATTAAACCAAATATCTTCTACATTTGGCCAACCCTATCCAAGTCGTCCAAGTTCCAGCCATGGAGTTACGAAACTCTAATCTTTCCGCTGTGATTTAGTACAAAACAATTATTCCTGAGATATCTGTGACGACGTGAACTTTACCGATTGTCATGTAACGGTATCATACTTTGAGAAATATCACTGTCTTGCTCCAGTTTACTTGTTTTTACTTTTCTTGGTTTGATTTGAGTTTATTTAGTTAGGTAGACTGCCACGTTGGTCTAGTGCTCGCAAAGTGAGGCTGCTAAGCATGAGGTCTTAGGTTCGATATCCAGTAGTAGATTTTGAGTTTATCCATTACAAACTAAATTACAAATCTTTTCTCTTTATAATATTAGTAGGATATGTCCTTTCTAAGTTTATCTGAGACATCACTGACAACGGTGAGGGCAAACATCGTAAGCAAACTTGAACTTAAAATTTTATTGATATAAGTCTAAAATCAAATCCACCTTGAGCAAGCGTAGTGATCTATGCTCGTGCCTTCTCTGGATGAGAAGAGATCTTTGCCCAGGAGAGGGACTATAATAGGTTGGTATTTTTGTTAAAAAATGTATAATAGTATAGTATATTTTCTCTGTGACTGTAAATTGACCAGTCTGTCTGTAAGCTAATTGAGCAAGCGTGGTGATCAATGCTCGTGCCTTCTCTATACAAAAAGAGACCTTTATCCTGCAGACAGACTGGATAAGCTAGTATTTAGATATTTACAACTAAAAAGGACAGCAATAAAGTGTAAGCGAGATAGAACAACTGCGTTTTACATTCAATTTCTAACAGAATACTATAGTTTTGTCAGCAACTGGTTTAGTTAAAGACACAAAATCCACCACATTAAAGATGAATGAACTGGACGCTAATGACGACTGCACGACCAATTTGTGAAGCAAAACAGTCCTTTGATAGTAAAGGACGGAGATAGACAGAGAGAGAGAGAGAGAGAAGGAAAACAATGATGAAGGTATTTCATTTGTTTAAAATGGTCGCAACCGATAGGGATCTGTTCCACTAACTTTTAGAATTTATTTTAAAATTTATTATTTCAAATCTCAGTCTTAATATGTAAAATATGCCTCTAAATTTAAAATTAAAATTTTAATATTACAATTATAGAGAATTAATGTCAAAAAAATATAGGTAGGTATGTTTTTTGACATTGTTTTTCGGTGAGATGAGATAGCGACTTTATGTTGCATTGGTGTTGAGTTGAGGGCTTGGGTTATGTTAATCGATCAATGGAGCCGATTCCCATGGTCACAAACTAAACTAAAATTAGACTATTTCCATCTTTTTCTGTCCAATAAAAATAAGAAAGAGACTAATGTAAATAAGAGTTGTCAAATTTAGTCAATCTGACACATCCATACAGTTATAGTTGACATCTTAAAACGTATGGATTAAAAATACGGAGAAGTTCAATGCAAAACTAATTTGACATCGCTAACTTAGTTCTTCAATGTCACCGTCCTTTCCTTTCGCTGTATGTTAGTAAGAGATGTCAATTCTCTAAATTTAGTCTAGTTTGTGAACAAAGGAATCGGAAGGAATTATTATTCACCTAATACAACTTCAAATACTACCTACCCTGTTAAACCCGAATGAACACGAAGGTATAAGTTGAAAGTAATAGATCGTGCGTCACTGAGTCTCGAACAAAAAGGGGGTAAACACAAAAGATCATATGAAAGGGTTACTACGTAAGTTTTTGACCTGTTCCTGCCTATCTTTGAATAAAGATACAGGTAAAGAAAGACACAAAGTATCAATTACTAGCTATGCCCCGCGAATTCACCCGTTTTCGGTTACGTCTTTGGTTACTGCCCCACTCCCGTGGGATTGTAGCGTGATGATATAAAGCCAGAATCATGAAAAATTGTACTTATAGAGTACTAAGTTTCATGAAACTGGCTATCATATACAAAATCCTATGATTTTTTTACAATCCGACTGAAAGATTAGGGCGTTTAAACAAACAAACAAAAAAAAACCCAATCAATTTAACCGTGGGATAATATGTATATCAACTTTGACGCGGACGAAGTCGCGAGCAGAAGCTGTGTAGAAGTGTAATGCAGATAAGTTAACGTAATATTAAAGATGTATCTGTAGATGCGATAAAGCTCTCTAATATTTACATAGAATTATGTTTATTAACTTTATGTTCCTTACGGGTAATTTAAAGTCAGAGATATTTTTCCTACTCCTGTTACAAACTTTATTACATTAAAATGACCCGAGGAAGCTATTCCAACTGTGCCCATACTTCGTTTCGCAGAAATACCGAACAAGATATTATAAAATGTCAACAAAAAATCTCATCGCGAAACGCTAACAGGTCAATTATATCAACCAATTAATTCAATCGAAACTGCCATATTCGAAATCGATTAATGTCATTCGATAGACAAAAAAAAATAGTGCGAATTTGATACAGAAAAAAGAACCGAGCTGTCGTACAATTTGCATGCATATTAAAATGCGTTAAATTTTGTAACACGACGATATATAAAATTGGATGTTTCGTAATCTCCATTGCACACCGTTGTTGGCCCCAAGCGTTTACCTGTTTTTCATTCGAAAGCTCGTGCGAGGGAGACAGCATACATATTCCAAAAGCGTATGAAGAATTCGTGGCAACAAGCGGCCAAGATCGGGGCCGACGCTACTGACAATGCACGATTCTGTGTCTGGTTATATTAAGCGACCGCTTTCAAAATACACGGGATTATTGTAAATTGGGTGTTCGAGTGCGCCTCTCCATTTCTGCCGGCGTTCAAGTGAAGCGTGGCCGGTGTGGCAACCATGCGCGGCGCATTCTTTACCAATGGGGGCCAACTTCACGCAGTTGCGTCCAGACCGCCGACGAGGACGGACCCTTGTCGCTCGCGCCCCCAAAACTATCGTACAATAAACATTTAAACAATTCACAAGTGTTCCAAATCGATTCGAATTTTGAATAACGTACTATATTAGTGATGGGAAGTGTTAAACAGAGCGCGGACATCGATAACGTACGATGACCGAAACTTTAAGTTTGGAAGAACGGAAAAAAGTTGTGGTGCCGAATGCACTCCCGTGTACAAAAAATGTGTGCTTGTAATGTGATGGCCTGATGGGATCGCAGTGTGGCCAATACAGTGTAGTTAGTTATGTGTACTGTGATATAAAATTTCGGCAGTCGCGTAGATGATTGCCGTTCTTGAGTGTGATATTATTAGTTTATTAGTTACCAAAGATTCCTGATGATCTTGTACATTAGTTTGTGTTTCATATTGGTAGTTTTAGGTAAGTACAGTTACCCTAACAGTTGGTTCATTGTGGTCGTTACGTTATCTTGAATATTTATAAGCATTACTAACATTAATTTGCATCCTGAATAATTATGACAGTACTGTGATAAATTGTGTCGTAATAAATAAATCTAACTTCTACTGAGCATTTTTAGTTGTAACGGTTAACTGTGAAATGCGGCTGCAATAATATTTTGATTAGGTGACTGAACTTGACATAGAAAAAGTTGTCATAAATCTATGTCAGTTTCGTAGTTGAACGAAAAAAAAAGGTTCAATAGTGACGCTCTAAAAAATCTCTAAATTTAAAATCAACTAAGTTACAAAACGGAACGAAAGCGCCCGCATACAGTAACGCTTAGCAGCGATAAATTAAATAGTTATAAATTCCCAATCGTAACGGCAATGAACGTAGGCGTCCACAAATTCAGTTAACCTGACGTTATTGCCCGTGTTTGCTCGTCCGCGTCAATTAGTACGTTGTTCATTAAAACTATCCTATTACAAAGACCACACAAGGAAAAAATAAAAAGAAAGATTTATAAGGCCCTTGAAAATAAATTTAGATACGAGTATTTTAAGAAAACTTACTTAAGTACGCAACAAAATCTCTTGAATCTTTTTTTAAGTGAAAAAGTTGTTTGTATTCTTAAGAAAGTAGAAAAAAATAAAAGATTAGAGACAGTATCTGAAGCGGGTTTTATTTATAAACCTGATCATACTGAAGATAAGCATCTGGGAAATAATAGGGATCGTTAGGAGACTAGCCAAGTTATGTTAACAAAAATACACTAAAACCTTTTCGCGGCAGGTAAACAAAATCCCCAAGTATATTCATATTTCATACCCAATTACTATCGATGAAAACAGGTAATCTAATAACAGAATTTTGGAAGGGGTTTCCCTTCAGGGTCCGACCCAAGGGATATAATCGTTAAAATCGACTGCAAATCCCAATTAATTTATGTTACACAAATTTTTGTAGACGAGAAATCTCATGGTTTCGACGTAAATCAAGCAATATAATACTCTTGAAATAAGTATTAATACATATTTATCAAGAGCCAATATAATGTTAAGCTGTACTTAGCTTTGAAGTACCCTTTTTAAGCCGATAAGCTTATGAGGGTTCTTCAAGAATATGAAGATACAAAAGATTTTTATGTCAATTTCAATTTGACTAATTTACGAAAAAAAAAAAATTTTCTTATTTATGATGTTACTAATGACTCACCCCAGCTTCGCATGGGTGCAATGTAAACACTAACTATACGTATAAATCTTCCTCTTGAATCACTCAATCTATTGATGAAAACCGCATTAAAATCCGTTGCTCAGTTTAAAAGATTTAAGCTTACAGACGGCGGGAAGCGACTTTGTTTTATACTACGGATTCCTATTGAGCAAAACTCAAAGATCTTAAAAATGTGATATTATATAGAAGAGTTTAATATCAAAGCCTGCTCCAAAATTGAAACCACGCCTCCGCAATTTCGTTGATGTTATTATAACCATTCATCATAAAAATAGACGGGGACCTCTCAATTTTGTTTCTGTTCTGCGAAAATGTTGGCTTGTTTTGCTAGTTATAGCCGTACGTACCTATAATATAAATGATTCAATATTTCTTATCCTGTTACGAGTAATAAATTGTCATATATGAAGCCAATACTGCTGTCAGTACAATATTTAATCTCCTTATAGTAGCTTAAACCGGAGACTCATTCGCGTTGTCGCAGGGTTTTAATTTCTTTGATCGTAACACTTATGTTTTTTTCCAAAACAAACGTATTCTAAGTTACGCTTTATAACATCTGGTGTCTGTCAGTGAAAATCCCGTCAAAATCAGTCCAGCCGTTTAAAAGATTCGGCTGACAGACAAAAATTTTAAATATTGATTTTTTGGGATATGCTCGTGTAAACATTCATACATACATTTAGTAAAAAGGTGTTATTTTGACATTACAAACAGATACTTCAGTTTTGTTTACTTGTATATCTATATAAAGATCTAATTTGTTTTGAACATGAGTTTCATTATTGTTCATTTCGATATCAATATCTTCCTAACCATATAACTCAAATTTACTGCCTCCGACTTTATGATCGCCATAATTTTATTCAGTCGCTCTTGCTAATTTTCAATCATGAATTTTGTCCGTTCCACCATAAAAATTTACGCTGACATCCCACAAATAAATAACATTAAGATTCAAAACGTCCATTCGATCTTTTACGATATTTTCAATGGAATCAAGGATAAGAATTTAAAACGATATTTTTTTAGAAAGTGGCTTCGGCAAACCGTAGCAAACTGAATTAAGGGAACGTGACTACGAAACACGATTTCAGTTCCTTTAGGCTTCTTTTTATTTTATATCTCAGTGTATCTTTTTATGTTATATAAGCGCTATATTTTAGTTTCACTGTGTACTTGATGTTTATTTCGTTATCATTATTTTGCTGAGTCTTCTTTATTCATTTTCTTCAAGTATTTCTATGACGCTTTGAGTGTTCTAGTTATTGGCTAGTTTGTAAATAAGGTTAGTGAGAAGTGTCTTAATGTTTATATTTTTGTTACTGAGATTTAAAAGATGGATTTACATCAAAACTGCACAGCTTTAATCTCTAAAGTCGCTTTCCGCCGTTTGTACGCTTAGATCTTTTAAACTACGCAACGGATTTTAATACGGTTTCATTAATGGATAGAGTGATTCAAGAGGAAGGTAACGTATAGATAGTATAATATAAATAATGCTATGGGTATAATGGTGAAAGTGAAATCAACCTGATAACCTTTCGATATACTCAAAGGGCTATTTAATAGAATTACTCATCTTAAAAATCAAAATCTAATAAAGTTCATGTTCACTTATAAATATTCGAAAAAAGTCGCGCAAAGTCACGCTGTAATTTCTAATTCGTAAAATATGAGAAAAAGTCAGTCGAGCGAATATTAATTCTCTATTGTATTATCGAAATTACATTTTCTTGAACACGAACGAATCTCACCGATATTGCAGAGTATTTAATTTTGTTTTACGAAGAATTCATTAAACAGAAACTAATTGTTCTTAAAATCTAATTCGACACCGCTTATTAAACGTTATTTGAGTAAATATAATCACAATATTGTATACCTAATTATTTTTAAGTCGAGTCGGTTGCCGCTCGTCGACACACAGCGCCATCTAGCGTTGAGTAGCGAAACTAAAGTTGCTTCGCGCAAATACCAAGTTAGTTTAATAGTCTTTTCATTGTTTATTTTGCGCTAGTGTTACAATAGGAACATAAATTATGAGAGACTTCGTAAAGCTTTGTGTTCGAGGAAATGTTAGAGTATTCATTAAGTGTAATAACATGAATAACATCGGTAAAGTACAGTAATGGCCTTCAGTATGCAAATGAAACGAAAATATTTGAGAAAGTGCTTCTATTTTCTTCATTTGAGTGTGACGTAATTTCATGATCCTCTTAGTTTGAAGGAAATTTATTAAAATAAATATTATTCTCAATAAAATTTGTAATGAAATCAAGATTTACTGTTATTCTGGGAGAAATCTTGAATTTTGAAATAAGTTTAAGACTCGCTTGAACTAAAACCAACTAAAATTATTTAGTGTTAAACAAAAACATCGTACTATTGATGATGATTTAATTACGTTTGGCGGTTTATGTATTTAGTGACTTGTGGTGCAAGCTGTGCAACTAAATATCGCACTTATGTAGTTCAATAGCGAACCTAAGTAGTTCAATAGCGCAACTAAGTAATTCAATAACGGGCTTAAATTAAAAAAAAAATATTACGTTATTCTTTTGTCATTCTGAAGCAGACTGCTATTCCCTGCCATCTTAATATTATTCTCTCAGTTGGTTTTCACAACACCCACGGGAATTTACCTACCTATCCAGTTTTCCCTGGCATTCTTTGATAAGTAATTGGCTTCCATTCTTTACATAAGTTTTTAACCTTTTTACATTCCTTTTTACGGAGAAATCATTAAGAATGAATTGTTCGCATTTCTTTGTTTCGTTATTTTAGGAGAATTTTAAGCATGACCTTGGGATGTGCAGAAGCTAAGCTTTTTAAAGAAATTGTAGTAATTAGGGTACCTATTATAAATGGGATTGTTATTTGGACTGGATTTGTTAACTGTTTTCATAGCTTTGCTTCTTATGCTAAAAAACATAAAAAAGTAATAAAAACTACATTTTGGAAGCGGCAACTATATTTCATTATTTAATTTTGTTAACCGACTTCAAAAAGGAACACAACAAAACTGGCGAACTGTGGGTGTACTTTAGGGTACACCTCTGCTTAACCCTTCGGGGGTTACAGGCGCGATGTTATGTTTTTTCAAAAAGGTGAAGGTTCTCAATTCGGTTGTATGTTTTTTTTTTCTTGTATAGAACGTTCAAAGTGCAATTTAATTGTATATTTGAAATTAATGATTTGACGTTCACTTTACAACATTGGAAAAATAAATGTATGTAAAAAGTATCAAAATCGTTTGTAAACAAAAATAATAAAATTCGGTTCAAGTAAAAACGAGCCACACACAATATATCAAACATTAGCGACAAAATGTAACACAGAAAAATAGAAAAATAAACAATATTTACCCACAAAAACAATTTCTCTTCTGAGCCCATACATCAAAGACACGTCACAAAGAATAGAGTTATGCCTCTTCCGTTGCCTTTTGTTTGAGTCGATGAAAAAAAAACTAATAATAGAGCTTTATGGTCTAATGGTAAATGTTGACAAAATGGCGGAGTATATTGCTAAATTTCACTTGCCTCAGCCTTAAAGTCTTTTAAAGCGTCTAATGTGTTAAAAAGGGCTAACGTGTCTGGCAGTTTCTTATATGTCATTTAGTTGTTGATTGTTAAATAGGATGTCTGAAAATAAAAATCGGTCAAGTGCCAGTCGGAGTCGTACACCAGGGGTTCCGTACCACTGTTTACATTCAACACTGCGTACTTCCTTTAATTTTTAAGTTTATCTTATTACGGTCCATGAAATACAGCAGACTGATGGACTATACAACAATAGGGTTTCCTAAAATATGAAAATAATATTGGGTTATGAGAATACATATTCTATATCTGTATAGAAACAAAGTCACTTCCCGCCGTTTGTACGTTTAGATCTTTTAAACTGCACAACGGATTTTTATGCGATTTTCATCAATAGATAAAAACAAATAGATACACTGGACTGCCTCGTTGATCCAGTGGTTGCAAGCGCGACTGCTGTACATGAGGTCTTGGGTTCGATTCCCAGGTCTGGCAAAGTGTTATTGGGTTTTTCCATCAGGAATTTCTCAGTAGCAGCCTCGGAGTCTGGATTCGTGCCCGGTTGATGGCAATAGGCTCGCCTCTTATTACATGGGACTTAAAACATGACTGGCGAAATGTGGGTGTACTGGGCACACCTCTGCCTAACCCTTCGGGGATTACAGGCGTGATGTTATGTTAAATAGATACAGTGATTCAACTGGAAGGTTTATGTATCTTCATTGCACCCATGCGAAGTCGGGGCGGATCACTAGTATATTATAACCCATAATACAAGTATATTAATAACTACTACTCATTAGTTTACCTCATTCTGCCCCATGCTTCTCGTCAGACCATCTGGCATTATTATCTTGTCCTATATAGACTTTTGGTGGCACGTCTGCTAGCCTAAATACCTCGGAATTTAGTCTAGTCTTTAATTAAGTCTGGAGTGGATTTAGTAGGACTTCGCTGTGGGAATCTGCGCTAGGATTTATTTTAGTTTAGTTGTGTTTATCCTTATTTCTTATAGTGATGGTAGGTTTATTGGTTGTAGGTATTGAAGGCGAGCAGATTAATCCTAAGAGAGACTATTATATATTAATATATATATATATATATATATAATATTTTTGGCTATATTATTTTTGGTTTTGATTAGATATCGATAGAGTCGTTACGGGTCGTCAGAAGCCTGGCAGCCTGGAAACCAGTCTTACCAAGGAGTATCGTATTTCCTAGTTACTGGGCTGTGAAGGTCAGATAGCTATAGAGGTAAAACACTGGTATTCAGCTGCATCCGGTTAGACTCGAAGCCGATACCAAAATAGTCTGGAAAAGGTTAGGTACTTACTGCCTCGTTGGTCAGTGGTCGCAAAGCACGACTGCTGAGCGTGAGGTCTTGGGTTCGATAACCAGGTCGGGCAAAGTGTCATTAGGTTTTTCATCAGGAATTTCTCAGTAGCAGCCTCGAGAGTCTGGATTTCTGCCCGATTGATGGCAAAGGCTCGCCACCACATGGGACTTAAACATAACTGGCGAAATGTAGGTGTACTAATGGATACACCTCTGCCTAACCCTTCAAAGATTACCTACTACTTTTATTCATCTCCTATCATCTACCATGACAGTTGCTGTGACGAGTTAGTATTAGGCAATCGGCATAAATAACATTCAACAAACATAAATAAAAGAAACACACAACAGTAAAAATAATTTGACTTCCTACTTCTACTAACCCTTATTCACTCGGTTATAAATCTCGAAATTCGGAGTTACGGAAAAAAAATAGTAACGTTTACAAGAAACAATAAAAATCAGTGTTAGAATAACTAGTCGTAACTGACGCCATGTGGTAACATACCCACCCGTTACTTTTAACGTAAACATAATAAAATAAACAGTTTTCGTAAGAAAACTACGCAAGTAACACGTGACATGTGTTGTGTGTTACGCAAACGTTGTTACAAAGTTGCAGTGTTACGTTTTTGAATTACGTTAGAGGACTTTTTGAGAAAAAATAGTTTGTTTTTTTCTTGTTGAGAAAAAATAGTTAATTAACTTTTCTCACAAAAATTGACTAAAAATAATTAGCTTTATTTTAATTTGAAGACAATTATGTCCAATAAAGGCATAATCTACCGTCAAATTAATTAGGTAACGTTTAAGGCTTATTTTACTGTCGACTCAAAAGTTAGTCTCAATAATTGCTAATTTGATTTTCTGCTAATTTGGTTAACATAATCTTTGACTATAATTGAAACGACAAAACATTTATTTCAAAAACATTTATTTCACAAAACATTTATAGTTTTAAGATAATACGGCAATGCGAAAAAAAGTATTTTCCGAAACTTGTCAGTTACATCACATGATAATAGTTCAAGACTAAAAATAACTAATTTCTAATTCCGAAGGGTTTGGCAAAATTGTATCTATAGCAGATCCACACCTTCTACCTAGCCCCTCGTGAATAAAAGTCGTGATTCGTGGTCCTATTTTATGTCTACTTCTCGAACAGTGAAAGTGTTATAAGTATAACATCTAATGGTAATAAAATAAAAATAATTCTTTAAGATTTTCATATATTTTTGTAATAAAAACGTAACTTTACACATTGGCTTCCTAATCCCTAATAAAAAGCATATTACAAAAATTAGATTCTCCAATAACCCGTCATGTGTATATTAATTTCTAGTTAAACCTAATTTATAGTTTCTGTGCGGTTAAATTTAACTATCGGCTTAGTTTCATCGAGATAGTTAAACTGTATATTTAACTGTATTAGTTATTCTTTGTAGTCATAAAAGCCAAGTTTATAGCGTGATAGTGAGTATTTCGTATTTTTACTTTTTTTACTACTTTAGAACAGATCAAAAAGTTTTTTCACTATAATAGCGAAAGTTTTTTGTTCAAATAGTTTTTTTTTTATGAAGAAAAAAAGGACAACTTTGAATGTTGCTTGATTTATTTAAATGTGCTTTTACCGCATATTTTTTTATGTTAATAATCGTAATTTTTCTGTCAGAAGTTTCTTAATAAAAAACAAAACTATTAAAAGCAGTTTTGTTGGTAGTTTCAATTGTAAAGGCAAGTCGTTCGGGTTCTTCATGGCTTTTAAAGCAATAAAATTTGTTGCTTTCGCCTCTTAAGCGTTCGTTCCGTATCTCCAAAGTTATAATTTGGACTAACCTTTGAACTTTCTCACAAATAAAAGTGAAGGTGGCTTAAAACCACTTTTACTATGAACTAACATAACATCACGCCTTTAAACCGCGAAAGGTTAAGACCAGAAGGCAGAAGTGTACTCATTAGTACACCCACATTTCACCAGTTATGTTTAAGTCCCATGAGACAAGCCTACCTATTGCTATCAAATGGCAAATCTAAATCCGAGGCACACGCAAACACTTTTATCCGACCTGGAAATTGAACCCAAGACCTCATGCTCAGCAGTCGCGCATTATGAACTATTCGTCAAAATTTTTACATTCCACTTCAAAATCATCCACTTTTTTCAACCCTAATAAATAAACCACTTCACATTTATCTGAACCAATAAATAACGACACACTTTAAAATAAGTTAGTCACAAAAAACGTTTGAGGACGTTTTTTGTGACTAACTTATTTTAAAGCTACTTCCTTTGTGCACTAAATATAGTTTGAACCCAACGAACTAAAATGTAATCCTTATTAAACTAAAAGTGAAAACCCTTTATGAAGAAATAGTGGTATAAAGTTATGCCACAGATGTTTTTAAACCAAACACAGACTTTGTTATTCGAGAAATGAAGTTCGGATAAAATTTTGTAACAAGGATTATGGCTCAAATGATCGAGTGGATTAAACAGGTCCATTTATTACTGATAAAGTGTTTTGTTATTACAAAACTTCAGGGAGAGTAGATTAATTACACTGTGGAGTAAAAATAGTTAAGATTTATATTAAAAGCTAGCTTATGCCTCGACTTCGGAATTGTGTTGTGTGGTACCCTAATTATTTTTCTAAAATAAAAGTAGCCTTAGTTACTCTTTATAACATCAGCTATCTGTCTCTAAAGTTCCATCAAAATGGGCTTAGCCGTTTCGGAGATTAGCACAGTACCGTGGGAACAAACAGGTAAACAGATACTTATACAATATTTTTTTTCGTATTTTGGTTTTCATTTAGTAAACAGCTGTTATTTTGACAATACAAACAAACACTAGAGTTATAGTATATAGAGTTTCAAAATGGGCTGTAGCGTTATGAAAAAATATTACATAATATAAAACATGCAACAGTTTCGAGAATAATAAAAACCAACTCAAATATAAAAATGTAAGTTTTATTAAAAAAAGAAACTTTAATTAAACATTATAGATACGTACTTGTTACAAGAACGGCTAAAATTTAAAAAGTAATCACAAAAAAAAGAAGACGTAACATAAAGTCTAAAGAATATTCTAGTCTGAAAGCTCTTAAAACAAAAACTTTCGAAAACTGCACGAAAACTTATAAACAAGCTAACAATTATTTTCTGAGACAGTTATTTTTAGTGGAACAACGAATTTTCTGTTGATCTCCGAAACAACTATAAAGTATTATTATTTTGCTCGTCAAGAGTTTTCGTGAACTTTTAATGAATATTAGTTTTCGTTTTAAACTTTGCTTGTCTTTTTAATAAAAACTGTAAATGTTTTATCAATTTATAAATTCATAAAAGGCTGTGTTATTTGAATTATTTCACTGCAAAAATAAAGTTAATCATAACATGAACGTAATGAAATAAATTAATTACAAAGTCCGTCTCTGCCTATCAAATTCAATTTGAAATAAAAATTACGCTTCATTTTAAAATTAGATCTAAAAATTACGCTTCATTTTAAAATTAGAACTAAAAATTATGCTTCATTTTTAAATTATTACTGGAAATTACGCTTTATTGTTAAATTATAACTAAAAGTTGCGCTCAATATTATTTTTTACGATTACCCCGCGACTTTTTTCGCGTAGATTATACACAGATCCCTATTCCTTTTTTTATATAAATTATAGCCTTGTTACTTTTCAATAAGTGAAATAATTTGTAAAATCTGTTTAGTAATTTTGTTCGTTTATTTATTTCGAACGAAAATACAAATATATTCTTTCTATGATACTTATTCGTTCAAACAAAATGCGATTCATGGTTTTCTAAAACTTTTTATCTAAGAAAAATATCAAGTTCCAACTATAAACAAAGATGAAAACAGTAACCATTTTCTAAAGTAATTTTCAAGTTTAAAAAATTGCATTTGTAATAACAATTTAGTTTTATGATATTGCACGCTCTTGCTTGCAGTACATACTTATATTGTAATATACTGATATTCTGTTGCATCTGGTTAGTCTATAATATACAGGATGGAACATCTAATGCACATTTTTACCATAAATTCAATAGCATGATTCTAAACTACCCAGCGATTTTCTTCTTTTCGTGTCAATCGACTTAAAACAATTAAGAAACCGCTGGATGCGGGTAACTCAGGACCGGTCATTGTGGTTATCTTTAGCAGATACCTATATTCGGCAGTGGACGTCGTTCAGCTGATATGATGACTAAAAATGAATGTCCTACTAGTATTGACGAAAATTCAAACACGACCCAGCGATGAACTTTTTGAGGGTTGTTTAAAAAAAATGCAGCTGGTCTACACGCTTATAATATATGAACCAGATAGTTTTTTTTAATAAACCAAAATGGTAATGCTCAGTGGCGTCTAGAATTACGTAAAAGTTTGACCCGCGATGTATGTATAAAAAATCATCATTACAATAATGTTTTACTCGTAAAATTCTTCCTTTTCACGCAAAATACTGTCTATGTTTCCTTTTATTGCATAGAAGTTACACACACTATTACGTATACTGCCTTCCTGTTACGAAAAATCATCTACAGTCCCCCAGGGATGTCAAAAAACACGTATTCCCATATCCACCCTTCCATCACGCCGAGGCAACAAATTGTTATTAACTCCTGAATAACATATAACACGATGTCAATGTAGATAATATTTCATGTGATTGATAAGTTCTCGTTATTTACCTATTATTTTGCAAAAATATCGGCCGTCATTAATAAATCGGTCAACTATTTATCTATTTTAAATTTTAATATATATTATATAAATTACGCGTCACTTTGTTTGTCCGGGATGAACTTCGAAACTACTCAACCATTTTTATGAAATACTAGCTTTTGCCCGAGACTTCGTACGCGCAAAAATAATATAAATATAGCCTATGTTACTCGCAGATACTGTAGCTTTCTAATCGTGAAAGAATTTTTGAAATCGGTCTAGTAGTTTTTGAGTTTATCCATTACAAACAAACGAAAATACAAATTTTTCCTTTTTATAATATTAGTGTAGATGGCTTTTGTAATTTGGTCAAACTTAAGAAAAATAGGATAGTTTTTATCTCGATTGTTGACCTCAATATCTTTAGTTACTTCAAGCCACAGCAACGCGTGGCTGAGTTAGCTAGTTACTTATAAAATGCTTTGTCATATATGACTGACTGACGGATCAACGCACAGCTAAACCGCTGATCGTAGAGACCTGAAACTTGGAGGGTGTGTTCGTTGTATGACGTAGACATCCGATAAGAAAGAATTTTCCGAAATTCTACCACTTAGGGGGTGAAAAAGGGGGACAACTTTGACGCGAACAAAGTCGCGGACAGAAACTAGTCATTAATAAACTCTTTGATAAATAAGGAAGCAAAGCAAAGAATTACTTTTATTACATATTGGTAATCTTGTTAATACTTATAATGTTTGTATAGCGTGTCGTTTCTCTTCATTTTTGGGCGAAATTCTATTGTGAACGCAAGCCTTTGAGCGCGAGAGTAGCGCCATCTGTTATCGAGTAGCGGTAATGAGAAGCTCTTTTATTCCGCGTGGGTGTAAAGGATACGTTTGGTTTGTTTGGTTTCGTTTATAGAATATAAATAGGTCTTTATTGTAAAAACGTGTTTTGTATGAATATGAAAATGTTTTGTGATGCTTATTAGAGTTTTAAGACCTTTCAGAACATGTTTTTGTTTCATTAAATCCTATTTCAAACGTCTCGTTTTAATATTCATTTTGTCTTAAATTAAGATATTATAACAATGATATTTGTGTGAATTTCGACAACTCGAATTTTAACATATTAAACGTTACCATTGTCAAGTTTTATCAAAACAAAATATGAAACCACTCGACATTAAAACCCAAACAATACCAAGATCCACTCATTATTTCTGTGAAATGTTAATTACTGAACTTTTGGGTTAACACACAAAATTTTAAGGCACAAGATGCTACTCGAAAAGTCCCGTAACTCGGATTTTCGAGTTATCAGTTTCCGAATTATTGCTGACGTTGGGGGTTGAATATAAAGGGTTGAATTATATGAGAAACAGTTCTATTATGGGGTTGTATTGTGCAAGTTTTACTATTTTGTAGTGGGAGCATTCTTTGACAGATGTTTAAATACACTTTAGGGTACAATCGTACTCAGAATTGAGAATTTAATAGACTATGCTTCAAGTGTTGGATTAGTATGGAATGACCCATTGTACCGAAAAAATCCCGAGATTTCGTGAATAAAATCATAATTAAAGTGAACTGTAATTTGTTATTTGAGAAATAAATGTCTTTAAATCAAATTATTTAGAATTAAATTATGATTTAATTGTAGTGCTAGAGAGATACATATTAGTTTATTTATCTTGATACCTTTAAGTATGATGAAGATGTAGTTTCTCTTATCAAAGTAGGTCAAATATCGTGATCATTTATATACGTATAATAGTAAAAAAAAAAATAACACTTACCTGAAAGTAAATTTTATAACTAAATATGCATTTGATTCTGTCCCGGAATCCCGGAATTGTTTTCTACAAAACAATTTTTAAAAATCGTATCCATAATTTGCGAACGAAAGAACTTTACGTAATTATGCATCCGATTATTCGATCCCAATTCATGACTGATAGTTTATTAAATTTTGACATACATCTCAGATAACCATTGTGACATGTCCATCATGGGCCATCGTGTAAACACAAAGCTTGTCAAAATATTTATTGAAATGAGAACACGGTTGAAAGCTTTCTTTAATATCATTGTAAATGTAATATTTTCGCTGTATTTTCATACAAATTGAAGCGATTGTTTCATGCAATTGACGTGTAGAGTAATAATTTACTTTGTTGTCAATGTACAATCGAGTCAATAAATGTTTCAGTGTTTCATGTAATTGCTGTAAAAGTTAATTAATTAATTGTATAAACAAAATACACTGTTTTTCGAAATATTTTTACGAAAGTTTATAGTAATTTTGTTGATTGGTAATATGTTTTGTTGACGGCCTCGTTGATCTAGTCGCAAGCGCGACTGCTGTGCATGAGGTCTTGGGTTCGATTCCCAGGTCGGGCAAAGAGTTATTGGATTTTTCCATCAGGAATTTCTCAATAGCAGCCTCGGAGTCTGGATTTGTGCCCGGTTGATGGCAATAGGCTCGCCCCCTATTACATGGGACTAAAAACATAACTGGCGAAATGTGGGTGTACTGATGGGTACACCTCTGCCTAACCCTTCGGGGATTACAGGCGTGATGTTATGGCAATATGTATTCTGACTTCGGTGATGGAAAACATCGTTAAAAACCTGGACTTATCCATACTAATAAAATGAAGCTGTAGACTCTTTTGCTTGTTTGTTTGTTTTAACGCGCTAATTTCTGAAACTACCAGCCGATTTTTTTTTTAATAGTGATAGCTAGATTCATGAGGAATAGTATGGGCTATATATTATCACGCTTACGACTTACGCGAGTGTAGCAGTAACCAAAAACCGGGAGGTATAGCTAGTAATGAGTCATCATCTTCCTGCCCTTGTCTCAAGTTATTTGAGGTCCGCGCAACACGTTTTCCTCTTCCACTCTGTCCTGTCAGCCGTCATGCAATCACTGACTCCCCTTTCATTCATATCATTCTTCACACAATCCATCCATCTTTTCTTTGGTCTTCCTCTTGCTCTCCATCCATCCACATACGTATTCATAACTCTCCTATTTTAGCTAGTAATAAGTATAAGTCTAAAAACACGAATCTGCCTTGAGCAAGCGTGATGATCTATGCTCGTGCCTTCTCTGTATGAGAAGAGGCCTTTGCCCTCCAGTGGGACAATAATGGCTGATATTATTCATATTACGATTGGCTCTGATGATGACGGTCTCGTAGGTCTAGTGGGCGCATGATATCTTTGATTCGATCCTCAAGTCTGGTATAGTGTTATCGGGTTATTCGTACTAATGGAAACTATTTGTAACAATAAAAACTTTAGATACTGACTTTGCGGTTGATACCAATATCACAATATACTTCACTACCGAGAAATCGAATACCAACTGGTTTCTTATTAACTTTTTTACTACTTACTTATGAAAAAAATGGAAACTATTTCAAAGTGTTTAGAAATTGATTGGTAACGCGGCGCGTTGTTGTTGGGAGACCACCGTAAGGGGTCATACTTGGGTCTTGACCTGGGCGCTGAGGTAGGGGGCATGGAAGTATGAGAGTGAGAAGTATGTAAGGATCGTAGCAGGCGTTCTGTTGTTTCTGCCTATCGCCATGTGGAAAAAGGCGTGAGTTTATGTATGTACATATGTATGGTTAATAATAACACTTTTACTAGTCATAATATATATCTTTTTTAACAATGTTTTCGCTGGCGTTTCACTTTCGCGTGAATAAACAGTTTTTCTTTCTTTTTTTCGCGTTACGTCTCAGCTTAACCTCACCCTAAAAATACTGAACCATATAACATACAGACTCGTAATTAAACTCGCCATATTGAGGCCTTAATCTAGACCAAGATCCAGTCGTACGGGTAGTCAGAAGCCTGAAAGTCTGACAACCAGTCTTACCAAAGGGTATTTATCGTATTACCCAGTTACTGGGTGTGTGGAGGTCAGAGAGGCAATCGCTCCATGTAAAATACTGGTATTCAGCTGCACCCGGTTAGACTGGAAGCCGAATCCAACATAGTTGGGAAAAGGCTAGGCAGATAATGATGAATCTAGACCAAGATGATTCTAAAACAATTAACTAGAGCTTTCTAATATTAACTTTTAATTCTTGTATAAAGTTCCTTCAAGAAAAAAAATTAGGCCGAATTGCAGACGTTAATAAATCAGTCTGGATATCTCGACAGACAGACGTATATTTATCTGGCGAGTACCTTATCTATTTAATAAGAACGAGAGTAATGAGAATTGGACTTAAGTTTTTTGGTTTATGGTTACAATTTGTTTGTTTACACAAAAGTCTGGAAACGAGGACTAGGGCTTCAGAATTTCTACCTATATTTTTATCTGGAAAACGACCTACCTACGTACCTAATATTTCAACACTCGCCTCGTTGGTCTAGTGGTAGCAAAGCGCGGCTGCTGAGTATGAGGTCTTGGGTTTGATTCTCAGGTCGAGCAAAGTTTTCTTATCTTTCAGACTTTGAGTTACATTTACTATCTCTATTGTTGACTGTACTTAATGATTATGTCTTTAATCATATAATTGGCAGGTCACTTTGTCTACCTAAATAAACTAAAATATTAAAAAAAAAAACACGATAATTGTCCACGAGTCAGTCAGGAAGTTGAACCTAGTTGATCGTTCCAAAACGTAGGTAGTTTTATGTGGAGAAGAACAAGCAAGAACCTCCACGAACACTCCCAATCATTAGGTAATGAAATATTCATAAAAATTACATCACCAGCCCAAACCTGTTTACATACTATTAAATGCTTCATGCTCCGGATTACTACTGAAATATTCCTAACGGAAAAACCCAATTTCATGAAAATAAACGGTAACTAACATAACACATAACATCACGCCTGTAATCCCCGAAGGGTTAGGCAGAGGTGTACACATTAGTACACCCACACATTTCGCCAGTTATGTTTTTAGTCCCACGTAATAGGGGGCGAGCCTATTGCCATCAACCGGGCACAAATCCAGAATCCGAGTCTGCTACTGAGAAATTCCTGATGGTAACTCAATAACACTTTGCCCGACCTGGGAATCGAACCCAAGACTTCATGCACAACAGTCGCGCTTGCGACCACAAGACCAACGAGAAACGGTAACTAATTATTTCTCTTAAGAATTTTCCTAATAACGTACAGGAAAATAATAGCATTAGGACGACAGCAATATTTCAACGTTAACCAAGGTTGTGCTATAACTTATCTTACGTCACATATATGTTGCAAAGAGACGGTTTTCCCATCCCCCACGCATGATTCATTGCTAGGGACAACTATATCTGTTTCATGAGCCAGTGAATCGTAACCATTTGTTTTCGATTAATGTTGGAACAATTGTGAGACGGGGCTGTATTAATTGGAGTGTTCCGGTTTTTATGCCCGCACTAGTGATGCGGTTTTTCGTTTATTTTTCGTGTAACCGCCTGTGTGCTTGCAACGATTGATTAATGGTTGTTTGTTGTCGTTTTGGTTTTGTTTTTTGGGGTTCCGTGGCTAAAGGGTACGAAACGGGACTTTCAGGACTAAGACACGACTGTCTGTCTGCCCGTCACGAGCTGTATCTAATGAACCATAGGCAGACACGTGAAATTTCCACGTAGTGTGTGTTTCTGTGTTATACTTTGACAACAATTAATATAAAAATAAAATAAATGTGGGAAAAAGAAAACATTTATCCTCGTACGTCGTCAAAATTTCTCTCCTCGCCATCTTCCTTCCTTCTTTCTCTATCTCTTTCACTCTTATTCTTCTTTCACTTGCTCTTCTTATACATTCCCTTTTCCTAATCAATTCCACGTAAAGTTTAAAATTTAAGAGGAACCCTCAATCAATTTTTATCTTTCCCCGTCAAGTTACGTAGCCTCAATTGTCCGTCCGTCTGTCCGTCAGTATGTCAGCGGGCTGTATCTAAAGTACTGTAGTAGGTAGATATGATATTTCCACAGATTGTGTATTATTCTATGCGACGCTGTAAACATATAAAAATAAAATAAAATAAAATAAAAAAAATAAAGGGGATCCATATAAAATAAATAAGTTTTTTTTTTGTATTTACTTAATATAGGACGGGTGGCACGGACCCCGTATGTGCAAATGCGACTCGCACCTCGCCAATATCTTTTTAATACTCTTTAAAGTCTGGCGGCGTTCGATTGAATTGTTTTGATGTATAACAGCTGCCATTTTTAAATGCAGTTTTCGAGTCTTACTCATGAAAATTATTAGGTACTTCGAAATTGATGCTTAGATTGATATCTTAATCTCATTTTGAGATTGACTCCAGTTTCTGGAAGTCAATTGACAAGCAATCACAATAGCAATCAGGAGAATTGACAGCTGACAGCTGATTTACTGGTACAGTCTTTATAGATAGGTGCGTAGGCGAACATTGTTAGTCGCGTTATTACATACTAACTTCTGCCCTCGACTTGGTCCGCGTAGATGCCGATTATCGTAGACGCAGACGAAGTCGCGAAATGAAAAGTAGCCTATGTCGTAAGCAGTTAGCGCGACTGCTGAGTATGAGGTTTTGGGTTCGATTCCAAGGTCGGGCAAGGTGTTATTGATTTTTCCATCAGGAATTTCACAGTACCAGCCTCGGATGGCGAAATGTGCTCGCTCCCTATTACATAGGCCTTAAACATAAGTGGCGAAATGTGGGTGTACTAATGGATACGTGATATTAAGTTAAATGTTTAAAAGACATTGAGTACCTATTCTTAATAAATTCATGGCTTTTTCCATTTATAAGAAAAACAAGGTTCAAGGAACTGTTCAACTCCCGTTCAATTCTATATTTAAATCCTAGAACAAAAGAGCTTTTAATAATGAAATAATCAACGGAAACATACAATAGGGGCCTGTATTTATATTAACTGTTATTTGAACTTGTATTGTTTTTGCAGGATTGGTTCAAGACATGATTTATTAATAAATTAATAATTGGATTTACTTACCTAATCCTTTTCTTTGCTTTTGCTTACAACCGACAAAAGAGACTACCTAGAATATAGCTATATTTAAGGATTTCATCTTAATATTAGCTAGCTTTCTGCCTGTGACTTTGTGTGCATAGATTCAAAAATTAAGCCAAGGAGATAAATTATCTCAAGAAAACAAAAAAACGGAATAAAAAGTAGCGTATGTGCTTTTCCAGACTATAATCTATCTTTATGCCAAATTTCATCTAGGTCCGTTCAGCCGTTGCAGCGTGATTGAGTAACAAACATTCATACATGTAATTTTTCGCATTTATAATATTATAGTAGTAAGATTTATTTATGAAACTCTGTAGGCAAATAACGAATTTGCATATAGCCACTAGAGTTTATAGATTCAAAAAAGAAGACGCGGAAGTAACCTATGTCCCTTCTTGGATTTCATCAAATTCGATTCATTCGTTTAGACGTGAAAGCAGTTAGTTAACAAACAAACTGACAGAATTACTTTTGCGTTTATAATTTAAAAGTATGGATTGTTTATAAGATATTTTATCTTGAAAACGTATAACTTGGTCAAGCAAGTCTTGGCCAAGTAAGCCTTGGCCAAGTGTCTGTTTATTGATTGATCTTTTAATAGTTGATACTAAAATATTATTAATCCTAAGACCCTTGTTAATTAAATTAGTTTCAAATTAATTTCTGTCAACAGTCGTTAAACTATAACATCACGCCTGTAATCCCCGAAGGGTTAGACAGAGGTGTACCTAATGTGACACCCACATTTCGCCAGTTATGTTTAAGTCCCATGTAATAGGGGATGAGCATATTGCCATCGATCGGGCACATCCAGACTCCGAGGCTGCTACTGAGAAATTCTTGATGGAAATACTCCATAACTCTTGCCCGACCTGGGAATCGAACCCAAGACCTCATGCTCAGCAGTCGCGCTTTGCGACCAATAGACCAACGAGGCAGTCCTTCAGTCGGACAAACCAAGTATTGTAATAATACAAGAATGTGTACCGTAGTCTTTGACAAGACGAGAATGTCTCAGCTAAGTCCGAATTCCTAGTACTTCCAGTCTTTTATCCAATTAAAATCCAAGCACATTAGATTACCACGCCAAGCTTTGGAGACGTCCATTAATTACGTGAGGCGTTTGTGAGGGGGGGGGGGGGGGGCAGCCGAATCTCACCCAATCTTACATTGGGGTGATGTCGGCAAATATCATGTATTTTTTTAAAATTAATTTTCATAGTTCCTACTAAGTATTTTATTATTCGATTTTCAAACTGTGATTCTAGACTACGTTCTTAAAACTCTTATACTAGTCAAAATAAACAAAAAATAAGCAAATTGTTTTTTTTCTCTAATGTATCGCAATCGAACTAATATGAATTTACTTATTTACATTAAAAATACACATTTTCAAAAATCTCACGTGATTCCCGGTCGAGCTAACTCTCACGACATCTCACCAAGAGGAGAGAGGAGAGAGGTCGAAAAATCGCCAAAATCGTCTCACGTAACTAGTAGATGCCCCCTTTGGCATCCTCCAATAAACGGCAACTTGGCAATGGAATTCGCTTGAATTTATTAATTCCAATTTTAAAACGTGTTAAACTTTTAATTTCAAACGGCTACTGTTTCGCCTATTATGCCGGAGGGAATTATGTCTACGTGTTTTGAAAGCGTTATTTTTTGTGTAACGTTATTTTCGTTACGTTATTTGGGATAATAAAAATTAGGGTAGTAATGTGTTTGGGGCTGGGCTGTTTAATTTTATAGTTACAAGTTTTTCGTGTTAATTAAAGTTTTGTACGTTTTTGTTCTCAATTTCGTTATTGGTTGGGTTTTCTGAATTTCAATTACCTATTAGTTTATTCTGCATGGTTGTTTACTTGTTATTCTTTCTTTTTTTGCATAATTTGCGTTTATTTGGTTAAACTAAAGCATTACACACGGTTAGAACTATACCTATTAAGCAAAAATTGCTAATAAATAAATGAATAGAACGATAAACTATAATGTCACTGTTTAGCTATTTTGAAAAGTGGGCCCAGGTTAGGGCAGCCATCGTCTAAATTGTCGATTCCGGACATACCTAAACTTCAAAAACCCCCGGACATGTTAGTTAAATTGAGATTTCTCTCCGGACGCTCCCGGAAAAAAATATATTAACAATAAAAACAAAAAACCATCGTTTACATTTTCATTTCTTTATTACTTACTTGTAATTTATTTTTCTAAATTTCAATCCATCATTTTCAAAGTACACCTTTTGACAACGCCTTCCGGACGTCCCCCGGACGCCTTCTAAACTAGAAGAAATCCGGGGAAACCCGGACGGATGGCAGCCTTAGCCCAGGTTTCATACAAAACTGCCAATATTTCTTTAAACCGCGACTCACGCAAACATAAAAGCTCTTATATTCTTACCAATATCGATTCTTCTGAAAAATATTTGTCGGTACTAATAAGGAAAAAAGTGCATCGTTAATTGAATCATCACGGTTACCACCTTTTGGTGTGAGTCAGTGCTGAAAACCGCACTCGTAGTGAATCATCTATAATTACGAACATTTTTATTGCCGTCCTAACTGGTATTTTAGTTGCGTTAGAGTTCCTTAGACTTTTTGTTGGGTTTTCTGGTTATATTCACCTTTTTTTCTATGATCTAACATTCAGTACAATATAGGTACTTAGGGAGGGTTACAGTGGCACTCTAGTATAAATAAATACCAGCCTTCTCGCTTCGTGAACGAACACTGTCAGTTGAAATTGGTCATCACTGAACTGTCATGGCTTACATCTTAATTTTTTTTGTTATTGTTTTTTATTCATCTTCATTGTTTTCACATGTAGAAGCAACAAGAATATTGTAACCTGCAAGATTTTGTAAAAACCTAATTGATAAGAGTATCCGTGGAGTTTCTTGCTCGTTCTTCTCCATAGCTCCAACTTTCGGACTAACTGACCGACTCCTTGACAATTCAAAAGTGCCTGTAAATGGTCTAATTGAAATAAATGCTTTGACTTTGAAGTTTTGTTATGTAATGTTTTGCTACTTTTCATGGAAAATAAAATCTGATCCTAATTCGTATAACAGGATACCGTGGCCTCGGAGCGTAAAGGGCAACAGAAGGAACAGGGTGGTTTTTTAGTCAGTAAAACTCTGACAGTCCCTTCCGCCCCACCCAGGGCGGAAGGACTCATTTAATAAATTTTACCACCTAAAAAATCCTAACTAGTATGCTTCAAAATGAATAAAACAATACAGACATTTTTTTAACACGCATTCGCAGAAATCATCAAAAACGTTTGACTCATACAAAACAACAACAAAAAACACAAAACAAAAAAGTGTACTATGAAACGATTCGTGCTTGACCGCGATTTTTTATCTGCATTCACACATTTTATAATAATGCCAAATAATAATGGGTAGTCGTGAATAAAACAGCATTGAGATTTTTTATTTGTCAAAAAAAACGTTAATTTGGCCTTTTTGAATGGTTATTTCCTGTTTTGTGTTGCCTACTGTAATTTTTGCGTGGCCCATCGCGTGAGGTGGCTTTATATACGACTAACTTCTGCCCGCGACTTCGTTTGCGTGATTTTCCTTAAGGATCCCTAACTTTTATGAAAATATAAGTAATATGTATAGCCTATGTCACCCGGGGAATAGTGTAGCTTGCCAACAGTGAAAGAATTTTTCAAATCGGTTCAGTAGTTTCCGAGCCAATTCCATGCAAACAAACAAACAATCCAATCTTTCCTCTGTATAATATTATAAGTAATAGACTAGCTTCTGCCCGCGACCTCGTCCGCAGAATATAATCTCACGAGCTCCGTATATTTTTCCGGGATAAAAAAGTAGCAATATATGCTATTAAAGACTATAATCTATGTGTGTGCCAAATTTCATCCAGATCCGTCCCGTAGTTTTTGAGTGAAAGACTCACAAACATCCATACATCCTCACAAACTTTCGCATCTATAATATTATTAGTAGGCCATGTTGTACCTACTTAATAATTATGCTGTATTATTTAAGTAGGTAATACCTATTTATTGTTTTTTAATCTTAATGTTATTGAAATCCATTACGAAATCTCTCAGTAGTAGCCTGAAGTTTGGAATTTGGTGGTGTGTCACCGTGTCTCGGAAAGTATGTACGTAAAACTGGACCTGGCTGAGATTCGTAGATCTTTGACAGTCAAAAGCCCGAAATTCTGACAACCAGTCCTACTAAAGAGTATTGTATTATACCTAGTAACTAAATTGTGGTGGGCAGATAGGCAGTCGCTCCATGTAAAACACTGGTATTCAGCTGCATCCGGTTAGACTGGAAGCCGACCCTTGTTGCAAAGAGGCTAGGCAGATGATAACCTCTTTTCCTTCCTCATCTTTATATGTTTCGACTAAATGTTGCCAGCTTTATTTTTAGGTCATTCTATTTTCCCCGAACATAATTACGTATTCATTCATTGCCTATACGCATAATTAGATACGTACTATCTACTGTGATTGCCAGGTCAAAGATCGCATAGCGTGAATAATTAATGTACGGTTACTAGGCCAACGAATATAAGAAGCAATGAGTCACATCTTAGCAAGTTTCTACACTCCAATAAACCTACAATCAATCATTACAAAACAAAAATTAAGGCACTGTTTTAAAAGCACACTAGCGCCATTGTTAACACCAGTGGCATTTTAACGCAACCTCATTAGCCCGACCATAAACAATACATTTTTCAAAGTTTAAAAATGGAATGTACTGCGTTTGAACTTTTGAAGAAAGAACTACTTTCTCTATTCTATTTAAAAAGTTGCGCTTAACGTTAAAAGCATTATTGAGGCCACGAATAAAGAGTTCGTACTTCATAAACATGGTGTAACGGTAAAATATTTTCGGTTTTAAATTTAGAATGAAAGAAAAACATGCTTGTGTCAACTGCTTGTCAAATCGCGCAAGGAGTAATGGTGGGTTCTTTATAAAATGGCTGGGTGTGGACATCTATAATATTTCATGAATTTTATTAGTAAGTAGATACTTTGATTGACATTACAAATTGAAGGAACTCTGAGTATTTGTGTGGTTAGGTATCGTAGCTTTATAACTTTATAAGTATTGAACAGGGATGGCGAACCAATGGTACAAAATAATTCGGGCACGCCAATAATTGACAAATATAGGTAAGTATTTGATCGAATCTAATTTTCAAGAGCAGAAAATATCACTAACTTTTTTTTTGCAATTTTTTGGTATCTACAAATTTCAAATTCCAAACAAAGAATTTATAGAAACTAGTTTTTATTTTATCCCTTATATTACTATGTCAAGATTCTTTGCCGGCACGTCATAGAACTACATTATGTTTTGATAAAAAATCGCACGTTTAAAGGTTCACCATCCCTGGTATAGAACATTGTACGTACAGTCTCCAGCACATCAGACTAATATACAATTTGTTGTAAAATCGCTCCTATTACAACCGCATAAGATAAGTACCGCACTGTTTAGCGCTGTCGTCCTTACCTATTGTAGAGGACACACACATATATGTAATAGGTATCCAAGAATTGTAGGTACTTATTTACGGACCGCGATCCGACATACGAGCACTTACCAGCAATGTTTACTTACTCCTTCGATAAATCAATAAAGGTAGGTAGGACTTATATGTCATCGAACTGCTTGATGACACATGTCATGACATCATCTTCATACTATCAGCACTTAGTCCTTTCCCGGCCACAGACCTTCGTAATCTATTCTACAGAAATCGTCACGTCAATATTTATATTATCTGTCATCAATGCATCGTCTTACAAGCCTGTCTATGAGCTGAAGTGTGTTTTGTTTGTTTAAACAAATCTCTGGAAAAATCCTTGCGTCATATAGCCTGTTTATCGAGGAAGGTTCTGTAACCGTTATAGTTAAACATAACATAACATCACGCCTGTAATCCCCGAAGGGTTAGGCAGTAAAAGGGGCGGGGGGGGGGTTATAGTTAAAGTAAAAAAAATAACATCACGCTTCAATCTACAGGACCAGAGCAGTAACTAAAGACGTAATTGAACTGGATCAGTTGGACCTACTTACTAAATTATTTGTTACTAGCTTTTGCCCGCGACTTCGTCCGCGCAAAAATAAAATAAAATATAGCCTATGTTACTCGCAGATAATGTAGCTTTCTAATGGTGAAAGAATTTTTAAAATCGGTCCAGTAGTTTTTGAGTTTATCCCTTACAAACAAACAAACAAACAAACAAAAATATTTTTTTCCTTTTTAAAATATTAGTGTAGAAATAATTTTATTGCACACTTTAAAGAAAAAATACTTTTTCTCTAAACTTTCATTGTGTGGGTTGATTCCGTAGTAGGTAGGTTTAGTTAATACTTAAAAAGTATTTTTAAAATCTACTAACAGCTCATGAAAGCTTAAACAGAACAGTTTTAAAAAGTATGTCTACAAGACGTCTAACTAATTAAGTAGGTCACAGAACAAAGAGTTCAATTCATAAATTGTAAACATCGTAATAGAACACTATTGAGCTGACGGTTAAACAATGGCTTTTATCTCATTCCACTGAACCCCAAATTCGATGACCTGTGAGAACAGTTAATAATTCTTATTTGATATGTTACGCGATACTGGCTGTTTAGTTATTCTTTTGTCTATGGCTATTGCGATTTAAGAATAAAGTGTTCGAAGTTTGATTGAGCAACGGATTTTCAAATGGTATTTAATTTTATCTTTATAATTTTATTATATATCTTAAGTTGCTTAATCGAAACATGTTTTTTTTTATGGCTACATTCGTAAATTTAAATAGGTATGTATATTTCATCAGACGCTTCGAAAACCTCAATTTTATTAATGTCGTCAATTACATTTACTGTTAAGCAAATAAATTATCTTTAAGGGAATGACGTAAGAGCACACACTTATACTCCAATTTCTCTGTACTGAGAAGGTACATTCATTTAAATTCAAGTTATTGCGTAATCGAATACAAGGAACGCGATCGAACAAATTCCAATCCCAACTTCCTAACTAATATTATAAATGCGAAAGTAAGTTTCTTTGGTACCTTTTTATGCCTAAGCCACTGAACCAATCATCATAAAATTTTGCATATAAGTTGCCAAGTGTACAGGAACATAGGGTGGATACCTTTAATCCTGAAAAAAGTACTGTTTCCGAGGGAAATCACAATAACGTTCTTATGATCATAGATGGCGCCACGTGTTGTTTCGAATCATAATTTTAACAAAATAATTGAAATGACATAATTATTGAAATGACAGGACATGGGTGACTTTTTCCGCGACTTCGTCTGTGTCCGCATAACCGAAATTTACGCGGACGAAGTCGCGGGCAAAAGCTATTTTTAAATATCACAATAATATTCCAAATTCAAATGTGACGTTTGATTGATAATTTCCGCCATGTTGTAATAATTACGCGCCATTTATTGCAAATGTTATTTTGAATTATGTTTCAATTAATTAAATTAGTAATATTCCGACGGTTAATTAATGATAAGCGTTTGGCTGTATGCTTATTTTTTATCGTGAGATACTTTTTTTAAATAAAATATGGCAGAATTCGAGCTTTTAATGTATTGGTATTTATCTTGCAGAGATGTTATTAAATATAGGTACTACGGTTTTATTTAATCACAGTTAAGAAATTGGACCCAATAAACGTAAGCTGCTTATTGAACTTCATAGCAATTAAGAAAATTTACTGTAATTCATAATCTATTTATTCGTTGATTCGACGGATATTTTTTTTTATTCGTTACTAGCTTATGCGCGCGACTTTGTCCGCGTGAATGTCGGTTTTCTGAGAGGTTTGATTTTTTTTGCGTGGAATCCTAATTCTTTTTCTAAAATAAAAGTAGCCAAGTTATCCCTTATTGAGTACATTAGCTATATGCCAGTGAAAGTCCCGTCAAAATCGGTCCAGCCGTTCCAGAGATTAGCCGGAACAAACAGACAGACAGAAATTGAAAAAAATTGATATTTTGGCATAAATACCGCATATACATTTATATGCATATAGTAAAAAGCGGTTAAGTTAATATTACAAACAGACACTTCAATTTTATTTATTAGTAAGTAGATATGTATAGATTGCGCCGTTTTTTACCTATAATTCCATATAATAAGACGCTAGTTCATTCGTCACGAACAATATGAATAGCTTGCCAGCTTCAGCCTGCGACTTCGTCCGCGTCAAAGCTAATAAATATTACCCCACGGGAATCGTCCTTTTTTTTGGGATAAAAAGTAGCCCAGACTATAATCTATCTCTGTGCCAAATTTCATCTCGTTCCGTTCAGCCGTTCTGGCGTGATTGAGCAACAAACATACATCCAAACTTTCGCATCTAAAAAAGCAATAAAAGTTTATATTAAAACCTAATCTTCGCTCTACAACAGTAACGCCTAGGACATAATTTCATTGCCTCGACTCATCAGCAAACTCGACCCCCTGACAGGACCAACTCAACCCCCGACTCGACCAACTCGCCCCCTGCTGTTAACCGACGTAGGTGGATGTTGACAAGGGGTGACATATAGCTGTTACCTACCAATTTTAGTAAAACATTGTATGATGGTTTTGGGGTCGAAAATACTAAGTACGGGTGTTATAAAATGCCATATTTTACGTTGATTACCTCATTTGTACGCAGTTTATGATAGACTATTTTATGCCTGCGACTTAGTCCACGTAAATGTCGATTTTCTGAGAGTATTTTTATTGCGGTTTCATAAAATAAGCATAAGCCTAAAGTTATTCCTTATAACATCAGCCAGTGAAATTCTCGGCAATAACGGTTCAGCCGTTTCGGAGATTAGCTGGAACAAACAGACAGACAGCAGACAACATTTTAACTGAAACGCCTTTGTTATTTTTGCCTAAAATCTAGACACACGGTAGTAATTCAGCCAAGTTTCCAAGCCGGAACGAAAAGTTTTAATTATACAAAGAATTACCTCTGACCACAATTGACCCTTCGCCACTGTTTTAAGATTCATCTTGTCTAACATAATGTTTCTTTCTTTCACAGCTGATCCGTTGCCAGGCAAGCACGTACCGCTAGAAAGCTATGAGAGCGAACTGGAAAGGGAACACGCGCTGCCAACGTCCGTCCCCAACGCTGACATACTCAAGACTAACAGCAACCCGACGTATCATAAGCCGAGGTAAGCTTTGATATAGTTATTTTTTTTTTACTGGAGCGTGTTTTTAGTTTGACGTGTGTATTTCGATATCGGAAATAAGAAATAATGCAAGAGACATTTGGTCAAAAATAAATTATATAATTGTGTGTTCATCGTAGCTCCCAAACATCTGCACCGATTTTGATGTAGTTTCTTTTGTTTGAAAGGTGACTCAATCGTGAGATTCCTATGTTTTAAGAAAATCTGCTCAGCCATTTGATGATTATCATGAGTATCTTTATCAAGTTTGTTTTTGTATTTTATTGCAAGACACACACAATAAAGACTTTTTTGAATAGTGCATTTTCAGGCTCAAATCGCACAGGCACAGTTTGAACCCAGAATATCCTTCTGTAAGTCATAAAAAAAAAATCGCATCTTGGAATCGAAGCCGTAAATAGTAGCGCATAAGCCTTCATTCGGCCACTGTACCGACCAAATTGTCAGAAACAAACAGATCACAGATAATTTATTAGCGTTTTATTACATTTTACTCTTATTTAAACTAGGCCTGCAATCGTAAAATCTCAGATTTATGCTCCTAATTACAGTAATTAAAATATTTGACACACACAAACAGGTACACAGAAATAAAAAAACCTGTCAAGTGCGAGTCGAACTCGCACACGAAGGGTTCCGTACCTTCGTAGAAAATATAACAGTATTTCCATTATAGTATCGAGCCAAAAACGCAAAAAAAACTGGCCTCTTATATGGGGATTGCCTTTAATCTTAACTTTTATTTGTTTGTTGGTATAGCCGTAATAGAAATACACATTCTGTGAAAATTTCAACTGTCTAGTTATTACTGTTCATGAGATATAGTCTACTGACAGACGGACAGCGAAGGCTTAGTAATAGGGTCCCGATCAGTGTACGACTAAACGTCACAGACTGAACAGCGACAAGACTTTACTTCGACAGGACTCTTCGCCGACAGGACTCCTCGCGTATAGTACTCATAGTAGATGTGAATAAAGGTTAATTAGTAAAAAAGTTTAGGTTAGGTTAAAACTGTGACTCCCCTACGCCAAAAACGACAAGATTATAAAGAAAGAAGTATACACATCTGCTATGAGCCCTGTCGGCGAAGAGTCCTGTCAGCGAAGTGTCCTGTCGGGGAAGAGTGGTGTCGGCGAAGTGTCCTTTCGGAGAATCCCGTCGATGTAAAGACGATGAAGTGTCTTTACAGATGTAGTGTCTGTCGACGTTTAGTCGTACACTCGTTCCAAATAGCACCCTTCGAATGCGGAACCCTAATAAAAAAGACAACATAATCGTAAAATTCAAAATGGCCGCTAATCGTGATTTTACGCGATGCGTAGAGCGGACAATTCTTTATGCGAGTAAAAAGGTAGATTTCTCACGCGCCGTTTAGTTTGTCCAAATCGTAAAATTGGCATAACCTAGCAGTATAATTTTCAAACGATTAGTTTTATTTAGGGTTGGCAATGGTATTAAAGGTTTTATTTAAAAATAAGTAACTTAAAATGACTTCCGTGAAGGAAAATAGCATGACATGAGCTGGACTTATTAACTAGCACTTTTCCAACGACGTCGTCCGCTTACATGTCGTACTTCCCTTACAAACACGATACCCAAAGTATTCCCGGCGCACGCCATATAGAATTTTACAGGCAAATTGTTAATACCTTGAGTTACATTATTGACGTTTTAGTAGGGATTCCGATTTTTTTCTAGTAATAAATATAGCCTATGTTACTCAGGAATAATGTAGCATTATAATGGTGAAAGATTTTTTGAAATCGGTCCAGTAGTTTTTCTGCTAATTCGTCACAAATATACAACAATACAAATATCTTTATAAAATTAGTATTCATATTAAATATATACATAAGTTTGAAATAACTGACTGCCTCGTTGGTCTAGTGGTCGCAAGCGCGACTGCTGTGCATGAGGTCTTGGGTTCGATTCCCAGGTCGGGCAAAGTGTTATTGGGTTTTTCCATCAGGAATTTCTCAGTAGCAGCCTCGGAGTCTGGATTTGTGCCCGGTTGATGGCAATAGGCTCGCCCCCTATTACATGGGACTAAAAACATAACTGGCGAAATGTGGGTGTACTAATGGGTACACCTCTGCCTAACCCTTCGGGGATTACAGGCGTGATGTTATGTTTTATGTATGTAAGTTTGAAATCGCCAATCCACCATGAGCAAGCGTGGTTATCAATGCTCGTGCGTTCTCCGTATGAGAGAAAGCCTTTGACTTGTAGAGGGACAATAATAGGCTGGTATTATTATTTTATGATTAACATAACAGGGAAAGTCGAAAAAACTTGAAACCAGAAAATCTAAGGATATTTACCACAAAGAAAAAATCCCAGTACAGACATTAAATATGCGAAAGGAAGAGGGCGTTAAATTGAATAATTAAACAAAGCTAAAATAATATTTATTTTACTTCGCGGTTCTGCTTAAACAGAGATATAAAATGATAAAATAATGTTAGCTCATTTTCACAGCTTTTATGGGCGTTTTTCTCTTACTACAGTCAAATTCATGGTCAGAAAAAGGAGAGCAACTTTCGTGATCCTAACTAATTAATAAAAGCTTACAAATCTTTTTTTACAATTAGACCGATTTAGTTTCCGCCCGCGGCCTCGCTTGCGTTTTAAAAGCAACATTCAGTAAAGTAAGTTGAACTATTATCCTAAGGGAACACATTACCGTGATGAAAGTATCCTATGCGTTGAATTATTGATTCAGGAAATGGTCTATCTATGTGCCAGTTTTCATCCAAATGGTTCACGCGTATGAGTACATAACAAACATCGAAATTTCTTTGTCACAAACATTCACATGCATAATATAATATGAGTATAGAATTACACGTAGCTATTAACTACGTTTACTGCCCAGCAAACTAAATAACATTGACCAAAATGATTGCTGGGAATAAACTTTTTTGTGAGCTCAATTTAACACATTTAAAATATAGTGCTTCCAAGTGCATCGAACAGCATACGGGTCGCAGGGGTATTTAAAGATTAGTTCATCATAACAGTCCCCTACAGATTTCCATTAGGAGCGGTTGGAAGCGGCTTGCATCCATCCGCGATCCTGTGGGCCCTGGGTTTGATTTCTAGCTCGGGCAAAAAGTGTCATTGGGAAGAGAGACTGCACTTGTGCACTATAATTATATTCTGCGTACATGGATAGTCTCTATTGAGATAAACCGCCCGCGCCGCGACCGAAATCAGTCTGACGAATATTAATAATTTATATGTAATGGCACAGCCCTATAATAAATATATTAATTGGTAATTTTCTCGATAAACTAGTTTCTTAACTTTATTGAGATCTCCAATACTCATTTCCCGTGATTTTATTGATTCTACAACATTAAGCGAAGCTTTTATAGTTTTAGTTTATAGCTTTATTTTCTAACTTATCTGATAATAAAGGAAAACATTGAATTAACGAGTGATTATACATAGAGATTCATCGCTTTTAATATGCAATGAAGTAGCGATATGTTATAAATAATATTCATTATTTTAATATTGATTTGGTCTCACGGAATAAAAAACAAATTTTGTAAAATATTTTTTTTTTAATAATTTTTGTTAACGATGATATACAATTTTATATATTATGTTTATCGTTCTATTTTTATATTACTTCTAAAACTTTTATTTATATTTATTTTTATAAGATATTGAAGAAATACTAGGTTCTGTCCGTGACTCCGTCCGCGTCAAAGTTGACATATTTTTCCAAGATAAAAAGTATGTGCTATTCCAGACTAAAATCTCAGTGCCAAATTTTATATAGATCTGTTGAGCCATTCTGTCGTGAATCCATTCTCATAAACTTTCGCATTTATAATATTACTAGCACTCTCTGCGACTTCCCTCGCGTGATTTTTTTACAGATCCCTAAGTTTTTGATAATAAAATATAGCCTATAGCACTTAGTGATAACGTAGCTTTCAATTTTCGAAAGGATTTTTAAAATTACCCCCTACAACCTTACCTCTAGATAGATTAATAGGAAATCATAATACATATTTCTTACATTTTACCTTGACGTTAAGTACGCCTCTGGATTTTTGTACAGACGCTGTCGTTAAGGTCCCTTTTGACTTCAGCAAAGTACTGACAGATACAAGCCTATAAACCAGACCATATCTTCAGCATTTATGTCCCTGAATATTTCAGCAGCAATAAAAAAGAATCGTAATTTAAACTATCTTTTACAAAACCATTTTGTGATCCTAAGAATAATTTTAAGGAAGAAATAATTTAAGTTGGGAGACATTATGCGTCTTAATGTACCTTTTTACGACGTAACTTTGAAAATGAACCCCGATTCAAACATTTTTTAATCTTACAAAATACTAAAGAGATTCGTCCATTCGATTTTTGGGTAAATTTTATTTCTGTGGGCTTTGAAATCTGGTAATATGATTGGGAAGTTCATCTCCGGTTTCTGGAAAGATTTTCTACCGGAAATGTGCTGAAAATCTCGTCTACTAATATTATTACCTTCCTCGTTGGTCTGGTGATCGCAAAGCGCGACTGCTGAGCATGAGGTTCTGGGTTCGATTCCCAGGTCGGGCAGTGTTATTGGGATTTTCCATCAGGAATTTCAGGAAGGTTAGTTGCAGCCCCGGAGTCTGGATTGGTGCCCAGTTGGTGGCAATAGGCTGGCCCCTTATCTCTTAAATATGTTTAAGTCCCATGAAATTAGGGGCCAGCCTCACACACAACACACACACGCGACACACACACACACAAACACGCGCGACACATGCTCCGCGTCACATTCACATTTCGCCAGTTGTGACTAGCGAAACGTGAATGTACTAATTGTTACACCTCTGCCTAACCCGTCGAGGATTAAAGGCGTGATGTGATGTGTTAATATCATAAAGAGGTAAATTCTTTTGTTTTTGCTTTTATAACTTAGCCACGATCTCCTCTCACAGCAAAAATAGTCTAAATTAAATGATTTCTCTCTTTACAATTTCGTACCTCAAAACTAACTTTCCGAAGCTTAAAACAAAAATAAATATGGCGCCACTGTCAACACGCGACACCAGAAACAACAGAAAACCAAACCAGAAAGTAATCCCCCGCAGAATTTTCTTTCATTGTACACCGATCAATCAACATGGCCATTGATCGCAAGTTCCCTGAACGAAGTTTGCACAGCGTTTCTCAAAGTTTACTCGACCCCCTTGTTGGAATCATGTCTAGATTGTGCGGGTGATGCATCGGTTATAGTTTTTCCATAAAGGAAGCTTTACTGCTAAATGAAGTTGCTTGTTAAGTGAATTTTCTTTTAGATTAGTGCGTTGTTTTGTAGTATAGTAAGATTAGGATCGTGGTATACTCTTAGCTCAATAGCTAAGCAGAAAATGTTGTTATTAAATGAAGGAAGTTAGTGTTAGTGACGTAATTTGTTAGTATTTACGTAACATCACGCCTGTAATGCCCGAAGGGTTAGGCAGAGGTGTAATACCCATTAAGTAGTACACCCACATTTCGCCAGTTATGTTTTTTCAGTCCCATGTAATAGGGTGCGAGCCTATTGCCATTAACCGGGCGAGTATTTCTTTGTGTGTTTTTTTTTAAGAACTACACAAGTAGATACGTGCTATATTTCTAAACGTTGTCTCGCTCTTGCAGTGTCTCCTGTATCGTGTAACATACACAAACAACTTGCAAAAACAATTCATAGGCAATACAAAAATTAGTTCCGCGCGGCAATCGAACTTGAGACACGTAGCGCACTACTCAATCGCTGAGATAACATGGCGTTAATTTTACAACCGTGGTCTTTTTAACTTTATGTCCTTCCAAACTTAAAGTAGGTACTTACTTATTTTCCATGATGTATTTACAAGTTCTGTGCTATTTTCAATTAGACCCCTAATGATTGTCACAATCTAAAGGATTTTAAAGGCAACTCATAATTCATTGCTTTACATATTTGAGAAATTCGTCTACTTAAAAAGATAGATACCGCAATGAATATTAATTCTCGAAATGTACCCGAGTACGAGTATGTGGGTTTACTATTTGGTACACCTCTGCCTCATTCTTCGGGGATTACAAGCGTGATGTTATGTTATGTGACCCGCGGCTGTCTATGTAACTTTATTTGTTGTACCGAAACAAAATAAAAAGTTTGAGAGCCACAGTTTCAATACTAAAAGCATCATTGGACTTCATTATTGTGAAGTGGGAATTCATTTGAATAAAAACAAAGATTTTAAGTAACTTTGGGCATTCAATGTTCTTCTTACTTAAAAGTTTTGTGTTGGGTCGAGAGAAATATTATTTTGCTATCGAATCAATACATTTTGGGTATGGCGGCCAATCTCAATAGAGACTAGCTTCTTATTCTTTATCATGTGGGCAGCAAGGTCTTACGACCCCACACACCCTAGTGTCAGAGTTTCTAAACCACCTCAGGGGACTCTTATATGGTTTGAATGGAATAGGCTGGTATTATTATTTATTTATTTTAGGTATTACGTAATCATATTTGAAAGAATGAGGTGTTTTATTTGACAAGAAGCTCCGGTTTTCTTGCTTGATCACAAATTATTTGTTTTACCACCTACATCGAAGAACGTGAAAAAGAATAAGTATATTATATCCGACGTAAAAGAAGTCCGGAAAGCGAACTCCGGCAAACGGATACGATATCTCTGACTGAAACGGTTCCACGGACCGGACTGGGGCGGAACTCTTGTATTTAAATAGATGCTTAGTCAGTTATTTAGGATAAAATGTTGGTACAATATAATATAACATCTGTCTGTAATCCCTGAGGGGTTAGGAAGAGGTGTACCGATTAGCACACCCACATTTCACCAGTTATGTTTAATTCCCATGTAACAGGGGGCGAGCTTATTGCCATCAACTGGGCACATCCAGATTCCGAGGCTGCTACCTTAGTTTTTGTTTACCATGAATCTGAAAAGGGGTAATATAAGTACTGCAGGGTCAACTCTGAACTCTAACATAAATATGGAGTACTTCGCTGTTTCTTTTCGATCAACATTGTTCTTAATGATGAGTACAATGACCCCTTTTCAGGTTTCTAATAAACAAAATATTAAGAGAATCAAATCCAGGCCGTAATGCTCAGCTGTCTCGCTTTGCAACCTAGTGCAACGAGGCAGTCATTCACATATATTTTGGCATTTTTAAATAATAGTTCTAGGTATGAAGTTTACTGTTTTCTTACAATATACGTCCAGATATGGACTGCGGTCCGCCATTTGGCGACCGAGTCTAGATGATACTATTATTTACGCAAACCCTCTTCATCAACGCTTTAATAACTACCTACCCTCAATCGACTGATTAAAGATAACTTTTAAATTCATGCTACCTACAGTAATTACTGTGCTCAAGTAGAAGAATGTTAAGTAAACTATGACCTCGGAGTTTTAGTCATTGTTGCTCCGCGTTTGGTATTCTTTGAGTTTTAATAAAATACGTGACGGTAAAACTTTTACAAGAATTAGGGTTGAGCCATTAAATTGGCGGTACTTTTGTACAATCGCCAGTAAATCAGACTAAACATTTTTTTTTGTAAAACTAAAAAAAAAAACTGATACATTTATTTCAATTAGACCATTTACAGGCACTCTTAAATTGTCAAGGAGTCGGTCAGTTAGTCCGAAAGTTGAAGCTAGTTGCTCGTTCCAAAACGGAGGTAGGCCTCTATGGAGAAGAAACCCCACGGCACTCTCGTAAAATCGCTTCTATTACAACCGGAGTTTCTTTGAAAGACAGAATTCTCAATGAAGTAGTCCACAAGTGAACTAAAGTCACCGACATTGCTCGCGAAATTAGTACGCTGAAGTGGAAGTGGGCTGGTCATATCTGCAGACGGACAGACGGTCGGTGGAGCAGACACGTGGAGTGGAGACCACTTTTAGGCAAACGTAGTGTGGGACGCCCTGCTATGCGGTGGAACGACGATTCAAAGAAAGTGGTGGCGGGCCTGACCAAGACCGGGATGGTTGGCGCTCTTTGGGGGAGGTCTATGTTCAGCAGTGGACGTCTATAGGCTGATATGATGATAACCTCATAAGATGTCGCAGTATTTTGGTATCTTAAAGCTGTCATCCATAAGTTAATAGGTACAGCCTCATTTGGCGCGATGGCTGAGAGTAGGGTTAGGCGCTTTGCACACGGAGCAAATTAAGTTGCCGCAACTGGCAACTTTTTAAAAGTTTCCTGTAAAAGTTGCTAGTTGCCATAAAGTTGCCGGTTGCCGCAACTTTTTGGCAACTTGTAAGCAACTTTTTAGCCGAGTTGCAGTGTTGCAAACTTAGCGGTATTACCACTAGATCTGGTGGATTGGGACCCCCATCTGGTGGGCAGAATTTGTATCTGGTGGCTTGTGGATTTTTAGTGGGCAAGTTTTAGGTTGATGGTTTTCAAAAACAAAATTGAAATAAAATTACAATACTAACACTTTCAGTGTACTCATCCGTTAGATGACTGTAGTATTAAAAAGAAAAAGTAATCGTACTGATAATGGTACAAGTTATTCAGGTCGATAAAAAAGAGGGTAAGAAACATCATTCTCTTAAAAAACAATCCTATTTAGTGAGCCCGAATGGCTGTGGAGCAGGACTAGCATTTAGCCAAGCATTTTTGTCCGTGATAAAATCATCTAACTTATAATAATGCTTGATTAGATAGTGTGCGTTTTATGCATGGTTTAAATTTTCTCTCATTTAGTTTGGGAATATCAAGAAGTATTTTATTTTTGAATTTTACACATTACCCCAAAAAGAAGTGTTTACTTAGGGAAAAACCACTAAGTTAATGGCAACACTATGCCGGGCACAGGGCGAGGGAGGGAGGGTGTGAAATCGAATATTTGACAGTTGCTAGTTGCGGCAACTAGCAACTAAATAAGTTGCTAGTTGCCGCAACTGGAAACTGTTGACGATTGCCGCAACTCGCAACTTGAGTTGCTCTGTGTGCGCAGTCCAATTGAATTACATGTAAACAGCGAGTTGCCAGAAAGTTGCCAGTTGCCAGTTGCTGCAAAAGTTGCTCCGTGTGCAAAGCGCCTTAGATTCCCAGGTCGGGCAAAGTGTGTTTAAGTTTTTCCATTGAGAATTTTTCAGTAGCAGCCGCCGTGACAAAATTTTGGTCGGTAATATATTATCAATATTAGGTATCTTAATATCAAAAAGGTTTGTTAATTCATGAATCTTTTAGAAATTTTATCCGTTGTAAATATGCTGAATATATGTATCTTCAAAAATATCATACAAAACTTATTTAAAAACATGAAAAAGCCATCATACTTTCCGTCAGTCGTAAACTACGCATTTGGCAGTCGATCAAGCAATATCTTTTGATAGTAAAATAAAGTTTATACGTGTATCCATAAGATGGGGGCTAATCGACCATTTTCAGTTATTTTATTCGTGTAGGTACCAAAGTTTTAAAAGCCAAAAGCTGTAATGTATACATATTTATAAAAGGCAACCGTTACTGACTGACTGATCTATCAACATCACGCCTGTAACCCCCGAAGGGCAAGGCAGAGATGTGCCTTTTAGTACACCAACATTTGTTTTTAGTTGCCCGGTATGTTTAAGTCTCATACTTATAATAAGGGCGAGCCTATTGCCATTAACCGGACACAAATCCAAGAAAGTCCTGATGGAATTACTCATTAACAGTTTGCCCGACCAGGAAACCGAACCCAAGACCTCATGCTTAGCAGTCGTGTTTTGCTACTACTAGACCAACGCGGCAGTCAAACGCCAAAAATAAACCTAAATGTGTGTAAATGTAGGTATCTTAATAAATCGCTTCCGCTCTCGCCCTGCTTTGCTCCCCGCTGATTTCGGAGCCCAAAATTACGACTTATAAGTCGTCGCTAAAGTCTCGTTAGTGTGATTATGTAAATCTTCGAGAGTTACAAAGGACACGACTCACGACTAATCGTGTTCATAATCAGTTTAGTGATTTCAAGTTTCGACTTGCGAATAATCGCAAAGTAGGCAGTCGTTCAATCGTATTCACAGGTTTGGGCTGGTGATGTAATTTTTTTTTTTAATATTTGATTGGAACTATGGCAGTGTTCGTGGAGGTTCTTGCTCGTTCTTCTCCATATAAAACTACCTACGTTTTGGAACGAGCATAAAGCTAAAATTTTCTGACTGACTCGTGGACAATTCAAAAGTGTCTGTAAATCAGGGGTTCTTAAACTTATTTTGTCTACTGCCCACTTTGAGAATAAATTATTTTCTAGCGCCCCCATTTTTCACCTACTTAAAAACCACCTAGTAGATGAATTTACAAATCGCTCCCCAAGTCTAGACAACGCTCCGATTTTTATTTCTGGGTCCTTTAGGCCTGCAGCGCCCACAAGGGGGCGTTATCACCCACTTTGGGAGAGAATGCTGTAAATGAATTCTTTAAACAATAATTTTAGGTTGAATTAGATATACAAAGTGACCTGCCAATTATAATTATAGATATATAATTATTAGGTACAGTCAACAAAAGATATAGTCAATGTAAAATAACACTTTGCCCGATTTGGGAATCGAACTCGAGACATCATCGGCAGTCGCACTTTGCGACCACTAGACCAACGAGCCAGTCACAAAAAGAAAAGATAAAAAAGATTACGTCATCCATGTTGAATTATGGATACGATGTGAGAACTATGTACAGTCAGCAAAAGAGATAGATATCCAAGGTCATCTGATATAGTTGAACATTTCTTAAAAGCCGATGGATGTTTACAAAACCAATTTAGTTAAAAAATTAGATAATAAACAGTTAATTAATTAAGTTTTAATCGAAGACAGCCATCGGTTTCTAATAAAACTTAAACTATACACATCAAATCTTAGATTTTTTTCTAAACAACCTTTTTTAATTTTCCATAACATAACATAAAATCACGCCTATAATGCCTAAAGGGTCAGACAAAGGTCTACCCATTAGTACATCCACATTTCGCCAGTTATGTTTAAGTCCCATGTTATAGGGGGCGAGCCTATAGCCATCAACCATACTCGAATCTAGACTCCGAGGCTGATACAGATGGAAAAACTAATAACACTTTGAATGACCTCGGAATCGAACCCAAGACCTCAAGCTCAGCAGTCGCACTTTGTGACCACTAGGCCAACGAGGCAGTCAGTTTAAGTTACCAAGATTTGAATATATGCGTATCTACTATTTGTTTTGTTCACTGTACCAAATGATGGACCTCCATGACGACTTCTACATAATGGCCATACTACAAACTTGACAATCGAATACATAAATAGTAAGAAAATAGAAAAGTTATGATGCCTTCAGGCTTATAGTATATCATTATGGTCAATTATGGTCATCGACCCCATGCCGACGCGCCAGTTGACAACTTACCACGCTAGTCTATGCTTAATGGAGTTCTGATAACTATAAATTATACTCTATGGTTAGGTCTATGCTTACAAAAAAAAAATATAGAAAAGTTTGCAATTTTCTTTTTATCTATGTTAATTGACTGCTTCGTTGGTCTAGTGCTCGCAAAGTGCGACTGCTAAGCATGAGGTCTTGGTTCGATTCCCAGGTCGGGTGAAGTATTATTGGGTTTTTTCATCAGGTGCGCAGTACTCGTAACTGGCGTGCTTGTATGACGAGATGTATGAACGTAGATGAGGCGAATGGAGTATGTAAGGATCGTAGCAGGTGGCGTTCTGTGGTTTCTGCCTACCCCCATGGGAAAAAGTCGTGAGTTTATGAGATGAATCTTTCCAGTCGGAAACTCGTAGATTCACAGATCATTAATCTATTACAGTATTGTTCACATTCCTACATTTGCATTGTACTCTGCAGTTGTGTGTTTTATTGCCAAAAGAAGCTTATTTGTGTTGGTACATTTATGTGAGATATGGTATGGGTACATTGGTTTGCTTAAATTTATGTAGGTACAGTCAATAAATGAGTTAGGTATGCACGTCGTCAGATATAGTTGCAGTTTTCTTAGAAACCTATGAACCACCGATGCTTTCGCTGAAAACCAAGGCCTTGGTTTTAGTGCCCCCGTGTACTGGGCACAGCATTATGCTGAGCGTAAGCCCTGTAAGCGCGGTAGTAGCGCATATTTATTTTTGTATTTATCTGATTTTTATTTTTTAGATTTAATTCAAACTTGTTCCTAGCTTAATATTATGTACTTAGGTACAATTTTTCTTTTTATGTAGTGCGCGTCATTTTCGCGTGATTAAACAGTTTTTCTTTCTTTTCTAGGTATAATGTTAGTTTAAATTCCGTTATCTGTCTGTGTATTGTGGTCAGTTTGGTACCCAATGGCTACGGAATCCTAAAAAACATAATATTTTGGGTTTAATACATCTTATTGTAGGCGATAGAATATATTAAACCATTAAACATCGTTCTATATAGGTATTTACTACTAGGTACCAATCCGTTTTTTTTTATCTTCCATGTAGGTACCTATTCTATCGGCAATTATGGCGGACAAAAGCGTAAAACAAGTTTTTATGGAAGCTGTAAAGTGATCATGAAACAATTTGATATTCCATTCCGATACGGAATGAGATTTATAAAAAACTTCGTAATATTAAAATTAAAAAAAACCTATTATTGTTTTTCTTTAAACAGATATATCTATATTATACTAGCTCTAGAATTAGAATATTTATCTAAATAGCCATCTTGTCAAAGCTGTTAACGCCTACGATTATGTATTTAAATGTCACAATATTATTATCACATTTGTTAGAAAACTAAGCAATCTAGACTTTGAGACGGCGAAATAGTTTCATATACTTGTGGCGCCATCTAGCGGCGAGTAGCGAAACTAATTTAGTTATTTCATTCATGTCATTAACTTTTTGTAATTCAATTAATTGTGCTGTGACTATTTTTTATAATAGTGGAAACTATTTTATTTGCGATATACTTAGTTAAAACAATAGCCATATTTAATTGTGGTTGAGTTTTAATCCGATAACAATCTGCATTGTGTTTTTAACACCATCTATTAGCTAATAGCACAAAGTAACAAAGGAGACGAAATGAACAAAAAGTTTTATTTATTATTGTGGTTCTATTTAATCTGTGGAGTTACGGTAAAAATTATGTATTGTTACAGTAATTACTCGTTTTATTCAAATTATAATTATTAATTTGATGGAAGATAGTAAAAAAAGTGGCGCCATTTTTTACAGTTTCTTAAACTTAATATTTTGAAGCAGGTAGTACTTTACACTTAGTCACCTCAACAGGTAGGTATTACCTATTTTTAAACCTAAAATCTAGCCTTTTTTTTACACGTTCCTCATTAAAATGCGGTTTGCGTACCAAAAATAAAACGAACTGAATAGCGCAGCTATGGCACATTGCCAGTTTTTGTCATTTCCATGGCAGACTGGAATTCAAATACTGATCTCTGTACCAGTACAAATGGTACTAGAAAAGAGATCTTTTTATACTGGTTAGGCCACAAATACTAAGGTCAACGACATACAGAAAAATATTCGCTTATACGGTATTGTCATAATAAAATTGACGCCCCAGTTTCGGTGTATGAAATTGCTTTTTAAAAATCAACAAATAGGTAGGAGTGTTTGTAAACAGTTTTTTTGGCAATATAGCTGATTTTTCAATGAACACTTGAATGAAAATAACGTTGGTTAGTACGAATAATTTTAATAAACTATGTAAATTGCATGATATCGATCCATTTTCAACTAGTGTGTCCTCGGCCAGGAAGTCCTTAAGCCGAAACTTTTTCATATAGTTCAACATAATATGATAGTTGTTGAGAGTAGTCCTTTTGTCAGATTTTGATTTTGTTAAGCTGTGTAGTATATAAGTTATTCAGTAATTTTTTTCTTTTGTTGTTTTGTTCCTGTAGGCAACTGCAGTGTCCACAGAACATAGTATTATTCTGTATCTTATAAGTGAAGACCTGTAACTGGCTGTCAGTCTAATTTCTGTCACTAGTCTGTTTTCTTCTAGCTGTCAGTCTTCCATGTTACTTAAATAAATAAATAAGAAGCAATAGATAGAATGACGTCACAGATATACTTGCAACAACTACAAGCGTAAATGCAACAAAATTGCGTGCAAGATGCAATCTCGCGCAGCTTTAAGTCTTGCAATCTCAACTTTATGACTGTTGAATTTAAGTTGATTATCATTTAATCAATTTAGAAGGACCAAAAAAGGTACCTACTATTTTCTGACTAAATTCTAACTTCTACTCCATCTTAGCAATTAATATCACATTCTTTTAAAAGTCAAAATATCAATTAATTTTGTGGCTTCCTAACCTATCAATTATTTTCTTAATTACTTTATAAAAAACTAATTAGCTTAATTCAAATACTTTTGCTTTGCGTATTTTATATTTTCTTACCATACATTAATTTAACATCACGCCTGTAATCCCCGGAGGGTTAGGCAGAGGTGTACCCATTAGTAAACCCACATTTACACATTATCATTTAACATTTACTTACCATGCATAATATTTCCATAACCCAGACATTCTTACTAAGTAATCTGATGCTAACATATTTCTATGAAATCGAAAGATGCGCTAGGCTTAGAATTTCTATTGAAATGCAACGAATGGAAGACAATAGAATGTTAGTATGTGTGGTCCTTTGATACGGACATATGATACTCATGGGAACAAGTTAGGACATGGTTACACGCCATGGAGGCCCGGAAGTCTGTCTGCTCATTAATCACCAAGTTCTGGGGGGCAGGACTGATCACAATCTAATCTTAATCTGTCAAAATTGCCTCTAATTTACTGCGACTAGAATTTGAACGTTATTAATTAGTAGAATTAGGCTTTAAAATCCAAGTAAGTAGGTCCTAATTCAAATGTGGCTTACGACTTTTTTGGTTTAATTTAACTGCTTGATTAAGTGTCGGGCAGTATCATTGAGGCTTTCCATAGCCCGGAGTGGAAGTTAATGGTGTGATACTCCTGTGCTTCAGAAAGCACGTAAAGCCGTTGGTCTCGGCTGTTGTGTGTAGATCTTTGACAGTTGTTGTTTGCGTGAACGATTATCGCGGACACAGATGAAGTTGCGGAATAAAAAGTAACCAATGTCTTTAGTTGGGGTTCAAACTTACCCCGTACCAAATTTCATCGAAATCGGTTCAGTGGTTTAGTCGTGGAAGCGTAACAGATAGACAAAGTTACTTTATTACTACTTGAATGACCCTGCGGACGGCCACGTTTGTCTTTCGCGGAAATCGTTTAAGAAATTTGACCTTAATGACAAACACAGTAGCTTCTTCCTGTGTGCAAGTGACAACAAACGGATATATGACAATCGCCGACCGGTCTGACACGTGATGTGACACTGTCAATATCCGTCTATTGTCATTGTCATTGGAAGTTCAATGTTTAATAGTAAACTTTGTCTTAAATACAAATAAGTAGCTTCATCATGCGGCTTCGCTCGCGTGGAGGTCTTAGAGACCGACGCAGTGAATTCTAAATAAATTGGCAAGCTTTTAATGTGAAATCGGTATGTGTATCAGTATTGAATACTAGTTTCTTTTTCGTGACTTCGTCCGCGTGATTTTTGTTACAGGACTCTTATTTTTTAATAAAATATAGATCAAGGATAGTAGCTACCTATTAACGTGAGAATTTTCAGAATCGGACCAGTAGTTTAGGAGGTTTGAACGTTCAACAAATAAACTCTTTAGCTTTTTAATAATGTAATTAGTAATTTTACATTCTTTTTTTTGCCTTCGATTCTTTTTACGCGTTAGAATCGTAATACCAAACATTCTTTATAATGTTAGTATTATACAGGGTAGTTGATTTTTATTTCTACTTAAGCGCAAGACTTTTGGCAAGAACTAACGTCTTGTACAGTTTTTTTACTAAAGAATTTCGATTTGTACGCCAAGAAAATGGAAAAACTTACAATTCTGTTTCATTGAAGCGCGGCCTATCTTTATTGTCTGATTTTCTTAAATATACTGTACCTTAAACCGAATATTGTTATAAAGTACAAAGAAAGAATATAAAACATTGGCGTTTACTTTTAATAATTAAAATTTTCAGAACAAAATGGATGCTAAATAAAGTATCATAAAAAAATTTGTCATCTTTTCGGGCTCCTATACTAGGTATGTTTAGGAGCCCGCAAAGCTGTCCATTTAGGCTTGGTTGTACAATCCACTGTTCCCATGCGCTATGTAATGTGTTTTTTTTTATTGTACAAAATAGCACTCTCCCTGCGACTTCGTTCGCGTGTATTTTCTTACGGATCCCTAATTTTTTTATAAAAAAAAAAATATAGCGTATAGCCTCAGTGATAACGTAGCTTACAATTTGCGAAATAGTTTTCAAAATCGGTTCAGTAGATCCAGAGATTACCCCCTACAAACTTTACCTCTTTATAATAATAGTATAGATAAACTTACAATTATGTATTAAAACCATTCTAACCACCACCATTTGTTGCAGGCCACCGCAGCACCACGGCGCCGCTCTGCTGGCCGGGGTGGGGGGAGGAGGGGCTGTACCCTCGTACGCGCCCCCCGGCAGAGCCTTCTTCACCCCCCCTTTGCCGCCCGAGTACAGAAACCCCTTTGCTGACAAGCCTACACTTAGAGGTGAGTGTACACTGTTTACCTTCATGACACATTTAAAAAAAGCCGAGTCGTCATTCGCCGTCATCGACTACTGACTACCAGAAGAACAACAGAAGACAATCAGAACAATCTACCGCTAGGCTACACTGCTTAATAAATGGTTTATCAACCTATATTTCCTAATAAAACTGGTTAACATCTAAGTATAAATCGTCACAGACGCAGGTCCAGTTGGAAACCAGCGACAGGCACAAGTGGTCTGGCATTTTATGCTGAACTGGACCTGTTTGGCGCAGCTGTGGGGCACACAATAAGGTTGCTTTTTGTTATTATTTTCGTGTGCTCATGGTCTGTGTCAATAACTATTTTTTCTTTCTTTCTTTCTTAATGCATAGTCCAGCCCTACCTACATTACAAGATGCCGCAGCCTCCATAGTTATCTCCAAATAACTGATAATCCTATTCTATCCACAGGCACTAACACGGATGGGAACAACTATCTCAACCGGCGGCCTATCCCCCCGCCCTCTCTCGGACCTGGCCATGACAGGATACCCATCAGGCCACCCGGACAGGTATGTACAGGCTATTCTATGACTCTTCCTCGTGCAATTTTTTTTTTTAGTTCTTTTTGCCCCGTACTAAGAATTTTCTTGTATCGTTGATGCGTTTACAATCTCATGAACTGACATGCACTAACAGCCAGACCCAACAACTATCTGTAAGCCATACAAATAAGTGTCTAGTGGTCGCAAGCGCGACTGCTGTGCATGAGGTCCTGGGTTCGATTCCCAGGTCGGGCAAAGTTGTATTGGGTTTTTCCATCAGGAATTTCTCAGTAGCAGCCTCGGAGTCTGGATTTGTGCCCAGTTGATGGCAATAGGCTCGCCCCCCTATTACATGGGACTAAAAACATAACGTGCGAAATGTGGGTGTACTAATATGTACACTTCTGGCTAACCCTTCGGGGATTACAGGCGTGATGTTATGCCATTAGATACACGAAAAAATGTGGATTTTATCTCAAATGAACTCCAAAAATAATCCTCTGGTCCTTTTACCCGCGCTCATGTAGGTACCTATGTAAGCAGTACATAGACGGTCATTCGTTAGGCCATTGTTGAAAAGTGACCTATTTCTGTGTGAATAATTATCGGAATTGCGCCGCAACGTGGTTATTTTTGCGCAGGTTAATGATGGACACGTTTTGTGGTTGCGATTGTGCTTCTCGATAGCCTGTGTCATCTGATTTTGTGTTAATTGGAGGGTTAAATTGATGTTATGTCAATATTTTATTGATAATACGTCATCTGTACTAATAAATTTGAGGAAATGTTTGTTTGTTTAAACGCGCTAATCTCTGGAAGTATCAGTCGAATTGGAAAAAATCTTGATTTAAATGCTTTTACGAGCGTTAACGCCATACGGCATTTCATACTTTAAACTTTCAAACTTATATTTTACTTAATTAATGAACTGATTTTAATAAAATTTCATACCTACACATAAGCAGGATATATAGGTCTAAAAAGTTAGTTGAGAACATTTTCGAAATGTATTATTTAAATAAGATAATTGGAAATCTCTGTTTCTATGGGAATCTTAAATTCGGTCGAATTTAGATTTAACACAATTTTTCATTTCATTTCAATGTCATTTCTTTTTGCATTCATGTTTTATTTGTATATTTTCAGGAGACTTCATCGCCCCAGGTGCCGGCTCCGCCGCCCGCACCTCCGATGCCACCGGCGGGAATCGAACCCCAGAAGAAGAAGGCTCTTAACACGCCTAGCCATAAGGTAAAACTTTATACAGCATACAGTTTTATACCAACAAAAAATTTATAAAAACTTTTTTAATAATCCAATTCTGTGAAAATTGGCTAAAAAATTATCAAGCGCACGTAATTGGTTGACCGAATTATCAACAGCCAATCGAATCACTTAAATTATGTTTAATTTTGATACGTTCATAATTTTCGTTCGTAGTTTTCGATATCCATGTTTGACGCAAGTATTTAAATATAAATAAAATTATTGAGGCGACAACGATGACGTGCTATAATTACAAAACTATCCAAAACCATTTCCATTTAAAGAGCTTCATTAAAATACTTTATCTCATCTTATTCCATATACATTTTTTTTCTAGTGCATTAACAGTTTATTTTCTCTGTTTCAGCCGGACGAACTAGACAGTGACATCAAACAGCCTGGAACAGACCAAGCCAACTTCACAGACTTCGTGCCCAATTCACTCAACATCCCGACCATATCCAGGATACTGTCAGGCTCGAATGGGAGGAAAGAGGACATCCCAGATGTCCTCCTAAGAACTGTCACCGCGAAGCCACAACACAACCAAGAAAAGACTTCCAAGAGTGACATCTTCGTCACAAAAGAAGTCGGAGTCACGTTAAGCGACTCAACCCGAGATTCTTCAACTGAAGGATCCGTTTTAGCAGTCCTAGACCCAGAAATGAATAATCTAGATAGGCCCCTAATTGTAGACCAAAATGGAGAAACAAATACGAGAAGGAATCTCCAGTATGCTACTAACAAACAAACGGATAGGAATGACAGTAGAAAGGATGAATATACTCCGGCTACAACAATAGGTTTTGAGCTGAAAGACCCTGAAATGTCCACAGAGAGGTATCACAATCTGGCTAATGTGAATTCGGACAAGAAGATCCTGAAACAGGATCCGACGAACTCAGGACCAGTCCAAAGACCAGGAGCGGCTTGGCCTTTCGCGTGGAACCTCCACATATACCTCGCCACCGTCTTGTTCACAATATTAGCAGTCTACTCCATCTTTAAAATCTTCTGCTATAACAAGTATACACATTTATTTACACAGTACTACTTTATTATACTCCATTTGATTTTGGTCCTTGTGTGTCTTCTAAGGATCTTCTACATGTGCTACGATCCTTATAACATCAATAATTCTCTCCCTAAGTTCATAAGTGAGATTCTTCTCCATGTCCCAGAAATTTTCCTTAGCATAGCATTCGCTTGTATCATATTATTCCTCCTTACTAATACTATTAATTTTAAGAATACCTGCTGTTCATTCTTTCTTCGACCTAGAATTATTATAATAGGCGGCAGTCTTCACATACTGTCCTGTTTAATGTTGCATATCTTTGAAAGTAGTAATACAATAAATAGAAACACGCAGGGCGTTGAAAAGAGGGTATTAGGTCTTACTTGTCAAATAATATTTATAATAGCATGCCTCACGTTAGGCCTATGCTACTTATATGTATATAAAATGCTCAAAGGTATTCTCCAGAAGAAGAGTCATACGTATATAAATGGTTTCCAAAATCTGCAGCATGCCATTCAGATAAAATTAGCGACGGCATTGCTTTTTATTCTGATGGCTGCGTTGCAGATTTTCGGGATCTTTGGCATTAATCAACATAACATGACCAAGTTTGACTGGTTACAATGGGGCTACCAGTTCTCACTAAGGCTTTTAGAAGTCAGTATAGTAGCCCTTATCTCCTGGGTCATAAGTTTGAAAGTTGGTATCGCTTTGCAGCACGAAAAGACAGATGGCCACAAAATATCAGGGCTTGGTCTTTTCGCTTGTGGGGCAGGGTCTAGTAACGAACAGTTCGAATCAGACTACCCAGCGATATGCAACACTAACACCAACCTTCATACTTATACGATGAGAACTGGGAAGCCCATTTACGAAACCACTGGTCACCACCCAGCTATGCCTGATCCCTGCTGTGTACCAGTGATAGACCATCAGAGATTCCAACTTAACACGCTAACTGGAAATTGCGATAACAATTCAGGGACTGAGAACTATTCTGGACACAGTTCTATAGCGAACGCCGGACACAGTAGCTCTACGGAATCCAGCAACGCGACTTCCAGTCAGGGTGTCACGAACCACCTGATCAAACATCATCCTAACATGGCTGGGTATAACGGCATAGAGTCTGCTTCAGACGACCATTATTCGAACTGCGATCCAGCCATACAGTCCCTTCAGGGCGATGATCCATTGGACCACGAATACAACGTGATCCAGTACGGTAGCAACAGCGATTTTATCAGGGACATTAAGAATCAAAACTACAATGCAGGGTCTAACCGCAGTTCCCACAACTTCAAACACATGTCTTATGATAGAGTGTCGTCGAGGACCAACAGTAATCCTCGGAAAAAGCACCGAGCGAAGAACAAGAATATTCAAAACTGTATGACTATGGGTTATGACGCCTCGATCGGGCACCACTACCATCAGCCTCATACGCCTGATGAATATGGCAACTACAACACGGAAAACGCCTCCTACCACGCTTCTGGCATCCAGACCTTGAACCCCAACAGGAGTTACAGCAACGACCCATGCCAACAGATTAGGAGTTCACAGCGCAGAAATTCGCCGTCAACTTCCATGGTCAACTCCAGCGGGAGCCAGAAGCGTGGTAAAGGCAATGTATTCCCTGATAGGCCTAAGTCTACAGACTTGTATGGGTTCTCAGAAGACCCCAATGAGAGAGGGTATCCTTGTGCGTTAGGAGGGACTCCTCAACCAGCTCCTAGGAACTGCAGTTACGAGGCTTCGTACTCCCAACCACAGGATGAGATCCCCACGGAGGCTGAGGGCAACAGTATGCTAGTAGCTCAAGACGGGTTCCTTAGGATCCGTTCCATGAAGGACCCGTCTCCGAACCCTCAGCCTTCGCATACCTGATTTACCATAAATCTGTCGTATACGACAGAACTCAGTTTTTGATAAAATATTTACTGTCTGGCTATGCTAAGTATCAAGTTTATATTGATAAGCACTTGAGCCAGTATATTCTTAGGGATGATGCATTGATAAATACTTAATGCTCATAAAACGATTGACAAAAATGTCAATGAGACAGAAGAGATGAAAGTATGCCTGAAATGGAAGGCAAAATAAGCATTATAAAGCTATTTTACTTTATGTAACTTAATTATACTTACACTGTACAGTTCATACTGATTTGTTTTTTTTTAATTTCTTGACTTAATTACGGCCTCTAAGCAAAGATTATTACGTAAAAATATACGTATCAAATATGAATCATTTTTATAGCCATGACCTATTTGACACTGTCGAATCAAAATCATGTAAAATTGTAAATGTTAGGATAAAAAAACGTAATTTAAGGTTATAAATTATAATGGCCTTTTGTAAATAGCTTACTTTTTAGTTTATACGGTCTATGTAAAATATATCTTATGAGAATTCGTTTTGACAAAACCTGGGTAAATTTCATTTTTTAAAACAGCAATATAACTCATTTTGCAGAGTTTAGCCGAAGTCTGCATTTTGCATTTGAGTTGATATGCAGTTCAAAATTCTAATATCATTTCTCACTTAGATTTAAGACACTTATAGTAACAGTATCCCTATCAGTTTTTTTAGTGTTAAATGAAGATTTAAATGTATGTGATATCAATAAACATTTTATTTGAAACAATCTGTCCATATTTTAATGTTAAGATATTATCAAAATAATTCTAAGTATTGAGTGCACTATTCAACATTGAACAAATGTTGGAGACTGGACTTTTCTTTATTTTAGAGGTATGTATTTTTAATAAAATTACAAATAAAAGACGAAACAGAATTTTTTGAAGTCTGTTATACAAATTCAAACTTCAAAAAAAATGATTTTAATGTCTTTCCTTGTGATTTTCTAAAATTATCTTTAAAATAAAACTATGTGTTTATTATTCAGTTAAATATACCTACATATTTCTATGACTATGAATTTAATAAATATATTTATATCAGTTGAATATCTGATCTAAATATTTTATGTGCCCTTTGTCATATCCATAATAAACATTATTTGTCATAATATTTATATCAAGCACTGTTCTAGTTACTGATTGATTAATATTCTTTGGCAGATGTTGAAATAACTTTATGAACATTACTAATAAATCTGATTGTCTTAAGTGTTACCATATTATTGTTAGAATTTTCATAAATAATATGGTATTATGGTAAAAAAGATACTCTAGAATTTTGCCTAGTCAAAACAAATGCACAGACAGGCAAGAATAAACAGTAAACTATCTTAAAACTTAGACACAAAAACCCTGCAGAGTGAGATATATTAACTCTGCATGCAGAGTTAAGGCCGAACTCTGCAGTTTGCATTTGTAAAAATTAACAAATAAAGATGCGATATGAATATTATATTTCTATCTGTCTGACTCAAGTAAGATCTAAATATTTTACTGTTTAAACTTGACCAATACGACTGGCACCCGCCATCTTTAAAATAAAAAAATACCGCAATTTTTGTATCTATTGACATACCTAATAACTACAGAAAATGTCTATGTAGGTATGTTAAAATGTACGACATTAAAATATATGTTGATATTATGGGAGCTAGGTATAGTAAAATTGGAAAAAAATATTTATGTTTAATTTATAAACGGTCATAATTAAAATATAAACTTATCAACGTTTAAAATATTGAGGCAGCTGTTATTAGATCTCAAAATAATTTATTTTTCAATGTTACTATCTCCTAGCTAAACATAGTTAAAAATAATGAATGTTGCCACTACAATAGATAGATAAATAAAAATAATTGTATAGATTAGGCAAAAAAAAACTAAAGAATATTTATTGATAAAAAAATACCATCTCACTCGAATATTGTAACGTTATTTTGAGATAAAGTAAAAAAATAATAATGTTGCATTAGAAAAAATGCTCATTTAATTAATTCCTATGTAAATAAATGTAATGTTTAAGAACATAAGTATGGTAAAATAGCTGCGACCATACATGCCACTTTTTAATTTTAATTTTTTACTGTAAGTGTAAATAATAACAATGATGGACGTACTGTGGTACTCCAATCAAAATAACATTGAATTTGTTGTAAATTATAGCGTTTTTTTTATATTCCCAAGACTGTACGTATTAATCATCTAATATGTAAAAATAAATTCGAAAAACGGTATTGAATTTGTTGTTTTATTTTGAACCAAAACGTTTTCCAAAACCTTTCTCGAAGAAAATTAAAATTATTTATTACTCCTGACGCAAAAGCGACGTGGTGTTATAAGTTTAACGTGTCTGTGTGTGTCTGTCTGTGGCAGCTCCCGAACGGATAAACCGATTTTGATTTATCACAAAAAGACAGTAATATGCTGGTTCGAATGCTCTCTGCTAGATCCGGGTTCGATTCCTGTACGAAACAAAGTACATTGGTTTGACACAGTTACTTATGAGCCTCAGTATAAACAAAGTTATGTACTAAAACCAAGACTTTTGTCTCTTATTATCATGTCGATGATTTTATCGCTGGGCGCCTGAAGGACATCCCGCCGAGTTTGACCACGGAGATGATGAACCGATCTAATAACGTTTGTGGGGGGCAAACGTGGTCAGAAGTCACACAAGATAGAAATCTTTCATTCATCACGACTCTCTTAGCTAGGAAAGATGTCCTAGAAATACACTTTCAGTTTTTGGCGAATATCTCGGAAACTAGAGGTCCTAGGTAAAAAATAATGAAATTTTTGTATCCCCCTTCTACAACACCCCCTTATGATATTACCTGCCCGATTTAAGGATGACCTTTGATTGACCTTTAACCTTAACCTTAGTCAAAAAGAGGTAATGAGAAGTTATCAACAATGCATTATAAAAAACACGAATCTCCGAGCTAGGAAAGATGTCCTAGAAATACACTTTCAGTTTTTGGCGAATATCTCGGAAACTAGAGGTCCTAGGTAAAAAATAATGAAATTTTTGTATCCCCCTTGTACAACACCCCCTTAAGATATGACCTGCCCGATTTATGGGTGACCTTTGATTGACCTTTGACCTTAACCTTAGTCCAAAAGAGATTAAAGAAGTATTCAACACAGCTATCGCTATTCAAAATGGGTTCCTAATAACAATATAAAAAAATCATCTAAACCTACTAGATACACTTTCAGTTTTTGGCGAATATCTCGGAAACTAGAGGTCCTAGGTAAAAAATAATGAAATTTTTGCATCCCCCTTGTGCAGCACCCCCTTATGATATTACCTGCCCGATTTAAGGATGACCTTTGATTGACCTTTAACCTTAACCTTAGTCAAAAAGAGGTAATGAGAAGTTGTCAACACAACATTATAAAAAACAAAGACTATCTCTGTCTTCATAATGTCGATGATTTGAGTCACTGGACGCCTGCAAGAGGACATTGCCGTCGGGTGCGACCGCGGAGGCGTTGAGATGATCTAATAACGTTTGCAGCCCAAACGTGGTCAGACGTCGCAAGAAAGGGGTCATTCATTCACCACGAATCTCCGAGCTAGTAAAGATGTCCTTGAAATGCCCATTATGTCAATGATCATTTGCTGGTAAACCTACTAGATGCACTTTCAGTTTTTGGCGAATATCTCGGAAATAAGAGGTCCTAGGTAAAAAATAATGAATTTTTTGTATCCCCCTTGTGCAACACCCCCTTATGATATGACCTTCCCGATTTATGGATGACCTTTCATTGACCTTGACCTTTAACCTTATTCAAAAAGAGGTAATGAGAAGTTGTCAACACAGCTATATAAAAACAAAGACTATCTTTGCCTATATCATGTATCTAATAATGTTTGCGGGGCAAACGTGGTCAGACGTCGCACAAGATAGGAATCATTCATTCATCACGAATCTCAGAGCTGGGAAAGATGTCCTTGAAATGTCCAGAATGACAACAATCAGTTGCTGGTAAACCTACTAGATGCACTTTCAGTTTTTAGCGAATATCTCGGAAACTAGAGGTCCTAGGTAAAACATAATGAAATTTTTGTTTCCCCCTTGTACAACACCCCCTTATGATATTACCTGCCCGATTTAAGGATGACCTTTGATTGACCTTTAACCTTAACCTTAGTCAAAAAGAGGTAATGAGAAGTTATCAACAAAGCATTATAAAAAACACGAATCTCCGAGCTAGGAAAGATGTCCTAGAAATACACTTTCAGTTTTTGGCGAATATCTCGGAAACTAGAGGTCCTAGGTAAAAAATAATGAAATTTTTGTATCCCCCTTGTACAACACCCCCTTAAGATATGACCTGCCCGATTTATGGGTGACCTTTGATTGACCTTTGACCTTAACCTTAGTCCAAAAGAGATTAAAGAAGTATTCAACACAGCTATCGCTATTCAAAATGGGTTCCTAATAACAATATAAAAAAATCATCTAAACCTACTAGATACACTTTCAGTTTTTGGCGAATATCTCGGAAACTAGAGGTCCTAGGTAAAAAATAATGAAATTTTTGCATCCCCCTTGTGCAGCACCCCCTTATGATATTACCTGCCCGATTTAAGGATGACCTTTGATTGACCTTTAACCTTAACCTTAGTCAAAAAGAGGTAATGAGAAGTTGTCAACACAACATTATAAAAAACAAAGACTATCTCTGTCTTCATAATGTCGATGATTTGAGTCACTGGACGCCTGCAAGAGGACATTGCCGTCGGGTGCGACCGCGGAGGCGTTGAGATGATCTAATAACGTTTGCAGCCCAAACGTGGTCAGACGTCGCAAGAAAGGGGTCATTCATTCACCACGAATCTCCGAGCTAGGAAAGATGTTCTAGAAATACACTTTCAGTTTTTGGCGAATATCTCGGAAACTAGAGGTCCTAGGTAAAAAATAATGAAATTTTTGTATCCCCCTTGTACAACACCCCCTTATGATATTACCTGCCCGATTTAAGGATGACCTTTGATTGACCTTTAACCTTAACCTTAGTCAAAAAGAGGATAAAGAAGTATTCAACACAGCTATCGCTATTCAAAATGGGTTACTAATAACAACATAAGAAATCATCTAAACCTACTAGATACACTTTCAGTTTTTGGCGAATATCTCGGAAACTAGAGGTCCTAGGTAAAAAATAATGAAATTTTTGTATCCCCCTTGTGCAACACCCCCTTATGAGATGACCTGCCCGATTTATGGATGACCTTTGATTGACCTTTGACCTTAACCTTAGTCAAAAAGAGGTAATGAGAAGTTGTCAACACAGCATTATAAAAAACAAAGACTATCTCTGTCTTCATCATGTCGATGATTTGAGTCACTGGACGCCTGCAAGAGGACATCGCCGTCGGGTGCGACAGCGGAGGCGTTGAGATGATATAATAACGGTTGCAGCGCAAACGTGGTCAGACGTCGCAAGAAAGGGGTCATTCATTCACCACGAATCTCCGAGCTAGTAAAGATGTCCTTGAAATGCCCATTATGTCAATGATCATTTGCTGGTAAACCTACTAGATGCACTTTCAGTTTTTGGCGAATATCTCGGAAATAAGAGGTCCTAGGTAAAAAATAATGAATTTTTTGTATCCCCCTTGTGCAACACCCCCTTATGATATGACCTTCCCGATTTATGGATGACCTTTCATTGACCTTGACCTTTAACCTTATTCAAAAAGAGGTAATGAGAAGTTGTCAACACAGCTATATAAAAACAAAGACTATCTTTGCCTATATCATGTATCTAATAATGTTTGCGGGGCAAACGTGGTCAGACGTCGCACAAGATAGGAATCATTCATTCATCACGAATCTCAGAGCTGGGAAAGATGTCCTTGAAATGTCCAGAATGACAACAATCAGTTGCTGGTAAACCTACTAGATGCACTTTCAGTTTTTAGCGAATATCTCGGAAACTAGAGGTCCTAGGTAAAACATAATGAAATTTTTGTTTCCCCCTTGTACAACACCCCCTTATGATATGACCTGCCCGATTTATGGATGACCTTGATTGACCTTAACCTTTAACCTTAGTCAAAAAGAGGTAATGAGAAGTTGTCAACAAAGCATTATAAAAACAAAGACTATCTCTGTCTTCATCGTGTCGATGATTTGAGTCACTGGACGCCTGCAAGAGGACATCGCCGTCAGACAATCTAATAACGTTTGCAGTCCAAACGTGGTCAGACGTCGCAAGAAAGGGGTCATTCATTCACCACGAATCTCCGAGCTAGTAAAGATGTCCGGGAAATGCCCAGAATGTTAACGATCACTTACTGGTAAACCTACTAGATGCACTTTCAGTTTTTGGCGAATATCTCGAAAACTAGAGGTCCTAGGAAAAAATAATGAAATTTTTGTATCCCCCTTCTACAACACCCCCTTATGATATGACCTGCCCGATTTATGGATGACCTTTGATTGACCTTGACCTTTAACCTTATTCAAAAAGAGGTAATGAGAAAGTTGTCAACAAAGCATTATAAAAAACAAAGACTATCTCTGTCTTCATCATGTCGATGATTTGAGTCACTGGACATCGACTATTAACGTTTGCAGTCCAAACGTGGTCAGACGTCGGAAGAAAAGGGTCATTCATTCACCACGAATCTCCGAGCTAGTAAAGATGTCCTAGAAATGCCCAGAATATTAACGATCACTTACTGGTAAACCTACTAGACTAGACTACTGCACTTTCAGTTTTTGGCGAATATCTCGAAAACTAGAGGTCCTAGGAAAAAAATAATGAAATTTTTGTATCCCCCTTGTACAACACCCCCTTGTTATATGACCTGCCCGATTTATGGATGACCTTCAATTGACCTTTAACCTTAACCTTAGTCAAAAAGAGGTTAAAGAAGTATTCAACACAGCTATCGCTATTCAAAATGGGTTCCTAATAACAACATAAGAAATCATCTAAACCTACTAGATACACTTTCAGTTTTTGGCGAATATCTCGGAAACTAGAGGTCCTAGGTAAAAAATAATAAAATTTTTGTATCCCCCTTGGGCAAAACCCCCTTATGATATGACCTGCCCGATTTATGGATGACCTTTGATTGACCTTCGACCTTAACCTTAGTCAAAAAGAGGTAATGAGAAATTGTCAACAAAGCATTATAAAAAACAAAGACTATCTCTGTCTTCATCATGTCGATGATTTGAGTCACTGGACGCCTGCAAGAGGACATCGCCGTCGGGTGCGACCGCGGAGGCGTTGAGATCATCAATAACGTTTGCAGCGCAAACGTGGTCAGACGTCGCAAGAAAGGGGTCATTCATTCACCACGAATCTCCGAGCTAGTAAAGATGTCCTTGAAATGCCCATTATGTCAATGATCATTTGCTGGTAAACATACTAGATGCACTTTCAGTTTTTGGCGAATATCTCGAAAACTAGAGGTCCTAGGTAAAAAATAATGAAATTTTTGTATCCCCCTTGTGCAACACCCCCTTATGATATGACCTGCCCGATTTATGGATGACCTTTCATTGACCTTGAACTTTAACCTTAGTCAAAAAGAGGTAATGAGAAGTTGTCAACAAAGCATTATAAAAACAAATACTATCTCTGTCTTCATCGTGTCGCTGATTTGAGTCACTGGACGCCTGCAAGAGGACATCGCCGTCAGACAATCTAATAACGTTTGCAGTCCAAACGTGGTCAGACGTCGCAAGAAAGGGGTCATTCATTCACCACGAATCTTCGAGCTAGTAAAGATGTCCTAGAAATGCCCAGAATGTTAACGATCACTTACTGGTAAACCTACTAGATGCACTTTCAGTTTTTGGCGAATATCTCGGAAACTAGAGGTCCTAGGTAAAAAATAATAAAATTTTTGTATCCCCCTTGGGCAAAACCCCCTTATGATATGACCTGCCCGATTTATGGATGACCTTTGATTGACCTTCGACCTTAACCTTAGTCAAAAAGAGGTAATGAGAAATTGTCAACAAAGCATTATAAAAAACAAAGACTATCTCTGTCTTCATCATGTCGATGATTTGAGTCACTGGACGCCTGCAAGAGGACATCGCCGTCGGGTGCGACCGCGGAGGCGTTGAGATGATCTAATAACGGTTGCAGCGCAAACGTGGTCAGACGTCGCAAGAAAGAGGTCATTCATTCACCACGAATCTCCGAGCTAGTAAAGATGTCCTTGAAATGCCGATTATGTCAATGATCATTTGCTGGTAAACCTACTAGATGCACTTTCAGTTTTTTGCGAATATCTCGGAAACTAGAGGTCCTAGGTAAAAAATAATAAAATTTTTGTATCCCCCTTGTGCAACACCCCCTTATGATATGACCTTCCCGATTTATGGATGACCTTTGATTGACCTTTGACCTTAACCTTAGTCAAAAAGAGGTAATGAGAAGTTGTCAACAAAGCATTATAAAAACAAAGACTATCTCTGTCTTCAACGTGTCGATGATTTGAGTCACTGGACGCCTGCAAGAGGACATCGCCGTCAGACAATCTAATAACGTTTGCAGTCCAAACGTGGTCAGACTTCGTAAGAAAGAGGTCATTCATTCACCACGAATCTCCGAGCTAGTAAAGATGTCCTAGAAATGCCCAGAATGTTAACGATCACTTACTGGTAAACCTACTAGATACACTTTCAGTTTATGGCGAATATCTCGAAAACTAGAGGTCCTAGGAAAAAAATAATGAAATTTTTGGATCCCTCTTCTACAACACCCCTTATGATATGACCTGCCCGATTTATGGATGACCTTTCATTGACCTTGACCTTTAACCTTATTCAAGAGGTAATGAGAAGTTGTCAACACAGCTATATAAAAACAAAGACTATCTTTGCCTATATCATGTATCTAATAACGTTTGCGGGGCAAACGTGGTCAGACGTCGCACAAGATAGGAATCATTCATTCATCACGAATCTCAGAGCTGGGAAAGATGTCCTTGAAATGCCCAGAATGTCAACAATCAGTTGCTGGTAAATCTACCAGATACATTTTCAGTTTTTGGCGAATATCTCGGAAACTAGAGGTCCTAGGTAAAAAATAATGAAATTTTTGTATCCCCCTTGTGCAACACCCCCTTATGATATGACCTTCCCGATTTATGGATGACCTTTGATTGACCTTTGACCTTAACCTTAGTCAAAAAGAGGTAATGAGAAGTTGTCAACAAAGCATTATAAAAACAAAGATTATCTCTGTCTTCATCGTGTCGATGATTTGAGTCACTGGACGCCTGTAAGAGGACATCGCCGTCATACAATCTAATAACGTTTGCAGTCCAAACGTGATCAGACGTCGCAAGAAAGGGGTCATTCATTCACCACGAATCTCCGAGCTAGTAAAGATGTCCTAGAAATGCCCAGAATGTTATCGATCACTTACTGGTAAACCTACTAGATGCACTTTCAGTTTTTGGCGAATATCTCGAAAACTAGAGGTCCTAGGAAAAAAATTAATGAAATTTTTGGATCCCCCTTCTACAACACCCCTTATGATATGACCTGCCCGATTTATGGATGACCTTTCATTGACCTTGACCTTTAACCTTATTCAAAAAGAGGTAATGAGAAGTTGTCAACACAGCTATATAAAAACAAAGACTATCTTTGCCTATATCATGTATCTAATAACGTTTGCGGGGCAAACGTGGTCAGACGTCGCACAAGATAGGAATCATTCATTTATCACGAATCTCAGAGCTGGGAAAGATGTCCTTGAAATGCCCAGAATGTCAACAATCAGTTGCTGGTAAATCTACCAGATACATTTTCAGTTTTTGGCGAATATCTCGGAAACTAGAGGTCCTAGGTAAAAAATAATGAAATTTTTGTATCCCCCTTGTGCAACACCCCCTTATGATATGACCTTCCCGATTTGTGGATGACCTTTGATTGACCTTGACCTTTAACCTTAGTCAAAAAGAGGTTATGAAAAGTTATCAACACAGCATTATAAAAAACAAAGACTATCTCTGTCTTCATCATGTCGTTGATTTGAGTCACTGGACGCCTGTAAGAGGACATCGCCGTCAGACAATCTAATAACGTTTGCAGTCCAAACGTGGTCAGACGTCGGAAGAAAGGGGTCATTCACTCATCACGAATCTCCGAGCTAGTAAAGATGTCCTAGAAATGCCGATTATGTCAATGATCATTTGCTGGTAAACCTACTAGATGCACTTTCAGTTTTTGGCGAATATCTCGAAAACTAGAGGTCCTTGGAAAAAAATAATGAAATTTTTGTATCCCTCTTCTACAACACCCCCTTATGATATGACCTTCCCGATTTATGGATGTCCTTTGATTGACCTTTGACCTTAACCTTAGTCAAAAAGAGGTAATGAGAAGTTGTCAACACAGCATTATAAAAAACAAAGACTATCTCTGTCTTCATCATGTCGATGATTTGAGTCACTGGACGCCTGTAAGAGGACATCGCCGTCAGACAATCTAATAACGTTTGCAGTCCAAACGTGGTCAGACGTCGGAAGAAAGGGGTCATTCATTCACCACGAATCTCCGAGCTAGTAAAGATGTCCGGGAAATGCCCAGAATGTTAACGATCACTTACTGGTAAACCTACTAGATGCACTTTCAGTTTTTGGCGAATATCTCGAAAACTAGAGGTCCTAGGAAAAAAATAATGAAATTTTTGTATCCCCCTTCTACAACACCCCCTTATGATATGACCTGCCCGATTTATGGATGACCTTTCATTGACCTTGACCTTTAACCTTATTCAAAAAGAGGTAATGAGAAGTTGTCAACACAACTATATAAAAACAAAGACTATCTTTGCCTTTATTATGTATCTAATAACATTTGCGGGGCAAACGTGGTCAGACGTCGCACAAGATAGGAATCATTCATTCATCACGAATCTCCGAGCTAGTAAAGATGTCCTTGAAATCCCCATAATGTCAATGATCACTTGCTGGTAAACCTACTAGATGCACTTTCAGTTTTTGGCGAATATCTCTGAAACTAGAGGTCCTAGGCAAAAAATAATGAAATTTTTGTATCCCCCTTGTAGAACACCCCCTATGATATGACCAGCCCAATTAAGGATGACCTTTGATTGACCTTGACCTTAACCTTTGTCAAAAAAGGTAATAAAAAGTTGTTAACACAGCTATTACTATTCAAATTGGGTTACTAATAATGAAATATAAAATAATCTTAAATGGTCATGTTTTAATTAAATTTTAAACCTACTAGATACGCTTTCAGTTTTTGGCGAATATCTCGGAAACTTGAGGTCCTAGGAAAAAAATAATGAAATTTTTGTATCCCCCTTGTACAACACCCCCTTATGATATGACCTGCCCAATTTGTGGATGACCTTTGATTGACCTTGACCTTTAACCTTAGTCAAAAAGGTAATGAGAAGTTGTCAACACAACTATCGCTATTCAAAATGGGTAACTAATTTAAAAAAGAAGACTATTAAATCGTCATGTTTTGAAGGATGACCTTTGATTGGCCTTGACCTTAACCTTATTCAGAGAGGTAATAAGAAGTTGTCAACACAACTATAGCTGTTTAAAATGGGTTACTAATAATAAAATAAAAAATCATTTAAAATCGTCATGTTTTTATTAAATTATCATACTTTTTAACCACTTCTACACAGTATATTAATTATAAGTACATTATGTATAAAAATATCGAACACCTTTAAACAATTTATTCTATACAACAATTTGTATACCTACTTGTTGTAACTGAAAGTGCTTCGTACAATGGACAATTTCGTCTTTTTAACAGATGTAAGTACACAGTACTTACGCACAGTAATTATTATATTTTTTAAATATATAAAACTTATCGTAAATTGGATTCTTGTTGGTCCAATATCAGCATTACAACATTATTCAGTAAAATGTTTTAAAAAGCAAAACATACAATCAGCATTTCAATTATGTATTTCAAAAAAATCCTCATAACAATTCGTCTATAATATATATTTACATGTTAAGGCAAGAAATATTAAAAATAAGAAATCCGTCAAAAAAACAATGTAACCAGTACAATTAGTCTACAAATAACATTATATATTATTTATAATAATTTATAATTTACTTTAAATAACAATATAATAAAACGGATGAAAGGAATATCGAAACGAAAACATTAAACCATAGATTACTACATGAATCTAAAGCCAAAAATGATAAAATTTATCGTCGGTGTTGACCGTGCATTTATTTGTGTTCGAGCGCCGCATGTCATCGCATGGGTACGTCACCCATGCGATGACATGCGGCACTCGATAATTCAAAAAAACATTTCAAAGTCAGAACTATTATTCCAATGAGACCAATTACTTGAATTGTCAAAGAGCCGATCAGTTTGTCAAAAAGTTGAAGCTAGTTGCTCGTTTAATTTTTTTATCGACAGTCTTCGTTACGATATCCTTACCAGCCTGTATACTTACCAAACTTGTGTAAATTATATAAAATTTACTTTTACACAAATTCACGTTATATTGCAAAAACTTCACTGTAACACACGACATTGTTCAAGTCATTAAAGCTGCGTTCATACTTAACACTTTCACTGCCCAGCACCCGGCTCCCGAGTCGAACGATAATTCGTTCGTGTGCCCACAACTCGGCTCCCGAGTCGTGCATATTCATGACATGACATGTCAACAATAGCTATCTATATGCACGACTATTCATTTAGTATAGAACTAACATTAGACGCGCGGCGACACAGGGCAGGTTAAGTATAAGCGCAGCCTAAGAAAGCTGTCTGTTCCTCAAATAGCTTGTTTGACACTACACGATTTTTCGTCAATTAACCATACCCAAAACGGGCCGTACTCACGAAGCAGTGTCATTATTCTTGATAAATACCTAGATTATAGATATACTATTTATCCCGAAAAATATTAACTAACTACACATAGACAAAACCGCTAGACATACCTAATAAGTTAAAAACAATTCATCGCTTAAACTACCCTCCATATTGTAATCATTTATTACTTGCATATTCTTGTCCCACTGCAGGAAAAAGGCCTCTTCTCATACAGAGAAGGCACGGGCATTGACCGCCACGTTTGCTCAAGGCAGATTGGCGATTTCAGACTTATATTAATTATGAGTCTGCTTCACTGAGGCCAGTGATGTCCAAGATAAACTTAGAAAGTACATTTGAATTGAAAAATTCACATTAGTACTTGCCCGGTATCGGACTCACAAACTCATGAATGAGAGGCGGGCGTCCTAAGGCTGCTGCACACTTGTAACACCCGACGCCACTCAACGCATGCTTATTAGCCAAATGCGCGTTTCGTTATCGTCTCACGGCGTGTCTTGTTACAAGTGTGTTTATTGCCTTAACCATTGAGACATTGACACCTTCCATAATTAAACTATTTTAAAATAATCTCTTAAAAGTATAACCTTTCGTCAAGTACCTTTGCTTTTAGCAAACTGTTCGCCTAAAATCTTCATGACCTGCGCATGAGTTCGCGTGCTGTTTTTCACTTCAGCGTAATGTTCTTTCACGTACATTGCGAAGTCGTTAGTGGTCCCTTTTCTTGCGGGCGTTGAAACTACGACGCCATCTTTGTTTTTCTTATTGAGTATCAATTCGAATCTACCTTGGCAGTATCCGCAGCATTTTCTTGTTACGTCTATCGATTTTGAATGACGGTGGACACTGGAAAAGAGGAAAATAGATTATTTAAGTTAAAGTTGGCTGAAACTTCGTATTTTTAATACAATTTGATGGCATGGTTGAATGCAGCGCTGCTAGCGGGTTGGATTCCCTGAACAAATATTTGTATGGCCTACACATAATTGCTAAAGGTTTGGCTGTTTGTGTATGTGAATTTATATGATTGTAAACGCACCCAAAATACAAAAGTAATTCATAGTATAGATCAAAGTATAATAATAATTTATAATAACAGCCTATTATTGTCCCACTACATGTCAACAGACTCTTCAGGCATGAGCATTGATCACGACGCTTGCAGATTGGTGATTTCAGACTCATATTAATTATAAATCCAGGTTTCCTCACGTTTTCCTTCACCGATGTCGAAAAAAACAACCATTTTGTTTTTTCATTTTCTGCCTATTTGTTTCGGCTAATCTCGAAAATGGCTGGACCGATTTCGACGGGACTTTCACAGGCAGATAGCTGATGTTATAAGGAGTAATTTATTTAAAATATACAATGATTAATTCTCACCTATATCCACACTTGGTACATTTGTAGGAGTACTTGAAGTGTATCTCCATGTCGTGGCATGTTGGTATCGCTCCCAGTTCTGGGAATACCAGCAACGCGCGCTTAGCCCTGTAATACAAAACAAACTTCGTTAACAGAAAGTTCTACAATAACTGGTGAAATATTGGTATTGAAAACATTACAAACACAAAGTTATTTTATTATAACAGACCATCACGCCTCTAATCCCCGAAGGGTTAGGTAGAGGTGTACCCATTAGTACACCCACATTTCGCCAGTTATGTTTTGTTAGTCCCATGTTATAGGGGGCGAGCCTATTGCCATCAACCGGTCACAAATCCAGACTCTGAGGCTGCTACTGACAAATTCCTGATGGAAAAACCCAATAAAATTTTGCCCGACCTGGGAATCGAACTCAAGACCTCATGCACAGCAGTCGCACTTGCGACCATTAGACCAACGAGGCAGTCGAGGTGTAATTTTATTATATTTTTAAAATTTTGTATTATAGTTAATTATGGATTTAGATTTAAGATGTAATATGATAATATCCCCCGAAACGAGTTTGGGTCACAGCATCCAATCTCAATAAAATCTAGCCAGGTATTACTGAGAAATCCCTATCAGAAATACCCGATAATTTTGTCCGACCTAGGAATCGAACCCAGAACCCAACGCTCAGCAGTCGCGCTCGTGACCACGAGACTACACCCTACTACTCTAGTTACCCATTCCAGGAAACAGACGCGATGTGTTATGTTATTAATTATCCAACAAAACGTTGATAACCGTCCATTAAAAACCGTTTTGTTAAAGAGATTGGGATCTGAATAATTATGAACGGTCAACCGTACCATAGTGAACAGTTGAACAAATAAAACCGCTCTTATTGCTACGTAATAAAGGCGTTGTCAAATTGTTGGTATTGATGCCGATTCCCTTGATCACAAACAAAACTAAAATTAAGACTATTTCTATCTTTTTCTGTCCAATAAAACAAGAAAGGGACGGAAATAAATTAGACCTGTCAATTTAAGTTAATCTGACCAAGCAATTTTAGTTGACATGTCAGAATGCATTGATAAAAAACAAGGTAAAATAAATTTGACATCTCTAACTTAGTTCTAAAATGTCACCGTCCTTTTCTTTCGCTGTGTATTAGTAAGAGATGCCAATACTCTAATTTTAGTGTAGTTTGTGAACAAGGGAATCGGCGCCATTGACGTGCTATCGACTGTACACTAAATCCATTAAGATAGACACTAATTACTATCCATATTAAATTATGAATGCGAACGTGTGTGTGTCTGTCTATCTGTCACCTCTACACGCTTGAACCGCTAAACCGATTTAGGTGAAATTTTGTATAGAGGACTACCTCGTTGGTCTAGTGGTCGCAAGCGCGACTGCTGTGCATGAGGTCTTAGGTTCGATTACCAGGTCGGGCAAAGTGTTATTGGGTTTTTCCACCAGGAATTTCTCAGTAGCAGCATCGGAGTCTTGATTTGTGCCCGGTTGATGGCAATAGGCTCGCCCCCTATTACATGGGACTAAAAAAACATAACTGGCGAAATGTGGGTGTACTAATGCGTACCTACACTTCTGCCTAACCCTACGGGAATTACAGGCGTGATGTTATGTATGTTTTGTATAGAGATAGTTATCCCGGAAATAACCCTCTAAGGCGGTCGAAATGGGGTGAATGTTTGTATGTAAGTACTATATAAACAAGTTCCACGCAGACGTAGTCGGGGGCTTAAGCTAATGTTTTATAAATTGTCACTTTAAGTTATTAGTTACATATAAAAAAACGATTAATCTTTATGTTACCCAAAATGGACAATACATATAAACCTTGACTTATGTTACATGTAAACAACTACATCCAAAAATGTTGATAGCATACTTTCTACTGTCTTTATTTTATTTAAATTGTAAAAGTGATAATTTATTTTATACGGCAGAGTTTGAAAATCGAAATTTAATCAACTGTGTTACAGATATAGTAGAAAAATACTTTTCAAATGAAAAATCGCTTACATACGTCGACATAACAACTGAAGATGACGTTTTATTGAAAGCAATACATTCTGCGAAAGTCACAACCCTGATTTACAGACAGGCAACAATACAATCAGATTTTAGACATCAAGAATATCTAATAACTGCAAACACTGTGCGAAAATTCATTGAAAAATTCAAGTTTCTTCTACAAGAGCCAACTTGGAATCCTAATGCACGATTTTTAATCGTTATAAAATCGCTGAAACAAGATGAGTTAATGAAGATTTTTGATGAGTTATTAAGACGTTATGCGATCAACGTATTAGTTGTAAACGGGACTAAAGATGCACAAATATATACCTATAATCCGTACGAAAACTATGGCTGCGGAAAATATTATAACAAAGTTATAAGCTACGGTTTGTGTCTGCATACGAAAGCAAATCTATTCCCGAATAAATTAGTAACTGGACTACAAAACTGTAGTATTCGCGCTACTGTAGGAGAAAGACCTCCATACAGTTTCCATCCATCGCACGCGACAGTAAGGACACCAGGAACAGAGCAATATCTATTCAAAATACTGGCAGAAAAAGAAAAATTCAATGTGGATTTTACATTCGATTACGATAAGGCATTTTTTTCAACAATTACTGAAAACATGCAGGTTTCCGGTCCTATGGAGAAACTGAATAATAACGAGACAGATGTTATGTTTGGTGGTACTGTGCTAGTTTCAAGTAGAGCAGACGCATTTACTTACTTGCACGGTTATCTGGATTATGATGACGAATTACGTTTTTTAGTCAAACGAGCGTCTTTAAAAGCGATTTGGAAAAGTGCTTTTTTAGAATTTCAGCCATTCGTTTGGGGTTTATTTTTTACAGTTTTTCTTCTTTATTCAACATTAATGATTTTGATACTTCATGCTGAAGATAAAACAAGAATAATTCTATCGTTGTTCAGTAGTTTACTTCTGCATGGCTGTAAGATGCCTCGTCGCATGTTAGTGAAGTTTTTCTTCATACTTTGGGTATGGTTCGCCTATATCATGAACAGTACCTACCAGTCTAACCTGGTCAGTTTAACAACAAACCCAGTTTTCGAGAGGCAAATTTCAACTGAATTGGAACTGTTTAAACATAAACTTAAGCCTTGCATAAGCCCTGCTTTGTTACTTTACATTTATTCAGAAACAAATAGATATTCAGAAATTAATAATAAATGTCTTGATAACCTTGAAAATGTAAAATTAGTTGCTCGATCGGCAGATTTGTTTACTATCGTACAGCAATCGCTTTTCAAGTATTACAAAAAGACTTATAATGATAAATTTGGTCGTTCCCCTGTTTATTCATTCAAAAGGCCGTATGCAAAGATAATTTTTGGGTATTTTTTTCATAAAGGCTTTCCGCTATCGGATAGAATGCGAGTAAATGCTATTCGTTTAAGAGAAAGTGGTTTGGTTGACAAAAGTTTAAAAGATCATTACTATGCAAGGAAAATTAAACATCATTTTCATAAAAAAGGCTTTGAAACAAGGTTGGTTATGCCATGGTGGAGTTATACTATTGGATGTTCTGTGTCTACTATTATTTTAATTTTTGAATTACTGTTTGAACGTTGTAAAAGGGGTTTTTTGTTAATGTTACATACTAGAAGAAGTGAGTCGCGCAATAAGTAGTTATGTTCTTGAATTTATAAAGAATTTTACTTAATTTTTAGTACTACTATAGTAAGAAGTTATTTGGTTAATTAAATAAATATATTTCAAAACATTTTTCGTTTATTGCTACTATAAAAAATACGTATTGAATAGAGATTTGCTCGTTTAGTTTGTATTAAGTATATTTTAAGTATTCTTAAAAAAACACGCACATTTACGCAATATATCTTCACTAGCTTCTGCATGCGACTTCTGGTATTTTTATCTTTAATAAACAACATTTTAAAGAACCCATAGACCCTTCCGAGAAATTTAGAAAGTACATAACATCACGCCTGTAATCCCCGAAGGGTTAGGTAGAGGTGACCCCATTAGTACACCCACATTTCTCCAGTTATGTTTAAGTCCCATGTAATAGGGGGCGAGCCTATTGCCATCAATCGGGCACAAATCCAGACAGAAAGTACATATAAATTGAAAATCTCATTGGTACCGCCCAGTATTGAAACCGCAACCTCATCGGTTTCGATATCGGACAAATACCAATGTAACTTCCAATTCATAATGTACTTTCTGAATCGCATGAGAGGCGGGCCCCTTAACCAAGCCCTTCACACTATTTTCAACCTCTACAAGTCTTGAAAGCCAGAGTCAACAGTTGAGACCACCAGAAAAGCGACAGACAATGTCGCTGAAGGCGCTTTGCACACGGAGCAACTTAAGTTGAGGCAACTGGCAACTCTTTAAAAGTTTCCCGTAAAAGTTTTGGCAATTTGTAAGCAACTTTCATAGCCGAGTTGCTGTATGCCGTTGCCGTAGCAACACTGGCATTGCCGGGCACACGGAGAGGGAGGGTGTGAAATCGCCCGAAGCGTTGCGATTGACGGTTGAGAAAACCGGCAGCTTTAAAAACCGGTACAATATTTAAAAGTTGCTAGGTGCGGCAACTAGCAACTAACTTAGTCATCGATTGCAGCTACTGAAAACTGTTGACGATTGCCGCAACTCGAAACTCGAGGTGCTCTGTGTGCGCAGTCCAATTGAAATGTATGTAAACAGCTAGTTGCCAGTTGCTGCAATAGTTGCTCTGTGTGCAAAGCGCCTAATGAGTCCCGCAGAAACGATTCAACTGTCTTGGGTTCCGCAACGAAATTCGGCGCCTTAACTACTGGTCGTAGGTCTGATTAACTTACCACTTGTTCCACAAAGGGCCGTGTCCCGCTCTCAGCTCGGAGTCGATCAGCCACGTCGCCGCGTGACACAGCTCATGTATGAGGGTGTTACGCAAACGTGCCGGTCTGTCTAACACTTTTATTGATAACTTAATGGTTGATGTACGGATGCGCTGGCCTTTCGATGTCTTTATCATACGATTTGTAGTTGTCCTGGAAAATATTAGTTTAGGATTTAATAACATTTGAATATGTATAATATCACGCTTGTAATCCCCGAAGGGTTAGGCAGAGGTGTACTCATTAGTACACCCACATTTCGCGAGTCTATTGCCATCAACCGGGCACAAATCCAGACTACAAAGCTGCTACTGAGAAATTCCTGATGCAAAAACCCAATAACACTGCCTGTAATGGCCTAATTGGCCTGGCCTACTTTGAAAATAATGCTGTGACTAATAGTCAAATCATTATTTCAATTAGGCCATTAAAAGGCACTTTTGAACGTCATGTACAACAAAAAGGAATTGAATCTAGTTGTTGTTCCAAAAGGTAGTTTTGTATGGAGAAGAACGGACAAGAAACTCCTTACATACTCTTTCAAAATCAATGTTTACAATATTTGCATACATAATATTTCCTTGAAGGTAACTCACCCCGCAGTAGTCCTAAGTTTAGTATCCCACAATATAGGCATGTCGTCATCCAGCTCGTTGTCAAACACACCTTTATTAAACTCGACAAACAACCTCCTTGCTAACTGCTCCTTCAGAGTCTTGTAATTGTCTCTGTATTGTATTGCTTCGACGTGGCACCGCCAGGAGGGCACGTCTTCTGAAAGGTTTAAGGATGAACTATTTATTGCCTGTGTTAGTTTTTCATGTAAGAAAGAGAGGCTCAAAGCTTTGTTCTTCACGCTGAAAAACTTGCAGGATTTATCCTGTTCACTGCAGGAAAACACAATAGTGTGCACACACAACGCACGAACTGTGTCGACAGCCGCACTACGGGCACTTCTCATTAAAAAGAGAAATTTCATAAAATTTTCAGAAATTCGTTAGAAATAAAAAGCATTGTTTAACACATCTGGGGGGCGATTAACATACTTTTAAGAATTCTCGCCATCGATCAATGCTCGCATTTTAATTTGAGTGTCAGTTTTGTACATTAATTGTCATTGATATGAGTTTGTGACAAGATTTTCAATATTTTTAATTAGAATTGGCCTTCAGGTTTCCCCAAAACATGTGATAGGTCAAGGATGCAGGGGATTTTGTAGAATTTAATATTGCCAGTGATGATGACATACGAGTAACTTGGGGTGAGCCAATTGCTATTAACGGGCTATTGCTACAGCTGAAGAAATCTGGGGAAATCTAATGTTGGTTTAGCCTGTCATGACCTGTGGCGGCCATCGGCGGCGGCGAACTCTCGCGTTCGGCCCTGGTGCAAGCCATGGTCCGGAGCGAGAGGGAATGGGATGCAGTCTCCTTCTGCGAAGCAGTAATGCTAGCGAAGGAGGAGGCAGGCCGCGTGAGGGAAAGAACCACCTCACGCCCCAGCCGCCGCGGGAGACGCTCCGGGCGTCGGGAGCCGCGAGACGACTCCCGGCCACCGTAGACGCGGGTCTGTGGGCGGTGAGCAATGGGTAGCTCACCGTCCGTTCGTTGAATAACGACAGACCCGTGTCGACGGCGCGTTCGTGTTCCACGCGCGCCTCAGAGATGTCAGCAAACAATTGGAGGGGCCACTAAGGGCCGATGCCTGCCGGGGCTGCGGGTTGTTCGAAAGAGATACCGCGCCCCCGGAACGCAAAGGGCTCAAGAAGGAACATGGATGGGTTTTAGTCAGTAAAAGTCTGACACTCCCTCCCGCCTCGCCCAGGGCGGGGGAAGTCATTAGATGATTTCCAATCGGTAAAAAAAAAAAACCCTGTCATGATCTAGGGTAAAATAGGTTTTTTTATTTTTATTTTTTTAATCTTATTTATTTTTGGGGACTTTGAGTCGTTGCTCGACTATGTAGGTCCCATAGATCCTTCACTGCTCCACTATCTCTCATTGACCAGCCTGTCTGTGGCCTGGTAAAGCATCGTAGCCGCGCCCGACGTTTGCACAGCTAAGATGCTCTAAATCGGAATTTAACAGAATTGTGGAAAAATCGAGCTTGCTGATGTTGGTTCATATTTGCTTATTGATTATACCATCTATCTCATGATAACAGAGAACATCCTGTCGTCTTATTTAAATAATGAATGAAGTACAGCTTACCAGATAAAGAACCGATGAAACTTATCCTATTTACACTCTGAGCAACTGGTGTAACACATACATTCTCAACCTTCTTCGCTAACACGTCAACATCATCCTTCATCGTCTCCACTAATTCTGTTACACTCATACCCTTCTTCACTTTATTCTTCTTCGTAGTACTATTCACGGTTCTTAACTTTTTCTGTGTCACTTCCGGAGTACACGTTACCATCTCCGTATACAACTTTTTCTTTGATCTCTTGTCTGTTTCGTTGGCTATGTCAACTCTACGTTTAGCTTCGGAGTCAGTTAGATACAACATCTTGTTACGTTCCAGGTCATGTCTTATGTTGTCACCATCATCGTCATCAAACCGTAGTTTCTTTGAAACTGTGTCATTCTCATAGTTCGCTTTGATCTGTTTAAATAACTTTGGTATTGATTTCCATTGGTCTCCATACAGGTCGTTTAGTAGTTTCTTTTGTGAAAGATGTATTTTCTTTATAGAGCAACGCTCTTGTGATTCGTTGGCTACGTCTCTTGGTGAGGATGGTGTAGGCTCATGCCGGGGTGTGGCACAGATGATGTTTTGTGCTGGCGACCAGCCTCCGATGCTGGGCTGTGTGTCCTTTGTTGGTGATGCATCTTCTCGTGAGCAGTTGAAGGAGTACTGTAATGTTTGATAGAAAATCTTAGTATAGCTACGTAAACATACACACACATTTTGATATACTGTGTTGATTATTTTAATATTTGTTACTTGATAATTTCATGCACCTTTATTTGTTTGCATGCCTGATTTTAAGGTGCATTGTATAAGAATCTCAATTTTTTTTAAATAGTTATCTTATATAATGTGCTTACAATCTAACATTGCCTTTTTTCTTTTTGTTACCGGGGTGGAAAATGCATTCTATTGTAATATAACATACTCTGCAAGGTACTGAATGTACCTCATGGGTGATTAATAGTAACTTAAGGTCTCTTAGTACATTATGTGGTATAAGACCAAGATTTACTGTCCTTCTAGGCAAAGACTATTTTCATCTTACTAACCAAACAATTTTGTTCAAGAGTTTAGAGTTTTTGGCCATAAGTTAAATTACCTAAGCAGTTAAACATCTACCCATGACCGTCCACATGGATGTCAAGTATTTATTTGGTAGTAGCTTTCTATCAGTAAAAAGTAGTACTGGTAGTGATGAGACTAGTAATTCCACTCCGTAACTGGAGAAATGTGGGTGTACTAATGGGTACACCTCTGCCTAACCCTTCGGGGAATACAGGCGTGAAGTAATGTGTGTCCGTATTACCAAACAAACAAACAATTTTGCCTCTTTATAATGTGAAAAAATAAAAGCATTACAATAATCCCAACTTTATGTATAAACAATAATTTTAAAATCTAATACTTCATATTAGGATTAACAACAAACTTTACTTACATTTCCATTCTTGCTCGGTTCCTTGTTGTTAAGAGTGATTTTTGGTAAGTCATCATTAAATGACAGTTCACAGGAATCATTTATTGTTATCGGTGAATATATTTTCTGACTAGATTGCACCTGGAATTAAAAACCAAATAGATGTTATTTTTTTGTAAGAAAAAGTAGAAATTAATGTCGATGGTGTAGACGAAAGAAGATTTATCGCAAAATACATAATATTCTCCAGACCGAATTTCGGTTAAGGCAACTAATCATAATGGAGACTATAGCCAATTACGCAGAAACGCAGATACGACTGGAGAGAGATTAAGCGCAGGACCAACGGTTTTAAGTGCTTTTCGAGGCACGGGAGTGTCACAGCACCTATTTCCAAACTTCATAATGGAAATCAGGGCTGTCAAGAGCAAATTACTTATTTAATTCATGAATAGTAGGTAATGGACAGAACTGTACTTACAGGTAAAAGAAAATCATTCCTCAGTCTATCAAAAGACTCGTCAAGTAAAATTACATCTGAACTTCTGTTCAGTTTATTTATGTCTTTAGTTGCTTTTGGTTTCGTTTTCTTCAGGGATAGCTTCAAAAATTCTGAAAAAACACGTGTGTAAAGTAGTGCAAAAGTAAATATGCGTTTTGCTTCTAATTTTATGTTGAATCTTTGATTAACATGTAAATTATAGTTTAATTTGTATGTACTTACGATTCTTCGGTCTATTTTGTGTAGTCTTAGTGTCCATTTTTATCAAAAGTTTGTAAAATAAGCGATATTATTGAAATTATCCATGAGAGATGAAATTGTTTGAAAAATATCAGCCGTTGAGTGTATGACAATTGAGTAGCTGAGTTACCAGTATAACATATTTGGTTAAAAAACGTATTTTGTGATATTTTTGGTAGTTTTAGAATTTTCTATATACCTATATATTTTTTAATATAAATAAATATTAGAGACAAAACAATGTGGTTTATTAATTAAATATAAAAATATATAATAATATTTTTATCGTCTTTAATGTTTCGCGTACAACTTCTGAATACCGCCATCTAGCGATAATAGTAATAATTATATACAACATTAGCGTTTAACTTGGTGTTTTTATTCGTCAGTAGAGTGCGCTGATAATATTTTCATTTCATACTAATAGATGGCGCTGTCTGTAATAAATTATTTACGCTTGACTCCGCTTTTCCCAACGTTTTTCTTTTTATTTTTTTGGATAACCTTAATATATAATTTATTGACTTTGATCCAAATGATATTATCTAACCTACTCTTTTTTTTCTACTGTCATACGTTTGTAACGAGCAATAATTGGTCCAAACAGATAAAACACTTGCTCAGTTTTATTAACTGTTTTGTGTTCTTAAAACCTTCACAGCATAATTTGCTATGCCTTTCATTTGTATTTACGCAAACAGAGCGCCAGTTGCACTACCAACTGGGTCAAGTAGCATTGTACCAAAGTAAAGTTGGTACTACGCTTTTATTATGAAACAGATTTGATTTGGGCAGATTCACTTATTTCTACCAGCCATTAGCATAATATTCTTCAATTTAGAATAAAGAAACACTTAAGATTTTTATCGGGTCATTACGAACATAGCTTTATGGTCTGTTTCCGTTCTAATTCGGATATTATTGTAATTGTTAGGTCATCTGTGATGTTATTTATTTTTCAGGCGGACATAAAATTTCCCAGCACAACATCGAGATAAGAGGAAGGCCACAAGGAAGGGGACGGTAGATAGATGAATGGAGAAATGTTGTAAACTCTTTCACGCAGAAATGACTGATCAGAATTAGATGAAATTTGGCACACGTAATATACAAGGTGTAGGTATTTTTTTTCTATTTAAGTCTGAAATTTTTGTGCCTATCTAAATAAATAATGCACGAATGAATGTACGTAATTGAATAAACTGAGTTGTTTTTTTTTTTTTTTAATTCAGTGTTGGTCCCGTAGTAAAAGATATTTATAAGGTTAGTTCAAAGAACAATTTTGAGATTTTTAGTATCCTTTTATTTTATTAACTTTTAGTAGGAAAATAAAAGAAAAAACAGCCAGTCATGAGGCCTGCCGACAGAAGTAAAAACTTGACGTCACGATAGCATGTCGGTGACGCGAATCCATAAGGTTTGCTCCTACCAAAAAATCGCTCAACGCGGTTTAACAAGTTCTCGCTTAAAAAAACACGTCTTCTTTTTTATCATGTGGGCAGTAAGGCCAGTCTTACAATCCCACACACCCTAGTGTCTGAGTTTCTAAACCGCATCAAAGGCCTCTGACACGGTTTGAGTGGGATAATATTAGGCTGGTAGGTAAACATAAGCCCAGGTTTCCTCAGGATGTTTATCCTTCACCGAAAAAACAAGTCAAAAACAATAAACAGAATAATTTGAAATAAGTAATCTAATGCTTTAAAATCACGATATTTCTAACTATAATTTGAATAACAGTATGTTCAACAGCAACCAGCTTACGTACGATTTTCTTATTTTGCATAAAGTTGCGAAGTTTGTACCAACAAATGGAAATTTAATAACAATGTTTGCACGTCTGTCATTTGTTTTTTTTATAAATATTGAATGTTGTTTACTGTGTGTGTAAAACATAACTTTTGTCCTCTACCCTCAAAACTGCTGTACAAATATAATAAAAATGATAAAGTAATAAAAACGTAACGTCTAGCGAGTTAAAAGCATAATTTGGAATATTAATGTCTATTCTACCCTTGCCCTTAACGCGACGCATGCGCTGTGCGCCCCGACGACTCAAAATGGCGTCTATTTTCTATTAATAACAACTAAACTTGGCAAAATTGCATCTGTACACAGTTTTATTTAATAATTGCAGCTTGCACAATGTTCTATTTAAAGGGCATTTTATAAAGTGCGTTGCTGCAAGTTTTTCGCAAGGGAATTTCGCCGCGACAGTGACCTCTGACACCGATAAAGGCCACTTTAATCTGAGACGCGTCGGAGTAACGATCGGTTGTGCGCGGAGGTCATATTAGTCTGGAAACAGCTGTTTTAAAAAATCGAATACTACGAAAGTAAAAAATCGTGAAATTTCGCCAGTTTGACGTCAGTTTTCGTTGAGTGCGGGTGGATATTTGTACCGACCATGTAATGGTGAGTTGCATTAGCCGGTGAATTTACGAAATAGTGACTTGAGTAGCGTAGCGTGTATTTTTTTTTTTAAGTGGAATGCGTAAAAACGTGCTTTTTTCCTAGAAAATACAGTGTTAGTGAATGTTATGTGTGTAGATTTTGAGTTTTTTTTTTTTTAGTCTATTATTTGTAATGTTTTCATCTGATCGTGGTACATAAATATAAAATCGATAGTACGTCTGTCCGGCCACGTGGTGTCTCACATTTTCTTAGTGATGTTGCATGAAATAGCACCTTATAATATTTAGTGGACAACTCAATTTAGTTCGACAGTATTGATTTGACGTTTGATAAAATGTGCAATTTTTTTTTTTAAGATTTTCACGTTGTTCTACTTAGATTGCAAACATGTGACAATGAGTGATGTAATATTAAAACAAATTGATATCTACCTATTTATCGGAATATGCAGGTACCCTACCAGCCAGTCTTACTTCCTAAATTTATAAGTAGGTGCATTTCCAAATAAAAAAGAAAAAAAACGCTGTAAAAAAATAATAACATAGGTACTTACCGCGGTCTTACATAGGTACTCAATAAGACGGTATATAATGAAGTGAATACCTATTACATAATATAACATGAAAATTAATTAAGTATATAAAATCTACATATTTTATTTTTTTAAATACATTTACTAAACGGCAAACACATAATAATTAAGTATAATGTAGGTAGGTATACTTATTTTATTTTTACAAGCTTTTATTTAGTTTGCACTGTTCGTATGTATGTAAGTTGTCCATTCAAAATTTGTAAACATTTTTTCGACCATTTGTTGTTATCCGATTGAGCTGAAATTTTGCATTACACGTTTAGTTCTGATGACAATACATTGTCCAATACTTAATATTGAAATAATTTTGAATTAAAGCTAGTTTTTAAAAATATTTTTTCTATATAATTATATTTATCGTGTTTTAACTACCAATTTAAAACTAAATTATTTTTTGACCTCTATCCAGAACATCTTTAGGTATATTTTGGTTTGACCTTCGTCTGTTGACAGGTATTTTATAGATCTTTATAAGTCAATGTCAAGGACAGAGATGCGGCTAACCTTTAAACTAAATTATGTGAACATGCAACATTAAACAATTGCAGTTTATACCTACATGACGTTTAATTTATTACACAGTGCAACCTTGATATAAAAAAGCAGGAAGGGGATTAGAAAATATACGTTGAACTAAGCAAATTATTACAATAAGGTTTCTTACTAGCTGTGCCCCGCGGTTTCAACCGCTTTAATTTTAGGAAAAAACACCTTTGCAAATAATGCTTTATTTTAGAACAATTTTGATTCTTTATACCGAGCAAATTGGTACAATAACGTTTGTTTGTTACCAGCGAAGGATTTATTAAATCGAAGAAATTGTTAAATTGGGGTCTGTTTTGATAAGGTTTCAAAACGTAAAAAGTAATTAAAAAATACAAAAAAAAGTACTAGTAAATATAATAAACAACTTTTATTACGGGAACTACTCTGAAATTTGAAAAAAAATACTGCTGTTCTTTAGAAACAAAATCGGTGAAAATGTAGGGAACAGTTAAATATTTTTAAATACATACTGTATAATAAATTTTAATTAGATGCAAGTACTTGTCTGCTTGCTAATTTCTCTGGTAAAATATTATAGACTACTTAATTTATGCTCGTGACTTCGTCCGCGTTAAATGTCGGTTAGCTGTTTTATTTTTTTACGCGGAACTATTCTTTTTCTGTAATAAAGTAGCCTAAGTTAATACTTATAAAATTAGACAATTACTTATGTGTCAATGAAAGTCCCTTTAAAATCTGATTTCAGAGGTATTCGAAACAAATAGATAGACAGAAAAAAAATACAATAGTTTTTAATGTTCATCTTTAATGTTCACTAAACTTTGCACTGCACCACGGCCCACAGTGTGCTGAAAATCGCCTTTCAAAGACATATTAAACAGACTTGGGTTTTATAGAGCCCTTCTTTTGTCTTAAAATGTATTCTGCTGTTCACTACTATCGTATTAAATGTCTTATGAAGAAATTGCATAATTATACAAATAAAAGAGTTATGATTTTCTAGAAAATTGTATGACGTGACAATTAAGTAGTTGTTCTCACGTTGTGCCTATTTAATTAATCAATCATTTATTTCTGAAACCATCCTTATTGTATTAGTAAATGAACTTAGAAAAACTATGTTAGTATCGTTACAATCAAAACCGTAAAATAAAATCAAAATCAAAAACAACACAAAAATACAATATTAAAAAAGAAAACAAAATTAAAATCAATATCAAAATTAAAATCAAAAACAAATAGGTATGTAAAATCAAAATCAAAAATACAATAATAAAAAAAAAACTAAATTAAAATCAATAATTATATTAAAATCAAATACAAATAGGTATGTAAAATCAAAATCATAAATACAATAATAAAAAAAAACAAAATTAATATAAAAATTAAATTACAAATTTACATAACAAAATAAAATCAAAATATAATTAAAATTGGAGTAATAGTTATTCTAATTTAACCTAAATTCTTAGGTTGTACGGTAGGTACCTACGTCTTTGGTTAGTGTAGTTAGGGGTCACGCATGTCTTATATTTATCTTAATTATTTTTTTTTTATTAGTAGGTAATCATAAAAATAGAATGACAAACAATGTTTTAATTAATTTAATAACACGTTAATTTCAATTGTTTTTGGTTCCCAGAACATTTTTGTAATACTTCTTGTAAATATTTGTATTTTAATTATCAAGAAATAAATCTAAGTCGGTTTTATTTCATGTTATTATGTGTGTAATGATAACGACTTATTTTTTAATTGCTTTGTTGTAAAAAACGATAATTCAATTACTTAGCTATTTACGACTTTTTTAGGGTTTCGTTAGTTATTTTGGTAAATATATATTTTGGTATCAGTATAAAAACAATTAGTTGGATCAAATAAACGTAATAGAAAAATAATAAAAAGCAAAAAGAGATTTGGCAGCGGTGGGATTCGAACCCACGCCTCCGAAGAGACTGGTGCCTTAAACCAGCGCCTTAGACCGCTCGGCCACGCTACCACTTGCTGAACGTGTCGAAATTATGAACTACGTACTAAATACGAATATAGGTATAAAAATAGATTTAATTTTTCTTTCGGTATCATCGTGCGACTTTTTTCTGTTGATTATAATTAGACAAAATTCTGCTGTTTTATACATTTTGTTGATTAATATGATAGAATTATATGGAACAGTTGTCTTTTTTAACGTAATTAGCCTTTTTCGTTTTTGAATAAGCTAAATAAAATCTTTTAAATAATTATGCGTTATTACTGGTACGGATGATGATGCTAAATGCGTGCAGCGCGCGGTCATTGTGGCTATCTTTAGGAGAGGCCTATGTCTAACAGTAGGCGTCGTTCGGCTGATATGATGATAATGAATACTGAAAAAGATCATTTATTTCAATTAGGCCATTATAAGGCACTTTTGAACGTCTTAAACAAAAAAGGAATTGAATCTAGTTGCCCTTTCCAAAAGGAAAACCAGTTACTAGGTACCTAAGTACATAGGTATGTATTTTTAATGAAGTTATCAAAAATTCAAAATCTTGATCGTTTTCGTAATCAGTGACGTCATTACCTATCAATTGTAATGATTGAATTTTAATAAATAGATACTTAATCGGCTGTTAGTCAACGGCATTAATTAATATTGTTTATACAAGGTGTCTGAAAATTTCGAATATTTTTACTTAATATAATTCTCATTTTTAAAACTGATTTATAACATAACATAACATCACGCCTGTAATCCCCGAAGGGTTAGGTGGTGTACCCATTAGTACACCCACATTTCGCCAGTTATGTTTTTAGTCCCATGTAATAGGGGGCGAGCCTATTGCCATCAACCGGGCACAAATCCAGACTCCGAGGCTGCTACTGAGAAATTCCTAATGGAAAAACTCAATAACACTTTGCCCGACCTGGGAATCGATTTTGTAGCTCTGAATATAAATAGGACCATTACTGTATTTTCCTAACGAAATAAGCGACTTTTTTTGTAATGTGATGTAAATTTTAAATTCTAGGTAACTCTTAGTTATATAAGGCCTGTACTATGTACCTATGGTACCACAATGATTGATTGATTGATTGTGGTACATATCTGTGTAGTATAGTAGAATTTATATGTTTGATTTTCTCCGACAAGAAAAATCGGTCTCCGATTGTCTGACGTCGGCGGGCAGGCCGCTTTAAAAAGATTCATACTGTTAATTCCGTTAATTGAAATTTCTATGCGTTCCAGTACTTGTCAGATACAGTGTACAGATAGGACTGTCTATGACAGCTCAAGGCTGTAGGCACCTACTGAAGTAGTTACTCCATTGCCTAGACAATTGAGTACCTAGGATTATTTTACAGCCTGTATTAAGATTCATCCATTTTAATTTTAATTAAATACCATTTCAATGATGATAATTTTAAGTATTATCATAATTCTTACTTAATGAGTTTTGATCAACATCCATACTAATAATATAAATGCGAAAGTATGTCCGTCTGTCTGTTACGCTTTGCCGACTAAACCAATGCACCCATTTTGATAAAATTTTGTACAGGGTAAGTTTGAACCCCAATAAAGGACATAGGTTAGTTTTTATTCGACTTCCACGTCGTCTATGTCCGCGATAAGCAATTTACGCGAACGAATGCGTCATCATCTTCCATCGTGGATAACATGTTACTTACGCGAGCTTCTGTGGAGAACTGACCGATATTGATGGTGTGTGGAGATATTGGAGATGTTCAATTTGACTGCACCATCTGAAATCGCTCCGATACATTGTTAAGTGAATATTATGCTTATCTAATAAGTCACCAACCACGTGCATAGAACATTAGAACGATGTCTCATCGTTTATCTGGTTGAAATGTCTCGTGATGTCAAATCAGCGTGACGCATTGCTTTATCAGAAAGGAAATCATTATTGATGATGTTTTGCAAAAAAAAAAGTGATTAAATTGAAATTTAATATACAGGATGAATTTTCGCGTGTGTGTCTTGGGCCCGGTATTGATATTGGAAACGTTTGATTCAATCATTAGATTTTATTACCTATATTATTTTCTGACTGTCAATTTTTGAATTTGGAACAAAAACACCATGTATATTTTTTTATATTGTGATGTTATGTTCATGTGTAAAATAAATATCATTTTTAACTACCGTTTTTTTTTAAGGCGTTAACTCAACGATCTCCTTCATTGTTGCAAATTATTTGCATTATTTCATGTATTATCATTTTCGGATATGTAAGTACATACTAGTTATCTACTTCCTTATTCAGAGAACTTCCTCAGTTCTCTTCCGTAGGAATTCAATGTCTTGTATCTGTAATATTATGACGTAATTAACCTGTGTGTAAGGTCTAATTGGGCTTTATAATATTCTCCAGATCGATGACAAAAGGTATTTTTATGGCAGAGGTGAGTGGCAACGCCGGGAGGGGTCGCCCTAGGAAGACCTACACTGACCTTTTTGGTGAGGTCCTTCAGAAAGGTCAGGTGCGGAGTACTCGTAACCGGCGTGCTTGTATGACGAGATGTATGAACGTAGATGAGGCGAAAGGAGTATGTAAGGATCGTAGCAAGTGGCCTTCTGTAGTTTCTGCCTACCTCCATGGGAAAAAGGCGTGAGTTTATGTATGTATGTATGATGTATGTCCAGATCGATTTCGGTCACGGCAGCTAATCTCAATGGATACTAGCCGAATACACGGGAGATATTATAGCATACAGGACAGGTCAGTGCGCGAATAGGGGCACCCCCTACTTCCCCAACTCTCATAGTCCGATGTGACGGCAATCCGACACGACCGGGGAGGAATCAGACGCAGGACAAACGGCTTTACGTGCTTTCCGAGCCACGGAGGTGTCACACAACCAACTTCCAAACACCGGGCTGCTACTGAGTAATTCGTAATGGAAAACCTAATAACACTGGTTTCTCGATTTTGCCTAAAATACCTAAAAAGTCCTCGTCGATCCGACACCTGGTTTTTTTTTTATTAAGGGTCAAAGGTAACAAAAATGGTTTTTTCACGATTTTTTTAGCAAAACGGTAAGTTTTATCATAAAATTACATCAGACAAAAATTGTAGTTCAGATAATTATCTATAAAAATGTGTAAATACCTTTTTCCTAAGAACCACTGTTTCCGATATATAACGATTCAAAAAGTTGGTTATACCCAGCAGGTAATACTAACACACTTGGCATGTGATCAAAAACTTCCCTTTCAACAGTCATCTAGTCGTGCATTGAATATGGATTCAGTACATCACAGATAACACAAATTTAAATAACTTCATGAAGCAATCGAGAGGAAAATATAGATTCGAGTCGTTATTATTAATTTATATCATTATTTTCCTTGTTTCTTCTCTCGTGCTATAACTAATAATGTTGATATTAGAGCTAATCAACATTAGAAATCAATGCAAGTGTAATTCTGTCTGTCTGTTTGTTTGTGGCCTCATTACGGCAAGACTACTGAACAGATCGTAATGAAATTTGGCAAAGCGGTAGGACTGGGATCTGAATAAAAGCATAGGCTACTACGTATTCGCAATAATCGACCTTCCTGCGGACGAAGTCTAATATAATATACATAACATACGTAACATCACGCCTGTAATCCCCGAAGGGTTAGACAGAGGTGTATGTGTTAGTACACCCACATTTCGCCAGTTATGTTTTAGTCCCATGTAATAGGGCGAGCCTATTGCCATCAACCGAGCACAATTCTAGACTCCGAAGCTGCTACTGAGAAATTCCTGATGGAAAAACCCAATAACACTTTGCCCGACCTGGGAATCGAATAACCCAAGACCTCATGCACAGCAGTCGCGCTTTGCGACCACTAGACCAACGAGGCAGTCTAATATAAATATTTGTGCTAATTTGCAACAGGGTACCCTTTTAATTTGTAGTTGTATTTTCAACCGACTTCAAAAAGGAGGAGGTTCTCAATTCGACGCGTATGTTTTTTTCTTTTTTTGTTTTTTTTTTTTGTATATTTGTTCTACGATTACTCCGTCAATTATGAATCGATTTGGATGATTCTTTTTTGTTTGAAAGAGTATAGTTCCGAATAGGTCCCATAGTAATATTGTCATGATCTGATGATTAACTTTGGAGATATGGAACGGAACTCCTTATAAAATCACAGCAGAACCGCCGTAACAAGACAAATTGCTTTGTTTATACGTGTAGTCGATGACTGACTGAAAGAAATGGGGAGGGGGTACGTCAACCCCCCTCTTACCACTTTCCAAAATTAAATATATCGTGTGAGGTATTGTTTGAAAGGGCTTTATGTAAGGATTTCAAACATTAAAAAGCTTTTTTACAAAAAAATATGACCGCCTTTAAAAACTACAAAATAAAAAAATACTTTAGCTTGGAAGTCGGTGGCAATACCTACATAACAAGAAACAAAACCATAGCCGCCGACTTTCAAGCTAAAGTATTTTTTTATTTTGTAGTTTTTGAAGGCGGTCTTATTTTTTTTAATTTTATTATTTGTTATTATAGTGGCCATAGTAATACAAACTCCCCCTTTCCTCCCTTTTCAATGGAGAATGAGGAACTTTATACCCTTTTCCTCATACCGCTATATTAGTAATAATAGAGTCTGGTGCCGTTGGTACGAAAACCCTTTTTATTTTTTATCATTTTTTTGCTAGGGTAAAATCTCATGGATGCCCCCTTCTGGCGATAATGGAGGGTTAACCCACACCCCCACCATTCCTCCTGCTACCATAAGTCGGCAGCCCGGTATTCGCATGATCCGCGTCCCAAACTGGCAGTACGATACCCTAAAAAAAAAATTGTGTATCGAAAATGCTATTCGTCAGTAATTCTTCAGCTGTTGAAAACAGTCATTCAAAAACAGATATTTTTTAAAAAATGTCATTGCAAATATGTACATAATCCGATAACAATCGTAATGTACAAATCAAAGATAAATCAAGACATACAGGTGTCTATAACATATACTAGTGTACATGATTTTGATTAGATAGATAACATATGGATGTGCTATAAAATATATCTAGGCTTACTGTCGTGTCCTCTGCTATCTTTTTACGTGATAATGTAAAAATATACCTAGAAAAACTGGCCAAGTGCAAGTCGTACTCTCATAGGAAAGGTTTCTTTCCACCGTGTAACATTTAAAATTGTGTTCTTTTTAAAGTAATTTTTAATTTTGTGTAGTTTTTAACTCACTTCAAAAAAATTACGTTCTATGGTGACCGTATGTTTCGTTATTACAAGATTTTATTTAACTTGCACCGTTCGTATGTATGTAAGTTGTCCTTTCAAAAGCAAACCATTTTTCGACCATTTGTTGATATCCGATTGAGCTGAAATTTTGCATACACCTTTAGTTTTGATGACTATGTCCAAAACTCAATATTATAATAATTTAAAATTAATGCTTGTTTTAATAATTAAAAATGATTACGTTAATGATTTGTTTTTCTTTTTTTTTCATGTAGGTATTTTGTTATGGTAATGGGCTGGTAAATATTTGTATTAGGTATGTTCACTCATTTCTTCGCCAAATGTCGACCGCTTCCTAAATTCTTTTTTTCCCCTTCATTTTCTTTTTATTTTTTCTTGTTTACACTGCGAATATTTCAAGCATCTACCTCTATTTAGTTTCAAATGATACAGCCTAATGACGTACAGACGGACTGTTCGCAAGCAGTCTTAGTAATGTGGACCCGTCTGGCACTCTTTTAGTGCAGAACCCTAACAACTTAAAAAGGTTTGCATAACCACTTATCACACGACAGATATTAAAGGGTTTCGCAACGTAAACCACTCATCTCTTAAATCTGAAAGATCTATGAAATTCAATGACTATGTAAAAATTCGGCTCTTTGCGCCTATTGGCCTCATTCTGTTCTGTCTTCTGCTTGATATGTAAGGTAGTAGTACTTTTCTGATAAATTTCGTTTCGGGATCCAAGACAGTTGAATCGTTTCTCCGGGACTCGTCGAGCTTCATTGTCTCAGCGCTTTTCTAGTTGTTGCCACAGCTGATTCTGGCTTTCAGGAGTTGCAATGATTAGGAATAATATTTCGGGAATGTCTAACTGTTTAACTACGTATTTTTAAAATTTAACGTAACGTAATAAAGTAAATCGTACAATCTATGGCAGTTGCGAATCGCGACGATACGCTGGCGTAATCGCTCGTTCATGGAGACTACACGACGATAGAAGTTTCGACTCGCCGCGATGCTCTCGCTCGTGGAGGCAGTCCCTTACATAATGTAATGATCACTGTGCTAGTAACTATAGGTCTCAAGGATTGTATTTGAACCAAATGACGTATAAGACGAGCGCTCATCGCGCCGACAAACTGTTACGCAAATATTTATATTGGGTATAGGCATATTGCAGGTTTAAAATAAATGAAGCGGATCTCATGTTGCATCAATGGCGTCTATGAAATACACCACACGACCGCGCGGTACAGCGGTGGAATCCGCTTTACCGCCACCGCCCACTGCGGCGGTGCGCGGTGCAGTGTGTTAATTGCCTTTGTTGATGATTTATTTATTTTTGAATAGTAGATACATACACATACATAAACTCGTCGCGCGCCTTTTTCACATGGGGGTAGGCAGAAACTACAGACCGCCACCTGCTACGATCCTTACGTAATCCTCGCCTGATACATCTCGTCATACAAGCACGCCCGTTACGAGTACTCCGCATCTGACCTTTCTGAAGGACCTCACCTATAAGGTCAGTGTAGGTCTTCCTAGGACGACCCCTCCCGGCGTTGCCACTCACCTCTGCCACATAAATACCTTTTGTCAATCGTCTTTCACTCATCCTCTCAACTTGACCGAACCATTTAAGCATACCCTTTTCTATCTTTGTCACTACAAAGAAAAATAAAAAATAGTAATTAATTGTGTAAGTTTATTTGTGTTGTTTAATAGTAGATCTTGGTTATAATCAAGTTGACTATCCCTGGTCTATATTGTTTATGACCTATTTGATGAAAATTACTTCATCATCGTTTGTCCGTACTTCATTATGATTTATAACTTATTTCCATCTTTATTACCTTTTGTTTGTCTTTTATTTATGGTGAACCTTCACCTTGTAAGTGATCTATACTAAAATTATAAAGCTGAAGTCTGTTTGTGTGATTGAACGCGCTTATCTCAGGAACTACTAGTTCGAAATGAAAAAAAATATTTTTGTGTTGGATAGTTCATTTATTAAGGAAGGCTATAAATTATATAACATCAAACTGGGTAATATGGGAGCGGAGCAGTAACCAAAGACGCGGGTAAAGTCGCGGCCAAGAACTAGTTATGACATGAAGGTGTAAAAAAGACACTTCTTTATATCTTTGCTATAATTTTTTTTATATTCTAAACTAGTGGTTTTAGATGTGGTGCGCTCGACCTAAGGGGGGCTCACAGACCAGCAAAAGGGGGGTGTGAATCACCAGTATAATAATAAGGACTTGATTTACAGGTTACGAGCGTTTACGATTTACCTCCGACATTTCATACAAAAGCTTTAAAGTTTTTTTCTATCTGTGTTATTTTTTATCTTAAAACTATTTATCTAGACAGGAGAGTGCGAATAATTTTTTTACACAAAATTACTTTTAAATGTTCTAACTAAACATTAAATATCCCCGTGGCTAAAGTTTAAGTCTGGAAAAATATTATTGTTTTTGAGTTTTTTTTTTATCTTTTAACAAGATGTTTATCTTTTAAAAAGTTAACAGTTTTGGTACCTACCTACAACTTCCTTCGGGGTAGGTTTTCTTTTTCTTGTTATGAGAGATAAAATTGTTCACAAATTTTTCATAAAAAAGTTATTAGGGTCTAGCCTGGGTATCTTTTTATATTAACTCTTAAAGTTGTTTTCATTCTTTTTATGTATTTCATGAAGGCTGTTATATACAGAGTAATTTTTAGGGATCCTGTACTCAAAGAGTGCCAAACGAAACTCTATTGCCAAGTACCGGTGTGTGTCTGTCACAGGGCTGTATTTTATAAACCACTAGCTTTAGCCCGCGACTACGTCCGCGTGGAACTTTTTATATCGTACTTGCATACAAACTTTCACCCCCCTTTTCACCGACTTAGGGGGTACTTTCCGGGATAAAAACTATTCTATGTCCTTCCCCGGGTCTTAAACTATCTCCATGCTCAGTTTCATCAAAATCGGCTCAGCGGTTTTTGCAGACAGACACACTTTCGTATTTATAATATTAGACACTAGAAATTATTCACAGAGTGTTTATCTATTTTATGTGTAAAGATAAAAATAAATGCTTAAAAGATATGCTAAGCGCATTTTATTATGTTTAAAATTTCTTTATTTTTGGGGGATCATAAAAGAAGTTTATGGTTTTTTTGACGTTTTTTTGCTTGATCATAATATTGTGCGATAGTGCAGAACCCCTACGTATGAGTACGACTCCCACTGGTCGGTTTTTGATAGGTTTTCTCTAATCATGAAATAGTAACGAAAATTAAGGAAGATTGGATCGATTTTCAAATTGGAATGCTCGTTTCTCACATTACATTTATGTGGTTTGACGGCTTCATTCATATAAGAATAATTTATTGGTCCATTGTTACAAACATAACATAACATCACGTCTGTAATCCCTGAATGGTTAGACAGAGGTGTAACCATTAGTACACCCACATTTCGACAAGATTAAGACCCATGTAATAGGCGGATAGCCTATTGCCTTAAACCGGTCGCAAATCCGGACTCCGAGGGTGGGAAACTCCTGATGGAAAAACCCAATACCTACCACTTTGCCCGACCTGACAATCGAACCCAAGGCCTCATGCCCAGCAGTCTTTTTCGACCACTAGACCAACGAGGCAGTCCACAACATATTCGAATTCGATTAAATATAGAAAACTCATAGCAGACTAATTCTACTTCAAAGATTAAGTTGAAATTCTTATCTTAACCTAATATCTACGAAAACACTAAAAGCTTTTGTTCCCCGCAGGCGTATTGATCCGGCTAAATGCCTGGGCCTGCGTCAGGCCCTTGGGCTTTCAAACTTTATGTTAATGGATATCTCTGGCTGGCTATAACATGGGAATTTTCAAGTCTCAAGAATATATTGAGGTTATATCTTCAAGGTTTGTGAGCGATTTCATCAACCGTCTCTCTATTCCTTCTCTCAGTGACCTTATTGGTGAGATTCTTTAGAAATGCCCCTTTAGAAGTGCATAGTAACCGACGTGCTTGTATGACAAGATGTATGAACGTAGATGACGCGAAAGGAGTATGTGAGGATCGTAGCAGGTGGCGTTCTGTGGTTTCTGCCTACCCCCATGGGAAAAAGGCGTGAGTTTATGTATGTATGTGTCTCTCTATTTACCGCGACTCAAGTCACGCCTGTAATCCCTGAAGGGTTAGGCAGTGGTCGTTGGCGCGGTGCGTTGTTTGTGCAAGACCCACGTGAGGCGCCCAGGCGAAACGTGGGTGTATTGTAACTTTAGATATCTTGGTAAATTAAGAAGAAAAACCGAAGTCTGAGATTTGATGAATCCTGTACAGAAAATAAAGAAATGGTGTTTTCCCATACCTATGATTCGCTTTCATACGCACTTCGAAGACTTTTCCTATTTGGTAAGTTTTTCCCACAGGCAAATAATAAAGCTATAAAATAGAAGGATAAAGGAAGTCTACAATAGGTACTACAGTTAGCTAACTAAATAACAATCTAAATCAACAAATAAATAAATTAAATTCGGATTTAAAATTGTTAAAATCATTGTGTCATTCTTCAGCAACATTAGGAAACAGTCCAGCATATAAATGTAAAAGAAAACAACATTCTTTTCTTGACCAAACCGCATTCTCCACGCCCTCTACTCCTTTGACGCGCAAGTCGATTGTTAACAATGGTAAAAGCATTGAAATAATGTGCCTTCAGCAAAAAATTACGGAACTGCTACGCGAACTGAGAGACTCCCAGCAGAAGATTGAAGCTTTAACAAAGAAAATGGATACGTTACAACGTAATCACAGTTTACCTAAACACTCACCGGTATCAAAAATCTGCACACAAACGCCTGCTTGTACAAAGGAGCAAAAACAAAAGAGGATACTTATTTTTGGCTCTCAACAATGTGTCGGCCTAACAGCAGCCATGATAGATTCAAGAAGAAATACAAGGTATGAAAAGTATGACATTGTCGCAGATACTAAACCAAATGCACTCAGTAACCAAATAGTTACGAGTTGCAGTCATGCTAAGTTAAATTTGAACGATAAACTTGTAATTTGTATAGGAGAGAATGATCATAATTTGAAATATACCCTATCCCAATTACAAATTGTTCTTGATACATTTTATAATAACATGATTATCGTATTAAATGTGTATAAAAATTATTATTTGGATGTTAATAACCTTAACTATCGTATGAAAGATGTATGTATAACTTATAAAAAATGTCAATTGTTGGAATGTGAATCATTGAAAACATCTGAATTGTGCAATAAAATAAATTATCTCATTGACTGCAATGATTATAACGAGAACTATATAAATCCAAGAGAACTTGTAAAGCGTATAGCGAGTAACAAATCAAGTCTAAAGTTATTTAAGAATAGTAATGAACCCAAAAAAGGCACAATTCCCTTCTATTTTGATCGCATGCAATCGAAAACACAAAAACCTAATGACCTTATAAATCCTACAGAAAAAGCACAGAGGGGAACTATTCCATATTATTTTTCTCTGACACAAAAGAACTTGACGTTTTTTCGGGCATAAGACTTCGCCGTCGGTGACATATAACTTTAAAATACTTCATCAAAATATTGCTAGTATCCTATCTAAAAAAGAACTCCTTGAATTAACTTTACATGAACTAAGTGAAGCACAAAATAGCCCGGATGTAATATGCCTTTCCGAAACCTTTATAAAAAAAGGCAATGAAGCTTGTATTCGGATTCATGATTACGAACTGGCTGCCAGCTACTCCAGGGAAAAACAAAGAGGGGGGACTTGCATTTTCGTTGGGCGTGACCTTGTCTACAAGGATCTACCCTTTTTATATAACCATGCAGTACAAAATACGTTCGAAGTATGTGGCATAGAACTTACCTATCATAAGTTAATAATTATATGTATCTATAGGATACCTCAATCAGACCCTACCCAATTTTTGATCAAGTTAAACAGTCTTTTGTACCAAGTATCTCAAAAATATAACTCGAATACAAAAATGGTTCTAACAGGTGACTTTAACATTAACACTCTTAAAAAAGGCAATATAACAACTCAGTTAATAGATCTTGCAGACAATTATAATCTTAAACTGCACATTAATGAACCTACTCGTAAGTCCTCATGCATCGACCATATTCTCAGTGATATACCTGATGCTATTGGTACAATACTGCCACTCCATTTATCAGACCACGACACGACACAAATGTTGAGCTTCCTCGTGGGACGTAATACACAAAAACAAGCAATGTTCTATGTCTACAAAAGAGTTTTCAGTTCAGAAAACATTCAGAAGTTCAAAAAGTGCTTGCAGAATTTGTCTTGGTCCGAAACTTATGCAGAGAAGGATATAAATATAGCATTTAGTTTTTTTCATGATACATTGTGTCTATTCTTTAATTTATGCTTTCCGAAAATAAGGGTAAAGGTAAACACCAAAAATATAAAAAGACAGAATTGGATAAATAAAAGACTTCCCCCGCCCTGGGCGGGGCGGGAGGGAGTGTCAGACTTTTACTGACTAAAACCCATCCATGTTCTTCTTGAGCCCTTTGCGTTCCGGGGGCGCGGTATCTCTTTCGAACAACCCGCAGCCCCGGCAGGCATCGGCCCTTAGTGGCCCCTCCAATTGTTTGCTGACATCTCTTTGAGGCGCGCGTGGAACACGAACGCGCCGTCGACACGGTCTGTCGTTATTCAACGAACGGACGGTGAGCTACCCATTGCTCACCGCCCACAGACCCGCGTCTACGGTGGCCGGGAGTCGTCTCGCGGCTCCCGACGCCCGGAGCGTCTCCCGTGGCGGCTGGGACATGAGGTGGTTCTTTCCCTCACGCGGCCCGCCTCCTCCTTCGCTAGCATTACTGCTTCGCAGAAGGAGGCGACTGCATCCCATTCCCTCTCGCTCCGGACCATGGCTTGCACCAGGGCCGAACGCGAGAGTTCGCCGCCGCCGATGGCCGCCACGAGGACGTCGCGGTGCTCCGCCCAAGCGGGGCACACCGCCACGGTATGCTCCACCGTGTCCTCGGGGCGATCCTCGCAGTGGTGACACCCGGGCGTTTTCTCCCGCCCTATGACGTGCAAGAATCTCCCGAAACATCCGTGTCCGGTGAGGACCTGCGTCAGGCGGAAGGTGAGGGCGCCGTGGCGCCGCTCAAGCCACTCCTCAAAGAGGGTACTTACCGCCTCGATAGAGGCGTGCCCTGCACGGGGATGCGACAGTCGCTCTCTCCATGTCGCCATGAAATCAAGCCGGAGGTCTGTCCGCTGAGCGGCGATTTGCCGCGGCAGCGGAGTTTCCCCCCAGCCTAGTACCTCCACGCGCCACTCGTGCAGGCGCGCGAGGACCAGCGCCTCCAGATCCCACGGCGGCAGTCCGGCAAGGAGGCTCGCCGCCTCACCGGAGATCGTGCGGTATCCTCGGATGACCCTTATGGCGATCACCCGTTGGGACGCGTTTATGTAGTGGGCGGCACGTCGCCTCAACCCCCGCGCCCACACCGGGGCCCCATAAAGGGCCATCGACCGCACGACCCCCGCGTACAGCCTCCGGCAGGAGGCGTTTGGACCCTTCAGGTTGGGTAAGAGCCGCTTGAAGGCGGCCCCAGCCCGTTCCAACTTGGGAGCCAAACGTCGGACATGCTCAACGAAGTTCCACCGGCTGTCGAGGACGAGTCCCAGGTACTTCATCGTCAACCCGACGCCGATGTGAACCCCTCCCACCGTGATTTGGGATCCCGACGGTGGTGCGTTCCGAGGCCCATGAAAGCACATGACCTCGGACTTGTGCAAAGCCACCTCGAGTCCCAATTGCCGGATCCTCTCTACGACTATCTCAACCCCGCGTGTCATGACGTCGGCCGCCGCCTCGTGCGACCTCCCCTGCGCCAGGACCAGTGTGTCGTCCGCGTAGCAGACAACACTGGCGCCCTCGGGGAGGTCAGCACGCAGCACCCAGTCGTAACCGATGTTCCACAGGAGCGGCCCCAGCACCGATCCCTGTGGAACACCGCACGACATCTCACGCCGGTTCCATTCTCCAGTTCCACCAGGGTAGATCACGGCTCTATACGTCAGATAGGCCTCGACCACTTGACGGAGGAAGTTCGGCACCCGGTGATACCGGAGTGCCTCCCTAATGCAGGTCCAGGGCAGGGTGTTAAACGCGTTGGCGATGTCCAACGACACCGCCAGCGCAACCCCACCCCGGGACACAGCATCCCCCGTCGTGAGAGCTCTCACGCGCATAATGGCGTCCACCGTAGAGCGCCCCCTGCGGAAACCAAACTGGTTGTCCGCAAGGTCCGGCCCCATCCCAGACAGGTGCCCGACGAGGCGGCCCGCAATGACTCTTTCGAAGAGCTTGCTCACCTCGTCGAGTAGCACGATGGGCCGGTATGCAGACGGCGAGTCCGCAGGGCGCCCCGGCTTCCGAATGAGGACCACTTTCCCCGTCCTCCAACGAAGTGGGAACTGGCCCCTCTCCATGCATGCGCTTAGGAGCCCCTCCAGTCGGGGCCCTAGAGCCTCTGAGGCCAGGACCCAGGCTTTCCCAGGCAAGCCATCGGGTCCCGGGGCGGTATTTTTGGCCTTCAACCGGCGTACCGCCACCCTCAGATCTACCCCAGTCACCTCTGGAATGTCGTCGTCGGTGTGGTCCGCTTCCGGCATCGCGAGCGGCGGAGCCATGGGCGGGGGAGGATGTTCCCCCCGCGAGGGGAACAGAGCGCTCACCACGTCCTCAACGAGCTCCGGCCGGAGACTCTGCGTCATCGGGGGGGCCCAGGTGCGGAGTTTGCCCCGCACCGTCTTGTAAAGGCGCCCCCACGGATCTCCGTTGAGAGTCTCCAGCAACTCCTCGCGGGCCTGAGCTCTTGCCCGCAGGATGGCCTCGTTGAGGGCGGTCTTCGCCTCTCTGTACCCCTCGTAACGCTCCGCCTCAATGACTGCCGCATTCGGTGACCGAATGCGGAATCTGCGATGCCTGGCGTACGGGTGCCGCGCAGCGACGCATGCCTCGCGCAGAGACGTCAGCTCTCGCGACCACCAGTACACCTGCCGGCGGGCGCTTACTGCCCGAACTCGGGGCATTGCCACGTCGCATATCTCGGACATGGCCTCCTGGAACCACTCCACCTCACTGTCGATATCGGCAGGCCTGACCGGTGACGACACCCAGGCCTGCACGATCGAGGCTTCCAGGAGAAGCTCCCGGTCCAGCTGCTTCAGCGCCTACCGTGGACCACTCGGGGCCTGTATGACCGGCGCGCTGGAGTTCTGGGCGGAGACGTCAAACCGGATGTACCGGTGATCGGAGTAAGTCTCCACCCCCTCCATAACGCGCCAGTCAAGCACCCGCGGTGACAGAGCGGGGCTGGCAAACGAAATGTCCACCACCGACTCGCCCTGCATCCGCACGCACGTTGCTACAGAACCCCGATGCTGCATCTGGGATAATGAAAATAAACACAGTAAATGCTTTCTGTAATTTATTCTTTAACTTACCGAGGAGGTCCGATCGCTACGACGGCTCGAGTAAGAATGCCCGAGTCCGGCGAGCGCTCGGCTTTTTATAGTAGAATTGAGTGTGTCATTCATTTGAACAAAACACCCACTTCCGCACAATAAAATTAGTTTTTACATTATAAAATGTTACTATTTTATAAACAAACGTTTTATAACATTTTTAAATCAATTAACATGCGTAAATCTATTTTTAATGTTAACACGTGGTAAAATAACGACCACGTGTTTTTATTTTTAAATGTAGTTTCTCACCAACGTGACATACATTAAAAATAATCTGTATTCTTATAAGTATTACTAATTTGATAATTAAATGATTTAAAATACAATTTTTGACTTAGTTACAATCAACAAATCTGATTTGATTTTAAGGTTATTCCGGAAACGTGTTTTTATTTGTTATCGAATTGTGGCGACCCGCCGTCACGGCCATTCTGACAGGCGGCGCGTGCTCTGCGTCTGCCTGCGTTGTGAGGTTAGATGCCTGAAATTAAGAAAACGTTTTCCTTTGAACTAGGTATCCGTTAGCAACCTATGTTGCTTATTATTATTATGATTATTGTTGTAAGCACAGTACACAAGGACGTCTCTCGTGCCCTGCCTTGTTACTTTAGAATCTGTGGTGTATACGTGTCTACCCATGGTTCCACAAGGTGTTTCAACGGTATGTCAGGGTTCACTAGTGGAGGACCCATAGTTAGCTCAAGGGTAACACATGGTTTAGCTCAGAGTTATCACTCTCCAGATCTTTTATTCTCGTAGATTGTTATTAAAGATATTAAGGTTGAAAATATTATGAAAATAATGATTTTTAACTCACCGGTTTTAATCCGATGATAAGTTTTCGTCGTCGTGAGCTACTTGAACTGGCTGGCCAGCTTGTGATGTGGATGGCACCAATACAATGCTCTGTTGATGCACCTCTGATAAACGGAACAGGCATTGCTCAATCCGAACGGCATGGTAATGTATTCATACAAGCCGTCTGGTGTTACAAACGCGGTCTTCTCGATGGACGTTTCTGCGATGGGTATTTGATGGAACCCTGCCGCCATGTCAAAGCTGGTGTAATAATACCCATTGGCCAATTGATCAATTTGATCAGAGATGAGAGGTAGCGGGTAATGGTCGCGCAATGTGTTCGCGTTGAGCTCCCTGTAGTCCACACATAGCCGATCGTCTCCATTCTTCTTCTTTACTAAAATTATAGGACTTGAGTAGGGAGATTTGCTTTCGCGTATGATGTTGTGTTCCAACAAATCCTTGATGATGTCCCGAACCTTTTCTCGTTCCACCGGACTGAGTCGGTAAGGTCTCCGCTCGACATATTTGTCTGCATTCTTCAGTCTTATTTCGAGCTCTCCCGTATTAACGCGCGTTTTTGGATATCCTCGGATAAATAGGTGATCATATTTGACTAGTAACGTGCGTAACTGGTTTAGTTCTTCAGGATTCGTCAGGTCGCAGTCTAATTTGTCAGAAGATGCTTTTTGTCGTTATATGATGAACCATTTGCTGGTGCATCAGTCTGGTTCCATCTGTCGTTATCACCATGCTTAAGTTGGTACCATGGATCAAATTCATACCAATTAATACATCAGTTGATATCTCATGATCAGGAATCACGAAGAATAGTATTTCTATCCTTATGGAGTCAATGGTGCAGACAGTCTTCATCTCGACTAATGAAATTACCGGGAATCTGCCAATCCCCTTGAGGTGGTTAACTGCAGAGCGTCGCTGGCCCGGTAATTTTGCAGCAATTGATTCACGAATCAATGAACACTCTGCTCCACTATCGAAGATGGCACGTATTGTTGTTGCACCAATTGTAACAGTAATGGGTGCTTGATTGGTTCCAGTTATGCAGTTCACGTTTGATGTCAATGCGTTTTGACGCTTGTAGCATGTTTCGAAAGTATGGCCCGTTTTCTTGCAGAATGAACAGGTAATCAGACCTTTAGATGTCTCCGCTGCTGTAGTATTTGTCTTCTGCGGATTTGAAGTAGATTCCGAAGGCTTGAACCTACACTCGTTAGTGCTATGATTCGTCCTTTTGCATATTTGACAACGTGTTGTAGTTTGAGCAGTATCTGAAAAACGTGCACGTTTTGGCATCGACGTAATAGGATTTTGATGAGGGCGCTTCTTTCGTAATGAGGAAGCCACAGAGATGATTTCTGGAACCGTATTTGCTTTTGCGCTCAATAGCTCAATGCGTAGGCGCTCATCATTTATACATCCTATCACTGCTTCCACTGAAAGTTCATCATCCAGTTTGTCTTTTGTAATCCTTTTCCAGAGAACCCAGGCGCGGGAAAAAATTCAGATATATTCTTGCTTGAGTCGTAGACATGCTCCCGGAACTGTAGTATATCGCGAGAGTATCTCTTCTCGGGCTCGAATGTGGTGATCAACTTTTCGCGAAACTCTTCCCATGAGGATGTAGTCACTAACCAATCATCGATCCACATCTTAGCACGTCCCTTCAGTAATCCACACACCTTAGTGCGTAGGTCCAGGTCGTTTAGTTTGTAGTTATCAGCTGCTTTATCAATATGCTGGCACCATTCCCTGATGCCAACATGACTGTCCGGATCGAACGATGGTAGATAGATGTCTTTGATCCTGATCCGCGGTTCTGGAGGAGAATACAACCGTTCGGACATTCTCTGCATCATCTCCATCATTTGCATCATAAACTGGGGCGGAAATCCAACTGTTGGAGTAGTTGGATGCACAGTCGTCGTGTCGAACGATCCAGCGGCGATGGGTACCCCTGGAGGATATAGGCTCCCTTGATTGTACGAGGTGGATGCCATTGACGTGAATGGCATCCCTGCGAAAGCTGGTATTTCCGGAGCAGTTGGCATTGCGGTTGATGTATACGTCATGCCTGCGGGTAATCCCGTCGCGGTGGACTGCATGGTATTGAAGTTGTTCGCACCAATTAGCGAGTGTGAAACGTTCAATGAGGCAGGGTTTATCAACCTGGTACTGCCCTGCACTGTTCCAGACGTGATAGGTTGAACCGAAGCTGCAGAAGTTGAAGTGGTTGGAATCAGAGCTTGTTCTGATCCCACTTCTGATGACGAGGCAGGGTCCTCGCGGTTGTTTTTAAAAAAACGTGACGTCAGCATTGCTGACGTCACTAATATCCTGGTCAGGGTTGCTGCTCATCTTGGATAATGAAAATAAACACAGTAAATGCTTTCTGTAATTTATTCTTCAACTTACCGAGGAGGTCCGATCGCTACGACGGCTCGAGTAAGAATGCCCGAGTCCGGCGAGCGCTCGGCTTTTTATAGTAGAATTAAGTGTGTCATTCATTTGAACAAAACACCCACTTCCGCACAATAAAATGGATCTGGTACACTTGCGCGAAAGACATTTCCGCGCCAAACACTTGCGCGAGTCCCTTTGCGCGCCAAGACACATGCGCGAATGGACTTTTGCGCGCCTAGACCTTTCCGCGAACAGACACTTGCGCGAATGGACATTTCCGCGCCAAGACACTTCCGCGAGTCCCTTTGCGCGCTGGCCACTTGCGCGAAAGACACTTCCGCGACAGACATATGCGCGCCTATACTTGCGCGATAGATACTTCCGCGAAATATGCGCGAAGTATATTTTTATAAAGGACAACGGGCAAAATTCTTGAATTAGGGTTCCGTTACTTTTTTTTACAAAATATGCGTCATGGGTGTCGTGTCCATGGTTTTCGAGGGTGCTGATGACGAAAATGAGGTCTAAAAGAAAATCCAAGATGGCGGCCGGAAAAATTTCCAAGATATCTTTCATGGGTGTCGTGTCCATGGTTTTCGGGGGTGCTAATGACGAAAACGGTGTCAAAATGAAAATCCAAGATGGCGGCCGGAAAATTTTCCAAGATATGCTTCATGGGTGTCGTGTCCATGGTTTTCGGGGGTGCTGATGACGAAAATGAGGTCTAAAAGAAAATCCAAGATGGCGGCCGGAAAAATTTCCAAGATATGCTTCATGGGTGTCGTGTCCATGGTTTTCGGGGGTGCTAATGACGAAAATGGTGTCAAAATGAAAATCCAAGATGGCGGCCGGAAAATTTTCCAAGATATGCTTCATGGGTGTCGTGTCCATGGTTTTCGGGGGTGCTGATGACGAAAATGAGGTCAAAATGAAAATCCAAGATGGCGGCCGGAAAAATTTCCAAGATATGCTTCATGGGTGTCGTGTCCATGGTTTTCGGGGGTGCTAATGACGAAAATGGTGTCAAAATGAAAATCCAAGATGGCGGCCGGAAAAATTTCCAAGATATGCTTCATGGGTGTCGTGTCCATGGTTTTCGGGGGTGCTGATGACGAAAATGAGGTCAAAATGAAAATCCAAGATGGCGGCCAGAAAATTTTCCAAGATATGCTTGATGGGTGTCGTGTCCATGGTTTTCGGGGGTGCTGATGACGAAAATAAGGTCTAAAAGAAAATCCAAGATGGCGGCCGGAAAATTTTCCAAGACATGCTTCATGGGTGTCGTGTCCGTGGTTTTCAGGGGTGCTGATGACGAAAATGAGGTCAAAATGAAAATCCAAGATGGCGGTCGGAAAATTTTCCAAGATATGCTTCATGGGTGTCGTGTCCATGGTTTTCGGGGGTGCTGATGACCTGCTGATGGCAAGCCGGCCGATCACCGGGCAGGAGGCAAGGCCTGCGCCCCACCCGCCAAGGCCAGCGGTAGAGGTAGGCCCTCCGCTGCCGCCGCCACTGTCGCCGCCGTCGCCGCCGTCGCCGCCGCTAGGGCGATTCCGCCCTCGAGGAGGGCCCTGGAGGGGGATGTAATGGAGGGCTAGTCACGGCCCCATTGCGCCTCCTCCAGGCCAATATCAACCACTGCGCCGCCGCTCAGGATCTCTTGGTCCAGAGCATGGCGCAGTGGCTGATCAACATCGCGGTGGTCGCCGAGCCGTACTTTGTCCCACCCAGGGATCACTGGGTGGCGGACCTCGACAGCTCGGTGGTCATAATCGCGTCGGCTGCCGCCGGTACCCCGTCTCTCGAGAGCGTCAAGAGAGGACGGGGCTGTGTGGCAGCACGGTTTGGGGAGATCGCCGTGGTAGGCGTTTACTTTTCCCCGAACCGAACTCTCGCCGAGTTCCACGTCTCCCTTAGGGAGCTAGGAGTCGTCGTCGCCGGGTTCGGTTCCCTCCCTGTGTTGGTCCTCGGGGACTTCAATGCCAAGAACGTGGCTTGGGGTTCCCGGTACACGGACCATGCACGGGGCAAGATGGTGGAGGACTGGGCTCTGGAGACAGGCCTGGTCATCCTGAACCGGGGTTCTGTCCCCACGTGTGTACGGATGCGGGGCGAGTCGGTGGTGGACATCTCGTTCGCCAGCCTCTCTCTGTCGCCACGTGTCGTTGACTGGCGCGTAGAGGAGGGGGTGGAGACATATTCCGACCACCGGTACATCCGGTTCGACGTCTCCGCCCAGATCCCAGATACGCCGGTCCGACAGACCCCGAGTGGTCCGCGATAGGCGCTGAAGCAGCCGGACCGGGAGCTCTTCCTGGAAGCCTCGTTCGTGCAGGCCTGGGTGTCGTCACCAGACAGGCCTGCCGACGTCAACGACGAGGCGGAGTGGTTCCAGGAGGCCATGTCCGTGATCTGCGACATGGCAATGCCCCGGGCCCGGCCAGGAAGCGCCCGGCGTCAGGTGTACTGGTGGTCGCGCGAGATAACGGCACTACGCGAGGCGGTGCCGCATCCGACCTCCGAATGCGGCAGCCATTGAGGCGGAGCTGTACGAGGGGTACAGGGCGGCGAAGACCGCCCTCCGAGATGGGATGCTGCGGGCTAGGAATCTATCCCGCAGGGAGATGCTGGAGGCTCTGGACAGGGACGTCAGGCGACAGGGCGTCGGCGCCCTGTTTCCTTCTCGGGGGGAACATACCCCCCCGCCCATGGCTCCGCCCCTGGTGGTGTCAGACGAAGACGCGGACCACAGCGACGGCGGCGACTACAATGCTCCGGAGGTGGCCGAGGTAGATCTGAGAGTGGCGGTACAACGGCTGAAGGCCAAGAATACCGCCCCGGGACCCGACGGCTTACCTGGGAAAGCCTGGGTCCTGGCCTCGGGGGCTCTCGGTCCTCGACTAGGGAGGCTCTTAAGCGCATGTTTAGAGAGGGGCCAGTTCCCGCTTCGTTGGAAGACGGGGAAACTGGTCCTCATCAAGAAGCCGGGGCGCCCTGCGGACTCACCGTCCGCATACCGGCCCATCGTGCTGCTCGACGAGGTGGGCAAGCTCTTTGAAAGAGTAATTGCAAACCGCCTCGTCGGGTACCTGGGGAGATCCGGGCCGGAACTTGCGGAGAGCCAGTTAAGCTTCCGCAGGGGGCGCTCCACGGTGGACGCCATCATGCGCGTGAGGGCCCTCACGAAGGGGGAAGCAGTATCCCGGGGCAGGGTCGTCTTGGCGGTGTCTCTCGACATCTCATCTAGCGACGCGAGGGGTTGCGACAGTCGTCGAAAGAATCCGGCAATTGGGACTCGAGGTGGCATTGCACAAATCCGAGGCCATGTGCTTTCATGGTCTTCGGAACGCGCCACCGTCGGGTTCCCAAATAACGGTGGGAGGGGTTCACATCGGCGTCGAGGCGACGATGAAGTATCTGGGTCTCGTCCTCGACAGCCGGTGGAGCTTCAAGGAGCACTTCCGACGTCTGGCTCCGCGATTGGACAGGGCTGGGGCTGCTTTTTGGCGGCTCCTGCCCAACCTCCTGGCCAACCAGGCGCCTCCTACCGGAGGCTTTACGCCGGAGTCGTGCGGTCCATGGCCCTCTACGGGGCCCCTACCATCAGGCGGCGGCCACCAGCCAAGTTGGTGGCATGCCAGAGGGTCATGGCCATCCGGATGATCCGGGGATATCGCACGGTCTCCGGCGAAGCGGCAAGCCTCCTTGCCGGATTGCCGCCGTGGCATCTGGAGGCAACAGTCCTCCAGCGCGTCTACGAGTGGCGTGTGGACGCGCAGCGCCGGGGTGAAACCCCGCTGCCGCGGCAAATCGTGCACTGCGGAGTGAGCTCCGGTGCGATCTCATGGCGGGATGGGAGATGCGACTGTCGCAACCCAAGTTCGGGCACGCCGCAATCGCGGCGATAAGACCCCTCTTTGAGGTGTGGCTGGAGAGGCGCTACGGCGTCCTCACCTACCGCCTGACGCAGGTCCTCACCGGACACGGTTGTTTCGGGAGGTTCCTGTGTCGGATAGGGCGGGAGGAAACGCCCGGGTGTCACCACTGTGTGGATCGCCCGGAGGACACGGTGGAGCATACGGTGCAGGACTGCTCCGCTTGGGCAGAGCACCGCCGTGCCCTCACGGAGGTGATAGGCGGCGGCAACCTCTCGCGTCCGGACCTGGTTGAGGCCATGCTCCGGGGCGAGAGGGAATGGGATGCAGTCACCTCCTTCTGCGAAGCAGTAATGCTAGCGAAGGAGGAGGCAGGCCGCGTGACGGAGAGAACCACCTCACGCCCCAGCCGCCGCGGGAGACGCCCAGGGCGTCGGACGTCGCGAGGCGACATCCGGCCACCGTAGGCGCGGGCTTGCGGACGGCGAGTAATGGGTAGCTCGCCGTCCGATCAAGGACCAAGCCCGGGTCGACGGCGCGTTCTGTTCGCGCGCGCCTCAAAGAGCTGTCAGCACAGGGATGGGGCCCCCAACGGAGCCAACGCCTGCCGGGGTTGCAGGGCAACAGAAGGAACAGGGTGGTTTTTTAGTCAGTAAAAGTCTGACAGTCCTTCGTCAGTCGGAGTCATTTGATGATTTTTACCACCTCAAAAAAAAAAAAAAGCATTGCTGACATCACACTCTTGGTTATTTTCCATCTTCTTCAAATAAAACACTTTTTACAAGGACGACAGTATAAATATTTCGTTGCGGGACCCAAGACAGTAAATCGTTTCTCTGGGACTCGTCGAGCTTCATTGCCTCGACGCTTTTCTGGTGGCCTCCACTGTTGATTCTGGCTTTCAGGAGTTGCAGTGGGTGGGAACAGTGTGGCGGGCTTGTCCCAAAAAAACAAAAAAAAAAAAAAACAAAAATAGTATAAATATGACTCACAGAGATGTGTTCCGTCCGACGGCTCGTGCGCAACTGAGCCGCTCTGTGGCTGTCGCCTGTGTGGCGGCGCGTCGCTAGATGCTGCGCGCGTCACTTTCGGTTTGAAGTTTGTCAAATTGACAGCTAATTATTAAAAGACTCTGATTGAGCTGCGAGATCACCTGGTAAAATTTTGTGGTGTCTTCTTTGATGCCAGATAATTGAAATTGCGCTTCCGCCTGAGCGAACCAAACCTCCGGATCTTCAGGCCAAAATGGTGGTAAGCGTACGGCCACTCTGTTCACTGCGGCGCCCGTTGCGGCGTCTACAAAAACATTGTCTTCGTCCGACTTAGTTGCGTTTCCGTCCATTTCGTGATCACGTCGGGGTCACCAATGTAGGAGCGTCGTGCGTGTGTTAAATAAAAACAACCTTCCACATGAAATCAGAGTCTTTTAATAATTAGCTGTCAATTTGACAAACTTCAAACCGAAAGTGACGCGCGCAGCATCTAGCGACGCGCCGCCACATCACCCCCCTTGGAGTTTTTCGTGAAATCAAACATCAAATCAAACGGCGCGTCGCTAGATGCTGCGCGCGTCACTTTCGGTTTGAAGTTTGTCAAATTGACAGCTAATTATTAAAAGACTCTGATTTCATGTGGAAGGTTGTTTTTATTTAACACACGCACGACGCTCCTACACCTGTATTTATAGACACTAACCACGTGCTCGGCGCACGTGTTTGAGTTTTAAGGTTAGGATTCTAACTTTGTAAATAAATGATTATTTTTACAATCTTTTGGAGTAAATAAACTGATAATTAATTGAACCATACAATTATAATTAATTAACCATCTTCAAAAAAAAAAAACAAAAAAAAAAAACAAAAAAAAAAAAACAAAAAAAGTATAAATATGACTCACAGAGATGTGTTCCGTCCGACGGCTCGTGCGCAACTGAGCCGCTAACTAGTAGTCGCTGTGTCCCCTTACGGGGGCACGGCAAGCGGGATCGGGGCGAGGCCCCCTGCCCGCGGAAGCTATACCGTGGCCCGTAACAACGGGCCCGTCATTGAGTTGCCTTATAGGCATATTTGTGTGGATGCTAGGTGTGTCTGGGGGAGCGCCGGCGCGCTGTGCCTCGTCGCACAACGCCGCCTGCTTCACGGCTCTCCGGCGGTCGAACTGAGCCGCTCTGTGGCTGTCGCCTGTATTTATAGACACTAACCACGTGCTCGGCGCACGTGTTTGAGTTTTTAGGTTAGGATTCTAACTTTGTAAATAAATGATTATTTTTACAATCTTTTGGAGTAAATAAACTGATAATTAATTGAACCATACAATTATAATTAATTAATCATCAATAATAATTAATTAACCCTCAAAATAAATAACATTAACATAATTTGTGTTTTTAAACAATTAATTCGTGATCATAATTGTAATCAACTCTTAATCTATTTATTCGTTGATGTAGCTGCATCTTATATAGTTGACGAGGTTCTTTAAATAATGCACTTGCGCCGATACACATGATTACCATAATTTTGTTTTGAGCTCTATCTAGTAACGAAGATTTTGTATAAGTTGGTAATTACAATATTTGTTAAGTTACATGTTAAGACATTTTGTATATTGGTATTGTATTGACTGCCTCGTGGGTCTAATGGTCGCAAGCGCGACTGCTGTGCATGAGGTCTTGCGTTCGATTCCCAGGTCGGGCAAAGTGTTATTGGGTTTTTCCATCACGAATTTCTCAGTAGCAGCCTCGGAGTCTGGATTTGTGCCCGGTTGATGGCAATAGGCTCGCCCCCTATTACATGGGACTAACAAAACATAACTGGCGAAATGTGGGTGTACTAATGGGAACACCTCTGCCTAACCCTTCGGGGATTACAGGTGTGATGTTATGTGTTATGTTATGTATATTGGTACTGATGGTAAGTAATTAATATGGCATATTTAATTACTTTTTTAAATATTGTGGGTTGACTTTGTTTGGCAAATCTAAGTTCCATTAAAAGGTTTTCGCCTTTATTTAATTAGGAACATAATAAACAGCTGAGTTTATATTAACAATAATAAATCTGGGATCTGGTACACTTGCGCGAAAGACATTTCCGCGCCAGACACTTGCGCGAGTCCCTTTGCGCGCCAAGACACATGCGCGAATGGACTTTTGCGCGCCTAGACCTTTCCGCGAACGGACACTTGCGCGAATGGACATTTCCGCGCCAAGACACTTCCGCGAGTCCCTTTGCGCGCTGGCCACTTGCGCGAAAGACACTTCCGCGATAGACATATGCGCGCCTATACTTGCGCGATAGATACTTCCGCGAAATATGCGCGAAGTATATTTTTATAAAGGACAATGGGCAAAATTCTTGAATTAGGGTTCCGTTACTTTTTTTACAAAATATGCGTCATGGGTGTCGTGTCCATGGTTTTCGAGGGTGCTGATGACGAAAATGAGGTCTAAAAGAAAATCCAAGATGGCGGCCGGAAAAATTTCCAAGATATGCTTCATGGGTGTCGTGTCCATGGTTTTCGGGGGTGCTGATGACGAAAATGAGGTCTAAAAGAAAATCCAAGATGGCGGCCGGATAATTTCCAAGATATGCTTCATGGGTGTCGTGTCCATGGTTTTCGGGGGTGCTAATGACGAAAATGGTGTCAAAATGAAAATCCAAGATGGCGGCCGGAAAATTTTCCAAGATATGCTTCATGGGTGTCGTGTCCATGGTTTTCGGGGGTGCTGATGACGAAAATGAGGTCTAAAAGAAAATCCAAGATGGCGGCCGGAAAAATTTCCAAGATATGCTTCATGGGTGTCGTGTCCATGGTTTTCGGGGGTGCTAATGACGAAAATGGTGTCAAAATGAAAATCCAAGATGGCGGCCGGAAAAATTTCCAAGATATGCTTCATGGGTGTCGTGTCCATGGTTTTCGGGGGTGCTGATGACGAAAATGAGGTCAAAATGAAAATCCAAGATGGCGGCCAGAAAATTTTCCAAGATATGCTTCATGGGTGTCGTGTCCATGGTTTTCGGGGGTGCTGATGACGAAAATAAGGTCTAAAAGAAAATCCAAGATGGCGGCCGGAAAATTTTCCTAGACATGCTTCATGGGTGTCGTGTCCATGGTTTTCAGGGGTGCTGATGACGAAAATGAGGTCATAATGAAAATCCAAGATGGCGGCCGGAAAATTTTCCAAGATATGCTTCATGGGTGTCGTGTCCATGGTTTTCGGGGGTGCTGATGACGAAAATGAGGTCAAAATGAAAATCCAAGATGGCGGCCGGAAGAAATATCTTGGAAAATTTTCCAGCCGCCATCTTGGATTTTAATTTTGACCTCATATTCGTCATCAGCACCCCTCAAAACCATTGATACGACACCCATGAAGCATATCTTGGAAAATTTTCCGGCCGCCATCTTGGATTTTCATTTTGACCTCATTTTCGTCATCAGCACCCCCGAAAACCATGGACACGACAGCCATGAAGCATATCTTGGAAAATTTTCCGGCCGCCATCTTGGATTTTCTTTTAGGCCTCATTTTCGTCATCAGCACCCCCGAAAACCATGGACACGACACCCATGAAGCTTATCTTGGAAAATTTCTCGGCCACCATCTTGGATTTTCTTTTAGGCCTCATTTTCGTCATCAGCACCCCCGAAAACCATAGACACGACACCCATGAAGCATATCTTGGAAAATTTTCCGGCCGCCATCTTGGATTTTCATTTTGACCTCATTTTCGTCATCAGCACCCCCGAAAACCATGGACACGACACCCATGAAGCATATCTTGGAAAAATTTCCGGCCGCCATCTTGGATTTTCATTTTGACCTCATTTTCGTCATCAGCACCCCCGAAAACCATGGACACGACACCCATGAAGCATATCTTGGAAATTTTTCCGGCCGCCATCTTGGATTTTCTTTTAGACCTCATTTTCGTCATCAGCACCCTCAAAAACCATGGACACGACACCCATGAAGCATATCTTGGAAAATTTTCCGGCCGCCATCTTGGATTTTCATTTTGACCTCATTTTCGTCATCAGCACCCCCGAAAACCATGGACACGACACCCATGAAGCATATCTTGGAAATTTTTCCGGCCGCCATCTTGGATTTTCTTTTAGACCTCATTTTCGTCATCAGCACCCTCAAAAACCATGGACACGACACCCATGAAGCATATCTTGGAAAATTTTCCGGCCGCCATCTTGGATTTTCATTTTGACCTCATTTTCGTCATCAGCAACCCCGAAAACCATGGACACGACACCCATGAAGCATATCTTGGAAAATTTTCCGGCCGCCATCTTGGATTTTCATTTTGACCTCATTTTCGTCATCAGCACCCCCGAAAACCATGGACACGACACCCATGAAGCATATCTTGGAAAATTTTCCGGCCGCCATCTTGGATTTTCATTTTGACCTCATTTTTGTCATCAGCACCCCCGAAAACCATGGACACGACACCCATGAAGCATATCTTGGAAATTTTTCCGGCCGCCATCTTGGATTTTCTTTTAGACCTCATTTTCGTCATCAGCACCCTCGAAAACCATGGACACGACACCTGCGGCCTGTATTTCAGAAACTTGGTTTGTTACCGCTACCTTCTCTTTTATACGAGATATGTATGTTTGTGTGGAAGCATAAGGAATTATTTACAAAAGCAGATGATGTACATCCTCGAAACCGGCGCGACCCTCACAGGCTCGTGCTGGATGTCATGCCAAGGCTAGCTAAATATGTATAATAAAAGCTGTTTGTATATGTGTGTAGAAATATTTAATAGGATACCGAGTTATCTAAAAATTCTCAATACCAGATTATTAAAAAAAAAAATATACGATTGGCTGTCCACTAATAGTTTTTATAATCTTAAAGAGTTTTTTCACAATAAACATTGACGAATTATATTATGCACAAAATTTGCACGCTTATAATGTTAATCAAAAACATGTATGCTCTGTATCTCAATCTTTGTACCATCTTTTATACCGTGTTTTTATGCAAATAAATATTATTATTATTATTTTAATTACTTTTTGTATCTCGGGACCCTGAGGTCCCGGGCCTTTGTAAGGCGTACGAGGGGCCGGAGCCAACTCGCAGAGGCCCCTTAAGTAGCTTTATATAAAATGGGACACCAACCGATGATTATCCCTGTATGCACTACGCAGGTGCACCCAAGGACAACCCCCGGTTGGTGCAGGACTATTACAGGACATGGAAATTAAAAGTACTGGACTATGGGTATGGGTTGCTAAAATGACTTGGTTACCTGAAACTATGAAGTGACTATGGCCCCTGCCGGACCTATGTTTGTATACATGGATAAAATGGCAGGGGGTGACTTGCACGCTCACTATATGGGCCCCCTAAAATAGTCGCTAGCACTAAGTGACGTAGCGACAAGGGGGCAACATATCTTGAGGTGCTAGGGGATGGAGAGGTATTCCACGGCTATTACATTTTTAAATATTAATATAAAATAAAAATATAAAAAATAGTAGCCCACCGGTGGCAAAAACAGGGTTTATTATTATTATTATTAAAGATATAGGTTTACAGGGTCGTCAGATATAGTTGAAGTTTTCTTAGAAACCGATGCATATCTTCGACTGAAACTTAACGAAATTAATGAACTGTTTAAGTATTATCTACTTTTTAATAAAATTACATTTGAAAATATCTATCAGTTTCTAAGAAATCTTCGACTATATCTGACGACTCTGCTTACTTACCTATAGTACCTGTGTATCTCTTTTGTTGATAGTATAATACGCGCCACGAAAAATGAGACTTGACAAGCGTCAGTAATGGGAAGCTTGCGCAGGTATGGTTGTACGAAATAGTTATCCATAATTTGTGTATCTATTCAGGTAGCGTTGCCAGGCGTCCGGATAAAGCCGGACATAGTCAGGTCTTTTGATGGCGTGTCCGGCCAAAATAAACGGTGTCCGGCTTGTCCGGCTTTTGTTAGGATTTTAATTTAAAATATTGATAATTATCTAGAATTACACCCACATTTCGCCTGTTATGTTTTGAGTCCCATGTAATAGAGGGCGAGCCTATTGCCATCAACCGGGCACAAATCCAGACTCTGAGGCTGCTACTGAGAAATTCCTGATGGAAAAACCCAATAACACTTTGCCCGACCTGGGAATCGAACCAAAGACCTCATGCACAGCAGTCGCGCTTGCGACCACTAGACCAACGAGGCAATTAGATTTATGGTAATATTAAAACAAGCTTGATTTTACATACGACTTTTTTGTCGTACTTATTAATACTGAGACACAAAATCCTCAATAATGTAGGGTGTCCGGCCTTTTTACCCATATGTCCAGCCAATCTGGCTGATTTGTCCGGCTATTAGGTTTGACGACCTGGCAACCCTGTATTCAGGGATATTTCGATGACATTTATATTAAAATAATAATAACAAATTATATTAAGTCTCATCTTTCGTGACGCATATTGTAGGTACCTTCTAATACACACATTATTGTTACGTCATCATGATTATGACGTCATGCGGTTGGCCCTCGGGTTAAAGGAGGCCATGTGAAGGATAAGGATAGCAACTATTTATTTCTTAAGAGGAAGTAAGACGGCATAGGAATCGGTACTTTCATCTGACTTAGGTATTGGTGATTCAGTGTGGATTTTCGTATTACATTCTGTCTTTAAATGATGTTAGTCGCGAATCTAAAACAAAAGCATGGTAGGTCAGAGTTAAAAACCGGCCAAGTGCGAGTCGGATTCGTCCACGAAGGGTTCCGTACCATCATCTATAAAAACAAGCAAAAAAACACGTTTAATATAACTGGAGAGCCCTAAAATATTGATTTTAATCATTTTTTTATTTGTTCTTTTTGATAAAATTTTCGCTTTTGATAACATAACATAACATCACGCCTGTAATCCCTGAAGGGTTAGGCAGAGGTGTACCCATTGTACACCCACATTTCGCCAGTTATGTTTAAGTCCCATGTAATAGGGGGCGAGCCTATTGGCCTCAACAGGGCACAAATCCAGACTCCGAGGCTGCTACTGAGAAATTCCTGATGGAAAAACTGATGATTTGATGTTTGGTACGAAATAAGTTTGAACCCAAAGAAAGTTTTATTTAGTGACTTCGTCTACGCCCACTTTAAACGACATTTATGCAGACGAAATCGCGGGCAAAAGTTATAATAGCTTCCTATAAAGGAGCTAGAGCATAATATTACTTTTCTCTTTGTTAAGAAGCAAAAAATATATCTTTCAATGTACTTTATAGATCAAAATCCAAGCGTGCATCATAGATCAAAATCAAAAATCTTAAGATTTTTTGTCTGTGTCGTTTTTGGTAAAACCCATAAAACTAACTGTACCTATACAAGTAAGTCTGCATCTGTATGACTCTTTCAGATGAAAAAATCAGGGTCATAAACCTGCACAGAAACGGGTAAGACCCGATAATAACAATACAATTGATGTATTTGTTCCAAAATCGATGTATGCGCAGCTGATTTTGATTTGCAGTCACGTCTCAGGGATTCCTAGTGTGTGGCAGATACCCGCCACGTACGAGTCGGATTCTCACGCTAAAGGTTGCGTCCATATACATGTGACTGTCCCTGAAATACCCTAGGCTGATAAAATTTTCGTTTTTTGGTAAATATGTTGAAATTAGTGGTTTTAGGTCGGTTTCCCCGAAACAGTAAATAAAAAACTGGGTTTAGAAATGAGTTTAAGATTTTTTTTTAATTTATATATATTTACACACACAACTATAACCTCTGTTAATTTTATATTAAAAAGTGTATCTTCATTAGTAGAAATAAAGTTCGTAATACAAAAACAGCTTGATGTTTAACACTTTTATACTTTACCGAGAACGCGTTTTGTTTTGAAATGGTTACCTAAAGTAATTTTTTTTTGTTGTTAGAAAGAAAGAAAGAAAAAAGTTTTACTTGACACAAGCCCTGTGCACACAAAAATAATATAAAAGACAATAAAGAAAAAAAAACAAAAATAAAAAAATAATATTGTGTGCGTCACGTCGGGTAAAGCGCGAAAAAAAAAAAACAATGAATGGGAATGTAACAGAAAGATAATTATTCTTTTTTTATTTATTTATTCAACTTTATGCACATAAAAAAAAAACATTGTACAATTTAAGAGCGTACTTACCTAATAACTTGTGCATTAACTACCGAATTAACTTTTTTTTATGTGGTAAAAATCATCAAATTAGTCCTTTCGCCTTGGGTGGGGCGGAAGGGACTGTCAGACTTTTACTGACTAAAAAAAACCACCCTGTTCATTCTGTTGCCCTTTACGATCCGGGGCCACGGTATCCTGTTAAGACGACCCACAACCCCGGTACCAGTCTACCTTAGGCCTTACCTTCTGACAGTCACCCCCACCCAGGGTGGAAGGAGTAATTTGATGATTTTTTACCAACTAAAAAAAATAAAAACAAAAAGGCCTTACCTTATTGTTGTCTGTTAACCAAATAGGTTTTTCGACCGTACTTACGGTACCCAAATAATAATCTTGACACCATACGTCATTCCGGGACTGACCCAGAAACCGCAGACGATTTTCCATTGTCTTACTATACGATTACTTCCTTTCTAATAACGATTCTATTCACGTGTGATGCGTTAAGGAAAACTTCACTGGGTTTAGGTTAAAAGGGATTTACCCGACTTGTGAAGATGTGTGGTTCGAGCCTTGAGTTTTCTTGAGCTTTGAGGAACACTGGCTATACCCCGCGGTTTTACTCGCGTTATGTTACGTCTTTTTTTATGTGGTAAAAATCATCAAATGACTCCTACCGCCCTGCGTGGGGTGGAAGGGACTGTCAGACTTTTACTGACTAAAAATCCACCTTGTTCCTTCTGTTGCCCTTTACGTTTCGGGGCCACGGTATCCTGTTAAGACGTCCCGAAGCCCCAGCTCGTCTCGCAGCCTCGGCTCGTCCCGCAGCCATCTTAGGTTATTTTTCCGCTTTCATGTGTAGTAGAGTGGTGTTATTATCTATAGCCTACCTCGTGAAGCGGGCTACATAACGCTAACGGTTTTCTTTAAATAGGACTAGCAGTTCCCGACATGAGCGCATTCAAATATTTATGATATTAATATTATTAGCAGACGAAGTCGCGGTATGAAAAGTAGCCTATATCCTTTCTTGGGATTCAAACTAACCCTGTACCAAATTTCATTGAAATTGGTTCAGTAGTTTAGTCGTGAAACCGTAACAGACAGACAGATAGAAATACTTTCACATTTATAAGCATATATGGAAGTATGAATGTGTAAATTAACACGCTTATCACGTTGGAATAAGGCTTTATTTATGATCATGTCACTTTTGTGGTCAGTCTTCAGTAGCCTTATAATACATTTCCCGCAGTATAAGACTGAATCATTGCTGTAGGTACTGTAAAGAGGATTTTTTTTTTCGTTGGTAGATTCTCATGGATTTCTTCCGCTTCGGGGAAAGCCAAGAGTGTCGAACTCCTACAGACTCAAATCCTGCTGTATTCCACCAATTACCCTTGGCCGGGGTACGGGAATCGCTCCTCGCTCCTTCCTCTCTTCGGCCGTAGACCCGTCACCAGTTACGGACGTCAGCAGCGGTCACACTGACTCCAGAAACACTTTCTCGAGTCAGTAACTTAATCTCGGGCCTGTCTCTGTTCGGGAAGGACTGACTCCAAGTTCGCCGCCCTCAGGCACTATTTTACGATGGCCGGAGATAGTTCTGAGCCTTCCGGCGCTGGGTGGGACCAGCTTTGGGATGGGAGGTAATACCCTTCCTCTACCGTTCCGCCGCCTTCTTAGCGGCCATCACCTCCTCATTAAAAGAGGGACGGTGTCCCAAGCACTCTCGCTCCCGACCATGGATAGAACCACGTCCAAAAGCGAGAGGCTTCCCGCAGTTGTTACTGAGACTTGCGCGATTATAAATCTTTACAAACAAACAGAAAATTCTCCAGCTTTATTATATTTTTATATTACATACATAACATCACGCCTGTAATCCCCGAAGGATTTGGCAGAGGTGTAACTATTAGTACACCCACATTTCGTCAGTTATGTTTAAGTCTTATGTAATAGGAGGCGAGCCTATTACCATCAACCGGGCACAAATCCAGACTCCAAGGCTGCTACTGAGAAAATACTGATGGAAAAACTCAATAACACTTTGCCCGACCTGGGAATCGAATCCAAGAGCACTAGACTATACAAAAACACTAGACCGACGAGGCAGTATTTTTGTAATTTAATAATGACGTAAACTCGTACGATGGTGATTATCTCGATAAAAATACTATGATTTGGCTTAAGAAAATAAGGATAAAATTAACCAAATTGATAACCAAATGATAAGGCTGGAAAAACGGTTTTCAAATGAAATTATATAACTTATCACAAATAATTCATGATTTGTTCGATAACCAGTTTCAGGCTTAACATCAATCAAGTTGAGTAGGTACTAAGTAGATATATAAAGGTATTGAAAAATGCCACTACAATGACCTCATCACACATCAGCTCGGTGCGACGCCGCCGCTGATAGGGGAAGACGCCTTACGGCATATCATACAAACTTTAAAGTCCTTAGTTTTTGAAATGAATAACCCGATTTTAAGGAAACTATATTATTAAAAAAAGACAACTTTTTTGTAAAAAAGCTTTTTATTTTTCACTTTTTAGTGCTTGTGTGTTAATGTTTGAAATCCTTACATAAAGACCTTTCAAACAATACCTCACACGATATATTTAATTTTGGAAAATGGTAGGAGTGTGGAATGTGTGGTAGGGGTTGACGTACCCCCCTCCCCACTTCCTTCAGTCAGTCATCGACTACACGTATAAACAAAGCAATTTTTCTTGTTACGGCGGTTCTGCTGTGATTTTATAAGGAGTTCCGTTCCATATCTCCAAAGTTCATCATCAGATCATGACAATATTCCTACGGGACCTATTCGGAGCTATACTCTTTCAAACAAAACAAGAATCATCCAAATCGATTCATAATTGGCGGAGTAATCGTAGAACAAACACACAAAAAAAAAACAAATAAAAAAAAAAAACATACGCGTCGAATTGAGAACCTCCTCCTTTTTGAAGTCGGTTGAAAACAGAAACGGACATAAGGTACCTTTCATCCCGAAAAAATTTCTTTCGAATCGGGATCGAATTTTAAATTTAATTTGCGAGCGAAGCCGCGTGCGAAAGCTAGTCTATTATATTTTTATGGACAATCATTTTAAAACGAATATTTTTGACAGACAAATAGTTGGCAACCCTAAGCATACAGCATGACGTAGAATCAGACGGAAAACTGAAAATGAAATCATCAGACGTAAAAACCTAATTGCACTGATAACACCAATATTTATAACTTACTAATTGATTGATACACCTACCTCTAATAATACCTACCTGTAATAATAATCATAACTCTATTGTAAATTTATGGTTTTAATTGATTAACCATCACGTAGCTAGTTGGAGCACTATTAAGATTTAGATAAAACTAAGTCCGATTACATAAATAGTACGACAAAAATCAAATCATGCAAGTACTCTAAAATCTCGTTGAACTATAGTCCCCGTCACGAGAAACTATAAATTTTGTAAACACACATTCAGGGGATCACAAACCTCAGATCAAATACTGCGTCACCGTGAACTCACATCAAAATTACGCCCTAATCTTATCGTAAAGACCCTTTAAATCAAATTAATTTAACGACTTGCTTGTTAATATTATTAGTAATATATAATGGCTGATTAGCACAGCGCGTGACCAGCGGCTAACTCATTAACGTTCGTGATCAAAGTAATCATCATCATATCAGCCGTGGGACGTCCACTGCTGAACATAGGCCTCCCCTACCGATTTCCAATTGGACTGGTTGAAAGAAAAAAGGTTTATTTGACACAGGCCATGTGCACACAAAAATAATAAAAAAAAAGACAGTTCAGCATAAAATGCCAGACCACTTGTGCCTGACGGTGGTTTACAACTGGACTCTTGTGTGTGACGTAATAGGGGATGTAAACCAGTAGGACGTAGTAAGACGTCCACTGCTGAGCATAGGATACCGATTGGAGCGGCTTGCATCCAGCGTGATCCCGTGGTCTTTACCAGATCGTCTGTCCACCTTCTAGATGGACGTCCTACACTGCGCTTGCTGGTGCGTGGTCTCCATTCGAGAACTTTACGGCCCCATCGGCTATCATTTCTGCGTGTTATGTGGCCTGCTCATTGTCATTTCAACTTGCAAATTCGCTGGGTTATGTCGGCCACTATGGTTCGTCTAGGAATCTCCTCATTTCTAATTCGATCACGCATAGCGGTGATGGGATAAGTCGGTGCATATGGGTGGTTTACAAACATAATTACAAACTCACATACACAAACAACCAGACTCAGATTTTTTGACTTTTTTTTCAAAGTCAAAGTCAAAACATTTATTTCAATTGGACAAATTACAGAGCCCTTTTGAATTGTCAAGGAGTCGGTCAGTTAGTCAGAAAATTGAAGCTAGTTGCTGGCTTCGATACATAGACATTTGAAATTTGACTTATAATTTGAGTTTGTTTCTAACATTTCAAGATAAACTTAATCTGTGAATCTAATTTTGTTTAACTTTATTGCGATCATAAAGTTGTACCTACCTAGATTATCAATCATTAGATGTAGTTACATAAGCAATACCTAACTGTAAAGTAGATTAGACTAAATCTAATCAAGAATAGGTAATCAAAAGATGAAATAATAAAATAATACCAATTTCTTATCGTTTCGTTAAATCTTGTTACTTTTGATATTGCCGCTAAGACGCTCGGATTAAAGGTTTCATAAAAATTTATACAAAGCAGTGAGTCGAGCCATCAACATCGGGATGCTACCTTTACAATGGTGAAAAAAAAACCTAAAGCTTGTCATTTAGCTTAGCAGCATATTGCGACTTTGTCTGCTTTAGCCGTTAGGTAATATCGATGAAGGTCATTCGGCAGTTAGCCAAGGATTTAACGATTCCGCCATTATGGCTATGGATTGCCCATGACCATGACATGGCGTGGCATTGCAAGAAATTAAATAATCTATTATTAGAAAAGAACAAAATCGTTGGTCTAGTGGTCGCAAAGCGCAACTACTGAGGACATGGATTCGATTCCAAAGTCGGGCAGTGTTATTGGGTTTTTCCATCAGGATTTTCTCAGTAGCAGGCTCGGAGTTATAAGGATTTGAGCCTGGTTGATGGCAATAGGCTCGCCCTCTATAACATGACTTAACTGGTGAAATGTGGGTATACTAATGGGCACACCTCTGCCTAACCCTTCGGGGATTACAGGCGTGATGTTCCATGTAAGTCTTATGTAATAGGGGGCGAGTTTGTTGCCATCAACCGGGCACAAATCTAGATTGCAAGGCTGCTACTCAGAATTTCTAATAACACTGCATGACCTGGGAATCGAACCCAAGACTCCTCAGCAGTCGCACTTTGGTCGCAAAGTGCGACTGCTGAGGAGTCTAGACCAACGAGGCAGTTGTTTTTTTTTATGTAATTTTTTTTTAATTTCAAATGCCATCGTCCAATCAACACCAAGGCATGGTATTTCTAATTGATCAAAGTCCAGTTCAAAGTTTCATTCGATGTTACAGCAATATTTTTTATTCATCAAGTATTTTACTGTTGACGTATTCAAAGTCCAACGTTTATGTCTTGTCTTGTTAATTTGTTATCGCTAAGCTAAGTCCACATCTCCACACCAGTGAGCTTTATTTATTTATTTAAACTTATGCAACAAAAGTACAAAGACGGACGTGGCTCTAGAACGTAAAGGGCAACAGAAGGAACAGGGTGGTTTTTCAGTAAGTAAAAGTCTGACAGTCCCTTCCTTCCAGGGCGGAAGGACACATTTAAAGATTTTTATTACTTAAAAAAAGAATTGATTTTCGAGTGCCTTAATAAAATCTTCTCCGCTGCGCTCCTCTCTGACTGCGCTGACCCTTAAAGTCAAAAGTACATTTCTAGATTACTGGGGATCCCACTGTTTATAAACTCAAAGACCAAGGTTCAATTCCTGACTGATAATCATCATGAAGTTATTAAAGAACACGTCTATGAAACCCATAAAAAATAGGAAGCAAAAAATGAATATGGCTTGGTATTCCCAACAGTCCAAAGTATATTTCTATATTACTGGGAAACCTACTGATTACATATCAAAGTTCAAGTCTAATTATGACCGGGTATAAAATTCCACGTCTGTAATTATAGGTTACGTGAATCAACGTGAATGTATAATTAAAAATCTATGTATACTTATATGTACATACGTATACAGGTTAATTGAAAATATACCCAAAACCTTAAAAAGGGTCATTGTGCTCATCATTATAAACAACTTATACTATGGGACCAACCCTGAAATCATAAAAAAAACAGCTGATCCATACATTACGATCTTGTTATGTAGCATTTTGTAGGGAACAGCTGATTTAATTTTCATGATTTCAGTGTTGGTCCTATAGTAAAAGTTATTCATAATGATGAGTACAATGACCCTTTTTAAGGTTTCGGATATATTTTTAAATACCCTGTATAAAAGCAAAAGGTCATACACTCACGAAATATCGAAAACTGCTTGACGTATAAAGATTTTTCAAAATTCGAAATTCGAATTTCAAGATTCAAGAACGCATTTTTCAAAATTTACCCACTAAAGGGATGAAACGGAGGACATTTACGCGGACGAAGTCACGGGCAAAACCTAGTAGATACATGATAATAGGAACCTAAAAAACTTTTAACTGAATAAAGATGCATATGGACGGAATTCGTCATGGCTTGGGATTCCCAAAAGACCAAAGTCCAACGAAGTTCAGACTTTGATCTCTTGAAGAGACAAGCCCATAGATTAAAGATCGCCACAATGTGTGCCTTTCAGCTAAGTCCGTTCAGCCATTTAACCTTGACAGTGTAACACATACATATATATATCCATCCATCTAAGCTTTAAACTTTCGGTTTTGTATGAGCTATTTATTTAAGTCAAAGCTTATAACCCTTCCAGAATCATCATGGTCATCATCATATCAGCCGAAAGACATCCACTGTTGGACACAATTACCGGCCCTGCACTGCCTGCATCCAGCGGTTTCCCATGACCTTTACCAGGTCATCAGTCCACCTGTTAGGAAGCCCTTCCACATTGCACCTTACGGTACGTGGTCGCCACTCGAGAGCCTTACGACCCCAACGGCCGTCTTCTCTACGAGCTGTGTGCCCTGTCCATTTTAGCTGGTAGAAATCATCAAATGAGTCCTTCCGCCCTGGGTGGGGCGAAAGGGGCTGTCAGACTTTTACTGACTAAAAAACCACCCTGTTCATTCTGTTGCCCTTTACGTTACGGGGCCACGGTATCCTGTTAAGACGTCCCGCGACCCCGGCATGCGTTTGGCCCTGTTAGGGACGGGATCCCGTCCCTGTGCTGACAGCTCTTTGAAGCGCGCGTGGAACAAAACGCCGTCGACCCGGGCCTAGTCCTTGATTGGACGTCGAGCTACTTATCACTCGCCGTCCGCAAGCCCGCGCCTAGGGTGGCTGGATGTCTGAGGGGTCTTACCGCCGCGATTGCAGATGGCCCGGCCCCTTGAGTGTCGCAATTTTGAGAGCTATGTCAGTTACCATAGTTCTGCTGCGTATCTCCTCTTTTCTTTCGGAATAAATTTCTTGAATAATGATGAAACCCGTATCTATTACGCAGTTTTGGGGAATTAAGCGGACAAACAAGCAGACGTTCAAAACGGCTTTGATTTATACCGTACATTTATTTATTAATGGAATTCAAAAACTAATGCGTTAATAGACTGGTATTACATAATTTAACTATGATTAATTTTAGATTACTTGAATGAAACGTAATAAAGACTATAAATAGGAGTTTGTAGGTACTTTGATTCTACTAATAGTATAACAAATGTGAAAGTCTGTTTGTTTGTCAATTTTAAATGTTTGTTAGTTAATCCCTTAAATTTTTCTCTTCTTTTTTCTCTTGTATCGTGGGTGCTTTTACCTTTAAACTTATAAATCATCAAACAATATTTTGCCTCGACCAACGGAGCAGTAATCAAGGATATAACATATCGCGGGTGAAAAACCTTTAAGGCAGATTCACACATATCAGTGACAGCCACAGTTCCGGTACCGTCCCGTATCAGTTAACTATACATTCTCTATGAACGCGTCGGACTCGGAACTGACACTGAGAGCACTGATATACTGACAAGTGTGAACGCGTTCATAGAAAATGCATGAAAGAATAATTTTACTCTAATACCTACATACCTGATTTTTTTTTTCATGAGCTTCATGTATAGTAAAAATAGTAATTACTGACTGTAAAACAAAGGGACAATTCTCGTACTTTTTTATTTAATCTAAATCTGAAAATGTTAAAAAAATCTCAAATTGTCATTTTTGACGAGTTTTAACATTGATTATCACTTAGATTAGTTTGCGATTAGATTTTGAACGTTATAACTGAGGAATTTGGTATTGTGAATAAATTATTTTACTTTATTTCAAAATTCAAAGATAATAATTATTTTAATAGTATTTTTATTATTTTAGTTTGACATTTAATTTAATTATATATATATATGATATAGGTACAAATGAATTAAATATTTATTTTATCAGTAGGTAATTAAAAGCAGGCTTTTAAACGCAGAACGTGATAATATTTGCGAAAGTTATTTCGACTATTTTAAGACGGTGTCGCGGGACAAGCTGCTGTGTCTCAAGGTTAAACTCATAATCTTAATGAATGTACACCTAATTTACGAATTTTGACAACTTTCCTTGACCTCTTGTGAGTCTTGAGAAACTGGTTTCCATTTTTCGAAGACTGTGTGATTATATCGTGTGTCTATTGACGGTTAATGTATGGAGGCGTTGTATCAATGATCGGTTATTTTTTTGCTATTTTTTTGCTAGTCATGAACAATCTATCCTAAAATTGAAAACGTCAGTTTTTGAAAACTTTAAAATAAACTTTTTTCTGTGGTTGTTTTCTCATAGGCTCGCCCCCTACATCCATACTAATATTATAAATGCGAAAGTGTGTCTGTCTATCTGTTACCTCTTCAGGCTTAAACCGCTGAATCGATTTTGATGAAATTTGGCATGGAGACAGTTTTAAGACCCGGGGAAGGTCATAGGCTACTTTTTATTAGACTTCGACTTCGTCTGCGTCCGCGACCTCTGCCTAATCATTCATGTGTAAATATGACAGTTTGATACATTTTCTATATAAAAGCTGTTACACCGTCATATTTTACCCTCTGAAGAGTTAACTGACGATTGAAAAATTAGCCCTTAGAGCAACCAAGTTATCAATACTGTAGTAAAAAATATTATAAGCCTCAGCACTCATATCCTCGCAAATCTGGACCTTTTACACCAAAGATGGGCACCAAGGATTGTTTGTCTTTTTATAATATAGTTATAGAGTATCCTACTTATCTACATATAAAACACTTTTTATGTTAATGGGCTGATTTTTTAATAGTCAGATAACTTTTATCCCAAGAATAAACATGACAGTTTGACATATTTTCTATACAAAAGCTGTCAAATATTATATGGTTAATATTTTTGATATACAAACAATTTACGCCCATCCACGCCACGGCAAGCCTCGCCGGTGTAAAAGCACCTTGACACTAACGCGCTACAATTCCACGCTCACATTTCAACGCATCGTCCAACTCTTGACCTTCCGCTTGTAAATAAACTTTCTCTCCTTTAAATAAAGCAAACAAACATCATGCAAACAGTTACATAAAACAACATAATCGCGTTTAAATTTAAATGTAAATAATTAAGCACGTAAATATTTAAATAAAAATGTAAATATCGGTCTAGAATATTCTAATTTAAGCCCAGTGCTAAACGTTCATTAATTAAATCATCTTATGTGTATTTTTATATATAAAAACTAGCTTTTGCCCGCGACTTTGTCTGTGTTAAAGTCTTCTATACATATAAAATTCTTTGTCCTGAATGGCTGACTGACGGATCAACGCACAGCCTAAACCGCCGAACCGTAGAGACGTGAAACTTGGAGGGTGTGTTGTATGACGTAGGTATTCGATAAGAAAGTACTTTCCAAAAGTCACCCCCTAAGGGAATAGGAATGAAATTGAAACGGGGGTCCAAAAACTCTGAAAAGGCTGAACCGATTTTGACGGGACTTTCACTGGCAGACAGCTAATGATATAAGGAGTAACTTAGGCTACTTTTATTTCAGTAAAAGAATTAGGGCCCCAAAATATCCCGTGATAACTTACAATGGTGTGAAATATAAAAATAATACTATATTCACACTTGTGTCAGAGTGAGTCATAAAACACAAGTATCTAGGTATGCGGAGCGCCTTAGTTGTTAATTTCAAACAATTTATTCGTTAACCTGACTGTTTATTGAAACATTTGATACAGAGGTAGCCTTTATACTGGGGCTGCATTAGCGGGCGATTCATCTTGCCGAATTGTGATGTTCTCTGTTGTGCGGCGTAACGTAAGTGTAGCCACCCAAGCGAATATTGTCGCAACAAATCCCTTTGATGCGCGTCAGTTTACCGACAATGCCCCGATAGACCATCGTCTTCGCTCGAATACTAAGCTTTACAACGATCTACCTAGCCACACTCATCACGGTAATGGCTTAAGCAACCCTGGACGGCATGGTAAGGGATTAAATTTTTAACTAATTAACATTCAAACGTATTGCTATAAAAATACGATATAAATTGCTATGTTTTAAAATGATGCCGCGTTATCCCTTTCGATGCCACGGCAAATAGCATGCTGGCACGGTAATTTATGTCGTATTTCTATATCAATAAGTTTGAATGTCTAAAATTAAATCACTTGCAATGCCGTCCCGGTCTGCGTAGGTCTTAACACGAATATTCGCCGTAGCCCGTTAATGTAGCCCCAGCATTACAAATAAAACGATCAACATTTTATTACCTACTCAAACGACACTAAAAAGATGTAAACTTTTGTTTCAATTCGTTGGAATCTCATTATCAAAACAAATATCAAATTCCGTGCTTTACTGGATGTCAAGAGGTCAATGAACTTAGAATTAAATGAAACTAAAACAGGCCCAGAGTATAAATAGATTTTAAAAAAATCGATAAGAAATGTCTGTTATATACCTAGTTACCTAAATATTATGTGGGTAGATCAGAGTAATAAACTCAGGCGCATGTTAATTGCAAATGTTTATATGATGTCATTTGATGATTGCTGTAGGTTATCTTAAAGATAATCATTTAAATTACTTTAATCTAAAGTGACACTGTTATTTGATCAGTATTTTTTATGACAGAGAATAATGTACTGTTTTCCTATAATAGATAAATTAAAAAATATTTATTATACATTTTAAAATAAATTACATATTTAAATAATACGTAAAAAATTACAAATCATGTTGCTAATTTAGCATATTTTTAAATTAAAATTACCTATTACCGTGTATTTTAGGTACCCTAGTTACTTACATGTTTATTAATAAATGTTAAACAAAATATTGAATGCATAAATATTTTTATTTCCAAATGTTTATTTCTAAAAATAAAGTGGTACCTATGACATCTCTCTCTAACCGGTTTCGCACTCCGAGTCAACCACTGAGCCACCACAGTCGAAAATCTCGAAACGTAAAAAAAAATACGCGTTTCGATTCTCGCCCCAAAAATTTTTACGCATTCATTGTGCCGAGCATTGACCGTATAGAACCGGTCCAATGCCGGCAATGTACGCCGCCGTCTGTTGCTGACGAGGCTAGCCTTTGTATTCTTATCATTATCACTGATTGAGTTGTCCACTTGATATTAAAGCCAGAGATTTCTTACCTGAATGAACAGTTTGCCGACGGACGCGCTTCCGAACGCACCTGCCGACGGCCGCATATCGAAACGCGACAACGTCTCCGCCACACGTGAACAAAAATGTAATTAATTTAAACAACGAACGCAATCGAACTTTGCAAATGTATATTAAATAAAAACATCTTGGTGTAAATAATTGTATGTAAATATTTTAGCAGTGTTATAAGTGTGTGTAAATATAAAAAAATATTTTAGTTAAAAATATTTTTTGTATTTTATAAAATCCTGTGATATTAGTATTAAGGAGACCCGTAGAAGGATAACAGTCAGTAAGTATTTTTTTTTTGTTTTGTATATATTTTGGAATGCATGCTCGATGTTTATTCTAGGCTGTACAAAATTGGCACCTACCTACATTACTATTTATTTACAGGTAAAGGAATTTATTTTAAGTAGGTACGTAGGTACCTATGTAATTTTTTTTTACCGTCTTTCAATTGTTTTATACAAACTTCGACATGAAGATAAGCGAATACAAATGTATTTAAATAAATAAAACACTTGAATAAATTAGAAAACAGACGTATTTTTTTAAAGAAATTACACATTTTTTTAGGAAATAATTAGATACTGCGATGAAAGTAAAAAGAAAATTAAGGACACATACTATCGCAACAAAATAGGTAAGTAGGTAAATTATAAGTACAATATTTTTTTTAAATTTAAATAAAAACAAAACAAATGTTTTGTAAAATTCTCAAGTGTAATTATAATATAGTACTTAATTGTGTCAAGGAAAAAGAGACATCCTATTTTTGGTTTAAGTTATCAAGTAGTCGAAATATTTAGCTAGCTCAATGGCACGAAATTATATACTTTTATCGTTTTCTATAAAACAATAAGTTTCAGTAATCTGAATTAGTTACAAACACAATTAAAATATCGAAACAATAATATCATTTTATATTCATATCGCTTTCTTATTAAATATCAACTTATAAAACAAACCATTGATAAATTCAAACAAGTTTTTTTTTAAATATCGTATAATGTAGGCACGTTTAAATTCAAATATCGAATACGAATATAAATAAAAAATAAATTGTCTAGTCCAGTTATGTAGTAGCAATTTTAAATTTAAAAATAAAACAGTGTTCTATTATTCCAATCATAATTTGAAAACATTCGAAAGTAACTGTTGTTTTGACCAACTGACCGATGCAGAAACATAAAAAAAATGTAATAGTAATTCCAAGATTGTTATACTAAGGCCCACTTACACCACAAATCACTAAACGTATTAAAACATCGTTGTATCACTATCAGTGTTATAGTTGACAGAGATATATAATATTTAATTTTAAGAACGTTTAGCTGAAGTGATTAGTGGTTTTAGTGGGCCTCAGCCTCTAGAAGGCACTCTCTGGAATATTTACAAGAATTTAAGTGGTAAGGTATATTTTGTAGTAACGTTTTTGTTAATTAAAACCCAAGAATCATAGTAAAGAGCGAAAAATAAGCGGTGTTTTTAATATAATATCCATTTTTTTTTTTAAATAGAGGTCGAACGTTCTCGATTTTGAAAATAATTTTAAAATATAAAAACGATAACTTATTTTGTAATCTTAAATACATTCCTATATGACCTGTTTTTTGTTTTAACAAATATTATGCGAGACACGGTCTAAATATAAATTTTATTTTGAAATATTTAAATAAATATTTAAATTTTAATTTGTCGTCAAAACAACAAAAATATTTATGAGATTTCAATATAATTTTATAATTATAATATGTACGTGAATATTTTACGTAGGTTTTTGTTAATTTTATTATTCCTAAAGCCAGGAAAACAACAATAAAACTAAAACGGCTTCTGATGAATTCTTCCTTGTAACTTCTCATCTTGACACGTGATTTCCAGACATAAAAGAAGAAATAATAATTTAATAAATATGTTTAGGTAATAATATTAAAGATTTATTTAAATTTTAAAAACAAATTTTACATTTCAATAAAGTCTCTTTAAACAAATTATACATTTCAATACTATCTTTTCAAACAAATAATACTTTTTACAACAGTTACTTTTGAATGACATACCTATTTGACTTGTCCTCGTAACGAACTACGCGTACAATAATATTTACTTTCATAGAAGTTTTCTTTTCGTTTAGCATTGTCCTATATGTATATTATGTGTTAGTTTTCATTTTGATATGGCTATAATATGGGTATATAAAGAATCCCTTATAAGAAGGGTAAACACTTTAAGTGGATATAATTTTAAATGCTAAATCAACTTATACTAAAAACGTATAAACTCGTTTCACATAATGTATATCATGCGTACTAGAACACTATGCGTATAAAAGTACAGCTGTCAATTTTATACTTTTCATAAGCGTATAAATTATACATTTTTCAAACATTGTATTATACAATTTGCATTTGAGTAAAGCAAAGTAAAATACAAAAAAAAACATTTCAAACTTCATTCAATTCACTTGAAAGCAACTGTCGAGCTGTTAGTAAACAAATGACCCGCTGTCAATGGTCATCGGAACAACATGTGAAGAATGCATAATAATACGAATGGCGTCCATTTTTAATTGTTTTATCGGCATAAAGTAATTGGACACTTAGAACAATGCCTTCGCCAAACGTCATTGAAATTGTTAGTAGTACTATTGTAAAGTGCTTTTTATTTGAAGGGTTAACGGGACTGTGCCGATAGCTTGGTGCATACAAAAACGATCTATGAAGTCATATTTTGCCTCGTTGGTTTAGTGGTCGCGAAGCACGAATGCTGAGCATGAGGTTTTGGGTTCGATTCCTAGGTCGCGCTAAGTGTTATTGGGTTTTTCCGCTAGGAATTTTAAAGTAGCAGCCTCGGTGTCTGGATTTGTGCCCGGTTGATGGCAATAGGCTCGTCTCCAATTACATGCAACTTAAACACAACTGGCTAAATGTGGGTGTACTAATAGGTACACCTCTGCCTAACCCTTCGGGGATTACAGGCGTGATCCACATGGCTCGAGTTTTCACGAAGTTGGTGGTTAAAAAATTGGTAGTTGAAAAGGCCAGCGTAGCTGAACCTGATGGATCGATCCGTACTTTTGTTACTACTTTCCATATTACGTCTTATGATGGTGCGGGTGACACATTTCAGCAATTCATCTATGGATGTCAGAATCGCATAAATTATGTCAGTGACATTATTTAATTGACTAGTTATTTAATTACTTATTACTGATTCCGTATTTTACGACTATGATATTAGTGTGCAGTTAAAATATTCAATCATGATTGTAAATCGCCGTAACGTTCAAGAGTGAAAAGCAACAGTTTGACAAATGTCACCGGCACCATCCTAGAGCGTGAGGAGTATAAGCCATAAGCTAGCATGACTGAGTACCTATTGCAAAAAAATTGTTAACCGATTGTAAACGTGTGACTCGCAGTTAAATCATTATAGTATTTTGGTAAATAGCATCAGTTTAGTAAGTTGAGGTGTTCCTAACGACTTTTTAATAGTACCGTTTAGTAGAAAATTACTGAGTTAATGTGAGAATTTCCATTGTGACTATTATTCCTAGATAACTGTCTCGTTGCTCTAGTCGTCGCAAAGCGCGACTGTTGAGCATGAGGTCTTGGGTTCTATTCCCAGGTAGGGAAAATTGCTATCGGATTTTTCCATCAGGAATTTCTCAGCAGCCTCGAAGTCCGGATTCGTGCCAATAGGCTCGCCCCCTATTACGTGGGACTTAAACTAACTGTCGAAATGTAGGTGTACTAATGGATACACCACTGCTTAACCCTTCGGAGATTACAGGCGTGATGTTACGTATTATGTTAAGATTAAACAGACTCCATCTCAGATTTGAAACTTTAAAGTATAATTACACGGAGACGTAAATATTTTGAAAAATGTTACTCAATATGGCGGCTGGTTTCTTTTAATTCTTATTATAATTTGTAAATAACGGTTATCGGATCAGTTTATGTTACGATTACGGTACAATTTGCTTTGAAAACATTAACTGTTAACGTGCGATAAGTACGAATATTACCTACTAACTGCTGTCCAAGACTTCGTGCGCGGGATTTTTTCTCCCGCGTGTGATTAGGTTTTAGGGTACTGCCCTGCTCCTGTTTGTCGTAGCGTGATGTGACATAGCCTGTAGTATTCGGGGTGCGGGACGTCTTAACAGGATACCGTGGCCCCGGAACGTAAAGAGCAACAGAAGGAACAGGGTGGTTTTTAGGTAGGAAAAGTCTGACAGTCCCTTCCGCCCCACCCAGGGCAGAAGGAATCATTTGATGATATTTACCACCTAAAAAAAAAAGCCTGTAGTATTCCTTATGAATCTAGCTATTATGTACAAAAAGAATTTTTTCATTCCGACTTGTAGTTCCAGAGATTTGCGGGTTAAAACAAACACTTACTCTTCAGCTTTTTTTTTATATTAGTGACATTTGACTTAGAGTTATAGTAAGCAGATTTTTTGTAAGATTTTTCGTTTATTTCTGATTTTGTTCATATAGCCCCAGTCTTTCTTTTTTTGAGGTGGTAAAAATCATCAAATGACTCCTTCCGCCCTGGGTGGAACGGAAGGAACTGTTGAATATGATAAATCGGTTGACTGTTAGAGAATGCCTAAGGCATTAAGTCCGCCTTTGTACTTTTGTTGCATAATATAAATACTTAAATAAATTGACAATTGCGCGTGCTGTGATTGGTTGTTGATGATTTACTCTTTTTACTAAATACTAATGTTTACACTGTATCTATACCAAAAAACTTATTTATAGAATTGTTGTCTGTCTATCTGTTTGTTTCGGCTAATCTCCGAAACGGCTAGACAGATTTTATGAGGCTTTTATTTTAGAAAATGTATTGGGTTCCACGCATAAACAAACCTGCAGATAGCTAGCTGACAATGGCTGACTTTCACGTGGGCATAAGGATATATGTTTTTTTTAATTAATATGTCTTTTATTAACAATATTTCTGACAGAATTTGTGTAAAATATCGCGTTTCTCGTTAACTCTATGCGGCGGATATTGCGGCAGTAAGCAGCTGAAAACTTAGCTAGTTCAGTTGTTATAAATTACAAAGAAACTTTCAAAGTTCTACGGAAAATAATATCAAGCGAACTTTTCTGATACTATACCGAGGGTAAATATTGCTTTTATGTTACTACCAGCTTCTGCCCGAGACTTCGTCTGCGTCAAAGTTGGTTTCTCCATACAAACTTTGCCCTACTTTTTCACCCTCTAAGGGGTATAATTTTGGAAAATTCTTTCTTATCCTGCCTGCGTCAGACAAAGAACACACCCTTCAACTTCCAGCTTATCAACACACGTTTCAGGTCTCTACGATGAGCGGTCTAGGGATGATTCTCATTAGAACGTGCCGTGCCCGGGGCGGGGCCCGGACGGGGCACGGACGGGGCACGGTTTTAAATCTGTTACATATATTTTGTATGAATCAATTTATATTACACAGTGCATTATCCGTGTCCCGTCCGGGCCCTCTCGACGCACTTCAATACCACGTCGGCTCGTCCACGCCCCGGCCCGTGCACGGCACGTTCTAATGAGAATCATCCCTTAGGCTGTGCGTTGATCCGTCAGTCAGTTAGTCAGTCATTCAGGACAAAGCATTTTATATGTATAGATATAATCTAGGTAAACATTGATGTTTCACAGCGAAATTTTAAGTTTGAAACGCAAGATTTTTGAGAACCTTAGAGTGTTGAGAATCTTTGAATTGGTTTCTTGCTCGTTCCTCTCCAAAGAGGCCTTTATTTTTTTATTTTTTTTGAGGTTGTAAAAATCATCAGGGCGGAAAGACCCTTTCCGCCCTGGGTGGGGCGGTAGGGACTGTCAGAATTTTACTGACTAAAAATCCACTCGGTTCCTTCTGTAGCTTCAACTTTCTGTCTAACTGACAATTTAAAAATGCCTGTAAATGGTCTAATTGAAATAAATGTTTCTACTTTGACTGAAGTGTATTAGCCCAGTGGTTAAGGCGCTCGCCTCCCATGAATGGATTGTGGGTTCTAAACCAGACACGGGCAAGCACCAATGTATTTTTTTTTCTATTTAATATTTAACATAACATCACATAACATAACATCACGCCTGTAATCCCTCAAGGGTTAGGCAGAGGTGTACCCATTAGTACACCAACATTTCGCCAGTTATGTTGTAAGTCCCATGTAATAGGGGGCGAGCCTATTGTCATCAACTGGGCACAAATCCAAACTCCGAGACCGCTACTGAGAAATTCCTATAGGAAAAACCCAATAACACTTTGCCCGACCCGGAAATCGAACCCAAGACCTCACGCTCAGCAGTCGCGCAGTCAAATAATTAACTACTTACTTTAGTTTAATATTTAAGTACCTACTTTCTAAGTTTATCTTAGACATCATTGACTTCGTTGAAGGAAAACTGAACTTAAAATTCATATGTATACTTCTGAAATTGCCTTGAGCATGCGTGGTGATCAATGCTCGTGCCTTCTCTGTCTGATTAGAGGCCTTGGGACCCTGCAGTGGGACAGTAATAGGCTGACAAGTAAATATTTTGATGTCCTTAGGATAGTAAATGCATAGATAGTAGAAACATAAGCACTTTGGCGGTATTGAGGGCATTTCCGTGGTTAACTACAAGTTTATTAGATTCTATTTGCCTTGACCTGACTGCCTAGCAATACTGATAGCTGACCATAGGCTGTTCTATATGAAATACTAACAATGCCCTGCGATTTCACCCGCATTTAAATACGTCGTAGATCAGGTACTGCTACGTTGGGTCGTAGCGTTATGTTATATAGCCTATACTAGCTTCCGCCTGCGACTTTGTCCGGGTCAAAGTTAATATGCATATTAACCATACCTTTTTTCGGGGTATAAAGTAGCCTGTGTGCTATTCCAGACTATAATCTATTAGCTGTGCCAAATTTCATCGATATTCGTTTCGCATTTAAGTAAGATACAAGTTAAAGTCTATTTAGGATTGTCAAGAAATGAGTTTGGCACAGAGATAGATCATAGTCAGAAATAGCGCATACGCTACTTTTTATCCCTAAAATTATACAGTTCTCGTGTAAATATCAATTTTAAACACGAACGAAACCACGGGCAAAAGCTAGTCTTAAAATAAACGCTTTGATGTTGAGTAAAAGGAGTATTTACTTACTTAATTGAATTTGTTTAAAACATTTTTTTCTAAAATTTTAATGGCCTGCATTTTTTTGGTTTCGGAAAATAAAAGGGTTATTGAAATGTACCTGTAGGTATGTACTGATACCCTTTAGTGCTTCGAATGTTTTGAAATTTCTTTTTAACAGTCCCCCTATAGTAAAAAAATTTTTTGCATGGTTTCCTTGATATTTCCTTATATGGTGATTTACGTTATTTAAAAGTATTTTTTAGAACACAGGGGTGTTTCGCTGTTTATCACATCAACATAACATCACGCCTGTAATCCCCGAAGGGTTAGGCAGAGGTTTACCCATTGGTACACCCACATTTCGCCAGTTATGTTTTTAGTCCCATGTAATAGGGAGCGAGCCTATTGCCATCAACCGGGCACAAATCCAGACCCCGAGGCTGCTACTGAGAAATTCCTGATGGAAAAACCCAATAACACTTTGCCCGACCTGGGAATCGAACCCAAGACCTCATGCACAGCAGTCGTGCTTGTGACCACTAGACCAACGAGGCAGTCGCTGTTTATTAGAAAGAAAAACCTAATTATTCCCACGAGAGCGACACAAATAAGATACAAATAAAAATCTGTTTTACAATTTATTCTAGCCACGCAAACAGTTTTCCAATGACCAGGCTACCATATCAAAAATCAATTGCCGCTTTTAAATAAATCAAAATTAAAATAAATACTATTATGACGTCAAACTGACAATAAATTGGGAAGACAATGATTCCGCAAAAGGCGGGACTGTCTCGAATAATTAATGACGTCTGTTACGTCATAAATTATTATAGGTACTGTTACGAAACATACATTCTGCGACCTTATGATTTATTTGTATCGTAAAGTATGTACTTATTTTATGACTTTTCTTCGCGCTTATTACTATTATGTTGTACTTGGTGATATTTTAAGTTATTATTATTATTACGTTGGAATTTTGCATTACTTAAAAAATAATTCGTACGTAAAACTATAATTATTGTTATAATTTAAACAGTTTGAATTAAATAATGAATAAGCTGTGATACTTTTTGTGCAAATTAATTAAAAATCTTCAATATAAAATAACTTTAGCGAACTTCAAATATTCATCAGGTGAAAATCATTGAATATTAAAAAGAGAATAACCCGTAGGATTATTAAAAACCGCTGAATGCGAACTGCGCAGGAGTGGACGTCGTTCGGTTGATAATTGTGATGATGACAATACTATAATTAGGTATAGTTCTTTTTAAGTTATTTTCTTGCAGAAATAGTTGATCAATAAGAGCGTAACAGCAATTATTTACGTTTTGTGACACTAAATAATAACCTATAAACAATGTATCACCGCCATATTGTTTTTCATTCACAAAATATCTGCGTCTCTAAATACTTGGCATTTGTTTACGTGTGGCACTTCTTATTGTACACAAACCGATGCTGTTTACAATGTTATATTATGTTCCAGTGTCGAATTCTTAATAATAAGCCTTTTCTTTTTTTTTTCTGTACGTTTATGAGTTTGGGGCTTAAGTTGTTTGGCAAGCTGAGTTTTATTTTTGATGATTTACTACTAAGATATTAAAATAAAGAAGTGCATAGCTTTACAGCTTAAATGAATCATAAAATAAAATTGTGGCTGATAGTCCTGCTATATTCTGAACAATAGAACCAATCTGTAACATTAAAACCACACTTAAATAGTACGATTAATTGAATCCAAAGATAAAACAGTTAAAATCATGATAATTTTTATTAAATATATTGATTTGATATAGCCCAGAAATCTTTCGGAAAATTCCTAGATTCCCAGATTTCATATCTAACTTAGGCAGGTAGATCAAAGAAAACAATTCTGATAAAAATCGTACTATCGAAAATTAACAACTTTAACCCATGAATAATCAGTTTCAATCCACTCAATTGATTGTAATGACGTAAGATTAACATTACAAAGTATTTTATATAAAATATCTAATATTAAATAATATCTTATATTGAATCTATGCATGTACAGTAGCGGTCATAAATGGAATAGCAATCTCACAAAGCAATAGATTTACATTTTCGACACCGTCAGCGAACTGTGAGGTGGGTAGGTCGTAGGTACTATGTTAATCTATGTGAGTCTATGTGTTACTCTATTTTCATAAGTTTATTTTGTGTGTTTTTTCTGTGGGCCTGTCACAGTTGCCTGATAATAAAACGATTTATTAATTTTATGTTTACATAACATAACATCACGCCTGTAATCACCGAGGGGTTAGGCAAAAGTGTCCTATTAGTACACCCACATTTCGCCAGGTATGTTTTAGTCCCATGTTACAGGGGGCAAGCCTCGGACAAAGTGTTATTGCCCAAAAACCATAACACTTTGTCCGACCTGGGAATCGAACCCAAGATCTCATGCACAGCAGTCGCGCTTGCGGCCACTAGACCAACGAGGCAGTCAACTTTATTTTTATTATTTATTATAATCACTTAAACACACAGATATACGTACGGCCTGTACCGCGTGTTCACAGCAATTCAAACCTAAGCATGCTACTGCACTTATGACCGCTTACTGTACATACCTACAAACCATTATCTAATCCATTTAGGCCAAGTCTACAGAGTACACTTCAGTTTTTAAACCTTCATATATCGGTCTTTATCTAATTTAATTTCGCAACACCATTGTAATAATCTAAGCTGATAAAATAATTCGAAACGGTTCGTGTGGCGTCGTAAAGTATTGAGATTGTGCATTACCACAGCATTACTACAGTAATACTCATTGATAGTGACGATATAGCAATATAGGTTGGTGAAATACTTACTGTAACTAAGCACGGGCAATTACCAATATAAATTTAACTCATATGTACTTTCTGAGGCACTTGGACATCACTGACATCTTAAACCTGGACTTTAGTTAATATAAATCTAAAAACGCCAATCCGCCTTGAGCAAGTGTGGTGATCAATGCTCGTGCCTTCTTTGTAGAGAATAGGTATTTGCTTGCAATGGGACACTAATAGGCTGGTATTATTATTTTGATTATTCAAATAGGTATTTAATATTATCTAAAACTATATTTGAATGAATTTAAAAATATCTATGATTTTAATTACCATTATTAACAGGTGTAAAAAAACACTTAACGAAGCCTCGTAAAGTGTTTTTTCAGCTGAAAGTGGTAACTTTTTCCCATCATCAATCATTTCTTTATACACGACCATACCTGGGAACATTTTGCCCTTTGATAAGTGCCCGGGGTACGTGCCCTACTTGCCCCCACCCTAGATACGCCCCTGGCTACTAGGTACGTAAATAATGCTCGTAACTTGGTGCGGATGTCAAAAACGAACAAAGTGTAGCTTAGAAGGTGTATCATATGTATGGTTAGGTCCTCCATCGAAAAAGGAAAATCTCCGACCATCACAGGTCATCTTACCTGATAAGAGGCAACTAAGAAATAAAATGACCTATTTCAAAACCAGTTTGTATTTCAAAATAATACAAATTCATCATCGTCTATAACTCTAAAGCTGTTTGTAAAAATAACAAGTTTTGATAAATTATTTTAATTGATACCGCTAAATTTAAAATGGATCTAAAAGTTATCTATTTCTTTGACGTACCGGTTTTAACGGAATTTTACTTCGAGAAGCAAGAATTTGGCAATGAACTTAGATTTTTTTAAATGAAGTAATTTTCTGCATTCTATAATGTGTTTTGACTTTTATTCTACTAATTTTAGTTGTTTTTTGATGAATGATTTTTGTCGTGGAATATCTTAGACCTATGTACTATGATCAGTGGCGTAGCTTGCCCTAGTCCGGCCCTGTATAAAAAATGTTGGGGGCCCTTCTACGATTTTTTACAAAAGAAACATGTTTATTTTCCCGGGAACTTTAGCGTATGGCTGAAGAGTTTGAGTGAGATAATAGTGAAAAATATTTTTTGATTTTTTACTTTAACGGGCTCGGGCCCCAGAAACTGGCGGTCCGTATCTTTGGTATGGCCGTAGCTAGGCCTATGACTGTAAAAGAGGGCGAGCTTAAACCTTTGCAATATACTGAATATACGTATATTTATAATATTATTATATCTAATATTTATCTACCCAAAATTATTTTTTCTTATCAAAGCAAAATCCCAACAAATCTTTAAAAACACTGATATATCATAAAACTTTGATTAAAATTAAAATAGACCATTATCTAAGATATGATATAAAAATATTGTAAACAAGTCTGCTATTGTCGTATTTATAGGGATGTATGAATATTCAATTGATAACGGGCCCTTTTTAATATGTTAAAAATATCGAATTAGAGATACACCCATAATGACAAGAACTTAAACCACAGCTATAAAAAAAACACTTTAACTGCCCGATTAAAATTACAAACATTTTGCACTAATTCTTTTTCAAAAATACAACTACCCTAAGTCACTCCTTTTGACGTTAAAATCGGTTTAGTCATTTTAAAAGTTAGCCGCAATAAACAGACATACAGACAATTTCTTTTTCGTCTAAGTACAGTGTAAAAATTCATAATTATTTTTGTAAAAAGCTGTAAATTTTCACATTATAAACAGACACTCTTTTTTTATTCTTTATCATGTGGGTAGTAAGGTCTTACGACCCCACACACCCTAATGTCAGAGTTTCTAAACCGCCTCAAGGGCCTCTGACATGGTTTGAGTGGAACAGTAACTCCAGGTTTCCACACGATGTTTTTCTTCACCAAAGCCAGTGATGTCCAAGATAAACTTTAGAAAGTACATAGGTATTTTTTTTTTTTTTTTTTTTGAGGTGGTAAAAATCATCAAATGACTCGAGAGGGACTGTCAGACTTTTACTGACTAAAAAACCACCCTGTTCCTTCTGTTGCCCTTTACGTTCCGGGGCCACGGTATCCTGTTAAGACGTCCCGCAACAAGTACATAGGTATGAATTGAAAAATTTACACTGGTACATACATACATACATACATAAACTCACGCCTTTTTCCCATGGGGGTAGGCAGAAACTACAGAACGCCACCTGGTACGATCCTTACATACTCCTTTCGCCTCATCTACGTTCATACATCTCGTCATACAAGCACGAAAGTATTTATGTGGCAGAGGTGAGTGGCAACGCCGGGAGGGGTCGCCCTAGGAAGACTGACCTTATCGGTGAGGTAGTTCAGAAAGGTCAGGTGCGGAGTACTCACACTGGTACTTGCCCGAATTTGAACCCACAATCTCATGCATGAGAGGCGGGCATAAGATGCCCGCCTTTCTCACCTTAAATTTTATTGTATAGAGTATAGATTATTCTCTAGCAAAAGCAAAATCAACAAGTAGTAGGTAACTAATTTTATTGTTGTGTACTTACGCTCATAATTAGCAGATAATTATGTATTTATGTATGATGTTTATTATTGGCATTGGCTGTGAGTGATGAAGGAAACATCACGTTCAGGGTAAACTAACGTTACTTACATGTAGGTTGTATATATTACATAACATAACATCAAGCCTATAATCCCCAAAAGTGTTAGGCAGAGTGCTAGTTATGTTTTGGTCCCATGTAATAGGGAGCGAGCCTATTGCCATCAACTGGGCACAAATTCTCCGAGGCTGCTATTGAGAAATTCCTGATGGAAATATCCAATAACACTTTGCCCGACCTAGGGATTGAACCAAAGACCTCATGCGCTCCTCGAGCTCAGTAGCGCTTCGCGACCACTAGGCCAACGAAGCAGTCGATTGTAAATATTGTTATGAGAATTACTACAAATATTTCTATGAATCACGTTAGACTTGTTGGTAGTCTGATTATACAGTATGTTAAATAATAAATGGCATTCTCTTAAACTCGTTAATCTACATCAATAACATATTTAAAAATATATATCACCATAAAAAAGTAATAAATGTATAAAAATACAAAAACAAAAAAAAAATAACGTAATTATTTTGAAATATCCTGTTTAAAACCAAAATCGTGGTACGAAATAGTACCAAACGCAGCCTAGATCATTCTAAAGTGAGCGTTTATACTTTTTTATATATTTTTTTAATGTGTAAACGCTCTATTATAACCTAGATTACTGTCGTGATGGCCCAGGGGCACGTTAAGCCGATGGTCCCGGCAGTCATACATGGATCTTTGACAGTCGTTACGGGTCGTCAGAAGCCCTAAAAGTGTGATAACCAGTATTACCAAGGGGTATCGTATCACCCAGTTACTGGGTTATGAAGATCAGATAGCAGTCGCTCCATAAAAATACTGGTATTCATATGCATCTGGTTAGACTGGAAGCCGACCCCAACATAATTGGGAAAAGGCTAGGCAGATGATGATGCTCTATAAGGAAACGCCTTTCGTGAATTAACATACTGTATATTGTTTTGATAATTACTACAAATATTTCTATGAATCACGTTGGCTTGTATTGGGTCGTCAACTGATCATATTATTAGTAATTCGCCTGTGTATAGTTGTAATGTTTTGGCAACATAATGTAAGTGACGATGCCAATAAAAATGCAAAGCAAATTCTCCGTTAATACCTTATTATATTAATAGATACATTTTTTTTTTTTTTACCGATTTGAAATCATCAAATGACTTCCCCTGCCCTGGGCGGGGCGGGAGGGAGTGTCAGACTTTTACTGACTAAAACCCATCCATGTTCCTTCTTGTGCCCTTTGCGTTCCGGGGGCGCGGTATCTCTTTCGAACAACCCGCAGCCCCGGCAGGATAATAGATACATTGCGGTTTAACTCGCGTTTAGTTACGTTTGGTTACTGTTCTGCTCTTATATCTTGTATATTGCAGCGTGATGTATCTCTTATATCTCTTATATCTTATATATAGCCTATATTAGTCCTCATGAATCTGGCTGTCTTATACAAAAATATTTTTCCAATCCGAAAGGAAATACAGCAGATAACCGCGTTTAAAAAAATAAAAAATAAAATAATATTAGTAAAGAGTTATTAATTAACGAATCTGTATCCTACACTTCTAATAATAAATCACAAAATAACTGTAATAAGTAAAGAAATTACGACCTTAAATCATTATTCATACTTGCTTGTACGTCTGCCGTTTAGCTCAGAGATACTCCTAATACTAGAAATCTGTAATTTAACATGAATATTTACCTATATTATATTAATTATGCTGACAAGATGGAAATATAAAATTTTGAAAAAGAAATTTTCTTTTCCTTTAATCTCAAAACCAGATACACCGGACTTGCAACTCAATGTTTTTAGGTAAAAACAATTCTATAGGCATTAATTACACGTCATTAAGTACTTATGTAAACTTAATGCAACAAGCAGTAATCAATTTTGATTACACGAGTTATTTTACCAAATATTTTTTTGTTAATTACTTTGATTATACTGTGTTATCTATGTGAGATACCCCATTTTAACGGATATTATGTTTGATATGACATAGTGTTATTAATAAAAATGATAAAAACGAAAACCCCATGATTGATGTAAAGGTTTGAGTTTTTAATTCTTTTTTAATAAAACATGGGCCCAAAAAGGAGAAGTATGTAAGGATCGTAGCAGATGGCGTTCTGTGGTTTCTGCCTACCCCCAAGGGAAAAAGACGTGAGTTTATTTATGTGTATGGGCCCATAATAACTTCTCTATAATCTCTCAATAGGCTCGCTCCCTATTACATGGGACTAAAAACATAACTGGCGAATTGTGGGTGTACTAATGGGTACACCTCTGCCTAACTCTTCGGGGATTACAGGTGTGATGTTATGTTATAATCTCTCAGTGTAAGCCTAAGTTTATTTACGAAAGTAGAATACTGCTACCTCCATATCATAGCATATTTTAATGTTAAACATAAAAATAAAATCGTTAACCAGACTCTAGGTATGGTCTGGACAAGATTTATCCTTTATCTGATACTTGCTTATGCTCACGATTTCGTCAGCGAAAATGGCGGTTATTGGCGATCTAATCTTGTTTCTCTATATAAACTTTAGACCCCCTTAATTCCCCTTAGGGGTTAAATTTTGGAAAATCCTTTCTAAGCGGACGTCTACTAACTATTAACTACCTCTCTGCCAAATTTCATCTTTATGTGTCAAGCGATTTTCGATATTTCGTGATGAGTTAGTGAGTGACCTTTCTCTATTATACATTTATATTTATAGTTTTACGACGCTAGGAATTTGTAATTAATTACCCAGTCTAATGAAAAATGCACCAACAAAAAAGTTTTCTAAATCGTTAATTACTAAAACTAATTAATTACAAAGAATGCATTACAATTTACAAGCAATCATTAGATATGAGATTAGACTATCAATTTTACGTTGAAGAACGTTAGATTACAATGATATTTCATTACCTATATTTCTGTAATGACATTACAAAATTGGTTAGATTAACAAATCTTTGGTAAGCAGAACCGTAAAATAATATATAATGCAAGTTACTACATTAGAATACATAATGTTTCGTAATATACATTACGATCTTTTGCATTGCATTTTATGATAGATGAATCATAAAATTCGATTTAGGACTGTCTCGATTAGAGCTGAAATTGGTGTCATACTTACTTCGGCGTTGTGACGTCATACGATCTGTAATCCCCGAAGGGTTAGGCAGAGGTGTAGGTACCCACAGGTACACCAACATATCGCTAGTTGTGTTTAAGTCCCATCCGAGCCTATTGCCATCAATCGGACTGCTACTAAGAAATTCGTGATGGAGAAACCCAATATTACTTTGCCTAAGCTGGGAATCGAGCCCAAGATCTCATGCTTAGCAGTCGCACTTTGTGACCACTAGGCCAAAAAGGCAGTCACATAAATTGTTTCTTTTGTGAAAATCTCCATTTGGGCTTCGCTGCAGTTTGGTAGTAAGGGCCCCCAAAAAAAATTGTTACAGGGCCGGACTAGGGTCAGGTCGTGCCATTGCTCTTAAATGTTTACATAGGTACACTTCTGCCTATCCCTTGGCATACAGCAGGCGTAATATTATTGTTTCTTTACAAAACCGGTCGACTACATTTGATTGCATTGATTATTTCAACGTTTTTCTAGTCGCATTGCAAATTCACCGCTTATGAATTTATTTGTTTTGTTTTTATGAACTCTAACCATTTTAGGCGTTCGGCACCGGTATTGGATCGGGCATTGACCGATACAACCGGTTTAATGTAATTTGTTTTGTATTGAAGGTTCCGTATATTATTTATTAAGATCGGCTCAGTATAAGTAAACTAAATCACATGGTTTTTTGACAGTTATTAAGGGTTACAAATAAATCTTAATCTAAATATTTAAAAACGAAAGGTCACTCACTCACTCACTTACTCACTCATCCCGAAATATCGAAAACAGCTTGACATATAAAGATAGAATTTGCCAGGGAGGTAGATTATAGTTAGTAGAAAAGATAAAAAGTTCCGTTAAGGATTTCCCAAAATTCACCCCCTAGGGGTATGAAACGGGGGCCCAACAATTACGTCGTCCACGTCAAAAATATCCTACTATCCTACGGGAAACATACATTTTCCGATATAAAAAGTAGAATGTGTGCTAAATTAGACTATAATCTATATCCGTTCAACCGTTCTGACGTTCTCCATCCATTCAAACTTTCGCATTTATAAAAAAAAAAAAAAAAAAAAATGATTTTAGCTTCTAATACTGTGACCTAAAGTCTCAAATCCCGTATGAAATGTAAATTCTATTGTATGACAATGAATCATTGTAGAAAAAAGCAATGTCAACGACATACTTTTCCCATAACAGAAACAGTAGGTAAATATAATTTACGGAACCCAATTATCGATAAGCAGAAGCCCTACTTTACATACAGGAGGTTCCGCATTGTGAAACATAAGGAAGTGCCATAAAAAGAAAAGAGCACTTCCCATCATCGTGTCATCCATTAGGTATTGTTTGTCAGTTCAATAACAATGTATGATACAGAATGACAATTAAGTACATTGCAGTATATAAAAAAAAACAATCCATGCCATTTCTCAATAAACATCTTGCTTGAGTATAATCTCTATGAAAAAATTGAAATTACGTCAATTTTGAAAATGGGACAAAATTGAAATAAGGTCAAAGGTCAAATTCAAAATTGGGTCAAATTTAAATTGGAATAAAATTGTGATTGTGACATTTTTTATTTATTAATTTAGTGTGCATAGTACCTATACGCTTTAAGAAGTCATATTATTATGTAAGAGTTCAATACATATATCATTATGTCTTCATGTGTAATATGAAATCATATTCTGAGATTTTGTTTGAAAATCAAACAGATTCTGTGGCTCCATCGATCATTAAAGTGTATGATAAGCGTTTTATTGTCAGCAAAAAGTATAAATAAGTTCAAGTAATTAGTAATTATGCATTCGATGTAATTACTTTGTGTATGAAAGTAATTTTGACCTTTTTGAGCCAGTTTTCAAAACGTTACCACGATTTCAATTTAACCGTTCATGTTTTTCTTGGACATCACTGCCATCGGTGAAGGAAAACATCGTGAGGAACAACAAATTAACATAAGTCTGAAATCTCCAGTCCGCCTTGAGCATGGTGATCAAGGCTCGTGTCTTCTCTGTATGAGAAGAAGCCTTTGTGCTACAGTGGGACAATAATAGGCTGGTATTATAATTCATCTTCTTTTATAAAGTTTTTGACTAAGTAAGTTCTTTTGTTTGTACTTAACTTGGTTTTCAAAACATCTAAATGTATTTTCGTTCAAAGAAATCGGGTCACATCAATCATTAAACTAAAACATCAAGTAAACCGAGTCTAATTCTCGAATAAACTTGGGAAAGAAAATAATAAAAATCTGTCGCAGCCGTGTTGCAAGTCCGTGCTTCACTGCTCATTGCGACAACAGTTTTCACAATAACAGTGCTACTCTTAGAATTTAAGGGCCGATATTAATATTTGAAATCCGTATCAAAGAAAAAGGCGAGATACTGATTAGATATGCTTATATAATGCGCAACGCTGGGTTGTGCAATTTGAACGCTGTTGCAGTCAATTCAAAGCTTAGTTCTCTTTTTTTATGACCTTTGTAACGTGATTGTTCTAAAATACGGTTTGGATGGAAGTTTCTAGACTTTGAAAGTGATTTACAACTTTAATACCATTGAACAAGGTGCAGTTTTGCGGCGTTTTAAGAGGGTATACGCTAGCGATTCACAACACGAATCAATAAAAAAAAAAAAACTATGTGCTTTCTTTAGAAAGGGCTCGCTAATGGCGGTCTATTATCACTTGGCGGCGCGGATCATGCCTATTAAACCTAACAAAATTTGTTCTGTGATGTGAAAGAAAATATGATTATGAATGAATGATTAAGCATGAATAAATTAGGTAGGTACATATGTATGTTAGATGATATTTTGTGACCCAATTTGCCGAAAACATTTCAAGCTGTACAATTACATGTATTTATGTGTGTGTTTGTTTAAACTCTTACTTCTGGAAATACCAGTCGGATTAGAAAAATCTTTTCTTAAATGATAGCCAGATTCATAAAGCACAGTACAAGGTTTATAACATCACGCTACGACCAACAGGAACAGAGCAGTAACCAAATATTGAACTTAAAACGGGTGAAAAGAACAAGTTGGCACTAGACGAACCGATTTCCTCACAATTATTTTCCTTTGCCACTTCAACGGTCTTACTACATTAGGTAGGTAAAAGAACAACATTACAAATCGACTTTCGTCAACCATAGCAAACTTTGTGAACGCGCGAAACGGTAAACATTGCGTTTTAAAAACATAACTGTGTTATGCCGAACCGCAATACACTTATGTGACATTACTCTACGTGCAAAATAGCTGAATCTAAATCTATTACATATATAAAGCGAAAGGTTTTCACTCACTCACTCACTCATCACGAAATATCGAAAACAGCTTGACGTATAAAGATTGAATTTGGCAGAGAGGTAGATTATAGTTATTAGACGTCTGTTTAGAAAGGATTTTTCAAAATCGTCTCCTAAGGTTATGAAATGGTGGTCCATAGTCTGTATGGGAAATTAATTTTGACTTGGAGGAAGTCGCGGGTAGAAGCTAGTATACCTAGGTGGTTTCTTAAGGACTAATAGCAAAACGGCCATCATCATCTGCCTAGCCTTTTCCCAACCATGTTGGGGTCGGTATCCAGTCTAACCGTATGCAGCTGAATACCAGTACTTTACATGGAACGATCTGACCTCCACAACCCAGTAACTGGGTAATACAATACCCCTTGGTAAGACTTGTTGTCAGACTTTCGGGCTTCTGACGACCCGTAACAACTGTCAAAGATGATGACATATGACAGCCGGGACCAACGGCTTAACGTGCATTCCGAGGCAAGGAGGAGTCTCGGTATGTAAAGATCCACGAACCTCGAATGAATGTCATAACATTACCTTAATTAATAATGTCGTGATGGCCCAATGGATAAGACGCCTCCATGCATGAGGATTCAAATCCGGGCAAGTACCAATGTGACTCTTTCAATTCATATGTACTTTCTAAAGTTTATCCTGGACATCACTGACATTTGTGAAGGAAAAACATTGTGAGGAAACCTGGGCTTATACCAGCCTATTACTATCCCTTTTAAACCATTTCAGAGGCCCTTGAGGCGGTTTAGAAACTCTGATACTTGGTATGTGGGGTCGTAAGACCTTACTGATCACACGATAAAGAAACAAAGATTATAATTAATTTTCTTTTTCAATAACACGTGAAAAGTAATTTTCATTTAATTTACATTGATCAAAAATCTTTACTATTATTAGAAATACTGTGTGGAATAAACGATAAAAAAATGAAGACATTAAATCAATTATCGTGGATTCAAATCAATTATTCACACTTCACGGAAAAGCGTGAGCGCTCACGTTTTCAAGCAATTTTCATTATTGGATTAACGGATTTTATGGCTGTGAAAATTAATGCGAAAATATTTTCTTGGTCAGAGTTATTGAGTGTTTATCTATACATATTAAATATTATAACAGAATGAAACATCACGCCTGTAATCCCCGAAGGGTTAGGCAGAAGTAGGTAATACCCATTGGGAACGCCCGCATTTCGCAGTTATGTTTAAGACCCATGGAATAGTAATACCTAGTAACTGTCTGTAAAGTTTTACAGATTTTGATGGTAGTAAGTTTAGATGAGTAGTTCTACTCTGCCCCATTAGGCCGCCACCCTGCTGTGACAAAGTAAGCTGCGTCTAAATTTTGCAGTAAAATATGCCCCACTAATATGTTTTGATGAGGCAGATTCTAGTATTATTAATTTTTTTCTGGGATTCTGCCCCACTAGGGTTGGCACCTCAAAATTTGTAGAAGTAGGCTTGCTTGTATTTTTATAAGTTTTTGTTTATTTTGTTTGTAAAATAAATAAATGTCTGTATACATATCTGTAAGTAGAACGTAATTGTAAAGCTGGAAACTGATATTAGTAAATTTTTAATCTAGTTTATTTACTATTCGTTTCGACCTGGAATCGAGTTGTAAATCATAGATATATCAATATTATTAGCACGGACTTGTTCGTTATAATAATATTGATAATATAGTCTCGTGATACTGGAATTTTCAAGTAATAATATCTACCTAATAGTACGCAAATCATGCCAGTCTATATACCATAAGAAATTAAACAAAGTCACATAATATTGATGATCGATGATGTGATTCTAATTCTGTATAATTATTAAACAATTATAATTTCAAAACCATTGTTTTATACGAGACATGATGATCTAATATTAAATTTAAAACATCACCTTCCTTCTCTACCTTCCACCGGATATAACATTTAAGACAATGTTGTGTGACACCGGCGCGCGCGCGCATGCGGAATTGCAGACGATTGCGCTAGCGCAGACTCGCCTACGCGAAACGTGGCCGCTATTATAATGTTTATTTATGTTTCTGTGTTGCCTAGCAACGGGTCGACCTTTAAAATTGTACAATGTTGTTAAATTGTACATTGGTGAACCAATTTAAAGTGTTGCGTCATTTTGAACTTATTTTACTAAGGTTTAAAGTGTTTTATTCTTATATAGAGGTTTTGTGGTTGGATAATATACCGATCGCTATTTTACTACTATACAGGGTAATTGAAAATATACCTGAAACCTTTAAAGGGGTCATTGTACTCATTATTATGAACAACTTTTACTATGGAACCAACCCTGAAATCATGAAAAAAAAAATAGCTGATCCATACATTACGATCTTGTTATGTAGCATTTTTGTACGGAACAGCTGATTCTTAAAACCCACGTAATATGTTTGACCCACTCAATTTTACATCAAAATTTGGATCAATGCATTGTTGATCCACTAAAAGCACTTCTACTACAGATCACAAAAAACGTTTAGAACAACACTGCTTTCCTGTCTAACTGTTTGAGTTGACAGAGACAGAATGATGATTTAAATACGTTTGTTTTAACTGCGTTTAGTTAATTAGAGCAAGTGCCAATATTAATTGTATTGAGATTAATATAAATTAAATACAAACCATATTATTTACTAAATGTAATCTGATAACGTATATTTTCAAGTGTCAGTTGAAACCACTCGAAAATCGTATTGATAACAATGGTAGACTGCGCAGACGCACCTAAAGAGAGATAGTACACCAGGGATGACGAACCAATAACACGTGGGCCAGTGGTGGCACCAATATTTGTGAAGTGGACACCTCCAATCAATTGAAGTACTTTGTTTGAGCTGTCAAAACGCAACTACCTCATAGATTTTGAATGACAATTCGTGCCTGTGTGACGTCATTAATCTGGCAACTAGTGTGGGTTACACGTTTACCTAGGCTTAAAATGAATCTTGTCATTCTTTTATAACATGTAACAGTTGTACGACCCAATAAAGTAAAATAAAAAATAAGAATAAAATAAACTCCATTGATAATATAAAATGATTTTAATTAAATTAGAAATAAAATTTTACAGTTAATTGAAAATGAATCAGGTTTAAGGGTTAAAATGAAGTCATTTTTTTATAGAAGGTTCACTAAGTCAAGATTCTTTGATGGTACGTCATAGCTGCTTTATTTTTTTAATAACACGTTCACCAATAAAAGGTTTACTATCCCTGTAATACACCATACGATGTACCTTACCAAGACAATAGTAAAAAAACAACACAAGTTCTATTATTGACATACATAGATAAAGTCGCAAAAAATACCAAAAATAGTTATCCTTATCTACTTTTACAATAAAAGGTATTTCCCTTGCTATATCCGGATAAGTGATAAGTAATTATTATTTTTTATAATGAGGTTATCTTTGGAATTGACTGTTGTAATTGTTTTACGCGGAAAATTACTGATGCGCAGTTTATTGACATCACAATTGGCATTGAAACGATTTCACGAACTGTTTGGACTGAAGACTATTTAGTTTTATGGGCATGCTAATATTATAACGCTGAAGGGTTTTTTTTTTGGAATGAACTTGGCCGAAATCGTCTCGTAATGAAAAGCGTTTTGCGTCCAGGTGACCTAACCTCTTTTTCCTTTTCTCTCTGACTCTTTGTTCTTGACGGTGGTCCCATAACAGCATTTAGTTTGAATACGCTAATCTCCATAACTACCGGTCTGATTCTAAAAACATACATACATAAACTCACACCTCTTTCCCATGGGGTAGGCAGAAACCACAGAACACCTACGATTCACTCCTTTCGCCTCATCTACGTTCATAAACCTCATCATACAAGCACGCCGGTAACGAGTACTCCGCACCTGACCTTGCTGAAGAACCTCACCAATAAGGTCAGTGTAGGTCTTTCTATGGCGACTCCTCCCTCAGTGGCCACTCACCTCTGCCATATAAATACCTTTTGTTAAAAATCTTTCACTCATCCTCTCAAAATGACCCAACTATCTAAGCATAATCCTTTTCTATCTTTATCACTACATTCTCATCCAAGCACCGCACTGCTTCTACCCGCATCTAAGTAACAGCCTCTAGTCGATTCTATTTTTCTAAATTCTTTAGAATTTGCTATAAAGGGGATCGCCGTCTCATTCCGTTCTCTGAAAACAGACAAGGTACAAAGTATTTTTATCCGAAACTGTAATGAACGACCTCTAACAGTAATTGTGTTAAGGCCATTAGCGAAGTAATACGATATTGAAGGAACTGTGTCCTGTGGTGAAGTAAACATAGGGTTGCCAACCTTTTATCAACAATAAAAATAGTAGATTAAAGTCGAAAAAAGAAAACCAACGGTAATTTTAGAAAAAAATATAGAATTCATTTTTTTTCATGTTTACTTTTTTAACAGGTTTTGTATATGGTTTATAATATCAATGATGCTGAAAAAAGTATTTTGTGTGCTTTTTTTGTTTAATAGTAAAAAGTATAACGTATTTAAAAAAAAAAACAGTTTATTACTGTTTGTAAAAGTATTGGCAACCCTGAGTATGTACTTCTCAAGTGACAATATTCATGTAATTTGTTACGTATGCCTTCACTGCCCCTTTGTACTCGTGGTCGCATGCGCTACTGCTGACCCCCACGGTCAAACTCATACATGTTTTTCTGTAATTTTATCGAAAAATCTCTGAATAACGATATCGAAGATGCATAACAATAATCATCATCATCATCATCTGCCTAGCCTTTTCCCAACTACGTTGGGGTCGGCTTCCAGTCTAACCGGATGCAGCTGAATACCAGTATTTTACATGGAGCGACTGCCTATCTGACCTCCACAACCCAGTAACTGGGTAATATGATACCCCTAGGTAAGACTGGTTGTCAGACTTTCGGGCTTCTGACGACCCGTAACGACTGTCAAAGATCCACGTATGACAGCCGGGACCAACGGCTTAACGTGCTTTCCGAGGCACGGAGGAGTCTCGGTGTGTAAAGATGGTCACCCATCCACGGACCAACCCCGGTAAGCGTTGCTTAACCTGACGGATCGACCCGTGCGGCTGTTATTACATAGCCACGAGCTCCTCGAAGATGCATAACAATAATATCTTTCCGACGAAATTTTGATCAATCTCAGTGGAGACTAGCTCAGTACGCAGGAGATATTATAGTGCACATGTGTACGTCAAAAATCAATAACACTCTTTGCCCGACCTGGGAATCGAATCCAAAACCTAATGCTCAGCAGTCGCGCTTTATTTACTGACCAACGAGGCAGTAAAATTACGAGAAGAAAAATCGTTTTTCGGAACAATGGTCAATAATATGGTCATGATTGCTGATGACAAGTATTGATGAGGTAGTAAAATAGTAAAACAGAGTAATCATTACATGTGGACGTACCCGGAAACCAATCATCATCCATCATTACAGTACTCTGAAAAGTAAAATTATATTGTTTTGCATTTATTTAAAATTTTCCAACTTGTGTTTATATGTATACAGGGTCATTGAAAAAATACCCTAAACCTGGAAAGGGGTCATTGTACTCATCATTATGAACAACTTTTACTATGGGACCAAAACTTGAAATCGTGAAAAAAAAATCAGCTGTTCCCTACAAAAATGTTACGTAACACGAATGTACAGCTGATTTTTTTTTCACGATTTCAAGTTTTGGTCCCATAGTAAAAGTTGTTCATAATGATGAGTACAATGACTCCTTTTCAGGTTTCGGGTATTTTTTTCAATTACACTGTATAATTTCGTGCTTTTAAATCCTTACTAATATTATATTATGTGCAAAAGTAACTTTTGTCTATCAATCTGTCTATTACATACTTACGAAAACTAAATGACTAGGCTTGACTGAGCATGAGGTCTTGGGTTTGATTCCCAGCTAGGGCAAAGTGTTATTGAGTTTTCTCATCAGGAATTTCAGAAGTCTGGATTTGTGCTGGTTGATGGCAATAGACTCGCCCCCTATTACAATATGGGACTTAAACATACCTGGACAAAATGGGTACACCTCTGCCTAACCCTTCGGGGATTACAGGCGTGATGTTATGTTATGTAAATGACTAGGTACCAAAGGATGTTTTTCTTTGTCGATAACTTTATGACACATAATTCCGGATATGACTATTTTTTTTTATTGTGAGTATTTCTGGTGACCGTAAATATTATTTAGGTGATTAATAGTAATTTACTCATCACCATAATAGTCAATTGTATCATTGCATCCGGTGATATTATAGTAATACGTGATCGTTAAAATATTTCGTATATATTTACATATTTATATACAGAGTTGATATGACAGAGGGGCATTAAATTACACTACGTATACTATACGTGTTTAGTATTAATTCGAAACGGTATAAAATAAACATACATAACATACATACATAACATCACGCCTGTAATCCCCGAAGGGTTAGGCAGAAGTGTACCCATTAGTACACCCACATTTCGCCAGTTATGTTTATAGTCCCATGTAATAGGGGGCGAGCCTATTGCCATCAACCGGGCACAAATCCAGACTCCGAGGCTGCTACTGAGAAATTCCTGATGGAAAAACTCAATAACACTTTGCCCGACCTGGGAATCGAACCCAAGACCTCATGCACTGCAGTCCCGCTTGCGACCACTAGACCAACGAGGCAGTCAAATAAAAAAAAAAACAAAAAAAAAAAAAAAAATGAGGTTTTTTTTCAAACAAACTAAATAGCTTACAAATCAGAGTAAAACGCTAACACCCTTTGTTAATAAATTTAACTGACCTTAGATACCTAGGTATTAAAGCGGCAAATTAGGTGCATGACCTATGCGTATAGACATAATCAGCTGTTAGGAAAGATACATCGTGTTCAAACGGGGCAAAAACTTAAAAAAATCATTAGCGACTAAACTACTGCTCCTATTTAATTGACTTTTGGTACAGAGCTTGAAAATGGTACCTAGTATAGGCAGTTTAAAGGAAAGCCCATATGTCGTATCAACTTTGTATATTTTAATCCTTACTAATAATATAAATGCAAAAGAAACTCTGTTTGTCTGTTTGTTACGCGTTCATAACTAAACCACTGAACCGAGTACCTACCTAGTAAGTTTGAACCCCCAAGGAAGAACATAGACTTCATCTGCGTCCACGATAACCGACATTTATTCAGACGAAGAGGCGGGCAAAAGCTAGTTTCTTAATTCAACTATGTCCTTTCTTGGTGTTCAAACTTACCTCGTACTAAATTTCATCGAAATCGGTTCAGTAGTTTAGTCTTGAAAGCGTTACAGACATAGTCAGACAGACATAGTCACTTTCGCATTTATATTATTGTTAAGTATAGGAAAATTACTTTCGAACAATTTGAAATTAGAACTCAACTCTAAGGTCGAAGTAGTGGCATTACGCCAATGATTGCAAATGACTGCGCTTGCGACAGTTAGGGTTAATTTATTGTTAAAACAGATGTAGATAATAATAGTTTCTAGACAATAAAGGAATTAACATTTTAATTCATTATTATAATATTGTTTATAGAAACAAAGCGTGTTCTCTTATGGTTGTAGAAGGTACCATACGCAGCGCAAGAACTCTTTAAGATGTAGTTTTACATCTATATTTTTAGGCGATTAACTAACGGTACCGCGCACCGCTGCGAAATCCGTTGATGCCTAACACACGTACACCGCCCAACCGCGCGGTTGAACGTTGCTCTCGCCTTTACCGCCACCCCCAGACGCGGCGGCGCGCGGCGCCGTGTGTTAATCGCCTTACTGAATGAGTTGTTGCCAGTCGGCAACAAAGTATGGAGCAAACGTTAATACACAATTACACAGAAACATTAGTTCAATGGGCTAAAAAGACGCTTGCCGGGGTTAGTCCGTGGATGGGTGACTAACTTTACACACTGAGACTCCTACGTGCCCCGGACAGTGCCCCCGCTGTCGTGCGTGGATCTTTGACAGTCGTTACGAGTCGTCAGTAGCCCGAAAGTCTGACAACCACTCTTACCAAGGGGTGTCCTATTACCCAGTTACTAGGCTGTGGTGGTCAGATCGGTTGCCGCTCCATGTACTGGTCATGATTTTTATGTAGTCTGAAAAACGCTATCCAGTATCATTTTGGACTGAAAAAACCTATAAACCCCTAGGATACAGCTGTAATTCCTGTAATTCAAAATCGAAAGCTTATTTCCCGCAATATCCACACGTGTGTATCTAATTTCCGGACAAAAACTTGCAATTCCTCAGTATTCAGAGTAAACAAGTATTCCCGCAATTCGCCAGTTATGTTTAAGTCCCATGTAATAGGGGGCGAGCCTATTGCTGTCAACCGGGCACAAATCCAGACTACCAGGCTACTACTGAGAATTTCCTGATGGGAAAACCCAATAACACTTTGCCCGACCTGGCAATCGATTACAAGACCTCAGCAGTTGCGCTTTGCGACCACTAGACCAACGAGTCGTCGACGACAAACTAGTATTTGGGTCAAACCGACGATTTTACACACCAATATACTTATAAGGCTTCAGCCACACGCTCATTTTAATGAGAAGCCACACGTTTTATTAAACGTGGCGTTTATTAAAACGATTGTAATCGCCATTTTCTTTGAGAGGAAGTCAATTTTTCCTCTTACGTAAAAGTTCTATGAAGCCAACTCTTTCAACAAAACTTCCTTTTGTAGCAATATTGAGTTTTTTTTTTGAGGTGGTAAAAATCATCAAATGACTCCTTCCGTCCTGGGTGGGACAGAAGGGACTGTCAGACTTTTACTGACTAAAAAACGACCCTATTCCTTCTGTAGCCCTTTACGTTCCGGGGCCACGGTATCCTGTTAAGACGTCCCGCAACCCCGGCAGGCGTTTGGCCCCGTTGAAGCCCCGTCCTTATGCTGACAGTCTGGCAATTTTGGGTCGGTCTATCTTAGAGGTTCTTATAAATGAAAAATCAAAGTATAGGTAAATGAATTTTGACTTTTGAACGTCATTTTTATTAGAAAAAAAATGGTAGAATCTTGTACCTTACAGATGAAAAAGACCGAATTTCAATAAACTTTTATACCTAGTATACCTGAGTCTTTTATCCCAGGAATATTAATAACACCATATTTAAAATTATCTTTTTCCCAATGGGTCAGCCAGAGAAGCACCAATTGTAAACCTCCATGTCGACAGTTATTTGGGGATGAACATATTCCCATCAACAGGGCCAAACAAAATAGAACCCTAAGTTAAAATATTTTAAATCCATTGTTACATTGACCCATTCACACCATATAAGTACCACGTGTCGACCCAAATACCTACTTACTACGAAAATAATCGGAACCAAAACGTCGATACGACCCACTTTGTAAGTTGAAAAGCTGTCAATGACTGTAGGAATCGGAATAAGTTATTAATTAATTCAACTTTGAAGACAATATTTTTAAAAGCTATTTGTTTAAAACCGGAAGATATTTATTGTATTTTTAAAAACTTCGTTTGCATTCTAATCTTAATTTCAATTAATTGGTTTCAAAAGATGGCTACTAAATTTGAACTGTATTATTTTCTACTAGCTTTTGCCCGCGACTTCGTCCGCGTAAATTTCGGTTATCGCGGACACAGACGAAGTCGAGGAAAAAATTACCCATGTCCTGTCATTTCAATTCGAAACGACACGTGGCGCCATCTACGATCATATGAACGTTATTGTGATTTCCCTCGGAAACAGTACTTTTTTTTCGGGATTAAAGGTACCTACCCTATGTTCGTTCCTGTACACCTGGCAACGTATATACAAAATTTCAGGATGATCGGTTCAGTGGTTTAGGCGTAAAATGATAACAAACAAACAAACAAACTTACTTTCGCATTTATAATATTAGTTAGGATATCAGTGAATTCAAATTTGGAACAATGTTTTCACCAAAATCATGGCCACTATGTAAGCTTCAAAACTGTATAAAAAACTTTTTCTTTAACTTAAAACTTTTTTGTGGTGACTTAATTACTTAGCCATAGACATTATAAGAAGTTCGCGAGCTTGGGAACACTCCCGGACTTGTAAATAGAGCCTCCATGTATGTTTTTCTATAGAAGCATCGCTTAAAATAGGACAAGTATAGGCCAGCCCTCTGGTCACGCGCAAAGAAGACTAACAATTTTATCGATCTTGAAAAATGTTTAGTTACTTAACACGTCATTTTGTCTTGTCCCCAGGCATGGTCGGAGCTCCGGATGCTGTCAAACCATCAGATAAAGTCGAAGATCAGTCTCCGTACCTCAACGGCAACCCTGTCTACACAATCAGCGGTAAGCAGTAGCATTGTATATATTTATTATTTTTTATTTATTTACATACGCACAATTATGACGTCTTTAAAGTAAGTTGAAAGTCAAAACTTATGACAACTTTGGAAAAGCATTGCTTTTTTATGTACGCTAACTTTTGCCCGCGACTTCGTCCGCGTGCCTAAATGTCGGTTATCTATCCTACCTTTCTTGTGGTTCAAACATACCCCGGACCAAATTTCATCAAAATTTGTTCAGTTTAGCGTGAAAGCGTAACAAACAGACAGACAGTTACTGTTGCATTTATAATATTATTAGGGATATTCTTTTCGTTATATGATGCTATAATAAGACTATACGACTACGTATATGGTTACGAGGTTTGTATTCTGTTATAGCGAACAAATTACAGTAACATTGGTGCCGATTCCCTTGGTCACAAAGTAAACTAAAATTAGACTATTTCCATCTTTTTCTGTCCAATAAAATAAGAAAGAGACTAATGTAAATAAGAGCTGTCAAATTTAGTCCATCTGACACATCCATACAGTTATAGTTGACATCTTAAAACGTGTGGATTAAAAATACGGAGAAGTTCAAGGCAAAACTAATTTGACATCTCTAACTTAGTTCTTTAATGTCACGGAATGTCACCGTCCTTTCCTTTCGCTGTATGTTAGTAAGAGATGTCAATTCTTTAAATTTAGTCTAGTTTGTGAACAAGGGAATCGGCACCAGTAACTTTCATCAGATATTTAACACTGATTAATCTAAAACCAATTCAAAGTTTGAGATTACATTTAAACTGTTTTTGGCAAACTAAGCACAAATTAATTGACAGTATTTGTTTATTTATTTGTACCAAGTTTGCTTTATTCCAATAATTCTAAATCATAGTTTCGTAATTCAGCATCGAGTTGGACTGGCAGTTGGCACAGACTAAGTAATTCTAGGTACACTTCAGGACAGTAGACCAAAAGTTATAGCACTGCTTATTTTTTTATCCTATGTGTCGGCACGTACGGTTACTCATGGCGTCTAGACGATATTACGTACTGTTTTATTCATGTTTTTCTTTTATTTTCATTTCCACGACAGATTGAAAACAAATATTATTAAGTTGACGTTTGTAAAATGCTGTATTATAAATAATTCATGTGACATAAATTAAATATTAATCTGGCCTCGAAAAAAGAATACTAGAATTTTTGTAAAAAAAAAAAAAACTGAAAATGGATCAGGCTGGCCACCCATTTTTTTTTACAAGCTTTTATTTAGCGTGCACTGTTCGTATGTATGTAAATTAGTTGTCCTGACATTTGCAAACCATTTTTCGACCATTTGTTGGTATCCGATTAAGTTGAAATTTTGCGTACACCTTTAGTTCTGGTGACAATACAATGTCCAATAATCAATATTTTAGAAATTTGAATTAAAGTTTGTTTAAAAAATATAATTTTTAATTAGTTTATTCTTCGTTGGTTTGCCTTCCTTCTTCATGGACTGCCTCCGCCTCGGGGAAAGGCAGAGAGGTGTGTCTACCGACTAAAACCCCACGATTTTCCTCCGATTACCTTTGACCGGGGCATAAGGACGCTCAGAGCATTCTTCCGCACCAGGTTGGCTACCCCTGCCGTACAAGGAAGATTCATTAGAAACTAAAATAAATTGACATTTATGGAATTATTATTTTATGAAAAGACCACATAAATAGCTTCAGTATAAGGAAAACCTAAGTATGGCTGATAAGAGAGGATTGTACATATAATATTATCCACACCATAATTAATTAATAATTACACTGTACTTGTGTTTGTGTAATAAAGCACTGAATTATCTAAATAATAATACAATTATCATAAAATGTACGCGTTGTATTTCCTTCTAGTCATTGTTGGTACTTGTAAAATGTGAAGGTGGATTCATGACGACGAGGCGAGGCGAAGATAGGGCTAGAATTAAGATTTCTATAAGTAATCAATACTCGTGCAGCAATGTATGTAGTTTAGCCCCGTTGGTTTCGTGGTTTCGAGTGCAACTGCTGAGCATTAGGTCTTGGGTTCGATTTCCACGCCGGGAAAAGTAGTATTGAGTTTTTCCATCGGGAAATTCTCAGTAGCAGCGTCGGAGTGTCGGATTTGTGCACAGTTAATGACAATATTTCATTTCAACATTGTATCTGAATGCCTCACTTACACCCACAACACACATAAAAATCATAAAACCAAAAAATATAATCAAATCATAAAACCATAAAAAAACAGGCTCGCCCCTACATGGGACTTAAACATAACTGGCGAAATGTGAGTGTTCTGATAAGTTCACCTCTGCCTAATCCCTCGAGGATTACAGGCGTGATGTAATGTCTTTACGCCTGTAAGAGTTAGAATGTATAGTCATTAGTGAGTGCAATGCTTACAAATATTTGCAAATCATGTTTCATTGGCTACGACAAGAGATTATCGCTCGATCAATGCCATTACGGATTGATAAGAATCACTGCGCAGCTGACCATTAACCTTAGAAATGTGAATTAAAACTCTTTTTATTGAAGTGGTTAGTAGTTTCCTGAAATATTGCATAAACTAGCTAGTGCCCGCGAGTTCGTCCGCGTAAATGTCGGACCTCCGTTTTAGCGCGGGCTTGCGGACGCCGTGTGATGGATAGCTCGCCGTCCGATCAAAGACCAGGCCCGGATCGACGGCGTGTTTTGTTCCACGCGCGCCTCAATGATCTGTCAGCACAGGGACCCAATAGGGCCAAAAGCCTGCAGGGGCCACAGGACGTCTTAACAGGATACCGTGTCCCCTGAACGAAAACGGCAACAGAAGAAACAGGATGGTTTTTTATTCAGTAAAAGTCTGACAGTCCCTTCCGCACCACCAGGCGGAAGGACTCATTTGATGATTTTTACCACCCAAAAAAAAGGGGGTGAATTTTGGTAAATCCGTTTCTTAGCGGACATCTACTAACTAATAATCTACCTCCCTGCCAAATTTCATCTTTATTAGTAGTTTTTCTATTAAATTCAACCCACATTTTGCATTTCGTAATCGAAAATTCCATGGCGAAACCCTATAAGTAACTGTTCAGAAATCTGAACCAATTACTGAGTTATTTCTTCATAAAAAGCCAATAACTCGCATTACTAGCACGACAAATAACAATATAAAATTAAGTAGAATATATTTTCTCTAACTGACTCAGTATGATTGATTTACTATCAATAGTTGTAATAAGAGTGCATCGACCGATAGTCGTAGAACGACAATTGAAGTACGAGATAGAGCAGCTTAATTTGTGCTTACAATGGGTTTAAAATACTTTGATAGTACCTCTTACCTATATCTATTAACAATCAACTACCGATGTACTAGCGTCATCATCTGCCTAACCTTCTCCCAAGTACTCCCAACTATGTTGGGATCGGCTTCCAGTCTAACCGGATGCAGCTGGTTGTACTAGCGTGTAACTATGAATAACAAAAGGCGATCAACTCTTACTGAGGGCATCTTGATATGCTGTAATTAGGTACCGAGTTGTCGAGAAAGCCTACTCCATTATAAACAGATGGCAAAGGTCAGAAGTAGAAGAAGGTAGGTAGAAGTAAACGAAGAGATTAGTTGTTACTTCTCGTCAAAGTCAAAGTCAAAATTATTTATTTGTGAGGGTTGCTTTCTTCTTTGGGCGAAAGCTAAGATTTGTCATCAAACGTGGCAATGCCACCAGTTTGTAAATACTAATAATTTCATCTTCAGAGATTTTATAAAGTTTCATAGTCATAATAAGGTCTTTAAAACAACTATATATTTAATTCATCAACACTCTTTTCACTAAATCTGTAATCTGACAAATTTTATGATATTGTTTGGCCAGAAAACACCAAAAATACAAAAGTAAGCATTCATTATATTTGACAATGGATTAAAATGATTGCACACTTTCAGGAAACTTAGGTAAGTCAGGTTAAGATTTATTACTGTTTACAAAAGTAGCAAAAGAAACAAGAAATTAACTAGAACAACATTTTATTTTAGAAATACAAGATAACAAAATATGTAAGTAGTTAGTAGAAGGAAAATCCCATGAATAAAACAATAAACTAATTTAATTATTACACGTACCTAACATTGACATTAATGTCAATGAATTGTAGATTGTGTAGAAGAACATTTTATCTGCATTGGTTACGTTGTTATGCAGGTAAGTTGCAGAAGGTTATCTGTTAAGTCGGTTTGCACACGGAGCAACTTAAGTTGAGGCAACTGGCAACTCTTTGAAAGTTTCCTGTAAAAGTTGATAGTTGCCGTATGCCGTTGCCTTAGCGACACTGGCATTGCCGGGAACACGGGAGAGAAATCGTGTGAAATCGCTCGAAGCGTTGCGATTGACTGTTGAGGAAACTGAAAAAAAAAACCGGTACAATATTTAAAAGTTGCTAGTTGCGGCAACTAGCAACTAACTTAGTCATCGATTGCAGCAACTGAAAACTGTTGACGATTGCCGCAACTCGAAACTCGAGTTGCTCTGTGCGCGCAGTCCAATTGAAATGTATGTAAACAGCTAGTTGCCAGTTGCCAGATGCTGCAATAGTTGCTCTGTGTGCAAAGCGCCTAACTTGGAACGTGAAACTTATCTGTCATCGATTATTAGCGACAACGATAACTATTTCCTTTGCGTGTGGATATAAAATATTTTGCTCTCTGTGTCTCGTGAATGTTATTTTTCGAATTTGTTTTTTTATATTTGTTAGATTTTTTAAATTATAAACACTATAGAAGTCTACTTAGTTTGTATGGCAAAGTGTAATTAGTGTATTTAAGGTACAAATGTTCTCAAGTCAGTGAAATCAGTGTAATTTCTTATTGAGAAACAAATTTCTTTAACTAAACACGTTCACTTTTAGGTCGTTCTGGAACCGAAAGCCATAAACTCGATCATCACACTCGAAACGATTGGGACCATTTTTTTTCAAAAATAACAATAAAAAGAAACAGCTGTTCAGTACACTTTGACGAGTTAGACGAACATAAATGTACTGAACAACTGATTTTTTTTATTTCGTTTCGAGTTTGATGATCGAGTTTATGGCTTTCGGTTCCAGAACGACCTAAAAGTAACTGTGTAGGTAGGTCAAGTTTGATTTAAAACTGTCAGTTTTAATGTTGATCCTACGAGTTGTAAAAAGACGCAATCATAAATGATGCAAAAATTTCCCTTTTCTAATAAAATCCATACTAATATTATAAATGCACAAGTAACTCTGTCTGTCTGTCACGCTTTCACGACTAAACCACTCAACCGATTTTGATGTGATTTGGTAAGTACATGGTTAGTTTGAACCCCAACAAACAATCTAGGGTATTTTTTATTTGACTTCAACTTCTTCCGCGTCTATGACAACCGACATTTACACAGACAAAATCGGGGGAAAATGTTGATTATTAAATAATAAAAATAAATCAAATATTATTAAAAACATTCAAGTACATGGAAACATATTTAATGGAAGTCTGTTCGAGAATAAACATGACTGTAACTAACCGTTTTATTTTAATGATACCATTCATATTCATAGTGATAACAAATACTTCACGGCTATTTTGCATTTTGTACCATTATCATTTAAATTATTAGTACCTAAGTACTTAAATGTAAAATACTTAAACGATTAGTCTATTGGTAACCGGTACAAATTATAATAGATTATATATTTAAAGATTACAATTTATTTGGTAAGAATACAAGGTACATACATATTCAACATCACGCCTGTAATCCCTGAAGGGTTAGGCAGAGGTGTACCCATTAGCACACCCACATTTCGCCAGTTATGTTTTAGTTCCTTGTGATAGGGGGCGACCGTATTGCCATCAACCGGGCACAAATCCATACTCCGAGGCTGCTACTGAGAAACTGATGGAAAAACCCAATAACGCTTTGTCCGACCTGGGAATCTAACCCAACACAAGAAACACCCATTTATTATATTTCTCATAACAGTAATAAGTAGTTTTGCTCGACTTAATTCTTAGGTAATTTATCAATATATGACGCAAACAAATCAAGGATACAGATATCGTAATTTAAAACAATACTATCGATACATAATAGTGGAAATAGTTACTTAAATTTTGTTTACATAATTTTACGTTTTCTTGTTCGACTTACGTGCATGTTCCGAGATTGCAAAGGCTGCGTCAGAGTAATAATGTAATCTGAACATTACTGCCTTGAATTATTGGTGAAATTAGAAATAGCGTTTCGTAATCGTACAAATAGATATTATTGATGAAGCAATGGCACAAAATGTCATGCATTAAAACTTCATTTCAGTTGATGCCTTGCAATTGAATCTCAATTTACTCTTTACATAAAGAGGATTACTATAATATATACCATAAATATACGAAATATACAGGATATTGTAAAAATTTAATTGAAAAGAGTGTGAGTGGAGTCTCTTGCTCGTTCTTCTTTTTCGTTCTTTTTGTACGTTGGAACGAGCAGATTTCTGACCTGCTGACCGACTCTTTGAAAATCCTAAAATGCCTGTAAATGGTTTAATTGAAACAAATGCTTTGACTTAGACTTAGACATGTCATCTCAACAATAGCTATCTATATGCACGACTCGGGAGCCGAGTTGTGGGCACACGAACGAATTATAGTCGACTCGGGAGCCGGGTGCTGGGCAGTGAATGTGTTAAATAAAACAAACAAACTAAACTTTAAATACCTCCACGACCCCTGAACGGACTTGTAAGCACTATGTTTCGCATTACATTGCGTACTACCATAACTTAACACTGATAAGTTAACAAAGGTAATGATTATTTTAGTTAATCAATAGCTTTCAGGCAATTAGAATATTCAATTGTCAGTTTAATTTTAGAGTATTTCTTTTTTATGTACATCTAATAAACAAATTCACATTAAGTATTATCTTATAATATTTAGTGTGTTTTCGTCACAGTAGACATTCATTACTTAATTTTATTTTTCATAACTTATCAGAGTTAATCTTCTGTATTACGACTGTATGTTGTCATTCCGCCTCTCAGTTTAATCTCGCAGTGCAAACACAGGGTGCTATTTAGTAAATATTTGCATACCGCTTGCACCAGACTTTTAGCAGACTATTTGATATCGTTTACACTGCTTTAGTAAAGTAGTAAGTAGGATTTGTTTGTCAGATTATTTGATTACACAAAAAGGGGTGAAGAGTAGGGGATTATGTCGTTATTGGGGTTGTCTTTCATACACTTTCTGATGACCTGACATGTGTGTATTTAATGAATAATTTGTATAAAATAAAATGTTGTTACTGCCTCGTTGGTCTAGTGGTCGCAAACGCGACTGCTGTGCATGAGATCTTGGGTTCGATTCCCAGGTCGGGCAAAGTATTATTGGGTTTTTCCATGAGGAATTTCTCAGTAGCAGCCTCGGAGTCTGGATTTGTGCCCGGTTGATGGCAATAGGCTCGCCCCCTATTACATGGCACTAAAACATAACTGGCGAAATGTGGGTGTACTAATGGGTACACCTCTGCCTAACCCTTTGGGGATTACAGGCGTGATGTTATGTTTATGTAAGATGTTTTTCTTATTGTTCTTCTTCTCATTCAAGACAATTTGTTGCTTCGGCTTCTGGATAAGCATTGCCATCTAACGTGGCAATGCTGCCAGTCTTTTGTCTTTGTGGTCGCAAAGCGAGACTCCGCGAGGTCTTGGGCTGGATTCCCAAGTCGGGCAAAGTCTTATTGGGATTTTCCATCAGGAATTTCTCAGCACCTTTTATGTGTATTTTATAAAAAGGCTTTTTAATATAATATTGTACGTGTTTATTAGGTTACTTATTATCAACTATTAAGTAATAAAATACCAGCACATAATAATATATTTTTTTAAGATTTTATTTGTATTATGATAAGTAGACACGTGTTTACTCTCTGTTCTTTAAAGAAATAAATAAGATATTCAAGCCAAAGATCAGGAAGTCCCTTTAAATGTACCTGCGTAATTAGTAAACCTTATCATTCTGTAAAAGCGTGATATTTTGTTTAAAGATTAAAACGTCTAGACCAACGATTGCTAATCTAGTTAGATTGCCATTTTAATTTTTATATTACAGTATAAACATTAAAATAAAAATATTAGTTCTTTATTCGTAGAAGTACCTAAAATAAAGCTGATTCTAGTGATCTTGTTAATCAATGTCAAATCATTTATTATTTTATGGCATGTTTGAATGTTATTTACAATATGAATCTAGTTGCCCCTTCCAAAGATAGTTTGTATGGAGAAGAATGAGCAAGAAACTACAGCTGTAAGTTAATTGTAATCGCATCGATCACAATTTACTTACAACAGGTAATGCCAATAAAGACGAATGCTTTTTAAAATGTCCTAGAGTAATCAGTTTTTCTATCGACAAATGTACACTCGACAAAATTAGCAGGAGACTACCTTCGCACCCTTGTCGTCTTACTAATAAGAAAGAACAGTGTAAATTAGATACATTACTGCCTCGTTGGTCTAGTGGTCGTAAGCGCGACTGCTGTGCATGAGGTCTTGGGTTCGATTCCCAGGTCGGGCAAAGTGTTATTGGGTTTTTCCATCTGGAATTGCTCAGTAGCAGGCTTGGAGTCTGGATTTGTGCCCGGTTGATGGCAATAGGCTCGCCCCCTATTACATGGGACTAAAAACATAACTGGCGAAATGTGGGTGTACTAATGGGTACACCTCTGCCTAACCCTTCGGGGATTACAGGCGTGATGTTATGTTATGTTATGTAAATTAGATGTAAATACCTATGTACTCGTTTAATCATTTAAATAAATACTATTTCTTATGGTAAAAATAAACTTGGGTTTTTGATAGGATATTGAATTTTCTTATCATATAATTACAAATTTACAATATTGTCAATTACGAGTTTCTAATATGTTAATGTTTTTAATTAATATATTTAGTTAGAGATAATGTGATGTTAAATATTCGATTTAAGCCCGTTTAAGTTGGAAATACGACTATCATAATGAATTCGGTGAAATGTTATGCGATAAGCATATTACCTATTGATAGGTATGAATAAAACCCCCTGCTTTGTTATCTCTTCACCACCTTTGGTTGACTGGTAGAGAATGCCTGAGGCATTAAGTCCGCCTTTGTACTTTTTTGTTACATAAAGTTTAAATAAATAAACATAACATAACATAACATCACGCCTGTAATCCCCGAAGGGTTAGGCAGAGGTGCACCCATTAGTACACCCACATTTCGCCAGTTATGTTTTTAGTCCCATGTAATAGGGGGCGAGCCTATTGCCATCAACCGGGCACAAATCCAGACTCCGAGGCTGCTACTGAGAAATTCCTGTTGGAAAAACCCAATAACACTTTGCCCGACCTGGGAATCGAACCCAAGACCTCATGCACAGCAGTCGCGCTTGCGACCACTAGACCAACGAGGCAGTCAAAATAAATAATTAATAAATAAAGCCTTCAAACTAGGTATATAAATAAAACAAGTGTGGAGCACCATCACAGGACATGCATCACCTTCTCAGTTGCCCGTCGTGCACTCCCACCTGCACCATCCAAGATCTTAACGAGGCCAATGACAGAGCTGTACAATATGGCTGAAGTATCTTGGCGGCCCGTCTTCTTTATTGTGTGGGCAGTAAGGTCTTACGACCCCACACACCCTGAAGTTAGCCGATTGCTGCGCAGTACACAATTTCGTTTCTATAAGATGCATTCCGCAGCCCAACAGCTACCTTCAGACCGCCAAGATAAGTCGGCCGTACTATACAGGCTGCTCAATATTGGTCGGACAAAATTTCAATCAATCGACACGAAAAGAAGACAAAGTCATCATCTGCCTAGCCTTTTCCCAACTATGTTGGGGTCGGCTTCCAGTCTAACCGGATGCAGCTGAGTACCAGTATTTTACATGGAGCGACTGCCTATCTGACCTCCACAACCCAGTAACTGGGTAATACGATACCCCTAGGTGAGACTGGTTGTCAGACTTTCTAGCTTCTGACGACTCGTAACGACTGTCAAAGATCCATGTATGACAGCCGGGACCGACAGCTTAACGTGCTTTTCGAGGCACGAAATGATGTCAGTAATGTCTAAGATAAACTTTAGAAACTACATATGAATTGAAAAAGTCACATTGGTACTTGCCCGGATTCGAACCCACACCCTCATGCATGAGAGGCGGGCGCCTTAACCGCTAGGCCATCACGACTTTACGAAAAGAAGACAAAGTATGACTATAAAACTCAGTGAGACATAATGTCTGGGCGTAAAACTACGCAGTTTATTCGTTTACGACTTAAATGTAAAACAACATATAATAAACACAAAAGATTAACTTTATTATTCGCTGAATAACATGAAACGACCTTAGGGTTATTTTTATTGGTCGAAAGATTAGAATTTATCAGAATGTCAAATCGTTAATGTCACCTAGACGGCCTTGACTGTCTCGTTGGTCTAGTGGTCGAAAAGCACGACTGCTGAGCATGAGGTCTTGTGTTCGATTTCTAGATCGGGCAAAGTGTTATTGGGTACCTACACCTCTGCTTATCCTTTCGGGGACTGCAGGCGTGATGTTATGTTATGTGTTTATTATTGTCAATGATCTGTATTTTAGAGCGCAGGGTGGTGTTTCAAACGCGATCTGTTACACCAAGTATGCTGCACTCCAAAGCAAACCTTGGGTTTGGAGTTTTGGATGTTAATCAAAGATTTAGTTTGTGCACCATAAGTCAGATAGATTAGTATACATATATTACTAGTTCTGCGATACATTGTTTTTTTATTTTCTAATCAATTATGTGCCAATAAAATGTTTGATTAATCACTTTGTATTGCAGTCTTTGTGATACCACAAGTGTTTGTTAATAAAACATACAATCTATAGGTACATCTCTTCGAACGACATTCTTCTACGCTATCTATCCATTTATCTACATACTTATGTAAATAAAAACGAATGACTAAATGTGTTGTTGAACGTAAAACTCGAGAATGGCTAGACCATTTTGCCAAGGTTTATATGAAAGAATGATTTGGGAAAAGTCAAAAATTAGCACCCATGCGAAGCCGAGGCAGTTCGCTAGTAGTACAAAAAAGTTTAAAAGTTTTCTGTTTGTTTAAACGCGCTAATCTCAGAAACTACCAGTCGAATTTGAAAAAATCTTTTGTATATGATAGCCAGATTAATCGGGAATAGTTTAGGCTAAATAACATCACGCTACTTGACTTAACGCGGTTGATAAAACCACTAGGTAGAGGGTGTGCACAGAAGCTAGTATGGTTATAATGACACAAATCCTTCAGAAATACTTAGAAAGACACTCCTAGTGTGATTACAATCAGTAGTTTGCTCTTCACTTCACGCAAGCCAGGTGTGTCAAACGTTGCGCATGCGCTGTGAGTGAATAATACCCACTTAAGTGGATCTAGATCTTAAGTCTATTCAAACCCTTGTAGCTAATTTATATTAAATCCATTAAAAATAATTTCGACTTTACGTAAGAGTAAATTAAGCTAATTTCACAATGACTGAGGATCGGTCGATGACAATAGGCTCCCTATTACATGGGACTTGAAACATAACTAGCGAAATGTGAGTGTACTAATGGTTACACCTCTGCCTAACCCTTCGGGGATTACAGGCGTGATGTTATGTTATGTAACTATTCGTCCATTGAGATTCTAAAAAGCCCAGCAATAAAGCAATTGTCATAATTTTTTTACTAAAAATACTGTAATAAGAGAGAAAATTTATAAAAAAATTAACGTCTAGTGCTTAAGGTACTAAGCACTAGACGTTAATTTTTTTATAAATTAGTAGAGTACATACTACTTTCAGTTTTACCGCGTTTTTACTACTTAGACTTGGTCTAAGACGTAAGGGTTAAAAGAAACTAGGTTACTGGGCTACACCACTCTGCTTATACGACTATTCTTAGGGCCGGCACACGTGAAAGCGTTGCGAATGAGCGTAGAAACGAGCGCAATTTGCGACGCAGCGTATTTCAAAAACAATCAAACTTTTCCTCTTCATTCAATAGTCATCATCATCATCATCATCTGCCTAGCCTTTTCCCAATTATGTTTGGCGTCGGCTTCCAGTCTAACCGGATGCAGTTGAATATCAGTATTTTTCATGGGGCGACTGCCCCATCCTCCGTGATCTGACCTCCACAACCCAATAAATATTAAATCAATAAATAAATAGTATTAGTATACATATAATAGGTTAATACACCCACATTTCGTCAGTAATGTCTTTTTTTTAAAGGATGGGAAATCATTAAATAGCTCTTTCCGCTCTGGGCGGAGCAGAAGGGAGTGTCAGACTTTTACTGACTAAAACCCATCCGTGTTCCTCCTAGTGCCCTTTGCATTCCAGGGTCACGGCAGCAAATTCTGCAACCCTGGCAGCTAGTTATGTCTAAGTTCCATTTAATAGGGGGCCAGCCTAATACCATCAAACGGGCACAAATTCAGATTCCGAGGCTACTACTAAATCCAACCACTTTGCCCGACCTGGGAATCGAAACTAAGACCTCATGTTCAGCAGTCGCGCTTTGCGACCACTAGACCAACGAAGCAACTTGAGCTTAATTATTTAATTATGTATTATCTAGTATAGATGATGTTAGTAAAAAGGTGTTTAACATTGAAATTTTTTTAAACTTAGATTTAATAGATCCTTTTAAATTTTGTTTCTCATTGTTGATATATATGTCATAATTTCTAATGTTTAGGTGATAATCCACCTTCATATTTTACATACATAACATAACATCACGCCTGTAATCCCCAAAGGGTTAGGCAGAGGTGTACCCATTAGTACACCCACATTTCGCCAGTTATGTTTTTAGTCCCATGTAATAGGGGGCGAGCCTATTGCCAACAACCGGGCACAAGTCCAGACTCCGAGGCTGCTACTGAAAAATTCCTGATGGAAAAACCCAATAACACTTTGCCCGACCTTCATATTTTACTTTTATTTTATTTCTTAGCCTTATTTGGCGGTGTGTATACTTTGTTCCACAGTAGGTACTTTATACTATGTCACATGCTCTCGACGTGAAGACTTGTAATTGGCTGTCAGATAATCATACTCTTATTTATCACCATTGTATTTAGCTGTTAGTCTTCCAAAGTCCTAAAATGAATAAATAAATAGTGACCATCTTTATCCTGATATCTAAAAACAATGGAAAGAAAGGTGATTAAACAATTATAGGTAATTTAATAAAAAACCTTTTAACGGTCACACGCTGTGCTGACATACAAATGAAAAGCCAGGAAGTGTAGGAAGGTTATGTGGAATGTAAGGAAAAATCGATGATTTTCCTCGAGTGTAATGTTGATATAATTAATTACCAGTAAACTGTAGGTTTTTCTAAGTTAATGATCTACGTAAAAGTGAAGTTGACTGCCCTGTTGGCCTCGTGGTCGCAAGCATGACTGCTAAACGCTTGGTCCTGGGTGTAATTCCCTCAGAAAGGGAGAGGGCGCCATTCTCTCGACCGCTTATGAAGGGCAGCAGGGCGCAGGAGGGCGTTCAACAATCTCCGGCCACGGAGATAGACATAGACAATTTTTGTTCTTTTATTCGAACAGATCGATGTCCCTTTTTTAAGTATTTGGGGTCAGTAGGTGGCCTTGTGAAAGGGATTGTACCGATAGCACGCTTCATACATAAGTAATACGTTCGTGTTTTGGTCAATAAGTACTTAATTAAACTTGATTAAATTTTATAGATATGATAAGGTAAGGACTCTGATATGGTTAATCAATTTCCTGTCAAATAACTTAATATCAGAATGATATGTAATAAAAAATCTCGTAGCAGATTTCAAAACAATATTTATAATTGTTTTGTTATTTACAAAAGGAACTCAAAATATAACAGTAATATTATATATTAATTTATGTTACTTAAATTTATTAAGGATCTAACATACATAGGTATACATACATAAACTCACACCTTTTTCCCATGGGGGTAGGTAGAAACCACAGAACGCCACCTGCTACGATCCTTACATATTACTTTCACCTTGTCCGCGTTCATACATCTCGTCATACAAGCACGCTGGTTACGAGTACTGCGCACCTAACCTTTCTGAAGAACCTCACCAATAAGGTCAATGTAGGTCTTCCTAGGTCGTCCCCTCCCTGGTTGCCACTCCATGAATTATTAGGGATCTGTAAGAAAAATTCATGCGGACGGATCGCGGGTAAAAGCTAGTTTCTAATATTTCTTTAACTTTGTCTTAACAGTGCCATCTAGCGGCACATTCTTGAACTTATAGTAGTGATAGATAAGTCTCGTACTGAAAGATTTTTGTTTCATTTCCCGCGTATAAACCTAAAAAGTTTGTTTGTTTGTCTTTTTGTTTGAACACACTTATCTCCAAAACTAGATACTGGTCCGATTTTAAATATTATTCTCTGATACATATATTTATCATCAAAAATTACAAGTTAAAATTCAAAAGATAGTGAAATATAATATTTAAGTTGCGACTGCTGAGTATGAGGTCGTGGGCTCGATGCCTAGGTCGGACACAATATTATAGAGTTTTTTTTTTTTTTTTTAATTTCTCAGTAGCAGATTGGTGCTGTTAATGGCAATAGGCTCGCCCCCTATTACATGGGACTTAAACATAACTGGCAAAATGTGGGTGTACTAATGGATACACCTCTGCCTAACCCTTCGAGGATAACAAGCGTGATGTTATGTTAATATTAAAGTATGAGTTCGCCCTCAGTGTACCTAAACAAAAATAAGTATTACATCCATAACATTGACGGTTAATTTATTGTTATTTATTTCTGTTTTTACGATAACCTTTTGCATGTCACATTTAAAGATAAACCTACTAGGGGAAAAGTCCTTTTACCCATAAATTAACACTATTTATCTGCTAAGGAATATGCCGTGACTTCGGTTGTTTTTATTAACTACCCTACTAGCTGTTGTTCCGGGCACATATTATTGAGACTCATCATCATCATCATATCAGCCGTAGGACGTCCACTGCTGAACATAGGCCTCCCCTACAGATTTCCAATAAGACCAGACGGAAGCGGCTTGCATCCAGCGCAATCCCGCGGTCTTCATCAGATCGTCTGTCCACCTTGTGGGTGGACGTCCTACGCTGCGCTTGCCGGTGCGTGGTCTCCACTCAAGAACTTTACGGCCCCATCGGCCATCAGTTCTGCGTGCTTTACGGCCTGCCCATTGCCACTTCAACTTGCTAATTCGCTGGGCTATGTCGGTAACTTTGGTCCGTCTACGAATCTCCTCATTTCTGATTCGATCATATTGAGACTCACAGTAATATAAAATTGGGGGCAAAAATCTAGTTTAAAATTGTCAGAATACTTAAAATATAGGTTTTAAGTAGGACCAAATTACACACGGTAAGCCAAATTTCATAAAAATTGGTTCAGTAGTTCCGAGACTTTTATATTTAAAGATGTGATGATAATGAAGCCCAGCTTAGACCCAGTTGAAAGAAAACATCGTGAGGAAACCTGCACTTATAATGAATATAAGTTTGATCCGCCCTGAGCTAGCATAGTGATTAATGCTCGTGCCTTCCCTGTATGAGAAGAGGCCTGTGCCCTGCAGTGGGACAATAATAGCTAGTATTTTATTTATTGATGCCGTTTGCTATTGAAAACTACATAATTATCCAAATTTAGCTATTTTTTTTTTGGGTAGGTAGGTAGGTACTTTATAATTATGACATAGACTACCATTTTCTACTTTCTATCTTTTTCATGATAACCTACGACAATTCTACAGTTTTAATTATAATTATTATCACATTTAGAAGTGTGCTAACCTTGAACGAGAGACGCTTACACAAATTGAAATGCTCAATAACCTTCACCATTGTTTCAATTCAATACTATTATTCTATTTAACTTTTACACATAATTATCATGCAAATAGTTTCTCATTATCACTAAGATAGCAAAAGCAGTTAAACTCGTAAATAAAACATTATCACAACGTACTGGGCAGTAAATAAAGTATACAGTATTACCCTCATTATGAAACAAACATCATTTATAATGATAACTGCATTGAACGTTTGTGCGTTAAGTTGAACAGTATTCTACAAAATGTGAAAGGAATAAGGAGTTTTTAGTGTTTTTATTTAACTCGCACGTTACATTCGAAAATGGAACGTAAATTTTGAAGTGTCATCGCGGTTTGACGTTTGATTTTTTCTTTTCGAACGCGTTTTTTGAATTCTGTTTGTTTTTTTACGAAGAATTACGACTTTGTGTTAAAAATGTGACGATTTGATTTTTTTTTTTACTTTGTGGTGACGTTTGTTTAATTATCTAATTAAAATTGCGCGGCAAAACATGTGAAGTGAAAAATATTATCAGTTAAATTAATTTAATCACTTGATATCTTTCCGTGATAGCTGAGTAAACAGCGAAATTACAGTTTGTTAAGAGATTTTTTTCACGAATTCATTTAAATGAGGTTTTTTGATAAGGAACTGTTTGTTAAGTTCCGTAAAGTAACTGCAAACTTGATCATTTCTTAGTCTTTGTGATACTATCAAACGTAGTGTTCCATTTTGCACAAGCTGAATTAAATAATTTGATAATTATATTTTATTCGTGAAGAACGTAATTTTCTAAATTTTGCTGCAAAAATGTCAGTTATCAACATGGGTGCAAAACTGGAGATAATGTTTAGCAAAGTTTTTAGAAGATTGGACGGATACACTATTATAGGTAAGGTTTTGGTTCCATTTTGACTTTGACTTTGACTATAAAAAGCTTACATTGGATCACTATCTCTTTAGATGGTAAGCAATGATGGTCGACAGTGGTGATGTCGTATTTCTATCTAATTTATAGTTATTTCCTAATCTGTGACGTCAGAACTAAGAGATTATCTAATGGTTAGGTAATTGTTTTAATATTTTTAATTAAACTAGGCTGTCGTTTACTGTAAGATGTTGTTGTGATATAAGTAGGTTCAGTGTTGGGTTATTCAAGTTATAAAACTACCTCACGGTTAGGTAGTCTCATCGCAGCTGACGATACAGTCCTATATTTGATTCCGGGGTTGCGGGACGTCTTAACAGGATACCGTGGCCCCGGAACGCAAAGAGCTACAGAAGGAACAAGGTGGTTTTATAGTCAGTAAAAGTCTGACAGTCCCTTCTGCCCCACCCAGGGCGGAAGGAGTCATTTGATGATTTTTACCACCTAAAAAAAAAAAGGTTGAGCAAATGACCTTTCTATATTACGAACTAGATTCTGCCCTCGATTTCGTCCGCGTAAATGTCGGTTAATTATCTTGTTTCTCCATACAAACTGCCCCCTTTTTTCACTCCCTAAGGGATACAATTTCAGCAAATCCTTTCTTATCCTATACCTACGTCATACAAAGAACACGCTTTCAAAGTTTCAGGTCCCTACGATCAGCGGTTTGGGCTGTGCGTTGATCCGTCAGTCAGTCATTCGGGACAAAACATTTTTATACATATGTATAAATTCTACTGGGTAGTGGGTAGGCATAAAATTGTTTGATATGACAAAAAACTAAACTGATTTTTACCTAAATTATCTAAGACGCTATCAGTGTTATCTCTTATTTACTGTTGTGATTAGTTGAATAAAACTAAAACAGACATCTCTAAACATAAGATTTGACAGCAAATAAAAAAGAATCTAATTAGGCTAATTCTCAACAGCTCTTGGAATTTACTATACTCTTAATTGTAAATTCGCTAAATAATTCTTAAAAGTTCGACTGCTGTGCATGATATCTTGGGTTCGATTCCCAGGTCGGGCAAAGTGTAATTGGGTTTTTCCATCAGGAATCTCTCAGTAGCAGCCTCGGAGTCTGGATTTGTGCCCGGTTAATGGCAATAGGCTCGCCCCCTATTACATGGGACTTAAACATAATATCTGGCGAAATGTGGGTGTACTAATGGGTACACCTCTGCCTAACCCTTTGAGGATTTCAGGCGTGATGTTATGAGTGTATTGTGTGTGAAGTAGGTCCTGTATTTTTCCTACGGAAAAGGAAGCGAATAGGGACACTGACCGTTTGCGATAGCAACTATATTTCTCGTCTACCGTTGAGCGCAGATAATGCAATAATAAATTCGAATTAAGACACAAATAGGTAGAGTTGAAAATTGCATGTAGAATGAAATTCAGCGCGATATACATATCTAGGTCTTACAAAAAACACGCTCGGTTCAGCTGAGAGGTAAAAAATCATATACATTTTTATTTAGGTACATCCCTGAAAATGTATCGCTTAATTCATGATATAATAACATCACGCCTGTAATCCCCGAAGGGTTAGGCAAAGGTGTACCCATTAGAACATCCACATTTCACCAATTATTTTTAAGTCCATTGCCATCAAGCGGGCACAAATCCAGACACCGATGCTGCTACTGAGGAATTTCTGGAAAACCCAGTAATTCTTTACCCGACCTGGGAATCGAACCCAAGACCTCATGCTCAGCAGTCGCGCTTTGCGGCCAAACGACGCAGTTAAGTCGTCATAATATATGTAAAGAAATCCAATGATAATGGCTTGCAAAACTCTGTAATCATAGTAAATTATTTAGCTATCATAATACGAATAGTAATAGCCTTGGAACCGGGCTTATTGCACGTGGATGAATAATACACAATCTAAATCTTACCTAACTTGGCACAGTATGGTGAAAGGTCTAGCGATACTGCTGAGCATGAGGTCTTAGGTTCGATTCACAGGTCGGGCAAAGCGTTATTTAATTCTTCATCAAGAATTTCTCAGTAGCAGCCTCGTAGTCTGGATTTGTGCCCGGTTGATGGCAATAGGCACGCCCCCTATTACATGGGACTTAAACATAACTGGCGAAATGTGTGTGTACTAATGGGTACACCTCTGCCTAACCTTTGGGATTACAGGCGTGTTGTTATGTTATGTACATATATGTATAATTTTTTTTGTTGGTCAACATTTTAATGAATGCCCTCTTTTCCCCCTTTATTTTTAAAAAGGAACAGAATTAGCATGAAATGGTCTACTAAGTAATGTAATTGGAACTTATTCGAATGGTGAAATAAACTTAAAAGTCTTCGACCCTTCACGGGGGCGCCTGTACAAAACATTCAATTCATTTCCAATTCCATTCCGTTATTTATAAAGACTATTATCATTTGTTTAAAAGCTGACGTACACGACTCAATCATAACGCCTTTCAATTTGGGTGAAGCAACCAAATGGAATAGTTTCTATAAAATATAAATCGTGTCAATCATAAAACTTTCATTTCTGCGCGTTTAGTTGAACCGAGCATTATTGTCATTACGCCATACTTATGTACTTATGACAAAACAAATTAATTTACACGGCTTAGGTCGAAGTAATGAGTTATCAATACTAATAAGCTAGAGAGTTGTTTTGTTTATTTGTTTAAACGCGCTAATCTTTTGAACTACTATTCGAATTGGACAAAATCTTTTTGTATATGATAGCCAGATTCATAAGTAATCCTTACTAATATTATAAATGTGAAAGTGTGTCTGTCTGTCTGTCTGTTACCTCTTAACGCTTAAACCGCTGAACCGATTTAGGTGAATTTTTTTATAGAGATAAGTAGTTTAAGACCTGGGGAAGGACATAGAATAGTTATTATCCCGGAAATCACCCCCTAAGGCTGTGAAAAGGGGGGTGGAAGTTTGTATGCGAATACGATATAAACAAGTTCCACGTAGACGTAGTCGCGGGCAAAAGCTAGAAGGTATTTTAAATGCGAAAGTAATTTTGTCTGTCGGTTACGTTTTTACAACTAAACCACTGAACCGATTTTGGTGATACATACATAACATCACGCCTGTAATTCCCGAAGGGTTAGGCAGAGGTGTACCCATTAGTACACCCACATTTCGCCAGTTATGTTTTAGTCCCATGTAATAGGGGGCGAGCCGATTGCCATCAACCGGGTACAAATCCAGTCTCCGAGGCTGCTACTGAGAAATTGCTGATGGAAAAACCCAATAACACTTTGCCCGACCTGGGAATCGAACCCAAAACCTCATGCACAGCAGTCGCACAGTAATTTTGATGATACTTTGGGGTAAATTTGAATCCCAAGATTCCCAAGGAAGGACATAAGCTACTCTTTATTCCGCGACTTAGTCTGCGTCCGTGATAATGTATACCACGTTAAGACCTACGGGAGTGAAGCAGAAACATCCAAAGACGAAACTTCAGGCTTCAACAAACACGTGGGCGTAGTCGCAGGAAGCAGCTTGTTCAATCATAAAGTAGTGCAATGGCCTGCAACGGCCATGGCGATTTCGTCCGTGACATTGTAACTGTGCTGTGTCACAAGTTTCTATTACGTGACGTTTTCATTCAGTTGTCATTTGTTTTGATAATGGTTCCGTAATAAATTGTGTAACATATTCAATCTTACAAATAAATAAAATAATAAAAATAAATGACATAACATAACATCACGCCTGTAATCCCCGAAGGGTTAGGCAGAGGTGTACCCATTAGTACACACACATTTCGCCAGTTATGTTTTTAGTCCCATGTAATAGGGGGCGAGCCTATTGCCATCAACCGGGCACAAATCCAGACTCCGAGGCTGCTACTGAGAAATTCCTGATGGAAAAACCCAATAACACTTTGCCCGACCTGGGAATCGAACCCAAGACCAATAATAAATAAATAATCTTATAAATACGAAAGATAGGATGGATGTTTGTTACCTACTCAATCACGCCTGAAATGCTGAACAGATCTGAATGAAAGACACAGAGATACTTAGATTATAGTCTGGAATAGCACGATTTTATCTCTGCTTTTCGTGTGACAGAGTCTACATACATGAACTCACGCCTTGTTCCCATGGAGATAGGCAAAAACCACTGAACGCCACCTGTCGATCCTTACATACTCCTTTCGCCTGGTCCATGTTAATACAAGCACGCCGGTTTCGAGTAGACCACGCCCCGGTTCAGTTTCTGAAGAATCTCACCAATAATGTCAGGGTAGGTCTTTTAAGGGAGTTCCCTCCCTGCCTTGCCACGCAGACAAGTTGTGACAGGGTTCTAACATTCCTAATATCTCTAATGCTTACAAATACTAATATTCTGTTATCAGTTTATCTAGAATTGTATAATTTAATATTTCCACGAGTAGGACATAAGTACTTACAAAATATTGTCTATTAGTTGAAATAGTACGCCATCTTTTTTATCTATTTTATCGCTATTTTTTATGATTATTACGCAAACCGTTTTGCTTGAAATGTATAGAATAATATGTGGTCTTCTCTGGTCTTATGTGGTTACATTTCATATAATGATGAAACTGATTTGACTGCTTCTTTGGTCTAGTGGTCGCAAAGCGGGACTTCTGAGCATTGGTCTTGGGTTCGATTCCCAGGTCGGGCAGTGTTATTGGGTTTTTCCATTAGAAATTTCTCAGTAGCAGCCTCGGAGTCTGGATTTGTGCCCGGTTGATGGCAGTAGGCTCACCCTCTATTACATGGGACTTAAACATAATTGGCGAAATATGGGTGTACAGGGTACACCTCTGCCTAACCCTTCGAGGATTACAGTCGTAATGTTATGTTAATAACGAAACCGTGTAAATTATTTTGGTAAACAAATCCTCAAATTTCTCGCTTTATTGACATACATAGGTAAGTCTGCTATTCATTAACTTGAGGTAAACGTGCTGAAAATTAACTATGTCGTTTTCTAAATTCACAAGAAAACAATCAAAATTCGACAAACATAAAATTTAAAAAATCAGTCAAGTAAATTACCGGCAAAGTACACACAACATGCCTAATAAGAGTTATGCCATTACAGCGCTGTGAATTCTTTGTGACCAATTATTTTATTTTTTTGAATATTACCTAAACACGCTATAACCTAAACCTAAATACTTAAATGACTTTATTTAGACGTATGGCACAAAAAAAGACAGAGACTGAATATGAAATTGGCAAAAGAAAATACACAAGATAGTGTGTTTATAATGAATGAATAAATAAATAATAACAATTAATGTAACAAATTGACAATTTTCTGTACATAAGCAGCGATTAGTTGTTAGTTATTTATTTATATATAAACAAACAACCTATACTTACAGTTTGCGTCAGACGTACAAGTTATTGTTTAATAAAAATTCAATTTAGGGCAGATTTTTCAATAGTTAGATAACTTATATTCAAATAATAAATACCTATGATAGTTTAACATATTTTCTATACAAAAGCTGTCAAACCGCCTTATTCGTTAAGAGTCGACCGAAATCGGTTTTCGAAATATTATTCGTATAGATTTGTTAAAAGATTAAATTGGTTAGAAGATATAGATTGGCCTACGAACTTATCTATTCGTCCACTGTATTTCACAAACGTTGTATTTGCTTCTTTTTGGTTCAGTAATCTACAAAGCATACATCAGCATTACCTATACTTACACATGTCAACATTCGTTAACCAGCGTATGACGGTTGAAATGATTGCTTCTGAACACGCAAACATACATACGCTACATACAAAATGGCCGCTTTTCCCTTAGTCATCTACGTTTACACTGTAATTTCTGATCGTCAGATATGGTTCCACGTATTGATGTGACCGTGAGTGCTGTAAAGAACTTGAAATACAGGTTGACTCTAAATTCTTGTGCATCTTTCAGGGGGTAAAAGTACTGATAATTATGAACAACTTTTGCTATGGGACCGACCCTGAAATGTGAAAAAATCTGCTGGTCGCAACATTTTGATCGTGTTGTAATGAATTTTTATGTTTTGTGCAACATTAGAAAAATACACATGTACATTTATGATTTTAATTTAAAATACACAGTATAACTTTAAAACATAGGTATTTCAGTTATCTTAAAAATAAATTTAAATTACTCACCGGCGTGCTTGTATGAACGTGGACGAGGCAAAAGGAGTATGTTAGGATCGTAGCAAGTGGCGTTCTATGCTTTCTGCCTACCCCTTGAAATTATGTATGTATGTAAAAGGAGTTTATATCGCTTTCGTAATTGACTACACCATTCAAAGAATTCTCTGAACTAATAATATGATTCATATTAAAAGAACATTGTTTTTCTTTACAATTCGTCACGTTTTATTTTCCTTGTGCCATTTATATGAAAAAAGCAGGGCCGTAGCCACCGCCGTATCAAGAATACGGGGCCCTTCAGCTATAGGGGCCCATAATCCGTGTATGCGAAACATTCGTAAATTAGTATCGACTATCTTACTCAACTCTTAAGCCGTACGCTAAACTTTTCGGAAAAAAATAAACATATTACGTGTCTTAATCATAAAAATTATGAATAATAATAAAATTTAAAATTATGGACTGTCAAAAAAGTAAAGGATACCCTATAGGCAGTCAAAAAAAACATCCGCATCGTTTTCAAATTGCGGCACTGGTGAGAAGTAACACAAGAACGCCTAGAGTTGTTAGTTCACGTGAACTATAAAAATGATTACACCATTTTCCTTTACAAATACACGTTTCTTAGGAATACAGTACTATTTTTTACGTCAACAAATTGAAGCCTACAATGTTATTGTAGCATACAATTTTGATCATAACGCTACATGTTTTATTTATGTTTCATTCACTTAGAACTTTAGGGTGAGTATATAAATGGGTGAAAAAAATCACGATTACCAATATCCACATGAACGAACTCGCAACTATAAGCTATTAGTCTTCATTAATTTGCGTATTAACATAAACTACCTAATACAAATAAATATTACTAGCCTATTACTGTCCCACTGCGGAGCAAAGGCCTCTTCTTATACAGAAAAGACATGAACATTGATCACCACGCTTGCTCAAGGCAGATTGGCGATTCCAGACTTATATTAATGACTCGTAACCAGCGTGCTTGTATGACGAGATGTATGAGCGTGGATGAGGCAAAAGGAGTATGTAAGGATCGTAGCAGGAGGCGTTCTGTAGTTTCTGCCTACCACCATGGGAAAAAGGCGTGAGTTTATGTATGTATTAATTACAAGTCCAGGTTTCCTCACGATGTTTTCCTTCACCAATGTCAGTGATGTCTAAGATAAACTTTCAGAAAGTAACTAACTAAACTACCAGCTGATTCCTTGTAAATTAAAGAAAAGAGCAATTTTGCAAAATTATTTTTCTTATTAGCATCTAATTTACATAACATAGGCAAGGTTGTACAAACAATGCAATTCTATTTTCGCTCAAATAACCCTTGATTTAATTTGACCTTCAGTTGCTCTAACTTTCTCGTTGCGGCAATTGCTTAAACAAATTGTACATTAACGAAATTTTTATTAAGAAGTATGCCCATTACGCCGTATCATAACACGACCGTGCTAGTTAATGTGTCAGGCACAAAAAAGCATAAGCTGAAAGTCTGACAGCCAGGCTTACCAAGGGGTATCGTATTACCCAGTTACTGGGTTGTGGAGGTCAGATAGGCAGTCTCTCCATGTAAAATACTGGTATTCAGCTGCATCCGGTTAGACTGGAAGCCGACCCTAACATAGTTAGAAAAAGGCTTAATTGTAAGATGTACCTATTGAAGATCTGTCTGTATGTGAATCTGTCTGATTATTTTTATTGTTGAATTTATGGTTTAGTATATTTTAAGATATTGTTAAATTTGTACCTATAACATCGTCTTGGAGTAGTCTGTAAGATGATGTACTTATTTTTACATAACATAACGACACTACTAATTCCCGAAGGGTTTCATACTTCGGTCATGATACAGTATAGTTGACAGACTCCTTTAAACTGACAATATAGCCTGTAAGTACTCTTTGATTACATTTCATTTGACCTTCAAATGATGGAAAATTTGAGCGTTATAAGGTACCTAATCTAATTCGAGACACGAATCTATTAAATATTGAACTTTCCATTGGCACGTGACAGAATTGGAACGTGAAATTGTGAATTAAAAATCGCATAAACATGATAAACATAACACAGGGTGTGTTACATTAAAAGTTTTCATTACCTACCAACAATGTCTCCTCCATGAGCTCGTGGCTATGTAATAACAGCCGCACGGGTCGATCCGTCAGGTTAAGCTACGCTTGCCGGGGTTGGTCCGTGGATGGGTGACCATCTTTACATACCGAGACTCCTCCGTGCCTCGGAAAGCACGTTAAGCCGTTGGTCCCGGCTGTCATACGTGGATCTTTGACAGTCGTTACGGGTCGTCAGAAGCCCGAAAGTCTGACAACCAGTCTTACCTAGGGGTATCATATTACCCAGTTACTGGGTTGTGGAGGTCAGATAGGCAGTCGCTCCATGTAAAATACTGGTATTCAGCTGCATCCGGCTAAAAGGCTAGGCAGATGATGATATGTTAGTAATAGGTTGTTTTATTTCACACTCGACCTTACTGCCCTTTATTTAATAATTAAAACTTCATGCAACAAAAAAGTACAAAGGCGGACTTAATGCGGTGAAGAGATATCATGGTAGGTGCAATAAATTGTTCTTATGTGAAGAAACCATCGTTTAAAAATCGTTGAAAACAATTATCTGAATAAAATTAAACACATACATAACATAACATCACGCCTGTAATCCCCGAAGGGTTAGGCAGAGGTCTACCCATTAGTACACCCACATTTCGCCAGTTATGTTTTTAGTCCCATGTAATAGGGGGCGAGCCTATTGCCATCAACCGGGCACAAATCCAGACTCCGAGGCTGCTACTGAGAAATTCCTGATGGAAAAACCCAATAACACTTTGCCCGACCTGGGAATCGAACCCAAGACCTTATGCACAGCAGTCAAGCTTGCGACCACTAGACCAACGAGGCAGTCAAAAAATCAGAAATAAAATCAGGCAGGCATAAAATTAAACGTAGGTACATAAGTACTAAATAATACCCCCCCTGGCCCAAATGGCCCTTTGCCTGTGACTTTGTCACCGTACATTTTCTTACGACTCCCAATTTTTTTTATAATAAAATATAACCTAAAGCGCGGTTGGCGCAGTGGTTGAGCAACTGGCTGCGACGTCATGTGTCGCGCGTTTGATTACCGCACGAAACAAATACACTGACACACTGTCGTCTGTCTCAATTACAAGTGTGTAGATTTTCTGATAACTGTTATAAAAAAAAAACTGTACAAACCACACAATAGCCATTCCATACGTTATTTTGAATGATTACATTATGGACAATTACATAAATTGGTTGGCCATTTGTTTATTTACTAAAACGTGCGCTTGCGCTTCAGATTCATTTTCTATGATTTCATGCTAATTAACTTCTGTCACGTTTAGCTAATTATAGTTTGTCACTCTGTCATTGTGTGTTAAGAAAAAAAAGTAGGTATTAATTAAAATCGTGGTACTAGTTTACTACTTAATGTGCTTGTTGTTCATTGAACTCCATAATGCATAGGGGGTGACCTATTGTGATCATTGAACTGTCGGAGAGTCAGTTCTTGCCTAATGATGGGCTATCAAAAAGAACCTCAATCTCAATTTTCATCGTTTTTGCTATAAATAGGTATCTGATTGGTATTATTTATAATATAAACTAAGTAATAGGAGGAGCTGAATGAAAAATGATTATTTATCAGAGGTAGATAATACCGGTAATATATTATCTACGTACATATCAACAGATGTAAAGCCAGGACGTGCCAGCAGCCGTGTTTGGCATATGCCAAACACGGCTGCTTTATGATGTCCTGGCTAAAACAAGCACAATACATAACATAATACAACACAACAACATAATTCTGCTAAAACAACCCAACCCACAATAATGACATGAATAACTTCAAAACCAATTTAATGGGTATGTCAAATGTGTTACATTAATACCCAGCAATAAAAAATCTAAAAAATAAACATCATATTAATCAAACACTAAAATTCTAAAATCATTACAACCATTTCAGCAAAACGGCAGAAATATAGACGTGAATTTGCTCATTCTGACTGAGCTAACACTATTTTATCAAAACTTCTCATAAGAATATTCGTAAAACTCTTACATACATACATACATACATACATAAACTCACGCCTTTTTCCCATGGGGGTAGGCAGAAACTATAGAACGCCACCTGCTACGATCCTTACATACTCCTTTCGCCTCATCTACGTTCATACATCTCGTCATACAAGCACGCCGGTTACGAGTACTCCGCACCTGACCTTTCTGAAGGACCTCACCAATAAGGTCAATGTAGGTCTTCCTAGGGCGACCCCTCCCGGCGTTGCCACTCACCTCTGCCATGTAAATACCTTTTGTCAATCGTCTTTCACTCATCCTCTCAACATGACCGAACCATCTAAGCATACTCTTTTCTATCTTTGTCACTACATCTTCTTTTAATCCGCAACGGTCCCGTATAACCTCATTCCTCAATCTATCGTTCAATGTTACACCACACATACTCTATAAATCTAAAAAATCTAAAAAAAAGTAAAACTCTTAATGTGAAAAAATATATCTAGTTTTGTTAATAGATCCCAAGTAATAAGGAGACAATAAGAACTCATTATGTATGATCGATGTTTGTCCTAATTAGTGTTAATCTCCTGACCTACAAAACATTGTTATCGCTAGAGCTAAACAAATAGGTACATCTATAACAAATTAATCTCTCTGATTTTAAAACAAACTCAATGCTTTCGAGTTTCCGACATTCGTCTTAATATTGTTGTCCCACTGCAGGGCGAAGCCTTTTCTCATGCACAAGTATTAATCATCACGCCTGCACAAGGCGACTTATATTTATTTAAAAGTCCAGGTTTTCTTTCAACGATGTCAGTAATGTTCAAGACAAACTCAGAATATACCTTAAAATAGAAAATGTGTCATCGGACCGAACCCACAAGTCATGCATAAGAGGTGGGCACCTTAATCATTGGCCAATCACGACAATATGAGATTCACCTTACGTTACATTGTTTCAAGTCTAATCAATCTACAGTCAATACAAAGAAGTCTTAAGTTCCCGTGATGATAATAAAATAACAAGAGTATTCATTATTTAGCAACTTTACTACGTGTGTGCATTACATTGTCAAACGTCTTATAGAATTCCAAAGGGATTCCCCAAGGCACAAAGACTCATTATCTTTCAAACAAACAGAGCGAATTTAGTCTAATTTTCTAAACAATTCTCACCAATCGTTATTCGTTAACATCATCGTATAGTAAACGTGACTGAAATAAAAGGTTTAGAACTATTGTTATTTAATTTAAATTTCGCAATTAAACCATTGTTTAACGATTGCTTACTATTATTATTGTGTTTATTAGTCGACTGACGATTGTTTTTCCACCTCGTGAAGCTAAATCTCGCACACACGTTTTATGTGAAAAAAAAAGTTTATTACTTAATAAGGTGGCTGACGCAGACTTTTGAAAATTGCTCCAATAGTGTCCGATATTTGCATTAAAATAATGATGGGAGATGTTCCAAACTGTCGTCAATAGACTAAGAACTTATTCATACCAATACTTAGATAGTGAATACATATTTAAACATGTAATTGGTTGTCAAATCGAAATACTTCATAATTGCGTAGTTATATAAATACAATTAATCAATCTGGAAACGATAAAAATAAAATCTTTCGATAAAGAAGCCGTGGAATCGGTCATTAAAAACATTCTATGACACTGACAATGATCAAAATGGCGATAAAGATATAGATTATAATTATTATAAGGCGCTACTGAGGTTATTCTGGTTGCTACTGTGATTGAAGCTAGGCGTGTAAAGTGGAGACAAAGTTGCAAGCAAAAATAAAAAAAATATTGGCTGTGAATTGTACTTTCGTGTGGATGGTGTGTGTGAGAGTGTAAAATGGCTGTTATAGGTAGTTTTTTATTATTATCATGAACCTGCAAAACCATCCTGTGTCTCTAAAATCGACTGAGAAATATTCTACCTTATCTGATTAAAATTTTCAATTGTTCCAGATGAAATTGGAGCACAAGACAACGATTACACTATGGCGTCGATAAATTCTAACGAGAAAAGTCCGGGGGATCCACCGGACAAGAAACTAGCTGAAGCAGACGCCGAGAAACAGCCGCTATCAGGAGTAAGTATTAATAAACAATATAAGTAATCACGTGTAGGTATCATTAGACTAAATTAAGCCCAAATAGAAGACCTAATCGACTTAGGAGAAGACCATAAAATCATTAACAAAATCTATGATGTAGAATTTATACGAAGAACACATAGCTAAAGAGGTAATACTTAGATCGATATACTCTAAGTACGTTGGAAAAACAGAGTTACTTATAGTGATTCTTATGAATTACGAAGAATACATGAAGCCTGGATGGCTTGACAATGGAATTTTGTTCACCTCTATACTTAGAATTACAGTCAGGATGCCTATCACAATGTCTTTAAACAGTATCATTTTTATAATACTTTGAAATTTCTACCGTTGAATTTACACTGCTTTAATAGATGACGGTATTCCTTCTGATTAAATGATACCATAGTTCAATAGAGAACCAACTCACACATTATCATCATCATTCAACATGTGAATTTGAAATGATCCTCGTACTTTATAATAAACTAGGTAGTAAAAAACTCCCCTAGAAATGGTTTCTGTTGATTCGTCACCTATAAGATTATTCTCTAGAGCAGTGGTTTTGTATTTTTATTTTGTCATGTCATAGACTACCAGCTTTTTGACGTGAAATGAAATGCTAAAAATTATTTGAAACCAATTATTTTTAGTGAAATTTTTGTGGTTTCATATGTTATTCATATTTTTGATAATTGCTGAATTCTTAGCTCAATACAAAATGTTTTACTATCAAACGCAAAAGTAAACAGTTTTGTGTTTTGGCCCAAAGACGCGTTGTCGACTCATTGTTTTTTAAAATCATTATAACCTCTCGGACCAATTCTGGTTTATCCAAAAACCACCAGGGGTCTGCGTACCACTGCTCTAGAGAGTAGGTTATTTAAACTAATATGTACTTCCAATTTTAACATAATTCTTATTTGTCCTTCTCCTCTGCTTACCCCATTGGAAGAATGCTGTGATTGTAGGTATTACTCTTTATTATCTCCTCATTACTCATCGCTTACTGTTTTAATCTTTATCAAAATCTGCTTAATACTTTAATAGCCTTGTCAGGTAGTGTCATCATCATCTATAGCATGATTTTTATTAGATTTAGTAGCTTTATAAACACTAATAGTTTGATTAATATTAGTATTTTTGCACCATTTTAATTCAACACAATCATCAGCAAGGTTAGCGCAGTGGCTGAACGATTGGCTGCTGTGCTGCATATCGTGGGCTTGATTCCCGCACAGGACAATCATTTGTACAGCCTAAAGATAATTGTTCCCGGTCTGGTTGTTTGTAAACGCACCCACGATACACGACTAATTTATAGTGTGAGGCAACTTGATCCCATAAAAAAACCTGCACCAGAACCACTGGCAATCAGAATTTAAAAGGATTTCCCTTTAATTTTATGCGAGCGCATTTTTAACGCGCGTTAACACTCTTTTACATGCGCGGGGTACATGCGTACCCCAGCATTAAATTTTTGCTTATTATTACTTAAAAATATCTACTTAGAATCGGCCGCCTTTAATAACTGTTGCTAGGATCTTTGAGGGTTAGTCAGTAAGTCATCGGCTGCATCGGTGCACGGACGTGTATTACGTAAACATTTTAGTGCTGGTGGGGCACGCCTTTGCCCCATGCGTGTAATTTCGTAACTATTTGATGTATGACAGAGGTAAGCAGTTTTAGTTATTTACTTCAATTATTATGTAATTTATTTGAATATCATTGTTTAAAATTTATTTATTATTGTGGCAAAAACATTTGTGTCATGCTCATTTTGGGTACTTGTATATCAGAATGGCTCATAGACGGTATCAGATAACTGATTGACTCCAGGTATCCGATGAAGACGAGGAGGGTGGTGTAGAAGACCAGTTGAGTACTGAGGATGAGGAAGACCACTGCATAGTAGAACCACAATCGGAACAGGAAAATGAGGAAGTGAAACAGGTAACATCAAAATCAGCAACCTTACACAAAAATAGAACAGAACCAAGTGTGGAGGCGACGTCTAAGATTAAATGTGTCTGCATTGCTCTATCGCACGGAACAGCCGGTGGTGGCCATTGACTATTATTTTTTGATTTTATAAATATAGAAGGCATAAATGGCCTAATAATCGACTGTATAGTCAACCACAATTACCAAAATATTTCTCGACGCGTTTACCTCTGCTCAGTTGTCATAGACGGCAGCAGCTTTACTCCAAAAACATACTCAGAAAGATAACGGAACGAGGTATGTTAATGAAAGCGATTAGACACATTATGAAAATGTCATGCCTCGCAAAAGAACAAAGACGGCTAGATGCCATTACTGTGGAAGAGCCAAAGATCGATCGAACAGAACAGCATGTCACAAATGTTATAAACTTATTTGTAAAGACCATAAATATAGTATTATGTAAACAATTTTATAGCCAAAGTCTAAATGTTCTCGATAGGTTATAAACTGATGACTAATATCTTCAATTTTGACTTTATAAAGTTTTGTGAGATTAAGAAATGAGTTACTTTTATTTTTTTGTTTTAATTAAGAGCAGCTTTCTTTTTATTTTTGATATAAGTGTCAATAACTTATACATATCCTAACTTCCTAACTAATATTATAAATGCGAAAGTAAGTTTGTTTGTTTGTTTGTTACCACTTTACGCCTAAGCCACTGAACCAATCATCCTGAAATTATGCATATACGTTGCCAGGTGTATAGGGACAAACATAGGGTACTTTTAATCCCGAAAAAAAGTACTGTTCCCGAGGGAAATCACAATAACGTCCTTATGACAGTAGATGGCGCCACATGTCTATCGAATCATGATCAAATTTTAAGTTTAAGCATCTAATACATTCTAAATCTAGACTGTCGAATGTCGATAGACCAGTTTCAAGTAAACAACCTAGGAGTACGAAAGTTGTTTGCTTAATAATTTTTCATGCCCAAAACCGCTGAAGAGTATCCTGACATTTTGCATAAAGTGGCTTCCAGACGGACGGACCTGCGGTTGCGGCAAACCGCAGGCCGCGGTTCCAACCGCTGCAAAAACACACCACCGCGGTCACAGTGGCGGCCTGAAATGTCTTTAGCGTGGTGTTTGTGCTATAACCGGATGTCAGTCAATATGGCTAACCGTAACGTTGTCTTATTACATTCATGACTCATTAGCCCTCTCAGAAGATGAGAAAAAAGGTAGGAAAAAAACCGTTTATTAAACACTTGAGGTGTGATGTACTTATCTATATTATCATTAGCATCGCATATTACTCTTAGGAATAGAGTAGTGTGAATTAAATTTAAATTATTATTAAAATTAAACTATTTCTATTACAATTTCCATATTTTACAAAGCAGTACTCGCGGTCTGTTGTTAAAATTTGCAAAAGACGCGGCCGCCACAACATTCCGCGTTTGTCTGGGACCCACTTTATATACGTTGTCAGGGATACAGAAAAACTGCGTAACTGACACTGACATTACTGTGTCGTCACTGACACTGACGGGTGTAAACACATTCATAGAGGAAGTATGGAAGTATAAAGGCGAACTTATAACACGACCCGTCAGTCAAGCATACTCCGCGATTACTCCGACAATTATTGTGAATTGATTTGTATGATTCTTTTTTTTTGTTTGAGAGTTGTTTTTTTTTCGAATTGGTCCCATATAAATATTGTCATGATCTGATGATTAACTTCGGAGATCTGAAACGGAACTCCTCATAGGATCACAGCAGGGCCGTCGTAACAAGTAAAATTGCTCTGTTTAATGCGTGTAGTCGATGTCTGACTGAAGGAAGAGCTTAGTTGCTAAACTAACCGTGACCTATGTCGATGTATGTAGACAACAGTTTTTCAACGGCAAAGTTAAGTTTGTCCCTCAGTACTGTTTATTTTTTCGTTAGAGGTATGTTCGGTGTGTTTTAATAATTACGGTAGGTAGATTAATTTCTGTTTATTTTAAAATATCTCGCAGATCCAACTCAGGCAAAAGCTCATTGCAAGCCCGAGCAAAACTTACTTCTCAATCCCAGGAATCTTCCGTTCATGCCGCATTAAGAAGGCAAGCACAACCGGAGCGACAAGCAGCTTTGAAAGCTGATGAGACATTTTCTTAAAGCCAGGAAAGACTGGAGAGCCAAGCCCGCCAAGTTTCTCTGAGAGTGACTGAGACTCCCTTCCAAACGCAATTGCTTTTGGAGGAACAAACGGAAAATCAGACAGCTGTAAGAGCAACTGCGACGCCTGTTCAAACACAACTTCGTCTCAGAAAACAAGCTCAGCCATTACAGCGTCAAAAACTCCAGAACAGACGCGAGAAGGGCCTCTTATGCAGAAATGTATAAGAGTTAGTTAATAATTCTAGATCTGGCCGAACAACAAGCCGAGTACAGTCCGAATTGATTGTCAAATTCTAAACTAACGCGGGCGAAGCCGCGGGTAAAAGCTAGTATAAAATATATTGATAATTAATTTCTACTCCATTAAGTAAAAATCCGTAAATTACTTTGGGGCACTGCAGAGCCTTGCGCGTAGAATCGTTTTATTTTTAGTTGCGTGTAACGGAGTGTTAATGAGACTCTAGACAGACGGACTGCATTTCATTTCATTCATTTCATTTCAACTGCACTCCGGCAGCCAAACTGCAACCAACTGCACACCGACTGCAAGCGGGCTCAACTTGGCGTGCTTGCAGTCGTTGGAGCTGCACGCCAACTGAACACTGACTGACTGCATGGTCGGTTGGCAGTTTTATTGCAGTCATGGTAACTGCATTCAAACTGCAATTTGGCAGTTGGAGTACATTTGAAATGCAGTCCGTCTGTCTAGAGCCTAAGGCGCTTGTGATTAGAAGGACTAAGAAGAGTACCTACATGGCGCACGTTTCTTTATTATATTACAAATCTGAACCCCAATTAGGTTAATACATAACAAACTAATATAAACTAGTGACGATCGATTATAAATCGATTTGATTGCCGTAAATATACTTACAAATGATAATTTCTTAATGATCTATGATAAGTAGGTACCTAGCTATCATGTTTTTCATATGTATATAATTTACGATAATAATAAATAATAAAATAAATTAAAAATCATTTATTTCAGACAAAACGTCCATAGGCAAAGCAAAGTTGTTAGACGTTTTCGTAACAAGAATTTTGCTTAATTATCTAATGTTAGTAAAACTAAACGACCCGCCCCAGCTTCGCACTGGTGTAGTGAAGATATATAAACTTTCCTCCTGAATCACTCTATCTATTGATGAAAACTGCATTAAAATCCGTTGTGTAGTTTAAAAGATCTAAGAGTACAGACGGCGGGAAGCAACTTTGTTTTATACTACGTTTAAACATATTGAGAACTATTGTCATTATGATAATTATGTTTACATGCCATGACCGTACTAGGAACGTGTCAACCAATAAAATATTCTAAAGCCTGAAACAATGCCTACTAGACCGTTCCGTCACCGACGAACTCCGTCGCGTGCCATGCACGGAGCGTCAACAATTTATATTTCATTATTGGATCTTGGATTGTACAGGGCCATCACGACATAATTAAATTATACAGGGTAATTAAAAATATACCCGAAAACTTAAAAGGGGTCATTGTACTCATCATTATGAACAACTTTTACTATTGGACCAACCCAGAAATCATGAAAAAAAAGCCCATGTAATAGGGGGCGAGCCTATTGCCATCAACCGGGCACAAATCCAGACTCCGAGGCTGCTACTGAGAACTTCCTAATGGAAAAACCCAATAACACTTTGCCCGACCTGGGAATCGAATCCAAGACCTCATGTACAGCAGTCGCGCTTGCGACCACTAGACCAACGAGGCAGTCAATTACCCTGTAGGTATATATTTAATCTCAAATATTTACATTACTATACTATTCTATGAATTTGAAAATATAACAGTTTATTGACTGTACTACTTGTACAGTCAATAAACTGTACTAATTTCATTGATTAATGAAATTTGTGTCTACCGTCATATGACGCCCACAGGATACGACGACGCCCCACGGGACGCCGCGACGCACACTTTGAGAACCGCTGTGAATTATGATAGAGTACTTGTCATAAAGTAGTCACGTAAGCCACAATCAAACTACTAAGTGGTTAAGACAATACTTGACAAGCGTTACTAATTAAGAAATAATGCGTCAACTATCACAATTAAGATAAAGATTCTTGTAATACATTGCAACAAAACCTGTCAAGTAGGACAAATAATGAGGAAAAACACGAATCTATAACATCACGCCTGTAAACCCCGAAGGGTTAGGCAGAAGTGTATCCATGGTATCTAAACCCGAACTATTGTATATGACTAGCTGTAAGTTTTCCTAAAATTATTAAAATAAAATAAATAAATAAATAAATTAGTACACCCACATTTCGCCAGTTGTGTTTAAGTCCCATGTATTAGGGGGCGAGCATATTGTTATCAATCGGGCACAAAATGCAGACACAAATGCTACTGAGAAATTCCTATTGAAAAGACCCAGTAACACTTTGCCTGACCTGGGAATTCAAACCCAAGACCTCATGCTCAGCAGTCGGGCTTTGATGCCACTAGACCAAAGCAACAATAAAACACGAGTCTTTTACGTGAAAATACACTCACGCGCAATGTCTATAAAGCGTGCTTATGGGACACTTTTTTTATCTCTTCGAGCCAGAGTTTGTCATATAAAGGCTGTAACTTAACGAAGCTACTTAACGTGCGATCATACGCTGCGGCTACATTAGCAGACTACGGCGAAGCAAAATTCAAATTTTCTTACGTAAGTCAGTACCTATTAGGTTTAATGTTGATTAAAGTATCATTCGCGGGCGTAAGAAGTATGTATTTTCAGAATTATAGTCTGGATTTGTGCCTGGTCGGTGGCAATAGGCTCGCCCTCTATTACATGGACTCAAACATAACTGGCGAAATGTGGGTGTACTATAATGGCTACGTCTCTGCCTAACCCTTCAGGGATTACAGGCGTAATGTAGTGTAATGATATGCAACTTCATATCAATCTAATAATCCTATTTTAATATCGCAGTGACGTCGCGCCTCGATCGTATTTTTAGTTATGATTTATTCTGATTTTCGTTGGATTATAACAGATATTTCCATTTATAATACCTACTTTACTCGCAAACTTATCTGATAGGGTAATATTGCTTTTTTGAGTAATCTTTGATACTATGAACTATATTCCATACGTTCTATGATGGTACGGGTGACACATGTCAGCAATAAAATTCATCTGTGAACGTCAGAATCGCATAACTAAGTCAATTTAATTTACTAGTTATTTACTTACGTATTTTTATGCCACTATGATATTAGTGTGCAGTTAAAATATTCAATCATGATTGTGAATCGCCGTTGTGAACGTTCAAGAGTGAAAATCAACAGTTTGACAAATGTCACCGGCACCATCCTAGAGCGTGAGTGCAAATGTTCAATTATCTGGTGGTTTAAAAAAAAAACAACGTAGTATCACTGTTTACTTTTATTGAAAGGCATCAATAAAAGTAAACACAAAAGAAAAAGTTTCTAAAGTTTATCATGGACATTACTGACATCGGTGAAGGTAAACATCGTGAGGAAACCTGGACTTACTGTTCCACTCAAACCATGTCAGAGGCCCTTGAGGCGGTTTAGAAACTCTGATACTAGGGTATTTGTAAAGAAAGAAAAAATGTTTATTGACACAGACCATGTGCACACAAAAATAATAATAAAAAGGCAATAAAAAGAACAAGAAATTGTGTGCCCCACAGCTATGCCAAACAGACCCAGTTTAGCATAAAATGCCAGACCACTTGTTCCTGACGCTGGTTTTCAACTGGGCCTAATATGGGGGCATAACATACTTAATGTGGGGTCGTAAGACCTTAAAGAAGAAGAAGAATAAAAGTAAACACACAAAGCGACCGTGGACTCAAAATAAACTAATATCAAACACAATTGACATTGTAATCAACATTGACTACTAGAGTACTGTTTACAGATAATAGCTTCAATGTTGTGAAAGTTATTGATAACTAGCTTGTGCCCGCGGCTCCGTCCGCTTAAATATCAGTTGTCTACGGGGTTTTAATGTTTTTGCAGCGGAACTCTACTAACTTCAGCCCGTGTCTTTGACTGAAAGAATGTCGGTCATCTGAAGGGTTTTTTTGCACGAAACCTTAATATTTTTCTTAATAAAAATAGCCTAAGCTACTCCCTATAACATCAGCTATGTGCCAGTACAGTCAAGTAAAATCTGTCCAGCTGTTACTGAGATAGCCGAAACAAACAGAAAGACAGACAGACCGACAAGAAATTTTAAAAATTTGGTCTAAATACCTTGCAGACCATATTTATTTTGTAATAAACTGTCATTTTGAAGTTACAAACAAACACTTCAAGTTTATTTATTTGTACAAGTAAGATACTTTAAATGTTTATATGTAGATAAATAACAGGTAATATAGGGCATAATAAGTACATGTGCAAGTGTTGCTATACTTTTTAACAATTGTGCAAACAATACGATGATAAATCAACAGTGTTACATTGTTCTGGGTTTATCTACCCTCATTTACATTTTCAAATATGAATTTATCAAATGTCATTTAAAAACTCGCAAAGCGCTATGCTTAGTATGAGATCTTGGCTGGGTGGGATACCCAGGTCAGGCAAAGTGTTATTGGGTTTTTACCATCAGGAATTCCTCAGTAGCAGCTTCGGAGTCTGGATTTGTGCCCGGTTGATGCCCGTCGCCTCCTATTACATGGGACTTAAACATAACTGGCGAAATATGGGTGTACCTACTAATGGGTACACCTCTGCCTAACCCTTTGGGGATTACAGGCGTGATGTTATGTTATGTTATGTTAAAATCTGCCTCGTTGGTCGCAAATCGCGACTGCTGAGCATGAGGTCTTAATTTTGAGGTCTTTGATACGTCGGGCAAGGTTTTTCGATCAGGAATTTCTCAGTAGCAGCCTTGTAGTCTGGATTTGTGCCCGGATGATGGCAATAGACTAGCCCCCAATTACATGGGACTTAAACATAACTGGCGAAATTTGAGTGTGCTACTGGATACAGCTCTGCCTAACCTTTCGGGGATTACAGGCGTGATGTTAAGTTACAATTGCAAAGGCAAGTTTCTGAACTATAAAACTCTTTACACATACCTCCAAGAATAACATAAAGCAACTCGCTGACTTGTGACTTGTCAATTTAGACCGCTGTCATTTTTGTATCAGTTTTATTTTGGAGAAGATGTAATTTTTATTTTAGCAATTTTACTAGCACTACGTTACTTAAAAAGGCCTCGGAGGCCGCGAGCCCCTGTGGGGGGTGCCGACCTCGCTCAGGGGCTCGCCCAGCCTACTCCAGGAGAATCTAGTAAAGTATATAATACATATATAGGGTACCTGGTAACTAGTGACGAATACTTACACACATGATTGTACTTATGATAACAAACAATTTTTCCCAAAGAAATGTTTTTTTTTCATTGCAAAGGGCATGACCTCAATCTCCCAAATAGAATAATCAATTTAGAATAATAATGATACCTACCAGCCTATTACTGTCCAACTGCAGGGCAAAGGCCTCTTCTCATACAGAGAAGGCAAGCGATCACCATGCTTGCTCAAGGCCGATTAGCGATTTCAGACTTATATTAATTACGAGCCTTGATTTTCACACGATGTTTTCCTTCACCGATGTCAGTGATATCCAAGATAAGCTTTAGAAAGTACATGAATTGAAAAGTCACATTGGTAGGTATTGCTCGGATTCGAACCTACAATCTCATGAATAAGAGGCGGGCACCTCAGCCACTGTCCATCACGACATGGACAATAGCATAATGAGTAACAAAAATAACACCCAATCAACTGTAATTTAATTTACTTACTTATCCTTTTTTACAAACAAAACTATTGAAATTTTGCCATACATAATCATTATTTTTTTTGAATAAATAGCGTTTCTCCCGATGGTGATGAATGGAACGAGTGGAAGGAGTTTTTTAAGGCCTAGGGGTAGAACAGAGCAGACAAAAAGGAAGTCCGTACCTCACCCAACCCAACCCTAAACATAAGCCCGGGTCGACGGCGCGTTCTGTTCGCGCGCTGTCAGCACAGGAACGGGGCCCCCAACGGGGCCAACGCCTGCCGGGGTTGCGGGACGTCTTAACAGGATACCGTGGCCCCGGAACGTAAAGGGCAACAGAAGGAACAGGGTGGTTTTTTAGTCAGTAAAAGTCTGACAGTCCCTTCCGCCCCACCCAGGGCGGAAGGAGTCATTTGATGATTTTTACAAACTCAAAAAAAAAAAAAAACCCTAAGCATTGTAACCTTGTAAATTTAACAACAAATGTGAACTAATAGAAATGTAAATTATTAACCATGCGGAACGCACGCGTACTCACGCATTTGAGGAGATTAGGGTCATGCGCCTTGCAAATATAAAAAATAAAACATTTATTTCTAAATATTCTTTGTTATCATGTATTTATGTATCGGCCACTTATTACCAGTCACCCTATATACTAGTTTCAGTATATTTTTTTATCAAATCAGACTGCAGCCTAACAATAGTATTTATTTTGTACTTGCTTTGTCCCGCTAGGAATATCTATTATTCCAATACCTTGACAGACGGATTAGTGATTTATCTGTGATTGTTAATAGTTCTAAAATGGTTATCTTGATGGATCCAATATCCTCATGGGATGTAGTTTTTTGTTCACCAGTTCCAAACGTCTTAGTAGACATTTGACTTATTCGCGAAATTACCTGTTATCGTTAATAATTTATTCGTACCTAGGCCACATTCTGAAAACGCCCTATTCGTTAAATAACCTATTATACAAGGCTGATTCTTCGAAAGACCTATCTCGATATGACCTATTTTATTCTAAGTGTTCGTTAATGAAACTATGAATGTACTTCGAGAGTATTTCAGAAAGGTAAACAAACGATGTATCATAAAAAAATGTTCTTACCATGGGAACAAGCTTGGCTTTAAGCGTACTTGTAGTATTTAGCCATGAGCTCACCTTTGTATATTTTCTGTTCATTTTCTAGAAGAGTTATTTTTGCTTATTTATTTTGACATCATCATTACCTCATCTAAATCCACTGCTGCATATTCCTCTTCTTGTATATCAACTGTCTATGCTTCGTTGAATTCTCTCTTGCATGTTTCTTGATATCGTCTATCTCCCCAAAACCTTTGAAATCCTGGTACACGAATACTTATAATAGTCTCATGAATCTGTTAGCCTAACTATTGCACCCTGGTTTCAGAAGAAAGAGGAACGATGGTGGACCACGCTGATGCAAGTCGCAGTGCCGTTCTTCATAGCTGGATGTGGTACCATTGGAGCTGGTATAGTTCTTGGTAACGTCAGGGTGAGTAACACTTTTTGTAACAAGCTTTTACTCGCGGTTTCGTTGTCGTGGTCTTTCTTATGGAATCGAAATGTGGATGTACGAATTACGGTAGTACGGTAGTCACCTCTGCCTTACTATTAGGGGATTACAGGCGTGATGTTATGATGTTACGGCCTATATCTGTTTCATCATTAACGTATTAGCCAAATAACGTCCACTGCTTGACATACGCCGCCCCTAAAGATAACACAATGACCGGTCCTACTTCCCGCAATCCAGCGGTTTCCTGCGATCGCTCTGTTTACAATTAAACTATTTTGCAAAGCTACCAATGCATTACGTCGTTTCTACCTCTTACCACTGAGACGTGTAGATGAAAAACAGTAATGTAATATATAAAATACGGAGACAGTTAACTAATCGTGGTGGTATCGGTAAACTTTTCAAATCTTTACATAGTCTTCTTCTTTATCGTGTGGGCAGTAAGATCTTACGACCACATACCCTAGTGTCAGAGTTTCTAAGCTGCCTCAAGGGCTTCTGACATTGTTTGAATGGAACAATAAGTCCCAGTTACACAGTATAAAACAAAGTCGTTTCCCGCAGTCGTTTAAATCTTTTGAACTATGCAACGAATTTTAATGCGGTTTCCATTAATTCTAAAGGAAAGGTTCGCTCCGTTTGCTTGAGATACGCGCTATCATCAGTTGCCGCCTTCGTAAAATCAGAGATAATATCTATTTGTGATCACTCGAAAAGGTAGGTAGATAGGTACCGAAATACGTCAGTCTGAAAAAGGTACTCTTATCAGTCAGATCGTATTCAAAGATTCAAAGAAAGGCAACACGTTTTAAATACTCCTCGTGTGGCTTCAGCACTCCACGTGTGCTTTTAATCTAAATCTATTGTATCTTTAGATAAAATCTTATCAGATTTTTTATTTTTGTTTGTACTGCACGTGTTTACCTGATTTACGTAAATCAAGTATCGTCATCACGCCCGTAATCCTTGAAGGGATAGGCACAGGTGTATCCATTTAGCACACCCACATTTTGCACGTTGTATTTAAGTCCCCATGTAAGAGGGGGCGACCCTATTGCCATCACCTAGGCACAGATACAAAACAGAATTAACTGTCGAAATGTGGGTTTACTAATGGGTACACTTGTGCCTAACCCTTCGGGAATTACAGGCGTGATGTTATATTATTGAAAAGGCTGAAAAAACTACAACACACGAAGTTTTATAAATTACAATGCCTATTCGTTACCATACAGAAATAATTATTTAATAAGAGTTATTTTTGTTACTTACAAAGTTATAACATGCAATTTCTAGAAAATAATTAGTACGTTAAAACATTAAAATAGTCATTCTTACGCAAAATACAATACAGCAGACAATTAGGCTGGTTTTTGCTATATATTTTTTTGTCTTGATTACTAAATACAAAATTGTTTGCCGTTTCTGGTGGTCAGTACCCAAGGTCATAGTTTTGCAAGCAGATAGTAAGGTCAAATTGTTTATGAACTTGGTAAAGGAGACAGTAATTTTGGTGTGATTTTACCTTTTACTCGACTAGTATGGAAATTAAGGTTAATTTGTAACAAAAATTAAGTTTGTCTGTATGATCTGCTCGTTAGTCTAGTGGAGGTCTTGGGTTCGATACCCAGGTCGGGCAAAGTGGTATTAGCTTTTTCTATCAGGAATTTGTCAGTAGCAGCTTCGAATTCTCGATTTGTGTCCGTTGGATGGCAATAGGCTCGCCCCCAATTTCATGCGTCTTAAACATAACAGGAAAAATGCGGAAATACTAATACTACATTGCCTAACCTTTCGGGGAATAAAGGCGTGATGTTATGTTATGTTATCAACATTAAATATCCAAAATTATTCCAATAACTTCGTTTTTTTTTTGACTTGTTTTTCGACTACGTAAAACCTTCGTGTGAATTAATTTACAACGAGAATTTGTTGCCTATTAACGTTAATTAATAGTTTCTCGTTAATTGTTTCAGGACTGGCCCGTATTTATGGAAGTATCCGCCATCTTTGTATTAGTGCCGTCTCTCTCTGGTCTGAAAGGTGAGTCCAATTTTGATACCTATCTCTTATTCATAATTTTATGCCGTACAGCATTCATACAAACTTTAAGTCCTTATTTTTCTAAATGAATGAACGGATTTTAATGAAACTTTCTGCGCATAAGCAGGATTAATAGGTCTAACAAGTTATCAGATTACATTTTAGAGAAATTGTGTTACAACTGAACGCGACAGATTTTAAGTTGTCCATAGAAAAAGAGATATCCAATTATCTTATTTTTATAAGACATTTTAAAAATGTTCTTTAATAACTTTTTAGACCTATGTATCCTGCTTATACCTAGAATTTTCATTAAAATCAGTTCGTTTCGTTTTATCGTTTTATCCTTCTAAGTCATAAAATTAGAAACTTTGAAGTATATGATATTTTATTAGGAGCACGTACCTATATCAACAAATCATAACGTAGGTAGATGAAAGATATATGATGACAATAGAGGTGGTGGTTGATGGCAACAGGCTCGCCCCCTATTACATGGGACTTAAACATAACTGGCAAAATGTAGGTGTACTAATGGGTACACCTCTGCCTAACTCTACAGGGATTAAAGGCGTGATATTTTGACTCTGTTATGAAAGATAGAAAATAAATAAATCATAAGCATGAATGACCGTTAATCGCGATTAAATCTTAAAGTAGTGTGATTAGATCTTATTCTCGTGTGATTAGATTGAAACGTTTCAGATATTACTAATCTTTTGTTTACAGAATTATAGTGAAATATAAGTTATCGATCTAAATCTAATCGAATTGATAATACAGGTAGCCCTACCGGAAGAGATAAGATCTATCTTTCAAGAGTCATGGGATTTTCCTCTGAATAATTTATTTATTGCGTCAATGAAATCTAGATACCCGGGTAATGTGTCATCGTCTAATCAGAAGCATCGTATGCGCACTGGGTATCGGTGGGATCTACCTTATACCGTATTTTGCTGGGTTATGTTTGCAGCGGCCTACTTGGGTACGCAGTCTATTGAGCGCTTTCCGTATAGGTCACTGCAAATCACAACTGAGTGGCAAGTGTTCACACTTACTACAATGTCTAAAGTGTCGCTATACCTGCACTTTAGAGGACGCTACTGATGCCGTGATTTACGTGACCACCTACTGGGCCCAAAACACTAGAGAAAAAAAAGTATTATCTTAAATCATCGACTCGAAAAGAAGAAGACAGTGTGACAGACAAGTTTGGAACGATACAACTTACTAAGTTATAAATCCAATATCAAAAATCCTAACAAATTCTTTTTTAAATGTTTTTAAGAACGTTTTACAGTCGCCAGCACATTCAACTGTACCTTTTTGTTGTAAAATCGCTCCTATTACAACAGCATAAGATGCCACAGATATTTGCCTTGAAGCCTTCGTCCGTACATTAGGGTACAGCTTTTATTACTATCTCTCCTCGTCTCTTAAGCATAAGAGTACGGTTTTGATGAAGTCGCAAGGATCCGGGATAGAAATCCCGAATTTTTAACCCGTTTGTGTTCTCATTGGATAAGAAACTCGTCTTTTGCTTAATATACTGAACGTCTACGCAAACGAAATCGCAGGCAAAACTACGTATATATTTAATCTTCTAATATTTTCATACACATCCACTTTCAAAATCTATTTTTATTTTAGTATTTAGCCAAGTCTGTCCGCACCGTAGTGTACAGTTTCTTTTGTCATTTCCGTGATTCAGAATAACATAGTTTAGAGATAAAAATCTGTCATTTACTTGAATGTACCAAAGATGATTGTGGTGTAATTACAAAAGGTAATTGGCTTGGCTGTCTTGGACAAAAGCAATTGATGTTAAGCATAACAATGCTGATGTGTCCTAGACTTTAATGGCTACGTTAGGGCGTGACCACACGATACAGACTTGGTACAAAATTATGTCGTACAGACATCGTTACAGATTGAAAAGTCTGAGTGAAAAACTGTGTGTAAGGACTTTTCTTTACCGCAGACTTTTATAAAAAATCAACACACAAAATTATTTATTTTATTTATTTATTTTATTTTAAATAAATAAAATAAAATAAATAAATATCTTGGGACAACTCACACCCGGCTATCTGATCCCAAGCTAAGCAGAGCTTGTGTTATGGTAACCAGACAACTGATATACATACTTATATAATTTATAAATACATATATACATACATATTATAGATAAATCACACCCAGACACAGAACTAACAATCACAATAATATGACACCTGTAATCCCTGAAGGGTTAGGCAGAGGTTTACCCATTAGTACCACATTTCGCAAGTTATATTAAGGTCCTATATGTAATAGGGGTGAGACTATTGCCCCAAAAAAAAAACCATAGGAGTTAAACCGCAAAATTATAGGCTTCTTTTGCCTTAGGCAATCTTTTCATTTGTCAAATATTTTTTTATTAATTGATAATTATTTTTTTGACTCCTTATAATACGCAAACATACTTGCGTACTTTTAACTTTCATGAGACTTTCGAATTCTGACTAGCACAGATAAAATTCTATAGAAACACAGAGTCTTTGTGTAAACACCGTTATCCTTGAAACCAGTGGTTTGGTTTCACTAATAGAACGTAAATTCAATGAAAAAAAATCACCTTTTTTTTAAAGTAAAATCTCTAGTTTTCTTTAAAATTATTTGCAGCAATGCAGCAGGTCAACGCCCTTTGCGGTGATTACGTAACTCGGGCGCATAGTATCTATGAATTTACGGACGGTGTCGGACAGATTATTTTTAATTTTTGAAAAATAACTTTGTTTATTTATTTTTAAATTCAGATAAACATTTTTTATAATAAATCAAGTACCTGTGGTTTTAGTGACAACGGTGTTTACACTAACAGTCTGTATACGTACGTGTGTACTAAGTCTTACGTTTGGTCGAAAATATAAGTGGATATTACATAACATTACGTTGGTTTTTGGGTAAAATTGTAGTTTTTCGACAACAGTTTATTTTCTGTTTATAAAATTAAGGTTTTTTTTGTTTATTTAAAACTATTACCAAAACGCGATACTTTTTGTCGACATTGTCATATAATGCTACTTTTAAGGTACCGCAATGGTATGTAAAAAGAGTTTTTGTATACTATGAAATTGCTGACCGTTGCGTGGAAAATATAAACGTCAGTGTCCTATTTTGAATAAAAATCATAATTATGTTTAATTGAAGTCCCATTTACTAAGCATAAATTGAAATGCCCGCGACTTCATCCGCGTAAATATCGGTTAGCGCGGACGCAGACGAAGTCGCAGAATAAATAGTAGCCTAGGTCCGTTCTTGGGCTTGAAACATTCCCATATCAAATTTCATCATAATAGGTTCAGTCGTGAAAACGTAACACACAGACAGAGTTACTTTCGCATGTATATAAATTAGTATGGATGGATAACCTTCCTCGATAAACGGGCTATATAACGCAAATCAATCATAGTAAAAAACCATATTCTCAAAGAACTGAAACTGACTTTGATGACTTCAAGAAAAACCTGTAAGTTTGCGTGTAAATAATCACTTTAAGAAAAAAACTGTAAGTAGACCAATGATATAGCAAACTGTTCCATTGTATTTACTGTAGGAACTGGCGATGTTACGAATATGTATATAATTTTTAGGTAGAGCAAATGGGAATGAAAATTAACAGTTTTCATTTCGTGCTATTTGTTATCTATGGTTCTAATTTGACAGCTAACTTACCGCGTTAATGACACACACATTTGTCTCAGTTCGCATTGATTCCAAAAATTGCCGAAGTGATCCGAAAAAACCCGACTGTTATTGTTTTACAAGACAGATCGCGAAACAAGTGAATTTTGAAGTAAGAACGAATGTGAATGCGAATTTCAAGAATTTAGCGAATACTTGTTACATCACTAGTAGAAACGTGTATCATTATTGAAATAATGATGTGAAGCATTTACCTACCAGAGCATTGACATTGGATTCTAAAGAAGTACATTGAAATTGCTTTATTAAAGTACTTACATACTTACATCGTCTATAATAATAGTGTAATATTACGTAGAAGGACATACAAACATAAATATTAGGCTACGAATATGTACTTTGTGAATGGTCGAAAGTTACAAAAGACAGCCTCCAAAACACACATTGAACGCAAGAAAAGTAAGTCTGGTCGCACACGGGCCACCGACCACGACCATAAAACGTCGCCACCGACGTATTTCCTGTAGTTGTCATACATTTTAAATGGACTCACCGCAGACGGTTGGCGTCGGTGGTCGCCACAACGTCGCTTCTAGCTTGAAGTAGCGGCGTTTGTGGCAGCGTTTGTACCTGTTGCGTGTGGCCCAGGCTAACAAGCCCAGCCAACCTCACAGCATTACGAAAACAATTAAGTTGGTACCTTTTTTTTTTTGAGTTTGTAAAAATCATCAAATGATTCCTTCCGCCCTGGGTGGGGCGGAAGGGACTGTCAGACTTTTACTGACTAAAAAACCACCCTGTTCCTTCTGTTGCCCTTTGCGTTCCGTGGCCACGGTATCCTGTTAAGACGTCCCGCAACCCCAGATTAAGTAGGTACCTGAGTTGGTTCTCTTAATATAGAGGAATGGAGGAACAACATGGAATTTTCCACCATTGAAAAAGAAGAAAAGAGGAACTCCTCTGACTCGAGCGTTGTGTCTGCTGAGCTACTTTCAGGGTAAACAGGGTACTTGCGCAATGTAGGATTTGCGTGGCGTTAAATGTCTTACATAGTTTGTATGTAGCTATGAACCACCATAAGAGTCGTTACGCATTGTCGATTAGCCGCCGCCGGCGATCGCCAGTCGCTTGTGCGTCGCTACTGCGCGGCAAGTGCATACAAACACCTATTTGAACTACTCAAAGTCACAGTCGCTTTCGACCAGCCGACAGTGCGTAATGGTTCTAAATGATTATACCAGTATCTAAGCCAAATTGTAGTATCTTGAATTTAAATTCAAGTAGCAGGAAATGCAAATATAACTTTAGTGATTATAATTTCCAAACGAAAACTGTATCGGTCTTACTCATACAACATAAGCGAGAATAAGACATCATTATAAAGTCAATAGTTCGACAAATTACAGACGCTATTATTTTTTTGGAGACAAAGCAATTCCTTTTGTTTGATAGGTAAGTGTTTACTTATGGGGGGCAGTCCAGACTAGTTGCCATTAAAATGAACTGTTTTGTCTTCAGAAAATTATGTTTACACAAGTGATGGAATGGTGTTATTGAAATTTATAAAAGTTTTTCTAGGAACTACTAGGTAGGTACAGTCATCAAAAAAGATTAATAAACAGGGTCGTCAGATATAGTTGAAGTTTTTGAATTAATGAACTGTTTAAATCATTAATTTTTTAAATTAAATTAGAAAAGGTCACTCTCTCACTCATCTCGAAATATCGAAAACCGCTTGACATGTATAGATAAAATTTGGCAGGGAGGTAGTTTATAATTAGTAGACGAAAGGATTTCCCAAAATTCACCCCCTAAGGGTCCAAAATTTTTATGGGGAAATAAACTTTGACGCGGACAAAGTCGCGTTCAGAAACTGTGTAAATTATAAAGCAGAAAAGATTCGTGGTTTGTTTCTTGGAATGCGCTAATCTTATGAAAAAAAAATTCCAAAGTGAAATATAACGTTTCGGAGGAAAGTTATAAGGCTTTAAAACATCAAGCTACGACACACAGGAACAGAGCAGTAGCTCTTTAACCAAAGATTTTACTGTGGTAGCTAGTATAGAAAATTTTTGCAGTCCATAATTTGAACTTTGATTCCAATGGTAGCCATAACATCAAGTCGCATAGACGAGGTCAAGATCGTATTTAAACACGCGCTATCGTAACCGACACAGCAAAGGAGGTGTTGACGCTGCGCCGGCGTCGTTTCAAAGGCGTACACGAGACTATTTATAAACTAAAGGCTTATATTACTGCTATAATAATCGTTAAGACTTTTGATATAAACAATGGATAATATTGCTAAAGAGACACCTGCAGAGAGGTAACATCACACCTGTATTAGTAAATGGGGTATGAAGAGATGTAGGTAAAGATCACCTTCATTAGCCATTAGGTTTTACTTTAAACCCCCATTTGATGGGGGTCGAACCTCTATCTAATAGGTTATTGTAAACATAACTAGATTTATACTGTGTCGCGGCTGCGTACAATCCTGCCGCAAGTCTTTCTAGGCACTGTTTCTCCGCACCATCTTCAAAATCTCTCCGAGTAGCAGCTTACTTATACACAATTAATGGTGCCGATTCCCTTGGTCACAAACTAAACTAAAATTAGACTATTTCCATCTTTTTCTGTCCAATAAAACAAGAAAGAGACTAATGTAAATAAGAGCTGTCAAATTTAGTCAATCTGACACATCCATACAGTTATAGTTGACATCTTAAAACGTATGGATTAAAAATACGGAAAAGTTCAAGGCAAAACTAATTTGACATCTCTAACTTAGTTCTTTAATGTCACGGAATGTCACCGTCCTTTCCTTTCGCTGTATGTTAGTAAGAGATGTCAATTCTCTAAATTTATTCTAGTTTGTGAACAAGGGAATCGGCACCAATATTAATATTTCAAACTAACTAATAAAAATAATTCAAACTAAAACAATTGTTTATTTCTTGATATATTGATTGTCATTTGCGAAGCGAAGTCGAAGCATCAATACAGGCAGTATTATGATTTGTGAAAGAGTTGGTCGCTTTGTCTGATAATTGAAGCTAATTGCATCAGATGACGCAAGTGTGTGACCCAATTATCCTACAGGGTGCCTAAAGGCAGCATTCGGATGTTGGCGACCGCGAACGACGACCACGACGCGCGACCTGTGGTCGCTTGCGTCGTGTAGATAATATAAATTCATACTAAGCATAAGTCGCGCGACTCGGTCGCGGTCGCCTGTCGCGATCGTCGATGGCGGAATGCTACCTTAACAAGCAAGTACTTAATTGTTCCTTTTTTTGTCATCAGGTAATCTGGACATGTGCCTAGCATCTCGACTGTCTACTCAAGCAAACCTCGGGAACATGACATCTACGAGAGAAGTCATATCTATGGTCGTAGGAAACATATCATTAGTACAGGTAAATGGCTGTTTATTTTTAAATTTAGAACTGGATCTACCTGGAAAGCGCGCGTAGATTGCTGTGATTGGTTAATGATAATTCAATTAGCCAATCACAGGTTACGCGCGCTTGACAATAAATCGTTTGAGAAATAAAGGGTTTGTCTCTCTGTATTTTTTGTGTCGACTGACATATCTATGAACTCTTTGTCTGGGAGGAGTGAAGGAACATCTTACCTCAAGCACTGTTTCAAGGTTTAGAATCGGTGAAATCAAAGTAAATCATAGTTTTGTAGATAAACGCTTAGTTTTAGTTCTACCGGCTTATTACTGTTTCACTGCAGCGCTAAAACTCCTTCTCATTTAGAGAAGGTACGAGCATTGATTGGCAAGTTCAATCGTATATTTGATGTTCAAGATAAACTTAGAAATTAGATATGAAATTAAAAAGTTCACATTTGGTACTTGCCCGTGACCTATCACGACTGGACTATCACGACATCAACTCCGTTTGTACCTACAATTTGATTGTATTTGAGCACTAGCTTTCGCCCGCGGCTTCGCTCGCAAATTAAGCTTAAAATTCGATCATAATTCGAAAGACATGTGGCGCCATCTATCATTATAAGAACGTTATTGTGATTTTCCTCGGGAACAGTATTTTTTTTTCGGGATGAAAGGTACCCTATGTTCGTTCCAGTACACCTGGCAATGTATATGCAAAATTTCAGAATGATCGGTTCAGTGGCTTAGGCGTAAAATGGTAACAAACAAACAAACAAACTTACTTTCGCATTTATAATATTAGTTAGGATTATACATTTTGTACTCTTCCTGAGTAAAATAACAGCAGGTATGAAAATAAGCACATTCTATGAAGCCATGTGTAGGAAAATCGCCATACTCGTAATTGTTGGAGCCCATCGCACGGTCATTACACACGGTAATAATGACAGCTCAATTTGTGGGTGTTTACCATTCACTCTGCCTGTCAACTTGAGTGATCACTGTGTCGTGAAGATTCAGAATTAGTGCAGGAGTATAAACAGCCATTGTATGTGGAATCGGTTTCTTAAAATATTATATATTTGCGTTAAACTGGATCCGAACTTCATCCGATATCCAATGATCTTCATCCGACTTTCATATCTTAAAAGTTAGAAATTAAGGTATATTTTAAATCTGACAGCTGAATAATCCTAATCTATCTTTTGCCGACGACTTCTTCTACGTCCGCAATAACCGATACTGAGACTGACGCAGCCAAAAGCTAAAAAGCTATATAGGCTTTAGACACCTCGCGCACTAGACGTCCACGACCAGATTAACTACGTTAGTCCTGACAGTCTCGTGCGCAAGGAGCCTTATTTAATCTGGTAGCTGCGGCCACTGGTCGTGGTTCTGGCCGTCTAGTGCGCGATGTGCCTATACTGTTAATATGAACAATCAATAACCTATTATTACCCTCTTATTGGACTGATAACGGCTTGATTTAAATAGCAAGTCTAAATTGATCCCTTTATCCATATAAATAAAAAAAGATAACCGCCTTCAAAAACTACAAAATAAAAAATAACTTTAGCTTGAAAGTCGGCGGCTTTGGTTTTGTTTCTTGTTATGTAGGTATTGCCACCGACTTCCAAGCTAAAGTTATTTTTTATTTTGTAGTTTTTGAAGGCGGTTATCTTTTTATGTAAAAAAGCTTTTTATTTTTCACTTTTTAGTGTTTGTGTGTTAATGTTTGAAATCCTAACATAAAGCCCTTTCAAACAATACCTCACACGATATATTTAATTTTGGAAAATGGTAGGAGGGAGGTTGACGTACCCCCTCCCCACTTCTTTCAGTCAGTCATCGACTACACGTATAAACAAAGCAATTTTTCTTGTTACGGCGGTTCTGCTGTGATTTTATAAGGAGTTCCGTTCCATATCTCCAAAGATCATCATCAGATCATGACAATATTCCTATGGGACCTATTCCGAACTATACTCTTTCAAACAAAAAAAGAATCATCCAAATCGATTCATAATTGGCGGAGTAATCGTAGAACAAATATACAAAAAAAAAACAAAAAAAAAAAAAAAACATACGCGTCGAATTGAGAACCTCCTCCTTTTTGAAGTCGGTTGAAAATGAATGGCAATACTCGAGAACGACTGGACCGATTTGGCTGATTCTTGTTCTGTTGTCTTCGTAATTTTCCGGACAATGTTTATACGACAAAATTTATTTTGGAAAATCTACCGGAATTGTCGGAAAGCACCCGTGCGAATCCGGGGCGGTCTGCTAAATAGTGTAAATGTAACATACTGTGTTCTCCTTCTTCCAGGTGCAAGCTATAGTAGCAGCGACGGTGGTATCAATGTTCGCGATAGTTGTCAACACTATTACGGACCGCGCCATCAACGGCTCGTTCGTGCTGCTGCTGGTAGCGTCAGCGGTCTTCACAGCAACCACCACGTGCTTCGTTTTGGGTACGTTGCTATATAATAAGACTAGCATATTATTGTCCTATAGGCCTCTTCTCATACAGAGAAGGCACCAGCATTAATCACCACGCTTGCTCAAAGCGGATTGGCGATTTCAGACTTAGGTACCGTTAGCAATACCGATGGATGTTTTCAAATGTAATTTAATTTGAATAGTAGATAATAACATCACGCCTGTAATCCCCGAAAGGTTAGGCAGAGATGTACCCATTAGTACACCCACATTTCGCCATTTAGTTTCATGTAATAACACTTTGCCCGACCTAGAAATCGAACCCAAGACCTCATGCACAGCAGTCGCGATTTACGACCACTAGACCAATGACGCAGTCCTAGATAACAACAGTTCATTAATAAAGTTAAGTTTCAATCACAGATATTCATCAGTTTTTAAAAACAACTATATCTGACGACCCTGCATACCTATCTCTTTCGTTGAGTACCTACCTACTGAATCAATAGTAAAAGTGTTCGTAACAACGTCTCTCTCACCTCGTAAACGAGAAAGACAATTACCATTTCAACATGCCATAGCCCTAAAACATACAGACAAACGTGACAACACATAGATATAACATAACTAACTAACGGTCAATGGTTAATTATATGTAATTAATTCTAGGCACGTTAAGCAAATTAAGATAGAATTATCACCATAACATCTAAACTAATATTATAAAGAGGAAAAAATATATTTTTGTTTGTAATGGATAAACTCAAAAACTACTGGACCGATTTTAAAAATTCTTTGACCATTAGAAAGCTACGTTATCTGCGAGTAACATAGGCTATATTTTATTTTATTTTTGCGCAGACGATGTCGCGAGCAAGAGATAGTCTGAAATGTTTAAATGTATCTACTATCCAAATCGGTGGACGACAGATGTTTTATTTGTTTACCTATATATTTCATGCAACACGACTGTCACGCTGCTGGTCTAGTGGTCGCAAAGCGCGACTGCTGAGCATGAGGTCTTGGGTTCGATTGTCATGTCGGGCAAAATGTTATTGAGTTTTTCCATCAGGAATATGTCAGTAGCAGCCTCGGAGTCTGGATTTGTGCCCGGTTTATGACAATAGGCTCGCCCCCTATAACATGGGACTTAAACGTAACTGGCAAAATGAGGGTGTACTAATAGGCACGCCTCTGCCTAACTCTTCAAAGATTTACAAGCGTGATGCTATGTGTATTTCATACAAAAATCCGAACTTCTGTTCTGCCTATAAAGCTCATCAGTGTATGAAATTCCTACACATATTTTTTTATACGTGTACCTTTTTTTTTCTATATTGTAGTTGCGTTTACAGATAATAATATATAAATACAGATACACAAACGACCAGACACAAATCAAAACAAAAGATCATTCAAATATTTTGTTCCGTGCGGAAATCGAACTCGCGCAGCATCAGTATCAGTACATTCATAATAATGGGTACTTGACAGCACTAATCAATTGACATACTTTTTATGACAATATCTCAAACACTGTGACGTCACTTATTTGCCAACTCAATTGATTAACTATTAATAATTGATTACAAAGTAACTAAAAATCTATTTTCACAGTTAATTGAAAATTAGTCGCGATTCGGGGCTAAAATACAAGTGGTTTGTTTAAGAAGTTGTCCAAAGGAATTATTGGTTAATCTTTCTTCTTTATCGTGTGGGCAGTAAGGTCTTACGACCCCACACACCCTAGTGTCAGAGTTTCTAAACCGCCCCAAGGGCCTCTGACATGGTTTGAATGGAACAGTAATTAATCCAGGTTTCCTCACGATGTTTTCCTTCACCGATGTCAGTGATATCCAAGATAAACTTTAGAAAGTGCATATGAATTGAAAAATCTCATTGGTACTTGCCCGGATTTGAACCCACAAGCTCAAGCATGAGAGGCGGGCGCCGATAAAGAAATATTGGTTAATGATCTCAAGTAGCCAATTGTATTATTCTGTGTCATTTAAATTGACAAGAGTTCTCTGACTAAATATGCGGCACAAAATGCGTACTTACCCAAGTACATTAAGCGGTCATAAGTGCAGTAGCATGCTAAGGATTAAATTGCTGTGAATACACGGAACAGGCCGTACCTACATCTGTGGGTATTTGTGGTGTATTATACGTATTATGGTATGATTCCTCAAACCCCATTTAATCTTTATAAGCTTATACGAGATTACATTCCGAGTTAGACAGCAACTACAGGCAACACTGCTGCGCGACATTGCTGCCTAGCTCGGAATGTAATCTCATATAAGTTTATAGAGATTGTATGGGGATCAGTAGTGGCACGACAGCCCTGTTGCGCCAGCACTGCTGCGTGCAGCATGATTCGGAATCATACCTTTACGTACCTCAGAATTCGCACACGGTGTCGAAAGGTTGTGAGTAAAGCCAAGTAATGTCAATCTATTGTTTTGAGATTGGTACTCTACTTACGACTGCTACTGTACCAACAAAATAACGGTTTATTTAATTATCTGTATTCTTTTTTCCAGATTTTGTGATGGTTATGGTCATCTATGGCTCTCACAAGTTCAAGGTGAACCCTGACAACGTGGCGACACCACTAGCGGCCTCTATCGGTGATATTGTGAGCAACACAGTGCTGGCTGTCACTGCGCAGTATATGTTCGACCAAATAAGTAAGTCATTCTTCAACTACCCACTTCAAAAACAGTAGGGATGATAAGCTAAATATAAATTAAAGATGATATGTTATTAAATGGAGAGAGCATGTAAGACTAACGAAAAGATGGATGTATGAAGGATGATATAATTATTGACAGGGCAGAATTAATGAAAGAAAAACCCCAAAAGCATGACATCAAAACAGAATAATAAGATGGATAAATTAGTTACAATATTATATGAAAAATAAAATTGAAATATTGTCTTCTGATGAAATACATAAGGGACTTTTTGGAGATTGTCTTGTTTTGGAATTCGGCGATGTCCCATTACAACCTAAATTAAGATTATATTTATATGTAAAAATTGTTAGAAATATAGTCGTTGTTATTCGAAAACAACACTCAACAGTAAATGGTTTTATGAAAACTATTAAATACTTAATGACTTCGTGCACAAAACTTGATATAAATAATAATGCAAGTCGTTAATTTTCAAAATTACAAGGGACTGATAAAGGAAGGAGTGAGAAAGGTGAGTTTTTGTGAAATTAAAGAATAGAATCGCCCGCATTAAAGTTGTCATATACACGGTAAACATACATTTTCCCGGAATAAAAAGTAGCTTAGGTACTATTTCAGATCATAATCTATCTCTGTGCTACATTTCATCTAGATCCGTACAGCCGTTTTGGCGTGATTAAGTTGCAAAAACCCACCAAAACTTTTACATTTATAGTAGTAAAATTTGAATAACTATCTATCATATTGCATAATAGTTATTCTTTAATAGAACAATCTAGACTATGTCTTATTTTATTAAGAATTAAACTAGTTGAAATAATAAATGATAAAAATAGAGAAGATAATAAATATTGATATATCTATGAGAAAGGAAAGAATATGTTAGATTTTACGCTAATATAAATTATAAAACGAATAATTAACACGATTTCATACTTAAACTTAATATCGTTTGAAGTAATCTTCTTAGCGAGATATTGATCTAAACATCTGAATTAATTAATACTAAAGAATTTGTATAAGCGCGATTAATCACTGTATTATATTAAAATGTTTATCAAAAAACTTCATTATCTGGAATTAAAAGGTTATCGAATGGATTGACGTCAGTCAATAATCGAACAATTCATAGAAATGCAACAATAGCACTTTCAAGGAAGTATTTTTGTATTGTCAATGTATCACACTTGGTCTCATATTACCTACAATTCCTTTTGAGTCTTCTGTTGAATACATTCTCATTTTAAATATAAATCTTATAATTTATATGAACTATCCAGCTGTTTCTGCATCTACATTCAACAATATTCTAATTTCAAAGTTAGCCATAACAAGCTCCGTTATTTCACGATAAATATAAACCAATGTATACTATTAGCCATGCCTAAGAAATATCACAAAAATGCAGTCATTTCAACACTATAACTTCCGTTATTTGGCCGTTTTTTTCTAATGCTATAAATAAATGGAATATAGTAGATAGTAAACTCTTACCGTCTTTGAAAATGAGTTCTTGTCCAATTTTATAATAAGATTGTTAATGATCAATTTGATCAAACTTAAAGCCGTCTTTCCCAGTCATGTTTTGCACACTTTTGCTCCTTCTTTTCAAGTCGATGATTCTTCTAGAATCTTAATGCTTTTTTTACTTTATCTGAGAGTTCTTGGGCTTAGTTGGTGGCCACATTTATCATGGCAGTAGAGTTGTTAATATCCTCTAAACTGCAGGTGTAGGGTCACTTTGGGCACTGTAGTAAGTGGGCCATCATCTGACAACGAGCACTAGGTATCCTTTGCTATATCTTCCTAACGAATTCCTTATTCCAACAGAGATATCGCTATGGCAGCCCATAGCGCTGATGTGCGTATACTACAGCCTACTTCCCTTGTGGGTGTTCATCGTCTGGCGTAACAAGTACACCAAGAAGGTTCTCACCAGTGGATGGACTCCTGTCATCTCTGCACTCTTCATCAGTGGGTATGTACTTTACATCTTTCATGACTCCTACATTTATGGAACTAGTTTTATAATAATAATTCTTTATTTCAGACATAGGTAGTCCACTTTGTAAGTAACATTTAAACTTATACACTATGTTAGTTTACTATGTTTACTTGCTGCTTATATCCTGAGATTACAGAGACTGTTAGATCGTTTTTAATTTTTACTTGCTAATTATGGAAGAGTCGTGTAATTTCGTCGTCACCAGGAACCCCACTTTTATGACCTTTGTAACTACTATTTAGCCCATTAACTATAATGGGTGGAAGGGACATCGTATCGAAAATATGTCCCATGGATTCAGCACATGAACCTAGACTTAAAAAAATTTCATCGCGTTAGTATCGCGAATCCATAGCAGGAGTTTTCCTTGTAATTTCCGTCCACCCCGTATCAACGGTCATTTACCTATACAAGAATGACGACACTATCAATATAATAGTACAACCTATTATTAGGAACATCATTACAAATCGATTACAAGTTATTATCTTCTAAAACTTTCCTACTTTTAATACCTATATATTTGAAATCTACATTTCCATCGTTACTCAACATCAATAACAGCTTATCGGGAATGACTAGACAAGGTCATAAATACCTTCTTTTGATTCAAATCTATATCTATGAAAAGCCGGCTTAGTTGTCATATGTTGTGATAATGATGACAAGTACACTATCTAAATAACTTAAAATATCAAATGTTTACTGCAAATTGTGCCTAAAGCTTGAGTTTCTTAAGAAAGTCAGGAGTCATGACATTTTTTTTTAGACGTTGCCCCATTCTAGCAATTTCTCCTCTTTCGTGAGTGCATTTACAAATATATAAACTCACATACACCCAGACCCGGAACAACTACCTGTAGGCCATATAAATATTTGTTCGGTGCGGGAATCGAACGCTGACTTCATAATGTCAAAAAATCCTCTCTATTTGGCCGGTTATTATTTATTGTTGTATTTTAACTATTATATTGTTATGACAGCGCTACTTTCTTAAGATACTTAAGCTTTAATCTATTAAGCTTCGAATAAAGTAACGTCATCAGTCATATTAGTTCTTTTTAAAGTTGTTTTTGCTACAAATTCTTTAATTTCACTTTTCATTTCTCCTCAGTATCGGAGGTATTGTCCTCGACAAAGCAGTGGACCACTACCGCGGTTACGAGGTCTTCCAGCCCATTGTCAACGGCATCGGCGGCAACTTGGTCTGTGTCCAGTCTTCCCGTCTCGCCACCCACCTGCATCAGACCGCTATTCCTGGAGAGCTTCCTGAGAACACAAGACTCGTCGAGTGGCCTTGGAAGACGCTGTTCTATGGAAGTAAGTTGATTTATGTCCAGAAATATATTGTAGTTTGACTGCTGAATATTAGTTTGATTCCCAAGACAAGCAATATTATTGATTTTTTCCTTGTGGAATTTCTCATTAGTAGCTCAGTTACATATTTATATTGAAAATTATAAAAACTCTTTAACCCTTTTTCCTTATGATTATATTTCTAACGTTAATTTTATATATTTCCAGCCGCCGCAGCTAAAGTGGCTCGTATGCTGCTGGTCCTTGCATTGTTCGGTCAGATCATCTTCATGGTAGTCGCTGACTTCATGTACCAGGGCGAGGTCACCCTACAACTACCCTTCGGCATCACTTACTTATTGAGCTCGTTATTGCAAGTGAGTAATTGGTTGATTTGCTTTTTTTGTCACTTCCCTTGAATTATGAAGCTATATCTGGCTAACTGGTTATTATTTTAAACGTGGTATGAGTTTGTACGGGATACTCCACCTCTCCTACTGACACAGTAGTCGCTTTATTACACTCTAAAATCTTAACATTATTTTACTTGTTTTCAGGTCATGGTATTGTTATACCTTGCTTACATGCTCATCCACTTGATGTGGCAGAAAAAGAAAGATCCCGACAATGCAGCCATCCCCTACCTTACCGCCCTCGGTGACTTGCTCGGCTCCGTGTTCCTCGGACTTACTTTCGTCATCCTCTCACAGTTCGGCATGGAGTACGGAAACAATGTCCAGTGAACAGGTAGGACTCGCCTGCAGGAATAAGGAAAGAAGAAATATGGATCTTAAGACGTTACAGTCTGTTTCAAGGATTTTAACTAATAGTTTTGGATGTAAAATGTTTTTTGAATAGTCTTGTATTTTTGAATAATCTTCTTTGTAGATCAAAATGGTTGCAAGACTTGGACGTTTTACTAGTTTGTTCCTTTAAGGATCAGTACTGAATTGAAGTGTTGTCTTAATGTTCCTTCTAGCTCTGCACGTTTGAGCATAGCTAACCAAAACGACATGAATACCAAATGATATGGAATCATTCATCGCGTTTTATCAACTACTAATTTTTCATCAGTTTTGCTTTTAGATGATGATTGTTTTTTTATTTAAATACGATTCGGTCAACCTAAGATAAAACGGGAAAAATTCAAGTCCTATCAGTATTTGATATCTATTAAAATTAAAATTGTACATGTCAATTGGTGTGCCAATATATTGATGTATGTTGACGACATCATAACTTTTTAACGCGACAGTATTTAAAATTTTCAAAGATTTTTCATTTTTTGAGCATTATTTATTACTATTTTGAGAGATCCTTGTTGAGGTTTCGCTCTCTTCGTATTAAGAGTTGGCATCCTGAGAGTCAAACTGTGATATAAGAAATTTAAAGATGTGATTAACGCAATTATTTTAATGTTTTTACATCAATTTTAATGGTATGGACAATAAATTATACGACGGAATGGAGATTGATGAAATTGAACGGCTAAATATGGAATCGTGTTACCATTATTGACTCTCCTAATTTGAATTTTATTTTAAACACCGACGATTTTTCGAACTTCATCTAGGCTTTGCTTTGTATCAAATATTTTGTGACATTAATTACCATCTGGAATTAGTTTAGACTTTATAATAATTTTAAAAGATTGACTTAGTTATCGGCAGCGGGGCTGTAATATGCCCAGATACAAGATGTTCCTAATCGAACTATTCTCTTGCGATCAATACTTTGTTATATAGTTGTCATATCCAAATAGAATTGGCAATAGTTCTAGATAAATTTGTAGATACGTGTGTAAATATTATCTTGTATATCACTATATAGTGATGCTGTAACGTCATCTGTTAGTACTTATGTGATATAGCACTATTTTATACACTTGGTTTTTGAATAAGCTACGCAAACTTTGCAAAATTCACCGTAAATAATACCGTATTCACCGTATTTATAATGATTGTGATATACATTTAAATTACGAATGATCAGAGATCGGAATAGAACATATTCCGATCTCTGCCAATGACACTGAAATATCCTCAATCCTCAAAACAATTCAAAACCTTCATATGTTATGTCGTGCACAAATTTTTCGTTGACAGCGATAAAACTTACAAGTCAGGTACAATTTATTGGCCCAGTAAGGTCATCAAATAATAACAAATGTATCGAAGGTTGTGCAATCGATTGCCAACCTTAAGGTGTTGCTCCTAAGGATGTTTAAATATTTACGTCATTCTGTTCCTTTATTTTTATCTCTTGCCACCCTGACCATGAATTTCATTAATTTTTGTACTTAATTTAAAAGCTAGATTTTAATTAGTTAACTTTTTTTTTCAACTTTTTTTTCAAAATTTTGTTTCGTTATTAGTCATTATCATCATATTAGTAGAACAACGTCCACTACTGGACATAGGCCTCCCCTAAAGATAACCACAATGACCGGTCCTGCAGTGCCCGGTTGGTTTGTGGGTATGCCCGCGATGTCCACAACGGTGGATCCGCTATGTGATTCTTGTTATTTTCTTTTTAAGGACTGCCTCGTTGGTCTAGTGCTCGCAAAGGGCGACTGCTAAGCATGAGATCTCGGGTCCGAATCCCAGGTCGGGCAAAGTTTTATTGGGTTTTTCCACCAGGAATTTCCCAGTAGCAGCCTCGGAGATGGCAATAGGATCGCCTCCTATTACATGAGACTTAAACTGGCGAATTGTAGATGTACAAACGGGTACACCTCTGCCTAACCCTAATGTTGTTCTTTTTAAGGATAAACATGTTTAATCAAAAACCAAGTGTTAGTTCTTAATCTAGTTTATAGTTTAGGAAATTGAGTACAATAAAGCAATTACGTAGAATTTAAGTTAAGAGGCCTAAATTAATTTATTGAACTAATGTCATTGTAGAAACAGATTGGTCATGTCAAATGTTAAGTTATCACCAATTTAGTATTAGACAAGCATTTGATGAACTGGTAAAGAACTAACGTAGAAATAATTTATATAATTATGTTTGTGTGAGATCTCAGAAAACAACTAAAAAACAATTTGGAACTGTTTATTTCTACCTCTACCATTGAATACACAAAAATATTGTGTATTAAAAAATTGTATGTGAGAAACAAAAATTAAAAATTATTTTTGTTAGTAAAGTTTTCATAGAATTGTAAAGAATATTAGCCAAATTGTTTAAGGGTACAGTCGACCGCGTAGAGATGTTGGTAATAAGAACTCTGTTCATACCAAATTGTGATTGTATAACTACGTAATAAGCTAGTTGACACCATTAACCATTAATTCGAAGACATAACTTCTTTAAAGAAAAACTTTAGTTTAGCCCTGAACACCCGATTAATTTTTCATTTACTATAAGATTTTTTGTAGCTTTGAAACTAATAAATAGTTATTCAATTGAGTTGCCAAATAAGTGACGTCACAGTTCGATATTGCTATTCAAAATCTATGGAAGATTTGCGTTTTGACAGGTCATAAAAAGTACGTCAATTGATTGGTGATGTCAACTAGCCTGTTGGCTGCATTTCCTTGGATGCAGTGCTTCTTATTAGAATAATAGTGTCATTTAACCAAATATGTAATCAAAAAATAATTATTTATTAGCGTACAATATCACGAAAATTTTCCATACATTTTTTTACCATTACTTTTCTTTATAATTCCTCATAGAGACAAAAGTAATAAAAAATCGTGATAATGTACGCAAATAAAACAAAAAGTGACCATACTTCAGTAATGTTAAGGTATATTTTTGAATGAATGATGTGATACAAATGAGATTTTAACTTGTAAATAGAGAATTGTTATGTAGTACGTAAATCACTGAAAAAAAGCTGTTGATAGTTTGTTAGAAACGCTTACCTTTCATAAAAGGCTGCACTAGATATCAATTATTAGGAAAAAAATTGTACTAATGTGTGATTGGTTGCACAGTTTTCGTCTACTTTATCTATTTTAAACATTCTGATCATTTCAGTGCATACACTTCTTCTTCTTTATCGTATGGGCAGTAAGGTCTTACGACCCCACACACCCTAGTGACAGAGTTTCTAAACCGCTTCAAGGGCCTCTGACATGGTTTGAGTGGGACAGTAATAGGCTGGTATAAGTCCAGGTTTCCTCACGGTGTTTTCGAGTAAAAAGAAAAAAAGTGCTTACTGTAAGTACTGGCAGCAGGATAACAGGTAATCTATGAAAACACAACTAGTCAATACAGAAAATTATTCCTAAAAGAAGAATCTTGAAGTTTTTTTCTTAAACAGAAGTAAAGTGGTATTCTGCTGACTGTTTCTTTTAGCGTTTTATATTAACCACTGTTCCTACATTTTTTTTCGGACTAGATTTATAAAGAAGCTAAATGTTAATGGAATATTCTGTAATTCTTAACACATATAAAAGCAGGGGTCACCACTCACAAATTAGTTTTATTGGAGCTGCCGCGGTCCACTTGGTGATACCAAATAAAATACATATTTTACTAACGAAGACTGGTCTAAACTAAATTGCCACAAGTTTTCCTTTTGTTATTCACATAAATTCTGACATATTTAACCTGTCAAGGCTCGGCTGACTTACCGGTAAGTCAGAACAATAGAAAATCAATTGTGTCTCATTACATGGGTGACTTGAGTAATTAAATAATAGTTTTAGGTATAAACTTTACCGTTTTCTTAAGGCCCGCACAATATACGTCAGCGGTCCAGAGACGGACTGCGGTCCGCCATTTGATGACCTCTGCGTTAAAGTGTCATAAATAAAATTGGAAGTAAAAAAACAAGAAAATGTAGTGCAACCATCCATTTACTAAGATAGAATATAAATAAATAAATAAATGAACTCTTTGGTCCGAAAGTGCCATTAAGTTACAAACTATAGGTAATATTTTAATTTTTGTAACACTATTTACTTTTTCGTATAAAAAAAAATTCCCATCTTGGCTATTTTATATCATTTCTTGGATAGAAACTGTTTATTTTGTGAAGGCTAAAATGGTAAATTTAAAACAGAAGTCATAGAATACTGTTTTTAGTATCAAGTTCTTGTTATTTATTTATTACTAGCGACCCGTGCCGGCTTCGCACGGTTACAATGTAGATATCGTCGCTGTGCTTGCAAAATCGACGAACGATGAGACTTGACACACCACACAAACTTTATAATTTCGTAATGAATATTATAATTTTGTTAAGGATTTTAATCTAAATGTCATCGAAATATCCCTAAATTATCATATTATCATTATTTATTATTACAGACTGCCTCGTTGCTCTAGTGGTCGCAAGCGCGACTGCTGTGCATGAGGTCTTAGGTTCGATTTCCAGGTCGGGCAATGTGTTATTGGGTTTTTCCATCAGGAATTTCTCAGTAGCAGCCTCGGACTCTGGATTTGTGTCCGGTAGATGGCAATAGGCTCGCCCCCTATTACATGGGACTAAAAACATAACTGGCGAAATGTGGGTGTACTAATGGGTACACCTCTGCCTAACCCTTTGGGGATTACAGGCGTGATGTTATGTTATGTTATTATTATTTATTATAACTAACCCGTACTGTACTACTCATGTGCAAAGGTCTCCCTCCAAATCTTCCATCTATCGCTATGTTGCGCTACATCTTGCCAATCTTCAAGAAAGTCTACCAAGTCGTCCCGCCATCTCCTTCGTGGTCTGCCGCGTCTACGTCTCGCTATTTCGGGGCACCAATCTTGGGCTATTATATCCTTAAATAGATACACAAATTATATTTAGTACATCCATACCAGCGCAAGCTCCCCATTACTGACGCTTGTCAAGTCTCATCTTTTGTGGAACGTATTATACAATATGATGATAGATGACAGAAAATATTGTTTTTTAACACATGAAAATGTAAATAGTGTTACATAAATAAACGTTGATATTATGTACATTCCATACATGCAGCTTTTTAACGACAATCGTGTGGTTTATGAGATGTATTGTTTTAATATTAAGTTTTATACCATCAATGTATTCCTATTGTGATGTCCAAACATAGTGTAATGTAATTTTTATTTCAAAATAAAACGGATTAACTTAATTATTTTGTTTTATTTGTTTCTTCCTTCTTCTTCTCTATGGTGTGAGCAATAAGGTCATATGACCCTACACACCCTACTTAGTGTCAGAGTTTCTAAACCAATAATGGTCCTTTTTTTGTCGTGGTAAAAATCATCAAATGAGTCCTTCCGTCCTGGGTGGGGCGGAAGGGACTGTCAGACTTTTACTGGCTAAAAAACCACCCTGTTCCTTCTGTTGCCCTTTACGTTCCGGGGCCACGGTATCCTGTTAAGACGTCTCACAACCCCGGCAGGCGTTTGGCCCCGTTGGGGTATAATAATGATCCTAGATTCCAGAATGGGCACATCTACGTCATTTTTTACTACGTACCTCTGTCACCTCTGACCTAAAGTAGAGCCAAGAGCAAATCCATCTAAAAATAAAAATATAAACTATTTTTTATCCTTGCTACTGGTTTTTTTTTTTTTTCTTATACTCGGAACAAATACCGGTAGACCATACAAAAATATTTGTATACAGATTGGCGCAGTTTGGCTAGGTATACAGATTGGCGCCATGGGCTTGGTATTTTTTTTTTATCGTCTACCCTCATTAGCTAGTCACCCCGCGATCGTGGTGCTTGCAACCACGTAGAAATATCGGAAGTTTATATAATAATTTATCAAAACAATACGTTTTATCCAGTATAATTTAATTAAGTTTAAAATTGTGACAGTTTCATTTGAAATGGTAAGTTTTTTTAAAACATATAAGGTTCTTAATTCCAAAGTTTTAAAATATAATTATTCGTGGTATCGATATACATAAGTATTAGTGTTTGACTGTATCTCTGACCTTGTAGTCGCAAGCACGACTTCTGAGCGTGGGTTTGATACGCAGTTCGGGTAAAAAAATCCCGTAAGGGGGTTAGCGTCAGGATGGATGGTTGCCTATCACCAGCGGCTACCAGCGGCTCTGAGAGTATATTCAAGAATTGCTACCAAATTGCTTATATTTGCTACATTTGTTTAATAATTGCTACAAACGATACATTCAGAGAAATAGGAATATTTTTTTGACCAGCCATGGCTAAGAGTAGCAGTCCGCACCCTAAGATTTGTGGTATTTTGATGGATTAGTGCAACAAATCGCGTAATTGCGTAGGCATTACTATTTATACATCTGCCTATCCTACTCCTAGAACACAAACGTTGTGTTAACTATGTACGTAAGGAAAATAAAATATAAAAGCAAAAAAATATATATTCAAACTTCCCACACTGACGTAATTTTAAATTGAAAACAGCGCCATTTTGCTGTCTATTTTTTAGTTCCGGAAAAATCCATCAGATGGCAGGATTTGTACCGACGACGATTCGCAAACCTGGAGAGAAAAGGTGATTCTATTTTCAAACTGAAGTCATCCTGGAAGATTTAACTTTTTAAAAGCAATATAGATGGCGCTGCGTTACCTCTAATAACAGAAAAGATTTACAGGTAATTGAAAAACTACAATTATGCGCGTTGTGTAGAAAATGAACATCTGTGAATGCATAAAAGCTGTTTTTCGTTCATTAATGTGTGGTTTTATTATCTGATAAATATTTAACCTAGAAACTACATCCATTTAATTACGAAATTATATTTTTAGGGTTCCGTTACATCTTTCTAACTCCACATTTGGGTCTGCAGTTATTGAGAAATGAATTTAAAAAAAATGAATATCGTTTGACTCCCGCATCTTCTGCTCACTATAAACGCTCTTGTTTCTTATTATTCCAGAGTACATAAGGTAGTATCTCGTTTTATTTTCGTAGAGAGAACGAGACAGACATACAACTACTATTCATAATGTCAAACGTCGTTGCAAACTGTAAGGCAAACAAAAGATCAACGCGGTCGAAAGCTTTTACACATAGTACCCATTTCCACCACCAGAGGAGCCACAATAGCTCAAAAATACAACGAAGCATGATGAATAGCCCCACGAAAACATATTTATTAGACAAAACACATTTAAAACTTCCTATAAATCATACGAATGGAACAAACGGAAGTTTTGTAGGTTAAAATTATGTCAGGGCTTTCAATGTCATCGTCCTTCCCATCGATTTTCAGCGAACGAATTTACTTTACCAACAATGTCGGTTAACTAACATTGGGAATTTGTGTGTAGCTTGAAAATGGCGTGGTTGTGGTAAGAGAAATATGCGATAGTATTAGAAAATGGACGCGGTACACCTGTTCTGGCCGCGGCGCGCGCTCGAAAGCTATTGCGATCGTTATGCTCGGCAGCGGGCAGCGCGCGTGCGCGTGGCCGGCCACCGGGAGCTCGTCAGTCGGCCGCGAGCATCGGGCCCCGACATACCTTGCCCAAAAATCCGCCGCCTAAAGGTACCCACCACACCCGTACTATTTTAAAACCGTTCGAGACATCGCGCATGCGAATATCGATCTGCCTCACTCGGAATGGTCCCCGTATCTAGGTTAACCGGCTAAAATTAAAGGTGCGTTCCGAATTCAAGGTTGTAACCGCCGGCGCAGCTCCGAAATAGAGCTATCGTGCATGGAAAATGGAAAATATGTACCCAACGCACGTTGTCTTTAAGGGCGATTATCGTGTGCGTCACACGCCGTAATGGCGGACGGGAATTATGTAAGAATCGTACGTTGTTGTTTGAAAAAAAAATGAAATTTCTATGTGTAAGTGTAGGATGAGGTCTGCTGTCGAACTTGTCCGTCGATGTTGAATCGATAGAGTTACGTATTGATAGCCCGCGAGTGTCGTGTTCAGAGCGTTGAGCCTTTGCTTCTTGTCAATATAACGTTTTGGGAGTGTCTATGGATGGTCAGTAAGTACACACGAGTAGAATGAGTGTTCCTGCGAGAAAGATTTAAATATAAATCCAGCAGCTCGCTCAGCAGAGGAGGGACGACTGCTAAAACATTGTGTTTCGCTCGAGAGCATGTTAAATGAATTTCTGTAGACGCCACTATTGTGCCAACGCTTTCCCGAAGCTTTCCATTACATAAACTAATGAAGGACACGCACGATACACGCTGTTATAGCACATTAAGCTTTACAAGGCCCTAAATAAAGCTGATTTACGGTCGCCATAAAACCCTGAAGTTAACCTAATTTCCACTTATTAACTTTTCTTCTTAGTATCTCGTGTTACTGTAGTCTGCCATAAAACAATTGGCTTCTTGTATAAATATAACCATAGTTTCATACACTGAAAGTATTGATTAATCAACCACATTTTTCATACTGAAGTTTCAGTTTTTCATACAATCATTGTCAATTCTAAGCATGATATCAGTCTATATGATAGTTTCCTATAAAAAAATAACTAAATAAATAAGTAATCTACATCTTATACATAGGTTTTTCAATATCACTGTTAACCTAGAAAAATACTCTCGATATTTCCGCAAGCGCCCGATAGATGTCGCTACTCGCCACACTATCGACTTTTCCGAGGGAATGCAAATAAATATCTGTGTTTTAATCAAGAGCGACACAATTGTATTAAAGAATGTTTATTAATTAATACTATTAACGTAGCCATAAGTGTGCCAACATATCTAATGAATGTACTTAGTAAGAAGTAATTAAAATCTTAATTTATTTTCTTCTAATGTTAGCACATTTTAATTAACTAGCTGATGATTCTTATTTTAAATCCTTTTAACAATGTTATTCGTTGAAATAATTTCCTTTTTATTTGACTACCTACCTTTCTACCCACCTTTCTTTTATTATTGAGTATTAGGCATCATTAACCAAATATTCCAATTTATAACTTCTCTAAAGAAACACTTTATTCGAGCACTATTATAACTGTTACATTAAATTTTTAGTTGCTTTGAAATCGATGATTAGTTAGTCAATTGAGTTGGCAAAAAAGTGACGTCACATTTTACTATTGCCATACCAAATTATAGAAGAATCGAGTTTTGACAGCTCATAAAAAATATTTTAATTAATTGGCAGTGTTTAATACCCCATTGCCATGATGTCATCTTGCAACCCAATTAAACTGAATATTCAATTAAATATTTCATAAATTATCTAACAAAAAAATAAACGTTACAAGTGCTTATAAACAAAACCACAAATATAAACGAATTTCGAATCTCAATTTTTTTAATTTGAATAAAAAACTTTTTTCATCATAATCACAGATAATATAGAGTACTTCCTTTATTTATCAATTTATCTATCTTTATAAATCAAAATTCTTTGACATATGTATGAAAGATCATCGTTTGAAAACGGCTTAACCGATTTCGATGTTATTTTTACGTAATTGTCAGGACAAGGTTTGTATGAAAGAAAATTTATAAAAAAAAATCCACCAGGAAAGGCGGAAAATTTGGGTGAAAATCTCAATTTAAAATGTGAATTGCACCCGCATGAAACGGAAACGGGTCGCTATAGTCCTTAGTAAAAATAATTGAGTACTGAAGCTTCAATGCCTGTCGCTTCCTATTATATACTGCCTTATCTAGGCAGGCTGGAAGCCGACCTCTATGTATGATGATGTAACAGATCCTGTGTACTACTTACGTGACTCATACTGACCTCTTTTCATTCTCCATTGTTCAATAACTCAATGATACCAGCCTGATATTGTTCTACGGCAGACCAAATCCTCTTTTTGTAAGAAAATACCAGCCTATTGTCTCACTGCGGGGCAAAGGGCTGTACAGAGAAGACAGAGGCACGAGTATTGATCACCACGCTTGCTCAAGGCGATTTGGCGATTTCAAACTTACATTAATTATAGGACCAGGGGGCCTACCACAATGTCTTAAAACAGAATTATTTAAAGATTATCTTGTCTAGCACTCTGTTGGGTTTTCAACACTCTGCTCAACGCTTTAAGGTTACAATCCATTAACAAAAATTAGAAAGTAATATTAAAATAATATTGTTTCAACCGATGGCAGTGGGCCCCGTGTATGGCTAATTTTACTCATTAAAAACGTTGAAAATCTAGTTGCAATGTAAAAGACAGTCTATGTCAAAAAAAAATAGTAAATTAGGGGCATTTTTGACAGATTGAAGCAGAGATTAAATTGCGATCATACTTAAAAGTTAGAAGAATTGTGCCCTAAGTTTTCTCACGATGTTTTCCTTTACCGATGTCAGTGATGTTCAAGATAAACTTTGAAAGTATATAGAGATTGAAAAAGGCTCATTGATACCCGATATTGAACCATTTACCTCAAGCATGACGCCACTGGCCTCAGTAGCCTCAAGCGTAAGCCACTGCTTGATGCCTTAACCACTGGGCTTTTATGATACTACTACTTGTTTATCATGTGAGCGTTTGTAATAAAACATATTGTTGAATTTGAACTTGAAACTGTTTTTTATTCATGTAAAAAATAAAATGACCATTTCTCTATAAAAAATTCTTTTGACAACCAAACTAATGAAACTATTTGACATATATCTTTTTCTTTTGTGTAAAGAGTAAAAAGTATTTACATTTTTCATTGGACACATGGTTCTAAACACCTACTTAATGTACTATGGATGTCTGTTATTAATTACCATCCTTACACCAGTATACTGGAACGAAAATCAACAGATTTTTTATGTAACGAATTGTCGAACGTATGTCTACTTCTGTGATAGGCTGATTGAATGTACAACAACCAATCACACTTGACATGAGTTTAATTGACACGTAGTTGGTTTTATTACTGAAACCGGGTGATTGGGACTTGGTTAGGTACTAACTGTGTACCGACAGTCATTGTAGTAAGAAATATTTTTATTTCAAATTTTGCATCTGATTTATACCTTTCATAGAAAAGAATCTACTCTTCAGACACAGATTTTATCGCAAATACCCTTAAATAATAATAGACACAAACATTTCAACATACTTGCACAAATTCATACTTGTACAAGTCAGTTACGTGATGTCATTGTGTCCGCAATTGGTCCGCAAATATAGTTATTAAAACTTGCGCTAATTCATCCCACACACATTAATGCATACCTACTTGCGTAAGTAAAAAATTGCACAAGTATGTCACTTCGTATGTAGCTTGCATTATTTACTGTCATAAAACTATTAAAATTACTATAGAGCATTTTACATAAAAAATAAACATGGAAAATAATCAGAAAACCAAAATTAAATAAATACAATTTTTATTCAACAATATAACTTCCCACAACTAATCGTATAAAGTAAAATAAATAAAGATTAAAACTGTGGTGAGCTTAGCAACAACGCACAATGTAACGTCGACCCCTGACATTTAGCAAACGAGGCCAGGGGTTGCAAACCTTGGGTCGGGAAGAGGATAACTTTTATGTTACATATCCCTATGTTCTGCTAAGTTTATTTAATATTTACTTAGTTAACTTCGCGATTAGCCTCATTAGTAGGCCGGGCGAAACTTTAAAGTTCTACTTTTAGTTGAAATGTTATGAGGAACTGGCATTTGGTATGTACAAAGCTTTGTTACACTAGCATTCATTTCATTTACACCATTTCTTTTTGAAACTTTGTCATAACTTTAATCTTGGTTTATTTAGTAAACTTTGTTTATTGTTTTACTTTAAAATTGTCAAAAAAAAATTATAATAATAGTTTATTTCTACAACAATGTTTAGAAAAACAGAAAATAGTTTTTTTCATTTATTAAATATGTAATTCTTTTTGTTTTTTTTTTTCTTATCTATCATTACAGTAGTTTATTTTCCCTAACGCACCAAAGATATTTAAATCTATATCTAATCTTCTAATAGAAAGGACAAAGTGAATCTGCTATTAATCACCGTTATTATTTTCTATCGATTCGATCTTCCCAATCCTTCTCCTACAAAATTGTTTCTATTCTATAGTATTTATCTTTAAATCTTTTTAGCCTTCATTCAATTCATTAATTCAATATCTACTGACATCTATGACGGAAAACATCTTGAAAAACCAAGACCTTTTTATCTAAATAATTATATAAGGTCACTCAACTACTCATCACGAAATATCGAAAACCGCTCGACGTATAAAGATGAAATTTTACAAGAAGGTAGGTCAGTAGCCCGATTAAGCAGCCGACAACATGCCAATTTGACCTGCGACATGCCAATCCGACAAAAAAGAAGGTAGATTATACCTAAAATCGAAGTCGGCTAAGAAAGGACTTTCCAAAATTCACTCCCTTGGAGATGAAACGGGTTCCGACAAGACGCGGACGAAGTCGCGGGTAAAAATTTGTAGTAAATATAGGTCTGAAATCGCTAAACCGCCTTGAGCATGCGTAATGATCAATGCTCGAGCCTTCTCTATATAAAAGGCCTTCGCCCTGCACTGGCGCCATAATAATCTGGCATTGTTAATCAAAATAACTTAGTTTTATTCGGTCAACCCTCCCGTCTCACAGTCATTGAATAATTAACAGTTATTTATGCGAATTAATTATAATTTTTATGGCCACCCCTGATTCTGTGTGCTTAGGACTCGTGTGCCGCAGCGCTGGTAACTTTGGTAGGTAGGTATATTGTCGATATCGCAAAAATCTTTCCATTAAACAGAACCTTTTGTGTGGAATACTTATATTTACGTTCAGCTGTATGGTGGCCGTTTATAAAATAATGCCTTGCAACATTTCTTTTTGTAGAACTTTTCATGTCGCGGGTAAAATTCATTAATTACCTACATAACAACACGACTGTAATCCCCGAAGGGTTAAGCAGAGGTGTACCTACCCATTAGTACACGCATATTTCGAAAGTTATGTTTTTAGTCCCATGTAATAGGGTGCGAGCCTATTGCCATCGACCGGGCACAAATCCGGACTCCGAGGCTGCTACTGAGAAATTCCTAAAGGAAAAACTCAATAACACTTTGCCCGACCTGGGAATCGAGCCCAAGACCTCATGCTTAACAGTCGCGCTTTGCGACTACTAGACCAACGAGGCCGTCTTATATTTACATTTAGCAGTTTTGTCGCCGGTTATAAAATAATGCCTTGCCATATTTCTTTTTGTTGTAGGACCTTTCATGTCGTGGGATATTTTAATTAATTTCTCGCACGGAAATCTGAATTTAGCTCTGAATTTAATTGTTTTCATGTTGATAGTGTTCAGTAAAATGTGTGTGTTACTTTTAAAGAACTTGCAGTTGCGTTTGAAAAAAAGAAAATGAGTTTATTGGTCACATTCAAGTTACGGTAAAGTACACAAAAAAAACTGGCTCCCTCGACTGCCTCGTTGGTCTAGTGGTCGCAAACGCGACTGCTGTGCATGAGGTCTTGGTTCGATTCCCAGGTCAGGCAAAGTGTTATTGGGTTTTTCCATCAGGAATTTCACAGTAGCAGGCTCGGAGTCTGGATTTGTGCCCGTTTGATGGCAATAGGCTCGCCCCCTATTACATGGGACTAAAAACATAACTGGCGAAATGTGGGTGTACTAATGGGTACACGTCTGCCTAACCCTTCGGGGATTACAGGCGTGATGTAATGTATTGTACCAAAAAAAGGATATTCCACAGTTATGTCAATATAAAAATCACACAAACCCATAACAAGATCGATCATCAATAGTCATACTCCTTCGCCTCTTATTTAAATCTGACTTTTGCCCGTGAGTTTGTCCGCCTAAATGTCGGTGAATACAGATGAAGTCGTGGAATAAAAATTAGCCTATGTCCTTTCTTAGGGTTCAAACTAACTCCGTATCAAATTTCATCAAAATCGGTTCAGTGGTTTAGTCGTGAAAGCGTAACAGACAGGCAGAGTTACTTTTGCGTTTGTAATGTTAGTATGGGTTTTTTCTTGAAAATTACTGGCTAATAAATCGTTATCATCTTTTTACCTGTTATCAATAGATACTAAATTCTAACAAACTCTTGCTTACGATTTCTCCGTAACCATAGGTTTTACCAATACCTAAACAACGTTCGATCAAATACTTACGTAAGCACTAAACTTTTTTGTCTAAGTCATAAACTTTGCCATTCTCCAAAACAAAATTAATAAAAATAACTCTATAGACACAAGTATACAGAATAAATTTCTACAGCAAAAAAAATGGCCCAGCAAATCGATAAAAACAAATAATCGAATAATCGGTCAATACCAAACTTAAAGAAAACAGAAGTAACCATAAACGTTCAAATAAATTCCGCTACTGGATAACAGATGTCGCTGTTTGACACATCATGGCGGATATTTATTTTTACGAAGCAAACGAATGGTTTTATAGCTAACACTTGTTTGGTAATTAAAATTATGGGGTATTTTTTAGTCAGAATTTGAAGGTAGATTAATATTCTGTGTGAAATTTATGGAAAACAAAATGGGGGAGTAACGTCAGGTGGTCGGGTAGAATGCAAGATAGAACACATACATTAAAATTTGTTCGTGCATTACTTGTTGCAATAGGTACATGATAGTATAATTAACGGCTAGCCCGTTAGAGCAGAGTTTACGATCTGCACAGCTTGTTCATGTATGATTTTTAAATCCTAATTCTAAAGTACAATATTAAAAGTAAAACGCAATGAATATAAAATTAAGATAATTATTATAAACCCTTAACTATTGCCTGAAATTCTGAAAGCCAATACATTATGTGTTTAGTGTCTGTTTAAATGTTATAAAAAAGTAACATTGTTAATCGTCTTTCGTTGTTGACTGTACCTATTTACATTTTTAAAGTAGGTAGCACTCTGGTTGAACATTAGATAAATGCCTCATTGGTCTAATGACCGCAAAGCGCAACTGCTGAGCATGAGGGCTTGGGTTTCTTTTAAGAATTTCTCAGTAGCAGCCTCGAAGTTTGTATTTGTGCCCGGTTGATGGCAATAGGCTCGCCCCCTATTACATGGGAGTTAAGCATTACTGGCGAAATGTGGGTGTACTAATTGGATACATCTCTGCCTAAACCATCGGGGATTACAGGCGTGGTATTATGTCAATATTAAAAGTTGATAATAACCTCTTTTCTTATGAATCTTTACGTTGCTTTTTACTGATATGTATTTGCGAAGTTATAGGATCGGTAGAGTTAGGCCGTGTAGATTCAGAAGCTTGACTCAACATGAGATCTGGTATCTTTTTCACAGGGCAAACCTTATGTGGTCTTGGCAACATTTTACATGAAATGTTTTGTTGGGATATACTTGTTTTTGCTCGTGACTGTACAATAAAAACGGTAGTCAAGTGGCAAAATGTAATAAATACACCTAAAACTAAAGGATATCGTAGTATCAGTATAACGTCAGAAGCTAATGAGGTTATCTGGAGGGCCAGAGAGGGCCTGGCAACTTGCGCGGCCGTTATCTCATGCATTTATGTATGAAACTCATGAAACAATCGGCTAGTATTAGTAGGTGCTGTTGGACTGTAATAGATTTGTATTGTGGAGGTATAGGTACCTTATCTGGCTATAATCTTTACTTGTACTAGCTCTTGCCCGTGACTTCGTCCGCGTAGAAGTCGAAAATGGTTCTAACAGGATTTTTAATAATAGGCTTGATTCAGAGTCTTAAGAGATAAAATATACAATGAATTCGTAATTAACAATGTAGGTATCTTTTTTTTTACGTTTATCTTTGCCCCCCTTTTTCACCCTATAAGGAGTCGAATTTCGGAAAATCCTTTCTTATCGGATGCCTACTACATGCAAAGAAAACACCCTCAAAGTTTCAGGTCTCTACGATAAGCGGTTTAGGCTATGGGTTGATCTGTGACGACTGTCAGGAACAAAGCTTTTTATATGCGTATTATTTTATATTTTATGGCGTAGTGTAATGTTATATACCTCATATTATTCCATTAATCTGGCTATCATATACAAATATTTAATTTTTTCAATAGGACTGGTAGTTCTATATTATACTAGTTTAAACCAACTAACAAACAAACATAAAACTCCCCAGGTTTGTTAACATAACATCACGCCTGTAATCCTCGAAGGGATAGGCAGAGGTGTACCCATTAGTACACCTACATTCGCCAGTTATGTTTAAATCAAATGTAATAGGGGGCGAGCCTATTGCCATCAACCGGGCACAAATCCAGACTCCGAGGCTGCTACTGAGATATTCCTTATGGAAAAACCCAATAACACTTTGCCCGACCTGGGAATCGAACCCAAGACCTCATGCTCAGCAGACCAACGAGGCAGTCATTTAAGATAAACAGTTATTTAACATTTATCTTGCCCTAAATCTATCAAAACTTTTGCAAAAAAAAATTTTTTTTTAAATTATAAATGACCTAGTACTTGGATATCACCCGTCCTTATCTACTCAAATGTCAGATGACGACCTTTCTCATTGAGGTGGTACCTGACGCCTATCGCGGATGGGAACGTCCAAGCACATAATACTACTTTATACCAAGTTACACAGACCTCTGTAAATGTGGGGTATAGGAATATTCTTCTTTAGAGAGTAGGGTTCAGGCTATGTTGGTTGGTACACAATGCATGTCAGTATGGTTTTATCGCTAGGTACTATCTGTTTGCTATGGCTGGGGGGGGGGGTGTTAGGGGTTAGTATGTTAGGATTCGTTGTATACTTTAGTTATTTTTAAAACGAATATTGGTAAAACGACAATGATAAACTTTTTCGGTCTTAACTGGGAAATTCGATTTTAAATATAATAATATTATATTTAAAATCGATAACGAAATTAGACATATTATGTCTAATTCATTTATTAATAAATAGGGCTTAAAATTTACTAATTTTACAATATCCAAAACCACATTTAAGCGAATAAAATTTATTTAATGAAATATTATTTATTTATCTTATATTGAGTTAAAATTATAAGTTTTTCTTCTTTCAGTTCGTCTCTCCTCATAACATCAGCTATCTGTCACTGTAAGTCCCGTCAAAATCGGTCTAGCCGTTTTGGAAATTAGCCGGTACAAACGGACAAAAAAAATGGTTCTTTGGTAGGTACAGGTTCCGCGTAAACATTAATATTTATTTTGTAAAAGATGTTTATTGTTATTTTCACATTAAATACAGTGACTTCAATTTAATTGATTTGTACCTATACATTGAAGTTTTAATTAAAGTTTATGTTGAGGAGGTATAAAAAGTTCACAAAATAAAATGTATCCGCAAACACAGAAGCATTCCCTCTTCCTTCATCCTCATATTCCAATAGCACGGCAATCCAACACGACCGGGGAGAGATCAAGCGCAGAAAATGCTAGAGAAAAATTCGTAATGAAAAAACCCAATAAAGCTTTTTGCCCGATCTGGAAATCGAACCCAACCCCTCTGTAAAAAAACTCGAACAATTATTGACTTTGAAATAATAAAAATATCATAACATAACATCACGCCTGTAATCCCCGAAGGGTTAGGCACAGGTGTGCCCATTAGTACACCCACATTTCGCCAGTTATGTTTTTAGTCCCATGTAATAGGGGGCGAGCCTATTGCCATCAACCGGCCACAAATCCAGACTCCGAGGCTGCTACTGAGAAATTCCTGATGGAAAAACCCAATGACACTTTGCCCGACCTGGAAGTCGAACCCAAGACCTCATGCACAGCAGTCGCGCTTGCGACCACTAGACCAACGAGGCAGTAATAAAAATATCCATTACATTAAAACATTATAACCACGAAAAATTATGTCTAATAACAATTTCGTATAAAAACGTTTTTAACCAGAAATAAATAATTACAGTTCGAGTCACGCCCAGTTATTAAAATGTCACTTCCTAAGGGCATAGTTAGTTCATTTATGAAATGGCTCGTATGCGTGACAATCGTCAATTTCAAATTAATCATTAATGTAATTGTTTTTAAAACTTATTTGGATAACTTATTGCTGTCACAGCCTACCAAGGTCGTATCATTTTACAGAGTACCTGTGGATTATAAATAGATTCTGTTCAAATCGATATGAGTAGCTACACACGCGGTGGAAGGGATGTCGAGGCATAACCTTGTAGCGTTTAATTCAGATATTATTGTTCCTGAAACAAACTCTGAAATTAATCGAAAAAAAAATTGCTTGTCCATTTAAAAGGGCAATACTTACTATGTCAAAATGTTTGGAATAGTTGACATACGTGACGCGCAACAATTCATAATAATTTTGACCAAGCAATAATTTTCATTTCGTTATTCTTGCCGAGTAGACGAATTATTATTATTTTGACTTTGCCTGTTGGTCTAGTAGTTTAGTGAGCCTGACTTCTAGGACGGAGGTCGTAAGTTTGATTCCCACCCAGGACAAATCTTTGTGTGTTGAGCACGATGATTTGTTCTGTGTCTGGGTGTAATTTATATATAATACGTATGTATTTAGAAATATATTAGTATATTTATCAGTTATTTGGTTACCATAGTACAGGCTCTGCCTAGTTTGCGATCAGATGGCAATGTGTTGGTTGTCCTAAGATATTATTATTATTATTTTTTTGTTGATAAATCCTCATAATACCTTCCATCTAGGGAAAACGGTGGGGTATACCGGACTAAAACCCCACGGATCCATTTACCACCATAAGTTAGACCAGGTAAACACTCGCTACGCTCCAAACTGGTGTTGATCCATCATCATCATAAATATACTAGTTCAATTTTTTTTAACAACTCATTCGAACATCGGGAAGTAGGTCAAATTTTACTTGTAAGATTTGATTAAGTTCCTATGGCTACTTTCCGGCTCCATCATCAGACCAGCTTTGAACATCATTTTATTGGTCATTGTCATGCAAGTTGCATATTTGTGCAAAATTTCAGCTCAATCGAAGGTCGGGAAGTAGGTCAAATTTTACTTGTAAGATTTGATGAGCCGTTATCCACAGGTGAAAGAAAACATGATTTTAAATTATTAGAAAATGAGAAAAAAAATTGTGAAAAAGTTACGCAAGGAAAGCAGAAAGCAGCTAACTAGTTGGCTAAAGGTACAATAAACTTAATTCAAGAACTTATTAAAAGTTACACACGGCATATAAATAATGATTAGGGGCGTTTTCCATTTTCCATGTCACGGAATCGTTATTTTAAGGCTCAAATTAGTTGTGATTAATAAGGTTGGTAACTATAATTATGTTCAACATAAAGAGACATAATTAATTAAATATGTCAACACTTATCAGCACTTCAATGAAACAGAAACAAATGGTTATTTTTGGTTGTCAGAAACTCAATCAATATGGTATTGATTTCTTCAAAATACCTTCCGTGTTGGAAGAACAGAGGTTACCCTCTGTAGGATCTCTATAGGATCCTGTGTGGGAACTCAGTCAGTAAGACACCAATATGTTGCAATTTAAGTTTGAATGCAAACTTCTGGCTTGTCAATATAATTTTTAATCTGTATCTGTCACTTTATGGCGATTAACACACGGCACCGCGCATCGCCGCGGAGAACGGTGGCGGTAAAGCGGATTGCACCGCTCGAACGCGCGGTCGGGCGGCGTAAGTGTGTTAGGCATCAACGGATTTCTTAGAGGCCAATGCGACATGAGATCTGCCGTGTGTTAATGGCCAATGACATATTCTGTAATGTCTATGATGTCTCCACACATTTATTAAACAACATCAAATAATTGTCTTATGTTTTAATTAATTTCAACATAACTGTCGATCTTTTACCGACTAAGATCCCACGGTGCCGATTACTACCATGAGTCGGGGGCCCGGTATTTATTTGATCTACGCCCCCGACAGGTCCTCAAAATACCTGGGTTTCTAACAGTTTCTGACCAGGAAATCTGCTGTCAAATCATTATAGTTATTGCATTTCACAAGCGAGCGTCAATCAATGAAAATCGAACCTTGTTACAAAGACATAACAATCTAATGAAAAGCGTTCGTGATTTGCAACGACTAATAAGTAGGTATTATGTTTTTGTTTTTGTCGAGTGATTTTATAAGGGATACATACATATAAGCGGATCGACACATTCGGTTCGGAATTTTGTATACACCTGCCGAACCGAATACGCCTATCCGTCTAGTGTATAGCGACCTTCACAAATTGTATGTCTATAATGCTGTCAGAATTTAAAGGATTTTTTTAGAATAAATGTCTAATGATAATTTTATATTACAGGTAAGTTTCGTGGCAAGATTCATCTTAATGTAAATGCAGGTAAAAAGTAATCCTATATACTTTTATTTCTGTATGAAAATCCTACATACCTTTCTCCTAATATTAGTATAGTATTATTTGTTTTATAATTTATCTACACTGAAATTAAAGACTTTATTATCAATAAAAGGTTTCTTCTTCTTTCCAAGTAATTTTAGATACATACATAACATCACGCCTGTAATCCGGGGGTTAGGCAAAGGTACCCAGTAGTAGCTACACTTCCATTTATATTTAAGTCACATGTTATAGGGGGCGAGCCTATTGCCATCAACCGGGCACAAATCCAGACTCCGAGACCGCTACTGAGAAGTTGCTGATGAAAAAACCCAATAACACTTTGCCCGACCTGCGAATTGAACCCAAGACCTCATGCTCAGCAGTCGCGATTTTCGACCAACAAGGCAGTCGCAGTTCTCGTCAGTTTAATACAACAAAAATTAGTTCTTCTATACATTTTGACCGGGTGTTTGTAGCTTCATCTCTGGGGGAATCATGAACAAAATCCATGGTGAAACTCTTCTTTACGATATCCCCTTCCGTGTATATTATACTTACTTACTATACTTCTTTTGCTGAACGAAAACTTCATTAGTGTCGAGTGCCAAAGGATATGATTTTCCAATGTTAGTTGTTATTATATCTATACCAGGGGTCACCAATTAGTTTCGCTCGGGGTCCGTTTTAAGAAATCAAAGTCAAAGTCAAATCATTTATTTCAATTAGATCATTAAAAGGCACTTTTGAACGTCATTTACAAGAGAAAAGAAAAATTATAATATTGAATCTAGTTGCCCATTCCAAAAGGTAGTTTCGTATGGAGAAGAACGGGCAAGAAACTCCATACTTACTCTTTTGAAATGAAATGAAATGAAATGACCATCGCGGTCCGTACAATATTTTATGGAAATAAATATTTATTACTGCCTCGTTGGTCTAGTGGTCTCAAGCGCGACTGCTGTGCATGCAGGTGTAAGGCGCCTGCCTCTCATGCATGTGCGTCTGGGTTCTAATCTGGGCAAGCAAACAAAGTGACTTTTTCAATTCAAAACATTCCTAAAATTCATCTTGGACATCACTGACATCGGTAAAGGAAAACATCGTGAGGAAACCTGGATTTGTAATTAATATAAGTCCTGAATCCGCCTTGAGCAAGCGTGGTGATGCCTTCTCTGTATGAAAAGTGGCTTTTGCCTTGCAGTAGGACAGTAATAGGCTGGTCTTTCTTTATCGTGTGGGCAGCATGGTCCTACGACCCTACGTACCCTAGTGTCAGAGTTTCCAAACCGCCTCAAGGGCCTCTGACATGGTTTTGAGTGGAACAGTAACGGTTTTCCTCACGATGTTTTCCTTCACCGATGCAAGTGATGTCCAAGATAAACTTTAGAAAGGACTTTAGAATAGGCTGGTATTGTTATAAGATATAGATATTTTCCATAGACTGTGAAACACAGGTGCAAATATTAGTCAGAATTTTCTTTGAAAACGACTCATTCATGCTACCTGTATTCTTCGTAGAATTCAACCTTGAATAGATCACACAAATACCTTGTCTTCAAAACATCTAAATATTTAGCTGACCTAATTATTAAAGTCGTGTAAATATTCTAGTCTATGAACGAGACGATTGTTGTAAGATCTATTCATAATCGTAATGAGAATCGCATTGTGCGACGACACTGCAAAGTAACCTACATTCGCTTGTACAATTCCACAAAATTATCTTAAATTTCTATAGTAAATCTTCCCATGATCTACATAGGAAAACGGCACTTAACGCCGCTTACATACAAAAATGATGATAGCAGCCAATTTGGAAACTCATTATCAACTTCATTATCTATCTGTACATATAAAATGCTGTGTCCTGAATGACTGACTGACCGACGGATCAACGCACAGCCTAAACCGCTGATCGTAGAGACTTGAAACTTGGAGGGTGTGTTCTTTGTATGACGTAGGCATCCGATAAGAAAGGATTCTGAAATTCCCTTAGGGGAGGGAAAAACGGGACAAAGTTTGTACGGAACAACGTGATTCCTTGGTCCAATCTATTTCTCTGACTGACGGATCAACGCACAGCCAAAGCCTCTGTTTTCGACTTCTACACGGGCAAAGACGCAGGCAAAAGCTAGTGAAACAAATGGTTTCCAAATCAACAGCTGTAGCGACTGCCAAAAAAGAAGCCAATTCTGAATGTCAAAAACACAATATCCGGGACGGTGCGTTAAAATTACAATTATTTATAAAAATAGTTGATAAAATTCACATGTATAGGCAATTAAACCACATGGCGAGTGTCGCTTGGTCTATTTGTGTACGTGGAGCTGGACGGAAGCCAGATCGCGCGGGTACAGACCAATGGCAACGCACACTTGATTCTTGCGTTGTCAAGGAACTAACCTATTGAGAAAAAATAGGCTTAAAATCATCATTAAAATGACATGCGTGATGACCTTCCTATTATCACCTGACTACACAAAAGACTCGCTCAAAAACTAAGGATTAGTGTATGTTCTCATCAAGCATTATGGCTGTTGATTGATTTGTATGTACTTACAATTTTTTAGGTCACCGACCTCAATGTTACCCTCGTGAGAAAACTGCCTTATTGCACTTACTATTATTTGTCTAGTTTTTTTAAGCTTCTAACTTCATCAACCCGATTTAATCAGGTCAGCCCTGTCCTAAATTCAGATTTTTAACTGTAGTTCTATTTAAAAATTCCAATTGTAGCCTTTAGGGAAGTAGGTACTTATTAAATTTCTTGTATAAAAACACAGTGCACTGTATGTCACATTGTATTGAAAATGAAAAAAAAATACGAAAAAAAACGTCTGAGTGACTCGTCGAAAAATTCTAAATTCTAAAGAAAAAGACTTTGAGAAAGTAACTTCATAAATTAAAACCAATAGCCTATTGACAACAAGAAAGAAAGAAAGAATGTTTATTGACACAGACAATGTGCCTCATAATAACTTTTGCCATCGTCAAATAGACAATGGTAAAAAGTCGGACCAAAAATCTTTTACTATTTAACTACCAAGTATTTAATTTTCTTGTCACATAACATCACGCCTGTAATTCCCGAAGGGTTAGGCAAAGGTGTACTTATTAGTGCACCCACATTTCGCCAGTTATGTTGAAGTCCCATGTAATAGGGTGTGAGCCTATTGCCATCAACCGGACACAAAATATCCAGACTTCAAGGCTACTGAGAAATTCCTGATGGAAAAACCCAATAACACTTTGCTCGACCTGGGAATCGAACCCAAGACTCTAGACCAACGAGGCAGTCGAGGCAAAATATAACACCAAATCTTATTGTAGTCATGTCATTGAGTTCCATTTGAGTTAAAGTAAAAGGTGTGTCCTCATGCAAAACGTTTTTTTTTTGTTTTCAGGATTTTTTGCTTGATCTTAACACTATAAGGTAATAAGGAACCTTTCATACGCGAGTCCGACTCCACTTCGCCAGTTTTTTTGTTGACTAGTGATGTAAATATTGTCGTGTAGAGGTGCGCCAAATCGTTTTATCATCATTATTCTGATACTCGTGTAATTATGTACTGTTACGCTTATGTCCGGGAATATTTGCCAAATATATCTCAGACGGGGGTCGGCTGATGTTTTTGTTGTTTTAAGTAGGTGTACGTTATGTACCTAGAGGTCATCGCACGTTATAACAGCAAGTCTTCCATGCAGCAAGTAATTTGCCATTCAAATTTGAGCTTTAAATCTAGTGCATTAAATTATTTTTACAATGATAAAATAAAAAGGTGACAGCTTGCGGGCGGCCGCTACCTACCGGGCCGACGCCGTGCCGAAGCGGTGCTGTTATATTGTGAGATAGTTTCTGCCCATATACCTATATGTTATTATAGATAGTTTCTCCATATAAACTCTTTCAACCCCTATGGGGTAGAATTTCGGAAAATCCTTTTTTATCGGATGCCTATGTCATACAAAGAACATATCCGCCAAGTTTCAGATCACTACGATCAGCGGTTTAGGCTGTGCGTTGATCCGTCAGTCAGTCAGTCATTCATGACAAAGTATTTCACATGTATAGATGACCATAATAATGTAATAAGAAACGTAAAACTACATAATAATTTATTTACATAATAATGAATATAGAGACAACCCTGGCGCACGTTGTATTGTGCCAATGAATTTGATATTATTTAATGTGATCAAGTGATTTGATCTCGTCTTGATGTGATTAAATAATAAGTTAATAATAAATATATGCTAATGCTATTCTTGATAGGCACTACAGTAACTTAAAAAATAATTTAAAAATATCTTTTAGTTCTATAAGAACCTGTGTGCGGGCCGATATACTCAAAAAGATAAAATTAAATCGACCCTACTTTAATAGTACCTGAATTAAGTATCCTTTCGAAATTGACATATCCTTTCGAAATCATTGAAAAATAGGAAAAAGTACAGTAAAACATTTTAAATGACAATTGTTTTAGTGGAAAAAAAATCAAAAGCTTTTATTCTTCTTTTTAATCCCAAAGAGGATATACGCTGGCTTGGACAGTCTGCCAAAAAAAAAAAACTTTTATTAGGATTTTTAAGAAATACACACTTTTACACGTATTTTTTATCTAAACTAATATACTAATGGGTGTACTATGGGTACACCTCTGCATAACCCTTCGGGAATTACAGGCGTGATGTTATGTGTAATTTAGCTAACAAAGAGAAAAAATGTATTTTTTATTGTAATGGATAAACTCAAAAACTACTTAACCGATATTAATAATTCGTTCACCTATGGAAAGGTACTTTATCATTACATTTTAATTTCTCAAAAATGATGGATCCATATACAAATGAACGCTGATGAAGTAGCGAACAAACGCTTTAATGGACAAAATTAGCGTTTTCTAGCCTTTTAAAGACTGCATACATACATAAAACACAATTATAAACAATGAACAAGTGTCAAAAACAAATGACGTAGATCTAGCGACCATAGGGTCTTGGACCATAACATCTTTATAAACCGATCAATAAATACATCAAAGACATATCTGTGAGGTTAAATTGAAGTGTTACGATTCCAAGTATTCAGTTGATGAGTAAATCATTTATCGCGAGTCGAGATACATTAATCTTGTGACACACGGACATACATCTGTCATTGAGTGTGTCACTCTTGCTGTTAACTACGAATCTTGTGTGGTAATAGAAACTATTACCACACAAGTCCGCGAAAATGAAAAGAAAGATAGAAAAAAAGGTTTATTTGATCCAGGCTATGTGCACACAAAAATGATAAAAACAAAAAGGCAGTGGTGCCGATTCCCTTGTTCACAAACTAGACTAAATTTAGAGAATTGACATCTCTTACTAACATACAGCTAAAGGAAAGGACAGTAACATTAAAGAATTAAGTTAGAGATGTCAAATTAGTTTTGCCTTGAACTTTTCCGTATTTTTAATCCATACGTTTTAAGATATCAACTATAATTGTATGGATGTGTCAGACTGACTAAATTTGACAGCTCTTATTTACATTAGTCTCTTTCTTGTTTTATTGGAAAGAAAAAGATGGCAAAAGTCTAATATTAGTTTAGTTGGTGACCAAAAGAATAAACCCAAAAGAAATATAAGAAATAAACTAAAATAAAATAAAAAAACCGTATTGTGTGCCCCACAGCTCCGCCAAACAGGCCCAGTTTAGCATAAAATGCCAGACCACTTCTGCCTGACGCTGTCCAACCGGTAGTATTGTAAATCTGTAGGGGAGGCCTATATTCAGCAATAGACGTCCTACGGCTGATATGATGATGATGAAATGTCGGTTATCGCGGAAACAGACGAAGTCGCAGTATAAAAAGTAGCCTATATCCTTTCTTAAGATTCAAACTTACCCCGTACCAAATTGCATCAAAATCGGTTCTGTGGTTCAGTCGTGAACCATGACAGAGTCCCTTGAGGCGGTTTAGAAACTCTGACACTAGGGTGTGTCAGGTCGTAAGACCTTACTGCCCACACGATAAAGATGAAGTCGTGAAAGTGTTAGACAAACAGAGTTACTTTCGCATTTTTAATATTAGTATGGATTTAAACACCGCTTTTGACCTTGACCTTTAGAGATTTGTTACAGAAACGAGATCGTACAGAATGTAAAACATTTTTGTGGCATTTCCGTATTTTATACCAAGACCTTGTGCTAGCACAAAATTATTCCAGATACACGTGTCGACTTGTGCCTAAATAACCGATCAAGCGCGAATCGGAATTCCACACGAAGGGTTCCGTACCACTGTACAAGTAATAAGCAACAAACTCACAAAATAACCACGTTTCTTTAACCCTCTTAATCTTTTTTACTTAATTTGTGAATCGGCTGCAATAATACACAAACTGCGATCAGCGTCTACTTTTAAAAATTCACAGCCCCATCAAAGACAGCAGAAATTAGGAAATCCGCAGAGGAACTAAGGTGACTGACATAGCCGGGGACGTCTTAACAGGATACTGTGGCCTAGCAACGTAAAGGGCAACAGAAGGAACAGGGTGGTTTTTTAGTCAGTAAAAGTCTGACAGTCCCTTTCGCCCCATCCAAGGCGGAAGGACTCATTTAATGAAATTTACCACCCAAAAGTAAAATAAGTGACTAACATAGTTCTCTTTAAATTTCGAAAATCATGGCAATGGGCAGGCTTGTAAAGCAAATGGCCTTCGGGGTCGGAAGGCTCTTGGGAAGGTGGACTGACCTGGTACAGGTCGGCAGTCCGCCCGCAACCAGCGGTTTCCCCGCTAGATGCGGGCAGCGCACGACCCGTCATTGTGGTTATGTTTAGGGGAGGCCTCTGTCCAGTAGTGGACATCGTTCGGCTGATATAATGATGATGACAGACAGACAGCTAAGCAATAGGGTTCCATAAGACACCTTATGGTTACCGAACTGTAAAAATGACCTGAAAAATGTCTAAAAAATAAATAAATAACGCAGTTCGCAGTACAATGCGAACTAGACACGTTTATTTCGGTAACAAAAGTCGTCTGGACAATCTCGCTATGTTTTATTACCTACGGGACATTCAGTGATGCTGTACTGTAAACTATTTTATTTTTAAAACTGAAAGTCGTGTAATCGTGTTGTGTTACTGAGGTTTTAGACGAAGGAATATAGAGGTACTGAGCTTAGGTTATGCCCGTGTCTTCGTCCGCGTCATATTATTTTTGTCTATATAAACTTTGGGACCTGGATTTAATCCCCTTATGAGCTGAATTGAATTGTGTCGTGAGGGCACAGTGGTTAAGGCGCCCGCCTCTCATGCATGAGGTTGTGGGTTCAAATCCGGTCAAATACCAATGTGAATTTTTCAATTCATATGTACTTTCTTAAGTTTATCTTGGACATCAATGGCATCGGTGAAGGAAAACATCGTGAGGAAACCTGGACTTACTGTTCCACTCAAACTATGTCAGAGGCCCTTGAGGCGGTTTAGAGACTCTGACACTAGGGTGTGTAGGGTCGTAAGGCCTTACTACCCACACGATAAGAAGAAGAAGCTGAATTTAAGAAAATCGTTTCGCAATTGCACTGGGACGTCAAAGTCACAACATTTATTTCAGTAAGACCATTTACAGGCACTTCTGAATTGTCAAGGAGTCGGTCAGTTAGTCCTAAAGTTGAAGCTAGTTGCTCGTTCCAAAACGGAGGTCTATGATACCCGATTTTGCCAAATTGTATTTACAGCGGCCAATCTTAACCACTGGGCTATCACGACATTATACCCATACGTAATTATAATGGCCTTCGTAGTCATAAAAAATTCACTGCATCATTAAAACCATTTCGACTGCCTCGTTGGTCTAGTGGTCGCCAAGCACGACTGCTGAGCATGAGGTCTTGGGTTCGATTCCCAGGTCGGGCAAAGTGTTATTGGGTTTTTCTATCAGGAATTTCTCAGTAGCAGCCTCGGAGTCTGGATTTATGCCCGGTTGAAGGCAATAGGCTCGCCCCCTATTACATGGGACTTAAACATAACTGGCGAAATGTGGGTGTCCTACTTACACCTTTGCCTAAACCTTCGGGGATTACAGGCGTGATGTTATGGTATGTTATGTTTATATTAAAACCATTGAGACTACCCCAGAATATATGCAAAAGTAACTCTGTCTGTAACACTTTCACGACTAAACCACTGCCCCGATTTTGATGAAATTTAGTACAGGATAAGTTTCAACCCCAGGAAAGGACATAGGCTACTTTTTCTGCGCCCTGATAACCGAAATTTACGCGGACGAAGTCGCGGTCAAAAGCAAGTCGTAAATAAGTATTCCACTAACCTAATTAAAACTAAAATCAGTAATTAATTTTTCAAAGAGCCCATCAAGTCTGTAGTCATCAGTTAAGATATAATACGTTTGGACACAAATCCGTTTCCCTCTCAATTATGTAAAGCTCAGGGAGGCTGGGATCGTGAATCTTTTATAATGAGACTAAACGAACGATTAAATAGAAGATGGTGGTAGCCGATGGCCTTTTGTGTGTCTATAGCGGAAGGGGGGAAGTTTTTACGTAGGTTAAAAAAAAATAACAGCAGTTTCATACGTTTTGAATGAGTTGGTTATTGCACTTTTATGTAGAACAGCTGATTGTGATTTTTAGGGTTCCGTACACGAAAGCTGCTAACGGGACCCTAATATTAAGCCTCAGCGGAGCTCGTGGCTAAGTAATTGCAGCCTCACGCATCAAGTTAAGCTACGTTTGTTGGTTCATGGATGGGTGACCATCTTTCCTCACTTAAATTTCTCCGTGTTTCGGAAAGCACGTTAAGTCGTTTTTGCCGGCTGTCATACTTCGGATTTTTCGGATCTTTGACAGTCATTTTAAGGCGACCGTTTTGATGCGCAGTCCTAAGTTCGAACTCCAAGAAAGGACTACTACTATACTTTTTATTCCGCCACATCATCAGCGTCCGCGATAACCGATATTTACGCGGACGAAGTCGCGGGCAAAAGCTAGTTGTTAATAATTCATACTTCCGTTAAAAAAAATTTCATACCTATATTATATTTTTTTAGTTTGCCACTATTCCATCAAATATTGACACACAAAAAAAGTTTCAGACTATTTGGCCCACTTTAAAGCTGTCACTGACAACATATTTTTTTTATTAGGTACTTACGAAATATGAAAATATACTTTATTATGTGCTAAAGTAATAATAAATTTATATCGTCATAATAATGCAGATGGTTTGCCAAAAGTGACGTCACAACATGCGTCATGCATCATCGTCATTATTTACGCTGGCCACATACGGGCAACAAGCGACAGCCACAAACGCCGCCACCTGAAGCTAGAATCGGCCTTGTAGCGACCACAGACGTCAACATTTCCAAATTCCAAATTACAATTACATTTTTTCCTAATTATTCTAAAGTTAGAACTTATTTAATTTTCTATTAATGACCTACACTTTTGCTGTGCCCTACAAGGTCCATAGTGATCTCAATTATTTAAGTTACCACATAAGCATACACACATACTTAAACTCACGCCTTTTTCCCATGGGACCCCCATGGGAAAAAGGTGTGAGTTTAGAGAGTAGAGAGGCAGAAACTACAGAACGCCACCTGCTACGATCCTTACATAAAGCACAGCATACATATGAAAAAGCAATAAAAATATTGAGTATAGAACGGTGTGAGGCGAATCCACATTTAAATGTTTGAAAACTATAGGAAATACGTCGGTGGCGGCGTTTCGTAGTTGTGCTCGGTGGCCCGTGTGCCACCACAAAATGATGATGACGTAACGGTTATTTTCTGACTTTTTCTTTTAATAGTTTTGCGTAATGTCTGTCTTGGTCAGATGTTTTGTTATTATAAGATCGTTTCATTGTTCGTCTCGTACTTTTCCGGATTTAAAAATAGAACAAAAACATGCCATCACTATTAAAAGAAAATTATATTTTTAGTTGGGTAGGTAGGTACACCTACTTACCTGTTTGTTTTAATATTTTTTAGCCGCCATATTGTCTTGTGTATTTTCGTCCATAGTAGGTACATAGTAGCAGGTACCAATCTTTCTACCTATCAATATAATAAAGCTGTGGAGTTTTTTTTTATTTGTTTGTTTATTGAAACGCGCTAACCTCTGCTATTATTGACCCTACTCTAAAAAATCTTTGCTTTTCTTTGAAAAAATTACGTTATCATTAATTTTCTTGCACTCCATGTGTTGCGAGACCAGTGAGCCTGCTGTTCAGAGTAGACGGTGACACTTTGTATTTTAATTACTAACATTAGTTTACTTTTAATACTAACAACCCTGTTGTGCTTATGGACTCTTTTGTCTGAAATAAATGATTTTTATTTTTATTTTTTATTTTTTTTATTAATTGGCTGTATTTCATTTTAAGAAAAACTACGATCTGTAAGAAAACTAACACAGACGAAGTCTCGGTCAAAACTTAGCACAATAATAACTGTTCTACCAATAATAAGCAGATATTTAAACTCCTTTAACCCACAAAAAACCGCCACATTACAATATTAAAACAAAAAACACCCACAATATTTAAACATTTTCCGAAATGTAAACCGGAACATGACGCGTTCAGGTGTCGCCGGCCACTTCCGGTGGCCATGTTACCTGTGTGTGACGTCACTGACAACTGGCACACGTGGCAATAAGCCTTTAATACTTGGGATAGCTCTTGAATACTGCATGGCTTTTTAATATGGAATTAGCATATGCTTATGGTAATGTTTTAAAGGGATTTCGCGGATTATTAGGGATGTTTTGAAGATACCCAACGTCATAATCTAATCTTCATAATATTATGAATCCGTTTATATTATTGTTAGTGTGTAAAACACCGCCTCATTGGTCTAGTGGTCGCAAGCGCGACTGCTGTGCATGAGGTCTTGGGTTCGATTCCCAGGTCGGGCAAAGTGTTATTGGGTTTTTCCATCAGGAATTTCTCAGTAGCAGCCTGGATTTGTGCCCGGTAGATGGCAATAGGCTCGCCCCCTATTACATAGGACTAAAAACATAACTGGCGAAATGTGGGTGTACTAATGGGTACACCTCTGCCTAACCCTTCGGGGATTACAGGCGTGATGTTATGTTTATGTTATGTAGTGTGTAAAAATTGTAGCGGGTTTTTTTTAAAGGATGAGAAATCATCAAATGATTTATTCCGCTCTGAGCGGAGCGGAAGGGAGTATCAGACTCTTACTGACTAAATTTACTTTACACCCATCCGTGTTCCTCCTAATGCCCTTTGCGTTTTAAGGCCGCGGTGACTCTTCCGAATAAAATCCGCAACCCTGCCAGATGTAGTCTAAAGGAAAAGGACGAGAAAAAATCTCTTCGGACACTTTTTTCAATTAAGTTATTACAAAATCCTAGTTACATTATTCTTGTTGCTTCTATATGTGAAAACAATTTACTTAAGTGAAAAACAATTAAAAAATAATAAGGGCGCGTTCACACGACACGCGCACGCCCAGCGCACGCCCAACGCACGCCACCCGCGTCCAACTCGCATTGAAATTTGTTAAATAAGAATTTGAGCCTTATAATGCATCAATAGATCTCAAATTGCATTTAACGAGGTCTACACGCGCACGCCATGCGCACGCCCCGCGCCCGCCTCGCGCCAACCCTGCACTCGCCCTGCCCGCGCTCTGCACCCTCCTGGAAGCCACTATGCCTAGTGAACTAAGTAGTCCAGTCACTAGTAGTTTAAGTGGGCGCGAGGCGTGTGCGAGGCGGATGCAGAGCGTGTGCGGGTTTAAGGCGGGCACAACGCGTGCACGGGTGCTGTGCGTGATCGGCGCGTGTCATCTGAATACGCCCTAAAGATAAGCCACGCCATTGCAGTTAAAAGATGACCAATAATCCCAACTGCCAGCGCCCGTTCCCAAACATGACGCGTGGAACATAAAATACCTCTGCCGAATCCCTCCAGAGAACACAGGCGTGATGTTACGTACCTATTCCTAACAAAACTCAATTACTCAGACGGTAACGTACCTCAGGCTCAAAGTGTCAAATAGAGATGAGCCACCGGCGCCACCGCCCACGAAATATCCGCAGGGTATCCGACCTAAATAAACTGACTTCGCATTTCGGTATTCTGGGATATTGCACCGTGAAATGTGATTATGTCTGAATGAACATGACAAACTAAAATGCTATAACTATGAATGGAATTTTTAATTTAGTTTATTGCTTTTTAAAACAACATGAAAGTTGTTATTTATTCATTCAACGTTGCTCAACTAGTGTTTTAGTTTAGTTCAAGAAATTAGAATAAACTAACTTGTTGCTGTTTATTCTATTTGTCTATTAATTAAAATGATCATAAATTTTAACTTAATTACTAAACTGAATTAATTAATTTACCTTTTGATGGTTATTATATTCGTCTAGGAATTTTGTTTACATGGCAATATTATACTTACTTTTATGTTGTATTTTGCATTTACAATCAATGTATTATCAGGTCATTCAAATGAAATTACTAAGTTTGCTACCTATTTGAATGTGTATTTGTTTGTTGTATTTTTTTTTAAATAAGATTATAAATAAAACACCTTGTTCTTTGAGAATTCGTTTTTTTGCACTCATTCGAGATCAAAAATAACTGCCCGCTAATGGCTCAATACAACATTATAGAACTAATCAAATGACATTTGCCACATCTAGAAACACATATAGAACATCCATAAAAGTGTTTGAAAGAAACCACAACACAAAGGTAGGTATATAAGCAGCGCCGGTGCATAATATATTCGCACTTGCGTATAAATATCCGCATACATAGTAGTGCGCTCATCGGCATTGTGTCTCGCTGACCACACACAGTCGCTCATGCGATATGTGAACACGCTAACTACTTAAATAACATTAGCACTGCTTGTTTTCATTCTACATTACCTAGATTGACTTTACGATAAAATAATATTAAAATATACCAACTAAAACCAATATTTTACCATGTCGTCACATTGGAGGTAGATTTAAGTAAAGGTTTGGACTTATAATGTCAAGTAGAATGAAGATGTCACTATATTGGGTAAGTAGTCGAAATCCTCCATCAATTGATTCGATCCCTTGTCAACCTTTGTTTGTGTTTCTGCTTGAAAATCTAAGTTAGAAATTGTTGTAGCTTCAGTAAATAGTGATCGGTTTCTTATCAGCCCATTATCTCATCCGCACATTATAATTACAAATATTGCACCAACCGTAATATTATGTTGTATGAAGTTTGAGCAGGCGGTCTACATCTGTAATTTAGACATCTTTTTGATCTTTCCAAAAATTATGTCAAATGTATTGAAATCTAGTATCCAACATATTCCACATAACCCAATCATAATTTTAAAAAAATATCCGTAAACGAGTAAGATGGATAAATATCCGCAAACCGGTCTCGTCCCTACTACCTCATATGTAAAACAGTATAGACCAGTGACCACAACCTTTAATTTAAAAACCATCATTACATCATAAACCTATTATTAAGAAAATTAAAATGACGTAAATGCCGTACCGTGTGTCATTGAACACGCGCACCCGCAATGAATACACGTCGCGCCCCCAGGAAGAAGGCAATTGCCGGATTAACGCGTTCCCATTTCCCTACCACACACGATATTGTGTTGCCACTTATAGTTCTTAACGTTCTATGAATTAACGTAGAAAGCGGTGCATTTGTTTAATTAAATGTCAGCTTTTTTGCTTTGTTTTTAATGGCGTATAATTAAGTTATTACGTGAGGTTGTTGCATTTAGTTTGCTTAATAAATATGGTGGCGAATATTAAAATATTTGCGATGGCCTGTTTGCATTGTTATAGGAGTGTCCTGAAAAATATGGCGGATTTGTGCATAGGTTTCGATACGCTGAAGTAACTTTTTATTTGTTTATATTGTATAGCTTTTGCCCGCGACTTCGTCCGCATAAATGTCAGTTATCGCGGACGCAGTTGAAGTTGCGGAAACAAAAGAAAACCTATGTTCTCCCTTGGGTTTCAAACTTAACATGTACCAAATTTGATCAAAATCGGTTCATTAGTTTAGTCTTGAAAGCGTGACAGACAGAGTTACTTTCGCATTTATAATAATAGTATGGATTTTATACCTACTATCACATGCGGCAGATAAATAAATACCTCAATTATGTCTTCCATACCGATGTTGACACTGGATAAAACGAAACGTTTACTAAAACATAACACAACATAATTAAGCCTGTAATCCCTGAAAGGTTGGGCAGAGGTGTACCCATTAAGTAGTACACCCACATTTCACCAGTTATGTTTTTAGTCCCATGTAATGGGGGGCGAGAATATTGCCATCAAAACTACTAGGTACTAAAGTAAAAAACAAAAAAATGTTTATTCCAACATTTTTTCCCCATCTCCAATCGTAAGTGTAACCGCGGCACAATGGCGCCAACTGTAACGATCACGCAGTTAATGGCGACTGTACAAGTGTACATCGGTTACCATCGTTAAACGATTGCTTAGATCTTTCTGTCTGTTCAATGTGGAAATGGCTTATCATAATGAAACTGATCGAGCATATCTTATAAAAATATTATAAAATATTACTGTTAAACTTATAACTATAACTAGCCTATGTCCGCGACTTCATCCGCGTAAATGACGGTTATCGGCTCTGTATTTCTTTATTTGCGCTGTACACTTATATTAAAAAAAGTGTCTCAAGTAATCCTTATAACATCAGCTACCTACCTGAAAGTGAAGTCTCTTCAAAATCGCCGTTTAGGAGATTATCCGAAACAAACAGACTGACAGACAAAAATATAAAAAAATGTTTTATGGTTAAAGTGCCTTGGTAAACATTCTTAGGCATTTAATTTGCTGTTATTTTGATATTACAATCAGTAATAAGTAAACACAGAACAGCTAATATTGATCAAAGACAGGTTCAAGGTCACAAGGTCATAAGCCGGATGATCTAAAATATAAAGCTGCCTAGTTTTTACCCCAGCTATTTCTACCCAGGATTTTAATATCCGAATCAATCTAAAGATGGATTTTGATTGATTTGAATATTAAGAACCTCCTCTCATCCATCACACACCTATCAATCGCCAAGTCTCGCTGCAGTTTGCATCACTCGACGTCCTGTTGAGATGCATTTACGACTAAAAGCTACTTTGTGTAAATTGTATGAAGTATGTATAAGTATACAACTTACACAAACCCTGTATTATGTTGTACTAAGTAAGTTCCATAAGTCACAATGTTAAATATTATAACGTACAAAGTGGTAGAATTGCGGATATTTATTTAGGATTCCATTTTCGGATATTTTTTTTTGCAGATTTTTTTTTTGAGATATTTATCTCAGTCAGCTTTGATTTTTACAACTTTAAGTTTAGAAGCGAACGCGTTACAAAAATTTTGGTATAAATATCCGCAAAACTATTACAGACACAGCTCCTTTCGACAATTCTGTCCACGGCCTTTTATTTCTGACATCTTGAACTAAAACAACTAACTAATCATAATCCCTACAATCGCTCGTACAAAAACTTGCACGTATCATGTTATTTCATCACCACCATTGGTAGACTGTTAGAGAATGCCTAAGGCAGTCCGCTTTTGTACTTTTGTTGCATAAATTTTAAAATAAATAATCTTATAAATAACAATGCTTTTCATCTTAAATATTAAACAGTAACTTTAGTATACAGTCAGTAACATAAAATTTATAAAAATATACTTAGAACGCAAATAACACTTGTATGCAGAACTGTACCGGGAACAAAGGCGGGTCAACTCAACAATTTCAATACAAAGAACTGCTGGAGTGGTAAAACACTTTTCATCCCGATTGTATCACGGGATTGTGGCGCAGATTATAATAAAATATCGAATGAAAAATCAGAATGACTAAGCGAAATGTCTTGATCTAGATATTGTTGTATTTTTTAGCCTATATTGTGCTAGTGCTGGACAAAGGCGGGAGGCCTTCCTTGGCCAAGTCCTTTCAGGTAGTCTTTTCTTGCACCACCTCGAACCAGTCCTCTCGGTGCTCATCAAGGACATTTACGAATGCAAATCATTATTCCCTTTCTGGATTCCAAGGCAATCGGTTAAAAAGACTGCGCTAAAAAGCGTAAGAAATATTATTTTTTACGCTTTTTTTGCAATAACATAACTCTTCAAATAAATAGAATAACCCGTTTGGGACCTAGTAAGTACAACTTTGAGAATTATATACCTACCTAAGTATATTAATTATAACATAACATCACGCCTGTAATCCCCGAAGGGCAGAGACGTACCCATTAGTACACCCACATTTCGCCAGTTATGTTTAAGTCCCATGTAATAGGGGGCGAGCCTATTGCCATCAACCGGCCATAAATCCAGACTCCGAGGTTGCTACTGAGAAATTCCTGATAGAAAAACCCAATAACACTTTGCCCGACCTGGGAATCGAACCCAAGACCTCATGCTCAGTAGTCGTGCTTTGCGACCACTAGACCAACAAGGCAGTCAATATATTAATTATGATTGCAAGTAATGATTACTTAACATAATAAAGCTGAAGAGTATGTTTGTTTGCGTGTATGTTAAAGCGCGCTAATCTCTGGAACTACTAGTCGGATTGGAAAAACCTAATCTAAACCAAACCTAATCTTAATCTTAATCTTTATCTTATCTTTCTTTTGGAAAAATCTTTTTACATAATAATAGCCAGGTTCATGAGGAATAGTATAGGCTTTATAGTACCTACATCACGCCATGACCCACGGAGGCAGAGTAGTAATCAAAGACGTAACGAAATAATCCTGTAAATACATATTCATTACTGTCGCGTATATTGTTTTTTATTATCTTGACCCTGATATGGTTAGGTAGTTGTCAATTGCAAAAAACGTGCGACCTTAAGCCCTTTAAATAATTCATTCTGAATAAGTATGTAATATACAAACTAAGCACAAATAAACACCAAAACCACTCCTCCTTAAAGAAAAGTGCAGATAAGAGTATTTCAACATAAAAGCTTCAATTTTCCCTTATTTTTCTACATTTTCTCCCTTCGTGGTACATCTTATAACACAAGTAAGGCACGTTCTGCGTCAATAAATGGGTCAACACTACTTCCTTCTCTAAGGCCGTAAGCACACGGCGTATTGACGACGTGCAGAACGCGCTTCAAACAAGATACGAACGCAACCTTTTAACCTATGTAAGCACACGGGGCGATCATAAACCCCGTTATCCATTATCAATACAAACGCAACAATCAGTACCTAAGTCCCTAACTTGTGATATTGAATCTTTTATTCGTGAATTCGTCTTTCATGGCCCGCCGAATAACATCACGCCTGTAATCCCCGAAAGGTTAGGCAGAGGTTGTAAGCCCCCATTAGTATACCCACATTTCGCCAGTTATGTTTAAGTCCCATGTAACAAGGGGCGAGCCTATTGTCCTCAACCGGGCACAAATCCAGACTCAGAAGCTGCTGCTGAGAAATTTTTGATGGAAAACCCAAATAAAACTACCAGACCTGGGAATCGAACTCAAGACCTCATGCTCAATAGTCACGCTTTGCGACCACTAGCCCAACGATTCGACAAGGATCTCGCCTGCTAAGAAAAAAGAAAACAAAGCGTTCATTTTCATAAACGGGTAAAAAAAAGCTGTATATTGAGTTGTCTATGGTCGTCCTAATTTCACCCCCGTTATGCAGGGTCAATCGATTGGACCCTTTGTAACACGCCTCACTCAAGATGTCAAATTTTGTCAGTAATTTAATGGTTTTCGATAATAGGCCGGTACGCTTAACACGAACGCGCTTAACTAAACGTATTTGATTTGAGTTTTTTAAGGTTAAACTACTGATTTTGATGGAATTTTGAACAAAGAAGTATAAGGACTACTTTTTATTAATTTGCGACTTCGTCTGCGATAACCGACATTCACGCGCGCAAAGTCTAGTATTGAAATAAGACGATTTTTTTCGCTCGTATTAAGTTACGTCTTTGGTTACTGCTCCGCTCTCGTTGTTCGTAGCGTAATGTTCGATAGCCTATACTATACGTCATGAATCGAGCCATCACATACAACAATATTTTTTTGAATCGGACTAGTAATTCCAGAGATAACCGCGTTTAATCTCAAAATACTCTTCAGCTTTTTATATAAGTGTAGGTATCGATTAGACCCATCGTATGTAATTAAGCCATCCTCTTTGAGGCTCGAACCAAACGGCTGTCAAACCATTAAAAAATACTTAACTAAATTAGGTACCTACCATTACCAATATCTGCTAAAAGCCGGCACATGAAATCTCATTTGCGTCATTACTTTCAACCAAGTTAAATTAAATTGAAATAAATGTTAAATAACTAAGGGCTATTATCGAAACTGAAAGCTAATATTTCTTCTCAATTATTAAACATCCAACGAACGTTAAATAAAAACGGCTTTCCGACGAGACAGTGTAGCGTTTAAATCTGTATAAACTACTAAAGGAAAAAGGATCTTATGTGTGGAGAGAGAAGGGTGATTTTGCAATGGTGCATTTTCATTCAAAAACGTTTATTAGTTTTTGCATGGAAACAATAAAATTACTGCAGAAGGTTTGGCTTTTTGAATTTTTAGGGGTCGTCATTTGAAACCTATCATACCGTTTTGTAATCGTATCCCACTGCAGGGCCTAAGACCCTTTTAATACCAGAGAAGAAACGAGCGAAGGAAATATCTTGGTTTTAATTAACAAGCGTCTCGCCCCGGCTTCACACGGGTGCAATGTAGATACTAACTATACGTATAAAATTACCTCTTGAATCACTCTATCATTAGATGAAACCGCATTAAAATCCGTTGCGTAATTAAAAAGGCCTAAGCGTACAGACGACGGGAACCGATTTTGTTTTATACTTTGTTAAAGATATGAAGGTCTTAAATCGCCTATTTGCCTTGAGCGAGCGTGGTGATCAATGCTCTGCACAGCTTTGAGATAAAAATGATCTGGTAATATTTTCTATGTTACTAATTAAAACAATGTTTAAAAAAAAACAAGCTTTAATTTAAAATTATTACAATATTGAGTATTGGACATTGTATTGTCATCAGAACTACAGGTGTATGCAAAATTTCAGATCAATCGGATACCAACAAATGGTCGAAAAATGGTTTGCAAATTTTGAAAGGACAACTTACATACGAACAGTGCAAGCTAAATAAAAGCTAGTAAAAAGGAGGTTTACAAAGCCAAGTCAACTTATAAAATTCCATTTACAGAACAAAACATCCCCTGCATTTTAAACAATGCAAAATCATATCGACAAGGACGTCAGTCCCATGTACAACGCTATGACGTAACGATATGATCTTACGCATACTTGATGGCACAAAGTACATGCTATTACGTCATAATACAGTACTTCAAGGAACGAACAACATTTTCTTCCATCCTACTTATATGACAGACAAACACTATTGGCAAAAACACTCGGTGGGTCTCGACGTACCCCGAGGCATTAAGAGGCGGCATCGAGGCGGCGGTTCGGCCTTGACCCACCCCCTTTTTCACCCCGACTCATCCCCCGGCCTCAACCCCGAGCTTAAGCAATGACCTAAGATTTCCATGATGAGAAATCCCGGAATCCTTTAGGAAAATTCATATGATTTTGAATTGTTATAAGATGTTGAGTAGGGGTTTTGTGTTTCAAAACTTGAGGGTATAGTGAATTGTCTATTTCTTTTTGACTTAAACAATTGTGTAAAGTATGGTGTAAATTTTACCTAAATTTATTTATTAGTTCTTTGTTCTAAAATATTAGCTAACTCATATTTTAAATTCAGTTTTAAGATATCAGTTGCTGTCTATAATACTAACAACTAGTATTACTTAGATTATATTATCCACAATGATAAACATAGCTAGTGAAAAATATTTTTTTTTTTTTGCTGTAACAGGAATCCAATGTTAAGAAATACGGGACCGACTTTGTCAAACTTAAAGGGGTATGTCACTATAAAACAGGGAAGTCCATGAGGATAACCACCGCGCACAAAAAAATATAAAAGAGGAGGTAGGAACGTGTTAGGCAAAATAATATTCTCTGTATTTTAAAGAATGAGACTATGGTCTATGCCCACTAAACCGTTCCGTCATCGACCAAAACACAGTCGCGTGTCATGCACGGGGATACGTTCTAATAGGCATTGTATTCTGTGTCACGTATCTCTCCGTGCCTGATACATTCATAGCACGGTCATCATAGTAGCCAAATTCCTATTATTGTCCCACTGCAGGGCAAAAGTCTCTTCTCATACAGAGAAGGCACGAGTATTGATAACCACGTTCGCTCAATGCAGATTGATGATTTCAGACTTATGAAAATCATAAGTTCAGGTTTGCTCACGACGTTTTCCTTTACCGAACTCAGTAATACTCAACATAAACTTAGAAAGTACATATGAAATAGAAAGACTCACCTAAGTATTAACCAAAGCTAATTCCAAATTCCTTTCATAAAATCATGCTCCTAAGTATATCCAGTTCAAACAAATACAAAAATGGATATACCTAGTTATAATAAAGGTACAATTTTGCGCATGAGTAATCGAATTTGAAAACCCTTTTACTTTTGCGTTACTCATGGCAGCGAAAGATTAATCGATTTGATGAATCCGTCGATTCATCCTGTTTCCCCCCTTTAAATTATCCATTAGGGGTATAATTCTGTAACTTAGTAACTTGGCTTATTCTTGTATCGTGACTACTTGTGTCGTACTTCAGGAGCCAGCGTGATCACTATGTTTGACTGTTTCTGGGATACTGTCCCAGAATCGGTGAAGGGACGCACTTCTTCTTTACTTCTTCTTTATCGTGTGGGCAGTAAGGTCCTACGACCCTACATACCCTAGCGTCAGAGTTTCTAAACCGCCTCAAGGGCCTCTGACATGGTTTGAGTGGAACAGTAAGCCCAGGTTTCCTCACGATGTTTTCCTTCACTGAAGCCGGTGATGTCCAAGATAAACTTTAGAAAGTACATATGAATGGAAAAATTCACATTGGTACTTGCCCGGATTTGAAACCACAACCTCATGCATGAGAGGCGGGCGCCTTAACCACTGGGCCATCACGACACACTTAAAGTGGACATTTATATTTAAATAAATAAAAATGCAAGTTCATACACTCACTCATCACGAAATATCGAAAACCGCTTGATGTATAAAGATGAAATTTCTCAGGCAGGTAGATTATAGTCAGTAGACGCCCGCTAAGAACGGATTTAACGGGGGTGCCACATTTACGCGGACGAAGTCACAGACAAAAGCTAGTATATTATAATAAACACTTTATTTGTTGGTTTAGTAACAACCAGTCGAATTGGAAAAAAGTCTTTTATTATAAGAATAGTATAGGCGATATGACATCACACTACGACCGATGGGAGTGGAGTAGTAACCAAAGACGTCATTTAGAGCACGTGAAAAAAAGGTTTATTCTTCGTTCGGCCCACTGAGTTTCGTCCCACATAAAAAATTCCTGGTTCGTCCTAAGCAATATGCTTCCTTCGTCCCAAATTATAATTTTAAATATTTTATTCTTGTTTCGTCCTATTTTATATTCCTTCTACGGCCCATATTTTTTTTTGTATAAGCTAAACTTACTTTTATGTACAGTCTGCAAAAAAAATAAAATTAAAGTTAAGTTGTTTTCTCTTAGTTTAGTTTACTGTTGCTTAAATTTTTAGTTTATGAATGCTGTTTTTTAAAATGCTTGTTTTATGCATGATTGTTAGTAATAATCACAATTTTTTCGACTTTTCGTAAGTACTTTTTACCAGTACTTTTTACTACCAGGAATGCAGAAATTAACTGGAACTAGATCCTTAAGCGACTTACTACTTAGCTTGATAATGGTTAAAATACAGGTTTTGAAATTGAATTATTTATTGTTTTAAAAAGTACCAGGGTGACAGAAATGAACAGAAGGTAGGCCCCTAAACGATCTCAATAGAAAGGAAAACAAACATATTAATTCACATACACAAACAGCCAGACCCGAAACAACTACTTATCTGTATTTGACGTATTTGTAAAAATTTCAAATACGTATCTTTTTTGTTTGTTGACCGTACCTTTAAAGTACTTGTAATTTGGGACGAATCACCACTTCAATAGTCATATGGGACGAACTAAGATTTTTTTGGAATGTGGGACAAAACTTCGGGACGAAAGAAGAATAAATCGAAAAAAAAACACACACACGAAGTCGCAGACCGCAGCTGTTTTTTGTTTTTTTTTTCCGTCCTTATCTAAAGTTCAATAAGTAGATACCTACTCGGCCTACAGCCATGTCCACGATTCTGCCAACCTCATTTTTTTTCGGACCACTTATTTACCTAACTAGCAGTTATGCCCCACAGCTCCGCCCGCGTTTAAACTTTTTAATTTTCCGGTATAAAAAAGTTCTGTAATGTTTCCTCTAGGTAGCAAGGTTTTATCGCTGTTATATTTTACCAAAGTTGGCTTGATGTAGTTTAGTTGTGAAAATATACAAACCATAAATCCATGTACAGTCAACAAAGTAGATAGGTATGAAGGTCTTCAGATATAGTTGAAGTTTTGTTAGAAACCAATGGATGTTTTCAAATGTAATTTAATTTATAAAGTAGATTATAATCAGTTCATTCATTAAGTTTTTCAATTGAAGATATCCTGGATATCTGTCTCTTTTGTTGACTGTACACGAATTTATTTTTTGCATAGCCTATACTGTCCCACTCTTGGGCATAGACAATTTATTTATGTCCATTTTGTTTTTATCTTCATGATCAATGATAATCGAATGTCGCATGTATGAAAGGTCATCATTTACAAAAAAGCTCGACCAATTTAACTGCTTTTTTTGTCGTGTTTGTGATTGCCAGGAGAAGGTTTTAATATGAAGGATAGTTTTTTGGAAGGTGAATGGTATTTTGGTAAAAGAAAACTCAGTAAAAACTGTGATGTTTAGTAACTTGCACCCGAACGAATATAATTTATAAACACAGTAAACATTTTAAGTTTGTTTCCTAGCTACATAATGCATTGCTTTTTTCCTTAAAAAATACGTACACGTGTAGGCACATACATATAAAGATAGCCCAGTTTTTACAGAACCATGCTCCACACAAGATGTGCATAATTACAGTTCCTTCATATTTTATTCAGCCTTCATTTTTATTTATTCATACAACAACTTACAAACAAGGATAAATTCAGAATATCAAACAGAATCGAAGGCTAAAAAATATTCTTCAAAATTGATGCATTCTAGCTTCAGATAGTTCTAAACGCACTAATACCTACAAATGGTTCACATTTCCACTTAATTGGTCTAGTGACGTCAGACACAAACGGTTTTATACCAGAAAATTGTTTCAAAATGCGTGTGCGCATAATTGTTGCGAGTTTGTTTCTTTTGGCCTTTAACTATTGAGTTTTGGCCAGTCTTCAATAACACGAGAACAGTACACGTCCAGAACACTAGACCTGTCTAGAGATCAATGATGGAAACATTACTAGTTCAAGCTATAATGGTCTTAGAATTGATAGGAACGTGTAGTTCTTTTTATTGTTTTACTGATTCCCAATAAAATTAGGAATGTTTTTGTTGTTTTTGAAATATAAGTCGGTTAGCTAAAACGTAAACTAAAAAAAAATAGATGATCAAAAACTTTACCAACACTATTCAAGAGTAAATAAAAAAAATAGAAGCACAAAAGCTAACTACCCACATAATGAAATTGTGTGGGTATTTTTATATTTTCTTATACGCTCACGAGATGGCGATAATTTACAATTTAAAAATAGAACAAATATATTTGAATTCATAATTCGAACCATATTATTTTGACATTATATAAACAGGCTGATATCGTGATTATTTTGCTAACGATTTTCAATCGTTCTCTTTTCAAATAAAAATCTTCTAGCTATTTAATTCCTATAGATCATAACAGATGGCATTACTACTTCGATCATAGATCAACTTATCATCTTTATGTTTTATGTAATACTTATTGGCATTTTTTATTGATTAATAAACAGTTACTGTTTATATTTAACAAATAATTAAAATTTTTAATTGAAGAAGAAGATGTTTACTGTCACAAAAAAATAAATTTTGGCCAAAAATCTCGATCGCGCAATCAAAGTTTTGAAAGTTTTTTGGGTGTATACTTTCAAATGGTCATGGACCACAGGTGGTCATCATCTACGCAGTAAGCCAGTCTTTAGGGAGCTGGTCCTATTTCCCTGACGCCTAATGTATCTATACAACACTTCGTCTTTCTATATGTGTTCGTAACCACCCAAATTGAAAAAAAAAATCCTGGCACTTGACCGTTTAGAGAATATTCTCAACACCACTGATGTAGATACTATGACCACTTTTTTTACTTTTTATTGAGGGTAAAAGATTGTCGTAGGAGGCTAGGATGTTATTTATTTATTTATTAAAACTTTACGCACATGTAAAAAATACACTGTTAAAAGGCGGACGTTGTGTGTTACCAGAACGAATAGGCACATTAGAGGTCATAATTATAATAATAACTGTGTCTCCACCTCGTTGCGGGCGGAGCACTATTTTTAGGTATAAATTTTTTTTTTAACTATATTATTTGTATTTTTTTAAGGAAAATATGTGTAAAAATATGAAAAATAAAGAAAATGGTACTATAAAACTGTGTTAAACAGTTGTTCAATGTAGGTATCTGTTATGGGGGTGCCATTGTCACTAAGTGATAAAACTCCTTACAATAAATAAAGATAAAAAAGGGTTAAAGATGTCATCAACACGATAAGCGGAACGTTTTTGAGCTGAAAAGTCACCAACATGTTAACGTGTCCGCGTTACCGACATGCTAAAGAGACGTTTAGTTTTTACCTTAGTCAGCAGTCACTGCGTTTTTTTTTATTTTCATCACCCCTTAAAAATATAACTGTCAGAAGTAAATAACATGTAATATCTTCTACTTAGGTAACTGGCTATGAGGTCATGAGATCTTGGGTTTGATTCCCAAGTTGGGCAGTGTAATTGGGTTTTTCAGGGATTTCTCAGTAGCAGCCTCGGAGTCTGGATTTGTGCCTGGTTGATTGCAATAGCCTCACCCCCTATTATATGGGACTTTAACATAACAGGCTAAATGTGGGTGTACTAATGGGTGCACCTAACCCTTACCCTTTGGAGATTACAGGCGTAATGTTATATTTATATTATATAAACATAACATTAAATTATATTATATAACTTATTAATGATTAATTTAAGCAGTCATGTTTTTGTTATTATTTTAAGGAAAATAAAAAAAATCTTAGATAATTCTCACTAAATATTAGTAAACATTACATATAATATAGTCTGTTTGTAAGGCCGTCTAATAACAGTCATCACTGACCTTACCGGATGTCTGCGACTCGCGACTCAAAGCGAGCGCGCGCGCAGCCGGAAATAAACATGTTTGCAATAGGTAGAAAACACAGAAATCTCATTTTATAAAATTACTATTTAATAAATATTCTCTCCCTGGTCGTGTCGCATCGCTGTACCATCGAACTAGGGTTGCGAACACTACTATAATATAGTACCCTACTATATTAGGGGCCCGACTACTATATTTTATTTTATTTTATTTATTTGGAACAACAAACAGATATACAATATATGTTATATAAGGAGTAACATTTACATACTAAATTTACTTAAATATGTACAAGTAGGTGTATATTTCTGACTAAAGACTAAACTACAATACTTTTAAAGGCATCAAACTAAAAGCAACAATATTCATTTTAAACTATTTCTGAGCATTATACTGACACGTCAAGTTGACAGCAAAACCACTTTGTAAATTTTTTACCTACCTACCTACTTTTTTTTTAACTTTTCGATATCTACCATATTTTTATGGGCGATCATTTTAGAACTGCTATTTTTGACGGACAGAAAGTTGGCTACTCTACATGGAACTATGATAGTGAGGGGAGAGAGTGCATCAAGTGTTTGCGCACTCACTTATGACTTTTTTTTTAAGTGGTAAAAATCATCAAATGATTCCTTCTGCCCTGGGTGGGGTGGAAGGGACTGTCAGACTTTTACTGACTAAAAAACCACTCTGTTCCTTCTGTTGCCCTTTACGTTCCGAGGCCACGGAATCCTGTTAAGATGTCCCGCAACCCCGGCCGTCCCGCAACCCCGGACACACTTGTGGCTACAATATCTCCTGCGTACTTGACTAGTCTGCCTTGCGATTTGCTCTTTCTTGATCCGCTGTGACCGAAATTCGGTCTAGAGAATATTATTATTATTACAATAAAATAAAAATACAAATGATGGCTTTTCTCACACTCGTTATTTCAAATTGTCGAATGTTGTTATTTTTTATTTTTGTAATTATGATGTGTGTACAACCAATCCGTGGTTCAAATCTTATGTAATTCCGAAACCTTGGCCGTATTCACAGATTACTTACTTAACATCTGGGGTTTATTATTTATAGTATCTTAAAAAGGTATGTCATTTGATACACCTTCGTTAGAAAACCTAAATTATACGTTTTCTAAATCAATACAAAAATAACTCATAGGTTTCCTGTGCATTATAAAAAGTTTGCACATCTTGAGGGATTTTTGCTATTCAAGTTTCTACAGTATTCTACTACGATTTAAGTTGTGCGTTTCGGCAATTTCCGTCTATCTTCGGAAATCCGAACGCGTTCTAATGATACCTAACATAGGGTGGATACAACATAATTTGTGTACTTATTCTCTTTTTTAAGTTTAAAAAAAATGATATTATAGGAAATTCTACGACACGTTTGACGCAGTGACTGAGCGACTGGTTGCTGGACTGCGTGTCGTAGGTTCGATTCCCACACGGAACACACATTTACCGCCTACAGGTAGTTGCTGCGAGTCTAGTTTTTGGTATATGTTAGTTTATATGTTTGTAAACGCACCTACAATACAAGAGATTTTTTTAATGTAAGGCAAATTAAAAAAAAAATCTTAAGTAAGTAACTAAATACCCAAACATAACCGAGGTGCTTATTATAACTTGAATTATAGAACTGGGAGCCTACCGCCATCTCTAAAAAAAATCTTATTATAATATTACTTTGCTTTGTGCTGTGTTGGATTTTTAACGCTCGGTTTAACACCGAGAGTTGCAAATCTAACAACAGAAATAACAAAGTAATATTGTTTTTATTAGATGGCGGTAGGCTCCCTGTCTACAAATTAAAAAAAAATAGTTTTATTGTGTCTTAAAATTATTACAATACATGTAAACTGAAACATCCCCATTAAGTTATCGAAGATACTTGTGTTGGGGCGGCTTCGCTCTTTCCCTTAATTATATCTACACCCTGAAATGTAAACCGTTGCAAAAACGCGGCAGAACGATTCGCCCTCAGTAGTACTAATGGAACGTAGAGTTAAACTTAAAAAATAAAAATATTTTTATTTTAAAATATTAAACAAAATATTCATAAACTCGAAAGCGTGAGTAACAATAGTTACACTGTCACGCACACAAACGCAACGTAGCGAACGAAATGATACCTACGTCCTAACGTAGGTATCATTCAAAACTCATGCGCTACCGACAAAGTAAAAAGCAATAAATCATAAATGTTCAGAGAAAAATAAGCTCTCGTGCCTTGTGATACGGTATAAACTAGAGCGCGTAGCTTACACTCTCTTCATTCGCCGCCACAGATCAAAAAATGCCGCGCCGTGCCGCGCAGTGTCGCGCACTCGTCGCTCAGTTGTCTTGCGGACGTTGTACTTGTAGGTTGAATAAGTGAAAAATGGATTGAAATTACGATTTTTCTAATTTTGAGTGAGACCCATTATTAAAACTAAAAGAATTTATTTAAAAGTGCTCGTTTGTGTGTGGAATGTAGTGGCTTACACTTCGAACACTTGCTTCGATACCGCGAAGTGTAGGTAAGTACTTTGTGAATAGTGAAAATTCGGAAATAGGTTAGGTGATTAAAATCATTGTAAATAAGTTGATTCCAACTTTTTAAATACGACTAAAATACTTACTTTATTGTCTTTGTTTAACTTGTTATTTTGTTTTCGTGTTCAGTAAGTAAAGTTGTAGGTAATAAAAAGTATTTTTGACAGTCTTAAGCCTGTAAAAGTATGAAGGGAGAATTGGAATAACTTTTTGGGTGTTGTGTTACATTAAATTAACTAAAGATCAGAAAATCAGCTGTTGATAAGCGCAAGGGTTAACGACCCAGTGTTCTGGCGCCCGCGCCGTCAGCCGCTCGGGTCTCGGCCGCTGCGTTTGACTAGGTACTACTATTTGATTGCGTTCATTTTCGAGTTTCGCTTTTCACAATTGTGAATCTGCCATTTTTATATTTTCATAGTAAAGATATTTACTAATCGATTGTACTACCAAAACAAAGTCATTTCGCTGCAGCTTTGCAACGGTTTACATTTCACGTTGTATATTGAGACAAGAACTCATGCAAACATTCAAGATAAGGTAAAACTAAAACAATATGATAAATGAAAAGTAAACATAAAGAAACCAAGAAATCAAAATATTCTAAGAAGAAAAGTAAGAAACAAAAATGCGTTGGATCTTCTGCCATCTTTTGTTTCATCTGTCAGCCATGATGGCACGATTTGATTGCCCCGTTTTATTGTTTAGAATAAATTCCATAGCACTGTCGTCATTGGGAATTTATATATGTGTGTTACATTAATTGATGATGCGCCATGGAAGTTTAAGGCCGCGATGAAAGAGATTAGTACCTATTGTGTTGCTATTTGCTATGGTGAAGGGAATAAGCCTCTTTTTTATAGTGACGTCACAGACTCACAGTTATCTTTTGCCGTAAAAAATCTTTGAGAATTATTTACTTATTTAAATTTTATGCAAAAAAAGTACAAAGGCGGACTTAACGCCTTAGGCATTCTCTAACAGTCAACCAAAGGTGGTGAAGAGATAACATGGTAGGTGCAAATTAATGTACGAGCACTAAACAGTAAAATTAATTTGAAGAAAATAAACACAAAGTATTTATCTAAATAAAATAAAGTGTACATAAGTACAAAATACTCAAAATTATACTACCTATACTCATATTTACTATAAAAATACCATAGAATAAACAGACATACATACATATTAGAATTATTATTTTATTAGAATTGCATTTTGACAGGTCGTAAAAAGTACGTCAATTGTTTGGTGGTGTCATCTAACCTATTATCAATATCTTATCATCTTATCAGTCAACGATACTAACCAATCTTTCTTTATCGTGTAGGCAGTAAGGTCTTTCGACCCCACACACCCTAGTGTCAGAGTTTCTAAACCGCCTTAAGGGCCTCTGACATGGTTTGAGTCGAACAGTAAGTCCAGGTTTCTTCACGATGTTTTTCCTTCACCGATACAGTGATGTCCAAGGTAAACTTTATAAAGTACATATGAATTGAAAAAGTCATATTGGTACTTGCCGGATTTAAACCCATGCATGATAGGCGGGCGCCTTAACCACTGGGCCATCACGACACATAATACTAACAATCACCTTCAGCCTCAAAGCCTTCAAATCAAGTGACTATAGCTTCACTTAAAGCCGAGCAAAGCTAAACAATATGCCATTGTGCCAGTACATAATCCGCCATGTTATCTTTTGCCAGAGACAATGGCAATTTTGATACAAAAGCGTGTTGTTAAACTATAAAAAAAAAAAAAAAAAAAAAATATGTATTTATTTAAGTAAATCTTTACAAATAAGTTGCCGGGGCTTCCCAGAAAGTAATCAAATGATACTTGTGTTGGGAAAGCCTCGCTCTTTCGATGTTAAGATAAATTTAGACTTACTAGATTAACAATATGAGTAGTAGTAGTAATATTACATTAAGTACCTTATAAATTAAAAATTTAGAAGATGAACACGCATAAAATGCGTATGTGTTTATGAGTGCATGTATGTGCATGTAAGTACATGTATGTGTGAGGGTGTATGTGAGGTGTGAGATGGTGTGTGTGTGTGTGTGGATGGTTGTTTGAACGGGTCATATATCCCTATTAATTATTTATGTGTCTATGTGATTACATTAAATGTTAGATTAAATTAGATACACTTGATACATAAATTTAAGCCAATGTAAGCAGGAGTTCTTCCACGTCTTCATAATTAAGGGTAAGGAGCCATTCAGTCAGATTTTTCTTACACTCGTACAATTGCATGGGGTAAATATTAAGGATACGGTTAATTTTATTATATACACGGGGGGCTTGAGCTAAATTTTGCCGACTAGCAAAGACAGTACGAGTGGGGTATGCAGGGGCTACTATATCGCACCGTCGTTTTCTTAGTTTGGTATAGTCGTAAGGTAATGCTTTGTGATATCTATGTGTCATGTGTAGGATATATAGTTTCCTGACGGAGAGAAGCTTACAAGTAGCATATAAGGATTTAGTAGAAAACCTGAAAGGCTTACAGTACATAACTTTGATCAAGGATCTTTGCGCCCGCTCTAGATCTATAAGGTATGACTTAGCTGCACCTCCCCATACCGAGATACAATATATGATTACAGATTGGGCTAGAGCAATGTATATTTTATTCAGTAGCTCTGTACTCATAACGTGTCTCAGAGATTTGAAAACCCATATAAGCTTTCTTACCCTTCCTATAGTTATTTCAAGGTGTGGGTAAAACTATTACGTGGTTTCTTTATGTTGGGGTCAACCAATATTAGTGGGGTTTTAGTTTTGGGTTGAAAAATGGGTAGGTTGTTAGCTACGTAACAGGTTGTGAGTTCGATGTTCGTGTAGGACAATTTTTTTTTTTTTTGTTTAGTTTACACTAGGAATATTTCCAGTATCGTACATGCGTTTACAAACTCTTAAACAGCCAGACCCAGAGCAACTATCTAAGGTCATACAAATATTTGTCCCTTGTCGGAATCAAACCCGTGACACACAGCGTAGCAGCCAATCGCTTTGCCACTGCACCAACTGTGCCGTCAAAAATAAAAATTATTTATTTATAAAAAAATGTCGAATGTCGTGATGGCCCAGTGGTTAAGGCACCCATCTCACATGCTTGAGGTTGTGGGTTCAAATCCGGGCAAGTACCAATGTAATTTTTTCAATTCATATGTACTTTCTAAAGTTTATCTTGTACATCACTGGCATCGGTGAAGGAAAACATTGTGAGGAAACCTGGATCTACTGTTCTACTCAAACCATGACAAAGGCCCTTGAGGCCATTTAGAAACTCTGACACTAGGGTGTGTAGGGTCGTAAGACCTTACTGCCCACATGATAAAGAAGAAAAACATAACATAACATCACGCCTGTAATCCCCGAAGGGTTAGGCAGAGGCGTACCCATTAGTACACCCACATTTCGCCAGTTATGTTTTTAGTCCCATGTAATAGGGGGCGAGCCTATTGCCATCAACCGGGCACAAATCCAGACTCCGAGGCTGCTACTGAGAAATTCCTGATGGAAAATCCCAATAACACTTTGACCGACCTGTGAATCGAACCCAAGACCTCATGCACAGCAGTCGCGCTTGCGACCACTAGACCAACGAGGTAGTCACTAGACCAACCAGGAATTCAAAAAAAATCGAGAGATAAAAAAGAAAAAGGATTAAAAAATAATGATAATAATTAAAATATATTTATAACCTATCTGTTGTAACAAATTATTAAGCTTTGTAATATGATTATAGAAAAAGGAAAAATAAAGAAAGCAAACCTTACTTTTAAATCACTGTATCTATTGATGAAAACCGCATTAAAATCCGCTGAAAAGTTAAAAAAATTGAAGCGTACAGACGACGGGAAGCAACTTTGTTTTATACTACGTCAAGATTCCCTACCTCGCTTGAAAATGAATAATGAATGTATACCTATTTCAATATCTGACCCAGACTTGACCCACTACGTCAAATAAAACAGGTTTCAAGTTACTATACGATAGCAACTGGATTTGCTCTTGAATAAGGGACGCAAAAATATACTGTAAATAAAGTTTTGTTGAGATATCAAAAAAATACATACATAAACCACGACACACATGACATGACTGCCTCGTTGGTCTAGTGGTCGCAAGCGCGGCTGCTGTGCATGAGGTCTTGGGTTCGATTCCCAGGTTGAGCAAAGTGTTATTGGGTTTTTCCATCAGGAATTTCTCAGTAGCAGCCTCGGAGTCTGGATTTGTGCCCGGTTGATGGCAATAGGCTCGCCCCCTATTACATGGAACTAAAAACATAACTGGCGAAATGTGGGTGAACTAATGAGAACACCTCTGCCTAACCCTTCGGGGATTACAGGCGTGATGTTATATTGTTGTATGTACATACATAAACTCACGCCTTTTTCCCATGGGGATAGGCAGAAACCACAGATGGCCACCTGCTACGATCCTTACATACTCCTTTCGCCTCATCCACGTTCATACATCTCATCATACAAGCACGCCGGTTACGAGTACTGCGCTCCTGACCTTTCTGAAGAACCTCACCAAAAAAAGTCTTATTTATATCTTAGCTGCTTCCTATATTTGCTCTGTTTTTTTTCACCTACGTTAAGTTACATCTTTGGTTACTGCTCCGCTCCCGTGGGTCGTAGCGTGATGTTATATAGCCTATACTATACCTCATGAATCTGGCTATCATATACAAAAATATTTTTTCGAATCAGAACGGCAGTTCTAGAGATAAGCGAATTTAAACAAACAAAATGAAAAAACTTTTCAGCTTTTATATGTAGTATGTATGTACTTATGTTGTATCTTAGTATAGAAGTACAGATACTTATAATTTATACTAATATTATAAAGTTGAAGAGTCTTGACACGTGTTTGTTTGATGATCGCGCTAATCTCAAAAAATTCTGATTAGTTATCAAAAATTCTGGACATTCACACGAACAAAGTTGCGGACAGTCCAAGGGCTTGTTGAACTAATATTTATAAACTATTCAATATGCATATTATCACGCCTAGATTCCCCAAGGGGGTAGACACATCCACATTTCTCCAGTTTTATATTATATTAAAAATATTTCTACGTCAAACATAGCCGTTGTTAATAATCTACAAACGGTTCTTATCCATACATTTCCATACAATAGAACTGCTCCACATTATTAATAGAATAATTAATATCATTCAGTACAACGTGATCTAAATACTACGAAAAGCTTGCGCTGTGACCTAATAACTTCATTGCTACGAGCTACGCTAGTGCGTCTACGAGTCTACGCGGCTACGGCGTAGCGCTACGAGTAGGAATGTGTCTGTCAGGCAATTAACTTTAACCTCAAAATGTCGATAGTTAATTTATAGATTATTTTTGTTTTAATTACTTAACTAATAACGGATGTTAATTTTATGTTGTCGTAAGTAAAGTATGGAGTCTTGTGATTTATTAAAAAGTATGTATAAATCTTTTGCACATAAGTAAATTAAGTAAATAATAATTAGGTAATAGGCTCGCCCCCTTTTACATGGGACTAAAAACATAACTGGCGAAATGTGGGCGTACTAATAGGTACACCTCTGCCTAACCCTTCGGGGATTACAGGCGTGATGTTATGTTACATAAGTAAATTACACTTACTTAAATTACTTACAAATAACTTAATTATATTGAATTACAGATGGATTAAAATCTAGGTCGTAACTAATCACCAATAAAATCCTTAAAATAGGAACTAGAACATTGTACTAAAAACATTTTTTTTTTAAATTATCATTGGTCGTGGGGTCTCACTGTTTCCGAGATTGGCTGAAAAAAACAGACAGATAGACTGACAAAAAATTTAAGATTGTATTTCTGGTATAAGTATACCGATTAGTAAAAAAGCTGCTAATTTGTCATTACAAAAAGACACTTCAATTTTATTTATATTTTTATAAAAAAGCTTGAATATATTTACATGGACAAAAGCTAGTTATAAAACTAATGTACACTTGAAAGTGATAGAATACTGAGTACTCTAAGTTACACTAGTGGTTAAGATGTAATGCCTAGATCCATCGTTAGACTAGACTTAGATCTTAGGCTAACTTGCCAGTAACATTATTATGCTGGAGCTGAGGCAACTTCGTCACTTATGAAATTTCTAGATTGTTCTGAACCCTAAGTGAACTTTAACTCTCATATAATTCTCATATACATCCGTACAGTAAGCGGTCACAAGTGCAGTAGCATGCCTTTTTAAGGCGGAAAAAAACATCAAATGACTCCTTCTGAAGGGACTGTCAGACTTTTACTGACAAAAAAACCACCATGTTCCTTCTGTTGCCCTTTACGTCCCGGGGCCACGGAATCCTGTTAAGACGTCCCGCAACCCCGGGCAGTAGCACGCTACGGTTTGACTTGCTGTGACCACACAGTAATCTGTATGTATTAACCTCAGAAATCGCACACGGCGTCGGAAAGTCTTAAATTAAACCAAAGTGTCAATCTAATGCTTTAAGAGATTGCAGTAGTGGTCATAAGTAGAAACTTATGACCACTACTGTACCTATTATGGATGACTGCTACATTCCTTCGTTTTGGATTCTCAGGGCGGGCAAATTTTTATTAGTGTTTAGTAATTTGCCAACCATTAGGTCAGAGGCCCTTGAGACGGTTTAGAAACGCTGACACTAGTGTGTCAGCTAGTCTTATAAAAAATAGACAAGCAAATTCTATTTTTATTGTTGTTCTAAAATCGCTGTCTGACTGCCTCGTTGGTCTAGTGGTCGCAAAGCGCGACTGTTGAGCATGAGGTCTTTGGTTCGATTGCCAGGTCGGGCAAAGTGTTATTTTGTTTCTCAGTAGCAGCCTCGGAGTCTGAATTTGTAACCGTGTGATGGGAATAGGTTCGTCCCTATTATGAGACTTAAACATAACTGGCGAAATGTGGGTGTACTAAGCCTCTATGTTTTTTTTATGTTTTTCGAAAATCAAATGTGAAAAAGACAATAATAAAGTTCAAAACGTGGCTTCCATCAAGATTCCAAACAAACATGGGTTATTTAATAATGATTTTGTCAGTAACAGCCCGTAGTTTAGAAGTTGATGGTGTAACACCCCCGTGCTTTGAAAGTACACAAAGCCTTTGGGTTATCTGGGAAGCAATTCTGCTAACTTTTAGAAACGATTACAATCTAATCCGTCAAAAAATGTCTCTCATTTACCAACATTTTTTGACATTGATTGTCACTGAGATGAAATTGTGCCTAGATTTTGAACGTTTTTAATTAGAAGACTTTCAATCTCTATTAAGATTGAAAGTCGCGACCGAAACTCGGTGATAAGAATACAATGGGAATACGAAACTCCAGAATTTTCGGTAGTTTCTCGTATCCGTGACAGCTTTTTAGATTTTTCGTTTACGAAGTAAGATATAATACCTATCCATACTATAATAATATTATAAAGAGGAGAGATTTGATTGTTTATTTGTTTGTTTGCATTGAATAGGCTCCGAAACTACTGAACCGATATGAAAAAATCTTTCACTATTGGAAAGCTACACTATCCCCGGTTGACATAGGCTATTATATTTTCAAAAAGTTAGGGGATTTGTGAGAAAAATCACGCGACTGAAGCGAGGGGAGAGTGCTAGTGTATTTGTAATCATGTACAAAACACTTTGTTCTTGCTATCTCTTTTGTTCTCACATTCGCGTACACGTTCGTTTTTTCGAGCTTTTCATTTATTTTTATTTCACACTAAGCTTTACATTTAGGTCGTACGACAGTAACGAAAGAGAACCAGCTCATAGACTAATCAAACCTTCGCTTGTTCCAGGTTAATGTGCCACGAGACGAGTGAAAGAGACCGACAATCCCGACACTCCCTCTAAAACGCCTTATATGGAGCGGGACGGGTATAGCACGCGTGCTCCGCCGCGTATCAAAACACACAAAAACCGCGGATGTAGGTAATAGCACGGGAGCTGAATAGCTTTTTAATTAATAAAAATAAAAAAAATAATAAATATAAGCCAAATTGCAACGTTCAATCGATTTTGAAATTCGAACGCCTAATTCCGATCAGACTTTAACGCCTATCATTTCTCGTGGACATCTTGGGTGCTTAAAATGGACTTGCCTTACTTTAATTTTTCATAATGTGTCTGACTGTATAGTGGGGGGTGGCGCTGTGCTCCTTAGTAATAGTTCTAGTATATAATAAAGTAAATAAAGGCGGTGGGGACGGTGTGCGGGTGTGATATCGAAGTGCCGGCGGCTTGTGGGATGCAGCGGCGGCCGAGGCGGTGCGAGTGTCGGCTACCTGTGAAGCAGCCTTGTACGCTCGTCTGACGAATCTATAAAGGTAAGAATTTAACTATACAGAACTGTACAAATATTTCTTATTGCAAGGTTCTTCATCACACTGTACATCGATTTACCACTCCCCCTCCACCGGGGGTCTAGACGGGGGTTTAGAATCATGTAAGTACAAGAGATAAAACTCTTCATTATTTGTCCAAAAAGTAAAGAATAGCTGTTCCCATACATTTTGGCCTTATTGGAATTATATATGAAACAGTTGTTTTTTTATTCATTAGAATCATGTACGGAACATGGTTAAAACATTAGGGTCAGCGCAGAGATTTTATTTTGCACTTGAAAATCAACTTTAAAGTTATTGAACCTGAAAAAAAGGTTTTTTTTAAAAGATTGTAGCACGCCTCCGAGACAATAAATATTATTTCAATCATTTTAAAGTTGATTTTCGAGTGCCTTAATAAAATCCTGTCCGCTGCGCTCCTCTCTGTCTGCTGACCCTTACGTGTCGCAGTCCCCCTTTACTGTGTATGAACTTATCATAAGTTCTCAAAGACCATCAAACACAGATAGTACAACAACATAGTTAATGAGATTGAGAACATTGAGAAACCTATTAAGGAGGTGTTGAATCTGAAGTTCAAATAAACGATCTGAATCAGATTCAGATTCAAATCTGTTGTACGAGTAGTTAATAATGAAAAGACCAATCATAGGCATTATTTATTTATTTCACAAACGTTTTCTCTGCCATTACAGATTAATTCTAATGCTTAAACCATGCTAATTATTAAACTGTTCTTAGCTTTGCATAATTACGAATTCACAATAGAAGAGTCTTGACAAATTAACATGAAAAGTAAAACTAAAATTGAAGATAAAGGCATTTTTTTTCTTTTAAAATACACTAAACACTAGGAATTTCTCTGACTGAATTTCTTTTGACTGCCTCGTTGGTCTAGTGGTCGCAAGCGCGACTGCTTTGCATGAGGTCTTGGGTTCGATTCCCAGGTCGGGCAAAGTGTTATTGGGTTTTTCCATCAGGAATTTCTCAGTAGCAGCTTCGGAGTCTGGATTTGTGCCCGGCTGATGGCAATAGGCTCGCCCCCTATTACATGGGACTAAAAACATAACTGGCGAAATGTGGGTGTACTAATGGGTACACCTCTGCCTAACCCTTCGGGGATTACAGGCGTGATGTTATGATGTTATGTTATGAATTTCTCTTGTATTTTATGTGCATTAACAAACATAATAAATTCACATACACAAACAGCCAAACCCGGAACAACTATCTGTTGTTTCATGCTGGAATGTAACCCGCAACACGCAGCACAGCAGTCAATTCCTCACCCACTCCGCCAACTGTGTTTTCATTTGTAAAGCCTACTTAAAACCAAGCGCAAGTAACAAGCCATGTTTGCTGTCAAAGTAAGTAGTTAAAAGCTTAAGTTAAGGCTAGCAGACTTGTTACCTTATTAAAATTCTTTCAGCATTTTATTTTCAAACAATTTTCTGGCGTCATTTTTGAATACACTTTAGTTAAACTATAAAACAATGGTATTAAAAGAACGTAAAATCTTAATGCCTCGATGGTCTAGTGGTCGCAAGCGCGACTGCTGAGCATGAGGTCTTGGGTTCGATTCCCAGGTCGGGCAAAGTGTTATTGGATTTTTCCATCAGGAATTTCTCAGTAGCAGCCTCGGAGTCAGGATTTGTGCCCGGTTGATGGCAATAGGCTCGCCCCCTACTACATGGGACTAAAAACATAACTGGCGAAATGTGGGTGTACTAATGGGTGCACCTCTGCCTAACCCTTCGGGGATTACAGGCGTTATGTAATGATGTTATGTAAAATCTTAATAAAAAAATAAGCTTAGGTTACGCTACCTAATTCCGAAGTACATAAGGTTCGATATTAATACTAAAAAATAATAAAAAAACTGCAATCAAAAATCAGTTTGCAACCACAATTTTCGACCTAGATATAAATGAAACTCGTCCTTCCGCTCAATTATAGCAAAACTACTACGATATTAATATTGCAGTTTTACTGTCCCTATTTTATGCCTGTTCTATATTTGCGGTGGGATGACGTCATGGCGTGATGTAATGTAGGGTGTACGTGTGGTTGGCGGGAATTAATTCGCTGGGCTGATTCTTGAGTCTTATTTCTTTATTGTATTTGCTTGTTAGCCTTTTGTGTCTAGTTATGTCATGAGGGGTGGGGGATATTCTTACATTTATCCACATAACAGATATAGTAATTGTCTTGTTTAGGTTGTAATAAAGAAGAAAACACAAGTGACCTGTTACCATTTCTTTATAGTATTGAAAATTGTACTAGGTATTAGAGTATCTTTTTATTTTTTATTTATTTATTTATTTAAACTTTATACAACAAAAAAGTACAAAGGCGGACTTAATGCCTTAGGCATTCTCTACCAGTCAACCAAAGGTGGTGAAGAGATAACAAAGCAAAGCAAAATTGTACATGAGGAAGTAAACAGATAAGAAAAGAGATTTTTTCTTAATTACTGAATCATAAGTATAATACACTATTATAATTCAATTAGCTCAAGCCACACCTTAATAAAAGGATACGTACTTATCTAACTACAAACAATACTAGTGATAGGCACCAACTTGACTCAAAATAAAATAAAAAATATTAAACACGAAGCGAAGACGTCGCATTGTCCTTTGAGGTTTTACATAGTCTTCCTCAAAATCGACGAAACCTGACACTCTTTGGTCAAAACTCTTCATTGAGTAAAACCTCCTTGCGATGAGTCGAAACAAAAAAACAACCATCCTAACTAATATTATAAATGCGAAAGTAAGTTTGTTTGTTACCATTTTACGCCTAAGCCACTGAACCGAGCATCCTGAAATTTTGCATATACATTGCCAGGTGTACAGGAACGAACATAGGGTACCTTTCATCCCAAAAAAAAGTACTGTTCTCGAAAGAAATCACAATAACGTTCTTATTATCATAGATGGCGCCACGTGTCGTTTCGAATCATGATTTTTTACTATATAATTTAAATGACAGTGATTTTTCCGCGATTTCGTCTGTGTCCGAACCGATAACCGAAGTTAACGCGGACGAAGTCGCGGGCAAAATTACCTTTTAGACAAAGACTTACAATAAGACCTAGGCACTTCAAATTAAACCAAATTATAACCGTGATGGCAATAAATGTAATAACTTCAAGGAAACATTTATAAGTACCTATTTATTCCTCACTGTCCCAAAAATACTTATAGGTATATTGATAAAAATCAATAGTAATCAAGCTAAATATTTAGTATTTAACTTTTATAGTTTGAGAAATCGAAGACGAATCCTAACATAAACTTCTTATGAACAGAAATAGAATAGAATCAATCCATCTCTGTCACTCCTGTCCAGGCATTATTTGACAAAAAGTGACAAATATAGGTACTTTTGTCTATACGAGGTCGAGGCTAGGGCACTATCAATCGTGTGATGTCAAGTGTTGGTTGATATCTTACCGCTCTTAAATCTATCTGTTAGCTGTTTTTCTGCTACGAGCGAGATATTTTTATTTTCGTTTTTCTCATCTGGTTTGAAACCGTATCGTTGGGGACACCTCTACCGCTGTACCTATCAGTGTTCGGGACAGAAGCTACTTTACCGCCAAAGAAAAATTGCAGAACCAGCAACATTTATAAAAAAAAATACATAGGTAAAGTCACACTGCTGGTATTATAAGTACAATTTTAATTAATCAAAATTAAGCAATATTTCCTATGCCTTCTTCTAACGACAATAAATTCATTTATTTATTGAAAATATGCAACAAAAGGTATTCTCTAACAGTCAACCAAAGGTGGTGAAGAGATAGCACAGTGCAAATTAATTTAGGAGCGTAAAACAGCAAAAGAAAAAAAAATAACACATCGAAAAAGTGGCGAATTCACTCATCGCCTCTAGTCCCTACCCTTCCTTCTATCTTCCTCTTATGTTGCCAATGTTTTATAAGTTCTCAAATGAATTGGTTACTGTTAAAAAAACAGCTACTAAATGGTATCATGTTGTGTCATCGACCAAAATCGTATTCAACCAAAAATCTATAGTATAGCCAACTCCATACACTCATTTTCGGGGTCGTAAAAATATAGTTCAGTTTTTCAACCGTCGTAGTTACGGCAGCACAAATGGGTCAAATTGTACGTATGTCGCGTCCCATGGGTGCCATAATGACCTAAATAACTCATTCGGGCTCGGAACAAAATGAGTACGGGAATTAAACTAGCTACCGTAGAAGCCATGTTTTCTAAGCACGAGTCTAAAAAGGGTCTACTCGCACTTTGGAAGAAAACCGACGGACGGGAACATAAGAAACGTACCAACGTAACGCCCTACACTCAAATTCATAAATCAACTTGCTTTCAGAACTAAACGAGAGAATTGCCCGGCCAGGTTGATGACCGCCATTCAAAGGTCGAAGGTCAAAGACTCAAATCTCAAATCTAACCTGAAAAGAAAACACAAACATGTACTCAACTATATTCAAACAACCATGACTCATTACCAATTAATATAGCTACCATTGCAGGAACTATTATTCTAGGACGAACAGAATAACGCCTTAACCCTACCGCATAGCAACGAAACCCACAGTTCCGTAAGAACAGTATCAAAATTAACCCGTGCGTGCACACGACATAAACAAACGTTGCTGGTCATAAAGACCGAATGATGACTTACAGGGAACTGAAATAAAGTCGGCTTTTGGCTGTAAATCAATACACTGTCAAACAATAACATCGAGTGATGCGGACTCGAAGTGGCTTCTTGTAGACGTTTTATTGAAACAAGCTCCTGCACAGACTGCCGGAGTTTGCGCTGGGAAAACTCTTGAGAATGTCAATTTATATTTTTAATAACGGTAATGACAGCCTTGCCTGAAAGTAACATGAAAAGAAATTATTTCAAAGTAGATTGACTTATTATCCACTTATCATTTCACACTCTCATTCCACTCATCACTAGCTATACCCCGCGGTTCTACACGTGTTACGTCTTTGGTTATTGCTCCGCTCCCGTAAGTCGTAGCGTGATGTTATTTACCCTATACCCTACCTCGATAGACAGGCTATAAAACGTAAAAAGATTTATTCAAAACGGACCAGTATTTCTTGATATTATCGCGTTCAAACTAGCAAACTCTTCAGCTTTATAACATTAGCAAAATTAAGATGCGGTAGGTTAGTAATAGATATCTATTATGTAATTACTATAATAATCGACCTACGTCGTCCTTACATTAATAAGATAATCGACGATGCATATAAACTTATCTACCAATGTATTGCTAGTGAAAGTTGCTCAAGTCCCCAGCAGCTGCTTTCATGAGCACAGCCATACTGATAAACTGTAAGTAATCCGTGTAAGACTTAGCTCAATGCGTTTTCTGGGATATGTAGGTACTTATGTAGAATTTTTACGATTGTATCCAAAGTAAAATCGTATTTATAAACAACCATTTAATTCTGGAAGAAAACAACTTCATTTGATTTAAAAAATGTTATACCCCACGGCACGGTGATTCGCCCGACTTCAATGTAAAATAGGTACCCTTATAAAAATATAATACACTATTGTGCCGCTAGATGTCGCCGCAATCCCCCGAGTGTAACGAACTCCGCAAACTTTTCCCTTGGAAGCCATATTGGATTTGCAAAACGCGCGAAATGAAATTATTAGTGGGATTATGTTGGAAAAATAAAACAAACACGATCTATTTCAGGCTTTAATGGATATCAATTTGGTTTTATCGGTAATTTGCTTTGTAATTGTATACCTTGGGCATAGTGGTGTAGTTATTTCCTTTTGATTTAAGTTAAAATCACGTAACAGCAATGTTTGCTTTTTTTTTACAAAGTGTGTGTTTAAAAAAAAAGCTTGAAATATTTGAAAACAATCACTGTTATTAAAAATGATTAATACGAAAATGATTTAGACAAAAATGAAATACAAATTACCTATAATGCAAATAACACAATAAAATATTTCCATAAAAATATTTGCGTGTTTTTTTTTGCTTTTCGTTAGTAAAATCAGAACAATGGACCCACGAATTTGTTTTTGAGCCCATTATTTACTTATATCAAAGGAAACGTACTCTACCGTGTCATTGTTTTCCATATTTAGAAGAGGAAAAAATCTTCCAGACGGTTTTACTCGACTGCGACGGAGTCTAAAAAGAGGGTTATGTTTTTTTTTACCAAGAGCTCACACACTGGTCGAGGCCATTTAGACGGGAATTAAAAAAAGCTTTTGTAAAAAAACTGTAATGCTCTTGGCTCGGTATGTACTTAGTTTTTTCGCGCCCCTAATCTGTTTTATCAAAATTTTAACAAAAAAAATGTGTACCTAAAGAACCGTTTAAAAACGAAAAAAAGAACTTACAATTTTAAACCTGACCTTAATTTTACCATAAATAATAGCTCAGCTTATTATACACCCTCAGCACGTGTTATAATAAAATTGGATTTTCATTGCACTTTGTTGGTGCTTATAACCTTTTACCGCCTTTTCCTTTGTGAGCCCTAATAGTTCAGCGCTTAAAGCGGTTTAGGACACAGTTAGAAGTTATCGGTCTAATAGAGAAAATTGCTGCAGCGCTGCAAGATACCGGTCTGGATCGATCGGACGGGCTGCGCGCGCAGACTATGACGTCACAGCCAACGAGCGGGCCAACGAAATAATTTTGAAAGCTAAACGCAATATTACTTGATTAGGTACCTACAATATCAACATAAGTATATTATTTTGAAATAAAGATTCATGTATTATAATTTTAATTTTGTAAATCATTGACCGGTCGTTCCTTAATAGATTAAAATTTAATGTTACGCTCCTTAATCGATATAAATAAAAAAAAGGTATCTTAATGGCAACTGCTACGTAGGTACATAATAAAAATAGATAGGCAAATAAAGGAGGCACAATCAAGTTCAATTACAGTACATACCTACCGATAATTTTCTTATTAAAAAACAATCAAAGAAAGTGCTATTGGTAACAATTTTGACCTTGTGTAATACTTGAGCCGTCGTATCAGACCCCTACATTGGTAATTTGGTAGGTTCTATTTATATTATGAGCAGGCTAGAGTTAGAAAAGGCAAGAGCGTAGGCTTGCCTCGTATCACACACGTGGGACCCAATGCGGGCCAATACCGAAAGTTACTGTTTCCATGCAAAAAAAAACACAGAATGAAGAAGTTTGTAAATGGAACAACAATATTATCAAGCCAGGAAGAAACAAATAAAAAGTTTGAAACAAGTAGGTGGGTACTTACGATTCCTTTTCAAGCAGTCTAATCCAGTTAGTAACAGTTATTTTTGTTCATTTTCAGATTTATATTTTTTTGTTGTTTTACGAGTTGTTTGTGTTGTTATGAAGTTGAAAATTTGCAAATTGCTCACACAACCTGGGCAAATATTTATAAAAAATAAAAATATTTATTTACCCGCCGTTTGCCTCCAATTCGGCGTCCGTTCCTTTTAACGTTGCAAAAAATCGCAGAATTGGGCTGCCTAAAGCTGGCTATAAACGGGTCGATTTTACGATTTTTTTATTTCTCTCGGAAGAATAAACGCGAGACAGTGATGAGCAAAAAATGTTGCTTGTTATTTTGACGAATAGTTATGACTTTTCTTGTGAACAGTTGAAAGGAGAATACCTAAAATATAAATTATTTTGGTCGTTTAGATTGCGCTCAAAAAACATATACGTTTTAACTTCCTGTCTTTATATTCATTATTCTGATTCACCGGTGTGCTTAGAAACAAACTAAAAGTAAATCCTTAATTACTCCGACTGTATTAAGGAATTTTACTTGACTCACATAATGCGGCAAGTTTGTGCGCACCTACAAAAGATAAGAATAATCTGTCCGTATTTACCTAAGAAACTAAATTACGAAAACAATGCGGCAAAACTTATCATTATCAACTTATCTACCTACTACCAAAAAAATGTGCGTCAAAACGCAACATACCGACGTCAGAAGATACTACTTTAATTTATTTTTATCTATAAAGTCATTTTTCAATATCCTGGATTAGTAGAATGATAACGTTTTGTTAATCAATGAAATACATGTAATAATTGACTAGAAGATTATTTAAATTTAGCTTAAAACAGCTTAGCTTTAATTTTCGTCTTGGTACGGACATATGAAGCGGAGGAATGAAAAGCATGTGACTAAAATAGTTATGGCTATAAATGTGAATGGAGTGGGAGAGGACGGCTAAAGAAATGATGGGTGGATTGTGTGCAGAATATTATAATGAAAGAAAAGGGAGTCAGTGATAAAATGACGTTTGACAGGACGGAATGGAAGAAGAAAACGACTCTACGACCGACTTTAAAATAAAATGAGAAAAATTGAAGAATCATTTAAAAATTTTAATATTTTTGCATTAAATGATAAAAAAAATACTTTTTACTAAAATTAAAACTAACAACACGACGGACGAAGGAAAAGTAATAATTATCAAATAAATTACATTTCATTTAAGAAAAGGTTTAATTTTTAAGAGTACTAACTACCTACCTAAATGCAGAGCATTTAATTGAAAAAGTAGGTCTAATAAACCACCGGTAAGTTAATGAAAAAGTTGCAAAAAAAATCAATCACAGTAATGAAATCGTACACCTGTCAGGTGAACTGTTACTATTGATCAATAACTAAATATAGTGAGGCATATAAAACTGTTGAATAGACAGATTGACTCTGCTTTGTTTAGTCTCTGTATTGTTTGAACTTTGCTATTTTAGTTGTGCGCCGATTTCGTTGGATAAAGTTTATAATACATAGAGCGAAGCGATTAAATTTCAGTTATCTTTCGTGCACCGACAGGATCGGTCTTCTTCGAAAATGCCAAGCTAGGTAACCAAGAAATCTAAAAGTAAATGCAATAAGAAACAATAATGGACGCAGTGATTTAAAAAAAAATGTAGGAATCATTCCAAAAAGTTGTGATGAGAGGGATAGCTCAATGACTAAATACATATCTATTAAAGATTTCTCACAATGATTTATTTTAGCATATTCCATCAGAAAAGCGTAATAGAAAAAGATGAAAAAATATTACGACCGGTATCTAAAATACATTTATCAAAGGATATTTTTAGGCTAAGTTAAACAAATCTTATCATAAAACCTATAAATACGTATTACTATTTGCTAAGCGAATGCTGGTTTGAATATGATAGCAGTCAATGGATCATTATCTTAAACTCCATTCACCTGTCCATTTTGTCCAGCTGCTAACCGAAACCGCTGAAGGTCGTGGGGGAAGCTTCTTTTATTTAACAATGGGGTGATATAAGCTTTAAGTAGTACCGGGGCCCGAAGTTGTTAGTACTAGAAGCAACGTGGGGCTCTCATATAGAGAGAGGACGAGGAGGAGGAGAAGTATACTTGCAGTCGTACGGCGTAAGGCTAATCACAGTAAAAAAAATCGCACGACTTGTTTCTGTCTTAATCAGGGCCAGCATTCCGACATAACGGGGCCTGCGTTTTTTACAAATTTTGATAGTGGAAATATTTAATTTCTTTCAATATTCAATTGAATTTAATTATATAAAATTAATTCTTGAAACATGGTACTAATATTTCATAAGCTTAGGGCTAAAAACTTAAAGAAAATCAAACGGAAGGGACGGCAGCTGCAAATAATGATTATTTTAAGGTCAGGCCGGGGACCCCAGCGTTCATGGGGCCCTGGGCACTTGGTCATAGTGCCCAGTGGAAAAGCAGGGCCTGGTCCTAATAGACATAAATGTTAGTTACCTACGCAACTAAATACATTCCATAAATTCCTTCTGGAACCTAACTACCTAAGTCACAAATAGTTTCCAAAATAACCTTATCCAACAAACGAGCAGTATCTTTCATAACGTTGTTACCGTCACTTGTCACAGTTCCCAAATATTCTTTCATCAAAAGAATACGCCTCGGCTAAATTAGATTGCGTACACCTCGCTTACACCGCTTTATAGTAGTGCAGCGATGTACGACGGTTTCGTTTTTTTGCCGAAGCCGAAAAACGAAATTCGTTTATAACATGACTATCAGGCTCTTCCATCTTTCAAGCCTGAATGTCAAGAAAAATAGACATTTGGCCTTCAAATTATTGCTACGAAAACTGTCGTAAGTAATATTAACCCAACCACGACGCCTGGCAAATCACAATAAATTCTTGTTACTAGGCTCAGAGACTCTTGAATCTTCCTCTAATCCTCTAGTCAAATAAAGATTTAGGGAACCATTTACCGTGAGTTACGATACGGAATATTTATTAGCAGCTAAAGTACCAATCACAAGATCTAATCAACATTTTTTCTAAATAAATAATTGTTTCATTTTTAGTCTTCGTCTGGCCGAATGCGACGAAGCTGAGTTCGAACATTACTCGAACACTAATTCGTGAGCCTCGTACTACGTTCAGACAATGAAATAATCACCCGACTTTTATGTTTAGCGTTTATTTTGGGATACATCAACATTACCTAAGGCCTTGCTGTTTTCCATCTAACGTTCACCTTGAACAGTTCGATTGTCTTCCTATTGATCATAAATCATGCATCTTCAGTCGTTTCTAAACACAAACTATTTGACATTTATTGTCAAAATAAAAATAAAATTTGGTTTGTTTACTTGGAAAATATTGTTGTATTGTACCTACGTTCATAAAGAAGAAAACTTGCTAGATTCGTAAAGCATGTTTAAAAAAGATAGTGTAAAAACGACATAAGAGTGTACCTACTGTAGTACTGCGGCAATGATATTATTATGCCAGTCAAGTTTGAAATTAGTATGATCTAAAATAATTACCTAATTATAGGTCCACCCAAAAATGTAAGGTGGGTGTTAACTTTATCTATAGTTATAAGCATTTCATTATAATTTTTCTGCTATAAGAACATACCTACCTTTTTGTTAAAAAGCCTTAATAGCCACTATCTACAGCTTGGTGTTAATGAGATAAAAGAAATATAATACTCAGACATTTTCCTCATTCTCGATAAAAAGAAACGAATGATTATAAACTCGTTAGTGCTATAAAATTATAAGATTCTATGATATTTTGAAATGCATTGGACAATCCAGGCCCCAATCTGCCCCTTGTCGCCTGACATAGGTTGTCTTGTCCTTAAGAAACCGACAACACGATGCATTATTTTAAAATGGACAAGTTCATGATGAAACTTGTCCATCTTAAAAGAATGCATGAATCATTAATCATATCCAAAGTCCATATCCAGCAGTGGACATAGGCCTCCTCTAAAGATAGCCACAATGTCCGGCCATGCCAATAACTGCCCGCATCCAGCAGTTTCCCGCGACCTTCACCAGGTCGTTAGTCCACCTCGTGAGGGGCTTTCCCACACTTCCCCTTGTTTGATGGTTTGTCGTAGATATACGTAATGACACCGGAGTTGATACTACATGGGGATTTGACATGATTTTCGACTTGTCCATGTTTATTCTAAGACCAACTCTTCCGGAGGCTCTACCTACTGAAATCGCCATATTTTGTACTAAGGTCCTCCATGGACTCAGCCATGACGGACAGGACATGTTTTTTAACTATCTACTTTTTCTTCTTCTGAATACATGAAAACGAAAGGTCACTCACTCACTGACTCGTCCTCACGAAATATCGAAAACCGCTTGACGTATAAAGATGAAACTTGGCGGGGAGGTAGCTCATAGTTAGTAGACGTCCGCTAAGACAAATTTTTTTTTTCAAAATTCGTCTCTTAAGAGCTTAAGACGAGGGTCCAAAGTTTGTACGGAGAAATCAACTTTGACGCGGACGAAAATGTTTAATGTTTTTTTTTTGCTATCTTTTTAGTCACATGACCCATGAACTGCGGTTTAAAACAACCCAGACCTTGCGTAGATACACTTCATCATATTTTATCGTGTTAGGAACTAAAATGTTTTAATTATCTGGCTATATGAATTTAGACTAAAATGTTTAAAACTGATTATAAAAATTACAAACATTCCGACAGATTTATTATACACAATATCTAAAATATCTACACAATATTTTTAATAAAATATTAGAAATCATGTTCGCTGTTAAACATTGCGTTAGCGATTATTGCCGTCTGGTAAATTAAAATTACAACCTGTTAGCCGCACGTATACCGACCTATTTAACTAAAAGCACCACGGCTTAGACATTATAGCGAACGTAACATAAAGTCTTGAATTAGTCTCATCTGTTACTAGGCAAAGCAGATGAGACCACGCTAAGACCTTTTAACCTCAGTAAAATTTAGTTTATCTACCTAATTACCGCCCAAAATTTGTATCGTGTAGGTAGTAGGTACCTACATGACTTGCCCGATTGACTGGGGTAATCTCGCCTAATCATATCGGACATCGCATAGCTACAGTCCCTACATGATAATGATACAGGAATACTGTTCTACTAGGTATATAAACTTTTTTCAATAAGTACCTACATAGTGGCATAATTTCATAAATACATTTATATCTCCATTTAAAAATAAGTTCGGCTATTAGATTTTTATCTAAACTCGAGTTTAAACGTTAAACGATCATAACGTACATTAACAATATTTTTAATCGCTTTCATACGGCTTCAATTTTCTTTTTAGTGTTTTAGCTTACTGTACGGCACCGCGCTGTATCTACTGACTGTACCTATTGCATAATATTCTTCACTACGGTTGTAACTTTACCAAATATAATAGTGAGTACGTAGCTACTCGTACTCAAGAAAGCACATTTCTTTTGAAATCGATCGGTTAACCGAACCGATACAAGCGCAGGGCTTGTCATTCACTGACGTCGTACCCGCGGCCCGACTGACGCATGCGCGTCTGGCTAACGTCTATCCCGTACGGATATAGATGAGTGTTGGCTTGTACATATTTTCGTAGTGCGCTGAGATCTTTTCATCGTGGCCGCATTACTTTATTGCCAGAATTCACGTTCGAACGGTTATCTCATTTTGTCGCATCGTATTATAGATAACGTTGACGTTGGTATAATATTTTATCAATTATGTGATAGCGGTACAGCTACTATTCATATTATATAAATGAAAATTAAATTGCGACAAAAGCATGTAGCGTTTAGTTTAGCCGAATGTCGTATAGTGTATGAGGCGCATGGATGTCGTGACGGATCGTGTGTGGTGCCCTCATCAGTCAGTAGAGCGGACTCGGATCGCGCGGACGCGCGGCGTGTCGGTGCTTGTAGTTTTTTAGTTTGACAGTTGGCGCGTTTTTCGTTTTGGTTCAACTTGATATTTCTTGTGGAAATCATAGATTTTAAGTTAGTGTAATCTGTGTATTTTCTGTTGATTCTAAGTGTACGACTGTTCGTTTGTGAATTTTCCACGCCGGCTGTGAGTTGAGTGGTTGCACGCCCTGTGTACCTGCTCTCGCGTGTTGTGCAGAATTTTTGTGATTTCTCTTTCGGAAATTGTTTTTGTGGACGAGTTGCACCCGCTGCCGGGAACGACTGAGGTGAGTGATACACTGTGCCGGTATATCATGCTAATATGAACTTTCTAGTCGGGCGAAATAAGCGTTTTCAGTTATTGCAATTTAGGGCGTACGATTTCTCTGTGGACCTCACAAACGGGTTCCAAATATAGCAAATCAGGTTTATTCCGAGCCCATAAACGTTTGAATAGGTAGTTAGATGTTTATAGGTTGTTGGAATTAGTGATTTTTCCTTGGTGGCCGGGCTGAGACGACACAGACAGCTGAGAGTGCGTAACGGGTAAAAATAAATACACGGGTATTATCGGCCAGTAGACAAATCGGCTTTACTGAGGACAACGCGTTATTATTAGTGCATATTATACAATACCGTGGTTGGTGAGGTTATGTTTGAAGAGGTTCAAGGCTATTAAAAAGTACAGTTGCACTAAGCCCCCTGTTCGCGAGGTAATTTACACGTGACGAGTAAATAGCCATTAGTGATAAGAAATTATATAGGTACCTACTTAGTAACCATCTTTGCTCACTAAGATAATAAGTAGGTAAATGTGAAGAATATAGTACCAAAATTCTGTTTTCTTTACTTATAATTCAGAAGCATTAAAACTTAGGTTATCAGTACAATAAATGTGAATATTTGCTCTGTAAGATAAATTCTTAGCCAGTAAGAATTCTTCACATAAAATTGTTGGCAACATTTGCTTTAGAATCAGCTTCAAATTCCTCTAAGCCATTTTAAAACTAGACTTTTTAACAAATTTAAAAACCATAGTCTGACATAGTTTCCTTTTGCTAGACATAACTGTAAAAAAAACTGTACTTACTAAGTAGGTTTATTCATAAAACAAGTAGGTAATCTAATCTATTTATTGATTTCCTAATAATTTTGTAGCACTTTTATTGTAACTATATTGCTTTGTATTGCTGATTATTGCTGTTGTATAATCATTGAATCATTCAATGAATAGGGGAATTAAGTAGTTCAATGATTTAGTAAGGGTAAGGATTAATTCCCCCCTACACCAGTGGCTCTTAACATTTTAGTTTTTTTTTTTGCTGTCATGGACCAATAACTGTTCCGTATTCAAAAGATTGTTCAATAAAATTAAATGCATAAAAAATATAAAAATAAAAATTGTACCTACTTTTAATGCAATTTTTGTAAGTGCCTACCGCTTAGGCCCTTACCTACTTGTGAACCTTAATTTTTCTTGTTATTAAAATAGTTATATGATTTATTTATTTAAAACTTTGTCATAAAATAAAAAATACTAAGGCGGACTTAATGCCTTAGGGATTCTCTACCAGTCATCCAAAGATGGTGAAGAGATATATGGCAAATGCAAATTATTGTATGAAACAACTGAGAGATTACAAAAAAATACTCATATAGGTACAATCACATAAATAAATTAAAATGTACACAATCTATGAGGATGTTACGCTACCATTTTAGCTGCTTTCAAGAACCAGCAGCAGTTCACGGACTACTGATTAAGAACCGCACATAACATCAAATTTTTTGCAACTCCCCTCAAAAGCCACACACACTGTCCATCTGCTAATCAAAGATTTACTAAAATGTGGTTGTGACCGCTGTAGTTAAGCTCAATTGGCCACAATTTTATACAATTAATTGTGTTGAGCCTGTCACAAGGTCTAAAGTGTTAAATTGTTCTGATTCATGACATAATTTTCAATAATATTGTATTGTTCTTAAATACCTCATTATCTTTAAATGTAATAAGTAGGTAGATATTATTAGTTAATTAGTTTAGGTTGAAAAGTTTGTATTTATCTTTAACCGCCATTTAAAATCATTACTTTTGTCTAGCACATAATATTAAATATTTATTTCTATCCAATAATACTCTCTTCCTACAGAATTTAAGATTCTAAACAAATTAAATACTTTTACAACTTTCCAGGGTATTGGAATGTACGTAACCGGTTCACAAAGTCTATTATAACTTGAAAGTATCTTTTTTACGTATAAAGACTGACATTTATATCTTCTTCCATATGTGCAATAAACAAATCTGAAATGTTACAGTGATCAGTTCTTTTTATTTGAAAATAAAACACACTGATGTACCGTGTCTCAGTTTTGTAACGTACTGTGGATACGTAGTCTGACATTTATTACGTTGCTGATGTATGTAATTTTGTTACTGTGATGGGATTAATCATGATTTCACAATGATTTTGCGTTTGTTGATCCTGTCTAAGATAGCCAGATGATCTGTAATCCAGGACTATTCTACGTGAGACCCCACCTTTTTCTATAAGATAGTGAATTTTATTTTTAACGATGTTTAGACACAATAATATTGAAAAACCATTTTTGTGATAATTATTTTGTTCTTCTCAATATGAAAATAAATGTTTTGACTTTGATTTTGTAATTTATTAATAAAATATTAAGTTCTTGGAATGTACTTCACTCTAAGTGATAATGTACAAAAATTAAATTACTATACACCATATTTTGTTTTGTGAATGCTATAATACTACATAACACAAATTTTGACACATTTAGGAAAAACCAGAATTTTATCAGCCTAGAAACAGTCACATGTGTTACTGTGACCAAGCATAACTGTAATTAGTTTTATAGGTCCGCTTTTCTCGAAAATGTATATTAATAAACCTAAATTAAATAATATTTTTTGAGTTGTATTTAATAAACTGCCTACCTACTTAAAATACAAGTTTTTTTTATAAGTATTTTTTAGATACATGTTATCAAATAAGTATTATGTTGCCAAACTGCCATACTAAGTGTTCTTATAATATAAACCTGTTTGATTATTTTTTGTATTATAAAAATGGTTATTTTCACATATTTCAAGTTGAAATAATTATTTTCCAGACCAATAATCTTGTTAAACTACCTACCCACTCAATGTCAATAGTCAAATTATTATAGTACTCTAATTAAGAAGGTAGGTACCTGAATATGATTGAAATTAATTCACTATCTATTTTAGGAATGATAAAATACTTATAAAATCTAGACACCACAGACAAAACTTACTTAATAATTTATAAAAAAACATGTTGAGCTGGAAAATGTTAATTGTTCAAACATTTTAGTTCATTCTTATTTTGTTACACTATCTACTCATTAATTAAAAGTGAAAACAATGAATTTGGTACACTGTAATTAGGCAGCTGTATAACATTACTTAAGTACTACTTAGATGTGAAAAATGTATTGTTCTACATTTATATTCAAAAGTAATAATAAATAGGTAGCTAATATGGTACACTGTTATTTCTTATCACACTCAAGTCATTATGTTCAGGATTCGACATTAAAACAACATGTAATAAGCTAGTTTACTGTAGGAATAACAAAAGACATTTATTTATTACAAACACGAGACATTCAATAGTTCGCGTTTCGAGGCTACATATTTTATTCCTATGTGTAATTTGTATTGATATTTTGCTTGGCCATATGCCAAAATGTAATATGGAATCTGAACTTGTAGTCTGAATTAAGTATTCATTCATTGCTATAAATCTTTTCTATCTTATTCATAAACGGCGACTGGAGTTTGGTACCTACAGTATGGCCTCATTTCTCTCGTGGAACGTGGAGAGAGGTACACGTCGAGACCGGGTAGGGTGACCACGACGGCACGGCAGCGCGGACAAAGTAAAACAGACCTACCTACTTACGATTGTTGATTCGCCTTCATAAAGTTTGACATGTGGCCGCAACTTGTCATAAAGTTTGACTCCTAACAAGTAATGATTGGATTTGTAATAGTTCTTCTAATTTTATTGCAAAGTAGGTAATTTCAATGAGCACTTCTTTTATTGTACATAATTGAACGCTCGGAGATGATTTGTTTGTGTTGTAGTCAAATGTTTCGACTGCGAATGAAAGCTTGTAGGAAAGTAAAATGGAAGGTCAGAAAGACGAATTTTGTTATGACGTCAAAAATGTAAAATATAATGAATCTAAATTATCTAACTACCGAATCATTTTTTGGTTATATTCGATGACGGCTTTACACAATATGTAATCAGGAAAACATGAGCAAAATAAGTACCTACTTTCCTACTTAAATATAATTTTAGATTAGTCCTACTTGTCCTCAATAATTTCATAACGGTTATGATGGCTACCCTATAAATTAGAAGAATTCAATCCTCTTTGTAATTCTCTGTAAGCAATTTGGCAATGCAGCGCTGCAGTGACCAGACTGAAAATTAAGTGTAAGAGAGAGGGGGGGAGGCTATGCGACGGTGATTTCAGCTGAAATATGGCTACTAGACGGCCGTTACCCCGCGGTGACGCTGTTCCAGATGCCTTTAATTACGCGACCGATTGCGGTTGGGGGGGTGTAGCGGTGTATTTAAAGCGTATGCGCGGGCCACTCGCCGCGGAGCGTCATCGGCGCGTGCGTCACTTCTAAACGCGAATAGAAAACTGGTGACCCTCGGATAGGATGACGCCACCCGCTATGCGTGACGGACGGCTCACGTTACTTGATTGTAGTGAAAGTGTGAGTTCGTGACATCCCCGGGATGTGTTACGGGAGCGTTGACGAACGTTATGTACTCTAATACACAAACAATGTACCTAATTTAAAGCGAATGTCACACTACACACGCTAATTTAAAGCTTCGACTAATTAACACTAAATCTTCTCCAATACTTGAACTAATAAACTAACCAAACTCATGTTAAGAAGTCGTATTTTCACTCCTAGGTAGGTATTAAAAGTGTGCCAAGTTTGCAGTGAAATATAGTGTCAGAACAATTTAATCCCAAAAGTATTCGTTACGACCCGTCGAATTCCGTAGCACGCTCCCATTTGGTTTTATTACCTCAAACTATCGTCAGAGATAAAGCGTCCTTGGTGGGAACTCTTAAATGGACGAAAATATATGAGGGTACCTATCTAACTACCTAACCAGGTGTAGGATACTCCCTCCATCAGACCGGACTATGACAAATGATATTTTCCAAGGACGTGTAAAAGCTGTGTAGGTTCCGAATTCACCATTTATCACATTTGAGTCTTACTTCAGTGTTATTTTTGTAAATCTACAGACTGTTTGTCGCAATCCTTAACTAAATAAAGCTGAAACCCATCCGGGTTTCGTCCCTAAGCAATTCTATCCATACTAAATTCGATGCTGCCAATCAATGCCGAGTTTACTCTCTGTTTCCTCGTTGTTTTATTTTTTGTGGCATCCCAAAAAAGAAACGGAAAGCTTCGGTTCTAGTCGGTAACCGATCTCTCCCCGAAATGCTATACTGGTACTCGATTGTTTAGTTCTCAAGAGAGAAGGAAATAAAACCTCTAAACATGGATTAAAGTTTCAAGAAATTCTGTCGTCGCTGTTGGTTACCATCGAATCTATTGATCAAAACAACCTTCCAATGTTTACTCGTCCTTGTCCAATCATATTTCACAGTTGTCACTCATGTGGAATGACTGAATTTATTATTGGCAACACTATTTGTTCATCGATTTTAGCCTATTGACATAATATCTGTACGTGCACCTATCTGAGTGATCCTTTTAGCACTTGCTGCTAAATATGAGGGTTAGTTAGTCGGTACACACAAAATATGAACGCACAAATATGTCCTAATTATCTCAAACACGATAAATGAGATGGAGTTATTTTAAGAGTTGTATATTATCATTGTTATCGCTTCAATGACTCAGTTACCACGAGGTCAGGGGCCAAAGTCATGGTGACATCATCATAGAACCCATTGCAGGTGGGTGTTGGCCTTTCAATTAAGAGGTTGCTGACCGTTCCGTGGCTCTAATACTAATCTCGACCTTCAAGGTATCGAGGATTAGCTAAAGTGACATGTGGGGGTGATTTGTGATAAGTCACCTTAACACTTAACGTTGTTATTAGGCTACTTTGATTAGATCTAGTGCACTGAAGGGTAAAGAACGGGTCAAATTGGCTTAAACACGCAAGGGACAATCACAATTTTTAGGCGCCAACTTGCTGAATAAATTAAAGCAATGTAATTAAGACTTGTTTAATTTAAATGAGCTGATGAAACTTTAGGTCCTCTGATTTTGTTTACATTCTGGCGAAGACTGCTGATTACGGACAAATGACTGGTTTAATAACTAACCTAGTCAAATAACCAATTAATGCAGTAACGTGATAAGATATTTAAACGGGTGCAATCGAGTTCTGACTGGAATGGAAGTCATTTAGGCGTTGCAGACAAATTGCCCTTATTTTGAAGCGTTATCGCTTGCAAATGGTTCTATGACTGTATACTGTGTTGAATCGTTCCTTAATTACTTTGAACTATTTTACACTGTGGTCCAGTGCCCTTATGTCCAGTTAGGGTTACCAGGCGTTCGAATAATCCCGGATATAGTCAAACTTTTGGGATGCGTGTCCGGTCTGTCCGACTATTCTTAGACTTTTTACGTTTAATTAGAAGTTGAGTTGATTTTATGATAGAAGATCGAAAAATACAAATACACACTGTATACTGATTGATATCGTTCTAAAACATAGAATACAGCTTTTTTAACCCATTTTACGCAAAAGCCCGGCTCAATTGGCTGGTGGTTCGGCTTACCGTATTCAGGATCTGGCAGCCTATGTCGAGTTGTCCACGTACACGTGGTTGTCTTCAAAGCTTATGAATAAAAGACGCTTCTTGACAATGTTTGAGATACATTAGGCTCGTGGTATTTAAAGTATGATACAAAGGAAGGCTATTAACATCATTTAAAGATAGTCGTAGTTGTTGTAATTACGTACGGACCAAGGTAAATATTGAACTTGTTTTAGTATTGACCAAGACTACGTTTTTATAATCTGTAAAGTGGGTACTCTAACCACAACAATTGGCGCCAAGATTGTCATTTCAAATGATCATTCTCTTGTAAATGTTAGGCTACAATGATGTTTCACTTAGAGGTAAACAAAAAACAATATGAGGCATTATGTACAATTTATAAAAGAGAATGGGGAAGCTTATATGGCTAGCTTCAAACTCGTCCGCATCGCTTCCAATGAGTAGCCAAAAGGCTGGCAGCATTGCCACGTCGAATGGCAATGCTGCATTGTGTATGGCATTCCATCTATGTACTCCTACTCTTACATATTCCGTAGGACATATCAATTGTTCCCTCCAACCTCTCTGACGTCACAGGGGCGGTTTAATTAAATTTCTAGCTAAGTAATTGTAATTAGAGGCGTTTAGAGATAGTTACGGGAAGTTTACTTAGCTTGGAAACTGAAGGTTCAGTCGGTCGCCCGAAATTGTATTAAAATGACAGGCAATCATTTACTACACCTTTTAAACTTAGAGTATCATTTTGGAGGGTGAATGATTGACAGACATTTAATTACCTGAAGACGAAGACAAAAATAATTGATATTGAAACGCTTGAAATAACATTAGCCAAGCGAAAAATGACGATGATGAGATGAAAAATTCTACCTGCAAGTATTACATCTCAATTCACTCATCGATAAGATTATTGTATTCCAAGTTGTTTAAGTTAAAATATCAGTACTTAGATACCTAGAAACAGCTAAAACAACTAATTTCATATTCAGAGAACACCTACGCGACATACATTAATATTAATATGGACAAAGGATAACAATAGAAATCGGGGGTTTGAGTGAAAGGGATGAAAGATGACTGGCACCTTGTTTATTAGCGTAACCCAACCGAATCGCGGAGCGGCGTCAGTTTGTATTTGTGTGTATAAATTTTGATGTACTGTTTAAACCGCCCGGTGTCTGGCAACTTTGGCGTGCGTAGGAGTGCTCGATCGCACGGTGACTCACGGACAAAGATGGCGGACCAACAATATATAATTATCGGCAACAGACCGAGCCGAGTTTATGCAATGCGCTTGTTATCTGTTTCATAAATAAAAATTAAAAAACTTGTTTGTGATAATAATTTGTCGATTGATCATGGTTGGCACGAAGTGATGTAAAAAGAGCATTTAAACTTTTTTGTGGTCATACCATTGCTAGACTTAGTTGTCATTCTAGTAGCTTGCTCGTGAGTGAAATTACGTCTCGATTTAACTTTAAATGGCTGCCAAATGATTGGTCTTTTAAGCTTGGTGTTGGCAATAGTGAAGCCTTTGAATAAAACTCTTGGATGGCGCGTGTATGGCATATTGATCTCTTGATTTTATGCCTGTTTCATCCCACGTGTCTCGGTTATATTGTCAGAGGCCCGCAACCTCTCGAGGTCACCGCCCAGCATTACATCATTGCAAATTTTTTTACGGACCCACTCGTGTTTACTATGACCGTTTGCTGGAACATTTACTCGCGTAGAATAAAAAACGTCTACTTAAATTTAAAAAGGCTCTATACAGTCAGTACGTGTTTTTTCCTACATCCGCTTTAACATTTGTCGAAGTGGTTCACTCCGGTTTTTATAGTATACTAGCTTCTACCTTGTTTTTTTCACTGCTCTGCTACTGTGGGCCGTAGCGTGATGTTAGCCTATACTATTCCTCATAAATCTGGCTATCCTAGTAATACAAAAATATTTTTTACAATCGAGTAGGTAGTAGTTCCAGAAAAAAATTCTTCAGCTTTATTTATTAGTATTTCAAAATCAAGTTTTTTTACCTACGGACATAAAAATATATGTTTGGCAATAAGAACTTTTCCGAGTTCCCCATCGGCAGGGGTGTTGTAAATCAGATTTTATTTGGACACTTTGATTGCGAGTTACGATGCTTTGAAATCGGTCCCGAGTTCCAATGTGTTCCCCTTTGTAATCAAAGAATCCATAGAACAAATTGGAAATTGCTGAAGAAAATCGTTAGACGTGTCATGCTGATTTCATGAACGATGACTTCAACGTAATACTTAATTATAAAAACTTCAATCTAGACGTACTTAATGTGCCTCGCAAAAGGTCATTGAATGACATATCCTGTCCAAAAGCAGCCAAGTTATTCAAGAGCTATAATAAAATCCAGTTTGACAAGTTCTCTGACAACGTTTAATTTGCCTATATTTATTTTGACGGTTATTACCTAGAATATTTTTGTTCCCCGCTCAATCCGTTAATCGATAGTTACGTCATGCACCAAGGCTGCTACCAGAATGGCACTCTTATCTTTCGGAGCTAATTAAGGAAAACGTCGCTTCAAAATCTCTTTACCCTCGCTTTATCGATAGTAAATGTCCTTGCATTAACAAATATTTCATACGACCTCAATATCGCAGCCCCATCTGTGTTTCGATGCAGCAAAAGTGTGTCATCATCTTATCTTCATTTGCAAGTCGAGAGACTGAAGGTTCGACTGAAGGCTTTACAAAACTGTCAACTTTGACATCATATCGTCGGTGTTACGTGATCCCATTTTTACGCTGTAAACTTCAAGAGCATCAACGTTTTGGTTAAAGTAATACTCCTCAGTAACGGATAAAGGATTGAACGATGCCTCAGAAACATTTTTAACTGTAAATCCACTTCAGCTTTTAGGATTGGCCGCTCAGCGAATGTGTGTCGGCATTCTGACGGCAACGTCGCCCCGCAGTTTGTTCGATTTCTCGCTGTTCCATTTTGTTAGCGCTCTAAACAAATAAACCCCGCTTTGCCGGTCCGATTGTTCCCAAGTGTTGGCTTCGTTTTGCGTCCGACCGACGTCGGCTCGTCCCGCAGCTTTTGGATTTCGAATATTGAAAATTTGGCTTTGTATTCGTGTCGCGTCTTGCGTTGGGTCATGCGTTCCTGTATGGTTCGTTTGATGTCGCTAGAATTGGTACGCAAATCATAAGGTTTCCATATATTCCAGGAAATGTTTGATTTATGCCCTTTTGGGTATTTTTAAAAAACCTGACAGGAGCAATGCTCGAATCAGCTTCTATAAGTTGCTCAATATATCGGTAATGATAAGTTTATAATAAATACCATGACGTAGGTTGGTACCTACGTCATGGTATTTATTATAAACTTCCCTTGAAATATTCTACCAGACACCATCATTTACATTGAGAAAACTAATTTTTAATCAACTTCGATTAAGCCGATATAAATGTTTATACGTAAGCTTCAACGTGATTAAGTATTACAAAAATTGTACGCCTAGAAAGAGCTGCCTGCTGCATATTTTTTTCTACCTGCCTTTTTGCTGGGACTTTGTGTGTATCAAACGGTACTTACACTTTTCATGTAAACTGTTTTAAGGTAAAATTAAAATTACATTTAATATCACTAATGAATGGTTTAAAAGTTATAACTGAAACTGTTTTCCTCTCATCTCTTTTGCCTCAAATTGCATAATAAATATAATCTTGTTATGTTTGCTCATTTCCTGTCAAGCCTGTAGGTTTACTGTCATAATCATAAACAGTGTCATCGTTATTTTTAGTAACAGAATCATCTAAAAATCTTATTCATTTTTTAATTGTTATCACAGATTTAAGTACTTGCAAATCTACACTAACCCACTTAAGACATACTTAGGTGTGCTTGCACCTGTCAAGGTTACAGCTTGTGTTAGCAACTAAGTCCAAGTTTAGTATTTGCCGCGTGAGCGTAAGTTACCTACTTTATATTTTAAACTAAAATTTTCTCATTGCTGCATGCAAAGGTCTTCTCTTACTCTCTCTCTATCTGCTTTTTTACTATCATCATTATCAGTCCCCACGTCTTCTGCAGGACACGGTTTTCCTACTACGTTTCTAAAAATAAAAAACAGCCTATCAAAGATTCTCAGTGCTCATCATTATTTGTAACAAAATTGAAGTGTCACCAATTTTGTACAGCCACAGGAAAACGTAAGAATCAACAGCAGAGCTTTTTAACGACAGGTGATTGACCTAGCCACGTGATGGATAGTATTATCTTAATGCCATGCTCGAGGGGATACGGCAGTTAAAGTGGTGTTATGTAATGTATATGATGAGTTTTTGACGTGGTTCAGAATGAGGTTTTTGGTAAAGGCGGTTTTGACATCTCGTTAACGTTAAACGGTCAAATGTACAAAGTATTTCTACTTAGATCTAGCAAAAGGAGTTGGTTTTGTAAATAAAATGTTGCTTTCTAAAGTTCAAAAAAGCTTTTTTACAAAAAAATATGACCGCCTTCAAAAACTACAAAATAAAAAATTACTTTAGCTTGAAAGTCGGCGGCTTTGGTTTTGTTTCTTGTTATGTAGGTATTGCCACCGACTTCCAAGCTAAAGTAATTTTTTATTTTGTAGTTTTTGAAGGCGGTCATATTTTTTTGTAAAAAAGCTTTTTATTTTTCACTTTTTAGTGCTTGTGTGTTCATGTTTGAAATCCTTACATAAAGCCCTTTCAAACAATACCTCACACGATATATTTAATTTTGGAAAGTGGTAGGAGGGGGATTGACGTACCCCCTCCCCACATCCTTCAGTCAGTCATCGACTACACGTATAAACAACGCAATTTTTCTTGTTACGGCGGTTCTGCTGTGATTTTATAAGGAGTTCCGTTCCATATCTCCAAAGTTCATCATCAGATCATGACAATATTCCTATGGGACCTATTCGGAACTATATTCTTTCAAACAAAAAAGAATCATCCAAATCGATTCATAATTGGCGGAGTAATCGTAGAACAAATATACAAAAAAAAAAAAAACATACGCGTCGAATTGAGAACCTCCTCCTTTTTGAAGTCGGTTGATAAAATAGAAATAAGCATGTCTTTATATATTTGTGGATGAATGACATGATACTAGCATCTATAAGTACCATACAAAATAGCCTATGACACTCGGCATTAATATAGCTTTTTAATCATATTTTTTGTAATCAGACCAGTACTTCCAAAGATTGCCTCTTCGTCAATCTATTTTACCTATTTCTAATATCAAAATAGATCAAAAAAACTTAACACAACAGAAGCTGTAAAGACCTTACCTTCAATAACTTCACACTTAATAAGTTGCATGAAATGCTAAGCCTTTCTAACTTCAATGACGCGCTGCGGTTGTACACTTGGACTTAGGATTGAATGTCTACGGATGACGTCACCACTCGACGTCTCGTGTTACGTTGGACACTCATCTCGGAACGCGTTAGTCTCCATTAGCCGGGGATTAGACTCTTGTGTTCTGTAGCCGAGCGGATGTGGACCGCAGTTGGTTTAAATACTTTTTGTAGGTTGAATATTTTTGGGCTTAGCCTGTACAATATTTTTAAAACATTCAAGGACAAAAGGTTAAGCTGCAAGTTTAAGCCCATTGCCCAACCGTGGGTGGTTATTATATTGACAAGCATAGGACAGGTTACCTACATCAGTTTGGGGTTGACAACATTTGTTTCAATTAACCTTATTTGATTTACTATCACAGATTTTAGCTACTATTATCCTTTAACCCAAAATATTACCCCTAAATCCCAGCAATCTGTTGATAAATCTGAATTGCGAACAAGTTTCAAAAACATTGCTTAACTTTTGGGTTCGATCATCCCATCCGTTACTCCTGTTAAACTGTTACTGACACTAGTACCTACCTATCCTTTGGTTGTCTCAGTTCAGTCACTCTTAGATGTTGGCGTGATTGTAATTGCAACGTCCTTCATGCTCATTAATTATTTTAATTCAGAATAATTTACGTTAGACGTAGTCTGATAGTCAATCATCTTCTATTATCTTGGAGACAAGAGAATACATAATATCTGATAAAGATTATTCAGTAACCAAAGTTAAAATCAAGGAGGGTGACTACTCCGAGGCAGCATTAATCGAAGACCGCTCTATAAATGCACTCCAAATGTTCTTTAAGGTTATCGGTCGCCATTAATTTCCTCCTCCAATATTTCTGGACACATTGAACGATAAATTTCCTATCATTAACGAGAATTTTCCAATCTCCCGACACTTACATGAGACGAATTCACCCCGGGCACATCACGCGAGAACTATGCGAAACTTTAATAATAAGAATAACCACAGTTTGGCAGTGTCTCCCCATGTTTCCGTCGAACTTACGCTCCAACAGTTTACTGCATACAATTGTGCGAGAAACTTCTAGAAACTGTAAATGACGTCGTTGAAATATCTGTAAGTTTATCTTCTGGGCCAGCTCTGAAAAGTGGCGTATCACCCGATGTCGGTTGGGAAAGTTACAGTGGAATTAGGTTGTGGTGCGGTAAACTGTTTCTTGCTCATGCATTGTTGCTGGTTTAATATTTTCCAGTTATTGCAGTGCATCATTTTTGTATTTTTTTCTTAGCTTGATCTGTTTTTCTGCATTTGCACAAAGGGAGCCTGCAGTTCTCCATTTTACACTGTTTATTCATCATGCAGCCGTTTTCAGATTATGAGTTAAGGCAAAGGATTGATCGGTAGACAATTTTAAAGATACTGACGCTCTTGATGGAATATTTTAGGGTTAACTAGGGACACAAAAAATTAAGTATCCAAACATATTTCCAGTCAAGTAATTTACTTGATCAACACCTGAATATACTAAAGACATGCAGTTCTAATCAGCAAACAGTCAGAATACATTAGTTTTAAACCATTAAATGCTTAGTAATTGTGATTGCCTGCCAGACCGTCGCCTACACAAGTAAAAACTTGAATGATCAAGTCTTACATAATCATTGTGTCTGCTGCATCGTACTACTTACTCATATTTAATACCTGACTTAAGATTAATTTAGGTAAACTTAGATTACCGTTTCTAAACATACTCTCAAAAAAATTAAGGTCTTCTCGTCTGTTAATAAGGTCTGTTAATAAGGAACTATATGATATATTTCTTTGCGTAGTCTTAATCGATGAAGTGTTAATGAAAATTATTGTTCTACGTGTAAAAATCAAGTAAGATAATCTACAAAGCAACTACGTTAGGTCGGTCCTGTAACGCGCCTGGTGCTCACGTCTGATTGGCTAACTCAGCCGGATTGAGGCTTTCTGATTTGATCTCAGTCTGTTTGCTGACTTCGGATTGGCTGACATGTAGTTGCTATGCTGTGACTACTAATTCTCTGTTTTGGGTTAATTGTATGGTGAGGTTAAACAAGACAGAGGCTGGCCGCATAATGAACATGGATACTAAAGGTTGTATTATGTAAGCCGAGTTCGCTCATACATTCGACCTTGTATACGGTAAGATAAATCGTTCCCTGCACACACATCCATTCATAACACTTGTTTTGCTTTAAGCGGCTGGAGCACAAAATCCAAAATGTTGTAATAAAAACACTTGGCAACTAAATCTTGAGAATAATCATTATTATTTTGCCGACGTCTGACTCAGAAGTAGAGAATCAACCATTACTGTGTTTTTTTTAATGTTTCCTTCAATAATAGGTACACATTTCAATGACGCAGAGCCTTTTGTAATAAATTAATTAAGCAAGGAGACTGTGAGTCTTTTAGGCACATTTAGTGATTTTTCTAGGTTAGTATTCTCAAGTCTGGCAGACTAAATTTGTAAAACTATGAAGCTTAGTAGTGATGTCAAAAGACTCAATTTTAAATGCCTTAAGTGTTGTCTCGTGTTTTTACTGTATATTGGACCATAATAAGATCCATTTGATTATAAAAAAGCACACAATAATGATAATAATTCCACCTAGTAAACAATTTGTTGGGTATTCAAAATTTATCAACTCGAAAATAACACAACAATTTAAGATACCTAACATGAGTCCCATGCCCTCGAAACTGTCATCAAAACAGTTGAAGGCCTCGAAAATGTTGATGATGTGACGAACTTAATAGCTACCCGTAGGCGACAACTTATTCCGACACTACTGTCGTTTCCCACGAATTATTACTAGCTATGTTATTTCCGTCCGTGACTACAATCGTATCTTGTCTTCGCACCACTTGGACCCGATCCCAGCAACTTCTTTACACAATTTTACGTGTTTTCACAAACGCGTCTCATGAATCACGCAGTAACTAAGTATGTTAACGGCGGGCTACCTGCATCCAGCTCCGTTTACACTAAAGCGTTTATTATTAACGACGATCCGCAAACAGTGACGTAATACTTTCCCATCAGCCAACTGAAATATCGACTTTATCCAACTCAAACGACCGACTTTTATTTCCTCAAATTACAACTCAAATACCACTGTCCTTGGCGTATATTTGCATTATTTTTTGCCAGGTTTTAATTTCAACTGCGACGTTCATTTCCTATCAAGGTTGTTCATTGTTAGCTGAATTCGTAGCAGCTGCTTTGGATTAATTGAATCTACAGCAGCTAATATTTGAATGAAAATAGCAGCCAAACATTTAATCAGATGATCGGAACTCGTGGACTTGAAAATGTGTTCGTTTTTTCAATTTATCGATACATTTCGGGGAGAAAAATCCGTCGGTTGATTCACCGCACTATAGACTGATGCAAAAAGCGTAAACATTTCAAAAGCATTCGCGCTTTACATCAGTTCGCTTGTCCAAACAGTAGCGTTAGGTAAAACAAGTTCGTTGCGCGCCAACACTTTTCAGCTGGTTCATCTGAGTTATAAAATGTCGTAATCTTTCGTGCGTGGGCTCTAATGAAAGGGTCGATTTACGCCGGAACTCCTGCGAGAAACGTTAGGGACTAATCACTTTTATTAGTACGCGTAATTACAGTTAGTTATTTGGGTATAATGTTCAAACGATTAGTCTTTTCTATCCTGGTTTTCTGAACTATCGCCGTAATTACAACCTTGAAGTTTTTCATACTGAATCTGTCGTCTACATACCAGACGAAAATTGTTCTTGCTGTGCTCAAAAGATGAATGACTTAATTTAATAACTAGGAGCAGCAGAAGGAGTATAAAAAATCGTCTGCGATCCATTAGGAGCTTATTAAAAGTTGAAGAGACGTCGCTGGCTTCTAAAGTAGTGTTGGGTGACGTTTTATAAAAAGCGCCAAGTGTGCCTTTAGTCCAGTTATTTTGAGCCTGATCCGAATCTGGCTCGCTGAATTAGAAATTTGAAACTTGTCACTTGAATATTCTATGCGATACGATTAATAAAATGTTCATATCGCCTCTGAATCTCCCGATATAAACCTACGTCGTCCCAGAACGGTTTTCCGTGAGATATGCCTACTCTTACGTAAACTAATCCTATTATCCATGTAAGACTTGCGATTTCTGATTTGAATTAAGACTTACAGGATGACGGATGGATACGTTAATCAGACCTTAGGGAAATATGGAGTAATTTTCCTACTACTAAGTTTATGTTCGTGTTTGCTTTGTCGGTGAAACAATTCGTTGGAGCACAGATTATGAAAATAATCTACCATCATCTGGTCCTTATCAATGTTTTTTAATTTGTTAAACTGTGAAGGTTATTTTCAGTTTCATAATTTTACAAATTTGGTCCTTATTGTCTTAGTACTTCGTCAGCTATTTGTTAACTTTATTGTGCATATTGTGGTCTCCTATAAGTCCATTATTTGTATGTTTGGATTTGCGCCTGTATGCATGTGTATTTTGTTGGAGATCCTGAATAAATAAATCACAGTCTATTTGGGATCTAGATACTACTCTTACTTCATATATCTCAATTGTTCTTTATCTGAATATTCACACTACCTTTCTGGCTATATAATCTGCATCAGCCCATAAAAACATGTTGATATCCTCAAGCTGGTCAACGAACTCTTTATATTATTCAACACATAATTACGATGCGACTACTAATGTGAAACATATCGTTCTTGTATATTAGCAATCATAAACACCGATTGATACTATAATAAACCAGTTTCCTTAAGCTACAGTAAAAACTTCTCTTCGGAAAGCTTTTAATTCTGTCTACGACAAAAATCACCTGTATTTTAGTCGTGAATGAAATAAAATGTCATTCAAAAGGTTTTAAATGGCCAACCTATCAGCAAAACTAAAAACTGTATAATACACAAACAATGTTATCGTAAAACAAAATGGTGGACAAATGTTATTCCGTTAACACGTCTTTTCTTCATTAAACGGTTGCATTTCTTGAATATGTATGCGAGTAGCAGATTAGAAAGGCACAATCACAATTGGCGGGTACTCTACCACGGTTTAAAAATGATACAGTCAGTATTATTTTCTATTGTCAAGTCATACACACATAGTAACATACACTTTACATACATAAACTCAGGCCTTTTTCCCATGACGGTAGGGAGAAACCACAGAACGCTACCGTAGGTCATTCTAGGGCGTCCTCTCCCTGCTTTGCCACTCACATCAAATACACTATCACATAAAAACTTTATAAAACTTCATGACAGTATTCTATTTTGTTGTTTGACTAAAAATAGTTGTGTACCTAACTACAACTTAAAATTAGCAGTTTGCCTAAGGTGTAGTTAGGAACACAACGGCTTCGAATTCCCTCTAAGAAAAATACCTTTCCCCACTGATATCTACCAAGTAATATTGCAATTGGCAATACGTCTTGTTGATATAATATAGCAACCGTTTACTGCTTCGACAATCCAGCAATCAAGAGTAAGCATCTGACTCAGCCAATGTGACCAAAATGTTGATGATCCCTCACATTGAGAATCTGCAAGCTCAGGGACACGGGGTGCGAAACCTTTTGGCTTTACAAATACCTTCTCTTCGAAATTATACGTCGGGACTGGAAGCAATCGTTTACAGTATTTTTTATTAAAAAAAAACAACCAAATTTTGAGAACAAATATAATTTTAACTAATGTACGAAATTACCTTAGCACCTCTTAGACTATTGGAAACTAACCCTTACCGTTCTAGCTAGAAAATTAGTAAAATTACTAAGTATACCTAACCTTTCCCTAATTGGAAAAGTGAATGATTTGATCCAAAGGGAGAGAATGATAAGATAATGAAGACTGACAGTTAAAGACACTTGGAGATTCGATTAGCCCCGATCTCAAATAGATTAAGAAGTAATACGCTATTATTGCCAATTATGGTTTGCTTCGAAGAGTTAAAAGGTCAGACAGAGAAAACTATGGAGTCGCTCAGAAAAGAGTAAAAGCGAAAAATTCTTAAGTAGTAAACTCAAAATATTACAGATACTTATTTCCAAATTAGACCTTAATTTGGGACTCAAACATAACTGGCAAAATGTGGGTGTACTACCATTAGTACACCCACATTTCGCCAGTTATGTTTGAGGAAAGACCGAAGGCTTAGGCAGTGGTGTAATGCGTACACCACTGCCTAACCCTTCGGGGATTACAGGCGTGATGTTATATGTTATATTACGTGAAATTAAATCTCCCACTGAGCATTTTAAACGTACTTTTGTGTTCCTAATATATTTTGTGAGTCCAATATCATAAACGTCTCCGGCATAGCATCTCAAAGTAATATTTATCCAATTCAATCTTCCTATTGTGACTCCATTACGATCTCCCTAACTGAATGAGTTGTTCGTTCATTGAATTGTTTGACACGCAAACCTAGCTATGGTAATGTCGATCCTCGCAACACACTTAGAATCGATTGGTGGAAACGATTTGTTTTATTTAGTTGGCTGAAAGTTAGTTGCCTTTTAATTAACCTTTGATCTAGTTTGGTACTAAATGAGGAAGTTTATTTTAGTTTGTACGTCTAGATTTGTAATTATGCTGTTAGTTGTTTAGTTGTGGATATCTTTTTTATTTTCAGTGTATGTTCATGTAAAGCAAGCGTGTGTTCATGCCTTCTCTTTATAAGAAGAGGCCTTTGCCCAGAAATAATAGGCCGGTATTACATTATTATTTATTAAGCCTCAAATCCACCTATTATGTGTTTTATTTCTCTATTTATAGCCGTTGTTTCTAGAGAAAGAACCCCCCCCCCAATCAATTATCATACACTAGACCCCTCGCTTCCATCACTTGAAGAAAAAAATCTAGGACACTATCATAAATATATCGAAACTATCGATTAATATTTGATATAACAACCAATTACAGCGAAGACTAATACGATCTTTGAACTTTATGCTAGGTTAACCTTACACGACACTAATAATCTTAATATTAGACAGGATGAAGGTTCGAGATTGTGTACGTATATTGAACAGGATATTGCCTTAATAATCTTATTAGCTGTGAAGCGCTAAACATCAGAACCTTCACTCCTTGTATGCTTTATGCACCAGCAGTAAAACTCTTGGGAAAAATAGTTAGAGAGTTACAAAACTAGATCTGAAAAACAGACTGACAAACAGGATTTTTTTTTTTCTTGCGGTTATCTTCATAGAGACCACACGGTTCCTTCAACTACCATTAGTTGGGAGCTTGGTATTCGCATACTAAATGATCCATACCCCCAACTGATATTGGACCGCCATTGGTGAGTCCCTGTAGAAGCAACAAGAATAATGTAACCACTTAACCAGTATTTTGTAAATACCTAATTGAAAAGAGTGCCGTGGAGTTTCTTGCTCGTTCTTCTTCATAGAGGCCAACCTCCGTTTTGGAACGAGCAACTAGCTTCAGCTTTCCGACTAACTGACCGACTCCTTGACAATTCAAAAGTGCCTGTAAATGGTCTTATTGAAATAAATGTTTTGACTTTAACTTTGACCTGCACCAAACAGAATTGTACCTAATTCTCGCAATGAGAACAAGTACAACAGCCTACCAAAGCTTCATACCAAAATTCATCTCGCAAGTGCTGTTGACTATAATTCCGTGATCCAACTGAAATGTTATTCTGGTGTAATTAAGTAAAGAACGCTTTCGTTGTTCTCTCAAACTTTTTACATAATACCGTAGAGATTCGTCTCGTTAATCATATTTTTGTGAGGTCTCCATAGATAATGTGTTGGTAATTGACGTAATTTGCTCGCTTTTGATGGGTTTTTGTGTGATATCTGAATTTCTTTTGAAAGAATACGCCTTTATATCCAGGGGCTCGGAAAACTTCGCAGACTTGTCTGCAAATTCGACGTTGTGATGAAGATATGACATCTTGATTAAATTATAGATTGATATTTACTCATATGGCATAAAAGTCCATAGAAAATGAATTTAAAAGCCTTTTTATACCTTTTTATTGATATTAACCACTTTCGCCTTTCACAAAAAATCGCTAACGTACCTACCATTAAAAATCTTTAGAAAGAAAAACGAAGAAAAGTTGATTTTCACCCCACTCTTATATTGGTTTATCACAAAAAGGGAAATTAATTTACTCAAGGGGCCTATTGTAGAATAAACAAGATTAAACGTATTTTCATTGGTCGGTAATTTTTGGAGATCGGTGTTCTATAAAAGTGCGCCAGTCATTTTATTAATCAATTATTATTTATATTTTTTATCTTTCAAGGCGGTCGTGACTATTATCCTTTTGAATATATCTTAGTTACCTAGTTAGATATAGATATAGTAGATATCTACCGGTTTATCAACATTGTGTAGGCTTACAATGGCGTGATTGTTTTTAATCTGATTTAAAACTGATAAAATCGTACTTTAATATGAAATATCATCATCAAGGTGATTATAGCAAGTGTATATATATCTAAATAATTACAGCATTCATAGTGTTAGATAGTGATATCAGGAACACAGTATGTTAGGTAACCTAGTATTTATATCTACAAATATCTAGCTGACATAATAATAATATCCACTCGACCGAAATTTAATCCTCAATAAAGACTAGCCAAGTACGCAAGAGATATTATAGTGCACAAGTGAATGTGCAAACACTGGTGTCTAGCCACTTTTTTCACTCTCATAGTCCGAAAGGACGACATTCTGACACGACCGGGGAAAGATCAGGCACGAGGGTGTCACACCACATCTTCCAAACTCCGAGCTGCTACTCAGAAATATCTAATTTGAGCAGTAACAAATGGAGAACACTGGAGAACAAAATCTTTGGAGTTCAACGCCCACGAATGGGAATTGAAGACAGGCCAACATAGGCCATTATGTGTACGCCATTACGCATTCCTACTATGACTTACGAGCTCTCATGACATTTAAGACTGCACATTTAAAATGAATTGCTATAATATGTCGCGCTATACATCCATTACTGAATAAACGACGCGCATAAAACGAAACAAAAGGGCTGAGTATATAATAGCTAATAAAGAATATAGTACCAGTAAAACAATCGGATGAACACAGGCTGCCAAGTCTTCGAGCGTTAAACTTTACAAAATGTTTGGTGCTTTATTGCATAACCATGGTCCCTATCCTACTATTTGTTTACGATACTGAAATCGTAAATCGTTTAGTAATAGAATAGTATGAGTGTAATATGAACGACTGGTTTGTTGATGTTACGGTAAAGATACGGTGACAGTTGGGTATCATTCAAGAATTAAGTGCGTTTTGGCATATCATAAGATTTGTAGGTGAATGTGGTACTGGAATATCATGAGTAAATCGGATTTGAGAAGTAGAAGAAAAATCTATACTTAACAAAATAAAACTGACCTGTTTTTTTCTTTGATTGTATGTTTAAACGTGCTTATCTCTGAAACTACCAGTGGGATTGGAAACATTATTTTGGTATATGATAGCCAGATTAATAAGGAATAGTATAGTCTATATAACATCAAGCTACGACCCGCAGGGGCGGAGCAGTTACCGAAAACGAAACCTAAAACTACACAAACGAAGTCACAGTTAGTTAAAATTACAGTCTTTTGAACTTTGACTTATTTAAAAGTAAACCTTTTCAAAGACCTGATTTTCGAAGCACGAGTTCCGAGCCCGTTGAAGTGTAACGAGTGTGAGTCCACAGTTCAGTTTGTTATAAAATCTTTGAACTTTTACAGTCTGACACGCAAACTTCACGCCGGCTAAACAAAGTTAAGTAAATACTTGTTTAAAAGCGAAGGAACCTTCCAGAAGTCAGCATTTTCTGAATGGTTGAGCGTTTCCATACGATCAGGTTCGTGATTGGTAATTTGAATGTTGGGAAGGAAAGTTATGGTAATTTATGTATTGTTAGTACCTATAAGTAGTTTAAAAGCTTATACTATAACATCATACTGTAGAGGAGAGACGATAGCAGGGGTGGAAAACTTAGACTTTACAACTACTGACTAAAGCCTTAGCGATCTACCAATTGCATTATCTAGTATTTCTTTGTAAGCTTAATATCGGATCATGTCACATTAAGTTTTAACTAAGTAAATATAATAATATAGATACGAGTAGTATTTTATTCAGAAAGGAAAAACAACTAAATTGAGTAATATTCCTATTAACTACTTGTACCGGTAGGCTACTCCTGAACGATAATATCAATTCGCCAGTCAATGAAATGTCGATTTTGGAAAACCAGTTTTAAAAACTAACAAAGCATGCTTGATGCATGTCATTGTAACACTAAAATTAAATGCAATACCGTAAAATGTTTACGATGTTGTGCACGCCAAACGAGCGAACACGCCAGGTGGGTCAAGGTGTACGCTTGTGCCCCACCCTTTCTTGCAAGCTCATTCGGCTTAGGACCGGTTCCGAAAAACCGTGGGGCGGAATATGGGTCGATGTGACTTATTGGCAGTGTTAGTCACTTAGTCGGTTTTGCAATGGTTAGGTGTTAGGTTGGGCTTGTTAAGTGGTGCCTAATTTATGGAGAACTTTCAATGAGATTTACACTTTAGAATCTTACTAGCAATATCCTCCGGTTTCACTCGCCTTAGAGAGAGCTGTACAGAGCTGTACAGGTTGCTTAATAATGGTCGGACAAAATTTGAGCCATTCGACACGAGAAGAAGAGGAACTCGCCTTAGATTACTTATTTACCTTTTAATTACTGCTCCGCTCCCTGAGCCTTAACGTCGTGCCTTAACGCATCGGTATTCTTAACAGGATACCGTGGCCCTTGAACGTAAAGGGCAACAGAAGGAACAGGGTGGTTTTTTAGTCAGTAAAAGTCTGACAGTCCCTTCCGCCCCGCCCAGGGCGGAAGGAGCCATTTGATGATTTTTACCACCTCAAAAAAAAAACGCATCAGTATTAGCGCGTTCAAACAAACTTTTCAGCTTGGTAATAATAATAGTATAGATATGTGCGTGAAATTGGTTCTGGCCGTTTATTGTCGTCTTGGGTGTAAAAATAGCCTTTTCTGAAATTGAGACTGTTGGTGTCAATGTTCCGCCAATCCTTATAGTTGTTTTCTTGTCTTTCTATATAGCCTTGTCTGTCCAATCAGCCATAAATGGCTACACCAGTGATTCCTGGCTATAAAAATCGGTAAACCAGCGTCAGGCACAAGTGGTCTGGCATTTATGCTGAACTGGGCCTGTTTGGCACAGCTGTGGGACACACAATAATGTTTTTTTTTTAATGATTTGTGCAAATTTTACTGGGTTTTTCTATATGGAATTTCACATTAACAGCCTCGGAGTCTAGATTTGTGCCCGGTTGATGGCAATAGGCACGCCCCCTATTACATGGGATTTAAACAAAACTAGCGAAATGTGAGTGTACTAACTGATACCTACACCTCTGCCTAACCCTTCGGGGATTGCAGGCGTGATGTTATATGTTTTCTTTTTATTTCAATAACCATTTTTTTGTGTGATCCTGGTCTGTGTCAATAAACATTCTCTCTTTCCTACGGTAATAGAAAAGCACCCGCTCAATTCCTATCAAGATCTTGAAAAGCACCCATAGGAACTTTCCTTAACTAACAATTAGCATAATCCTCAATGCTACGGTTAAGCTAAATATAAACCCGGTCAATACACGTGGGGCCCGGCAGCCGGTTATTTCACTACGCATGTTCCAACTAATCTAACTTGCAACTTTTAGGGAGTCTGCTCACTATACCGTATCATACCATGACCGTACTAGGAACGTGTTAGGCAAAACAAAATTCCTTCTATTGGAAAGGTATTTGTTAACACCAATTAATGCCGTGATGGATGTGGTTACGTGGTTATGGCACCCGCCTCTCATGCATGAGGTTGTGGGTTGGCAGCCGGACACAGGCAACGTACCAATGTGATTTTTTATACGTCAAATGTTCTTTCTAAATTCTAAGTCAAAGTCAAAACATTTAACCGATTACAGGCCATTTTGAACTGTAGGGAAGTCGGTCAGTTAGTCAGAAAGTTGAAGCTAGTTGCTAGAGGCTTACCTCCGCTTTGTCGTTCCAAAGCGGAGGCAAGCCTCTATGGAGAAGAACGAGCAAGAAACTCCACTACATTCTTTCATTCGTTCATCTTGGGCATCACTGACATCGAAGAAAAATAACATCGTAAAATATCTTGAACGTATATTATATCTGAAATTGCACAGTCGCCTTGAGCAAGCATAGTGATCAATGCTCATGCCTTCTCAGTATGAGAAGAGGCATTTGCCCTGCTGCAGGACAAAAATAGGCTGATATTTTAATCAATTGACATACTTTTTATGAACTGACAAAACGTAATACCCCCATAGATTTGCATGGCTATAGCGACGTCACTCATTTATCAACTCGATTGATTAATTGGGTAATTATAGATTTCAAAGCAACTAAAAAGCTAATTTTACTGTTAATTGATACTTAATTATGTTTTCAGGGCTAAAATAAGGTGTTTTTTTTTAAGAATTACGTCTTGGACTTATTGATTTAGGTATGATGTCAAGTAACTAGGTAATTGTCGGTTGATACCTACATTCTAATGGGCGTTGGAGCCCGTGTCATGTTTCTTTCCGTGCCTGATACGTTCATAGCACGGTCATGGCTTTTTTTTTAATGTCGTAAATATCGTCATATGACTCCTTCCGCCCTGGGTGGGGCGAAAGGGACTGTCAGACTTTTACTGACTTAAAAACCAAACTGTTCCTTCTGTTGCCCTTTACGTTACGGGGCCACGGTATCCTTTTAAAACGTCCCGTTCTTTCCGTGCCTGATACGTTCATAGCGCGGTCATGGTATGGTACGGTGTAGTGGGTAGACTTCTTAAAGGGAATAGAAACACCTGCATCAATTCTGCTCTATAATTTAGTTTTGAAATATAGCTTTTAACTTAACTGGCGGTTTTGTTGGTCAAGGTCTTTCAATGATTCATCATGATTGGTATGGCGATTGCTGATGGTATATACTTTGCCACTGGCGAGGATTCCAAATAATTTCTTTCTTTCTTTTAAAAGTTTGGAACAAAAGCTACTCTGCCGCCATTTAAAATAGCACGACCAGCTGTTTCTTCTTTTTACAAATAATTTAGTGACACTGCAGGTAATTTGATTTTGGCGAATGCAGACGAAATTACGGATTTAAAAGTAGCTCCAAATTCCAAGCTATGACATTGTCAAATTTCATTACGATCGATTCAGTAGTTTTGTCGTGTATGATGTAACAAATAGACAGACAGAGTTACTTTTGCATATTTATAATAAGCGTGGATACTATTTTATAAAGGAAGTGGTTATTTATGCGGGTTTAATTTTTTTGTCTAATTCCAATTTTGAGCAAGACAGAAACAAATAGGTTTGCTTTGTTTTTCGCGAAAAAATGGCAAAGGAGGTCAGCTCAATTTTTTTGCGACCTTTGTTTTTTTTTTTATTTTCACCCCGCGGTCTTCATCCACATGAAAAGAATAAAAAAAATCTTTGTTTCTTTTCATGTGGATAAAAGAAAATTAATTTTCAGAAAATAAAATTAGCCTCTGGCAACTTACTTACTTTTAATTACGAATTTACTTATTTCTTACAGACATTTTGTTTTGTGTGTATGAAGTATTGTATTGTATCATATTTATTTTTAGCTTAGTGCTCATTATACCTTGGTGTAGTTGCTAAGGAAAACAGTACAATAAAATACACCGTATTCCACTTAAAATAGGTGCTATTGTATTGTCTTATTTATAATCACACTTCAAATGCTATATTTGAATTATTTCTTTCGCCTTTTCTGTAAATTTTGTGTTAAAATAAATTATTTATTTAAAATGTCATACGTTTCAGTAACAATACGTGCTAATTTAATTGAGTTTCAGCATTTGCATGCCTAATTTTGAGGTAGCTTGTACAGAGACAAACCCGCTGTGAAACGTCTATATTTTGACGAACCGATAGAGAAATTATAGGTAATTCTATTTTATTTTTAAGAGCCTTTTCTTAAGAGCTTTACGATAAATGTATCATCACTTTATAAGTCTAGGCTTAAATCCTTGAATTTTGAGTAATCTTTGCTATTTTCAGAAGTATTTAAGGATAAAGACGATAATAAGTGTTATGTCATTATCATGGCCATCCTCTACTTACCCTAAGCCTTCCCCCTCATATCGCTACGACTCAACGATACCATAATACAGCACGAGCATTAACAGGTCTATAATGATCCTAATTATTTAAGTTCCCACAGCATACATATGGAAAAGCAATAAAGATATTGAGCATGATAAAAATCTTCAAAATATCAGACATCTCCAATCCCTGCCTCAAATTATCCTTAATATTTATTGAATACTGTTCTTAATCCATTCAAAGCCATTATCGCGATTTCATGACAACACAACACACATGCAAATGCATTGATAACAGCTTCGTATTAATAAAAAAACATGGCGTCGGATACAAATTGCTATTATTAAACTCGTACATAATATTATTACTAAGGAAGCTCCTTTTATTCCAGCACGTGATTCGATTATTTATAACTTTTGTTCGCGACTTCGTCCACGTAAATATCGCTGATGCAGACGAAGTCGCTGATAAAAAAGTTTCAAAAGGGTTCAAGGTTAGTCTGTACCAAATTTCATTAGAATCTGTTCAATAGTTTAGCTGTGAAAGCCTAAAAATAAATAAACTTACTTTCGCATTTATAATATTTGTATGGATATAATATAATAGTTTAACATAGGTTAGTTTGCCGTGACGTAGTCTAATACATAACGTGTCTAATGGACGCTTTATAAATTCTACAGGATTAGTCTAATATCCAAAAAAATGATCACGAACCAGTCTAGACTACAGACTTGTGTTTAAAAATAGGCACACACACGCACAGGTAATTCAAGTTCAAACTAGATTTTTATGAAGTTAAACTAGTTACAATTTGTCTGATGATTTTAGCCTATTTTTGATTTTAAATGTTTTTTTTTAGTTTTTTTTTTTTTGATGATATTAGCCTGATTGAAATCAGAAGACAGCATTTTAAAAGGTCTTAAATCATCTAAGTCTTACTTTAAGAAAAGCACTTTAAAATCTTAGCATAAAGATAGCAAGTTAAATCTATAGCCAACTAGCCAGTTTCTACAGACTCGTACCGCCTACCTTGGTTACTAAATGCCCTACACATCTAAAACCTCACGTACACGATTAAGTCGTAAAGAAGACTCCTATTACATAACCTTAACCGACTTGTACAAGTTGCTATAGTCTAGCTCGTACCTCGTGGTTTATCAACCAGCACGCTTGTCGAAAACTACTTAAAAACTACGTAACTAATTATCCTTAAACCACTGATTACGTAATACCTCGTGGTTGGTTTAAAAATTCGTACTGCTAACACACAGGTCGCACTTGACCGTTATTTTTTCATCCAATCATCACAAACCCCTTCCGTAGGGATTTAATTAAATATGAAAGGTCCTATGTCGGGTGTCGTAACTTCACGTCGATTATTCTTTCAGCTCCTCTCTCTCGCGAACGGTTACGTCCTTTTCTGGCAACCTATATTGTTTCCGTGCCAAGTCTGTATATCGAACCGTACAACCTAGCCAGCTTTATAGATTTTACATGAGATTCTTGTAGTACAGTGACAAAAATGTAATAGCTGTAATGGTAGTGTGGTTGGCAAGTGGCAGCGGCATCGTAAGTGGCACAGGAAGTGCATGAGTAGTAAGTACGTGGGGGTAACCTTGGTGCTGCAGCTGAGCCGCCTCCCGCCGCGTCTGCCCGGGCCGACGTTCGATTTTCACTTGGAGCATCAGCGCGCCCGTGTCTCGCCCGGGTGGGCGTGGTCTGCGGGCCGGTCAATAGCACGGTCTCGTCCATCTCACTCGCTCGCGCCGCGCGCCTCTAGTCCCGTCCCTGTCCCCCCGGGGATGATTGAAACGTCTGATGCCGCAGGCGCCCCGCGCGCCCCCTCGCCAAGGACGTTCAGTGAATCCGTCCCTCTCTGCCGCGAGAGCACGTGTCCCCGTTACTATTTCATAATATAATGTGTGCCCCCTTGGTACCGCGCGAAAATTCACAACCAATTATGAGTCAAGTGCCTGATAAATTAGGTGACAAATTTGATGCCTGAAAGGAATTCCGGAGTCGCTTATAGCGATGTGCGAGGAACTCAGCATTCGAGGACTATGAGGTGCCCCTGTGAAGTGATATGGAGATAAGAAGTTGTTCTGGGAACACCACCTCTTCGTGTTTTCCGTCCTGTGCACTCTCTTGCCTTGATACTGCACTCGTGATATTTTCAGGTATGTGCTTGAGAAGGTTCGATATTCGATTGTTACCGATTACCATATCGATGCGGTGAATCGGCGGCGTAGCTCGGTTAACCTCAATTCGATGAAATCTTGTATGTACTTCTTAATAAAATATCCTGGCGTCGTCATATTTCCATAGTCGCCTAGCCGACGCCGGGAGTCTAGACACATAATAATTATACAACGAGCCAACAAGGGCGGTTCTGGAGATGTGACTCACCCGAGTTCGTCTGTGGCATCGATCGTATCTCATGTATTTGCTGAAAAGATCCTATAGTCTTCGAAAACGACCCATTCTTAAAGAAAACAACTGTTTTGATAGCAGTCGGCATGTTAACGTTTTAATCTACTCTAAAAACACGTAGGCACTAGAAATGACCTAAATGTGAGTAGCAGAATTCATGGAATTGTAAATGGAATTGTTCTAAATGTAATAGCGATGACGGCAGTATCGAGCTGTTCCAGTGACGTCATGGTTATGACATCACCGGGCTGTATGCACGCGAGGCTGATTCACTTCAACAGTGCCCTGACTCCGACACCGGTTAGCATTGATACGGCGATGTGATCATCGGTACGGTACAGAGCCTTTTTACGCAATCGTCAATACTTGACCTACGAAAACCGCCCTTACTACAACGTATTATGGGGGCTGTCAAACTGTTACCATGGTCATTGGACGTGCGTTCGACTATGCCACCGAGATAAAAACGCCCACTGAACAATTTTAAGATATGTTTTTTTGGGATATCCGCATTTTATCCCATTGGAATAACAGAATTAGTGGTTACCATGATACCGGTTATCTTATCTTTTTTGTCCACTCGTTGTATTATTCTGTATGGCGGTGAATTTGTTAGTTTTCTGCTCGGAAATTCAGGATATTTTCAGCAGAAAAATACTTATCATTAAAAACCTTTTTGCAATACAAATATGTATTTCATTCCAATGCAGGACTGAGTATAAAATATTTGCAAAGAATGTAGGTGAATGCTCTTTGCTAGTATTTGCTTCAAGATTAAATCTCCATTCCGGTTATGATTTTAAACCTATTGGGCCACTACTTAGAGTTCCAAGTTTTGTGGATTTTTAAATTCAGTATCGTGTTGATGATATTTATCATTAGGACTAGTCATGAGACTTTTTTCAGAGACCCAAAGTCAATGTCAAAGTTATTCATTTCAATTAGACCGTTAAAAGCCACTTTTGAACGTAATTTACAAAATAATTGAATCTATTTGCCTCTTCCAAAAGGCGGTTTTGAACGGAGAAATTTGGGCAAGAAACTCCATATTTATTCTTTTAGAAAAAATGACTTTTTTGTACCGCTTTCGTAAGTATTTAGTTGCACCCAGTAACAGAACCTGGGGGGCTAAGGAGTTCAAGTCCAAAAGCATCTGAGTTCTTCCGAGAAAAATCTTAAAAGTGAAATTTTGATATAATTTCGATTAAAAAAAAAATTGCAAGCATTATTTTACCGAAAACTTCGCAAATGACAATTAAACAAAAGTAGGTACCTGTTTAATTGTTTGGTCTTTTGGTACGCATTTAAAACCACAACGATCTTCGTCATTCCTGTAAGCTCGTTAAGTATAGGTACCTATATTTAGCATATAAACATGATGTTACCCTTATTATTATTATTTCTATTTTGTTAGCCCACGTTAAAGGGAAAATGACGATATTATTGTACGCAAACATGTCAACTGAACGTCACATATTGAAATACCTAATAATTCATTAGGACGTCAATAATATAATTAGTATTGCCTTTTGTTGCCTACCGAAATATTGCTTACTACCTTTTGCTCGCATAAATGTCGGTGGTCGTGGACAAAGGCGAAGTCGCGGAATAAAAAGTAGCCTATGTTCTTTATGGGGGTTCAGACTAATCCCGTACCAAATTTAATCAAAATGTGTACAGTAGTTTTTGAGCTTAGAGAAAGGAGGCAGTTTATAGTTAGTAGATGTCCGCTGAAAAAGAATTTTCCTAAATTTACCCCCCTTTTTTTTAGGTGGTTAAAATCATCACGTGACTCCTTCCGCCCTGGGTGGGGCAGAAGGGACTGTCAGACTTTTACTGATTAAAAAACCACCCTGTTCCTTCTGTAGCCCTTTGCGTTCCGGGGTCACGGTATCCTGTTAAGACGATGAGGATGATGCTAGTTTACAATAATTTCTTTAAAATTAATTAACTCAAAATATGTAACAGTAAGTCTGCCAAATCACATCCTATCATTTACAACAGAAACTTTTGTGATAAGTAAGAAAATAATATAGTGTGCCAAAAATTGACCTTTTTTATTGGCAGCATTGCAAACTTTTTTATTTGCAAGCTTTTGCCCGCTGCTTCGTCTGCGTAAAATAATGTCGGTTATCGCAAACGTAGACAAAATCACGGAATAAAAAAGTAGCCTATATCCTTTCTTAGGGTTCAAAGTTAGCCGGACCAAATGTCATTAAAATCTGTTCAGCGGTTTAGTTGTAAAAGCGTGACAGACAGACAGACAAATTTACTTTCGCATTTATAATATTAGTTTGGATTAGATATTATTATCCAGACAAAATCTGGCAATATTAAAATGTATATTTTAAGCATATGGTCATTTATTCAAGATGATAAAATAATTTATATACTATAATGGTATGTAGGTATGTGTGTATGAATCATTTGCAAAGGAAATAGTCATAATATCTGCGTGGCTGGCGGCGTCAACCGTGCGTTAAACCTTCGGTTAGTATTACTAATATACTATTTATAACCAGTATCAAGTTGTCTGTATTACTGGTACATATTTATTGTATTGTTGAATTTAAAATGTATCAAGAAATATCGGAAACAGAACGTGTAATGATGAAATTTGGAAAGGGAGATTGTTTATAGTTAGTAGACGTCCGCTAACACATTACATGGGACTTAAACATAACTGGCGAAATGCACTAATGGCAACACCTCTGCCCACCTCTTTGGGGATTACAGGCGTGATGTTATGTACGTCCGCTAAGAAATGATTTTCTAAAATTCATCCCATAAGGGAATGAAACGGGGGCCGACACTAACGCGGACGAAGTCACAACAAAAGCTAATTTGTAATATGAACAGGAAATATAGCATCGATTAGTGAGTTTAAAAATTAGCAATACTTTAAGCTCCTATACTGACATCATCAGCCATAAGTGATAAGCAAACATGCCAAGTCGATATCGATTTCAAATCTATGAAAAACTTATTCTAATTTAAAAATGAATGATATACCATTACATTAATAATCTTCTTCCTACACTAGTCATAAATGTCTAATGTAAAAAATTGGCTACGGACGGTTCGCGACATCAAACGAAAATGATACCATATTTTTTTTATTATCAATTAAAACTTTGATTTAGCAACTGAAATCATACCTAAACTCACGCCTTTTTCACATGGGGAAAGGCAGAAACAACGACACCTGCTACGATCCTTACATACTCCTTTCGCCTCATCCACTATCATACATCTTGTCATACAAGCACGGAAACATTTGCTCGTTAAACTCGAGTATCTCAGAAGCAAAGTAATGTTTCTTTTTAAATATTTTTTGGGTTATTTCAATCTTCAATAGTAAGAAATAGTAATGAATAGTAGTAGTAGTTAATAGGCTCGCCCCCTATTACATGGGACTTAAAACATAACTGGCGAAATGTGGGTGTACTACTGGGTACACAACTGCTTAAACCTTCTTGGATTACAGGCGTGATTTTATGTTATGTGTCCAATCTTCTTAACCTTTACCCTGATGGTGAATGCTTTAATAAAAATAGTCATTCGAAATGAAAAATGATAGGAGAAACCTAAATATGACTTTCAATTACCTTATCAATGATACCCCAACGACATTATTTAATGTCGTCCTTATTTTTGTTGTTTTTCACATTAAGGCGTCTAATTGTCGCCTTCTTTCACAAGCAGATAACTAATGTTATAATGAGTAACTATAGTCACTTTTATTTTAGAAAAATAATTAGGGATCCGCGCAAAAAAAATAAAAATACCACCGATAACCGACACTCACGGTCGAAATTACGGAAGCTAGTACTAAATAATTCTTAAAGCAAACACGTCAAATATTCATAAATAAAAAGGGTTTTTTGTAAGTCAAAAAGTCTTTTAGGAAAATATTACAAGGTTACAATTTAAGCCTTAATTACAACACACGTATTTGTTACCCATTTACCTGATAGCTACCAGGAAGTCTGTAATTACATTAATTTAACATGTACAGTACACGCAAACACCAGAATACCGCAATATTTGTACTGTCAACAGCTTTATCTAACGTCAAGAGCAACAGACGTGTTTTATGTCACATCTGCACAAAATGTAGAACAAATAATAGGCTATTTGTCAGCCTGTGTGTGTTAGTTTTTTATTATATGGGACGTGAGAACGGGTCACGTGAAACTGTGTCATAGATACTCTTTACGTGGGTAGATGGATAAAGCGTTTATTAGCACTGTGTACTTTCTAAAAGTTTATCTTAGACATCACTTGCATCGGTAAAGGAAAACATTGTGAGGAAACCTGGACTTACTGTTCCACTCAAACCATGTCAGAGGCCTTTGAGACGGTTTAGAAACTGGAAAACTAGGGTGTGTGGGGTCGTAAGACCTTACTGACCACACGATAAAGAAGAAGAAGAATATACGGTAATTTGGTGGCAATATTTACGATTGTGCTAATAATGATACCTCTGGTGTTTTGTTTTTAGGGTACCAAACGATACCCTTTTACTAAGATTCCGCTGACTGTCTGTCACACGGCTGTGTCTTTTGAAATGTCAATAGACAGAAGCTTGAAATGTTTAAATATATTAAAAATAAAATAAAGTTAAAAATTAAAGCGGTTTATAGATAAAACGTATTTTTTTTTGTATGTAACTAGGTAATATTAAATATTGTGCGATAGTAGGTATGTACGGAACCCTTCGTATTCGATTTTTTTGTCTGATAGTAACAAGACCAAATAAAATCGCCTGAAGAATCTGACTACCTTATCAAAATTAATATCTTTTTATCTAGACTTTAATAAAGCAAACTATCCTTGAGCTAAATTTATTTTGTAATTACATTAGTAACATATTTTTATAATACTTTTATGTTTGCATTGATTTAAGTACTTATGTAGCAAGCTTCTCAATCTCTACGTGATAATAACCTAAAAAATAATGTCCTAAAGTAAATAGAACATTAAACATGTGTCATTAAGACATTAAATACATGTGTCTTGATATGTTGCAGTTATTTACTTTGAGAGATAAGAAACGTTAAGTGTTTTATACAAAAAGGAATTAGCGTCAATCTCTTTTAATTATTTTACTTTAACTAATAAAAGATATGTTTAATAAAGATAAAGGAATTGTTATATTATTTTAATAGTATCTTTTGCGGGCTTTCTCAACCGGTGAATTTTAAACGTCGCTGTGTCGTTATATGTAAGTTACATTAACGTTAATAATCTTTGTTAACCTAGTCCAAGGTTAAGTAAGCACTTCGGTAACCTAGGTACCCTTCCAAGAGATCGCTAATAACATGAAGGCCTTCCTTGTGGAGCTGGAGTGGCTCGAATGAAGTCGCTTCCCATACTAACGAGCCGCGACGTGGTGTTGCCGACAATACCCTATTCTAATTCTCTTGTAATCTTACTGATACTATTATAAATGCGAAGGTTTAGATACATGAATGTTTGTTTCTTAATCACGCCAGAACGACTGAACGGGTGTGGATAAAATTTAACATAGAGATGGATTATGGTCTGGAAACATGTGCGGTTCTTGTGGAATAAATATTAACTTTGAAGCGAACGCAGTCGCGGGCGGGAGCTAGTGTTTTTCGTTTCAAAACGTTACAAAGAGTTGATTCTTTCAAAGTTGTTACAAGTTCTTGACCTCTCAAAGCAACATTCATCCACCCCCACAATCCTTCCCTCTAATCAAAGTATTTTTCCCTCTTCATCACCTAGATGGTCGCAAGCGCAACTAACGTCCAATTATCCAATAAAAATGACGCCCAAAATAAATAAGATTTGTGTTGCTAGACGTAATGCGTCACCATACGACACTCGACAAATATTAGCACATTTACTTACCCCGCCTTGCGACCTTATCGTTATTTGGACTAGCTCTTTCACCCTGCCCCACTTGTACCCATACCCGATAATGACCTCTTAGGGATGTTAAGATAAAATCTTCTTAAGCAATTTGTCTTAATTTTCGAGGTCAAATGTCTGATAATCGCTGCGAAAACCTTGGAATAATTTTGGTCGATTTTTTTTTTGGAATACTTTCTGTAATATACATTTTACTAAACTTGATTGGAAGTTGTTATTTAAGTATCTATAAACTGCAGTAATATCATAAAGCCGACAAGATATTTTTTGTTTGCTTAAAATCACTAATCTCTGAAACTACTAGTCGCATTGGAAAACATATCTTTGTACATGATAGTCAGATTCACGTGTACAACATGGGTGTAAAAAAACCACGCGGACGAAATCGCCGGAAAAAACTAGTTAAATTATAATATTGTAATATTTGTTGTAAATAAAAGTCCCATCGTTCGAAAATACTTCCAGTTTTAATTCATTTTGAACGTATAACTATTACAATTAGAAGTCGTGTTTAGCTATAATTTTATAATACTACAAATAACCTCCCATCCTACAGTTCCAATTAAAAGTAATACAAAACTATTTCAAACCTCCAATAAAATATGTCGATTTAGTAATACCGGACAGGTTATAAATTAACCGAGGCATTGAGCTTTCGAGGCGTAATTATTCGAGTCGGCTTTCATATCGAAAATCAATTTTCTGAAGAAAAGGACTAGTTTGTAGGTACTTCAGTAATCTTATATCGATTGGCATGTCACGTATCTACGAAACGGTAGTACTTATCTACTTATTGAACGCTACTTTGTCGTCTTTGTGAAAGATGGTTACTTGATTATTCTTGTGACGACATCTGTCGTCTGTTGTGATTATGACATATGGTAGTCTATTTATAGCCCAAGGCCATATAAAAATACATCTGTCAATACTTCAATTGATACAAGAACATCATCTGTCTATACATCTACTGAGGCACATAAATAAAATTGAAGTGTCTGTTACTAATAAAAACTGTATCTGGTCTCTTTACTAAAAATGCATTTAAGAATGTTTACAAAAAAAGGTTTTTTTTATGTTCATTTTTTTTGTTGGTACATCTCTGCCTGCCTAATCCTTTGGGAATTACAGGCGTAATGTTATTATGTTTGCTCTGGCTAATCTACTAAACGGCTAAGACGTAATTAGAAGTAATTTTATTTTAGAAAAACAAAATAAAAGAAATGCGAATAAAAAGTATTTAAAAGATAACCGACATCACGCGAATGAAATCGCAGGCAAATGCTAGTTTCCAATAAAACTAACGACCCAAGAGTTTCTCCAGTTCCCGATTAACTAACTAGATATCCACGTGAGTTCGATTTGTTTCACTCCCGAGGGTAACTGTCTGCTTGGAATAAAATAAATGGGGCTGTAAGCTCCCTCCGTGTAAAGTTGGATTCGTCCAAGGTTTAAAAGAGGTGTCGTAATAAATCAGTGCAGAAAAAAAAACAAGCAATTACTGTAATTAATTTCCTCTGAAGTTTGTATAAACAACATTTAAATGGAAAACATAAAGCTAGCAATCCATGAAAGAAAAATGGTTTCAAGAATAATAATACAACTGTATGGCATAGGTCTCTTCTCATGGCGAGAAGGCACGAGCATTGATCAACACGCTTTCTCAAAGCAGGTAAAAGTATTAGATGTCCAGGTTTCCTCACAGTTTTCCATCACCGATGTTAATGATGTCAAACATAAAATGAGAACGTACACATGGTTTAAAAACAACCACACTACCTCATACATGAGAGGCGACAGCCTTAACCACAGGGTCAACACAGCAGAATTCAAGAGGAAACCACACAAATAAGCACTTCTGTTAACAGGAATTACAATATTCCGACTAGCAAAACTTTGAATCAACGCAAACGTTTCTAGCCAATTGTGTCCAGAATCACACTCCATAACTTCAACGAAGTTATTTGCTCAACGTTATCCCGTAAACCCGTAACCTGAACTCTCACCACCAAGTTTAGTGTAATCCTAATACCCTGAAGGTATTCCAGCTCTACAATTAATTAATTCGCCACTGAAGCCAATAGGACTGGCTTTAAATACATGCACTGATATTCTGGTTTAGACAAAGGCATGCTCCACATTGCGTTCTGTGCTCGCTGGATTTGCGAGCAAATCTATTGTGATGCATGTTCTCGGGTCGTTGCGTTATTCTCTTGTGAAGTGAACAATATCATCCAGTTGTTCTACGAGACTGCTTCCAGGGAAAAAAGCTGAGTTGTAATTGTTACTTGGCAGTTGAATTCACGACTCTTTCAAATTACAGTCGAGTTCCGTTAGAACATTTTTACTATAGACGCTAGACGAGCGTGCATTCTACTAGAAACTTTATTTACTTGTAATATGCTTTGAATTTATTGTTTTCTAATCCAATATTTCTGATGTCACGGTTGCCAGTTTCCCTCAGTTGCTTCAAGAACAAACGATTTAATGGCTCTTACATTGTACAACAATGAAATAAAAGATCGTATCTCCAACATTAATATCTTTATGTATGCATTAATATTAAGGTCGTGACCAACATTTTGTTCAAACAAACGTGAAGCATGGATGCAGAATATTTTTTCTTTTAAAAGCTTTTCGGTCAAAAATGAAAATAGTGGAATGATTCCCTGTTTTAAAAGCTGTTTTGCGCCGTTAATTGGCAAAAAAAATACGTTCAGCATTTTTAAAAGTTTCGGGATTTTCATTCACCGCTTCTGGCTTTATTTTTGTTTCAATAAATACATATTTTTCTCTTTGAATGCGGGATTTCATAGTTGAAACAATGATTGTCGAAAACATTCACGGACTGTTTCGAGTATACTGTACCTACCAAAAATTCCAAGCAAACTGAATCGCTTTCACGAATAGGAAATCCACATATCAATTACAGCAAACCACCCAACGTTTACCATGAACAGCTTCCATTCAACAAAATCACATGAACGTATTACGGCCATCTCAAACCGAGCATATCGCGGTACCACGAACAGTATCCGGCACAATTCTGAGCTACAGCTTTGCAATTAGTCACTCGGTCCACTAATGCTTGCGTCTGAACACGGAAGCGCAGCAGGAATCCACTCTCTAAATATAAAACGGCCTGGTTGCAAGCAGTAATGGTTTGGCGGTAAATGGGCTTGTCTTGTTCGGGAGTCTTAGCGAAAATAGATCGCATCTTGCTTGTGGTGTGGCTTAGAAATAATATCGGTACCACATTTGTGCCCTTATTTTACCGTACCGATTTGCCAGATGTCCAAAATAATTCATGTTCTTTTCTTTCTCATTTTGTTACCAAATCTGACTTTCTAGTATCTATCTATGACACATCTAACTATGCAGTTCTCATGAAAGACTCATTTACATGAAACACGTAGAATTAAAATCCTAACTTTAAAGTCTTGCAGCACTAATTGATGCTAAGTACGACTTTTTGAACGTTTGAGCTCAAATCAGACTAGTACTGCTTTCCAGACTATGCTAATGAATGCGCATAATATGGAAGTTAACCTACCATAGTTCACCCGTTAACTTCTAGTGAAGAAGAGATTTAGAAATTCTAAGTACCACTGATGCAAGTATGCTGAAAAAAGGTATAACATTAACGTTCTTGGTCTTCTTATGACAATTAAGCAATCTTTCACCTCAGTAAACGTGCAAGTGCCTATTAACTGCAGACATCTTAAATTCTTCTGAGGTTGTACAAAACACCGATTTTAAATATAAGCAAAAAAAAAGTTTGGAAAAATCTGGCAGCAAAGTTGAAGAAAAATGTGATATATTTCGAAATCTTTGACTTATCCAACCTTCAGCAGAAACGTGATCGACCCAGTCCTATTTGTTTGCTCCACTTTTTGAGGAACACGCTAAAGAATGTTTTTCCTGTTCGTTTCAATAAATCTGTTGTTTCCTTGTTTCAGTTCGCAACCTGCAGCATAATAGGGAGCCATACGCCGCGGCGGAAAGACGGGTGCGACACGCACTCGTGGTACGTATGTTTTGTTACTTTATATGGTTAAAAGATCCATCAGTTAAGTTAATCGTCCGAAGATAAAAACGTTGAAAAGAAAACTCCCAGGATTGGAATTCTGTACAGTTTTTGGTGTAATACTGAAGTATCGTCAAAAATAAACATGTAAAGTACACGCTAAAGTTCGTTCCAAGTTTCCCAGTGGAAAAATACCTCCAAAACATTTGAAATACATTCTACGAAAAATTTAATTCATCTCACAAAACAGGTATTCTGAAATATGATAATTTTTCCAAATTATGAAGTCACTTTTGGAATATAAATTAACCACATAATTTTCCGAGTTCCACGCTGGTTTAAAATTTCATTTTTACTCGGAACTAGAATATTCTTTACTCTCCGCTGACATAATATTTACTAAGTGCCAGTTCTACCATTTTTACAGTCTGGGGTCTTTTAAGCAGGTTGTTTTGTAATGTCTCCATTGGACTTTGAGTTCTCTGTTCCCATTGTATTGAAACACTGCAACAATAATATCTACGAGTAGTTCCGATTCGTGTCCTATGTTTACAATAAGCGCTGTCTCCTCTTCAACTGCAATACACTATCTACCCCGTCCGTTATGCCCGTCTCTTCTGCCCCACTCCGCTACATTTACTCACTTAACGTTGATACGTTCACCACTCGTATTTCAACTGTCGATATGTCAATTCTTTTTTTGCCTACCATCAGACTCAATGACACTTTTCCAATCCAAATTCAATTTCTCCTCTGTTGTATCGATTTTTGCATTCGAGGTCACTCCATTTTGCTACAACCCGTCTGTTTTCTACAAATGAACTTTTAATTAGAATAAGTCTTCCTTTTTCGCTACCGGTTTCTAATTTCCTTTTGCAATTTATTTTCTTAAGATTTAATTTCTCAGGTACTGCATGAACTTAATTGTTTCCGTCGTTTTGCTCTGGCAGTTGTTTATCTTTGGCCACATGAAACGTTCATAATACCTTAACTATACAGAACTCGAGATCTTTGAAATGGAAATTAATTGTAGCATTACAGCGATCCCTCTGTAATAGATTCAAGCATAAAGTGAGACCTTTGTTCATGCATATCACGTCCACGGTCAGAACAGTGCCGAGGTTCCCGCAAATCGAATTAAGCCACGCCTGTACTCGGTGAAGGTATAGAAGAGCTTCCATTTAGATTGCACTAACAATGCACGGAAGGTTTACGTTCGACGATTAGACGAATATCTATTACAATATGTCGACTGCACGACGTAATCCTCCATTCCTATCTCACTTGCAGACATAGGAGTGCGCTGGGTTAAAATATAAGATAAATTGAACCCATTCTACTTGGATATCTCGCAGTCCATTATTCTAGATAGGATTCGCATGAAGATTTGTTTTTCGGTAATAAAGATTTAAATTGCGGAATTGCGTAAGATCGCCATTCTGGGTTTGTGTTGTGTGAAGAAAATACTATAATGTCGTTAAAACGAGAACTGTGTTTCTATAGCATCGACTTTACAATAAGGCACATGATTAATTGCTTTGGAATACCAAAGTATTGTAAGGAATCTTTATACATACAAAATGATTAATTGTAATTTCAAAACTAGCTAAGGTCGTGTATTTACGAAAGATTCCTTAAATTGTGTGCTTAGAAATTCCATGTTTTTCTACTTGAAACGCGTCGCGGTATGGTTCACAAAGCAATTAAGATTTGCTCAATATAGTTGAAGATCGGAGAAGGAGTTCCTGGCAACACCATCCAATTAAATTTCATCATCATCAATCTAACCGGGCTGACTGCACATCACAACATAAAGCCGACTGAAAACCAAATCCAATTACAAGAACGATCCGTTCAACTCAAAACACGTCCAATTTTATCACAATTTCTATGAAGTTTCTCGAATATGATTTCTATTGCGGTATCAAATGGACTATTTTCAAAGGCTGATCTTTAAGACTGGGAAATGGAATCGATATTTTAAAAATACTTGCAGTGATATGTCACTCGTGTTCGTGAATGCCTTGAAATGTAGAATTTATGTTGGAATGCAGTGGAGGAAGCTTTTACGGATAGCAAATGAAATATTCCAATGCATTTCAAGATTAAAATGGGACAAAACTTTCAAAAAGATTCTTCCTCTTAAATCAATTGAGCATCACATTCTTCTCATTGTCACAAAAGTCCTCTGTTTTAAAACAATGTGAATCTTGAACAGTTTAAATTTTAAAACACTTCTCTTTCCATTGTTATTTCGTACGTAATCCTGGATAGCGTCGTCTGAATGGATTAGGCTCATTAATTCAAAAGCCAGTCTCATACAACTACTATAGGTAATTGTTTAAAGTAACATACATATGCGGTTTCCGTCCTCCTATCCCGGGGCTGCAATCAATTAAGGGTTGTATATACTAGAATCTAGTTATTGGAATGGTGCTTCTGTGTAGTGTATATTGTGGGGTGTCGTGTGAAGCCGCTCTGCGTGACTACGGGTTAGTTTGGCTTAGTTACGAGTCTGAATAAGAGAATAGCTGACACTATTAACGTTGGTTGAGTGAATAGTGACGCTATAGAAAACTCGAGTTCTCTCGCTTCGACTGTATTATCGAACGTGTTGCATCTTTTGATGATTGAGTTATAGGCTTTATTGTTTTTACTTTAATATTCGTTTTTGTTAGAAGTAGTTTGCCAAATGGTTGCCTTCCTTCTTCTGGCTTTGCCTCTGCTTTAATTTTCCTTGTTGCTAGAAGTACTTTGCCAAAATGTTGCCTTTCTTCTATAAAATCGTGCCTTTGCTTATAGTTAGTAAAACACAGCGTCTTTAGTCGTTTTAATATTCCAGCCAATATACCTAATTCACTAAAGTTCAACATTAAAAAAGAAACTTTTATATTCAAAACTTCCCATACCATTGTGGTTCCAGCCGCAATTATTTCTGTAAACTGTCAACAGGGGACATTATAAGTAATGTCGACGAACGTCGAAGTGTTGAAACGAGCTTTCTTGGGAAATAAAACCCTACAAGAAATATTTTTAACTGTACATGCGTCACGGTCTACTAGATTTCTGGAAAGTTCCATGAACTCGTGTTTTTTTGACCGGTTAGGGAGATTCATTGTGTTCGATTCGTCGTCTTCTTTTGTGGTTGAATTTTCTGTGCTTGGTATTCAATTCAATGCCTTATTTGTATTTGTATGTGTTTGTTTTTAGAATGGCAATTTTACTTTCTGTCATGCAAATTTTTCGAACTACTAGTTATGCATACATCGCAGATTTACCCGCGTTCAGTTACGACTTTAGTTACTGCTCCGCTCCCATGGATCCTAGCGTGATGTTATATAGCTTATATTCCTCATTATCTGGCTATCGTATACAATTTTTTTTTCTAATCCGACTGGTAGTTCCAGAGATATTTACTCCAGCTTTATTATAATAGTAAAGATTATTAAAGGTTAAAACTTTTTGACTAATTCATCAGGTTCTTTGTTGATCACGATCCATGTTAGCTTCTACCAATAAATACACCTTTCTACCCCTCCTATCCACGCAAACATCACGAAAAGACATTGAACTTAATTCGATAACTTAACAAAATTGATTTTCTTTTTAGGGTTAAATATGTTTATGTAGGTTCACCTCACTGTCTGTTAGCAGTGGTGCGACAGAGCCACCGTACATAATTTACTCAGACAAACTAACAATTATCTAGATCGATACGTCTATCCTATTATTAACTGGACGCTAGTTTACTAGAAGGTGAAAATTGCCCCCATATGCCTTAAGTTCTAGACATGTAATCAAAAACCTTTTGTCTTTTGTTTGATCAATCAAAATTCTATGGCTAAACTTTGACCCAATAAAATATTTAGTACGAGCTTCACGATCTTTGATTACTAAATACGTACGTGCGTACGTAATCATGATTGACCCAACTTACTGATACTTTGCCTACAAATGACAGTCTCACAATTGACATAACAAACATATCAGAATAGATTTAAAATGGAATAGACTTTGTATTGTGGTCATCGATAGTTTTAAAAGCATCGGCGTAATACCCGTTCTAATTTCTCTATGTCCACGGCTACATTTTCTCAATTGAAAACCTTAGTGGTGGTTAAGTATAAAAATTACCGATTCCGGAACAGTTACGCCACCAAACCGACCCCACTTAACACAATTTATATGGGGAATTAATATAATTAAAACGCACCCGGTTTTGTGTCGAACCTAGGTTAATTAACCGGCCAGCTTTCCCTTAACTTTTTCATATTGTTTAGCTCGACTAAAAACAAAATGTCGATCGTTCAACTTTTAATGAAGCCGCCCTTATAACAGCCAGAAGTAGCTTTAAAGGAGAACGTTATCTCGGTTTATTTTTGGGATAATAGATTAAGAAAACTGTTCCATAAAATGGAGAGATTCCGAGCCGGAAAGTCAACGTGAGGGACACATTTTAAGAGCAAGCTGACAGAAAAGGGTCTTTACTGAACGACTTTCTTCGCGTCTTTCGTTTTAGTCCGAAGTGCATAATGGCGGCATCCTTCTTTTTTAATGTTTTGAAATGTCTGATATATTTCGTCTTAAATCCTGCCGGATTTTGTTTGGGATGTCTAATTCTAGAAACAGAGTGAGACAGGATCGCATCAGGACACGAAAGAGATGGTGGGACGAATTGGACAGATTCGTCCAAAACTGAATCGCGAAAAATGTAAGGAGTGAAGGCTAGCCTTTGCTGGTGTGGATCAGAACAGGGTAATAAAGAAGTACTAAAATATCTACATAGCACCTAATTTAAGCCCCTGTACTACAACAGAGGATTTGGACAAAAATTCCGACATTCTATCCACTTTACTAGCACAAACATAAAATCCTAATCCAATAGTAATTCTCTCTCTAATCTCTACACCCAACTGTGATGACACCTATCAAATAGACCCACAAACAAATAGGATGTTGTCCAGTTTGCATTTATATTAAGTTTCCAACGCTGACAAAGTAATGTAATCAAAAACTTAGTTCTGGGAAAGCGTGCTCTCGTGGTGTGAGTCCTGATTAGTTCGAGCCGGTTTAACTGAACCGGAACGTGCCCCGAATGTTTACGGCACACGTGCTGACCGTTAGCTCATATTGATCCCTGTGTCTATGAGCAAGTAATTTGATATAAGCCTTCAGAAAAATATGGAAGAGTTCCTTTATTGTTTTACTAAGGAAGATTTTCATCATGGTTATTTTAGTTAGATAGTTTAGTAACTAACTAAAGGCCAATTACCGTATCTCCTCATCCTGTCTCAGCGACAATCAAAGTCAAAATCTTGTCAAAAATGTAAGTGGAATAGAGAAATTTTTGACAGATTGGGACTGAGATGCGAACATTCCTAAAAGTAACAACTGTCCCCTTGTGCTTTGTTGACTTTGTGATTCATAATTACAAAACAATTAACCACATACTCTACTCGAAAACTCCCCTAGTTAAAAGCACAAACTATTCACTAATTTATTTATCAGGTCCACGTTAAACCTTTCCGAATTACATCAAAAACAGATCAAAAGCTTTTGTGTGCCTTTTATCGTGTTTTCTGGTTGGCTATCGGTTTTCATCCCCGATTTTCCCATTACGAGCGTACACATCCGAGCCGGTATGCCGCAGGGCAATAGGGCTGGCAGTCAAGAGATATACTGATTAGCGGTGACACGGACCGACTGCGGCAGGTGTGCGTTGAATATACAATATCTCTTTTTAGTTCTGGGCGCCTGGTATATCAATGCTATGTTCGATTGTTTGTAGATTTCGGAATTCAGAGATTTTGTTTTACAGAATTTGAATTTAGGGTTGAATTAGATTTTCTTTTATAAACTACAATCAATTTACCCGCGAGCAATATTTCTAACGGATCCTGATATTTTTTTTTAAATAAACTTAGCCTATGTTTCTTGCTGGTAATGTAGCTTTCTATGGGTGAAAGAATTTTAGTTTCCAAGATTTTCCACTACAAAAAAAAATCTTTTCTCTTTACATTTTAGATTTGTCTATGTCCAAGTTATCGAAAAAGGAAAGCTATAAATAATTTCCAGTAAGTATCGAAAGACCAGAAATAATTTTCATTAAATTATATTTACTGGGTTCATTGTTATTGAAAACGCGACATTCATTATTCATTTTTGTCAATTAATTATTTTCCTCTATAGCTTTCGACTCCAATTAAAATTTCCAATAGCCTTTTGGATACACACGATTCATTAGTTCAAAATGCGATTCTGCTGTTACACGCTTCGTCTGTCAGTAAACAGAGTTGCCATTTAAATATCTGTGTCAATGTAGGATTTCGACAGTACATTTCTGTTTTGTCGTTCTCGTAAATTCACTGTTGGAATTTTAAATTCAGAAAGGTGATTGTGTTGTGTTGAATTTAAACATTGAAGACCTCTGCATCTGCATTTTCTTTATATTTAAGACATGCATCAAATTCTGCACAAACAATTGGGTTTGTGATAGTTTACAGATTCATCCGGTTGTGTCTTGACTTTGATTGTTGAAGAGAAGGCAAGCATAGATGTAATCAGCTGTCATGTTCGGCATGATTTGCTTGTTTAGGTGCCAAGAGGTGGAATTTGCATCGCAATCTGCTGGGTAAATCTTAAACTGACTTTGACATAAACAGAAATACAGTTAACTCATATATTCCACTCAAATATAAAATATTCTTGACGAAATGAAAATCAGATAGTCAATAAAGATTACAGCGGACAAATTGAAACACAGCCTTCCATTTTTAATCCTGCCGAATATCAGGAGGATATAAACTGCTATATATCGTTTTAGACATACATATTCTCTGATAAAGGTGTCGCACAGAGTACGTGGGGTACATAATAAGTATATTGTGGTTTTCCTCTCACGTTCTCCTGGGTACCGTATGAATCGGACATGACACCATGAATAAAGATAAATCATTGCTTGGAAGATTGGATTTGGTTCTGTAGTTGCATTACTTTGGTGTTTTATAACGTTTGCAATTCAGGAATGGTACTGTGTAATTTCATTGTATGTATTTTATTGTGTTTTTCCAGTATCTGCCACTGGAAAAACATTTATTGTTTTCTGCAAATATAAATTAGCATAATATGTTAGCTTGTTTGCAAAGCATATTCTCCTTCTAATTATAATGAACTTAATTTCTTTCCAAGAAGCTTGAACACGGGTATCTACGTTGTCACTATCAGAAACTTTGACACCTCTTTCGAACTTCACTTTAAACTTCGTTCCCCCTGTTTCCTACTCAGGGCCGACCGCTTCCCGGACGTGACGTCATCGTTCCGTGTCGATATTGGCCGTAAGCCTTTTAAGGTTTATGAACACGCGATTGTTCTTGCATAGAAACAACACGAAACAGCAGTTAGTAATCGTAATTGTAGCTGTTGCGATAACAACAATACTGCTACTTTGTTGCACTGGGTAGATGGTCATGAGTAATCATGAGACAGTAAAATAGAAAATGGCGATGTAGTGTAGATGATAGTAAAATAGACAGGTTTGAAAGGTATTAATCTGTAAATTCAGTACAAGAACTTAAAATAGATGAAAGTAAGAAACTTTAAACGTTCATGCCACAAGGAAAAAAAATCTGCACCCAAGTGCTTACACTCAAGCGAATGAAGATTGGATTGAAAAAACTGGAGTAAACTCTGGAATAAAAGTAACCTTTTAACAGCGAGATCGAGTCATGTCGAGCGTGCACTTTGGATCTTTACTTAGACTTTCAATATTAAACAACCGAGGTGAAAAAATGCTGTGAAGACTTTTCTGGTAAAAGTGAAAGAAAATGTGGGCTAAAGTAACTACATATTTGATGTTATCAAAGCAATCAGCAGTTCACGCTTAGGGGATATATTTCACAAACTTATAACTTTAAGAGTCCTATTTGATTCTAGTTAGATATCCCACCTAATGTCTACTTAACTACTTTATTGGACTGTAATTGCTAAAATCGCTCGCCAAATCGACGAGCCCACATTTAATAACTAAGTTGCGAAATTCTAGGTGTGGCCCTGATAAAACCCAACAAAGCACGCGATGCGACCGTACATCAGAACTATTGAATTCTGGTATAAATTATATAGGTGTTAGTTAACCTTCGCTTAGTAAAAGCTCCAGTGTTTCTTTTTCTTTACGAAAACCATTTGCGCATCGAGTGATTTGTGGTTTTCGAATTTATCGATGTATTCGATTTATTGGTTTACAGTTAACGTTGGAATTGTTTCGGGTTTAAATAGAACCCACGTTCTTTTGATGCTGAACCAGTGTTTCTTGTCAATGGCTTAGTGATCTTTATAGTGGAACATGGCTGAAAGTGATGACTGACAGTTACAAGGTATTTTATGATGTAAAATCAGAAACGGTAGCTTCTGTTTTATTTAAAACACGATAGATGAAATTGTGTATTTTTTTATTTCATGCATTGTTATGAGAGTGAACAGCAAAATTTTCTGCACGCTTTTCTTCGTTATCTTGCCAACCGAAGTATATTAATTCTTTAACAGGACTGTCCAAAACATTGTTACAAGATTTTTCATGTGTAGCATTTACGATGTGCACGTTCCAATTTCCAAGACAATTTTACAGACCACACATTTTATACGCTAGCTTCATCCTTGTTATTTATAGTCGGGAAACATTCAAGTCGCGTCACGATGTGTCTCTTTGATGTCGAGAGGTTACCACTCGTGTTTAAACCGAATTTAAAGTGAGGTTTGATGAGCTTAACCCTCCATTATGCACTGTTATGTTAGAACCGGGGTTGAAAGCTGTTGAAGATATTTTAGAGAGCATATGATTTATGTCACATGTAAGCTCAAACTTGATAGCATCCAATAAAGCTCGGGAAATTATAGTGAGCTTCGTATAGTGCTTCACATATCGCATCAAACAGCTCGCATACAGAGGCAAGCTAAACCAAGATTAAGAACAAACGTAAACCTCCAATAACTGTCACGCCACTGACGAATATAATTACAAAATTCAACGCCACCTAATATATCACATCAGTTCGATCATTAATCATTAAGTGTAGCAGGCAACGGTTAGGCTCGTTCGATTTATCCCGTTCAGTGTAACCGATTAGGGGCACTTTCAATCAAGATTGTTTGCTTGGCTGTGCCAAGTTTGCTGAGAAACGCGATGATTGACCTACTTAGTGGCACTGGGTATATTGTCGTCGGTAACCTCGTCCGTTGGGTCCTTTTAATTGCTTTCTAAACATCGTTCAGTTTGAACTGCATGGGGATTAGTGCGTGGGTGCTATAGTGGACTCAGAAGTAAAGCGTTTATGGAGTGGGATAGGACGCCTGCCTCACACGCATTAGGTTGTGGATTTAAAACCTGGTAGCTAGCAATATGAGGTTTTCAAACCATATGTAATTTTTAAGTTTTTCTTTGAAGCCACTGAACGAAATCGCGAGGTCACCTGGACTTAATAATAAATATGAAATTGCTAATCCGTTTTGAGCATACGTGGTGATCAATGCTCATGCCTTCTTTGTATGAGAAGAGGCTTGCCCTGCAGTGGGACAGCAAGACTGGTATTATTACTTAGTGATAGTGGACCACGTCATAAGGTACTATAATTGTCTATAGAACAATTTATTCATCCTTGTCACTAATGTATGTTAGGGCAGATCAGTTCTAAATGTTTTTGTCCTTAAACTTTCAACTTCCTGTATATGTAGCGTATGTGTCCTTTATTTGGTTGGTTGGTTCTCTCATATTTGTTACTGATTTTTACTACCCTGATACTTTTTCCTTCTTAGAATATCCTGTTTCGGTCTTTATCAAATATTAGAAGCTTATGTAGTATTTGAACAACCAAACCAGTTATTTAGTACAGTAAAATAAATTGTACATTCGTGTTTGTTGTTTTCAACAAACAAATAAAACTAAAACCCCCACAGTCCTATAATTAAATATAGGACTGTGGGGGTTTTAGTTTTATTTATTTATTTATTTATTTAAGGTCAACCAACAACTGTTTACACATAACAATAACAGTTAACAAGTTATAACAGAAAAATTACATGTGCAACAGTTAATTACAGGTTAACACCGCTAGTACAAACACGTTGGTAAAGACATTATAAAATAAAATCACAAACATTAAATAATTTATGCAACAATTATAAACATAGTATAAATAAACACATATATTTAATTTTGATTAATTTGATTAAAAATGTAAGATTATAAATTTTAAAAATAATAAACTAATTAACATTGTACTTAAGTATTAACATTGTACTTATACTTATTTATTGTACTGTACTGTACTGTACTGTACTGTATACCGGATGAATGACCGGAAAATCGAATGGTTATTGTAAATATTAAATGAAATGTGGTAATCGCTTGTGCCAATAAATTAAATATCAACCTATTACTAATTTTCAGGAAACTAGTTCGTTAATTTATCCATATGTTTTGCAACTGAATAATCGCTGGGCGATCAACCAGATGAGCAAAATTGCTGATAAATGATAAAAACAGAAATTAAACCCTAAAATGAATGAGGGAGGCACATGCAGACTTAATTTTATAAAATAAAATGGAGAGGCCAACGAATATTAACAAGCGTTATGTGCAGACATGGTAGCCGGCATGGACTCAGCAAATCATAACCAAGCACAACGCATAGAGCTAAGCCAACAAGTTATTTATAGACCAATAAAAAGCCAATAAACATGTTGAACAAGCCAAAGATTCAAAGATTCTCGGGGCGTCTTGGAGGCGCGTCTGAGACGGCGATGTCGACCTAATTGCTGGCCGTTCAACGACACTCAACCCGGATGCTGTTGGCAGCCATCGCAGGGTGGCTCTCAGGCTCTTCCTCTGCCCCCCCTCTTGCCCCCTCCTCACCAGCCTTCTTTACTGAGGGATAATAGTATGTACTCGAAATATTGTTGGGTTAGTGGCGCGAACTAACAATTGAATTTTGTTTATCAATTCTGGTGACTTGGAGTCTCAGTGTACGATTCTATCTTCTCATTCATGTGTGTCGTGATTGCCTGAATTTATAGTGCTTCTGATGTGTTGGTTTCGTGAAAAAGTGTATTGTGCTTGAATTTATTTTTGGTGATCGTTCGTGTCTTTACTTATTTTTCTGTGATACGGAGTACCATTCTCTTTGTATAAGGTTTGTTGTTGACGTACAACCACGGTTCTCAATGCAAGTTAATCTTTGGATCAACTGAAAAACTGTACTGACCTACCCCAACGTTTACACGTAGGTATCTGATACTCTAATATTTTAACCACAATTTTGTATAAACCCAATTGATAAGAGTGTCCATGGTGTTTCCTGCTCGCTCTTCTCCATGGAGGCCTACCTACGTTTTGGAGCGAACAACTAGCTTGAACTCTCTGACTATACGATCGACTTCTTGACAATTCAAAAGTGCCTGTAAATTATCTAATTGAATAAATGCTTTGAAATTTGCTTCACCATCGGACTTTACTTCTTTATCATCGTTTTTTCCCAAGGTTACATTAAAAAAAATGTATCCACCCCTATCTATGTTTCTCTAGTAATTAGTGAAACATGTATAATTCGTTAGTGGATTAGTTTAGTCAAATTCGTTACCCCTGTGAGTATATTGGCCTCGTTTTTGTTTATTACCTCACTTATATGCCCGTGGTTAATTAGGGAGTAATTATTAAGTGATGGTAGGTGTGTTATCAACAAGGTCACTTATCAAATTCATGGCTGTTACTGGGTTAGTGACTTCATTAATTGGATTACGTTCCAAAGACTTACCTTCTTAACCATAAATACAGCACTCATGAATCCCTTCACTAAAAATAAAGCCTGATAATAGGCACTCATATCAATTCTTTAAAGTGCTACCTGGAGAGGAAACCTGTGCTCAGCTGTTAGTAAATTTTTAGTAGTTTGTGAGATTCCAACATTATTGACAGCAACTGTCAGTTCGTCTTCACTATCTGATTATTGTTTTCTTTGAAACATAATTATAATATCAGCCGATTATTCAAAAGCCGATTGTTCCACTGCAAGGCAAAGGCTTACAGAAAAGGCACGAGCATTGATCCTCACGCTTGCTCAAGGAGGATTGGAGATTTCAGACTTACATTCAGGTATAACTTCAGGTTTCCCTACGATGATTTCCTTCACCCATGTCAGTGATGTCCAAGATAAACTTAGATAGTACATTTGGAAAAGTTACATTGGTACTTGCCTTACGGCCTCGTGCATGAGAGGCAGGCTTTAGCACAAGCTTATCAATAGAAACATCAAAGAAATTAATCAAAACGATCCCTTAATCCACAAACCTCTTCCATTTTGCATAACTACAAAGAGCTTTGAAATAACGACACAGTTTGCAATCATCTTAACTTTACACGTCTCCCATAACTTCCGCTCGAGTTGGTTTTGCGTATATAAAATACGAGGCAGAACGCACCCCCCACGCCTGACACACCCTCTATTGTGTATTCAGTACGGTTTATGGAGTACTTAAACCCTCTCTTTTTGGCAAGCCCCGCCCGTCGACCATGTTTCTAAGCGGTAATTGTAGTGATCATGTGTACAGTACGGTATTTTAAAAGCTTAGGCCCACTTTAATTTAACCTGTCGTAAAATATCAAACGTATGCTAAGTCTCCGTCGTTGGTGCGGAACCTCCAACTGTTCGGGTTTACTTTGTAGGCTCAGCTGTCTGTTTTACGATGTTTTTATTGTTTAATTAAGCTGATGAGTTCTTCTGAATCATTCACGTTTCCTGTTGTTTTTGATTCACGTTTATGTATGCGAGGTATTTCATTCCCATCACGTTCATTAGCCTTCATCTATCTTATGTTTAGTTTATCAAAGTCAAAGTATTTATTTCAATAAAATCTACAGACCCTTTTGGATTGTCAAGGAGTTGGTCTGTTAGTCAGAAAGTAGTTGGTCGTTCAAAAACGTAGGCATGTCTCTATGGAGATGAACGAGCAAAAACTTCAAGGACGCTCTTATCAATTCAAGTTTTTACAAAATATTTGTAACAATATTCCGGTTGCTTCTAAATGTGAATACAATCTAGATGAAGAGCAATGTATATATATTTCTCTCTCAAAACCACCCTGGTCTTTTGCAGAATTCATTATAGTTAAACTTTTATAAACTCATCATTTCACTACTTAAACCTATGAGACGTGTGTTCAGCTGTCAACATATTTCAGGAAATTATTCACAATGTTGATCTTACTTAAGTCGTCATAAACTGGAAAAAATTAAATGTTTACTTTGTGTTACAAATTCTTAAAACAAGAACATTTATGACATATCTTTTTATATCATTCACGATCTGTCTTCATGATACTTCTAAATTATGTACGACACTGCAATAAACCATATGATGGCTTTATTGCGCTATAAAAGAATGTAATAGCTTTGCAGGTGTGTATCGCAGCTGACCCTCTTCGAAATGATCGATAGAGGCTTTGGGTGATGTATGAGGAAGTCTTGTTGGTAGGGTCAGGAATTGATAGGAATCTTGCTTAATAATTAGTGGAGGTATTTCTTTGAATGGGGCAAGGTGTCTTTGGAGAACTATTGATTGTTCATCAGCAGTGTGATAGTTATATTCCTCATCATCCTCTCTATCTATATTCTATCTTATCTATATTCTGCATATTTCATGTTGAAATAGTTCAATAAATAACGAAACTGTATTATGATTTTATCATGATGTCATGTTGACTCGGTGGTGCCCACCTCTCAAGCATGAGGTGGTGCATTCAATGCCCAGCAAGTATCAATGTTACTTATTCGAGTCATATGTGCTTTTTAAGTTTATCTTAGATATCACTGAAGACGGTGAAGGAAAACATCGTGAGGAAAATTAAACCTCTAATTAACAGAAGTCTGAAATTCAGACTTCTCTGATATGAAGAGGTTTGGGTTGTACTGTAAGACTAAATAAAATAGGCCAGTATTGTTTTTTATTATGATTTCACTGTTCTAACACCTACGCATAGACTTCTAACCTTACCAGTTATTATGTTTAATTTGCTACTCTCAAACTTAAATAAGCTCCTTTAAGTTCTATTAAATCCTTGGAACCCACACAAAAATAATTATATTCAATATCCTTACATTTACTAGTAATTATGTGGGACGCGCTCACGCCCCTACAGAGTAGGTGCGAAGATCCCCCGCCCTTGTTTAATTATGCACCGTTCAACGCTAAAGTGCACCCGACGGGAAGTTTTATAGTGCCGTAAATAGCGCCCACGTTTCTACTTATACAATGAGAATAACGTAGAAATATTACTTCACTGAATCCCTTTATAGATTCAGATTTTCTATCAAACTACTTCGGGAACATCTGTGTAATGCAAATCTGATTCGTCACCGGCTTTCCGGAACTCATTTTAGTCACAGTATCATAAACTTCTCTCACAGAAACACTACGGTCTTAATTTAAGTCAACTAACGTCAGGAATTCGCGGAAAGTGTAATTTTATTTACAAATTCATGTGCATTGTCAATTTGTAGATATTTCGTGAACGTCATTGGTACGTTTGACGCAGGTGTATTTTTCAGAATTGTGACTTTAAATCGTGTATTAACTGACCATTTTTAACTTGATCATTGTGTTTCTAATGAGTGCATGTCACGCACTAGGTTACCCAAGGCTAGTGTTTTCAATAATGGACCTACCATTACTATTACCTACCAGTAGCATTATGGGAATATCAGTTTCAGTTTTAAATTTCGATATCATTAGTAGTTGATGATATTTCGGATTTCATTTTATTTTCATTATTGTCGATTTCGATGTACTCAGCTCTACTACCGTCTCTAATGACCTGTGAGTGCATATGCCCACTATGACTTCGTAGGCGGGATGGAACGTAGGTGTAGGAGAATTTTGTAATCCTCTGCCCACGCCAGTAGAGGATTGCAGACTTTATTTATTTACAAAAAAAATAGCTATATGCTCGCATAAAAAAAATTGGTAAGGTAGGATAAATCATTATTTCCTTTCTTTCACTTAAATGAATATAAATACCTGAATACAAAAATGAATACATTTAAAATTCGAAAATCTCACCAGTATTGGGAACAAGGTCAAAGTTACCATGGTCAAGAGAGGAATCTTCGAACAAAACACTTCGTGTAGGAGTTGAATCTTTTTGAATTAAGCCCTTAATCCTCTTATTATCCGAGGGCCTATTATAATCATTTTTGTGATGAGATCCATGCTATGGCAGTAGCTTCCAAAGGCAATAGATGACGAATGTAGATGGATAGGTAGGCTTTATAGTTTACCGATATGGTGATGATGCTAATGATCCTATTATTTGTTTCAGAGCTAGAGGGTTGTCGGGCGTGGTGCGGGCGGCGGCCGCGAGCCCGGCACCATGGCTACGGTGGAGGGGCGGCCGGCGCAATATGGCGTCACCCTACGGCAGCTGCGCGAGCTGATGGAGTCTCGCGGCGCCGAGGGCCTGGCCAAGATCAACGCGCTCGGTGGTCCGCAAGACATATGCAAGAAGCTCTACACATCGCCCACAGATGGTCCGTACCAATTCTTTTTCTTTTGCATCCTCTCTTACAGCAGCAGTGCCAACATCATCAAGAGCAGTGGATTCTTTTGGCAACTCCATAGTGCTTTTACAGAATTAACAGTAACTATCTAAAACAATATTTACTGTTTACTTGTTTTTATTGTGGTTAATATAGTTAACATCTGCTATTGTAACTCCAGAACACAAATAGAGAGATGAACTCAACTCCTATATGTACTACCAAACACTTTCGTAGCTTTCATTAGTAAATTCCACGTAGACCGCAGAATTTCATAAGCTCACAAGAGAAATTGTTCGCCCTTTGATGATTTGACAAGTTGATTCATAGCTGTAAATTAAATAGGAATTCTTTTAAAATATAACGCTGTAGGTATTTCAATGTTTCAAGCTTTCGCTGATGTTGGAAATATGAGTCACAAAATGCTTGGTTTATGTATATGTAGGAACTATTCTTGAAGTCAAATATTTACATGAACACACAAAGGGTTTGTCAATCAGTTATTGGTTGTTTACAATATGCACTATTTAGTATATTTCTTCGTACTAGAACTGTAAATACTTCGTAGGCATCTGGTTATTCATCCGGATTATTGATAGCCCTTAGAAGTTTCGCATAAAATTTTGACATATTTATTCAAACGCGACCTACGCGTGACGAACTGACGACCTAGTTTCTTTTCCGTCTCGAAAATATCACACTTTGGTCGTAACGTCAATCATGTCGACTTCACTCCCTGTCATATTTGGACTACCGTTTAAACACGACAACAGCGTCCGTAATGCTCATTCATCAATCTAATCCAAACAAACTTTTAGGAAATTGGAGCTTAACGAAAATGCTCGAATAAATGTCCAATTTTTTCCTGAACATCAAGTTTAATCTTGTTGAACTGTTGTCAAAACCGCTATCAGATCGATAGCTATCCGAACTTCTCGAACAGGTGGGAGGCTAGTGGCTCCTTATCCTTTGCACCCTCGATAATGTCCCCGATAACAGTTTCCTTAATAGCTTCGTCGCTTATACCTGGACTGATAGTAACTTGTTTAAGTAGGTCTCTAGATATTATATCGTTAGCGTCACTTCCTTGTGCTACCGTTATTTCATTAACCATTCACATAATGTCGTTGTCCTTTATGGAGACAATGCTGCGGCAACAATGACCGCTGAATGTCCTTTTATAATGTCTAGCTAAAATTAATCTCCTGTCTAATATTTTTCTGACTAGCAAAATGTATTCTTGGTTCAGCGACCTCGGATTTAGTTTGGATTTCAATGGTAAACGGTTGTTCGCGTATTTTATCATAGTCTATTTTCTAAGCTTTGAATGTACTAGATGATTGATATTTACGAACATAAATAATGTCACTATTTGATGTTGTTTATAAAAATGTACGTAAAGCGATATTTGATAGTGCATCAACCTTTATGGATAGAAGTTTATGAGTACTGGTATCTTGCGAGCTATTTATAGTGGCTTTTAAATCTAAAAAGGGTTCTATCGTTCCTCCGCTCCATATGCTAGATATACTATATCTTAAAAGTTTATTTTTGTCACAAGCATCGCTGTTCATAAAATATGTGATGTTTATATTATGTGTTCAGAACAATTGACGTATACGTAAAAGGGAAAAGTGATTAAATTTTCTCTACAACAAAAGGATTTTGACAGTTAAATTTACATTATCCAGTTTGAAAGTTTGTTGACACCGTACTTAATAAAGTTACATTCAAAAGGGAACCAGATGTCGTAAATCTCGCCATAACAATATACAAGTTTACCTACAATCTCTGGTTAAGTTACACTCACAGTTAAGTTAACCACAATCGGTTCAGTGATGGAGGTAAATCTCCGGGGGATGGTGCTGCCCCTACGTGCTTCGTAACCTAGTCTTAGACTTAGAACGTGCTCTTTTTACCTGCCTGTCGCCACTCACATCTACCTACTCCCTGAACTCTTTTTACGGAGGTACAGTCATTTACTTTTAATGCAAGATAAGGAGTACGACGCCCTATTCGTGTCGCATTTCTTCCTTGTCTCTCGCAATTTTATTACCTCTTGAAATATTTCTTATTTGACATCATTGTAAAACACTTGGAATACCTTGCCTTTAATCTCGCTCTTTTATGTTATTCGTAATTTCTGTTTTTACTGTCTACTGTTTTACTGTATTCAGTTACAAAGTAGGTTACTCGAAATAGGCTATTTCACAAATACAAAACGTCGTATCTATTACAAAGTGTCCAGTATTTGGCATCGATTCCCATCATAGCGACAATATCGGAGTAGACTTATCGATATTGTTCGGGAAATGTCGCGATACGTATCGTCTAACGGACAGCGGCCATTTATTCCGACCCAACTTGCCTTCAGCAAATCGGATAGTTTGATTCACTGCCAAAGGAATATTGTAGAAAAAATATAAACTGACTACATCGCAATGTCAAAGTTGAAAGACCTAAGTTGATGTTGACAAAACCTTTGTTGGCCCAACGGTAGTGAGGCGCCGAGCTAAAGCGTCCCTTGAAATGGAAAGGTCAGGCTGAGTACCTACACGTTAAATGTCGACAAATGGCTTATTTGACCCCAAAGAGGACGCTTGCAGAAATCTTTGATTTTCAAAATGGCCACAATGAAGAGGATCGTTAATTCGGTCGTGTTAAAGGTCAATTGCGAGCGCCGATATATTTATGGCAGAACTCTTGCTTCTGTTTCTTTAAGTGATTGGTATTTCAACAGAATATCGTTTCGCGAAAAAGCCATGAGACCATCAAGTGTTGAAATGCGAAATACAAATAGTCTTAATTGAGTCGTCGTAACAATCGACGCTGATGTTGAATTAGCGTTTGAAAGCGATGTTAAAACCGACCGCGCTATCTAACAGTTGCCAAAGTAAACAGTTGAAATTAAAGTTTCCCCAGTGAAAATGGTTGGAGACAATTCCGCAATATCCCACGGCATGAGGCGAGATTAGCATTCTGTAAACCGGCACTTTCCACGGTTTCAAACGTCCGGCTCTATCTTTAGTTTAGTAGATTTAACGGTGGCTTTGCAGAAGCTATTAACCAAGTTTATGAAGTACCTGCGCAAGATAGTCTTGATTTAACTTTCGTCGAAGAGGTACTGGACAGAATCTCATTCAGTGTTCAATCATTAATTAGGACGCTTGGAATTTCGATTCTATTTTACTAGATAATTAGTGATAATGAGCGAAGCAATTCATCAAGATTATACATCGCTTGCTAACAGCCTTAATTGGGTAAAGTACTTTTAGAAAATGGAAGCAGTAATGTCTCCTTTGTTTAAAGCTGTACTACAAAGAGGTGAACACGCCGTACACATTATGCTAACGAACGGTAGGAAAGTATGTAAAAATAGAACGGTTTATGGAAAACGTGGAATGTGTCATGTCCTTTTAATGCATCTCGTAATCTTGTTACTCACACTTTGCTCATCAAAAAGTAATTAGCGCCAACTAAAATATGCTATGACTAAAACGTGGTGTTCTGCACACCGGCTCGTCGACGGGTGGCGACAGAAAAACGTCTAGAGGTTAATAACATTGCGGAATTTTTATATTTTCCAAGAATATAGAATTCGATCATAACGAATTTGAAGGGGAACAAAAACAGCTTAAAGACTTAGCACTATCACTATATACAAGGATTCAAGACATAGACAAATGCGGAATATTGTCTCACGCAATAATATTTGCTTAATTACATTAGAAGGCCGCGTCTGAACCGACAGTCTTCTCTGATAGTGTCATGGCGTCCTAATTAATAAATGTCTGCACCCACTCGATGAAGGTCTAATACGGGAATTTAGTAGGACTTTATGGTCCCCATGCCGTCCTCGCTTTTAATGAGGTCACGCATTACTCAGCGCACTGCTCGACCTATAATGCCTCTGTGTGAAATATCAGTGTTACATGCTTATTCTTCTACCTTAACTGCTTTGTTTAAAAAATCATCCACATATCTTTTTTCTTCTAAATTAAGAATGAAGTCAGCCTAATATTTTTTACGCAAAAGTAATTTTAAATCAGACTTCCACTTAATTCTGGACGCCATCTATCCATGTCATGTCCCACGTCAATCGCAAAAAAATCCTTTACTACCTTCATCATGAAAAGGCCGGAATTTTATGTTCCCAAGTTAGGATCCCGCCTTGATGAGTCTGAGAAACTATTTTATATCTTCCAACATTCCCGGCGTTTTGTTCCGAGAGGAAACGGGGGATTGCCGATGTAACTTGAAAGACGTTGTATCGACTTGACCTTTATTTAGAGTTCGATAGGCCTCGAGGGACCAAGAATACATAGAATAGCTATTGATATTGTTCGAGCAGAAGAATTTGCTCTAGAATCTTGGATTCGATCCCTTTATAGTGCGATTTGTGTCAGACCTACTGGTGACGTAACAAGCAAAGATGGGCGCTCGATAAATAGCCTTGATGTTTGTACTGTAGGTCCAAGTTGCTCTTTATCTTATATTGAGAGTTTTGACAAACTAATATTGGTTGAATATGTTGTCTTTTGCTTATCTTATGGTCCAAAATTCATTGACAACGATAAAGAATAGATACTTAAGGCAAACTAGGATGCCTTTAACTGTATTTTAACCATCTTTGAAACCATCTGGACATCGATACAATCACACCATCTTACAGAGGGCTCTCAAACGGCTCCCTTCTGAGCTGAAATTCTATCTACGCCGGTAACGAACCACTCGGAAGCCAGTCCGTTGACTCCAATTCGATTCAAGGAAAGTTCTATTGAAATTGAACTTTGTAACTGCAATATCGTATGAAAATTTAATGCAGCCAGCACTCAAACGTCGTCTGTAAGCTAATCTAAGTCATGACAACGCTCTTGAATTATTTAAATCGTTTCGCCGTAATCATTTCTTTGAATGCGAATATGTAATTTGAAATCCAACTGTCGTGTTCTGGCTTGATAGACAGTTGAGTCGAAAGTTTCAGGTTATTAAACGAATGTTGTCATATTAACAGACTTCCGCCGTGTCTTCGACAATATCACAAAAAAACCGCTGTAAAGAATATAAATGTCGGTTTTAATGAAAATCGTATCCCGTAATAAACTGTAAATTACAATGTCTACGTATACCTTCCCATATATTTGACAGTTTAAACTGCACGTATTACGTGTGCAAATAGCAACTGTCACTACGTTCGATAGCGACTGTAATATTTCATTATGATATATGCTACCGCCGAAATTCCCTCGGACCAGACACGCGATTAAAGACCTTAGTGTAGAACATAATTTAAACACTTTATCGACATGTCCAACACATTTTGGCAGACAATTAGTTAATCACAATTTACTTAAGGTTTATTACAACAATAAATATTAAGCTCTACCTCTGATATAAGCGCCATTGTCGTTTATTAATAGAATGGTAATTTGGTTATCGCTGCTCTGTTGCCGATAAAAGTTTTAGGTTATCGTCAAACGTTCCTATCGGTATGAATTTGCTTTCCAAAATATTTGTGTAGGTACTGGACTGCACGAAAACATCACTAATGAATACCAATTCTTCTTTACGTGGTTATTTATTTGGAAATATTTGTATTCACTGTGAATGTTTGCTTGTTAAACAAACAAATTACAACATCGAAAAAGTGCTTGTGGATTTAACCATTCTCTTGTATGGAGCTGAATATATCCAAAGATAGGGTCAAAAAAAGTTTATCCGTCGCACGGAACAAGGTAGGTATCCGCTTTCGTAAAAACATGATAATATAAAAATTTACATTCCCTCCGATTCCAACGTATGAATTCACCTTTGTTCTAAAGGTTTTATTATAATATCAAACAGGCCGAAGCTACGGAAGCCCGCAACCTCTTTAGACCGTGGTATTCCAAGAAATTCGGGCATCGTTAGCTACGGGCAATTCTGCTTCTTACCGCTTGAAATATAAAGTTGTTTTTCACTTACCATTTGGAGCGTTATTCTTTGCCCTTGATGGATCGACCCTGTCAACTGCTCAGCCAACAAATGCTAGCGAAAAATGATCCTCTTTACTTCTAGCGGAATAACATCTTTATCCAGACTAAAACGGGTTATTACTCATTTTATACACTAGGTTATAGGATTTTAAGTTGAAACTATATGAAACTGTAGTTCTAATGCGTGTATTATCGCGTGGATCAATGCCAAAGTTGCGATAACATAGTTATGTTTGTTTGAAACGGTGCCGGATTGAAACGTACAGGTGGTAAGGAGAACTAACTGGGAATTACAGGAAAATAATTCGCGGTGTTGGCTGGTTAACTGGCTAATTAATTGATTGAATGAATTCGGCTAGCAATTACTCGCTTTCATTATGAAATTCCATTACGGATCTTTGTACGTGTTGTTCATTTGTCGTTATAGCTAGTTTTCGATATACAGCCAACAAAAGAGATAGGTATCCAGGGTCGATTGATATAGTTGAGGTTTTCTTGAAAACCGATTGATGTCTCCGATCACCCTGCAGACCTATATCTTTTGTTGGCTGTACCTACAACTTATTGAATACAAACCTTATTGCATTGACGTTGAAGTGGTTCAAAACCATTTCCTGAATAAAACAAAGGTAAGGCTTCTAGGTAAGGCTATTCCAACTATTCAACAGGACCTCTTAAAATTTTACAACGTCGTAAACTTAAGTATATTTCCCAAGCATCGGTCAGAAGATACGTGTAAATACTTGAATAATTCATGGCACACCCTAAGCTACCAATTTAGGGATCCACAAATCGTCCCGACCGAATAAATTAGGTGGAAACTGTACAGAACCCATTATCCTAGCGCGACCTTTTCGTACGTAATAAGTTTGCACTGTGATTGGATGGTGCGGTAACTTCACCTATATTTATTTATGAAGTTTGATATATGCTTCATTAATGTTTTAATAATTCAAGGCAATTAGGAAAGACAATCGAAATCTTGCAAAAAGAACTTAGGACACCCACATTTTGCCAGTTATATTTTAAGTCCCATGTAAAAGGGGATAAGTCTATTGCCATCAACCGGGCACAAATGCTGGCTGAGGCTGCTACTGAGAAATTCCTGATGTAAAAACCTAATAACACTTTGCCCGACCTGGGAATCAAATCTAAGACCTCATTAGACCAACGAGACAGTCAATATGTCAGTAAGATGTCTGTTAAAACACTCAGAAACCTTTAAACACTTTACAATCTGTAATCCGTTCGCCATTACGGACGTTATTTAGTTCGAAAGCAATTCACCGTACCAATATTTATTCGAGTAACGAAGCTTGAATCGCCATCGGTTCTCGGAAATGCAAAGGGCTACCGGAATGTGTAAATTAACAGCAATGCCCCAGTATGCAAACATGCACCAAGCTTTAATGAGACAAATACCAACAAACATTTGTCGAACGATTAAAGACTTGAAGAATTGGTGTTAGACACCAGTAACCATTAATAATTCGAAGACGTAACTTCTGTAAAGAAACACTTAAACCCTGACACCCTGATTAATTTTCAATTAATTGAAAATTTCGATTTTTTGTCAATTGAGTTGGCAAAAAAGTGACGTCAAAGATTACTATTGCCACACAAATTCTATGGAGGCATAGCGGTTTCTTAGGTCATAAATAGTACGTCAATCGAACGGTAGTGTCAAATACCTAATTCCTCTAGCCATGTCACAGCTGACGGTTTAGTGGAACAGTATTGGAAAAAAATTGAGCAAGTGTGGCGATCAATACGCGTGTCTTTTGATGGGGAAGAGGCCTTTGCCCCGCAGTGAGACAGAAATATACTTTTTTCTTAACAATGGAAAAACTAACGCAAAACTTGACTGAGTACTAACGCCGCTCTTTGCAAGCCATAAGGATCCAAACTTCGATAACTCCAAATGTTTGTCCAAACACCGTCAAACATTGGCATCCAACATGCGTATCTTTTGCATTAATAAATTCAGTTGGATGCCGTCACGACTTGAATTATGCGAACCTTGTACTACAATTGAAATAAGCATCAGTACGGATGAATGAAATTTAATCTTGTACACCTAGGTAGTGCGATCAATAATGTCGGACTATTTATTGCATTCGAGGTCTTGTAAATCAAATATTCTTGCTATTAGCGATGTTGATGTCGTATAAACAAGTTTTAAAAGCATTTACATGTCATGCAAGCATTTTTTGTCCATCAGCTGTTATTTCTATGTCTTTTATTATGTTTTGTCTACCTTCTTTACGAATCGATAGTTTAGGAAAATCCACCCATCCCTTTTTCTTGACTTTCTTTTTTTATTACTTGGCCCTAGTATGTTTCTACTTGTTTTTGATTTTCACCAAAATGCAGGTGTAGTTACACCTTGGGCACTATAGTTTTATCTACCTGCAGTGTAGTCTTGTCTTTATTTTGGTCAACCGTAAATAATCTTGTTACAACAGTTTCTTTACTAGAATCTTCTTAATTAAGGTTGCTGCAACGACCACTTCCATGCAAAACTTTTAAATTCCTGAACTGAATATTTTTTGCAGCATCTCTCCCTTCGTAATTAATCTACAGAGTTTTATAACTTTTCAAACTAACAAACACCATTTTCTCTCCCAACAAACTATTAACTACCCTGAACTTCAATTCTTTCAAAGATATTTGTTTTAAACTTTAAAAATGGACTACAGTGTGATTATTTAATTCAGTTCAACCCCATTTTCCTGCATAGAATAACTTGTCTAAACTGGTTCGGATCAGATAGCAAGGTAACACACACAAATCGCATTAGATGTAATCGAGGGTCGATGCAGTGCGGCTATTCGCGGCTGGGTGACGTCGATGAGCAAGGGTTATAACAGTAGAAGGACATCGGAACAAGTCTGATCTAGATTATTCCATTACTAATCTAAGGAAGACTATGCTCGAAACAATAGTATGATAATTTTAGCACTTAGGTAAAATTCTGATCACGCCCTTCCTATAAAGGGCAACGAGCAGAATGTTAATTCAGACACCTACAAGTATAAAATACAACTAGACTCATTTCAATTATACTCAGTTCAATTCGTTTTAGCCTAACGACGTACTAACATCTCGACTGAACATAACATTCAGATTAATATTCCGATTGTAATAGAACAATTCACTCATCAAACGTGCATCTCGATCGGAGTCCGGCTATGGAGTGGGGCGGGGCGATTCTCTGACGTCACTCTGATGCTCTCGAACCTACCCTCATATGTCTGCGTTTGACAGCTCATACAAATGATGCTCGGTCACGTCGATCTCATGAACCTATTCGCCTTTGTTTTACAGCTTTCAACGCATATTGCCTATCGAATCGATTTCAATATTGAACTTGGCGAAGAGTACCATAAGCATATTGGTACGTATAGAAAAATCCGTAATCGTGTTCAAGGTCGCGGCTACACCATTAATTATGGGCATTATTTTCAGGGTTGATGGTGTACATGTGCTTTTCTTTAGGCGTCGTGTTAAAGGTTTAATAATTCAGCTTAACCTTGCATTCGACATTTTGTTTAGAGGAATAATGTACTAATATTTAGACTTTGAGATCCGACTAAGTCAATCATTTGATGGTTTAGAATGTGGAAATAATGATGAAGAGATCATAAGATCACAAATAAAAAATAAACTTTTTCAATTCATATGTTCTTTCTAAGTTTATCTTGGACATCACTGACTTCAGTGAAAGAACACATCGTGAGAAAACCACGACTTATAATTAATATAGGTCTGTAATTGTCATTCTGCCTTGAGCAAGCATAATGATCAATGCTCGTGCCTTCTCTGTACGAGATAGAGGCGTTTGCCTTGCAGTGGAACAGAAGAGGCTGGTATTATTAAAGTAGAAGAAATATTTTTGATAACACTGACGAATTTTGAATAGTGTTACTCCATAAAGCATCAATGATAGACAGCCAAGGTCTATTCAAATGATTTGTACGAAACAGGTCGAGTGTAATGCATAGAGAACAGTGATAAAATTAGAAATGATATCATTCATATTATTGTTAAAGACCTGCTGTGACTTGATACCTCACTTTGCAATGCTAAGTGACCATTTCAACCTGAGTCACAAGATTAGGATCGTATTTAAATGCTTCATAGGGTTGAAAATAAAATGAAGTCACCAACCAAACGATTGAAAACAAAAAGATATATTTAACCTTATTTCTCTTTGTAATTGAACTCACAATTTAACTTCCTATCGTAATTTCGTTCGCGTGTATTCAGAATTAAGCTCAAATAATCGTGGCTCAAAACTCGAATTGCATATCAGTCCCAAGAAAACAAAATAAATGTTTGCCATTGTTGATTGATAAGCAGACAGACATTTGCCTTTTAAAAACAACCGGTTGTATTCCAAGTTGTTTTTTCCAAGCAACTTTATTTATTGACTAGTGTTCGGTAAATAGTATTAGTAATGCAAGTTAGTGGTTATTGCACCCTGGATCGCGTGCATACGAATTGTTTACGCTGCTCGTACCTAAAACCGGCTAAACTAATTTGTGTAACAGTTCTTGAAAGTAACACTGTGTTGAAACGATAATAGACTTGTTAGGTGTCAGGATACTGTACAAAAAGTTTGCTAATGCACTATTTAACTTGAAGAAATTCACACCTTCATTTTGTGGTTTCGTTTGGTGTAAATTGTTTCACTTTTGTATGTTTACTTTACTTTCTTTTCGAATGATGTTACCTGTTGTTTCTGTGTTCTCTATTTACCATTTTAATTAGTGTTAAGTCTTATCTCCCAAAATCTTTCTAAGTTATTAGCTTTTCGATCCGCGAATCACTGACAAGCAATATCGTTTAAAACTGCACCTTTATCTCAAAACTAGCTAGTTACGTCTTTGGTTTCTGCTCCGCTCTCGTGGATCGAAGCGTGATGTTAGACAGCATAAATCATGAACTCATGAATCTGTCTATTACATACAAAAATATTATTCCAATCCGTCGGGTAGTTCTAGAACTACCCGACGGATTGGAATATTATTATTTACATTATTGATTTCTCGTTTGTCTAAACGCATTAAGACTCTAGAGTCTTAATGCGTTTAGACAAACGAGAAATCTCTCTAGCTTTATTATATTAGTATATAGATGGATGACGTCAAGATTCTCTAACCTTCCCACCCCCCCCCCTCTCAACGAGGTTTATACCTTGAGGTGTCCATGAGCCAGTTGCACCCTTTTGCTCGGCTAAACGCTTTAAGCGCGCGCCCTCTGAACAGTAAATGCCAAATGCAGTTAACACCACTTGTGATGTTACAGCTGTTCTTTTGAAATAATTCAGTAAACCGCTTATGTTATTTCTATAGACTTATTTGTCTCTTTCCTGTTCCAATCCTGTGGTTTTCCTGTATATTAACAAAAGTTACCTATGCTTTTGTGCTGTGCTGTCTATGACTCTTTAACTCAAAGCCAAAATCAAATCGTTTATTTCAATTAGGCCAATAAAATTCACTTTCGAACGTCATGTTTTAGTGTGTAACTGTTGGTTTTCTCAAAATAAATAAATAAATAACTGTACAAGAAAACAGAATTGAATCTAGTTACTTGTTCCAAATGGTAGTTTCGTATGAAGAAGAAAGAGCAAGAAACTCTATACTTACTCTACTGCAACTAGCACTCAACCAATTATTTTTAAATGATCAAGCACACTTATGGCTCCGTAGCAATGCCAGACAAAACTTCAATATCAAAAAAGCCTAACAATGAAGTAAATTATCATGATAACAATAGTGACACTATAATAATTATGACATCAGATGACGGAAATGTTTAACGCATGTCACAAATAGTCAGTATCCACGTCATGGATGAGTAATAGTTGACTAGATAATTTTATAGCTGGCAAGTTCTACTTAACGTTTTTATTAACATGTTCATTCTAATTGTCTTTTAAGGTTTTGATCCGGTTTTGGATAGATGGCTTGAGTGTTTCAGCTGCTCTCAGGTCTTTTAAGGTGGTGTCTTGTTACAAATTATTGACGTCATTGAAATCTTAAATGGAAAGTCAAAAAAATCTGTTTCAGTTTCTTATGTAGCCTTTTTATTTTGAATTACAACTTTAAGATTAATGTCCATCTTCTATCTCTTTTTGCCTCGTAATCTCACGCGCTCTTCTCTCACTTTCTCCTCACCTTTCACTTAAAGCTTCATTCATAAATTGACAATCATATCATTCAGAAACACAACATACTTAAATCTGTTTTTGTATGAGGAAATCTTACGTATGTCTTATACTTTTCATAGACTACTATCAAAACCTGACAGTGTATGTAATTATGCAAAACAAAACAGCTATGCAGTCATCATTGGAGGCTGCTGTCACCGCTGTGACCAGAATATTTTAATGACGTGTGGTGATGTCATGAGATGTGAAGTGATTAACACTGTCCTATTGTTTTATTGCGATTCACCCATTAGCCTTACACGCCAAGTAGGTTAAATTAGTCACCCAAGTCTTTAATGACGCAAAGGTTATGAACTAATGTCATAGACTTACAAAAAGATAAACTTTTTCTTTTCAAGTCGATGGTTCAAGTTAATCCTGTTAAAGTATTAATTTGGGCTCAAAAGATGACAACGTTTATCACGTCAGCAGTGGCGTTTTCAATATCCTCTACAATGCAAATCCATAAATCAAAGTTATAACTAAAATGAAGGCTAACTAAAACAAGCTTGATAATTATGTAACCATGCCTTTCGGTCTAATAGACGCGATAACTTAATAAGCTCAAAAGTTCATGATCAAAATGAAGCCCGACTCTAAGTTGGTAGAAGCTTATAACAGCACTTTGAGCAAAAGGCTTAACATTTTGCCCAAGTTAGAGTAGGGTGGGTTATTAAGCCAATGTTACTCAATATTTAAACATACTCTTTATTAAATCGGTAGGTTACATTTAACACACTTTACAAATAAGATAACCTGTAAACTTCTAAAGCAAAATAGCATCAATAAATTTCTTCGAAAATGTGCTCAAGCAGACTGGCGGCATTGCCACGTTAGATAGCTTCTCGCCAAGGCAAAATCCAGCCCTAAGATCACGGGAAGCATTAACTAACCGTTTGGACAATTCCCTGAAAAGGTTATGGACACTCGGACTCCCACAAACTGGGAGTTTACACCCCAAGCGGCTGGCTACCAGCAAGGTTACTATACTTTCGCTGTTTGAAGTTTCCTGCAGCAGCAGCGCCTGCACAGCCGTCGAACTAAGACAATGCAATTAAATAAATGATTTATTTTTCATTTTTAAAATGACTAATATACATAGAATTGTTTTGTTCAAGTGGTGTGGAACTATACTTCCTTAAACATAAATGGTGGTAGTAATAAATTTATGAATATTGTAACGTTATTATGGAAATAGGTACAGTATGAATATGACACATAACATTACAGTATTATTAACGCTTCATTGTAATAAATAACCAACTGATAATGATGGATACTTCGTGAAACAGGAAACTAATAACAAAATTTTAACGCTGCATACCATTTTAATAGTCGTGATAGCCCATTTTAGGGCGCCCTCTCATGCATGGTTACGGTTTCGATATCTAACAAGTACCAGTGTGACTTTTTCAATTCATATGTTCTTTCTAAGTTTGTCTTTGACATCACTAACATCGGTAAATGGAAAATATCGTGAAGAAACCTGGAAGTTATATAATTCTGAAATGGCTATATCACAGCGTGCGGGGCGATCAATACCCGTGCCTTCTCTGTAAGAGAAGAGGTCTTTTCCATGGAGTGAAACAGCGATAGATTACTATTTATTTTTGGCACTTCTAAATAGCGATACAGCTTAACTTGAAGAATCACATATTTCCACAAAACAGGTTACCTGATCAGAATACGATTATGACGTATGTATGATGTCATCCAATGTGGCAGTGGATCAAATTGGCGCCATTGTTTTTGTAATACATAAAAATATCTATGACATCAATACGAGTTCCACGGCATTACAGACATAGGAATTTAGCATATCCTTATAGAGAAAAAAAAAATGAATTTGGTTAGCAACATCTACATTTCAAGCTGACTACTATATTTTGTATAGAGATCTGGTTTGGTTGGAGATTGTAAAGACGGTGCAGTGTGGGACGGGCCCCCAATAAGGTGTGACCATGCCAGATAGCCACAATGACCGGTTCTAGTCACTGTGGCTATCTTTAGGGGAGGCCTATGTCCAGCAGTGGACGTCATTCGGCTAAATGAGGAATAATTATAATGGTAGATATCCGATTTAGTATAGAGTTCGTTGATTATTAAAGCCAGATTAAAAGCAACAGTTGAAAACAAGAATCTGATACAGAATCCGCTGCAAATCATTCAGTGTTATAACCATATCAATATCTACAAGCTCAACGGTGTATGTAATACTATACGAGTATGACTAATGCAACTGTAGTAAAAACTGATTACCTCACAAGAAATGCTATAACTAATACTGAGAATGAATACTATGACCATCTTGTGACTAATCCACTAGACTAGACTATCATTCAATGTCGTGATGGCTCAGTGGTTGAGGCGCCTGCCTCTCAATGAAAAGACCAATAACACTTTGCCCGACCTGGGAATTGAATCAAGACCACATGCTCAACCGTGGTTCAGGCAATCAAAATCGATGAAATTACACATTCAGCTTGCATGTTCAAGTTACGATGCGTCCGATAATTCACATTAAAAATACATGACATATTGTGTTCATCCGCGTGTGCAATGGATACTATTATATGCTAATATGACTCATTCCCAGATTGTTCGTTGAAAGACAATGTAATAGAATTATTATATCAATTTCGAGGAACTCACTAGTTGCGTTGACAACAGTAATTACAGTAATAATGTATGAGAATGTTCAATTATGCCGTGTACCGATTGCTGCTATAATTTTGAATGGAATATCGGAAATTGCCGTTGCATTTTTGATGGGTAGTGCCGTAGCAAAATACGGCATTATTTCCGTTGTTTTATAGTTTATTAGAACTGGTGTTGATTTATTTTCAAAGTTTTATGAGTCATTTTTATGTTTTCCTACATGGTTGTCTTAAATAGTTACTGTCGTGATGGCTCAGTAGTTAAGGCATCCCCCTCTCATGCATGAAATTGTGAGGTCGATAGCAGCCAAGTACCAAGATGATTTTTTCAATTATATGTAAATGTACTTTCTTTCAAATTGATCATGGACTTCACTGACGAAAAAAACATTGTCAGAAAACCTGAACTTAATATAATAATTATTTTAAGTCTGAAATTGCCAAGCTTGGTGATCAATGCTCGTTCTTACTCTGTATGAGAAGAGGCCTTTGCCCTGCAGTGAAACAGTAATAGACTGGCATTATTATTCTATAGTTATGAATAAGGAAAATGTTATAGTAAACTTTTACGTGCCTATTGAAATAAAATTACGATTTCATGTTCTGTAGGTAAAGTACAGTCACATGTTGTATACCCATAGAAATTAATTCAAAAAGTAATAAATATAATGACTGTAACATGAATGTAACCTAGCCTTTGTTCCAAGAAATGAACACGGAAAATTTTGTATACAACCTAAAAGATAGATGAGAAATAACAGCAAGCTATGTTACTACAATTACATTGTTCAATATCTGTAAATCAAAGCTTTCAGAAGTGCAAGAACACCATTTGTTTTCTCTACAAACAGTACGTTTCATACATCTTGTAAACTTTGAAGAAATAGAAGAACAGTATTTTTATATTTCCAATAACATTTGAAGCTCTATTTATAGCACGTTTCGCTTCACGAGATATTTTAGTATATGTAATTTTCGCGTGTACTGTGTGCTGTGCGTTGACCTCCCTTTGCATTATTTTACACAACGAAGGCTAATTGGCTTTATCATCACGTCCGCGATGTTAAACTAGGTCCACAATCTACATTTTGTATTTGTCACGAATACTAGGATTACATAATTCGCCCTAATGTTTATTAACACAGTTTTCAGAAACTCTGTTCGCAATTTTTACTTTGTCCTCGTCTCGGTATCAAGGTCGGCGTTATTGATCTCCTTGAAGGCATTAACCTAAATAGTAACATGATAAGCGATGCTCGTGTACATCTACAGCCATTACGTAGAATAAAAGACGGTCTCCGTCCGACTTAACAAATAAACCACTAATTTATGTCTAGTCGACGGACGCGGCGCCTTTGTTGCGGCCCCGTTTTTCGCCTCCGAATCAATTTCCATGATGACGTCACCCGCACCCCCCTCGATCCCGACCCCTGCACCCCCCGGACCGCGCCCGCCACTAGGAACAGGAATAAGACTACTTCCGCTCCTTATGTAGCAATGTCTTTCCATTTTCCATCGACTTACATAAACATAAATGGTGATCTTTTTCCCTCACTGAATATGTTAGCGACACTTTCGGACTTTTCCAACGATATCTTATCAGAACTTATTGCTTGAGCTAATGATTTACGGTTGGTAGCTTTCAATGGATAATTCCATTACGATACCACGTTATTATTTTTTTGGTGTACCACGAGGCGGCCACAGTGGCGCGGCCGGCGCTGCATAGTTTTAATTATGAATTCTTGTGTTAACTCTGGAATCCTGCACACACGATGATGAAGTACTCGCGGTGAAACACGCACACATACATTAGGCAACAACTGAGCTAACGGAAACATAAACCGTAAACTGTATACCTAAAACGAAACTCTAAATTCGTGCGCAACAGAAACAAACCAGGTACAAACGGTTTATGATTGAACGCTAGCAGGTATTTTCGTACATAATATTAATGCTGTGATTAAAATAAACCTTAGATTAACGAAAGACGGACGACCGGCTTACCTCCTTAAACAAATAACCAAAATGTTCCTCACCGCACGTTACACAAGCCCGTTATTGAGGTGCTACATCATTTTATTTACAGCTTTTGCAGGTTCATGTCGTACAGCAACATGAAACAATCGAGATATTTTTGACGCCATACCCCGCACTGGAATGCTCGCCATATCAATAACGACTCCGCCGACACATTACAACGTTACAGTTCTGCATCGAATCCTTTGAAGTTCGCTCTCTATCACTACGGAAGCAAAATCAATACAATTGCTATTCACGTTTTTATATCCATTGTGAAAACTTTCCACTACGAGTAAACGATCGATATGTTTACATCCAATTTGGCAAACGGCAATCATTTTAACTACAGTTGCATAACGACCTGTTGTCACCAAGGTAATAGCCCTGAATTCATTATCTTGTGTCATTTCATATCGTTTAATAGCAATACCAAACGAGCTGAATGTTTTTATAGTGTGCGAACACGTCATTGCTGAAATGTAGCTGTAATTGTAATAGCGTTAGTACTACAATTAGCAGATTCCACCCTACGTTACAATTAACACTGAACTGGTCCACATCCCACCTTAATCCTCACGTTTTTAGCTCGTGGATCATTAGTCACATGATTTCTGATGTTCCCAGACACATAGAAACGAATTCCGAGACATGTTTTGCGACGATCAGAAATAGAACGCAGCGGGTACTAAGCGTGTTCGCGCTGTGACGACGGCCGTTGTTCGCGTCCCGCTCTGTCTTGTACCAAGCACGTAAGTTCGTCCCTTTCGTGCGCACTCACTTCATTGTTTCAGCGTGTAGCTCCGTTGGCCGGCGGACTGAAATAGGTCGGGAGCGTCCGAAACAGACGGTTCATGCTATCGAAAGCTATCGCGAGGTCACTGCCGGAGAATCACGACACGACCACGTTCAATTCCTGAAACTGTCATTTTTCTTCATCACAATGGACAGTAACTCATCTTTGATTACACAATCGTTTATATTTATAAAGCGTAACATCGACGTTGCCTCGCTACTAATTATAGTACCGTATTACATACCGAAAATAGAGCAATAACACTCTCACAACGTTACGCATGTACTGCAGTAAGCAATCAGTGGATTGTTTCCATAACTGTTACTGGCATTACGTAACAAATTGTATTACTCGCGTACATTACCGGCGTACTATGCGGAACGCGGCGTAGTAATCGCGATTTAGTTGTGACCTCAACTTGTTCAGCGATAGCTATTCCTTTTGTAATCCTCCGGGTAATCTCATTGAGGCAGACAAATGGTTGTGTCTAATGTTTTCTAATCTTCGATCCCTTTTTTTGTTCAGGGTCGTGATCGATTTGCTCCAACAATAGTTTGATTGAAATGGTTGAATATTTATAGACTTGCTTCTATGTTACATTATTGTTATTAATCCATTGGTATATGAGGTACATTCATATCTCCGTTATTAACATTGATGATCGAATGACCAATTCAACTATAAAAAACAGTCACATCATATTTGACGATGTCAGTATCTAAATCCATTATATTCTCTTTAAAAAACCACATACGATTCTCCTATAAACAGAAAAGTGTAGTTTACGCGTTCTCTAATAAAAAAAAAAACATCAGTATTTCTTTGGATGTTTGATAGCGTTGTTTCCCCACGTAATTTTTTCTGCCGTCTCTGGAGAGAAGGATGAATACCAACTAAACGGAGTACATTATTCTTAACAACGTTCGCGTGTATCAGTTGCCTTATTTATTTTCCCTAAATTCGGGGGTTAGACGAGAAGTGGGATTGTCAGATCCATGTCAGAAAGGTTCTCGGATAGACAAGGTTAATTTGTAGTAGTGAATGCTTGAAAAACCTTGCTAAATGTTGAAAAACCTTTTGTTTTTTCTATGTCTTTGTTTTTTGCTGTACTTTGGATACGTTTCTTCTTAACTTTAATTCTTCTTCTTTATGATCGCCTGGAAAATGAAGAGACTGTGTTACCTAACAGCCAATGAAGTTGCTTCTCATCGTTTTGATAGTATCTCTTTATCTTTATTAACGTTTACTTGGAAAAGCGGCAGAAATTCCTCACGACAATCAATTTCGTTAACGTTTGTTGTTATATCGTGAGCTTTGAACATTTTTGCATGTTTTTAGTTCAAGGTTGAAATCTCTACTAAATTCTTGATTTTTCTAGACAAACTGTGTATAAAATATTCCTATCACACCCATTAGCATTCCTCGAAGACCGTTAGACCATTCCCATTTATCTTGCCATCTTTCTCACAAATGCATAATAATATTTTTTCCTTTACCAATGTCACTGTGTACTTACTAGTGGTCTGTGACCTGTAAAGGTCGTGCTGAAGCATTATAAACAGTTTCTTGTTTTCATGCATTTATATGTTAATGTTAAACAGATGTGTTAAATATTATTTCATATTTTTGTTTACATTTATGACTTACGAGTGTTGTACTTTTTGCTGGTATATTTTTAGGTTTATAAATGTAAGAATACTGGGTTTTTCAAACAGTTATACCTGGGTCCACTAAACTTTCATTAGAGCGCATACCATTCGAACAAAACTTAATCAGTAAAATCTCTAATAGAAAACAATGGAGAAGGTCTAGTGTAGTATGAACAGCCAGTAAAAGGAAAATGCCACTAACCAAAAATTTTAACCACCTTCATTTCCAGGAGGCATCTACATACAGTAGCTGTTCATAAAAAACATGACGCACATACACTGCGTGGCTCCATGAATTTTGATGAGCGTTGACTAGCAGTCGCTCAGCAATGTCACACAGCCCTTTGATGGGGTTCGCCGACAATTTGTCATTGACGTTTCGCTTCCATCGTCCCTATAAAAATGTAATGAGATTTTTTTCGTCCAGTATCGTGTAACATGATGGATTTTATGGCAATTTTTGGGTCAATGTGACTTGCATATCACGCGAGATTCGTATGGGAATTAATTAGTTTACGCTTTTTGTTGGTAACGTTGGAAATTAGAATTATGTGTTTGGAGGTTTTTAAATCAACAACGATAATTCCTGGGTCTGCTTACATTTTCTCCATCGTAAATACTATGACTGCCTTGAATAAATTATGCTTGAATCCTAAAATTAGAATAAAAGTCCAAAAGGTCCCGAAATAGTAGATACTTATACATATTCAAAGTGCAAATTTTGTGATCTCCCAGCCTTCGATCAGTCTATTTCCAGACCAAAGCCGGTTTGGTTGGATCGATCGTCAAAGCGAGTTCGGATGCCGCTGTTTATTCAACAACAAACGCGAAATTAGAAGCTATCGACACTTTTCAAGTTCAAGAAAATTACAATAAATCTACATTTGCTAATGAGGTTTCTAACCTCTGGTTCAAGGGAAAATAATTACCTTAAGACCGAGACGACATTGGAGACACGGAAAAGTTGCCTGTTTTGTCTAGTGGAAGCAAGAGTCCTTGAATTTTCAATTCCTTAGTCGATTGGCAGCAAGGTATGAAGTTTCTTAATAATAGAAACTCACAAGCATACAGAAACTTCATATTCTCACACACTGCATAATTAACTTGCGATCGTAGCGTACATTATTCAAACTATTATTAAATAATTTACTTAACAGCCCTACCACCTCTGCCAGTTTCAATTACTGTTTTGTTACTCCGAGCTTCTAACCCGACCGTACATATACTATAAATATGAGCAAATAATCTCACCCATGCGTTGCAGCTAGATCTATTTCAGCCTTAACTTTAGGCGATACGGTTGAAATTGCTTTGTCGTACCGAAGGGAAATGTTTTCAGTACATTAAGTGCCAGATTCGCAGTTGCTTGCCTAATTACACTTCTTCGATTCTGACAGGGGATGTAATTGTAATAACACACGGTTATTTTCACACGTAGTGTACCTATTTCTGTGTTTCCATTTCAGTTGTTTAATCTTGCAAGTATATATTTGTCTAAATATTCATGCTGGGCTAAAAATAAATCAAGCTCTTCGTAAATGTCGTGAGAATTTTTGCAGAGACCTTCATATTTCAGCTTGTAATGTGTAACCTTTTATTTTGTTTGTCTTGCAAATGACGAAATATTCCAACAAAAACCTCAAACGGATAATTGATACAATTTTAATTTAATACACTGAACGATTAATCCTTAATCCAATTACTCAACTAACATATTCGACACACCCCTACTATAATCTCCTGATTGAGTTAACGTACGCGTTAGCGTAAACGTAAACGCGTAACCTATTCGTAGTCTAAGTAGTCATGATCTCATATGGCATGGAGCGTCTATTAGAACACAAATCGCTGTTGATAAGCTCGACATGCTTGATTTAACCACCTAGTCGACCGTTACAAGTCTGTAATCGAGAGAATTGGAACACATGTGGCACTTTATGGCAATATTTTATGCGATAACTAAAAGAAAAAGTTAAAAAGCGTCACGGGTACCCATTGTTTCCTTGGAGTCGTATATGGAAACCTGGTTTACCAATTAAAGAAACTGGTTCTTGATCATGATGGCCCAAAAAAGGCTGTAAGAGTTGCATTACGATAGCCTTTAAGCTCAGTTTAAGATTTATGGCCAACATCTTATACGAAAAAGCAATATGAACACTACAAAGAGTAAATAAATCAAGAAAAAACAAAAGCATACCAAGTGGAAGATACAATATGAAAGCATACAAATACTAATTCAATAAAAAGTACAATTCTAAAACTCGATACGAACTCCACAGAAACGATAAAAACAGATCTCCTACCAATATTGGCATTGGCATTAAAAAATACTATTAAAATAACTCGCATTCTATTAGTAAAGTAAAACGGCGAACAGCGGCCGGTACCGCCGACACTGACTATTACAGTTACGGTGACGTTAATTAGGTCGAGTACACGTGAACTCAACGCTCGCGTGCGGGTGACGTTAACTACGGCACAATTGGTAATTCGTTAGCGACTGTAGTTTGGTCCTTTGTGGAAAGTGGTCCTTCGGTACAAAAATTCAAAATATTTGAAATTCTCGGTCGTTGCTAAGCGTTTTTTAGATTCAGCGAGAAGGCCAAGCCGCATACTTTGTGTAAACCAGGAGCTTAAAATATTACTTGTCAAGCTTATCTACTTGATAAATAAAATCAGATATTTACTAATCACTTCATATCAATTAAGTTCTACCTACACAATCATCACAGGACAAGTATGCAACATTATCACACCTGAACTGAGGAGCACACACTGAGATAACCAGCCAATTTATCACGACATCAAAAATGATGGCTGGCATTAAATATTAACAGTGTATACGAACACTCGTAAACAACAGTAAGCACCCCATCCACGTGGAATTTAAAAATAAAAATTCGCCATCGTATCACATCACCCTTTTGCGTTATGGAGCAATAGAAAATTCCGTGATTATTTATTCTAGGAGCGGAGGTAACATAAAATCAGCTGTTTATTTTCCTAAATTGTGTGAGTCAGCTGACGGAAATGTGGTATTGTGTAGCTTTCGACCAATGGGATAAAGGTCTTTCAATACACATGAGTCTTCTCTTCAGAAACTTTGTCCTTGGCTGCCTAGTAACAAGAATTTCTAAGGAGAAAAAATATAGGTCTTCTTGGCTGTTACATAAATTCTCAGTGGAGAATTGGAACTTTGCCCAAAATTGGTCCTATCTCACTAGAGCCTACCGGCTTATACCGGCATCGACATCGTCTGACTGTAGATATATAATAATACTCGTACACCTTTTAGCAGATGGAAAATTTGTAATTTTTGACATCGGTTTTATGTAGAAAGTACATACTTGACAGATGTCATTTATAATGCCAGAAATGAAAATTTCGTGACGATTAAAATATAGTCAGCCAAACCCATGTCTGATGACGCGACGTTGAACGACGTGTCGCAGACGTCAATGCGGTTGGTGACGTTGGAGACCAGCTTCATGTTTACTCAACCAATAACTATAGAAATTCACGTGTCATGATTATGACGTGCAAGCCAGACGGCTAAATAAAGATCGCTGCTCACATTCCTGATATTACTGGAAAGTTAGACACTGTTGCTAGTTTTATTAACTCTGGCATAGCTGCGAAAAGATTTTTAATGGATAAATGAATAACTACTAAGAATCCCGATTATATCCCTAGAGATCCTTGCTCAAGCAATGATTTCAAGACAGAGAATATCTGAATGAAAGAAAAGAGCGCAGCTTATGACACCGTACAAGTTGCTCACTGAAGGAAAAACACAAGAGATTATTTACGCACTATTGAACGTAAGACTCCTAACTATATAACAGTCTAGCTACAGACTGCAACCTTACCCGAGCTGAAATAAATATTGACTCGAAAGCGAACGAATACAGCTTTCAAAATATTTTCGAAACTAGCTGAGAGATTACCTTGAGCAAGCTTACATTCCCTTTTATTATAGTCACCGTGCCAACAAATGGATCGTTACCGCTTCAAATCCCTCACCTAGAAGTAACACAATACATAAAAGCTAAAACATTTCAACTGATATCAGCAGATGCGTTCACTTGAAGATCTACCGTTATTAACAGACGGGAATAGGTAAAATATCCATATGAATTGTTAGAATTTGGACGTGAGCCCGCGCGGGTCATGTTAGGTAACTGACGCACGTCATCGACGCCCTAATATCTGCACTGACTTCTGATACTTCATTACAAATGTAATCTCTAGGCAATCGCGTGGGCGGGGCTTGCCTCGGAATAATTCAAATGTGAATTGCAATACACAATTGTGTTTGTAATGTCTGTTTGAATTTTGATTAGATTAATCTAGCTTCATCTTTATGGCACATATGGTTGGTAATGTTCGTCCATGTTTCAAAATGTTAGGAACTGATGACCGGTCAAGTTCCCTTATAAACTCACAGTCGTATTACTTATCTTATAGCAAGTTTGGGTGTTTCAATCTAAGTGGAAGCTTATCTTATGGTCCGACGGCTCGCGTTTGATCACGCACAGCAATTACAGAGATTGGACGACTAATGTTTAGTTGTACGTAACGTACTCATGAGAATTTAGTAATCTAGAAACAGCTAAATGAAATTATCTTCTCAACATCATCCTACTGCAAAATAGAAAGCAGAAATCTTTTCGTTATTATTATCGCTTTGCAAATTCGTGTGTTTATTTTACCACCTATATTCGTGGCCATTTCAGTTGAAATGAGTCCTGTAGATGTTCATGTTATCGCGTCAAAGATGTGAATATCTGTGTACTAAGTCTGGGAGATTTTATTATCTGAACATGTGCGAATAGGATCTTTCATCAAAGCTAACGCCGCGGAAGCAATTTCGTTTCGTAACCCTTTGCATGATATTGTGTTTATCCTTCGGTGTACCTTTCAGATTTAGTATCGTACGGGACACGCGCCCTATGACGTCAGAATTCCGTTCTCGCTTAGGCAACGTTGTGATACGATATTTAGGCAGTTTGTAAACCTTTTCGTGAAATACTTATACGATACGGTTCAAGGTGACTGACTATTTCTTATTCTTGTTGTCTTACCTTAAATTCCAACTCCCAGAGACGCAACAGGAATTATGTAAGACTGAAATCAACTTTCACAAATACAGTTTTAAATAAGGAAATATGAATTCTTGAATCACGTCATCGTATGACGTCATAAACATCTGTATTTTCACAAGCCCTTGCTAGCTAGATACTTAGCCTCAGTAAGTTCAAATTACCCTTTTTGCCAACGTTACAATAGCAGATAGCTGCACGTCACAATGATTGATTGATATACAAAAATATACTCAATATTCGCAGCAGTAAGTGACAGCTAATTAAGAACTCACATGTGTTTTATTTGTGCCACTGTAAATTGTTCTGAATAATCCCCTAGTTTATTCTAAACAAAAATCGACTCTACTCTCTTTCTTTTAAGCTTCTATTCGATTGTAGAGAAAGGATCGCGGAAGCTAAGCCGTCTTCTAAATATAATAAGTATATTTTCGGACTTACATCTCTCGTGTAATGGTAGTATGTAAGTTCTTGTGTGCGTCATTTGCGTCATCTTCGCTCTTGTCCTTACTTTTTCTACTATTAGTAGGATCAGCGTCTCTATGTACAGTCATTTCGCTAAGTTGTTTGTCACAAATATTTGGCTCTGACTATATTTATCGCTTTTTCTATTCACGATACAGAATTCAGGCATAAAGCTACTGACACTATATTTTTACGACAAAGGACACTTTCAGAAAATTACTTGTCTTTGTTAAGAGCACCAAGATATGTAAATACTCTTTAGAGAATTCTGGAGTATTTTTCAGTCTTTTGACAAAAGACACAAAGGTTGCCAGTACAAAGTAAGTGCAGCACTGAAAAGGGAATAAAAGCAAAGTAACATAAAACACCATTCTCCTAAACAAAGAGCCGCACAAAAGGCCGACAGACGTTATGCAAACGAGATTTTGATCACCAATAAATGTCCCGGTTTTATATTCGGGCACTTCCTGACCACAGCGAGCCCTATCGCTGCATTTAGCGGCCGTTGTAACACCAAACGTATGGTTATTGGTTACGCACAGTTCCTGGGTTCGACGCTCGGCTAATCCCATTTGGCCAACACTTTACTGCCTCTGCAAATTGGTCGTGGAAACCGTCGGGGTATTTCGACTAGACTCTCAATGTATTTTGTTATCTGGAGCATTTTTAACACCCACGTTTAATGTATTCGTGTAAAAATAAGTTCTTTTCGCTAATGAGTTGTTTAGCGATGTTAAATGAGTATGTAGTCTGGTTTTATGTCTTTCTCCTAAAAATATAATCTTCAACATTCTCTCAACTAATAAATGCAATTTACAATATTTTTACAATAAAGTCCAACCCAGATGGACCTCGTCATTGAGCACTTCAAACTTATGAGATCATTTCCCAGACAATTTTTATGAAGGCAATAAAATTTGACGTTTGTTCGAAAGAATATCTCAATCTTAATTCGATACGAACTGGTTATTTTCACTGTTCATAAAACTGACCACGATTGAAACTCGCCGGAATAGAATCTGTCTTTCACAAAATGGAAATGTTGAAATGGTTTTAATCGAAATGAAAGACTAGTTGATATACTTTGCTCAGCAACAAAGTAAACGATTTGGGTACAACAGTATTGACATTGTGGCGAAAAGAGTAAAGTTGTTTGTTTAGGATTGTCCTCGTAAAAAGCATATCCGGTTGATATGGAAACTTGACCATCGGATAGTCCAACCTACATGTTCACCCAAACATAACCCCGAGGAACAAACACTGTTCAAATATATTATCAGTATAAAGTAATGTCCGATAGCGGCTTACCCAAATGTTATAGCTACGGTTTTAGCTACAAATATTTTCCGACTATCTATTATTAGTTCAGCCCGACAACAATTACTATAAATTTCTTGCTGACTACTATCATTCTGTGTCCCACATTCCTTATGTTCAACATTGTCATTGTAATCAAGCATATAGTAGGACCCTATCTATAAAGTAATCTTTGTGTCGAGTGGTTCTCACTGACCATTATTTCGCATGTCGACAGAAACTGGATCGTTTTTCACGCCAATTGTAAGGACGCCTGGGGACCGGACACCGGGACCCTTTTGCCAGATTCCCTCCAAGATAGCCTAATGCGTTATACCTCTATTTGTTACTTGGTATATACGTGAATATTACTGCTGAGAATTGGAAAATACTGCCAGTTTTATTATTCTGTTCAGAATGGTACCATTTTTAAAGGCCCATTGTGTTTGTTAATGTTCTAAGTGGTGTGAGTCTAAGCGTACAAATGGATGAAAAATGATATAGTGATGATGAGTCTAATGATCAAAGCCAATCTACTTGCAAACGACCTTGTACAAATTAATTAAGCTGTAACATTGTTAAAGTGACTTGTAGGTGTGCCATCTAAGGCTTTATACCAACTTAATGAAGTGTGTCTAAACTAGAGCAACTAATCCAGGTCTAGCAATAATCATAAATATAGTCAATGATTTAAGGTGTGGCGCTTTATTGATAGCTGTCGGACCTATCAATATAAATGATCTCCATTGGTTTTGATTATACCTAATTTATAGCATATCTTTAGATTAAATTGTTTCTGACAATCATTGTACACGGTTTTCGCCGAAATGGAATACTTACAGCAATTTGGGTGCGCGTTTGATACTCATTTATTTTAATGAAGACCACCTTCCGTTGACGTCTGTGGTCATAATTGTTGGTATCCTGTTGTCTAATTATTGCATAATTGCTGGGGATATCACCGAATATATACTTATTAATTTTCACACAAAAACTATTTTCAAATACCAAAAACACATACCGTAAAAAATGGTCAGCAAAAATGTTCACAAACAATCTGTTAAACCGATTCCACACCGATGTCTATAGCTCCATTTATATGGTTTGGATTCATAGACAAAATGTCAGAGTCTCGTATTTATTATACACGGGGAAAATTTATACCGGGATTGGTATTTTATTTTTACAATTTATCATTCCGGTCGGTAACTTCTCCCCATGGGACGATGCGTGTGAAGTGGGGCATTCCACCATACACTTTCGCATCGAGGATATTTCAGATTTAACGTAACGTTACATGTACTATTTATGTTCTGTATACTCCCATTGTTCGTACTTTGATGTTTATCGATGATATTACCTTGGTTTAGTAAATAAATTCAATGCTATGTGATTTACTTATATTTTATTACGATTCAACGATTGAATATGTAATATTTAGTGCATTTGTTGAGTATTCTAAATGGAGATCGTTCGGTAAAGGTTGAAATTCATTATTTTACCATGTTATCACTAGAACGACCTTAACGGAATCGATCGTTTCCAGTTCACTGCCGCCCATACATTCTTCATTCATGAATGCTATTTTCTTCATGAATATTTTACCTTATGGTTTTGATAGCTCTAACATTTGTAAAATTGATGAAATTTTGTTAGATAAACGGTTGAAAATTGGAGTTAGTCGTCTCCTTGGGCACTGGCGCTCTGGTCGGGCGGTATCGACGTTCTATTTCCGTCGATACACGGCCAGACAGCTGTGTCGATGTGATGGTCCATCAGTTATTCAGATATCGCCCATTGTACTCTACCATGTGACTGAAAGACCTTGGATAGCGCTCTTACAGTTCCGTGGACGAAACAAGACCTTTTATGGGTATTTCAAATCGATTGCTTTACTGCTCAAGTGCTTCTTATTTAAGAATCTTGTCTTAACTTTTTTTTTATCATCGTATTTGTATAATAGTTTCCACGATAGTTTAGTTTGACCTTCTCGGGCACAAGTCACAAGTAAAAACAAAATCTATATTCGTAAATACTGCAAAATTGTTGAATAGTAATCAAATAAATAATGAAATACATTAAGTTGCAATCAAATTAAAGTTCTAATGTTACTAACGGGAAGTGTTTTTTCAGTAATATTATGAAACGTTACAATTCTTGCGATATATTTGTACTTGAAAGACTCTTTTTATCATTATTGACATCGACTCTGCGCTCTTGAGCAATCAGGACGCTTGGAAGATTCTATTTGACTTAGAATTTTCCAATGTACAGAAGAAGACTTTTTGAAATATTTTCAACGTTTGCTTGTTCAAATTCGTTGTTGCTTATAGCCAGAAATACATCATTGCCAGCGTCTTTAATAGGCATTACATTGTCTTCTGTTTAATTGTTCCCCTCAAACGCTTTGGCAACTACATCAAATGTAAGTTTACCCAATGCTTCCTGTGATGTAGTGTTGATTTGAAACTGAATAACGATGTCAATTTATTTCGTTGAATGATTGCAACAAAATATATCTTGGGCGAATTTCTTCTTCTTAAATTGCTTCTTCGTCTAGTAAAGGTTGACAGTTGGCTCCCCATATTTCTTTCAATTCGTCGCAAGGCTAACTAAAATTAGTTTAATATGTTTCAGTTCCTGAAAGCAGTTAGGTAGCATTTTAACTCGAAACAATTAAACTGTAATTACAAAGTTCATTATTGTGTACAAATAATACTGGTACGTGAGCACGAATGAAAGTCATGTTATTTTAATAATTCGTTCGATAGCGTTTACTATTTCGACCTCCGCAGCTCCGGTTTGGTTGCACGAAGGTCGTTATGTTCACGGTTCAAGGACACTTCCTATTGGTCAATATTTTACGAGCTTTGGGAACTCAAAAGCTCACAGTACATAATACAATGTAAATAACTTGCAACTTTTAGAAAAATATCGTTTTTGTGCTTTAAAACGCAGTCTTGTAAACACTGGCAAGGTCTTGTCTGTCTATTTCTTTACAGTTTAGAGCAGTAAAAGATGTTTGACCTAAAGAAGTATATTCCCACGTTTTTCGATTCTGTTCTACCATTTCAATTGTGTTTGACATGTCAGGTGAAGAGTCTACTAAGTCTTGGTAAAATTCCCTTCACAAATACTGGGACTCGAGCAAATATGAGTCTAGGACTCTCGAATCAAGTGATGTACATCCAGACAGAGGTACAGCTGTTGATTAATTATTTATTCGTCACACATTGGCGCCAACCGTCGCTGTGTTGGCGCCAACACTGACTCGTATTTCGCGCACCGCGCACGCTCCGTGTATTTTGATTTTATTACACGAGTAATTTTATCACAGGTATGTGTGTATGTTTGTACGTCGCGAGAGGCCTCATTTATCCGTGACTACAGTCGTTCACTCGATTTATCGCCAATAAACCGTTTTTCGTACTCGTTTTATACGATAGAGTGTACGCAAATATAAAATTGCTTACGATTTTTAATCGATTATCAAAATAACGTTTCATTACTCGTGTGTGTGGGTGTAACACGAAGTTAACGACTATTAAACTGACAAGAACAGATCTGAATTGTTTATATGTTGTGGGATGTAGGCGCTTGTAGTTACAATGCTTTTTGAACCGTTAGGAATTTTTCCGTTGAAATCTTGTGGAAATCGATACGAAATTTTGATCCACAAATCGTATAGGAATAACAATGTCTGCATTAGGCTAGGTTAAATTGACAGTCTTTATAATAATGGAAAATTTATATCAACATAGATACTCTACATTATGTAGACAGATTATATCATTAATATCGTAATTAAAATTATCGACGGCTTCCAATTTTTTTATCTATAATTAGAAAAGATTGGCGCCGTTATATCTTTATCAGCGATCGACCTAAATAATTTTATACAATTGAAAGATTATCAAATTGAATTGATATCTTTAAAGATAATTACAAGCTCGAAACTATGATTGATGATATACAATTACCAAAATCAGATATAGAATTGTTACTACCCTTTGAAGGTCTTAGTTTTAGAACAATCTAGAAAATTAGTATTAATAATAACCAACTTCTATAACTACCTCAGCTAGAGGCACTGAAAATGAGTGATATCAAAGATCTGTTAGCTGAATTCGCTGTAAAAGTGAACAGCGAAGCAAAAAAAGAAAAGCGATATAGGATAAAACAGAAATATTCCTTAAGCTAACTAAATAAGAGTTCCTATATGCTCATTGGTTAACACGGAAGTTACCATAATAATCAACAAAGCTACTTATTGCGTATAATAAAACAGAGGGGAAGCAACACTCATTAGAGAGATCTTAATCTACTATTAGTAGGTCGTAATAGTGGTACTAAAGCCCCCTTGTTAATGTTTGAAAGCCTTCGTATCCTGTGGCTGAATTAAGGATATTATGTAGATGTTATAGCAACATTATAGTTCTATAGGAGTAATAGAAACGAGATGATTTCAACAGCCCTGAAGAAAAGTTAATGATGGCCCACTTACTACAGTGCCCAAAATGACGTAGGCCGATGTAGGGAACTACACCTGCAAGGCTGTTACAGGTGTATCTATCTAAGAAAAATGCAAGTAACTTCATCATTATGAAGATAAGAAATTCACAGCAATTTATAATAACATGAAATGTGCACATAATAATATGTCGTGCAAGATAATGACTTATTGAATTGATCACAAAATTATACAACAGAATCAATTTGCAAATTCGAGCAACCCACACACCTTTATTATTGCGCATACTCCTCATTTAGTAATCATTACGCTCAGACATTCTTTACCCAGAGAAAAGTAAACATCCAAAATCAATAGGCCCAACATTTTAACATGCCAAGCGTACGTAACATTAACATCAGCTCAGTAACTCGGTACATTGACTCCACTTCAATATTTTACGATTATCGACAGCCGTTCCGGCCTTCCGGTTCGATATGCAGCTGTTCACTCATTTATGAACGTACCTACTTATATTTCATGAGATTTTTCGTCGGTGGATCTGAGTTGACGGCGGAACGATCGCGGAAGCTCAGATGATATGATATCAGCCACGTGAACATTTACCTGCTGATCTTCGGCTTCGTTGTAATCATCAACAATGAACTGTGATGAGAGAATATTGACTTCACTACGTCTAGCAAACAGTTTGGTGATAGCTGAATTGTTTTCATCTCAAGGAAGGATGCTGGCTGTCTTCTTGTCTATCTGGACTTTGAAATCTAGGGCAGTAATAGTTACATTATGCCAATCTGTTGTAAACGTACCATTATCGTTGAAACTAACTTCAGTCAGCTTATTAATTGTTTATACAATCGACCCATTACGATTTGGCTTCTAAATGTCAGTAGCGCGATTGACTTAGGAAAACATTTTGATCATGATGTGTGCCCTTGAGCGCCATGTCTTTAAGATATTTGACTTAAGCCAACCTTCCTTCTGTATAAGGATTACCTTCATTCTACATAAATTAAGTTGGAATTTAAGTCCTGCTCTAAAGTGATGGAGAAGCTTTACAATGTTCATAAATCGATCAAATAACCTCTATTTCTACCTCTCTGTCTTCCACTTCCAAGATTAGCATTCTATAAAGTACCTGTGTTCATTGTTTCACACTGTTTCTGGGCCAGTTTACACAAGAACCTCTAAAATAAGAGTAACGACGTGATTAAACGGTATGTCCAAACAATTTGATGCAGGTCATGACACTTTATGGGATAAAAGGAAAACAGAAGCCGGTGCTTGTTTTACAGTGCTTGCTGTTTGTTTAACAGTGCCAGTTGCTAAATCCCATGACGATGTAGCGTGGATTATAGCAAGGGATTTATTTTGCGATTAGCTGGCCCGGAATATCAGCCGTGTGAATTTTCTTAAAGATCTTAATTTTATTGGAAAATAAAATATAGCTCATGTTACTCGCTGATAATGTAGCTTTCCATGGGTGAAAGAATTTTTAAAATCAGTTAAGTAGTTTTTGAGTTTATCCATTACAAACAAAAATACAAATCTTTTCTTTTTAAAGTAAGATAAGAGTATATTGCTGGAAAGACGAATCATAGCCATACGGCTAAATATAAAAAAGGTTTAGTTAAGAGAGAAACTAATACGTCTTAAGACAACGAAAACAAAAAAAAAGAAGATAAAGCACCCTCATTAATTATGTCACCAGTAATTTCATTACTGAGTCACAAAGATGGCTCTAACAGCCATAAGTAAAGATAATTATATCAGTCACTTGACAGGCTTTTCACAAGACAAACGAGTCATGGCAAACAATTCGCCTCAAGAATTAATATTCATCACACATGCACAAATATTACATCATCACTATGTTATGGCGTTTGTGTAGATTATTTGAGCGAGGGTCGGATACCAGAAACCAAGGGCATTGCCAAGGTATGTTAAACCCTTTTAGGCATTTGCAATTTGGTTTAACACTTTACAAGAAGAAGATAAATAGATGGAGGTAGATTGTGTAGGGAGCAAAATGCTGTGAATATTTTTATTTTGTATATCTACAAAACCTGACTGCCTCGTTGGTCGTGCGCGACTGCTGTGCATGAGGTCTTGGGTTCGATTCCCAGGTCGGGCAAAGTGTTATTGGGTTTTTCCATCAGGAATTGCCCGGTTGATGGCAATAGGCTCGCCCCCTATTACATGGGACTAAAAACATAACTGGCGAAATGTGGGTGTACTAATGGGTACACCTCTGCCTAACCCTTCGGGGATTACAGGCGTAATGTTATGTTATGTTGTATATCTACTTTCAAGCAAGTTAATATTCAATTATATTATAATCTGGCACCATTTTCTGTATAATACTAGTCAACCGGCTCGCCAAAGCTGACATTTACCGACTTTTCCATAAAAAAATCTAAACCATGTCCAAGAAATTACGAACACGATGAAAAAAGAATCAGCCAAATCGGTCCAGTTGTTAACGAGTTTTGCGCTTAGCAATATATTTTGTCATTCATTGTTTTTAATATAAAAAATAAACAGACGCCATTTTTAGAAGCCTTTTCAAAATCCGACTGGTCTTGCCATAGTCTTTGTAATAAATTCACTGCATTAGGTGATATGCTACTAAGCTTACATGCCTATCGATATCTCCAACGTTTCACTCGTTGGTTACCTTTCCAGAAGTGTTAAAAACAATGATCGAGTGTGCTTCTTATCACTCTTTCACCGTTAAATTAACATTTATTATCGTTATTGAAACGTTTGCTAGCAATGAGTTTAAGAACACCTGTATTTACTGTCTGAACTGACTGGTTTAGCTTCTGCCCGCCACTTCGTCTGCCTGTTTTTTTTCCACCGCCGTTTTAACATCTGTAACGTCTTTGGTAAGGCACTGCACCGGTCTCGTGGGTCGCAGCGTGATGTTTGATAGCTTATACTATTCCTCATTAATCTGGCTATCATATACAAAAATATTCTTTCCAATTTGACTGGTATTTCTAGAGATTAGCGGTGATTAAACAGACAAACAAAAAAAAACTCTTCAGCTTTATAATATCAGCAGAGTATAGGTAGATTAACGTCACTGGCTTAGTAATAGTACGTATATATTTGATAAACTTGAAACAAGTCATATTAGTAATCTTTATTGGTAGAAAACGTGTTTAGTTTTCAAGTTTGCAACGGTATGCCATTCTAAATTCGAGTTACTAGCGATATGTCAAAATTACTTGGAAAATATTGCAAAAATTTCGCTAGCGTGTCGTGTTTACAACGTTTCAGCCTAACATGCACACACGAAATGCAACAACACTTTCATTATACAAACATTGGTTATTCTATAAATAACTTTACCATACAAAATTTGCTTGAATACAGTTGCCATTGATAACTAAGAAGTAAAGTAAATCTGAAGATTTTGTTTGAACGCGCATATCTCAAGAATGACTAGACCGATCAGAAAAAATGTTTTAGCTCTTTATAGCCCGTTTATCGAGGAGGCCTTGTAACATTACGCTAGGACCTACGGGAGCGGAGCAGTAATCAAAAACTAACGTGAAACCGCGGGAGATTGCTAGTAAATGTATTTCTTTTTTATTTAATCAGATACATGCAATTTTATATAGATCGTTTTAGTTCATGAATTTCATTTAACACTAAGAGCCATGTTCTAGCTGTTATCATTGCTCGAAAGTAAGGGACAAGGTTAAGAGATAGACAAGTAAAGAGAACCTTAACATCATAGTAACAAACGCTAACACAGGATAAATTAATTAAAAACTCGGCAGTTATTTCAAAACATAACATAACATAACATAACATCACGCCTGTAATCCCCGAAGGGTTAGGCAGAGGTGTACACATTAGTACACCCACATTTCGCCAGTTATGTTTTTAGTCCCATGTAATAGGGGGCGAGCCTATTGCCATCAACCGGGCACAAATCCAGACTCCGAGGCTGCTACCGAGAAATTCCTGATGGAAAAACCCAATAACACTTTGCCCGACCTGGGAATCGAACCCAAGACCTCATGCACAGCAGTCGCGCTTGCGACCACTAGACCAACGAGGCAGTCCAGTTATTTCAAAACACGAAGTTTAAAAAAGAAGTTCCGCCAATTGTAAGAAAATAGCTTAAAAACGGTCTCAGCGTCCTTTTGCCCTCCCTTCCAAAGTAATGTCCCGAAATAGAAACAAAAAGAAAAAAAAAAGAAATTACTTTTTTTGTATTCCACGCTTCGAACATAACGTTAAAATTTGCCAAATTACGAGAGCCAATTCACTAAACAATTTGAAAAGGGGAGGCATGAGTTTATCTTTTGATAATAATTACAATTGTTTTGTTAGCATGTGTTTACTTATCAGAACAGTGAACACACTTTCGACAGTTACAAAATGGCTAATTAGTGTTTTGTTAATTAGAAAGTTTGATGAGCAATTGTTTGTTGCTGTGTTGTCGGTTTTTGGTGATGAAGTCAATCAATCAATCTGCCGCGCTTTTTCCCGGGTATGTTGGGGTTTTCGTCCAGTCTAAACGGATACAGCTGAATACCATTATTTTACATGTAGCGACTGCCTACGTGACCTGCACTACCCAGGAACTGGTTAGGTAATACGATACCCCTTGGTCAGACTTTCGGGATTCTGATGACCCGTAACGACTGGCACGAGAGAGTCTCGGTGTGTAAAAATGGTTCTCCGGACCAATCCCGGCAAGCTAACCCAACCTTCGGCCCGTGTAGCTGTTATTACCTAGCCACTAGCACCATAGTGGTGAAGCTAGTCATTAGTGGGTTATACCTTCATTGTTGATCGGTTTCGTTCTACGCAAGTTTGACGGAAAATGCGTAGTCTAATTGTGGGCAAATATTGTCATTCCATTGTTCATGCGTACCTACATTCTGTTAGTCAAACTATGACCTTTGTCTTCGTCAATCAACTTATAGATATCAACCCAATTTATTCATGAATCGTTATGAACTTTATATAAAAAGGAATCGATAAATAAACCGAATCCCTTAACAATTTGCTTCTAATCCCATCCCATTCCAAATTGCTTAATAAGTAATAAGAAAAAGTCTTCCGCCCATATTCAAGTTTTACTAGAATTAAAATTTCCATCGCTCTATCTGCTAAGACGATCCCTAAGGACTCAATGATAAATATTCATAGAAGGACGGAACCCACGCTGTCGGCGGGTATTTCGTAAGGAACTCCATCTAATAAATTCACAAGTTTAAGAGATAAGGAAGTGGGTAACAGGATTGAAAAATGTTCTCGTAAAATTCACGGATTATGGGCGTTATCACGGGTTGGGAGGATGCTTGATAGCGATGTTATGTCTGGCTGAGCACAGATAAAGTACATAAAAATATAGATACGTTCAGCTGGTGAGTCGATTCACGCCACTGCCATATGCCAATCACTAAAAACCTCTTAAGTATAAACAAAATATTTATTTTTTTATTTATACAACACATCTCATAGAGTTCATCGTAAAAAGTTATAAGTAGTTCGGACTCGTAGTAACATCGTTCGTTAATATATTTATGCACCACGCCAATGTTACTGGGGTCGATGCTCTATCTGAAACTAATACACAATCAATCAATCAGATTGATGCGCATACGTTCCTGATTGATATGATTGACAGACGAGAGCACAAAATGGAAAAGTAACCAAAGAATGAAATTAATTATGGATGTTTCTTAAAACCCTCTCAGAATATTAAAAGCAAGTTTTGAAACTCGTTTTATTTACTTGAGGAAAGACGAAAAACTGGAGTAAATGAATGGAGCTACTGACTTCGCAAAGGCTTGTTGACTTAACTAAAATGAAGAAAGCTTTGAGAGCTCTCGTATTTTAGCGTGAGACTACATCTTCTATCCGGCTATATGAATATTTAGCAACCATGCAATCTTCGGTGAAGTTTCGCGATGAAGCTATCAAATTATTTTCAGCTTTTTTTTCAAAGAACCGTGGAGCGTGCTCTTCATTAACATGTAATCCTACCGGATTGTTTCATTTCTTTTTTTTTTATTTAATGAATGCTATCTCTATTGCTTTTTTGTTTCGCGGCAACATAATGACGGCTAGCTTCCTTTCAGCCGACATGGAGCTTCCGTTTGTTTATTTATTTTTTAAGCTACATTCTAACCAGAATTTATATACTATTTATTTTTATTAGGTACTAAGGAATTTTGTTGATGTTATTTATTGACTGTTAATCGTGAAAATGAGCCAGTTTGATAAAAGGTATTTCTATGTAAATTAGGTTTGGTAATGTGTAATGTCGTAGACTCGACTATTATTTTAAACATGCGTAATTAAAAGTTTAAGTATAAAAAAAAAATCTCTAGCCCCCAAGACAAGGTCACTGCGTTTGATCACACGTGAAACATAAGCTAATAGAAAACTTTTAATATACTTTAGAGATTCTGGCTAGTTAAGCCAAATTCAACCTTATTTTATGAATTCAATTTGCCGTGTGATAAAGTCTGTTCTAAATTAGAAATAAGACACGAGAACTGAAAAGACACACACATAAAATTATAAGGAAAATTGTGTTTCAATTAAGTAGATTAAAGCTCCTAGTAATGTGATAACATACACGTGATAATACCAAGCTATTGTTGTCCTACTGCAGGGTAAAAGCCTCTTCTCATACAGAGAAGGCACGAGCATTGATGACCACGCTTGCTCAAGGTAGATTGGCGATTTCAGACTTATGTTAAAAAAAGTCCAAGTTTCCTCGCCATATTTTCCGTCATCAATCACAGTACTTAATTCCAAAACTGTTTTCCTATTCATTTGCTTTTTGACGCACAGCCGCAGCCATAACTTTGTACAAGCGTTCTTTGTATAATTTCCGTTTCTAAAAGCGTCCGAGATTATATAAAATCTCGCTCCCCAATCTACAGTTTCATTGTACAGTATAAATTTTATTACAAGCGTAGCGTGGGTAGTTTCTGCGTTATCACATACCCGTTCATGCTCATCCAATATGAATGGCAAGGAATACGTCGCTCTTATACCACCATTCCAAACTGTTCAACTTTACGATTACACTTTTTTTTAGCTTACACAAAAATAGGTCTTACGTAAACGATTTAGAGCTTAAATCTTGTTTTTATGATGATTGGGTATTTTTGTAGTCACAGTTGGGCGAATAATAAAAAGTTTAATCTTTTTATTCGAATATAATAGAGGTGCACGGTGATATTCGAGTTACTGTTCCTAATTTTCTTTGGCAGCATCGATTTTCGTTTATTCGATGCCTAAAGTGCTCTTATAATCGAGACATGAATTGAAACGGAATATTTAAAGAGCTTCGGACGTAGTAGCGGGGAAACTTCAAACGTATTTGAAGATCTTTTAAGTGTTTGTTTATCTAATTAAAGAAACAGACGTTTTTGTTCGACATGTTTTGTAAGGCACAGCCATGGCATGTCATAGATTTTTTTTCGAAATCTAACAGTTATTCACTGTGTAATAAAAACTAAAGGAGTTCTTGAAGGTGAATGAAATTGAAATCAACCTTTGTATGATTTTCAAGTTGGTCTAAGAATAGAATGATTTGAAGGATCAGGACGACTTGTGTTTTGCTGTAATTTCAATATGAATCAACAAATAAATTCAGCAAAGTTGTCTAGGAGACATCGCTAGCGATAAGTCATCATCTTATTGCCCTAAAATGAACTGTCTTGTGAGCTTATGTTACAATTCAATTGGGTACTTGTCACCACTCAATTTAATCAATTGACATACTTTTTATGACCTGTCAAAACACGATTCACCCATAGATTTTGTCTGGCAATACACCTAGTATTGTACTGTGCCGTTACTTATGTACTAACTAAATTGTTTAACTATTTATGGATTATGAAGCAATTAGAAATAAAATTATACTGTTAATTGGGTTTTCAGGGCTATAAGTGTTTTTTTTTAAGACGAAGTTTTGGAATATTTGTTAATTTTGTTGTATATTCTATCCTTTTCTAACCTTCCATTTTCTTTGTCTCCAGGTCTTAGCGGTTCGAAAGCCGACCTGCAGCACAGGCGCGAAGTGTTCGGCTCGAACCTGATCCCACCAAAGCCCCCCAAGACGTTCCTTACGTTAGTCTGGGAGGCCCTGCAAGACGTGACCCTCATTATCCTGGAGGTGGCAGCCGTGGTCTCCTTAGGGTTGAGTTTCTACAAACCGGCAGATGACCCTGCTGATGCTGGTAAGTTTAACGCACCTTTTAGTACATGTATGAAGCTATCTTTTTACTTTTTTTGACTTAAAGATTCGTTAGAATCAGTCATTGAGAATAATCTTGAAAAAGTATATACCCGATATATGAATTAGAACGACAACAAGAAGCGTTTTGTAATTTCTGCCAAAACGGCGTGAAATTACGTATGTAAGTTTTTTTCCCAAAAATTCACAAATTCACACAACTGTGCTTACAACCGTTGCAAGTCTGAAAAGACAAATTCCATTCGAATTTCTTCTCTATATTTATCATATCCAATTCTGTAACATATCCAGTCACTTTTTTTCATTGTACCACAAACTCATTCCCGTAACTGTCACCATAAGATACCATGGAAAGGTTACGATCGATCGCAGAACCCATGTGCTCAATGTGAATTATTCAGAGCCGAGTTTTTGCCGCGTTCAAATGCGTGAGTCACATGCAAAGTCTTAACTTGAACACAAGATCAATGTTCTAGACGTTTGATGTTGTCGATGTGTGTATATAGCCTTGCAAAGCTTCAGTTAGCATTGGTGAAGATAGGTCCCCATCACTTGAAAAAAATGCTTACTGTAATTGGCGATGTTCTCTAAATTTTGAATACAAGCTTTGTAGGTGCACTATCTGAAATAACTATCCCAGAAAGGTACGTTAAGAGAATTTTCAAGTTTTTCTTTCGATTCACAATTTATTTAAGCATATTCGCTAGATGCAGAAAGGATGCTGGATAAAAATTCCAGACAAAATACTGTATCTCTACACACTTTCGTACATAAGTATAATAAAAAACCTTTAGACTAAGGTAATGTATTATTAATTAATGTATTTTTTCTTTTCAATAACAATATGGAAACATTAGACGATCCTGGTAAGATTACGTAGAAGTAACACGGTTGTTCGTTGTTAGAGCTATGTAGGTACTCGAGTACAATTGGCGAATAGATAAATCACCGTACTGAGTTCACACTGAACCAACGAAAGGCGAAAGGCTTTCCTTCTAAGACTTCGCTATAGTTCGCGAAAGCATCTAAGCAAAGTCAAGGAAGATTAGCGAAAATACGTTAAAGGCTTTCGTTGGTTTGTCTGCTCCCAGCGTAACTACAAAATTCCTTTACACCACACATGCAACTGCAACTAAATCGATACTTTGTTGTTATACTAAATATCTGTGTTCGGTTATTTTTATGTCTGTTTCTATACCATGGTTTACTGACACATGAGTGAACTATAGTGCTGATATCGATATGTTCATGCTTCGGCATATAACTGAAGTTATAGATACCAATGCTTGTTGGAAATGAAAAAAGAAATGTGGAATCAAGATCATATCGAGAATTACTTAATATCAGCACTATACCGTGAATTGGCACTAAAAACTACGACATTTGCATCTTGATCAAATGATTCGCAACTAAAATTCCACCCTCTGCATTTACTAGTCGAAATTCGCCACGGAAACACAAAATAAAGTCAACTGTAAGACAGCGCTAATTCAAAGCGGTTAATGATAGATTATACTTTCCTCAAGATTCGACTACGAAATGCAGTTTCTCTTCAAAAGTTACGACTTACGACCTTTTATGTGTTCATTACTAGAAGACCATGGTAATGGGGCATGTTATTGATTTAGTTGCGCACATATCTTGAGTACCACATCGTAGAATGCACCTCTAACCCTGTCCGACCCTGTAGGTTTGTCTGTCCGCTTGCTAGTTATTGTAACCACTGGTTAGTCAAATACTGCTATCTTCTGTACTATGGCACACTTATAAACCCTAACACAAGAACATATATCTAAAATGATTTTCACTTAATTTGCTGATTTTATCAGTAAAATAAACTATTCTTCCATTATTGATGGTATCAAAACGAATGATAGTATCAACGTTACAACTACAGTTAAACCTGACCGATATTGTGGAGGCATGACTGAATTCATTGAACTGAAATGAATCTACATAATCGCACCACGAGGCATGGTCGCCAACAAATTGAAATACGATCACATACATTCAACAAATTATGTGCGACTGAATTTTACATTTCATAAGTATCGATTTCTTTTGAGATAATATTAAATTCGTTTATAATATTAAACGTAATGCCTCTTTTATCTTTTATTTCCTTTGAATGTCGAGTCTCTGAGGTTTTTAATGTCACCTGTTGAAATTGTGACGTTGTAATCCTCCGCTGTAAAGGATTTTATTATGTGTCTGCCTCGCAATTAACTGTACTTATTACTGACGGTTATGCTTGTGTAAAGCTTACCGAAATATTTAATGGTATTCGCAGTACATCTGTAAATACAGTAGCTTCATCTGTATTATCAATTACTCTTTGTGGTGTTTCGAGTACATTATCATCTGCTGTATTATCATCACCAGTTTACAAATCATTGTTAAGTTCAATATCAATAGTATTGTGTGCAATATATAGATCATCACAAACTGTATCTTTCACAGCTTCCACAAGACTCTCATCTTACGACAAATTGATATAGTCTCAACCAAACGCGGTCACAGTATTACCATCCCATCAATTAGTCCAATGAATATTACAGCCACTATTAAATTGAGTGCTACACCGTTATTGAATCTGTGTTCCACCTGATACGGTTTATGACACCTTCCTTCTCTTTCCCACTCTCTGTCTATTCTATCTCTGTCTTCCTCTAGTAGTGTGATTGTATTACCTTTGTAGTGATGTTCGTCAATGATGTTTGTTTAAATGGAGTATTATAGGGACGTTTATTTTAATGTTTAGTGAATGGTAATCAATGTTTATAGATGTTATTATTATTGATGTTTTGTCATTTATTCCAATAAATAAATGGTACTGATCAAGAATGTTTTATATTGTCAATGATTGTCGGAAATTAAAACGTAGTCTTAATTGTTATGCTTCGCTAAATGTACTGCTAAATGCCTTAATTAAAATATCATAATTATAAAGGTTAGTCAGAGTTACACTTTAATCTGAAGCACCTGTAATTTATTGTACTCCTGTATAAAAACCAACTGCTTTTAGCGTCTGATAAGACTACTCAAAATTATGATAGGTATGTATATTTACCATGCCTATTGCTGACTTCAGCCATTCATCACTAAGCTTAGCAGAAAGAGTTAATGCTTTTAAGTCAGCTTATAAATGTAATAACAAAACCGCTGCTCAGCTCCGTAGACGACTAATTAAAATCTCCTGGTCTATCTAAACCACATCACAAAGACCGAAAAAGTTTGTATGAAATACTAAAGAGTATTTAATTAAATAAAGCCGCGGTATTAGTCGATAGTCGGCCGGATACTGGCTATCGTGGCCAGTTCATTGGTTATTCATTGAGCGCTTGATGCGGTAATGAATTTTACACTCCTTATCGGGACCTCAGTACTTCCTGGCTGACTGGTAGTCTGTTACATTGAGCTGATGTACATGAGAAAGAAGAAAATTTATAATAGTATCCCCTTGCTCACAAACTAAACCTAAATTAGACTATTTTTATCTTTTTCTGCCCAATAAAACAAGAAAGGGGCGGAAAAAAGTTAGACCTGTCAATTTTTACATAAACATGGAAAAGTTCAAGATAAAACTAGTTCTAAAATACCACCGTCCTTTTTTTTCGTTGTGTGTTAGTAAGAGATGCCAATTATCTAATTTTAGTGTAGTTTGTGAACAAGGGAATCGGTACCATTGTTGTCTCAAAAAAGAAGACTTTCTTCAGCTTTTAGGATGTTGACAAAAAGATGAGAATAATCCCCGGTATTTTGAACGAAAACTCAATGTGACAAATTGTTAAACGCGTGTACGCCGCTGTCATGTTTGTTGATAATTCAGTGAACCAATAACAGCGGCGCACGCGCATTTATCAATAATGTTCGTTCCAGAAACTGAAAATAGCAGTTGTTTATTTGGCGATATAAAATAAGAATTCTTAACAAGAGTACAATTAATATTAAATAAAACTATTATTTATTAACACTTTTAAATCAAAATAAATAATGTAAAATAAGCGTTTTAAAATAAGAAATCAAAATTAGTATTAAATAAAAGTATATTATTTATTAACATTGTTCTAAATCTAAATAAATTAAAACTAAATTGGTGTTGTTATATAAAACCTTAGTGTATGTTTACCAGATTTTTATTTATATATTTATGTAAACCTATTATTACCCCTACCATGCAACCATACCCCTGCCCATCCCTTTAGAAGATTTTTAGACCACATTTGTGATTGTACCAAATATTTAGTAAAGGTGCCACACTGCTGTTTAAAATTGTTTATCAACATTTTATAACACATTTTTTTCAATATTCTGATAACTTTTATCCAAAGAATAAATATGACAGTTTGACATATTTTCTATACAAAAGCTGTCAAATCGCCATATTTATTCCTTCTTTTAAGAGAAATCTGACGATTGAAAAATTAGCCCTAAATGTAAAGAAAATGCCGGTTTATGGCAATAGGCTCGCCTTCTATTACATGGGACTAAAAACATAACTGGTTAAAAGTACCCACTTTTAACCAGTTATGTGCCTCTGCCTAACCCTTCGAGGATTACAGGCGTGACGTTATGTTATGTAAAGAAAATGTTTGTAAATATTTTTAAACAGCAGTGTAGCAGCACCTTTCAAAAGAAAAGTTTTTATCAGATGTTTAACTATTATTCATACATTTTCCAGCTCATCTTGACGAAGAGGAAGGTCACTACCAATGGATCGAAGGTCTGGCGATTTTAATATCAGTCATAGTCGTCGTTATAGTTACTGCGTTCAACGATTACACGAAAGAAAGACAATTCAGGTTTGTAAACTTCATTTTTTTATTACTATTTTCTGCCCGCGATTTCGTCTGTAACAACTATAAGTACATATCCTATGGCACTCGGCTATAATGCAGCTTTGTATCGGCGAAAGATTTTTTGTTATCGGTTCAGTACTTCCAGAGATTATTTCGTACAAATAAACAATTTTACCTCTTTATAATATTAGTTTCGATAAGCTAAAAGGTCTCTTCTGACGAAGTGAGACAGGCTTGATTAAACTCAGGCAATAGTACCTAATGTTTAGTATCTTTTTCCATCACGATTTTGTGGGTGACCATCTTGCTGTCCCCCATCTGGAAACATTACCCCACTCTCTCTTATCCTTGTTCTATGAAGGTAATCTTAGTACAAACTCGGCAGTTGATTAAACTCAAAACAAAAATGCATTACACGCTTTAGCTATTAGCAATTCTTCTCTGTAACATAAGAAGAAACCTTTGCTGTACACCAAAATGAACTGACCAAAATAATGTTACTTAAGATCGTACCTTTTCTGACGTTCCCTATTACATGGGTCTTAAACATAACTGGCGAAATGTGGAATGCACTAATGGGTACACCTCTGCCTAACCTTACGGGGTTAACAGGCGTGATGTTATATGTGTCTCTGAATAAGAACAAAAAGTAGCAAAGAACTTTACTATTGGACCAATGCCAAGCTTTCTTGATAATCTTCAAGCTAGATTATTCATACAGTTCCTAACCCTTCTCTGTTTCCCACGTTCCAGAGGGCTGCAATCCCGGATAGAAGGCGAGCACAAGTTCGCCGTGATCCGGGCCAACGAGGTGAAACAAGTGCCGATCAGCGAGATAGTCTGCGGGGACATATGTCAGATCAAGTACGGTGACCTGCTGCCCGCTGACGGTATACTTCTGCAGAGCAATGATTTGAAGGTACGAAATATCATCAACTATTATGTTATGTGTAAAAAAAAATGCGTCCCAATACCTCAATTGTTCTGTAAATGACACCGTTTTAGCGTATAAGCAGAGGTATTAGTATGAGTTTTTCTATTAGTAATTTCTTAGTAGTAGCCTTGCAAGGCAAAACTTCTGCTCGCGACTAATAGGCGCGATAATCCTGGGTTCAATTCCCAGGTCGAGGTTTTCCATCAGCCATTACTCAGTTGTAGCTTTTTTTTTTTTTTTTTTAGGTGATAAAAATCATCAAATGACTCCTTCCTCCCTGGGTGGGGTGGAAGGGACTGTCAGACTTTTACTGACTAAAAAGCCACCCTGTTCCTTCTGTTGCCCTTTACGTTCCGGGGCCACGGTATCCTGTTAAGACGTCCCGCAACCCCGGCAGGCGTTGGCCCCGTTGGGAGCCCCGTCCCTGTGCTGACAGCTCTTTGAGGCGCGCGCGAACAGAACGCGCCGTCGACCCGGGCTTGGTCCTTGATCGGACGGCGAGCTACCCATTACTCGCCGTCCGCAAGCCCGCGCCTACGGTGGCCGCATGTACTCAGTAGTAGCATGGAGTTAGAAAGTTGGCGGTGTAGTACCCCCGTGCCTCGATAAACCATTGGTTATACACCTGATCTATCCCTGGTCGTGTACGATTGCATTCTCATCGGACTATCAAAGAGAAGATAGAGGTTTTCCATTAGGAAGTTCTCAGTAGTTAGGCTGGAGTTAGGACCATGTGACACCCTCATGTCTCGGAAATCACGTTAAACCGTTAGTCCAGCGCCTAGCAACAGTAGCAACTATATTTTTTTCATGTAGGTGAGGTTCAACGGGCCTTTTAATGGTCTAAATGGAATAAATGATTTGACTTTGATCATACCCCGGTCGAGAGAGAATAGAGATTGCATATTTTGTGTTTGTGCATACGTTTGTGCAAAGTCAAAGTCAAAACATTTATTTCAATTAGACCATTTACAGGCACTTTTGAATTGCCAAGGAGTCGGTCAGTTAGTCCAAAAGTTGAAGCTAATTGCTCGTTCCAAAACGGAGGTAGGCCTCTATGGAGAAGAACGAGCAAGAAACTCCACGGCACTCTTTAAAATTTGGTTTTTACAAAATCCTGGTTATATTATTAACATTAAGGTTGCACTAAGTATGTCCTCCATTGATAGCTAGTCTCCGCCAAGATTGACTGCCATGACCGAAATTCTGCTATGACGACCGTTATCATCATTTTTCACACATAAATAGCTGTTACATAATATCTAAGCCATATGATTCACATTACGCTATTCATGGACACACATTACAACAATAATAAGCATCTTTAAACACTAGTGTCGTAATACTGCGGTTACTTTCAATGTCAGGTAGTTGTTACTCCTATCTGATTTGTACCAGTATTGATACAGCGTGCGTCAATTGATAACCGAATGCCTTAGTGATCAAACATTGATAACGTGTTATTAGGTTATCGGTTGTAACTATGTTATATTGAAAATGTTCGCATAAAAAAATGAAAATATTTGCTGTTGAGTCTAGCCGTTTTTTTTGTTGTTTGGTCAATCAGTCTTACCTGGTATCGTATTACCCAGTTACTGGGTTGTGGAGGTCAGATAAGCAATCGCTCCATGTAAAATAATTGTATTCAGCTGCATCCGGTTAGACTGGAAGCCGACCCTAACATAATTGGGAAAAGGCTAGGCAGATGATGGATAACAGGATAGGTGAGGCAAAGTGAAATTAAAACAATTCTCGTTAATTGACTGCCTCTTTAGTCTTGTGGTTGCAAAGCGCGACATGAGCATGAGTTCTTGGGTTCGATTCCCAGGTCGGGCAAAATGTTATCGGGTTTTCCATCAGGAATTCCTCAGTAGCAGCTTCGGAGTCTGGATTTGTGTCCGGTTGATGGCAATAGACTCGCCCCTTTTTACATGGGACTTAAAAACAACTGGTGAAATGTGGGTATACTAAATGTATACTATACTACTACTATGTATACTAGCCGCTGATTGCCGGCTTGACTGCCTCGTTGGTCTAGTGGTAAAGCGCGACTGCTGAGCACGAGGTTTTGGGTTCGATTCCCAGGTCGGGCAAAGTGTTTTATCCATCAGGAATTTCTCAGTAGCGTAAACATAACTGGCGAAATGTGGGTGTACTAATGGGTACACCGCTGCCTAAACCTTCGGGGATTACAGGCGTGATGTTATGTTATGTATGTATACTAGTTTGATAGGCGGTTATGTATAGTTTAAGGGTATATAATGTTTCTTTCAATACCTAGTTTACTTGTAAGTAACTATTGCCATCCTTATCAAAACTAAACACTATCAAGAATCCAACAGCTGCCTGCATGCCAAGATACACATACATTTGTACGATTTGCGTCATTACCAGTCATTAGCAAGCCTAGATTGATCCGATAAGCCCTCATTTTAAGATACCACAGAAGTTTTAGATAACAACAGTTTTGCAGCAGTATTTTTTTTATCATTTATTTTTATTATATGTGTACATATTTGTCGAGTGCTGATTTAGCAAGAATTATGTCATGTGATTATTTGATTCTGGCTTTCTTTTGTAATAATTATTGTAGGTTATGTAGGTAATTATTTGCAGTAAATGTTATGTAACAGTCAATATTTTAAACAGTAAAGATAGAAATACTTTTGTACCTAGATTATTACATTATGTATAAAATTAAACATTTTGGACCAACACAAACAGAGCTAAAAACACTCCCGACTAATTCACCTTTCAAACAAAAAAATAAAATCAAAATCGGTTCAGCCGTTCGGGAGCTACGATGCCACAGATACACACACACGTCAAACTTATAAAACCCTGTCGTTTTTGTGCCGAGGGTTAAAAATGGAACACACAAATAAATGCATAGACACAGACATTAGTAAATTATTATTTGGAAATCTGTAGGGGAGGCCTATGTTCAGCAGTGGACGTCCTGTGGCTGATATGGTAATGATGATGATACACTATGACGCGGTCAATTACTAATTAATTTACACATCAAATAGCCGGAGACTATGTTTACTGCCCATCATCAATGAGCAAAAAATTTGCTGACGAAATTTGGGTGTACTAATAGGTACACCTCTGTCTAACCTTTCGGGGATTACAGGCTTGACGTTATGTATGCTATGTGTAAAATCTACAATAGTACACTGTATGTTCCAGGTTGATGAATCGTCGCTGACTGGCGAATCGGACCATGTCAAAAAGGGTGAAGCATTTGATCCCATGGTGCTATCCGGTACACACGTTATGGAAGGTATGTTGAATTCCCATTATCTATACTACTAGCGACTTATGTCACTCTGGGATAATGTAGCATTCCATTTTTGAAATCGGTCCAGTAGTTTTTGAGCTAATTTTTTACAAACATAAGAAAATTCTTTATTATATTAATGTTGATAAACAAATCAATGAAGATTTGTTTGTTTGAACGGGCTAATCTCCGAAACTACAAGTCCGATTTGAAAAAATCCGTGCGTTAAACGCAGCCCGTTTATTGAGGAAGGTTATGGTCTATATAACATGACGCTACAACCTACGGAAGCTGAGTAGTAACCAAAGATTTTTTTTTATCAGCCTATTTTTATGTCATCTACTGGAGAAAGTCCTTTTCTTTCTCATTCCAAACCTCTGTATTTTTTGTGGTGACCGATTCTTCAATGAACGTACAACATTCCAATCTCAGTCTCAATCTGTTAAAAATGTCTCTAATATTCATTTAACATCAGTTGTCGCTGTGATGAGATCACGACTAGATTTGAAACGTTTTTAATTACTAGAATTAACCTTCAGGTCGACACACATTCTTCACCGCTATCGACCTCGACAGCTGTAAACTAAAAAAAAATAAGCTATAGCTATACTGCTTAATTGAGCCCGCTGACACTGTTCAATGCACATTTCGCCTCTTGTCTATCACGCCACGCAGGCTGGGGCTCAATTAAGCGGTTTAGCTGTAAAAACTATTTCTGAAAACTCATCCACCGATAGATGTAAGGTATCCTTGTGTGAAGAAACGCCAACAATATCACCACGTTTAATTGCAATTGAATTGGTGATTACAGTAAATGTTCATCGGCATCTCAAGCGCGACTACTAAACCTGGGTTCGATCCCCAGGTCGAGCAGTGTTATTGGGTTTTTTATTAAGCAGTGTCAGATGGCTGTACCATCGGACTATGAGAGTGAGGAAACGAGGGAGTGCACCTGTGTTTGCGCACACACTTGTGCTCTCGATCGTCGATGACTAAGTCTGTACTAAGATGGCCGCCAAGACCGGTCAAAAGGACTATTCTATACTGTCTCCTTCATTATCGTGTGGGCATTAAGGTCTTACGACCCCACACGCCCTAGTGTCAGAGTTTCTAAACCGCCTCAAGGGCCTCTGACATGAGTTGAGTGGGACAGTAATAGGCTGGTATAAGTCCAGGTTTCCTTACGATATTTTTCTTTGTCAGTGATGTGAACACTTTAGAAAGTAGGTACATATGAATTGAAAAGGTCACATTGGTACTTGCTTGCTTCTATATTGTGAAAACTATTTGTTCTCAATTACAACTTAAATATTCCAGGCTCCGGCAAAATGCTGGTAACAGCGGTCGGAGTGAACTCCCAAGCTGGTATTATCTTCACTCTACTGGGCGCGGCCGTAGAGAACCAAGACAAGGAAATCAAGCAGATGAAGAAAGGTCAGTGCCCCCAGTTTTGTGCTCGCTAACGTAGCATAGTGATAATGTCCCCTAGTACATGTACCGCCTTTCTGATGACTAGGTGATGGTCATGTGATGTTCTTGTTTGTGATTTGTTTGTGATTGTTAAACAAAAATGGGGAGTTTTTTTTTGTAGTAAAATTTTGTGATGACGTCATCAGAAAGGTTGTCCTTATAGCAGAAACCCCGCAACATAGTTTAGCTGTTACTTTGCTCATATAGTTAACGCTTTCTACATGCTTCATGAAAATTGTACCTTAAGTCAAAGCGATTAAGTATAATCTAGCTTGCCTAAATGAGCATAGTAAGCCCCGATGCTTGTTGCATACATTAGTGTAACCAGTGACGTATGACCCCCCTCCCCCTTGTCATTGAGCCACCGCACTCCCCTTTCCTGTTGAAAGGGGAAAAATTATGACAAAATTGGTAAAAAGTATTAGTTTACACTTTTGGCCAAGAAAAGTGAGACATTCTATAATATTGTATTTTTTTTGACTGCCTCGTTGGTCTAGTGGTCGCAAAACGCGACTGCTGAGCACGAGGAGGTCTTGGGTTCGATTCCCAGGTTGGGCAAAGTGTTATTGGGTTTTTCCATCAGGAATTTCTCAGTAGCAGCCTCGGAGTCAGGATATGTGCCCGATTGATGGCAATAGGCTCGCCCCTTATTACATGGGACTTAAAAATATAACTGCGAAATGTGGGTGTACTAATGGGTACACCACCTAACCCTTCGGGGATTACAGGCGTGATGTTATGTTTATGTGTATTTTTTTTTCTTAAAAGATTTTTTTACCAATTTCGTCTTTAAAGTGAGATTATTTTATTTATTGATGACTGAATGATACAAAATGTCATTACGTTTTTTTTTTGTCTTGAGTTTAGTGTCTTTATCTATAAAGTCTTGTTGAACGTTGTCTGTCTATGTTATTTATGTTTTAACTAATAGCCTGTAATGTTTTGTGACAGCATGACATATTTTGAAGTGAATATTTTTACATTTATTATTACTATGTGTACGATCGATGTTGTTAAATACGTAAATTATTATTTCGTCTCAATAAAGAAATAATCTCTTTTCAATCATAAAATTATAATTAAAATGATCCTAAAAGCATACATTTGTAAATGCAATATTAGGCGCAATGTTTGAGCAGTTGAGGCAGTTTAAATATACCCAAATTTATTTCGAACTCGAATTGGGCAGCAGACACCATTAACCAACAATTTCAAGACATAACTTCTTTAAAAAAACTTTATTTTAGCCCTAAAACCCAATTTAAATTAACTGTACCTAATATTTGATTTTTAATTGCTTTTCAAATAATAAATAGTCAATTGAGTCGTTACAAAAGTGACGTCACAGCTGTCTTTTACTATAAAAAATCTATTGGAGTATCGCGTTATGAAAGCTCTTAAAAAGTACGTCAATTGATTGGTGGTGTCATCTACCCTATTAAAATAAAAACTGTTATAATGAAACAAAATCTAAAATTTATTTTTTTCTCTTGTGTATATTGGTTTCTCAAATGCTTAAACAGTCTAATGACATGAAACCCTTAGATTTAGTGCCACGACCAAACATAGTGTGATCCGTACAATGACATCCAACTTTTTTTTCTCCACCCCCGACCCCGGCCTGCTGCACGCACCTCCATGTCGCCGATCAACAAAAAATATAAAAATTAAAAAAAAAAACAAAAATAAAAAAACTAAATAAAAACATACACATTGAGTGCATCGTGTAACTGTCGTGTTGACTGCATGATGTATTATCGAAATATTATCCAATCGTTGTCATTAATGTGTATGCTTGTCTGATATTATAATGGATAAATATTTCAATGGATATTGGAAAAAATGACGCGAGTAGAAGCTAAAAAGCAGCAACGCAAGTCTACGCAACGCAAGAGTCTATCTGGTAAGTAACCTCCTTTGCTATGCCCCGCTTTACGTACTACCCTCTGTACACTCAGGGCCAGAAAATATGTGCCTATTATTATTATGATCTACGTATAAAAGGGTGGTGGTGCTTAGTTTTGTGGCTTCGAGCTTACCTGTGGGACTGGGTAGATTAATCTGTCCTTAAGTGTACTCTTAATGACATACTACTTTTAAGGCACAATCTTAATAGTAATAATGACAGTAGTATGATCCTGGTTAATACAGTAATTGAACTGTAGATTAAAAAGTAATTTTACTAATTTTCTCTTCGGCGGTAAAAACGTAGGTTCTTAAATAATACTAAATAAATATAAAATAATATAAATACCATATTTCATTTTCACATAACAGCATCTTAGTGCATTCTTCTGTAGTAACACTTACTGTAGTGTTCCTATTAACCTTTAATAGTGTATATTTTTAGCATCTTGATCTTTCATAATTTTAACTGAAAGTAAGTAAAACGTAGATAGAATTAAATACAAAAAACAACATCCTGTTGCACCCTTTGTAAGAGTCCAAAATTTAATTGAAAAAATGATATTTTTTATTTTCAACTATTTCAAATTGTTTATTTTTCCAAAATTTAAATAAAATTTGACAGCCTTTAATTAAAATTTTAATTTTAATATTAACTGAACTCACTCACCTCTTTTAAAATGAATAATAATATAATAATTTGTAAAGTTTCATTTAATTTCAGGCTGTTTACAGTAAATTCAATTTGCCATTGGTATAGTAATTAGTAAAATTCTATTTCAAATCTGAGCTTTATAATTGCAATATTAAAGATGGAAATTGAAAAGTTGAAGCGACAATAGCCTGATGAATGAAGAGTCGACTGGCGATTTACAGGTTGTAAGTTCTTATTCTGTTGTGAACCCTTGGAATGGAATTAATCGTAAAGGTACAACTATTGGGTTTCTCAATCTCGTGATCGTCAGTCTCCAACCAGACTAATTATTATCCTAAACAGATACAAAACTTCCTCATACATTTGTGCAAGTCGACCGATTCGGTCCGGCATTGTCATTAAAAATACCGAACCGAATATTGTTTGCTTGCTTATGTGTTTAGCGACTCTTGTACGTGATCGTGGACCATTTTCAATTCATGAAAGAGAAAATATCACGACAAATATAGCCAAGTAACAATAATAATATTTCATTATTTTGTCAGTGAATTAATTTATTTTTGAAAGTTATTTTCTTTGAAATGATCCGTGTTTTCTGTTTTATTTGAATACTTGTTTTTGTTAAACTTATTTGTAACTAGATTTTAAATGAATGACGATGACGATGTAGTCTCCAATAATGAAAGAGCATACAAGTAATTGTTCTTAGAGTTATTAATTTCATTCAATTGTGTAGACTTTGTTGGAATTCAAAAATCTGTTTAGAAGATAATTAGTTTTTGGGCTATTTTCGCTTCAAACACCCGCAGCACAGTCCACTAAGTGTATCTCCAAAACCAGGTGAGGAGGACGCGACCCTGCCCGCAGGCGCCAACCACGGCGCCAACCACGCGCGCCCCGACGACAACCACGTGGCGCCGCCGCCCAGCGACAAGCCGCCCGCCGAGACCTCGCACAAGAAGGAGAAGTCTGTGCTGCAGGCCAAGCTTACCAAGTTGGCTATACAAGTTAGTATCGCTATTTAAAAAAATCGTCTTCAGATTTTGATTTTTACCAGGTAATTAACACCTGCCACACTATTCCCGACCACTGTAAGTCCTGAAAGCCAGAATAAACAGTTGCGACCACCAGAAATGCGTCAAGGCAATGAAGATCGACGAGTAGAGAAACATATCTGCTCCCCTTCAAACGCAGGGAATAGCAACGAAAGAAACTCTCAACGGGATGTTGAATTAATCAACATCATCACATCAGCTGAAAGATGTCCACTGCTAGACATAGGCCTTCCTAAAGATAGCCATAATTACCGGTCCTTAAATTTGGTTCTCGTTACCGACATGCTAATGTGATCACGTCACCAAAACGCTTAAGTGACGGCGTCACTTACATGCCAACGGTCCTGCGTCGCCGACATGCTAATGTTACCGCATCGACGACATGCTAATGGGATGTCAAGACTTCTGTAAGCAGTTACCAATACTACCTATTTTGTCCCATTCCTATGGTTTTGTTCACTTTATGCTTATCCCCATTTCTCCCCCCACAGATCGGTTACGCCGGCTCAACGATCGCAGTTCTCACCGTCATTATCCTCGTCATCAACTTCTGCGTGCACACGTTCGTCATCGAGCAGAAGCCGTGGAAGGCGACGTACATCAACAACCTAGTGAAGCACTTGATCATCGGTGTGACGGTGCTGGTCGTGGCCGTGCCGGAGGGGTTGCCGCTTGCTGTCACGCTGTCACTTGCTTATTCTGTCAAGGTGAGAATATTTAATCTTTAATTTGTGTATGGCTCCCATACATTCCTTCAGTTTCAGTTTCCTAAATTGGTTGGCGTTTTCAATAAGGGACGTCATAGTTTGCTGTTGCCATACAAAATGAATAGGGGAATCGCGTTTTCAGCTCATAAAATTATATCAATTAGGTATTTGACATCATTAACAAATAATTCCAAGACTCAATTTTTTTTAAGAAACTCTGTCTTTCACCTCTGAAATTCCGATTATTTTGAAATTTATGTTAGATTATTATATGCTTTAAAATCAGTAAATAGTGACGTCACAGTTTGCTATTGCCATACAAAATGTATAGGAAGATCGCGTTTTAACAGCTCAAAAAATTATGACAAAAAATTGTGTCTTTTACCCGATTAATCTTCTTTAATAATCTTTAATAGGTATGAATTCTTCAAGGCTTTAACAAATTTGACGGCTGTAGCAACCATAACTTGGAAACTAAAACTTATAACACTGTTTCTTTTATCTATGTGTTTATCAGGGAATTTCAACTCGAGATTTTTATCGTAAACTACCTTACTACGTAAGTCGTAAGGTGCATTTTTAATACAGAACATGATTGTGTAGAGTTACAGACTAATAAATGAACTTTAACTGTAAACCAAACTATTCCAAATTTCTGTCAAGGGTACTATGTAACATCAGTTTATTCTTGAAGTTTCTTTGATTTGGATTTCTTCTAATTCTACTTCGTTCACAAAAAAGCTCGTAACTACAAAAGCCTCTTACCTCCACAGAAAATGATGAAAGACAACAACTTGGTACGTCACTTGGACGCCTGCGAGACCATGGGTAACGCGACAGCCATCTGCTCCGACAAGACAGGCACACTCACGACTAATCGCATGACGGTCGTACAGTCGTACATTTGCGAGAAGCTGTGCAAGGTCACGCCTAACTATAGGGACTTACCGAGCGAGGTGGCCGAGACTATGATTGAAGGAATATCTGTTAATGCTGCTTTCACTTCTAGGATTATGGTGAGTTTTATTTATTTATTTTAAACTTTATGCACATGTAAAAAAATACACCATACAAAGGCGGACTTAATGCCTTGGGATTTTCTACCAGTCTACATTAGGTTAATGCAGAGACAATACATAGTAAGTGCACAGATACAGAAAAATTTCGAGAATAAAATATAAAAATAAATACATATATACATACTAAATATATAAAGTATATGCGCTTGGGTAGTCTTGGGTAATCGTTTATGTTCGACAAAGTAAATTATTCAATTAATTCGACAACACACGTCATTGAACCAAAGAATAAAAGATCTAATCACACAATTTTGTTTGTCCACAGCCAAACCAAGACCCCACGGGTCCTCCAATGCAAGTCGGCAACAAAACCGAATGCGCCCTCCTCGGTTTCGTAGTGAACCTTGGACAAAGCTACGAGGCAGTCCGCGAGAGGCACCCCGAGGAGTCCTTCACGAGGGTGTACACGTTCAACTCCGTGCGCAAGAGCATGTCCACCGTCATACCGTACAAGGGAGGGTATAGGCTGTACACTAAGGGAGCTTCCGAGATTGTTTTGAAGAAGTGAGTAATCTTTTTAATTTAAAATATTGAATAAGTATCGAGTTTACTGTAATTTATACTACTGTTTGTTGTCCCTAATGAATAAATGATAATACTTTTTAACAAAAATCTAGGAGAGACTAAATAAAAACGAATAATTTGACTGCCTCGTTGGTCTAGTGGTCGCAAGCGCGACTGCTGTGCATGAGGTCTTGGGTTCGATTCCCAGGTCGGGCAAAGTGTTATTGGGTTTTTCCATCAGGAATTTCTCAGTAGCAGCCTCGGAGTCTGGATTTGTGCCCGGTTGATGGCAATAGGCTCGCCCCCTGTTACATGGGACTAAAAACATAACTGGCGAAATGTGGGTGTAAGTACTAATGGGTACACACCTCTGCCTAACGCTTCGGTGATTACAGGCGTGATGTTATGTGAATAATTTGTCTAAGAAATATCTAAATGGAGACTTAATTGTCGCTTCACGTTGCATAATGACAACTGAGTAAATAATTTTATTACTATAACTATTCCCCGCTGTTCGACCTGCGTACAGTTACGTTTTTTTGTTACTGTTGTACTTCCGTAGGTCGCGGCGTAATGTTATATAGCCTCGTGAATCTGGTTATCATATACCTACAAAACATTTCTTCCAATCCGACTAGTAGATTTAGAGAATAGCGCGTTTAAACAAACAAAAAAAAAGTAATATCAATCAATCTAAATCAACAAGTACCTTTCAAATAAAATAAAAACTAAATCAAAATCGATTCATCCGTTCGGGAGCTACGATGCCAAACAGACACAGACACGTCAAACTTCAACACCTCGTCGTTTTTGCGTCGGGGGTTGAAAACCTGAATCTCCAAAATGAATCTACTAATACCGTTACGCCCTCTCCACAGATGCGCATTCATCTACGGTCACGAAGGTCGTCTGGAGAAGTTCACACGCGATATGCAAGATCGATTGGTGCGACAGGTCATCGAACCCATGGCCTGCGACGGACTTAGGACCATTTCCGTTGCTTACAGGGACTTTGTGCCCAACAAGGCTGAGATTAACCAGGTAAATAAGTGAAGCTAGTCAAATTATCTTTCATCTATACAAGCCTTATATCTAGGCTAGGTCAGGCACAATGCTATTGGGTTTTACTATTAGGAGTTACTGGTTTTAGTCGAAAAGTGCGACTGCTGAGCGTGAGGTCTTGGGTACGATACCCAGGTCGAGCAAAGTGTTATTGGGTTTTCCCATCAGGAATTTCTCAGTAGCATACTCGGACTCTGAATTTGTGTCAAGTTGATGGCGATGGGCTCTCCCCCTTTTACCCCATGTACTTGAAACATTATATTATTTTTATCTTGCCGCCAATATTCTGAATGAATTACCAACCTTTTTTTTATATTCAGGTGCATATAGACCAAGAACCTAACTGGGATGACGAGGACAATATCGTGAACAACCTGACCTGCTTGTGCGTTGTCGGCATTGAGGATCCTGTGCGGCCAGAAGTACGTATCAACATAATAACAATACCAGCCTATTATTGTCCCACTTCTGAGCAAAGGCCTCTTCTCATATGAAGAAGGCATGAGTATTGATCACTACGCGTGTTCAAGGCAGATTGGCAATTTAAGACTTATCTATATACATAAAACAGTCAGGTTTTTTACACCATTCTAATTCAAGAACGGCTGGTCCGATTTTAATGTTTTATGATCATTTATTTGGTGAACTTGTCTAATCCGAGATTAGCAGAATATTTATTTAATAATGGGGAAATTCACAAAAAAATTACAAGATTTTTTGACTCGATTATTATGATATTAGGAAATCTCTCTAGTAGACTTTGATTACGTTGAGAATTTGTTGAAGTGCTCTTTGCTTATAAATAGTCGTGATGATAGCTTCATGAACAAAGTATCGCTTCAAATCTTTGCGAAACTTAACCCCGAACTGTCAAACGACATTTAACAGTAACACGTCCCCAAAAAGTCGCTTTTCGCTGGTGTATATTTTAAACAACGGTAAATTAAAACAGTTGTTTTTAAAACCCCATTCGTGTACAGCCGTAGCATATCACGACCTCGTGTGTGTGTCTTACGCACATCGGAATAAGGTTTAAATTTTTTTTTTCTTATGAACTAGTGATAGGAGCCTCCTTTTAGGCGGGTACAGCCTGTGTTAGGTGACTCCGCTCTTTCATAACGTAATTACTAATAACAAACTTGTTTTTATTTTCATCTCAAATTATTTAAAGTGACATCAAATTCAACAACAACAACCATTAATTCAATTCATTTAAACCATGGCCTAATACGTACACTTTAAATCAAATTAATCCGAATAAAAAATTGTTAAGTGTCCAAATTTTTTTTGAACGTAAGTATATCATGTAACTACCCCCAGGTACCCGAAGCTATCAGGAAATGCCAGAAGGCTGGCATCACAGTCCGCATGGTGACCGGCGACAACGTGAACACCGCTCGCTCCATAGCCGTCAAGTGCGGCATCCTCAAACCTACCGACGACTTCCTCATTCTAGAGGGCAAGGAGTTCAATAAGAGGATCAGGGACACCAATGGAGAGGTCAGTTTTGCTACTTGTACCGTCAATTGTAAATCTACTTATGATTGAAATGAGTATAAATTTAACTTAAAAATTAAATATAAATTTATCTTTCATTGTATTGAATTACTTTTATATTATTATATTTTAATTCTAGTTGTTGGCTTGACAGCCGTCGACACACGATCTGTTTCTATTCTAAATTTAAAAGTATTATTTATCTCTTAAAAGAAATAGGTGGCATTTGACTCAACCAGCCAGTCTCTACAGTGCCTGCCTACCTACCTTTGTGGACTATCTTTAACTTTCTGACTAACTGACCGACTCCTTGACAATTCAAAAGTGCCTGTAAACTATTTCATTGAAATAAATGCATTTACTTTGAACAACGTCCTACACTAGGACTTCATTGATAGCTGTTTATTTTTTGGACCATTTTCTATATGGGCCTGTCCTGTTAGCCTCTTGTTCACAAGCACGTCTGCTTCGGGGATTACAGGCGTGATGTTATATTTATTTAAAATACGGGTATTCAGCTGCATCTGGTTAGACTGGAAGCCGACCCAAACAAGTTTGGAAAAAGGCTAGGCAGATGACTCTTTATGCAAATATTGTAAAACATTGATGTTAAAAGAGTACGTATGGAGTTTCTTTCCTATTCGTCTCTATACAAAACTACCTTTTGGAAGGGGCAACTAGATTCAATTTATTTTTTTCTTTCTTGTAATTACGTTCAAAAGTGCCTTATAATGACCTGATTTGACTTTGATGATGGACCGATTTCTATAATTCTCTTTGTCTATCAGGTACAACAACATCTACTAGACAAGGTATGGCCGAAACTCCGTGTGTTAGCCCGTTCGTCACCCACAGACAAGTACACGCTGGTTAAAGGAATGATTGAATCGAAAGCGTTTGATACGCGCGAGGTCGTCGCTGTGACGGGAGACGGTACCAACGACGGGCCCGCGTTGAAGAAAGCTGATGTTGGATTTGCTATGGTAAGTTGAGATTTATTTCTAGGGGTCTAAGGTTTAAAATTGTTTGAAAACTGCTACCGTTTTATTACGAAACGTGTTTTAATTTTAGTTCAAGTTTTAATGCTCAAACCAGTTACTGTATTTTGAAATTTGTTTCGTCTTTGTTAAAGTTCTTAACACAATAACTGGCTTGATGGTGTAAGATGTTAATTCTTTTGCAACTCTTGGTAAAATGAATTTGGATAATGTTTTGATTTTAATAAACATGAATTATTTATTATTTGAGTTTATTTTAGTCAAAATTAAACTTCCAACAATCTCTGTACTAAAATAAATAAATAACATCAGACCACGAGTAATTCTATATGAGAAATGTGTTACATTACTATCCTGTAATAACAGTCCAATATCCTAAATGATTGCTTGATATTTTCAAAGAAAACTTATCATTATTATTTTTTTAATTCTGTGTTTTATAACTTCATACTGGTTTTGTTGAAAACATTGAAGTCACATCCCATCAAAACTAGCCTTAGTAGAACTTAGTAACTAACCTATGGTTCTGCCCCCAGGGTATCGCCGGCACAGACGTCGCGAAGGAAGCGTCGGACATCATCCTTACAGACGACAACTTCTCGTCGATAGTGAAGGCCGTGATGTGGGGCCGGAACGTGTACGACTCCATCGCCAAGTTCTTACAGTTCCAGCTGACAGTCAACGTGGTCGCTGTCATTGTGGCGTTCATCGGTGCCTGCGCGATACAGGACAGTCCTCTTAAGGTATGTGGATAATCCTACTAATATTATAAATAAACAAACCGCCCCGGCTACGCACGGGTGCTAATTTCTGTCCGTAGAATTTTCCAAAAAAAAAAAAAATATGAACTTACCCGGGGAAATTACGAACACAACAAAAAAAGAATCAGCTAAAAGCCATTCAGCAGTTCTTGAGTTTTGCGCTTAACGACACATTAAGCCATAAATTTAATTTATATGTATAGATGACCGCCTCGTTGTTCTAGTGATCGCAAAGCGCGGCTGCTGAGCATGAGGTCTTGGTTCCTAGGTCGGGCAAAGTGTTATTGGGTGTTTCCATCAGGAATATCTCAGTAGCAGCCTCGAAGTCTGGACTTGTGCCCGATTGATGGCAATAGGCTCGCCCCCTATTACATAGGACTTAAACATAACTGGCGAAATGTGAGTGTACTAATGGGTACCTCTGCCTAACCCTTCGGGGAGTACAAGCGTGATGTTATGTAAGAAACTAAAATTCTTTACGTTGTCACACAGGCAGTACAAATGTTATGGGTGAACCTGATCATGGACACGCTAGCGTCCCTGGCGCTGGCCACCGAGATGCCCACGCCCGACCTGCTGCAGCGCAAGCCGTACGGCCGGACCAAGCCGCTCATCAGCCGCACCATGATGAAGAACATCCTCGGACAGGCCATCTACCAGCTCTTTGTTATATTCTCGTTGCTTTTTGTTGGTAAGTGCTATTATAGTCTTCTAATGGTGCCGATTCCCTTGGTCACAAACTAAACTAAAATTAGACTATTTCCATCTTTTTCTGTCCAATAAAATAAGAAATAGACTAATGTAAATAAGAGCTGTCAAATTTAGTCCATCTGAGACATCCATACAGTTATAGTTGACATCTTAAAACGTGTGGATTAAAAATACGGAGAAGTTCAAGGAAAAACTAATTTGACATCGCTAACTTAGTTCTTCAATGTCACGGAATGTCACCGTCCTTTCCTTTCGCTGTATGTTAGTAAGTGATGTCAATTCTCTACATTTAGTCTAGTTTGTGAACAAGGGAATCGGCACCAATGTCCGTATATTTCTGAGTTCTACTTGTTAGATCTTTACGAAAAGGATGATTTTTTGTCTAACAAATATCGTGTCTGGAGAATTTTGTAAATGATCTTTAGAACATGTGCAAAGACACTTTTGCACTGACATGTAGCAGTACGTGTCAATGCAAACTGACCAATAGTGCTTGAATATTTCAGTTATTAAATCATGATTGTGCTGTGAACTGTTTTCAATTCTATTTCTGTTCGTGTAAAGTTCATTATCGATTGATCCGTGACAAAAAATGCAGCTACAGTACAGTACCAGATTACTAGACGTCTTCCATACATAAACTTTCAGACGTCAATTTTATCCCATGAACCTGCAAAAGAGAAAGAGCATGAAGACCTACAGACTTGCAGGCCAATCTACTAATTAAAAACCTTCCAAATCTTCCAAGTCACAATCTCATCTCAGCGACAATCAATGTAATAAAATGGTAAAATTAAAGGCATTTTTGATAGATTCAGACTAGATTGCGATCGTTCCTAAATGTTGGTGAAATTGATCCTTAATGACTGCAATACATGTGAAACTGACCATCTATCTCCTCTCCCAGGCGACAGACTCCTGAACATCCCATCAGGCCGCGGCCAGGCCCTAGGCACGGAGCCCACGCAGCACTTCACCATCATCTTCAACACGTTCGTCATGATGACGCTGTTCAACGAGATCAACGCGCGCAAGATACACGGCCAGAGGAATGTGTTCCAGGGATTGTTTACCAATCCTATCTTCTATTCTATATGGATCGGGACGGCGGCATCGCAGGTATGTTGGGTGAAATCTTAAAAAAAATCAAAGAATTAATCATTCAAATTACAGGTAATTTTGACCTAATATTATTGATATAACCAAATACAATTCTACGCTGTGGCCCAATTCTGAAAGCGGCCGCCTCTCATTCATGAAGTTGCGAGTTCGATACCGCAAGTACAAATGCGACTATTTCAATTCTTATGTAGTTTCTAAAATTATCTTGGATATCGCTGACATCGGTGAAAAATAAAAACATGGTGAGGAAACCTGGACTTAAATTTGGTTAAAAAATATGCCTGAGTCTCAATCGTCAATCCACCTTGAGCATGCGTGGTGCTCAAACTTTCAAGTGAACTTAATTAATCTAAAGTCTTAAAGCAATTCCGTGGTAAACTAATTAAATAATTACCCACACCGACATTGCTCACTCTCGTATAGTGTGATAATGTATAGTTTGTCCACTAAGAACCACTAGGAAATATTCATGCATAATTTGAATAGAATCCATCCGGTAGTACAATACAGGCCACGAAAGATGAGACTTGACACGCCACACAACTTTTATATTTTGTTATAATTATTATAACATTGTAAAGAATTTTAATCTACAAAATCTTATCCCTGAATAGATACACAAATTATGGATAACTATTTCGTACATCCATACCTGCGCAAGCTCCCCATTACTGACGCTTGTCAAGTCTCTTCTTTCGTGGCGCGTATTGTAACTGCGTGATGCTTCAACATTTATTTATTCGTAACAATAAGTACAACATAACATTTTTGTTACGATTTACTAATATGTGAAGATATTTGTAGATAGTCGCCATTCATTTCAAAACACTACACAATAACCATCCACAATTCCAGGTGGTAATCATCCAGTTCGGCGGCATGGCGTTCAGTACGGCGGGTCTGTCGATAGACCAGTGGTTGTGGTGCCTTTTTCTCGGCGCCGGCACGCTCGTGTGGGGACAACTCGTCACCACCGTGCCCACCAAGAAGATACCCAAGAGACTGTCGTGAGTACCTCATCAACAAGCAGCTACATCAAGCTGAACATTCTTTGAAGCAATTTTAATAATTTGTTTACAATAATAATACGAAAACGGTTTCATTTAAAGCTGCTAGTTGCTTCTACTTTCTGACTATCTGACCGATGTCCATGACAATTCAAAAATGCCTGAAAATGGTCTAATTTATATAAATGTTTTGACTTTAAACCGTTTTAGTTATTTTAATAATGCTTTAATGATAGTATAATCGAGTGTATTAAAAGCCATTTAATAATAGGTTAATAATAATAATGAGTTTATTTGCAGCCATTTTATTTATATGACGTTTATTTTAACAACTTTATAATTTATGACAGGGATCGCGGTTTCTTCTTTTTACATAAGAACAGCCGTGTACTGTGCTCTAATTCTATTGTTTTCAGGGAGCCTAACAAAGAGCTTGTTGTTACAAAAAGTAATGTTACTTGAAGGAGTTGTTTGCACCACTCAAAATGAGTAACCGAATTTTGTACTAAAAATAGCGAACTCAGAATTTTGGCTCATTTTGAGTGATGCGGAAAATACATACAATTCCTAATATTTTTTTTACCTGTGTGTACCTAAAACCAAATCTTTATAATTCCACCCCCTAACTCTAATAACCTAAATCCCACCCAGATGGGGCCGAGGTCAGCCCGACGCCGATACGATCCAGCCGGGCCCCGACTACGACGCGGACCTAGATAAGAAGCCGCGCGCCGGCCAAATCCTCTGGATCCGAGGCCTGACGCGCCTTCAGACGCAGGTACGCACGACACCGAGCGAACGCACACGGGACACGGACATATGGGACGGATGAGATATGCTTACGATATCACAAATGGTTTAATTAGAGTTGATTACTCTTTTGATTAAACGTTAATGAGTTGTGGCGACATCTATCGCATAACAAGCGAACTACAACTGTCGTATATATCGCGATATCAAAAATCTACTAAAATCCTAACAGAAAATGTCGGGTAGTAGCCCCCCAGACATATTACCCGTCTGGTCGGAGAATCTTTCCTTTTTATTGGAGGAAGGGGAACTTTCCATGCAGTTCCCAAAAAAGTTAAGTCAGGTTAAAGGTTAAAAATCTCGTCAAAAGGACAAAGAAATATATTTAAATGTACCTAGGCAGTCGAGCAATAGAATAAAAACGTTGAATGAATATTATATTCAAGACAATATTTTATACAGATAACTTTTAAGATAGCTTTCTTTTATTGCGTTTAACAACATTAGAATACACTGACAGTGTTTTTTTTTTAAAGACGTCAAAAGATAAAAAAGAATCATGAAATATATGTTTATCAGTGTAGCTAATTAATATTACTTGCTAAAAAAATTGTTTTCAAATAAAAGTGTATCTCATCCGTCAAACATTGCTATGTGGCTGAATTCAGCGGCTGAAAGGTTACTGAATTTCGTCTGGGGCTTTCATAATTTCATATTAGAAATTGATCACAATTTTTATATGAAATTATCGGGAAATTAGGAACACTCTACAACTTGGGATAAATGTTGGGGTTGATGTACATCATCATTTTGGGGGGAATTCAATGGTTGAATAAAGTTTATTCATGCCTGAATAAATTATTCGGGTTTGAATAAATTTTTAAAACTGCAAGCAATAGTCGAAAATATAAAAAATAGAAAGTTTTAAGATTTATGTGAAGTGTCTGACTATTATTTACAGTTATTTATTTTACTGGCGGCATTCTTAATAAATAAATAATAGTAATCATTTGGAATTATACAGTTTTATTAAATTCAATAGACAAAACCAGTCGATCACATTTGAAGAAGCTGTCAGTAAATCCTCATGGGTAACATCATGTAATAATATATTGGTTGTGATTTTAAGACTGATAAATTAAAAAAAAAAAACATGATGACATTCCAACAAATTAAAAAAAAAGTTGCTGTGCATTTTTACCAAAATACAAATGTGTGTATAAAAATGAGTAAACATGCCACAGTAATAATAAAAATCTACAAAATCTAAATAATAAAAATCAAAATGAAAACGAATAATTTAATAAAAAAGTATTAGGACTCGCAGTTTACATGTTCGAGCTTTCGAAAGAGGGATAAGTTTTAAGTTTACAGCTATAATACATACAAATATATATACAGCAAAGGTCAACAGGTCAACACTGCGGATACCTTGGGCATCCTAACGCTAAGTCAACGATATTATTGTCCTTATTATATATACTTTTACTATTTTTGCATACAAACGAATATAACCACCATTTTTCAATATTATGCATCCATATAGAATATATCGTCATAGAATCTATAGAGATTACGCTCAATCATCTTTATATTACACATTCTTTGATTTGTCCGTACAGTAAGCGGGAACTTTCACAGTACGAGTCGAATAATAATATATATTTCATAACCAAAATAATAATAATAATACACAAATAATTTAAACCGTAAAAAAAAAAACCGAATTTCAAAAATAACTGTACGTTATTTTTTTCGTTTTTATTATTTCTTTCTTGATTATTTTTTGTTTTCTATTTTTATTTTCTTATAATTTTACGTCTCGTATTTTTCGTTTCATTCTCCTATACTTCTGTTCTTTTCAAGACATTTTTTTTATACCTACACAGAGAAACACTTTACAAAGTAATAAATAGTAGTATACGCTATTATGATTTTTGGCCCATATTTAACGTAGAAATTAACAAATTGTTCGGTCACTAATTTTGTTTTTTATAAATCTTTTGTTCTTATATATATAAAAAATAAAACATATAATATAAATTGGCAACCGAGCAAGACTGAACTTAGTACTTTTATTTATCCAACAAAACTATTTTTCATTTTACTTCTTCAGTTCCTGGTTTCATGACATGTATGTATTTGTTTATAGAACTTGATATTTTATCTATATCTGTATTTCAGTCTTCAGATACACATCCTGCTGTCTCCTGCTCTCTAAATCCCTATTTGTCATGAAACCGGGACTCCCCCGTTAGTGTCACTAGATAGACTTGAAAGTAACCGCCATGCATGTACCGCAGTATAAAAAATACAGTCTGACGCTTCCCGATTTTATTTTATTTTTTTACTATATTTAATACCTGAGTTGACTGTACCGCCCCTCCCACTACCCATTGGCATGCTCTTTTAGGCTGTGACAATGTTACTTATCCCTCGTATTTACCTTCAAACAGTTACTATGACTACCCCGATAGATATTATATAATATTACTCAACATAAACCACATCGCGGTATGAATATGGCTATCTCTCTCTTTCTCTATCTTTTATTTAACTCTAGTCATACTGACTGTTTGATTTTTTTTTTACTATTTTTGTTTTATTTTTGTCTGTTTTTTATTTTTTATTTTTAAGAATAGTATTTTTTGCTTGTGATACGCCAACCCGAAACATCCTCGCTACTGATCCAAAGCAACCCAGCTCTGTAAATGAACGCCGTTAGGACGAACCTGACAGTGCCAGGCCCGCACGGCGTACCGACTAACATGCGTTACCGATATCAAATTAATTAGCAGTAACATGACTTGTTCACATTCATAATTATTTATCCACTTACATATTATTTTAATATTATTTTGTACCGAGTTGTGTTCAGTTACTGCAGTTACAATGAACGTTAATTTTGAGTGTGGAGTGGATTTTTCTTGAGAAAAAAAACTAGTAAAAGATACACACGTAGCGAGAGCATGCCGAGTGTGCTCTGTACTAACACCAAAGTCTAACCGTTTTCGGTGGAACCTCTCTTTCCTTTGCCGTTGTGTTGTTGTCAGTGTTTTATGTTTTGTTTTATTTTCTGTTATTTTTTTTTTGTGTTTTGTTTTTGTTTTTTGTGAATGTTGTCCCCGTAGTGGCGTGTTATGTCGGGGTGTGTTTGGTCAGGTGGGTACAGCGTCAAACTGGGCGGCGAGGTCCATCATCCGTAGTTTGCATTGCCTTGCCGTTGGAAGTTGCCTTCTTTGTGTTATTTTGCGTAAGTCTTGTTAGGCTTGATGTAGTGTCCATTATTGTAAATGTATATAGCGGTGCTCTAACGCAGCGTTCCAGGTAAGTATAGTATGTATGTAGAGACAAAATAACCAGTAATTAAAATTTATAAAAAAAAAACAACAATAACAATAAAAAAGTGATTTGTTTAGCTTTCTAACTTTTTTTTGACGTTCTAAGATTGTGCAAATATCAAAATTATTTTTGTTTTGTTTTTAAAAAACAGAACTTTTTTTTTTCTTTAATTAAAGATATTTTCACAATAAAAAAACCGTCCAAATACTAAAATACCACGTAATGTGTTCCTCCTTGGCTCCTAAATAGATGTTTAACAAAAAGTTGACGATAAAAATGGCATGGTAGATGTTCTAGTGTAAGTACCTTCACAAGTATATGCGGAGTAGCGAGCCACCACCATAGAACGCATATGGAATTTGATAATAAACATAAATATAAATCAGTATAAACGTTACTGTATATTTGTTTCTTAATAAAAGATATATAAAGCCTGATGGCAGTTAAAACTAGGTGTAACCCGAGCTAGGTTTAGTGCACCCTCGTCCTTACCCAAGCATCTTAGGCGTTCCCTGCGTTGTGTAGGTGTAGTGTAGACGGCAGTCGATCTCCAGGGTAGCAAAGGCCTCGATTCGTACCTCTTTATTATTTTCTCACATTATTTTTATTTTTTGTCTCTTTCTTTTCTCCTTCGTTGGCACTTTTCCGGGTCATATTCGTATCACGCGACACTGGCCAGCCCTGGCCTATACACCCATCAGTAATACACGATACACATTATTCCATTTCGTTTTTATTTCCTGATTTTTTTTTGTTTTAATAAAGGGTCTGTTTTCCGTGTTGGCCTGCTAGTGGCTAGGACAGATATGGAACAGTTGTTATGTTGATAAATTGTTTTTGTTTTCGACCTCATCATCTCATTGTTCACTCTTTTTTGTTTGCGTGTTCAATTCTTGTAAAGAAGCTTTTTTGTAATGCTTCTAAATTTACTTTAAAATATTTTTTAAATTAAACAAAAAATAATTTAAAAAAACAAGTATAATTATCTTAGAAATAAATTAAAAAAAACTTAGTTACAGAATAAACACTTACACTTATAACCTAATCTAAAAAAGTGTGTTTTTTTTAACCGACTGTCCCGGAAGAGGGTATTGTTTTTTCTTGAACAACACAATAAGCTCAATTTGAACAAAACACGGAAACATCGGTCATATTGGTCAGATGCCAACAAAAACAATTCTCACCAATACACCATCAGTATGCACTTCCTGAGATGCATGACCAACCCACTGATGTAACAACAAAACCCACCAACACTGAGATGATGATGTCACTAAACAAAACAAACAAAAACAAAACACGGCGAATGACGTCACTGCCCTTGTTAATAACCGCACCAATACGACGTCTCCCTGGCTGGGAAAGCCGGAAGAAGCCGGTAGCAGCCTCTTTGATTTGAAAGATGCCATTTCGAACACAACCCCGTGCCATATCTGTCCGGCGACAGTTGTAAAGCTAGGGCTGCGCACGTAGGACGGTGTCGAATGGGGCGTGGAGCCGCGCGTCGTTGAGAGATGTTGTTGGCAGCCCCGGCCGGTGCTGGAGACGGAGGTCTAGTGGCGGCCGCGGCGGCTCGCGGCGCGCTGCGTGCACAGGACGCTGACGGTACCGCACCCGCCCCCTAGCGTCCCGGCGTCCCGGCCTCCCACACCCAGCACACGATAGATACACCGGACTTCAGAATATCTGATAATTAACATATTTTTCCACCACAAACTCACACGAAAATTTCTATCACTTAAAAATTAAATTAGACGATATAACAATAAAGTTTATAGTCGAGTAAGTGGCAATTTGTGTATATTATCATTGTTTCTGAATTCGAGTTTAGGTACAGAAGGCTGACTCCATACAACGAGCTAAAACATGCATGCACACATAGATAAGTACTTACGGCGCAAAAAAATTATGCCGTTCGCTGTATCTGAAGCGAGCAATGGTATGTGTGTGTGCGTTTTCGCTCGTCGTTCGAAGCCGATCTTCTGTCCCTATCTATTCTGTGCCCTAGCCCCTAGCGCGTAGCATCCTTGTGCCCACACCTCCAAACCTCCCGTGCAAAGGTTGCGGCGACACTCGACTGCCTCAATAACATCGCAATAGCACACTTGTGGACAGATTTGGCACGTTTGAGCACTTGTAGCTAAAGTGCACCTGTCGCTAAAACTATGCTGAATTCGGCACGATTTTCAACCTAATCTGCACATTCGAACTTGACACAGATGTGCCAGAATCTGGTCACTCAAGTTGCTGGATTAGGCACAGTTGTGAGTTAAATTGGCAACTGTTTGTTGCATCTGGCACAATTGTTTGACGATTAATGCGATGAAGAAGATTTAAGAAGACAGCTCAGTAACAAGAGATGTCGAGTTGAATTGGATATGTTGCAGATCCTAAAAAAATGGGGAAGAAAGGTTTAGTAACATTATTTTCTATTTGAATTTGCAAATAATACATGTGTGTTGATATTCATAGTAGATACAAAAGCTAGTAGAGTGTCGTCGAGTAACCGTTAGCATTTCAATAGTTCTGTTTTCTCGTCTGTTATGCATCTACCCACGACTACTCTGGCTGTAGATCTCGCCCTGTTCCTACTACAGCGTGTCTCGCTCCTGTACTGGCACCGTCTCGTCCGCCCGACCCTGATCAGCACCCAGTCTCCAATCGACGCCTCCACCACATGCGCCACCCATGTCGCCCCGAGCGCGTCCCCTCTCGTCCCGCTTTGTGATCTCACTCTGTCTCCAGTCAGCCAGTCATCTAGCCACAGTGTTTGTTTTAGCCGTTATCGCAGCACCTTAGCTCTTTTGTTTCTGTATTACTTAGCTGAGCGAGCATGGCGCCCACCGTTTACCCCAGCACCGGATCCACTCATCGTGTCATCGTCACTTCGGTAGTGCATAGTTAGCAACGAGGTTCGAATAGTTGCATGTCGTAGCCACGACGTAGACGTCCATCGTCCCCTCCACAGACGTCCCCGAACTCTGAATACAGACAACTAGGTCGTAACAAAGAACATCCACACCACACTCTAAGATAAAGGTAGCGGTGGGTCGGTATCGCGGCGTGAGTAGGTCAGCAGCGAGGGTGGGCGACGGGCGCGCGGTGAGCTGGTGGTTGTTGCAGCTGCGCGTGGTGCGCGCCTTCAAGTCCACGCTGGAGGACCTGGAGGAGCGCCTGTCCGCGCACTCGGCCGCGGGGCTGCGCTCGCGCCTGCGCGCGGCGCCGCAGGACATCGCGTTCATCGACGCCGACGACGTGCCCGCCGCCGCCCGCACCGAGACCACCATATTCTGAGCGCTGCCCTCCCGACCCGAACCGACCGACCACGAGAACGCACTTGACGACGTTTTATTTTTATTGTATGCAAGTTTTTCGTTTGTCCCCGGCGGCCCGGCCGTCGATCGTACTTAACGCCGCAATCTCCCGCGTAATCTCATCGCTATCGCCGCGCCCCTTCTCGTTTCTGTCTCGATCGCGTTTACGCTTTAAACGATTAATCGACTCTTAATTTTTAGTACGTTAAGAATTTTTATTAAGTGTTGAAATTTTTTAGTGCTAGGTAGTTGATAGAGCAATAAACTACTAGACGATGTTAGCGGCCCGATGTTAGGCTCCTAGACCGAATTGTGCCTGTTACCGCGCCGCCCATGCGTGAGCGCATACTGTACATTGTCAAATCATATTTGTAACCTGTTGATGTTTTCAAACGATGTTAACGTTTCAATAGAGAAGTGTTTGCATATTTTAATAGTTGACGAACGAGCATACGTTAGTGTCGGGACCCCTATATTTCTAATACGTAGGTTTACGACTCTTTCTACCGGTCATTATAAATGAACACTGCTATTTTAGAGATGAACATATTTGTACATAAGTTAGTGATCTTCAAAACGTCTTTTTATTAATATCGGAGCAGTGATATTTTGTATAGGTAGCTATATGAAACTAAATGATGAAACTCCAATTTAAATTGTAAACTTTTTAATAATCCTTGAACTTCGAAATTTTACGAAAAATATAAATAAATTTAAAAAAAAAAACTTTTGAAAGTTTTCAACTTCGTCACTTACTTAGCTTTTTGTGTAAGTAGTTTGTTACGAGAAATATTATTATTATGAGATATTGAGGGTACTTGGCAGCTTGTGTGTTTTGTTTCATAGTAAATTTTGGGACCACTTTTAACCCTTTTTCTATCTTTGAGATCTATCTTCATTATATATATCGGTTACGAGACGGTAATTTGTCTATAAAGAAATCATTATAATTATTATAAAAAACTTAAATAGATTCTTATGTATACGCCTAAAGTTTAGTATGAATGAGACACTTCACGCTTACGAAAAAAATCAACCGAAAGAGCTCTAACATAAAGTGTATCTTTGAAAAACTTCTTGGTTTTTGCGAAAATGTTACAAAAATATTTACATTGAAAAATAAAACTGTAAGCAAATTCCATAGCATTTTTTTTCGCCTGTCATGTTCTAGTGGGGGTGGCCATTTAGCCCATACGCTCTATTTCAGATGTTGACGGTAAGTTTAGGTCTGACACATAGGGAGCGTACCGTTGTAAGTATCACGACGGAAAATGTAGGTACACGTTGAACCAATAAGTTGATTAGAGCATGGAATCCGTGGTGTCTGCACTTGACTGCCCAGCGTCTTCGGTCTCCTCGGCTTCATTGAATCATATCAATTGTTCCACTGTTGGCACTAACTTCATATAACAATATTGTACGAGAAACTTTAAAGCATAATCCTATTTTTAATAACTTTTAGTACTAGAACTCAGTGTGTTTCTCGTTTTTTAAAACAATGTTGTATTTTGTTGTTTCGATTTTTTTTATCTTCAATGCAAGTCCAACAGTTTTCAGTTATTTATCCCAGTTTCAATAACAATTGTATATCATTCAATAAGCCGTTTTACGTACACCATTAAAGGTGAGAACGCATGCGGCCATCTTGTGATGTCACGTCAACAAAATGGCCGCTGCGACTAGATTGTAAGTACTAAGCATTATAATGGAGCAAATGTATATTTTTTTGGTACAAAATGTTGTTTCTTTAATTGTTTTTAGTTTTTAATTATTTTTGCTTCGCATTTACAGTGTGATCATGCTTATTACAGTGTTATGCATGTATACTGACGTCTGTGAGTATTGCACAATTTGTATTTTTTTTTCTTTAATTATTATTATTGTAAGTAGAAGTCTATAGAGTTTCTGATAATATACTTTTTATTTCAATAACATTTTTCTTATTATCAGACTCTCGTGAAAGGTTTTATATCCGAATTTTTCATTTTTTATTACTGTAACAGTTCAGCATTTAATAAAAAATGGTTTTTATATACAGCCACAATAACTTACTTACAAAACTTCTAACACTGTAGTTGATAAGCTGATTAAATATTTACATGAGAAAATAAAATGAACGCAAAAATAATATTATCTCCACTATTACACCAAACTAGTAAACTAAGTGTTATATTAAAAATAAATAAAACAAAACGGCTCTTACATTATCCACTTAATTTTTTTTTATTTTATTTCATTAACTCGGTTGTGTATGTACTTATATAATAAGTTGATTTTCATAATCTTTATTTATTTTTTTGAGTTTTACTGTAATGATACGTTTATTGTTTTAATAATACATACTTAACCGGCACTATAAACCACTATAGTAAATAAAAACTCATTATAATAAAAGTATTTATTTGACAAATGTTGATATTTTATTTTTTTGTTACCTCGGACACGTCGATAGTAAATCCGCCGAAGCAAATGATTCGCGAAGTAGCTCACATACCGGACGATTATCATTTACCTGAGTAGCAGTAGTTCCCACACGGTATTTAAACTATACTTTACATTATTATTTTGTTTATATATTTAGTATTTTGCTACTGGATGCCCTCGACCCAAACCCAGCTAGTGAATGCCCCCTTTCCTAGTTACAGTACAGGCACTTTACTAACGAAACTGCTTTCTGAAAATATTTCCATAGTTTTCTATAGCTACAACTCTTCACTATCAGTAGTTGTGGTGTTCTAAAGACAAATGATGTTTCTTATCATGATTTGTTATTTAAAAAAGAGAATAGCCGTTTGATTTTGGAATGCCATTGGCGAGTTTCCACGTAATGTCTAGTGTACTGGCGACAAAGCAGTTTGGTTATGCGGCTGTGGTAGTTAGGTGACGCACACTGGCGCCTGCCGGACGCGTACTGACACGTCCGTCCTGTTGTTTTGCAGCAAAAGGCGGACATATTGGCCGGTCGCAGGATATTTGTCAATAATTATTTGGCGGAGCACCGAAGGATCAGCGTGCAATCTGGCGGCAGCTCCCTGCCCGCTCTCAGCCCCGTATCGCATCAGAGCGATGATTAAATGCCCCAAAATATTTATAAAACGACACTAAAGTGAAAGTAACAAGTTAAAGAAACACGGACTCAAACTACTGCCATTTAAAAACTAAAACAAAATATTCCAAACGGATATTTTTAAAAATTATGATAATTACAGTTTTTCGCTAAAAATTCTAAAAGTAAAAAAATCATTTTTTTAAATCTCTTAAAAATGTAAATGCAGTAGGTAGTTAAGAATTGTTTATTAAAATATAAGTAAAACATTAGACGATTCGCAACTATATATTGAGTAGATTTATAATGATAACTATGGTGCACCACTATTTAGATGGAGTATATTAGATTTCGAGCAAATTATTTTATGACCGGTATATAATATGTCGAAATATTAAAGTTTCTGATAATATATTTAAATTGATATCGTGTTAATTTTTCTGTAAATATATAAATCTTTAAACTCATCCTTTCTTGTAATTAATATGTTTAAAATAACTGTTGTGTGTTAAAAATAAAAGTATATAATACGGATAAAGTCATGTGCCATTTTTATAATATATAAAATAAAAATAAAAAAAACGAAAATACACAATTTGTGCTACTCAAGTGCTTTTATAAACGTTTTTAATATTAAGATGATATTTAAATTTGCTTGTTATTTTTTATTTGTTTATTTTATTGGAAGAATGCGAATATCTAGATGTGAAATATTTAGTGTTAGATGATGTGTCTTATTTCATAGAAGCTCGTTGTGTTTTGTCTTTAAGTAGTTGGCGGATTTGATTGGTCTGTACGTGTCGGCCACAACTACAAAACACAAACGCTATGCTCATATTTTTATACATCGATTTAGCAAGACAGTAGAACTGTATGCATATTTGTTATATGGCACAATAATATAGTTTTATACATTTTGCATGAATCGGAGATCTTTATTATAAAAATCTGTCTTTTTCTTTTGTATTTACTGTGTATTTTGGTAATGATTTGCACGATGATGTGTACCTTGTTCTGCATTGACGTTACCAATGTACCTTTCTCTCTCTCACACTACACAACTATCCTCTCTCCTTTGATCTTCCATCTCATTCCGTTTTGTTTGTTTCCTCTTCACCAAGGTATCTCAAGCAAATTTAATTATCATTCAAATGTTTTGTGGTAAAGTTTAATATGTTTATATGTTAAGTATATACTAAATATTTAATAATAAAAAAAAACCTTTGTGTATTGATTCTTAAAGTTTAATGCACCACAAGTAGAGACTAAAACATTGCCTACTACGTCAGTGTTGAGACTAGACGAGTATAGTATACATTAATAACTATTATACTTAAAACTATGGATGAATAATCGTGTCTTGGTGTACACCAAAAGTTAGTTGTAAACAAATATGAAATACGTTTTTCAAAAATTTAATAATTACGCTTGTAGTAAGTGCGAACACGCCGATAGTGATATATCACGTAACATATAATTAACGAAACCATAGCAAAGCATGATTTCTCGCTATACATACTATCGTTACTCGGTATAATAAACTGGTACTGTTGTTAATTCGTTATTTCTAACGCTTCTTGTCCTTTAAACTTTAGTAATAAAGTATCTATACTCCAAAGTTACTTTCATTTCACCTGCCACATTGTGGAGAGCTGCAATAATAAGGTAAACTTGCAGTGTTGAGAACATGTTGATGTGTCGATGTTGGTCCCAATGTTTGTTGTTGGCGGCCTATGGCCAACATGGGCCCTGTATGTCGTACGGTCTAGTCGATGTTAGAATGCTTGGCGCTTTCACGCGACGTTGTACAGTAGTCGTGACGCTACACGGACTGGCATGGACTTTAAACACGTGTCTTTGCGTATATGATGCACATACGACACAGCGAAAACTGCAACTTTTTCGACACTGAGGTAATACTTTTCTTATACGCACATACTGTAAGCCTTGCAGTCTTATAATTTATATTATATGTATTGTATGTAACATATATGCATTGACAGTAAACAAATAACTAGAAATAGAATACGTGCTCAGCTTTTACTTAACCGCCACGCTAAAACAAATTATATGTAAATAGTAAACACATAAAATTAATCGACAACCCAAAAATATCACAGAAAGCATAAATGTATAGGCATCATTGTTGTTAGTTACCACTTATATGTAATATATGTATGCTTCTGTAATATAGATGTATATAGCTTGATTAGATTGTCCTATACCGGTAAACTATAGGTAGATTTGATCTGGTATGTGAGCGACTACGTCGAAACGATATATATATGTGTGTGCTTCACTAGAAATAGATCGCATGATGACAACAAACATACAAACACAAGTGCCGATTGTTTACAACAACACACAAACACACAGACACACAAAACATAATTTATTTTAAACATATTACCACGGAACCCGATCAGCGACCGCATAGGATAAGTGTTCAATGTTAAATGTTCATGTATTACTGTATTTTGTTTATTATAATTAGTTGTTATTTTTTTTATGTTATTTTTTTATTAATTGCGTTTATAAAGATGGATGTAACGGAGCCCTGGATGGAAAAAAAATATATAAAAATTTCTAGTATATAAGTGCACACCCCATGATTGTGCTTCTTAAGGTACCTAATAGGATGTACCCCGCGTCTTATACTTTTAGTTCTGTTTACTGTGTATCTATATATATTTCTTCTAATGTCTGCTCATCGCTTCGCGAGGCACACTGCTTCGTTTAGTCCCCCTGATAAACTTCTATACTTTCTGATATTACACTCTGTTTAAAAAAAAAAATCACTGCTATAGCGTCGAACGTTATTCTACCGCAGAATTTAAAATGATATCAGAAAACCTTAATCTTGCTTCCGTCGATGTATATTTAATTTAATATTAAAATACAAGTAGAATCACGTTGGACCCCCAGCACGCAGTATATATATTTATATATCTATGTATCCCTTCCACGCGGCGGCCGTTCGGCTGCGCGCGCGCCTCTCTGTGTCGTACCTTTACTTCATGTTCTCGTTTTTATTTTCTTTTCCATGAATACCCAATTGCACACGGAAGGTGATAGGTGGCGAGTTACAAGAACGCTTGATACCCGTCCCCTACAGCAAGACTTCAACTGATCAAGCTGTAAGATTCACATTTATGAGAGGACAGTCTGTTTCACTCACACTTATGTTTTTATTTTACTATTTTTATGTTAACATTTTTTCGTTTTTTATTTGTTCAAAATGTTTTAATACTGTACTCTATCTTTCTATACCTACAACTTGTCCGTTCTATATCTGTATCCCACTTGCTTGTGTGTTGTAGTTTTGACTGTGCACTTCCACATTAGTATATTACACTTTATTACTCCTAAAGCTTTCACACCGCGTATCCTATAAGCTTTTACCTGCACCGACGCTTATTTCTTTAATCCCTAGAATATACACTACACTTGCCTCGTATATACAGATGTTTTTTTTTAATCTGGATCATTTTGACAGCTGTCATAAACGTAAACCTAGTTTTTTTTTTTAATTTGTATTTTTCAAAGATTTAAAAACAATTTTTTGTCATAAATTTTTAAATTCAAGTCAGCTAACTGCAACAGTGATCCGATTTAAAAAATCCATCCTATATATTATAATATATTTTGTTGAAGTGCTCCAGTCAATGTCATCTGCATGTTACCACAATCATTGGCATGAATCCTGACGCATGCGCTGTGTTATACATAATATTATATACTTATTTATATTATATCCACTTGGGTGATGTGGGTGTCGATAAAAGCATAATTTTACACTAATTTGTGATCGGAATTTATGTGGAACTGTGTTGTACATTAATCGACTTCAAATAATTATTATTAAATTGAAAATAATTATTTTAATTATTACATTTTATATTTCTCAAATGTCTTGTTACAAAAATATCTTGAGGTCGATTTATTTATTGTTGAATGCAATGTAAATATATGAGAATGATTGTAATTTTTTTATTTTAACTATAAATGTTAACATTGGTTTTGATTGATGTGTTAATAGTCTAATTAATTAATAATATAACACAAATTTCGAACAATGGATTATTAAATTATTCTAAATAACATTTAGGATTCTGTTAGGGAGTTTTATGGGCAAAATTGGCAATGTAAATAGTCAATTTATAAACACAAATTATGAAGATGTCCCTTAGTAGATAGACAAGAGCTTTTATATTATTTTGGCAACCATACATCATGGCATAGCGGTTTTATTTTTAATTATTTTGCCTCACATAATGCACTAACGCCTGGTCCCTACATCAGACTAGCCGCATTTTTCTGTCGTAAATCTCAGACTACCGTCCTTTACAACAGATCAATCCGCAACTACCCACCGATGTAGAGACCAAGGCGATGAATTCGTCAATTCGTGGGGTCCTACTAGTGTAGCGCCAACTAAGCCAGGGATTCGTCCTAATAGCTTTGAATTCATTTTGAATACTAGACGCATCCAAGGTCATTTTTAATCTAAATAGCTTTTAGTGATACAAATTTTTCTCTATATCTGTCATAGGCTAGTACAACGCTTTACGTCTACGTATGTGTATTGTAAAAGGAAGTCGAAGAACGTGGAGGGTATTTGTCAGCTTGCTTACAATAATTTCGGATATAGGACGTTGGGTAAAGCGATGTTGCTTCGTATCATGTGCAATGTATTGTGTAAGTAGGGCAAGAGCATTAACATAGAGCTTTCGCGCGTAGCTCACATAGTGGAGAAGTAAATACAGTCACAGAGGTGCGGAGTGCATGAACACGGAGGTCCCTCCTATCCTCACGGCCAAGGTGTCTGTATTCAGAGGCGTTGAGGTGAAGCCCCGGCCACTCACTGCATGGCATGGCTCGCCACCTACAAACTATCCTGTGACTGGAATTTTGATACCTAACGCTTTCTTGCCTCTTTTTTATGGTTCGGTGTGCTTCTATATGTTGACATTGTACATTCTGGTCTGGTCGTCCCTCCCGTTGGTCTGTCATACGAGTGTGTGGCCGCAGACCAGCCGGAGGGACTGGCACCGGCGACTGCGGCTTACGTGGCGCTCTGAACGATTACCACACTAACTGCAGTTTCCACTGACGATTTGATTGGCATACAATTCAATACAAAAATGTCTACAAAATTTTCAAAAACGTGGAATTCTGTTAGTGGTAATCTTCGCACCGGCACTTACGACTCGACTCTTTAAACTCAATTCGGTGTCACTGTAAATCCTCTGCAAACGTAGCGTACATGTGTAGTGTTGTGTCACACGTGTGAGTCGAGTGGTGAGGCCGGCGCGGCGGAGTGCCGGCAGGCCGCGCGCCCGGCCCGCACTAACCCGCCCGCGCGTCGCAGATCCGCGTGGTGAACGCGTTCCGGCAGGGGCTGGACTCGCGCGGCTCGCTGGCGGACGCGGCGCTGGCGGAGGCGCTGCGCAAGCAGACGGCGCTGTCCAAGCGGTTCTCGCACTCGTCCAGCATCGACTACGCCGACGCGGCGCGCGACACGCTGGCGCCGCACGACATCGACGTGGAGCGCCTGTCCAGCCACAGCCACACGGAGACGGCCGTGTAGCCGCGCACGGCACGCACGCACGTAGCGGTAGGATAGTGTGCCGCGCGCCGCAGCTCATCGATGCAATAATTTAGCGTTAATATCAGTATTATGGACGCCGCCGCCCCGACACCGACCGTGCCCGCGCACGATACGAACCGTTACGCTGCCATCGCTCTAATTATATTATTATACATGTAATAATAATGCTAAAACGATTGTGTATAAAATCATATTTTGAAAGGTAACGAGGATGATCAAGTTTGGTATTTGATTTTGAACACGTATGGTTGAGGGCGCCGGTCGAGCCGGTTCCCGCTTCGTCGCGCAGCCACAGTGTACTTGAGCATAAGTTATATTGTTAACTAGTGTGTTTAATTATTCGATTGTTTTGAAAATATTTTATTATTATACGCGCGCGTCGCGATGCGCGCGTCTGTTGAACAAATAAAAAAAATATTGTCTAATTATTAATTTTAGATTTAAGCGCAGTGATGAGCGAATGGACGTGTGTTTTTTGAAAAAAAAAATAAAGTTTTCGCATACCATCGTGTCATCTCTTACACGGAATGAAATGTTTTATATTGCTTTTGTCAAAGACATGTTGTGGGAGAGAGGCGGGCGGGCGGGGGCGCGGGGCGCGGGGCGCGACCCTCATCTTTTGTATAAAGTTATTTCATTTGTAGCGCAGATCATCGTTTGTACGTACGCCGAGTGATATTACCGCCCGCGCGCGCCCCCGCCCGCGCCGCCGCCCGCCGGAACTAAATATATATACTTAACTAAATTATTGAAGTATTAGTTAAGGTGTTTGTTATAAATTTCAATAACTTTTTGTTTTTACGACCTTTTTCCCCTAAATCTAAGTATACATTTAAGTCATATCTCGAAGCGTAGACGCATAAACTGAAAAGTTTCTATACAAGAACCGTTAGCAGAGTGCATTCTTGTGTAAAAACCGACGTAGTCCACTTTGAACATCTTCAAAATGTTTAAAATAGAAATAAACATTAAAATTGTATAGCTGAAGGTATTTATTTGTAATGCTAGTCTCTTATGAAACAAAATACTAATTATTCAATTATTATAATGTACTTATTGATTATTGATAAATACTTCAAGTTTATTAAACATGATATAGTCTACGGTGTAACGAATTGATTTCGGAATTTTTTGTCTATGAGCAATAGCGAGGCGCTCCACATAGGCGACGTAGAATCGCAGCAGTGGCATTTTCAACTTTTAAAGTAAGACATGTACTTAATGGAGTTAGTGACGAGTTGTACCGATCGCTGGCCGGCCACTTGTTATAGTATAATATGAGTATAATAATGAGAATCAAAACGATCTAGCGAATCGGCAATGTTCAATTTTGTATAGAACGTTTCATAGTAGAGATTTGAGAGTTGTTACGTTTGATTTGTGAGGTTCGTTGGTAGGCGCACTCCGTACGACGCCGACGCGGACACGACACGGACACGACACGACCGCCGACCGACACCGACGGACGGACGAGTGGCGCGACAACTATTAAAACTATTAAACAATCTTGTAAGTAATTAAGTATTAGCTTCGAATCAATAAAGCCTTTTTAAAAAAAATTAGTTAAAAAAATGAAACTATTGAAACTTCACAATGTTTAAAAATAAAATAATATTAGTTATGATTTCAGTGAATAGAGATTTCATGGTATCGTTTTGTGTATTATATAATATTATTTCGTTGATATTCGTTACCACGAGTTCCCCAATGAAAGACATAAATAATTAGGAGTCGGATATCTTCGTAGAGATGCGTGCAGCCGCGCCATCCTTTACCTAACTATCAATTTGTTTGACACGACAGTCTGCCACTAACCATTTTAGGTGATAAGTCCCATTGTTGTATTTTTCGTCTCACAATAAATGAAAATCTATTTTATTGTTTTTATACGTGTGTTTTATTTGTACTTGCCCCTTTGAAATAAGCCTACAATTACACACAACTTACCCATAAGACAGTTGCCGATTGTGGGCATATAGTTGTATGAAAAGCAATCGCAATTAGCAGTTAAGCTGCCTGTCCATTGAAGCGGAGAAACAGAGAAATAATATAAAATAGCAAAGCGCAGATTATATGCAGTCCTATTGGTTAATATTTCTGTTTCTCCGCTCCGTAATCTCACTCCGCTTCAATGGACAAGCAGTCTTACTCAGCGTCTGACTATGAAGCCAAACGCTTACTGCTGTTTGCAGTGATTTTATTTACTGAAATAGATAAACTACTCATAATGTAACTGCAGGTATCTGAAAAAGCATAAAACAGTTTTTTTCAACCATAATCGTTGCAATTACAAACAAGCTAAAAGTCAACTGGGCACAAAGAAACTTGCATAAGAAAAGCCACGATTGTTTAGTACCTAGTTCGGCTGCCGAATGTGCGTTCTAGGGTTCGAATCCCGAATCTAGCAATTGATATGGATTTATCATCTAATCCAGTAATCTTGCTTTAGAAAAATCTCGATGGTTTAGTAGTTGTTAGCTCGGTTGCGGAGTGTATGTTCAGCGGGTTCGAATCCCGGATCAAGCAATCAGTGTAGGTTGTAGCACCAGTCACATTAGGTACCTACCTACATATTTCATTGCGTACCTTGTTGAGTAAAATTACACTGCTTGCAGTAAGAAAACAATATGACGTTTTATATTAGGTATATCACGCGTGATTCCCCGAGGGGTTAGGCAAACACATTTTTTTCTGTTATTTGCATGTCCCATGTGAGCCTAAGATTGCTATAAATTTAATCCTGGCTGTTACTGAGAATGACAAATTGCCAGTTTGAAAAACCCCATAACACAGCTTTTTTTTTTTTTTAGGTGGTAAAAATCATCAGATGACTCCTTCCGCCCTGGGTGGGGCGGAAGGGACTGTCAGACTTTTACTGACTAAAAAACCACCCTGTTCCTTCTGTTGCCCTTTACGTTCCGGGGCCACGGTATCCTGTTAAGACGTCCCGCAACCCCGGCCCCATAACACAGCTTGACTTGAAGATCGAACCTTCGATTAGGTACTAGACTAATGATCAACTCTCAAGTTAACATTAGATTAACAATATCATAAACCTTAATTATTTTAGTGAGTTATGAAACACATTTACATGAAGTGTTTTTTTTTATTATTCAGTTTAGTAAGTAAGTAGGTATCCTACCACCGACACTATACTAACTACACAAGCGGATGTATGTAGTATGTATATGTGTGAGTAATTGTTGTAGGGTTGAGCTGATCTGAGCCTGAAGCCAAAGTCAAAACATTTGAATCCAGGCGTACAAAGGATGGTAAGTAGGTAGGTAAGTACATGAATATTTGGTGCAGTGACGTATTCAGCAAGTTGACATGCAAATATTAGAACAAGGTGCTCATTGAAATTTATAAGCAATTCCATTTACAAACTGAAGATATTTTCAAAGTCAAATCATTAGACCATTAAAAAGCACTTTTCAACATCATATACAAGAAAAATAAATTGAATGAACATAATAAATAAGGATTAAATTAGGTTTCAAAGTCTCAAAAATAATAAAAAAAAACTGAAGTTTCTATAACATAACATCACGCCTGTAATCCCCGAAGGGTTAGGCAGAGGTGTACCCATTAGTACACCCACATTTCGCCAGTTATGTTTTTAGTCCCATGTAATAGGGGGCGAGCCTATTGCGAAGAGCGAAGTTTCTCTTCCACAAATAATCTCTAATTCTTATTTCTCTTTGTATTTTTTGAGCATCCATTATTCATTTGTAACTTAGGTTAGGTTAGAACACTTAGGTGTTTTTGTAATGTCTGTTCTTCTAAATTCTTAATAAATTATTTAAGATGCAAAATTGTTTATACCAAGTATTTTTCCGCATTTGTAGGTAAATACCTACCTACGTACTCATTAGTTCTTTAATATTTAGCTGTAGGTACACTGTATTCGTTTCACCATCTATTTGTGTAACTGCAAATCTTATCGTACATGTAGGTAAGAGACTGGGTTAAGTGGAAAGTTCAATGTAAACAACGGTTATTAAGGTTCTTTCCATTTCCTCACAAAGTGTCTCATGTCGGGGTAAGAACCTCAATTTCCTCAATACACCGTATAAATACTCGACATGAACTAACACAGCTATCATTGCAAGACAAGTCGTCGTAAGCAGCTATTCAAAATGGGTAAATTGATCTTAGTACTGTCTGTACTGGCGGTGTTTATGATCGCTGAGTCAACATGTCAGCGTTTCATTCGGCCCACCTACCGCCCTCCTCGCCCACCAAGACGTCCGGTATTAATCAGAGCCCGCCGAGGAGCTGACGACGAACCGCTGTGGCTGTGGCAAGGAGACAACATTGACCGCGCGCCGCCCACGGGAGACCATCCATACCTGCCGTCAGACATCGACGACATCAAACTGGACCCCAACAGAAGAACTGCAAGGAGTCTGGGCACTCCTAGCGTGTCTCGTGGTGGTGGCCGTCCGTCCTCGAGCCGGGACACCGGGCCCACTCACCCGAGGTACAACCGTCGTAACGCGAGGTCGCTCGGACTGCCAGGGTACAAGTTGCCCCTGCCTACGCTGCCACCTTTCAACCCGCGCCTTAGGTATCCTTGGGAGAAAAGGCCCGGTCGTTTCCCCCTCTACGCTCGAAACTAATTAGCCGGGGTTATGTGGTCCGCTGTACCAACAAAATAGAAGTGCCAATTACTTAATTGTATGGTTTATATTGTAACTAACTAATGACGTATTAAATGTATTTGCTTAAATCTCAGATACTAGCAACTACTTTTTGTAACTTTTAATTTGAACCAAAAATGTACATATAATAAGTATTTAAATAAACTTAAGTCTAAAACATTTCCTCTTTTTTATTTTTTCTCAATGTCAATAACCGAACGAAACGTTTTTGCAGTGAAGTAAAAACTCTCTCATACCTAGTAAACTTGTTATAGCAAGTCCCGTTGAGATGCCGAAAGTATTTTGTGTAGGTCTGCTGCGGTAGCAGTGATATCTCGAACAATGTATAGTCTATGAGGCAAATATATTATTATGCTCTGCGTAGCTACAGTCAACAACAAAAATCTTAACACTTCAGATGTAACGAACCGATTTTTACGCTTATCTAGGTACGCAAGAAACTATAGTAGGTACCTACCTCTAAAGTCCACGGTGAGGCAGACTGGGGCGCTTGCCCTACCCTGACTGGCTCATGGGTGATTTATTTCATATTTAAATCATCTATAAAAACTAATATTCTAAACAAAAGAAATCACACTTAAAAAGAAAATGTTTTACAATCCAGAAATTATACCATTCTGTTTTGTACATTTGTATACCTACAATATAATAATGTCATGTCAGTATTGCCCCACCTAAAATTAAAACTTGTCTACACATATGCCTCTAACTAACTTTTAATAGAAGTCTAAAGAATCAATAGATATCATTTATAATTTAAAAAAAGTTTTGAACCGAGTGATTAGAGTGATTTTGCTACTACGTACCAGGGGCGTAGCTACCGCCGTATCTGCCGTATCAATTATACGGGGCCCCTGGCCTACGGGGGCCCCCAAAGTGCGTAAGCAAAAATGAATAAAAACTTCCCAAAGAAGTTTCTCGAAATTAAAACTGATAAAAAATTATTTAAGAACTTCTATGGGACAGGAACGCCTGTCAGACCTGTCACTATTGTCCAAAGAGGCAGAAACTTAAGAAAAACTAAAGTCATCATCAGCTATGAATGATTTAATTAATCAGTTTGCCGAAAAAAAGGCAAGGAGAGTTAATATTTAATTTGAATTGTTTTTAAAAATATGACAGATAGATAATTATGATGAATAAATATTTCTTTTAATTTTATGGAAACATTTTTTCTTTTTTGAGAAATATTTACCCTTTCTAAGGGCCCCCAAACAAATTTTTATACGGGACCCCGCCAAGGTACGCTACGCTTCTGCTACGTACTTTACTTTTACTACCTAACTCTTTTGTTTCTGGATTTTAATAAATAATTATGTCAATTTTTTTGGCGAATTTGGCGGTCAATCTCAAAGGAGACTAGTAAGTAACCAAGTATGCAAGAGCAAGTGCGCAAACACAGATGCATTCCCATGTCCCTCTCTAAGCTCTCATAGTCCTACATGACGTCAATCGTACTTGCTGAAGGATGTCATCAACTAGAACTCCGAGCTGCATAGGTATGTTAAATTATTTATGTAAAAAGACACAATAACACTTTGCCAGACCTGGGAATCGCACCTAGGACCCCACGACCCCTCATCCCCTTTACCCACGAGAACGCCGGGGTAGTTAGTTTGATTCATTTCTGAATATTAACTAGAAGTAGAAGTAGGTACCAACTATGTTATTGTATGAGGAAATCGTTTAATCATTTAAGAAGTCATGACCTTTATTATCCCAGCGGTCCGATAGTTAAGGCGTCCACCTCTCATGCTCGAGGTTGTAGGTTGACAACCGGGCACAGACAAGTACTTACCTACCAATATGATTTTTCTAATTCGTAGTTATGAGCTTTCTCAGTTTATCTTGGACATCGCCGGCATCGGTGAGGAAACCAGGACTTATAACAATACTTTAAAAGAAAAAATGTCCTTGAAATAAAACATATATTATTTATTTAGTCTATGGACGGTAATAATATTTTTTTTTTTTTTAATTTTTCGTAGCACGTCGCAATTCTGAGTTATAGAGGTTTGTTTTTTTATCTACCCGAAATTGTTTAAATACGTTCATTGTTCTATTTTGTAGACAACTGGTAATTTAAAAGTCTTATTTTAATATAAAAATGTCATCTAGAGTGTGTACACTACATCCATACCAATTTTGTAATGTTTGTGAGAAAATTGTTCAGTTAAATCGTGGTTTCCCTATACCAAAACCAATGTCGTTAATTTTTTTTAGCAATACTAAAATTTGATAATTATATAAAGGTTGTTGAAAATCTATCGCAAAGTTATGAGCGTATGGGTGTAAAATATGTCACTAAAAAATCGTTTTTTGCATTCCCAGTTAGATTTTTTTCAGAAAATCTTACTAAAGAGATGAACACGGTGAGCGATTTCACCAAGACTTAAAACCAATTTCAGCAAAATTATCAAGGTTTTTGGGAGTAAAGTTAGTTGGTATGTTTTGAGAGATACAGATGAATATATTTATAAAAATTACCTATTTTTATCTGTCTATCGTTTATTTGGATGTATGTTTTTTGGAAAATCTTAATAAATTTTACAAAAATCTGACGTGCTGACATTTTTTAAATATTTTTTCCGAGATGTAGGTGATCCCAATGTAACGTTACCGAATATTAGGTTGGGGAAAAAGTCTTTTCGCATTATACTATGTATGAACTTGTAATAAAATCTCTTTGGCTATACTATTTGTATCTGGCTGGTTTTGGTATCATTGAAAGTATAAATTATAAAGAACATAGGTAATTCTAAATTCAAATTAGAAAAATGTGTGATTTTCATTTGTTTTTCGTTCTGTCAAGATGAGTGAATCTAATGAAGAAATTCGATACATTTTAAAATGTTTTCTACAAAAAAGGCAAAAATGCAACGCAAGCCGCGAAAAAAATTTGCGATGTTTATGGACCTAGTGCAGTGTCTGTGAGAGTAGTACAAGTTTGGTTTAAGCGTTTTCAATCCGGAAATTATGATGTCAAAGATGCATGTCGCTCTGGTCGCCCTATTACGGATAAAAAATGGCTGCCATTTTTGAAAAAGTGGAGCAAGATCGGCATGTCAGTAGTTACGACGTAGCTGAAGAGCTGGGAATTGACCACAAAACAGTTTTGGCGCATTTGAAAAAAACTGGGTACACAAAAAAGCTCGATATTTGGGTACCTCACGAGCTCACTGAAAGAAACCTAATGAACCGTGTACTCATTTGTGATTCTTTATTACGACGTCATGAAACCGAACCATTTTTGAAGAAGCTGATAACTGGTGATGAAATGTGGATCACGTACGACAAGAACGTGCGAAAAAGATCGTGGTCAAAGGCCGGTCAGGCTTCACAGACTGTGGCGAAGCCCGGGTTAACTCGCAACAAGGTAATTTTCCCTAACCTATTATATTTCATTTCAAGGACAAAAATCATGTAAACTAGTGTAATTAATATCAGACTGAAATCGCTTTAGATCCGCCTTGAGCAAGCGTGGTGATCAAGGCACGCGCCTTCTCTGTATCAGAAGAGGCATTTACAGTGGGACAATAATACTACCTCTAAATCGGTTACCTAATATGTTTAAAAAAGTTTTTACGAAGATTTGTAGAGGTTATTAAAGGTTGGTTTGCAGATTTGTAGGTATATGTATGAGTATGACACATGTTTATATGTAAAAATGGTTTACAAATTTTGAAAGGACGACTTATTGACTTACATACGAACAGTGCAAGCTAAACAAAAGCTCGTAAAAATACTATTAAGGATAGATTACCTACAGCGCTTATTAAAATTTAAGAAATAATTTTCTTGACAAATCCTGTCGAAAATTTGAATACTATCTATATAAATAAAAATGAATGGCTAAATGTGTTGCTAAGCGTAAAACTCGAGAACGGCTGGACTGATTTGGTTGATTATTTTTTATAATGTTCCTTGAAGTACGAGGATGGTTCTTACGGAAATAAAATAAATAAATTGCCTGTAAAAGTCTAAATCGACTGCTAGGCGGTACGAAGTTCGCCGGGTCAGCTAGTTGTGTATGAAAATCTCAATTGCTAGTCGCACTTTTCATTTTCTTAATTAATTTTACTAAATTGCACTCGTGCGAAACCGTGTCGAGTAAACAGTAAACAGTAAATAAATAAAAGAGGGCATTGTGTTAACAGTCGTTTATTATAGTAAATAAGTAAGAGTAAAGTAAGTACATAATATTTACATTTAGATACATTTTTTGGTAAATAAACTGTTGACACAAAAGTAATACATTACCAAGTGTATTACTTTACACCTAATGTAATGTCAGTGCAAATAAAGCAGCAATGCTCCAGTAATTTTCATTAATAATGAACTAAAAATCACAATTAATAGAGTTGGAAATTGTGTGCAAGATATAATTTCATGTGACATTTTTATACTTGAACGGATTTAAGCAATTATCAACTCTATTTCAATGATTATTTAGTTAATTTTCAATTGATTAATGCAAACTTTTCAAGAAAATGGCTGTTCTATCTGCACAAACTTTAACACAATAAAATGACATGGGACTTAAAATCTGCTTTTAACGTAGATAGGGTAATTGGGACGAGGGTTGAAGGGTGGCGTCGTCGGCAGGGGAAACTTGTACCCTGGCAGTCCGAGCGACCTCGCGTTACGACGGTTGTACCCCGGGTGAGTGGGCCCGGTGTCCCGGCTCGACGACGGACGGCTTCCACCACCACGAGACACGCTAGGAGTGCCCAGACTCCTCGCAGTTCTTCTGTTGGGGTCCAGTTTGATGTCGTCGATGTCTGACGGCAGGTACGGATGGTCTCCCGTGGCCGGCGCGCGGTCAATGTTGTCTCCTTGCCACAGCCACAGCGGTTCGTCGTCAGCTCCTCGGCGGGCTCTGAATATTATCGGCCGTCTTGGTGCGGGAGGAGGGCGGTAGGTAGGCTGAATGAAACGCTGACATGTTGACTCAGCGATCATAAACACCGCCAGTACTGACAGTACTAAGATCAATTTACCCATTTTGAATGGTTGCTTACGACGACTTGTCTCACAATGATAGCTGTGTTCGTTTATGTCGAGTATTTATACGATGTCTTAAGGAAAGCGAGGTTCTTACCCTGGCGCCAGACGCTTCGTAAGAAACTGGGAAGAACCTGTCATACCATTATTTATTTATTTTTAAACTTTCCTCATCGGTGTCAAGTGCCGATAACAAGTTCATACAATCGTGTCATAACGTTTGTTTAATTGTCGATAGTTAATATACGATATAAGAAATACATATCTCGGGTGCAGGGGATTTTTTTAAGACTTTAGCTAATATACAGTGACGTAATAAAAAGTTTACAAACGTTTCCGTTTACTAAGTTTAAATAGTTGACAGTATACAATTGGCTGCCTCGTTGGTCTACAGGGTCGCAAGCGCGACTGCTGTGCATGAGGTCTTGGGTTCGATTCCATCAGGAATTTCTCAGTAGCAGCCTCGGAGTCTGGATTTGTGTCCGGTTGCCAGTTGATGGCAATAGGCTCGCCCCCTATTACATGGGACTAAAAACATAACTGGCGAAATGTGGGTGTTCTAATGGGTACACCTCTGCCTAATCCTTCGGGGATTACAGGCGTGATGTTATGTTATGTATACAATTGGCACAGGTATAGGTAGGTACTATAGAGAAAGAAGGTAATGTGTTCTTATTCTACTTCTACTACTACTCTAAATAATTGTCTACCAAAAACCTAAGAAGGTTAATTGTAATTGTCTGCCTAGTTGGTCTAGTGGTCGCAAAGCGCGACTGCTGAGCATGTAGTCTCAGGTTCAATTCCCAGGTCGGACAAAGTGTTATTGGGTTTATCCATCAGGAATTTCTCAGTAGGAATCAGGAATTACATGGGACTCAAACATAAGTGGCGAAATGTGGCCGGGTGTATTAATTGGTACGCCTCTGCCTTACCCTTTTGCGATTATGGTGTGATGTCATCATGTCATGTTATGGTTTATTGTAATCATCATTATGATAAACTCTTGCTATGAGATAAACCCAAAAAATCGCAAATAATAATCAGCTGATCCGTAGGTACATTCCGTCGAGTACAATGACCCCTTTTCAGGTTTCTGGTAAACAAAAAATAAGGTTGTACATCTCATATTTTATGTAAACTGTTTATTTTCTTTAGGAGAATAAATTATTCAGACCGAAGATAATATGGCTAAAATAAACTGCGATGACGGTTGTTGTGATATGTAGGAAAACAAGTTTTGGGGGTGGATATGAATTCTAAACCTACTTGATAGTTACAGATGCCCTTACACTCAAAGCTGGAAGATGGCGTTAAGTTCAAGCGAAAATTTGAAAATAAACATAACATAAAACCTCCTTGATCGTTATTACAAGCTTTTATTTCGCTTGCACTGTTCGTATGTAAGTTTGATGTAAATAAGTTGTCATTTCAAAATTTGCAAACCATTTTTCGACCATTTGTTGATATCCGATTGAGCTGAAATTATGCGTACACCTTTAGTTCTGGTGACAATACAATGTCCAATATTGTAATATTTTAAATTAAAGCTTGTTTTTATAAATATTTTTTTAATTAGTTTATTTTTCATATAAGTAGGTAAAGCCCACTTGGCACTTTTTACTTCTATAGTAGCCAATTCGTTTTCGTCTTCCAATTCGCTATCTTGTACAATAAGCATTTAACTATTCTATCGGGGTATAATTTCTACAAAAATTCCATCGAACCTAGAACCCTCAGCAATCCTGTTTGTGACCACCAAATCAATGTAGCTGTTAGGTACCTACTTTCGCTAATTGGTATTTTTCATCAATTTCAAATTAAATGTAATTATGAAGAGTGCTACTTGACTTTCCTGGCTTATCAGCCGGCGCACACATACGTTCACCGCTGACCTCTGGCATCTGATAAGGAGGGGGAAACACCTATTGCTCAGGATTTTGGTATGTACCGTATGACGTATCTAAGGTTGAGTTTCCATCAGATAAATTCGAGGGTGCGCAGCGAGGCGATGTGTGTTGGAAAGTGACCAATCAGTACTAGCTTTATATCTCAAGCTATGACAATGGAAAGATGTCATAGTAATCACACACATCCTAGAAAAATAGTTTTAAAAGAAAAAAATAACTGATAATTTTTCTTAAGGATTATTACTCAAAGCCAGAGTTATGTGACACAATGAATCATTTATTGTTCTAACATACCGAAATGACAGCAAGGCCTTTAGCGATTAAAAACCTATAGAATGGTAACTATATGGCCTATGGTCGTGATGGCCTAGTGGTTAAGGCAATATGTTATTAATTTTCTTCAATGTGACTTTTTCAATTTATATGTACTTTCTAAAGTTTATCTTAGACATTACTGACATTCCGTGCCTCGGAAAGCACGTTAAGCCGTTGATCCCGGCTGTCATTCGTGGACCTTTGACAGTCGTTACGAATCGTCAGAAGCTTGAGAGTCTGACAACCAGTCTTACCTAGGGGTATCGTGACACCCAGTTACTGGGTTGTGGAGGTCAGGTAGGCAGTCGCTCCATGTAAAATACTGGTACTCAGCTGCATCCGGTAAGACTGGAAGCCGACCCCAACATAGTTGGGAAAAGGCTAGGCAGATGATGATGAGAATGGTAACTATATTTTTGAATAATTTGCGTATGAACTTACTTTGTTTATTATTACGTGACATTGACATGACAATTTGTGTTTAAATTTGGGCGGAAACAGACTTGAAATACGCCATGACACACTGACCGAGAAACTCGCTCATTGTTCTCCTAAAGGTACTCTTAGTCATTTGGACAATAAGAACGCATGAGATGGCGTTGGGTACTTCAACAGGTGTGAGAAATAAAACCACAAAATATAGTCATATTATGCTTATATATTTACAGTGTCTTTAAAAAATAAACTTATACTAACATAATAGTAATTATCACTCATGATATCAAATAACTAGCTTTTGCTTTTATACTTGACTATTAAGCAGACGAAATCGCTGACGAAAACTAGTTTATTTATATTTTTGACATTGATTGTCGCCGAAACGAAACTGCGACTAAATTTTCAACATTTTTAAGGCTTAAGGTTCGGTCTTCAGATAAAGACAATAACTTGAAAATTTTATTTAGAAACGTCTTTCTTAAGAGCGTTCGAATCGATTTTAAAGAAACTTTCTATAAATCAACAGGATACATAGGTCTAAAAATCTATTAGAGAACATTTTTGAAATGTCTTATTTAAAAATCAAAATCCATAGAAATCTCTATTTCTAAGGAAAACTTAAAATTCGAATTTAACTGTAAACATTTTTTCGAAAATGTTCTCTAAGGGTTGATTTTCATTAGAGCGTGCCGTGCGCGGGGCGGGGCCCGGACGGGGTACGGACGGGGCACGGTTTTAAATCTGTTACATATATTTTGTATGAATCAATTTATATTACACAGTGCATTATCCGTGTCCCGTCCGGGCCCTCTCGACGCACTTCAATACCACGTCGGCTCGTCCACGCCCCGGCCCGGGCACGGCCGGCTCTAATGAGAATCATCCCTAACTTTTTAACTTTATTCTTTCTAACTTTTTGGCGAAATGTAGGTGTACTAATGGGTACACCTCTGCCTAACCCTTCGGGGATTACAGGCGTGATGTTATGTTTATATTATGTTATGTTTTTAGACCTATGTATCCTGCTAACGTGTAGGAAGTTTCATTAAAATCAGTTCATTAATTTCGAAAAATAAGGATTTTAAAGTTTGTATACAAAGCCGTAAGGTATAAACGGTCTTAAGCTTGAAGTGCCATAATATTTACTGTAGAGTTGGTACTGTAAGTTACTTTAAACAGCTTTAAATAACTACTGGAAACTAAGTAGTCCGGGCGGAGGCTCCGATGGAAGGAAGCTTGGTAATGATACACTGGGATCTGTCGACAGAGAAATAAATATTAAATAAAAATAAGAAAGAAAAAACCCCCAAGCCAAAAAAAACAACTTTGTTTTAATCTAAAAAGAAAATTAAAAACAATTAAAAACATATTGTCTTAGATAGAATTATGCGCCACAAGAATTTTTTAGTAGCAGCCTCGGAGTTTAGATTTGTGTCCGGTTGATGGCAATAGGCTCGACCCTTATTACATGGGATTTAAAATGTGGGTGTACTAATGGGTACACCATTAGTACACCCACATTTCGCCAGTTATGTTTAACTTGTAATGTGATGTTTTCTATCAACTTTTTAGACTTATGTAGGTATCCTGCTTTAATACCTAGGAAGATTCATTAGAATCGGTTAATTCATTTAAAAATAACGACTTCAAAGTTTGTATAGAATGTCATACGGCGTAAACGCTCTTAATTAAATCCGTTATTTTTTAAGTCAATTATTACCACTAACCCAGTTTCTGAGATATTGCAAACGGCGGCGTAGGCATCATAGACTTGACTCCTTGCTGCTGCAACATTTGAGGCGGTTGCTGCATCATCTGAGGAGGTTGCTGCAACATCTGTGGTGGTTGTTGCAACATCTGTGGCGGTTGCTGCAACATGCCCGGTTGCTGTTGCATCATTTGTGGAGGTTGTTGCATCATGTTAGGAGCTTGTAACAAGTTTGGTGATTGCATCATCATCAACTGCGCTTGCATGGCGAGGCGGATGTTGGGAGGGGGTGACCCTGGGGGCGGCGGTGGAGGGGGCAGGGCGTCCCACAGTGGCACGTGGTCGATGTGAGTCGCTGGGCATGGCCAGGCGCAGCCGTGGCGACGGGCCTTTTTCTTCTGCAAATAAAAAAAATTGCTCAAGTCAGCATTCAATTCAAATGACCGATTATTCTAATTCAATGTGACTAAAATAACTACAATGTGATAAAATAACAGCGAAACAACGATGTCTAATTAGGTTACGAAAGTATTTTAAAATGGTTAAGCAAAGCCAGCAAATATTTGAAAGACATAGTGTGGCAGTGACTGATAACCGTATTGCATAAATCAAAGTTATCAAATTATTCAATTATTTTATTATTTTTTATTCATCGTGAGGAAACCTGGACTTACTGTTCCACTTAAACCATGTCAGAGGCCCTTGAGGCGGTTTAGAAACTCTGACACGAGGGTGTGTGGGGTCGTAAGGCCTTACTGCCCACATGATAAGAAGAAGAAGATCAAATTATTTATTTCAATAAGACCATAAAATTTTGTTTTCTTGGATTAGTAGTCCACTAGGCAATTGCCTACACTGCCTAATGGACACTCCGGCAATTAATGTAAGTGTAATGTTACAGGCTGAGGAATTAAGTAACCAGGATTTTGTAAAAACCTAATTTTAAAGAGTGCCGTGGAGTTTCTTGCTCGTTCTTCTCCATAGCGGCCTACCTCCGTTTTGGAACGAGCAACTACCTTCAACTTTCGGACTAACTGACCGACTCCTTGACAATTCAAAAGTGCCTATAAATGGTCTAATTGAAATAAATGTTTTGACTTTGACTTTGACTTGACTTTAAGGTACCTTTTTAACAGGAGGTTCTTCAACATCAGAGTCTTGACCAGGTTTGTAACCGTCGGCAAAACTCACTCGCTTCGCACCTCGACTCTCAGGCACCGCTTTACTGCAAAATCACAGAAAAACATAAAACATAACACCACACCTATAATCCCTAAAGGGTTAGGCAGGAGTGTACCCATGAGTATATTTCTCCAGTTATGTTTAAGTCCCATGTAATAGGGGAGAAGTCTATTGCCATCAACCGGCACTAATACAGATTCCGAGGCTGCTACTGAGAAATTCCTAATGGAAAAATCCAATAACACTTTGCCTGACCTGGGAATCAATTATATATATTATGTATTTGACATAATTTTTTTCATAGATTTTCGATGGATTGTGGGTTGACAACGTTGTAGAATTGTATTAATCTCAACTGAAAATAGTCCTATTATTTAATAGGAATTTTATCTTTTTCAATACTCACACGACTAATATTCCTTTCTCTGGGCCATCCTTATCACCGTCGACTTCATCAGCATCTTTAGCGACGTCACCCAGAACTGTATAAATAAAAAATATTGTATTTTAACCAATAACTTTGAACGAAACAGTTTTTAAAGCTTATGTAGAACACATAACATGACATCACGCCTGTAATCCCCCAAGGGTTAGGCAGAGGTGTACTTATTAGTACTCTCACAATTAGCCAGTTATGTTTAAGTCCCATGAAGAACAAATTAGCTTTAAAACTCTTTAGACTTATGTATTTTACGTATTACGTATATAACTAGCAACCCGCCTTACATCGCACGGGTACAATATAGATAACCCTTCCTCTTAAATCACTTCTATCTATTGATGAAAACCGCATTAAAATCCGTTTCGAGTTTAAAAGATTAAGCTACACAGACGGCGGGAAGCGACTTTGTTTTATACTACATAGATACTTTCGTATATCTATTTAAAATTTTCCTGAAACAGCCCTTCCTCTCTCCTTCCCTATAGCCATGCCCCATAGGGTCCATAATGATCTTTAATCTTATTATAATACCACGTATACTAAAAAATACGGAAGAGTAATAAAAATACTAAGTGTGTATATCTGAATAAATGTCGTCTGCACAGATGAGTATAATATAAAAAGAGTAAGAGTGCGATGTCAACGTCCTTAACTTCAATTCTCTTTCATATTAATTATTTCCTTAAGGCGCCCGCCTCTCATGCATGAGGTTGTGGGTCCAAATCCGGGCAAGTACCAATGTGAATTTTTCAATTCATATGTACTTTCTAAAGTTTATCTTGGACATCACTGGCATCGGTGAAGGAAAACATCGTGAGGAAACCTGGACTTACTGTTCCACTTAAACCATGTCAGAGGCCCTTGAGGCGGTTTAGAAACTCTGACACTAGGGTGTGTGGGGTCGTAAGGCCTTACTACCCACACGATAAGAAGATTTCCTTTTTTACGATTTAAGAAAAAATACTTACCGGTAGTCCTCAACGCCTGGTTGATCCTATCATCAAGCGTGCTGGTATGCATAAGCTCGCCGTTCTCCTCGACAGGCTCGGGTTCGATGTCCGTGTTGAAACAGTCGCCGTACTGCAGCCGGTCCGACGCGCCGTACATATCTTCGTAGGCTTCATCGTAGCTCCTACATATTATGGTAGAAATTTAGTCATCATATATGTTTTTTATGACGTGTGGACACAATTTAGGAAGCCAAAAGTTACGTGTCCTTTTCATCATTCAGTATTGTTTTGTACTGAATATACCCAAGGGCCAAAGTTACATCTTTTTTTTTTGTTTCTACGAAAACAAGATTTAAATGTTATAAAAAAAATCTATGGTTGGTACAAGGGCTGATTTTTCACTCATAACACAGAGATAAATATGGCGTAAAAACATGTCAAAGTATGATATTTGTAATCGGCCAAGTGAGAATCGGACTCACACACCAATGGTTCCGTGCAACCGTACACGTTTCTTTTATATGGATCCCTTTAATTTATAACTTTATTTAGTATTTATTATTTGTTGTTATAGTGGCCACTCAGTAAAATTTTCAATTTTTTTCTAATAAAAATGTTCAAAAGATGCAGCCATGTGACAGACAGGCAAACAGCGGATTCTTAGTAATACGGTTCCGTTTAGCACGCTTTAGGCATGGAATTCTAAGAATAAACCCTGTGTGATCATCAAATGACTCCTTCCGCCATATGTTAATGTATAAAAGACACAACGGTACTCACCCTGAGCTATTGTTCTCGCTTCTGTTAGCGATGGTCTGTATCTGGTACACAGGCTCCACGCCACGGACCAGGTCGTCATCTCCGCCTGTCAGCACTATGTTCACTTCGCCTGGCTTAAGACCTAGGGATAAAACGGAAAATATTTTACTCCTGCTCGTATTCATTCACGAAAAGAAAGAAAAATTATTTATTCCCGCGAAAGAGTCGCACAAAACATGGAATTTTTGTTTACAAAAGATCAAGCCAAAAAACAAGTATTGAGTCTAGAAAAAAATAAAATAAATATTGATCATAATTAGAAATATGCGCCACTAACGCGCGAAACAGTCGATTACATTCAGGTATCTCACCCCATCTCGAAGGTCTGTGGTTGCTGCTAGGCACCGGGGTGCTCGGCTCATCTCCCGCTCGCCAGTCGCATTTGATCTCGCCCCGCGACCTCGCCCGGACCACGGTCTCAATCCGTTGAGAAACTTGAGATGTGAAAAATGGTTCGGCGTCCGTGGATGGAGTGGGCATGGCGGACTGGTTTGGAAAAAATAAGAGTTTAAAATTTAAACATATAATAAAATAGTTAACTGCCTCGTCGGTCTAGTGGTCGCAAAGCGCGACTGCTGAGTGTGTCTTGGGTTCGATACCCAAGTCGAGCAATCCATCAGGCATTTTTCAGTAAAGTCTTGATTTTTCATCATAACCTAACTATTAATTAACCAAAATATTACGTTTTAAATAAAAAAATAAACAAATTCGGTTAAAAAAAGACAATAAAATTTAAAATAAAAAAGAACCCCCGACGGCGGCCATCTTGGATCGATTTTCATCAAACATTGCTAAGAACTATCCCGACTAATTCACCTTTAAAACAAATCTAAATCGGTTCATCCGTTCGGGAGTTACGACGCCACAGACAGAAACACAGACACGTCAAAATAACGTCGTTTTGGCGTCGGGGGTTAAAAACGTTAAAAACATTGTAAAATAACTTTTTAATAAGTCGTGTAAATGTCGATCTATCAAAATCAGTGATATCACACCAACCTGCTTCGCGACATCGCTCTGATATGCCATGGCCAGCTGCTCATACATCTCATAGTTCCCCTGCTCATACTCCTGGAACTTGTCCTCATCATCTTTCTGGTAGTTCTGGCTGGCGTTGATGACGTCATTGAAGCTGTAGTTGGAGTTCTGCGACGAAGGCCGAAGGTGGCTGTCGTCTTTCTCGTAGGGAACATCCTTACTGGCAGTTGATTCTTGGGATGAACATTGAGAGAGATTTGATTCATCGGGTAGGGGGGCCAGTTGTGGTGGGGGGAGGTGTAGTTCTTGTGGTTCCTGTGAATTGTTTGAGTTATTTGGTGATTGATTTTTATACGTATTTTCTATTTATTATAGCTTTAGAAAAATAATAGCAATTATTAACTAGTATTGTTGAAATAACTGCACTTTGGTGATGCTTTTTTTTACGTCAATGTTTGATAGTATAATGACAGATATGATCTGAAATAATAATAACTTTGTAACATTATCATTCTAATGTTATATTGAATGGAGTATAGTTATCATACATGCAGTAGTTCAGCAAATTTAATGACTTGTAATCGTGTAACAATGAGGAGATTGTGTTATTTACTAAGCGGCAATGTCGGCTTAATTTCCTTTAAGCAGTCTTACAGGTGAGCAAAGTCTAGACGGACAGCGTCGAGTGGCGTCACATGTAAGTGTTAACTGACCCAAATGCACGCCATGAATCTGCCAGCCTTTTCCCGACTATGTTAGGGTCGGCTTCCAGTCTAACCGGATAGCAGCTGAATACCAATATTTTACATGGAGGGTCTGCCTACCTGACGTCCACAACCCAGTAACTGGGTTAATATAATACCCCGTGACACGACTGGTTGTCCGATTGACCCGTATCGACTGTCACAGAATCACGTATGACAGCCGGGACCGACGGCTTCAAGTGCTTTCCGGGACACGGAGATGTGTAAAGATGGTCAACCAACCACGGACCAACCTCGACAAGCGCGTAGCTTAATCTGATGGATCGACTAGTGCGGATCTTACTTAACCACGAGTTCTCCTGCTTAAATGTTTGAAAATATATCGCGCATAACTTGATAAGCATAAGCATAACCATTGACCATGCATATTCGTGCACAAGCGAAGTGGACAATATTAACATATAGGTACGTACTTTGTCTACAGGAGGTGATTGAGGTAGCAGTTCTGGTATGTCAGTGTCAGTCTGGTCTACCGGAGGACTAGGTTCAGGGATCGTCTGAGGAATGAGCGCGGGTTTTTGTAAATACAAGGTACAATATTGTATCTTCAGAAGATTCAAGAAGGTACGGAAGCAAAGGGATGGTCTTAGTGATTCTGAACACGAATCAAGATAAAATAAATAGTTTTTTTTTTAATTGGTGATTTTAGAATTCCAACTAGCCATTTTGCCAGTCATCTTGCAAGCGCGTATGATATGGTCGCGCGACACTACCTACCGCATTCTCAACAGGGCGGTTCTGTTCTTTCAAAGAGGTGTATTCTGAAATATTGACAAACTTAAAAATACAAGTATTTATAAATTATTGACCAGGTGTCATCATTCTATTTGATTATTTTATGTCTTTTATGAAAACCTCCTGAAATTTCAAAACGGTACCATGTATAAAAATGGTCTGTTAACATCTTGAATAATCATTTACTGTGCACCAAAAGACGGAAGACATCGTCAAGTGGGCTCGACGATATCCTCCATTATTTGGTAGAATAATTCAAAAACCAACGAGGAAGGGAATTTAGAACAGATTTTTGACAGAATTGTGCAAAATAAGGGCCATAAAAAAAGTAATAAGGGTAGTTTCTTAGAAATTCTCGCTGATCCAGAAAGTGGTGCCTATAAAATTGATTTATTAAATGACATTACGTCGACGACTACACTTTTTTTGTCATAATGTTAAATCTTATGTGCATGTATTGTTTTTAATATTGTTAAAACTAAAGTTAGGTTATGATGAAAAATGAGTATTCAAATAAGAGCTTAAACTCGTACACTGTAGATATACTTTACAGTGACAGCCGTGCGGCATAAACGACCTTTGTCTATAACTATCCACCACCTGCCCAAGCGCAACAATTATCATGAAAGTGGACTGATTTTTTGTGCACTGTAATTTGATATAAGCCAAACCCAATGAAAATAACAATCTATACGTACTTTATCTACAGCTGTCGTAATTGTAGTGTTTTGAGGAAGTCTGTGAGCTGCAAGCTGTTCTGTGTCTTTATTCTGTTGCGTCTGCGCCATGACGGGCAGTGGGATCTCCTAGGAATGTTTCATTTTCACCAAATTTTCAATCGTCATATTACTTTTATCTAAAGAGTAAATACTTTTCTCCCTGATAAATATGGCGGTTTGACCAGGTAATATCAAAACTGACATAATTATTCTTTAGATAAAAGTCATTAGGCTATTAAAAAATCAGCCCTTATGAGCTTTAACGTCGTACGGCATTCATACAAACTTCAAGACTTTATTTTTCAAAATGAATGAACTTATTTTTATGAAATTTCTACACATAAGCATGACACATAGGTCTAAAAAGTTAGGGATCATTTTTATTAAATTGTGTTACAGCTAAATTCTAGCGAATTTAAGATATCCATAGAAACAGAGATTTCCAATTATCTCTTAAATTTCGTCGACTACCTCGTTGGTCTAGTGGTCGCAAGCGCAACTGCTGTGCATGAGGTCTTGGGTTCGATTCCCAGGTCGGGCAAAGTGTTATTGGAATTTCTCAGTAGCAGCCTCGGAGTCTAGATTTGTGCCCGGTTGATGGCAATAGGCTCGCCCTATTACATGGGACTAAAAACATAACTGACGAAATGTGGGTGTACTACTTAATGGGTACACCTTTGCCTAACCCTTCGGGGATTACAGGCGTGATGTAATGTTATGTAAGAAATTTTGAAAATGTTTTCAACTAACTTTTAAGACCTATGTATCCTGCATTATTATGTATAGGATTTTCATTATAAACGGTTCATTCATTTAAAGAGATAAGAACTTGAAAGTATGTATAAAATGCCGTACGGGCGTAGATGCTCTTATGTCATGTATGTGTACAAAACAATTTTATGAAAACGAAGTTAAGATTTTTTTTATTTTGTTTGGAAATATTGGTGATGGAATTTTTTTTAGGTGGTAACAATCATCAAATGTCTCCTTCCGCCCTGGGTGGGGCGGAAGAGACTGTCAGACTTTTACTGAATAAAAAACCACCCTGTTCCTTCTGTTGCCCTTTACGTTCCGGGGCCACGGTATCCTGTTAAGACGTCCCGCAACCCCGGCAAGATTGGAACTGGATAACGTCAATATTCATGCTCTAAGCTAACAACGAGACTTAAACCAGACCTGGATCAGTTTTCGGTATCTACTCGATAATTAAAAATTGAAAAAATATAATATAAGGGTTCTGTTTTACTAACAGATATAGCAGACAATAATAGCTTAAAAAAACTGTCAAATTATTTTGAGTTGATCTTGTAGAGATAAACTACTAAACATGGCGCACCCCTCCATGTTACTATTTCAAAAATAATGAGTAATTAATGACGCCGCTAGTCGAGCAAAAATGACACGCTGATTTGTTTTTGTTTCTAGAGCCGTTTCAGTACGCGGCGTTGTGAGTCTTGTAAATACTTTCAAACGTTTTGTGGAGGGGCGCGCCAAGTTTTCGTAATTTATCTCAAACGGGTGTAAAAATGCTCTTGCTAGCACTTATTTGGTCAAATCTACGACAACATCGAAACAACAAACAACTAATTAGCTTTAATAAAAAACAAACTAACCTTAAACGACATCTGCTTAATCTCCTCCATTTCTGGAGCTTCCGGTTCATCCGGAATATCCGGTTCATCCGGCTCATCCGGGACATCCGGGACATCAGGCTCGTCACATTCATCCGGCAACTCAGGCGATCTCTCAGTAGCAAACTCTTTCTCTTCAAGCTCAAGATCCGCCATCTTGACTTTCTCATCTCTCTCGCTTTCTTCTGCTTCCTTCTTTATATGGATGTTATTATTACCTACGAAGTCATTCTGTAGTTCTTTGACATTAATAATCTCTCTAGGCTTTTGTCTTCTAGGAGAAAAATCAACTAGACTTTGATTCTTTTCATCGTCCGTCAATCTTTCAGTTTTTATGTTATTTAGAATGTTAACGTCGAACAACTCCTCGCTTTGCGCCGAATCAGAAGACGACTTCTTCCGTTTCTTCTTCTTAATTTCTGCGCTCTTCTTTTTCTTCTTCCTCTTCTCCGCTTCTGAGTCTGTTTCTGATGTGCTAGTGGTGGTTGAAGAAGATGAGGAAGATGAGCTGCTTGAGGATTGCACTTTCTTTTTCTTTTGAGATTTCTTCTTCTTTTGTTGCTTCTTTTTGCGAAGTTTCTTTTCTTTTTTCCTGTTTTCTGTGGTGATCAGAGAAGTGTCAGGTTTTTTAAGTGTTTCTACGTCTTGAATGAAAGGTGTATATTTATGTACTTTATACTAGATAATATGGATAGTACAAAAACGTATAGCATTGATAGAATTCACATTGTTATTATCTTCTGTATACATAAACAAATTCGAGTCACGATGTTTGTTCAGAATAAAATCCGGAACTACTTAATCAATTTTTTTGAAATTTTGTCTGTGCAATTTGGTCAAACTTAAAAGATAAATAGTTTGCATCTCGATTATTGAGCCACAGTAACGCGTGGCCGGGTCAGCTAGTACTAAGTAAGTACATCTTACTACCATACATATTATCTTCATACGTACCATACACAACGGTAAATGAGACTTATCCACTACACTTGAATGCATTTTGAACTGACCTTTTTCAATGTTCTCGTCTTCAGATAGTTGTCTTTCCTTCTTCTTTTTCTTTTGTTTTTCTTTTAGCTTCTTCAAATACTTCTTACTTATTCGTCGACGTTTCGCTAACTTTGCTGTCGTCTTTTTACTTTCCTGTAAATTTAATTCAAAATATCCGTTAAAAATATCTTCATGAAAGAGTTACCTAAGCAATCAGTTCTCTTTATCACTAGGCGACTCCTACGCATCGAAATCTACGTTTTTAACACCTATCTGTGGTTTTTTAAGTCACCGTCGTCGTCGCCCAATAACACTAGACAAATCACTAGGCGCCCTAGTGGTTTGTTAAGTGTTTTTTTTTTGCCGCTATTATTTGGGCATTCAATTTAGGTGTGTCAAAAATTAGTCCTCAACTTTTGATAATGGTTATTTTGAGCTTAAAACCTAACTTTAAATAGCCTAGGAGACAGTATCAGATTCAAGAAGAGAAACTAAGTTATCTTCTGCGTTACCTTTGCTTTCTTTTTCATAGCTTTCTTCCTCTTCTTGATGGTGTCTTCGCTATCAGAACCAGAAGACGAGAGCTTCCTCTTGCGAACCTTAACCTTGTCTGTTTTTGTTTTTTTACTGTAAGAAGTGGAAATGAATCTGAATAATGAGTTAAATGTAGATGAGGCGAAAGGAGTAAGGATCGTAGCAGGTGGCGTTCTGTAGTTTCTGCCTACCCCCAAGGGAAAAAGGCGTGACTTTGTGTATGTATGTAAGTGGAAATATTTCTTAATTTTAAATTAATGATAGCTAAGAAAGAAAGTCTGAAACTTCCACATTCAAATGAAACAAGAAATTGTTCAAGTGCAGGCTAAGTGACTGGCTGCTTCGCTTTCTGTCGCGGATTCGATTCTCGCGAGAAACAAAAATTTGTATGGTCTACAGATAGTTGCTCTGGGTCTGGCTGTTTGTGTATTTATATGTTTGTAAACACACCCACGATACAGAAGAAAATCTTAGAGTGGGGAACGTAATAACAAAAAAAATGCTTCTTGTTTACGTATGTCAGTTTAATTTGAGAAATTTCTAGTGTAGGGCTACACATTCATTTTTTAAATTGTGAATTACAGTACGATTCAAACTTAATGGCGGCTCTGAAGTTAGCTGCGAGTACAGGCTGCGCAGGTAGAGTCAATTCAATAATAGTTTAGGCTCTATTTAATTACCTATAAATAACATAACATCACGCCTGTAATCCCCGAAGGGTTAGGCAGAGGTGTACACATTAGTACACCCACATTTCGCCAGTTATGTTTTTTAGTCCCATGAAATAGGGGGCGAGCGTATTGCCATCAACCGGGCACAATCCAGACTCCGAGGTTGCTACTGAGAAATTCCAGATAGAAAACCCAATAGCACTTTGCCCGACCTGGGAATCGAACCCAAGACCTCATGCACAGCAGTCGCGCTTGTGACCACTAGACCAACGAGGCAGTCTATATAAATAAATAAATAATAAATAAATATCTTGGGACAACTCCCACACGGCTATCTGATCCCAAGCTAAGCAGAGCTTGTGTTATGGTAACCAGACAACTGATATACATACTTATATAATTTATAAATACATACATATTATAGATAAATCACACCCAGACACAGAACTAACAATCGTGCTCATCACACAAAGTTTGTCCTGGGTAGGAATCGAACCCACGACCTCCGGCTTAGCAGTCAGGGCCACTAACCACTAGACCGCCTAGGCCTAGTGGTTAGTGGCTAGGCCTGGTGTCTAGGCCACCAACAGGCCCGTCTATTATTGTGTTCTGCGCATCGGAACGTACGATGTTCCGAGCCGCCATTAAGTTTGAATCGTACTGTACTCCATAGTCTTATACCTCGTAAAACCCGACTCTAATCATCTATTCTAACTCCACAACATACCTTTTTTCCATTTCCTCCTCAATGTCCGACTCCTGACTCCACCCTTCGCTGCTCAACTTAATCTTCTTGGCCTTCTTCTTTTCTTCTGTGTCCTTATCATCTGCCTTCTTCTTACGAGTTTCTTGTCTCACCGGCGTGGTGCTTCGAGGTGTGCCTGCCTTCGATTCTGACACTTCCGGCCATACTGCTTGCATGAACCTGGAGGAAGTACGTCTGGTGAATTAAACAAAAATATGAAAAACATAAAATGTGCATTAGATAATTAACAAAATATTTTGGCTGTTACGGGACACCCTGGGTAAGTGAAACATTCAGTGAATATTCAAATGTCTAATACCCCTTATTCGTAAGGCAAGCAGATTCAACGGGCCGGGCCGGACGGGCCTGTTGGTCTAATGGTTAGCTGCCCTGACTGCTAAGCCGGAGGTCGTGGGTTCGATTCCCACCCAGGACAAACTTTGTGTGATGAGCATGATTGTTAGTTATGTGTCTGGGTGTATTTTATCTATAATATGTATGTATTTATAAATTATATAAGTATGTATATCAGTTGTCTGGTTACCATAACACAAGCTCTGCTTAGCTTGGGATCAGATAGCCGTGTGTGAGTTGTCCCAAGATATTTTTTTTAATTTTTTTAATTTTAGTTTTATTCAATTCGCTGTCAAAATATGCCTTTCCGTTAACCAAGCTGAATCAATCTGCTTCTCAGGGTCGAATTGTCAGTGTGACAGATGGCAAAAACGTCATATTTTCTAACGTCATTTGACCTCTTAACAAAAAGAAAATTAAGCTACTCATACAGAGAAGCAACGAAGTGAATAGTATACACACAAGAGTCGAGAGCGGTGGCGTAGAGGAAGCATGGCAGCATGAGAGAGCGTCATGCCGTTTATAATGGATAATTTTCAAAAGTAACAATCAATTTTCAGTTGCTTTAAAATAAATAAATAGTTAATCAATTGAGTGACGTCACAGTTTACTATTGACATACATCATCTATGGGGGAACGTTTAGACTTTACATAACATTACGCTTGTAATCCCCGAAGGGTTAGGCAGATGTGTACCCATTAGTATGTTTGGAAAGCTCATAAAAACTGTGCCAAATAAGTGGTGGTGTCACTCTGAGTACAATTATTGGTTAGAGTTATCTATAATATAAAAGCTATCTACAAGGCTCTTACCTACTTCCCACATACCTCTGATACTCCCTATCCAGGTATATTTCCTCACTACGCTGAGGAGTGGTGGACCTTCTCTTATCATTCAAGTGAGGAGTCTCGGTCTGGCTGTCATCAGCCTCCCAATCAGATGCTGGCACCAGGGATGGTATGGAGCTGTTCTCCGTCAAGCAGTTAGCGAAACGAGGGTACCATGTGCGGGTTTTGGGGAGTTCCACCTCCGGTATCCTGTGGAGATGTTGAAGACTGAAGAAAGCTGTCATTTCTTATTGTTATTTGATTTTTAGTTTGATGAATGGCTAGTGGTTAGGAATTAGTTTCTGAAATTAGGTGTTAAGTGATTGTTAAGACCGACTTGAGCCTAAAACTTAAGAGTTAGTTATGTAAAAAATTATGTTTGACATAACATAACATCACGTCTGTAATCCCCGAAGTGTTAGGCAGAGGTGTACCCATTAGCACACCCACATTTCAGTAGCAGCCTAGGAGTCTGGATTGGTGCCTGGTTGATAGCAATATGCTCACCGCTATTAAATGGGACTTAAACATAACTGGCGAAATATGGGTGTACAAATGGGTACACCTCTGCCTAATCCTTCGGGAATAACAGGCGTGATGTTATGTCATAAACATTTGTAATGTTACTCGCTGATAATGTAGCTTTCCATAGGTGAAATAATTTTAAAAAAGCAGTTAATTAATTTTTGAGTTTACCCGTTACAAACAAAAACACGAATCTCATTTTAGTAATTTAGATGAACAATCTTTGAATAGGAATTCAACTTACTGATCGCATCCATACACGCGGTCCACGAGGGTCATCTTACAGGTCTCCAGCTCTTCATAGACAATGGCACGGTCTTTGACACATGTGCATAACTTAGGGTTCTCCGTGAACCAGATCTTAGGAGCTGATTGTGTTTCTCTGGAAAAGAAAAGTAATTAGATTTAGATCATACGTGGGATAGTATCACGTCAAAATTTCTGGATATTTTCGAAGTAATAAGAACCACTAATCAATTGACGTACTTTTTATAATCTGTTTGTGTAACGATTATTCCATAAATTTTGTATGGCAAAAGACAGCTGTGACGTCACTTTACGCCGACTCAATTGACTAACTATTTAATTTGAAAGTAATTAAAAATCGAATTTGACAGTTAATTGAAAAGTAACTGTTTTAATAAATGGTTTCTTTAGAGAAGTTATGTCTTAGAATTATTGGTTAAGGTGTCAACTGGTGTCACGATTTTATATATTTAACGTTGATTCATTTAAAATCGAAGTATAATGTAATACATTTGGCATAATGAAATATTTTTACGTTACTAATGTAATTATTGAGAGATTATGGTTTGGTTTCTTCTGGCAGAACAAGTCTCTCTCATCTCATAGCACAACATCTCAACATATTACAACGCCATTTTCAAAACCACCAACAACTCAAAACACACTACTTAAAACATATGTCACTTACCTATAACACTTATTCCTGTCATGCCTAAACAACAATGGCTGACATATCTTCAAAACAAAGCTCCAAGTCTCAAGCGAATCCACAGTTGACTTATTCATCTGTTCCACCTCCTTCTCCATGGACAGCCTATAGTTATCCCCTTTGCTATCCCCAGACTTATAACTGGTATTGGACTTATACCCACTTTCAGTTGACTTATACCCACTTTCAGTAGACCTGTACCCGTCAGAATAATCGCTCCGGGTTGATTGTAAACTCATGAACATTCTATCATCTAACTCTGGCGTTATAGATAGTCGAGAATCTATGGGAGGACTCGAGCTTTCCTTGGAAGGGGAGTCATATTCCACCAGCCCCTTGTCTTGACTCCCTTCATCACTCATATCTTCCTGCTTTATCTCATTGATTACGGATTCCAAAAATGTGTCGTCGGTCAAAGCGTCTGCAGACTCTTTAGTATTTTGATCGAAATCAAATATTTTCATGTCTATTGGAGAGTCGAACATGTCATCTCGTTTGCGTGTTTTTGTCGCGAATTTTTCTATGCCGGAATTCTCATCGAACATGTCAAGTAACTCGTCATCGTTCGGATCAATTTCGAATTTGAATGAATCTATGACTGGTTGTAGTCTTGCTACTTTTTTTATAGGCGTGGTTAGTGGACTATCTGTTTTCTCCTTCTTAATTTCTATCGTTGCCTCTTTCGGTTTACTCTCTTTAGGGATTGGTATGTTTTTAATCTTATCGTCAACTTTAGGACTCATGTTTGATTTGTCATCGTTGTCTAAAGACCAACTGTCGCATACTAAGTAATCACTTAAGTTAACATCAGTTTCTTTCGTATCTCCAGGTTTTTCCACTTTCTTTTTAGCAACTGGTGTTAGATCTCTTTCTTTTTTATCATCTTTCCTTTCCTCTGTCCTCTCTTTCGGCTTCTCTCTATATTTGTCTCTGTCGTCTTTCCGTTTATCTTTATCATCTTTCCTGTGGCTTGAATATCTTCTTGAATCCTTTTCGTGCTTGTCACTCTTCCTTCTATCTTTATCCTGCTCTCTGTCTTTTACAATCTTCCTGCGGACCTCTCTTTCCCGTTCTTCAGAAGACATTTTTCTCGCTCTTTCGATTTCTTCTTTCTTGCGTTGGAAAGGATTATCGTAATCTGGTAGAATCTTTTGGTAGTCGAATTTAAATTCCCTACCTTCTGCTTTAGCTTTTTTAGCCTCTCTTATGATCTCGTCTAGTTTTGCTGGGTCTGAAAAGTTATTTACAATATTATTACAACAGCACTAGATAAAACTGAAAACTGGAATGTTTCCCTTTTTTTTATATAAATCTAAAGGTATTGTGATGATTTTTACATGGTCAAGCAAAAAAGCAGTAAGATAAGGATCGTGTCATCGTGTGGAAGCAAGCATTAAGGTAACTGCCCATTTAAACAGCACAGCTCCGACACAACGAATAATTTGCCATTCAATTTAGAGCTTTAAACCGTGTGCATAAGATATTGAACATATTTTTTATAATCTACTAGCGACCCGCACGCGTGCAATGTAGGTACAAACTATACGTATTAAAATTCCTTTTGAATCATTCTATCTATTGATGAAAACCGCATTCAAATTCGTTGTGGAGTTAAAAGTTCTAAGCGTACAGCGGCGCGCTGACAATTAACGGTTGGAACGGCCGCACCGTCGCTGTGCCGTAGCGATACTGTTGCAATAAGCGATGAGTATTATAATGATAAATATTAAATGTATCTAAAATATGAATGGGTCTAAGGATTGGGTCAAATTATCAGTATCAGAACACATCAAGCAACTATACCAGTAGTTTCCAAAGTATGGATCGCGACCCACTATTACGTAACATAGTGCCATCACGCCTGTAGGTATGTAATCCCCAAAGGTTTAGGCAGAGGTGTACCCATTAGTACACCCACATTACCTTTAGTACAACCGGGCACAAATAGAGACTCTAAGGCTGCTACTGATAAATTACTGACGGAAAAACCCAATAACACTTTCCCCGAACTTTGTTAGATGAGTCGCGGTCCACTTAACTTTGGGAACCACAGTTTAATACTATAATTTCACTCAACACAAGGATCATGTGAACGAAACCAAGGTTTATTTTGATAAAGACTAATTAATAACTTACTAATTATATGCTCCTTAAACAGGTGATAAATAAACGAAAACCTTATAACCTTTGTCGTTAAGGTTCAATTCACACCGCCAAGGAATTTTTCGAAATAGAATTTTGGGCACATTGCTAAATGGACTATTTTGTTTAGGTTCAATACACACCAAAAATGAGTCTTGTGTAGAGCCCCCGTTAATTTTCAACTTTTAATTAATTTTTATTATTCACACTCTGTAAAAATTTCAACTCTCTACCTTTTACGGTTCATTAGATACAGCCCACTGACGGACAGACGGACTGACAGTGGAGGCTTAGTAATAGAGTCCCGTTGGCACTCTTAGAGAACAGATTACAGAACCCTAAAAAGTCCGCTCGCCTTCCGACAAATTTTCACTGATGCCGGAGATTTGAATCATATGAAATCGTTCGAATTTACGTGCACTTCGTTGCATTCCGTGCCAATGTGAATTGAGCCTTATTGAAGCTATCATTATACCACAATTTCAAATACAGGGTGTATTTGAAATTGTAAACTCCAAGTACCCTGGTTACGTTCAAATATGAAAAGAAAACATAATATACAAACAGTCAGTCAAGCAGGGGTGACTATCGTGGACAATATTGTCACAATCGTGGACAACGTTGTCAATGACGTGGACAATATTGTCACTGTTCAACTGGTGAGCCGGTGCGGGCGCCCCATTGGCACGTGCACGCGTCTCGCGCGCTACATGCACATGCAGACACAAGCGAGAAAAAGCAGAGTGAAATGGAGTATTAGATTGAAGAAGATAACATATCGAATAAGAATTAGTACCAATCGATTGACATGTACTTTTTAGCCGACTGCAAACTGCAAGAAAAGTGTTAGAACATAGCGACTGAATCAGTCAGGACCCAATAACATATAGACCGGTTTAAATCGTCACAATAAAGACGATTCGCTATGTTCTATGCCAGGGGTCACCAAATGGCGGACCGCCGACCCATTTTGTGCGGACCGCGAGCACACAGCAAGTTGCACTACAGAGTACATAATTTAATAAAATGTATCCCCCGATTGTCGCGATGTGTCATTTTTTTTTTCATTAATATGAAATAAAATACCTTTGTTATATCCGTAATTAGCTACATTTGTTTAATAAATATTTTTTTCTATAAAATGTTGTGCGGACCGCGATGGTTATTTTATTTCCAAAAACGGACCCCAAGCGAAACTATTTGGTGACCCCTGTTCTATGCTTTTGAATTTTTTATTCGTTTGCATTCGCATTTTTTTTTCCTTTCAGAATTATTAAATTTTTTAATTCTTTAATCTTAGTGTAGTTTATGAACAAGGGAATCGGCACCATATGTCCGAAATTAATTTTCTGTAACATGGTATATAGAAGATAAATATCCAATGTAAGCAACCCATATTTTCCAAACGTGCGGAACAGTGATTGTAGATGCAACTTAAATATTACAGATATAGCATTGCATGACAAAGTTGCAACTTAATATCTTAACATGATGAGTATACAAAGCCCAGCTCAAGCATGATGTTTAACTCAGCTGAAGAGGATAACAAGAAGATTATATAGGTTATGGATTCATTCTTGTACTAGAACTAAACATACAAACTCTTGCAAACTTAACAAAACATTGACTAGACCAGCCATACTCAACTTGCGGCTATCCATTTATGGTTGGCCCAACTAGGGCTACAGAATTGTAATAAAAACTAACTATAATAAACTTAATACTTATTTTTTTGTCATTTTTTTTCTAAACCTTACCATTTTATTGACAGTTATTTTTTGCTAGAAGCCCGCGACACCATGACCGGAAAGTGGTCCTTATTAAAAAAAAAGGTTGAGTATAGCTGGACGAGACTATGTAATCAAAATAAGAAGGGGATTGGATTTTATTACATTGATCAAACTTTAACTAAACTTAATTTTGTTTTATACTAGCGACCCGTCCCGGCATCGCACGGGTGCAGGTTTCGACATTTCGTATAGATTTTTAAGAAAAAAGAGTATTTTTTTCTATATTTTTAACTGCAGCAAGCAAAATCGAATCTGACAAACAAATCGAAGATACAAAACTCAATCCAATTCTTATTTTGATTTGATTATAAATTAATTTGCGTGCTATGGTGATTAGAAATGCATCCACAAGTAATAAATAGATTAAAACTTACCCAAAAATGTCTTAATAGGTGGCATAGCCTTAGTGGGCATAGCCTTATCATTAGTTGAGCTTGGGCATATGAGACCAAGCGGTATACCTAACTCAACGAGCTCCATTTTTCGCTTCATATCCTCGATTTCCGTGAGGGTACGCTTTTGAAGTTCTGTGTATGAATCTGGGGACGGAATAAAAGGCATTGGTATTATGGAAGTCTTCATAAACATCTCTTCTACTTTTTTAGTGAGTCTTATGAACATGGACCCGCCCCCAGTTAATTTTAGGAAGGTGCATCTACATCTACACAATAGTACTAATAAACATGTATATTACGTCAATTAGGTTAATTGGACAGCAACCTAGACGCCCATTAATTGAAACATTAACCTAATAACAATAATTCTTAATGTTTTCTAGGTAAATATTTGCTTTCCCCACAGAGGGGTGCAAGTGCAGCCCCTTCACCCTGCGTCCGGCGCCTTTACCCATGTAGGATAACTATATTGTAGTACAATGCTTGGGAGCAATCTGCAAGTATATCTAACACTATAAGTTTAAGTAAGTCCTCATCTCTCCACATTTCTTGGCTGTAACCGACAGGGTCCAATTCGTCGGTCGACAATTGTTCAATTAACAAATGTTTACTGACCACCTAAGCATATACATTGTGGAAATGCAATAAATGATTGAGTATTGAGCACCAATATACATACCTTGTAAAATCTTTCTAGCCTGACCCGGTTTTGGAGGTTTCGGCGGCTTCTTCTGATCAACATCTTCAGGTTTCGGAGTAACCTTCACATTGCTGAGCTTGCCGATGAATACTGTGGTGCCTGAAGCAAAAATATACTATGCAGTTAGACCATTGCTGTTGCAACCATTGTTGAAAGAAAGAAAGAAAGAAAAAAAAATGCATTTATTGGCATTACATCAAAATTCATCAACTGCCAACTGCTGCTGTTGATGCCAGTCTTAATCATCTTTGCATAAGTAATAACGCAAGCAGGGAAGGCAAGTAAGAAGTAGCAAAAGGAAGGGAAGTATGTTATGTTATATTGTAATAATGTAAGTAAAGGGTCTCGCCGGGTTTCCATATGAAATCTGCACTGGCGTCTTTTTTGACATTGGTGCCTTTAACCCAGTTGTTACTGAAACTTTTTTTTATCTTCTATCACAGTAGTTTTTTAGTATTGTTACCTTGCTGCATATAGTAAACATGGAAAAATACCAAAAAAAATCTGAGTTTTTCCGAAGGCTCGGAAAATGCGGATCGTTTTAACGATCAGTAGTAATAGCCATGTAGGTTAACGCTCATATGACTACCACTTTATCGATTGTATCCTATTTTAAATTACAGAAACACAGTTATTATTATGAAAAAAGCTTTATTATCTAATTGAAAAACGTTAATTAACAAACAAGTCTATGTAGGAGTATGGTAAGTAACAAAACATGTTTTAGGGTGCAAATGGATTTTACATTTTTGACAAGTGAAGTTTGTATTTTTTTTGCAAAGCGAACATCGAAGCTGAGAGTCATTGTACTCTACTAGATGATCAACTCTATCGTAGCGTGAAGTTTCCCTGTAAGTTCTAGGAGTGGGACAAGGACCGCGTTTGTCATTTTTTTTATATGTTTCCAACATACCTCTGGCGATAGTTCTCCGGAATGTGAGATGATCGTACTCTCCTCCATTTTTCTTGTAAAGTTGCCACGCATTGTGAGTCGCCATGTCCAAGCAGTGACAAAACAATGAGAAATACCATTTCTTGCCACGGATAGATGTACGATAAAGACCAATGTTTTGGTCGGACCTATCGACTCCCCCCATGTTTTCATTATAGCTTTTTATAATTGCTGGCTGATCAATGTATACATACTTTTTCTGCTGCTGCGAGAACCGTTTAGCTTTATGTAAGGGTTCTATGTTTTCTGAATTGGATGCTACTGACACCACACTATTATCATTCCATTTACAAACTAAAATATGCTCTGGTTGGCTAGACTTGTACTTGAATGTGCCTCTTTCTGTCTTCTTGAATTCTTTATTGGACGGCAAAGGACACTTTTTTGTACGGTCCTCGCGAATTGTGCCAGTGGCTTTGAGCCCTCTGTTACTCAATTCGTGGAAGAGTGGAATAGAAGAAAAGAAATTGTCAAAGAACAAGTGACAAGGCACACCTGGGTGACGAAATTGTAAATGATCAGCAAAACGCAAAATCACACCAGCACCCATACCTAACTGCCTATATGCCGGTGGAATAATTGCTGCATGGCCTTGGTACGGATCAAACCATAGTACGTATCCCAATCTGGTCGCTCCAACCCAGAACTTATACCCCCATCTAATCGGTTTTCCACGTATAAATTGTTTACAGCTGTGTCCTCCATAGTAAGGTACCATAGCCTCGTCAATGCTGTACATTTCTTCTAAAGGTGCCATATTCAGGAATATTTCGTTCAGAATATCGAAAAGCGGTCTCAACTTTGCAAATTTATCACTTTCAGTAGTTATCTGAGCATTGTCACAACAGTGGAGGTGAGTCATGATAAATGTAAATCTATCTCTCGACATGGCGTTATATATAATACTAAAATCAGTGTCTGATGATTTCTCCCAGTACATGTATCTTCGGGGAACTACGATATATCCACTGTAAAGAAGTATAGCAAGGAAACACTTCATTTCACTCGTTGTCACATTGCCCACTTTGTTCTTTTGAATCGCGTAAATATTTGTATATTTGACCAATAATTCTATAACGCAGTCAGCAAACATACAGTCAAAGTAATACATGGGCGTTTGAAGGTGTTTTGGCCCGTGGTTTTCTTGCCATAGTGGTCCGACGTGAGGATTATGGCGATTTCTCCATGTATAATTTTGATTTTTTGGTACGGTTGGATCAACAAAAGGAACGGCTGACGTGCCGCTAACAACTGGAGCTGAATTAGATGTAGATGGCTCAGGTTGACGACCTTCCACAATTAGGGGTTCTTCGGTGGTTCGACTTCTTTTTGCTAAAGATGACAAGGGAACACTGTCCTCGTCACTGTCAGAACTTATGTATTCTATCTCAGCAGGAGCTCTTAGCTGAGAACCTAGATAGAAATATATATATATAACAACTTACATGAAAAAATAACGAAAAGATTTATATGAGCTCTTTATCAAACCTGGAAGATTGTTCAGGGTTACAAACTCCTCATCGCCAGAATCTTCATCTGTGACATCAGCATTCGCGTTATCAGGAGGTAAAATGGTGATATTTCTTGGTAATGGGGCATCGTCATCTAATTGTTCCAATTCGTCAATGATTTGATTGAGGGACAATGGCTTGTTGGTATTCCTGGCACTGAAAGTAAAAAAAAAAAAAAATACATCCCCAAATTACTACCGATCGTTAAAACGATCATCAAATTTAATATCATTTATTTTTTACAAAAGATATGACAATATCAAATTTTATTTCACAGTATTGTTAGACAGGTCATAAATTTATAAAAAACGTGGATAAAATAATGTTAAGTCACAAGCTAATTTGTAAACACTTACCGTTTTGAAGACATGGTGACAGTTAATTACGCTAATACGAATTAAAATACAAATGCACTTCAAAATTATGATCATAAGATAATTATTTATGCACTGAAACACTGTCAAATGATCACTGCGTCGATTGGTAAATAATAAGCAAAAGTTATCCGCTCGGTATTAATTTTAAATTGAGGGTATTCCTAATACGTTTTGGTGATCTTTATAACGATCGGTCGTTGTAAATGGGTTAATATGTTGCTAGTAGTTTAAAATAATTTTTGGCCAATTATCAAACCCCTAACTCCATTCGTTTCTGGAAAATGAGGGTTGCAACCCCTAACTTCAAAATTATTTTTCTACGAAACTATGATAGATATTCGCATGAAACCAACGCGACATAAAAGCTCTTAATTAGCTTTACATATCATATTTTTTTTATAATTTTTTAAATAACTATAGGGCTGCAAAAAAAATATTGAAAAAAATAGGGGTGGTTTTTAGTAGCTATTTCTTGAGGTACCCCGACCAAAAAAAAACCGTATAATCAGTACGTATCCAACTATAATATGTAATAATTACATAGATGTGAGATAGGTGGAACATATTCAAAAAAATAAAAATTTTATGTAAGTGGACACATATTGAATTCTAGCTAATTCAATAAAAGTCACTTAAATTAAAATTAAAACAGCATTTTCCATGAAATATTAATCTTTTATTTTCCATATAAAAATATTGAAATAATTTAATCTTCGTCACTATTTTCTTCTATAGTTGTAGTGATATTTGTAACATCAAATATATGTGTTAATATTTCAGCGGGCTTGATGATCTTCGATTTGTAACGGCCATGTGACAAATAATAAATTATCGATGCTACATGTGAGCAACAACCTATAGTCCTATTTCCATTAGCACAATCACAGGTGTATCTCTTTATGCCCTTATAGTTGTTCATATTTGGTTCGTATTCAATAAAACATTGATATGTTTTGCTATTGATGTGTCGAGAACGAACTTTCATCCTTATTATATATATATATATATAGGAAATAGGACTATAGGTTGTTGCTCACATGTAGCATCGATAATTTATTATTTGTCACATGGCCGTTACAAATCGAAGATCATCAAGCCCGCTGAAATATTAACACATATATTTGATGTTACAAATATCACTACAACTATAGAAGAAAATAGTGACGAAGATTAAATTATTTCAATATTTTTATATGGAAAATAAAAGATTAATATTTCATGGAAAATGCTGTTTTAATTTTAATTTAAGTGACTTTTATTGAATTAGCTAGAATTCAATATGTGTCCACTTACATAAAATTTTTATTTTTTTGAATATGTTCCACCTATCTCACATCTATGTAATTATTACATATTATAGTTGGATACGTACTGATTATACGGTTTTTTTTTGGTCGGGGTACCTCAAGAAATAGCTACTAAAAACCACCCCTATTTTTTTCAATATTTTTTTTGCAGCCCTATAGTTATTTAAAAAATTATAAAAAAAATATGATATGTAAAGCTAATTAAGAGCTTTTATGTCGCGTTGGTTTCATGCGAATATCTATCATAGTTTCGTAGAAAAATAATTTTGAAGTTAGGGGTTGCAACCCTCATTTTCCAGAAACGAATGGAGTTAGGGGTTTGATAATTGGCCAAAAATTATTTTAAACTACTAGCAACATATTAAAGGCACCAATGTCAAAAAAGACGCCAGTGCAGATTTCATATGGAAACCCGGCGAGACCCTTTAGAATTCAGGTTACTCTAGGTAGAAATTGATATTATTTTGCAGTTTATTTCATAATAAAGAGTATTCTATCTACTTAGTCACACAATATTATATCATATGTTAGTTAGGAAGCATTATTTATGCACAATATTTATCAAACATTAGCGCTAATCTCTGAACCCAGCTTAAACTTTCCGACTAACTAATAGGACTCCTTCACAAATCAAAAATGCCTGTAAATGGTTTAAGTAAATGCTTTTACTTTACAAGGTAATCAATTAATATGGTAACATTAGCAGAAATATAGGCACAGCTCATAATTACTTATATCTATGTACTATTACTAACACGCTAGCAGTATTTAACCCAATGACTGGGTGAAAACACACCCGTTGTGGTTCTACAAAAAAACACAAGTGCGGCGCACACACTGCCGTGTGTATTTTTCTACGGCAAAAACACGAACTGTGTAGCCAGCCGCACTTCAGGTTTGGGGTAGCGAATGTTCACCCGCAGTCAACGGGTTAAGGCTTTCTACGCACTGGCGACCATGCGGCGGCCACGTTCGCGGGCTAGCCGCCTAGTGCGTGCACTGGCACTAGCGGATATGTCGGCTAGTCGCTGGCGGCTAAGTGCATAGGAGCTCAAAGCAATTGCTTATAAAATCCAGAACTTACTGGCGACCTGGCTGCCGCGGCCATAGTCGCCAGTGCGTAGAAAGCCTAAAACGTTTTAGCATAACATCTATTCCACTACCCCATGTTAGTTGTAAGTATTTGTTTATGACATAATAGTGTAGATGACACCGCCAATCAATTGACGTACTTTTTATGAGCTCTAAAAATGCGATTCTCCCATAGATATTGTATGACAAAAGGCAACTGTGAAGTCATTTTTGGTGCCCACTCAATTGACTAACTGAATTGAAACTAATCAGGTTTTCATTGCTAAAATAAAGCGTTTCTTTAGAGAACTTAAATATCTTGAAATTGTAAAATTACATGGGACTTAAACATAACTGGCAAAATGTGGGTGTACTAATGGGTACACTTCTGCCTAACCCTTCAGGGATTACAGGCGTGATGTTATGTTGGAATTGTTAATGGTGTCAATTATCCAATTGTCAGCAATAGATACTAGTTTATATTTCATTCCGTGTTACTTGTTTCTTTGTCAATTATTATAATTGGGGCAGTACCATCTTCATTTTCTATAAATAAAGCATTTTGATAATTAAATATACTCACTTCCTCCGCTAGGTCCTTTGGGTAATATTACAGGTGTGATGGGAGTCTTCTTCTGAATGGAAAATGCTCTCAATCTCTTCTTGGCATTTTCTACTCCTTTCAATGACGGAGTTAACTTGAAACCAACAGTTGTAGTAGGACTGGGTTTTGGTAACAATGGCCCAGGTTTGGATATAGTAATGTTGGTCTAAAAAGCAGTAAAATAACATTGATTATGGACATATTGAATTCAATTGTGGGGCTCCTATGATTATAATGTTAACTTATTTACCGATCTCAAAACTATATCCTCAAGCAAATGTTCAACACGCAATGGTTTGTCAAGAGCTCCAAGGTCCGCTATTACCATAACAATTAGCTTTTTAATTACAATAGTTAAGTAAAATTTTATAAAATCTAGTTGAACTTCTACATCTGATATTATTTAGTGATTTTCATGTTCTTTTTGTTTTCTTTACCTAATTTTTAAAGATGTGGGCTACAATATTGTCTGTAAATTCTTTGTATTTTCTTTTTTTTTTGTTTTTTGTAGCTGTTTGTTGCTTCATTACAATAAAATAAATAATACTGTTTCAATGCTACAGAAAACATTGATATTGGAATGCTATAATTTACAATCAAAGACCTTTTTATAGCAATAATCAACAGTACCAACTTATTTTTTGGATTCTCCTGGTTAAATTATTACTATTTATGTTTTTAAACACTCAATTATGGTTTGGAATTAAATATAAAACAATAAATAATTGTTCATCAGAAAGACCATACCTACTAATTAAAATGGTGGATTTTTTGCCAAGGATTGAAATTATTAAGTACCAATTTATTGTTTTTACAAAAACTAACACAAATTATAGTCTGAATGTTGCTCTAATACTCTCGCCGGCCTTTTTTAAGCATGACAAACAAACAACAATATTAAAAAACTACGTAATTGTTAGACTTTTCATAAAACAAAATGCAACAAAGTAAGGTGCACAATCACTTGGCGCCATCATAAATTTTATGTCCTATGCTGTCTATAGGTACAAGTGTCTAGACTATTAATAAAACCCAAATCAATACTGATACCGACAGTAAGACAAGTATATCAATGTATATCAAAGTATGTCTATAATTGCAGTGTATGCATCGACGGTTTTGAATTATTTATGGGTGTAACTTACCTTTTTGAAGTCGGCCTTTGAGATTCCTGGTGGTGCTGGCTCATCGGAGTCTTGAGACTCCGATCCAGCCTTCAATAGCCCTTCGTTATCCATTATTAAAAAGAACCTTACAGGTTATTCTTTACAAATTATTCTAAAAACTTAATTTATACCATCGTAGATACCCCTAATTGCTACGTGCACAATCAATATCATATCTGAACTTGTACTACAAGTGGCAATCATACGAAAAACACTATTTTTATTTCGAAAATATTTGACAATCTTGCAAACAATCAAACAAGATTAAAGATTTGGACATTGTGTATGCATAATGCATTATTTTTCTTATGGTAGAAGTGAGAAGGAAGTCGAGATAAGAAAAATTTTGCCCAAGATTGAGACAGGCTGTTGACTTGTGAGAAAGAGATAGATACAAAATCATGCTTTAGATAATTGTGCAAGTTCTGGAGCTGGAATGTTCACAAAATTTAAATTTTCATAGACAATACATTTTTTATTAATCAACAGATTAAATAAAATGGTATCGCTGATATTTATTTTTTTCTGCCCAACTATTTTGAGTGTGAATATATAAAATAAAAAATAATAAACAAATACTACTACATATTTTATATAATAACTGGCAACTAAGTAACGTAGTACGGTAATGAGGTAATTCTTTACAGGTAAGTATTATTTATAAGAGGGAGGACTAAATACTGAAGAGGGTTCCCTTCATTATTTAGTGCAGCATTCTATTGAATTAATTGAAAAAAAAATAGAGTAGCCCTTTGACATATTTGCGGTCGGCCGGACTTAAGGTTGGCCTTGGCCCACATGAAATGGCGCAACTGACAACCTTTTTAAAATTTGGCGCCAATCAGAGAAGCTGTGGGCTTTTTTACGGCCAGCGACACCATGATTTTGTTTTTGGCCCCTACAAAAAAAGGTTGAGTATGGTTACTTGGAACTAGAAGTGCAAAAAATAAAACACATGACTAGAAATAATTCTAATACAATTTTATTACTTAAAATTAAAATACATCATTATTCTATATTTACAAAAGCTGATCATTGAGTCTTCGTATTTTATACATGAAAAACGAAAATAAAGTAACACGATTTTTTAAATTTCTTCAGTACAAAATCCAAGGCTTGATTTGATACTCATGCATCCGAATACTTGACGCCTATCAGAAACTCGGACAGCTCGTCATTTAGCTTTATGCTATGTTCTATGTGAGGCACTGTAACTGTAAAAAAAAAGAATTTGGTAAATACTTTTTAATAAATTGATTAAAGCATAATTTAATTGCATTTTACTTTGGTCAGGGGAAAACCTAATCTATTTCTATTTAGACTCCCGTAAATTGAAAAAAAAAAATCTATGCTAATCGTCGTTGGTCTAGTGGTTGCTAAGCGCGACTGCTGAGCATGAGGCCTTGAGTTCGATTCCCAGGTTGGGCAGTGTTATTAGAATTTTCCATCAGGAATTTCTCAGGAATTGTGCCCGGTTGTTGACAACACGCTCGCCCATATTACATAGGTACACGTCTGCCTAAAGCTTCAGAGATTACAGGCGTGATGTTATGTTATGTAATTTAATAAAGCCAAAAACTTTGTTTAGTCTACCAGCTTAATTCATAAAAAATCTTTTGATATACAATGGGCAGATTCATTTTCATAAAGAACAGTATAGCAGTGGCGTGCGGTCCATAGAGGCATAAAGGCACTGCAGACCCTAGACCTAGTAGATCTAGACAAGTTACAGTAATTTCAAAAATAAAAATAATATTCTGCGTAACAAAACTAATAAAATTATTCAAACTCCTAATGTAAATTAATAGCAACGCGCATCGCATTCATACCGTAATCCTTACTCGGTACTGTCAAAACTACGACAGGCGTTCGTCGTAACACATCGCCGACAACGCGGAAGGCAGAGAGTGATTCTGCCTACAATTCATTCATAAATGTACGCATGTAGTGGTATATTTTCGTGTCTGTGCACTACACACAACGGCGTGGTAACAAAGCCATCTCCTGCGGCAGGTGACCCAATCACGGGCCAGCTCGTATAAATCTGTCGTCTCTATTGGCGCACCCCATGTATTATACGACTAAGTTTAATGAGTATTAGTTCAGTGATATTTCGATTGACAATGATGCAATTTTATTTCTGGCAGTATAACACCAAGCTGTAACCCACGGGAGCGTAGTAATAACCAAAGACGTGACTTAACAAGGTTGAAAAGAACCACACGCAGGAATAAAATGTAATGAATACAAACCTAACGGTGTCAGAGTATTTGGAATTTCATCCTTCACATCCAAGTTCTGAGTTCCTCTAATGTCGTTGACATCAGCGAAGACCACTTCATGTGCCACGCTTTCCATTACTCCTGTACCACCACACATATCAACTGATTCTTTAACTTTCTTCTTCTTTGGAAGCCCTTTTTTGTTTTGTAGTTTATGCTTTCTTTTGTTTAATTCTTCTTCACGATTATCGACATGTTTGATGCTCAATACACGAACGACTTCATTACGGATCTTGGTTTTCTCTTCTTCTGTCAAATCTATGCCACTGTCATAATTTCTAGCGTATTTAGTTATGGGTGCATCGTCATCGCTGCTGTAATCATCATCGGATTCTGTTTTGATGCCAACTTTTACTTTCTCCGCTTTGAAGAACTTTCTCCATTTCTTTATTAGGTTATCGGCGACTGTCTGGAAAAATATTGGTGTTTGAAGCATTAAAATATGTTTTTTTAAAACCTTTTCATAATAAATTCAATTCCAGTGCTTGTATATTAGTTAGAATATATATATATATTTTTTTTTAAATGATATCTAAATCTCTACTAATATAATAAGCTGAAAAAAATTTTTGTTTGTTTGTGCACGCTTTACCTTGGAACTACTAGTCTGATTGGAAAAAATATTTTAGTAAATAATAGCCAGATTCATAAAGAATAGTATAAGGCTATGTTAAATCACGCTACGACCCACAGGAGCGGAGCAGTAACCAAAGACGTCACTCAAGGGACGGACAGTGGAGGTTTAGTTATAGGGTCCCGTTAGCACCCCTTGAGTACGGAACTCCACCCTTAAAAGGCATCAATATAAGACACTTACAAAGTTAACAGGTTTAGGTATCCTCAGCAGGTAATGCTGGTCATGTGCCTCTAGCATCTCACACTTGGAGCAGAGGTCATAGTCCGCACAAGTGATACACTTGTAGCGGAACCCCAGGATGGACTTCTTGCAACTGTTGCAAATAATGTCAGCGTGGGCTGCTTGTTGCTTCTCCGATTCATTGAGACCTGAAAATTTTATTAACATATGAATGCTTGCGGTGCATACATGAAACAATTTATCAAAAAAAGTTACTAAAGATCTATATTTGATTTATTTTTTTAATTAGCTTATTTTTGGGCCCCATTACTGGGCAAAGATCTGCCTATTCTCCTTCCAGAGTTCTACTACTTTGCAGGCTCTCTGGGCATTACCACAAATGTTAAATAAAATTAAAATATTAAGCATGGATTATTTCTGAATTCATCAAGTAAAATGTTATGCTGACCTTACCTTCATTTGAATTGCCTGACAGATATAAAGTAGGCACAGCATCAGCACAAAGATGTTTGTTCTTAATGCTTGATGGAGAGAAATGGCGAGAACACACGCGGTGTGTCAACTTCTTCAGATCTTTCTCTAGCAAATCTACTCGACCTGCAGCTTCAAGCCATTGAATAAGGCTGGAAGGATACAAAATAAACTAAATTAGTTTGATAATACTAAAGAGAAGTAAAGTAAGTCGCCGAATTCTGGGCCGCAACAATATAATAGATTATAATAATATATAGTTTGTCAGACCAAGTGACCAATGCTCGTGCTTTCTCTGTATGAAAAGGGGCTAATGACCTAGTAGTAGAACAATAATAGGCTGCTATTATAAGCTGAATAACTTCCTCATTTTCTGGGCATAATAAGAATAAAATTATAAACTTAGGAATTCGATATTTCATTACAGACACAACGTTACAACGTTTAAAAAAATAAGACAAAAAAGTATACCGGTGTCTTTCCTTTGGAAGACTGTAATAATATAAATGTTTACTAGTTTTACTATTCCGGCCACATCCGTACACGCAGCAATAGTTGACCATTTTATAATAAAGAAGAACAAGCTATGGCTTTAACTTGTAATAACAAACAAGAAGAGGGAAATACTAAATCTAAATCAAACGAGATTTGTTTTTATTATTATGTCAACTGTCAAATAAAATAAAAGTCAAACAATCCTGATTAAATAATGTTGCCTGCTGAAAAAAAGGAAATTCTACTAAACTTTTGAGAAATCCCACGCCATCGCTATGACACTTTTTTTGAGGCTTCAGCCAAAAACTTCAAGAAGTTTGTTAGTTAAACGGCGTCTAATAAAATACACTAGGTGGCGCTAATCACGCTACTAATTTAGCGCCATCTGTCATCGAATAGGAGACAAACGTACCGTATTGCACGGCAATACGGATTTCTAGGTGTTTCCAGACAAAATGTGTGATAATAAAAAGGTCATACAAGTTTGAAAACGTAAATTACATTCATTAATTTACTATCACAATGAGAAGTAAATATAGTTTTGATTTATAATACTCAGAATAAACTCCGAACTAGTAACTTTACTGTGCATGAATACATGACCTACCTCAATGAAGGTGAACTGGCACACTAATCCCACATAACTGTCTACGCGTCTACAATGCCAAGGGCCACAGCCGTGCCCCTAATCCTCCATATCAGTCTACAATTACCTACTTATTTACCTTAGTACAAACATCTGTCTCCGCATCTTTAGTTAATATTATTCTAAGCGTGATTATTGTTACCTACCTACCTGTATTATGTGAAATTATCAATTCAACATTATTGGCCGGTTATCGGGGCCTAAAATAGTATTTCCTCTAGTGAATGAATAGGTAGGTACCTAGTACAAGTACGTAGGAACCTGCCTCAGTCCCTAAGTCCCTAGCAACGCGCCACTGTATCGACCGGCGTTCAATGAACTTAGTCAGTCGCCATGTGTTATTTGCCTTAATTATTTACTCCTGGACATCGTTTCAAAATTGTCTATTGTTTGAAAGAATAAATTTTTAATTCTACCTACATAGCAACAAAAATATGTACTATACTAGCTTCTGCCCGCGACTTTGTCCGCGTCAAAGTTGATATATTATCTCACGGGAACCATACATATTTCTAGGATAAAAAATAGCCAAATTTCGTCCAGATCCGTCCTATAGTTTAAACATGAAAGAGTAACAAACATCCATACATCCTCACAAAGTTTCATAAGATTTAAGTCGGATTACGGTCTCTTTTTGCCTTCTATAGGACTTGCGCGATTGGAAATTAAGTGCTAATTGACTAAACAGCTTAGATAGCAAATGTTAAAATTTTTGAATGAGAAATATTGGAAAGCGTGCTGGGTGCTGGGGATTTTTTTATCTTTAAGTTTCTGTCACGTGATATGCAAATCCCATATTTGTAATTGTTTATTTTTTATCTGTTTTTACTTAAAAGCTTAATAGTCTAATAAGGTACAGCTCAAGAGTATTTACCCGACAAGGAAAGGGTTATGTTTTTCGCGCCTATCTTGTATGTTTGTTTGTAATATTCTTTATTCCCTCATATCTTATAAAACAGCCGATGGATTTCTCTAATTAAGGTAGTTAGATTCGTGTCATTAGTCCTCCAAGAGTTCTTAGATAGGTGACATAAAAAATGATATAAGGGCTGCTAGATTTCATTGTTTCAAAATTTTCTTTCTAAATCTTCTTTTTCGTTTGTTTTTTTTTTTTGACCCGTTAGTCTCTTGAACTACCATATAAATTAGAAACATTATTTTTGTATAAGTATGATAGTTAGATTTATGAAAATTAGTCCTAGGCTGTATATTAAATCATTAATTAATAAATGACTGCCTCGTCGGTCTAGTGGTCGCAAGCGCGACTGCTGTGCATGAGGTCTTGAGTTCGATTCCCAAGTCGGGCAAAGTGTTATTGGGTTTTTCCATCAGGAATTTCTCAGTAGCAGCCTCGGAGTCTGGATTTGTGCCCGGTTGATGGTAATAGGCTCGCCCCCTATTACATGGGATTAAAAACATAACTGGCGAAATGTGGGTGTACTAATGGATACACCTCTGCCTAACCCTTCGGGGATTACAGGCGTGATGTTATGTTATGTTATGTTAATTAATAAATACACATTATTATAATTACAGTAAATCGGGCCAAATTAATGAGAACAAAACAGATATTATTACTCCTATTTGGTGGTTGAATCAATATCTGTGGTTTATCATGGCGCCTGAATTGCTATTGCGGTTCATAAGAAACTTGATAATTATGACTCAATGAGACAACGACTGATGAAAAAAATTATAACATAGTAGAATATTACAATATATTTAATAGAATATTGTCTTAATATAATAGACAATAATTTATTAATTAATTGTCTATTATTAGGGATTTCAATGGATGATCATTTTGAGCCCAGTTCTATTATCAAAAAAGATATAGATATAAGATAATTAATGTCATGTAACATATTGTATGTTCTTTATGTCGGCGGTTCGATTCCCGCACGGAACAAATTTTTGTATGGCCTACAATTAGTTGATCCAGATCCGACTGTTTATGTACTTACGTGAGTTTTTATGCGTGTAAACGCACACACGACACAGAAGAAATGCTATTTTTAAAAAAGATTTTGTTTTTTTTTTTTTTACTCGTTCCTTAAATCTAACCTGGACCTTAATCCAAGACTCATGTCACACTTGCAAGTATAGCGACCTTTACTGTACTATGTAATTAAACTAATGAGATATTAGTCATAGTCAAATCATTTATTTCAAAGTAATTAACAAAAAAAAATTGAATCAGGTAAAAATAAGCAACTTGTAAAACTTGGAACTCAAATAAATTCATTCTCACAAATTATTTCAACTTCATCATGCAATTGTTACAAATACAACAAAAAATAGTCATACAGTTGTAACAAGTCTAACATCAAAACGCATTGGAACAACGTGCATAACAAGTCAATCACCTCGACAATTTCAATTAATCTGTAATGTAATAGCACACGTCTGGCTCCCGAGTCCAGACCGATCAATATCCGCCCTTCCTACTCACACAGCATCGAAGATTTACAGCATTTTACGCACACATTCTCAAATATAACTCGGATACTCCCGGCCCCAGATGTCGCACCAATCATTCGGTATATAAACTCGCCGGCCGGTGAAACAGTACGTTATTCCCAGTGTATCGACACAGTGAAAACAAGTTTATTTACTTAAACATTTAAAACTTAAACAACAATGTCTTTGTTCATGCTTGGAGGCGCCCCTCGCCGCTTAACCGACCAGGACTTCGGTTTAGGCATCACTCCCGATGACCTCCTCACTGCTGTGGTCTCACCGATGATGGCCAGGGAGTACTACAGGCCCTGGAGACAGATGGCTGCAGCCAGAGACACCGGTTCCACCATCGTGTCTAACAAGGACAAGTTCCAAATCAACCTGGATGTGCAGCACTTCGCTCCTGAGGAGATCAGTGTGAAGACTGCTGATGGGTACGTGATCATTGAAGCGAAACATGAGGAGAAAAAGGACGAGCACGGCTTCATCTCTCGTCAGTTTTGTAGGCGATATATTCTGCCTGAGAACTGCGACCCTGCCACTGTCGAGTCTATGCTGTCTTCTGACGGCGTGCTGACTGTCATCGCTCCGAAAGCCTCTGCTACAGCGAAGAACGAGAGGTCTGTCCCGATTTCTCAGACTGGACCTGTCAGGAAGGAGGTTAAAGATGCTTCTCCTCAAGCCGAGGCCAATGGAACAGCTAAGTGATCTTCAAATGACCACGACACTAAGAAGAGATCCTGCTCTGTGTGTTAGCCTAACCTTTGCTTTGCAAACCTTCTTAAATTTAATTTCATTGTGATAAAAAAAAATCGACTGATTTAAAACGTATGTATTGTGTTGTATTAGTAATTTTAATTAGAGTTAGTAATTTCTAATAAATTTTCCTACGGCTGTATTTTGGAATTTTATTTCTATTTATCAAACCGTAAGTATCCCTTAATAATAAAAAAAACAACTGATCTATAAATGATTATGTTGTATTACACGTTTGTACTGACACATGGCATAAGCAGCACAAGGCAAAACGATCTTTGAAAATATATCCATATAGCTAGGGTTCCGTAACCGAAGGTTGCCAAAGGGACCCATTTACTAAGCCTCTGCTGTTCGTCCGTCTATCTGACAACATAAATTGCATCTCCAAACTGTTTTTTTTTTTTATAGAGTTTGTACCTATTTCTTTTGCTGTTATTACAACAAACAATGAAAAACAAAATAAAACTAAAAATTAAAAAGGGTCACCATAATATGTAAAACGGGTTTGTCCTTTTGTGTAGTGATAAATACTGTACGGTGATACGGAACCCTTCGTATGCGAGTTCGACTAGCTCTTGGCCGGTTTTTATTCACTAAAGAACATGATTAAATCCAGTCAATAACTTATGGTATTGAATGCAATACTGCTCTAAATTATTTAGTTAACATGCATTGAAGTTTAATTATTACTGTATGATATAAAAACAGCGATTAAATACTATATAACTGCTAGCTTTTGCAATTTAATCATTTAACGGTGTGCAAAATACCCATACTATACGACCTATTCTCTTACCTACCATATCCTAAAATCCTAATTGAGTTTTAAGATTTACCTACCCAAACCGCTGAAACGACAACAAACGTCATTTTCTGTTAGAGGTAGGTTTACGTTGCTTTGTATTTGTCGTAAATTAACGAAGCTTAATAGCGCTGTTGATGTTAATATTGAAATAACAACAGCGTTATACCTAACCATATTTTTGTAATGTGAAAAAAAAAAATTCGTTTCTTTTGGAGAAGAATAAATTAAGTGGCGTATTATTTATTTATTGAAGCTATATCCCATTAAAAGGTACAAGAGGACGGAGAGGAGGAAAGGCAAAAGGACGGAGTATGATCTCCAGTATGAGTGTATGAGTATGAGATCTTGCAGTGCTAACAAAGTTTTGGGCAAATATTTGAAACGAATGGTGTTTTTTTAGTACCTACCCTCCCTGACCTCAGACGTGATGTTATAAAATTAAAACAAATCGTGTAAAAACTGTTCTAGAAAGAGTATTTTTATGGGTTATTAAATAAAACAGATAAGCAAGTTATGGTTATTACAATATTTATTTGTTGCATTTAACACATATCAGTCTTTAAATAATATTACAGTCCTATATGACTAGTTAATAAAAATATTTAGGAATTAAACCACAGTAAAATATTATTAGGCAGCTCCACAGGATTCTTTATCACTGGCTTGACATGACCCTTCAGCTCCTTCCTTATTTTCTGCAGCCTCCCTGCGAACCGGCCCAGTCTGGGTGATGGGCACTACTCGTTCTCCTTTGACCGGCTCCACTTTCCGAGGAGCAGTAACCGTCAGGATACCATCGCTAGAGAGCTGAGAAACCACGTCTTCTGGCTCAGTGCCTTCAGGAAGCGAATACCTTCTCACGAACTGCCGCGACACAAATCCATGATCGTCTTCTTTTTCTTCATGCTTAGCTTCAACAACCACGTAGCCATCAGCAGTCTTCACAGATATTTCTTCCGGAGAAAAGTGCTGGACGTCAAGGTTGATCTGGAACTTATCTTTGTCAGTCTTGATGGTGGATCCCAGGTCTTTAGTCAGCTGTGACAGGTGCCTCCAAGGTCTGAAGTAGTCGTGCAGCGTCCAAGGTGACATCATAGATGTGAGGAAATCGTCTGGAGTCAGCGCCAAGCCGAATGATTGGTCAAACAGCCTGTTACCACGATGTTGGTGGCGAGAAGTTTGTGGACACTTTTCTTCTGCTAATACGTATCTTGTTCCGATGCCGAAGAATATGATTGCGATGGTCAAGAAGTAAGAGAATCCTGAGATAGTCTTCATTTTTGTTGGGCTTGTAATAGAGCTTCTTCGATCCGTTCAATGCGATTGCTTGTTTGAATATACTGCCAGCCAGCGCAGTCGTCCGTGTTTATATACGTGCCCCGACATCTAGCGGCGGGTGGATAATTCTGGAACTCTCTACCGCGATCTGCGACGGGTTTACACAGAAAATAACCACGTGTGTTGTGCTTGTTATCTTCAAAACAATGACACAGTGCTCTGTGATTGGGCCAACACATATCTGCCTGCATTATTATTGGTTATGCAGAATTTGATTGCATTATCACGAAATTTCATAATAATTACTGATAAAGATTATTTTATCGGTGTGGATTGGAGTAAATAAGATTAACACACATTATCATGTTTACATGACGTGGAAAAATGTGGACGGTTCGATAAATTTCTATAATAAAAATAGCTTGTTGCATGTTATTATTGCAATTTTGTTTGTTTCATTGTTTGGTTAACAGTGCCATCTAGCGGGGAGTAGCAGAAGTTCGAAGTGCATTCGAATGGCGGGAAGGAAGTTTGTGGAACGCTATCGAGAAAGTGCGGTCTACAGTTATCCCGAACATTCTTGAAACTCATAAGTTATTGTATGGTAGGATTCCATCATATTGAATAGTGGGGTGGGCGTTAGCTACAATTTGATAGCGAACCTTTTATATTTAATGATAAACTGTAAACAAATGTAATACCTATGTATATGGGTATGAACGTTTGCTATATTGATGAAACTATTTAAAAACTTGTCAAACTACGTAGTAACTTAGAATTAATACGCGTTTAAATTGTACATCACTCATTAACATCATGGTATTGTAATGTAAATCAAATTAACAGCTTTTTAGAATAGGTATTTGTCTCCGTTTGTTCCGAGTGGCTGGACCGATTTTGACGGGACTTTCACTGGTACATAGACAATTTTATAGGAGTAACTGAGGCCCCTTTTGTTTTTGAAATAGAAATAGGGTTCCGCGGCCATAAGCTAGTTAGAAATAAAAGGCATATCTTCTAAATATTGGTATATTTTCAAAAATATTGTATTACATGACTTGCTTATCTATTTACAAAAATAAAAACAAAATTAAAAATTAATATTTAATCAGTTTTACAATCGCCAATGCTTTACTACAATTAAATAAACGACTAAATATCATTGAACCAGTTACAAAGGGGTCCGACGGTAAATAACTTAACTTATATATTTACAAAATAACAAGATTGCCTTTGCGTACAATCTTGAGAATTTTAACACTCAATTTGAAAAATAATTTCGATTATTTTCTTTATTTTTTTTCTTTCATGTAATATGTATAGCGATTTAGATAGGAAAATAATGCATTTTTGTTTTCTTAATTAATAAACTAAATATCTGAAGTTTTTTATAGAACATTATACATATTACAATCAACAGAATATTGCCATAATATAGTATTTTTATAACAAGAGGCAACTGTTGTTATAATAATAAAAATGAGCATTTAATTGTCACTTTTCTCTTATTGGTCTTTTACCATTAAAATATATCTTATTCAGTCAATTTATGATTTTATTATTCGTCAACCATTACGTTCTAAATTCAAAATTACGTTCTATATTCAAAAGTACGTTCTATATTCAAAAGTACGTTCGATATTCAAAAGAACGTGCTATATTTTCATTGTATATAACCCCAGTGCCTCTTGTTACCGCGTGTAAGCCCCGTTTAATATAAAAAGCGCACAATTACACTATGAAGAAGCGGTCTGAGCTTGTAGGTATTTATGTTATTATAATAAATTTCCCCCTCCAAAACGGAGTTTGTTCATACAACGGTTGATGCAAGCGGGATTTGTTGATCAATAACTTTTTTTTCTATTTCTAGCACACATTGATTTTATTTAGGTTTAATATCTGTTTTTTTCTAGCCTAAAAACACTGAAAAATATATGCAGGCTGATTTTAAACTAACAGGCAATATTTGAAAGGGTGAATTTACTCAAAAATATAAGCAACTTTTAATACAAAACCAGCTCTGAAATATCGAAAAGAATATTCGCTATTTCAAACAAAAACTTCAAATTTACTCAATATTAATTTAATTTTAATTATCTGTAAAATTTGATTTTTGATTGCTTTCCAATAAATAAATAGTCGATCGAGTCGGCACAAAAGTGACCCGACCCGTTGTCATTTGCCATACAAAATCTATGGAAAAATCGCGTTTTGACAGGTCATAAAAAGTACGTCAATTGATGGGTGATCTACTACCATATTACCAAGGATACGCCTCATATTTATGAGTAAATTTTTCACTTCTGTCTATAATTTCAAGTTTGAATCAGTGTTTTTGTTCTTACAGCAATAGCTTCAAGCTTGAGCATAAAATAATGGCGGGTAGTCAGTGTTCGTCAGTCTTGGCAGTTATTGTTGAGCGGTCAGACTTGAAACTGAGCTCTATAGAACGTAGGCAGGTAGACAGCTGACTTTTAATTCCCTGCGCGGAAAAAAATACTCATAAATACGAAAAACTAAGGGCCCAACTCGGAAATATAAAAAACAGCTGTTCCATTCAAAAATACACTGAGACATGTTCAAAATGTACTGAACAGCTGATTTTTATTTTAATACTAGCGGATGGCCCGGCTTCGCACGGTTGTATATTTCCGACTGATTATCAGTAGATTTAAGAAAATCTTTTATACAAGCCTTGCTCGGAAGTTACGAACACAACAAAAATAATGAGCGAAATCGGTCTAGCTGTTCTGGAGATTTGTCGTTCCTTTCGGGGTTGGTCCCATAATGAAAGTTGTTCATAATTATGAGTATTTTCACCTTCTAAAATATGCGCAGTGAAATAAGCTGGTCTGTATGTTAATAAGGACATTGTCACATTTAATACTATAGCTAAAGTGCATGTTTCAGATAATGTAAAGTGTTTTATTCAGGCTTGTATATCTATTGTTGTATTGCTATTGTTATAACTAATAATTCTGTACAATGAAGCTATATTTTTGGATTTGTTGGGGTTATTATGTCAACAAGAGATCAGTAACCAGAGTCCTCAAATATAGTTGAAGTTTTCTTAGAAACTTATGAATGCATTCGATTGAAACTTAATTTAATTAATAAACTGTTTATTATCTACTTTTCAAATTAAATTACATTTGATAACATCCATCGGTTTCTACGAAAACTTAAAATATACCTGACGAGTCTGATTACTTATCGATATTTTTGATTGTACAAACAAAATTCCCGCTTGCGTCAATTGTTGCATATCTGATTATGTCTAGCCTACCTTAATAACTAAGTTTTGTTTTATAAAAAAATGTAGTAACATTCCTACGGTTTTTTTTTTTTATATAAAAAAGCTAAAAAACACACTGTTATCAGTCGCACTTGGGACTTGCACGTACTCTTGTGTTGGTGACTTAAAATTATAATATTGAACACAATATTAAGGAGATCGCTTTACTGTGCGTTAACGTTTGAATGATAAACTTTTTGCAAATATTTAGGCTAGTACAATACGTGCCACGAAAGATGAGACTTGACACACCACACAAACTTTATTATTTCGTAATAAATATTATAATCGAAATGTCAGCGAAATATCCCTCAATAGATATACAAATTATGGATAACTATTTAGTACAGCCATATGGGGAGCCAATGACGATTTCCTGACGATTGTCAAGTCTCATCTTTCGTGGCGCGTATTATACCGGTTAAATTATCTCGCAGATAATTGTAATGCATTTTTAAATTAGGTTATGATTGCGATGATTTTAAAATATTGGATTGTTAACAGTAAATAATACTAAAAAAAATACATGAAAAAAAATATTTTCAGTCAAATATTGCATTGCAACTTGAAGCCATCTTGTTATTCATTCAAACGTCAAAATTTTCGGTTCATAGCCTTTTAGGTAAAACTAAAATTACATTAAAAACTGTACACTTATAATATTATCTCTAGATTTGTAATTACAAAACTGTAGACGATATTACAAGCTTGGGAATACAGTGCGAGTCCCCGTTATACAATACTATAGACAGAGATGGTTCTGTATGGAACAACTGGTATAATAATGATTGATGGTACGAATGTTGAGATTCTATGTCTTATAGAGAAATGAAAGTATGAATTGAAATGATTGAATGAAGGGGATGAAGGGGAGGGCGCGGTGTCGCTTGATTTATAAATTAACGATAATTAAGAACAATTAGACCAGATGAATGGATGATGATGATGGATGGATTTTCGTAGCAGGTGGCGTTCTGTAGTTTCTGCCTACCCCCATGGGAAAAAGGCGTGAGTTTATGTATGTATGTATGTAATTAGACCAGATAAAGCTTTAATACGTGACACAGTTAGCCTTTCCCAACATCATAATGACGAAATTTCAAGTCCTCTAAAAACTAATATTTGCGCCAACTTTGAGCATCAAGGCCACGGCAATAGGCCTCATGTTTGATGAAGATGAAACCTTGTCTATACCTAAAGAACCATCTCTATCTGTCTCAGTCATCCGAGTGTTCGGCAGCATCCTTCATCTCGTTCTATTGATATCAGTGGACGACACATACTACTCGCATGTTCATTTGGAAATTATCAAAAAAGAAAAAAAACATTGCATTGTAATAAAATTATACAACGTGTAATTTGAATTAATTGAAAACCTGAAAAGAGGTATTTAAACTCATCAATATGAACAATTTTTACTATAGGACAAACTTTGAAATCATGAATAAAAACAATCAGCTAAACTGTACATTTTGTTGAGCTGCGTTAACCTAAAGGTATGGATCAGTTATAAAAGTGATGTGAAACATCTTTTGGCGTACCTTGGCAATCAACTCGAATGCCGTGACGGTTTATTTTACACCTTTCATTATACGTTTTTGTTATGAAATTTTAATTTTAACATAGACGCCTCTCATCTGCCGGGCGTCTCACGACGGTGAACTATTTTGTTTTTTTTTCAAGATTTCTAGCTTGGTCCATTAGTAAAAGTTGTTCATAATGACGAGTTCAATGACCTGTATTAGGAGTTTTAATAAATCCAATTACACCTTGTATATTTAAAAAAAATCTATAATTAACAAATATTCTGACAATCATCTTTAAACATAAATAGTGACAAATTCGAGCACATACAACAGAAGTATCTACAAAAGACGAAAATTCTAAATTTTTGTACAACATCAGGCAAAGTTGCTTAGGGCCATTTAAAAGAAAAATCAACGATAAAAACAAAATGAACATACGAACAGCATTCACAAATATAACCACAGTCAACATTGTAAATTTAGTTTAGCTCATACAAAATCTAAATATACAGCTTAGCCTATATTAAACAGTTTGACAGTCGTACAGTGCGAAACTAACGCCATCCCTCCCTCTCCTCGTACTAAGTTAAATGAAACAAAATATAGTAAATACGTCGAAAATGTTACATTGAGGTGCCGTGACGGTTGGTGGTGTTACGTTTATATTGAAATCGTTTATCATATTTTATTGCTAAGAATAACCCTTGATATGGTATCTACAAATAAATAAAATTAAAATGTTTGTTTGTAATGTCAAAATAACACCTTTTTACAAAATATTTGAATGTTTACACAAAAAGAAACTTCTTTTGCCGCTGTGATTTTTGTACTGGCAGTTTATAAGTTAACATCACCGACATGCTAATATCATCGCGTAATCCGCATGCTATTGTCACTGCGCTACCAACATGATCTAATTAATGTCACTGCGTCACCACTTTACATGCTAATCTAACGTGTTTTTCCAATATAAACATAACACAACCACAAAAAAAAGAAACACTTGATATAAACGTACAAAGAGTATCCTATTTACACACACATACATATAAATCGTCACAAAGTTCGCACACACCTCGAATGTAATAAAAATTTGTGCTAATTTGGGGTAATTTCATATCATTTTGGCCTCCTGTTGTAAACTTTCAGGTTTTCACAAAACACCGAAATATAATCTGCATTGATAACCGTAAAACTTAAAACCGTTAAAAAATGCATTCAAATATGGCCTCTATTTTTTCAATACGAAAATAAATACGTAGATTTTTTTTTTCACATTTATTCCATGATATTTTTTTTATTTCATATACACCTTTCTTTGGACACGATTTCAATTTGGTATGATTTATACCAAAAAAATAATAATATAATTACAATTAATAATCATTAAAAAATAATACAGTAATAGATTATAGACAGATCTATAACTAGGGACATGTGTAAAGTTGTTGCTAATATAAGTTTTCTGAAATATTTTATAACGATTTCTCCAGATTTTTTTATTTTTTTCAGTAATTACACAACAAAACATAAGATATATTATGTTATGTACATCCCCGAAAGGTTAGGCAGAGGTGTACCCATTAGTACACCCACATTTCGCCAGTTATGTAATTGGGGGTCGAGCCTACTACCATGAACCGGGCTCAAATCCAGACTCTCGAGGTTGCTACTGAGAAATTCCTGATGGAAAAACCCAAAGGGCTTTAACTGGTGTGCGTTCAAATATTTTTAATAATGACAGGATAAAAAAGCTGAAGGCTAACGATTGGATATTTTAAAGCGATTCCGCGAGCCGAGCCTTCAGTAAATTATTATCCTCATCATTACAGTATTGATGACAAAATCTCACACGATCTAAATAATTCAGAAAACTGTATATTCATTAAGATTAAAAAATACGTCAACATACTATTACAAAACCGTTTAAAAGTAAATTAGTCCATGCTGAAGCGTTTTTTTTTAAATATAAAGTTTATAAACCTACCTACTAAGAAATAATAATGAGATACAAAAAGGTAGTGTTTATTTAATTTGTACATACAATCTAATAAAGCAATAATAATAACGTAAAAAGTATATTAATATTTTCGTTGAACAAAAAAAAAAACAAATATTTTTTATTAGCATAGAAATGATTATAGGAAAATGTTTAGCTTACCATTCATCTTTTAAAAAAAAAGGACGTGTTATATTTAATATTTTAGGACAGGATATACCTATTTGTCAAACGTAGAAAGATCTAATTTAAAATTGTGCGTTTTCGTTTACATTAAAAAAGTGCCCTTCCCAACTTACATTCTTCAAAATTAATAGTGCAATTATTTCCACATTTTTCTTTATAATAATTTCTATACTAATATAAAAATATAATAAAATAAAATATATAAATTCGTATGCAAGATAAACTTGTCCAAAATTTATAAAAAAGCACCTACAGTGAGCAGTAGGGATAGTTTCAAACTATTTCCAGTACAAATAGTATTCCTAGACACACTGTCAATCACCATTCATACGATTGACGGCGATTGATCAATCTAAAAGACTACCAATCATGATTGATCAATCTTCAAAACTATCAAACACAATAAATCAATCAACGATACTACCAATCATGATTAATTAATCTTTATAACTATCAATCACGATTGATCAATCCTCAAAACTACCAATCACGATCTACAAAACTGTCAATCATGCTTTATCAATAGCCGTCAAATAACTAGGTCTGTGATTCTGTAAATTAAAACACCAAATATACAAAATGTATACTTAAAATTAGTCTTAATTGTATATTGTTCGATAAATTTCGCTTACTACCCGACCAAGACTTGTCTAGCATAGCGACGCACCAGCCGAAGTTATGCTAAAACGAAACAACTCATTGCAATGATTGTATTGGATATTGAACGCTAATTCATTTACACTAAGCATCAGTTTTGAATGTACATTGAATTGTTATTGTTGCATATTGAAGTACTGTACTTTATATTAATAAGAGATTGCGTTAGCTAGTTTTAGCAAAATCATGTTAAATAAAACATCAGGCCGAAAGTACGTTGCGTAAATTGAACACGCCAAATTTTCGGCAAGTGTGTCGCTAAAATTTGTCAAATATCAGCGAATGACGTCACGTTTTGTCAGTTTTCTACCTATCTTGGTCAGTTAGGTAGCGGGGGAGGATTGTCCCATACTCTCGTATGGTAATAGGCCTTATAGTCCATGCCGTTTATAAAATAAGAAGACACTTCAATACGCAAAGCGTCTGACAAGGTATTGGCGTACTGTTTATCATTGATAATATCTACAAAAGAGCTCTTTTATATAAATGTTTGTTGTATACAAAACCGTATTCTTTTTTTAAGACCGTCTGCCTCAAGATAAAGTACCGCGGAATTCTCTAACGATACTACAAGTTTAAGACGTCGTTAAAAGTCTGTCTCTGCAAAATGTTTGTAAGTGACAGAGAAAGCATGACATTTTACGGCGTCTTAAATATGAATTGAGAATTCGGGTGGTAGTTATTAATTTTAATAGCCTCTTCTCTTTCTAGACGAATTTCGAAAATCATTCTTTTGTTTTTTGGTGCAATTTTCAGTGCAAATTATTGTTCTTCTTTTTTGAGAAAAAATACTGCTTATTCTAGTACAATTACAAGTTGTTCGAATACCTCGTGCAAAATCACTGTATTTATTCCATACAAAAGAGCCCTGAAACCCAGGCAGTGCCACGAACCAGAGGTTATACATTCAGGATATATTCACAGGACCTTTAGAAGGCGGAGTCTTAAGTGTGGAACTTAGGACTTACTAAGTATAAGAATTAAACAAGTTTTGCTTAACTGTCTTCGAGTAGATTGTGTAGTTCTGCGTAGTTTAGTATGGCACGGTACAGGAATTCGTATTGTAACTGAAAGAAAGAAAATAAAAAAGGCATTAAATTGGAGCTAGCTCACTCTAAAATGTAACGTGGCTCGACGAGGCACGCACTTTTTAAAAGATACCAATTATCCTGGTGACCTGACATGCAGGTTTAAAAAAAAACCCTCCTTTAGCAACGAGTTTTCCACAATTAAAATACAAAATTGTATCTACAGACTAAGATGACTTTAAAGTTTAAACTGTAATTTGTGATAAAAAAAAAATGTAACATCACCACGCCTGTAATCTCCGAAGGGCTAGACAGAGGTGTACCATTAGTACACCCACATTTCGCCAGATATGTTGAAATCCCATGTAATATGTGGCGAGTCTATTGCCATCAACCGGGCACAAATGCTAGTTTTTTATATTTAATATGACTTTACTCTTACTTATTCTAGCCTAGAAGTGTCATGCTCGTGCAGTAAATGTGTGGTCTAAAGGTAGATAAGTAGTTAGTTATAAAAAAAAAAAATGTTGTGTACTCACGAATGTATCAATAGTGCGTGCACGTTGCGACCGCACGGCGCGCGCGGTGGCGCTCACGTCCACGCGCCGCTCCACGCGCAGCGCGCGGATCAGCGTGCACAGCGCCACGAACAGGGGCGAGCGTTCTGTGCCGAATCTGAAATTATAGATAACGTTAGTAAAGATAAATTAAATTTATTTATTTTTAAGAAAACTTGCAGCTATACAGATACAGTAAGTAATAAATTAAACAAAAATAAGGCCAATTACAAGTTTTCACGTGTAGTAAGAAAAACAAGTCAATCTTTTGAAAGAATATGACTGAACTTAATTACTAATACCCCTTTCTTTATTATGCCAGTGGCTAAAACACCCGCCTCTCATAAATGAGGTTGCGGGATCGATTCCGGGTGCCAATATGACTTCTTCAATTCCTATGCACTTTCTAAGTCTATTTTGGACATCACTGACACCGGTCAAAGAAAAAAAATGTGAAGAAACCTGAACTTATGATTAATATAGAAGTTTGAACCACCTCGAGCAAGTGTGATGATCAATTCTCGTGCCTTCTCTGTGTGAGAAGAGGCCTTTGTCCTGCAATAGGAAAATATAATACGTACTGGCAGTGCACGAGCATGGTGCCCTGGTGCGCGAGGTGCTGGGGCCCGGCCGGGGCCGTCGGGGCGGGTGCTGCGGCGTCTGCCAGCTCGGCCAGGCCGCGCGTCACCTCGGGCACGTGTCCGCGCGCCGTGGGCCAGCCCTGGTACTGCAGCTGTCGCACGCAGCTTACTTCACCGCTCTATGAGATAAGAACATTAGATTTTATTAATATTCATAAAATATATATCATTTATTTTAGGTAACAAAGACCCATAAAATGTACGAAGCGACGGCGTCGTGTTGTGCTGTGAAGTATCATGTAGCCTTCCGAGAAATCGTCAAAACATGACACCCTTCGCTTCCCTTAATACAGCGTAAGGATCGATTTAAGACCATTGGAGAATAGAGGTTCTAGGAATATCTCCTGTGTCGAGTTTTTAACATATAAACTCATTTACACACGCAACCAGACCTGGAACAACTATCTGTAGGCCATATAAATGTTATTTCCATCCGGAAATCGAACCCGGGTCATGCAGCGCAGCAACCAATCGCTCAGCCGCTGCGCCAACCGTCCCGAATAGACTCTTGACTGGCTTTTTGTTTACCAATCAAGTTTTAATGGTATATCTTACCTTATCATTGGTAACCCTGAACTGTCTCCTAGTGTAGTAGGGACAGGACTCGCTCTCCTCGTACTGGACCGTCATGTGTTCGTACTGGATAGACCCGTCGTCCCAGTACCGGGGACATTTACCGTCGCCGAGCTGGAAAAGTAACAAAATTTTATTTACTGTGGACAGTCCTTGGAGATTTCGCAGGATTTGTAAAATAGAGGAAATGGTTATATTGAAGTTTCTTATGTTAAGGTTGTACTGGATTAACGTGTTGGTACTCCCTGAAGATTAGCCATTAATCAAAAAGTATAACGGGTGCAAGGGAATTTCTCTCTGTACGAATTTTTTCATTATAGTTTTTACTTCCTCAGTTATTAGCGAGATGGGGCACAACGTCGAAGGAAGTGGAAGGAACGAGGGAAAGCGTCTAAGTAGCCTGCAAAGGCCACCAAAAAGTGTATTGAGTTTCTTTCTAGCCCATTATTCTCCATACGAAACTACCTTTTGGAAATAGGCAACTAGATTTTTTTCTTCTTGTAAATGACGTTAATAAAAGAATTTAAAAAATATTTTTAAAAACAAGCTTTAATTTAAAATTATTACAATATTGAGTATTGTCATCAGAACTAAAGGTGTATGCAAAATTTCAGATCAATCGGATATCAACAAATGGTTTGCAAATTTTGAAAGGACAATTTACTTACAACATACATACATACGAACAGTGCAAGCTAAATAAAAGCTTGTAAAAAGTGCCTTTTAATGGTCTAATTGAAAATGATTTGACTTTAACTTTTTGTGTCTAGAACCCTTATCAACAAAGAAGACATACCTCACTGAGCATTACGATGGTGGCAACATTATGTTCGGAGACCATCCGCCAGAAGTCCATGATAGTGTTTGGCAGAGGATCTTGCGTTATTATGAACCCTTCAGAGTTGTCGTATGCTGCGGAAAAAAATAATTACGTTTGAAATAGTCAATTCAATTGATTTCTTTGCCAACATTCTGACCAACACTTTTAGTGAGATGAAGTGTTGGTTTTAACATTAAAAATAATAACATAGCATCATAACACTTAGCCATAAACAGTGACATGCAACCTTTTAAGTCCATAGACCGAATAGTCCGTAGAAGTTAGTGTATATAATATATACTTTATTCCCTAGATTCAGAGAGCCAAACAAGAGCATGCGGAGTAAATGTTTTATTTATTCGATCAAATTTTATATTTTTAATATCGAACATTTTCTGTATTTTCTGCATCTACTACGTTTTGTCTCTGCATCACCCTAAGGTAGACTGGTAGAAAATGCCCAAGGCATTAAGTCCGCCTTTGTACAGTGTATTTTTTACATGTGCATAAAGTTTAAATAAATAAATGCCCATTCTTTGGAGCTCTTTAAGAGCTACTAGCAGTTGCCTGTGATCTTCAGCTTACCTTCAATAAACGAAGCGTTGATATACGTAGAGAAGTCTCTCCCGGGTATGGGCGTGAGTATGACGCGATTCCGGTCGTAGGGGAGACAGTCGGGGCTCCGGTTGCGCGCGCGCAGCTCCTCGCCCGCGCCGGCGCCCTGGGACTTCACTGGCTCTGCTACTGGACTGTTCAGCATTTTCTGTAGGGAAGTACAACGGTTTAATTTGTTGATCTGCGAAACAACTGAATGTTAGAAGACTACGTCAAGTTTAGACATTTTTCATTTTCTAGATATGTTTTATTTTCCGGCGGTTAGGCTTAATTCTATTTCCGCTACCGTTTCCGGATTCTTGATTTATTATTTTTATCTTCACGTGTATATGTATAAACCTGAAGAGTTTGTTCATTTGTGTCAACGCACTAAACTCAGGAATTACTGATCCAATTTGAAAAATCATTTTGCGCTTTATAGCGGCTTTTTTCGAGGAAGCTTATAGGCTACCACGTTACGACCTACGGGAGCAGACCAGTAATAAAATATTTATCTGAACGCGGCTAAAACCGCAGGGCATTGTTTGTTATTGATATAACATAACATCACGCCTGTAACCCCCGAAGGATTAGGCAGAGGTGTACACATTAGGTTAAGGCCTGTAATGATAGTTGTAAGGAGGTTAAGAAATAAATAAATTAGTGCACCCACATTTCGCCAATTATGTTTTTGACGTCCTAAGTGATAGGAGCGAGCTTATTGCCATAAATCAAACATAATTTCAGAGTCCGCAAATGAATATGTGTTATTGATTGTATGTATGTTACCTCAAACTCGATCTCCATAAGACACTTGTCGGCGTGGTCGGGCGTGTTCCGTAGCTTGTCGACGGCTGGCTTCAGACGAGACGCGCTTATTTCTGTGTCGCCGTAGTGCGCGTACTCTACAAGCGCGCGGTACACGAATACGTATTGTTTCTGTGGACAAATAGCGTATCATTAGTGTGGTCAGAGCAAAATTATTCAAATTATCTAACAAATTGTCGCGCCATCCCCCTTTGTGGTCTATCTTGACCACGTGATTTTGTTTCAAGGCATCAATCCAGCATAAGATACGACTGGGTAGAAGTCAGGCACAGGGTCAGGTTTACGTGCTTTCCAAGGCTCAGGGTTGGCACACCACTGATTTCCGAACTCTGGGCTCCGTATTGAACATAACATAGCACGCCTGTAATCCCTGAAGGGTTAGGCAGAGATGTACCCATTAGTACACCCACATTTCGCCAGTTTGCCAATTGCACAAATCCAGTCTCCGAGGCTGCTACTAACAAATGCTAATAACACTTTGCGCGACCTGGGCATCGACCTCTTGCTCAGCAGTCGCGTTTTGCGACCACTAGACCAACGAGGCACTCCGTATTAGGAAATACCTTAAAACACTTTACCGGATCTGGGAATCGAAGCCAAGACCCCACATATAACAGTCGCCCTTGGGACCACAAGACCAACGAGTCAGTCAATAAAAACTCACCAGCGACTGCACCAAGAAGTTCCTTTGCCTCCTAAGCTCAGCGACAGTGTTGAAGACAGCCACTTGTCCGGTGGCTCGCAGCTGTTCCAGCAGACAGTCGAGCGCTACCAGCGTGCCCGTGCGACCCACGCCGGCGCTGCAGTGGACCACGACCGGGCGCCCCACCATGCTTGTCCAGGCTTCGTTCACCCTCTAGTTGTAAATAAGAAAAACAATAAGTTTAAGTAATGACTAGCTTCAGCCCGCTTAAAAAGTAACTTTTCGTTAATTTAAACTATTATCCCATGGTTACACAATGGTGCCGATTCCCTTGTTCACAAACTTGACTAAATTTAGAGAATTGACATCTCTTGCTAACATACAGCGAACGGAAAGGACGGTGACATTAAAGAACTAAGTTAGCGATGTCAAATTAGTTTTGCCTTGAACTTTTCCGTATTTTTAATCCATACGTTTTAAGATGTCAACTATAATTGTATGGATGTGTCAGATTGAATAAATTTGGCAGCTCTTATTTACATTAGTCTTATTCTTGTTTTATTGGACAGAAAAGATGGAAATATTATAATTTTAGTTTAGTTTGTGACCAAGAGAATCGGCACCATTATCGTGATAAAAAGTATCCTTTGTGTTAATTCGGGCAATGGTCTATCTGTGTGTCAATAATCATCCAAATCTATTCAGCGGTTTACGCGTAATTGAGTAACAAACATCTAAACATTTAAACATCTTCACAAATTTCCACATCTATAATATTAGTAGGATTATGATTCGAATTGGGACTAGGTAAAGTTAATAATTTGTTCCGTGCGGGAACTGAACCTGTGACACACAGAACAGCAGATCAGGCTCAGCTGCTGTGGCAACCGTGTCGTTGTTCTGATGTTTGATGACTGTACATAAAAATAAGCTTAATAATATTACCTTGATAAACTTGAGAATGGAATGTGGATGCTCAGGCGCAGCGAAGTCCTTCCACATGAGGAAGTGGTACTGCCGCACGATGCGCGACTCACCGCTGTCCTTCACCTCGCGCGGAGACGTCGGCGCGCTTGAATCTGACGCTTCCTTTATGTCTAGAAGATAGTGAAGCGTGAGATAGTAAAGTTATCGTTTTTGTGGAGCTTTTTAAGTTGAATTAACAATCCCGGCCTATTATTTTCCCACTGCAGGGCAAAACTATATTCTCAGGTAGGATTTATCCTGCGTACTCAAAGTGGATTAGCAATTTCAGACTATATTATAAGTCCAGAAAAAGTTGTCTGTACTACAAAAAATGGTACCACCAATAGTATGGCTAAGATATATCGTTAATCCAATCAACATGTACCTGCCCTTGTCCCTTGTTACATTGGGGAGGGCGCAAAACGTTTTTTTATTCCATTCCGTCCTGCCAACCGTCATGCTATCACTGACTCCCATCTATCTTTTCGTAAATCCAACTGTAGCGGCATCCATCGCACAACTTGCGGAATACGAATCTCGTTTCCTACATCGCGATATCAAACATCTCCGCGACGTTAGCATATATACAAAATCCGAACAACAATCGTCGGGCAGTAGACCGCGAGACACACCACCCGTCTGGTCTGAGGGTCCTCCCTTTTTTAATGGAGGATGAGGAACTTCCCACCCTGCTCCTCATATCTCTAAACAATAGAAATAATTATTATTATGTACCTCCATTCCTCTTAGCGATGCCATTATTCTCAACTATCGGCTGTCCATCTGAGTTCGTCGGCTGTTTCGTGATCTTTAACTCTCGGACTATGTAGTCTGAATATCTGGAGCAAATATAAATTCAAGTTAATTTTGATTTGAGTATAAATAAATTTAAACGACGTTTGCAACTGGTAAAAGTAAATCTAGCATCAGTTATTTATTTTTTAATTGCACTTCTGCTTTGAACCAGAAGACCAAGCCTACTTATTAATAAAACAATTAAAAAAATAAAAAGTATTGGACATTGTATTGTCACCAGCACTTAAGGTGTATGCAAAATTTCATCTCAATCGGATACCTACAAATGGTCGAAAAATGGTTTGCAAATTTTGAAAGGACAATTTACATAAATACATACGAACAGTGCAAGCTAAATAAAAGCTTGTAAAAACGTTCAAAATGTAGTCACAATCTCATCTCAGCGACAATCAATGACAGACTGATACTGAGATTTAACTGCGATCGTTTCTAAAAGTCAGTCAGTCAAAATTTCAAGCCTTTTAAACTCCTAAGTTTTAAATGCACTAACCTCTTTTCCCCAACGTGATGCACAGTAATGTTCCCGAAGGCTCTGGACGCGCGTTCCTCAGGCCAGTATTTCGAGCATTTGATCTTGGAGTACTCTTCAAGGTTGGTTAGCATCACGATCAGCTCCAACCCATGTTCCCATATCATGCGCCAGAAGTCGTTGACTGTCGTGTCAGTGGGGCCTTGCGCGCATATGAATTGTTTGCGATCCTGTGAGAAGTATTTAGGTGGTTACTTTTTACGGTAGCAGTTAAGTGCGAATCGTCACGTAAAGAAAAAGCGTTATACCCCCACCAGATGACCTTCCCTCTCTTACTCTTATATACGGCCAGGATTTTCGTTTCTGACGGGGTCCCCCGACGGGCACTTTTTTTTTTACTTAATAATGTACCTGAATCATGTAGTGATGACATTACCCATTTTCAGCGTTATGGTTATTATAAGAACGTGCAAATTGCTTGACTAAAGCGTGTGATGCATGCTAGCGCAGATGCGTCATTGCATCTGTACGTTTTAAAGCTTCAGTTTTTTTTACAAAGTAGGTAATTTAGTGCTGCACAAGTGCGCATCTACATGACAAAGAGTGCGTTGTAACAGTAACGAGGAAAACACAACACAATAACGGACAGAAAGCTGTGTACAAAACAAATTGATTCCACATTAATTGTAGTATAGAATATTTTTCCTTTAAAATTATTATTGGTGCCTACAAATGCCTATGTATCCAACAATGGTTCAAGCGTGAACTAAATTGATCAGAGTTTACTGGTTTTTTTAGTAGACTGTTTTGCGTCCCACTTATGGGCCAAAGCTGGCTGCCATGGCTTAAATTTTAAACCATTTTTTGCTATCTGCTTTTTACGAATCTGATGGTTTGATTAATTTATTGTACTGATAAATACAGATTAACGAGTAGGTCGTAAAAATGAAGTTATATGACCCAGTTTTCCATACTTATCAGAGATTATTTTTTTAATGGTACTGACTTTTTGGTTTCCTTTTATTTCCTGTATCAAAGTATATTGTCTTTTTTTAAGTTTATACCAATATAGGATTCTATAGTATACCTATGCATCCTCCATTCAATATAACATTACAAAAATATCGGTATTTCAATGTTTGAGTGTGTAATCTCCATTAATTCATTATTACAAAAAATACTATTACTCATTTCCATAAAAAATATTACTAAAAAAGAAGTAATCTTAACAATACGACCGTTATTTGACCGTTATTATTCTAATGCTTTAAAAAATGGAGTATAGTCAATATGTGGAATCAATTTGATCTCGTATACGTGCGCGCGGTACCTGGTTAGGCTCCGAAGGGTCCTTAGAAAGCGAGGACAGAAGACGAACACAATTTTAGAACATTTCCAAACGTCACACAGAAGGAACATTGTGAAAAACTACTTCTAATAGATATATTAACTACAGTTAAAAACGTTTGCGGGTAAAGAGAAAAATATTATGTTATTTGTAAGTATTCATGTGGTGAGGGACTGATTTTACAATCGTCAGTTACTTGAAGACTAAATATGACAGCTTGACATGTATCTATACGAATATTATAAAGAGTTTGTGAGGTTGTAGGGGATCATCTCTGGATCTATTGAACCGATTTTGAAAATTATTTCGCAAATTGGAAGCTACGTTATCACTGAATGCTTGTTAGGCTATATTTTGTTATCCAAAAATTAGGGAGCCGTGAGAAAAACCACGAATAAAGTCGCTGGGATACTGCTAGTCTAAACCAAGTCGAACAGATGCCATCTCGCCGGAGGGATGGTGGCGAGAAGAGTCTGCAGGACATCATCGACCTGCTGAAGAAGACCGATCCGGATGACGTGCCAGATTTTGTGGCGAAGGAGCTGCACAAGCTACCTCCTGTCACTTTCGACCACGTCGACGTCACCAGGCTGCTGAGAGACATCACGACTCTGAAGGTGAGCCTGGCTGAGGTGAAGTCCAAGTTGGAGTCATCGGATGTCACCATTGGTGATTTGCGAGCAGAAGTTGCGTTGTTGCGCAACGCTGTTCCGGCAATTGGGTCGCCGGAAGGCTTCAACGTAAACACACGTCGCGGGGCAGGTGCTTCTGTCTGCAGTTTTCAGTCGGCGAATGAATCAACGTCATCGGCTGTCAAGATTGCAAGCGTTGCATCGTGTTCTGCTGATCGCGTCGCACCTACCGGGGAAACGGCGCGTGTAATAGGTACATCGACCCCCACGCGTGCCTATTCAGCAATTGTCGCCAAGACGAAACCTGCTGTGTCGCAAACAAAGCGACAAGCAGAAAAACCAAGAGGGGATAAGCAGTGTCGCTCAACATTGAGCGCGGCTAGGAACGCTTGCGATGAGGACGGCTTCGTCAAGGTGGAGAGAAAGAAGAAGAAGCCTACTTCTCGCAACCAGTGTGGGACGGCGCTGGCAGGACATAACATGCTGCTACGGCCTGCAGTGCCGACGACGCTCCTCTACGTATCCCGTTTGCATCATACCACGAAGGCTGAGGATATCGTAGAGTACATACGGGTGAAAGTCAACTGGACCTTGAGGGTGGTGAAGTTGGAGGCGCGACATAGCACCAATTTTAACTCATTTGTTGTGCGCGTTCCGACCCAACATTTGATGACCTTTCTCAAGGAAGAGTTTTGGCCGAAAGGTGTGCTGTATCGGCGTTTCCGCGGCCAGCTACGCGACACCTCGCAGCGTAACACGACGCCGACACTTCGTGTTCAGTAGTTTATAAGTTTATTGTTAAAATATGTATTAGTTTATAGTTATTGTACTTATTTATGTATTTGTGTTTTATGGGCTTTAGTTGCCTGAAATAAAGGTTTATTATTATTATTATTTATTATTATTAAACTAATATTATAAAGAGATAAAATCTGTTTGTAGTGGATAAACTCAAAAATTACTAAACCGATTTCAAAAATTCTTTCGCCTATGAAAAGGTACATTATCAGTGAGTAACATAGGCTATAAAACATCACGCTACGACTCACAAGAGCGGAGCAGTAAACAAAGACGTAACTTAACGCGAATTAACCGCGCGATAATTCTATACAAATGCTGTCGAACTGTCATATTTATTCTTCAAATAAAACTTAGCTGTCGGTTACAAAATCAGTTCTAAATAGTGTAATTGTTTTCGACCAGTCTAATTAATAGCTAAATAAATAATACTAAGTATGTCCAAAAAGGGGAAATAAGTTTAGGGGATAAAAGCATCTATAAATATACTAACAATAGTAACAATGAAAGGTATGAAACAACCGATTTTTTTTTGCTTATATTTATAGATATGAAGTTTTATTTTGTATTGGAAACTAGCTGTGTCACAGCAAACTTCGTAAAGTATTTTCTTTTTATTTCATAAGAACCGTCTCCTTGCAATAACAACCAAAAAGAATTCGTGAAATTGGTTCAGACGTTCACGAGTGATGCCGTGACCGAGGGAAATAGGAATAAATTTTTATTTAAACAGATAATGGTGCCGATTCTCTTGGTTACAAACTAAACTAAAATTAGACTATTTCCATCTTTTTCTGTCCAATAAAACAAGAAAGAGACTAATGTAAATAAGAGCTGTCAAATTTAGTCAATCCGACACATCCATACAATTAAAGTTGACATCTTAAAACGTATGGATTAAAAATACGGAACAGTTCAAGGCAAAATTAATTTGACATCGCTAACTTAGTTCTTTAATGTCACGGAATGACACCGTCCTTTCCTTTCGCTGTATGTTAGTTAGAGATGTCAATTCTCTAAATTTTGTCTAGTTTGTGAACAAGGGAATCGGCACCATTATTATTTTTTGTAATGCCTCTCATTTAGTACTCCAGGTCAAGGTTAGGTACAAGTGTACCTATATCTAACCTTGACCTGGAGTACTAAATAACCTTGAACAAAACATTGACTATTATATTATTTTGAGCAAAAATGTCTTAGTACAAAATTACTTTAAATAAACAAAATGACCTTAAACCAAAAAAGACCTAGTACTAACCTGATATCCCATAACATAGTTAGCATTGATATAATCAGAGCCGGTAATGCTATCAATCTGCGACAGTTTCACCCTGGTCTGATCGTATGCCTTGATGTCAGGGTACCGGTTCTTGGGCTGATTTTCCCTGGCTTCTGAGGCGTGCGTCGTCCGGTCGGGGAAGCACTCGGGTAGCATCTGCAACAACTTCGTAATTCGTGAAGGAAGGGGGTTTAGAATTATTGGAAATGGTATATGAAGTTTAAATGATGAAAACATTTATGGTACTTTTAGCAAAATTGATTGACTGCGCAGTCGCATTCTCGGTGGAATCATGAACAGAGGCATATCTAGGGTGGGGCAAATAGGCCACGAGCCCAGAGCGACTATCAAAGGGGGCGCAAAATAAACAACTTCAAGACTCTTATAGTTACGTCATGATTTCATGAAAATATTATTATTTCATTTGTATAATAAGATATTTGCGAAAAGGCGCGTAAGGGCGTTATCAATATTGTAGAATTATAAATTAAAGCTTGTTTTTAAAAATATTTTTTTAATAGCTCATTTTTTACATGTTTTTAAGTTTGTATTAATATCTAAAAAATTAATTTTGTATGTATTTAAATAAAATAAACAAAATCATCGTGTTAATGAGTTCGAGGAGCTCGTGGCTAAGTAATAACAGCCGCACGGGTCGATCCGTCAGGTTAAGCTACGCTTGCCGGGGTTGGTCCGTGGATGGGTGACCATCTTTGCACACCGAGATTCCTCCGTGCCTCGGAAAGCACGTTAAGCCGTTGGTTCCGGCTGTCATACGTGGATCTTTGACAGTCGTTACGGGTCGTCAGAAGCCCGAAAGTCTGACAACCAGTCTTACCTAGGAGTATCATATTACCCAGTTACTGGGTTGTGGAGGTCAGATAGGCAGTCGCTCCATGTAAAATACTGGTATTCAGCTGCATCCGGTTAGACTGGAAGCCGACCCCAACATAGTTGGGAAAAGGCTAGGCAGATGATGATCGTGTTAATGAGTATATTTCAACTTACTTCGAACTCCTTCTGGAAGCCATAGTCGGAGTCAACTTGCCGCTGCGCGTACGCATTCGCTAGTTCTTCCTTTGGTATGGGCGGTATGTCCGGTGGTACCGTGGAAACTAAAGGCTGACGACCACGGATGCTGTCCCAGTACCTAGAATAGGTTATCAAGCGTCTAGCACGTTATTTGTTTATACAAATGAGAGCTGTATGAAAAGTAAATAAAGTTTAGTTTTGTTTACTGTTTAGGAACTCCGATGATACTCACAGCCTACTTAAGCATAAATGCTTTAATTAAACTGGAGGAAATATATATATTTTTAAGGATTATCTAATCCTTAAAAATATAAGGGTCGTCTATAAATCACGTGAGGCTCGAAAAGGGGGGAGAAGGAGTAATAATTTAGTCTAAAATCTCACTTTCAAGGGGAGAGAAAAACACTATGTGATTAATGAATGACCCCTAAATGAATATACCATAGTCATCATACCTGATAGCCGCAGTTATAGGGTTGTGTAACTCGAGCTGCGCGTGGGCAGGCATCTTGCGTGTGCGTCGCGTCTGCATTATGCAGAAGACGATCATCAGTAAGAGGATCACTGCTGCCACTGCGCATGTGATCTGGACAATAAAATAAAGATGGTCAGAAGAAAGTTTATAAGTAACTAGCTTTTGCCCACGAGTGTCGGTTATCGCGGACGCAGACGAAGTCGAATAAAAAGGGATTTTGTCCTTTGTTGGGGTTTAAACTTACCCTGTATCAAATTTCTTTCAAATGTGCTTTTGTAACCGGACACATCAATCCAGATTGTACCTTATTCCATTTACAATTAGGCATATAACAACACAATGCAACAAAGATAAATTATCTTATTGTAAAAAAGTTCAAAATGAATGTTACCTGTAATAAATTCTCGAAGGCAATGAAATGTGTACCTTATACTATTGCATCAAAGTTCATAATTACCTGTAATGCAATCTCTAGTACGGTGGATGGTACAGGTACTGGCGGGCTCGCCGCTGGCATTAGGAACGTTGTGTAGTCGCTGAATAACGTCTCGTCTGAGTTTGAACTCGCTGTCAACAAGAGAAAATACTATACTGTAGTATAACAAATAATTATTTGGAATTGAAAGAAGTAATTTGACTGTCATGTTGAGTATTAACCAATAATTTCAAGACATAATTTCTCTAAAGAAACACTAATGACATTAAATACCCAATTATTTAAAGACTAGCTTTCGCCCGCGGCTTCGCTCGCAAATTAAGTTTAAAATTCGATCATAATTCGAAAGACATGTGGCGCCATCTATCATCATAAGAACGCTATTGTGATTTCTCTCGGGAACAGTACTTTTTTTCGGGATTAAAGGTACCCTATGTTCGTTCCTGTACACCTGGCAACGTATATGCAAAATTTCAGGATGATCGGTTCAGCGGCTTGGGCGTAAAATGGTAACAAACAAACTTACTTTCGCATTTATAATATTAGTTAGGATAAGTATGTGAGGTTCCAAAAAGGAAGAACGTCGAGTGTCTACTTTATAAGCTAGGGGTAGCCAACCGGTCGAGACAGTTGGAAACCCCTGATATGCCATCTTCTTCTTTATCGTGTGGGCAGTAAGGTCTAACGACCCTACACACACCATAGTGTCAGAGTTTTTAAACCGCCTCAAGGACCTCTGACATGGTTGGTTGATATGCCATTATTATAGGAAACTTCTTGTTTCTTGTCTCATTCGAAAGCAATTACTTAACAAATAATTTTAATAAAGTTTTTTACTTACAAATTAGTTCCACAAAGAGCGTATAGTTGGCGCTGGGGTCGAGACGGCCATCTTTTACGCGGAGGATGTCAGAGTCATCATCCTTATTGTCAGCCATAGTGGGGTTATTACTGAAGTCCCTGTAAATAAAGTAAGAGTCAAAGTCAAATAATTTATTTCAATAAGACCATTTTCAATTTTCAAGGAGTTAGTCAGAAAGTTAAAGCTACTTGCTCGTTCCAAAACGGAGGTAGGGCCTCTATGGGCCTCTATGAGCCAGAAACTCAACGAACACTCTTTTCAATTAGGGTTTTACTAAACAAAATGTCTTATTTAAAAAAAAGATAATAGGGAATCTCTGTTCTATGAAAAACTAAAAATCTGTCAATCATAGACGTAACACAATTAAAAAAAAAATCTATTCTGATAACTTTTTACAAACCTATGTATCCTGCTTTTGCGTAGGAGATTTCAATAAAATTTGTTCATTCATTTATACAAATAGGGACTTGAAAGTTCATATGAAATGTCGTTCAGTTTGAAACTTTCAATGCATCTTGCATCAAGCGTACATACAATAATGATTGCTGCAGCTTATCGTGTTTTGAACTAGTTTTAGCGCATGCTTTATTGCACGCACTATTGCGCTTCATGCATGCGTCAAACGACGCCTCGCCTGATGCGGACTGCCTCGTTGGTCTAGTGGTCGCAAGCGCGACTGCTGTGCATGAGGTCTTGGGTTCGATTCCCAGGTCGGGCAAAGTGTTATTGGGTTTTTCCATCAGGAATTTCTCAGTAGCAGCCTCGGAGTCTGGATTTGTGCCCGGTAGATGGCAATAGGCTCGCCCCCTATTACATGGGACTAAAAACATAACTGGCGAAATGTGGGTGTACTAATGGGTACACCTCTGCCTAACCCTTCGGGGATTACAGGCGTGATGTTATGTTATGTATGTTATGTTATGCATGCGTCAAACGAAAATGCAAGATGATCGTGTAAGTGCACTGGTTTGGACATACCTTAATTCATGTACTAATTAGTTAGAGTTGGAGTCATGTCCCTGCCACCGTTTAAATATCCGTTATTGCTGTATATTCTAATAGAAAAACATTTAAAAAAACTCACGTAAATTCAGAAGATCTCCTCGTTTTCCGCTCTTCAGTTTTTTCAATCGGGTCACCCGTCACAAATTCCAGTTCATCATCAAAGATCTCCGTGGTTGTGGTGATGGGTGGATGCGGTGGTTCATGATGTACTCTCTTCGGACGTTTGAGACAAAGACGGCATCTGTCCTGCATGAGGGTCGGGTCTGATCGGTCGAAGATTACCTTGTCGTCGCCTAAAACTAGCTCGTTGTCACTTGGGAATCTGTCGCTGGAATAGTAAGAATAAGTTAAGTTGAAGATTTTGTTTGTACGTGCTTATCTTTGGAACTGCTGGTCTGTTAGTGAAAATTCTTTCGGTAATAGGAAGCTACGTTATCCTCCAGTGCTTTTGGCTACATTACACGGGCTCGGACGAAGTCACGAGCAAAAGCTAGTATTGATATATTTTTTTTAGAAAACATTATAACGTTATTTTTCACAAAACGGACTTTAGTTTTGTCAAAAATACCTCTTGCCTACATTGTTGACATTGATTTCGCTGAAAACAAATTGCGATTAGATTTTGATCAATTTGTAAGACCAATTCTCCTAACTAATAAAAACGTTCTTCGTCCTGAGAGATTTTCACGATTTAAAAAATAATACAATATCTTCATAATGTAAATATAAAAATATTTGTGACTTACTGCGAGAATACATCAGCGACGTAGGCGCCGAACTTGGCCAAAGAGTCTTTGTACTCTATAACGTCAAGATTTCTTGGTGACGGCAAGTTTTTCCAATCCAAGTTGCCAGATGGGAGACGGACCATGTACACCCTGGAATAAATTGTAAGCCAATTAGAGACGAGGTAGACTAAGGAGTTAGTGAACGGGAACCCGCTGAGTGCAGAAGTACAGGATCAGTTATTGTGACGATGTTAAGGGTCTCTTCACACGTGATGTGTGGGCGTAGAAGTTCTATCCGGGTTGGCCAACTTGATAAGACCCAAGATCAACTTTATGCTGACGAAACCCTGTGCGATCTACCAATTAGGTACCGTCAGCAAAGTCGATAGGTATGCAGGTTCGTCTGATATAGTTGGGGTTTTCTTAGAAACCGATGGATATCTTCGTTTGAAACGTAACTTAATTAATTAACTATTTATTATCTACTTTTTTAGTTAAATTACATTTGTTAACTTTCATCGGTTTCTAAATGTACATTCTTTGCTGACTGTACATTCTTCATAAAAATAATGAAACAGTAACACAGTTCAGGATACAATTATGTAGTATTTTTTTTATTTCACTACTATTTTATTACTAAATAAGGCTTAATAGTCGCAAACGTACGGTTGGCCATCCCTGTTCTATAGATCAAAAAACTAATTACATTCACACAAAAGCTATTAATTAGTAAAATTACCTGTAACAGCATATGGGTCCATTGCGCTCTGAAATTCTTGGTAAAAACATCTTGAACATGTATGTACTGTTTTCTAATATCTGGAAAGTAAAAAGAAAATTGTTAACGAGCTTAGTTAGAGTGACGTCACGAGGGTGTAAAGTTTCTCATTCTTCATTGAAAAGGGAGGATCCGACTAGACGGGTCTTGTCTGGTGGGCTACTATACTACGACGTATACACTAACATTATAAAGAGGAAAAATTTGTATTTTTGTTTGTTTGTAATGAATAAATTCAAAAACTACTGGACCGATTTAAAAAATTCTTTCAACTTTAGAAAGCTACATTATCTGCGAGTAACATAGGTTATATTTTATTTTTGCGTGGACGAAATCGCGGGCAAATGCTAGTATAATATATAATAGAAACAGACAGAGAGAAAAGGAAAGAGAGGGACACCTGGAGAAGGCATAACGCTTTTTTCTTAGGTGACTATTTCTGCCATTTAACTCCTATTGCAAGGCACGTTAAGAAAGATCATTCTAAAAATATATTTGGGAAAGTAGTTATTTATCATGTAGCACTGTGACCCTATTAACAATGAGGTGACGTCATACCTTCCGCCATCGCGGTCGTGGCGGCGTGTCGGGCGGCGCGTATGCAGTCTGGCATGACGTCACGTTCTCCTCGCCGCGGCGGCGCGTGCGCGTCATCGCGCTTAGACGGATCGTGAACTTTGTATTGGGAGGCAAGTCGTTCACCCTGAAAATGGAAACGCAATTATCTATGGTTGTTTGTGTTTTGCTTTTTAATTTTTTACGTAAAACATACATGTGCTGAGCGATGGGTCTCGGGTCCCAGCAGGGCGAACAGCGCTCTATAATGGCTATAACTCATTCTCTATTAGCATTGTAGGAAAATCGTATAATTGGAATACTATCTATTAAAATTCTAAAGAAGTAACAATGACTATTTGTAAGACCCTTGGAAATTCGATTATAATTTTGTTGACCGAGAAAGCTATTTTATTGACGAGTGCTAAAGGACATGTTTCATTACATGTTACCAACAAAAAAAAAACTAATATCTAAATATATATATATACAAAAGCGAAAAGTCATACACTCACTCATCACGAAATAATATCGAAAACCGCTTGACGTATAAAAATATTTGGCAGGGAGGTAGTTAAGAGAAACTAACTTTGGCTCAAGACAGACGGACTGCATTTCAACTGCACTCCGACTGCCAAATTGCAGTTTGAATGCAGTTAGTACGACTGCAATAAAACTGCATGCCGACTGCAATCGGGCTGCATTTAGCGTGCGCGTAGTCGTTGGAACTGCACGCCAACTGCACACCGACTGCACGGTCGGTTAGCAGTTTCATTGCAGTCATGGTAACTGCATTAAACTGCTATTTGGCAGTCGGAGTGCAGTTTAAATGCAGTCAGTCTGTCTAGACCCTTTGACGCGGTAGTCCCGGGCAGAAGTTAGTATTAGTATAGATTAATTTACATAAACTCACAGAATGGGAAAAATTACAGGCAGAAATTACAGAACGCCACCTGCTACGATCCTTACATACTCCTTTCGCCTCATCTACGTTCATACATCTCGTCATACAAGCACGCCGGTTACGAGTACTCTGCACCTGACCTTTCTGAAGGACCTCACCAATAAGGTTTATTTATTAACTTATTTATTTATTTATTATAAGGAGTTTATGTAATTTACCTGGTACTAGTCGAGTCGTTGGTCATGAACTTGGAAAGCGGGCCCCATGTTGCAGACTTTTCTGCCCCAGTGCGGTCCTTATATGTCATGTTACCAGTTATTTCCATCTGCGAATCAAGACATAAAATATGGTTTTACAATTATGACAATTTATTTACTAATAATACAATACTGTGAACTGAGGTTTCTTTTGCTATACCGAACCAACTTATGTAGGTTAGTTTTAAAGAAACTTTATTTTTAATAAAAACATAATACGTCACTTACTGATGACAATTGATTAACTATTTATTGATTTCAAAGCCACAAAAAAAAAACTAATTTTACAGTAAATTGAAAATTAATCAGGTTTTCAGGACTAACATAAAGTGTTTCTTTAAATAAGTTTTGTCTTGTAATTATTGGTAAATGGTGTCTACCCGATAGGATTTTAGATACTATGAATCAATTGAAATACTTTTTATTAATCGTTCTTTACTCACGGTATATCCTTTAATTTCAGCATTAGGCTTGATGGGAGCGCTCCACTGTAGATTCAAAAAGTCCACGTCACATTTGACATGAACATTGCTGGGGACGCCCGGTACACCGTCCAAGGTTGCCGCTTCCATCCCATCCGACCAATCGCCACAAGTATTTGAGTAGTATGAACAGGCTCGTACCTAGAAATAAGAAGAAAAAAAAGTGTGAGCACATAGGGAGGAATAATGTGTTTTAACAACTTACACTGTGAGGAATCTTGTAAGGTCTTTAGGGGTTTAAGGAAGTGATGGTTTTCATTAAGTAACTAGCACAAAAGCTACGCTGAAGTTCATGCTCGGGGGGGGAGTTAAGAGGTATGAGAAACAAGGTATAGAGTTTCTCATCCTCTGCTGAAAAGGGAGGATCCACCAGATGGGTGTTGTGTCTGGTGGGTTACTGCCCGACGATTGTTGTTGGGATTTTGTATGCTTACGGCGCGCCGCGGTTGCAGTTCGTTTGAAGTGCACTAGATGACTAGATAGATATCGCTACATGTCAACCGCACTTAATTGACAAAAAATGCCCTCACCAATCAATGTTTTTTTCTTTTCGGATTGTCTAGCGTCATCTAGCAAGCCAACCTAGGAAGTGGTCAGCTACTTAACCGAAATTTCCTGTAGTGCCTTTAAAAATTAAGGAATCAAGCCAGGACTTAACACTTATAAATAAAATTACTACACGCTAAGGGTATCCACTGTAGGGTACGGAGTTATAGCTTGGCTTAGGGCGTCGCTGGATGGAGGACCGCAAAGGGAAGGGATCGGATCTTGCTAGTTTACGGAAGGATTTAAAGCTACAGGCCCAATAGCGCAGGCTAGCTCGAGCAAGAGTCGGGCTGGGGAAGGAATTCATCAGAGTGGTTAAAATATCATCTGCCTAGCCTTTTCCCAACTATGTTGGGGTCGGCTTCCAGTCTAACCGGATGCAGCTGAATACCAGTATTTTACATGGAGCGACTGCCTATCTGACCTCCACAACCCAGTGACTGGGTAATATGATACCCCTAGGTAAGACTGGTTGTCAGACTTTCGGGCTTCTGACGACCCGTAACGACTGTCAAAGATTCACGTATGACAGCCGGGACCAACGGCTTAACGTGCTTTCCGAGGCACGGAGGAGTCTCAGTGTGTAAAGATGGTCACCCATCCACGGACCAACCCCGGCAAGCGTAGCTTAACCTGACGGATCGACCCGTGCGGCTGTTATTACTTAGCCACGAGCTCCTCCAGAGTGGTTAAAATAACTACATTAAAAAAACTTACCTTAAACACATAAGTGCTGTGTGGCTCCAAATGCTCGAACATATACGGCAAGTCTAATTCGTTCCGCTCGTGGCAAGCATTGAGAATCGTTGTCCCGTTATCCTTTTTCCGAGCCTCCAGCAAATAGTAATGTATCAAATTGGCGATGTCTTTAGGTGGAGACGCCCAGCCAATCGTCACCGAAGTCGCCGAGAACCCGTTAATAGAAATATTCGGCACAAAAATCGGTTCCTCACGCAAAGTTGTTACGTTAGTAAATATGCTCTCTGGACTTTCACCATATTCAGTCACCACTTGCAATTTGAACGTGTACGTAGTAAATTTTTCTAGACCACTCACAACAAATGATGTGTTCAGCGGATCAATCGGTGGTCGTACTGAGTAGTGTCTGTATCCTGCTGTTTTATTTTTTTCATTGAGGTACAACAAATAATATTTCTTTATTGGTGAGTTGAAGGCTTCAACCGTCCAGTTTATATACACTTGTGTGGTGTTAATAGGAATGACATTATTTATTGTGACTTTTGGTTTAGCGGTGAGCAGGATGTCCATAGTACCAGACAGGTTTTTTGAGGACACTGGATCTTCTAGCACACAGGAGTAGGTACCATTATCTTCAATTCCATGGATTTGTACCGTACAAGTGCTGTTGATTTGCTTAGGGTTTATCCACTCAATTGTGCTACATGTCCCTCCCGTGAGGGGTTTGACCCCCTCTTTTTTTTGGATCGACCATTTTACTTCCTTGGGGTCATAAGCTGGTAACAAATAAAAAATTTAGTTAATTAAAATTATTATACAGGGTGATTGTTAATTTATCAAAAAGCTGTTCCCTACAAAAATGGTTTAAACATGATGTATGAGACTATATTTTAGAGTGATTTAAAACAATAAACGCACTCGAAAAATTGATTTAAAGTAGTTGTTAGTCAGCTGCCTGTATACCAAATGGCTTGGTTGTCTGTACAGAGTGTTGTACTCACCTTCAAAACTGCAGTACATACTAATATTTGCATGGTTAGTGACATTCTCCCTAATCGGGCTGTCAGAGTGGCTTATCAGTCTGGCGTCGAAGCTCAAATCCAAAATGGCCGGTTTGGAAACATTAAAGTTTTCCAAAATGGCGACGCATGTATAGTTTCCAGCATCCTCTATAGTTGTATTCAATATTGTCAATTTTGATACTTTCTTAGAATACCTCGAAGGATCAAGGTGTTTTTCTCCTTCTAGTAGTTCTCGTTTGCTGATCGTCAAGTTTATCCTGTAATTCATAATAATTAGGAGTTATTTTAGAAACTTTGTCTATGTCTCTGAAACGTAAGCAAGTTAACGAGAAATTTATTATCCCCATAGTGGTGCCGATTCCCTTGTTCACAAACTAAACTAAATTTAGAGAATTGACATCTCTCACTAACACACAGCGAAAGGAAAGGATGGTGACATTAAAGAACTAAGTTAGCGATGTCAAATTAGTTTTGCCTTGAACTTTTCCGTATTTTTAATCCATACATTTTAAGATGTTAACTAAGTATAATGTATGGATGTGTCAGATTGACTAAATTTGACAGCTCTTATTTACATTAGTCTCTTTCTTGTTTTATTGGACAGAAAAAGATAGAAATAGTTTAGTTTGTGACCAAGGGAATCGGCACCATTGTTAACCAATAAAATTAGTTTTCTAGCAAAAGTTTTTGCTTGTAACTTAATTTGGTGGGTAGTAATCAGTAGTTTGCAGTTTTCTTTTTACTGTCCCACTATAAGAATTCTTCCTCAAATCGTGACAAGTTAGTTACCGGTTATTGCTCTCCACTCGTGTTCCGTTGAATTTCCACTCAATTTCGGCAGTGTCTGGAATGGCTGCACAGCTAACGTTGGATGTCTTGCCCAGCTCGCCATTCCATTGCGGTGTTTCTAATATCATGACTCCATCTTGTGCTGTAACAAATGACAACTATATTAATAACCTGGACTGTCTTTTTCAAATCATTTGTGCTTTCTAAGTTTATCTAAGACAATATTGACATTGAATCTGGTGGTGTGACACCACCGTGCCTGATGATCCTACGCCTGATGCCTACCCGGTCATGTTGGATTCCTCAGTGAACAATGAAAGAGAGGGAATGCATCTCTGTTTGCGTTGAGATTGGCCGCTTTGACCGAAAGTTGGTCAGATTTATTGTATCATTGAAATCATTAAAATTGTTTATTGAAATAATCGATTTACAAAAATGTTTAAAATTAGGGCATTTAATCAAAGCAAATAGTATGTGGTTAAGTAGACATTTATATTTCTAACACTTCAAAAAGTTTCGCATTCATTGAATAAATATGAAAATCAACCCAATAAAACTTGCCAAAATCTTGTTAAACGCATGTCATGTGCTGTGATTGGCGAACTGAATTATCAACAGCCAATCAGATCAACGATTTAAAAAACATAAAACATATTTTTGGTAAGTTGACAAAACAGTACTGCAAACCAAATTAAACCTTATTCTTAATCAATAAGGTACAAACTTGATCATTCTAACAATAATATTGTTGTTTTTGTATACATTGAGCAATGGATTTAGTATTATCTGCTTTATTATTGACAAAACGGAACCAGATAATGTATCAGATAGATATAGTAATGTAATAAAGATAAAACGTAAATTGTAAACAAACTTTTTGATTTCAGGCCCTAATATACTGAAAAGCAATGGCGGCACAACTGAAGGGACGTTTTCCTGTAAGTTTAATAACTGTAGAATTCTAGTCAAACCGCGGGGGTAGGACGAGGGGGCTGAGGGCTACGGGGACTGAGAGAAGTACGGACAGCGGGAGATCGTAGCGTAATACACAAGAGGTGAAATGTGCACTCAACAGTTCTTAAGATATGTGACGTCACAGTGGTTAACAGTGACCTGTGCCAGCAGTTGAAGACTCAATTCAGTGGTTTATAAATACTGTAGCGACCCCGAGGCGTGGGTAATTCACTACTGTACCGGGATATTAGTCTACTATGATATTTATATTGACATTCTATATTTAAATAACTTTAAATTATTATATATATCTTTCTTCCTTCCTTTCTTTCTTTTTAAAAGGTCAGTTGTGGAGTACTCGTAACCTGCGTTCTTGTATGATGAGATGTATGAACGTAGATGAGGCGAAAGGAGTATGTAAGGATCGTAGCAGGTGGCGTTCTGTAGTTTCTGCCTACCCCCATTGGAAAAAGGCGTGAGTTTATGTATGTATGTATTATATCTTATTCTTAGTTTGTATGTTTTTGGGTTGACAGCCGGCGACACAGTCTGCTTATTCTCTTCTTATTTTAAAAGTAGTATTTATCTCTTAAATGAATAGATTGTATCTGGCTTATCCAGACAGACCTTCTATAGTTCGATCACATTCAAGTCTTAGCAGGCCTCCGTCACTCCATGTACTTGCGCGCTATAAGTGCCTACCGCCCAGCCGAGCAGTCTCGGTCCGCCGGCGGATCAAATTCAGTGCGGTTTTCGCAAGCGAAGCGCGCGCACGCCGTTCAATTTTAATAGTGCTGTTCGTTCGAACGCGTATTACGATGCCGTGTTATTATGTTTTATCTAGGTTTCTTCCACAGTCAGCACCAATATATAAAACAAAACAAACTTACAAATATAATAAAACAAACTTTAAAAAAGAGAACCGTCTTCAAAACACTATACCGTAAGAAATAATTTCTTCTTTGATGTCGGTGCTTTTTCGATTCGTAATTACCAGCTGTTAGCACTAACATAAAAAAAAAACAAATTACTTCTTACGGCTTAGTGCTTTATTTGAAGTCGGTTCTCTTTTTTTAAGGCTTTTTTTTTTCATTTCTAGTGAACATCTCCGAAGATCATCATCAAACTAAGAAGTATTATACTTATTTTAAAACGTTCTCCTAAAGGTAACAAATCCTTGTCTGAAAACCGCATCGATATGGGTTTAGCCAAACGCGAGATTATCGCGCACAAACATACATACCTACAAACCATACAAGTCAAACTTCTCAGTTTGGCTTGTATGTCTGATCACCTCCTTTTTGTTAAGTTGGTTAAATATGATAAAATTTTTAACTGCCACATAAAAGTCAGAACATATTCACAGTTCTCAATAACATAGATAAAAAGTTATGTTAATTTAATTTTATCGAAGACGCAGCCCTGCGATTACTGTGGAATCGCGCGGTGCGAAGCAATCACTGCTGTACGCTTGAGCATTTAGGCGCATTTTAGCATACAGTGGTTGTTGACGCGAGGGAGTAGGCAATTATCGTAATAGGTATTGGAAATTTTGTACTGAGTGAAGTATCTGTTACGTAGTAACTATTCAGTAATCTGTGGTCTTAGTCACAATCTGTCAAAAATACCTACAATTTACCTACATTTTGACAAGTTTCTGACATTGATGATCGCTACTATGAGATTGTGACATTTTGAACGTTTTTGTTCATTACAGTTGTATGATTTTTGAGCAAGCTTCCTCATTGATAGTGTATCATGCGCCATAAGTTCAAAACCCATCACAGTCAATATATTTTTAACCCTAGCAATGGTATAGATAGAAGGATAGGGAAAATAATCAAAGGAAAAAGGCATGATAAATCAGTTTTATGTGCTACTTTATTGTAACTTTTATGCCCGCCATAGACATTCAAGTAATTTGATCAAGCAGGCTGGTTCAAACAGTTTGATCAAATTGGCATGATCTTTCAAGCGACACACACCTTAAAAATTTGTCCAATTTTACCACAGACATTCATGCCAATTTGATCAAACTGTTGGAATCAGCCTGTTTCATCAAAATACTTGAGCGGGCAATTAAATCACTTTCAAACTACATTGAGTATGATCATTGTCAATTTTTTTTTATGAGCATTTTGTACGGACCATACTACCTCTGTAAAGTTTTACCTTATTGTATTCACAATAAAAAACTAGAAATTATAAAATTGACTAGCTTTTGTTCGCGATTTCGCCAGCGTAAATGTCGGTTATCGCGGACGCAGACGAAGTCACGGAAAAAAAGTAGACTATGTCCTTTCTTAGAGTTCAAACTTATCTTGTACCAAATTTAATCGAAATCAGTTCAGCAGTTTAATCGTGGAAGTGTAACAGACAGACTTACTTTCCCATTTATAATATTAGTATTGAACTATGAATGTTATATTCACAAATATTCCATTTTATACCTTAAAACAATGACGTAAGAGTCAAATGAAGCACGCTATACAAGACATTGACCTTTTCAACAGTATCCCTTATTTAGAGATTCAGAAGCAAATTGTAAACATCATTGTATGCACTACAGATTCTCTTATCAGGGTCATATATAAAAGCAAGAACAGATAAAATATCTTACTAAACTATGGTTCTATCAATTAATAATATATAATAAAATTCCAGAAAAATTAAAAAATATTAATAATACTAATCTATTCAAAAAAGAACTGAAGAAGTTACTAATAAAAAAATGTTACTACTGTGTTAAAGACTTTTTAGATGAAAATTTCTAATTTTATTGTCTTACAAATTTTATTTTTTGTTGTATTTTCTTTTTTTTCTCTCTTAGCCATTTTTTCCTAATTGTTTTAATAGTTGTATATTTTTTTTAATAACTGTTTTTTTTTTTGTACGCGAATTGTGGCAAAACATGTTGAAACAACTACTTTTCACTTTCTCACCTACATTTGCATTTATATGTATTATGTTACACATGTTTACACAAATAAAATATCTTTTATCTTTTAATGATTATAATGTGTGTTAGATAGATATTTTTTTTTCTCAACAAAAAAAAATATATATATTCTTATTTACCTTCCGCACCCAAAGGGTGCTAATAGAACCCTATTACTACGGGCCTTATCATACTAGCGGATTGCGAGCGTCTTCAAAGCGGAACGGGCGCGCAACGAATACGTTACGGGCGCGCAACAAACACGCCGCGCATGCGCAGCGAATTCATTGCGGACGCGCAACGAATTCGCCGCAAATAGCAGCGTGGACGCCATGGTTAACTTGCTACAAACACGCGACGAAAACGTTGCGAATTTGCCGCACGTCCGCGACGTCTTTGCTGAGCGCCCGCTCCGCTTTGAAGACGCTCGCAATCCGCTAGTATGATAAGGCCCTAAGCCTCTGCTATCCATCCATCTGTCAGCCTTTCAGCGAGCTATATCTTATAAATCGTAATAGCATTGTACTGAAGAAGTTAAAAAAAAAATAGTCCAACAGTTTCAAAGATAATAATTATGATTTGTAATGTTACATAATGCAATTGTGTGTATAAATAAGTTAATAAAAAAAAGTTTGTAAACAGTTACAGTTATAATTTTATTACTGTATAATGATAATGATATTAATTAAGATAATTATAACCAAAACAATAACATTGTGCATTTCGAAATACCTTCTGCCTTTGTTGGAATAACAACGAAATCTACATTAAAAATATAACTGTAAAAGTAACTCTCTGTTTGTTTGTTACTTCATCACATTAAAACCACTGAACCGATCATAATGAAATTTAACAAAGAGCTAGCTTGGGATCTGAATATAGACATAGGCTTCTTTTTAATCAGCGATTTTTACAATATCTACGATACAAGACATTTACGCAGAAGTAGTCGCGATCTAAAGATTCTACTGTAATAAATGATACTATACATTTTTTAAAAATATATTCAATTTTGTACTCTAATTATTTGTTTATTTGTTTGAACACAGTAATCTCTGGAACTACTTACTGGAGTCGGATGCGAAAAAATCTTTTTTTGTAAATAAAAGTCAGATTCATGAGGAATAGGACAGGGTGTATAACATCACGCTTTGATCTACAGGAGCGAAGCAGTAACCAAAGACATGGTTAAAGAAACCACGCGGACGAAGTCGCGGGCAAAAACTATTCCTTGAACATAATAGGTCATAATACGCGCCACGAAAGATGAGACTTGACAAGAGTCAGTAAAGGGGAGTTTGTGCAGTATGTGCGAAACAGTTATCCTTAATTTGTGTATTCAGTGATATATCAATGCCATTTATATTAAAATTCTTAACAATATTATACATTTATTACAAAATTATAAAGTTTGTGTGGTGTGTCAGGTCTCACCTTTCGTGGCATGTGTTAGGGTTTGTTAATTTTAATATTGTTAGTCGATTTATTTAATTTATAAACGCATTAATTTAACTTTACTTGATATTTTACGCTGGCAACTTTAACCTTTAAGAATATTTGTGGTCGTTCTGTGATTGATTGACGCAAATCGGCGGGAACCAATCAGAGAACTCGCTCCTTCCCGCTCAAAATGGAGGGGTTAACGGAACGTTAGGCCGGCTGCGCGCTCACTTGGATTTGGAAATTCAACGCGATAAGTGGATCTGATAGTTGTAAAAGAAAAAGAGTAATTTGTAATCTAGTGCTAAGTATCGACCATTGTATATTGTTGTTGAAAATACAAGACAGTTTTGTGTAAACCGTGTATCTTTAATTTTACTTGAGAAAAATATTTGAATAGATGGTTTTACATTATGCTCAGTATGCCGAAATCAGGTGTAAACAGTGTGATCTATAAACTAAATATGAATTCAATGAATACTCAACTCAATATTTTTCATACATACATGTACATAGACAAAATTCACACCTTTTTCCCATGGGGGTAGGCAGAAACTACAGAACGCCACGTGCTATGATCCTTACATATTAATAATTCCTTACATAATCTAGCAACTCCTGTGTGGTAACATTAGCCTCCAAGCTAAGGTCGCCGTGCCGAGAGCTGCATGACTAGGGGAGAACCTAGCCGCAAGCGTGCCAGTTGTCTGGGTCCATGCGCCCTCAGGCACTCCTTTAACCTTACCTCAATATTTTGTTTTTTGAAAAGCAGTAGCATACATAAACGATAAATTTTAAAGGGATAAATCAGTTTAGGTAATCATCAACAACAAGGACAATATTTTTTTCTACCGAGTACTTAAAGTGAATTTGATAACACATATTTTATTACATCAATAGGTTTTTATAAACAGGGAAACCCTCATTTTCCTCAACAGATACAGGCATGATGCGACATTACACCCATTTGTGATGTTAAAATGTGAAATTTAAAAGTTTTTGACTAACACTAAGGGCCTTATCACACTAGCGGTTTGCGAGCGGCGGCGGGGCGGGGCGGGCGCGCAGCGAAGGCGTCGCGAACACGCCGCGGCTGCACAGCGAAGACGTCGCGGTCGCGCGGCAACGTTTTCGTTTCTTGTTTGTAGCAAGTTAACGACGCACAATACACTCCACGCTTGGGGTCCACGCTAATATTCGCGGCGATCTCGTTGCGCGTCCGCAACTAATTCGTTGCGCGCCCGTAACGTTTTCGTAGCGCGCCCGCTCCTCTTTGAGGACGCTCGCAATTCGCTAACTGTATGATAAGGCCCTAAGCGATATGTCAATGTTATGCCTAAAGTTAAAACTATTAAGGTGGAAGAGCCGCGGTAGCCCGCGAAATTCAAATTTTCTTACGTTTTTTGCAATTTGCAAGTCAATGTTAGATTTAATATTGATTAAAGTATGATTCGCGGGTGTAAGAAGTATGTATTTTCAGAATTATAACCATTTAAGTCAGCAATAAAACTCCATAGGCCAGTAACCCGATAGAATGACTATTTCATGAAATCTTAGACATTTTAGGATTATACCGACTATGGAGTTATTATACTGATTTTAAAGGTTATAATTTTGAAAATACATACTTCTTACGCCCGCGAATGATACTTTAACCAATTCATGGCCAATGACGCGCGTGGTGCGTCATAAGTAAACATCTCGGGTGGCCCATGACGCGCGTGGTGCGTCATTTTTAAATTAACTTAAAACAAGCTTAAAAATTATGAGATTACGAAAACCACCATTGTTTATCCTACATTGAACATTAAAGTAGTAAGTGCGCCTGGCAATTAAGTTTTAATATTTAATTTACCAATCAGAGATAGCAAACCTTTGGTAACAATATAAAAACTTAATTTATAATAGAGTTATATTACATATGTATACATACAGAATTTCAATAAGGTGAGCTGCGGAAATATTGCGTCTTGGTATTCTTATTAGGGGCGTAACTGAATTAAATCAGTGGAAATACTGCCCCAACAGACTTTTAAGTTTTCTACCCATGGTAGGAGTAGTAATATTATAAAATACCTGCTTCATAATACTAAGGCCTCATTTACGGAGACGCGGGGCGTCACGCGTCGCGTGCAGCGTGGCGTCACGCGGCGCGTCATACGATTTTTCTGTTTACGGAGCAGCGGCGCGTCAAGCGGCACTTATCATCGCACGCGTAAACACAAACGTATGGCAATATAAGACGTTGTTCATAGAGACGCGTGGCAGTGCACGCCGCTGCGCCCGCGGCGAATCCTCAAGATTTCCATTTGTCCATGATTTCCTCAATGCTGGTGTCTGTATCATACTCATAACTTTTATCTTGACTATAAGAAGAACTTGCTAATTTAACCTTTTTTGAAATATTTTGCAAAATAGATTGACTACATTCAGAAAAACTTTCGTTCTCTTTATTATTATCTTGCTCACAATGTTTATACTCGTCAGTAAACAATGCCTGGCTACATTCAGAAAATATCTTGTCTTCTTGCTGATTATCTACAAAAAACACTTTTATCAATACAAATAAATGACCTATACAACAAAAGTTTCCAATATGTTTACTACCCCTGTAGCATTTTAGTAAAATCAATAAATCCTACCTTGAAACGTCATATTTCCTTCGTAATATCAACGAATACGAATCTAAGAACACCAAACAACTGTTTCCTCCTCAAACAGACACAAGATAACGGAGAAATACGTACAAAACATCACAAGGGGCCCGTGACGCACCAGGCGCGTCATCCTTTAAAGAGGCCCACGACGCACCTGGCGCGTCATAGACAAATCGTATGGGGCCTGGCTAATGTGTTGGTGAAAATGAAGGTGGCAATGAATCGGTTAATCAACGTTAAACCTAATACTAACTTGCAAATTGCATAATACCTGAAAAAATTTGAATTTCGCGGGCTACCGCAGCGCTTCCACCTTAAATTTTCAAGTCTAGGGTGATAATTGGCAGCCAAGGCAAACATAGAAAATCCAACACTAACATGTAAGGGCTTTGAAAAAACATTAAGCAGCTATAATTACCTAGTAATTTACTTTTAAAGTCAAATAATATAGTTAATTTACAAGACTGACTGCCCCCTTTGGTGTAGTGGTCGTAAAGCGCGACTGCTGAGCATGAGCTTTGTGGTTGGATTTCCAGGGCGCGCACTGTTATTGGATTTTTCTATCAAGAGGATTTTTCTATCTTGATTTGTGCCTGATTGATTGCTCCCTATTATATGGGACTTTAACATAACTAGCGAAATGTGGTTGTGTCAACGAGTACTTCTCTGCCTACCCCTTCGGATAATACAGGTGTGATGTTATGTCAAATTACAAAAAAAAACTTGCCCCTTTTAGAATATCATTTTGTATGAAGAATATAGGCTTTTAAAAGAAATGTTTTACATTGTTTGTTTGTTTTGCATCAATCATAATTCTATAATTATGATTGATGTACCAATCAAAAGTGAGATGTGTTTTTTAAGTACCTATGGTACTTAACCATGATTGAAAGAGAAGGTACAAAGTAATAAAAATGTACAAGAAAATATGTAGTCCGTTGAACGCTCACAATTCGTCACTAAAGATCAAATAATGGTATTCAGCTGCACCCAAACCAATATACATTGGGGAAAAGCTAGACAGATGAAATAAATTTGAATATATACCTACTCATATTATACAAATGATAATTTTACACAACATCCAGGCTTGTTTTCCTTGAAGGGTTAAACAGAACTGTGTACCACACCCACATTACTGATTAAATTCTTTGTTTCAAACAGAATATTCAAATAGGCTTACTTATATTCTTTGAATGAAGTGTTAGTAAATAAAACTATACAACAGTTGATATAATGGACAGCAGTGAACTATTTATTATTATTTATTTATTTAAACTTTATGCAACAAAAAAGTACAAAGGCAGGCTTAACTATCTATGGACAGTACTTAGAACCCTGTTGGGGCTGGCTAGTGATGCTGCACATTTGCGCATCTTTCTTCTTCTTTGGGCACTGGGCAGTAAGGCCTTACGACCCCACACACCCTAGTGTCGAGAGTTTCTAAACCGCCTCAAGGGTCACCGAGGTGGCATCCATCCATACAATATTATAAATGCAAATCTAACTCTTGTGTCTGTTTGTTATGCTTTTATGACTAAGCCACTAGGTGTATCATGATGATATTTGGTACAGGGTAGGTTCGAACCCCAAAAAAGGATATAGTCTACTTTTTATTCCGCAATTTCTTCTGCATCCGAGATAACTGCCATTTACAGGGACGAAGTCGCAGGAAAAAGCTAGTTGTAGTATTAAAACAGTGTACATGCACCTCTGCAAACATCTTTGGTGTACTGCAACATCATGCAGTCCCAACATATATCTGAATAAGTTATTAAACTGAACACAAAGGGCTCCTTATGTCTCTTGTGAATATTTTCTCCACAAGCTACATGTGTAGAATGTAATACTCTAAACATTCTTTGCATTGCAATGCAACGCAAAACTGCATGCTATCATATTCAACCTAAACAATCTTTTATCTCAATCTTTGCTACTCAAATTACAAAGTTATGTGCTACATTGTTTTAACTTTTTATACAATATTATTTGCATGCAGGATGTTATGTGTTGTTACACAAAGCTAAGGCTCATTCATAATATAAACTATACTCTAGCATAGATCTCAATTTTTATTGATTGAATTTAGAGTTTAAGTTTGAGTGTTTATATTCCAGGCTGAAGCCTTGTTTCCTATGTCTATAAAGATGTAACTGTATTTTATATTTTCCTTTACATTTTATTTATCATCTAATATTCTGTATATATTTGCTAGGCAAGGAATGATTTATGGACCAGAAATATTATAAACCTATCTAGAATAATATTTAAATTGTAAATTTCTCATGTTATTCTCAATAACTTTGGTGAAGTTTCACTTCGATCATATAAGACGCAAAAAAGGTGTTAGGCTAATCAGACCACAGAAAACTTCTTGTTATTGACTAGTTATTAGGCTCTAAGTCAATTACAAATGTATTTATTCTATGTTAACATCATTTACATAAGTTTAACAAACAGGAATACGTTCATTGCGATGTTAAATAGCATCCGCTGACAGTAAATTTTGAGGAAACACATCAATTGAAAAAAATGCGCGTACACGGACAAAAAATATTGTCCTGTTCCATGTTTCTATGGGCTAAATGTAGATATACACGTTACATATTGTAATTCTTAAGCTCATGCGCTGAAAACAATCTAAAATTGTTTATTACTCACCTAAAATTTGATACCAGAGTCCCATACACAGAAAATATAGAACAAGTACCGCGGGATACTTCCCGACGGTGCTACCCATTGTCATGGCGGAAGCACCTCGATTTTACATACAATACGCGCAATAACGCGACATTAAAGTCATCGCACGATTATTAAACCATTTTCTATTCACTTATACAATGATAGCACTGATTATTTCTATAATTATCACGCAAAACTACAAAGCGGCTGACACCCAAAGCCGAACAAACAATCTCTACTACAATGTTGCCAGCAATCCAATTTGCTCCAATAGCAATAGGCACATTATGTATTACAAGTAACAATAATAATTTCATGTACCTATTTATTTGTAAGGTAATTTTGTGTTCTATTTATGTTCAAAACCGATTAACTCTTACTGTAAGCTAAATATTTCAACGGTAAGAATACATAAATAATAAATTGTAAAAAAGAAGTAAAATTATTAATTTGTCATTATTTTCTACATAATTATTAGGCTGGTAACACTGAAAGCTAAACTTATTTTTGTCTATTATTTTACGATGTGCCATAGACAAATATGGGCGTATAATTTATTTTAGGTGGGGAGAGCAGAGAACTCAGTAGTTTTAAATTATAATTTCCCAGAACTGACTTTTATTTTATTTCATAGATGAGAAAGGTAGCTTAGGAATACCATAAATCGTCTTCGTCACATCTAAGTCAGCTAAAACATAATATTTACTATTATGCCACTCAAAATATGTGGTACAAAAAAATATAATAAGTAAAAACATACATACATAAACTCACGACTTTTTCCCATGGGGGTAGGCAGAAACTACAGAACGCCACCTGCTACGATCCTTAGATACTCCTTTCGCCTCATCTACGTTCGTACATCTCGTCATACAAGCACGCCGGTTACGAGTAATCCGCACCTGACCTTTCTGAAGGACCTCAAAAATAAGGTCAGGTAGGTCTTCCTAGGGCGACCCCTCCCGGCGTTCCAACTCACCTCTGCCATATAAATAATAATAAGTACATAAAATAAATTCACATTATGTATTGATTCTGCGTTTGTCAATGAGGATAAAGGTACAGGGAAATTGGTTAGGTACGTAAAAACTACGCACATTTCCATCAAGTTAGATACATAGCAGGAAAATTATTACTTCTTATTAATACATGTAGCGAAAGAGATAACACCCATAGAAGGGAGGTACTTACTTGTTGTTGATTTGTCTGTATTTTGGTGGCGGACTGTGAACAGATGCAGTAAGGTAATGACAGAGTGGCGTCCCAGTACAAGAAGAAGAAAAAGTGTTGATTATCTGACCGCGAAATGAGCAGACTAGACGAGTTTTTCACAGGAGAGTAGAGATTGGCACAAGCAGAGAGAAGCCAGCACTGGGTGAAGTGTGGCGGTGGATGATAATGATGAAAATTCTATTTTTTGTCCCACTCTTTGGACAAGGCGTCCACTTTACATAACAAACATAACATCACGCCTGTAATCCCCGAAGAGTTAGGCAGAATTGTTCCCATTAGTACACCCACATTCCGCCACCCACCCGGTGGTGGTGGGTCCACCACCGCCGCTGCCGCCCACTTTCTCCTCTGAAAGCTCACTGTCTTGAGCGGTGTCTATTCACGTTTTCCCCGAAAATATGAACAGTGTTACACCTTGTTAATCAGGTAGTGCTTGTAAGGCCGGTTTGAATGTGGAGGTACGTCAGTCAATCACATCAATTTCAAGCTAATAATAATATAAGTCCCACATAGTCAATCCGCCTTGACCAAGAGTAGAGAACTGATCGCCACTCTTGCTCATGACTTCTCTTTATGAAAAAAGGCCTTTGCCATAATAGGATTGTATTGTATAATTGACGAAGTTGTGGGCAAGCTACAGTGTTACGTAACATAATAACAATTATTATTACCTAGTTTGAGACAACGCAGTGGATCATTGTACACAAACATGAGAGCTAGTGCGTATGTAGGTAAAGTTAATTATTAGCGACGATGACCATTAACACCGCGTCAGTCTAATACTAAGCTCGTGTGCTAGCAGATTTGTTTTAAATTCGATTATTGTTTATAACAAGTGAAATAACTATTTTGGTTGAAAATATTATATTCCACACATTTACCTGGATAAATGGTAGATAGTAAAGATAATAATACGGCAACATTAATTGTTTATTGACATGACGAATGACAGACGGCGGGGTCTTGCTCGATGGCAGCTCGATTGGTACAATTTAGACGAATTAAATGACTCGTTAGAGAGATTATTTCCGCTCTTATCCGATAACGAAGTGAAAATGTGTTTTATAAATACTGTTTAAGCTGTTTACGCACGCTTCTTACGTGCGTATTGTGTTATTAAAGATGTATATTCATTACACCATAGGAGCCATTTTTATTGTATTTATTTTGTGCGTTCATTGTGATAATGTAGCCAACGACAACGAAATCAAGGAGATTTACGGTAAGTTAGCTGGTATATTTGATATTTTGTAGTATTAGATGCGTGTTATTGTGCATTTTTATTGTTTTGTCGTATCACGCCTTAAGTGACAGACCGCCCACGAAGTCCTCACGCGAGTCACAAACCGCAGGCTTTTTCAAGTTTCATTGTCGAACTTACCGTAATTTTCGCAGTCTTTGTTTATAATTACTGTGTAAACTTCCTGTTTGGATATCAGTTTGCTTGTTCCCACTTGTGGGCAGCGCACATGGATATTGTTATCGTACTTTGTGATATTTTTCTGTTAGCTTATGTGCTTTGACACAAAATATTATTATTTAAACATAACAGGAAGTACTTATGTAGACAGTAGTAATATTATACACATCAATATAAGGAAATGTATAATTTCTTTGAAGTTAGAAATCTTATTAGAATATACTACAACTTTAAATAATTTATGTCCCTGCCATTAAATTCAGCAAATTTTTAAAAACAAACAAAAATTTGCTTTGTTCATAAAATTAGTTGTGGTGATATCTAATTAGTTACTGAAAGTTTCAACTTGCCTCAATAAATTATGCAAGATCTTTATAATATTTTTAAAAAGTTATTGATGTTTATTTATAAAACATATATTTGAAACAAAAATAAAATCAAAATTTAGTTTCTTTAGTGAAATTTTGTAGCATTCACCAGAACATCACCAGTTTCAATTACATCACTTTATTATCACTTTACAATCAACATTTGTGTATTAAAAATATACTTACTCAGTCAGGTAGCATTTTAGACCATGTCGAAACACCTCTGAATAAAAATAAAGGATTAAACAATTACAAACATATCAACAAATCAACTGATTGTACATTTAATCAATTAATTTAAACCTGTAATTTTTTTGCCAGTTAATTAATTACTTTATCCGTAGTTTAAACAATTGTTTTGTTTTCCTTGTTAAACATAACCAATTACTGATGTGCCTTAGTTGGTCACAGTGACCAATTATTTGGTGATTGATAAAATATGATGTATGAATGTAGATGAGGTGAAAGGAGTATGTAAGGATCATAGCAGGTGGCGTTCTGTAGTTTCTGCCTACCTCCATTAACATTTTATCCAACCATGGGAAAAAGGCGTGAGTTTATGTATGTATGATAAAATACTTTTCATTGAACACCAGAGGCATTTCTTGTATCAAATACTATTTACTACATGAGTGCAACACAAAAGTTTATATTTAAATTTATATTTTACTGGTATAACAAAACAGAAATCTTACAGTCTTATTATAAAACAATCTTCTTATTGAAACCTTCAAGCTAGTTTTTGAATTTTTAACTTTATTTCGATATTGATAACGTTTGAAATAAAAAAAAATGGCTCAAAGGTTTAAATGGCATAGACTTTGTTTACTAATAAGACTTTATATGTTAGTCTTGACACACCAATATCAGTATATTGCAGCCGTGCATTGAAAACATGGGTGAGGGTGCAAATCTAGCAATACATATAAAAAAAACTAAAGATTTGTTTGTTTGTCTCAAGAATACTAGTCAGATTAAAAAGATCCTTTTATGTTACATAGCATGTTTATTAATGAAAGTTATTAGTTACGTCAGAAAGGTGTGATGGGAGCAGAGCAGTAACAAAAGATATATTTTTATTGTTAGTTTTCTTTGTTTGTTCTTCTTCTTTTTAATTATTTTTGTTTGACACAAAAAAGTAATACATAATTTACTTACCTACCTAATTAGTTGTATGATTCAAATGTTTTTTTTTTTAAATTATATAATTTGATGATCATTTTTTTTTAAAGTACTTCCTTATAAAAAAATTATAAAATCAGAACCAGCTGTAAATATCTAGAATTTTCTACAATCTTATGTCCACAGAAATGTATCAATAAGTAATGTTTATTTACTTACTAATATGAAAGCAAAATAAGCAAATACAACAAAACAGTTATAACGACTGCTTACCACTTTAAGTCCAGTTAACTTGTCAAGTTTTCTCATGAGTCATCTAATTGTTAAGAGCTTACTTCTCCTTATCTTTCTGTGTGAGTTATTTTGATAATATCTAAGTTATTTTGTTGAAGTTATTATGCCTCGTTGGGCTAGTGGTCACAAAGCGCGGCTGCTGAGCATGAGGTCTTGTGTACGATTCCTAGGTTGGGTAAAATGTTAATGGAATTTGCATCAGGAATTTCTCAGGAGCAATCTCAGAGTCTGAATGTGCGCCCGGTTGATGGCAATAGGCTCTCCCCCTACTTTAACATAATCAGTAGATCTGGAGAATAGTGTGATACAAAAAAAAATAATGTAACAAACAAACAGACAAAACTCTTTTACCTTCAGCAGAGTAAATGTTATTTACATATTATATTTTAAGAGACTGACTTGACTGACATATATTATGCTTGCTAAACCATTCGGAACAAATGGATTTTTAAGCAGTTTTCACGAACCGCCATACAAATTAATTATGTACTTTTGAAGTTGTAAGCAGTCGAACAAACAGACACGAAACAAGACCTTGTATTATTAGTTATACTATATATTTATTTGTATATATTAGAATTATATAGCCAAGTTAGGAGTCAACATTGGTTCCTATGAATATGGTTTATTTTATATGATGCTCTGCCCATTGCTCTGCAGGTTTAAGGATAATAATTCAATTATTAATTATTGTTATTTTGATCTGTCTTAAAATAGGACAATAACATGATTTATTATTAATAGTAATTTACATAAAACATATTATGTAAGGAAAATTAAATATAATATTGATATGTGTTGAGACTTGAGAGGAATCTATGTAAGGGTTCATCTCCGTTTAATGTTCGAGGTCCAATTGCACCAAATAATGTCCTGTAAACATAACATAACATCACGCCTGTAATCCCCGAAGGGTTAGGCAGAGGTGTACCCATTAGTACACCCACATTTCGCCAGTTATGTTTTTTAGTCCCATGTAATAGGGGGCGAGCCTATTGCCATCAACCAGGCACAAATCCAGACTCCGAGGCTGCTACTGAGAAATTCCTGATGGAAAACCCAATAACACTTTGCCCGACCTGGGAATCGAACCCAAGACCTGATGCACAGCAGTCGCGCTTGCGACCACTTGACAAACGAGGCAGTCTTGTAAAATACTAGTTATTTGTACTTTAAGGTCATTTAAACCCATTTTGTGATTTTTCTTTAAGGGACTGAAAATCTGCAACTAATTTTGAACAACATTTTTTTTTGGAACTAAGTTTTGGTAATTTGGCTGACGATAAGACAGACAGTTGTTTTTATCGACTGAAGACCATATTTTCAGGATTAATTATTAATAAAAATGTTTCCAAAAAAGGCGACACAAAAAGAGAAAATCAACAAAGTCTGGAGCAAGGAAGAAAATCCCAAAAAATATTGAAAAAAATCTCCTAGCTCCTAAATCACAAAAAAACTCGCAGAACATACATGCGATTGTATTGGATAGCCCAAGAAAAGAGGCTTCCAAAAATTTTTTTGGACATTCTTATCTGGGCCACCTATATAAACCTTCCTCTTGAATCACTTTATCTATTGATGAAAACCGCATTAAAATCTGCTGCGTAGTTTAATACGAGTCCTTATCTTGTAAACGACACAGTATTGGGCAGAGATTATTACTCTCTACTTGTAAAATAACGGGTCTAAGAAGACGATTGACGTAGCCGACAGTTACGCATGTTCTTCTCACCATAGCGTTATTCGTTCATTTTTTGTCCATCATTATTTGTCCTAGACCGTACCTAGAAACCTTGCAGTTACGGAGATATTAAAGGTCAAAGTTTTGACAAGTTATTTTACGAAAACCAGTTTTAAATGTTATAATTAAACTTGAAATACTGCGTCGACCCCTATACTGTTGCGTGCACCCGAAAGAAGAAAGAATGTTTTATTAACACTACCATAAAAAAAAAAACAATACCTATCATAATCGGTTTATCCGTTCGGGAGCTACGATGCCATAGATAGACACACAGACACGTCAAACTTATAACGCAGTCGTTTTTGCGTAGGGGGTTAAAAAAGGGGATTTTTGACAACAAAAGTCTTTACAGCTACAATTTTTGCTCAATGTTTGATGAGAAGTATGTAGAGATGGGTTTTTGCCTAGGCATTTACGGACGTTTTGAGTAAATGCCCAATAGACGTCCATTTACGCCCAATAAATGTCCAAAAACAGGGCATTTATTTTAATTGTAAAATATCATAAATTATTACATCATAATAAGTTCAAATAACTTTAAAGTGTTTTATTTTTGTAAAATAAAACTATACTTAATTCCAAATTTAAATACCTAGTTTTGTAGACCTATTTCTTATGCTCACCTAGATGTGGATACAAAAAACACAACATAGACCGTCTATTTTGAGTTCCAATTTAAAAAATAAAAATATTTTGATTACCACCAGCTTGCACCACCAGCTTTAGAAGGTAAATATGTTATTAAGTTTACATAGTACCTTAACACACTTAGACGTGGACACGTGTAGTGAAAAAAATATAATTTCCAAATTTCTCTCCAAACAAGACAGGAGACAGAACAGGACGAGGCCAGTAGGCACAAAGAGATGTTTGTAACTAGGAGAAGTATTACTATTAGACGAATTATTATTAATTAATGGGTCCTAATGTGAGCGACTGTCGCAACCCAAGTTCGGGCACGCCGCAATCGCGGCAGACCCCTCTTTGAGGAGTGGCTGGAGAGGCGCTACGGCGTACTCACCTACCGCCTGACGCAGGTCCTCACCGGACACGGTTGTTTCGGGAAGTTCCTGTGTCGGATAGGGCGGGAGGAAACGCCCGGGTGTCACCACTGTGTGGATCGCACGGAGAACACGGTGGAGCATATGGTGAAGGACTGCCCCGCTTGGGCAGAGCACCGCCGTGTCCTCACGGAGGCGATAGGCAGCGGCGACCTCTCGCGTCCGGACCTGGTTCAGGCCATGCTCCGGGGCGAGAGGGAATGGGATGCAGTCACCTTCTGCGAAGCAGTAATGCTAGCGAAGGAGGAGGCGGGCCGCGTGAGGCAGAGAACCACCTCACGCTCCAGCCGCCGCGGGAGACGTCGGAGGCGACATCCGGCCACCGTAGGCGCGGGCTTACGGACGGCAAGTAATGGGTAGCTCGCCGTCCAATTACGGACCAAGCCCGGGTCGACGGCGCGTTCTGTTCGCGCGCGCCTTAAAGAGCTGTAAGCACAGGGACGGGTCCCCCAACGGGGCCAGCGCCTGCCGGGGTTGCGGGACGTCTTAACAGGATACCGTGGACCCGGAACGTAAAGGGCAACAGAAGGAACAGGGTGGTTTTTAGTCAGTAAAAGTCTGACAGTCCCTTCCGCCAGGGCGGAAGTAGTCATTTGATGATTTTTAAAAAATAAAAAGATAAGATCGCGTCGCCCGCTGTTTTACACGCTTCTATAATTCAATTCAATTTGAAATTATCTTCACCCGATGATTTGTCAAGTGGTAGTCTCTTGATAACATTTATGAACACGTCAGTGGATGGTAAATCTGACGCTGGTGATTCAGGAGGCACAGCAGCCCACACTCTGATCTGCTGGTGGTAATCGTTATCGTTGACCGCTGAATCATCGAGTATAAGAGTATTAAATAGAACCTTTTTGGTCAATACAGTTGTTTTTAATATTATACTTAACTAGCAGACCCGTGCCCACTTCGTTGGGCGGTAACCATTTAAACTTGTGATGAAATTATGAGTGTGGTTCGGTTAGTACTGAGTGGTATGATGTATTTCCTGCCTAAAGACGCTGCGCACGTTCAGCGCCAGATTCCCGAGCACGGGCCTGCGATGTTCTCGCGCTCTGGCTAGCGAGCCTCTGCGAGCGCTCAGCGCTAGACTCCCTATTCCTTGTTGCAGAGACATGCTGCCTTAAATCACTGAGACGCTGCGCATGTTCAGCCCTAAATTCCCGAGCACGGGCCTGCGATGTTCCCTTTGGTTAGTAAGCCGCTGTGAACGCTCGGAGCTAGATTCCCCAGAGCGTGCTTGCGAAATATTTTCTCTATTCCTCAAGAGGCGCTGATGCTTTTCAAGAGCAGACTCTTCCGTACAGCGTACTCGAGCTGCTCTGGGATGTCTGACGGGAAAGCTGTGATTTCCTTTTAGGCATGATAAACAATCGCTGAAACTGTCCGATATCCCAAAAACAGAAATACCATGGGTAAATGGATAAAACGTCCTTACAAAGCATGTTCTAATGTGGTTCGGCATTTTGCGATTTAGTAATTTTATATTATCTTCGAAACTATTTAACCAATTTGACATACTGTTTTGGGCAAATCGTATCTCTATGATGTTCTTGTGATCATAATAATATTTTTTTCGATAAGGTTTAATATTATGTTGTTTAAAAAATCATCCAAATGTAAGTACATCGAAAAATATTTTTTTTAATACATAAAAGCTACTTTAACTGCTAAAATATAAAAGATAGAAACATGGTGATGCGGACTTTTTTGTAGAACTATTAAAGGCGGACCAGGTTGCCATACATTCTTTTCAATTATATACAACCGTTAAGGCAGCGCATGCAAAAAACTTTGTTGTAAGAGCTATTTTTTTCCACCAGGCTAGACAAAAATTGAGATAGTTCGGCTATTTTGTATGATATCTTTATAATTTATAGCCTATAGCACTCACGAATAATGTAGATTTATACCAGTGAAACAATTTTTAAAATCGGTTCATTACTTCCGGAGGTTACCCCCTACAAACAAACTTATAAACAAATGTTACCTCTTTATAATATTAATTATTATTAATTATTATAGTATAGATAATATAATATTTATCTTATATTAATCTTACCACTACTTAATAAAAAAGTCTTAATAACTATGAAATTTAACTAATTATAGTTTCCGCCCTGTTTTTGGGCATTTAAAAGGACGTCAATTCGTTTTTGCCCTATTTGCCCAGTTTATGCCCTTTTTGCCCAGTTGGGTTTAAACCCACTGCCCATCTCTAGAAGTATGTAATACAGTTTACGTCCCTATATCGATACAGTTTCAAAAACCGCAAATTGATGCAACCGTAAATCCACCATAATGTGCATCAATAATTCTAATGTACGCGATACTATTGCATCAATTTAAATAAACAAATAGAACTAAAACCACAATCGGATATCTATGCTTTTGTTGTTATTGTAATTTCAATTCAATTGTGATCTGTAATAGGATGGAAAATTAAACGTGGGTACAACTACACGTGTCAAAACATTAATTAAATACATTTTATTTTAGTCGTATAATAAGTAGCTACCTACGTATACTATGTGTAGGGTTTCCAACATTTCAACAGCCGATTATAGTATTTTAGTGAATAAGCTATAAAAAAAATATAGTACAATATAAAAAAAAAATATGGAAATACTAAGAGGTTAGACAAAGGTAAGATTTTTGTACAAATTATATTTTTTTTCGAGTGAAATTTTTTTATCAGTTTCGGTGTTGCAAAATAAAGATCGATCCATCTAAGTGTAATATAGTATTTTTTTTTTAATGTAAATAGTACGCAGACTCAAAATACAATCATCATCATCTGCCTAGCCTTTTTCCAACTACGTTGGTGTCGGCTTCCATTGTAACCGGATGCAGCTGAATACCAGTATTTTACATGGAGTGACTGCCTATCTGACCTCCACAACCCAGTAACTGAGTAATAAGATACCCTTTTACAAAATACCCAAAATACAGTACAAAACTATATGTTAAAGTACGGCTGGCAACCCTAAGTATGGGCCATCGACGGTGCATGATTCCCGTATACCAGTGACTCACCGGCTAATGGATTTGACCTTACTCTGCGGGTCCCTGCTAAGGGGCCGGTGCAACTGACGGCGAGAAACTATCAAACAACTATATTCTCTTTTTAAATTATTCTTACTTTACGTGCTTTGTTTATGGTTTTGAAAGCCTCGTTTACATTACTGGTTTCTAATTTACGCGCCAAAGGTTTTTGATTTAATGTCGTGTTTACTTTGCTAGTTGCTTAGGTACTAGCGTGTCAATTAGGGCTCGAAAAATGTCTTGAAATATTATAAATAGTTTTGTTTTTTACTTTGGAAGCCCCGTTTACATTTTGTTGCTTTTAAGAAACTTGAGTTAAATAGTTTGCAATATTGTGCTCAATCATCTATTTTATACACCTTTTTCCTTATGCCATATTGAGCTTTAGTGTCAATTCTTATGACTAATGCGGTAGTTTACAACTCAAACGGCAATTTCTAACTAAAACCTGTCCTGCTTTATAGCTTCAGGTATTGTTTTCGGAATAGCGCTCTTGGAAATAATAGCCCATGACCATTTGCGTTCGTAGTTGTGCAGGTTGTGCTGTGTTTACCTTTACTTAAATGTTGTCTTATAGTTCTAAGGATCATCAAAGGGAACTCGGTGCAAAAACTGCTTAATTCTTGAAGCATTTCATTAAAATTACATAATAATGTTTTTATTTGATGGTGTATTAAATTAAATAACAGTCTTATTTTTTGAACTGGCCTTTCGTTATGGCTCTGGGGAGAACGGTTTGGATGTACCATCGTCATGAAAGGATTGGTCAGCTAGACTGCGTTACTGAGAGCTAGCTGTCTAGGGTGCGCCGGACTTTTGAAATCGCTTTATGATTTAGAACGCTGCTCGGGGAGGCTCTTTTCATGCACCCTACGACTGTTATTTAATATTTGGCAATAGTAAAGTGTACAATACTGACCTAGCTGAGCCGTTGTTTAGAACTTCCAAAGGGAAGCCGAATCGAGGCATCGTCGCTGCTGTCTTATATTATTGTTACCAGCACTTACATCAAGTAACTAACACAATTACTTTCCGAACTCTATAGTATTCTATAGTAGTCTAAACGAAGCATCAAAAGCGATTATGAGAGACATTGAACTATGTTTTTGGAAATTACTGAGATTATATTTTTTGTGCATTTAAATCTTGATATTTCTCGATGATATACTTTTTGCAGACTTTAGGCCATGGTGAAATTCTTTCTAGGTATTTATATCCTGTTCGTTTGTCCAGGGAATGGCAAAAATCCATAGCTATATCCATTGTTGTCTCCGAGAACTGAAAGTCGTAAACAACAAATGCGCTGAACATCATGTTTTGTTGCTTTATTGTGTGGAAGCATGATTTTATGGATGTATTTACATGATTGTATGGCATTAATTATGTTTATTCGATATCGTGATGGCCCAATGTGAATTTCAATTCTCGTGTACTTTCTAAGTTTATCTTGGACATCACTGATGTCGGTGAAGGAAAACATCGTGAGGAAACCTGGACTTATGATTAATATAAGTCTGGAATCGCCAACCCGCCTTGAGTAAGCGTAGTGATCAATTCTCGTGCCTTCTCTGTATGAGAAGAGGGCTTAACCCTGCAATGGGACAATGATAGACTGGGCATTGATATTATTTATGTTATATACCTGGAGACCCTAGATCTCGGACTTTTGTAAGGCGTACGAAGAGCCGAAGCCAACTCGCAAAGGTCCCTCAGACGGCTTATAGATAAAATTAAACACCTATCGACAATTATCCCTGTAAGCACTATTGCAAGTCGTCCAAGGATAACCCCCAGTTGACGCAGGACTATTGCAGGATATGAAAAATTGGAAACATAGAATGGAATGATTGGATGGATTTGGGTGGCTTTCATAGACTGGTTACCTGGTACTATGAAAGGACTATGGCTCCTGCTTGATCAATGTTGTTTTCCATTACTAGCTGGCCCAGCGAACTTCTTACCCCCATTTTTGTTTTATTTTCTTTTATAAGAACCTTCTCTTACAATAACAAAAACAACAAAAAAAGATTTACTGAAGTTGGTCCACCCGCTCACGCGTGATGCCGTGATCAAGGGAAATAGGGATTCATTTTTTATAGGTACAATATAATAGATTATCTATTAGTGAGTGTACATCTCTGCCTTACACTTCGGGGATTACAGGCGTGATGTTATGTTTATTCATGATTACGGAAGGTACGTTAGATTTATCATCAACATTGGTCTTCATAAATTATTTTGTATTTGGTTCACATTATTATTACCTACATTATGTTGTTGTGACATTTCATTGTTTAACTAATAGTTTCTACTAATGCTTCTTTAATTGTTTAATTGTTCTTAAAAAATCATCTCACACGCACACCTCGCTATTCATCTGCAGGGGTTTTGCGATTTCCATTGTTTGTGCATTTGTTATACTGTATCATTTGTTCAGAAATTTCAGACAGTATAATTTATTTATTTAACTAAGATCATACTTAAAGAATTTCATGATTTTTTAATGGATCCGTTCGCTTTCAAAGGCGATGCTGTAAAATCCAAATCCCTATTCTCTTACTTTAAAAGAGTATTTAAAGATATGTAAAATCTGAGTCGTAGCATATCTCGGGGCATTTTAAAATATGGGTACCTAGACTGGAATATTTTACTGAGCTCCATACGTGTTGTAAAAAGACAGCACACGCTTACAAATGGAGCCAATAGTACAGGGGTTTTTACTACAGTTAAAGTTTATTTACAAGTTACAACATAAATCAATTTCTTTGAACCCTGAAAAAGGACGTAGGCTACTTTTTATTCGACTTGTCCTGCGTCCGCAATAACCGCAGACGAAGTCGCGGGCAAAAGCTACTCACATTCACAAGTATTTCTACAATGAAATAATTCTGCCTACAACAGTCAACTGTTCAAAACAGGCCTGTGCTCAGTTGCATCCATAACATCCAAGACATACAAAGAGACCGTTGTGTCTTGCAATTAGACGCAGACCAAGTGAAAAGTGCAATAGTACTCAATCGCATGTATAACCAGTCCTTGGTCCATTTAAGTACCGTATCTAGCGATTATAAGGGGTCATACATAAAGTACGTGATGTTTTTAGCAACTGTTACCTTTTTCACCGCCCTGGTAATATGTGGTGAGGTTTTAGAGTAATACCCTCTCCTATAACGTGCACTTGTTTGGTCTCAAAAAGAAAAAAAAAACATGTTCTTTTTTGGATCGTCGCTTTTCGCGCCCTCTTCACGCCTGAGATCCCACAAGGGTTAGGCGGAGGTGTACCCACTAGTACACTTGTGATATTTCTTGATTTTTTCTGAATCCCCCTTCCTCCTTTTCAAGCCTCGCGTCATTTATGGACGAACCTTAACCAGACTGATGCTGACCTAGCACAAACTACTATCATTATGTTCTTAGAAACAACAGTCTGTACTCCTCCCTGGAAAATATTTAACTTGCAGCTACCATCTTTGATATAGTGGTCGCAAAGCACAACTGCTGAGCAATGAGGTCTTAATTCCCAGGTCGAGCAAAGTGTTATTGGGTTTTTCCATCAGGAATTTCTCAGTAGCAGCCTCGGAGTCTGGATTTGTGCCCGGTTGAGGGCTATATTGTCGCCCCTATTATATGAGACTTAAATCATAACTGGCGAAATGAGGTTGTACTAATAGGAACATCTCTGCCTAACCCTTCGGGGATTTCAGCCGTGATGTTATGTTAAAGCTACCATCTCAAACTGGATCTTTGTCTCGGCTTTCGTTCAGAAATTTTCCGCTTTATTTTTAGATGATCCGTTATTCATGAATGGAAAATGAAAATGTGGGTGTTGTAATAACGGAGGAATCAAGTTACAAGTTATGACATTACCTACGTCTGTATTCTGCGGGGGTGTAAGCAGAGATGTTTTAGACGCCTACGTTTTGTGAGAGCCTCAGGCAGCGAATAATGTTTTTCCCAAAAGCAGAATTATTTTATTGTTCGGCTAGCTTCTGCCAGTGATTTCGTCCGCGTCAAAATTGATATATTATTCCACGGAAACTACAATACCGGGATGTGCTATTCTAGACTATAATCTACATGTGCCAATTTTCATCCAGTTCTGGCGTGATTGAGTAACTAACATCCATCTCTCCAAACTATCGCAAGTAGTAAGACATATCTCATTTTCGTCGTCCCTTAGCTTTGAAACCATGCTACTTCTTTCTTACGGATGACATTATTTTAATTCCAGAAATATCTTTTCAATATGTAGGCAAGTCAATTTAGCGCAATGTCTTATTATACATTACTAACATGGGTCTGTAACTAACCAAAAATATGGATGCACCTTGTCTGAAATATTTAATGAATTGAATAGTAATAGCTTATTTAGATGATGCGAGAAATTTCGTGCAAGTTGTGGTACATTTCCATCGATGATCGATCACTTATGACACGACAGCCACGCGGTCCCGCAATGTATGGCAAGTTGCACGATATTTCTCGCATCGGCTACATAAGGCTTTAGTCTAGACAGAACACAACCCCACAATTTCCCAATCCCAAAAGATATTCGATAACAAATCTCAATGAAACTTGTTGCCGATTTGTTGATGCAAAGATATTGCGTGCGCAGGGCCCTTTGCTCTTTGCGTATTTTATTTGACTGGTACCAGATTAGAGTCTTGCGCATGCGCAATCCTCTTTATTCCAACTTTTGCCTAACAGTTAGGATTGTTGGGAAGTCAGTTTATTTCTGGTCGTGTAGAAACTTTTTCGGAACGTTTGGTTGGGTCGTGGTAATTTTCTCCGGAAACTTTTTCTGGGATGTTTGTTTTGGACATCTCGTAATTGGAGGGACACTGAACTGTGGTAAGTAGAAGATGGAAAGAGAAAGAAACATATATTAACTTATTGAAGAAAAGCTATAATACTTTATCTGTTATGCAAATACCTCCTTGGTCTTAGACTGGTCTTTCTCGATTCAATCCAGCGTGTTCCGTCATCTTTTTCGCTGTTTTCCTAGATAGACCTGATTGATTTTGGACACGGGAAGCTTCTAGTTCCGACTTCTGGAAGTTTTCAATACTGCTTTTTAAGATTAATATGGACCATGCTGGGCCAATAGGGTACGTAATTAACAGTAATTAACGTCATTAAATAAACTTATAACGTAATTTATAAGTACACGTAAATTATACAAGAATTGTAGCTTAAATAATATTAATTTTAACTATGTTGCTGTGCCCTAACAAGGTCCATAACTGTACTTTAGCTTAAAGCCTTATGTAACATCTTTTATACATATTATGTTATGTAAATAGATGAATATGAATATAACAACAGTCATAGATGTAATCTCCCGAGGAAAGTTATAGCGGGAAAGTGGTCTGTCACCTTGCGTGAGACATAAAAGTAATTCAACGTTGTCAGTTTTAACGATACATCAGTGAGCTGTCATTATTGCGATTTGTGAGGCCATGTTTGGATGTGGTTAACTTTCAACGGCTTTAAGTGTCGCATTCTTACTTGTACAGCAGAAGTTACTGTTTTTGGAAGGGAAATATTATTTTTATGAACACTATTAATTTATGGCAGTTCCTTACAGATTCCTATTTTTTTTTGGTAATTGAATATAGCCTGTAGCACTCAGGTATAACAAGGATCAGCCTATTATTGTCTTATTGCAGGGAAAATATGGATGTTCTCATATGGAGAAGCACAAGCTTGCTAAAGGTAGATTGGCGATTTTAGGGATAACGTAGCTGCAAATAAGCGTTTAAATGGGACCAGTAGTTGAGGAGATAAGCACGTTCAAGTAAAAAAAGTTACAAAACAAAGCCTTCAGCTTTATAAGATTGGTATAGATTAAATTAAAAGTTTGTCACTTCCTTTTTTTTCCGGCATAGAAAATCCTCATGGATGTCCCTCGCCCGATGGAGGGAGAGGTCTGTCAGACTCTTACTGACTAAAATCTAACCACGTGTTCTCTTTCTATGTTCCTACACTTACGCCATAATTTTCAGGGGCGTACGGCTCTTATAAAAATGCCGTCTATACCTATTTCCCTAAAAGAAAAATATTTAGATTAAGTGACTTTCATAAACATAGTTTCTTAGCAAAATTCTATTGTGCTATACTCGCTTCCATACGCACTTTGATACCGTTCGTAATGTCATGCTTTTTCATTGATATAAAAACGGTACATAGTTGTTTTATAACTCATAAAAACGCAGTGTTATTGTGTTATACAATGGGACACTGACCTCCATACTATAGTATTGTTTGAACAGCGACGTAACACTTTAATTGTCACACCTAATCGCTAGGTTTTCATTCATTTTCCACTGCGCTATCGGCGTCACAGAAAAATGTGTGTTATTTTTTGTAATGTAAGTGCCAAAATAGATTGAAGTGTTTGAAGCTGGCTGATGGGCCTCGCCGATCGTTAACACAGTTACCGCAATGTTGAATGCTGTTTGCCTTTGTAATTAAGGACGGGGTTTCTTTGTGAGCGATTGTGTTTTGGGTCGAGTGATAATTTAAATGTGAACCATATCTTTTAGGAAATAAGGTGTATGTTCTTTAGTCGAAACATTGCGTAAATTCGTAGAACTACTTCTACAAATTAACGTCAAGATTTTTTATCCCAAAAAAATCGATGAGTCTTTTCGTGCAAAGGTGAATTGTAAAATTAGCGATCCTGCAATACAGTGGCCATTGCCCTTTAAATACATTCTTTTTTATACATGAGTGATGTCATTAGTTTTTGGTTTCGATATTGGGTGAGTCCAAAGTCAAAAACATTAATTTTAATTAGACCATTTACAGGCATTATTGAATTGTCAAGGAGTCGGTCAGTTAGTCAGAAAGTTGAAGCTAGTCGCTCGTTGCAAAACGGAGGTGGGCCTCTATGGAGAAGAGGTAATCTTTGGAACTAAATTGGAAATAGATTCAAGAGGAACACATGTATCATGAGAAAAATGACGCTACGACTCAAAGGAGCATAGCAGAAACCATAGACGTACGAAGTAATGTGCAGAAGCTAGTAATTAATATTAGTCTGAAATCACCAATCCACATTAAGCATGCGGTTAATGCTCGTGCCTTCTCCATATGAGAAGAGGCCTTTGCACTGCAGTAGGACAATAACCGGCTTGTATTATTATTAATTTTATGAGTAATGCTGTTGTTAATATACATTAATATGAATCCGTAATTACTTACGAATTTCGCCACCATTGTTTTATATTGTTCCTACTAGCGAACAGTGTCGGAAAAACGCAAGCACCCGTGCAACAATTATCGTTAACAATTCCAACAATTATCGTTATATTTCAACCAATTTATACAAAACCTTTACACCTAAACCTTCCTCATGAATCGCTCTATATATGGGTGAAAACAGCATGAATGTCCGTTCGGTAGTTTTTAAGTTCATCGCGAACAGATAGACAGACGCGGCAGAAGACTTTGTTTTATAATATGTTAGTGAATTGTTAGATTAAAAAGGTACGGCAGACATGTTTATTTCACACCCATTTATAGCTGTGACTTAATGACCCATAACCAATCGGACACCCCAATATTTAGGCGATTACTGACACGCTTTGTGTCGCTGTTGATGGCGTTTTCAACCCCTGAACACATTCTGCATTCGGTAATGAAATAGGGGTTGAAATTTTTGGACCATGTCGTTGGAGTTTTTGATAGTTTGTTTTGGGTTCTGTATCCAAATCTAAACCAAAGGGGGTCAAACGGAACTGTTTTATTAAAATTTTGCTGTCTGTCTGTACGTCCGCTCGTCTGTCACAGGGCTGTTTCTCTTGAAAGGTTATAAATAAACACTTGAAATTTTCCACAGAGTATAGATTACTAAGGCCGCTATAGCACCAAAAATTTAAAAATAAAATTATGCAAAGATTGAAGGGTGTCGACATTTGCGTTTATGATTTTGTAAGTTTTGTTTTCGCGAATATTGTACGGTGATACGGAACCCTTCTTGTGCGAATCAGAGCCGGACTTGGGTGATTTTTTTTGATGATGGTGTTGTTAAAATTCCCTTCGAGTGTTTGTTTTGTTGACAGATTGGCCCTACTGCCCTGTATTATGTTTCCTAGTATTGAGTGTAAAGTTCAACTGAATGGGTGTCAATCGATTATTAAGATGGAGTCACAGTTTAGCAGGATGCGGGGTACTCGCTCAATTAACAAGCATGGATAAGACAGATTTGGAAGACCTTAAAACACAGAGTACAAGTACAGTTTAGTTCTGTGTCAAACCCGAATCTAAGTCAAAATATCAACTTCAATTGCTTAATATCAACTTTATTAAAAGGCGTTTTTGAACGTTATACACAAGAAAAAAGAATTTGACTTCCAAAAGGTAGTTCGTATGGGGAAAAATGGACAAGTAACTCCTATACTCCCTTTTTTTTAAAGAGGTTTTATAATAATTTGTATAGGAACATTCATTTTATTAAAATGACAGCTACCAAATTAATCTTACTACATAACTGCAAAAGTTTGTTTTGGATGGATGTTTGATGCTCAATCACGCCAGAACGTCTCAACGGATCTGAATGAAATTTGGCACGGAGATATGTACCTAGACTATAATCTGGAATAGCACATAGGGGGGGGGGGGGTACTTTTTATTCTGGAAGCATGCAGGGATCTCGTGGCATAATATCAACATTGACTCGGGCGCAGTCGCGGGCAGAAGTTAGTTGATTATAGCTCTCAAATATTTACAATATTGTGATCGTAGACAACCATTCCTAACATTTGAAAAGACACTGCATCATTTTGAGAGCCATCATAACAATCTGGAAAGAACTAAGAAATAAACTAAGTTTTAACACAACCCCAAAAAAAGCGTGTAGCCGTTATTGCATAACGTTTTTACTCCACTCAATTTTTTCTTCGTTTTTTTTAAGTTTTTATTGGTATTGTCAATGTAATGCGAATTAACATTGAAGCGAAGTAATTTAACTGTGAAAAGTGATTAGTTTCAGTATCATTGAGCCGTGAATGAGAGATCGTGGCAGATTTCTCTTGTACACATATTTAAAGGGTTTAGTCCCATCTCATCCCCTTCCCATCTCATCCCCCATGCTTTTATACTTACAAAAATTTCACACCTCTCGCTCCTGGCATAAATCTGTCATCGGTACAGTCATGAACAAAAAAACTCAGGTTGTGAAATTAATATACATTCAAAATTAACAAATAAAATTCTTTTACTTTAAGATACAAAAAACACAATGACAATAAGCCCTAAACGGAAAAACTAAATATTTTTTTTGTTGCCGATGTAATATATAAATACACTATATTAATAACAGAGGCCGTTGCCATAAACTCGTTAATCTACATCAATAAATGATTTAAAAAAATTTATCACTGTAGAAAAAAATGAATATAAAAATCCAAAAATAAAATTAATGTTAAAGCGGGTCCCACACAGACGCGGCCTGCGGTGGCGACCTACCGCGAGCCGCGGCTCCAGCCTCTGCGGCGACTCACCACCGTGATCACGGTGGCGGCCTGCAGCATGATTAGCTGTGGTGTTGTGTTCTTTTTTTACTACAGTGGTAATTTTTTACAGGGATATTTTGAGTAATAAGATAAGGAGATAAGAAAATAAAATGAAAAAAAAAACAGTTTAAACTTTTGAGGTGTGAGATACCTATATTATCATTGGCATCACTTACTTTCAGAAACAGAAAAATGTGGATTCATTTTCTATTACAATTTACGTATTTTTCAACGCGGTACACGCGGCCTGTTGTAAAAATGTACAACCGACCACGTGGCACAAGGGGCGGGGCATGCGGCCGCAGCCAACCGCTCGCAGGCCGCGTCATGACCGCGCGTGTTTAAAGACTCCCTTGCATTGCAACCGAATACAACTGACCGTCACTGCGGCCGCCACCGCAGGCTACTTCTGTGTAGGACCCGCTTAAATACATTTGTTATATTATATAATGTTGTAGGTATATTTGGTAGGTAAGAGTATTCTCATACCTACCAAATATGCAACATATAATTTCATTCCGCTAGATAATAGGGATTAACTGACGCGCACGAAGTCGCGGGCGGAAGCTAGTATGTAATACAAATGTCGATATGACTGTACTTTAAACAATTGATTTATGCCAGGAGCGAGAGGTGTGAAATTTTTGTAGGTATAAAAGCATGGGGGATGAGATGGGAAGGGGATGAGATGGGACTAAACCATTTAAAGTGTATACTAATTGTGTCTACCAATCGTTTTGCTGATTGCATTCTCTCGTTGATATTGGCATTTTTAATCCAAACTGTAGCTTATGAAGCTACTATGTATTTGGTCTTTCAGTCTTTGAGCTCAAGAGCGACCGCACTATAGATGCAGTCTTTTTTAGGAAAACTCTTGTTTAGGGTTCTATACCTCAAAAGGAAATAAAAAAAACCGCATCAAAATCGGTCCATTCGTTTAGGAGCCACAGGCAGACTCACAAATACATAGACGGATACGTCAAACTTATAATAACCACCCTCTTGCATCGGCGGTTAAAAAGAACACCATTTATGTTTATTTCGTTGTCTGTCTGTTTGTCCGTCTGTCAAGACCCTTTTCCGAAGGAACGCCTGGAGGTATCAAGTTGAAATTAACGTCAAACAGTACAAAGACTATGGTGCTTTGGAGCTGCAAAAAATCAAGCTTCTAAGCAACGCAATCTAAAATAATTAACGCTTTTTTTTTTAACTTGCAATATAATTTTAAAAAACCTGTACGATAGCTACTTTCCGTTGACCTGGAATCATGTGGCAAGAAGCAAGATCTTATAGCAAATCAAGGAAAAATTCCTAAAACCGTTAATTTGTATTTAAATCACATAAAAATAAAAGTGTTTTCAATAACAACCTAACATTTGCGGTTAGATCATGGACAGTGATGTTGAACTATGTATAGTAGAATATTTTTATCAACTGCAAAGTTAAGTTTGTCCCTCCAATATTATTATTGAATTGCGATATTCATGGTCCGTGTCATTTGAGCGGAGCCACGGGCAGCCGAGCATAGCTTGGAGACAGAACCCCTACTCGCACTTATCTGGGTTTTTTATCTTTACAACATACAACATAACATCACGCCTGTTATCCCCAAAGGGTTAGGCAGAGGTGTACCCATTAGTACACCCACATTTCGCCAGTTATGGTTTTAGTCCCACGTAATAGGGGGCGAGCCTATTACCATCAACCGGGCACAAACGGGAGTACGGGGGGACAGGAGTTTTTTAACTTTAGGCTTAAATAACTTGGATCTGTCTTATATTTTTTATGCTAGTACCTACTAGTATCTGCCCACGACTTCGTACGAGTAGTTTTATCACTAGCGTTACGTCTTTGGTTAACAATTCGTTCCCGTAGGTCGTAGCGTTATGTTATACTAGCTTTTGCCCGGTTTAGGTTAGGGGTTAATTTCCGGGATAAAAACTATTCTATGTCCTTCCCCGGGTCTTAAACTATACAAAATGTCACCTAAATCGGTTCAGCGGTTTAAGCGTGAGGAGGTAACAAACAGACAGACACACTTTCGCATTTATAATATTAGTATGGATAGCCTACTATACTTACTAGATTCATGAATAATAGTAATTACTCTTGAATCTTGGTATCATAAACAAAAATATGTTCTTATCCGACTGGTAAACAAACAAAAATAACTCTTTAGCTTTATTATAGTAGTATAGATAGATTGTGATTTCCTGCCTAATAATGCAGACAGCCAACCGGTGAGGTATGACGAACACCTCCTAACTCTTCAATAATTAGTGGCGTAGACGTTCAATCTTCCACAACGCCAACTGTGTTGTTGCATTGTTAAAAAGTAGTGCCGAGTTTACTACCTGTATACCAAATACTTGTTTGTACCATCAGGAATTACTCAGTAACAGTCTCGGAGTCTAGATTTGTGCCCGGTTGATTGCAATAGGCTTGCCCCCTATTACATGTGACTAAAAACATAACTGGCGAAATGTGGGTGTACTAATGGGTACACCTCTGCCAAACCCTTCGGGGTTTACAGGCGTATGTGTGTTGTTTGTCTGTACCGTCATGTTTGCATCCTTTTCATTGTATGTAATGTTTAATTGATCGCTTCCAAGCATCGGCAACTAAGTACCTTTCGGAAATAGAAATCTTGGTGAAATCATTTGTAGTTTCTTTATTTAACTTCATGAAGTATAAAGGTCGAAGGGTTGTCGTGACGAAATGTTTCACCATGGATTCAGTACTCGATTAAATTGGCGCCTCTGATGACTCGATGATACCGACAACTTGGTATGCTTGCTCAACAAAACTTAGCTCTTATTTCTAATTTTGTAGCTCTTAAGCGCTTTGCACACGGAGCAACTTAAGTTGAGGCAACTGGTAACTCTTTAAAAGTTTCCTGTAAAAGTTGATAGTTGCTGTAACGTTGCTGGTTGCCGCAACTTTTTGGCAATTTGTAGGTAAGCAACTTTCATAGCCGAGTTGCCGCATGCCGTTGCCGTAGCGACACTGGCATTGCCGGACACACGAAGAGGCAGGGAGGGTGTGAAATCGCCAGAAGCGTTGCGATTGACGGTTGAGGAAACCGGCAGCTTTAAAAACCGGTTTAAAAACTAACTTAGTCATCGATTGCAGCAACTGAAAACTGTTGACGATTGCCGCAACTCGAAACTGGAGTTGCTCTGTGTGCGCAGTCCAATTGAAATGTATGTAAACAGCTAGTTACCAGTTGCTGAAATAGTTGCTCTGTGTGCAAAGCGCTTTAGTACGTATTACATGACACACATAGTACATGACTTTTATTCTAGGTACATCGTCTTTACTTTCGTATAACAATATGCAATGAATGTACCTACTATTTATTGTAAAACATATTTTTTTTTTCTAAACAGACTTAAACATAACTGGCGAAATGTGTACACCTCTGCCTTACCCTTCGGAGATTACAGGCATGATGTTATGTATGTCTAAAGGCCTCTTATTATATCTATAGCCTCCGTTTTTTCTTTATTTTTCTTATTCTTGCTTTAACATCTTCTGTTTTCGTACGTAACATGATACAACCAGAATTTAAAACAACAAAAAAATCTTGTCCTTTATATAAGTTGTTTTTTTTTTATTTTGATCTCTACTGACTTAGCTAATCTAGCTACGGTTTATTGTTGATCTGTGTTATATCATAATTTTACGGAAGAGTTTACTTGTTTATATACAAAATATTAGATAACGCTCGTGTTAATTGGTTAAGCAGTTATACAATAGCGTTTATTACACTCAACATACAGTATATCAGACGTAGGATGTCCACTGTTGGACCATCTAAGGAGCTCAATTCCTAAGCATTTCATCACAGAAACTTAAATTAAACTTGATCTTATCCTGCCTAGTATTATACCACCTGAAGATAGTATGATATCACTGTCCTTACTATATTTTAAAAGTCCCCGCTAGCTCAGCTAGATTTAGCCCTTTAGAAAACATATAAACATAAACATATTTGGGTATACACAAAAAAATGATCAATTTTTAATAAGGAACCAACCTTGACATAGCAAAAAAAAACATTAACATTGGATGGTGGGGTCTAGTGAGTAAGCGAAGCGTGCGAACTCAGACCCCGCCATTCCCTTAGTGGTTATTTTTCAACCGACTTCAAAAAGGAGGAGGTTCTCAATTCGACGCGTATGTTTTTTTTTTTTTTTTGTATATTTGTTCTACGATTACTCCGCCAATTATGAATCGATTTGGATGATTCTTTTTTTGTTTGAAAGAGTATAGTCCCGAATAGGTCCCATAGGAATATTGTCATGATCTGATGATGAACTTTGGAGATATGTAACGGAACTCCTTATAAAATCACAGCAGAACCGCCGTAACAAGAAAAATTGCTTTGTTAATACGTGTAGTCGATGACTGATTGAAGGAAGTGGGGATGGGGTACGTCAACCCCCCTCCTTCCACTTTCCAAAATTAAATATATCGTGTGAGGTATTGTTTGAAAGGGCTTTATGTAAGGAATTCAAACATTAACACACAAGCACTAAAAAGTGAAAAATAAAAAGCTTTTTTACAAAAAAATATGACCGCCTTCAAAAACTACAAAATAAATAAAAAATAACTTTAGCTTGGAAGTCGGTGGCAATACCTACATAACAAGAAACAAAACCAAAGCCGCCGACTTTCAAGCTAAAGTTATTTTTCCTCAAACTATTGAGCTGACTACGCCTTTTAAGTAACTTTAAAGTGTTTTGAGGCTTAAATCGCGATGATTATATGTGATTGAAACGAAATTACAAAACCGTATTATTTAAAAAATTCAAAACCAATTAAATTAGCGATAGATTAAATCATACCTCATGCAAATTACCATTGATTGGGTAAAATTTATGCAGAATAAATATTTGCATTAATATGCAGTCTATGAAGAACGATAGTGTGACTGTTATTCTAATAATAACTTTCTCTTAGTCACAATCTACTTTGTAAAGGTTGAAAGTTAGAATTTAACGATAAATTTTGTCACACGGACAGTCCCGTCAGTTCTGTGTACTTTGGTAAATTGATTGTTTGTTTGTGCGTTGTTATGATTATGTAGGGCTAATGTTGTCTCATTGTTTGTATATTTTGTATCTTTCTTAGAGGTTATCTTATCTGGTAAAGGATTTGGGGCCCGATATCGCTGCTACATCATCCGAGATAGTGATAAATTTATGAATGAATCGTGTTCACTTGAAGTAATCTTTAATAGGGGCTCCTATAAAATGATGAGATGCATATTAATGAGAGATTGGTTTCTTTTTTTCCAGTTCCGTCCGCACCTCAAAACCTGACAGCCAACAACGTAACTACTGAGGAAGTCCACCTCTCATGGGCCCCGCCTTTGACCTTCACACTACGCCCCATTCCCAACACAGACCTTGACTCCAAAAGTCAAACACTAATACCACATCACGATCCAGCCAGGACACAAAAGAAACTAGAACCACAAGGCGACGAGCCAATTAACGAAGTCTTAAATCAAGATTCTTCCTCAGACGCAATCAATCCGGAAAGACAAAAAGATTTCGAATACACCTGGTACAAAAACGACAAGCAGAAATACAACGACGACTACTCATCTCACGTCCTTATCGACGACTATAGGAGTAAAAGAGATGTACGGTCGCATCGACATAGAAAGAGACGACAGGACAACGGGACTGAACCAAAACTGCACTATGAGAAAAACCTGGAAGTCTTAGAAGCGCACCCCATTGACCAGAAAGAAGTGGTAAAGAAATCGTATGGTCAAAGCAAACACAAAGACACTACACAAGTTGCTTATGTCTTGTATTACGAGCAGGGTGTTCCAAGGTATGACGTGAACATAGTCAACGGCACACAGACCTCAATTGACGTGAAGAGAAAGAATGTGTTTCCAAGTGATTTGGGCATGGAGGACTATTCGAGGGCGACGAAAAATTTGACGCTATTGAATACTTCCGGGAAGGTTACGAAAGTAGTCGGGTTCCGCTTGAGAAATCTAAGTAAGTGTCGTTTTAAATTGTTTTTGTTTTTGTGGTTTGACATTGTGGAGGTGGCTTATTTTGTAAACTTATCGATTGATTCTGTATGCAACTATTTTAAAACATTGATTTTAAATGAGTACGTATGTAGTTTCTTGCCCATTCTTCTCAATACAAAACTACCTTTTGCCTTTTGGGCAACTAGATTCAATTCTAAGTGCCTTTTAATGGCCTAATTGAAAAAAAACGATTTTACTTTGACTTAGATACTCTTTACAACATAAAAATGTCACATTGGTATTTGCCCGTGCCCGGTTGCGAACCCATTACCTTGTGCATAAGAGGCGGGTGCCCAAACCACTGGGCCATCACGACATTCCATTCACAAAATGTATGAATCAGTTGATTCTGTTTTTCGCGATAACAGGTTTCTTCTAATAGTAAAAGTTGTTGAATAGAATAGAATGGTGGGTACATTGACCCCTTTCAGGTTTCTGATAAACACAAAATAATGTTGTATGAATTTAATTCAAGTTTTGAGTGCACTAATTTGATTGTTTTGACTGCCTCGTTGGTCTAGTAGTCGTTAAGCGCGACTACTGAGCATGGGGTCTTGGGTTCGATTCCCAGGTCGGGCAAAGTGTTATTGGGATTTTCCACCAGGATATTCTCAGTAGCCTCGAAGTGTACATTTGTGCCCGGATGACGGCAATAGGCTCGCCCCCTATTATATGGGACTTAAACATAACTGGCGAAATGTGAGTGTACTGGGTACACCTCTGCCTAACCCTTCGGGGTTTATAGCCGTTAACGTAAAAATGCAAATAAAAATCCTATTAAAACCATTTTCGACTTCAACGTGGATGAAGTCGCAGGCAATATCTAGTTTCATACAAATTCTGTTCTGTTTTTGAATATATCTGATAAATAGTATCTATTTAGAGGTGGTAAATTAGACCCTAAGTAAATTTTTCTTATCTTTTATGTGAGTGATCTTTAACAATCAAATGAGTACGGAGGTGTTAATTTAAAAGTCGTAATGTCTCATTAATTACAAAGTTATTTCAATCAATTAAGACCTCGACCTTCTGGTGAGGAAGTGTGCTTGAAACTCAGACGCTCATCCAATTAGGACTCTTAAAACCTTTAGTCTGTCTTAATTGTCTAGATTAGTAACCGCATTTTGATGGTTTGTGATAGTTCATGGTTACAAATGGTAGGATATGAAAAAATAGTAGTAGTTTGGTAGAAAACTGTGTTTATTATAGAAACATATGTTTTTTCATATAAGATGTCGTCATTATACCAGTATGTTATATTTGCACTAACTTAGTGGGGTCCTGGCAGGGGCGTAGCTACCGCCGTATCTGCCGTATCAATTATACGGGGCCCCTGGCCTACGGGGGCCCCCAAAGTGCGTAAGCAAAAATTAATAAAAACTTCCCAAAGAAATTTCTCGAAATTAAAACTGATAAAAAAAAATTAAGAACTTCTATGGGACAAGGACGCCTTCAGACCTGTCACTATTGTCCATAGAGGCAGAAACTTAAGAAAAACTAAAGTCATCATCAGCTATGAATAATTTAAGTAATTAGTTTGCCGAAAAAGAAGCAAGGAGAGTTAATATTTAATTTGAATTGTTTTTAAAAATATGACAGATAGATAATTATGATGAATAAATATTTCTTTTAATTTTATGGAATCATTTTTTTATTTTTTGAGAAATCTTTACCCTTTCTAAGGGCCCCCAAACAAATTTTTATATGGGGCCCCGCCAAGGTACGCTACGCTTCTGGGTCCTGGGTTCAATTCCCAAGTCGGGCAAAGTGTTATTGAGTTTTTCTATAAGGAATTTATAACAGGCTGGAGTTTGGAGGTTGGTAGTATGACACCTCCGTGCCTCGGAAACTACGTAAAGCCGTTGATGCTGCGTCTGATCTCTTCTGATTACCATCCCATCGGATTATGAGAGTAAAGAAGGAGGAAGTGCCCCTGTGTTTGCGCACATACTTGTGCTCTTTAATATTTCTTGCGTACTGAGCTATTTCCCATTGAGATTGACCGCGGTGGCCGAAAATAGGTTAGCAGAATTATTATAATTGTGATTTTGTAAAACATAAAACCTTTTTACTCATCCTTTCAGAGCCCTTCACTCCATACAAGATCTGGGTACGTGCGTTCTACAATTTCTCGCTAGATGGCGTCAAGTCATCCGATTTGTTGGACCGACTGGGCCCAAAGTCGGACCCCCTGTACGTGCTAACCGACGTCAGTCCACCGTCTGCGCCGATTATATTGAACTTGACCTGTGATCAGACAAAACGTGAGTATTACAAATATTTTAATCATGTTACCGATTATTCGATTGACCTTAAAAACCTGGTGATATATTGGTAGGTCAAGAACAATAGATTAAATTAATTGTGTCTCATTAGCCGCCATATGATAGGTTAATCATTTGTGTTTTTTGATAAATAATCAGCGTATAGATAGCTTAAAGACATGCTTCAAGAACCACGTATAGCCGGCTGTGTGATATCATTGACAGTCGTTTCGGGCAGCCAGATGCCCGAAAGGCAACTAGTCTTATTCCACGGGGTATATTGTTACCCAGTTATTGGGTTGTGGACGTCAGATAGGCAGCCGCTCTATGTAAGAGGGGATTAGATTGCAAAATAGTTGCAAAAGGCAAGGCCGACGAAAAGCTGGCATAAACACAAGAAACATTCCATCTTTATATAAAACGAGATAGTTGAGGGTCAGTTTTTGTATTTTATTCCAACTGGAATAAAGATACAGTCGTTAAATTCGAGTTTAAGTTCCTCGATCTTGTATTAGGAAGTACCAAGGCTCCTGGGATGTATAAATCTTAACCATCGAATACAACTTTTTTTTTTTTTGAAAATATTTCTGTATTTAAACTATCATATATGTCAATGATTAGGGATACAATTTTGATTAAATTCACCCTTAAAGCCGTTGACATACAAAACTCAGGTGACTTACCGGTAAGTCACCCGGGCTTGAGCGGTTCTTAAATAATCAGTGTTAATATCCACAGGTACTCTATACCTTCAATGGCGCCAGCCACTGGAGTACAACAACTCCTTAGATCAGTACGTAGTGACCTTGAGGAAGATTCCAGAACAGCAGCCTCGAACCAGACTCACACTACCCACCAATAAGAATGACATTGAAACTACCATACCAATTGTAAGTAACATATTCGAAATGTCTTATTTATAAAAATAAATAATAGAAAATATCTGTGTTTATAGAAAACTTAAATTCGGTCGAATTTAGCTGTAACTGCCTCGTTGGTCGCAAGCGCGACTGCTATGCATGAGGTCTTGGGTTCGATTCCCAGGTCTGGCAAAGTGTTATTGGGTTTTTATTAATTTTTCCATCAGGAATTTCTCAGTAGCAGCCTCGGAGTCTGGATTTGTGTTCGGTTGATGGCTATATTGTCGCCCCTATTATATGAGACTAAAATCATAACTGGCAAAATGTGGGTTTACTAATGGGTACACATCTGCCTAACCCTTCGGGGATTACAGGCGTGATGTTATGTTACGTTTAGCTGTAACACTCGAAAATGTTCTCAACTAACTTTTAAGACCTATTTAGCCTGCATATGTGTAAGAAGTTTCATTAAAATCGGTTCATCCATTTCGAAAAATAAGTACTTTAAAATTTGTATGAAATCCTTGAGGCGTAAACGCTCTTAAGACTTTGACATAATAATGAAGTATACGCAGACGAAGTAGCGAGTATTACCTAGTATAGTATACACGGTTACTTTTAGGTCGTCCTGGAACCGAAAGCCATAAACTCGATCATCGACCTCTAAACGATTGGGACCATTTTTTTCAAAAAGTAACAATAAAAAAATCAGCTGTTCAGTACATTTATGTTCGTCTAACTCGTCAAAGTGTACTGAACAGCTGATTTTTTTATTGTTACTTTTTGAAAAAAATGGTCCCAATCGTTTAGAGGTCGATGATCGAGTTTATAGCTTTCGGTTCCAGGACGACCTTAAAGTAACCGTGTATGCATAGATACAAAACAATGACAATGAGGCGCGAATAAGGAAACTTTATAAATGTGGCAATTTTATAAGGAAATTAAAATAATTATGTTTATAGACAGTGTTACTATATGGTACTAAATCGTTCAGTTGTATTTTAAATAAATAAATAAAATAAATATCTTGGGACAACTCACACACGGCTATCTGATCCCAAGCTAAGCAGAGCTTGTGTTATGGTAACCAGACAACTGATGTACATACTTATATAATTTATAAATACATACAAATTATAGATAAATCACACCCAGACACAGAACTAACAATCATGCTCATCACACAAAGTTTGTCCTGGGTGGGAATCGAACCCACGACCTCCGGCTTAGCAGTCAGGGCCGCTAACCACTAGACCAACAGGCCCGTCCAATTAATCCCGGTGCGGAGGAATACTGAACGTAATCGCAGTTTGTTTTTTTTTGTTGTCAAACACTCCATTTGGTATACAGGTAGCTAACTTGCAACTACTTATAAATGTGTGTCAATTCTTATTAATCACTAAAATATGTTTCAAAATTATAAAACACCACAAACTTAAAAAGTGAACACAAAATAACAACGAATGGTAATGTAGCTGATAATTATTGTTGTAACATAACATAACATCACGCCTGTAATCCCCGAAGGGTTTAGGCAGAGGTGTACCTATTAGTACACCCACATTTCGCCAGTTGTGTTTTTAGCCCCATGTAATAGGGGGCGAGCCTATTGCCATCAATCGGGGCGGGCACAAATCCAGACTCCGAGGCTGCTACTGAGAAAGTCCTGATGGAAAAACCCAATAACACTTTGCCCGACCTGGGAATCGGACCCAAGACCTCATGCATAGCCGTCGCGCTTGCGACCACTGGACCAACGAGGCAGTCAATTATTGTTGTTTGTCAGTATAATTATTGTTGTCTGTAAACCAAATAGTTTGTTCGACCATACATACTGAGACCTTTGCTCAAGAGTGGAATACTTCATCTTTGTTGACCCTTTGCGCGCCCTGCTTTCAATTTGGGCAGAAACTTCCGCTCGTTCTACTATCTCCTTAGTGTTTTTCCGTGACCTCGTCTCACTGTCTCAAAGCCTCAATTCTGTGCTTTTTGGGCCTAAAATTCTATGTTAACAATTAAGATACATATTGGTTACAAGTCGCATTATAGCACCGGTAAATTAAATGTCATTCTGCAAATTGTCTATTTATTTTGACTATATAAGTTTTTCATTTTTCATTTATGGGTTTTAATACATGAAAGAAAAACGTTTATAGTACTTTTTATTAGGTTATTAACAATGTTTGTTCAATTACAGGAAGTGGACCTCTGGAACATGACAAAATACGAAGTAAAAGTGTATGCAGTGACTCAGTCTGTTGCTAGAGAAAAGTCTTTCATTAACGGCGTCGAATCCAATCCAGAGGCAAGTATTGAGCTTTAGTAACTATAGGAACTGTTTCACCATCTCTGAATAGAGACTTCAGCAACTATATTAAAAAGTGGAACAGAATTTGTATTAAATGATCTGTTAAGTAATTTATTCGGAATAGGTCTTTAAAAGAATAAATTTCTAGTTCCATAAATCCATAGATTTATGACTACATTTCTAATTTTAATAGACACCTAACAACCCAGATTTCTGGAACAAAAAAATAACATGACAAATTGTCGAACACTCAGCTCTGCTGTTTTGTAGCGACTACTAGCGACATCTGTCGCACAACATGCGAACTAGAACAAAGTTAAAGTCAAATCATTCATTTCAATTAGGCCAATATAAGGCACTTTTGAACGTCATATAAAAAAAAAGGTTTGAATCTAGTTGCCCCTTCCAAACTGTAGTTTTGTATGGAACGTTTCCTACATTGCTAACATAGTTCTCCGTGACGTTAGCATAAACATAATTATATAAAATTCCGACAATAACCGTCGGGCACTAGACCACCAGATACAAACCGGGTCGGAGGATCCTCCTCTTTTTAATTGAGGATGAGGAACTTTAACCAACCAACCACAGCATCTAAACCGCATTTGACTAATTATTTGATTATTTTTTTAATTGATAATTAACTAAAATACATCATCAATGGTGCCGATTCTCTTGTTCACAAACTAGACTAAATTTAGAGAATTGACATCTCTTACTGACATAATAGCGAAAGGAAAGGACGGTGACATTAAAGAACTAAGATAGCGATGTCAAATTAGTTTTGTCTTGAACTTTTCCGTATTTTTAATCCACACGTTTTAAGATGTCAACTATAATTGTATGGATGTGTCAGATTGACTAAATTTGACAGCTCTTATTTACATTAGTCTCTTTCTTGTTTTATTGGACAGAAAAAGATGGAAATAGTTTAATTTTAGTTTAGTTTGTGACCAAGAGAATCGGCACCAATAGGGCTGAAAATTGTTTGCCAAATAAATTCCGCAAACTGACCAGTTCTATTGTTGCTCTTGTCTGTAACACTTCTAAGACGTTCAGCTCACGGAGGTATGCTTATATCAATGTCTGTTTACTTGTAGGAGGTGTCAAGCGAATGGTGTGCAGCTCATTCAGAAGCGATGTCACCTGCCGACGTTCCTGTCACGCGTGACGTCAGTAACGCCGCGCTGCTCGCCGTCTGTCCGCTGCTGATCTTTGCCGTGGCAGTCGCCATCTTGTATTGGAGGTGAGTCTAAGGCATAAGTATGCGACCTATGCAGGCGTTCCCTCGGTTCTCTCGCTACTCTTTTTATCTCTTTCTGTCGTTCAAGAACTTTTGTTATTAGAGCAATGAAGAAAAATAAAAAAATAAAAAAATAAATAAAAATGTTTATTTCAATTACAAAAATCATTTTGATACATATTGTTGGAGATCACCTTTTAAGCAAGGAATTGCTTGTATTAGGAGACTCCGCACTTCCACTTGAAACCAGAAGCGGCCACAGAATCGACTTGGTGACGGATATTGCAGACATTTGCAAGCAATTTCATTAGCAAAGCATTTGACGCGACACGGTGTCAAGATACAAGAGAAATTCCAAGAAAAAAGTAAAAAAATAACTTTTCTTTCACAGGTGTAGAGCTCGTTTGAGTAAATGCATCAGTGCTGCTTACAACTATTTGGAGGAAGGTGGCGAAAGGGCGGCGCGGGCGCCACTCAACTCCTACAAGAAGCCAGGTAAGCTACATGAAGATTCTTAGTTTAGGTTTTTTTTTAAATGGGTTCTGGACCTAACTAAACGTCTTTGGGCGTACTTTGTGTATGATTTACTCTTGTTGACGATATTTTTCGCATTCCTAGTGGTGAACTGCTCCCCGCTCGTGTCGTGTGCGGCGGGCGCGGGCGCGGGCGCGGAGGGCGCGGGCGGGGGCGCGGGCGACGCGTGCGGGGGGGCGCGGCCGCCGCGCATGGCGGGGCGCGCGCAGCCCGCCGTGCGCGCCGCCAGCTTCCCCGCGCACGTGGCCGCGCTGCATGCCGATGGAGACATTGGCTTCAGGTAAATTCCCCAACCACAACATAAAAATAAATTAAATTAAATTGGAAACCATCCCCTATGTCTGATAATATAAAGTACGTTTTTGCATTCACGTCAAATTTCAGGAGGTGAGACAAATGATATAAATAACCAGATATAATGATGACACCTAGTCAATAATAAATACTTGTTTTTGTCAAAATCGCCTCTTGCGTATGTGTTAAGCAGTATCGCGCGATTTTATCGGTGTGTGCGTGCGGATTTATCGCCCCGCCTGCCTAAACTCAGCGGCAAAATGGTTAATTCATATTGGAAAATCACCTACTTAACTAAAGACTGGATTTTGCACCTCGTTAACTTACAATATTCATCATCTGCCTAGCCTTTTCCCAACTATGTTGGGGTCGACTTCCAGTCTAACCGGATGCAGCTAAATACCAGTATTTTACATGGAGCGACTGCCTATCTGACCTCCACAACCCAGTAACTGGGTAATATGATACCCCTAGGTAAGACTGGTTGTCAGACTTTCGGGCTTCTGACGACCCGTAACGACTGTCAAAGATCCACGTATGACAGCCGGGACCAACGGCTTAACGTGCTTTCCGAGGCACGGAGGAGTCTCGGTATGTAAAGATGGTCACCCATCCACGGACCAACCCCGGCAAGCGTAGCTTAACCTGACGGATCGACCCGTGCGGCTATTATTACTTAGCCACGAGCTCCTCCTCTCTCTCTTAGTTAACTTACAATATTGTAGAAGGTAATTAGGTAAAAAAATACTATATAAAAAAAATATTATACTGCTATGATCTAGTGGCATACAATAGTAAAATATAAACGATCTTGGGACCTAGTATCGCTATCAAATAATGTAATCATTATACTAATGTTCTTTTTCTTTATTTCAGCAAGGAGTACGAGATCGTAGTAGCAAAGTCCGCTGCGTTGGGTCACACTAGTCACCATAGTCATAGGCCTGAGAATAGACTGAAAAACCGGTACCTGAACATTACTGCATGTAAGTAAAACGATGCATAATTTTCTACTTATTATTACTCATTTCTTATAACATATAGCTTATTAAGACCATAAAACGTCATTAATTCTGTCATCTTCATGCTTATACATTATGCTTCGCTATAATAATTTTATCGACTTTACCTAATAATTCAAAGACATAACTTCTGAACAAAAAAATGCACTATTTGATTTTTAGTTGCTTTGAAATCAAATGAGTTGACCAAAGAGTGACGTCAGTTTTCTAATTGGTATACAAATTGTATGGAGGAATCGCGTTTTGACAGTTCATAAGAAGTGTTTCAATTGATTCATGTACTATCTAAATTGTATAATATATGTGAAAGGCGTATTTAATTTATTGAATACTTTTCCCCAGACGACCATTCCCGTGTGTGCGTGTCAGCGGGCGGGCGGTGCGGAGCGGCGGGCTGCGTGGGCGCAGGCCGCGGCTCCGCCTGCGACTACGTCAACGCTAACTTTATAGACGGCATGCTGCCCTCTTTACAGCCGCAGCATATCGCCAGGATACGTAGAAAATTGGAGCGAAGGAACAGACCTCATAGGTAAACTAAATAATGTGTAATATTACCTGTGGCGCTCAGCAAAGTCCAGCTTTCTATCTGTGAATGATTTTTTTTAATTGGACTAGAACTTCCAGGGGTTACCTAATACAAACAAAAACTCAAAAAGAAGCAAACTCTGTTTAATATTATTATAGACAGCATTTCCAAACAGACAAGGACCGCCTTAATAGTACTAATTTTTTCAATATATCAGATCATGTGTAATTAAGAAGCAAATAAAGATTGCCTTCAGGAATTATAATCCATTGTTACTTTTAGCATTTAATTATGAAACAATATAAATAAAACTGCCTCGTTGGTCTAGTGGTCGCAAGCGCGACTGCTGTGCATGAGGTCTTGGGTTCGATTCCCAGGTCGGGCAAAGTGATATTAGGTTTTTCCAACAGGAATTTCTCAGTAGCAGCCTCGGAGTCTGGATTTGTGCCCGGTTGATGGCAATAGGCTCGCCCCCTATTACATGGGACTAAAAACATAACTGGCGAAATGTGGGTGTACTAACGGGTACACCTCTGCCTAACCCTTCGGGGATTACAGGCGTGATGTTATGTATGTATAAATAAAACATATTTGTCATCTTACTACAGACAATCATCAGTAAAACCAACGAAGCCGCCTCCCAACCTCGCTGAGGGCATAGAGTCGGCGTTCCTCAACATTGAGTTCTCCGGTATAGTCGAGTCCGACGAACAGAATTCAGACTCTGACAGCGATAGGAGCGACTCCGACTCCGAACTGGACGACGTGTTTGTTGATATCGGTGAGTTTTCGAGGATCAAGATTGTTTTGGTCGAAGTATCGGTCCTGATGTGGTTTGATTTAAAATTTTCGGGCTAAAAGCATTATATACGATTTATTGTAGAGTAAAATGTTAACATATTATTATCATTAGGATAATTAGCTTTTTTTTTTTTTTGAGGTGGTAATAATCATGCCCTTTACGTTCCGGGGCCACGGTATCCTGTTAAGACGTCCCGCAACCCCGGCAGGAGTATAAATAGCTGAGACTATAAATGAAATTCCTACTTTATTGGCGCTAAATTTGAAAACAACTTGCTAAATAAAACTAAATATCTGTTTATGTTCGTGTGGCAGAAATAGAAGAAAATGCCTTTGCCTGAGGTCCTTTTTCAGTCGTAAATTAGAATTAAAAATCGAGTTCGAAAATCGGCTTTATTTCTTTCAAAGTCAAATCATTTATTTCAATTAGACCATTAAAAGGCACTTTTGAACGTCATTTACAAGAGAAAAGAAAAATTATAATATTGAATCTAGTTGCCCATTCCAATACGTAGTTTCGTTTTCTTTCATTATAGAGCTGAAATTACTATAACAAAAGTAGGAACCTTCCAGTGTGTTTTCAGTACTATTGTTTATTAAATTTAATAACAATTTATTTATTTTTCATAGACGGCGTCCCTACCAGAGTGAAATTAGAATGGCTCGTATGGCGTCGTCGGTACATCGCGACACAGGGCCCCACGCCGGCAACACTGGACGCTTTCTGGCGCATGATCTGGCAACACCGAGTGCATACCGTCGTCATGATTACCAACCTCGTGGAGAGGGGACGGGTACGTACTTAGTTATGTTATAGAATTGGATAGAATAGATTTTTATTTTCTTACCATATTAACAGTTTAAGTTAACTTAGTCTGCAGATATTTTTTGTATTTAATTTATGGAAGACTGGTGCCTAAACTACGTTATTTTGAAAATTTGTAAGTCTGGTGACCAGGCCCCATGAACAGCTTTTATTTTTATTTCATAAAATACGCATAACTTTTTGTTTGTAATATGTGGTTACCAATTTCGTTTGTTTAAAATGGCACGTCGAGAATGATAAGTTCATTGACCCCTATACGGAATTCAGTTAATTCAATTACACCTTGTCACACTCCCAAATGTGAAATTGAGACCTCCTAGGTTAATAAGACTGCTACCAGGACTGTTGGTAATGGCGGGTGGGAGATTTTCTGTTTTTTGAAAAGAATCATCACGTAAGGAAAAAGCGTTCTGTCCCCTCCAGGTCACCTTCCCTTTCTTTCTGTTATATACTCTTGAACGGATTTTTATTTGTAGAAATGTCATTATAATAATGTTTTTTGCAGCGCAAGTGCGACATGTACTGGCCGGCGGGCGGCGCGGGCAGCGCGGCGGAGTTCGGCGGCGTGCGCGTCACGCTGCTGCACGAGGACGTGCGCGCCGCCTACACCGTGCGACACATGCGCGTGCACAACCTCAACACGGATTGTAGCGGGGTGAGCAGAACTCGTGTATACCGACCATTTTTGCGTGTCGAAATTGCACGAAACTGAGAGTTAGATATTCCTCCATTCACTATGCGATCTTTCTATAGATTCTTTTTGTTGTAGACCATTCCTAAGGTCAATCTTTGTTTTTTTTTGCGTAAACAAGTTTCATATATTATGTTATAACAAAATTTTAAATATCCCTACCGGCTCGACAATATCCCTTGTACTGTGGGATGCATCTGTAAGCATAATATTTTGCCTACGTTACATTGCGCGCTACCATAAACAATGATATTTCACGCTAAAAATAAAAGTTTAAAATAGCATAGCAGCGTAGCAAAAAATTTTTAGTTAGTCCTATTTGATACTAGCTTCTCCCTGCGACTTCGTCTGCGTAGATTTTTAAATTAGCAAAAAGTCCTAAATTATTCCACGGGAACCGTTCATTTTTTCGGGATAAAAAGTAGCCAATGTGTGATACTGATATGTAAACTATGTTACTGTAAAGTTGCATAAAAATCCGTTAAGTAGTTTTGACGTGAAAGAGAAACAAACATCCATACATCCTCACAAATTTTCGCATTTATAATATTAGTAGGACGTCTTTTTACAACCCTTAAATTATATAATAATGAGCATTTTTCTCTGTTGCATTAAATAATACAATTTCATTTCTGCAGGGGAGCTCACCAAGCAGTGGTGAAAGTTCGGGCACTGGCAGCGAAGGTCGCAGCGTGGTGCAGTACCACTACACCGTGTGGCCTGACCACGGCACGCCGCGCCATCCGCTGGCAGTGCTGCCGTTCGTAAAGGCTGCTGGGAAACATCCTTCTACCGTTCTAGTGCATTGCAGGTATGTCTTAAAGCTGTCTGTTTTTCATTCAGCTAAGTAAACATCGTGAGGAATCCTGGACTTACTGTTCCACTCAAACCATGTCAGAGGCCTTGAGGCGGTTTAGATACTCTGACACTATGGTGTGTGGCGTTGTTAGACCTTACTGCCCACACGATAAAGAAGAAGAGTCAGTTACAAGGCCTTTTGGAGTCATTTTTACATTGGAGGATGACTGTAAAACAATGTAGAATAAGAGAGGGTTTCAAGGTCAACTTATTCCCACACTAATGACGTTAGAGCATTGTGTACACGTATAGAAACGATTTTGGACTTGAAAGGTATAAGATACAAAGCGTAGTAACTGCTCCTTTTTAATAAAATGGTTATCTCTGACCGCTATTTGGGTGGACCCAAGGAGCCAAGGGTTAATTTGGATTAACGTGTCTTACTAAAATACACCTAGTGCTTCACACAATGCAGTAGTGATTCTGTTAACTTTATGTCAAAATCTACAATATAGTCTTCTCTTACAGCGCCGGAGTCGGCCGTACAGGCACATACATAGTCCTGGACGCACAACTCAACCAGCTCAAACTAACCGGCACACTATCGCCCCTCGGCTTCCTCTGCCGCGCCCGCACGCAGCGCAACCACCTCGTCCAGACAGAGGAACAGTACGTCTTCGTCCACGACGCCTTACTCGAGCACGTCCGATCAGGGGACACCGAAGTAGAATTCCCGAAAGCCAGACAATACTTAGCAAAACTTCTAGAACCAATTTCCGACGAAGAATTAGCAGTTTTAGACCTTAATCCTCCTAAGAATAAGAGCACTAATGACTTGTCGAATGGAGTAGAAAACGGCGAAACTTCAAGCATCAAATCGAGTCAAAATCTTAGTGAAAAGGAGGTTTTGGAGAATGGTAGTCAAATGTCGATAAAGACGGATGATTTGAATAGTGAACAGTCTAAGTCTGTGAAGGATTCTGAGGGTACAGATGAGCCTAAAGAGGGGATGGTGAATGGAGAGGAGAGTGAAGGAGTGTATGATTTGGCGCCGAGGTCCACGGATACGTATAGCAAGAAGATGCAGGCGTACAACAATATGAGTGAAATGGAGAAGGAAGAAATGAGGAGGTGAGTTTTAAATGCATTTTTTTTTTGTAGATTTTGTGATCAAAATGGCGTTTATGCCCATTGATTTACAATTATACCTCCTGTAATCTAATTCACGAAGCTTTGTGTTTATATATTGAGGAAATGCATACTTAAACTAATAGAGAATGATTTCAATTATCTTATCTAAGAATACTCTTAGAAATTAAAATTTACTAATTCACTCTTGGACATGGTATTGTATAATTATTTTTACTAAAATTAACTCTAGTGTTTCATACACTTACTCTAATACTAATAGTCATATTTATCTCTCTAGTTTTATTATTTACATGTCTTAAGGGCAGAATATACAAGACCAGAATTTGTAACGCACCTAATATTTCCACTTACTTTCTATGTGAATAAAGAATTTGTGTAATTAAAGTTTTTGTTTGTTTTACAGAGCGAATCGTGCAGAAAACTATGCGTTATTGGAGCGCATGAGATCGTTAGCGAACAGACATCACACGTATCAAGGCCCACCGCCCGTCAACCTGCTAGAGAAACAGTTTCTGGTGAGTAGCAGCTGCGAGGACTCCATACAACTCGATTCCTACCAATTCCCATTCGAATAACAACACTAGCGGGACAATGCATTAGCCCATTATGCGGCATTAAGTCCGCCTTTGTACTTTTTTGTTGCATAAAGTTTAAATAAATAAATAATGCTAGCTTGAATACCTCCCTTATCGTCATTGAAAAATGGCAATAGCAGACAGCAGTTTTTACTGTCTGCTATTGACGGTCGATGAGAAGAGACCATTGCCCAGCTGTGGGACAAACAGATTTGGACATAGTCTCTACGCTCGGGTAGAGATATCGCCTAATATTGTGAATAGGCTAGTATTATTATTAAACTAAAACACTCAACAACTTAGTAATCTAAACTACCACTATATCCACAGCTTATTACTCGATCGTGCGTGGAAGCGAGCGTGTGTGCGCGCGCGCCTCACAACGCGGAGAAGAACAGGCCTGGTGGCATCCTACCCTCAGATTCTGCGAGAGTCATGCTCGTGCCCAAACCTGGAGTTGAAGGTTGGTATTGAATTTATCATAATAAGGCTTGCTTATACCAAAAAACCTATGTATAACAAAACCTCATACATATTATATATTTTTTGTGTAACTCTGTGTTAAGTTTTTAGCAAAAGTAGGCCTTACTGATTAAAAACTTAATTAGCCAAGCCATAGACAAGAAAAAATAAAAGATTATTTCTTTAGTGTTTTTTTCTTTCTCAAAGTTTACTTATATGTATAATAAACATACAAAGCACTACGCCAAATTTTTATAGCTATAGAAGATATGACTACTTGCTTTATTAACGAATTTAGATAAACAATAAATGTGATTTAATGTGGTTATGTGTGATGTGTTTGAAAGTCGATTCTTTTTAACACTTCGTAGTCGGTCCCATAGCACACGTTGTTTTAATTTATAAGTACTTTCACCTTCAGAAAAATAAAACTATCTTCATGTTTAAACAGGCAGTGAATACGTGAACGCGTCGTGGGTGTGCGGCAGGCGACGAGTACGCGAGTACGCCGTCGCGCAGCACCCCGCCGACTCCGCCGCCGACCTGTGGCGGCTGCTGTGGGACCACACCGCGCAGCTGGTCTTACTGCTCTCTGATACTAATGACCCGGTAAGAGATACATCATCTACCGTAAAACGGGGCGAATAGAGAGGCAGGGGTGAATCTGGCCGAAACTTTAAAAGGGATTTCGATGTTGAAATAATATAGTTCGTTCGCTAAAAGGACTCTACCGTTTTATTGAATTATAATTTATAAAATAATTTCCTTTATCTAGCGAAAAGTAGTAGTGCTAAGCAGCTTATCATTAGCCTATCCTTTTTCTTACTACATTCGAGTCGGGTTCGAGTCTATTAGGAAGCAGATGAATACTATATAATTTTACTAATAATACAATTATAATCGGGGCCGACTGATGGCTGTCATACTGTTCCAAAACCACAAAAGCTACAGAGTGGCGGGGAGGGAAAGGAACGTTAACCTATCCATGATGCTGTAGCAACGAGCAAAAGTCGTAATTACTTTTTTATATCTACTCATTTTTCAAATTAATTCTTCTTTGTTTTACAGGAATGTGAAATATTTTGGCCAACAGAAGAAGAGAAAGAACTATTCGTCGCCAACTTCAGAGCTAGTTTTGTATCAAAAGACACGTACGTAGCACATCGGAAAGCCGACAGAAAAACTCCCGCGGAATCACCAGTCGAACCAGAGACGAACGGGTATAGACGGCAAGAGAGCAGCGATTGTGCTGACGACGAACGACTAATACCAGAAAACAGTTCCCCAGTCAATGACACAGAGCCAGCGTACCGGTTTGACAGAACAGAACTAAGATTAGAACGGCTCAGTACCGGTAACAGAGACTTATCAGCAAGAAAATCGATAGCGAACGGCGATTTATTCTCCTCCTTATCAGAAAAGAAGAACGGTCCAAAATCACCGCGATCTCCCTCAAAAATGTCTTTGAAAAACTTCAAATTAAGTTCGCCAACTAAGTTCAAATTCCCCGATTGGGGGAACAGGACAGCAGGGTCCCCTCCGGACACGGCCCCGCCTCCCCCGCCCGTCGCTCCGGCGTTGACAGTCGAAGAAGAAGCTGAGTTACGACGTCCATGTTACTTCTTTGAGAAAGTAGACAAAGTTCCTGACGATGTACCTTTAGACAGAGTGATCGAAGTGACGAACGTTAGCGTACATTCCCTACAAGATGATTATCAACTTAGTGTAAAGTTTATCAAATGTAGTCGGTGGTTGGATGGTGATACCACAGACTATCTTCAAGGGAGGCCGGATGATAATGAGTATGTTAAGGCGGTGAGACAAGCCGCGAGTGAAAGTGAGAAGGAGACGGCGATAGATAGGCTGATAGAGCCTTATAAGGACTCGTTTGCGTTGGTCGAGTATGTGGCCGGGTGTCAGATGGAGTACAAGAATGGGCCAGTCGTTGTTGTTGATAAGTGAGTATTTGATATCAATATTTCTTTTCTTGAAGTTGTAGTCGATTTCACGTTGAGACATTAACATTGATGATATGCTGTAAAAAGACACTTTAATGTCGCCGAAACTGACATGTATTTCTCATCATCGCGGTCATTTTGTTTGTTTTGAACAATACCTTCAAATTACGGAGATAATGATCAAAAAGTACTTTTTTTTAAATAATGTTTTGTCTAAACTTTAAATACCATAAGCCCGTAAGCACAATGTTTTTGTGTGCGTTACATTACATGTTACCTAAAACAGACATCACGGTCACACTAAAAATAAAAGTAGTGTCCCAGCAATATTTTTTGCTCTATGTTACTTGATTTACACCCTGTATTATATTGTTTACCGTCGTCAAAAGATTTCAATATCATTTTCCTAAAGTATTCCTACTAATATAAACCTCTATTTCTCCCAGGTACGGCGGCTGGAAAGCCATGAACTTCTGCACGATGTCAGCGGCGTGCGGTGGGGCACGTTCCCCACACGCGCACGACCCGGGCGCGCCCTACCACGCGCCGCACGACGCGCGCGCCAGCATCTACTGCTGGGCCGCGCTGGGGGCGCACGCGCGCACAGCCCCCAACCATGCGCGTGCGCACCACCACGCTGCGCTGCTAGCTGCTTATTGCGCGTTAGCTGCTTATGGACATCTGCTTACGAATACTAGTAACAGGTACGTGTTTTATCGAGATCTGTATGCGCAGTTCACGCTGTTGAGCTATTTTTAAGAACAGCTAGACTATAATAGAAAAATGTGATATCATGAAAAGAAGCAAGGATTCTCCTCCTCTCTTAATGTCTCCTTTTTAAGTTAAATTATAAAAGCCACAAACAATGAAATAAATCTAGTATAATCCCAATTTCTCCCCCCCAGGTTCCCCGACACACCTGAACAAGAGTCTCGGTAATACCACATCACATCAAATGTAAGTAAATACTCAGCGCGTTGTGTGTACGTCCGTGCCTACCCCGCCGCGATGCGTCGTGAACAGCTTCAGATGGAGCCATGCACGACCAATGTGTAACCAGGATAGGCCAGTGAACAGTTCAAAGACTGTTAGAACGCAAAGATTTTTGCCCAGAGATATATATGGAGCAGAATGTCTTCTAGAGATAATAAATTGTCAAAAGGTTAGTTGACACCAGAAATCAATTGACGTACTGTTTATGACCTGTCAAAACTCGATTTTTCCATAGATTTTGTACGGCAATATTGAACTGTGACATCAGTTATTTGGCAACTCAATTGACTAATTATTTATTGATTAATTTTACAGTAAATTGAAAATTAATCAGGTTTTCAGGGCTAAATTTAAGAGTTTCTTTAAAGAAGTTATGTTTTGGCATTATTGGTTAATGGTGTAAACTACCCAATTTGAAGATTGCAGCATCACAATAATAATATGAGCATATCCCAGACCGTGTCTCTCTGGTCTTATGAAAGCTGAAGTACGAGAGCAAAGAAATATAGCTTGTTTCGAAATAAACTTTAGAGTTTAATTTCGGTTGAAACGTTGCATGTTGATATGAGCCAATTTGTATTGTATATTACTATATCGAAGGTTTGACTATAGGACAGGTTTCGATCAATCTATGAGGTGTTAAAGATACATGACAAAGCCGTTAACTGTGAATACTGCCTATTAAACTAAGTTAGAGCAAAAATTATTGATGGGAAACGAAATACTGTTTATGGTATCGCGTAACTTAACGCACGCGAAACCTTGTGCTCATTTTTGTATATTATTATCATTGTGGGTAATTCAATAATCATATTTTGTACTGACCCCGAACAAAAATAAAGCAGTGAAGATGTAGGATCTGAACCCACGCCCTTTCGACTGGTGCGTAAAACCAGGGTGACCCCCATGGGTGCATGTAGAGGGGGTGTGGTTTAAAGTTGAGTAAGAATAATTGGAATTTTGACCTTCAATATCGTAATAAGGGAAAATGTCATAGCGCCATCTGGCGGTTGGTGGAAACCAAATTCTCCATACAAAATTCTAACGCAGTCCAATTGAACGTGAGTCGAAAAAACTCACACTTGCCACACAGAAGGTTTTCAGTTCAGAAAGATCAAATGATCCTAATGATGGGAAAAAAGGTCATTGTAACCTATGGCTTTGTAAGGTGTCTTTTAACACCCATTTTGTCTACAAAATCATCAGTTTTTCTGATGCCTAGTAAGTCAGATCAAACTAAATAGAAATTTATTGAGTGTTTTTTTATATGATACTCATACAAATGTAAGTGTAATTTTTTCTTACGTAAATGTCTCGTAAATTGTTATAAATTGTATGTATTGAAAAACAGAAGACTTGCCTTAGTCTATGGTTTTTAATGTCAGTGTCCTACGGTGGCGGCGGGTAGTAGTATTTTTATTTATCAAAATAAATCATGTACAATACATGCCACGAAAGAGGAGACTTGACACACCACACAAACTTTATTATTTCGAAATAAATATTATAATATTGTTAAGAATTTTAATCTAAATGTCATCGAAATATCCCTAAATAGATACGCAAATTTTGGATAACTATTTCGTACATCCATACCTGCGCAAGCTCCCCATTACTGACGCTTGTCAAGTTTCATCTTTCGTGGCGCGTATTATAATATCGATACCGAAATGCTATATTAAATGGAGAACTCGGCCGACCCCAATTGGAATTAAAGTCGGGATGTTATATCATGTCGTGATTGAGATTACGTACAAATACTCTGATCAACAATTAATAAGCCATAATTAGCTGAAATGGTCTCTAATTAACGTATGAATGTAATTGTGATGTTTAATTGTTATTTAACTTTTTAATAAGCTTGTTTGTAATCATGCTAGGAGATTATTGGGTTTTACTAATATTTTCTTAGACCACAGTTATATATATAGTTCGTTTTTATACAGGGTGACTGGTAATTAGTTACCGATACTTATATACATGATTGTAATCATGATAACAAACAACTTTCCCAAAGGAAGATTATTTTTTAATTTACAAAGCGCATGACTTCAACCGCCCCAATAGAATATTCAGTAACAAAAATAAAACACAATCAGCTCTAATGTAACTTTTCTCTTTTTACAAACAAAACTAAACAACTTTTACCATGCATTTAAAAAAAATATCAGCCGATGCGTATTGCAAATTAAAAATTGTGGAAATATTGTATGTTATCATGTGAATTGTGTTGATTTACATACATCAGTTCCGGCACAGTTCCGACACACTACCGTCACCGTAATAATTGTTCTTTCATACATGCATGCGCCGGATCTGACTGAGAGCACTCTGTGTCGTCACTGACACTGACAGATGTGGACGCGTTCATAGAGAATGTATGAAAAAATATTTTTTACGGTGCCGAACTTCACTGATATGTGTGAATTAACGTTAAGTATTGATGACTAATTACCATTCACCTATTTACACAAAACAGGTAAATGTCTATGTTCTATAAACCCGCCGTTACTCAAGCCTTTATATAAACACAGAAACACCAAATCAGTAATTCAATTCTATACTAAAAAATATACAAATTAAGCAGAAATTAGGAATAGCTAGAGTAGATAACATATAATCGTATTTTTAATATGTACTCAATATTGGTGCGTCAAAATTCCTATACATGTATTTTGTTTTTGTATAGAATTGTGTAACTGTATACTTAGTGACTGTATACAATGTTTTATGAACTCATTACCCTTCTTTGTCGCGCAGTCGGGTAAAAATTGTGGGTTGTTTCGGATTGTGTGCTCAAATGGCAACAATAAAGTAGCAGAAAAAGGAATATTACAAATTAGATGCTTTTTCTTATGAAATTATGATGTGGTTGTGTATTGAGATATTAATGGAGGATTCTATGGTTTTTTTTCTATGCCACGCTTTTCAATTCCTTGTTTTTCGAGTTGAAACTGTTATATTAGATTACATTTTGCACGTTCTGATTATGTGTATTTGAATGTGCAAATCCGTAAATACAATAAAATTTAAGTTTCAATTCGATTAGAATATCCAGTCCAAAATTCACATCAATAGTAGGTACGTTACCTGACGTTTAATAAAGTAATTTGAGTTTTTGAAGAGATTGGCTCACAGATGAATAACAGACATGAAACTCTACAAAGCCGTCTTAGTTTTTTCAGAACTCGAATTACTTTGCACCGGGTACGGTACTGTACTCCTTTTTAGTAGTTAGAGCAAAAATGTTAGGGTCAGAAAATTGACAGAAATATATTTCAAATGAAAGAAATCTTTCACTGACTTCTTTTCAGCTGACGGTACGAGCTTTTCAGAAATAATTAACTCATGCTAAAGTATAAAGGGCGACTCAGTATAGTTAGTCGCACGACTAACTTCCTAAAGTGCAACGAACATACAATTGATCGAGTGTTACATCATACAAACTTTCCAAATCTAAAATGTTCTAAGATTGTGTACCTGAAAGTTTTTATGACTTCTGTGCAGCGTTAAAAAGTGCATATAGAAAAAAATAAATATAATGGATTGACAGTATAGAAATTATGTCAAACTGTCATATTTATTCTTAACATAAAAGATCACCGACTATCGAAAATCAGTCCCAAAAAAGCTTGATGAATTTCTGACCCTAACTTTCAAAGTAACCCCAAAATACATTCTCAATAACCATTATTTATAAAATTTAGACGCAGTGCAATAGATGTGTTACGCATTTAAAATAAATATATTTTTAAATATTTTTATTTCTAGCAAAGTATTAATCGTCTATGGAGATATTTTGAAAACATTTGTGTTTTATTTTCTAATAAATTAATAAATATATAATATAGGAATGTATTGTGTATAGTTGTATGCGTCGGGACGGCGAGTGTGAAAGGCATATATTTTTTTAGCTCAGTGTACTTTCAAGAATAAAGTAGTACAATTCGGTTGTAAGATGTATGTTAAAATCTTGTAGCAAAAAATAATTTAAAATTATGCTCAAAATATTGAATGTCTGTAGGTTTTTTTCCAACTACTTTAGTTCAATCTGAATTTGTGTTAATCTCTTCAACTTACTAATCAAAGTAAAATAACACTAATAGTGTTGGTAATAAAGTACATATTAGAAATACTATGCCCACTCGTCCCTCCGACATAATGTAATTCCTATTAACTCAAGTTATGGTCCAGTATTTTTTATTGTAATAATTGTAATCTAGTTATTAACGATATAATTGTGAAGACTGCTTATTAGTGGTTCGTCAATTAAGATGTAATCGGTTCCGTTTGGGTTCTGTGGTGGTATTACCAAGATTTGAGGATCTCTAGGACCGTGGTAGCAAGTCTGCGACCAAAAGTGGAGGTTAGATGTTTGTGAGGTCCTTAGTGTCCCTTCACACGGTCCAACATAAATTGTGTGTTGGCTTCGGGTCCGTAACCGTCTTGGAATGATGTGAAGTGATCGATGTAGAACAAAGTGAATAATTGTGTATTTCCACATTAAGTGTCCAACACTTCTTCATAGAAATAGTTTAATTTAGTTCTCACATAGTCATAATCACTTTTGTCATAGCTCAAAAAACTAGAAACGTTTTTTTTGTATAATTTCGATCGCTTCACAAACCAACGAAAAGAAAGATAGAGAAAAGTAAAAGTAAATGTATTTAGATTGTGAATATGGCGGGTTTTGTTTGTGCGCTAAGGTCCCGTGCGTGCCATTTTAGGCTTAGATAAATATACGCATAGATAGTTTCAATTATATTGCCCTATAGACTTAGGTAGGTATGCTGTATTTTTATAGATACGTTCTCCCTTTCATTATAGCCTTTTAGAAAGCGTGTGACAATTTTTCGTAACTAATTTCAGATTATATTATACAAATCCCCTTTTCAAGAACAATTATTTGCGGTTTTACATTTTGAAAGCTAGTACAGTTGCAGCATTTATTTGCATGAAAAAAGAACTTGTTTTTCGCGCAAACATCCCCGCCTTACGGTTAACCAAAGATGCGCGTATGTATAGTATTTAACGATGGTAGGTGAACGTAGGTAACTGAGTGTCGCAGCTACTTAGAATAACTAGATTAAGGTTATCCTACTCTGTAATTAACAGTTATATTTATATGTGTGAGGATAGGCTGTGGTCGGGGTATAGTAAAGAATAGAGGTCAGTTTTTTAGTTATAGTAATAAATTTATTGTTTTAAGGTTACAGTAACCTGAAATATATAGTCTGATCTGAATAATTAATATAGTTACAGAGAAATAAGACCGATTTAGATTACATTTTGTAAGTAAAATCTGAAGTTTTTGAACGTTTTCAAAGTTGTCTGCAGCCGAATCCGAATAGACTTTGATCGTTTAATTTTTTACTATATCCTGTCTCACAAAACAGCTAAACTCACTAAACATTTGACATAATATCGTTTAGAACTAATCTTCGGCTCAATTTCATAATCTTTTAGACGCAACACTTTGTTTTTGAAAATTTAATACCAGTCATACACTTGCACATTATGTAACGTTTATTTTCAACATTAAACATTTAACACATACGACAAATTGTTGCAGGGTATTTTCATGCAATCATGGAATGTCATTTACTATGTTTTCCGACGTGCCTGGTTTGTGCAAGTTTTGAAAAATATGCTTTTTTAGAGGCTAAACAAGCTAGGTTTATAAGGCTCAGAATCACACGCATCAATATAAACGTTTATGTTGGTTTGAGACCGTGTGTTCTGGGCCTAACTTCATTACAATTATGTATGTACTGTGTGAGTGTAGTATGTAAATTTTTGTCACTCATATTGTGTAGACTAAGCCCTATTTCACTTAGGTATATCAAGTATTAGTTGACTGAACAACTGAGTCGCTTTTCAACGGTGTCTTGTAAGAATTTTTTGTTCTATATTCTTTTAGCAAGCTCAATAGTAATTTAGTCAACTAATATTTTGTACATCACTATTAATATGTTTCAAAAGAATGCTAGATTAAAAACTAAATGTTCCATGTTGTACGTACGCCCGAGAGAAGTGTTGCTGTAGCTTTTAAGATGTAAAAATGTTGCAAGGTTTTTAATAATGATGATATTAAAAAAAAAGTAATTATTATCCATAATACCGCCTTCTTAAGAACTGTATTGTGCCAATTTTTAATACTTCCCTGTCCAATTGACGCATTCCATGGTTTTTTTTATTCGTTTTCCATGTGTATTGTCCCCTAAATTAGTATGTTTGCAATATTTTATGACGGCAACATTTGTTGTCCTGTCAAAAAATCGCGGGAAAATACGTTAACCGTTAAAGCACTAACCAATTTTTTCCCAGATCATTATGATAAAGAAAATATGCTGGATGATTTAACAGTTTTTCATGACATCGACAAGAAATTAATGATTCACTGTACTAACACAAATAGTTCTTAATTTTTGTATTTAGTTTATAAGCAAAGTGATTGTACCGTTTAGTTTGATTATTTTTTTTTTTTGTATAGAAACTGCATGAGGACATGTTTTTGAACAAAATGGTAATCTTTTTTGGGATGTTTGCATCCCAAATTGATAAAGGAGCCTTCCCACGAGTCTGTAACCATGACCTGGCCGGATTGTCACCGGAAAAGTGTTATTTGTATGTTTTTTTTTAATATAAACGTTGCCCTATTGTTGAAATTTCTCCTGTATTGTGGAAACATATTAATAAAGAGCCAGGAGATAACACTCACTAGACTGATTTGTCATAGAATAACCGCAATCGATATAATTTTTGATGCGTTCTTGCGTGTCTAACCATCCGTTTCGTCGATTAATTTTGTATGCTTTAAAGATGTGAAATTATATTGATGTTGAAAAATACGAGTAGGTAAATAAGATATTAAAAATTTGAAATTATGGTGTACAATCTTTTTTTGTTGACGTCTCGTAAAACCATTGTTATTTTTACGTCTATGTAGTACGGTTCGTGGGAAGATGCCTTTATAACGAAAAAAGTATGTAAATTCATTGATAATACAGCACTTCTAGTTACTAGAAAGCACAAAATATAATTTTATTGTAAACGTTGAATACTGTTTTTTTTTAACCAACACTTTTACTTTGTAAGAAAATCGTATGCGCTGGTTCGCAATTTTTTTTGGACAGTCAGCCACAAAAATGCAAAATAAAAATAATGATTACCATGCGTGCAGTATTTTTTTTTTATACTTTATCTTTATTTTTCGAGTTGACTGTACCCAGTTTTATTTTTATTGGGAACGTTCATGTACAGATTTTTTTAAAATATAAAACTGTCTAATTTTGTATACTTTTTGTTTAAGACATCACACGGTAATGTAAATCTTACGAAGACTTATTTATTTTATATGTAACCGCCTGTATTATTTCAATTGTAAAAATATATAAGAAATTATCTATATTTGTGTTTTATTTATTATGTTTACAAGATTTTTTTATACACTGATGTTCCTCGAAGATACTTCTTTACAGAATATATTTAACACTTTCACTGTCATAAGACAATCTATATAAATAAAAATGAATGACTAAATGTGTTGCTAAGCGCATAACTCGAGAACGGCTGAACCGATTTGGCTGATTCTTTTTTTGTTGTGTTCGTAATTTGCCGGACAAGGTTTTTATGAATGAAAATGTTTGGAAAAGTCACCCGTGCGAAGCCGGGGCGGTTCGCTAGTTATCAATACAATTATTGCACGTCCAATAGTGCGTTATATACAATGCATGGACGTATGTACTTCAACCGCCGACCAATAGTGTTGTCCAAGTACGTCGAAACACTATCGATGTATAGGTGACAAATATCATCAAATCGTTGATCTCGTATATATTTTGGCGGACTGTTTCATTGATAAACCTCTACGAGGAAAACGAAAGGGATATTAAATAAGATTATATTATTATTATATTGACTGCCTCGTTGGTCTAGTGGTCGCAAGCGTGACTGCTGTGCATGAGGTCTTGGGTTCGATTCCCAGGTCGGGCAAAGTGTTATTGGGTTTTTCCATCAGGAATTTCTCATTAGCAGCTTCGGAGTCTGGATTTGTGCCCGGTTGATGGCAATAGGCTCGCCCCCTATTACATGGGACTAAAAACATAACTGGCGACATGTGGGTGTTCTAATGGGTACACCTCTGCCTAACCCTTCGGGGATTACAGGCGTGATGTTATGTTATATTATTATATTATTTAAGTTGAATTTTAGTAAGAAAAACCATTTTTATTTTTGTTTGATTGAAATATAATATACCAAGTTTTTTTTTTCTACATATTAGGTATGGCAACCTCGGGAGCCAGATTACGTACTTGGCAGGTTGAAAGAATTATCTGTTTTTTTTTAATATTGATTGATTTTTCAAGTTTCTCGTGAACAACACTCATCAGTGCATTACATGTAATGCATGGACAGTGAAAGAGTTAGAACCAGCTTTTCCCCGGAACTTCATCCGCGACTTCGTCTGTCACCGCGACAACTGACACTGACATTCAGTCAATAAAAATAAAAAGTAGTCGATGGCCTTCCTTGGGGCTCAAACTAACCTCTATCAAAATTTAATTAAAAACGGTTTAGTGGTTTAGAGTCGTGAAAGTGTAACAGACAGACAGACAGAGTTATTTTCGCATTTTAGTATAAATAACAAATCGTTTTAACAAATCGTGCGCACTATATTACATGACACTTCCAGTGGCGCGCTCCGAGTATGTTTACGTTTTAGCTGTGTTAAACTTTTAGCGACTACCCTACTTATGAAATATTTCTTTTAAGTTATAATTTTTGTCAAAACTGTTTTACTGTGTGTAAGTTTTAAGTGAAATAATGTTATAATGTGAGTTTTTATTTCTCGTGTAAGTGAAGCCTCTAATGCGGCAGTTAAAGTGGACCAAATAGTTGAATTTATTAAAGTGTCATCGATACGAAAAGTAGAAGATGTTGGTAAGTGAATTATTCTTGCTGGAAATAAAGACCATCTCAATTGAGAATTGAGATTCTCAAACCTAAGAATACTACTTCCTCGCTTTTGTGCTATTATATTTTTGTATATGCGAAAATCGTGGGAGATTTTTTGTTGCATTACACACATATTTATTACATGTTACAACGTACCAGAGCCTTTCATGACCTAAAACAATAATAATAGTACCAACATATTACTGTCCCTCTGCAAGGCAAAGGCCTCTTCTCATACAGAGATGGCACGAGCATTGATTACTACGCTTGTTTAAAGGTGCTCCCTCACCGGGAGCATTCACGTGTATTGTAACATTATAGATTCAACTTTGAGCATTACATTACAGTAATACCTCCCTGACTAACGAGCATTTGCGTGTAATGTAACATATAGATTAGACTTTGAGCATTACATTGGAAGTGGAGCGCATTGAAGTTACAAGTTGTATCAAGATAATACACATTGTATCATTACAAGGTGCGCATTGTAATGCTCGGTTCTCCTCCTTCACTGATGTAATGCTCAAATCTGTAACGTTAAGGTAGCCTTTCGAACTGAGCGTCATAAACGCAGCGTCTAATAGCGTCACCAACATCGCACTACAACAGCGGCACTGTGACGTCACTGACGCCGCGACAGTGACGCTGCGCTCGAATGACGTTCCCTAGAATTTCATACATTTGCATAGAACATCTATCTGTCGCACTGTCGCGGCGTCGCAGCCGCGGCGCCAATGACGCCATAGACGCTCAGTTCGAAAGGCTACCTTTACATTACACGCGAATGCTCCCGGTGAGGAAGCACCTTAAGACGGATTGTCGATTTCAGACTTATATCAATTATAAGTCCAGGTTTACTCATGATGTTTTCTTTTACCGATGTCAGTGATTTACAAGATAAACTTAGAAAATAGGTACACATGAATTGAAAGTCACATTGGTACTTGCCCCGTATCGAACACGCAATCTCATGCATATGAGGCTGGCTTCTTAACTTCTGGGTCGTCACGACTTATAACCACCTTGCTAGAGTTTTAACAAGAACATTACTCTCCTTTTACGCTTCGTAGCAGTCGGGTAAACACAGTAAATTTCATTAACATAACTTAGAATACTGCATCGTTGGTCTAGTGGTCGCAAAGCGCGACTGCTGAGTATGAGGTCTTAGGTTCGAATCCCAGGTCGGGCAGAGTGTTATTGGGTTTTTCCATCAGGAAATTCTTAGTAGCAGTCCTCGGAGTCCAGATTCGTGCCCGGTTGATGGCGATAGGCTCGCCTTCTATTACATGTGACTTAAAAACATAACTGGCGAAATGTGGGTGTAATATGGGTACACCTCTGCCTAACCCCTCGGGGACTCAGGCGTGATGTTATGTTATGTAACTTAGAATACTTGCAGTCTACTCGTACAACGGCTGTGTTGTCCAACCACGCTTCGATTCAGGCTAGAAAATAACTTTCTAGGAACTTTTCCAATAAAACTTCTAGACTAGTCTTCATCGAGCTGGGTACCTACGGTATATAAGTAAGTAGGTACTCTTCGCCTGTAGTATTGCACTAAAACTTGAAAAGAATTGAGGAAGGGCAGAGGCTGATTAAACGTTGAGAGCGCCATAGGCAAGTTTCTCATAGGCGCCCTTATATTGAAAATAACTAGCGCCCCTACTGAAAATAACTAATTAAAAAAATATTTTTTTGCTATATTTTAATTATGTATATGTTTTAATTTTTTTTTGTAAATCCGCCCGCGCGCACCTTGTACCCTCGCCCCCCAAGGCACATACCCAATTTGCCTTTAGGGTAATCCGCCTCTGAGGAAGGGAAGTTGCTTGTGTGTCATAACAATAGCCAACCTCGTAAAGAAACTGTCTTTCTTTTCTGCTTCCTCTGGGTAAGCTCATTCCATCGTAGACTTTGATTCTGTCACCTCTGACCTAGACCAGAGTCACGAGCAAACCTATTTCATATAAAAAAGACATTGAGGCAAAAAAATGGGTGAGAAGCTCTGAAGTGTCTCATTAAAAAAGTCGAAATCAAACCCTTTTGGAGATTAGTCGGAACAAACCAACGGATAGAACGACAAAAATTCTAAAAAAATGTGTTTTTGTAGAAGTGCCGGGTAAACATTCATATGCGTTTAGTAAAATGCTGATATTTTTATATTACAAACAGACACTTAAATAATTATTTGTATAGATTATTACTGCCTCGTTGGTCTAGTGGTCGCAAGCGCGACTGCTGTGCATGAGGTCTTGGGTTCGATTCCCAGGTCGGGCAAAGTGTTATTGGGTTTTTCCATCAGGAATTTCTCAGTAGCAGCCTCGGAGTCTGGATTTGTGCCCGGTTGATGGCAATAGGCTCGCCCCCTATTACATGGGACTAAAAACATAACTGGCGAAATGTGGGTGTACTAATGTGTACACCTCTGCCTAACCCTTCGGGGATTACAGGCGTGATGTTATGTATGTATTATGTATTATTATTATGTATGTATGTATTATTACTTTAACGTAGATGTTTAGGTGCATAACTCGCAAATTACAAGATGGACGGATTATCGCTAGTTAAAGGTAGGTATCTACATAGGCCTTGGCCTGTCTCAGAAGTAGGACAAAAATAGACAAGATTAGCATATTGTGTAGGTAGGTATTTTATGGGCACTCCGTACTAGAAGTTAAACAAAATTACCATAATGTCTCGCAATTTTTCTTTTTATTCCTGTTGCTATTCGTTTGTTTATAGAGTTTCGTAAGATCTTTTAGGACGTTTACATCTTACGGCATTTGATACTTTTCAACTTTTAAGTCAAAAAGTTAGATGAGTACCTACATATTCAAAAAAATGAGTTAAAAACAGCTGAATTCGCCCGAATTTAAGTTTTCTATACATAGAAACAGAGATTTACAATTATTATATACAGAAATGTTTTCAACTAATTTTTTAGACCAATGATTCCTGCTTATGCGTACGAAATTCCATTAAAATCGGTTCATTCATTTTGAAAATAAGGACTTGAAAGTTTGTTTGAATTTCCGTACGGCGTAACGTAAGAGATAGTAGATACCTATATTATTTAGGGCCCTATTTTTTTTAATAATAAAATTCACCATGCGCACTCTTGAATAACGTTGAAAGAAAGAAAGAAAAGAAAGAAAAACGAAAACGAATTCACGTGAAAGTGACGCACAATACACAATAATACCTATACAATATAAATATTATAAACTAAATAAATAATAGAAAAAAAATAGTCTCCTGAACGGTAATCTGCGCCACTACCGCGCAAAACGGCCGACGCTCAGCATAATGCCGTGGCCCACACACGATGGCACGAAACCACGGCGCTGGTTTTCAGCGTAGGACGACGTGTCTCTGTTTCGGAACTACACGTAAAAATCATTCTCCCATCGTTCCGAGGCAAAGGATTATTACTGCACGTTGCTTCCTATTAGCAAATTAATTATTCGAACCGGACTAGCAGTTCCTGTGATAAACGCGTTTTTAGATAGATAGGACACCACCATTCACGATACAAACTTACATCAGAATTCGGAGCACGTATTAAAACTTTTAACGGTTCGCTATCTGGGCAATCGATCTAACGTTATTAAGGCATCAATCAGCTACAAGAGGGCCGGGCAACTAATCAAACTTGAAGGAAACCGCCGCGGATGTCGAGTTTGGCAACAGCGAAGAAAATGAGCGATTGTGCTGGAAAACTTTTACTTAAACGATAAGTTTGTATTGAACTATTAACGTTTAGTTTTAATCTTGTTAAGTGAGCAAACTTCAAGTCAGCGGTTGTTAACTAAATGCAATTTTTTTTCAAAGAATATCTTGCTTTCTCGTAAAATTCAGATTTAATTTGAAAACAGAACCCTACGTTACTTTGGCGCCTAAAATATTATTTCTCATTCTCAATAATAATTGTAATATCTATAATTGTTTATGGTATTTTATTTTTTATATTCTATTCTGTTTTGTTATTGAAGCCCGAACAGGCATAGGTCTTGAAAATATACTGCCTAACGTATATTATACAATCAAGATTGAACTAATCTAATCGATTGATTGAATCTTTGGTAAAAGACAAACATGAAGCCTTTTCTCCTAAAATTAATGCTAAAATAGTTTAGTTAATGATCATTTTCGATCTACGCATAGTTTTTTTTTATATTGATACACGATAGTTGCGTTGACATACATATTCTCTTCTCAGATTATCATAAGATACAATGGTATAGAACTGCGGTCCATCCACTTACATAACCTCCAGGCGCTTCTTTTAACTCCCACGGGATTTTATCGCTTAGTTCTATTTATAGGTAGGGACCACAACGTAAATGTTGTTTCAGGGGAAAAAGCGGACTGCCTTACTCCTTACATCTTATATTGAAAAGACGACGTGGTCGGCAAAGTCAAAGTTTAAGTCGAAGCATGTCTCCGAAACTTCTAACTCGATTTTGAAAATTATTTTGATTAGCAGAGAAGAAGCTACGTTATTCCTGAGTGCTTTAGGCAATTTTTTTTTATTATGAAACTAGTTTCAGCGTCAAAGTTTTTCACGGGAACCATACATGTTTCCGGGATAAAAAGCCTATGTGGTATTCCTGACTATAATCTCTCTGTGAAAAAAACTATCCAGATTCGTTCAGCCGTTCTGGCGTTTTTGTGTAATAAACATCCTTTTATGTAAACTTTCTCGTTTATGATAATAACTGGGTTCGGTTACCGCGGACACAGACGAAGTCGCGGAATAAATTACGCATGTCCTGTTATTTCAATTATTTAGTTAAAATTATGATTCAAAATGATACGTGGCGCCATCTATGATCATAATAACGTTATTGCGACAAACAAACAAACATACTTTCGCATTTATAATATTATTTAGGATAAGTTTAGTGATCCGTAAGAAAATTCACGGTCATGCTTGTGTTAGGTCAGTGTTCTTAAGTTTTTGTAGTGGAGCCTTGCCTATACCTAAAGAGTAGGTAAAGCTGAGTGCAGGGGTTCACGAATGAATGAAAAAAATCAGACAATTATGCTCAGGAGTATGTAACTATCTTTATTTCTCAAAAAAACCACCAATTAATATACATTTTTAAAACATTAATTTATCAATGGATAGGTTAAATTGTATACCTACTTACGGACAGGCGCGGTCTTATTATAATATAACTTTAAAGTCCATGCAACGCGAATTTATTGTCAAAATTACACATTATTGTCTGTACAAGACCGCGCTGCGAACTATAAGTGATTACTATGTTAAATATTGTCTTATTTTCTGAAATATCGAATGCATATCTAAAATCTGTAAAATTGACAAGATAATTGAAGAATATAGCTCATTGTCAATTTTTTTTTTACTCTAGTGTGAGTATCCGAAAAGAGAGCGCGACGGTGTTGCCACTTTAAAAAGATTTCCCCGATTTCGGGGATTCGAATCAAGACCCATGCAATTGGCCGTATGCATTCGATAGTTCACTACAATTATTTTTATTAACTGATATGGCTAAGTTCATATGTTTTAGTTACGTCTGCGATGCAATCGCAAGGATATGTAACTGTGAAGAACTACAATTAAGTATTGAAATGTTTCCATATATTTTCCATTTAGTTAAACACCTATTTTAATTAATACGCATCCAATAAACACTACTCAATGTATTATCGACTAACTACCTAACTATTAATGACTTTAAAAGACAATAAAATAATTTGTAAAATTCTACAGAATATTGTTAGAAAATTATATATAAATAAAAATATGTATAGATATCTCGCTAAATCGTTACATGTAGGATACGGGACGTCGTAAGACAATCCGCGTTAATAAATAGAAGATTAATGAATTCATTGACTTCTTAAAGCCACAATATATGACGTGTAATATAATTTTAAAGCCAAATTTTATAGTCTGTGAGTTTATGTCGACTTATCGCCGATACTTATATGTCGATAGTTGATTAGATATAATAATATATATAGTACACAAATAGGTAACAACTTCCTTAGAATTACAGCCTTCACTTTCAGTGCGATTCCGATTAATTTTATACAGTGTAGCACATCTGCAAATGCCGGTTGAGATCACGTTAGTAGCTAACAAAGTAAACAACGAAAGTTATTGTTCATTGAATGTAAGATAAACATGAGAGCTTTGAATGAGAGTAGAACATTAATAGCCTTTTGGTGTTGCTCCTTAACCGACTGGTCGTCGCTCCGAGGCTGTGTGATTCCTTTATTAGGATCCATTAGTACACAAATATTAAATAAGCCGCGAGCGGCGCATTACTAATTTACAATTAACTATGTATTACAATAAACATGAAACATTTAAATGTAGTTAAAGCATTTTTCTGTTGGGACTCGGTTGCGCTACCATTCGTATCACTGGAAGTTCGACGTAGTACCGTCTACCGCACAGCCGAAGCCCACCTAGCCGTCCTGAAGGCTTTTGATTTATAATACATGGTAACGATATACTTAGCGACTAATCACAACAATTATCAACTATTTTGGGAGGTAACTGAATATACAGAGCAAATATGTTTTATAATAGCCACACGCTAAGTTACTTTTACGGTTATTATGCATTAAAACGGGTATACTACATAAATTGTAACACAATATTGTCATGTGGCAGAAAATTCCCATTATATGGCATTCGACTGCTTAAATTGAAAACAAATTTCAAATAATTAAAATAAATCAATATAAAAAACAATAAATTCACTGATTACAAGTAAATATATCGTTTCAGATATCTACAGAGCATGTCGATCAAGTGAAGGGACAAAACTATTGAAGACAAAACTATTTCTCTGAAGGGCGAAGGTAGAAGAAATATTTTTCGCTCCGATTCTTTAGAGGTCGTCGGGCTCGGACTGTACCTCATAATGTTAATAAAAAGTTTTTTGATTAAGAAAGGAATAAGGCGAATACTTTTATTATTTCATAATACTGCGCACAAAAGCTCGGTAAACGGGTAGAATCGAAGCGAAAAGCAGATAATAACTTCCAACTGGCTAGCCACCGAAATTATATTCATATACTCCATTATTAAACTCCTAATTTATAAATGGATATTTCCTTCTCACGCTTATAATTCTACTAAACATCAAATTGTAAACACCCATACAGTTTATTGTCAGATTACATTTTTTCAACATTTTTATTGTCACGATTAATTTATTTGGAATTGACGGCAATAAGATAATTGCTCGAATCGTATATATAATGTATTATTATTGTCACAATCGGAAGTACCGTATAACATTAATTTTGTCCGTTCGACCTAGGGACTCGAACATTCCAAGAAGAAATCCTCCTAAATCCTTAAACCTATCGAAAAATACAATGCGATTATTCAAAAGGGGGTATATTAAAATTCAGAGATCGCATATCTACATCGAAAAAATCTCGGTTTATAAATATAAAAATATTGAAAGTTAATGCAGAGAAAGCTCGCATCTTAAGTGACGAGTGTCGTCTAAGCGAAAGCGTTAAAGATATGCTTTCGATATGACATTTAATACTGATATTTGGAATTAAAGCACATAAAGTGTTTTGTACAATAAGGGAGATAATCCCTGCAGTAGAATGTTCTAGAACGTGGGTTCGTCCTGTGGGTCCGAGTGCCCGGAGAGGGTTCAGTAGTAGGGGACGAATTCGGGAGCTGCGTACTCAAAATAGGGGTGGTAGATAGCGCGGCGGGAAGGGGGCAGCATCACATCGGAGTAACGCGAGAACTGGGAGATTTGGCGACTTCCCGCTGTTGGTTTCCTAGAACAAAGGTAATAAAATAAGCAAAAATATCTAAAGTTACGACAAAAAACTTGACCTTTACAAAAGTCTTTTGTACTTAAAGCATTTTCATAATTAGAACATTTTACGTTCGCTTTGATATCCATTCAGTAAAAAAAAATCTTTGTATTACAGAATCCTAGAATTTAAATGTCAAGCCTAAGTACTCATTACGTCCCATTTCATTTATATGTAAGGGTATTAAACTAAACAAACCTGTCTTTTTTATTAATCTGATATATTAGGAAAAATAATGAAAGCAAAATTCGGTTTGTCTCAAAATAATGATTGAATCTGAATTTGTATGGCCGTAAGCCTGCCCCAATTATGAGGTTACTTAAAATAACTACCAGAAACTTTGAGTAACTTAAGATTGAAGGGCAGTTAAAAACTCACTTGGCATGTCTGGTAGTAGGGTCATCAGCGGGGTACTCCATCTGCAGTGGCTGCAGTCCTCGAGGCTCCTGTTCTCCATAGGAACCATACACGTAGTCATCACCACTGGATAAACATAATTTACATTAAATTATGAACTCGAATAATGAGTTTGCATGGTTAATTTACTTTACTTAATGTACGAATAAATTACCCATTTATATTAGAAATCTTTTCTACCATAAAACCCACATAATTTTCAATAATTAATTTAGCAGTTTCTCCCAAAAGTAGATTATCATGGATATTATGCTAATTACTGTAACAAACGACACGATTTCATTTCACGTGAGTTGAAAAGCGAACCACCCATATGACAAAATATGGCGCACCTATTTAAAGCTCTCAGCCTTTTTAGAACTAACCGTTTTTAAATAATGTTACGATAATTTTAAGTCTAACTAATATGTATACTTCACTTCATTTAAGTATTTCACTGATTTACTGAAACATTTAAACAATTACATCAATCGTCCAAAACCATCCAATCAATCAACAGCATCCAATAAAATGGATATATTTCAAGTCCAATAAATATTAAATTAAAAACGGAAAATAAAGACGCCAAGTAAAGGCAATCTTGCCGAAATAATCACACATTCGTTCAAATACAAATGTATCAACAGATTTAATAATCAACGGAACAAGAAGAGGAGAAAATTCCAACACATTTAGATACTTAAGATTACGTTTCCCTTTGCGAGCACTTTTAATTTTGTCAAAAAAAATCTCGCAATAAAGCCACGGTAGGGTCGGATTAACATGAACACGCCCAGACGTTTTAAAAGATTTCCTTTCGCTCAACAGTTTGCGATTTGTGTTTTGTTATGTTAAAACGTAGGCACGGTTAGGGCCGCGCAATCGTAAAAAAATACCGAGTCACGTTTTAAGTGTAGGGTAATTTTTAGAAGTAGTTTGGCAACACTGAGTTGGGTAATCGGTACTTAGAAAAGTTTTCGAAATGATGGAATGATAAAATTGTTGTAGTATGTACCTACCTAGATACCTACTTAGTTTGATTACGTATATTATAAGTAATAACTAAATATACCTATATTATTATTTATATTAGTATTATTTTTTATTTGTCAGAATCCAATATTGAAAATGTTTGCCTGTCTGTAATGTTTATACCAGCTACAGAAAAAAAAACATATTACACGAATAGGAAACTATAATCCTACCGTGAGCTCATATTGCGATCCAGTTTAGGACCTAAACTGGCTCGCAATATGAGCTGTTCAATATGAACTGTTCTTCAAATTCGTACCATGACCTGTTTTTTTTTTCATCTAATTATGATTTGATGTGGACGATTGTTTATCAGGTAAAGCTATTTTGTAGATCATATTTCTATTATGTACATTTATAGTTTAAATATATTTACCCGCGTCCAGAAGTCAAATCCTTGAGCTCCTGCTTTTGTTCAGCCTCATATTTCCTCTGCAGCTCACGAACGTGCTCCTGACGGATCAACTTCTTCAAAGCTTCGAACCTGTTAGATTTCAACATTTATGTGAGCAGAAATAATTTAAAGACCGCGCGACGACGCAGCGATGCGTCGCGACGCCAAAGGTTAAAATAGAAATAATTTTATTCTAAAACATTTCGCGCCGTGCCCGACATACAATAGATTTTTACTTTTGAAAATGGAATGTTCTTTTTTCTTTTTATCGGCTTTCTAAAAATGTTACCAATTACATAAATGTCGACATTTTTTTCTATTGTCTGTATATTTTCAAGAAATACGAAATACTTCAATGCGATTGAAGTAAGTAGGAATAATTTTAAAGAGCTTACCTACTTTGAAAGGTCTCAGTGGACTTAATATTTAATTAGGTACTGGATTTAATTAATGAAGGACAGCCTGCCGTATTAGATTGATAAGTATCTATAATTTTACCTAATGGTATAGATGGTGTCAAAGAACTAAGTATTCTTACCTGTCTCGCTGCGGAGGGACCATGAAGGTAGGTCCACCTCGTGGTCGTGATGGTCCAGGGTACCGCAAGATCTTGCCCGATGTATGTGGCACGTTCAGCATACCGAACATCTGGGACAAACAATATTATTTTTAGTCTTGTATACCCATCATGGATTTTAGTGGAGCTTTTCATAATATACCTACGAATTGGTATTTTCAAGAGTTTCATTTTTTATCAGTGGAATTTTAAAATAAGAATAGATTTTTGCCTGCTGAGATTTAAAAACTTTAAAGATTAGCAATGTTAATATTATTTAAAAAAATATCATCAATTAATTAACTCCACTCAACAACAGATGGCGCTGTTACCAAAAACGATAATTCCCGCGAAAACCCGCATTCCTTTAAACAGTATAACAAAATAAAAGCAGTGTCTTAGATGAATGCCTGTATAAGCGTGGGCAGCCACTGTACATAATGACCGGCCATTTCGCAAAGGTCACAGGGACGATTCCCAATGAGGCACTAAAGTTATTCTGTGGAAATAGGGTTACTGTGCACAATGGCCGTTCGTTGAGGCAAGGGCAGGATGCTTTCAGACTAGTTTACCTTTTTTATATCATTTGTTTTGACTTGGCTTGGAATTGAATGTATTTTAGATATTTAGCTGTTTATATCAGCGGGTGAAATGCGTAAAACAAATATATGTATTTATTTTATTATTATTTTCGTCTTCATTTTCTATAATAATATATTTTAAATGATGAACAAGTTAAAAGTACTTTTTTGTTTTGTTTTTGTCAAGATATTTAAGTAAATGTTAAGCATCAAACTGATTTAAAGAAAAATATTCGTGCCGATCTTTTATACCTACGAAATAATAACAATTATCCATTTCTATTTCTAATAATTAATTGAATAAAGTTTTTTAGGACCAATTACGCCAAGATCGTAAGAAAATTGAATTAATTATTGCAAATTGACTCAGACGGCAGCCATTTAATTAATCAATTACCTTTCTTATTACATCAAAGAGAAATAAGATTTCTTGAGACGCTTTTAGCAATAATTTGATATTTTTTTACATAATATTTGATACTAAAATAGAGAATTTGAGAAAATAAAATCAAAAAAAAGATATTTGCGACCCTGCCAGGATTCGAACCTGGAATCTTCTGATCCGTAGTCAGACGCGTTATCCGTTGCGCCACAGGGCCAGATAGCAACATAGTTGAAAATATTTGTAAGTTGCTACGGCGTCGACTAACGATGACGTCACAAGAAACACGGATATAGTCCAGTATTTTTATAGATTGTGGTGAGCACGTGGTTTCGGTTGAATTATTTGTTTGTTAGATAGAAACGGAACGTCAAGGCCGTGCGATCAGCGGCCATAGCATACATACTATAGTTTAAGCTTTTGTATACTTAGGTAAATAGGATTGAATTAGATTATAACAAAAAATGACGATGAAAACTGCCTTTTAAAAATAAATTATTTGACTTTGACTAAATATGACCAATAGATATTGAATATTGACACAAACAAGTATTTCGTTACAATGATTTTATTATTCAGTTTTTAGTTTGTACCTGACAAACTAAATATTTTCGGCACCAATCACCAATCAAAAAATTCAACGACGCAAATACCACAGAATTATCAGAATGATAACAGACTGCTGACATTTCCATTTAAAAATAAACTTAACATTTGTGAGCAAATCTCTTACAACGATGAAAGCTTAAAATACTCTAATTGGCGAACAAACTGAATGAAAAAAAAACGTTATTCAATGACTGTGAAGCTCTTTGACAATTCCTTTGTTTAAAGCTTCCCCTATTGTATACATTGTGAATGAATTCGTCGCAGTACACGGCATTGTGTGAAAAATTACCAACGTAACTTGACATGCGGCGAAATTTGGAACTAAATCTTACTTTTGTATTGAATTTGACAGATACGGTGACGTTTTGCTTGACAACTAGCGCCACCCTAAATATCAAGTTAAGTTGGACGCTCCCAGTTTTTTTTTTTAATGAAAGTTGTTATAGGCTGTATACAAGGTGTCTTGTTCGATAAAAAAGGAAGGTTTTAAAAGTAATCAACGTTCTTTGGAAGTATTTTTTTTTGTTATTAGTAACAAAAGTTTATGCTTTGTTTAAGTTTTATCGTTTATGTTCAAGATATTTATGGATCTGAGAAATAAAAGTCAAAGTTTGGTTTTTGTTATTTTTTTAAATTGTATTTTTAGTTGAGGGTTTAAGAACAATCGTTATAGGTAATTAAGTCAGGGGATAACTTTGCAGTTTACGGGATTCATGTAACAATAGGGTATATTACATTAAGGTCCGGTTTCACCACCTCTGATTAAGCGCTAATCTTCCGAATTATTCAAAAATAGAACATAATTTATATGAAAAATAATCTACCAAGTAATTTAATCGGAACTTTACGGAAGGTGGTGAAATAGGCCCTAAATATTATACCTAAAGCTGAAGAGTTTATTTATTTGTTTTAACACGCTAATCTCCGAAACTCTGAAAATTCTTTCGCTAATAGGAAGCCACGTTATCCTTGAGTGCTATCTAAATATAATAATATAATATACTCATCACGAAATATCGAAAACCTCTTGACGAATTTAGATGAAATTTGGCAGGGAGGTAGATTATAGTTAGGTAGTAGACGTTCGCTAAGAACGGGTTTTCCAAAATTCACCCCCTAAGGAGTGAACGAGGGTCTAATATTTACGCGTAAGACGGCAAAAGCTAGTAGGCTATATTTTACTATAAAAAAATCGGGATTCATAAAAAACTTACGCGGACAAAGTCGCGGGGAGTGCTAGTATTATACACAGTATCTCAGTACCGTTAAACCGTAATCTTTCACCACTCATCTCATGCCCAAACTATCCAAGATCCTATAATCTTTTCCTTAAGGAAGATCCGCCTATATAATCTTGTTACTCATAAAATCTATCAAAAGCATCTAGCGTAGGCCGAGTGATTAGTCCTTTATACATCCTTAAGATAATGGGGTATAAAAGGGGTCTTGTTATATTCCATAACACCTACGCTATGTAAGGGGAACCTAGATTCATATAATATTCTGTTTTATAGCAAAAAGGTGAACGCCCACGCTACCCTCCCTTATTTACTCGTTGAACTCAACTGGTATTATACATAACTTCACGCCTGTAATCCTCGAAGGGTTATCATCATCATCATCATCATCATATCAGCCGTAGGACGTCCACTGCTGAACATAGACCTCCCCTACAGAATTCCAATAAGACCGGATGGAAGCGGCCTGCATCCAGCGCGATCCCGCGGTCTTCATCAGATAGGGTTAGGGTTAGGCAGAAGTGTATTTCTAAAACCAATAACACTTTGCCCGACCTGGAAATCGAACTCAAGAACTCATGCTCAGCAGTCGCGGTTTGCAACTACTAGACCAAAGAGGCAGTCGGACCCTTCGTTTCTTAGTGAAATCAAAAACCTTTCGCTTTTATTTTTTGTTAGTTTCTCGTTATAAGATAAACTTATACTCATCTCTAGCCCTATTTATGCTATCTAGGGTACTTATATAAAACACACCAGAGTAGTAAGACATACTAGCTGTTACCTACGGGTTTGACGCAGATTGACTGCCGCGTTGGTCTAGTTGTCGCAAAGCACAACTGCTGAGCATGAGGTCTTGGGTTCGATTCCTAGGTCGGGCAAAGTGTTATTGGGTTTTTCTATCAGGAATTTCTCAGTAGCAGCCTTGGAGTCTGGATTTGTGCCCGGTTGATGGCAATAGGCTCGCCCCCTATTACATGGGACGTAAACATAACTGGCGAAACGTGGGTGTACTAATGGGTACACCTCTGCCCTTCGGGGATTACAGGCGTGATGTTATGTTATGTAAATGTGCATTTCGCGAAATATACACTTCTCAAAAAGCACTTCTCGAAATGAGCAATTCTCAAATTGAGCACTTTTCTAAATAAGGGTGAATTTTATTGCAATGGGTCAAAATGAAAAATCGTTTGCAGATTTTTTTTTATTATACCTAAATATAATATGAAAACAAACCCGCTGTTACCCGTAGTTAACAATCTACCTTCAAATATGTTTAAATTGAACTCCCCTCCATCAAATTTTGTAACTAAGCAGTGGAGGGTAATTTTAAATAACCTCTAACCACGTGTTTTGAAATTCTCTAAACTAATAACTAAACTACGCAATAACTGAGTTAAAATTTTTAAAAGCACGTGTATTTAATACTGCCATTAAAATCTTGATACTTGCAAAATTTCTAATTTACTCCTTGCCAAAGTTTTTAACAATTGAGCGGCTAAAGCGATTGAAAGTTTCTCTTGAAGCCCAGAAACTCGAAGTTTAAGGAAAACAGTAGGTACCTACTATAATGCAAAGTATCAAAAAGTTTACGAAATGGGAAATAAGAAAATAAAGTTTTTCGTGCTGTCGGTACGAAATTCGCTGTGTATTGAAATTAAAATTTGAAGGGCGTCTCAACTGTTAATTTTGGAAACACTAAAGAACATTGATATTAATTAATTTAATAAATTATTTTAACGACATTTTACTGAAATCATAAGTTAACTAGGTGTGTTGAATTTCGTGTTAGTTAAACAAACATAGCAATGTAAAAAAATATCAGCTGCTTTATAATACATTTTTTGTTCATACAACGCGACATAATGTCAGAAACAGCAGATTTTCTTTTCTAATTTAAAGGTTAGTCCCATAGTAAAACTTATTCATGATCATGAGACTTCCACTCCCATAGCATATCCCTTTTTTAACCTTACACCCTGTATATATCATGATGGGCTGTATAGCGTGTGGTCCTGGTTTCGATTCCCAGGTCAGGCAAAGTGTTATTGCATTTTTCCATTGGGAGTTGGCGGTGTGTCACACCAGTGCCTCGCTTAAAGCCGTTGGTCCTGCGGATCTCTCCCCGGTCATGTCGGATTGCCGTCCCATCGGACTATGAGAGTAAGGGGAGGGGGAGTGCACCTGTGTTTGCGCACACACTTGTGCACTATATCTCCTGCGTACTTGGTTAGTCTTCATTGAGATTGGCGGCGGTGAAATTCAGTTGGGAATATTATGGAATCATGATAGTCATAGTTCTTACCTCATCATAGTCAGGAGTACGGACCACGTTGGGGGGCGCCTTGGTCACCACTCTGCCGTATGCCTCGCGAGGGATTGCAGGGTACTGATATCTGAACCTTAAGAAAAAATAAAACATTCATTAGATTACGATTATATACTTAAGTGAAGTCAACAAAAGAAAACGTCAACTATATCTGACGATCCTGCTTACCTATCTGGGGAAAAGAACGTTTTAACACTTCTAGCCTTTTCATATTTTCAATAATACAGAAATACATGACTGAACACATACTCAAGATAAAAAATATTAAGTTTATGCGCACACGCATTTGAGGTGAAAGACCGTTTCTTTTGAAAAGCTGTTTGTTATCATGAGTACAATCATGTGTAAAAAAATTGGTAACTTAATTAACAAGTTTCTCTGTAAAAAAAAAACTATATATATAACTGTGGTCTAAGAAAATATTAGTAAAACCCAATAATCTCCTAGCATGATTACAAACAAGCTTATTAAAAAGTTAAATAACAATTAAACATCACAATTACATTCATACGTTAATTAGAGACCATTTTAGCTAATTATGGCTTATTAATTGTTGATCAGAGTATTTGTACGTAATCTCAATCACGACATGATATCACCTGCGATGAGACCTGTGGTAACTTCATAATTTTCAGAGTTTTTTCTTTAATTAAGTACTAAATATAGAGAAACGCTTTTTCAAAGATTCTAAGTGTGAACGAAATAGCAAGCGTTTCGTTGGTATTATTTACTTCGAGTTATTGTTTTGTCTTCCAAGTATTTAACACCTTAAAGTTCTTACCTCTTTACAGAAGGATTATTTTGTTTTGCGAAAGAGGGTGATTGTTTCTTTATGTTTATCGGAAAATCTTACGAATTGAGGTTTTTGTTTCAAATAAGTTTCCTAAGTAGACAAATATAAAGCTGCGTTTATACTCAACCTACTCCGCGTGTCGTGACGCGTTGGAAAGCTATCGGTTTCATACATTTAGTATAGGACTGATTTTTTTATGTGGTAAAAATCATCAAATGACTCCTTCTGCCCTGGGTGGGGCGGAAGGGACTGTCAGACTTTTACTGACTAAAAACCACCCTGTTCCTTTTGTTGCCCTTTACGTTCCGGGACCACGGTATCCTGTTAAGACGTCCCGCAACAGTATAGAACTGATCACATTAGTCTCGTCCCGCGTGGCGTGGAGCAACCTGCTTCATCATCTGCCTAGCCTTTTCCCAATTATGTTGGGGTCGGCTTCGAGTCTAACCGGATGCAGCTGAATACGTACCAGTATTTTACATGGAGCGACTGCCTATCTGACCTACACAACCCAGTAACTGGGTAAGACTGACTGTCAAACTTTCGGATTTCTGACGACCCGTAGTGACTGTATATCCATGCAATAATATGCATCAATTATATCGTAAATACATATTTTTTTACGAAACTTCAATAATCAAACTTCATCTATAGACGCTTATACTTTTCATTATAGAAAAAGACCTAGGGTGACAGCACGTATTGTCATCCTAGCTTCACATAAACAAAGAATGCCACTGAAATATTTTCCATTTTCAAAGTCAACATTTGTTTTATAGGGTAGGGGCACATATTGTTATCTTACCTTGGCGCGGCTCGTGGTATCGCGGTATAGACAGGCCACTCGTTGTACATCAGGGGGTCGCGGTAGGTGCTCACTTCATTCATTATCTCGGGTGCCCGCGCTTGCCGCTTCGAGAATCTGTGGACAATTACTATGTCTATTAGAATCAAAATAATTAAGTAAAATGAAATAGGAGATTGGGAGAAATTTGTAGAATACATTTGCCGAAGGATTTTGGCGGAATTGTCCAATATACATTGCTTTATATGTTTTAATAGTTTGTCTGCTCGATAGTGATAAAAACGCAATGAATATTTTTTAATTGTCAAAATTAAAAGCATTGACATTAGCGTAGTTAATGTTAGGCGTTCCTCTGCATTTTTTTTGTATGTATATACCTATGATTACATTACAAAAAATACATTATTATAAGTACTTTGTACTTACTATATTGTACTTAGGTACTATACTGCAAAATTTTCTGTATAATTTATAATTACTCGAATTGCTTTTAATTAAGGCATCTCCAAAAATAAAGCTTCAAAATGCTCTCTATAAAGAGATTAGCCAACGATAGCCCCCAAAGTGCCAGTGACAGCTTTACATTTTGTCTGGCTTACCAACCGTGCAGGCTCAACTGAAGCTTAAAATCCTATTATTCACGACCACTGGACATTTTTTGGTGCATTCAACCTAATTGCTAAAAGTAGGTAGGAGGTAGGAACGTGGATGTATATTAAAAACGTTTTACTTTTTTGGGAATTTAATTAGGCAGGTATTTATTACCTAATATGGTGTAAAATTAAATAAAAATTAACTAAATGTAATACTTTATAATTGTTTTTAATAATTACATTTAAACAAAGTTGTGGAGTACTCGTAACCGTAATGCTTGTATGACGAGATGTATGAACGTAGATGAGGCGAAAGGAGTATGTAATGATCGTAGCAGGTGGCGCTCTGTAGTTTCTGCCTACCCCCATGGGAAAAGGCGTGAGTTTATGTATGTATGTATGTACATTAAAACAGGTGTAAAAAGAGAAATAATTAACCTGAAAGTTACATGATGTTCCCTGACTGCTAAGCCGGAGGTCGTGGGTTCGATTCCCACCCAGGACAAACTTTGTGTGATGAGCATGATTGTTAGTTCTGTGTCTGGATTGTTATTATCTATAATATGTATGTATTTATAAATTATGTAAGTATGTATATCAGTTGTCTAGTTACCTTAACACAAGCTCTGCTTAGCTTGGGATCAGATAGCCGTGTGTGAGTTGTCCCAAGATATTTTTTTTTTTTTATCATTACGATCATTTCTTTGTTCTGAACCATACCTAGGATTCATTTGATTACGGTAATTGAAGGTCAAAATTCCAACTATTTTAACAAGCTTTTTTTAATGCTCTAGTAGTCTTTAAATACCCCCTCGACCTCTATACTGCTGCATGTACTCATTGCGCGCTTTAATATAGGGGGATAAGCAGTGTGATGGGCAGTTTGCGTAGTTAACGGCAGTGATGTGTCTTTTTACACGCCTTTTATACACATATATTTGTTTAAATTATAATCAAACTAGCTGAAAGACAATAAGATTGTCAGACCAGAACACACGGAATTTTCATATTACTTAATTAAAATTAATTATAGCCCAAAATAGCCTGGTTAAGCCATTCTAATTTTAGAACGGAGATTTATGTAAGATATTAATTACTAAGGACGTTCCTACACATAAGGTCGAAAATCGAAATAGATCTAGATTATTTATAGAACAACAGAATTTCTAAATCTAACCCTTATATTAACTGTTAAACTATTGTATTTTAGTGTTAATTTGGATTCAAAGTTTATAAGGGTAAGTTTTGATAAAATATTTGTTTTGTTTGTCCATGGTTTTATTGTTGTTTACCTTTTGTAATATCTTAGGGTTTTGTTTAAGTTGAATCTCAAATTAATCTTTGTTTTAGAGTTGATATTAGGTGCTTCTATTCCTTACTTACTGTGCTAAATAAGGATTATCTGATATCTAAATCTTAGATCTAAATATGTATGTATATAAAAGCGAAAAGGCACTATCTAAAACCGCTAAACGTATAGGGGAAGGTTGCTATGAATGGACCACTTAACTTTACAACCCCAAATCTCAAAAAGTATAAGTGTTAAAATGAAAGCAGTTTATTATTTTTATTTCGTAAGTTCTTTATTTATAATAATCAAACGCACAAACAATTCGGGCTTACACTTTTTTATAAAAACGAAGAAAACTAAATCTTGGGCTGTTGCCTTCTTTGGACCATGAGCACCTTAATTGGACCACCAAGTTGCCATCAATGGACTTCGAGAAATTTGTTCTAGAGGTCCAATCGTGGCAACTTATTATAATACTTATCAAAAGTAGTAATGGAGTCTGTTGGAGTAATGCCATACAAACAATTTTCCAAGTCAAAAACGTGTTTAAAAAGCTCCTGCTTTAATTCTGGAGGGAGGTCACTTCCGGAACCCGGTATCTGGACGTGTTTTTTGCTTTTTGGTTAACTCCATCTAACCTTCGTTTAATAGTTGCTTTCGGCACTCCATAAATTCTAGTTGCTTCGTTTAAACCAACTCTTTGTTACGAACTGATTCTATAGCCAGGTACATACTAGTTTCATTCTATGCAAAGTACTTTCTTTTATTTGGCGACATTCTGGAATTTTAAATTTATATTAATTATTATGACCATAAAATACAAAAAAAGTTGCTATGATTGGACCGGTCCAATGGTAGAACTCTCTTGAGGTCCATTGATGGCAACAAGGTACTGGTTATGAAAAACTTAACTAAAATATTCATGGACATGATTAGACAAAATTGAATAATACTTATGGAACCTCAAATAAACTGTCCAATATTTAATAACAGTGCTCACAGACAAATATAAATACAATAATACTTACGTCAAATTGTCCTGAGTCATATTATAAGATTTACACCGCCGCAAACACAACCACACGCGTCACTCCTCACTACATGCCACAGCGTCATTGGGGTAAGAGGGGGGTACAACTGAGTCGCCAGGGACACATTTCGACTAGTTTAGGTGTTGCTAACTTGCACAGTTTTGGAAATACCTTGGTGGTCCAATGAAAGAGCCAGTCCAATGATCGCAACCTTCCCCTAAGGATGATGATGATACTATGATGAACTACCCATAGGTACTATCTACTACTATCAGATACCCATCGATACACTACCAATCAATTGATATACTTTTTATGAGCTGTCAAAACGCGATTTTCCATAGCTTTTGTATGGCAATTTCAAATTGTGTCACTTCCTTGTTACTATTGCTACGTTAAGTTACGTTGGAATTATTATTGTCTATGTATTATTAACCAACCATTATTTAATACTAATAGATTATCATAGTACAAATTGCGATAGACACTATGTAATACCATAAATGGCGCATGTTGTGTTAGCCTGTAAGTAATTGTTGCACTTATAAATGTCAGACCAGAACACACTACTAAGATATTATTTTAAATGTATTGTGTAAACAACTGTTAGCTAACCTTAATAAATAAATAATAAATAAAACTCAATTGACGAACTATTTATTGATTTCAAAGCAATTAAATATCTAATTAAACTGTTAATTGAAAATTATTCGGGTTTTAAGAAGTTTTATTTTAATTATTGGTTACTGTCATTTACCGAATTATGTCAAACTGTCAAGTGTTCATCACCGCTTCTGTCTGTGAACGCTTAATAAGCAAACCACAACCAACAGCTTCTTATTAATTAAATTAAACCAAAAGACAAGGGTTAAAGCCACAGGTTCCCTTCTGTCTCCATTAATTTGATTAATTTTACAATGCAAGACGCGTGTCACGACGAGTCGGGTGAGGCGTGGGACGACCAACGTGGATCTGACAGATGGCGGCCATGACAGGCAGCTGACATACCTAATAATGAGTGGAATATCGTTACGTAAACTTTAACCATGGATTTAGCATGATTTTATTTATTTGTTTAATGCATAATGTACACAACATACTTAGTTCACACGCTAGGCTTAGAACTAGTGAGTACATTACCCTGTTAGGGAGCAGCAAGATAACTTAAGACTAATAATAATATTGCAGCTTGTATTTATTATCTAATAATTATCACATAATATATAAGTAGACTTATTTAGACTTATGAATGAAATGTCACATAACATAAAATCACGCCTATAATCCCTGTACTGTTAGCAGAGATGTTACCATTAGTATATCCACATTTCGCCGGTTATGTTTGAAGTCCCACGTAATAGGGGGCGAGCCTATTGCCATCGACCGGGCACAAATCCAAGATAAGGAATTTTATCTCCGGTTTAAAAAAAAAAATTAACTGCACAATTGTAGCATTTTTGCATGGTTTTTTTTTAAATCTAATAACTGAAAAATAATTTTAACTCTTGAGTTACGTATTTGTTTACTGCTCCGCTCCCGTCGGTCGTAGCGTGATGTTATATAGCAATAAGTTCTGCCCGCGACTTTATCCGCTTCAGAGTATATTTCTCCATATAAACTTTGAATCCCATTTCATCTCTTTCATCCTTTTCATTGTTTCTCATTCACAAAATTCACCCTAAATTTTGGAAAATCCTTTCTGAGCGGATATGTAAGCTAAGCTACCTCCCACGTTTCATCTTTTTACGTCAAACGGTTTTCGATATTTCGTGTTAAGAATGAGTGAGTGACCTTTTGCTTTTATATATTTATTTAGATATATAGGTACTGTTCCTCATAAGCTGGTTAAAAAAAAAAATGATATTTCTTTAGTACCTAATATAAGTATAATAATAATACTGCCAAACGTCAATTTTCTTATACAAATAGAAGACTTAATCTAAGTATTAAAGTTTTGTGAAATTCGCCCTTAATTTTGTTATAGAACAGCGTTTCCCAAAGTAGGCGCTGCAGGCCTTAAGGGGTGGCGGTAAGGTACCCAGAAAAAAACCGAAGTGATGTGAAGAGGCTTGGGGAGCGACTTGTAATTTTATATACTAGGGGATTTTTAAGTAGGCGAAAAAATTTGCGCTAGAAAATAATTTATTCTCAAAGTGGGCAGTAGACAAAATAACTTTAGGAACCCCTGTTCTAGAAGATAATACCAAAGAGCTACATTTAATATCTTACAATAACTTGCCAAATTAAATTAAGTTCGCGACGTCTATACGAAACAATTACTATCAAAGTATCAATTTATCAGTAGATTTGAGTCGAGGGGAGACGCGGCCGATATCGGTCATTTGAATTCCGGTCGGGGGTAGAAATGGCAATTATGTAAATGGGAACGCGGATGATATTTTATCGGCATACCGGCGGCCTATTGTTGGCGCGTCGGAAGCTTTGTGCCTTTCAAGTTACTTGGTAGAAAAATCACAATTGACCTTTGGATATAAAATAGGAATGTTTCCTACAATATTTGTGGTTTTATCTGTCTATGGGTTGGTCGGAAAATAACATAACATCACGCCTGTTAAGTTCGGGTACCCATTAGTAAACCCACATGTTTGCAGATATGTATTTAAGTCCCATGTAATAAGGGGCGAGCTTATTTATAGCTATCAACCGGGTACAGATTTTGATTCTGATACTGAGAAATTCCTGATCAAAAACCCAATAGCACTTTGCTCGACCTGGGAATCGGGAAACCTAGGAATGGGACTTAAAAATTGAATCACATACCTCCACATAGCCTTCAGTTGATCACAGGTCGGTTCATCCGTCTTGGCAAGCTCGCGGTCCCGTACACGAGCCGGCCGCGGCGACAGCATGGCATCCTGGTCCAGCCGCTGCGCCGCCACTGCGTACGCGCAGGCTAGCACGCTCCACGCACGCCAGAGGGACCACATGCTGTGGGAGAAAAGTTTATGTTAGTATGCTTTTAGGCTTACGTAAATTAATGACATTGTAAAAAAAACCTGAATTCTGTTTACGATTCTAGACGACGCTACAATTTGTCTCGTTGGTTTTGAAAAAAAAAACGGCCAAGTGCGAGTAGGACTCGTACAAGAAAATATTTAACACTAGCTTCTGCCCACGACTTGGCCCACGTCGAAGTTGATTTTTCCATACAAACAATGGACCCCCGTTTCAACTTCTTAGGGAGTGCATTTTAGAAAACCCGTTCTTACTTTACTCCTACGTCATACAAAGAACACACCCTCCAAATTTCAGGTGACTACGATCAGCGGTTTAGGCTGTGCGTTGATCCGTCAGTCAGTCATTCAGGACAAAGCATTTTATATGAAGAAAGAATAACATAATATTTAAAAAAATGTTTACTATTGCTAAAAAGTAATTATTTTGTGTTATAACTACAAATTTACGGTTTTCGGAACAGCTATTAGGTAACGACTTAATTTAATCAATCTGTCTATCTTAGGATTGCAAATTAAACATAGACAGAGGTTTAGGTTATTTTTAGTTTGTTCAGTAATAAAAAGACTTAATTGATATTACATTTCTTATTATTTGAATAAGAAAAGGTTAAGATTACGTAAATAGTAAAAGAAGAGTTTTACTTTCAGAAAAATCTCGTAAATCCGTTTTTATTTCTGGAATATCAATTTCTTGGACTGAGATCTGACAGTTATTAGACTTACGTCATGTTAAAATGGCTGAAGCTTAGAAAATTAAGATAAAGATCAATGTTTATGCAGTAACATGAATAACATAACATTACGCTTGTAATTCCCAAAGGCAGAGGTACCCATTAGTACACCCATATTTTGCCAGTTATGTGTAAGTCCCATGTAATAGGGGGCGCCCTTATTGCCATCGACCGAGCACAAATCCAGTTTCCGAGGCTGCAACTGAGACCTTCCTGATGTAAAAACTCAATAACTGGCCCGACTTGGGAATCGAAACCAAGACCTCATGTTCAGCAGTTGCGCTTTGCGACCACTAGACAAACGACACAGTTTGAACTACATATTCATCTATTTATTCCAAATATCAGTCGTTAAGATGACGTAGTTCAAGCGACATCAGGATCTTGGACCATTATAGATTCTGAATAAAAGATATTCATTGTAAAGTCTTGTTTGTAGTTTTTCAAAACATTATTAAACATCGGCGAACTCTTTCAAACAACTTAGGTACAAGGCAAGTTTAAATTAAGTTAGCACGAAACTTTCCTAGCATATTCAATGAAAACTAGTCAAGACGCTACAAAGTTTTACATAACATAACAAAACATCACGCCTGTAATCCACGAAGGGTTAGGCAGAGGTGCACCCATTAGTGCACCCACATTTCGCCAGTTATGTTTTTAGTCCCATGGAATAGGGGACGAGCCTATTGCCATCAACCGGGCACAAATCCAGACTCCGAGGCTGCTACTGAGAAATTCCTGTTGGAAAAACCCGATAACACTTTGCCCGAGCTGGGAATCGAACCCAAGACCTCATGCACAGCAGTCGCGCTTGCGACCACTAGACCAACGAGGCAGTTTTTAAAACATTATAATAAATAATATACTGATCTATATAGCTGGTTCTTGTACTTATATGACATTTTTTTTAATATGTACTTCTTTCCATCGACGTACTCCGCGTAAAACTTGTGGAAAATAAGTTTAAAGTATTTTTTTTTCAGTCGCTTTGAGTTATTTTTGGTAGTAGCAAAACTTTTTGGGCCCCGTTACCGACATGCTAATGTGCAGTCGTCACCAACATGCTTATGTTACTGTGTCACCGACAAACTAATGTGATTGCGTCACGAACTAACACTTACACCGGCGGTTTTTCCCTCATTGCTAACTAATAAATCGAAGTAGATACCTACATAGTATACCTAACGGATAAAAAATATTATTATCGAATCCAAATATTATTTCATTTCATTGAGATCCTTTTTTTGTCCTGAGCCATACCTGGGAGCCTTCTGGTTACACAGTTATTTAAGGTCAAAATTCCAAACTATTTATTGATTTTATTTACGAAAAAAATTTACATTTTAGTTATAGTTAAAAATGTAAAATCAAAACTTTAAATACTGCCAGTCTCCTGCCTCGTTGGTCTAGTGGCCGCAAGCACGACTGCTGTGCATGAGGTCTGGGGTTCAATTCCCAGGTCGGGCAGTGTTATTGGGTTTTTCCATCAGGAATTTTTCAGTAGCAGCCTCGGAGTCTGGATTTGTGCCCGGTTGATGGCAATAGGCTCGCCCCCTATTACATGGGACTTAAACATAACTGGCGAAATGTGGGTGTACTAATTGATACACCTCTGCCTAACCTTTCAGGGATTACAGGCGTGATTTTATGTTTTTATATTATGTAAAATTAAATGTAATTTACATATATACATACATAAACTCACGCTTTTTTCTTATGGGGGTAGGCAGAAACTACAGAACGCCATCTGCTACGATCTTAACATACTCCTTTCGCCTCATCTACGTTCATATATCTCGTCATACAAGCACGCCGGTTACGAGTACTCCGCACCTGTCCTTTTTGAAGAACCTCACCAATAAGGTCAGTGTAGGTCTTCCTAGGGCGACCCCTCCCAGCGTTGCCACTCACCTCTGCCATAAGAATACCTTTTGTCAATCGTCTTTCACACATTCTCTCAACACGACCGAACCATCTAAGCATAGGTACCCTTTTCTATCATTGTAAAATAAAATTAATTTCTCAGCAATAATTATTGCTTAACGTTATTTGGTTTGTTAAGCAACATGTGTAACCGTGTCGACGGCGCGTTCGTGTTCCACGCGCGCCTCAAAGAGATGTCAGCAAACAATTGGAGGGGCCACTAAGGGCCGATGCCTGCCGGGGCTGCGGGTTGTTCGAAAGAGATACCGCGCTCCCGGAACGCAAAGGGCTCAAGAAGGAACATGGATGGGTTTTAGTCAGTAAAAGTCTGACACTCCCTCCCGGGGGAAGTCATTAGATGATTTCCCATCGGTAAAAAAAAAAAGCAACATGTGTAACAAACGGCTATGTTGTGATTCATCTATTTACATCCCGGATAATGTAGAAACCTTGAATAAATACTCGTTGATATCGGAACGGAACTTGTTCTTTATTCACATGTCACACAGTCGTTCTACGCGCGACAAGTTGAACTTAGCTGAAGGAAGTACCTGTTATATTAATACTAGCTTCATGGAACAGGTACGGATAATAATGTAAGTGTTATCTTTTGTGTGTGTTATTGAAAGTTTGTTTGAATTTATTCATAGTTGTGAATGATTCTATTTTTAAACGATTGGTTAGTAGATATTGGTGTCGATTCCCTTGTTCACAAACTAGACTTAATTTAGAGAATTGACATCTCTTACAATACAGCGTAAGGAAAGGACGGTGTCATTCCGTGACAAAGACCTAGTTAGCGATGTCAAATTAGTTTTGCCTTGAACTTTTCCGTATTTTTAATCCATACGTTTTAAGATGTCAACTGTACATAATTGTATGGATGTGTCAGATTGACTAAATTTGACAGCTCTTATTTACATTAGTCTCTTTCTTATTTTATTGGACAGAAAAAGATGGAAATAGTCTATAATTTTTGTTTAGTTTGTAACCAAGGGAATCGGCACCATTATTTTATTAATATTTTAATTCAGTAGTTGACAGATATAAGACTTGAAAAAAAATATTGCTTCAGTTAGAAATTAACTGATCTTTTCATATGATTATATTAACTAAACTACTTCCTCATAACTTCTAAACTACTAATCATAATTCAACAAATAATAAATTGTTGGAAGCGCCTTTTAATGACAGCTATGTGACGTTCAAAATAAATTCAAAATGGCGGCTTACAGCGGACAAAAAACACGTAATTAGAAAATAAAATTAAACACATTAAATCGTGTTTTCTGTTTAATGAAAGGTAGCATATTTCAAAAATGTTATTAATTTTTAATCCAAAATAATTTTTCACATTTATGGTTTTTGCAAGTACTATTCGTTTACTAACTGTACGAATGTACCATTGTGTCAAGGAAAATTCAACACTATGCCGCTATTAATAAACCACAAATCAACACAATACTCCCACATATCACCACTAACATTGACGTAAAACTCTTCTCACGTTCTCCACCATACATCGAGGTTTACCATCCAAATATTTTTCCCGCCATTTCGCTCAAGTGACGGTATGATCGAACTCGCCTACGCCCACTACGTCCCACTGTGTACACAGGGCTGTCACTGGAAAGCAAACTATCCGAGTACCCGACCTAGTTGGAGAATAGGGTTGTCAATCACATGAAATTAAGTAGTTTTTTTTTTGTTATTTTTGTTTTTTTTTGACGTCAAACGGTATGACGCTGCCATGTAGTGTTCTTTATTTTATTCCATATTTCGTTATTATAGATTTATATAATGAATTCCGATAAATATTATCATAAATGTTTTACATCTGCTGGGCGTGCCGAGACAGCCAACTTAAAAAAAAAAAATTATTTTTTATTTTTATTGTTTTTGTTTTATCGTTTTTTTTTATTGTTTTAGTATACTTATGAACATTTGATTATAAAGTTAAAAAGATTAAGGTAAAAGGAATCTTCGGGTATTTAATGACAGTATTAAAGGTACCTGCAATTTCAGTAAGTATAAACTGAAATAATTCTAATTATTACATTTTTTTTTTAATGTTGGCAATACTACTGACGCCCTAATGGAAAGTTGTTTACCAGACAGCCACATTGTGAGAGTTTCTAATACGTAACCTTGTAGACAAATAACAACATCTTTTGATTTCTTGGAAATCTGTACTAAACACTATACTACTAGGTACTTTAGGCGCGGATCTAACCCTCTGAAACGGATGTGGCCAAGGTCACTTTAAATCTCTCTCACTCAAAGTCAAATTCAAATGTCATTTACAAGAGAAAATAAATATAGTTGGCCATTCCAAAAGGTAGTTTCGTATGGAGAAGAACTTACGGGAAAGAAACTCCATACTTACCTAATCTTTTTAAATATATACTTTGACTTTGAGGGTGAGAGTGTCGTCACACTCTCACTATCAAAGTATAATTGTGTATGTTTTACAATAAGTAGTTTGCCACTCAATCAGGACACACAACGTGACAAAAACAACGTGTCGGACAAAAAGAGTTATCTAACTCAGTAGCAACAAACTATAACATTTACTTGATCAATTAAAATAGAAAGTTTTTTTTGTCAAAAATAAATTTTACTAATTTTGGCCCAATATCAAAGCACAGCCCTTTGTTTACAAGTGAGTGGGCCGACTACCGGTGCGCTCACCCTGTTTGCTCGGCAGAATGTTCACGGTGAAACGACTAAACGTTTATATTGAACTCGCTGATGTGTTACAAAGTGACGGCAGAGGGCGCTGATGACATTTTTTTTTTGGGTTGCCAGATTAATTAAAGTGACAAATTGGTATAAAAAAAGGTTTTTTGACATTGAAATTCGACTGTTAATTACTGTTACAAATCTGGTAATGTACTTAATTAAACACTTTCTTGATTAATGTCTCATTAAAAAAAGATAATTAGAAATTTCTGTTTCAATGGAAAACTTAAAATCGGTCGAATTTTGCTGTTAATTAATTTTCCGAAAATGTTCTCTGATTTTTTTTTTGATCTATGTGTCCTGCATAAGTATGTGTAGGAAGTATCATTAAAATCGCTTATATCATTTCGAAAATTAAAGCTTTATAATTTATATGAAATGTCGTTCGGTTTAAATGCCCTGCATTATAAAATTAGATTTTATAACATTACGCCTGTAATCCCTGAAGGGTTATGCAGAGGTGCACCAATCAGTACACCCTCATTTCACCAGTTATGTTTTAAGTCCTATGTAATAGGGGGCGAGCCTATTGCCATAAAGCGAGCACAAATCCGTCTCCGACTTTGCAGACTTCTAGAGGTACTTAGGTCAAAGACTTTCAGTATTGAAGGTTTGATCAGATTAACCGCTTTTCTCTAAACCGCGAACACAAAGAATTAAATAAAATTATCTCTCAAAAATAGTTCGAAATCTTATCTATTATATTTACCATTGTTCCACAAATATAATTTTTTATGTATTTGCAAGTAATATTAAATTTTAGTTACAAGTTTTTTATTTCTACACATATTTTTTTATTAGGGTCGCTGTACATTTAAGCGGGACCCGAAATTCAGTTCGGCATTTTCTAATACAATTTTTAATAACATTGTATTGAAAATGCCGAACCGTTGTGGCTCATTTTGCGTCGGGTATAGCGCTATTTGAAATAATTGCATCTGGCGCATATACCCGTGCGGCAAAAATGACTAACTGACTGACAGACAGACAGTTACATACATAACATATTGTACGGTTTAAATGCCCTTCATTATAAAATTAGATTTTATAACATTACGCCTGTAATCCCCGAAGGGTTAGACAGATATGTTTAAGTCCCATGTGGCTGATTCTGAGAAATTCCTTATAGAAAAACCCAAATATCACTTTGGCCGACTTGGGAATCGCACTCATGCTCGGCCGTCGAGCGTTGTGACCACTAGATCAACGAGCCAGTTGAGACAGACAGTTACTTTCTCATTTATAATGTGAGTCAGGACGGTCAGGACGGTATCAAGTACCAACTGCCAAAACTCGAAATGAATTTTGGCAAAAATATGGAATCCTCTCTAGTGTGTAGGAATCTTTAGCGGCGTAAATTAAAGCTGGGTGTAGGCTCGCTTGTGCTCCATCTAAAATAGGTACACACCTGTTACATAATTAAAAGTTTCTGAAACAGTAAATTCTACACAGTAACATCTAGTTGGTACGAAATTAATTGGATGCCTCGTATTGTATAAATTCTAATTTAATTAGCAGCCGAGATAGCTAGCTTTAACCATTAATTATGAAAAGAGACAGTTCATTGCAATTTTAATTTGTTACCCAATTTTTTCGCTGGAAAATTATGTTTATTTTGACCTTCGTTTTATGAATACTTAATTAGGAAGTTTTTTTTTTTGGGAAATTAAATTTAGGGTCCGCTTTCTAGGAAAATACTTTAGTCTGTCCTTTTTTCTCGTTATTGATGGAACTTTAAGTGTATGAGAGAAACGAAAATAAATCAATCTGCCTAGCCTTTTCCTGACTATGTTGGGGTCGGCGTCCAGCCTAACCGGATGCAGCTGAATACGAAGTACGAGTACTACTACTACTAATGAAAACTGTTAGAAACAAACTATTAAAATCCCTCTTACAGTTTCGTCCCGATTATTGGTTTATATTCAGAGTCATTTTCTGCACTAACATGTAATTATCTATCTTCTATCCTTTATACATATAAAATGCATTGTCCAGACTGACTGACTGACTGACTGACGGATCAACGCACAGCCTAAACCGTTGATCGTAGAGACCTGAAACTTGTTGGATATGCATGACGAGGTTTATATGACGTAGGCATCCGATCTTCTTTCTTCTTTATCGTGTGGGCAGTAAGGTCTTAACGACCCCACACGCCCTAACATCCGATAAGAAAGTATTTTCCAAAACTCATCCCATAAGGAGATGAAAAAAGGGTCAAATTTTTTTATGGAGAAGCCAATTTACTCTAGTCATAAATGTAATAACAAAACTACAACCAACTTCAATCGTTACTATTACATAGCCAAACAAAAATGAACCCTATTTGTTCCTAAAAAACCTCTCAACAAACCACAATTTACCCCTACAAGGGTTTTTAAATTACCCTTTGATAAAAGTGCAAGGATCATTAACCATGAACGTGTTTCCACACTCCATTGGGTTCTTATACATCTACAAAGAGCTGATACTACCCGCATTGTTTGCCGTATCTGGGTTCTATATGTACCCGAAATATTGATAGGATTTATTATAACGAGTCTCCATTGTGAAAAGCTTTTTATATTGTAAAATTATACATATTTTAGCTTCTGCCTGCGACTTTGTCCGCGTAAATGTCAGTTATTGGCTATTTAATGTTGTTTCTCCAAATAAACTTTGGACCTTTAGAACTTGGGACATTTGGGCGTATGGGGTCATTTTTTGAAAATCCTTTCTTAGCTCATGCTTACTTCATAATAATGGTTTGAGCTGTGTGTTAATAGATCAATCAGTAACGGTTTCCTTTTATTTATACAACGTGTAATGGAAAGGGTATATACATACCAAGAGCAAGGCTTCTTTGGATGATAACTAACGATGTGGCAAGGGTTTTTAATCCTATCTCTACATGTTCGGAAATTATGATCAAATATTTTTTTGTAAACAAAGAACACCGCCTGCTGTAGGCTAATATGCGGTACTAGGCGCGCAGAATTATGGAAGAGATTTAGGCAATTATATTAGGCAAGTAACGTGGAAAATTTTTGACCCACGTAGTGCGGTTTGACACGTTTGTTATGATTTGAATTTAAGAAACTTAAGAAACCGAAGATTTGGTATCCATTCTTAGAGTATTTTATATTGAGTTGAAACCCTTGCCATATCGTTAGTTATCCAAAGAGCCTTACTCTTTGTATGTATATGCCCTTTCCGTTACACGTTGTATATGTATATAATTATATATATGTAGTAATATTGCTTTCTTTATAGCAATATTATTACATATATATATATATATATATATTAAGTTCTGCTGCTATATATCTTGTTATTAAAATAGCTTTTTTCTGGCTATCATAATTATACAATAATATTTTATACGAAAAACTCTTCAGCTTTATTATGTTAGTAGGTATATAGAATGATAGAAGTTATGTTGTAAACATAGAGTAAATATAATATGCTGTTGTATCTGACTCAGCCAGCCGGAGTCACTATAGTACCTTAAATAAAATTTCTTTCGTACCTAAAGTAAATTCACTAAATCAAATAATCAAGGAATTGACACATAAAGAAAGATTATTTACCCGTTTATCCCTTAAATTCCTTCAATAACGCAATTAAGGACTCCAAAATATTTGTAGAAACAAAATCAAACAATATTTTTCGCTTCCAATCTCGGAAGTTCCTATAAAATCGAACAGCAGACGCAATTGGATTCGCCTTTCCTGTTTCTCTCAATATCCGCCGACGGATTGGAAGCCGACTACATCCGATCTCCGACGATAAACGCCGAACGCTTTTAAATAAAGAACTTGAGAATCGATCAGGTTTGAATTATTGTTTTTGAAAAGAGAATGACGATTTGAATAAAATGGAAATTCTTTTTTTTATTTGTATGGAAATTTCTTTATGGAAATAGAAATCAATCTTTCTAGCGGATTTATGAATGACAAACAGATCTTTTGATGTTTTCGAATTTGGGGAGGCGATTTAAATGTTTACCGACCTTCTAAAATTTGATTTTTTACTAATATTCACCATTGTTATACTGCAATATGTAGGTTAGTTGTCCAAATCTATGAGAGAGGTTACCATAGTCAATATTTTTTTCTTTTTATTTTAGTATATATGAGTACGAGTGTATATGAGTACTTATGTACGTTTAAACTTGTTTAGATATTTGTTTTTAATGATTTCAAATTTCATATTTGATTATTTTCTTATATACAATTTTTTGCACCTGCTTTGTTATCTTTTCACCACCTTTGGTTGACTGGTAGAGAATGCCTAAGGCATTAAGTCCGCCTTTGTACTTTTTTGTTGCATAAAGTTTAAATAAATAAATAAATAATAAATAATTTATTTATATAGTAAAACTAGCTTAACCCATTCGTTTGCAGCTCTTTGCGTTCCAGAGCCGCTGTGAATCTTTTAAATAAACTTCCGAACCTTGGCAGGCACTAATGAACTTAATAGTCTGTACCTATTTGTATCCATAGTCTAACCTCACATATACCTACTTGTATGTACTTGCGTTGAATAGGCCCTTACCGTTATTAATTGCTTTGACATCTCCTAAGTTCCTATTCAAATTAATTGAATGCTTAGAGGTATACAATTTCAGTGACAAATATTAAATTAATGCGTCAGAATTTCAGGGACCCATTTGGTGGTTTTATTAATTGATTTGTTTGTTATGAATTGTGTTGTTGTTGATGTGTTGTGATTGTATTCCTGAAAGGGCTAAGTGTTTTTCGTGGTATGACGATTTAATAGTGGGAATCATTGACTTTCGGGTAGTCAAGTAAAGTTACTTTTCGCGATATTGAGGTACTTGATATTTATTTTCTGCTGAACATGAGCTCTTTATCAGATCGTCTGTCCACCTTGTGGGTGGCCGTCCTACGCTGCGCTTGCCGGTGCGTGGTCTCCATTCGAGAATCCGCGGGATCGCGCTGGATGCAAGCCGCTTCCATCTGGTCTTATTGGAAATCTGTATCGGAGGCCTATGTTCAGCAGTAGACGTCCTACTGCTGATGTGGTGATGATGATGATGATGAGCATGAGGTCTTGGGTTCAATTGCCAGGTCGGGTTATTGGGTTGGGTTATTGGGTCGGGTTATTGGATTTTTGCACGGTTGATGGCAACAGACTCATAGGGAGTGAGCCTACTACATGGGACTGAAACATAACTGGCGAAATGTTCGTGTACTAATGGGTACTCCTCTGCCTAACCCTTCGGTTATTACAGGCGTGATGTTATGTATGCAATTCTTAAAAAAAAAAACAAATTACATACTATAACAATATTGATTACTTACAATTTTATTAAAATAAATTAGAAGTACTTAGGTAGTTTTAGAATTAAACAGTGAAGTTTTGAACGACGTTGTTCGACGCCATTGACATTTAGAGTCGATATTTAAATTAATCGTTGATTAACAAGGACAAGGATAAATTGGAATACTGTCAATAAAAGTAAGGCAAAATTAAAACATTTCAATTTTGTTGGCATTTGTGTTAAGAGTTCGTCAATTATTTTTAACCGTTTTCAAAAATAGGAAGTTATGTATTCTGATTCGACTGTAACTGTCTCGTTGGGCTAGTGGTCGCAAGCGCGACTGCTGTGCATGAGGTCTTGGGTTCGATTCCTAGGTCAAGCAAAGTGTTATTGGGTTTTTTCATCAGGAATTTCTCAGTAGCAGCCTCAGAGTCTGGATTTGTGCCCGGTTGATGGCAATAGGCTCGCCCCCTTAATAGGGTGCGAGCCCCTGCGAGTCCCTAATCATGGGACTGAAAACATAACTGGCAAAATGTCGGTGTACTAATGGGTACACCTCTGCCTAACCCTTCGGGGATTACAAGCGTGATGTTATGTGACACTGTGTACGTGCGCGTTCATCGATGGGTTTAAGCAGGCGGGGCATGCTTTAACCCAACGGCGAGATGGCTAGCACAAATTTGAAAATCAACTATTAAAAAATAAAAAAAATCTTTAGTTATTTTATTACTGACTAGCTTTTGCCCGGGACTTTGTCGAATATAAAATATAGCCTATGTTACTCGCAGATAATGTAGCTTTCTAATCGTGAAAGAATTTTTAAAATCGGTCCAGTAGTTTTTGAGTTTATCCGTTACAAACAAACAAACAAAAATACAAATTTTTCCTCTTTGTAATATTTGTGTAAACTAGCCTCTGCCCGCTACTTAGTCCACGTAAATGTTTATTATTGGCGATATACCTAATCTTGTTTCTGCATTCTAATTTTGTAATCCCGTTTCATTCCCTTAGAAAATGAATTTTAGAAAATCGGATGTCTACTAACTATAAACTACCCCTCACTGAGTAACAAACATCCACACATCTTCAAAACATTCACATTTATAATATTAGTATGATAGAATAGAGAAGCCTGTTCCATACATCCAAACATGTCCGGACGCGTACGGAACTATGCTAAAAGAATACTAATAGCCCAGTGGGTGGTAAACTCCGAACTTTCCCGTATCGAAAGCAATTTGTTGCTGACTTTGACAACATTATTTTCCCAAAATAAATCTCGTCAAGTTTGATAGAATAATAATGTATTTTATGTGTCGTATTAGGCGTTGGTAAAAGTATTTCTATTATTATAAGTATAAAGAAGGCGGTGGGCAGCGGATGGATGCGGGCTGCCCAAAACCGGGATGGTTGGCGCTCTTTGAGGGAGGCCTTCTTTTACTGACTAAAAACCACCCTGTTCCTTCTGTTGCCCTTTACGTTCCGGGGCCACGGTATCCTGTTAAGACGTCCCGCAACCCCGGCAGGCGTTGGCCCCGTTGGGGGCCCCGTCCCTGTGCTGAGAGCTCTTTGAGGCGCGCGCGAACAGAACGCGCCGTCGACCCGGGCTTGGTCCCTGATCGGACGGCGAGCTACCCATTACTCGCCGTCCGCAAGCCCGCGTTCAGCAATGGACGGCCATAGGCCGATATGAATATGATGAAAAGTATTTTTTCTCTTTCCTTATTTTAGAAACAAAATCCCTTAACGAGGCTTGCGGCAGTAAGGGAAAAGCGTTATGACCCCTCAACGGACCGTCCCTCTCTTTCTCTCTGTGTCTTTCTATTATATAAGAATGTGCGCGTGTGAGTTTTGAGATTCGATCAGCATGCATTGTGCGCGGCCAGCTGTAGAACCTCAATTCTAAACGTGTGATATAAACTCTTTTTTGTTTTAATGCAGAAGGGATTTGTTAGTATTACAATAATGCATTTACCTTAAACACGTTTACTATAACCGTGTATATTTTTGATGTAGATTGCTTTTAATCAGATTGTGACTGATGTTCAACGTTTTTAATTAGTAGATTTGGCTTTCAGATTTGTTCGGCTATTAATCATTTTACCCACGCATTTTTGTGGAGTAAAAATAAAGGTAAATTCTATAAAATGACCGGAGTTATAAATAGAATACCATTATGACCAAAGTTAAATTGAATATCGTGTTAACAATGGGTCAGGTCAGGCTGTATCTACCTAAAAATAGACCTTTTTTTTTTTAGGTAGTAAATATCATCATATTACTCCTTCCGCCCTGGGTGGGGCGGAAGGGACTGTCAGACTTTTACTGACTAAAAAACCACCCTGTTCCTTCTGTTGCCCTTTACGTTCCGGGGCCACGGTATCCTGTTAAGACGTCCCGCAACCCCGGACCTAAAAATAGACATAAGTTATGATTTGATTCCTATTAATTTTATACTAATATGTATACTAACTTTTGCAAATTATACTCAATATTGACACTATGTATTCTGTTGCAGTATTTTATAATTTTATTTAATCTTAATCTTTATTGCATTCATTAGATTTCTATTGTTTATTTTAATTATGTTAACATTCTGCATTTTGTCAGTTATTACGGATTTTGCCTGATATAAATGAATTAAAATTAATTTATATTTTATTCATTTATTTATAATTAATATTTTTTTCTCTCTTATAAATGACGTTCAAAAGTGCATTTTAATGGACTAATTGAAAATTGTAGATCCAGAGATTTGCGCAAACTAACAACTGTACACTTAGTACTGGTTCGATTACAAAAAAAACTTTTACTAATAGAAAACGACATTATTGCTGAATGTATTATGGTTAACTTGACTTTACGTGGACGAAGTCGGGTGCAGACGCTAGTTGCTTTTTCTATATAAGTAAAATGGATTACTTTTATCCTTTTCTTTTTAATGTCAAGCGGAGATCAATAGGAAAGCGTCACATATGGAAATAGGCTCGCCCCCTATTACATGAGATTTAAATATAACTGCCGAAATGTGGGTGTACCTACTTGTTCCTATTTTAGGTACTATTATGTACATTTTTTTATTATTTCTTTTTATGTTGTGTTTTTGTGTGCGTCATTTTCGCGTGAATAAACAGGTTTTCTTTTGGGAAACCTCTGTCTAATAGTCCAGGGATTGCTCGTGTGATGTTAATCAAAATTCTTGCGAGAACTAAAAAAAAAACAAAATTACTTTTTCCAATACCTCATCATGATTTACCTAGCCTTTTCCCAACTATGTTAGGGTCGGCTTTCAGTCTCACCGGATGCAGCTGAATACCGGTATTTTACACGGAGCGACTGCCTATCTGACCTCCATAACCCAGTAACTGGGTAATACGATACCCCTAAGTAACACTGGTTGTCAGACTTTCCAGCTCTCCACTCATAACGACTGTCAAAGATCCACTTTTTCTAATACCTACTAACACGATACGCCATTCAAAAATTCCATTATCAACAATAATAGTTATCAATAGTGCGAAGCCCTGACATCAAAATACACACAATCCATTGTTATCAGTACTCCAAATATATCAATGGAATTGTTATTATTACGCCAATATCAATGAACGAAATCGTTCACCGTAAAATGATTGAGCCACACCTACAGACGCACATGTTGAAATTTTACTATTTGAGATAGATTGATAGATATAGATATATTTTATGTATTGTTTATCAATTGGGTACTAAAATTGTAACACCACTTTTGGGTCCTCGTGGCTAAGTAGTAACAGTCACACGAGTCGATCCATCAGGTTAAGCTACGCTTGCCGTGGTTGGCCCGTGGATGGGTAACCATCTTTACACACCGAGACTACTCCGTGCCTCAAAAAGCACGTTAATCTGTTGGTCTCGGTTGTCATACGTGGATCTTTGACAGTCGTTACAGGTCGTCAGAAGCCTTAAAGTCTGACAACCAATCTTACCAAAGGGTATCCGTATTACCCAGTTACTCGGTTGTGGAGGCCAGATAGGCAGTCGCTTCATGTAAATGCTGGTATTCAGCTGCACCCGGTTAGACTGGAAGCCGACAAAAATTTTAGGAACGATTGCAATCAAATCTTGGCTTTAATCTGTCAAAAATGCCCGTAATTATATGATATTAATGCTATTAAAAAAAATTATGATATAACGCTTATATTATATTAAAAATTTCGGTCCGGTCTCAGCGAAAATCAGTCTCAAAACTTGTCAAAAATGCTGACAAATTACAGGCGTTTTTGACAGATTGAGACTTGGATTACAATACGATCATTGTTAAATTCACGGCAATCACTCAGGTCATTGACGTCGTTTAATTCCCTCCTATAAAAGCTTCGTAGGTAATACCTATAATTATGAACAAAGGCACGTCGAAAGCCATAAAGCTGTTAGTTCTAAAAATAGAAGTTTCGATAGTTTACGTGTTGTATTGATCTAATTTTAGACCCAAAGTTGGAGGGAACGTAGCACGAAGAATAAAAGTTACTGGATACGGCTCTTTGTTCGACTTTGAAGTACGTCCAGGACTTTGGAGTAGGTCGTTCTTTTTCTTTTATCTCGTATTTGCGTGGGTATTTGGCATTTAATTACTTTTTTTATTAAGGGATATTACTTATAAATCTGTAAGCTATACTTAGCCTTGTTATAAAAAAGGTAAAAAGTTTTTTTTTTTTTCTTATTCGTGAGAAATAGTATTTAAGGTGTATAATATCGCGCTGCAAGTTACGAGTGCGGAGCAGTAACCAAAGACATAAAAAATAATAATATTTGGTTTAATAATTTTCATAGTAGGTATAGATTTTGCTCCAGACTAATTTATAAAATGAAAGAGATTTTTTTTTCTTTGTAAGCGTGTCCTCTGAAAATGCTGATCTGATTACAAAAAAATCTTTACTGATAGAAAACTTCACTGTTTATATGTTTTAAGGTATACTTGACTTCAAGTGGACGATGCCACGGGCACAAGCTAGTCTAAAATAAATCTTTAACAGAATAAGGTGAGCAACCAAGTTCAGAAAATATATTTTTAAAATTGTCTCGAAATATGAGAGTAAAGTTTGTATTTAAAAGTACATTAACTATGAAAAGCTGGCGTTTATTTATAGCTTTGAAGGTAAAGTCTTTTTTGATGACAATTTTTTTTTACCATTTGTATAGTAAACTAGCTTTGGCCCGTTACTTCGTCTGCGTAAATGTCGGACCCCCCGTTTAGTGTGTTTTAAACCTTTAGGGGGTGAATTTTAGACTCCGAGACTGCTACTGAGAAATTCCTGATTGAAAAACCCAATAACACTTTGCCCGACCTGGTAATCGAACCCAAGACCTCATGCTCGGCAGTCGCGTTATTGTTGTCTTTTGTTACTAGCTGTGCTCACAAATATCACCATTTAACTATAATTATTTAAAATATTTTTCATTAAGTGAAATGTGTATGTAGTAAATTTGTTTTAAACAATAAAGATTTTCAAACCACAAACCATTACCCATAACTATTCCATTTTCTCTAACTCCGTGTACGAGCAATATAAAGCCATGATTTATGATCGGCCGCGGTCCGCGTATTATGTTTTGTGACCACGGTAAAATGGCTGCTTGAGCGGGAATTATGTTCAAAGTCTGCAGCGTCGACTTCTATGTTAAAGATTTTAATGTTAAAGCTTTAATTGTGTTATTTATTTCTTCATTTTGAAGGTACTGTGTGCTGTGTTATTGGGTTTTTCAATCTTTACTTACAAATTAATATAATCTGATTCGTTGATCATACTCAAAGTGTTACTATTGATCAGGAATTTCTCAGTAGCAGCCACGGAGTCTAGATTTATGCCCGGCTGATGGCAATAGGCTCGCTCCCCATTACATGGGACTTAGACATAACCGGCGAAATGTTATACTAATGGGTAACCTAGACCTCTGATTGATCCTTCAGGGATTACAGGCGTGATGTTTTGTTATTTATTTCTTCATTTTGAATGTGCTGTATGTTTGTGGAGGTTTCGATCTTTACTTTCATATCTCGTATAATTTCATTATTTTAGTATTTTAAGAACGATCGCATTCTAACCTCAGTTTCTATCTGTCAAAAATACAATCTCTTAGTTTAGTTAGTTAGTTGACACCAGTAACAAATAATTCCAAGCCATAACTTAAAAAAAATTGCCTCGTTGGTCTAGTGGTCGCAAGCGCGACTGCTGTGCATGAGGTCTTGGGTTCGATTCCCAGGTCGGGCAAAGTGTTATTGGGTTTTTCCATCAGGAATTTCTCAGTAGCAGCCTCGGAGTCTGGATTTGTGCCCGGTTGATGGCAATAGGCTCGCCCCCTATTACATGGGACTAAAAACATAACTGGCGAAATGTGGGTGTACTAATGGGTACACCTCTGCCTAACCCTTCGGGGATTACAGGCGTGATGTTATGTATGTTAACTTAAAAAAAAACGCTTTATTTTAGCCCTGAAAATCCGACTAGTTTTCGGTAAGGTAATAAAAACTACGACGATTGATGGTTGTGTCAACTAGTCTATTCTCACTAATCAATTGACTTACTTTTATAGACACGCGAGTCTCCATACATTTGTAGCTTGGTCTTTGCAAACTTACGACTTAGCGACTTAGGTACTATGCAAACTCAATTGACTTATGTACTATTTATTGATCTCAAATCCAAAAAAAAAAAAAAAATTACAGTAAATTGTTTTGTTTTTGGCTTCTGCAAAAATAAATGGTTTTCTTTAGAAGTTGTGTCTTGTAATTAAATGGTGTACATTTTACCCGCTAGCTCATGGTTAGCTCGGATAAAAATGCTTTCAGAATCATCTCTGGACACAATTATCTTTAATACAGAACTTCAAATAATGCGCTCTCTAAATTCATTGATTTTATTGTCTTTTAATTTAAGATGTATTGGACAAAGATCATTATTTAATTGATATCTTATGTCATGTACTTACTTATAATCTACACAATTAAATTCTATTAAAACATTGTAAGGAATCCTGGACTTACTGTTGCACTCAAACCATGTCAGAGGTCCTTGAGGCGGTTTAGAAACTCTGACACTATGGTGTGTAGGGTCGTAAGAACTTACTGCCGACATGATAAAAAAAAAAATTCTATTCCAACCCTAGGTACGTAATTTGGGACAGGTTAACTAATGGAAATTGGAACGAAAATCACTTAAAATACTTAATAGTTTGTTTTTTATTTTATTTTTATTATTAAGTTTGTAAATATTGTATATATTAGTTTAAATAATTATCATTTTAAAATAAACAAATAAACATTTAAAAAAAATACTTAAAGCACAACGAAAGCATTAATCTGCTCCCTAAGTTTCAAAAGCCTTACTTTGACTAACCAGTAAAAAAATATAATAGTGTTGCTAGTCGTAAATAAAAAAAAAACATCTGTAAAGTAGAAACCTCGTAAAAGCAGCTAACACACAAAGCTGTATTGCACGTTAACAGTTTTACAGCCACACACGTCCAGTGTGGGCGATGCAATACAAACAGTATTTATCAACGTCCATTACCACATACTGGCAGAAAATATTAACTTGAACGAAACTAGCGAACACTTGGTAGCTCGGTTTTGTTCGGGAGTTTTCGGAACTTAGGGTCGTACGTAACATAATAACACGCCTGTTATCCCCGAAGGGTTAGGCAGAGGTGTATCCATTAGTGCACCCACATTTCGCCTGTTTTGTTTAAGTCCTAGGGGGCGAGCCTATTACCATTAACCGGGAACAAAACCAGACTCCGAGGCTGTTACTGAGAGATTTCTGATATAGAACCCAATAAACACTGTGCCCGACCCGGGAATCGGACCCAAGACCTCATTCTCAGCAGCTTTTTTTACAAACCGATGGATGTCTTCGAATGAAACTTAATTAATGAACTGTTTAACATCTACTTTTTAAATTAAATTACATTTTGCCCTTTCCCGGTAACGAACCCAACCTACCAACCCACCTACGCATACGAGGATTACCAGTCAGAAAGACTAGGCTATGATTAATGTTGATTGTTTCAGAAAAACCTGTCATTTTCATACAAAAAGCTTCATTCCTACAAGATTTCAACCACAATGACGCATACAGCTCCATTTATCACGCGAGACGAATAAAAGTATTGTTTTGAACCTAATCCTATATTCGGAACACGTATCCAATAGGGTTCCGTGGAACTGAGTGGAAAAAACCCTTTTTGTTTTATATTTGTTTGGAGTTTTGCGCCTCGGGCTTAAGATAGAAAATGTACCGTGAATTTTATTACGAATCTTTCTTTTTATTTCTATTTGTAGAGGAAATATTTAGTATATAGGAATAGTTTAATTTTGGAAGAGGTCGGCAGAAACGTATGATTATATTATCTTGATATCGGTGCCGATTCTCTTGGTAACAAACTAAACTATAATTAGACTATTTCCACCTATTTCTGTCCAATAAAACAAGAAAGAGACTAATGTAAATAAGAGCTGTCAAATTAAATCAATCTGACACATCCATACAATTATAGTTTACATCTTAAAATGTATGGATTAAAAATACGGAAAAGTTCAAGGCAAAACTAATTTAACATCGCTAACTTAGTTCTTTAATGTCACCGTCGTTTCCGTTCGCTGTATGTCAGAAAGAGATGTCTATTCTCTAAATTTAGTCTAGTTTGTGAACAAGGGAATCGGCACCATTAAGTTTCTTAGAAATATATTCTTTAATAAATGCGTTCAATAGGCTGCGTACCCAAGCCGGCCGCTGCAAACGTAACCTAGCAAAATGGGGGGGATTATAAATCCCACAGATACCCAAAGCGAGTGCGGTGCTCCTGACCAGACGATGGCCCACTTACACGTGCACTGCAGAGGACATTAACAACGCTACTGATGCCGCGCGGGTTTTTCTATCAGGAATTTCTCAGTAGCAGCCTCGGAGTCTGGATTTGTGCCCGGTTGAAGGCAATAGGCTCGCCCCCTATTACATGGGACTAAAAACATAACTGGCGAAATGTGGGTGTAGGTACTAATGGGTACACCTCTGCCTAACCCTTCGGGGATTACGTTATGTTGAAAAGAAAGTTCCTTATGATAAGTCGTGATGCCCCAGTGGTTAAGGCGACCGCCTTCTAATGCACGAGTTCGTAGGTATTTGCCTTCCTATATTCATTTCGTACTTTCTAAGTTTATCCAAGACATTACCGTCATCGGTGAAGGAAAACATCGTGATGAAACTTGGTCTTATAATCTTCAATTCGGTATAAGAAAGGGAGATGCACTGCAGTGCAAAGACCGCTTCTCATACAGAGAAGGCACGATCATTGATCTCCGCGCTTGCTCAATGCTGATTGTCTATCTCAGACTATACTAATTAGAAGTCGAGGTATCCTCACAATGTTTGAATAAGTCACATTGGTCGCTTGCTTGGCATCGAACCTGCAATCTCCTGCACGCCTTCGCTATCACGAATCAGCGTAATGTTTATGCCCAACTTTAATTTAAAGACGTAAAAGTTTATGAATCCTTAAAACTCTCGACCAACCATGACATAAATCTTATACTCACTCTTCAAACCGTATAAAATCGTATAAAATGAGAATATTTATTTGATCCCCCGGATTTAACCGACGAACCCCAATCTGGCAACTTGTTGCGTAATTTACATAATGCGTTACTTAACACTGACCAGCTACATTGACCCCTCTCACCCCTTGATCACTTTACATTAATTATGAAGGCTCATTTATACGAGTACATTAACTCCCGACACGCGACGTGGCGAGAATAGAAAGTAAAAGTAGAAAATTGTACGTCACTGGAGACGTGAGATTCCTTTTTCGAAATTAGAAGAGGCCGTGTAAAAAGAAAGAGTGTTAAATTCTCATTTGATTTTATGCCGTGGATGGCTTTCTCAGGATTTAGGGCGTTGAAGCACGATATCGAGGGAAGTGGAAGAAATTTAGGAGGTTTTTGCCCACGATTGGGACAGTAAAGGATAACAAAAATAAATATTGTGCGGTTAGAAGACATACGCAGGAACGAAGTTCCTGACATCTGTATATAGAAGAGAAAGAGGAAAGGTCGCCTGGAGGGGCATAACGCTTTTTCCTTACGTGACGATATTTGCTAGTCAACTCATACCGGAAACCGCGTTAAAGAAATTTATTCCTAAAAAATTAAGTGTAAACACACCAGTGCTCTGGCGAGTCTCACCTAAACTCACATGAATATTCTCGCCTCTCGCGGGGCGAGAAACTCTTGTCGTGTAAAGGAGCTTTAAGGACACAGTACTACAGAGCGAAGTGAGGTTTTAGTTACGCTGGATATGGCACTAAAGTTTTGATTTATTTATGCTAATAGGTCTGTACACGTCTAGTTTGATGGTGATGTATTATTAATATTAATTATGATTGTTACGATACGGCGTGTGTTAATTATTGTTGATGCATTTGGATGGAAACTAATGGCTTTTCTTGTATGTATAAAAGTATGTACTTAGGTAATATTAATTTTAGATAGTTAAAAATAAAGGTTGACAAACATAAATAATGAATTTGGAAATTTAATTTATGATTTTATGTCGCTAATGTGCTAAATATGCACATTGTAAAATGTCAGTGGCGGACCTAGGATTGTCTTTTGGGGGGAGAGGGGGGGGGGTTGCTATAAAGCCCACATTTTATTTGAAAACATAATACCTTTGGTAGAGTTATGCTTGTAAAAAGGTTTATTGGAATAAAATGGAAGAACTCAGATGCTTTTTTGGGGGGTTTAGCCAATTAGCAACCCAGCCCCACCAAAAAAAAAATGCCCCACCCTTGGATCCACTACTATAAAACGTATGATGCCAACAGCTAAGTACTTTTGAATTATCTACCTTATCTGTTATCGCGATGAAATCTAGACTTAAAATAAACTACAACAATTTAATTAAACTTAAAATAATATTTTATTAGACTTAAAAGAAACTACGACACGACAATTTCGTCAATTTTACTCTATCAGACAACCCGTCTTTAAAATGTTAGCTAATATTCATAGGGACGTCTCCTACCTATTAACTATAAAACTTGCCTTTAAGCTTTAAAGGTTAAGTTTATTTCCAGATTTCTAGTTCAATTTACATAACATAACATCACGCCTGCAATCCCCGAAGGGTTAGGCAGAGGTCTACCCATTAGTACACCTACATTTCGTTATGTTTAAGTCCCATGTAATAGGGGGCGAGTCTATTGCCATCAACCGGGCACAATTCCAGACTCCGAGGCTGCTACTGAGAAATTCCTGATGGAAAAATCCAATAACACTTTGCCCGACCTGGGAATCGAACCCAAAACCTTTTGCACAGCAGTCGCGCTCGCGACCACTAGACCAACGAGGCAGTCCAATTTAGTTCAATTTAGTATTAATGAACTTTCGTTTTTTTTTTATAAATGTAGACAAGTCTGAAATCGCTAATCCGCTTTGAACAAGTGTAGTGTTCTATGCTCTGTGCCTTCTCTTTATAAGAAGAGGCCATTGCCCCGTAGTAGAGCAGTAATAGTCTAGCGTTAAAACCTTCCATAATTTACAGACTTTTACAAATCTAAACTCAATTCAAACTTGAGTTAACCTTTAACTCATCTGCCTAACCTTTTCCCAACTATGTTGGGGTCGGCTTCCAGTCTAACCGAATGCAGCTGAATACCAGTATTTTACATGGAGCGACTGCCTATCTGACCTCCACAATCCAGTAACTGGGTAATACAATACCCCTTAGTAAGACTGGTTGACAGATATTCGGGCTTCTGACGACCCATAATGACTGTCAAAGATCCACATATGACAGCCGGGACCAACGGCTTAACGTGCTTTCCAAGGCACGGAGGAGTCTCGGTGTGTAAGGATGGTCACCCATCCACGGATTAACCCCGGCAAGCGTAGCTTAACCTGACGGATCGACCCATGCGGCTGTTATAACTTAGCCACGAGCTTCTTCTTGAGTTAACCTTTAACTAACGAGTTTTTTCTCAATAACTCAGTACTACTCTAACTACTAATATTTAAACTGCACTAACGACTTCCCGACGTAATGTCAGCGACTAATTACACTTTTTCTCATGAAAAAACGTCCTGAAACGACTTGAATTTCAATAGCTTTCTAATAACTTAGAAGAACTTGGTTACTTTCCTAATGAAAATAGGAAGGCTTCGCTTTTTACAAGCTTTTATTAAGCTTGCACTGTTTGAAAGAACGTAAGTAAGTTATTGTCCTTTCAAAATTTGGAAACCATCCTTCGACCATTAAATTTGTTGGTATCCGTTAGCCGTCAGACATAATAAGCAGTAGTTGTAAGATAAACTAATAATCTTACTTACTATTACAAATATAAACATTTGAATGGATATATGTTTATTATTCAATAACACCAGAATGGCTGAACGAATCTGGGTGAAATGTGGCACAGAGAAAGAATATAGTCTGGTATAGCACATAGGCTTTTTAGCCCGGGTATTTATAATAATATACCGTGTAGTTTAAAATCTTTAAGTATTATTGCATTAAAACACAAATTGAAAATAAGTGGCTAACATACACAACATACATAACATCACGCCTGTAATCCCCGAAGGGTTAGGCAGAGGTGCACCCATTAGTACACCCACATGTCGCCAGTTATGTTTTTAGTCCCATGTAATAGGGGGCGAGCCTATTGCCGTCAACCGGGCACAAATCCAGACTCCGAGGCTGCTACTGAGAATATTCCTGATGAAAAAACCCAATAACACTTTTACAAGTGGCTAAATAAACATAATTCTCACTTTACAAGAGTTTATGGACAAAAAACGTACACTTTAATATAACATAACGATAAGTTTGCAAGCTTTGTATTCCTAGCAAAACATGTAGCACTATTATATATTTTTATAACACTTGTAATACCATGTTTCAAAGCAAATAAATAAATAAATAAAAAGAGTACTGCCTCGTTGGTCTAGTGGTCGCAAAACGCTACTGCTGTGCATGAGGTCTTGGGTTCGATTCCCAGGTCGGGCAAAGTGTTATTGGGTTTTTCCATCAGGAATTTCTTAGTAGCAGCCTCGGAGTCTGGATTTGTGCCCGGTTGATGGCAATAGGCTCGCCCCCTATTACATGGGACTAAAAACATAACTGGCGAAATGTGGGTGTACTAATGTACACCTCTGCCTAACCCTTCGGGGATTACAGGCGTGATGTTATGTTATGTTATAAAAAGAGTACGGTTCCCGTGGGTTATATATCAATTTCCATGCGGACCAAGTCGCATGCAAAAGTTAGTAATGAATATAAGCCCGCTATTTCTCTCTATATCTCGAGACCACACACACGGCGTACACAATTAATTGCCACAGTCTGTTGCCAAACTGATGCAGTGTAACAATTTATTATACCGGACTCGGTTTCCTTCTTATATTTTCCTTATGTAGTTTCATATTTTTCTTACATAACATAACACATACGTAACATCACGCCTGTAATCCCCGAAGGGTTAGACAGAGGTGTACCCATTAGTACACCCACATTTCGCCAGTTATGTTTTTAGTCCCATGTAATAGGGGGCGAGCCTATTGCCATCAACCGGGCACAAATCCAGACTCCGAGGCTGCTACTGAAAAGTTCCTGATGGAAAAACCCAATAACACTTTGCCCGACCTGGGAATCGCACCCAAGACCTCATGCACAACAGTCGAGCTTGCGACCACTATACCAACGAGGCAGTCAAGCGGTGGCGGGGGTGTCATATTTTTCTTATTATGTTTGGGCTAAAAATAGCCTATAGAAGTAGAAAAGTTTTCTTGTGTGAGAAATAAAGATTGGAATGAAATTGTAGTGGTATCACTAAAAAGGCTCAATCGAGTAGTACTATTCTGTGAAAATCACCCTCAATTAATTTGTTTTAAGTAAGTTCGAGGCAGCAATACCTAGCGTAATTTACTTTTAGACGAACTGACCGACAAATGTGCCCGCCGTCTGTATTTTTGTTTCATTTTATCTCCGATACGACTGGACCGGTTTTTGCGGTACTTTCATTGACCGATGGCCGATGTTTTAAGGAGTTAATTTAATTTTAGAAAAAGAATTACGGATAAAAAAGACTACGCAGATAACCGACATTTTTTTGGGCAAAGTCGCGGATATAATCTAGTATATATTTTATATTGGGTACTAAAAATCGAAAGGACTGACTGATACTAATAGAAAAACAGACAAATACGAAATCTCGAAAACTCGTAAACTGCCTAATATTTGAAGCTGAGGCAAATCGTTATTTTGACTTTGACATCCAAGCGGACGAAGTCACAGCCAAAAGCACATCGCATTAGCAAGCCTCCTTACTCTTAGACATAAAAATATAACAATACAAAAAAAAAACTCATCCATTTAAATTTTCCAACATTACAAAGAAAGATTTACAAAAACCGTGGATGGCATTTCAAAAAAAATCTTTTCTTTTCTTACAAGACAGCAATACGGTACCTACCTAACCATAAAACCGTGAAGGCGTAGCACTCAGTATAACGAAGCCGCTAAAAATACACGTTCAGGGTACTTTTGGTACCGCGGTGGGTGAGTATTGTTTTAGTACCACAAAGCAAGATTATCTTCTAAGAAACCGGTGTATGAGGACATTTGCTGATTGAAAGGGATGACGAAGACGGTGTTTTTGAATGGAGCTGTATTTGGCTTTTCATTCTAAACCCCTTTTTTTGTTTGTATTAGGAATGTAACAAAATGGATTAAAATTGAAAATTGTTGTTAAGTTTCTGTTAAGACTGCCTCGTTGGTCTAGTGGTCGCAAGTGCGACTGCTGTGCTGTCTTGGGTTCGATTCCCAGGTCGGGCAAAGTGTTATTGGGTTTTTCTATCAGAAATTTCACAGTAGCAGCCTTGGAGTCTGGATTTGTGCCCGGTTGATGGCAATAGGCTCGCCCCCTATTACATGGGACTAAAAACATAACTGGCGAAATGTGGGTGTACTACTGAGTACACCTCTGCCTTACCCTTCGGGGATTACAGGCGTGATGTTATGCTGAGTTTCCGTGGCATTATTTTTGACGCTGGCAAAAGTAATTGTAACCATAAAACCACAGTCAAAGTCAAAGTCATATAATTTATTTTAATAAGACCATTAAAACGCAATTTTGAATGACAAATATAAGAAAAACCGGTTGGTTGATAATTCCCGGGACCCAACAGCTGGCTATTACCGTGGCCAGAGGCTAAGCATACTGCCATTCAACGTGGCAAAGCGGCTAGTCTTTTGGGCACATTTCCAGCTGACGGTGACGCGGGAGAGTTTTTTAATGCCATACCTATAGTTTTCCAGGGTTGCGGGACGTCTTAACAGGATACCGTGGCCTCGGAACGTAAAGGGCTACAGGAGGAACAGGGTGGTTTTTTAGTCAGTAAAAGTCTGATAGTCTTCCGCCTCAGGGTGGAACGACTCATTTGAGTCCTTCAGAAAGGTCAGGTGCGGAGTACTCGTAATCAGCGTGCTTGTATGACGAGATGTATGAACGTAGATGAGGCGAAAGGAGTATGTAAGGATCGTAGCAGGTGGCGTTCTGTAGTTTCTGCCTACCCCCATGGGAAAAAGGCGTGCGCGTTTATGTATGTATGTATGTACCACATAATAAAACCCATAGTTTTAGTTTCTTTTTTTTTATTATGACTTCTTTTTTTTAATTAAGTTTTTAAATATTAAACACATAATTGATTATAAAAAACGAATTAAATCTTTATCAAAAAATACTTTGGAAGAGTTTGAGAGTTATGGAGAAGACTAACTGTTGCTATACTAAAAGGTGGAAAAACTAAAACTATAAATTCATTGCTTCATCCATCACCATTTCGAAATCGCGCTTAATCAAATCCAAAGGCACACTGACCCCTTTATAACCAGTACAGCATAACTATTTAATCCTCAAAGACATCCAACGAAATCCAAGCTAACAACTACGGCGAGCTGTATCGTCATCTGCGCAGATAAGCGGAGCGAGCAAAGCGGAGCTGTAATCCGCTTGCTCACTCAGGATTAGAAGACCAACTGTGGAGTGTCTGTTAGCAAGATTGTTAGTGCATTGCACCGAGCTAAGTTTTATAGAATGGAAATGGGATTAGTTTTTGAAAAGGTTTTCTGTTGGCTTCGCTAGTTATTTTTATTTTTAAAAGGATACCGTTTGTTTTTATTATTGTATTAGTAATTTGGTACGGGTGAAAACGTTGATGAAAGCTTCGACGGCTTGAATTTTTCCTACACTTCCAACAATCATCGTTATATTTTAACCAGTTTACACAAAACCTTAATAAATTATATACCTAAATTTTCCTCATGAATCTATATACCTACTGGTGAAAACCGCATGAAAATCCGTTCAGTAGTTTTGAGTTTATGCAAACAGACAGACAGACTCTGCGAAGGTTTTTTTTTTAAATACAGGTATTTCATTATTTAATTAAGTTACTAACGCTCCTTGGTTCATAACAATAATAATCAATGAAATCATACAAGAGCAGACTGGACAATCATACAAACATACTAGCAACACAGTTTATGAATAGTTGTTTAAATTAAACACTAAACAAAATGTTGTAAGAAAGCAACATTTAACAAAAGAGAGGTATGCTATATCGACAGATACAGTTGAAGTTGTTTTAGAAACCGAAGGATGTCTTCTATTGAAAGTTAATTAGTGATCTGTTTAATAAATATCTACTTTTTAAATTAAATTACATTTGAAAACATCTATCGGCTTTTAAGAAAACTTCAACTACATCTGTCGATACTGCATACCTGTCTTTTGTTGATCGTTGCTTTCTTACCACATTTTGTTTAGTTTTTAAGTAGATACCTATCTCTTTGGTTGACTGCACAATCAATTTATCAATCCATGCTGACCACGTAAAACAATAAATTCAATCAACAAATACTTACGAAATAAAATCAAAGTTTTTAAAAGGTACATCCCTATAGACCTATAGCTAATAGTACACAGGATCAATCGGTATATTGTTCCAAATGGATATGAATTTCAAGAATAGTTCCGTAATCCTTTACTGCTACCGAGAATTGTATTGTTAAAAGCGCAGTGTAGGACGTCCACCCACAAGGTGGACAGACGATCTGATTCAGACCGCAGGATCGAGCTGCAAGCCGCTTCCAACCTGTCCTATTGGAAATCTGTAGGGGAGGCCTATGTTCAGCAGTGGATGTCCTACGGCTGATGATGATGATGATTACAAAACATAGGTATAGAATACGTGTCGAATAGTTGTGGATTTAGACATGTCCCTTTTATTTTTTTTGAGCTACTCGTGGTTAAGTTATAACAACCGCACCGCGGTTGATTCATCAGGTTAAGCTACTCTTGCCGGGGTTGGTATAATAGTCTCCGGAAAGATGTCTTGTAGATTTTTTTCTTTATGACATCAGAAAATCATCTAAGGAAAAAAATAGGGCCCCAAATTTGTCGGCCCTAAAATCTGCTGCCCTAGGCTAAAGCCTATTCAGCCTACTGGTTAATGCGCCACTAAGTACCGGTTATACATCGAGCGAATACAACCACAAACATACAGTACAAAGTAATTAGTCAATGACAGCTAGTTGATTCTAATTAATTAAAACGGACAGCTCATTGAACGTTGCACTATCGGCGTGATGAGGCTGTTTACTGAGGTTTATCTAATTTAATGTGATGAGGGGCTTACAGACTGTCGGATAATATCGCTGCGATACGCCACCGAAACTACGGTGATTAATGGCCACACAATAATTTGCATCTGTGTGGGCAAGCCTTAAAACCAGATTTTGTATTTTTTTCTTTCTTTTTTTAAGGGCTGATATTCCATTAGTCAAATATTTTTTATTCAAAAAATAAATGACAGTTTTTTGACAATTGAAAAATCAGGCCTAACTCTAAATAATAATAATATCAGTTCATTATTCAATTCAACTTTGAAAGTTCAGCTTTGTAAAAAAAAATCTTCGTTTTTGTTATCTATTATGGTATAGATTATTTTTGTCTACTCAGGGCAAAAGCACGCATTGATCACCACGCTTGCTCAAAGCGGATTGGCGATTTCAAACTTATGTCAAAGTCAAAATCAAAACATTTATTTCAATTGGACCATTTAAAAGGAACTTTTGAATTGTCTTTGTATGCTATAATTTATGTCCAGACTTCCAAACGACGTGTTCCTTTTCTTCACCGATGTCAGTGATGTCCATTGTGTTCAACAAGTCAAGTCTATGAAATATATAGCAAAATATTTTACGTAAACAAATAAATTCTTTATTACATTTTAAATTACAAGTTCCATTTAACCGATGCTATTTCTAGAAAACCGCGATTCAAAGGATTAATTATTCATCAAAGATATTTATTATAAAGTACCTTTCATCGTTAGAACTCGATATTTATACGAATGAATATGGTTTTATAAACCTTCCTACGCTAGCAAATTGCAGCATACCCACGCAAATTATCCTCTGGGAAATCATTTCAATGCAGTAGTTTGCAGACTGCCGGGATTAGGCAGCCGACGCGTCGTTTACCAGACCGTATTAGGGCGCTGTTCCATTGGGGTGCGCGCTTTGCACGATAACCACGTCCACGTTAGCTGCATGCATGGGTCCGTAATTCAGTTCATGTGTGTCTATTGACATTACATTCATGTACAATACGCGCCACGAAATATGAGACTTGACAAGCGTCAGTAGTGGGGAGTGTGTACAAAATAGTTGGTATTCATAAATTGTGTAGGTATCTATTCAGGGATTTTTCGATGACATTTAGATTAAAATTCTTAACAATATTATGATATTTATAACGAAATAATAAAGTTTATGTGGTGTGTCAAGTCTCATCTTTCGTGGCGCGTATTGTACGAACATTTGTGGTCACTTACAACTGTGTAGTACAACGACCCACGGTCCTACCCGCGACACAAGCCTGGCCTGCTATGATAGAAAAATAGAAACGGATCCACGCCGTCATCATGTAGCCTCTGCGTGCACTATCCTACGCAGTAACTGTGGGTCGCGTGTATAGCGTGCGCAGTGTTGAAATGAGTTGGCGATACATCCGAGCTAGCCCGCGTGGCTTGTATCAAAGTCACCAACCACTTAGCGTATTCGTAGGCTGCAGTGGACGTTATAAAGACTGATTGGTTATTAGTCACCGATACATACACACATGATTGTACTCATGACAACAAAAAACTTACAAAAAATTTTTTTTTTTTACTTGCAAAGCGCATGATCCCGATCGCCGCAGTGGAACAGTGCCTTTAAGGATTTACGGAATTCCGGCGATAGGGGATTGAATGTGCTCGTTTCGGCTTCGGAAGCGAGCTCCGAACGTCAAGGGGCATTTGCTAAATCTTTTCTAATCTGTTGTTGTCAGTTTCTCACATTTGGTTGTTCTTGATAGTTTTGTTTTTGGGTTGGCACTATTGGAAGTTTTGTGTTTCATGAATGTATACTTCTATACTAATATTAATATAATAAAGCTAAAGATATTTTTTTTGATAGTTTGTGCTGTCCATCTCTGGAAATAACGGTCGGATTAAAATAATATTTTTGTGTAAGATTGCCAGATTTATAAGTACAGGCATATCATCACGCTATCACCAATGGGAGTTGAGCGGCACTCAAAGACGTAACTTAACACGGATGAAAAAAACGTAATCTTATACAATATAATATTATAAATGTAAAAGTTTGGATGGTTGTTTCTTACTCAATCATGCCAGAACGGCTGAAGGGATCTTTATGAAATTTGGCACATAGAAAGATTATATTCTGGAATTGCACAGAGGCTACTTTTAATTCGGGAAAATGTACGGTTCGCGTAAGGTAACTAATCAACTTGACACTACTGGAGCTACACAATATGTGCGACAGACTTTCATCCTATCATCCTTACAAACGCCGACAATTCTGTCTGTTCCTAAACGCGTGGGTTTGATGAAGCTATTCAGATTCGACCCACACAGACGGCAAACACATTACGTATGCAAATGGCGACCGGCGTGTGTGTACACCCCCTAAGCGGGTCGACCGCCAGTCTGTCCACCGCCTAATTTTGTGATGGCACCGTTTTAATGTTATGTTGGCTTGTAATTTTATTTCTTCATTTTTGAATTCATTAGAGTATAAGTAATAATGATACTGGCACTGGATTTGGTTTTGTACATACATAATCTCACGCCTTTTTCCCATGGGGGTAGGCAGAAACCACAGAACGCCACCTGCTACGATCCTTACATACTCCTTTCCCCTCTTCCACGTTCATCCATGTTGTGTTACAAGGACGCCGGTTATGAGTACTTGGTTTTATTTGGGTTTTAATTATACAGAGTGTAAACACCGTTATCCTTGAAACCAGTGGTTTGGTTTCACTAATAGAACGTAAATTCAATGAAAAAAAAATAGAATTTTTTAAAGTAGAATCTCCATTAAGCCTCAAAATTATTTCACCCTATATTACAATGATGTAATTAGTTAAAACTTATGTAGGTAGTTATAACGAACGGCCAGTGCAGCAGGTCAACGCCCTTTGCGGTGATTACGTAACTCGGGCGCATAGTATCCATGAATTTACGGACGGTGTCGGACAGTTTTTTTTTTAATTTTTGAAAGAAAACTTTGTTTATTTATTTTTAAATTCATATAAACATTTTTTATTATATTTCAAGTACCTATGGTTTTAGTGACAACGGTGTTTACACTAACAGTCTGTATATAACGTAGCAAGGAGGTGTGATTCTTAGAGGTATGAGAAACGGGTTTAAAAATTCTTAGTAACTTTTTATTATTAGTTTTTCAAACCAATGTAAGACTGCTTACACCAAAAGAAATGTAAATACTTCTCAGTTTAAATGAAACCTTTATTTAATTAGGTTACGTAATATCCACCTACTTCTTCACCAACGATGTGAATAATTTAGTAATCAAAGAAGAAGTTCTTTGAAGAAGCATAATAAGCGACAGATCGTGGGTTTGATCCCCGCCTGTGGCACGTTTGACATGACATGAACCCACATACCGCAGACATATTATATTTCGCTTAGTGATAAGTAATAAAAATTTAATTATGATGGTTATGTACACACCCACATATAATACCCTATATACTGTATACATATAAATATAATTGAAGTGTCTGTTTGTAATATTAAAATAACCGCTTTTTAAATAACGGTACATATCCCAAAATATCATTTTTTTCAATTTTTGTCTGTTTGTTTGTTCGGGCTAATCTCTGTAACAGCTAGACCGATTTTGACAGGTCTTACACTGGCAGATAGACTTTTAACTTAGGCCGGTACTTAAATGTATTTTTAACGAATATTGTACGTTATACCTTCTGTGTCAAATAAATTTGTTTCTTTCTTTCTTTGTGTGAAAGTATTGTCAACAAAAGAGATATTTATAGAAAACCGATTGATGTCTTTGATTGAAACTTAATTAATGAACTGTTTATGATCTACTTTTTGAATTAAATTACGAACTACTATACTACTTCATTACTATTACTTTGAACGATAGAGTGAGGAATGAGGTTATACGGGACCGTTGCGGATTAAAAGAAGATTATTTATTTTATTTATTTAAACTTTATGCACATGTAAAAAATACACTGTACAAAGGCGGACTTAATGCCTTGGGCATTTTCTACCAGTCTACCTTAGGGTGATGCAGAGACAAAACGTAGTAGGTGCAGAAAATACAGAAAAATTTCGATATTAAAATATAAAAATAAATACATATATACATACATACAAACAAAATATATAGGGTAGAGAGAGATAAAAAATAAATAGGTGGTGAAGTACGACAAATTAATTGTGGGACGAGTCTGCCAACTTCTTACGTAAGTGTTCGCGAACTTTTACCTTAAAAGTGAACCGACTGGTGGCCATCCTGATATTCTGAGGGAGTTCATTCCATAAGAAAACCGCCTGGACTAGAAAAGAAGATTTGAGAAAACCAGAGCGGTGGGAAGGACATCGCAGAATACGATTATTAGAGGAACGAAGATAGAAGAAGAAGATGTAGTGACAAAGATAGAAAAGGGTATGCTAAGATGGTTCGGTCATGTTGAGAGGATGAGTGAAAGACGATTGACAAAAGGTATTTATATGGCAGAGGTGAGTGGCAACGCCGGGAGGGGTCGCCCTAGGAAGACCTACACTGACCTTATTGGTGAGGTCCTTCAGAAAGGTCAGGTGCGGAGTACTCGTAACCGGCGTGCTTGTATGACGAGATGTATGAACGTAGATGAGGCGAAAGGAGTGTGTAGGGATCGTAGCAGTTTCTGCTATGGGAAAAAGGCGTGAGTTTATGTATGTATGTATGTGTGAATTAAATTACATTTGAAAATATTCATCGGTCGCTAAGGAAACTTACTATAATAATAACCCTATTTCCGCCACCGGTGGGCTTCTATTTTTAATATTTTTAAATGTTTGTACTTTGATATTTTCATTTAAAAAATGCAATTTATATCTATAATGAATAAAATAGATAAAAATAATACTGAGGCCCATAAATTACAATACACAAATAAATGTAACAATTATAAACAAATACATGTAAAAATATTAACTATATCTGAAGACCCTGCTTATTACCTATCTACTTTGTTGTCTGTACACATAAAGAATTCTCACCCACAACGAGGTGAGGTGGTGTGGCTGGGTCGATAAGTGAGTGGCGACCCTTACATCCCATTCATTCCCTTTCGACTTCAGAGATCAAAGCTTCAAAGGGAACGCGCCCATTCAAATTCGAAAATGGAAAAATATGATTTTTCTCCTCTACGTCATAATCGAGGAAAGGTATTGATACGTTTGGCCTATTACAGTATTTGTGACGTCACATATTACCACGCGGTGGGGCGTCGATAACTTTGGACCCCATACGCCCTACGACAGGGATGACAAACAGTTGGCACGATACGAAGTGACGGGAAAATAATGAAAAATTGATGATGATATGTCTTACATAATATATCGTAGTTTGTGATTTCAAGGGCACCTCAGCAGAGTTAAACCCATACATACATACATAGATTTATGTTTTTATGTATAAATTGATGATATTTTTATTCTTTTAATCTAACGCTATCTCTATTTTCGCTTCCTCTTTCTTGACAGTTCTCGGCGACGCCCTCCATATTCTTCTAGAAGATAACTATTTTAATTACGATTAGGAAGTATTAGAATAAGGTACGATGGGATTGTCATTATCATTTTTTATATACAAAAATGTCATGTTTCCCATAACGAAGAATTTAAAAAACCGATCAAGTGTGTCTATGTATAGTAGAAAAAATAGGTGTCTTGTATGGGAACCCCCTTTCATATTTAACTTTTAAATAATTTTATTATTTGTTGGTATACCGGCAATTCAGGTCAGATAGGCAGTCGCTCCATGTAAAATAATGGTACTCAGCTGCATCCGGTGAGACTGGAAGCCGACCCCAACATAGTTGAGAAAAGGCTAGGCAGATGATGTTGGTATACCGGCAATTAAATAGATCAAAACATATTGGTAACATACTGTGAAAATTTCAACTAGCTATTACGATTCATGAGATTCAGCCTGCTGACAGACGGATGGACTGAGGAGGTTTTTTTTTAATATGATTCCGTTAGCACCCTTCAGTTACGAAACCCTAAAAATAACATTAATATAACTACAAAGTTTAGGTCAACCGCTATACTATTGTCACACAAATAAGGATAAAAAATGGGAAAAAAAAAGTACGACAAACCTACATTTATAAAAGGTACATGTTGTATGAAGGTTCACCATCCCTGCCCTATGACGTAGTAATGTAAAGCTTTTACAATGTTTGTGACGGCTTCGGGACATTTTATTGATTTTATTTTTCGTGATTTCAGCTTGTTCAATTTTCATGTTATGTTTGGCTTTGTTCTCTGTTCTAATTTTAGAAATTCTGTGTTTATTATAGTATATGTTGGATAGGTATATTATATACGGTGGAAGAGATGTGAATAAGTCAACTGTTATACTTAAATGGATTCAGTGTCATGATAATAGATACCCCACGTGGTTGAAAATTTTGGTCGCTTTACAAAAATGACAGTTCCGAGTAAAAGTGTAATAGCAACGAGGTTAAATAATATATTTGAAAAACCTGTACTTAAAAAAAAATATCGCTTATTAAAATGATTTTTGTTCCAAATGCAAGTTTTTTGAGTGTGGGATATGTGTGGAGAAATACTTGTTATTTTTTTTTGTCTTGATTCATCATATTGACTCTAGGATAACACCATATTCATTCCTTCCTATTAACATTATCAATATTTTCTATATAAATAAAAATGAATCGCCGAAATGTATGCACGCGCATAACTTTCGATCGACTGCATCAAATTGGATTATTCTTTATTTTTGTCAGGGCAAGATTTGTATAAAAGAATATTTTTGGCAAATATACACCGAAACGTTAGAAATTGCACCCGTGCGAAGCCGGGACTGTTCGCTAGTAAAACAATAATAATCAATTTCAGTATATATGAAAGATCATCATCACTTTATGGCTCGATTTGGTCGTTTTTTTGATTGTCTTTGTAATTGTTAAGACAATTTTTGACATGAAAGATTTTTTTTTGGAAAATCCATTGGAAATGTTGAAAATTTGGGTGGCATTTTTGAATCACAATTTCAATAAAAAAATGAGATTTTTAGTAAATTGCAGTCGTACTTGATAGGGGCGGGGCGCTGGTAAATATAAAATACCTATGTCATGAAGTTTCAGACATTGTGCAAGACCAAAAACTAATTTCAATTCTAGTGTAGGTAGGTACTTACTTTTAACTTACGATGTAAGATGGTTAAAAAATAATCCAAAAAGATCTTGTGCTTACCTAGAACAATAAAAAAAAAAATTTTAATACATACTTATAAACATATTGATAAACTTAACAAAAATATTTTAAACGACGTAAACCTTAAAAATAATTACTGCAAATTAACATAATATCACGTTTGTGATCCGCGAAGAGTTAGGCAGAGCTAGTTATGTTTAAGTCCCTAAAATAGGGAGCGAGCCTATTGTCATCAACCGGGCAGAAATCCAGACTCCGAGGCTGGTACTGAGAAATTCCTGATGAAAAAACCCAATAACACTTTGCCCGACCTGGGAATCGAACCCAAGACCTCATGCACAGCAGTCGCGCTTGTGACCACTAGACCAACGAGGCAGTCATATGAAACATAAAACATATTTATTGTATTATTGACTAGCTGTTGGTCGCGGTTACACCCGCATCTTTGGTTACTGCTCCGCTCCCGTAGGTCGACCTGGGAGTCTAACCCAAGACCTCAAAATCCAATCAAAATATAACATAACCTCCTTCTTATTACAAGTAGGTTAAAAAAGTAACAATTGTGTTATTCATTCAAATAACAAATGTTAGAATACATCATCCACATTGTCTATTACGCACATTCCATTACGTCACGTCGACGTCACACACATAACTGGTTTACGCCGGTTATTGTTAAACCGGAGACAAGCGGAGATAACTGGATTACTCCGGTTTATATCGGTATATACCCACGCAAGTCGCAACGTGTCTACGACGTAATTATTTCTAGATTGACGTGTCATGCTGATGGAATATCCAGGGGATTGAGTTCGTAAATAGGTTAAGGGTATTAAAAAGGGGTGGATATACGTGTAGACACGATGGGGGGGGGAGTGTAGGGGTTTGATTGGGTATAGATTTGTCTGGATTTTTAAACTTAACTTTGAGACTTATTTATTTAAACTTTATGCATCAAAGAAGTACAAAAGCGTAATGCCTTAGGCATTCTCTACCAGTCAACCAAAGGTGGTGAAGAGATTACAAAGTAGGTGCAAAAAAAAAATATGAATGAGAAAATCAAATATGAAAAAATGTGTTATTGGGTTTTTCCATCAGGAATTTCTCAGTAGCAGCCTCGGAGTCTGGATTTGTGCCCGGTTGATGGCAATAGGCTCGCCCTCTATTACATGGGACTAAAAACATAACTGGCGAAATGTGGGTATACTAATGGGTACACCACTGCCTAACCCTTCGGGGATTACACATTACAGGCGTGATGTTATGTTATGTAACAACAAATATCTAAATAAGTTTAAACGTACACAAGTACATAAACTCATACATACCATATAATATATATATATAATATATACATACTCATACCGACTACTACTACTCTATTAAATGCGAAAATTTGGATGGACAGATGTTTGTTACTCAATCGTGTCAGAACGGCTGAATAGTTCTAGATGAAATTTGCAATAGCTACTGCCAGGTTAGTGGATCTTGTTCAAAAGAGTCAACGCGGCCCTTTTTCTTTTTTTTTTTTTGTATGGTAAAAATCATCAAATGACTCCTTCCGCCCTGGGTGGGGCGGAAGGGACTGTCAGACTTTTACTGACTAAAAAACCACCCTGTTCTTTCTGTTGTCCTTTACGTTCCGACCGCGACCCTGGAGCACAAAAGAACAAGGATGGGTTTTAGTCAGTAAGAGACTGACACAGAGCGGAAGAAGTCATTTGATGATTTCAAATCCTTAAAAAAAAAACACAATAGCTACGAACCTCCGAATCAAATCCGACTTTGCTACGCATTCAGCTACGCCGTAGCTCGTGCTACGAATATTGAAAAAGTTAAAAATACGCTCTTTAATAAACGTAAGCCCTCGAAATCCACTGAATATGACGCAGTATTCACATACATATTGACACGGTTAATCCATTAAAATTGAAATTATTTTATTAACAAAAGCTTAAAAGCCTTTACTTTATTTCCAATGCTTAAAAGCTTTTGTAGTTATTTATGAAAGGCTGAAGCGCGGCGAGTCGAGGGACAGCTTTTAAAAGTTCAAAATGAATGCTCTTGTTTCGAGCATATAGCTTTAAAGCTGGGAACAATTGGGTGATCATTGCAATTATTCATGTGTTTATCTTAACAAAGAACTGGCTTCTGCATGCAACTTCATCTGTGTTGGATGGTGTGCTGTCGAGAATTAATTAATACGTTATATTTTTAAAATATCACCTTATAATTAATTTTATTATCCATATTAATATAATATTATAAATGCGAAAGTGAGTCTGCCTGTCTGTCTGTCTGTCTGTTACCTCTTCACGCTTAAACCGCTGAACCGATTTAGGTGAAATTTTGTATAGAGATAGTATAAGACCTGGGGAAGGACATAGAATAGTTTTTATCCCGGAAATCAGCCCCTAAGGCGGTGAAAAAGGGGGTAGAAATTTGTATGCAAGTACGATTTAAATAAGTTCCACGCGGACGTAGTCGCGGGCAAAAACTAGTTTTAATTAATAAAGGCGAAAGTTACTCTGGTTAATCTGGTTAAACGATGGTTTTTTCACTCATGTACAATTTTTTGCACCTGCCATGTTATCTCTTCACCACCTTTGGTTGACTGGTAGAGAATTTCAATAAACATCATAGTATTAAAATTTGGAACCTGATAAAAAAATCTTCCTGTAAATGTGTATATTCCATACCAACATCTTAGTTGTAACAGGATCCAGTCTAACTGACCGCAATTCTGTTTGTTCAAAGTTCGTGGCGTGGTTAAGACCAACCACGTGGCCACTTTTTGTGGTCAAAGACCAGAGGTTAGTTTTAAAGTACCTAGTTGTATGGTAAAAACCTTAAGAGGATATTCTCGACAGCGTACTGCTGCGCTCGGTATAAACGTAGTCTATATTAAAAAAATATATACAGGTCATTGAAAATTTACCCGAAACCCGAAAAGGGGTCATTGTTCTCATCATTATGAACATCTTTTACTATGGGACCAAACCTGTAATCATGAAAAAAAACAGCTGTTCCCTACAAAAATGCCTAACGACACGGTCATAATGTATGAAACAGCAGATTTTTTTTTCATGATTTCAGGTTTGGTCTTATAGAAGAAATTGTTCATAATGATGAGTACAATAACCCCTTTTAAAGTTTCTGGTAAATTTTCAAATACCCTGTATACGTGACGATTTATTCAAGTTAACTCCTTTCAAAACTTCGTTCAAAAGATTTACATGTTAGAATTAAAATAACATAACATAACATCACGCCTGTAATCCCCGAAGGGTTAGGCAGAGGTGTACCCATTAGTACACCCACATTTCGCCAGTTATGTTTTTAGTCCCATGTAATAGGGGGCGAGCCTATTGCCATCAACCGGGCACAAATCCAGACTCCGAGGCTGCTACTGAGAAATTCCTGGATGATCCATGGTAAAACCCAATAACACTTTGCCCGACCTGGGAATCGAACCCAAGACCTCATGCACAGCAGTCGCGCTTGCGACCACTAGACCAACGAGGCAGTCAATTAAAATAATCATCCAAAAAACTAGAGACTATACAAAATAATAGACCTTAACAGAAATATCTTCATCTGTGCGTGTAATAAAGTTTAACTATCGTCATAAATGAGCCTTGTGTTGCCATTTACATTTTAATTCCACAGACCTTCAGGCCGGCTCCTCATAGACAACGGCAGTTATAGACGTACCTATTTTAGTTTAACTTAGGTGTATTGTGTTTATTAAATGTGTGTGTGTATACAATCTATATTAAAATCTGTATAATATATAATCTGTATATTATGTCATAGTCAAAGTTCGATATGAAGATTACTTCGCCTGGTTTATCTTAAGTTTGACCAATGCTTTCGGGCAAACCCAAAAATAAACTCCAATTTTGGTCTTTGACAAAAGTATTTTTATTCAAACCTAGAAACTGACTGCCTCTTTGGTCTAGTGGTCGCAAGCGCGACTGCTGTGCCTGAGGTCTTGGTCTTGAGGTCTCGGAACCCATTAGTACACCCACATTTCGCCAGTTATGTTTTTAGTCCCATGTAATAGGGGGCGAGCCTATTGCCATCAACCGGGCACAAATCCAGACTCCGAGGCTGCTACTGAGAAATTCCTGATGGAAAAACCCAATAACAGTTCGCCCGACCTGGGAATCGAACCCAAGACCTCATGCACAGCAGTCGCGCTTGCGACCACTAGATCAACGAGGCAGTCAAGTTAAGACTTGATCTTTAACACGTAACGTTAAGGGTCAGCTAATGTTGACCACAGCCCGTAACTAAACCTTATTTAAAAAATGAGTTTTTCACAGTTTGAACCTAACCTAACAGAGGTTAGGTTAAAACTGTGACCAGAAAGGACAACATAAAAAAAGGACATTCTGATACCTAATTTAAAGTTTGTCAGGTCAAACCCTGACGTCCTCTTCCACATAATATTGAGCTAAGATTTTACATTTCGACCTATTAATCTAAATACCCATTTATTTTTAGCACATAATATAAAAGCTGATCTAAATATAAACCAATGAAGACTGAATCTAAATTCATATTCATACGATGAAAGCTCAATTAAATCGCAATAAAGAAATTATTTGTCATACATCATTCAAAGATCTACAAAGATCAAACAGAAAATGTTCTTACTGTATACAGGGAACAATAAGGATTGGATTTACATTGTGATATTCATATTTGCGAAGTTTTTAGGGTTCCGTACCAGCCAAACGGAACCATGCGCAACCGCGCGCCGTCACTTCGTGTATAATAGTTTTTTTTTGTGGTTTCTTTAAATTATGTATTTTAGTCTGTAAGGTACTCCGATATTATGTTATGGGTCTTTGTTACCAGTAATAAATAAGTAAGACTAAACTTCGCTGTGTTCCGTCCGTTCGTCTTTGGCCTATATCCTGATGGAAAAACCCAAAAACAGTTTGCCCGACCTGGGAACTCAAGACCTCATGCTCAGCAGTCGCACTTTGCGACCACTAGACTAACGAGACAGTCTTGTATACGTGCAATTGAGAATCTGGACCTTATCTTGGAAATGGGTGTTCTAGGTATTATCTTAAATGTCACTGAATTATTTAACAATTGAAAGGGAAGGGACTGTGACGAATCAGGCGCGTTGAGAGAGGATTATCTTCTGAGGGCGTGTGTACAGAAACTCGATTGTTGATGTTTATTGAACACTAAGTCTATTTTCTACCCATGATATATGGATAAACTGTAGGTGTCATACAAAACAGTTAGAAGACGTTATATTAAAAAGGTTTTGAAGTTCAAATAGAAAATGAGAACTGACAGACGATGTTGATATGCAATTTCCGAGTATTCATGCGTTTTTGCAATATCTATGATTTGAGTCTAATTAATGTAGCAACTCACACTTAGGATCCATTAATTAATGATAATTGTAATCCGAGTTACATGAGAATCTGGGCTACTGGCTTTTTGGCAGTTATTTTTAAGTCCCATGTAATAGGGGGCGAGCTTATTGCCATCAACCGGGCCCAAATGCAGACTTCGAGGCTGCTACTGAAAAATTCCTAATGGATGAATAACCCATTAACACTTAGCATGACCTGGGAATCGAGCCCAAGACCTCATGCTCAGCAATCGCGTTTTGCGACCACTAGACCAACGAGGCAGTCAACATAAACTTTCTATAATCGATCATTTCGACACTTAACTTTAAAATCGCGACGATTTAAGTTCAACTTACATTACCTTCCAAATCTATTTCTAATCGAGTGGCGATCGATCGAATTCTCTCGATTACGTCGTTCATTCGGATCTCTCGTCCTTTTTGAGAAGGTCACGGATTGGCATCAACAAGTGAGGGTGTCTCGCTAAGCCTTCACAACGATATAAGGATGTATATCGGGTGACTTATTGGCAGTTTTGTATATCGATACTTTTCGCGTAGATTTTTTTTTCTTCTGATTTTCGGGATTATAAAAATCGAATTTAAAATTCAATTATTTTAAAAGATAAAATGTTTTGAATTTCTTTAAACCTGAAGTTTAGATAGATGGATGTTTGTTATTCAATCACACCAAAACGGCTGAACGGATCCGCATGTAATTTAGCACATTGTAATGTACAGTGTCCGTGGGACCTTACGCGGGCGAAGTCGCGGGCGGAAGGTAATCTATAAATATAAAGTTAAAGGTTACTTACTCACTTATTGACTAAATACAAAATCTCGAAAACTACGTGACTTATGAAGCTGAAACTTGGCTGGTAGGTAGTTTATCGGTAGGAGGCAGATTTTACGACAGGGCCGAATCAAGGTGGTCTTTGACTTCTACGCGGACGAAGTCGCGGGCAAAAGCAGAACAACATAACGTTTTTCTATTCGTAAAACGCTCAACCAATTCTAAAAAGAGACTATTAATATATCAAACTAACGTTGACTGAATTTCACATAAATTCAGACTGGAATATTTACTCTACTGTTTTAATTAAAACTTAAAAAAAAAAAACAGAAAATAAATAAATAAACATCAACATAGCTCTTTTTACTTGAGATACCGCGCCCCCGGAACGCAAAGGGCACAAGAAGGAACATGGATGGGTTTTAGTCAGTAAAAGTCTGACACTCCCTCCCGCCCCGCCCAGGGCGGGGGAAGTCATTTGATGATTTCCCATCGATAAAAAAAAAAGCTCTTTTTACTTCATGATTTAACTTTATCCTTAACTTTAACCTTTGCTATGCATGAGGTCTTGGGTTCGATTCCCAGGTCGGGCAAAGTGTTATTTGGGTTTTTCCATCAGGAATTTCTCAGTAGCAGCCTCGGAGTTTGGAATTGTGCCCGGTTAATGGCAATAGGCTCGCCCCCTATTACACGGGACTAAAAAAACATAACTGGCGAAATGTGGGTGTACTAATACACCTCTGCCTAACCCTTCGGGGATTACAGGCGTGATGTTATGTGTGTTTTAACTTTATATTACCAGAAAATTCGTGTCCAAAAAAACATCACGTGGTACGAACAATGAACATTTTAAAAATCCCCTCATATTTTTTCACCCACGAATATACCTATTACGAAATTATAAACTTACTTTTTTAAGAACTTTAAGAGGTAAAAAGTAATAAAAAATAAGGGATTAAAACAAAACTTGGGCAGTAAAGGTTTACTGAAGCCAGCCAAAGGACGCTTGTGTCTAAATAAAAACGGTGAGCGAGGTTAAATGGCCGTTACTTTCGAAACGCCGTTTTAAAAATGGCGATGTAAATCTTAATTTTTATCCGAGTGCTTTTGGCTTATGACATCTTTTGCTGTCACTTAGTCATAAAGGAATGGTGGATGACCAGCTTTAGGCAACCTAATGGCAACTAAATAAATAAGAATATCCTCCCGTCTGAATTTTGGCCACGGCAGCCAATCTGAATGGAAACTAGCCAGTAAGCAGGATATACTATAGTGCACATGTTTGGGCACAAACACTCCCTCTTCCTTCACTCTCATAATAGTCCATCACAATCGGAGAGATCACAAGCGCTTTACGTGCTTTCCAAAGCACGGGGGTGACATAGCATCGAATTTCAAACTGAGAAATTCCTAATGGAAAACCCAATAACACTTTGCCCGACCTGGAAATCGAAGCCAAGATCTCATGCTCAGCAGTCGTTCCTTGCGAACACTCCAATGAGGCTCTTGTGTTTAATTCCCAGTTTAATTTACTACTTTAGCTTTCAGCCGAGAATAACTTCCTTTGGCCTTCGAATAAACTTGTTGATTAAAATACTAGAAGCTGTATTCAGTGAATATTAAGTAAGAGTAAAGCATTCTGAAGTTTATATTAAAATAAACCTCACATACCTAAATACTAAGTACATTGCGTAGAATTAATCGTATTTTAGTTTTGCTCGTAGTTAAATTGAAATGTGCGTTTGTACTCCGCCATGTTTTGTGAATATGAAATGTTGAAGCTTAATTAGATTCGTACATAATATTATAAATGCGAAAGTAACTCTGTCTGTCTGTCAATTACGGTTTCACGACTAAACCACGGAACCGACATTAATGAAATTTTGTACGGGGCAAGTTCAAACTTACCTACAAAATTTCATCAAAACTGCAGAAAAGCCAGAAAGGAGATATTAGGTTACTTCATAATTCGTGACTTCGTCTGCGCCCGCGATGATCGACATTTACGCGGACGATGTCGCACGCAAAAGCTAGTTTTATGTAAAAACTGGCAAATAACATTAAAGGAATAAAGTGCTTAAAAAGTTCTTCCAATCCAGTCGGTAGTTTCGAGATTATCGCGGTTAAACAAATGAACGAAAAATCTCTTCAACTTAGATTAGTATTTTACGTCCCTGTATTTAACTTTGATTAAGTAAATAATAAGAGAAAGGTACATAATTTGTGAACCGTACTTCCTTAATGGCGCCCAACTTGGGACCAGTAGTTTCAATCACAACGTATAATAGTAACTAATTAAATTTCATGTTCTATTACATTCTAGCTCATTCAGACGATATTTGCTTTCAGAACTAGTGATTCAACCCCTAAACTTTGTGTTTCGTAGTTGGCGCCCACCGTGGGACCACGGACCGCGATCTAATTTATTGTCTTTATTTAGTTTATTCATACAATTACGTCGAGCTGCGCACAACGCTGCGTAATGAATAAAGTTTTAACGAGTTTAGTGTTTATTGATACACACTGTGATGTCGCCATTTGCTTGAGGCGTGTTGTAAAATATTGAATTACCCTCAATTTTGATGGCATTGAAAACTGTATAAATTTTTGAAAATTAATGAATTAATTACATGGGACTTTAACATAACTAGCAAAATGTGGGTGTACTAATGGGTACACCTCTGCCTAACCCTTTGGGGAAAACAGGCGTGATGGTTATGTTTATTAACAGAGATTTTCTTTTTGCCTTTTTCAAAAGTAGGAGGAGGTTTTATGTTCAACTGTAGGTGTGTATCGTTTTTTATGTATGTTTACCGATTGCTTCGCCAATTGTCAACCCACTTTCAAAATTCTTTTTTATTTAAAAGGATATACTTCTGAGGTGGTCCCACATTAATTTCGTGTAGATCTGAAGTAGACCTTCGGAGAAAAATGATGTAACTCCTCATTAACTATACACGTATTGTGATTTGGTTATTTTACTGAAGATCAAAGATAATTGTTTGTTAGTTATCTATCCGTAAGGAACTCCTCATCGATGAACAGTACATACTTACAGTGAAAGACAAAAAGAGAAAGAGACAGAAATATCAACGGTATTTTTTTAAATGTATAAGCTAACATAGAAACTTTTCTTTGAAATACGTTGAAGCATTTACAAGAAAATATAAATGTTGAAGGTTGTGGAAAGTTTCTGAGTAAAATAAACTGTTGTTACAAGCAACGTTCAGTACCTACACAGTTACTTACAGAATCTACGAGAACTGAATCCTACTACAGTTAAATACGTGAATGTGGATGGATGTATGTTTCTTACTCTTTCCAGGGTTTTGTAAAAACCTAATTGAAAAGAGTGCCGTGGTGTTTCTCGCTCGTTCTTTCTACCTCCATTTTGGAACGAGCAACTAGCTTCAACTTTTTGACTAACTGATCGACTCCTTGACAATTCAAAAGTGCCTGTAATTGATCCAATTGAAAAAAATGTTTTGGCTAAACAGAATTAGTTGAAATTAAGGACGTATATTGATCTAGCTTAACACATAGGTTAATTTTTATCCCGGTCTTGTGTTTCCTGCGGATAATTATGTTAGCTTTGAGGCCGTCAAAGTTACTAAGTTATATCACGGGACGCCACGCATCGAGTGGAATGACAGTTCTCCTCAACCTCATCATCATCTGCCTAGCCTTTTCCCAAGTATGTTGGGGTCGGCTTCCAGTCTAACCGGATGCAGCTGAATACCAGTATTTTACATGGAGCGACTGCCTATCTGACCTCCACAACCCAGTAACTGGGTAATACGATACCCCTTGGTGAGACTAGTTGTCAGATTTTCGGGCTTCTTCTCAACAGTTCTCCTCAACCTCATTTAACCTAAATTCACCGAGAGTATTTTTTACAGAATAGCTCAGTAAATCCAGCTGTCGTACGTTGCGCAGAAACTGAGGTTCCTTTATCAGTTCTGATATCCTGTTTGCTTATCATCCAATTTGCTATAAAACGCGACCCTCAAACATATTGCATCTATCGCGAGCCTATAAAACCTTTTCGATCCCCCACTATTCAAAGTCAAAGTTCACGTGTTCTCCGTGTACTTCGTGTTCTCATTTCGTTCTCAACGTCAATCACCCGCTATCTCCACCAGGGCCTGACACGTTATTTTCTTAGAAAAGGAGAAAAAAAAAACAAATTACCCGCAACTTAGGTACCGCACCAATAAGCAATAAAAACATCTCGAGAGCGCCGGGAATAGGCGGGGGTGGCCGAAGGGGGGGGGGGGGGTGAAGGCTAGGGGAGGGGAAAGACCGCTTGTTTCATGCACCTTTAAAAACGTGGGCGCGTATCATTTAATTCATTTCAAAGTCAACGAGGAAATTCTTTATTTTTTTCTTATTTTATTTTTCTCTTTTTCTTTTATAAATATTAAGATTTACTAACATAGTCATAAGATTTGACTTGTCCGAACTAAACGTTTTTTACATACATAACAACACGCCGTAATCCCCGAAGGGTTAGGCAGAGGTGTACCCATTAGTACACCCACATTTCGCCAGTTATGTTTTTAGTCCCATGTAATAGGGGGCGATCCTATTGCTTTTATTAAATACCTATAATTATTGTGGTTAAGAAATATACAATAACTAGCTTCTGACCGCGATTTCCTCCGCATGAATGTCAGTTATAGGATCTTTGGACCCTCGTTTCAACACTTTTGGGGTTAATTTTGGATAATAGTCAAGTTACTCAACGGAAAGACACTCTCTACGGCCGAGCTGCGGGCAGCAAACTAGTATTATACTAATTTTCTATTTGTCAATTAGCAAGCATGTTCAAAATAAGTCTGACCTTAAATCCTTAATGATGATATTTTTCGTCTCAATACTTCCTAAACTATTCTATTTCCTCGCTCGACTAGTGCTTCGATATATGGCAACACTATACTCGAACCCTCGTTTGGGCCTTTATTTGAATATTTTACTGTCGCAACACAGATTCTATTGGATGTAACAGAACGGTGTGTTATTAAGATTTCATTTTTATCTTGTTACGGAATATTGGAAATAAGGTTTCGTTTTATTATTGGGTAGCAAAATACTTTTAGTATTGTTGTGTATGAAAAGCTACAAATAGACCAAGCTACTACATACATAACATCACGCCTGTTATCCCCGAAGAGTAAGGCAGAGATGTACCCATAAGTAGGTAAATACACATTTCGCCAGTTATGTTTAGGTCCCATGTGAACGGGCGAACCTATCAAGGTAAGATTTAGAGAAATTTTACCTTAAGCATTGCCTGTATCGATTAATGAAATAAAATATCGAGAGTTTATTTTTTGAATTTTTAGCTATTCTTGACACGATGGATAATTTGATATATTGTACTTTTAAAAAAGAGATACCAAAATTCTAAGAAAATATTGTTTTGCTAAGAAGTTCAAAATAAAATATTGTTTCTGTTAAGTAAAATAATCTTAAGGCTTTTAAGTGGTTTCCCTCTAGGGCCCATTGATTTTTTTCCAGCCTGTAAACCTAGATATTGTTGTCGAATAAATCTTGTTTTCGTTTCATCAACAGCCTTGTTAAAACGTTGGCCGCTGAGCAATTTCATGGCGGCGCTAACAGACAAAATCCTGACGTATTAGGTATGCTTGTTGGACTTAAGCTTTACCATCTATCCGGCGTCAATACTTCGGTAAAGTATTTTTAGAAGGACCAACGGACAGAGTACCTAAACGTTATGTAAATTAGAATGATTTTTGAATGGCAAATTCCCCGTTTCGCACGTTTTTTTTTTAGTTAATTAATTTATTGATAGAACTAACATTGTTACATTGTTATATGAAAATATTGATTGCAAAATTCCAGGACATACATACATAGTTACATACATACAGGTGAAGTTAAATAAAAGCTTTTAAAATACAAGTCACAAAAATATTTTAAATGGTAAATATGGTAAATGCACAGATTAAAAAGTATAATATTTAACTAGAAGATAGAAACACATTTATTAATCCAACTATCAATAAAAAATTCTCAAAAAAATACGCTTAATTCTCAACAGGTATCGCAATATTCAAGTTCTGAAAATCTGATTAATTTTCAATTAACTACGTATAAAAGTAGAATTTTAGTTGCTCTAAAATCAATTGCTTTTGTAGTCCTGAAAATCTGATTTTTTCAATCCATTGTTAAAATCTATTTTTTTAGTTAGTTCAATAGTTGGCAAACAACAGGTGACGTCACAGTGCTATTGTCGTACAAAGTCTACGGGAATCGCGTTTTGACAGTTCTTTCTTTCGTTATCATGTGGGCAGTAAGGTCTTACGATCCCACACACCCTAGTGTCAGAGTTTCTAAACCGCCTCAAGGGCTCAGGGACAGTTCATTAAAAGTATGTCACATGATTACTGGTTTATAAGATAAAGTCAAAATATTTTACGAAGATTTCCAATTCGAAATTCAAATTGAATTATTTCGACGCGTCGGCGCACTTCAGCCAGTCCCAAAGAATGCAGCGGTCAAAGTTTGAATAGAAGTCCCAAATCTTCATTTTACAAATAGTTTGACCCTACTCTGTCTTCCGGAATGTGAGCCTTTCATCCCTGAAATTTATCATTGTAATTTGACCACTACCCTGCGTGACGTCATACCTAACATTTCTGCCTATTCTGTTCACGCAACAGAAGCGTTATAGATAAAGAGCGTATACGCCTTACGGCTTATAATAAAAACTTCCAACTCCTTATTTTTCGAAACGAAGCGCGACTGCTGTGCTTGAGGTCTTGGGTTCGATTCCCAGGTCGGGCAAAGTGTTATTGGGTTTATCCATCAGGAATTACTCAGTATTGTATTTTTTTGACTGTACATAGGTCTCTAGAAAGTTAAGTTAGGCAGAAAGGTCCGCCTGCCGGGGTTGCGGGACGTCTTAACAAGATACCGTGGTCCCGGAACGTAAAGGGCAACAGAAGGAACAGGGTGGTTTTTTAGTCAGTAAAAGTCTGACAGTCCCTTCCGCCCCACCCAGGGCGGAAGGAGTCATTTGATGATTTTTACCACCGTAAAAAAAAAGGCAGGAAGGACAAATAATATCCTACTTATGAGTAGGGAGTTTAATTAAAATCGCTTTATTCATTTCGAAAAAGTAGGACTTGAAAATGTGTATGTAATGCCGTACCGCACTTAATAGAGGCTGTGTATGCAAAGAATCTGAGGCCGTGTGGGCCACAGAATGTGAAAGGTGTGAAACTACATTCCTCTTTTAATTGTTCGGCGTTCGCAACGCAAATGAAAACACTTATTTTTAGTTTGCTCTGAAATGTGTAATGACTATGTTATATAGTTGTATTGTAGTTTTTTCTGTTGAATTAATTCGAAAAACTGCCTCGTTGCCTGCTTACGCCTGTACGATGTACGATGTAAAAACCCAACAACACTTTGCCCGACCCGGGAATCGAACCCAAGACCTCATGCACAGCAGTCGCGCTTGCGACCACTAGACTAACGAGGCAGTCCACGTTAAAAAGCTAGTAAATTATCACGTCTTCCACTAAATGTCTTTCTCTCTTTCTCCCTCCATTTCCCTCCCACTCAACAAGTTCTCGTGGTCTTGACACAAACGTTCACATAATCCGCTATAGTCCCCACTTAGTGTATGTTGTTCAAAATAAACATCAACTTAGGAGGACGGGGATAAGGAGGTAGTAAACGGCAGCTACTATTTAAATGGATTATACCATGTGAGGGGGTAAAACAAAAGGTCAAGTCTGAAAGGGCATATCTTTGTATCTTTTTCTTTTTCGTGGGGAAATCCTCACGTATCTCTTACCGACTAAAACTCCACGGTTTCTCCTGCTACCATAAGTCGGGAGCCCGGTATTCGCATCACGCATGATTCGCGCCCCAGACTGGTATTGGACAGCCATTGTCGAGCCCCTTAAATATCTTAGTATCTATCAAAATTTGACGCGATATTCTTCTTTCTTTATCGTGTGGGCAGTAAGGTCCTGCGACCTCACACACCCTAGTGTCAGAGTTTCTAAACCGCTTCAAGGGCCTCTGACATGGTTTGAGTGGAACAGTAATAGGCTAAGTCCAGGTTTCCACACGATGTGTGTGTGATCTTTAACACATATACAAAATCCCGACAAAAACCGTCAGGCAGTAGCCCATTACACCCGTGTGGTCGGAAAATCCTCCCTTTTCAACAGATAATGAGAAGCTTTACACCCTGTTTTTCAAACCTCTAACTATCTATTTAGCTTTCTTTATTTTGCTCACAGAGTAATAGAGAGGACTGTGCTCAGAGATTCTCTGCGAGATCAATTCAGAAGTGACGAGTTCATAAAAGAACGGGTGACGGTGACTGGGCGTGAGGTCCCATGCTTATTCCATTAGGAATTTCCTAGTAGCAACCCGGAGTTTAGGAGCTGGTGGTGTGATATCGACGCACCAGGGAGCTTAGACAAAATAATAATTTCAAAACGAAAACGAAGCTAGAAAAGCCAGAAAAGTTAAAAACATTGACCACGTGACTTAACGCGGCTTATGTCAATCCCATACATTTTAGTCTGTCATGTGGTCATCGCTTCGTCGATTGACCACGTGACTGAACGCGGCTTATGTCAATCCCATACATTTTAGTCTTTCATGTGGTCATCGCTTCGTCGATTGACCTCGTGACTTAACGCGGCTTATGTCAATCCCATACATTTTAGTCTTTTCTAACTTCGTTATTGTTTTGAAATTGTTACTTTGTCTAAGCCCCCTGAAAGAGTGCATCTATTATATGTTTGCGCATTATAATGTTTCCTGCCCATTTGGCTGGTCTCCATTGAGAATCCACCGTAATCGAAATTCCAACGAGAGATTTTTTTTTAAGTGATGTTGTTTCGGTTGATCTTATGTAGTGACAAGCATTGAAAAGAGTATGCTTATATGGTTTGCTCATGTTGAAAGGATGAGTGAAAGGCGATTAACAAAAGAAGTGTTTATGTCAGATGTGGAAGAGGGTGCCCTAGGAAGACAAACTCGGATCTTATTGGTGACCGGCGTGCTTGTATGACGAGATGTATGAACGTGGACTTGGCGAAAGGAGTATGTAAGGATCGGCGCGGCGTTCTGTGGTTTCTGCCTACCCCCATTGGAAAAAGGCGTGAGTTAATGTATGTATGTTTGTATGTATGGATGTGGTACTGCTGAACCATACTCATATAGTGACAGAACTAAGCGGAGTATTCGTAATAAAGACTGAAAACACACGGGCTAAGTTTACGAGCGTGTACACAGCGATAAGTTTGATGTGTGTCTTTGTGCGGCTTAATTATGTGCTGATGTGGGTGCACTCCGGAGTTTGTTCACTAGTTCATTCATACAGAATAGTAAACTAATTCTTGTACCTATAGTGACTAGCTACACTGTCTGTCTGTTTATTTTCTCTTTATGGCAGAATTACTAAACCTATCGTAATTTTGATTAAGAGTGGTTTGGAACCTGAATAAGCTTAAAGGCTATACTTTATTTGAGAACCGACATTCTCTCATACAAGTAGATAAAGCTTGTTTTTTTCCTTAGGGAAATTCCTGGCAATCCCGGTAAATTCCTGAAAATCCTGGGAAATCAAAGGAAATCCCTGGATATCCTTATGGATGGATCCTATTAGGGAAGAACGGAAGGTTATGTCGGATTCTTACCGACTAAAACCTCGTATTCTGGATTAGTGTTTGGTTTATAGCAAAAGACACAAAGTCAAATCATGTATTTCAATTAGACCATTAAAAGGCACTTTTGAACGTCATTTACAAGAGAAATGAAAAATTATAATCTTGAATCTAGTTGCCCATGCCACTCGCCCCCTATTACATGGGACTTAAACATAACAAGCGAAATGTGGGTGCAGTCATGGGTACACCTCTGCCTAATCTTTCGGGGATTACAGGCGTGATGTGACGATTTTTTTGGGAGAATTCTGCTACATGGCTCCTAAAATTACAACTCCAGAAAGCCAGAATCAACAGCGTTGATTACCAGAAAAGCGCCAAAAAAATGATGCACAAAAAGTCCCGGTGAAACGATTCAACTGTCTTGAATCCCGCAACGAAAATAATCAGAAAAGAACAGATGTATGTTTGCGTATCTATGATTCCCGCCTAGTCGCTAAACGCTCACGTTATAACGACCCACACTTTCAGTCAAACACACGCCCACTACGTGACATTTCCGACTCCATAATCATGTTAAAATGACGTAAATATACTACTAGTTTTTTCCCGCGACTTCGCCTGCGAGGTTTTTGGTTCAATTCCCAAGTCGGGCAAAGCGTTATTGGTTTTTTTTTTCCATCAGGCATTTCTCAGTAGCAGCCTCGGAGTCTGGATTTGTGCCTGGTCGATGGCAATAGACTCGCCCCCTATTACATGGGACTTAAATATAACTAGCGAAATGTGGGTGTACTAATGGGTACACCTCTGCCTAACCCTTCGGGGATTAGGTGCAGCCGTAATGTTATATTGTTATGTTACTGCTACGCTTGCGCGGGTCGAAGCGTGATGTTATATAGCCTCATGAATTTGGCTATCATATACTAAAAGATTGAAATCGAATGGAAATTCCAGAGTTTAGCGCGTACTTTGGACCCCCGCTTCATCCTTTTAGGAAATGAATTTTGGAAAATCCTTTCTTAGCGAACGTCTACTAACTATAAACTACCTTCCTGCCAAATTTCATCTTTATACATCATCATCTTCCTGCCCTTATCCCATGTTACTTGGGGTCGGCGCAACACGTTTTCCTCTTCCACTCCGTCCTGTCAGCTGTCATGCTATCACTGACTCCCCTTTCATTCGTATCATCATCAAATTTCATCTTTATACTTCAAGCGGTTTTGATATTTCGTGATGAGGAGTGAGTGAGTAACCTTTCGCTTTTATATATTTAGATTTAGAAGATATCAAAGAACAATACAATCATGTTATTCTAAAAATGAGAAATCGTTCTGTCGAGATATTTTTTTTCTGAAATATCTACATTATTAACACTATGGAATCCTAGTAAGGATCTCAAGTAGATTTTGATAAAGGTTATGTTCGATCAGGTTACGTGTGACCTAGCTTAGACTTTATTGTAATAGTACCTGAAATTGGATCTAACGCGCAACTAACTAGGTACTATCTTATGCCTGCGAATTCGCTCGCGTATATATTTTAGGGTTGTTGGAACGAAGTTCTTTAACGTTAACTGGCAGAAATCGTCACGTAAGAAAAAAGCGTTATGCCCTCCATTTCTCTATGTCTTTCTGTTATATACGGGTGGGGGTGTGTGTGCGTGCACGCGAGTGTCAAGATTCGAGCAGCAAGCATTGTGCGAGGCCAGCTGTATAGTCTCAATTCTAATCACGTGAAATTTTATTTAAGCCTGTTCCAAGTCTGTCCCGAGTGCCATCAGACCGTTGATGTCACCCGACAGTAAAAAAAAAAAACATACATGGGGGTGGTTTAGATAGCCACCCTGTATTTAGTAACTTACTTTATCACAAAATTGAATTTTAATTACGATAGACAGATTTTGTAATAATTAAATAAATTTGTACTTTAAAGTTTTTATTCTTGGGGTGACACCACAGTTATCCGCCCCGGGTGTCACCCATGCTAGCTACGCCACTGACATAGGATAAATAAATAACTAAAAACATCTTGCCTTATCCTATTAGTAATGAACGGACGCATACAAACAGAACGTAGGCAGCAATCAAGGACCCTATCTACTCAACCGTCCGCAAATCCATACTTCGTTCTACCTTACAAATGTGGAATGCTTGCAAATGACAGAAATCTCAAGTTAAACGGGCGCAAAATCGGAACCGGGATCTCTATTGGATCGTGAATTTTCCGTGAGACTGCTTCACTCTCGCGGACCGTGGAACCAACCACTTGCCTACTCTCAACAAAATGTACGTACTACGTACAGTACTATATCGCCGATGAAGAGTCAATAAATCCTAACTAATATTATAAATGCGAAAGTAAGTTTGTTTGTTTGTTTGTTACCATTTTACGCATTAGCCACTGAACCGATCATCCTGAAATTTAGCATTTACGTTGCCAGGTGTACAGGAACGAACCGGCCTTTAATCCCGAAAAAAAGTACTGTTTCCGAGGGAAATCACAATAACGTTCTTATGACCATAGATGGCGCCACGTGTCATTTCTAATCATGATTTTAACCGAAATTTACGCGAACGAAGTCGCGGGCAAAAGCTAGTAAATAATAACTGCAAAAACTCAACCTTACAGGAGGCGAAAAAAACGTTTCAAGTCCCTTTAACTATTTTTTTAAATACATTTGATTGTTTAAATGTTTTATGTATACTGACTGCAATATTATGCAATTAATGATTTTATTAAAACATTACTGGTTTTTATATAAATTGCAGATATAATAACAGTTGGTACAAGAATCACAAGCGGACGCGTCTCTGCGTAGATAGTATCTATTGCCATCGTAAATGACGTAACACCACTTAGTATATATTGCAATTATCTTGCAAAATTAATAAGAAACAGACCTAAGATCTTTGTCAGCATGTGTATTACTCTATTCTACAATAAATAATGCATTAAAACAGAAATTACCAAAATGTTAGATATTATATATTGACTCTTCATCGTCGATATGCACTAACTGTACGATTAACTACACTTGGAATGAGTTAACGAGCAGAGAGAAGCGACTGTAAACCATCACGACAGCTTTAATTAATACTAGCTATACAATTAAAGTATTTACTTATTTATTTAAACCTTTATGCAACAAAAGTACAATGGCGGACTTGAAGCCATAGGCATTGTCTAACAGTCAACCAAAGGTGGTGAAGAGATAACATGGTAGGTGCAAGTTATTATACGATCGTAAAACAACAAAATTAGAGGACACAAGATAAATAAACTAAATAATAGATAAATTACGTCTTTGGTTATTGCTCTGCTCCCGTAGACATTAGCTTGATGTTTATAGCCTAAGTTACTCGCTGATAATGTTGCTTTTAATAGGTGAAAGAATTTTAAAACTGGTTTAGTAGTTTTAGAATTAACCTATCCGTATAAACCTTCATATTATTAGCTAGAAGTCAAATTTATCTACCATTACACTTTTACAGACATTTCGTAGATTCATTGAGTTAATCTTCAATTAACTTTATATTTAACACAAAGCGAATCGTCAATCCTTACAAGTAAGGAACGTTAATTCAAATAGACTTATAGGTACACATCATAGTATAACTTTTTGTTGTAAAATCGCTTCTATTACAACCACATAAGATGCCACAGTGTTTTCTCTAAGTCCGTACCTATATGTAGAATTATATATTAGAACTAGAGTACTGAATGAACGCGTGACCGACGCTTTGTGTCATTCATTACATCTGCTGGTGAACGGTTTTAAGTACCGACTCTAATCAAATACACGCCTGAAATTGACCTTTGAACTTACAAGTATTATACGGTAACAGTAACAGTTTCAAAGACTTTGACCAACAGGTCAAAGTCTTTTAAACTGTTATTAGTAATGACATATTTATTTTGTGACTAGCTGACCCAACGAACTCCGTACCGCCATTTTTTTATTTTCTTTCATTAAATAATTATTCAAGTGTAGCGATGGCCTAGTGGTTGATGCGCCCGCCGCCATGCATGAGGTTGTGGGTTACAATCCGGGCAAGTACCAATCTGACTTTATCAATTCTCATACGTACTTTTTAAGATTATCTAAGACATCACTGACATCGTTCCGTGCCTCTGAAAGCACGTTAAGCTTTTGATCCCGGTTGTCATACGTCAATCTTTGACAGTCATTACGAGGCGTCAAAAACCCGAAAGTCTGACAACCAGTCTTACCAAGAGATTTACTCAGTTACTGGGTTGTGAAGGTCAGATAGACAGTCGCTCCATATAAAATACCGGTATTCTATTCAGTCCGACACCAATTTAGCAGGTTTTTTTATATCTAAGGAAATGAATAACTAAAAAAAGCAGCTCAAGATATCTATACGAAAATAATATTCCATTGACACGCCTCCGTACCAGAAATAAATAATTTATTTATAATGTAGTTATTTATAGATTTATTTTCAGTCTTTCATGAAGTTATATTTGAGTTGTATCTTGTCACCTATTTCATTATCTTTCATGTCACTAAATAGGTTACTAATGCTTCATTAGGTTCCCTATTCAAGACATTAATATCATAGATGGGAGCTTAACAATGTTAAGTTGGCTGCGAAATCATATTACTCCAATCATATTAACACGCGTGGGAGGTAGCTAGGTAATTTCTGTCTTAGGTAATAATAATAAACATAACATCACGCCTGTAATACTCGAAGGGATAGGCAGAGGTGTATCCATTAGTACACCCACATTTCGCCAGTTATGTTTGTAGTCCTATGTAATAGGGGGCGAGCCTATTGCCATCAACCGGGCACAAATCCAGACTCCGAGGCTGCAACTGAGAAATTCCTGATGGAAAAACCCAATAACACTTTGTCCGACCTGGGAATCGAACCCAAGACCTCATGCACAGCAGTCGCGCTTGCGACCACTAGACCAACGAGGCAGTCAAATAACAGTTAAATAAGATTATAAGCATATTATTGTGCCACTGTAGAGCGAAGGTCTCTTCTCATATAGAGAAGGCAAGATCATTGATCACCACACTTGCTGAATGCGAATTGAAGACCATATACTTATTTTAATTATAAGTCCGGTATATACCTACATTATTTTTATTTATCAAACGAACAAATTACGAACGAAACGAACGTAGAACGAATGACGATTTTTTTTTACATAATACAAAATGTCGTAGGTTTAATACAAGATTGCGTAAGATTATTTGTTTCTTAACACAGACAAAAGTACACTAAAAACTGTAATTAGCATAAAATAAATAAATTCAAATCTCATTTTTCACACCACTAATTGTTTGATGTACTCTTGATGATCTGACAAAACGCGATTCTTTCATAGATTATGTATGGCAGAAGACAACTGTGACGTCTCAATTGACTAAACATAACATCACGCCTGTAATCCCCGAAGGGTTAGGCAGAAGTGTACCTACCCATTAGTACACCCACATTTCGCGAGGGGAGGGCCAATTGACCAACTATTTATTAATTTAAAAGTAAAGGTTATCAGAGCTATAATAACGTATGTCTTTAGAGAAGTTATGGCTTGGAATTTATTGGTTGATTGTGTCAACTACCAAACTCTCGCGACTGGCATCCATATTATAATAGTACCTTTGAAACAACCGAAGCTTGACCACATTTTAGTTTACCTGAAGTGTTCCCTACCGTCTAATGAAGCTATATAACTTTGTAATTGTATTATGCGAATAGTTTCACAAGTAGGTAAGTAGGTACGGTCTAAGTGAGATCGACCTTCGATAAAAGTGGGATTCTTTTTGGAACCATTTTTTAAATACAACATGAGGTCTTGGGTCCGATTTTTAGGTCAGGCAGTGTCTTAGGGTTTTTCCGTCAGGATCTTCTCAGTAGAAGCCTCAGAGTCTGGATTTGGGCCCGGTTGATCACGATAGGCTCGCTCCCTATTACATGGGACTAAAATGTAGGTGTACTGATGGGTACTCCTCTACCTCACCACTCGGGGATAATAGGCGTGATTTTATGCATGTTTTATTTAATTTTTGTATTTCTTGTTGCAGATCCAGAATAATTCACATGTTTAACACTTTTATGTTAAACCTGCCTCTTATCAGGCCCTGGTTTTGCCGGATTCTGGTCCAGTCGGACTATGAAATTAAGGTAAGATGAAGTCCACTTGTATTTGCGCACATACTTGTGTACACTTCCATCCACTTCTTCATTTACTTGGCTAGCCTCAATTCAGAAAATTCGAGTATACTATTGATTGAATTGAATTTCATGAATGGATGGATAATTGAATTTGGATACAATTTGTGTCCCCTTTTTATTACGTTAGGAAAGGCGTTGGAACGATACAAAATTTCAGTCTTTTCATTTTCAGTAACAAGGCTTTGTATGTAAGTTGTTAAGAATTATTAACTTTTCTATATTCTAAGAGTATCTCCTTTCGATTTTTTTAAAATATTTCTTTGTGCTCTCGAGGATGTGGGATGGATTTACTTATTAATTTAACAAATCCGTAACTTCGCTAATAATAGATCTTTACACCCTAAGAAAAGGACATAATTATTTTTATATCAGTTTCAATAAAAAATTAGATATAAAAAAGTGATATGATTATTTTTCAACTAAAACTCAAACAACAAATTACAACCATTAATAAAGTTACTGTAAATTAAAACAAAACGTTTTCTATCAAATTTTATTTAAACGGTTAAGACTGGTTACTTAAACGGCGTTTAAAAATCTTAACAAAAGGTTTAAAAGCGCCGTGAAAAGCAAATCGCGAGTCATTATTTCCGCTACTTGTACATAAACGTTTAATCTTATCAGGTAAAACGTTATAAAGAGCTCTTTTATACTGTTATTATAATAAACAGTGCTCCTAATGGCTTCAAAAGAGAAATTAAGGAGTCCCATGTTGGGCGCCAATTAGAAATGCGATGCCTGCATGCTTCGAATATTTTGTTACAAAGTGACGTCACTCGATGTATGTTACATTATGAAGGAAATTTCATGAAGCAACATGCACGTATTATGTGAACGTCGCGTTATAGAGGTAAGGTAGTAGTCCCACGCTGGGCGCCAATACATTTCGAAGAAAGAGTGCCCTTCGTTTTGCTCTTAATTAACACGCATAGAAAAAAAGAGTCCGAAAATATTTTAACTAACAAGATTTTAACACTTTTTACCGGAACAACGAGCAAAGAGCTTACCTTTTTTTTTATAGAATGATAAATTATTATGAAATTGTGCTCCTTCATATGTAATATTATTTTTATTTGAAATTGTACGTTTCTTTGACAAGATAAGTAAGGGTAGTCGACGAAAACTGCGTTCTTTGAGTTCGTCAAGAATTTTATGTAAAATCTAATTATAAATCGTGTTTTTTAGTTGAACAGTATGCCATTGTTGAATACAAAATATTTATTTATGAGAAGAAAACAATGTTACCACCGAAAAGTTCAACAAAACATCTTAATCGCATCTTAATCGCAAAATAATCGTAACGAGTTAAATACAACTAATTTCAGAATCCATTTTGCATAAAACAACTGTTTTATGTTTTAAAGACAGAAACAACATGAACATTTCGAAGTCGTTGCAAACTTTGTAATACTAATTGCATTTTAACAATTGCCAAAGTAATCACTTTGTCTTTTCGGTACAGCTTGCATTTCAAGTTCTTAACTGCGCAACATAAGCGTCATCCAGATAGATTAGACTTAACGCAACTTATTTCTCATTTAGATGAGAATTCCCATTTTGTGGGTATGCAAAGAAAAGGCTGAAGGTAAGAAATAAAATTAAGATAAAATTAGATGACTTTTGTTTAATGGAAAAGAGTTATAAAAAAGCCTTTTACGTAATTTTATGTTTTAAATTTTAATTATTTAACGAAGATTCTAACACTTTACAGTAGTGTAGGTTTTTATCACTGATTTTTTTTTTATAATTGGATCAGTATGTTCAGAGATTAATTCTTACAAACTAGCAATCAATTTTTCTCTGTTTTTTTCTTTATTTTTCTATATTCCATTTTTCTTTTTATCAAATACAGCACTCTGGTGGTTTGCATACCATAGTACAACATAAAATGTTGGTATTAAGGTGCCTAGTTAAGCTATGGAGTTTTAAAATTAATGATTATTAAACAAAGCTGATGTAATCCTGAAATAGCAGCGACTGTTGCGCTCATCTTCTAAGCCTGGGGTCCTGGATTCTACTCTCAGGTCGGACAAAGTGTTATTGAGTTTATCCATTTAGTGTTACGGAATTTCTCAGTATTAGCCCGGAGTTTGGAAGTTACTGGTGTGACACTTATGTGGTGTGACAGTAACTGCCTATAACATGATTGTTGTAGATATGTAGCCTGTCTCGTTGAGGGCGATTTTGCAAGCTGACCGTGAAACCTGAGTTCGAACTCTAGTTTGGGTTATTTGTTGGTGACCAATGAGGAATTTCAGCAGAGTATGCAGAGTTGTGGACGGTTAACTGCGATAAGCTAGCTTCCTTTTAGATGAGATTAGTGTATTAAACGCATAGGCAAAACTGTTTGAAGAATAGAACTTGATTAAAAAGATCGTCCGTAGTTTTTCTTGCTTATTCTTCTCCATAGAGGCCGACCTGTTTTGAAACGGACAAATAAGTAGCTTCAACATTTTGATTAGCTGACCGACTGCTATTTAAAAGTAAATACATACATTGACGCTTGTTTTTATGTTAAACTAATCAAAATACGGTTAGAAATATAACATTTTTGCTATACAGCCTAAAAATCTATTAATAACCTAAAATCGAAGCTCAGCCCACACGCGAACCACAGGAAATTAGTTTTCTACCCACATTGGATTATAATCATACGTTTTTCAACCTTAAATTCTTCACAAAAATATTCTCCTTATGTTGACAATAAATTCCGATTCAATCGACCCGAGACCAATATGGCCGACCCCTGGACAAGCTTTTCGGATTTTCTTTACAAAATCCTTTTGGATAACAATTTTATATTTAAAGGAACGGGTCGAATACTCGTAAAAATATATTGATGTTAACTTGTGTCGTAAAATTGGATGATTTTTTGAGGTTAGCTGTTTATACAGATCCCGAGAACCTAAAGCTACATTGATTTAGGTTTTGAGGTTTTTATATTATTGAATTATCAGTATGTTTAACAGTAAAACACTGTAATACACAGCACATAACATCACGCCTGTATTCCCCGAAGGGTTAGGCAGAGATGTACAATACGTTCCACGAAAGATGAGACGTAATAAATATTATAATATTGTTAAGAATTTTAATCTTAATGTCATCGAAATATCCCTGAATGGTTACACAAATTATGGATAACTATTTCGTACATCCATACCTGCGCAAGCTTTCCATTATTGACGATTGTCAAGTTTTCTATTTTGTGGCGCGTATTGTACCCATTAGTACACCCACATTTCGCCAGTTATATTAAAGTCCCATGTAATAGGAGGCGAGCCTATTCCCGAAGAAACTTTTTACAAAAAAGTATTTATAATAACGGTTACCAGCCAAATCAAATCAATTACGGCTCAAGAATATTAAATATAAACGGTCTACAAATAACTAACATAATAGGTAAACCTTGAAATCAGATTAAATAAGAAAAAGCAGCTATTCGATTTTCGTCTCATACCCTACAAGTGTTCGTTGAAAAGTTTCGGTAAATTTCCCGATAAAGTCATTAAGGTTACTCGTGTAGGTACCGTTGTACCGGACCTGGAAAGCATTTCTCTTTTATTATGCTATTACCGTTTTACCTGGCTTGCGTTGTATCGAGCTAAAAGGTATATCTTGCTTAGTATGATCGGCTTACAATGTACTGTACGATTGTCTTTACAAGTCAAAGTCTAACCTCTTATTTAAATTAGAACGGGGACTTTTGAATCGCGAAGGAGTCGGTCAGTCAGAAAGTTAAAGATTAGTTGCCCAAAATGTAAGTCTATCTATGGAGAAGAACGAAAACGTTCTCAACTAACTTTTTAGACCTAAGTATGTTTGTATCATCCTGCCAGGGTCGAGGAATTTGTTCGAAAGTGTGAGAAACAGCGGTCCTAGTAGGAACACGGATGGGTTTTAGCCAGTAAAAGTCTGACACTCCCTTCTGCTCCGAACAGAGTGGAAAGAGTCATTTGGTGATTTCCCATCCGTAAAAAAAAGTACGTATGCGTCCATTATGTATAAGAAATTTCATTCAAATCGGTTCATTCATTTCGAAAAATAAGGATTTGAAATGTATGAAATGTAGTATGGCGTAAATGCTCTTAAGATTATTTAACCACAAAAAGAAATTAGGACACGTAAATAACATAACATAACATCACGCCTGTAATACTCTGAGAGTTAGGCAGAGGTGTACCCATTGGTACACCCACATTTCGCCAGTTATGTTTAAGTCTCATATAATAGGGGGCGAGCCTATTGCCATCAACCGGGCACAAAGCATCTCCGAGGCTGTTACTGAGAAATTCCTGATGGATAAAGCCAATAACACTTTGTCCGATCCGGAAATCGAACCCAAGACCTCATGCTCAGCAGTCGCGCATTGCAACCACGAGACAGTCCACTTAAGAAATTCACACGAAAGAAAACCAAGAGCAAAAGGCAGTTTCACACTTAATTTTCTCCAAGCCCAAAAATAGCTCGGTACTTCTTAATATAGTGCCTTTTAAATGCTGAACCCACAATTCTACCTCGCTAAAGATATCTTGCCTGGATTAAATATAATGTACCATAATAAAGAGTATTCTTGGTTGAAGCCACAAAATGTCGACAGAAATAGCGCTGTAGATGATGCTGACCATTTATATGTATATATAGCCCTATATATATCTTTAGAATAACTACAGAGCTATTCTAAAGACGTCTCATCTTCTAAACAAAATACTTAAATATTACTAATTTGACTGCCTCGTTGGTCTAGTGGTCGCAAGCGCGACTGCTGTGCATGAGGTCTTGGGTTCGATTCCCAGGTCGGGCAAAGTGTTATTGGGTTTTTCCATCAGGAATTTCTCAGTAGCAGCCTCGGAGTCTGGATTTGTGCCCGGTTGTTGGCAATAGGCTCGCCCCCTATTACATGGGACTAACAAAACATAACTGGCGAAATGTGGGTGTACTAATGGGTACACCTCTGCCTAACCCTTCGGGGATTACAGGCGTGATGTTATGTACTAATTTCTACTTACGAATTTGTCCGCGACAAAGTTGGCCTGTTATCTCACGGGAACGGTACATTTTGTCTAAACCTAAACCTCATGAATAACATAACATAACATCACGCCTGAAATCCTCGAAGTGTTAGGCAGAGGTGTACCCATTAGTACACCCACATTTCGCCAGTTATGTTTTTAGTCTCATGTAATAGGGGGCGAGCCTATTGCCATCAACCGGGCACAAATCCAGACTCCGAGGCTGCTACTGAGAAATTCCTGATGGAAAAACCCAATAACACTTTGCCTGACCTGGGAATCGAACCCAAGATCTCATGTACAGCAGTCGCGCTTGCGACCATTAGACCAACGAGGCAGTCCTCATGAATCTGACTTTCAAAGTTTACAAAAAGATGTTTTCCTAATGACTTAGTAGTTCCAAAGATCAGACGCGTTTAAACAAACACACAAACAAAAAACCAAGAAAAAAATCTCTTCACCTTTAAAATATACATAATTCAATTCAATTCAATTTATTTATTTCAGACTAGTGTGTCCGTATAATAATAGTCCTTCCTTTCATATAGTTTATTCCTCCGTTCCGTCCATCATTCATTCATATAGTTCATTCATTCGTTACATCGATCATTCATTGATTATGTTGTCTCTTTTTTTCTTCACATCCGCCAAGAGGACAGTTCCGAATTTAAATGTTTTTGTTAAATGGGTCGCGGTCCAGTCAACTTTTGCAAGCTATAATAATAGTATATAAAAGAGGAAAGATTTGATTGTTTGTTTGCATTGAATAGGCTCCGAAACTACTGAACCGATTTGAAAAATATTTCACTGTTGGGAAGATACACTATCCCCAGGTGACATAGGCTATATTTTATTATAAATAGGGATCTGGGGAGACTGTTAGTCACTGATATTATTTCCCATACTTTTCATTTAGCTTTTACCAGCAAATATTTGTATACCCCAATCGTTCATTTTTCTAACCGAACGTAAAAAAGCGAAAGGTTTTGTATTCATCGCGTTTTTCACTCCATCGATTATCTCTTGACGTCAATTCACAAGGTTTCTGCTGACAACGTATTAATCCTAAGCTAATCTTTGCTGTAGGATTATGACCCTTATTGATCAGGGATTAAGGTTTAGACTGGGTTGTGTTTTTTTAATCATAATTTAGTTGTAATTATCTTAGGGGAATGATGATGACTAACGAAATTGGAGATGTAGGGTTTCTTTGATAGGGATTTATTTTTGTCGTTATTTTAGTGCTAATACTAGCCATCCGTCGCGGCTTCGCCCGGGTGCAATGTAGATACGTCTAGAATCACTCTATCTATTAATGAAAACCGCAATAATAATCTAAGCGAACAGACGTCGGGTAGCGACTTTGTTTTATATAAGTAGAAATATAGGTAACAAAACTATAAAGTATAGTTTATAAGCAAGTATATAAGCTTAGGTGCAAGCAGAGTTACCCTCTATTTAAGATCCTTAAATATATTCTGAAGTAAACACAGCCAGTCCAGATTTCCTCGCGATATTACTGACGTCCAAGATAAACTAAGAAAGAGAAACTTCATTAAAATTATTTGGCATAATTAATAATGTTTACTTGGGGTAGAAGGGTGAAATAGGGGTTGAAATTAATTGATTCCTACGTAAGTAGGTGGGTACTGTAATCACACTAGTACTTCAGAATACAGCAATGGTGTTCACCGGCCATAATGATTAAGATCTTAGTATTTTTCTGGACCAGACTTTCACCATTTAGGTACAGTTACGCCAAGAAAATTACTTAGGATTAGTGGCTGGAAGTTAAATTGTAAAACTGAAGAGTTTTTTTTTTGTTTGAACCAGCTAAACTCAGTAACAATAAGACAAGAAGCAGCTTGGGCCTGCTTCTTCACAATTTTAAAGCTTCTATATGATTTTTTTTCTTTTTAGTCTCATTATCACTGAAATACAGCTAGTCAAAAATATTTTTTTACTGTCGTTATTTTTATATTATCTACCTACATTAATAGGTAAAGCCAAACGAACATTTTTGTTCTTTACTATCGAAACCCAATAAATTTTCGTGGACAATTTTTTTTCCCAACGGCGTAGAACCCCGCCGACCCTCCTGTGGACCCCTGGGGGTCCACCTGGATCACTTTGGGAATTTTTGGTCTAGACCAAAAAAACATTCCAATAATGGGAAGAACATGAAATTCTCGGCTACGTAGTGTCAAACACCTAGTATAGCTCAGTACTTCTAAGAAGCTCTATATAGTCTAGCTATCATTGATACATATGACACCACACAACCTCTCGTATACAAGTAGCAATGCGAAGTATCCAATAAATGTTATTTACAACCTTACTTTACTACAGCCTCTGGAGCCCCGCCCTAGATATCACAGCCGCACTTATTTACGACTTATTAAACTTTGTTATACTCTCTCTGCCTCTGAGATCTACACTCCGACGCGGATTTTTGTAGGAAAGTGGGCAGACAGATAGAAAATTGTAATACATTTGAAGGATAGTAGATGTGAATATAAAACATAATATAACATCACGCCTGTAGTCCCCGAAGGGTTAGGCAGAGGTGTACACTTTAGTACACCCACATTTCGCCAGTTATGTTTAAGTCTGATGTAAAAGGATGCGAGCCTATATCTTTTCTTTTGATTGAAAACCGGATTTAGGTACACATCACAAATATTGTTTTGTAGAGTTTCGATTTAAATATCTACCAGCATTATAGGTAGCCGGGGTTGCGGGACGTCTTAACAGGATACCGCGGCCCCGGAACGTAAAGAGCAACAGAAGGAACAGGGTGGTTTTTTAGTCAGTAAAAGTCTGACAGTCCCTTCCGCCCCACCCAGGGCGGAAGGAGTCATTTGATGATTTTTATCACCTAAAAAAAAAGCATTATAGGTACCTCATAACCATAATCATTCAGAAAAATAATAGTTTTAATTATTGCCAAGTGTACTTTTTTTTTGCTCTCAACTGTACCTAAAGGTAGGTACATAACAACTTCATTTGCGCCGTTTTCCTTAAACATTTCTGTGGTAAATAATTTTAGATTCATTGGGTGGAAAGTTTAGTAAATTAAACTGTTTAAAACCACGACGCTTTGAGTAAGAATCCTTTAAGGATTTATGTTGAGTATTTTATTTATAACTATGGAACCGCCCCGGCTTTGCACGTGTACAAATCTTCGACTTTTCTGGAGAATTTTCTAAAACAAAAATCTTCTATAAAAACTTTAGCCAGGAAATTATGTACAACAAAAAAGGAACTGGCTAAATTAGTTTAGCCGTTCTCGAGTTTTGCTATTGGCTACTTTTTTTTATAAGCTTATCTGGTGTCCCACTGCTGGGCAAAAGCTTCCCCTTTCTCCTACCAACCCTTTCGATCTTGTGCGGGCCACGATTGCCGCACTAACATTTTAATCTTAATATATAAAAGCGAAAAGTTACTCACACACTTATCACGAAAAATCGAAAACCGCTTAACCTATAAAGATGAAATTCGGCAGGGAGGTATTTATAGTTAGTAGACGTCTACCAAGAAAGGATTTTCTAATATTCACCTCTTAAAGGGACCGTTTCGTCCCTTTAGGAGCTGAATATAAGGGTCCAAATATCGTATAGAGAAACAAGATTAGATCGCCAAAAACCGATATTTACGCGGACAAAGTCGTGAGTAGAAGCTAGGTTTATGATAAATATTAAAAATATGATACTTCCATTAATAAAATAAATACTTTGAGTGGATGTAAAGGTCAGAACAGACGGGTTAAATTTAAACGTTTCGTGGAAATATAAATCTTTGGAGCGCCACTTAATTTCACTTGAACACTTGAAAGGCGCCGTATAAAATTAATTGAGCATATTTAAATACTCATTTCGGTATGTACGTTTACCTAAAATTATTTGAGTGGCACTTACCTATATTTAAATAATGGAATGGGTAATATATTATGAAAAGGTAGGATTTATGTGTGAGCTTATGTGTTTGTGTGAAATTATGTATTCTCTTAACAATTTGTTAATTTTATAAGTACTCAACTAAAAGTACCTACAATTTCAAAGTAACTGTATTAATTTGGATAGCGTTATTTCAAAATTAAATCAAATATTTCAATCTTTCTAAAATTACTTCTATCATAACTAGCAAGACCGCGCAAGACAACGCACGTGTCATGTTCATAGAGTATGTCAGTGCAGCGCCATACTAATAATAACGAGTCTGACGCCGCTAGTCGAGCAACAAATTAATTAGACCACTAAAATTTAAAATTTTAATTATAAGGTACTTTTGAACGTTTTTTACAAGAAAGACAAAAAACTAATAATATTTTTGAATCTAGTTACCTATTCCAAATGGCAATTTCGTATGGAGAAGAATAGTCAAGAATCTCAATACATATTCTTTAAAAAAATTATGTATGTTTTACAATTCTTCGTAGAGCTCAACATTGAAATGGGTTATTACATTAGCGATCATAAGTGGAGTAGCAATCTCACAAAGCAATAGATCGACGCCGTCTGTTAATTTATTGTGAGGTGTTCGTAAGTTCTGTATTAATACATAATCACTTATACACACAGATGTAGGTACGGCCTGTACCGCGTGTTCACAGCAATTAAAAACTTAGCATGCTACTGCACTTTTGACCGCTTACTGTACCTTACTTACATATTTGATACTTTTCAAAAGGTACAGGAAAAGGTCAACAAAACAGATAGGTATGCAGGGTTCGTCAGGTACCTATAGTTGAAGTTTTCAAAGAAACCGATAGATTTTTCGAATGTAATTTAATTTCAAACGTAGATAATGAACAGTTAATTGATTAAGTTAAGTTTCAGTCAAAGACATCCATTGGTTTCTAAGAAAACTTCAACTATATCTGACGACCCTGCATCTACCTGTAACTATATCTGTTTTGCTGTGTGTACCTTCGAAACTTCAAACAATATGTTTATAACGTCGCACTGTCAATCAGCGAAACGGCGCCATTTAATCTTAAATTGCAAATAAGAAAACTCCATTTAATCCGAACAAAAGCAAAAGGAGGACAGATTTAATTTGTCAAGCAGCCTATTCACAGCGCAAGCATGCCAGAACAATAGTATTGTTAATGAATAGCCTCTCTTAGGCCATACTTGAGATGGTTATGTATTTTTTGCCAAAGGCTTTCCGAGTTTCGGCCTTTGCCGCAAAGTGCCGTGTTTGTTAAAAAGTTTCGAATTCTTTTTTTGAACTTGTATCTTTTTTTTTTGTTGTTGTTACACCTGGCCGTTATGTAACGGATGGATTTCGTTTGTTTTCTTTTTTTTTTAACAACGAATTGATAAAAGGTTTAAGTTTTATTTCTTTGGGGTTCGGCAGGGCATTGGCACGTACCTACCAATGTGACTATTTCCTATAACATAATTGTACTTTTTAAGTTTATCTTGGACATCATTGATATCGATGGAAACTATGTCAGAGGCGGTTTAGAATCTCTGACACTAGGGTGTGTGGGGTCGTAAGACGTTACTGCTCACACGATAAAGAAAGAAGATTGACATCGATGAAGGAAAACATTGTAAGGAAATCTTTTTTTTTTATGGGAAATCATCAAATGACTTCTTTCATTCTGGGCGGAGCGGAAGGGAATGTCAAACTCTTAAGAGTTTGACATTCCCTTCCGCCTCCCGGTTTTAGTCATTAATGACTAAAACCCATCCGTGTCCCTCTTAATGTCCTTTGCGCTCTAGGGCCGTGGTGAATCTGTCGAACAAATTCCGGGACCCTGGCAGGATCGTAAAGAAACTTGGATTTATACATACATATTGCACACCATGCTTCTTCATGGCGGTTTGGCGAATTCAGACTAACATTAAATTATAATTATTATTAGGCACACCTCTGCCTAACCCTTTAGGGATTACAGGCATGATGTTATGTTAAATGTCTTTTTAAACCCTTTATATCGTGTTACTTTCAAAACAGATCAAAAACTAATTAAATAAATTAAAACAACGAGACTGAAGTTCGCGAATAAAAGCTATTTAACGGCCAATTAATGGTAATGCGTTAATTGCTGTGTGTTACCATTACCGTCCATGAATTAAAGCAATTAAAATAAATTTACTATCGGCTTTGTTTTAAGGCGAAACATTTGGGTGTGTTTGTTAATTATCTAGTCGTTTGTAATTATAATAATATACCTACGCTAAAACGTGATGATTTATTGTCAACATGTATTGTTGACTAGCTTCTGAACACGACTTCGTTCGCGACAAAGTTGATATAATCACAGGAACTATACATTCGTCCGGGTTAAAAAGTAGGTATGGTATGTGCTATTTCAGATTACAAATGTATCTCTATTTCTTCAAAATTGGTTCAGTAGATTTGATAGATTTAGGGCGGAAATGCAAACACTAAATGAGCACATACAGTTATGGTCGCAGTTGACAGGAAAAGGAAAGAATCAATGACAGATTGACAGCTAGGTCATTATCGGAGACCCAATGACAAAATATGCATTTAGAAAGTAAGTTCTATTGTTCATTATGCGAGACCTATTCCATGCATAATACCATCACTTTATTCTATGAAGTTACGTTGACATTGTGTTTACAAAGACAGCTCTAATAAGATTGAGCTACTTTCACATTTCTCTGTCTGTCTGTTTGTTGCGCCTTCGCGCCTAAACCACTGAACCAATTTTGATATGGCAAAGGATAAGATTGAGCCCTAAAAAAGGACATATGCTACTTTCTCTCCTGCGACAATGTCTGCGTCTACGATTGCCGACATTTATGCAGACGAAGTCGTAGGCAAAAGCTATTATAAGATACACTGCAAAATAACAGCTACAAATTCAGGTCAAACCACAAACCGATATTGGTTGCCGTATGCACGAGCAATTTACTGTAAAATAGTGCCAGTTGCATCAACAAAAACACCGGAGCTCAGGGTCAGGCTAAGCTACCTACAATGTGGGTCTAACCTTCAGTAACTTGTTACGTTTACTGCTAGCCTAGTACCTATAGTTGAGTATTGCATTTGTTAGTTTTATCACCCGTACACACTAACAAGTCGAAATTATATTTTTTCTCACTCCTCCGCTATTCTTTTCTGATTAATTTCGTTGCGGGAGCCAAGACAGTTAATCGTTTCTCTGGGACTCGTCGAGCTTTATTGCCTCGGCGCTTTTCTGGTGGCCTCCACTGTTGATTCTGGCTTTCAGGAGTTGCAGTGGGAGGGAACAGTGTGGCCAGGGCTTGACCCTCAAAAGATACACTAACAATCTTACTAACTCAATGGATATTGTAATACGGACTTTGGTGAATCGCTATGATGAGGTTTTCTTCCTTCACCTTCTTCCTGCGCCTTCCAGTATTATATATTATATATTTTATTTTTATTATGTGTGTTGTTATCATATGAATGTCATAGTAAAACCTTGTGACAATTTAAAGTATCTACCTACAATGCAAGAAGCAAGAATCTTCGTTACTCTCATAATCGTCTTCTGCAATGTTCCCGACGCTCTGGTTTTTTAAAATCGTCTTTTCTTCTCCAGGCGGTTTTCCTTTGTAATGCACTTCCACAGAATGGGTATCAGGATGGCCTTCAGTCGGTTTACATTCAAGGTAAAAGGTCGCGAACACTTACATAAGAAGTTGGCAGACTTGTCCCACAAAATTAATTTGTTGTATTTCTTTATCTATGTATTTTTATCTTTCCCTATTTTGTATATTTTGTTTGTTTGTATGTATTTATATTTGTATTTATTAAAAGTTTTTTTTTATTCTTGGAAAAATTCTTTACTATGTTTTATCACAGCATCACCCTAGGGTAGTCCGGTACCCGGGTCGACGGCGCGTTCTGTTCGTGCGCGCCTCAAAGAGCTGTCAGCACAGGGACGGGGCTAAACGCCTGCCGGGGTTGCGGGACGTCTTAATACTTGCCCAGGGCGGGGCGGAAGGGACTGTCAGTCATTTGATGATTTTTACTACCTAAATTCCACCGGCATTCAGTACGTTTTCTTTTTCTTGGAAATTTTCTGTACCTTTGCTCCTACTATGTTTTGTCTCTGCATCACCCTAAGGTAGTGTGGTAGAAAATGCTCGAGGCATTTTGTAATGTGTATTTTGTTTTTACATGTGCATAAAGTTCTAATAAACAAATTAATTAATAACAGCCTTGTGACAGACTGATACACAGCGGAGTCTTAGTAATAGGGTCCTTTCGGCACCCTTTTGGTACAAAACAATAAAAAGTTAGTTAGTAAACATTTTTAGTCGAATCCTAACAATTACTTGATCACGAGTTTAAAAGAAATTACGCAACTTTTCAGTCACATGTACTTTGAACATGGTTAAGAAATCTTTTGGGTATGGAACTGTTACAAATTGTTAGACAAGTAAAATAAGTACTTAAAATCCATACTAATATTATAAATGCGTCTGTAAATATTGTATATATAATTGATACATAATAATAAATCAATTACTTAACAATTATTGTTCCGATTGTCATGTTGGTGAACGGTTGAACCAAAAGCGACCAACACCTTGAGCAACTTTCGCTCAACAGCTTGGACACCGCCCGCATAGTGAGGAGGTTCCTCTCTCTGGATGCCTAACCGCCGGTAGCTTGGGTTTTACCACCTCTTTGCGGGCGGAGCACTATTTTTATACATATTTATAAAAATACTATTATATTTGTAATAAAAAAAATATATGTTATAGTAGAGAATGAGAAGAATCAATAACTAGTTCTTTGTATAAGCTATTTCAATAAATAATGAAGTTTTAGTAACTCTCCGCATTCCAGCGAGGTGCAAACTTAACTCATAGTAGAAATCGAACTCATTTATTTTTATCCCTCATTTCTGATTCAAATTTCGAATAAGTTTGAATTTCGAATTGACAGAGCGCGCGGATTAAATGTAACGTAAATTCGATAGATTTTAAAATTAGAACTACGCGTTTTGTAAAAAAAATATTTAGTTTAAAGACTTTGAAGGTTTTATTCATAAAATGGGTGATACTCATTGTACATAACGTATAAAATTAAACCAAAATGCTAAAATAATAGCCGTAGTTTACTATTGGAATTGAATCTTACGTCAGTGAGCTTGTACTGCAAGCGCTGCCAAGTCTTCGTCTCCTTTATCGTGTGAGCAGTAAGGTTCAACCCCACACACCCTAGTGTCAGAGTTTTTAAACCGCCTCAAGGGCCTCTGACATGATTTAAGTGGAACAGTAAGTCCAGGTTTCCTCACCGTATTTTCCTTCTCCGACGTCAGTGATGTCCAGGAAAATCTTACTAAAACTTACTAAAAACTACGCTGCCAAGTAAGTGAACCCTCTAAGTAAAGCCTGTAAATATTCTTATAGCGGAATCGGTGCCCGCCCCTTCTAATAGCAGGAGTAAATTGGTATATAATTATAGTTTTCCTACTGCATCGAGGAAGATGAGATAGCAGCTAATGCGCTTCTATGCCCTGAGGTCTTCGGTAACCTAGCAGATAGGTACAGAAGCCCTTTTTTTTTTAGGTGGTAAAAATCATCAAATGACTCCTTCCGCCCCACGCAGGGCGGAAGGGACTGTCAGACTTTTACTGACTTAAAAACCACCCTGTTTCTTCTGTTGCCCTTTACGTTCCGGGGCCACGGTATCCTGTTAAGACGTCCCGCAACCCCGGCAGGCGTACTGAAGCAACCCTGGAGTGTAGGTTACTACTGTACCGAGATATTCAATCTACTTGGATTAAAACACGTTTTTATTTACGACTTCCTCGTTGGTTTAATGGTCGCAAAGTGCGACTGCTGAGCATGAGGTGGGGTTCCTTGGGTTTCAAGAATTCAAGGTGAGGTTAAGTGTTATTTGGTTTTTCCATCACGAATTTCTCAGTAGCAGCCTCGGAGTCTGGATTTGTGCCCGTTTGGGATCTGGATGGCAATAGGGTCGCCCCCTATTACATGGCACTTAAAACCTAAGTGGCGAAATGTGAGTGTACTAATGGGTACACCTCTGCTTAACCCTTCGTGGATTACAGGCGTGATGTTATGTCTTTCAAATCATCTGAATCAGCTTTATCTTAATATTCACCTCCTTTCCAACCATACGATCTTCCACACTATTTTATTTTATCAAAACGAACTATCCCACGTCAAATATTTCTCCTTTTTTTTCGTCCATTATTTATGTTTGATGATTAGTTATTATATATATATATGATTAGTTTATAATGGTTAGTTCGATTCGGCAGAATAAGATCAATTCATCAATCGTTTTTTTAGTTTTTCCCAACTAAAAAACAATTTTAAAGCCTAAAATCGACTCAAAAATTTCCCATATCCCTGATTTCCATTTATACCCGTCATTTATCTCATTATCTAGCCTACCTTTTTCCCAACTAAGTTGGGGTCGGCTTCCAGTCTAACCAGATGCAGTTGAGTACCAGTATTTTACATGGAGCGACTGCCTATCTGACCCTATCTAATATATTTATCTGACAAACCAAATTCTTCTGCAAAAATGTAAAAAAAATCCGTTTCTTTTTTTTTTGATAAACCCATTTCGAAAGAGCCTTATTGCGCAGAAAAGGTGACATTTTTTCGTCCAGATCGATAGATAAGCCAACCGTATATTTACGTTGTAATCCAATAACTAGACCCTTAATTAAATCCCTATTTAAACAATTCTGTACTGGATACAAATATTTTAATAGCGGTTTATTCATTGGTTGACACAATGAATTTAAAAACGTTAATATCACTTAATGTGACTCATTTTAGCGCATTTTTGTTCATATTTTTGTTTGTTTGAATATTAAAGTTTAGTTTGTGAAAGTTTTATTTGAAACTCTGTTTTATTTATTGGACGGGATATTTATTCAATTGGTGTATCCAATTGATTAAGATGGATGGTAGAATTATGTTACATATATTTTTATTAAAATCCGTTATTTAATAAATTAGGTGTCCAATTTAAAATGCGTCTCGTATAATATGTATGAATAAGATTCGGTTCGATATAAAAACGAGGACCATTACCGCACCTGGGCTACGTAAGATTAAGTAAAATCGGACGCAGCATCTCATTGTTCTTGACAAAAATAGCATTTAATATATATATTTTTTTAAAAAAATTTAAGCATTTAATATATCTTAAAAGTCACACCTTTAATCAACTCCGTATAACAATGTAAAAAGTCCGGCCCGTCGATCTACGGTAGGAATATTAAAAAAAAGAAAAGGGTCGTTTAAAGTAATAAAAAATATATATAACTGATCTTAAAAGCCAAAGTACTCACCTGTTGTCGGCAAAAAGTCGCCCACCTGATGCCACAAACACTCTCCTTGCAATAAAAAAAAAAATAAACGCTCGTCTATTAATATCTATAAATCGGTTAAAAAAAACCGAAAATCCAACAAAAGTATTGAAGAATAATTTATTGTCTTCGTTCCAAAAAATTTAAATCAACGTCAAAAGTTCATATCTGACGCGCGTTCGAAAATGGAAGTCGGTGTTCGGATTTTAAAATTATTGTCCGTTTTTATGTGAAATTGTCGGAAGGAGACGTGCGCGGGCCAGGCCGTCGGGGGTTAGACTGAAATGTGGGCTGAAAACAGGGGCTGTAGCTACATGGGTCTATGAGTGGGTGTCTTTAGAGCGAGACGGAAAGATTTTGATCTTGTTTAATAGAAAGGGATGGGTAGAAAGTCGTAGGGGGAGCACCGTCACGTACTAGCTCTGCGTGCCAGGAAGAATTTGTAGGCGTTCATAATTGTACCTTTGATTGAGGTTTCCGAATTTAATAAGTTGTCTTCGGTGACATTTTGTCATTTAAACTGACTGATGCAACATGATGAATTGTCATTGCCGTTCTTATTGGACAAGAACACGAAGTAACCGTTATTTCTTTTGCCAAGACTTGCTAAGATCTTTGAAGAAATTTTTTTTTCGTCTTCTATTTATTCGTCAATCCGCCTAAAGGAAGGTTTTCTAAGTTTATCTTGGACATCACTTACAACGGCGAAAGAAAACGTCATGAGGAAATTTGGATTTGTATGTAGGTAAGTCTTAAATTTCCAGTCGCCTTGAGCAAAGTGGTGATCAATGCTCGTGTCTTCTCTGTATGAGACCAGGCCTTTATCTAGCAGTTAGATAGTAATATACTGAATAGACCGACTCCTTGTCAAATCTAAATTGCTTGTAAATGGTCTAATTAAAATAAACGTTTTGACTTTGAAACGTTGCTCTATGAAAATACCTTACTTTTTCATATTACGTCACCTGCATTTATGACTTCACTGAAATACATACATATTTTTATATACGTACTAGTTTTTACCCGCGGCTTTGTCGGCGTAGACTTCTAAATTAGGCCAAAGTTCTAAATTATATCACGGGCATTGTAATGAGGATAAATTTTCACATCTGTTAAGCTATATCAATAGATGAATAACTAACGCTAAATTTGTGACAAATTACATCATCACGCCTGTAATGTAATCCCCGAAGGGTTAGGCAGATGTGTACCCATTAGTACACCTACATTTCGCCAGTTATGTTTGAGTCCCATGTAATAGGGGGCGAGCCTATTGCCATCAACCGGGCACAAATCCAAACTCCGAGGCTGCTACTGAGAAATTCCTGATGGAAAAATCCAATAACACTTTGCCCGACCTGGGAATCGAACCCAAGACCTCATGACATAAATTTTTAAATTTGTCTTGGTTAAATTTGTGACAAATTTTAACTAATTTCGTCTAGCCGTTAAAGCGAGAAAGAGCAACAAATATCCATTCATCTATCCAAACATACAATACATCCACACAAATTTTCTCGTTTATAATATTCATAGTAAGTAGGACTTACCCATTAAGGATAGAATTCTGTGTAAATTCCTTGAAAACACACACAAAGCAACTGCTTTGATTTCTGCAAACCAACTAGGAATCTGATATTATTGTGTTCTCCGTAACTTACATTTTCAGTTCTATCTTATAATTAAGATTTCTCGTAAATTTATATTGTTGGTTTGAGAAATTATGACTTCAAGAATATCAGGTTTCTTTAGAATTTCTGTTAGGAATTTATTAATTGATAAATTATTGAATAATGATAGATAATGTAGCAGGAAATGTATTACATTTTTTTTAAAACAAGCCTTTTTTATTCCAATAATAATAATAATAAACCTTTATTTCAGGCAACTAAGGCCCATAAAACACAATACATAAATAAATACAATAACTATAAACGAATACATATTTTAACAATAAACTTATAAAAACTATTGAACACGAAGTGTCGGCGTCGTGTTACGCTGCGGCAATATCTTTTGCCTATGACTTCGTCCGCGTAAATTTCGGACCTCCATTACATCCTCTTAGTGCCCGATATATAAGAAAGGATCCATTCTTAGCGGACGTCTACTAACTGTAATCTACCTCCCTTCTAAACATCTTTATAGGTACGCCAAGCGGTTTTCGATATTTCGTGATGAGAGAGTGAGTGAGTGAGTGATCTTTCGCTTAATAATAAAAAGTATATAATACTTAGATTGTCATACAGAGTGCATATGTTTTCAAAATTCCAACTCAATCGGACGCCGAGAAGGGGGAAAATTTAAATTGTAAGATTTGATTAGGATATTTCCTATGGCTCCATCATTAGGTCAGCTTCCGTTTAGACGTTTAGCGTACCCTATTATATGAGGAATTATAAAAATTATCGAATTTCAAAGTTCCGAGATTTTCGCGTTCAAACAAACAAAAAATCTCTTCAGCTTAATAATATTAGTATAGTTATAATAAACGTTCTGTTACCTACTTAAGATTTTTTCTGTTTTCTAATAAAAAAGTTAGCATTCATCGCAAAGAATCCACTAAAATAATATTTACTTTAATAAGTTTTGTTAAAACGATCATTTTAACAATAATTTATTACTTGCCAAAGTTATGAAAGTTTGTATAAATTAATTGAATGTAAATAAATCCTTCTCAAATAACATTCTTTGTATAAATATCGATAATCTTTCAAGTAATATAAAAAACCATACTGATACTTATATGATAATTGGGTATTTGAACATTTCTTTTTTGTGATTAAAGGAAATATCATTTTAAATAAGTTTTTTAACAAAACTATTTTTTATTTATTTTACGTAATTTCAAAATAAAAATTTACGTTGGAATCCTATACCGAAAACACCCGAATAAACACGAGCGCGTGTGACGTCATAATGTTTAGCTGCCCGATGAAGTAACTAAACGTTGTGACGTCGTTATAGAGTAGCGCTACATACAACTATGGTGCGCCGTCATTGCGCACCATAGTTGCACGTGCACCCCTTCGTCGCCTTGTAGAGACATACAACAATTTTTTGATGCCCTATGAGATTTTCCCTCTCTCCCTTTTTTTAAATTGTACATATTTTACATTTACTTTAAGGTTTTATGTATAGGTTAATTATTGTATAATACAGACAGAAATAAACAATCAATACTTTGACAATTATTTCATGGAATTGGACATATTCACTCTTTAAAACCAACTGTTTAAGAAAAAGGCTATAGATATACTGTCTACAATGGAGTATTGTTAAAGAAGGCTAGTTAAATTTAATTATGTTTTGATCGCACACATATGCGTTTTTGTATACATTTTATCTTTTACCTTTACCTTCTTATTATTATTTTTTTTATTAATATGTGGTTACATGTTTATAATTTTAGTATAAGGATTTATTGTGTAACTTAGCATGTAACTGTTTTTTTGTCCCTAATTAATAAATGAATAAAGTTGTATGTAGCGCTACTTTATCTGTCTGTTACGTTTCGCATGTAAACTGAAGCGATTTTTATGAGATTTGGTTAAGTATACACTTGAACTCCAAGACAGACATATGCTACCTTTTTTTTAAGTATCATCAAATGAGTTCTTCAATCATCAAGGGAGTGTAAGACTCTTACTGACTCAAACCCATCCGTGTTCCTCCTACTGCCCTTTGCGTTCGCAACGGTAACTCTTTCGAAAAAAATCCGCAACCCTGGCAGAATAGCCTAAACCTATCTTTCTATTAGAGTAATATTTTACAAGATTTGTATACAAAATCATACAGCGTACCCCTCCCCCCCGAACCGTACAATTTTCTTTTCTAAAATAACATACCTACATAACATACATAAACTCACGCCTTTTTCCCTTGGGGTTAGGCAAAAACTACAGAACGCCACCTGCTACGATCCTTACATACTCCTTTCGCCTCATCTACGTTCATATGTCTCATCATAGGAACACGCCGGTTACGAGTACTCCGCACCTGAACTTTCTGAAGGACCTCACCAATAAGGTCAGAGTAGGTCTTCCTAGGGCGACCCCTCCCGGCGTTGCCACTCACCTCTGCCATATAAATACCTTTTGTCAATCGTCTTTCACTCATCCTCTCAACATGACCGAACCATCTAAGCATACCCTTTTCTATAAAACACAACATAAAGTACACTTTACTCAAAATTAAACCCTACAACGCGAAATAAACTGTTTTATTAGAAATTAAAAGATTAACTTGAACATTGTAAGATAATTACATTACTTATATATCAAAAATAATATCGCTATTAAAACGGTTTTAATCTACGTCAGATAGTTCCACCCACACAAATTCCTTAATCAGTCTAAAAATAGAAAAGGATATTATTGGAGAAAATCTAAGATTACTTTGTAACTGTTAAGGCACGGACAAGAACTAAATACTATAATAATAATAAGCTACATAAACTCACGCCTTTTTTCAATGGGTGTAGGCAGAAACCAAAACACGCACAGAACGCCACCTGCTTAAAATCCTTACATACTCCTTTCACCTCGTCCACGTTCATACAAGCACGCCGGTTACGAGTAGGTACTGCACACCCGACCCTTCTGGAGTAACTCACCAATAAGGTCAGTATAGTTCTGATCGCACCCCTGAAATCTTACAGTTTATATCTAATAAACGATACAAAGTTTAAAAACAGCGCATGCCTAACTATCTGCGAGCAAAATTTCAGCTCAATCTGTTCAGTGGTTTGAGCTGTGAGTTGATAAATCAGTCAGTCAGTTATTGTTGTTATATATAGAGATATTCTTTTGATCAAACCACGACCTAACCCTAAAATACTCGTGCCGAGACGAAATACAAAAGAAGTGAACGTTTACATTGTAATACTTAGAATATTCATTAATGAAATTCTATTCGAAGTTGATGAAATAAGTTTCAAACTTCACTTCATGTAATTTCGACTTCGAAACAGCTGAATTCCAGGCAGTCGTTTCAATGTCTTAGATTGTCTTCCTTGAAATGGAAATTAAGAATTAGTACTTAACTACCTACTCTACTTATGGAGCAAAAATATGATATAATTGTTATTGCTTAGTTATAAGTTTGATAAATTAATAAAAACCGTGTTTTTTTTTTCTTTGTTTGTTTGAAAGAGATAGGTTTTATTTCATGAGAGGACTTGAACATAACTGGCATAATGTGGGTGTACTAATGCGTAACCAACCCTTCGGGATTTGCGGTAGGAGATAACTAACGGGAAACGTCACAAAGGAAAATGTAATGCTTCAATCAGGCGATTTTCCCTCTTTCTCTGTGTATTTTTATTATATACGGGTGTCAGGAAGTTCCCAGTGTCAGAAGCACATTTTTTTTTAAATTTCCGTGATGACAACTTTTTTGCGAAAATATGATTGCAGCATTTCTAAAAATATCGTTTCACGAATGGACGCTAGAAATGGATGAAGGCGAAACTGCATTCATTCATACATTATGAATGGGTGACCAGCTGCGAAAGCTTTTCTTTTTTATCCGTAATCCTTTGTGACGCGTTCTATGTATGGATTTGAAATTCGAAATATGATTCGGCATTCGAAATATGAAATGAAACCGTTAGTGCTTTTAGTGAAAGAGGATTTTGGTTGTGTGTGGGAGTAGATTTTAATAGAGCATTTGATGTTATTGGTATAGTGCTTATAAAAATAAAATGGCCACTGTGGGGCAAAGGCCTCTTATAATACAGAAAAGGCACGAACATTCATCACTATTCTTGTTCAAGGCGGATTAGCGATATCAGACTTGAAAACCCAGATTTCCTCAAGATGTTTTCCATCACCGGTGTCAGTGATATTCAAGATAAATGAAATTACATATGAATTGAAAAAGTCATATTAGTACTTGCCCAGTTTCGAACTCACAGTCTTATGCATGTGAGAACTACTGGGCTATTACGGCATTTTCTAGTATAATATTTTTTATAAAATTTAGATCCTATTTACACTGCTCGTTACACAGCGAAGAATTATTAAGTTTCAAGATGCAAAATGCAAAATACATATTTTTTTTAGCTCCTGTAAAGTTTTTTTTTTTCGTATTTTTTTGCCGATTGTTTCCTTCAGAAACCTTCAAATTATTTTGCTCTTGCAACATTTTTTTTCTGTTAAATTGGATATTAGACACTATCCATCAAATAACATACTTTTTATGACGTGTTAAAACGGTAAACTCCCATAGGACTCATAATACGGCAATTTAAGACGGTGACGTCACTTTTCTGCCTATTTATTAATTTTAAAGCAACTGATAACTACCCGCTGCTCGCCCCCTATTACATGGGACTAAAAACATAACTGGCGAAATGTGGGAGTACTAATGGGTACACCTCTGCCTAACCCTTCGGGGATTACAGGCGTGATGTTATGTATGTTTATGTATGATAATATAATTTTACAGTAAATTGAAAATGAATCGGAATTTCATAAACAAAAAGAGGGATTACCTATTAATTAATGGGGTCTAATACCCAAGTAAATCAATGCTTAAAACATGAATCGACAAACAAAATACAGTCATGTTGAAATTCCAAATTGGCACACCCGGAATAGAACGCCATCCATTCTAAAAGTTGGTCTCAAAGTCGTATCTCCACTCCCGGCGTTTCAAAATAATCTGCCTAGCTTACGTAGGCGGTAATCTGCGCTTCACAGCGTTCTACCTACGCTAATAAAATTATTTTGCGCCTAGTTAAAACTTTGGGCGTAATATTCGTTCTTATTCCACGCCAATGAATTTCTTAATTAAATTGTTTTTTATGGTCTTATGCACTTTGGGCGTGGGTGTTTTTCCTTCGTTTTTTTTTGGGTTGGTTAGGAAATTGGAGGGGCTCGTGTCTAAGTAATAACAGCTGTACGGTTCGATCCGTCAGGTTAAGCTTCGCTTGCCGGGGTTGGTCCGTGGATGGGTGGATTATGTATGGAGTTTCTTGCCCGTTCTTCGCCATACGAATCTACCTTTTGGAAGGGGCAACTAGATTCAATATTTAAAAAAAAAATATTTTCTCTTGTAAGTGACGTTTAAAAGTGTCTTTTTATGGTCTAAGGGCAAATTTTTCAATTGTCAGTTAAATATGGCGGTTTGACAGCTTGTGTATAGAAAATATTATATGTCAATCTGTCATATTTATTCTTTGAATAAAAGTTCTCTGACTATTGAAAAATTAACCCTAATTGAAATAAATGGTTAAACTTTGACTTTGACACTTTGGCTAAACTACTAAACCGAAATTTCCATCATGCTTGAACCCCAGAAAAAGACATTGGTGCCGATTCTCTTGGTCACAAACTAAACTAAAATTAGACTATTTCCATCTTTTTCTGTCCAATAAAACAAGATAGAGACTAATGTAAATAAGAGCTGTCAAATTTAGTCAATCTGACACATCCATACAGTTATAGTTGACATCTTAAAACGTATGGATTAAAAATACGGACAAGTTCAAGGCAAAACTAATTTGACATCGCTAACTTAGTTCTTTAATGTCACGGAATGTCACCGTCCTTTCTTTTCGCTGTATGTTAGTAAGAGATGTCAATTCTCTAAATTTAGTCTAGTTTGTGAACAAGGGAATCGGCACCATTGACTACTTTAATCGATAACTGACGTGCACAAGACAGAGCCGCAGGAAAAGCTAGTTTAAAATATAATATCCAAGTTTACTTTACAAACTTCTTTGATAGTACACATACCTGTCGAAGTAACAGATAACAATTAAGTAAGTTTATTATAATTAAATTGAGAACAAAGAGCCCACGCATCGTTTGATAATGATGTTAATAATTCCATTCCGCTTTATTCCATCGACCCACGGCTTCTGGTAAGTGCATCTGTTACATTCAACAAAATATGATATGAATTAACCCTTTGAAAATATGAATGGAATAAATATTTCCATGAAAGTTGTTTCAGGATTGAGTGGTGGCTGTTATTTCCTGAAATCAATTAGCAATACGGATGGGGATTGGCAACTGTTACCAATTATGAATTGCATTGAAACGTTGAAAATGGTGATAATTTTCATTTATGGTTATACTAGCTTTTGCCGGTGACTTCGTCCGTGTAAATGTAGGTTATTCCGGACGCAGGCGATTTCGCGGAATAAAAGCAGACGGACAGAGTTATTTATGCATTTATAATATTATTGATGATGAAATGCATATATTGTTAGGCAGTATCGCGCGACTATATCGCTGTGTGCGTGCGGGTTTGTCGCCCCGCCTTCCTAAACTCAACGGCAAGACGCTTACTTCGAATTCGAAAACATATTTATTTTATTATTGACTTTAGCTGCCGGCCGCGGTTACACCCGCGTCTTTGGTTACTGCTCCGCTCCCGTAGGTCGTAGCGTGATGGTATATAGCATATAGCCTTCCTCGATAACTACTCTATCTAACACTGAAAGAATCATTCAAATCGGACCAGTAGTTCCAGAGATTAGCGCGTTCAAACTAACAAACAAACACTGCAGCTTTATAATATTAGTATAGATTTGTATTGAGAATGACTAGCATAGTTTTGTCCTTGAATTTGACAAGAAGCTTTGCAATTAGCGATTGACTTGACTAATAGCCGCGATTGACAGCGATAGTCTATTTGGCTACCCCTGCATTATATCAGTTACATTATTTACAAACTTTAAAGCAGAAATTAAGTCAATATTTTAATATCAGCTTTGTGTAACTTTAATTTATAGACGGTTCTCTTATATCTTAAATAAATCTCAGTCTATTCTTATCCGTGGAATTTATAGCACGGGGGTTACCTGGTCTCAGTTTAATAGTTAGGTTTATAGTGAAAGATGTGATACTATCGGAGTACCTAAGTAGAGGGGTACTTAGGAATTTTTATGGTCAAAAAACCGTGTGTACCTTCTTTGTATGAGGTAAACATCTTTGACGTCTTCCCAGCTAGGGGAAAAATAGGCTGATATGCTACTAATATTATAAACTATCTCGACTATTTATTGACTGCCTCGTTGGTGTAGTGGTAGCAAGCGCGACTGCTGTGCATGAGGTCTTGGGTTCGATTCCCAGCTCGGGGTTTTTCCATCAGGAATATCTCAGTAGCAGCCTCAGAGTCTGGATTTATGCCCGATTGATGGCAATAGGCTCGCCCCCTATTACATGGGACTAAAAACATAACTGGCGAAATGTGGGTGTACTAATGGGTACACCTCTGCCTAACCCTTCGGGAATTACAGGCGTGATGTTATGTTATGTATATTATAAACTAGCTTTTGCTCTCAACTTCGTCCGCGTCAAAGTTAATTTAATCGTACAAACATTGAGCCCCCGTTTCATCCCCTTAGGGGGTGAAATTTAGAAAATCCTTTCTTAGCGAACGTCTACTAACTATAAACTACTTCCCTGCCAAATTTCATCTGTATACGTCTAGCGGTTTTCAATATTACATGATGAGTGAAAGGCGGGCAAAGCCGCGGCCCGAAGTTATAATTATTATTATTTAAATATCGCCCAATGATTCTGCAAAAAATAAATGTTTAAACATAAAGTCTATTAAAGCCCAATACGTGAGAAATATTGTTTTTCCGATTACAGATGAAAAATATTCCCAATCAAATTTTTCTCCGAATTTTTATTTACGTCCAGGTATTAATTTTTATTCATAATATTTAAAAATCTACGTGAACGCCGTTCTATAAATATTCCGTTTTCCATAAATAGGTACCTGGAATACAAAATATTGTTCATATTTTGTTCTGCTTTCTACTCAATGAGACTTTCAAGTAAATCCGTTTAAATACGAAACGTTTCACAAAAGATTTTGAGCTTACTGTGAAACTTATTCTACAAATGAATAAGTAACTTCTTCTACATTTCAATGCTTCATTAAAATGAAGCATTGGCGTTGATTCCATACAAACATAATCCTCTATTTTCTCCTTGGATGCCTGATTAGCTTCGCCCGTGACTTCAGGATTTTATTTTAGCTGGTAAATATCATAAAATGAGTCCTTCCACTCTGGGTGGGGCAGAAGGGACTATCAGACTTTTACTGACTAAAAACCACCCTGTTCCTTCTGCTATCCTTTACGTTCCGGGGCCACGGTATCTTTTTAAGACGTCATGCAACCCCGGCAGGCGTTTGGCCCTGTTGGGGCCCCGTCCTAGTGCTGACAGCTCTTTGAGGCGTGCGTGAAACAGAACGCGCCGTCGACCCAGGCTTGATCGGACGGCAAGCTACCCGTCACTCGCCGTCCGCAAGCCCGCGCCTACGGTGGCCGGATGTCGTCTCGCGACGTCAGACGCCCTGGGCGTCTCCCGCGGGGACCTCAGGATTAGTCCTGAATTATCTCATGGGATTACAAAGAATTGGATAAAAATCATCATCATTATAACATCACGCCTGTAAGGCAGGCAGATGCCCGGTTAGGCAGAGATGTACTCATTACTACACCCACATTCCGCCAGTTATGTTTAAGTCCCATGTGATAGGGGCGAGCCTACAACCGGGCATGAATCCAGACTCCGAACGTAGCTTCCGAGAAATTCCTGATGGGAAAAACCCATTACTCAAATCCAAACTTTTGTTTTATTATTAGTATACTATATAGTATTAGGTTTGCATTATACTAGGCGCCTATACGTTTTCTCTCATAGGAGACGTGCCAAGTTAATAAATTCCGCCAAGATTCCATTAATTCCTAGCATGCCAGAATATTAGTAGGTATTTGTGCGAACAACTTAGGAATTTTGTAGTTGCTGTTAGCGCTAAGATAAATACCTTGAAAATTAGCTGATTAATTATTATTTTAGAGGGAATAGAATAGGGGGGATAAAGGGGATAAGGTATAGTATTAAAGGAAAACTCTTTGTTGGTAAGAGGGGCTGAATTTTAATGCATTTATTTATATAAACTTTATGTAATAAAAAATGCTAACAGCGATCGAAGTAAAAACTTTTATTTAAGTTAGACCAATTACAGGCACTTTTGAACTGTGAAGGAGTCGGTCAGTTACTCAGAAAGTTGAAGCTAGTTGCTCGTTCTATAAACGAAGGTAGATCTCTATGGAGAAGATCTGAAGAATATGTTACTTTCACCTTTAATAAGGATCTTTTTACACTCTTCATGAGTGACCTACTTAACAATCTTCAAAGCTCATAAATTAGAACCTTTTTTGAAACAAGATGAGCCATGTTAACATGTAATAAAATATTTCAAAGAAACTATTTGATCAAAACAAGAAAAGGATTGACCGTCGTCAAGTGTCACGTACGTTTGATGTCTTTTATCCAATAAAAATAAACGTCACTTTTAAATATTTCTATGGAAATAGGCTGACAAATCAAAATGTAAAAAATACTTTTTACCAATTTCGAATTCTTAATGGAATGTCAGTATATTAATTATTAAAATTAACAAAATGCTTCTAAAATAATCTCATGTTAAAAATTATAAAATAAATATTCATGTCCCATTGCAGGGCAAAATCATTTTTTCATTTATAAAAGGCAGATATCATTACACTTGGGTAAGACAGAATGGCGATTTCAGACTCAATATTAGTTCGGGTTTCCTCGCGATGTCAGCGATGTTCAAGATAAACAATATATACTTTAAATATGCATATGAGGTCAGAGGTCAAAGTCAGATCACCATGTAGGTTAATGTTTAAGATGGTCTTTTGAAGAAATAAAAAAGAAACAAATAGTGGACCACGTCAATTTTTTTCTCATTTTCAAAGTTGATCTGTTCTAAGCTTAAGTTTTGAATATACATAGAACTATTTTTGCTGGATAGTTATAGATATAATACATTTGTCATTTTAAATTCGTTTAAGGCAATTAATCTAATATTTGGAAGATAGCGGCTTGGCTCGTTTTGCCAAAATCAAAAGGAACTTTCAAAAGAATCTACTAGAACAGGCATGTATGAAATTATATTTCGTCAATATAATATTGAATATGATTTTTATTATTGCTATGTAAGGTTGTATCTCACGTAAAAGCTCTGTAACAAATCAAATTTATTCTGCTCAGTGGGAATAGTTCGAAGATATTGAATTAAGGAGATAGGAAGGGGTACAGATAAAAAATCTAAGAAGGTTCATTCTAGACATCTTACTATAAAACAATTGGTTAAATAAACTAACTCAAGTCGTGCATATTGTTTAAATAATTACTGAAAAGCAATTAAAGATTATTAATTAATTTTACTCAGTTTTTTTTTGCACTTCGGATCATATCGTTCACTTTCATTCACTCTTTGAAATATTTTTCGACACATCATAATCTATGGTCATCTCAACTTAGCGGTTGTTAAACTCAAATATGGTTGTGTCAAAAATGTTTTCAAGTTTAGAGAATCTTGTTTGCAGAATAGCTTTTATGATTCTCTAAACCAAAAATAGGAATTTTTAGAGATAATTTAGTTTAGTTCGGTGTACAACAGAATCGGCACCATTATTTTACAGACTTAATTTAAAAAAATGTTTTTTAATTATTTAGTACTTGTGTACATTTAAATGTATTTAGATAATCGTTTTTGATGATTTTTAACCAAAAAAAAACAATCAGATAAAAAAAAAAAGCTAAAACTAAATGGTATCAAAAAAATTCTTCTGCACCGCCGTCAAATCAAATGTGCCCAAAAGACTGGCCGCGTTGCCACTTTGGATGGCAATGCTTAGCCTCTGGCCAAGGTAATAGCCAGCCTTTGGGTCGCGGGAAGTTGGTTATCTTTAAACCTAACCTTATGGAACATTCAAATTCAAATCGCAGTAAAATTCTAATCTGTCAAAATAACATATACATTTTTGACTTTGCGAGATGCGATTAGTTTTTAATTAGTTTAATTGGCCTTCAGTTAAAACCGTTGAGCCAGATTTTTGTATTTTACATTTTAATAAAACATTTATAAAGTTGTTAATATAAAAACTTTCCAGTAAGATCATCCTTGTTTTGATAAAAAGGCGGTTGGGCACTAGCTTAGTGGCAACTTTGCCTTTGTGGCAAAGTTGCCTCTTTTGTTGATCTTACGTAATTATGTACTACTGACCTAACTCGAATCTAGATATTCTTAAAAATCTCCTCGCAAAGGAAATCTTTGCCATTTGGCGTAGTGGTATGCTACGCTGCTACGGCGTAGTTCAAAGCTACGACGTAGCTCATAGCTACGCACACGTAGTATCTACGCTTTGAGAATATTTTAGAAAACCTTTGAAAATGTCAATAGGTACCTTTTCAGAGATCTGGATTTACTTTTTCACACAGGGTTATTTTTGTCCTAGAAAATAATCGCACGGGTGGAGATTTTCATTTTGATTTCATTTTTTATTGCAGGTTTGAAACTTTCCTTTCATTTTAAGGTCATCAGCACTAATCTAATACTACGGTTCGACCTGGGGGCCTACTCCCATCTCTTAATACAGTATTATTTAAATGGGTTTTCAACGTTCGGCTCAGCGGCGAGAGTTGAAAATTCACCAACTGAAATTACAAAGTAATATTAAAATAGTACTGCTTTCAAAGATAGTAGTAGGCCTCCAGAACCGATTCGAAAAATCCAATCGCTACTTACCAACGCACCGCCCGCAAGCCTTCAACTTTTCCCTTGTCATTATAAAATATACTTTAACACACAAGAATTAAAGCTCTAATTTGAATGGCAATGTTTGCTGAGCGACGAACGTTTCTCTGAATTACATTATAACCCGGATACAGATATTGATATCCGACTCTGTGGGCGGATTTACGGTCAAGACAGTACCTATTGTAATAAGCAAATGAACCTTTTGTTCTTTGCATTACGTGGACGGAGTGTAGGCGTTTGGTTCAGAATTTAGTTTGTGCATACCACTGTCTTGTCTGATTCGATATATTCTATTAATAGATTGAGTTACCGCTTGTTCGCAAAACCGGTTTAACTCGGATTTTGATTTTCTGGATTTTTAACCATCTAGATCCAGGATCCAACTCAGAGTTTCAAAATTTTCCGTTCGCTGGATTTTAACTCTGAAGGTTGAGCTGGGCGTTGAAAAACCAGGGCGCGGAAAAATCGCTTGCGAAGAGAAGTGCTTATTGATATTGAGATGTTCATAGCAAGTAAAGCGTTGATCTTCTTAAATATCCAGCTTCGCTATTCCGATATTTTTTGTTCTGGACCATACCAGGTCAAAAATTAGACGTTTTAATTTTACGAAAATATGTTTTAAATGTTCTAACTAAAGTTTAAATATCCCCGTGGTACTGCTAAACGCCCTCGAATCAAAATTTTTTTGTGTGCATTTTCTGCGTGCGATAATTTTCACACTTAAAATAAAAATAGTTTCTTATCTGTGTGTTTTGTTCAATAGTTTAATGGACATAATGCGTGGTTAACGGCTATATGCTGTGTCTTTTCATAATCCCTATTATTATTAGGTTGTGTAGGGTCGTAAGACCTTACTACCCACACGATAAAGAAGAAGAGAAGAAGATTAAATGATACAGCAGAACGCTTTATTGGAACTATTTAATTACCAAACAGTACGATGTCTATAAATAAATTGCAATTAACCGCTTCTTTTGACAACCAACTACAAAAACATTTTTATTTAAAAATATTTTCGATTTGAGCCCCAGCCGATGAAGCAATCAAACACGCCGGCCGGTTTCTGATTGCTATTTATATTGAAAAGTTTTGATTGCATTTTTGAATCTTATTTATTTTCGAACGATGTTGTCGTTAACTGCACAATTTTTGTGTAAAGTTAATTTATAAGCGTTTATGCAGTACGACATTACATAAAAACTTTTCGAGACCTTATTTTTCGAAATTAATAAACTGATTTAAATGAACACTTTCGAAAAATTAAGTAACAGCTAAATTCGACCAATTTTAAGATTTTTTATAAACAGTGATTTCCATTTTTTTTTTACATAACACGTCTGTAATCCTCGAAGGGTTAAGCAGTGTACCCATTAGTAACCCACATTTCGCCAGTTATGTTTTTAGTCCCATGTAATAGGGGGCGAGCCTATTGCCATCAACCGGGCACAAATCCAGACTCCGAGGCTGCTACTGAGAAATTCGTGATGGAAAAACCCAATAACACTTTGCCCGACCTGGGAATCGAACCCAAGACCTCATGCACAGCAGTCGCGCTTGCGACCACTAGACCAACGAGGCAGTCAAGCAGTTTTTTTCTTTTTAATAAGAGATTTCGAAAATGTTCTTTGATAATTTTTTTGATGTATTATGCATAAGCGTAGGATGTTACATTCAAATCGGATCATTGACCTTCAAGATTCTACCAGCAAAAGATCCTACCAAGCGTTAAAAAAAACAAAAACACATTCATCAGAAACATTACCACAAAAAAAGAGCATTATAACAATAAAACAGAAAACACGGAGCAATTCACAAAAGAAAATGACAATTATTATTACGACATTAGCGAACCGCTCCGTCTTCGCACGAGTGCAAATTTCCGATATTTACAACGAATTTTCTAAAAAAATCTTCCACTCAAACCTGGTCAGGGAAATTACGCGCACAACAAAAAAAGAATCAGACAAATCAGTCCAGCCGTTCTCGAGTTATGCGCTTAGCAACACATTTTTATTTATATAAAAATCCGTCTAGCGGCTTATGGTGAAACTCTGCCATAATTTTATAAAGCCAGACGAAAAAGTTAAGAAAAATTTTCATTTCATAACGAATGATATAATAAAATGCTTGTCCATTTATATGGGTTCAGTGTTTCGCCATCTGGCATTAACAAGTTAAGAAATTTGATATAGGGGTAAGACAATTATGAAATAACTCCAAATTTTTAGTACATGTGACTTAAAAGTTAAGAAATTTCTTTTTAAACTCGTGATCATATAATTTTGGGATTCGACAAAAAAAACTATCCGTATCAGAGGCTGATAAAGATTACTCTGCTGTATGACTGTATGTCATAGGGCTGTATCTTCGGAACCGTATTAGATAGACACTTGAAATTTTCTGTGAACCTTACTAGTTAAACGCATGAAGTATTCACAAAATGTGTGTGCTCACTATCATCTGTCTAACCTTTCCCCAACTATGTTGGAGTCGGCGTCTTATCTCACCGTATGCAGCTGAATACCAGTATTTTACATGGAGCAACTGCCTATCTGACCTCCACAATCCAGTAAATGGGTAACACGATACTCCTTGGTAAGACTGGTTGTCAGACTTTCGGGCTTCTGACTACCCGTAATGACTGTCAAAGATCCACGTATGACAGCCGGGCAGCTACTACCTATGGCGGTTGTAACAAAAAAATTATTAAAAAATACAAGAAATGTTTTTTTGCAGTGTTAAATATTGTACAGAACCCTTCGTGAGTTTGGCTCGCACTAGATTGTTTTATTTTTTAAAGTTCGTAAGTTTATTGAGTCATAATAGGGGAGCTTAGCTGTGGAGTGTACACGTGACTATCCTAGTTGCTAACTACTCACGTTATATTTTGCTTAAGAAATATAGGCGTAGGCGTATAGGGGTAGGCAGTTATCGTGTAGTTACAACATAACATCACGCCTGTAATCCTCGAAGGTTTAGGCAGAGGTGTATTAATACATACATTTTGCCATCCATAATCCCATGTAATAGTGTTGCCATCAATCGGGCACAAATACAGACTCCAAGGCTGCTATTTAGAAATTTCTAATGGAAAAATCCAATAACACTGCCCGACCTGGGAATCGAACCCAAGACGCGCTTTGGGACTGGTGGTGCTTATAATACAGATTTGTAATAACACCAGGTTGTCCTAAAAAAAAGTTGGAGCGTTGACCTTCAAGATTACAATAATCAGAAGTTTATCTTGGACATTACTGTCATTGGTGAAGGAAAAAAACATGAGTTGCGGGACGTCTTAACAGGATACCGTGTCCCCGGAACGTAAAGGGCAACAGAAGGAACAGGATGGTTTTTTAGTCCGTAAAAGTCTGACAGTCCCTTCCGCCCCCCTCAGGGCAGAAGGAGTCATTTGATGATTTTTACCACCTTAACCAAAAAAAAGGCGACGGAACGGGGGTCCGACATTTATGCGGACGAAGTAGCGAGCAAAATCTAATAGTAATCATTAAACATTATTTGGCCAAACGTACTTTAGTTCTTCAAGCAAGTAAACATCGGGTAATCGTAAGGCACTCGGTAATAAGATCCAGCGAATCTTAACAATACCTGTTATAACGTTTATCTATATACTGGATTATTCAGACTTGCAATTACTGTCAAAACCACTAGAGACTCAAGTTTCGAAGCAGTGTGGTTAGTTAAAAGTTTGAGAAGCAACTTCCAGACTAGTTGTTATGAACTCGAGGTCTGGAGGTACCAAACCATTGAACTGAGATGATTTGAATCGGAACAAAGGATAAAATACATCACATAGTTGGCTACAGCCCGACAAACTAAGGAATACATCATCTATCTAGCCTTTTCCCAACTATGTTAGGGGTCGGCTTCCAGTCTAACGGGATGCAGCTGAGTACCAGTATTTTATAAGGAGCGACTGCCTATCTGACCTCCACAAGCCAATAACTGGGTAATACGATACCCCTAGGTAAGACTGGTTGTCAGACTTTCAAGCTTCTGACGATTTGCAACGACTGTCGACTGTTCGATCAACGTATGACAGCCGGGACCAACAGCTTAACGTGCTTTCCGAGGCACGGAGAAGTCTCGGTGTGTAAGGATGGTCACCCATCCACGGACCAACCCCGGCAAGCGTAGCTTAACCTGACGGATCGACCCGTGCGGCTGTTATAACTTAGCCACGAGCTTCTTCTTGAGTCAACCTTTAACTAACGAGTTTTTTCTCAATAACTCAGTACCTACTACTCTAACTACCGAGGCACGGAGAACAAACAATAAACGACAAACTAAGGAATAATAATAATAATTATAATATCAGCCCATTACAGTCCCACTGCAGGGCAAGGGCTTCTCATACAGAGAACATAAGCATTGATCACCACGCTTGCTCAAGATGGATTGGCGATTTCAGACCTATATTAATTATAAGTCCAGTTTTTCTCACGATATTTTCCTTCACCGATGCCAGTGCTGTCCAAGATTGACTGGCCTGTTGGTCTAGTGGTTAGCGCCCCTGACTGCTAGGACGGAGGTCGTGGGTTCGATTCCCACCCAGGACAAATCTTTGTGTGTTGAGCATGATGATTTGTTCTGTGTCTGGGTGTGATTTATCTATAATACTAGCTTTTACCCGCGGCTTCGCCCGCGTTTGTTTAGAATTTGACAATCAATTCGGGCTGTACTCGGCTTGTTGTTCGGCCAGATCCAGAATTATTAAATACCTACAGACTAACAGACTCTGACTCATAAAAGTCCGTCGGCGTTCAGTTTGCATTTCTGCAAGAGAGGTCCTTCTCACCTGCGACTATTTTAGAGTTTCTGTCGCTGTAATGGCTGAGCTTGTTCTCTGAGACGAAGTTGTGTTTGATTGAAAAGGCGTCTCAGTTGCTCTTACAGCTCTCTGGCTTTCGGCTTGTTCCTCCAAAAGCAATTGCGTTTAAAAGGGCGTTTCAGTCATTCTCTGAGAAGCTTGGAAGGCGAACGGCTTGGCTCTCTAGTCTTTCCTGGCTTTAAGAAAATGTCTCATCAGCTCTCAAATTTACTTGTCGCTCCGGTTGTGCTTGCCTTCTTAATGCGGCATGAACGGAAGATTCCGAGGATTGAGCAGTAATTTTTGCTCGGGCTCGCAATGAGCTTTTGGTTGTGTGTTGGACCTGCGAGATATTCTAAAATTGAAAAACGTAACCTACCTACCCTCATTAAAACACACCGGAAATACCTCTAACGAAAAAATAAACAGTACTGAGGGACAAACTTAACTTTGCCGTTGAAAAACTGTTGTCTACATACATCGACATAGGTCACGGTTAGTTTAGCAACTAACCTCTTCCTTCAGTCAATCATCGACTACACGCATTAAACAAAGCAATTTTACTGTTAAGACAGTTCTGCGCTGTGATCTTATGAGGAGTTTTCTTTCCATATCTCCGAAGTTCATCATCAGATCATGACAGTATTTATTTGGGACCAATTCGAAAAATAAACAAAAAAAGAATCATCCAAATCAATTTACAATTAGCGGAGTAATAACAGAGTATGCTTCATTGACAGAGCGTAGTTATAAGTTCACCTTTATTCTTCCATGCATCCTCTATGAATGCGTTTACACCTGTCAGTGTCAGTGATGACAGTGTCAGTTACGCAGTTTTTCTGTATCCCTGACAACGTATATAAAGTGGGTACCAGACAAACGCGAAATCTTGTGGCGGCCGCGTCAATTGCAAATATTAACATCCGGCCGCGTGTACTGCTTTGTAAAATGACGCCAAATATGGAAATTGTAATAGAAATAGTTGAATTTAAATAATAATTTAAATTTAACTCACACATTCTCTATTCCTAAGAGTAATATGCGATGCTAATTATAATATAGGTAGAGATAAACTATTATACCTTGACGCTTCCCTCCATATTACCATTTCAATGTGTGTAGTCACATTCGTATGAAAGACTTTGTGAGTAATCGTCTTCAGTGGCAGGCTAGGATATTTTTTGTCAACTAATCATAAATAGCCGACCGCGCAAGACGACGTACCTCTCATTTTCATAGAGAATTTCAGTGCAGCGCCATACTAATAATAATGAGTAATTTTTGACGCCGCTAGTCGGACAACAAATCGCTGATTTGTTTTTGTCTCGAGAGCCGTCTCAATACGCACACATGCGTTGTGAGTATTTTTAATACTATTAAAAACACTTTCAAACGTTTTGAATTGTGGAAGGGCGCGTCATGTTACTGTAGTTTATCTCTACCTCACACCTCAAGTGTTTAATAAACGGTTTTCCTACCTTTTTTCTTATCTTCTGAAAGGACTAATGAGTCATGAGAGTAATAAGACAACGTTACGGTTAACCATATTGACTGACGTCCGATTGCGACGTCCGATTGTCCGATTGTAGCACAATCACCACGCTAATGACACTTCAGGCCGCCACTGTGACCGCGGTGGTGTGTTTTTGGAGCGTTAGGAGCCGCGGCCTGCGGTTTGCCGTAACCGCAAGTCCGTCCGTCTGGAAGCCACTTTATGCAAAATGTCAGGATACTCTTCAGCGGTTTTGGGCATGAAAAATTATTAAGCAAACAACTTTCGTACTCCTAGGTTGTTTACTTGAAACTGGTCTATCGACAGTGTAGACTCATAATGTATTACATGCTTAAACTTAAAATTTAATCATGATCCGATAGACACGTGGCGCCATCTACTGTCATAAGGACGTTTTTGTGATTTCCCTCGGGAACAGTACTTTTTTTCGGGATTAAAGGTACCCTATGTTCGTCCCTGTACACCTGGCAACGTATATGCAAAATTTCAGGATGATCGGTTCAGTGGTTTAGGCGTAAAATGGTAGCAAACAAACAAACAAACTTACTTTCACATTTATAATATTAAGTTAGGATGTATGTATTTATAAATTATATAAGTATGTATATCAGTTGTCTGGTTACCATAGTACAGGCTCTGCCTAGTTTGGGATCAGATGGCGATGTGTTGGTTGTCCTAAGATAATATTATTATTATTTATTATTAAGATAAACTTTAGAAAGTACATATGAATTGAAAAAGTCAAATTGGTAATAAGGAATATTGAGCAAAAAATATTGCTGGGAAAGGAAAGTATTTTTGATGAGAAAAATCACTGCTTATGGTAGCATGTATGCATGGAAAACACTGTGCTTATGAGTCCATGCAACAGACAAGGGGTTGCGCATGTATTCAAAGTATAGTTATAACATTTATTTGAATGACTCATTGGTCTAGTGGTCGCAAAGCAAGACAGCTGAGCATGAGGTCTAGGGTTCGATTCCCAGGTCGGGCAAAGTATGTCAATAGGCTCGTCCCCTATTACATGAAACTTTAACATAACTGGTGAAATGTAAATGAAATTTATTAATAGGTACACCTCTGCCTAACCCTTCGCTAATTACAGGCAATTGATTTTATGTTTTGATAAGTTATATTTAACTATAATTATATTTTTATCGAAATAGACTATACTACTATAATTATATTTTTATCACATAGATGTAATATGCTTCTTGAATAAATTGATTAAGTTAGAAGTTTGGCTTAATTGAAAAGGCTACGCAAACGAAGTAGCGGGTAAAAATCCTTCCATAATCCCAAATATTTCCTGTAAATAATTTCTTAGGTGGATTCCTTAATCAAGGCTTTTTCATTATTAAAAATTAAGCAGCTTTCCAGACTCATTCATAAAATTAATTCAGTTTTACTTCTTAAAATAAACTAAATCCGAAGAACGTTAAAAACGTTAACAGATTTGATCATAATAAAAATTATAATTAGGTACCAAGTACGCCTACACACTTCTGCCCCAGATTCACTCAAGACTACCTCCCCTCCCGTCCCCCTAGAATATCAATGAACGGTAGAATCTTGGGGGAACACCTCCACAACACCCGGAGAACATGCCTTTGTAAAACTTGTGGTATTAAAATTTTATTCGTACTTCAATATTTGGAGGGCCGATAATTTGCTGTTGTACCCTACTCGATGACATTATAAGAAAGGTTGACAGTTGCCGAGTGATGCTTTCGGAAGTTCGAATGAGCGGAGAAAATATTTTTGGTGAGTAAGAAAATTCAGGAAATATTTTTTCTTTTTATTATAGTCAAAGTTATATTTTCATTAACGGCCTCTGTCCACGTTAGACAACCGGTAAGCGATTTTATGAGAGAAATGGAAAGTACTGATGGCAATAGTGCAACACAAACGTCCTACAAAGACTCGGTCCTACGTAACCATGAAATAATCGTCCGTTCCGGTAATCGGTCCTACAAAAAGTCTGACATTTCAAGGTACTTTTGAATTGTTAAGGAGTCGGCAAATTAGTCAGAAAGAAGAAGCTTATTAGCCGTGGCAAAACGTAGGTAGGTCTCTGTGTAGAAAAACGCGCAAGAAACTCCACGACACTCTTCTCAATTAAGTTTTTACAGCAAAATATCTCTTCTCATACAGAAAAGCAAGCATTGGTTACCTACCATGCTTGCTCAAGGCAGACTTACGTTTATTAATTAGAAGGTCAGATTTCCTAAAGTTTCCGATGTCAGTGATGACCAAAATAACATAAAAAGTACATATAAATTGAAGAAGTCACATAGGTAGTGGTATTGGACTGCCTCGTTGGTCTAGTGGTCGCAAGCGCGACTGCTGTGCTTGAGGTCTTGGGTTCGATTCCCAGGTCGGGCATAGTGTTATTGGGTTTTTCCATCAAGAATTTCTCAGTAGCAGCCTCGGAGTCTGGATTTGTGCCCGGTTGATGGCATTGGGCTCGCCCCCTATTACATGGGACTAAAAACATAACTGGCGAAATGTGGGTGTGCTAATGGGTACACCTCTGCCTAACCCTTCGGGGATTACAGACGTGATGTTATGTTATGTTTACTCATATTGGTACTTACCCAGTATCGAACCCACATCCTCATCCATAAGAGACGAGCGTCTTAACCACACCTATTACGCAAATTTAAAAAGATAGAAAATCAATTTTGTATCTTTCAATTTACATAAAAACTAAACTAAAGCCATAACAAACAAAAATAAATGTTAATACATATAAGACAATACACTTCAATTTCAATATCATAACCCTTTGTAATCCAGTTGGGTCGGGTAGAGTATGACGTCAGCGAAACCGAGTGCAACTATCGACTACCAAGTAAATCCAATAAGATTAAAGGTAACAAACATACAGAAAGATATAATATACTTACACCTATTTTTATGACATTTTATTTTATTATGACAATTTTATAACATTGGTGCTGATTCCCTTGTTCACAAACTAGACTAAATTAGAGAATTGACATCTCTTACTAACATACAGCGAAAGGAAAGGACGATGACATTAAAGAACTAAGTTAGCGATGTCAAATTAGTTTTGCCTTGAACTTCTTCGTATTTTTAATCCATACGTTTTAAAATGTCAACTATAACTGTATGCATGTGTCAGATTGACTAAATTTGACAGCTCTTATCTACATTAGTCTCTTTCTTATTTTATTGGACAGAAAAAGATGGAAATAGTCAAATTTTAGTTTAGTTTGTGACCAAGAGAATCGGCACTATTGTTATTTCTTTTATTTCCACTGCAAAGTGTCATCTAATTTTGTATGCTCATTGCTCATGGTTCGTACAATAGACATTTGTACTGAATAAGTAGGTGAATGTTCACAAAATAAATTGAAATTGATTTTTTTTTAAGCGAGGGAAACAACGTTTTTCCATATTTGTATAAATATAATAGTAGACCAACGAGGCAGTCACTATACTGTACTATATTATAGTGACTGCCTCGTTCTTGGGTTCTACTCCCTGGTCGACCAAAGTGCAGTACGTCAGTAGAGTCTGGATTTGTGCCCGGTTGATGGCAAAAGGCTCGCCCCCTTTTGCATGCGACTTAACACATAACTGGCGAAATGTTGGTTTACTAATGGATGCAGTCACGAGTAAAAACAAGTACACATTTAGCAGCATTACGAAGCTATTTTCTCCGAATGTATTGATACTTGATATAAATGTCTTGTTTTTAGGAATATAGTATTTTGAATTCTATATTCTATAATATTATTTTATACTACTATGAAATAGGTCTTATATTAAAGTTACAACCATTATTTCACATTGCTATTCAACGTGGCAATGCGGCCAGTCTTTTGGGCACATTTCCAGTGGACAGCGATGCGGATGAATTTTTTGATGCCATTTAATTTTAGTTATCTGGTTGTTTTTTATTTTATTTTTATTATTAAGCTTGTAAATAATGTATATTATATATAAATTAATAAATTTATTTCACAAGAAATCTAAAAATCTAAATCTAATCTAATCTAATCTTCTTTCGTATTTTGCTATGTGTATACTTGTTTTTGCTCCTGACTGTACACCTCTGCCTAACCATTCATTCATGATGTTATATAAAATTGAACATTCACTACATTTCAAAGCAATATAACACATAATGTAACCTTACATAATATTCAAAGTCAACTGTAACCTTTACTTTCTTGAAAATACTTGAAAGCTCGTCTCATTTCAAATTACTAGGACATATATTTACGTCGGGTACCTCCCCTCCTATGTCGACGACTCTGTAACTCTCTACAATTCCCTTTGTGAGCTTTGTGATACACGCAAAGAACTGATTGTAGTGACGTGGGTGTGTTTATTCTTATTACTAGTATATGTCTGTGACTTCGTTCCGGTTCTTTTGGGACAAGCTCGCCACACTGTTCCCACCCACTGCAACTCTTGGAAGCCATAATCAATAGTGGAGGCCACCAGAAAAGCGCCGAAGCAATGAAGCTCGACGAGTCCCAGAGAAACGATTCAACTGTCTTTGGTTTCGCAACGAAATTAATCAGAAAAGAATAGCGGAGGAGGAAGAACAAAAAACTATACTTAATTTCCACTTAGATCAGGTTTTCATAAAGTTATATTTTTTGTGCTGAACTCTTTATCTTTTGCTTAAGTTACTCCTTGTTACATCACTTATCTGCCAGTAAAAGTTTCATCAAAATAGCTCAAGCCGTTACGAAAATCAGCCGGAACTAATAGACGGACCAAAATGTTTATTTTTTTAAATGTAAATACCATGTAAATATTCATATTACATAAGCTAATTATAATATAAATAAAAAGCTTTTATTTTTACATTACAAGCAGACAGAAACTTCAGACAGTTATATTTAAGTCCCATGTAATAGGGCGCGAGCCTATTGCCATAAACTGGCCACAAATCCAGATTTCGAGGCTGCTACAGAGAAATTCCTGATTAAAAAACCCAGTGACTCTTTGCCCAACTTGTGAATCGAGCCTCAGACCTCGTGCTCAGACGTCGCGTTTTACGATCACTAGACTAACGAAGCTGTAAATTGACAATAACTCTGTATAGCTTTCTGTTTCATGAAGGCGCTTTGCACATGGAGTAACTTAAGTTGAGGCAACTATCAAAACTTTAAAAGTTTCCTGTAAAAAGTTGATAGTTGCTATAACGGTTACGGTTGCTGCGGCTTTATGGCAATCTGTGTGTGTAGTCGGCGACGTATTCAGCGACACTGGCATTGCCGGGCACAGGGAGAGGGACGGAGGGAGGGTGTGAAATCGCCCGACGCGTTGCGATTGACGGTTGAGGAAACTTGCAACTTTAAAAACCGGTATAATATTGGAACTTAGTCATCGATTAAAGCAACTGAAAACTGTTTACGATCGCCGGAACTCGAAACTCGAATTGATATGTGTGCGCAGTCTAATTATTGAAATATATGTTAACAGCTAGTTGCCAGTTGCTGCAATAGTTGATCTATGTGCAAAGCGCCTAAGTACCTTTTTACGACTGTTATAGCATCTCTTTCAGTGAGCTACAAGACTCGGATTGCACTCAGACATCATATTTATTACTTGGTATAATGGTGAACTATTTGCTATCGACAAACGGATGAGTTTATGAACAGGTTTATGAGGGACACTGTATTTTTCTTTTATAAGTAAATACGAAGGTAAGGTGCAAAAATAACGAGGTTTTTTTATCAATCGAAACCTTATTCGAAATTACATTAAATCCTCGCCTCGTTGGTCTAGTGGTCGCAAAGCGCGACTGCTGAGCGTGAGGTCTTGGGTTCGATTACCAGGTCGGGCAAAGTGTTATTGGGATTTTCCATTTCCATTATTTCTCAGTAGAAACTCGCGTAAATAGACTCGCCCCTATTACATAGGACTAAAAACATAACTGGCAAAATGTGGGTGTAGTAATGAGTACACCTCTGCCACACCCTTCGGGGATTATAGGCGTGATGATGTTATGTTACATTACATCTGTGTCTGAACTAGATAGGAACGTTATATCAAAGTTACGTTTAATTCGTGATCATTTTTCTCGGAAAAATGTACGGTTTTCGTGGAATAATTCATACTAATATTATAATTATGTGAAAGTGTGTCTGTCTTTTATCTCTTCACGCTTAAACCGCTGTATCGATTTTGATGAAATTTGGCATGGAGATAGTTTAGTTTAAAACTCGGGGAAGGACATAGGCTACTTTTTATAAGACGACTACGACTTCGACTTCGTCTGCGTCCGCGATAACCGACATTTGCGCGGACGAAGTCGCGGGCAAAAGCTAGTACTATTATAAATGAACTACTAGCTTCTGCCCGAGACTTCGTCCGCGTAAATGACGGTTATTGGTGATCTACTCTTGTTTCTTCAGACAAACTATGGACCCCCGTTTGATCTCCTTTGGGGATGAATGTTGGAAAGTCCGTTCTTAGCGGACGTCTACTAACTATAAACTACTTACCTGCCAAATGTCATATAAACACGTCAAGCGATTCTCGATATTTACTGATGAGTGAGTGAGTGAGTTATCTTTCGCTTTCATTTATTTAGATATTGTGTGTTTTCTCCTCTTTTAAACTTAAATTGCTAAACGGAATTAGTTAAAATTTGGCACGTATAAAGACATCGTTGCGTAAAGAATTTTTTTTATTTCGTTTTTATGTACGCGTGAGATAATATATTAACTTTTACACGAACGAAATCGCGCACAGAAACTAGTTTTCAAATATTACTTTAACAAGCCGTGGGCCATAAGCTGCGCGTGGGCAGATTAGTTCCATCGAATCGACGTCTATTACAGACTTAAGCTCGCAAAGGAAGCAATTCAATTTTATGGAATAGTAAAATTTATCTAGAAGTTAAAATGCTTAAAGGGAAATGTTTATTAGGGATTTCATTTTACCTTAGAAAACGTTAATTTGATAGCGACTAGAATGTATGTAGGTTTGGCTTGACTACAACCGTACTAGCATCAGGGCGTTCAAAAGAATTTGTTCGGGCTTGCGGACGGCGAGTAATGGGTAGCTCGCCGTCCGATCAAGGACCAAGCCCGGGTCGACGACGGCGCGTTCTGTTCACGCGCGCCTCAAAGAGCTGTCAGCACAGGGACGGGGCCCCCAATGGGGTCAACGCCTGCCGGGGTTGCGGGACGTCTTAACAGGATACCGTGGCCTCGGAACGTAAAGGGCAACAGAAGGAACAGGGTGGTTTTTTAGTCAGTAAAAGTCTAACGCCCCACTCAGGGCGGAAGGAGTCACTTGATGATTTTTACCACCTAAAAAAGAAAGGGATCTTGATTAAAACCACGTTTTTTCTTCGTGCACGTTTGTGATTTAATAAGACAATAGAATACCTCAATTCTCTGAGTGAGATAGTGGTAATAGTAATCCAGAAAATGGTCTATCTATGTGCCAATTTTTATCCAAATCTGTTCAACGGTTTACGCGTGATTGAGTAGCAAACATGCAAACATCTAAAACATCTTCACAAATATTCGCATTTGTACCTAATATTAGTAGGATAGGCTCGCCCCCTATTACGCGGGATTTAAACATAATGGGTGTACTAATGGGTACACCTCTGCCTAACCCATCAGGGATTGCTGGTTCATAAAGTTTCGCATTTATAATATTAGTAGGATAGGCTCGCCCCTATTACATGGGACTTAAACATAATGGGTGTACCAAAGGGTACACCTCTGCCTAACCCATCAGGGATTACACGCATGATGTTATGTCTCGTTAAAACGCTTTATATCGTGTTACTATAAGATCAGACAAAAACTTAAATAAAATAAAACAACGATAGGTCAGAAAGGTCAGGTGCGGAGTACTCGTAACCGGCGTGCTTGTATGACGAGATGTATGAACGTAGATGAGGCGAAAGGAGTATGTAAGGATCGTAGCAGGTGGCGTTCTGTAGTTTTTGCCTACCCCCATGGGAAAAAGGCGTGAGTTTATGTATGTATGTCTATGTATGTACAACGATAGGTACTGGAGTTTCTAACCTAACCCTTCGGGGATTACAGGCGTGATGTTATGTGTATTATAAGTAGGATTCTGTAAGGAAAGAAAAGCCCTTCCTCACCCATACATTCTTCCCCTTTTTAAAGTCCAACTTTCCTTTTCAATCAAGATAACCATATCATAATTTTATATCTTTATCAGTACTGCACACCTGGGCAATAAATCAACTTTGATTTACAATACAACTGTTATCGACAGCTTTTTTCTCTCCTCTCCGTTGTGTGGGCTCAATAGCGCTGGCGATACGTAGAATTACAGCGCGAACTTTTTATTTTCTTCCTGTTAGTTTTGTGTGTGGGCGATTTTGTGAAGCGATATTGTATTGTGTTTATATGGGGCGTAACAAGACACAAAGTTCAGTAAACAAAACAGGTATGATTCTGCATGTCTTTGCTTCAGATATAGTTAAAGTTTTCTTAGAAACCGATGGATGTGTTATACAACAAGCTACTATAATTAAAAACATAACATAACATAACATCACGCCTGTAATCCCCGAAGGGTTAGGCAGAGGTGTACCCATTAGTACACCCACATTTCGCCAGTTATGTTTAAGTCCCATGTAATAGGGGGCGAGCCTATTACCAACAACCGGGCACAAATCCAGACTCCGAGGCTGCTACTGAGAAATTCCTGATGGAAAAACCCAATAACACTTTGCCCGACCTGGTAATCGAACCCAAGACCTCGTGCTCAGCAGTCGCGCTTTGCGACCACTAGACCAACGAGGCAGTAATTAAAAAATAAATAAAAAACACGACTGCAAAAATTGCACATATTTGTACTTTGTTTACTCGACAGTTTTTTTTACGTCGTTTTTTATTTACAGTGTTATATATTTATTTAAATCTACTTGTCAAATTCTAGACGACAAACATAGACACGACAAGATTCATTAAAAAAATAAATTGAGGCTCGTATTAATTAACGTTTTAAAGTGACTACAACGGTGCAAGGATTGTAACGATACCCCATACATCTAAATCGGTTCGGGCCTTTAAAAGTTATGGTGGAATAAAGAAACTCAAATATAAACATACATTAACCCTGAACACAGAACACTCCTTTTGGAGCACTCATGTAATAAAAACGACTAAATTATAATACTTAAAAAGTATTACAAAATAAGAATTGAAAGGTTGAACTATGTTTAAATAAATATACATAGTGTTCACGTACTTACAAATATTCAAAACTACTTACAAGCAAAAATACCAGCCTATATTGTCGCACTGCAGGGCACCGCTTCTGATACAGAGCAATCACGAGTATTAATCACCACGCTTGCTCAAGGCGGATTTAATTGATTGTCTAATGCAATTAGTAGCATTCAGGTATAATTGAATTGTGTATTCAATTAATGGCTTTAACTACATTGAGTGATAGACCATCAATAGTACGGATCGCAAAATAGATTTGTAATCTATATCTATATATATAAAAGAAAGTCGTGTTAGTTACACAATTTATAACTCAAGAACGGCTGAACCGATTTGGCTGAAAATTGGTGGGCAGGTAGCTTAGAACCAGGAGACGGATATAGGATACTTTTAACATAACATAACATCACGCCTGTAATCCCCGAAGGGTTAGGTAGAGGTGTACCCATTGGTACACCCACATTTCGCCAGTTATGTTATTAGTCCCATGTAATAGGGGCGAGCCTATTGCCATCAACCGGGCACAAATCCAGACTCCAAGGCTGCTACTGAGAAATTCCTGATGGAAAATCCCTATAACACTTTGCCCGACCTGGGAATCGAACCCAAGACCTCATGCACAGCAGTCGCGCTTGTGACCACTAGACCTTTTTTAAGTATAAATTGGCAGACTGGACTCATCTAGTTTAAAATGTGACGTGTAAAAGTGTTATTTATAACCAATTTACTGAATAAAATATCATTTCATCATCATTTCATTTCAGACAAAAAAAAACAGAATATAATCTCCAAAAACCACTTTCACAAAGATTTTATCCAAAACTGAATGACACAGAACAAACTTCATGCAAGATAATAATTAAAAAACGAAACACGAAGTTTCATTTAGTTCCCAAGGTTAGTGCTAATTAATTTCCGTAACGACATTTTTCGGGCTGGCGGCCATTTTTCATCTGCAGTTCAAGCGCGGTGCGGCCCGACTTCGGACTAAATATGAAGGGTCATTTATCACTGAGCAGTGTTGACATTTGTGGGTTAATTTTAAAATAGGGTAAGGATATGAAAGTTCAGTGATGTGCTTTTAATTACTCAAGACCCACCTAATGAGATACAATTGATGTTCTATTATTCTGTCATATCGTTATGACAGCCGGGCCTTGAGCGGATAAATTTAAAAACGATTGGGCACATTGCTTTTGAAACCTATATTTTTTTTCTAGCTTCTGCCGCTTCTTCGTGCGCGACAAAGTTGATTTTTTCATACAAATTTAGGACCTTCGTTTCATCCGCTTACAGGGTTAATTTAAAAAAATCCGTTCTTAGCGGACGTCTACTAACTATAAACTACCTCCCTGCCTCATAGTTTTTGATACTTGGTGATAAGTGAGCGAGTTAGTGTGACTTTTCGCTTTTATTTATTATATTAAGATTTTTTTATAGAAATAATTTATAATAATAATGATAAGTTGCAAAATATTTGTAAGTAGTTAAGCAGCGATAATTTCTCTGAACGATAGAGTGAGGAATGAGGTTATACAAGAACGTTGCGAATTAAAAGAGGATGAAGTGACAAAGATTGAAAAGAGTATGCTTAGATGGTTCGGTCATGTTGAGAGGATGAATGAAAGGCGATTCACGAAAGGAATTTATATGGTAGATGTGAATGAAAACGCAGGGAGGGGATGCCCTAGAAAGGTTTACACTGACCTTATTGGTGAGGTTCTTCGGAAAGGTCAGGTGCGCAGTACTCGTAACCGGCGTGCGGCGACGAGATGTATGAACGTGGACGAGGCGAAAGCAGTATGTAAGGATCGTAGCAGGTGACGTTCTGTGGTTTCTGCCCTCCCCCGTGAGAAAAAGGCGTGAGTTTATGTATGAATGTAACAACATTCAGGGTTATTTTGCAACCACCATCCAAATTTTCAGAAATTATTTAGAATCTACAACCTTATCAATTAAAGGGGAAAAAACATAATTTTCACCATTGTCCGCTACTAAAATCACAACGGAATAAATACATAACATAACATAACATCACGCCTGTAATCCCCGAAGGGTTAGGCAGAGGTGTACCCATTAGTACACCCACATTTCGCCAGTTATGTTTTTAGTCCCATGTAATAGGGGGCGAGCCTATTGCCATCAACTGGGCACAAATCCAGACTCCGAGGCTGCTACTGAGAAATTCCTGATGGAAAAACCTAATAACACTTTGCCCGACCTGGGAATCGAACCCAAGACTCATGCACAGCAGTCGCGCTTGCGACCACTAGACCAACGTGGCAGTCCAACAATAAGTAAATACAGTTCAACAATAGGTTGTTGAACTTGACTGCACACACTGCTTACCTCAAAATTCGGGAACGCACACAAACAGTACGCACTACGCCCCCCTTGCTGCGTGTGTCTACATTCTGATTTTTTACGGAAATTTTCCATTGAATGTTTTTTTTTTGTTATTTGATTTTAATGTTTCACATATGAAAATAATTTAATAAAGAAACTTCGATTTTAAAATTTGGATGATGAATAAAAAGTATTCCTGTAAAGATTTAGCTTCAAACTCTAAGCTAAATATAGACAAAAAGTTCGAGACTTGATATTGTCGCGACCTAAATTCGACACAACTGTCGTAGAATACATTTTGTCTCCGTAAACGTTTCTATATTTTATCTCTGGCAACTTTATTGGCTAAATTTAACAGACTTCCATTGAAAGTCTGACTTTCTCTGGAACAAGAGCAATATTGAAGACGGAATACAATGGCGCTGACGAAATAGACCGTGAATAATTTTACTTTTTACTAGTGTGACATAATGCGAGGTCATTGAGGTCCCGGATATTTAGGTCATCTAGGGATTGACCTAGGTTGTAATATGGAGATGGTACTGCTATACATCAGGTATCTCAATTTTTTTTGAGACGGAATCTTTCGCGGGCTTTTGCAAAACAACTCGGCTTTTCATCACCATTCTTTGAATGGTTTACGATCGCATAGAGGACAAACATAATTAAATTCAATTTGGTTTTATTTACACCGGCTTTATTTTATTCAAAATATAAACGAAAAAAATAATAATTAAAACATCATTTATATGAATTTATATTTTAGGAATTTCTCAGTAGCAGCCTCGGAGTCTGGATCTGTGCCCGGTTGATGGCAATAGGCTCGCCGCCTATTGCATGGGGCTAAAAACATAACTGGCGAAATGTGGGTGTACTAATGGGTACATCTCTGCCTAACCCTTCGGGGCTTACAGGCGTGATGTTATGTTGTTGTAATTTATATGCCAGTTGATTCTTTGACATGGTGTCAAGTAAATGTCGTTTATCGCAGCGACAGACGAATTCGCGGTATAAAAGTAGCCCGTGTCCTGTTTTGAAGTTCAAACTTACCCCGTACCAAATTTTATCAAAACCGGTTCAGTGGTTTAGTCGTGAAAGTGTACCTGATAGACTGACAGACAGGCAGAGTTACTATCGAATTTATTTTATTAGGAAAGCACTCGTTGTAAATGCATTTTCTTTGAACAGAATTTTTTTTTTCTTTTATTACTTTCCATTATTTTATAACCCAAAAAAATCTTTTTACACGTAAAAGATAAAAAAGGTAACAGATTTGCAATATTTCGGAACGCAGAAAAAATAATAGATAATATTGCAAATAAAACAAAAGATTAATTCCAAAAACATATTCCAATATTCGATGAGTTTTTATATTCGGCCGGGTCTGTAGCGGAAAAATACCCTTTCAAGCCTTTTCGACCAAAGGTCCACTTTGGAGAATAAGAAATTCAGCATCTATTTCACACATCACTGGCTTCAATACGAGCCGGTCTATTAACCACAATATTGCTTTTATAATCTATATATAATTTTTCTGAAATGTAAAGAAATTTTGTATTCGCACACAAAGGGTTTCGTTCTACACACACCTTCACGCTTGCAATCCCCATAAGGTTAGGCAGAGGTGTACCCTTAGTACGCCCAAATCTCGCCAGTTATGTTTAAGTGCCATGTAATAGGGGTGAGCTTATTGCTTATTAAGTTGTCTTTATTAGAATGAGTTTCATTCATCATGGTTTTACCGTGTTAAAGAAATGTTGATTTTAATAGCAATACATTAAAAACTGGTAGAATATTACTATCAATAATAATAATAGCTAATAGATGATAGATAGTTTATAAGGCTTATAGTGATTGCCTGTTTTCAGGCTAAAAAAAACCATTGTGTCATAGTTCCTAGTTTTACATAATTATTAATTTAGGGCTTCTTACAAAATATATGTACACAAATCATGACATACAAGAAATGGTCAAGTGTAGGTACCTACTCCTTCATTTATAGGAGACCACAGCATACACAACAGAGTTAGCAACTAGCTGCATAATATAAAATTGTGACTTGATTTTCATGAAAATCAGCATCATCATCTGCCTAGCCTTTACCAACTATTTTGAGATGGGATACTAGTCTAGCCAAATGCAGCTGGATACATGGAGCGACTGCCTGCCTTCGTGAAAATTAAGCATGAATTTTCAAAATTACATAAGTATCGTGTAAATCTCGGGATCGGGCCACCTCACTCAAAATCAAACTGATGATAACATAAATGAACTATATATCCAAAAACTTTTCTAATTCAAAAATCGGTTAACGAACATCAACGCCGGGGTATCAATCATGAGAATTCGGGACTTATCGGGGGCCGATCGCAAAACCAATTTCGTATTTGGAACGGTTTCACCTCCCCTGCTCCCCTCCAACGTCGCGTGGCATAGCTACGTAGTATAAGATTCATTCTGAAAGCACCAGTTGCTCTATGAATGGGCCCATTCAATACTGTGGTGGGTCGTACGCATGCGTGACATCGATCTGTCGCGGCCGCGCGGGAGGAAGCGCCGCGCGTTTTCCATTGTGGATGATCGGTCGGATGTCGACACGGATTTTGCTTTTTTTTTGAAGGTATACTTAATTCTGATGCTGTGTTTTAATTTTCAGTTATGATGGATTTATTATTATACTTAATTATTTTGGTCCGGCACATTACAATGTATTAATGAAGTTACCCAAAACCTCGGACACCCCAACCGATTTTTATATTAATAAATTGATATATATTTATTTTCATAAAATATAGTAAAAGATATTTGTAAATATTGCAGTCGCGCTACTTCTTACAGATTTGTAGCTCTATCGCCGCGCCGCTGTCAAACGTTCGTTGACACGGTATGGGCCAGTAGTGTATAGCGTCATTAAAAAGTATTAGATACGGCATGTCAAATAATATTTTTTTGGAAAAAAATAACATTTATTAAAAAATATTTATTCGATTTTGCTGCCGTTTTATTCAAGTTTCAGGTTTTGGGTTATTTCATTAACACATTGTATATCTGTTTCAGCTTCCTTTAGCGCTGTTATATTAATTATCAGAACCTACTCATCTATTTTTCAGTCATATAATCTGACAAATAACTTATCCATCGATTTTTAATCTTCCTAAAGCGGATGGAACAAAATGTGTAATGTAAGTATATTACTTACTGTCCCCATCGCTCTACTTAATGGCCAAAATGTTTTTTTTTCCTGGTCTTAGAAAACCGTAGTTTCGGGCTTGTATTTCTAGCTTGTTGTTGCATTTTTTGTTTTATTTTTAAGGTACCTGCATCGTCTCCTTTTAAAAAAATTCTAAGGCAAAAAAAAATTGATTTGAGTTTCCGACACACAATTCAAATGGACAACCACACCCATCCGGAATGTTACGTTTTTGGCAAATAATGTATATGTATACAAGATAGGTTTGCACACATACATACATACAGTTATACTACATGCAAGTTATGGTAATATAAATTGGTTCTATTTTTAGAATCATCTATTTTAAAGTTAAGAATGTTATTATTGAGATATTTCACTTAAGCATTTTTTTTAAGACTAGGTTTTGATCACGGCTTTTAACGAAGATGACATAATCATCAAAAGACTAGCTTTAGCGCGCCAACTTCGTCCTCGTAAATGTTGGTTATCGTGGCCGCAGATGAGTTCATGTAATAAAAAGTAGTGTCTCTTATTAGGGTTCAAACTTACCCCGTGCCAAATTTCATCAAAATCACTATGGACCTGTAGTATGAATTTTATCAAAATCGGTTCAGTAGTCGTGAAAGCGTAACATACAGACTGATTAAGTTACTTTCGGATGTATAGATTGTAAAAATGTTTGAATGTGGAATTTAAATGTCTTGGTACATGGACAGATCTGTAGGCTTACTCTTGAACAAAATCGAGAATGACATTGGAATCGACATTACATGTAGGTACATCCGATCCAGTTTCAATTCCAATAAATATAAGAAGACATTTATTTGTAGAATTAACGAGTTACTTAATATTTTAAAATTTGGTAATTTACGTTTTCATTTGTATGGCAACCTCATGTCAATCGCTGTAGTCAAACATGCAGTCGATTCCAATCTCATTCTCTCGATTTTGTTCAAGAGTAAGCCTACTGGTCTTACAACGAGTATAAAGATGGTGTGCGAATTTTGAAAGGACAGCTTATTTACATGCATATCTACTTACATACGAACAGTGCAAGCTAAATAAAAGCTTGTAAAAATACACTGAACGAAGATGATAGTTAGTGTGATAATTTTTTCCTCTACACTGATCTCATTGGTAAGATCGTAACCGGCGTGCTTGTATGATGAGATGTATGAACGTGGATGAGGCGAAGGGAGTATATTAGGATCGTAGCAGGTGGCGTTCTGTGGTTTCTGCCTGGGAAAAAGGCGTGAATTTATGTATGTATGTGTGTATTTTTTCCTCTGAAACATACTTGAAAACTTTTTGGTTACGGAGATTTTAAAAGGTTCAAGTTTTAACTTTTTTTAAATTAACGTAATCGAGTTTTATATGCGCGACTGTTGAGCATGAGGTCTTTTGTTAGGTCAAGCAAAGTCGCGGGACGTCTTAACAGGATACCGTGGCCCCGGAACGTAAAGGGCAACAGAAGGAACAAGGTGGTTTATTTTGTCAGTGAAAGTCTGACATTCCCTTCCGCCCCACCCAGGATGGAAGACCTCATTTGATGATTTTTACGAACTAAAAAAAAAATGTGTTATTGGGTTTTGCGATCAGGAATTTCTTAGTAGCAGCCTCCGAGTCTGGACTTCTGCCCGGTTGATGGCAATTGGCTCGTCCCCGATTACATGGAACTTAAACATGACTGACGAAATGTGGGTGTACTAGGTAGGTACAGTGATATTTAGCAAATTTTAAAGTAATGGTAGTAACTTTAATATAAGACGTATTTCATAGTAGTATTGAATTCAAAATTCTATGTTCCTATAAAGGTGCTCCCTCACCGGGAGCATTCGCGTGTACTGTAACGTTACAGATTTGAGCATTACATCAGTGAAGGAGGAGAACCGAGCATTACAATGCGCACCTTGTAATGATACAATGTGTAATATCTTGATACAACTTGTAACATCAATGCGCTCCACTTCCAATGTAATGCTCAAAGTCGAATCTATATGTTACATTACACGCAAATGCTCGTTAGTCAGGGAGGTATTTTTGTAATGTAATGCTCAAAGTTGAATCTATAATGTTACAATACACGTGAATACTCCCGATGAGGGAGCACCTTAAACGCGTGATGTTATTGCTCACATGTTTAAATATTGTGATCGTAGATCACTCTTATCATTTCAAAAGACAATTAATCAGTGTGAGAGTCTCGTTTACCTGAAAACTCCTTGAGAACTGCTCGGGCAGTGGGCACAGAGAATAGAACAACATAACTTTTTTCATTTCGCTTTCTTTAAAAGTAAAACACAAAGTACACAGGTACTTATGCTATAAATAATATACAAAGTGGTTCAATATTAAACTCTTATTACCTATAATTTGTATAGCACCAATATGTGGACAGGTATTTTTAGACTTGGATTATTTTTGGATATGTCTGTCTATCTGTGTATTTGTTCTGGCTAGTCTCCGAAATGGCTGGCCCGATTTTCACGGGACTTTCATTGGCAGATAGCATAATGTCTTAAAAGGTAGCTACTTTTATTTTAGAAAAAGAAATAGGATACCGCGTTAAAAAGAAATCCCCATGGCATCCCACATTCACGGGAATGAAGTCGCAGACAAAAGACACACACATAACATCACGCCTGTAATCTCCGAAAGGTTAGACAGAGGTGTCCTCATTAGTACACCCACATTTCGCCAGTTATTTTTAAGTCCCATGTATTAAGGGGCGAGCCTATTGCCATCAACCGGGCACAAATCCAGACTCGAAGCCGCTACTGAGAAATTCCTAATTGAAAAACCCAATAACACTTTGCCCGATCTGGGAATCGAACCCAAGCCTCACGTTCAGCAGTCGGGCTTTGTGACCATTACACCAACGAGGCAGTCGTTGCAAAAGCTAGTATTATAAAATATTACGATAACGTTTTATTCCACATGTTTCTAACAACAAAGGCCTGTAACTATATTGCTGTACTTAAGCTATGTTCACACTATTCTGCCGTGATTCTTTAAAAGGCAGTCATCTGACAATTTACCGATTTTGAGTTATAACAATGAGCGACATCAGAAAAAAAAGGCGCGTCGACCTATCTAACCCTTTTTTCTGTAACTTATCTAGATTCTGAGATATTTTTTTCATAAAAAGCAGTGAAGTGGTTTTGATACCAGTGCCAAATTTATAAAAAGACAGTCATATAACATTTATTCCTTAAAAGGCAGTTAAAGTCCCTTAACTGCAAATATTTAGGAATATTTTAAAGCAAAAACTTACTTAAATGGCAGTGTTGTACAAAACTGTCTTTTGCAAATTCTATTCCATAGAATTATTTTCACAATAATTCCCTTAAAGGCCGCTTTTGAGGAAAAAATTCTTAAAAGGCAGTCATGTGACTTTGGCGGCCTTTTTAATAATTAATTGATAGATATTATTTTCTTCTATACTTCAAAAAAAGAAGTTTACGTTGCCTTCAAAATTTTTATTTACCAATAATTTGAGTCTATCGGATACTAAAAAGCAGTTTTCTAGTAATAATTCATTATAAGGCAGTCAAGTTTTGTCGCGCTAGTGTATTTTTGTGTAGCATCAAATCAAACTTAGTACCTAAAAATGTGGATACATGTCAGATTATCGAAGACTAAAATGTCAAAAATCAAAATATCGAAGATTAAAATGTCGAATATTGAAAGTTCGAGTCTCAAAATATCGAATGATTAGAATATCGATGGTCATTATACTTAAATTTAAAATGTCGAAACTCAAAATGTCGACATTCAACATACTTAAAATTAAAATATCGAAAAAAAAATAAGTCAACTCATTATAATTCAAAGGCTCAAAGAAGGTGTGAAATTTAAAAAAAAAAAAGACGGGTTGCACTCCGGGAGTGCCGGCAGAAGTGAAAATTTGATTATTAACGTTGAGCATGTTTGATATTTTGGAATGGTTAGGGAATAATTTTGCACCAATTGCTTTATCAGTATAAAAGTACTATCATTTATGTGGTAGAATACAATATTCATTTATTGCGCTATCGTACACAAACATGATAATTTATATTACATTAAAAATTTAACACTTTAAAACTATTACAATTATTTTACATTAAAAGTTATACACGAACATTCGCGCAAGCGCCCTGCGCTGCCTAAACGAAACAGTAGGCCCAGGCATACATTTTCGCCGCGCCGTAGAGAGGGGATAGCTGTCTACTCTCCATCCGTCTTACGCTTTTTCGATCAGGTCACGTGTCCTGACGCGAGTTTAAGATTTTATACCCATTACAGAAAAAGTGCTCAACGCCGCTAAAGAAGTTTTCACTTCAAAAAATTGTTTTTCGTGAAAACATATTTGCCGTGTAGCGCCTTTTGCAACTTGCGTCAGTACCATAGACTACTTACTGTATGGAGTTTCTTGCCCATTCTTCTCCATACGACACCACCTTTTGTAAGCGAGCGAAGCGAGTTCGGGACTTGGGGCACCCCGACTCGGACAGGTTAGGTTAGAAGGTTGGACATATTATTAAATACGAAGGTTCATGACGATATCATTGACTATTAAAGCGTTATCCTAAACGGAGACGATTGCTGTTGCAGCTTCATTTCACCATCATAACGGCAGTTCGCTATCTAACCTAGACATGTTAATTACAAAGTTTCATGACGATACCATTGACCATTGAAGAGTTGTCTTGCACGGAGACGATTCCTGCTGCAGCTTCATTTTATCACCATAATGACGGTTTGCTATCTAAGCTAACTGTGTTGAATACGAAGTGTCATAACGATATCATAGACCAATGAAGAGTTACCCTACACGAGGACGATTCCTGCTACAGCTTGATTAATCATCATCATAATTACGGTTTGTTATCTAACTTAAACATAAATTGAATACGAAATTTCATGACGATATCATTGACCATTAAAGAGTTATCCTACACGGAGGCAATTCCTGATGCAGTTTTATTTCATCACCATAATGACGGTTGCTATCTAACCTAAACATATTAAATACGAAGTTTCATGACGATACCATTGACCATTGAAGAGTTGTCTTGCACGGAGACGATTCCTGCTGCAGCTTCATTTCATTACCTTATTGACATTTGTTATCTAACCTAAACATATAGTTTAGGAAGTTTTGTGACGATACTATTAAACATTGAAGAGTTGCCTTGTACGGAGACGATTCCAGCTTTAGCTTCACTACAGTACCATAATGGCGTTTTTCTATCCAACCTAAACATGTTGTATACAAAGTTTCAAAACGATACTAGTGGCTGCTGCAGAGTTGCCTGACATGAAGACGTTTCCTGCTGCAGCTGCACATCCGTATTATAATGACGTTTTGCTACGTCCAAAATTTCAATGAGACCATACTCTTTTCAATAAAAAAGAAACATCGAAATCGGACATTTCAGTAAAAAGTTATAAGTGGTCAAACATAAAAATTATATATGGACGTCGACTTGAAAACATCTTTTTCTACATCGGTTAAAATCAAATAATTTTAAATCTATAGAACATCATACACAAAGAAAATTTATCAAAACGAGGAGTTCCATACACTTTGTATTGAAAAGCTACCAATCCGAGGACATTTGTGTGAAGGTTTACACAAAAGTCCCCACAAGGTACTTAAAATAAGACGGAAGTGTATGACGTAGTGTGTAAAAATTTTAGAGCGTGTGAGTGTGAGCATGAATTTCTGTGAACAAAACTCAAACCGAGGTTTGAGTAACTTTTCCTTACGAACAAATTTTGATTTTACTATTATTTTTTCCTTTAATTTGAAACTCAATTACCCTTGACTGCTGCTTATCCAAGCTCAGTTAGAAGAATTACATTAGTGGATAATTGTTTAAAAAACAGCAAACTGCAGTTGAGAATTTTTGGCTGCTTTTGAATGATTTCCTTAGATTCTATATTTATTCAAAAAAGGATTTTAAGAAAGTAGTTTGCTACAAAACTTTATTATAAGGCAGTTATTGGACTCTCACGTCTTTGTTAGAAATTTTTGAAATAGGATTTTTGTTTTCAATACTTTTTAAAAAGGCAGCTCAATGAATAAACGGCCTTTTAAAGAATGATGTACAATGAATTTGGTGACTAAATGATTTTCAATAAAAAAAAGTAACTAATAATTCACTAAAAGGCAGCTTCGGGACTGAAGCTGTCTTTTACTGGATTATTATGGGATGTAAAATTATCCCAAAAATGTGAAAAAATATATAGTTCATAAAATTTATTTATTTAAATGTTAAAAATTGATCCAGTAACACTAAATAAGATACAACGGGCACCCCTTTATACAAAAAACCCACCAGATATGTCATTTTTCTTACGCAGATCAATTAAAGTAAAAAAAACCAAATTAAGACTGCTTTCGCGATTTTCTCAAAAAACTGTTTTGTCAGAAGGTGGCCTTTTAAAGAATCACGGCAGTATTGCGCTTTCACGTTCGTCTTGCATCTTCTACTTTCAATTCAATTATTATAAAATGCATGCAATATTAATATCCAGACGCATGCAGCTTATTGTCAGACACAGGTGGTCTGGCATTTTATGCTGAACTGGGCCTGTATGGCGCAGCTGTGGGGCACACGATAATGTGTGTTTTTAGTTTTTTTTTCTTTAATTCCTTGTTGTTTTTATTATCTGTGTGTGCACATGGCCGGTGTCACATAAAGCTTTTTCTTTCTTTCTTTCACCGGGGACGGATCACCGTGCGCTATTTAGTTTAGTTAGCGCATGTCTTATTACATGCGCTATTGCGCTTTCCCTACTAGCAAATAGTGGTACATAGTATTTGATTGAATTATAATCTAACAGACTTATAAAGGTTTTATAATAGTTTTGTAACAGTGCAACAGTTTTATAGTAGTATTCGTAGGGAGTTTCTTGCCCATTCTTCTCCATACAAAACTAGCTTTTTGATGGAACTACGTAGATTAAATTCCTTTTTTTTTGTATGTGAGCTTCAAAAGTGCCTTATAATGGCCTAATTGAAATAAATGATTTACTTTGTTCAATTCGACGCATTAGTTGTACAATGTACAAGTAAAAAAAGTCAATTTTTTAGGAGAAAAAAAAAAACGTTTAATTCTTAATAACCCGGGGTTGCTTGTAAGCAGTTTTATACAATGTTTGTATAGGTAATTATTTTTACACTCATCATCATCTGCCTAGCCTTTTCCCTACTATGTTGGGGTCGTCTTCCAGTTTAACCGGATACATACATAACATCACGGCTGTATTCCCGAAGGGCTAGGCAGAGGTGTACCCAATAGTACACCCACATTTTGCCAGTTATGTTTTTAGTCCCATGTAATAGGGGGCGAGCCGGGCACAAATCCAGACTCCGAGGCTGTTACTGAAAAATTCCTGATGGAAAAACCCAATAACACTTTGCCCGACCTGGGATTCGAACCCAAGACCTCATGCGCAGCGGTCGCGCTTGCGACCACTAGACCAACGAGGCTGTCTAACCGGATGCAGCTGAATACCAGTATTTTACATGGAGCGACTGCCTATCTGATCCCCACAACCCAGTAACTGGTAATATGATACCCCTAGGTAAGACGAAAAATAAGAGATGAGAGATGAGAGAGATGTATAAAAAAAAATAGAGGCTAGGTAGAAGGAAGGGCAAAGGAACCGAAAACACAAAAAAAACATGCAATGGGCTCTTGCAAGTTTATTCGATTATTTATTTTGCTAGTTGCATGCATGAGTCAGACGAAGAGGCAGGATGAATGTAAAAGCGCAGGTGTAGCCATAGCCTTATATCGATTTAATAAACAACTTTGCAAACTACATTCTTTGTGCTTACAAAGGAAATAATGGCATTGTTATAACAGCTCTGTGACGCTTCAAAGCGCTTACAGCGATAAATTGCGTTCAAGCAATTGTTCGTTTGCGTAACCTTTTAGACGTGATAAAGTAGAACTTCAGAAAGTTGATAATATTCTGCTCATACTAGGATTTTAATGTAGGTAAATAATATTGTTTCCCTTTTATCTTTTTGGGATGGTAAAAATCATCAAATGACTCCTTCCGCCCTGAGTGGGGCGGAAGGGACTGTCACACTTTTACTGACTAAAAAATCCACCCTGTTCCTATAGCCCTTAGCGTTCCGGGGCCACGGTATCCTGTTAAGACGTCTCGCGACCCCGGCAGGCGTTTGGCCCCGTAGGGGCGCCGTCCCTGTGCTGACAGTTCTTTGAGGCGCGCGTAAATCAAAATTCGCCGGCGGCGGCGCCTGGTCCTTGCCTGGTCCTTGATCGGACGGCGAGCTACTCATCACTCGCCGTCCGCTAGCCCGCGCCTACGGTGGCCTTCTCGCGGGGGCTGAGGCGTGAGGATTTTAATGTAGGTAAATAATATTTTGTTACTCTTAACTCAATATTGAGCATGAGCTTGATGCAAGATGGAAAGTTGAAGTCGCAAGAGGAACATGAAAACGTACTGCCCTTTCCCTAAGCTGGGATTATTATGAAAGCATTTTTTTTCCTGAGATACAAATGACATCCCAAAAGACATTTATCGTTAATCTGGTGTCTGAGAAATATTTAAAAAACATAATAAATATAAGGAAAAATAAAATAACAGTTTTTAAGGATATTCTCGTTTAATTCCTAGAACTCATGAGGTAAACAATACTAAACTATAATCATACCAATTTCAAACAAACTGATTTTAATCTGACACAAACTACAAATTGCGTAAAATATTCCTCTAAACAAAATTTCTTACCACACACATTCTGTTTTATTGTTTTTGTATAAAAAAGGGGGTTTAAACACTCCATTCGATAATACTTGCAGACAAAATACTGTATTCGTAAGGACAAATCATTTAATTTAAATTAACGAATACTAAAATTAAAGCTAAGTATTCTAAAATACATAAATATGCGATTAAATTATACTTTTTTTTTATACATTTATAAAAAAAATGTTGTGAAAGAAAAACTTAAAGAAAGTGAAAATAAAAACAGAAAATATAAAATTAGATAACAAACAACAAAAAATAATGAGTTTAATGCCGATTCGTCACTGAGCCAATTTTTTTTAATTATCTATTCCTTAAAAAAAACTAAGATTAAAGTTATAACTAAGTTGAAAATTCAAACTTAGACTACTCTTTGTATAACTTTATTCAGAGTTTTGTTTAAGGGGTTTTGTTTTTAGTTGCCTTACTAATATAAGATGTTTAGACCAAAACGTTTTAAGTAATTTCTTAATTCAATGTGACTATTTTTTATGGCACGGCCTATTTTGATTAAATTACATGCATCATTGATTTTTGTTCAAAATAATTCGTATACTTTTCACTTTAAACAATTTGTTTAAAGATAAATGTTTAAAGTAAAATTATATTAAAATCAATGTTTATTTTTTTAAGATGACACTTTTTTGTTTTTATTAAAATAATCTGAAGATAAAAAGTAGAATATAAATTAAAAATAAAGTTATGTTCAAAGAAAATGACGTATTAGGAACAACTGAACAGATCTTAACGTACTACAAATACTGATACACGCTAGGAGTAAGGATTAAACAGTTTTGGTCACAAAAACGATCGACATAGCGACCATTTTCTAATAACTATATGGCTCAAACGGATGCCAGGAATCAAATATCAGGAATGCAAAAGGTGTATTTTAGAAGGACAAAAATATATATCTAATACTGAAATAAAATTTTCGTTTTAATTGTTGCAACGAGACTAGCTTTTTTACTATGCGATTACGGTCAACAAATTAGATAAGTAAAAGGGGATTTCTTCGATTGAAACTTAATATAATTAATGAACTATTTATTATCTACATAACATCACGCCTGTTACTCTTAGGGTTAGGCAGAGGTGTACCCATTAGTACACCCACATTTCGCCAGTTATGCTTTTAGTCCCATGTAATAGGGGGCGAGCCTATTGCCATCAACCGGGCACAAATCCAGGCTCTGAGGCTGCTACTGAGAAATTTCTGATGGAAAAACCCAATAACACTTTGCCCGACTTGGGAATCGAACCCAAGACCTCATGCACAGCAGTCGCGCTTGCGACCACTAGACCAACGAGGCTGTTTATTATCTACTTTTTAAATTAAATTACATTTAAAAACATGCAACGGTTTCTTAGAAAACTTCAATTATATCTGACGACTTTGGTTACTTATCTGTTTTGTTTACTATAAAAGTACATAAGCAATCGCAGTTTAAAAAAAAAGCAAGTTTCGTTGCAACGATTTTAACAGTTATAATTATTACTTAAATGAAAGTTTTATGGCATTTTATGGCTACCTCATGAATCACAAACATTAGCACTCGATTTTTTTTTTCTGTACATTAATGTCCTAATGTTTTTTTTTTATACATTAATTTTTTTTTACCAATATTTCTGTAACAATTACATTTTATTAACATTATGTTTTTATATATAATCTAATCTTATTTACAAGTTGTATTTTGTTATAGAATTGACCATTTTTTTATTAAATATGTTTTTTTTTTATTAAATATAATATTTTTTTTCCATTGTAAAACTAGTTTTTTTTTGTGATAATTTCTGATAGTTAGGTGTTATTTTGGCCATTGAATGAGTGATTATTTTTGTAAAATGAGTATTTTTTTCTATCAGATATTATCCAAAAATACGATATTGTCATGACATTTACCCTTTAGGCACAAAGTGGTGTTCTTAACCCAAATTTTATTGCCTTATATTTTTTTTTTCTTTTATTAATTTCACGAAATTCTACATTTAATAATACTATTCGTAAAAATGTCTTTTTCATGGGGAAGTAATAAATATAAATATTTTATATAAACTAACAATTAAGATTGGTCAGGATTTAGGAAATACACACTTTAAATATAATTTTTATCTAAGTTTTATCAACAATCTTTAAAAAACTTTTCAATTTTTGTACGACGAAATAGTGATGACCATTTCAAAAAAAAAAAAATACCTGTTTATAATAATGATTGTTGTTAAAACAAGACAAGACACGCATGCACTGAACCTACGGGTTATCCACATTATTTTGTTCATACATTTGTAGGAAAATAGGTCTAAACGCCTCCACACTATACATAAATCGCTTCAATAAATTCAACAATAGTTTTTAACTAATTTTGTTTTGGCACAACATTTGCCACTATGTTCCATTTCGAATTGTGACTAAGGCACAAGTTATGAGGGAATCTACTAATTTAAGATAGATTTTTTGGTAGATTAAGGTCTTAGATTACGTAAGTGAATCTACAATCGTTCGTCTTGATCTCTATGATTCTATAAACTCACGCGCCTTTTCTACGATTCAATTGTCAAGTCGGAAATTCTATCTTTTATTTTTCTTACACACTAGGCACTTTTGAAAATATTCTCAAGCCAGCGAAAATGGTTTACATTTTCACATCATTCATTCACTTTAGTCAAATCCATGTTCCAATGATACTTTCAAAGTCACTTTCGGAATTAATCTTCGGTCAATTCGTACCGCTTGTGGAGGGTCCAAGGTTCGCTTCTTGGTGCTTGTACTTGTGTGACGTCATCTGGGACAGGCCGAGGACGGCAAAGCCACATTGTAAGCAGTGGTAGTGGGTTTGTTTCTTACTGTGGATGCATTGAGGCTCGTAGCCGCAACCTGAAATAGAAAAGAAAGATATAAATCGATATTCATTTAAAAATAGACTATAGTGTGTGGTGTTACAGTTGAAATTGTAACTGTGCAGTGTACCTCAAATATGCTATGCGTCCCTTTTCTTCCTGTTATTCGGACAGGGAGAAGAAGACCGCTCAGCATTTTCCCTGATGGATTTGTGTTGTAAAAATTACAGCCAATGTAATGCAATGCTTAGTACCGGCAATCTGTATAATCCGATATTCTATACAATTCCTAGGCAATCGATGTATAGAATACCTAAAACGGGCAGGTAATGTATGAAATATTATTTATTTTATACTTTGCATAGGTTTTCTATACAATACCGAAAGCGCAGCCAGCAATGTGTATAAAAGAGCAGAAAAGGAGCAGGAAAGTCCCGGTCAACGGAGCCCCGCTGCGCGGGCTCCTGTTTCTGAGTGGTTTAAAAGCTATAGCCCTTTTAGCATTATAATTATTGTTGTTTGTTATTTATAGTTTTTAATTTTTCATCTGCTGTAATGCCAATAAACACGTTTTCTTTCAAGACAATGATTCTATTTCTTACCTTTACTTGGAGGGAACTTCTCAAAACCAGCCGCCTGGATGGAGTCAAGCTTCTGATGCTGCCGACGATGAGCCACGACTTTGTTCGTGTCGGTGCACACGAAGTCACATTTCAGACAATGGAAATGCGATGCCTTGTTCTGTCCTGTTCCTTGGGCAAAAGAAACGTCGAATTTAGTAAAGTTTGGGGTGGTCCTTGAAGTAGGACCAGAACTTATAAAGAAAGATGATAAGAAAGAGACGGTAGCAGTTGACTTTGATTTAGGAGATGAATTTAGTGTAAACGATGAGATGAAAGTTATTGGCGAACATGTGTTTAAGCTGTATCATTATTTCTAAATGTTGCCCGAACTTCTAATATTCTGTGGATGCATTTACAAACTTAAGGTCACAAACGTAAATAACCAAACTCGGAACAACTATCTGGAAGGCAAATAAATGTTTGCTCCTTGCGGGAATCTAACCCGATGGAATGGACGCAACGCAGTAGCTAATCGTTTAGCCACTGCGACAACGGTGACGTAAAATAAATCAATGATGCAACTAAAACAAATGCACTAGCTCTGGAAAAACAAGAGAAAGAGCAAAGAAGAGCTTGTAATAGTTAATATTGTAGTAGAGGATTAAAGTAACTCAGAAATCAATGATTTTAAAACAAGACATGGGGATAACATAGTTTCTTGGGGTATTAATCATTAAAGGAGGGCATGAATAAATGGTATGTATACTAATGTACGTACGAACGGAATAATTACCGAATGTCGATGCATGAGGGCACTCTGGTCGCTTGCAGTACACGTTGGCACGGTACTGTTGGAAATCACCGCCCATTAGAGTGTCCAGTCTGGAAAGAAAATAATTGTGTTGTTCAGGAAAGCTTTCTTTGATGAAAATGTTAAACTAACTAAATAAATGAAATAAAACATATACAGACACTATTATCCCACTTGAGACAAAAACAAATAAATGGGGACAAACGGATAATTCCCGCTGATTGGGAAATAAATACTCTTGCCTTCTCATACAGAGAAGGCAAGAGTATTTATCACTACGCTTGCTCAGGGCGGATTGATAATGATACAAATTTCCTTACCAATTAGGCTGGCGTGATTATTTCTTTAACTAGATTAGCAATTAACTCCCCAAAATGTGGGTTCACTGTGGGTACACCTCTGCTTAACCCTTCGGGGATTACAGGCGTAATGTTATGTATGTTTAATGGTATTTAGAATTACCTTTCATGTCTGGCGGTGTGTTGAACAAATCTGGTTTTGTCACAGAATGAATAACCACAATCCTTTCTCGTGCAATGGAAGTGGGTCTGATGCTCCCTGTAAACACAGACATTTACATTAATCTAAATATATAAAAGCGAAAGGTCACTCACTTATCGCGAAATATCGAAAACCGCTTGTCGTATAAAGATGAAATATAGCAGAAAGGTAGTTCACTGATAAACGTCCGCTAAGAACGGATTTTCCAACATTCAGCCCCTAAGAGGATGAAACGGGGGTCCAAAGTTTGTATGGAAAAATCAAGTTTGACGCGAACGAAGTCGCAGGCAGAAGCTAGTTTTATATATAAATACACTGTCAATAAAAAAAAATACATTCAATTCGTTTGAAAAGAAAACAAACGGAAAAAAACATATGGATAGAATTGGGAATTTTACGTCGTTTAGATATAACCAAATTTAACATACCTGTAACCACAATGCTGATAAGCGCAGTCCTCATTAAACCGGAACCGTAGGTACCCTTCAGGGATAGGCTCATCCTTCATGACGCGCATGTGAGGTCCACGTGTGGTGTGGGTTCTCCTGCTGACGGTACACACAATGTTAGTATGGAGTAAAGATTTAATGATGAGATGAGCTAAGAACAAGTCAAACTAGTCTGATAAGCAGACGAGACAAAAGTAAGACAAATCGTCTCATGTGATAATGATGGTACAAATAAGAGAAGTATGATAATGAAGCTTTAGAGAGATCCAAAATCAGTAATTGATAATATATGAGCTTAAAGACTAGTTCCTGCAGCTGAAAAGGATTATACTTTTCCAATCAAACCAGCATTCAAGACATTAGAACAAGACTTTTACGAAAAATGAGCTGGGATTAAAACTGGATGTAAAGATCTTTCTACTCACGTCTTGGCTATCATTTCAGCCTCCTTGTCCAGTCCAGGTGGTAGACCATGACCCTGGAGGAGACTTTGTTCAAGCAGGAGTTCCGGGGGGTACAACATTGTTGGATATAGAGGGAACGGTGAGCCACTGGAAAGGAAAAATGATTCTGAAGTAAAGGATACTTACTGATTTTAAGATTAAAGAAAAAGTTTATGAGTATTGGAAATCTTAATCTTCGCAAATCAAGATCAATCTCAAGTTAAAAGCGAAGATAACAACATTATAATTAGAAAACAATTCATTACAACAAAGTTTATAATCTGGAAGATTAGTACTCCAAGGTTTACTTACCCTTGTGAGAATAATGCAACTTGTGCCAACCCTGGCAGACCAGCCAAGGATGCGGTGTATTGCTGCTGCATCTTCAACTGTTCTTGCAGACTGCCTTTTCTGCCACCAGCTAGGTACTGCTGTAGAAGGAGGCTTTGGACTGCCTGTACCTAAAACACGAGATAATACATTAACACATACATTCATTAAGGCTTACTATAAAGATAAGTACAGTATGATTGATCTATTGTTTCATTACTTCTGGGAATAGCACGTTCTGATATAAATATTTATATCTTAAGAAGGCAAAGAAAACGTGATAGTAATATTTTCATTTAATTGGTTGATGCTTTGAAACGGAAAGAACTTAACGGAAATTAATCACATCAATTTTATGTCTTTGTTTCAAGCATCACAAAATGTTGATATGAAAAGGCCATTACCTGATCAGCTGGATTTGGAGGTCTCTGACTGTGACTGTGACTAGGAGAAGGCGCCTGACTGGTGGAAGATGATGAAGCAGTAGACGGTAGTATCGAAATCTCTGGATATTCCCTTTCCAATGTCTCCTGTGCGCAAAAATACAATCTTAGTTGAATGGTATAACTATGACGTCAAAAAACGTGGATGATTAAACTGTTAAAAATTAATTGAATGTATCAAAGGAAATGAAACATTGACGCAATAAAAGACAATAGCTTTACTGATATAGTCAGTGTCCCAAATTAGCTGACAGAGAAGTTTTTGTACAAACATTACTAACTACGTACTTTCAGGGACATCCTTACATTATGATCAAAATGGATGTTGACAATACACCAAACAAAAGCGATTGTATCATTTTGTGCCAATATTTTGGGGGTTATTTTTACTCACCTTAGTAGCTGCTAATCCAACTGGACCAGGCTCCATGGTATTGCTGTGTTTCTTTACCATGTGACTGAAGAGCAGCTTCAAATCCACATACGCTTGACTGCAGTGCGGGCAATGGTAATGCAGGTTCATTCCTGTCGAATTCTTGTTCAGGGGACACATCTGATCATGACATGAAGGTGGTATGGTTGGTCCTGTGACCTTCGGGGGTTCAAAGACCTTCTTCTGGTCATATTCCATACGTGACTTCATGTCTTTTGATGGAGAAGCATCATAGATACTTCTGGGCGATGGTGAGGACGTGTTACTGCGAAGGTGTGATGACGGGTAGAAGGTTCCCGTCGCTTTTACTACTGGAATAAAAAGTGTTTCAAGATCAGTTAAGGGAACATTACTTTCTTAGGAATTATAAGGAACATTCAAAATAACGAACTATTTAAAATACGAAACGTTGCATAGAAAGACACTCACCGGACACGCTATCTTGTTCTCTTTCGAACTCACTCTTGATCGAGAAGTTTGCAGGCGTAAAAGACTCATTTGGCTCTTTCATGGAACTAACACTATCAACCGATGCTCTTTCTTTCAAAGAATAATCTTTGGCTTCCTCAAACTGCTTTTCTTGTTCCGTTTCACTTTTAATCACTGGGGTTCCTCTTCCATGCTTATGAGTAGCCAAGGCTGAGTATTGTGTCAAAATGGCCGGGCAATTATTGCCCTGAGCGCAATGGAAGTGGGATCGTAGTTGGTTCTTAAAGCAGCTCTTTCCTCCACATTGGTCGAATGACGAGAAATAGTCAAAGCCTTCTAATAAGGGGCTTACACCATGGACTTCCCTCATATGGGTTTCCATGATGATGTGAGTTTCGCCAGCGAAGCTGCAGTTGAAACAGTGGAGGTGCAGCCGTGTCATGCGGAGCTGGCAGCTAGGGTAGGAAGATGAGCAGGTGTCAGGACTGGTAAAGACTTCGAAGTGTTGGAATTTGATGCGCTGTGAAAACAGAAGAGAACATTTATTAAGGACTTTACTTGGTAACATAATAAACAGTTTCAAAACCAATATTACAAGCAAGATATACTTACAGGGAATTCCTCGATCGTAGGAATTACCGGCGATGGTATAACTGGTGGTAACTGGTTACTTTTCGGTAACTTAAACGATGTAAATATGGCCTGTGGAGTTATATTGTCAGTCCAAACTTCCACAACTCTGTTCTTTGGCGGTCTCCCTCTTTTTCTGCTGAACATTTCATCCAACGAGCTTGATGGATTGACTTGCTGTGGGACCACACCAGGACTTGGTCCTAGGTTTAATTGAGCTTGTAAGTTTGGGGTCAGTTGAGACGACAAACTTGGCGCCATTTGCGCCAGCTGAGCCAAATTCGGCGGAAGGTTTGGCAGACTTGGCACTTGACCGAGTTGAGCTGCCATATTCGGATGCAGCTGAGCTGTAAGTTGCGGCGTAAAGTTCGGAGCAAATCTCGACGCTAAGTTCGGAGACATAGGACTCAGAATCGCGTGCTGCCGATGATGTTCCAGACGTCTGAATGGATGCTCTTCGGATGAGAGGATGACTGCTCCACAGTTCTCCCAAGTGCAGTGGTAGTGGGTGATGTCCCTGATGTGTTGGCAGGCGGAGTTGCCACATGGGTTGTGTCGGGTGTACGTAACGAAGTAAGCATCAGTGACTTGGTTCTGCTGTTCATGCTCCATTACGTGTTTAACCATGGTTGTGTGGCAGCTGTGAATACAAAAGAGACATGATATAAAATAAATAAACTGTAAAAATGATTTCTTTATCATTATTTATTTATTATTATTAATTTATTTAAACTTTATGCAACAAAAAAGTACAAAGGCGGACTTAATGCCTTAGGCATTCTCTACCAGTCAACCAAAGCCATTATTTATTTATTTATTTATTTAAACTTTATGCACATGTAAAAAATACACTGTACAAAGGCGGACTTAATGCCTTGGGCATTTTCTACCAGTCTACCTTAGGGTATTATAGCCAGAAGTGACGATATTTTCAATAACTTTAGCTTACCTATGAGCCATCTTGCAGCCATCAGCCAAGCAGTGATAGTGCTTGTTGAAGGCACTGCATTTGTTGCACTTATCCTCAGCCTCTTTGGCTCCATTGAAGGTTTCTATATATTTCCTTGACGCCTCTTCAACTAACGCTGGGTTCTGTAAGTAAATTAAATGGTTCTTCATGAGTAAATTTGTATCCTTACTTATTTATCCTGGCTTTAGTTTCTGTGTTGTAATCGTCACGTATTTCAACAATCATGTCCCGCTTCATATCATAATATGACTCTAACAATACTTGAGTGGCATAAAATCCTTCAATTAGATTCAAGCCACGTCATCCCATAAAATAATCACTTCATTATAATGACTAAGTGTAAAATTGCTACTCACAAATGGATGCGGGTAGTCAGAATCCATCATTGGATTGGACATGTCGTCATCGATGTGGAGATTCCCTCCTGGAGAATACATGCTCAAATCTGCACCTTGCTGCATCAGCGCACTTTGGATCACTGAAGTTGGAAGCCTGTTGGTAAATGATATCAGAATTAGTAATAATATTATATCCTTCTGGTCGAATTTTGGTCATGGCGGCTAATTTCAATGGAGATTAACCAAGTACACAGGAGATATTATCGTGCGCAAGTGGCATTCTCATTGACTGATGGGATGGCATTCCGATACTACCGGGGAAAGATCAGGCGCAGGACCAAAGGCTTTAGGTGCTATCCGAGGCACGTGGGTGTCACACCATCAGCTTCCAAACTCCAATCTGCTACTAAGATATTTAATGAAAAAACCCAATAACACTTTTACTCGACCTGGAAATCGAAACCCACGCACAGCACCGAGACCTACAGGGCAGTCAGAGTCAACGGAACGGAGAACGGGACAGGAATCAGTAATGGTATTTCCAAAACGTATTTCAATTGAAGATTGTGAGTCAGATTTAGTAGCAATGTCATTCATGATGAGTTATGTGTTTGGAATAAATATGTGTGATTTAGTTGCTAAGTACTTTAAGACATACGTGATTAAGTGCATGTTACTCATGCCACTATCTCTGTCAATTATGAAATGCCATCTGCCTTCGTTCTCATCATGCTTTTTTGCCTTTTTCAACACAGAGAGAACTTGGGAACATTTTTTTTAACCATTATTGAGACTTTTATAAACTACTTACATATTAAATAAATATATATAGAGAGAAAGTTGATTTCTTGCCCATTGTTTAATAGTGCCATTTAATGGTCTAGTTGAAATAAATGATTTGACTTTGACTTTAATATTAAAATGGAAACCCCATTTTAATATTAAAGTCAAAGTCAAATCATTACAGTAACTAATATAGAGCGATAACGTTTCACGTAATGTGCAGTAAGTTTTTATACATAACTTAAAAACCTTTTTAAGCTCTTTATAAAAAACTCTTAATAAAAAAAGTTCTCTCTTCATACTTAGGACTTGTATATCGTACTTATACATATCAAATTTAATTAAAATCGCATCATAAATATCCAAAATTTTGGACTTTAAAGTTTGTATAAGGTACAGCGTTAACACTCTCAATGTTATCTTTAAAAGTTTTTATATCTTGTACTATTTAATAAATATTTTCTTTTCGTGTCCCAATTTGGTACACATTGAACGAAATTTTTGAAACATGAAATATTTTGTTTCAAATTCAATGGACGTTTATTGTACACATCGAACACTGATAATATTTAATCTACTGCCATCTTCTTGCTGTTATTAAACCCAACATTGTATTACTTATAATCGTTCTAATATTATTTGTATTAGTGACGGTAGGTGTTACTGGTAATATTCTTCTGACCGGCAAATCTCTATGGAGACTAGCCAAGTACGCAGAAGAATAGTGCTCAAGTCTTCTTCTTCTTCTTATCGTGTGGGTAGTATGGCCTAACGACCCTACACACCCTAGTTATTCTCATAGTCCGATGGGACGGCAATCCGATACAACCAGGGAAAGATCAGGCGCAGTATTAATGGCTTTGCGTGCTCTCCGAAGCACAGAGGTGTCACATTATCAACTCCAAGTAGGTATAGTTGCTTCAAAAATTGGTTGGTAGGTTGGTTTGGTGGTCGCAAAGCACCACTGCTGAGCATGAGGTCTTAGGTTCGATTCTCAGATCGAGCAAAATGTTTTTGGGTATTTCCATCAGAAATTTCTCAGTAGTAGTTTCAGAGTCTGGATTTGTTGGACGTAGGACCCGAACGAACATGGGACTTAAACATAATTGACGAATAATGGGTGTACTAAAGGGTACACGTCTGCCTAACTCTTCAAAGATTACAGGCGTGAATCTAATCGACACTTACCCGAAGCTCATTTCTTGTTCCTTCCTCTCATGCTTCCTCTTATGAGTGAAGATCTGGCTGCTGGAGTGCAGCACATAGTTGCAATGGGGTCTGATGCAGTGGATATGGTTGCAGGTCTTGCTGAACCGGCAGTCGCGGTAAGGACAGGCTTCGTTCTTCATGTACTTCTTGAAGCCATCCTTGGATAGAGCTTCGTCTTTTATATGATAGGTCTTGTGTTTCTCTGTGGACAGTCGTATATGTTGGTTAGTATTGTTGCTGAAGACAGTAGCTTTTTAAATTACTAGCTTTTGATCGGGATTTTTATTGCGTACTCAATGATAACTCAGTTTAGTATTAGCAAAAGATTTTTTAGAGTCGAACTTGCAGTTCCGGAGATTAAAGAAAGAACAAACAATCTCTTCAGCTTTATAAGTGTTGATGAAGGGATATTTACAATTCTTATTAGCTTTCTAATATTAGTAAATATGATTGCTTTACAGTTGTTGACTGAAATTCTTTAATGTAAATCATCAAATTGTTCATGAATCTTCACTTGCTGTTAATTGTTTCAAGTGTTAGATTTGATGAGTTTTTTTAATTTTTTCTTATGCTTTTAAGTATCTTAATACCTAGTTGCGGTAAAATTCTTATAATGAGTTGCTTACACGAGTTTAAATGACAGAATATCATACGTAATGGGTCTGTATTAGCAACTAACTTGGAGTTAAGAGATAACCATGACTGAGACAAGTCTTATTTAGTTAGTAATTAGAAAAACTGTTATCAGATTTACCATACTCACCCATGTCAGCCTTATTCTTGAATGTGTAGGTGCATCCAGGTCTTCTGCAGTGGAAATGCGTGGTCCTCTGCCCAGCGAAGACACAATGAGGAGCAGCACAGCTCTCAGTGGCCCTGAACCTCTGGAAACCCTCCTGGAGGATGGCAGAGTCCTTCCTATGGTAATTGGCGTGCATTTGCACGTCTGAAGTTGATATATAAACCTGGACAAAGAAATGAAACCATAAATCATACAGCATAGCTTTCAAATAGACTTAACGGAGAAGAAAATTTTATCGGGGAACCATCAGGTGCAGTGGGACTGTAATGGGCTGATATTATAATTATTACTGTTATTCCTTAGTTTGTCGTTTATTGTTTGTTCTCCGTGCCTCGGTAGTTAGAGTAGTAGGTACTGAGTTATTGAGAAAAAACTCGTTACTTAAAGGTTAACTTAAAAAGAAGCTCGTGGCTAAGTTATAACAGCCGCGCGGGTCGATCCGTCAGGTTAAGCTACGCTTACGGGGTGGATCCGTGGATGGGTGACCATCTTTACACACTGAGACTTCTCCATGCCTCGGAAAACACGTTAAGCATTTCGTCCCGGCTGTCATACGTGTCGTCGTTACGGGTCGACAGAAGCCTCTGAGGTCTGACCACCAGTCTTACCAAGGGGTATTACCCAGTTACTGGGTTGTGGAGGTCAGATAGACAGTCGCTCCATGTAAAATACTAGTATTCAGCTGCATCCGGTTAGATATGAAGCCGAACCTAACATTGATGGGAAAAGGCTAGGTAGATTGGTTAAAGCCGAAAGTTCTTCCCATAAACCTTCTGGTTTCGGAGATATTAAAGGTCAAAATTCAAACTTTTTTAACAAGTTATAAATGTTATAAGGAAACTTATAATATCAATTTAAAGTTGCATGTGCCCGTTAGCATATAATTTTGCATGCGTTACGTTGTGCGCTACTATAAACAGTAATTATTCACACCAAATACAAAACTTGTATCCCAGTAATAAATGCTCATTGTTTGATGGGCAGTAAGCGTAGTTAAAGGCTATGTGATTTGTTAGCTGAATAAAATTAACCATTCATGGTTTTTAGGGATCCCTACCCAATGGGTAAAATGGGACCTTACTACTAAGACTCCACTGTCCGCCCGTCTGTCACCAGACTGTAGATCTCCATACATAAAGGGTAACACGGGACCTATTACTACTAAGAGTCCACTGTCCGTCTGTCACCAGACTGTACCTCATGAACCGTGATTATAGTTAGAAAGATTACGAGGTATACAGATGATGTATTTCTGTCGCCGCTATACCAACAAATACTAAAAACCAGAATTGAATAAATATTTAATGGTCCCTTACAACAAACGTGATTATTTTGCTCGTTTTTATAGATACGGAACCCTTCTTGCGCGAGTCAGACTCGCATTTGGCCTGTTTTTTTAGTTTGCTAGCTTATTTTGTTATATAGGTACTTCTAACTATTATAATTATGTGTATAAAATCTATACAAAATTCTTCTTATTTCGTTCCGCTTATTTGCGCAAGCTTTTTGTTTCACAAAACAGTTCAAGAGAAGCATTAATTGGCTGTTAATTCTCTAATTAAAAAGTTATCTATAAATGTGTACAAAAACTCAAAAAAAGAATGTAATGTGAAAACGCGATCACGCTTGACTAGTTACTTAAATATTGATGGCATTAATTACTAATGACTTACAACACGATTAATTAAAAATATAGCACGCAACGCAAAATTTAAAATGGTCAAAATGATTTACTTCGCAAGATTCAGTAATTAAAAAAAAGACTTTAAGTTAGTCAACATGCTCGATAGATGGCGCTGTACGCCATCTCTGAATCATGCAACAGTTTCGTTACTCGATTTTAAACGGTTCACATAATCGACACTTAAAGGGTTTTCAACCACTAAACCAAAATGGTAGCTTTGCCAAAACAACAAAACAAAAAATACCTAAGATTTTAAATTAATACGAAGAGTTAGGCACTGGTGTATCATTAGTACACCCACATTTCGCCAGTTGTTTAAGTCTCATGTAAAAGGGGCCTATTGCCATTAATCAAATCTAGACTCCGAGGCTGCTACTGACAAATTCCTGATGGAAAAACTCAATAACACTTTGCCCGACCTGGGAATCGAACCCAAGACCTCATGCTCAGCAGTCGCGCTTTGCGACCACTAGAACAACGTGGCAGTACGTTCATACATAACGTTATTAATCACAGTTAAGAAAATGTTTATAAGTATTAAGACAATAAGCTCTCTTCATGAATCAAGAGATTATTAGAAATAATAATTATAAGCTTTATAGCTGCAAACGAGATCAATACGTCACATCCGGCTACAGTAAGCGAGTCAGCGATTAAATCAAAAGGATGGGCACCATCCTGGCTTTGTGCTTATATCACTGTTCTACAATCACTTATTTGTTTACCACGAAGTGCATCCTTTTAATAACTGAGTGACGCCGTCGTATCTAAGCAGTTAAATCAGTAACAGCCTTTTTCTAAAAGTTCAAGTAAATCAGACGTTTGTAGAAAACTTTTAGAAGAACTAGTTTGAGCACACTATGCGAACGTATCCGAAATTCGAACTATTTTTATTTAAGATGTATTCCTTTAATTATATTAAGAAGTGATACTAATTACTAGTCATATAAAATTAAATCAAAATGCAATAGAATACTCGTATTTCCATTTCGAAAATCGATTGGCTAGATCTACTGGTGAGTAAATTAACCAAAACTAATAACAAGACAGTAAAATAAACCACTAACCATGAAGCAGAGAATTTGCTAGATGACATTAGACTAACTCTGTGTTTAACTTAGCTTTGAATAATTAGACACAATTTATTAAAGATAAACTAAGTGTGTCAAAACGTGATAATAATGATAATGATTTAAAGCTAAAGTCAAAACATTTATTTCAATAAGACCATTTACAGGCACTTTTGAATGGTCAAGAATTCAGTCAGTTAGTCCGAAAGCTGAAGCTAGTTGCTCGTTCCAAAACGGAGGTAGGCCTTTATGGAGAAGAACGAGCAAGAAACTCCACGGCACTGTCATTAATATAGAGATCAGTTTAATGATAGTGATAATGGCCACAAAGATGATATCAAAGCTTACCTTATCACAGCCATCTTGTATACAGTGGTAGTGGGTTTGACTGCGATTGTGGGGGCAGTCGGTGAAGCGTTCAGAGCAGTCATCCAGGGGTGAGTATCTCATGAAACCATGGGCTAAAGACTCATCGCGTTTCTTGTGCCACTGTGGAAGAAATACATTTCATTAATTAATTAAAAATAATCTAAGGATGGAAGAAGTGGAGGGAGGCCTTTGCCCAAGAGTGGGACAGAATAGGCTAACAAAAAAAAAAACTGTAGATCTTACTGATGATTATGTAGAGGATAGTAATATAACTGATAATGGATTTAAAGAAATAGACGAATATTTAAAAGAGTAAGAAAGGAGGAAAGTAATGAAAAATAAAATATTCCACTAGGGCTTCTTGAAATACCTTGAAGTGTCTGATCATTTCTTCTTTTTTGCAGAAGACCCTGGCTGTACAGTCCATGCAGTGGAAGTGCTCCCGATAGCCCAAATCCTTGCAGTATGAGGAACCGCATTCAAGAGTCGAGCTGTACCTGTTCAACAATTGCAATAATTAGTAGAAATATTGTATTTGGATAATGTTGATAACATTCAAGGTTTATCAAATGGTAGTAAGGTTACTACTATTGTTTGATGGATGGATGTTTCTTACTCAACCACGCTATAATAGCTGACCGAGTCTGCATAATTTTATATGTAGACAATCGGAAGACTTATTTAAGAATCCTATACTCAACGATATCTGTTCTTATAATTCCACTAATTATTCGTTAGAGTCACTGTTACTACCTAAAACAGTGTCTAGTACAGATTAAACCGACAGATTCTTACAAAACGTATTAAAATCATTAAACAAATTAATATCCATGTGTATTGAAGCAAAAAAGCTACACATCACCTCATCATGACTTCTGATAACAATTTAATAACTCAAAATTGATCACGAGAAAAATTCACGCTCAACTGTTCACTATAAAAAGTGACAGCTAAATTATTATAAAGAATAATTTCAGTAGCTTTACCTCTTAACATATCTAGAGTAGTCAACCGTAGTTTGCAAAGAATTCTTCCGAGCCTGGTCCAAGTGATTCAATGCTGAGAGCAAACCTAAACAAAAAAGAAAAATATGCTGTACAAACAAAAAAAAAAAGCGATATTATGCTAATACATATCGAAACAATCACAACTAACGATACATTCATCCATTCCTTTTCCGTCAAACTTATTCTTTTGTTTGGAACAGCCAAATCACCTCCATGCATCATATTCCGACGAACAATGTAGTGTTTTCATCATATTTTAAAACAGGCAAGTCTTTTGGTTCTGTTTCGTGCGCGTTTGCGTTACATGTTTGATAGTTAGAAGTTTTTAGTTCAAAAACAACGTCTGGCGGGTTGTGTAAGCGGCCCCTCCCCGTATCAAGTTTTGGAGTATCAAATAAATTATTATGGTAATTAATCAATGTTTTCTCCTAGTCACTGCGGAGCGGCCCATTGTGAGTGATCGTTGACTCTTCGTCTATGTACACTGGTGCACGAAACTGTTTTTGTGTATCGATTCGTTTTTTTATAAGACGAAAGATCTTATCATTTAAATAGAAACGAATGTGTGGATCGAGAAATAAATGTTTTACACGTTGAAATTTTTATTTGGGAAATTGAAGCGTTTCATATCGATGTTACGGTTACGATTAAGTTGCTCTTGATAAATGAGTTCGCGATTTTGCGAATAAAATAATTTTTCGATTAGCGTTCCGATATGGTTAGATTTTAATACTTGTTCAAAATAATATTCAAGTTTGTGAGGTATAATAATACTACAAGCCTATTATTGGCCCACGGCAGGGCAAAGGCCTCTTTTCATACAATGGAGATAGAGCATTGATCACCACGCGTGCTCAAGGCTAATAATTAAAAGACTTATAATTAATTATTATAAATCTAGATAACCTTACTGTGTTTTCCTTCACCGATGTCAGTGATGTTTAAGATAAATTTAAAAAGAACTTAAAATTAGAAAATTCACTTTGATTCTTGCGAATATCGAACCTGCTAGCTCATGTTTGAGATGCGGGCAGTTTACCACAAGGCCATCATGACATACAGCTGTATAAACTATAATGTAGTCTCAAACAGTTTCTTACCTACAAGTACTTAGTCATAAAAATGTATATGGTTAACTATATTTATGGTTGGTCCGATTCAATTAATTCCTGTTACCTTTGTCTATCACAAACACTTCTCCACTCAAACATACACGTATGTATTGTATTGAAAACTTGCGTGTAAAGTTTTAAAGAGAATTAAACTTGAGACTCTGATGTCGAAATACCGTCGCTTTTTTTTACAAAATCGTTTTTGAAAGACGAATTAATACCTATACTTATGTAGATTAGAGCTCAGAACACAATGGATGTTAACATGTAGCTAGATAATTTGTGTGTTACATAAGTCGTGCATGAATCGTGATTGTAATAACGGACGGGGTTTTAGTGAGAGCAAGTTATTATTAATGAATGAGGGTATGTACTATGTACACTTATGTGTGTTTAGGGTTGGCAGAGTGAGTTTTGACGTTTTGGAGACAATTGATGATGAAGAAGTCGATGTAGGCGAAATAAAAGGTTTAGAAAACAAAATTTTGTTAAAAAAACTGACTCAATTAAAAAAAAAGAAAATTGTGACAGAACGTCTAGTGAATTTGATGTGTTTGAAGAATTTAGTAAGTTCTACATGTTTTTTGGTCTAGCAACCCTAATAGATTTGGATGTAACCGAGTTAATAGCTCACGACTTGTCGGCGATAGTGCGAATATAGAAAAACAATTGTAAATCGACAGTACCTTGTGTTTATTGCCTCTAATTTATGGAGATTATAGATAAGATTAGAACCAAATAAGACAGTTATCGAAAATACTAAATTATAACACGGTTATTAAGAAAAAGAAAATAAAACACGAATAAGTAATAAAAAATTAGGGCAACATCTTTGAAATATTGAAATGAATGATCGATTTTATGTGGCAAATATTTCAATAGCAATTTACCAATTAATAATTTAAAAAAAAACTAGACTAACACAGTTAGAACCGCAGCCAAACTTGAGTAAGTTATAAAAACGATTCAAGTCGAAAATAAAATCCCGTTAAGATGATTTTATGCAAATTAATTTGCTTCACCATAAAAAAGATTGATAATTCTACAAGTTACAACTAGGTACATACTAGAAGGAGATTACAGTAAAAAGAAAATAGCAAGAAGTACCTAAGCCACCATTTCATATATTTTGAATGTACTCGTAAAGAAGCGTATTATTTCTTTTTTGAGAATGTTATACTCCATACACCTAATTAACATGTCCATATAAATTTCATATCGTCGGAATATTAAAAATATACGTGGCGCCTTAAAATTTCAAATACCGAAGCTACCAAAAAGACAATGGATGTTCGAATCAGATAAGTACAGACATAATAAACATCCATAATATGGTGGTAGGTTTTTTAGGAAATTTCGTAAGATATTGTGCCGGTTCATTCAGGCGAAACAATGGCTCCTCATAATGTCCTACATAATGGGTTTTTGAACTCGCTCAACGGAACCACGAGTGATCGAAAGTTCTTAGTACTGGGATTTATGATTCCAAGGAAATTGGGTGGGGACTTCCTTTTGAATTTGATTGTCGTTGACAACTGAATGCTGTAGGGGTCATTGTTATTGAAGATGGGTATATCACTGATGATGTTTGTGAAGATGGGTATGTTTAAAATGTAATAATTAAGACGTGTAACGAACTTCATAACCAAATCTATAGTAATAATGTAATAAAGCTGAAGAGATTTTGTTTTGGTCGTTTGTTTGTTCTCTAATATATAAAATACCGATGGGTTTAGCAAAAAAAAAAAAAATGCTACGACTTACGGAAGCGGAGCAGTTACCAAAGACGTAAATTAACGAGGCTGAAAAAAGCCACGCCAAGTCGCGGGTAGAAGCGGATTCATAAGATTGAGTTTGCTTTAAAACCATCTTCTGCTTAAAGCTAAGCTAACAATACATATCATAACACTAAAGAACAAATACAGCTTAACCGCAACTCAAAATGATCAAATTGTAGCAATAATTCTCAACGGACACATAAAATTGATTCGCCTCAGTCTATCTAGGTCCATTTTTTTCACAGATCAGGATGTAAAATAAACAGACAAAGTGGATACAAATGTACATAATGACTATACAGATCAACGCGACTCTAGAAATAATCATGACTTTACATATAAAGAACAACAAAAAGCCAGAACCGAGTGTTGGCAAAAAATAAACAACGAAATCGATATAATTCACACGATTCTTGAGTTCCGACGGATGAGCGAAACACATTGCTCTCCTTTATCATATGAAACTATTAAAGTAATTTGCATTACTCATTTTGTAGCTACAGCATTCTGCAGTAGCCATTTAAAGAATCCTTTCTAGATAAGTTTACTGCTTTGATAAATCGTCTTTGACGCCTCCGGGTCTGCCATAATTATAAATTATAATCATTTTATCCTCAAACACAGACGACTCGTTATAAATTTGGGCAAAAAAATTATATGGAAGCGAACTACGTGTGTGCACTCAATAATTTTTAAATTTCCTGAGACAGCTGTGACCCGTGTATGCTTGGGAATCTATATAATCCTTGTCTGGCATTTAGTTAAGTGGAAAACGAATAAATGTCAGTGTGTACTGTTCCGTTTTGGTCACCGTTTACAGTTCTATGACTAATTGAAATTAAAATGTCACTTAAGATTTAGATAAACGGATTTGTATGGATCATATTAGAGCGTTGTTCGGAGAATATAAGTTTGAAATTCTGATCAATCAAGTATGGGATTTAATATTGTTTCCTAGAATCACTTTAGATTATTTATCTGAAAGACGGTTGCTTTAATGTATGAATGATCGATCAATTATAATACCTACTTGAATCAAGTTTTTTGCTACACTACCGTTAACTACTTGTTTATATATCCGAACAATCTATAATCATAACCTTTGAATACAGTAATCAATCTACTTGCAAAACTACTTTTCCTTCAATATCGATCACCAATCATTTTACAAATTAAAAACGGGTACTTTCAAAACGAATTTGATATCTCTCATTAATTATTCCATTGTCTTCACATCGACAATCAGATCATCGTGCAAGAGTTCAATAACTGCATCAATTTCTTGCATCAGTACCCGTCTTCCATCTAAATTGACATTTACTCTCTGCAAGTATGTCTAAAATGTAAATGCGGTTACTACACACACCAATTCACGTGTGTTTGCAACTATTTGCTTCTTTACTCAAATAGCCGAATGATCTTCGACTTTATTACAACTGTATAAGGAAAAACTTGAAATGTCCAACGGCAAATTCAAAACATCTTTGGGAATACATGTCCAGTTTAACCTGATATGTAATGTTGATTACTTTATTAATGTTTTTATTGAAACGAGAGATCAAGTTAAGTTGGACTCCACGGTCAATGTGATAGTACATTATAGTGAGGCTGTATCGTATAGGAGGTAATGAGGCGGGGCAATGGGTGTACGTACGGACAAAGATCTGACTATTGACATACACGAGATCATCTATGTATAAGTATCTACTTAGAATTCTTAAGCTTATTAACAAGTTATGATGTCGAAGACTTGTTTTGTAACTTAAAATATTAACGACTACAAAAACAGAAGATAAAATAGTCATGTATGTTCTTCTACAGAGAATGTTATTGAATACAGTACACATATGGAAGTTCTCGCGTATCTAATTGAATAAAAATATGAATCTCACATCCCAATTTGTACAGAATCGAGATGAATCATATCTTTCCTTGGAGCGTTACGTCAATTGATGACCAAGTTGAGTGTACTGTTGGAATCATCTTTTGTAGTCAACTCTGACCTTTATATCCAAGAATTATGATTGTAAATTGGGTGTGAAATGATTTGTTAGATGTATAACACGTTTGTCATATGCCAAGTACTTTTTATTACAATATTTCGTTTCGAGATGTACAGATAAGGTGCGTTGTCTAGTTTTATTTTTCCAAGGATCAGTTCTTATTGTTGCTGGTACATTAAAAATAAGTTTTAAACATTTTCCTGTTTCGATAATATATTTTTTAACAAATATTCTTTTTGTTCTGTATCTTCGAATCTTTTTTGTAATCACGTTATTGTTGTGACAAAAATTGTGGGTAGGTTACGGAGGTGAATTTAACGTTACCTACCTATTTCTAAAGTATCATTTTCCTCATGATGTGTTCAGTAGATAAACTAAAATCCTCGAGGTTTCTCAAGGCTCAATTCTCGGCCCACTTTAGTTAATCTCCACAAAAGTCAAGTTGTCAATCAAAATCCAAATGATAACGGTTGAAATCAGTAACTTGATCTCCGAATCGTCTTATTAAGATCATCAGTAAAGTTATAATTATCGTGTATTGTGTACAGTGTAGTTAATTGTCCATATTAAAGTTGGTAATGATCATTAATTACTTGCCAATATGATTTCAGACGTTTACACGGGGCAGGCGGTCGTAAACTCTAGTCGGCGGATGAAAGCGCCGAGATAATTATGAACGTACGCATACGTAGATCAAATCAGGATCCATCGATCGATAAGGGATCTAGATATGTTGCACCGGCGATCACTTGTTCGTATTACGTTTGTTGATGGCAATTTTATGTGCAATGTAACGTCGGATGACGTACGCTTTTTGTTACACGTTGATTTGTTTATAGGTAGATATGGCGTTTATATTAAGACTACCTTTCATAAATCTCCACCTCTGTGTGTTTGATGAACAATCATGTTTGGCATCATACACAATACATCCATATGTAGGCATTTTGAAACAGAATACTGACTAACTGTAAAATTTTATCATTTATCTTTTATTACAAAACAATTACTTGAACCGTCTGTGTGCCTTCTTTTGATACTGAATTAATGATTGATTCATTCAAACCTATAAAGGGTAAAATAAGTCTAACAATGTCTATGTCGATAGCAAGAGATTCGCCATCACACACCATGCGAATGCGCCGTACATCTTCGTCTTTGTTCGGCCATCTCCGTCGACCGCCGCACGCGCTGATTGGAGTAAATGATTCCGCATGATCTTGTTTGGTTTTGTTCTGTTTACTCTGTCTCACTTGATGGTTTACAGTTTTGTTTTTAGTTTTGTTCAAGCAGTCAATTAGAGCAGCCGTTTTTGTTTTATGAAAGTCTCGACATAGATTTTTAGTGGGTTTAGAGATTGTTGATTTTATGATTAATTTTTGTGAAATTTTTCAAAATTTCATTCGAGGGAAAATTTAGGGAACGAACAGAACCGAGAGCCTAATGACTCGCGTCACACGAAGCTTTTCGAGACACTAGTGAGGAATATACTTTGTTACAAAAATAATTAAAACGAAAAGAAAGAACATTTTTTATCATGATAGTTTATATTCACACAATATCTTCTCTGTCACGGTATCAACAAGGTAGTTTTACAAGGGACCAGTAGGAAATGTCTGACAACAGAAAAATTATACTATTCATCGTCATAAATGCTGTCAGGAATAAAACTAGACAAATGAGAACTGACGTTGGAATGCACAGGATGCCAAGAAGCAGCAGCTACAACATTATATCATTAGTAAAGAAGGAAACGAACGACATAAAACGTCGTCGCATGCGCATAATACCAAGTGCACGTTCAATTTTCTCAATACCTGACTGGTCTAAACTTCGGGGCGTGGTTTCCAATACAAAATAGGTAATTGGCTTGCGAATAGAATATTTTTCTACTGTTAGGAGTCACGAATGATGCGGTCACACGATTTTATAGATAAACGCGTCATTCATGGGTTTATGGTGTAGAAAAGTAACTCAATACTCAATATCTTTATTGCTTTCCCATATATAGCTATTTGCACTCAGATATTCCTGATCGCTCTATCATTTGGGGGTGATATTTTTAATTTGATTTCGAAACGCACCCGAGTGGTGCTCTGTGAGGAAAGGTTTGGGTGCGTTTCGATAGCTGGTGCGGTTCAAAATGGGTGCGCTGGGAGGAATATCCCGGTTTCTTTCTATACAGAAAAATATTAGTGCCTTCTCAGTATGAGAAGAATGCCTTGCCCTGCAGTTAAAGAATAACAGCCTATGTTATCAATAAAGCTGAAGAGATTTTTGTTTGATTAGACGTACTAATCTCTTGTACTTCCAGTCGGAATGGAAAAAATCTTTTTGTAAATGATAGCCGATTATGGAATAATAGTATAGACTATTAGCCAGATTCATAAGGAACAGTATAGGCTATATAACATCACGCAACGACCCACGGGAGCGTAGCAGTAACTAAAGATGTAACTACATAACGAAGATGAAAAATCCACCCGACTTTGAAACTTTTGCTTATTACTTCAAACAAAAGTGACATAGGCTCTGTAAATAACGACAATTACCTACGTGTCGACGAGGTGGGCTACCTCAGAGCAAGAACGTGCACTAATTGAAAGAAAGAAAAAAAAAAGAAATTAAAACTAAGAACAGAGAGGGGAGGGAGGAGGGAGCAACCTCTTGATGGATAGACGAGCGCCGAGCTCCGACGTCGCGGATCGATTATGTGGATTAATGCGGCGATAATCGATACTTTTTGCTCGTATTTCGAATCGATTCTTTTTGTTTCCGAGCAGGTGATATCGACTGCTCCATGTAGGTACCACTCGTATGTATTATCTTTAGTTTATGGATCTCATTATCGATTTAAAATATCAAGATTGTAATAAATCTTTTAAAATTTTTGTGTTGTGCTTCGTTTGTGAATTATAGTTTATGTATGTTTAATGTTTGTATTCTCTCTGTAACCTTTCCCGTTTGGCGTTCAGAATTAAAATTACTATTAAAATTATTATATAATTAAAATTATTCAGAATTAAATTCTACCATTTAGTCAAACCAAATGGTAGAATTTGAGTAAAAATTCTACCATTTTGACAAAAGTAATAGCAGAATTTTCATCTCAATCTGACTTACTATAACTGCTCAATATAAGACTATTCAAGATAAAAAAGGTCCATTCTTCAGAAGTCTGCCCTATACTACACCGTATCATACCATGATCGTTCTAGGTCCGTGTCAGATTAAATAAATATTCTATGTATTATGGACGAACTCGCGAGCAAAAGCTAGTACTATAATAACTGGTGACATAAACGCTAATTGACGGTTTATGGACAATTAACTAAGAAACTCACTCACGACACTTAATCGTATAGCTTCTGACAACTCCTACGCAATAAATTATCCACTGAAATACGAAAATCCGTAACCACTGCAATTTAATGTGGCACCACATTTCAGCGAAGATTCATATTAAATGGATGAAAGCCAATCTACACAAATAAATAAAATTGAAATGTCTGTTTGTAATATCAAAATGACAGCGTTTTACTAAATGCTTATGAAACAAAAAAACTTTTTTTTTGTCTGTCTCTTTCTTACGGCTAATTACCAAAACTGTTGACCAATTATGATATGATTTTGAAATGAATTATAAATTTCATTAGCAGATTGCTGATGTTTTAAGGAGCAACTATTTAAAAAAAAGCTATTTCAAAACAAGAAGAAAAATAAGGTATTTTTACTAACAGTAATAAAGTTCTACAAAGCTTTTATGGTACGAATAATACAATAAAGCTTCTCATTCAACTTGATATGTAAAACAATGCATATTTCATTAGCATTTGAAGGATACGAAGAAAAAATCACATATACACCTTTTGCATGTTCATTTCACAAAAATGACAAGCAACCATTTAAAGTAACTGTCTGTTATATGGCACACATATTGAACGCAAATATATGTTACTATTAAGTAACAACTTTACTTTACTACTAGTTTCTGCCCGCGACATCGTCCGCGTCAAAGTTGATATATTACCCCACTGGAATGCTACTAATGGGTAGGTTCACCTCTGCCTAACCCTTTAGGGATTACAGGCGTGATGTTATGTATGTATGAGTGGAAATGCTAAATTTCATCTATTCAAACTTTGTCATCTATAATTTCCTATTAATATTATTATGTGAAAGTTTGTGAGGACGTATGGATGTTTGTTACTCAATCACGCCAGAACGGCTGAAAGTATCTGGATGAAATTTGGCACACATATAGATTATAGTCTGGAATAGCACATAGGCTACTTTTTATTCCGGCAGAATGTAGGTACGGTTCCCGTGAGATAATATATCAACATTGATTCGTTCAGAAGGTAATCTGTGTCTGTTTCTTACGCTTTCACGACTAAACCACTCAACCGATTTTGATGAAATCTTTTTATGTAATTAATTTTTAATTTATATAAATTTCACCTTCATTAATTATTCGTTGTCTTACATCATCGCATATTTTAGTTATTGGTCGAAGAGCGGAGTCTCCTAACACAAGCAACTCTTTGCTTAAAAGGGGATCTCCTCTGAATTTTTTGTTACGGTAATATGTTTAAGCAATAAAAACCTTTTATTTTTTGGTACAGTGTAAGTTTCAACCCCAAGCAAAGACATAGCCTACTTTTTATTTAGCAACTTCGTCTGCGTATAATAACCGAAATATACGCGAACGAAATCGCGGGCAAAAACTAGAGTTTTATAAGACAAGAGACGATTACTAACTTGTATAAAAATAAAGATAATTTAAAAAAGGAAACATCTAAATGTAAAAGCATTTCTAAGAAACTTTAGCGAATAAGTACAAGAAATGGATAAATAACATTCAAGTGTGTACAGGAATGGAAGGATAAAATAAATAGACATCGCAAAGCAAAGAACTTATACCGTAAAGGTACCTTTTACCTTTTATAACGTAAAAACGACCACTAAGGCGCGTCCGGGTCATATAATGCATTATAATTTTATACAAAGATACAAACTGCAAGACTCAAATGAATATGCAAAAGAGACTTGCATGTAGTACGATTGAGTTATTGTGATCGCCTGTCCGTGTGCGTAGAGAGGAACATCGCGATCCTGTGGCCGCTGCGCAAGAGTGCGTGAACGCTCGCCTGTGTGTAAAGCGCACACGCATCCGAAGAAATGCATATTTTATGACGTCTACTCACATTCTGTGCGGTGCCACAAAGAAATTATACGCGCATTAAATCCGTGGAGGTGTGATTTTTTTTTATTCATACTTTTTTTTTACTTGTGACCTTTACGAGAGTTTTAGATAGGGATGCAGCGAATTATTATGAGCGATACGTTTTGTAGTCGAAAGTTCGGACAGGAATTCAAAATGGCGTTGTTTTTTTTGAAAAACGTTTTGTTATTTATGTTTTATCTACAAAAAGAGCATTGAACGCATACATTCTTTCTTTCTGCAGTCTTTTCAAAACGCAGGTTATCTTAGGTCGTATTTTAAATAACAGCAAAGATTTTCTGATAAGCTTAATCATTTTAAACGTTCGTCAATGACAGGACAATGTATGTTTAGCTCGAAAACACATTACAATACGTATTTCAATTGACAATGACACATAAATAGTTACAGGTTGTGAAGTGGCTAACCGTCTTAAACTTTTGAAATCTTCTGAAGTATTATAATTAGAAATAGGGACTATTGGTTTCGACAGCGATGAGAATGATGAATTCATTCATTACCATGAATTTTTGTGACAAAGTTCCTTAACGCGGCTTAAAGTAGGAGTTAATTGGCAGAAATCGTCACGTAAGGAAAAAGCGTTATGCGCTCTTCAGGCGATCTTCACTCTCTTTCTCTCTGTCCCTTTCTAGCGAGTCGGGGGTCCCACGACCGCACAATTTTTTTTTTATATTTGCGTTTTGCAAATGGATATTTTAAAATAGCTATTTCACAAAGTTCGGTGTTTTCACTATTATATTGCATTACTGTTAGTCAGAGATATCATACAGTTACAATGCCTTTAGTCCATACATTTACTAAGACTGAAGAAAATTTAAAAATAAATGGTCTCAATTTCGACTCCATCGCTCCTGTTCTCGGGAGGATACGCGAGCAAGCGTCTATGTTAATTACCGAAGACTGCTGATGTGCACATGTGCCGCTCAATGGATGCACTGTCCTGCGTTCAGCAGTTCCATAGCGGAAGGATTGGCTTCCTTTTCATGCTGTACGGGAGATTTAGAGTTCCGTGATGTCTGGTTTGTAGATTGGTAGATTGAGATAAGAAATAGATTGATTAACTTTCCATCTACACACTTATTTTGCTATTAAATAGTAATAATACATTAATAATGCCATCTTGTCAATGTCCTACTGCGGGACGAAGCCTTTTTCTGTTTCAAAGAAAGCCTGCGCATTGATCACCACGCTTGCTCAAGGCGGATTGGTGTTTTCATCACATAACCGGTCAAAATGTTCGGATTAACTGTTTTTTTTAAAGAAACGACAAGATTGTTATGTTTTACAGAATAATGGAAAAAAATGGCCATAAACGAAATTAGAAACTGCAGAAAATAATTAAATTGACACAGCTATTAGAAATGCCAACGATTATTAAAACTCTAGGCACAAATTACGCGTGGTTTTTTCACCAGATTTAAGTTACGTCTTTGCTTACTGCTCCGCTCCTGTGGGTCATAGCGTGATGTTATATAGCTTAAACTATCCCTCATGAATCCGTCTAATCATATACAAAAAGAATTGTTTCAATTCGACTGGCTGTTCCATAGATTTGCGCGATGTTGGGGTCGGTTTCCAGTCTCACCAGATGCAGCTGAATACCAGTATTTTACATGGAGCGACTGCCTATCTGACCTCCACAACCCAGTAACTGGGTAAAACGATACCCCTAGGTCAGGCTGGTTGTCCGACTTTCGGGCTTCTGACGACCCGTGACTGCTGTCAAAGATCAGGCGGAACCAACAGCTTAACGTGCGTTTAAACAAACACAAACAAACAAAAAATGTTATAGCTTTATTATATTAAGTAAAGAAATGAAATAAAAACCTTACGGAATGCTCTAATTGGTAGTTAACTAGAAGTCCGTCGGTCACAACCGTCACTAGAATTAATATTCTCGACTGTTCTTAACAACAGTGGTCATTAAAAACCGTACACTGTTATTATCAATAACTTTCCAAATTGGAAATAGTATATATATAAGTTAATAAATTTCAAAGTATAACACAGGAAACAATCTAAAACTTGTCTAGATATAAATAATAAAACAGAAACTCGAAGTACGCTTAATTATAATCATTATAGACAGTCGCCCATATCAATAAAATTTTGATCCGATTTCCGCAAATTGCGAAACTGATCGATAAAAAAAATCGGTATAATATCAAAAGCTTGTGCTTCCGGCTACGAGACACTAACTGATGCATAAAAAATCGTCAATAATTAACAACAACTATAACTAGTTTGTCAAATTAAACGATTTTTATGATCAATACAATCCCATATAAGAATTGTAAAATGTAAAGAAATCGTTTCAACCAAAATCTAATTTAAAGTACAACAACCTAATCGATTAGAATGGATTAATTAATCGATTAAAATCGTTTCGGTTCAATCTCGACTAAATTAGAACATACGTTAGTAATCACGTACATTTTTATTTAGACCTGTTAAGCGCGAGTTGGGGCAAAGAAGTGGTTCCGTATATTTTAACCAGTATTGATAAATGTTTAATGTCTTCATTGCTGTAAAAACATGATTGTATCTTGGAGCGTCTGGTAATTGTTGCTGTCGATTTTTTTTCTAATAATCTTGAGTATAGCGACAAGTATAGCGCAACTTATTTTCATCCAATTTCTAATTTTTGTAGCTCTTGGTACGTATTATATAGTGAATGACTTTTATTTTAGGTACATCGTATTACATTCGTATATTAAGAAGGAATTAATATTACCTACTACTTATTGTAAAACATATTATAATATGTTTTTTAAAAGAGTATGTATGGAGTTAACTGCAAATTCTTCTCCGTAAGAAACTACCTTTTAGAATGGGCCACACCATAAAATCTAATTAAAATATTGACACTATTATTTAAATCTCTGTAAAATTACGGAACCCAAATCAATGAACAATCGACAAATAATCCGATAAAAAAGTCGATAAATATCCATGAACCTCGTAATAAACAGAAGAAACATACGAACAACGCATTTTAATTATTGTAATTAACAAATTTCTGTATAAATTATAACTCTATCGCCTCGGGTACACTTCGACTAACACAATTTGTTTAGATAAAGACGGAAGATAAGTTCTTCTTTAAAAAGAAAGAGAGGGAAGGTAACCGAAATGAAATAATCGGCGATTATAATCGGACAATCGGTTGTCACTTTTCGATAATTTATTTTATGAGTTCAGATATAAATGGGAGTAATTCTTATGCGAAAGTGTTTTTATTGTTCTTTGAATTTTGTTGTTGCGGATCTTGAAATGTTATTCTGTTATCTTGGAGAAATATTTTTGATAAATAAAAGCTAACTTGTTGTTCGATTTTATAAGGTTTACACTGTTAATCAGATGAGAAATCTTTTACAAATATTATAAATTGATCGTATATTTATGATTTTTTTAAGTGTTATTGAGTTTTTCCATCAGGAATTTCTTAGTATCAGTCTCGGAGACTGGATTTGTGCCCGGTTGATGGCAATAGGCTCGCCCTTATTACATGGGGCTTAAACATAACTGGCGAAATGTGAGTGTACTGATGAGTACACCTTCGCGTAACCCTTCGGGGATTACAGGCGTGTTGTTACGTATGTACATTAAAAAAAAAAACACTAAAATGCAGTTTTTTCACCAAAATAACTTAGTAACGATCGTTATTTGGCTACTTTTTTGTCCTAAGCATAGAATTTAGGTATGTATGGTATATACAAGACGCATGTACAGTCAACAAAAGAGATAAACACCCGTCGTCAGATATATTTGAAGTTTTCTAAGAAACCGATGGATGTCTGTATACTTTTTAAATTAAATTGTATTTGAAAACATCCATCGGTTTCTACCTATCTCTTTTGTTGTCTGTACCTAAATAAATTATCTACTATTTGTATGTGTAATAAAAACCAATTTACCTGTTTGGATGTGTATAACATAATGTCTGCACAGTCTCTACATTATAATACTTATATATATTATTTTAATTCTATACTAATGTTAATGTATGATTACAAACGGTCACAGATGTGCCTCAGCATTAATTTCCAATGAATATTGTCATTGAATTTATTCGCGAGACAAACCGAAGGGCAGGCATGGTAATGAAGCTTAGTGTAATGACTGAATTAACAATTGATGACAATATATTATGTATATGTTAATAATGTATAAGTATTATACAGGATGTTTGGTGCATCGTTTGCCAAATCGAATTGGCCCGTAGGAGGTGTCATTTTGCTATCTCTTCACACCTAATAACTCATTCTTTGTCAAATTAGTCAGAAAAATTAAAAGTTCAAAATATCAATAGTTTCTACTTTCCAATAATATGTAGCAGAATACAAAAAGGAGAATCGCCATAGTCAAAGTCAAAGTCAATGTCAAAATGTTAATAAGCTGCATTTTTAAGTTCTAAATGCGTTTGTCAATTAGTCAAGTTGCTCGTTCTAAGACATAACTCTCTATGGAGAAGAACGAGCAAGAAACTCCACACTAAAAGGATGTTTCGAACCAGGATAATCCTAGTTCCCTAAAGCTGACAGTTCAAGCTGATGACGTGACCTGCTTGCGCGACATGTCGCAAGCGACTGCGCAGTCGCACGACAATCACTGCGACACACCGGACGTACTGAAACTAAACTATTATACGTAAATGGGAAACGGTGTTTGTCTATTAATGCAGTCCCCTCGCGTATACAGGATAAACGGCACAAATGGAAATGTGAATGGAGTTTTAAGATTTAACACACATAACATAACATCACGCCTGTAATCCTCAAAGGGTTAGGCAGAGGTGTACCCATTAGTACAACCTACATTTCGCCAGTTATGTTTTTAGTCTCATGTTATAGGGGGCGAGCCTATTGCCATTAACTGCCACAAACCCAGACTCCCAGACTCCACGACTTTTTAGATTTACGTTGAGTTTAAAAGGTTTTAGGATTTTTTTCCTGCTTCATTGGTCTAGTGGATTCAAAGCGCTACTGCTGAGCATGAGAATATGGGCTTGATTACCAGGTCGAGCAGTTGGATTTTTCCATCAGCCTTGGAGTCTGGATTTGTGCCCGGTAGATGGCAATAGGCTCGCTCCCTATTATATGGGACTTAACTGGTGAAATGTGGGTGTACATCTCTGCCTAACCCTTCGGGGATTACGGGGTTTTGTATGTATTTTTACTTATTGGTCACTCAATTCGATTCTCCTGTAGACGTCAAATATTTGGATTAACTGTTTATTAATTTCAGAGCAACTAAAATTAATTTTACATTTAATTAAACTTAATCATGTTTTTAGGGTTAAAATAAATTGTTGTTTTCTAGTAATTGTCTTGGAATTATTGATTAATATTATCAAATACCCAATTGTACCTCATTCATAACCTAAATTCCTCTAACTTTTCCTATCAGTTCATAAACTAAAAATAGGCATAAAACACGCGCAAGAGTCCGTCTATTAACGTCACCCCGAGCTCCCTGCGCCCGCGCCGACAATTGAGTGAATTCGCCTCTATTGAGCAGATTAGTGCGCCGAGGTTTGTACAATTACTGGGGGAGGAGCGGGAAGTAGGGACCACTGACTGTTACCTCAAATTGTGTGGAATTTTGTTGTGTATGAGGAATGAGGATAAAATAGAACACTGTTTTTACCACACTTCGTCGAAGCCCAAAAGGACGGGTTATGTGTTTGACCTGTTCGTACGTATATCCGCTCGTAACTACTCAACGACTTAACCGATTTTGATATTAATGATACGTCATTAGATTCGTCTTGATGGCGCGAGTGTCTCAAAATGGCCGAAAAAAAGTTTGTTATTTTCTCAGTGTGAAGAAACGTTTAGTTTAGTTTTACAATGTACCGTATGTGATTATTACAGCGATGGTCTAGTCAAATGTTATCTAAACTAATGTTATAAAGCTAAAAAGTGTATTTATTTGAACGCGTATATCTCCGAAAATACTGGATCTATTTTGAAAATTCTTACACTATGAAAAAGCTATGTTATCCTTGTGTAATACAGGCTATATAGTAATATCAAAACAATTAGGGATCCGTAAGAAAATTATCAATTAAATAGTAGATTTTTTATATTAACTTTTTTCAGGAGTCACTTTTTTATTAAACTTTGGTGTTTTATACACAAAAATAAATAATAATACCGATATAATAGCTTTGTATGAAACAGCTGACACCTTTTTCAAATACAAACGTTAATTAAATGATTACAACTGCGCCTACAGCGGCACATCATATCATTAGTGTTGCTAATAAAATCATTTTACTCAATCATCTGTAGTGGGGTAGAGACACCTGTTGTCGGCTGTTGTAGTATTGAACTTTACACTTAACACGCATATTCTCGACAAACTTAAAAATATCGCATTGATATATCTACTGACTGTCTGTTTTGACTGCCTCGTTGGTCTAGTGGTCGCAAGCGCGACTGCTGTGCATGAGGTCTTGGGTTCGATTCCCAGGTCGGGCAAAGTGTTATTGCGTTTTTCCATCAGGAATTTCTCAGTAGCAGCCTCGGAGTCTGGATTTGTGCCCGGTTGATGGCAATAGGCTCGCCCCCTATTACATGGGACTAAAACATAACTGGCGAAATGTGGGTGTACTGATGGATACACCTCTGCCTAACACTTCGGGGATTACAGGCGTGATGTTATGATGATTGTGTATTGTTGTCGGGTTGTCAATTATTATAATGACTAGTGTGCATTATTAATAGTTACATAGTCATTGTGTGCACATGGCCTTAACATATAACATCACGCCTGTTATCCTCGATGGGCTAAGCAGAGGTGTACCCATTAGTACACCCACATTTCGCCAGTTATGTTTAAGTCCCATGCAATAAGGGGTGAGCCTATTGCCATCAACCGGGCACAAATCCAGACTCCGAGACTGATACTAAGAAATTCCTGATGGAAAAACCCAATAACACTTTGCCTGACCTGGGAATCGAACCCAAGATGCTCAGCAGTCGCGCTTGCGACCACTAGACCAACGAGGCAGTCGCCTGTAATCCTCGATGGGTTAAGCAGAGGTGTACCTACCCATGAGTACACCCACATTTTGCCAGTTATGTTTAAGTCCCATTTAATAGGGGGCGAGCCTATTGCCATCAACCGGGATTTAGTTAAAAAAATAGTTAGGAAGAACACAACTCAAATTATCGCCATTTTCACAAACTTTCTAAAACATTACCACAAATATTGTAAAGACACAGTTCATTGTACTTATAACCAAATATTTGTACAGAATCGTTAATTAAACCAGAAAATGTACCAAATGAGTGATCATAGAATAAATTAGAGTTGTGTTATTTTTCACGTCTCAGTGTAAGAATGCAGCATTTTGTGGATACCGCTTGCTTGTTTTCAATGTGTTTGACAAACGCATATCGTTATTGGCTGTTTAAGCTGTTGTTTGCATTCATAATGAGGTTTTTGAAAGAAATTGAGAGAACGGTGTAAGGTGTCGAGTTGGGAGTCGACGGAATAATGAAGTTGTTATGTTTGACGGCGAAATAAAACGTGGTTAGCTTCCATGTTTGGTTAACTAGGGAACCGTGTTGTAACTGGTGTTAAAATGTACTTGACGAAGTCAAAAATGTAATTATGTTTTTCCTAACAACATAACATAACATCACGTCTGTAATCCCTGAAGGGTTAGGCAGAGGTATACCTATTACTTAGTACATCCACATTTCGCCAGTTATGTTTAAGTCCCATGTAATAGGGGGCGAGTCTATTGCCATTAACCGGGCACAAATCCAGACACGGAAGCTGCTACTGAGAAATCCTGATGGGAAAACCTAATAACACTTTGCCCGACCTGGTAATCGAGCCCAAAACCTCATGCTTAGCAGTCGCGCTTTGCAACCACTAGACCAACGAGGCAGTCATGTTTTTCCTATAATTGCGATTTCAACTTTGACACGGACGAAGTTGCGGGCAGAGGCTATAGTCTTTTATAAAGCTGTCTTTGAAACGTTTTTTTTCTATTTTTATTTAAAAACATCGACATTTATTAAGTCTGAAATCGCCAATCCGCCTTGAACAAGCATGGTGATCAATGCTCGTGCCTTCTCTATATGAGAAGAGGCCTTTGCACACCGGGACAATAATATGCTGGTATTATTTATATCTTTAATAGAACCTACATTAACCCTGGGAACGTACAACGCCACCTGTCATTTGTGGCACGAACTAACACCGTCCTATGAATACATCATAAGGTAACACTAGCCACGTAGCCACGTAGCCACGTAGCCACTCCGTCTAATGATTAGCCCTATTGTTTATTCAGCTATCGCAATATATCGCAGGTGTTTATGTACTTTGGTAGTTTGATATTTGCAATAGTTAAGACAGTCGTAAGTGGTTGTCCACACTAGGAGTATAGGAGTCTGTAGGAGACTACTTCTGGACACAAATCTGACTATATTAAATACTAGCCCCGGCTTCCTTTAAAATCACTCGTAATAATCTATTAATAAAATCCGTTGCGTAGTTTTAAATATTTAAGCGTACAGATGACAGAAAGCGACTTTGTTTTGGACTATGTAGGGACTGGTAATACGAATACTTTGAAAAGTATTTTTTACATAACATACAGTCGCTTAACATCACGCCTGTAAACCCCAAAGGGCCATTACCCATTAGTACACCCACATTTCGCCAGTTATGTTTAAGTCCCATGTAATAGGGGGCGAGTCTATTGCCATTAACCGGGCACAAAAAAGTAGACTCCGAAGCTGCTACTGAGAAATTCCTTACGGAAAAACTCAATAATTTGAGACCAATTGCATGAATAAATAAATAACACTTTGCCCGACCTGGGAATAGACCCCAAGACCTCATGCTCAGCAGTTGCGCTTTGCGACCAACAAGGCAGTTAGTATATTTTATACGGGACAAAATGCTGTAAACACCTATATTTGTATAGCTACTTTTAAAGCAAATCAAGCTGTATATTCTATTCTTGTGTAATACAAGTGTATCATAAAATATATAGCTTTCTATTTAGGGAAAAAATAATTATAATCACACCAGTACTTTCAGAGATTACCTATTCTTCTAACGAAACACGTAACTTAACGCGGGTAACTCAATGTGTGATAATTGTTACATCTTGAACATTGCGACCTAGTTTTAATTTAGTTCTTAAGTCAACGTTCTGAAACCTAGGTCTTAATTGTTGCTAATCTTCATAATTATAGTTCAGTGACATTTAGCGAATGAAGGAAAATAACTGAGGTACTAAATGATCTGCTTTAGTTATTACATAAGAAGCTTCACTTGTCACAGTCGTCATTTTGTCATTTCTTATTATCCCCGAAGGGTAATTTTTTTTAAAGGACAATTCCACCACACGATTCCCGCCCACTGCAACTCCTGAAAGCCAGAATCAACTTTGGAGGCCACCAGAAAAGCGCCGAGGCAATGAAGCTCGACGAGTCCCGGAGAAACGATTCAACTGTCTTGGATTGTGTAACGAAATTAATTAGAAAAAAATAGCGGAGAAGTAAGAAAAATTTAATTTAAAGCCGAAGCCGTTAGGCAAAGGTGTACCCATTAAGTAAAGTAAGTAAAGGTGTACCCAGTTTTGCCAGTTATGTTTAGATCCCATGTAATAGGGGGCGAGTCTATTGCCATCAACCGGGCATAAATTCAGACTCCGAGGCTACTGAGAAATTCTTGATGGAAAAACCCAATAACACTTTGCTCAACCTTGGAATCTAACCCAAAACTTCATGGTCACTCATTAGACTAATGAAGCAGTTTCTTAATATGTAATAACTATAAAAAGGTTTGCCTATTGAACTAATTTTTTTTAGGGTTCCGCCCTTAAAGGGTGCTGTATTACTAAGACTCCGCTATCTCTATGTCCGTTTGTCTGTCACAGGGCTGTATCTTTGAACCGTAATAGGTAAAAGCTTATTTTATAATTATAAATGTTTATATGTGTTTTATTGTTCTCTTCCATTTAAAGTTTTGTGTATTTGATTGTTTTAATTGGTTACGACCGTAACCGTTTATAATTAAAAAAAATAAAAAAAATAATAATAATTGTAATTGTCGTGTTTTCAGTTTGTAATGAGAGTCAAAATTTACAAAGCTATATTTTTTTATTTTAATATTGATTTAGAATCACAGATTATTAAAAATAAAATCTCGATCCACACTTTTTATTTTACTTTGTATCTTGAGATTCTGTCTTTGCCATTTTATGTCAGCAAAGCGAGACGGCAAATTAATTAAATTTATTTACTTACCTATAACACTATAAGATGTTAAAAGAATAGGTACCAAAGTCAGTCTAGATAAATACCCTACATTCATGTAATTTGCTACCTACCTAGTTTTTACCGCCAATTAATCCGTAAATCTTTCTAAATTCAAAACATTTATTTATTAAAATTTATAGTCCGACATGGAAGGTGAAAGCTCCAATTATCTTCCCAAGACTAATCCGAAAAATCGATTTATAATTTATAAATAAATATAAGAATGATTTTAATTTTAATTTTTAGTGTCCAATAAATCATATTTCGCGTAATCGGTATCTAATAACACTAATAAAATTCTTACGGTCGCAAAACGTTTCGATATAATTTCGCGAATGATACAGGTAGGTAATTAAACAGTCGTAACAATTTTTTTAGTAATTCGTTTACTCACCGCTCGCCTGCAGTTTTCTTTCTTGAGAGTCATCTGCATCCATCGAAGATTGCTTTTGGAAGAAACCCTAAAATAATAAAAAAATGTATTGAGTTTTAATTAATACCAGTTTTACTTGTTAGTTTGGGATTGATCGAGTTTTAGCTTGATGTTGATGTTAATTACTGGCCGTATTCATTCTTGGGCTTGTAATAAGCGAGTTATGTTTTAAATGTCATTCATTATCTTTCTGCTCTTGACCCTTGTTATTTGGAGTCGGTGCAACATTTTCTTATACCATTCCGTGATATCTTCCGTAATGCAATCACTGATTCCTTTTCGTTTCATATCACTCTTCACACAATCTATCAATCTTTTCTATTCCTTCTTATCCCTCTCTATCGCTTTTTAAATTGTTGTCATATAATTAACATTTTTACAACAACAACAAGAAACACATAACCTACTTATATTCGTTTTTGTAAATTAATCCGGAACTCTTGTGTTTTTTTCTATTCTCTCAAACCAATTTACATAATCTCGTTTCTATTCATATCTGATCTAACAATTTTATTGTACAAACAGGCCCATTATCAAACAATACACACCTGCATTTGTAAATTAGCCAGATCCTCTAAATTTTTCCTCATCAGAAGGTTTTGTTGCTCAAACTCCGAAACACTGTTGGCGGCACTCGAGGTCGCCGATTGTTCCTTATTAACAAAAAAAAACATACGTCTTATCACTCGTTAAATCTAACTTTGCGTTCTATTATAATCGCATACCATTCATACGTGTGCAAATGTCCGGATTATTGTCAAATTCAAAGAATTGTACTCAAGAATTTAAATATCATTGAACTGACTCGAACTCAAAAAGGAATAAATAGGTATTTTATTTATCTGCCTCGCTCGTACAGCGCTAATAAATCTTCTTATGGCAAGAATACTAAAGTGATGATATTAAAAAATATGACGATTCGATGCAAAATAAAAACGTTTCGGGCAATTTGCATATTTTCTCAGATCGTATATTAAAGTAGTAGTATTCGTAGCAGTTTTATTAGTTGTTACCTGTCCATCAGTATCTCTTGATACGCTAAGATCAAGTGTTTGTTCTCCATCATCAGATCCACTTCCATCGTCTTCTTGACCTTGAGATCTGTTGAACAGCCTCATTGATTGTTGGTTTATAATTTGTAACGCTCTTTGTCTGAAATAATATTCAAATTAGTTTTTTAAGATAGAATTTAAAAATATTTAACTTCTAAGTGTCTTCATACCTTTGAGCTTCAATATCATTATCAGGTGTTTTCGGTGGTGTGATATTAGTTGAACCCTCATCTTCAGTAGCTGATGAGGATCTTCTCATACTCCTGTCAGTCCCATCCTCCATACCAGAATCATGCCGTCTTTTTAAACCTAAAGGCAGCTGCGTGAACGGTTTACCTAGAACACCAATATAACGTGAGACTTCATTAAAAATACATAAAAATCACAATAATCTAGCTGTCAAATTGTTTAGTCGTAAAGCTAAGAAGATTATTGTCATAAATTTTATTAAAGTGTAAAGTTATTCATTTCTAATGAACTCACCTTGTAGAGCTTCTAAAGCTCTTATCTGTCCACTGATAGCATCAGCAACTTCATTAGAAGATAATCCGTATATACCGAGCAGTTCCTTCATGGTGTTCATGGCATAATCTCTCAATATCCTATTTGTAGCATTAGATGCGTCCCCATTCTGCTGTGTCTCATTAGTCTCCATCTGTTCTTGATTCTCCTCTAATCTTTCATTTGCATTTATATCCTGACCCTTATCGTCATCTGAATCTGAGTCCCTTCTTCTCGGAGGTGAATTAGTCTTTATTAGTTGAGATATAGCAAAAGGATTTTTGGCACAAAACGTCTTATTTTGTAAATTACTAAAGTTTAGGACGGTCCGATCTCTTTCGGCGCCCTGATTTATTTGTAAACTATGTATGTACGAATGTTGAAACGAGTCTACTTTCTTATCCTCCGGTAACCTATTTTGGTAATTTGAGTCTATATTTTCGTTGGAGTCAGTGCTTAGTCTTCTGCTTAGGTCGACTGCGCCGCCTTTTAGGAGACTGAAGTTTTTGACACCAATTTTAGCATAATTTCCATCATCCTTATCGTCTTCACCAACGTTCTCTGGGATGGTTCTGTCGTTGCCGTTGATAGGACTGTCCGTGTCATCACAGTTTGCCCCATTAGAGTCGTCGGAGAAGGCGGTAGTGTTCGGAGCACATCTGGGTTTGAAATTTTTTCTCTTGTTTCTTTTTGGCATGTTGTAGTAAGGGGACATGTCGGTGCTGTGCTCCTCCTGGTGGTCTGATGACTCGGGCCATGATGACGCTTCATGATGAAGGTACAGAGGTTCCTCGGGCGTTGGCTGTAGTCTCTCGTGGATAGATTCCTGGTGAGCAGCCATCGCAGTAGTCATTGCAGTATTTGGACTCTTTCGAGGATCACAACCTGAAACGAGTCCGTCCTGCAAAGACAAACGAATACGTTCAGTTTTATATAAACAATCAAATTAAACTCAATACATTTTAGCGTCCAATCATAACAGTGATTCATTTTCGTTCAATTTAAATTGAAACAATGTGTTGAGAAGAAACAATAGTCTTTTGTTGACAATAAGATTAGCTGAATACTGTGGAATGTTTTGAATTTAAATTTTCTCTTCATTGTTTGGAAATAATAAAATTGATTATTAGCACATTTTGTTACCTGGGGAGAAACTTCATGGAGCTATCATTTCCTAATTGGCTTAATAAATATTTTAATCAGTCTTCAAGATCAGCCAATAACAGTGCATCCTCTGAAACAAAAAAGAAACGCGTGTAAATAAATGTACCGGTGAGCTTAACTGCTAAACAAGTTCGTTTCGAAATTGAGTAAAATTACACATCACGATATAAAAATATACGCTAGATAATGTAGTCTAGTCATTAATTTCATATTATTACTATAAAATTACTTTTATAATGAAATAGAAGCTAAAAATCAGCTCTGACACGGAACATATTAGGACAAAAAATTCTTCAAACACAAAAATTTCGCGTAAACCAATTTGTTGTTAAAAAACGTTCCGTTTTCTGGCCGTATTGACGTAATACACTGTAATTTAAAAATAATTATACGAAAAAAAAACCACTCCAAGTAACACGCATCGATCAAGTGAGTCGGTATGAAATTAATTATATTCAACATATTAGATCTATTTTCGAGAAAACGAGATTGCTTGAAGCGAGGCGAGAAAAAAAAACGTGTATTCATGTTGAAATTGGTAACGTGGTTTGGGTGTACAATTACTTATTAAAAACTAATACAAAGATACGGCCTTCAATTGCGGGTCACAATAACTATCGATCTCTCGTTATACGTTAGTAAGTGGAACGTCTCAAAATCGGTGTGTTTACCCTACTTTTTGATTTCGGACGTTGGCTTTGAAATGCGGCTCTCAGTTACATGTTTGATCGTTTTAAGTAGCCGACGTGTAATTGGATGAGTTGTTTTAACTTTTGCCGTTAAGTTTGAGATTTTAACTGGCTTCTCGATGTTTGAGTTAGAAAGTCATTATTGTTTATAAATTCAACTAACAATATAAAAGTAAATAGTTCATTTTTGTTTGTTTGTTTAAACGCGTTGATCTCCGAAACTAACACCCGGATTGGAAAAAATCTTTTTGTATACGATTGCCAGATTCATGAGGAATAGAACAGACTATATAACATCACGCTAAGACTTACGAGAGCGGAGCAGTAACGAAAGACGTAACTTAACACTGGTGAAAAAAACAACGCGTTTTAAGTCGCAGGAAGCAGTTTGTATTGTTATATAAGTTCTTAAGTGGACGATAGATGTATGATCAAGTACGCGTACTTAAAGCTCGGTGACCTTTTTCACCTATGTTTCATTCTAAAAGTACTTGGGCTGACAAATGGGCGATCTATTTACAAGTATGTGTTCTCGCTCCTGTGTCTATGGTCCATAACCATACTATGAGCAATTTGTTCAATTGTATACTTTATGTCAATCATAATTTATAAAATAAAGAATCATGTCATTTAAAAAACTGACCAAATACGGGTTGACCTCGCTCACAAAAGGTTCCGTACAAAAAAACTTTGTTTTATTTTTATTATTATTTTTTGTTAACATATTAGCACACATTTTGTGAAAATTTCAACTGTCTATCTATTACGGTTCAATAGATACAGCTCTATGACAGATGGACGAATGGACAGACACCGAAGTCTCAGTAATTGGATTCCGTTTGGTGTAACTTTTGGGTACAAAACTCTAAAAACGTTTAAACAAAAATGAATATTATGTTAAAATTTTGAAATACAGTTAACGTAACATCACGCCTGTAATCCTCGAAGAGTTAGGCAGAGGTGTACCCATTAGTATACATTTCGCCAGTTACGTTTTTAAGATCCATGTAATAGTGCGAGCCTATTGCCATCAAACGGGCACAAATCCAGACTCCGAGGCTGCTACTGAGAAATTCCTGATGGAAAAGCCAATAACACTTTGCCTGACCTGGGAATCGAACCCAAGACCTCATGCTCAGCAGTCGCAGTTTCCGACTACTAGACCAACGAGGCAGTCACACAGTTAACGCTTTGTAGAATTTTCAAATGAATTTGACACAAAAATATCTCCCATCCAGCTGTATCTCCGGTTTTGACATTATAATAAGTGAATGATCTAATAACACAGCACATGTTTTTGAAGTATTGTCATAAAAAACTTCGTCAACGTCTGTTTAAATCATCAGCTTTAATGAACACGATGATTTAAGAATATTAGCTCCATTATAACAATACGGAATGAACCAATATTTTTTAATCGCTCAATTTTTTTCATATAAATATTTTGACATAATGTTTTATATGAAAGTTTAAGGAAAATTAGGGCGTGTATTTTTATAGATTAGGACTATTAGGGTGTCCTTCATCAGACAAAATTACTAGAATTCTGTTTAAAAAAACCGAATTATTAAAAACGTTTAAAAGCTAGTCGTAACCTCATTTCAGCGACTGTCAATGTCAAGAAATGTAGGTAAATTAGAGACATTTTTGACAGATTGCAACTAAAGTTAGATTGCGATCGTTCCTTAAAGTAATTAAAATTGCCCCCTTAATCACTTGTCAGTTTGTTACAAAACTGTTTTTTTTTTTATGAACTCAACATAGGAATTTGAAATTTAGCAAAAAATAAGATCTTAAAAACGTGAATACATGTAGTCATACAATTTTTATTTTTACTTGTTTGTATTTCAAATAACTTATAATTAACATAAACAATAACTCAATGATATTTTTATGATTTTTTAAAAGGATCACTTTTTTTAAAAGGATTTTTAAAAAAAGGATTTTTTAAAAGGATTTTTTTTTCATTTGCATCAAAAACCCTTTTAAAGTTTTGACAGGTTCTGTACCGTGACTTGCGTCACTGTTTTATTAGTGATAACTTTAGTGATTTTGGGGAAAAGATGAGTCTCAAAAATACCCGCGGTTAAGTTTTTTTACTGTTTTCTTTATAATTACTAATCATAGGTTTTTCCAAAATACATTTAATTTTTTTTTTTTTACTTACAGATTTTTCACTGACATAACTACCTTCTGTTCATAAATTCGTCCGCGAGATTTTTTTACACGTGTTATGTCTTTAGTAACTCTCTGCTCCCAAGAGCCGTGGCGTGTTGATATATAGCCTATACTCATCAGATTCATTCCTCATGAATCTGACTATAACAGACAAAAATATTTTTTCAAATCCAGTTGGTAGTTCCAGAGATTAGCACTTTTAAACAAACAACCAAATAAACTCTTCAGCTTTATTATGTAAAGATGATGATGATGATTTTAATTTCTGTTACTTTTACAGTCACTAACCTTAATTACGTGACCTCTCTTAGAAAGAAAAAAAAGACGCAAAAAGGGTCAGTTTAAAATACAGGTCACATATTGCTTGTTTCTAATCGCATGACCGACAATCGGCGCCTCCTCCTTTCTAGTCATGTGACACTGTTGACAGTTGTAAATTGTCGATGTCTTATGTCGATATACGTGATGTGTAGAGACGGGATTTTATCGATACGTCCATCTGAGACATTTCAAACGTGATAAGTTTGTCGTAACACCAACTACCGAAATGAGTATTTCATAAGTTATTGTCGAGTATGTTTGATTTCTTGTTGTGATACTGTGGTAAATTGACTATGTTGTGATGGCCCAGTGGTTAAAGATACCCTCCTCTCATGCATAAGGTTGTGGGTTCACAACTGAGCACCTGTAATCCCTAAAGAGTTAGGCAATGATGTACCCATTAGACATTCGATAGTTACGTCTAAGTCCCATTTAAAATACTGAGAATTTTTTGATGGAAAAACCTAATAACACTTTGCTTGGCCTGCGACTCGAATCCAAGACCTCATGCTCGGCAGTCGCGCTTTGCGGCTCCTAGACCAACAAGACAGTAAAAAATATTGAATACCAACAAAATAGCCCCAGCATTAAAACTAGCAAGTACAGTCAGAGTCCTACATTAACTGACTCATCTTACTCAAAGGTCAGGTAATACAGGGCACTCACCGTACTACATATTTCTCTATCCCTTATCAAACTTTAACCATGTAAAAATGACGTAGATCTGATGAATCCTGGATCTTAGTCCATCAACAAACATTAAGATAACATAAAACATTATGTACCAAACCACACAGCATTGTCTTAGCAATACAAAGAATACAAATCAGCTGATTTTCCTTCTTAGCTTAAACAGCATTTTATTGCTCAATTCAAATGAAGTAATCAACAATAATATACTTTTCCCTCGCTCATACCATCGCGCCATAATATTATAAAGATCAGCAGCCATGAAGGGCCACATTGTCCTGTTGTAGACAAGTATAACCATTGTGGAACCTCATAGCTACTTTAAAGGAAGAACCGCTCCAATTTGGACATAGCCTTGGTAGGAACAATATCCAATAATAACAATAAAACGATCGCAGTTATGCGCGCGCGCATTATTAATATTGATCGGGATTCAACATGGCGGCCAAGATGGCGTCGCGAATAGCGGAAACGGATTAAATTGAAATCTAGATTGGGTGCGATCTAGTTTTGTTTGTTTAATGATTTAATTTAGATATGTTTCATATGATATTGTTACTTTTTTATACGATCATTTTTTTTCGGGTTCATTTGTTTTGTATTGAGCTATAGGTATTAAGCTGCTTATTATAAACGGTGGGTACTTGATCACTACTCATTGACCAAGAAACTTTAACTTACTTTTATAGTTAAAAGGGCAACTTTATAAGAATGAGTACCTCCTCTTTAATAGTTTGTATTATAAAGTCAAATCATTAGGTCTGGTCTACTTTTGAAAGTCATACACAAGAAAAATGTATTGAATCGAGTTGCCCCTTCCAAAAGGTAGTTGTGTAGGGAGAAGAATGGGCAAGAAACTCCATAGAATATCTATGGAATATCTCACAGTACCTACTCCAGGACACTTATGTATACCTAATATACATAAGAAACCGAAAATACCTAAATGACAAACGAAACGAAAAGATTCTTAATTACAAATGAAAACACGACAGGGTCTCGTAAATAACTCTAATCATTGGATTTCAAGATAACAAAGGAAAATATTTTTGGGAAAATTCATCAAGTTTTGTCACAAAAACGAAAAAAATAATCATTCCTTTTTTTTTCTCTCAAAGCTTTGATTACGCTATTGAAATATTTTTTGTGTTGGTCTTGTGGTTTTACGTGTGACTGTTGAGAGTGGGTTCATTACCCAGGTCGGGCAAAGTATAATGGGTTTTAAGGATTTTTCAAGACCGAAGAAGACTGCCTCGTTGGTCTAGTGGTCGCAAGCGCGACTGCTCTGCATGAGGTCTTGGGTTCGATTTCTAGGTCGGGCAAAGTGTTATTAGGTTTTTCCATCAGGAATTTCTCAGTAGCAGCCTCAGAATCTGGATTTGTGCCCGGTTGATGGCAATAGGCTCGCCCCCTATTACATGGGACTAAAAACATAACTGGAGAAATGTGGGTGTGCTAATGGGTACACCTCTGCCTAACCCATCGGGGATTATAGGCGTGATGTTATGTTATGTTATTATAAAAGTTTGGACGAATGGATGTTTGTTGTCATTCACGGCAGAACGACTGAATGAAAGAAATTTGGCACAGAGATAGATTATAGTCTGATTTTTATCCCGGAAAATTGTACAGTTCCCGTGAGATAATATCGACTTTGACGCGGACGAAGTCTGGGGCAGGAGCTTGTAAAATACAATAGGTATAACATTGGTACTGTTGCAATTCAAAGTTATTTTTCCATTACACCCAGATCATGACAACTTTTAATCTTTTTATCTTATCTTAAAATCCTAATTACGTATTATAAAAGATTGCACAAGTTTATGTTTTAAAACTTTTTTAGATTAATTACATTATTTTGACCTTTGCCATTGATTTTGTGCAAGTTTTTTTTGGGTTCTATTATGTGGCATTGTAGACATATAATAGAATAGACAATGGTTTTTGATTGTGGTGTTTTGTAATACTTTTAAATGGATTGCAATAGTGTAATACAACTCTATGACAATATTGGAAGGTTACAGAAGTACTTGCTTGTACTTGAACATATTAATTTGTTGTAAGCGGGCGCAACCGGGCACGGATAAGTGTCAATGTGGCTTTGGCTATTTATGTAATTTAAGCTTAATTCACACATATCAATAAAGTCGCAGTTCCGGCATAGTTCCGGCAGCGTTCCGTATCAACCCTATAGTGCTGCGCAACTGACACTGAGAGCACTGTGTCGTCACTGATACTGATAGGTGTGAACGCGTCCATAGACAATGTATGAAATAATAATTATTACGTTGATGGAACGGTGCCGGAACTAGATTTCACTGATACCTATGTGTTAATCAACCTTTAAAGTTGATCTTGAACAATACTGACATCGGCGAAGAAAAACGCCGTGAGGAAACCTAGACTTGCAAAGTCTGAAACGATATCCTTGAGCAAGCGTGGTGATCGATGCTCGTGCCTTCTCTGTATGAGAAAAGGCTTTTGTCCTGCAGTGGGATGATAATAGGCTGGTATTATTATTAAGTCCTTTCTTATCGGGTGAGCAGTAAGGTCTTACGACCCCACACACCCTAGTGTTAGAGTTTCTAAACCGCCTCAAGGGCCTCTGACATGGTTTGAGAGGAACAGTAAGTCCAGGTTTCCTCACGATTTTTTCCTTCACCGATGTCAGTGAAGTCCCAGATAAACTTTAGAAAGTACATATGAATTGAAAAATTCAAAGTAAAAAATATAAGTCTGTTTTTTCGAAAAGTATGATAAAAATTGATCGCTATTAAACCTAGTATCAAAATTGGTTGTTCATAAATAAAATTTTGTTGTCCACCAAGTTAACAATAGGTATGATTAAACCACATTCCTAAGTTATTATAACTGATATCGCCAAGGTCCATTTGTACCGAACGCATGTATGTTTTTATTGCAATACTTCGAGTAGCGATAGCAAAAACAGAAACGTTTTAGAAAGGAGAAACGTGTTTACGAGTGCGAAAAAGTTGTTTTTTTTTGGGCACCAAAATAATTTGCCAAATCTTCAATTAAGAAATACCGTTGCAATTGGCAAAGTTAACAAACCCATAATGCAGTAATCGTTCAAAATTAATATCCACAAAATACCTAACCGTGTTATGACAGATTGAATATTTGAAGAAAAAAAAAACATTAATACAAATCAAAGGTTTACATCTAGAAAAATAAATTTTGACATGCCAAGACGACCTCACAATAAGCTCAGTTAAATAAAAACACATTTACCAGAGTAAATGACCAGTATGGACAAAAAATTATTTAGTGTCATTAATCATTTTCCGTTAAAAACGTATTACAATATAATATTTGTCTTGCTGGCCGTACAAACTTCGCTGCAGCAAAAAACGAAACGCACGCTTTGTTGTAATTTGAATACCATAGATTTTTGAACAATTCCATTCTTATTTTAAATCTAGATAAGTAGTGGAAATATTTCTGATTGATATTTTTTTATTGTGCGTTATATTTTTGTTGCTAACCGTACCAGCTTAATAGGATATAAAATAGCTAACAGAGACATTTGAATGTTAATTTAGTAAAATGTTAATCTGACAGCTCGCCGTTATGATACGCTAATAATTATTTATTTAATTTATAATCAATATAACTGCAATAATTCACGTTACTTAAAAGCTAAGCTAGTATAACATAACATCACGACAGCTGTATTGTTAGGGTAAGGCACAGATGTGTAAGGCATTTGGTTATGTGTCATTGAGGCCATGAACTGTTGCGTTAGTCTCGTGGTTGCAAACGCGACTGCTGAGCGTAAAGATCTGGGTTCGATTCACAGGTCGGTCAAAGTGTTATTGGCTTTCAGAAGTTTCTTTATTTTATTGTATTTTATTTAAGGGAAGAGGGAGTGCACGCGTTTTTGCGCACACACTTGTGCACTGAAATATCTCCAGCTAACTTGACTAGTCTCCTTTGAGAAGTAGGTACCACTGTGACCAAATTTTGGAGTAGGAGGAAAAATCAAAATCATATTGATACGAATTTATATATTGTATGACAAACTAATGTGTCTAAAAACATAATCGACAGACCACTAACACGTTTTTAAAATAGTGGAATCAAGACCCGGATTTCATAACATTACGCCTGTAATTCCCGAAGGGTTAGGCAGAGGTGTACCCATTAGTACATCCACATTACCTATAAGGATCCGGATTACTACCAAGAAAGTAAGCACTTCTTTTATGGGGTACTGTGTAAAATGCTATAATAAAATACCAGTCGATATTCTTCAACTAAATGAGAGAAAATTTAAGACATGCATAAAACGCACACTATGTAATCAAGCATATTATAAGTTAGATGATTATATCACGGACAAAAATGCTTGGCTAAATGCTAGTCCTGCTCCACAGCCACTCGGGCTCACTAAATAGGATTGTTTTTTAAGAGAATGATGTTTCTTACCCTTTTTTTATGTCGACCTGAATAACTTTTACTGTTATCAGTACGATTACTTTTTATTTTATTTTTACATATCACAGTCATCCAACGAATAAGTACACTGAAAGTGTTAGTATTGTATAATTTAATATCATTTATTTCAATTTTGTAAATGTGAGTACCATGGAGCATTTTTTAATTATTAAGTTACGATGTGTTTTGACTTAATAAGCATGGCAGTTGAGAGCTTGTCATGCTCACTCAAATATCTCGCTGATGGTGGCGCGTGTGTTGGATCATTTGGCTCCCTCCATAATGGTTGAGCTAGGTGGTGCTGATCCATGCGTCATGCTCGTGAACGAGTGCTGTCAGTTGGGATTGGTCATCTCTTAACTGCTATTGCTTTAATTTCTTTATATTTTTTTTACTACTATTTTATATTCATCTTCATTGTGATCACATATAGAATCTACAAGAATAATGTAACCAAGATTTTGTAATAATCTAATTTAAAAGAGTGCCGTGGAGTTTCTTGCTCGTTCTTCTCCATAGAGGCCTACCTCCGTTTTGGAACGAGCAACTAGCTTCAACTTTCGGACTAACTGACCGACTCTTTGACAATTCAAAAGTGCCTGTAAATGGTCTAATTGAAATAAATGTTTTGACTTTGACTTTGACTTTGAAATTGAATAAAAACAAAATTGAACTTTTAAATAACTTAGTTGCACTAAAAGACTAGAAGTTTAGTCACCTAATAGTTTTTTGCTACGCTACACTGTCTACTAATAACAACTATGTAATCAGATGTCTATATTTAATTTAAATCTAACACTATTATATTTTAAATCTGTAGATCAGAGCGTGCGATTTTTAATCAATAAAAACAATATTTATACCGTAGCTACCCACGATTTTGTATAAAATACTTAATTATAGTTAACAAAAACTTATTTGCCTGTGGCTAAAACACATAAATTTAGTATAGAAAAGTTGCCGATTTTGGGTGCGTAATAAAACTATTATCTACTATGTATCTTAGTCTGTCTGTTGAGAAGAACTATTCATAATATAAAATCGAAAATATATAATCTTTTTTCGAGAAAACAGTAAAAACACGGCTTTAAAAAATGTTGAGTGGTAATTAAAACCAATAGCCCAATAATTGTTGTAATAAAGATTCAGAAACTTGTTTAAAAGCAGGCGGGGACGCGTGCGCAGCTTATAGAGTCATGTTTGGAGAACAGATAAGATATACTAGTTGCGCCCACGCCGCTAACTCGATCTAATTAAATTATAATATCGATACGAAACCGATTGAGTCGATTGCTTTTCTGATATCGAGTTTTTTTTAAAGAATATTCGTGTAATAATTTAATTTAGAAAGCTTTAACAGTAATTTGGTAAGAGTAACATGTAATTTGTTTATCTGACGCGCAAATCATAACTAGTTTTATGAGCAACAAAATTAATTTTAGTTTAAGTGGGATTCAACAATTTGAATTTGTATAAACATCTCTTTATCATGTAAAACTCACCTAGGTAATAAAACTAACGTAAAATGAAAACTGTCATATTAAAAAAAGAACATTCTAATTTCAAACGTCGTCTCCACTCGGTCAAGTTCGGGAGCGCAGCGATAATTCAAAGGCGCGTATTCCAAGTGATCGTTATAGGCCGTAAAGTCACCAATAAAAACGATTAGCGGCCATTTGAATATTCAAATGCCGAACGCCGCTTCCAAAATGTGAATGAAATTTGTTACCGGCTGGTTAGAGTGACGGTGGAATAGAGTGGACATTTTATTATTTTTTCTATTATTTTTGTTTTATGTTTCTGTCGGCCTGTCTTGAAGTTAGTCAGGTTAAAAAAAAAGGGGTAAACACGTAATAGAAAAATGACATCATGAGTAGGTACTAATAATATCTCATAATTTATTTATTTTCGGTTTATATTTGAATGTTTTGTTTCATGTATCTATGTATAACAATAATATAACATTTTTTTATACAAACACAGTAACACGCAAAAATACATTCTAATCAAGCAGTCAGAAAAAATATCGTAACAAAAAGAAAGATTTTGACGTAAAGCGAGCTAACGGTTCTACGCCTCGTAGCGTCTACGAGATTCGTAGCTCTACGCCAAAAGCGGAACTGCGCACACGCAAGCTTTCTCGCTTATTTGTCGAACATAACTGATTGAAACTCTTTTAAACAGACTTTTATGTTATAATTGAACTATTGAACATTCTTTTACAACAAAACCGCTGGTGCTGACCCATTCAATTTTGTTTAAAAATAAACTATTTGAGATATATTTCTCAGAGTAATTTAGTGAAGCTTTATAATTAATTATACCGAGATAATATTTTACCTTTTAAAGAAATCAAGTTTCTATATTAAACGAATGTTTTTATACATTTTTGGAAAGAGTTAAGAGGGAAACATTAATCAAAGTTGATATATGGGTCTGTGCAGTAATTAAGCTTAGAGGGACTAATTGGTTAACTGTAAATGATGGAGTTTATTAATCACTGATGTGTCATCAAATTGGCAAGTGTTAACATTTCAACCAGTAGTTAAAGGTTTTGTTAACCTTGTTTAAGTTATCCCGGATGTTTTGTTAAGTCATGTTTAAGTAACGCTAACGTGCAATTAGGTTTAAAATAATGATTATGTAGTTAAAACGTTGTTGCATAATTGCTAAAAAAAACTGTACTATTTACGTTATTGCGTTATGTAAGTCAAGTATGTGTACTTTTGTAGAGAAAGTTTATCTTCCCACGAAATTAAAATTAGACATTTTTTTAATCATTACCTAAGTATCTTAATACCGGAATTGAACGACTACTGTTCTATGACGTCACAATTCATTAGCTACTGGCCGAATAGCCTCCCTTACGTTACGACATGAGCCTCTCAAAATAAAAAGTTAAAAAGTCAACGTTCTAAATTTAAAAAAAGCGTTCGAATTATGATTTAAAACGTGTTCCGGTGAAACTGGCCGTCGGACATCTAGCGGCATTATACGCGCGGTAATGAATGTGTGCAAGAGTTGAAAGGACATTAGATTTTTAATAGAAAAAACGAATAAAATGTTTGATGTAGAAAATTAGAAAAAGCAAAAAGAAAAACAGCGTCGGTAAAAATATCATAGACATCATTCGCATTGAATAGAAACAAAATGCCAGAAAACCGCCAGACAACACAAGAAAGATAGATTTATAGTGTTGTAAATTCACTTTCAATCGATTTCGGAATGTAAATAGATAAAATGCATTAGCTACAAAATATGAAAGCACTTTTCATGTCTATGATACAGTTCAGAGATAAAAGCTTCATCAATATAAAAAATTCCTATGTCCGCTTCGCTCTCGTGTCTAACGAAGATAGTGTACTTTATAATAATATAATGTTTCAAATATTTCAAGGCTAACCGTTCTCAGCTGTCAATCATAATAAGCTATCTGACTCTTTCTAACATACATATGTCATGATATATCTCTCCTACTCTACCGTACGCTCGATCGACCGCCGCGAGTTCTTTATTTGAAAATTTGATTTTAAATGTGGAATGAATAAGCATTATCTTAAGGAATACGTTCTTTTATTTGAATTTTTAATTTCTTTTTTCGGTTCGACTACTGGCTTTGTGATTATTTTTCTTTATTCATTTCGACCAGAATTTTTGTGCTTTGAGATTTATTAGGAGATGTAAATGTGTTCGGCATGTGTTCGTTTTTTATTCGTTTCCAATTGACGTTGGGTCTTTATTGTTTGGGAAAATTTCGTGTTCTCATAATTATAGTGATTTTTATTTCCTTTTATACAAGTTCTATCATTATTCGAGATCTATTACGAAGATTCGCGGTAACACTGATCATTTAGCGTTGGTTTGTTTATGTAAGAGGACACTATCGGAGTAATACTAAAGGAATTTGTTCGGGAATGTGTCGTGTGTGTTATTATAAATGAAGTCGTCATATTTAATAGAGTGTAAGTGCTGTTTCAGCGTCTGGACGTCGACCCACGTGTTGTGGCAGTATCTAATTACTGTAGTTTTAATCGTTGAGATGTTAGAGTCTGCCATTTTTCCATAAAAGGTTAATGACTGATGGATGATGTATCTCATTAATGTTTTTCGATGAAAAAGGCGTGTTTGATATGGCTAAAACTTCATCTTGGGAAGCTTATTAAGGTCAAACTGATCTGACATGGCAGCAGATGCGGGTTGATATCAATATCAATTCCCACAAACTAATTTATCTGTGAATTGAAAACTAATATTCTATTCGTAGATAAATTAAGTAATCATGTCTGCAAGAATTTGTTAAAATTAGCTAAAACTGCAAGCTTTTCTTGACAGTAATATAAATTCTATTATAACCTGGATATAAAAAATAGGTACTTTACATTTCGTATTACTTTAAATGTACCCATTGTTAAAGATTTTTGTACCTAGGTAGGTATATAATATTGTAGTTGTTCTTATATAGTCTTGTAAATAAAGTTCTTATTGTAACTTGACAATGTATATAATTAGTAAATATTTTATAAAAGTATCCGAATTTTAAAAGTATTCAATTTGTACTCGCTACAGAACCGGTTCATAAGTATTCAGTTATAATTTAAGTAGTCACAGAACACCACAGATAAGCATTTAGACCACCTAAAGCCCAGACCCACCGCATCATTACCTATAACGAATCCTACGCACAAATCTGCGAATTGACCAACGTAATATAACACTGTTACACTTATGTAAACAATACAAAAACTGTTATTGTTAACATAACACTATATACGGACCTTAAGTTTCTTCTCAGAAGCATTCCCCATATCAAAACATCACAGACAAACTTATAAATGCACTCACAAAACTAAATTCAGTTCAATTTTACATTTTAATCCAAAGCTCTAAAGCCTATAACTGTTTTTAACAAACGCAGAATTAAGTCAGTAATAATTTGTAGTAATTTAAAGTTTGAATTTGAAATTGGAACTGCTGCTCAGTTATGAGCGGGTTGGAAGATTTTATTTTTAAACGGCTAAGGTTCTAAATTCAAAGTCATGTCGGTTGTCAACTGCATTGCTAGTGATGTGCGATAGTGTCTAATAGGCCGTTCTTTAGTCGAACAGAGGCTGTTTATTAGCGGGTGTTGATTACAACATTATTCAAAATTCGCTTGTCATTATTTTAAAAGTTTGCGGAATTTAAGAATTTGATCTGTAGGGTTGTGTGATTTTTTATTCAAAAGTACTTGATTATTCGAAATTGAATAATGTTTTATTCGATTCATTTATTCCACAACTGACATACAACGATACGTAATAAGTACGACAGACACGCATTTCTCTTCCTTCGCAACATACGCCTATTTAAAACTCTGCTATACAAAGAAAGGTACCACAATAACCCGAGAGCCTAATTAAAAAACACAGTGACAGTCCGCTGTCTACCAGCGAAGTCAATAATTTAATATTAATTATAAGCGGAAAGTTACCTATTTATTATGTAGTTTTAGTGTCGATTAGTCCGAAGTGGATACGTAGAGGCACGGTACAGCGAGACATGATTTTAATATTAAATCGTTAGTTTTCCACCTCATCCAACGCCATTTTCCTGTCATTGAAGGACGAAGTGACAGACTGGACACTTCGAAATGCGTTTGCGCCAACTGTGCATTGAATTATTAATGCCATTTTATTATGGCTATATTATATGGAGGCGTTTTGTGTCCATATTCTGCCTACTTACCTAAATATAAATGAGGAATACAATGGCTGTGTATGTAAGGCTATGTAGTTCAATGGTTTCGTGTAGTTATTTTTATGAAGGAAGTTTGAAGTCTGGCTTTCTAGTTTCTACTTTAATTCTGTTTGAATTTTTGTTCTTAGCAAAAATTTCATGGGTTTCAATATTATTAATGTCTACGTTAGATAAATGGTTTTAATGTAATCAATCTGCAATGTCTTACAGTATTTCGGTGTACATACACCAAAGTCCAGTACGTTACACACGTCATTGTTTACTTTAGACGGAGTCGCCGCACTTCAATAGTTTCTTTGTACATAAATATTTAGGTAAGTTAATATTTCAATTATTTTATTTACGTTTTTAATTCTCAGAATCAACACTTCAACTGATCTCGAGTTTCGGTCAAAACTGTTGAGCTGTTCGTTTAATCAAGTGAATAACAATTATAAACGTTGATTTTATTAACATACTAGCCTATAGCCACGACTTCGTTTGCGTGAATATTGGTTATCCCAGTTTTTTTAAATAAAAACTTCTTAGTATGTCTAGTTACTCTTTATAATATCAGCTATATGCCAATTAATTAAAAGTCGATTAAAATCTTTCCAGCCATTTCGGAGATTAGCCAAAGGAAACAAACAGAGGGATATAAGTAAAGAAATCGTGTCATGTCAATATTAATTTTTATTTCATAAAATCCTGTTATTTTGACAATCAAAACAGACACTTCAGTTTTATTTACTTTTAAATAAAATGAGTTGAAGTGTTCTAAGTTTAAACATTATCTGAAAACGGTCAAAAGATTTTTGAAGTACAAATAACAGTTATTCGATACTTCAAAAAATAAAATAATATAGTCACATCACTCAGCTAAAACACGTCCACTGCTGGCCAAAAAAAATGGCCAGTTATAATCCTCAAAACAATTTCATCGAAAGAAAGTCCATTTTATACATAACAGAACTTTTCTAATCACAACAAACATCTTTGACAATGCTGTAAGCCTCGACTCACGCGCAGACACGTCAACCGGCTTATTGCACAACCGCTGATCGTTGCCAACCACACACGATGGAATAGTAATCTGCTTATTTTTGTAATTGAGTAATCAATCTAAATTTTAAGTAATGGCTGTAGATCTTCTTTGATAAGAAGTAATTTAAATGATATGGGAATATTTTTCACACCTGTACAAAAAGCATGTCCGCTTTCGCTAGTTTTATAATTATCACCTAAACCTTTTTAGATCGCGAGACATTTTATTTAAACCCCACATCAAATGCGAAGTAATTAATTATTACTTGATACAGGAAACCACACACAAGCCTCAATCTAAGCCCTCAAGCCAATCTACACCTTACGAATATTAAATAAAGATCGTAATTACTAATTGGCTATACATAGTTAAAAAATGAGCAACAAATTAAATCGCTTTGTCTTTATTCTGGGTCAGTGCTAACGGGGATAGTATTCATGTAAAGTCTATTGTGTTCTATATTGTAGGTCTATTACATTAATTTAAAGTTTTAATAGCTTTCATAATGTTTCGGGCCTACAGTGTATTAGAAATCGAACTATCTAATTGTAAACGTGTAGAGAATGGAACGTTTTCGTAATTCGAATTTGGAACTGTTATAAAACAATTTGGAACTTAAATTATTCCGTATTGAGTATTTTTATTCGATTAGCGCAATTATTCGAGATTGTGCAATTTCTTATTGGGATAAAATAAAATTCAAATTTCGTATTCGTGAATTTCAAACTGGTTCTTTTTATATCTCTTTTCTTTTTGTAGAGATAAGTGTACCTACCCGCAGTTTATAATTGAATAACTTTTTATCGAAGCTTAAAATTGACCTCAATAGGCGACACGGATAGATCAAACGCCTAACTGACAAATACCCATCAGGGCATTACGTCGCGCCACAATTTAAACAACAGATGAAGAAATTCCAAGCAAGTTTTAAGATTACAATTTCGAGTGGCTAGATAATTCACTATTTAGCATACAAAGGAGAATTACCGTCGAGTTGTGCGTCCGTATGTCACACAGTTTATATATAAGAGGCCACGCCTTGTAGCTGTCATATGTAGCCTAATTAGGCATGAGTAGTGTTGGGCAACTATTAGATTTTATTATGAAATTATGTGCAGTATCATTTTACAAAAGTGTTTTGCTTAACGGTACTTGTTTCCTGTGGTTATCTGGATTCTCGGTTACTTGCTATGAATAGTGTATTAGACAGGTAACGGTAGTGACGTCTATTGTTAAGTTACACTGCTGACATAACTTAACAATAGAAAATGTTGCAAATACAAAACCTAGACTTCCATAATCAATAAATAAACAGTTTTTATTACTTTTTCGAAGTAAGTAGAATTTTATAGTCGAATCAATCACGATTTTCGAAGTAAACATTAATTCATCGACGAAAACACTAAAATAATATTAATCGAACATTAAAACTATAAAAAAGAACGCAAAGGAAACGTGACACAATTACAATTTCAAAAAAAGATATCTGTCAACTGTCAACGTGTCCACAGACAATAAAATGGATACAGTACATAAATATATAGTTAATAAGCGATCACCAGGAAGGCGCAATACTCCGAACTAGTGTCATTAAATTCCTCACACTTTCTTATTTAAATTCATAAATATCCGGTGTAAGTGTATTGTTATTGCTACACACGTCACGTCCGACCGATTGCGCACAAACACACACACATACCCACAGACACACATTTTATATATACGCACTTAATAAATGTAGGAGCACTCAGATATTATAGACTTATAAAGATTGGAATACTTTTTTTAGGTTAAGTTTTTTCCAATTTCAAATTTAGAACGATCGATTTCCAATTTCGTATTTAGAACTGAAGTAAGATTGAAAGTTTCCGGTAAATGATCTATTTACGAAGAATACTAAATGCTATCGAACTTTCTTCAATGAAATCAAGTGATATTTAAACGTGTTTCTTAATGATTATTGGCTCAAAAACCAGGTTATTTCAACAAAAATTCGCTATTGCAATGAATAACGAAACTTATCTATTAAAATAAATGTTTTTACCAGTAATTGACAATTTTTATTACATGTTAAAAACTTGTTTATAAAAATCGCAACTAGGTCATTTTGCAACCGCTAACTACATGCAACATTTTGTAATTCTGTTCTAATAAAAATAAAAAATCGCAAAGATCTATTCAATATTTTGCAAAATGGTTACAACCATACATTCATCCAGACAACTTGGACCTCAGTTTCCTATAAATTAACTATGACAAGGGCTCAAATAAAACTGGTCGGTACGCAATGTATAGTACAATGAATTCCATTTGCTACACAATAGAGCACACACGATTCCAAATTCAAATTTTAACTTTATAAAAAAAAAGAACAGTTCGCTAGTGCTGTAGCGGCAGAGTATTATTCGAATGGACAGACGCGAATAAATGGATAAATAAGTACAGGTTTTATGAAGTTTAGTAACACGAATTTAACATACATATCATAATAAGTAGTTGGAAGAATGAACAAGTTTTTTATGCGGTTAGAAAACAAAGAAAAACTACTAGATGAATAACGACTTAATTAGCAATTAATAACTTCCTCTTTTTTGCTTGGATAACATTGCATAAATCACTCCCCTGCATAATAATCGTTAGGCTCGAATAGACATTTAAACATCGAACAGAACGGTTTTTTCGAAGAATTTAAAAGAACGTCACTATTACAAGTACGGACACGCGAAATTCAAACATTGTTCGTATTATTCGTATTTCGTATTCTTAATTCGAATTCAATTATTATTTTCAATTACCGTAGTGCCCGCGGCTCGAGAACTGTGTGCTATTGTCCTACATTATTTTTCATTTTGAGCGTTGGTTGAATAGTGAAATTTTTACGTAGGCTTCAAACATTACATTCATTAAGTAGACGAAGGTTTTATGTTAACGTAAGAAGTAAGAAACAAGCGATCGTGACCATTTTTTAGAAAACAATGAACTCAATTCAAATCAATCATTGCAATGACTTTGTCTGCTGACTTCTAAAATAGCTTTAATTAATTTTGTCTTATCGTAACAACTATGTCACTACATAATTCATAGTGTAGTAGATAAAAAACAATATCTGATATTTTTATTCTAATCTAGTTAATTATCACCTGGAGGCTTGCGTGACGTCATCGTTCCAGTTTCGACAAGAGCGTACATTTTTCAAACAAACAGACAGTTTCGGATCAACTCAAGATTAATGATCTCACTAACAGACCGAGTCAGATTTCGCAACACACAAATTACCGGTACAAACCACTTTGGCAATAAACAATCTGACCACTCGATTAGGAAAAAAGTCGATTATCGGGTTCAAAAATACGATTACATCACTATTCTGTTGAATTACCGCGCGATAGCAAGAAATCGAATTTAGAACAATAATTTACTCAATTAAGGAAACTGTCAGTCTCTGTACTGTTGTTTTTTTTTTTAAATTAGATAGTAACAAAATCATAATTTAAATCATATTATCACAGATGGCGTTCGTTTTTCAAACAGTTTCAATCACTCGCTTGTTAATTCTAAGAAATATTAAAGCTGTAGGTACAGTTTGAAGAAATTCAAAAAAGGAATAACAGACGCCGTTGGTAAACAGAGCTGTTATTATAACTAGGGGGGAAAAAATCTACCGAGTTCGTCGACTTCAATGTTCCCAGCCACTCGAACATTTTATAGAGAAAACACTTCAAAACTTATATTACTATTTCCATACTTTAATTACATACTTACACGCCCACATGGAGGCCATCGCGCACACACGCACGCCGAGTAATTATAAGATAAACATATGGCCTTCTTAACGCACCAACTCAAATACTTATAGGAATATTAGGTTACTTTCCTGAGCGTAAAAAGTTTGTCTGTAAAAAAAAGTTTGAAGAAAAAATATTTATGTGAGGTTATTTATTTCAAATTAATTACTTATCGTTTGCGTGTTAGAAATGTTGTCTAATTAGAAGAATGTTGTATGAAATGTAGTTTTAATCTGTAGGTACGAGTTTTATTTCACTGCCTAAGTAAGTAGAAAGAAACCTACAACAACTCAAGCGCAGAATTAGATAAAAAATGATTTGAGAGTTAACTAGCTTTTGCCGCGGATGCAGGCGAAGTCGCGGAATAAAAAGTAGCCTATAGCCCTTTCTTGGGGCTCAAATTTACCTCATACCAAATTTCATTACAATCGGTTCAGTGGTTTAGTCATGAAAGCGTCACAGAGAGACAGAGATACTTACTAGGTACTCATATTTAAAATATTAGTATGGATACAAACGAGGTCCACGGGTATTACAATTTCATCATTATTTGTACAGACAATAAAACAATAAAATATTAGAAAAAAAAATCGTTATAAAAGTAATTGCTCATTGTTGTATCTATGGAATTGTTACTGGCACGCGTCACGTCGCAACAGGAAAAAGAACCCGTTCCACATTCAAATTGGAATAGAATTTGAATAGGTACGCGATTGTCATTGGTTGACAATCAATCATTATGGTTTTTGAAATTCGAATTCCTTAACATACGTGAGGTTTGATTTGATCAGTAAGTGGATAGTTGCCGCTGGGCGCTGGGACTAGTCGCCTATCTGATAAACATTGTTATAAGTTTTTGTTACGAATCCTGTTTCTCCACGATTTCTATTTGGTACCAACGTAATGTTTATTGTGATTAGATGTATGATTATGGCGGAATTACGCGAACGTATTGTTTGTTTGTTTGTAGAGTTATTTTTCTTAGAATTTTAATAGTAATTTTTATAACTAACTAAGACTTTGTACGCGCGATTTGTTTCAGTCGATTTATGTTACGTATTTGGTTACTGCTCCGGTCTTGAGGGTCGTAGCGTAATGTTATATAGCCTATACGATTCCTCATAAATTTGGCTATCCTATGCAAAAAGATTTTTTCAAATCCGACTGGTAGTTCCAGAGATTTGAGTGGTTAAACAAAGGCACAAACAAACATACAAAAAATCTCTATAGCTTTATTATATTATAGTATACATGTCATATTAAGCAAATTCCATTCGTAAATAAACGATGTTTTTCGAGTAATTTAAGAGGTTGGGTCACTCGATATCAATCATACAAGCTCAACGGAAATAAACAGTCAAATGAATCGATTGATTACACTTTTTTGGTTAATGAAGTCAAGAACGGGTTCAGTTTGTACTACTAGCTCTAATTAAATACGGTAGTCTTAAAGTAGAACTTCGCAAAAACGAGTTAAATGGAAGTTCCATGAATTATGTTGTTGTGTGTTGTTGTTGTTGTATGTTGTTGTATTCACTGGTCATTTGTACTTTTGAAAGACGTTGAAAGCTTTATTACTAAAAGCTTATGATAATTTGTTTATTTTTAGATGACATGTAATTTAGACAATGCACGATTAATCTGAGGATCGAACTAAAACCCGTATTCTTAGTAGTCGACTAGTCGCCCATACGACTACTAAACTACCGAGGCTTTCGTATATAAATATTTTAACAAAGGTAGGTATGCGCAACTGACTTGTAAATCATTGCACATCTTTCAGAGGGTGAAATCGCCTGTGAAAAAAAAAACAACTTTACCTTAGGAACCAATTCCGAAACATAAAAAAGGCCTCTTCAGTAGGTATTCTCAATAAAAAATCTCTACAAATGTAAAAAACAGGGTTTATTTTTAATATTTCAGGCTAACTCCCATAATAATAAGTTGTTCATATCAATGAGTTCTTTTACCCCCCAAAAGTTGCACAAATTATTTAAATTCACCCTGTATAAAAAAAAATAAGAAGGTAAGTTAATACGTACCTTTATCAAGTGCCTACACTTAACAGTTATCTTCATCACAGTAGGTATATTTATTTCTGTTCTCAAACCTTAAGATCGTCAAACACTTACCAAGATGGCGCATGGCGGGAAAAAAATGTACCATCTACCCGCATATTGACACAAAGATTTTGTCATTTAAATATTGTTGAGGAGTTTTAGAGTGACAGAGACGTACTCGTAGTGCTAGAGAGTGTTTTCTTTGTTTTAAATTTTTAGTAGTAGCATAAGAATCATGATTTAGGTATGGATGTTAAAAATCAATGATTTAATAGTAATTTATTTATTGTACCTACTGTTACTAGTATTACTATGCTAAAACTAACTTCTGCTCGCGGCTTTGTTCACGTGGGTTTTAAATGTTTAAGATACTCCTTAAAACTCTCAGTGAAAGTGTCCCCCCACCCCCAATTCGTGTAAATATTCTTTTTTTTTTTAAAGCTGTTATTTTGATTTCAGCTTTTTTTAAATATAGATTAAGCAAAATCCAAATACTTTTCTCGTAAAACAACGATTGCACTAGAGTCATGATAAATTAAAAAGATAAGTACAGAAAGTTAATATAAGCATAATCCAGCAAAGAACACCATTTTAAATCCCAACCAAAAACAAAAAAAAAAAAACTTAAAAACCTCCTCACGTCTTCCTACGTCATACGTTAAGCTGTAAATAATTGGGACTATAAAACCTATGGAGCTTATCTATACTTATAACTTACTATACTATAATGTTATAAAGCTTAACAGTTTGTTTGTTTATACGTGCTAATGTCAGGAACACCTGACCCGATTAAAAATAAAAACCTTTTGCATTATATACCCTGTATATCGAGGATGGTTTTGTGTAACATCACGCTACAACATACAGGGACAAAGCAGGGTGCCAAATGCGAGCTTTTACACTGATTTATTTTTTAATGTTTTTTAAATAAAAAAAGTTATAGCGCCACCTGGTGATCAATAGGAGAAACCTAATTTCCCATACAAAAAAAACTCACACTTATAACCCACTAACGTTACGTCAACGCAGGCGAAACCGCAGAGTAAAGCTAGTACACCAAAAAGATGTTAATAACTGTTTTCCATCAAACTTCGTTTCTAATCAAAATCTGACAGTGTGTATTTGGAGCAGTTTCGAGTACCGTAATGGCCTGAGGGGTATCAACAAATTGTATGTTATGTATGACCTGCATGAGATTGTAACGTGATTATAGAGGTAACAGACAGACCAGTGTGCAGAGCTTGTATGGAGGAAGACGAGGCAACAGACCACTGTGCAGAGCTTGCATGGAGCCAGGGTTATTGAAATTGATTTAAAAAGAACAAATTGAACTCTCTGCCTGTGTCTGTATTTCCGGACGCTTTTGACCCTAATATAGGGGCTGGCATTCCAGCCCAAGTTTTCCCGGATTTGTTCTAGTTAGGGTTGTCAAAAAGTAAAAAAAAAAATTTTTTTTTTCTGGTATGTCCGGAAATAAACTTAATTTGACCCAAATGTCCAGGGTTTTAAGGTGAAAATTTAGTGTTAGATTGTTTGCTAGTATTCTATGCATATCAAACTAACGAAACATAACTACACCAATTTCTCTGATCAGCAGAAACATACATAGAAAGCATTTGTGTTAACGTTTTATTAAATTTTTCTACTTTCCATTTGTCACAAGTTTTTATCCGGGGTCGCAATTTAGGTAATAGCAGCGCAAGTTAGAGTGAACAGCTTTTTCTGGGTAAACTCACTCCATTGTAGACTTTGTCTCTGTCACTTCTGATCTAGACTAGAGTCAAGAGCAAACGGACCAACGTATCATCCCCTTGGGGGGGAATTTCAGAAAAGTCTGATGTGAACGCCGCCTAAGGCGTATATTAAAACTTCAAAAGCAACAAGCCAGTAACTAAATATCGCAAAAAAGTATTAGTTCATGGTCAGTAAAATGTTACCGCTTCTGTGTGTAATTAAAAATAATTTATTTAAACAAACTAGTCTAGCAACAGTTGCAAGCATACGTTATAATAAAAATTACGATAATTATACGTTTATTTGCATAAAATTGCTCAAAGCTTAAAGTTCAGATAAATATCGGGAAGTTTTTTTTTAATCATTAGTTTTATAATATTTGTAACAAATCCGCTTCGTTAGTCATTGGTTATATTTTCATAGTATGACATAAGTGTTGCGCCTGCGCACTCACTAAAGATATTTTATACCTACTCCCGACAGAATTTTGGCCACAGTGGCCCATCTCAATAGACACAGTAAATACACCCTTCCTTCCATCACCCTGATAGTGCAGGTCGGCAATCTGACACAACCGATGGATGATCAGGTTTCACGTTCTTTCCGAGGCAGGAATTCATAATGGAAAATCCCAATAGTACTTTGCCAGACCTGGGAATGGAAACCAGGACTCCTCGCTCAAAACTCATCTAGCGTTTAGGATATAAGCCGGAACCAATGGCCAGAAAGGAACAAAAAAAATATATTTTTTTGGGATCAGTACCTCATGTAAACATTTACAAAATAAGCTGTTATTTTCATATTATAAACATACAAACAGACACTTTTATTTTATTTGCAAGTATAGCTAAAATAATATATCACCTACAGACGTAACAATAACAAATAGTATCCAGGCTATGGTGTCACAATGCAAATACGTTTATGTACTATCGGCTAAAAGATATTTAGCCCCAGATAAGGCTAATTATTGCCCAGTTCGACCGTGTTTGGGCAAAAATCTGTCTCTATACTGCGAGATTGTGAAATGATAAAACATTTGAGTTATAGAATTTGCTGTTTAATTGCTAGATTTGGGACCAATCAAATGATTGCCTTGAGGGGTTAAAATGACCCAGTTTTTGGGCGATGTTATATGATAAGAATAAAAATTTATGCATACGGTTAAGATGTTAATTCGTAATTTAATATTAATCTGTGCTAATAGTTTAATATGGCGATATAATAATATACTTCCACATCATAGTTACCCTAACTGTCGCACGGTGGATAATTTGATAGTTTATACTTTTCGAAAATCTAGAGACTTACACGATGGGCATTTGAAGTAAAATTTTACAAAATTTAAAAAAAATATTTTTGTCCAGTATTTGGTTACCTTACGTCCATCGCTAAAAATATAGAATTTTAAACGCATAGTTAACATTGAGAAATATAGGTAGCCATTATCACAAACTAAAACTTATTGATTAGTGACCACAGTCTAAAAAAAACAGCCTGTCAATTTTAAAAGCGGACATTAATTAGTCGTGATTCGTGTAATAGTTGACTGAAAAATAAATTAATTTTGACATCTCAAAATCTATCAGCCGTAAAAAACAATTTATTCTAATGATACTTTCAACTATTTACCCCTAATTGCATAATCACACAACACACGACCGAACCATTATTTTGTTCTTATCACGATCTTCATTTCTTACATCACATAGGTACATGTCACGTCAACGAATAAAAATCTTTTGATCTATGACCGCTACCTAAATGCATGTGATTGGTCAGTCACCGCATGAAATTAATTACCTGATGCAATAATGTAGGCGAAATGATACAGTAGCCGTGTGCAGAGTTGCGATTTTTTTATCACGAGCGATATGAGATTAAGTGCTAATTCAATGCGACTTTATCTCGCGTGAGATTAAATATCACATTTTGGTTTAAATTGATTAAATTAGAACGGATTTTTTCTGTAAAATCTTTAGATTTACTAACTGATCTATCAACACACCGCTAAAACAAATGGACGGATTGCTATTATATCAGAACCATGCGCTAAGAAAGGATTTTCTAAAGTTCACCCCCTAAGAAGATGACTCGGGGTTCTGACATTTTAACGGACAAAGTCGCGAGCAAAAGTTAATTCTAAATAAGACTCAAGAATTTTAATACCTGTCATTAAAAAAAATAATTAGACCAGTTAAAAACTGGATTAACGTTAATTAACTGCACAAGTAAACCAATCGTTAACCAAAAAATCTACCATTCATCAATAACGATTTCTAAGGCCCCAATCTGTACCACTTTTAAGTCCATCACCAGACCAACGATTTGTCGCGTGGGTGTACTGGTCTCGTCATGCTGTTAACGTTACTCTGTGGTGTGTAGTAGCAGCCAGTACGAACGTTATCGGAGTCGTGGATCGAACTTAGTATTATTTTGAGAAGTAATTATTAATGTAATGGCCACCGAATTTCAGGCCAATGCAAACCAACAATGGCTAATGAATAATAGAAAACTGGACTGTCCAAGTAGCTGATATCGAACTAAGATAAATGATGAATGCGTTTTCGGTGGAGCTTGTTTTTTTAAGTAATTATCTTAGGAATTTGTTTTGCTTTCTTTGCTTAGTAACCGCTGTAGTTAAGTAGCGGTTCAAGTTATAAAGTTGGTTGATTGACTTTTTTATTAAGTTAAAATTTTAGAAGAAATTGAATTGATAGAGTTGAAATTTTTGGAGTCTGGTTTTGTACCCGGTTGATGGCAATACGCTCGCCCCGTTTTACCTAAGACTTAAACAACTGGCGAAATGTGGGTGAACTAATGGGTACACCTTTGCCTTACCCTTCGAGGATTACAGGCGTGATGTTATGTTGTGTAAAATTTTGAAACTGCAATAAAGCTCTAAAGAAAACAATGTATTTATTTTCCTAATTCCTGTTTTTAGTCATAAATACTCACCGTGAGAATATAACAGCCTCACAGCGAGGGAAAACATTTGCTGTCCGTAATACCCATTGGTAAAAAATGAAGTTGGATGATTTCGTTAAAGAATCCACGAGCCGACTCTCGTATACGAAACTCCAACGTAAATTTGACAAAAGAATTTTATGAACGTATAAATTCGCAATGCCGGGGAACGTCATTCGATCGGCGTAAGTAAAGATGATTGCATATCGACGGATTTCGAGTACAGTTCATTTAATATTGTTGCATTTGGCATTCAAATTGGCTACCTATATCTATAAAAATCTTAAAAGCAAAAGGTTACTCACTCACACACTGGATCATCATCAAATATTGAAAACCGCTTGACGTCTAAAGATGAAATTTGGCAGGGATGTATATTATAGTTAGTAGACGTCCGCTAAAAACGGTTTTTTTTTTCAAAATTCACCTCTTAATTGGCATTCTATAATTTTCTAAACTATAACATATTTTTACTATGTACGATAATTTTCTTGAAAATGCTTGCTTAAGAAAATCGTAACCGAATTTTCCGCATCCGAATCTGTCACCATCAACCTATCTGCAACCGCCCTAACACAAGATTCGGCGAAACATCGTCTTTTTGCCGCCAGTTCTCGAGTCGTTCAATTACGTCCGAAATTAATGATTGAACACATTTTTAACGTATATGTATTCACATAAACCCACACATAGAAATGAGGAGCCTCTCACAATAGGATTACAGCACCATAAATGGACAAGCACAACCAGTTATGATTGTTTATGATTCGCTTATATTTGCTGCTTAATATTTTTGTTGCTCTTTTGTTTCGAATAGACTGTGTTCGTGCATTTTAATTCAGTTTTAGTGATACATGAATTATTATTATCGTGCCTTTGTAGTTGCTTTGTGTAGTACGTTCCAATATGGCGGGGGAGTTAGGGGTGCGAAACAGATTTGTTGTACTGTATTTTTTACACTGTGGCTGTCGAATTTTTGAAACACTTTTCATTTATGCAAAAATATTTTTTGTGTATTTTAACGTTAATAAAAAAATAGTTTCTGTTACTTGCTAATTAAATTCCAGTCGATATGAATAGGCGGGAAAAACAGCATGACTGAATTCGTGCGTGACAGTATGGTGATGAAAAAAAAGGTAGAATCATTATCGGTGGCGCCCGCTTCATTCCCGGAAAATGCTTTATTTTTTCCTAATCTTTTTTTTCCTTTCTTACTAACATTTACCGATGTTTGGTATTATAATTGTTCTTGTCAATATACAATTAGTGTACCTACATTATAAATAATTTCATTAAAGTATTAGTAATGACCACTTAATTATTGCATTCATTTCGAACGGATGTTTTGTGATACGGAATTAATGCTGTGCCTCCGGTGAAAACTGATATAACTTCAAAATGACTACTTTTCAGTAGAGCGATTTAAAGTTTTATTTATTTTATATTTTATTTAAAAAAATTATTATCAATAATTTTTCAGAACACTTAATGTTAAATAGAAGTTGCATCGTTTTTCTTTTAAATTACAGGATTTTGTAATATTTCATTAGAAAATTCGGAAAATATTGAGGAAAAACTGTCAACTATATCAATGTGCACCGACATTACGTCTGTGTAAACTGATGTATGTTAAGTAATATCAACTTACACCACACATCCAGTTCTCGTGAAGACTGATATCATAAAATATGTTTTAGTATATACACTGATAATATTGATGCAAGAAAAATGTTGCTGAACAAATCTAATACAACTTTATGTTAGAAATCAGTCTAGAACTTTAAAGTTTACCTAATTTAATATTTATTGAGATATATCACATATCACGATGTTATTTTTTGTGTATAATGCTACAAGTAAACTTACAAATATCACTTTACACGAAGATGTTTAATATTATAATTCAACATCTTCGTGTAAAGTGATATTTGTAACCAATTTTATATAAAGCTCTTGGTATTTAAAATAAAACACACATATTTAAGATACAAAATACAATTATCTGAATAAATTGAGTCAAAATAAAAGTAAAAAACCTTAAATTTCTAGAAAAAAACAACTTTAATGTTTATTTTCTTAATTAGCACAATAGTATTTAATTAATAGCCTAAAGCCGTCTTCGTTCGCGTAGCATCCTTCCCCTACCCAACCGATACCCCTACCCCTATCCTACCGACACCTCCACCTCTACACTACCGATACCCTATCCATACCTTACTCTACCCCTACCCTACCTAAACACTAAACTACGCCTACCCTACCCAAACCCTACACTACCCCTACCCTACCTCTACCTAGGACTAAAGTACCAGGCTGTCATGACTACTCATGACTGTGAAGGAGCTTACTTGACATGTTATATTAGCTATAATGTCATCATACCTTTAAATAAAATAACAGGCTCCAGGTTTGTAGGAACTTACATATAAACGTTTTATGACATGTCACGTCCCACGAGCGGAACGGGATAAAAAGTATTCTATGTCCTTCTCCTGATTCTAAGCTACCTCCCCACCAATTTTCAGCCAAATCGGTTCAGCCGTTTTTGAGTTATAAATAGTGTAACTAACACGACTTTCTTTTATTTAAATAGATGTATATTACTATTGTTACACATAGAATTCTAATGAAACTGACATGTTTCATGATATGGCAATAAGAAGTAAGTATAATAATTATATTATTAAAAGTTTATAAAAAAGTTGGATACAGATAATTTTCAGTCGTCCTCCCTGGAATATAAATCGGGATCAATATTTCTGACATCAGCCTTATTATCTATTGATAAAAAACTGTGAACGTTGTACATAATGAAATTTTATAGAATATTTAGTATTAGTATTGCACCCGTGCGAAGCTGGGGCGGGTCGCTAGTTCATTATAATCGTAAAAAACAGAGTCTATCATCAGAAAACCTGGTAAATTTACCGTAGTTGAGCTACGGTAAATTTTCCAGGTTTTCCACATGTTAGAATTAATGCGCCCAATATCTTGGATGATGGATGTTCATAGTCGTTCGTTTTATAGCTCTTTCGATTGCAGAATGGTCACTATCTACTTCCATTCTTGTATAGCCCGGTATCAAGAATTTGTGCTCTATGAATGTAATATAAGGCAGGACACAGGAACAGCAAGTAGCATCATTGTAGCCACCATGGAGTTTTTATTCTGCCCAGCGCAAGTGTCAGAGTAAAAGATATTTTTTATAATACCGGGATATTTTGTAGGAACTTGATCTAAAAAAAATAGAATATACATATTTCCTCATTATTATCACCATGAAATGGTGATTGAGGGCTATTTAGCATGCGGTTTTTACGCTCTGAAAATCTGTTGTGAGCTATAACGATCCGCTGCGTAGGTGCGTGCGTACTCTCCGTCTTAAAACTTTATCGCCACTGACCCCGCACGGCTCGCATATACCCCGTAATGCCGCCCCCCTGTGCCCGCGCAATCCCCCGCGATAGAAGAAGTATCACTATAATTCACATTTTTATGCCCTATTTTGAGTACTATTTACGTGTATAATAATATAATTTCACATGTATCATTAGAAACAAACAATTTTTTACTTTTGACTTTGTGTTAACTGATATGTCTGAAGTTGTACCAGTAAATTACGCACAATGTCTTCGTGTAAAAAAATATAGCTGAGTTTATATCATTAATCACATTTATTATAGATAAAGTATACAAATGTATAGGAATATAACTTAAGACATATTTTTTTACACGGAGCACTATCTAATATTTCAAAATAATAAACGATATATGTGGAGTTAAATTATTTTACACGTCATTAACTATTAAAACTAAATTTTTTAGGCCTACTTGTATCACACTATCTCTGGAAATATGACTCGTATCAAAATGTCGATTAGACAGAAATGTAGAGAATTTTTTTCTGATACAAGTGCATTTTAAAACTCCAATTTGATACAACTTGAGTTATATCAGTTTTCACCGGAGGCACAGAATTGTCATATTTTTTTATCGAATTGCGAAATATATTTTGTAGAATAAGGTTTTATACTTGTGAATCTTCGTTCTTTTATCGAATGAGGTAGGAAGTAAAAATATATGTAGCTAGGTACCATAAAGGTGGGTAGGTATCAGGTGGTTGTACCTAAAATAGACACACGTTATCTCGAATCACAATCGAGTAACAAATGGACAAAAAACTCATGATACAATATGAATTCTTAATCATAAAAATTGTTATTCATAATGATACAACAATCCATATCCGTAATGTTGCCAAGGCAAAAAAAAAGTTTTTTTCAAAGTCGTTTACGCAAAGGAAACCGCTGTTATCAATCTTTATAGTAATAAAACTTATGTTTTTACAGTTTATACGAAGTTTCTATTGATCGGCCGACCCATTAAAATATCAAACGGAAGCTCATAGAACCATATCTATTAAATAAATTTTAATAAACCATGTTAAATGAAAAAAATGTGTACATAATAAAATTCGATGTCCGGACCAATATTTCAAATTAAGAACAATTCAAATCAAATCTTCGAATTCTCGTTAGAGCAGGACGCCCGTAGGGTTGATGACCCGTTGAAATGTCAGCACATGTCGGTCCCTCTCGCACGAGTAACTTACATATATCTTCGTCCCTCTCAAACAAAGAGATGTTGATCTTGATACGTCACATTTTTAATAAACGAACTCCGTATGACATGGCGCACGGAAATTCGTTCCAATGATTAATATGGCCGCTCCGTTCGTATAAGAAACTAATATAACTTTGTTTTTAAACGTTATTAGAAATATTGATAGTTCCATGTCATTGCTCGTGTTTGTGATCACCCGATAAACGTTTCGTAGATAGAAAGTATGACAGAACCAAATTGAATGCACGAGGGATTGAGCGCGTAGGCAGCAAACGCAAAAAACGTATGGATCCGACCGTCTGTTTTACAAATCTATGTTATACTTATGTTTTTGTTGATTTTTAGCTAGAGTATATATTCGCGTATCAACGTACCTAAGTCGATTTTCGCATGGTTGGCTATTAATTAGAACGGTTCTCTGTAGACGAGTCCGCCTCAATAACGTAATAATCTTGTCGCCGGTGGCGTTTTTAGCTTTTGCTCGAATTCTTATTTTAATTTTGACATTAATAAGTGCGGCGGTACATGTAACAAAACAAATGAAAAACAAGCGCAGCGATCCAACACAAAAAAAAAACGTTAGAGATGTGAGTACTAGACATCACACCGCGCGTTTCATTACATCTCAAATAAAAAAGTTCATATTTGACGTTTAACAAATTGTTCCTTTTTCAAATCGACCAATGAGACCATTGTGTTCACTCCTAATGGCGTGTTCTATTTTCAAATCTCATTCTCTTTTCAAATCTCGCTCGCCTTTCAGATTCATTCGAATTTGGAATGCGTCCGTTGGATACATCCGTACATTTTCCCACACGACTTTTTAGTTAAATGAGTTGATTAATTGGACGTTAGTCTTAGTAAATGCGCTGATTGTTGCGTCTCGGTGTTCTCTCCATGTCGCAAGGTTCGCTCGTGTCGCTAGCAAGGTACAACATACGTACCTACGCCAACAAATAATTTCTATGACCATCGTAGACATGACAGAGTGGGCCCGCTAACAAAAGTGAAACATCGATATGATATATTGCCATCACATAAATTGGCAACGTGTCCGCGCGGGTGGGCATAGAGTATTAAACTTTTAATCTAAAATATGCATCAGTGAAATCCCCGAAACGGCCAAATGTCGCGTATCTAGCCGAGCGGGAGATATTGCCGAAATGCATAAACATCAAAGGGGTTTTTGTTAAAAAAAGATTTAAAATTGAAGGGCGCGTCCCCATATAGGCAAAATGGCGTCCGAAGATTATAATAACGATTTTAAAAGTCCCCTCCGTTTTTTTTATTTTTAGTTTTTTTGGGAAGGGTTGGTTAAGTGGACTTGGGGACCGATGGAAAATTTGACACTACAATGTTTCAAAAAATAGGGTGCAAGTTTTGCATGTTTGTCCGAATTTGAGAATAGTTATCGAGGGAATAGGCTTCAGATCGATATTGCAAAGTGCGATAAAAACCGTCGCTCTTTTGAAATTTTGCCGGGAGAACATTTTGGGGACCCCTTGCAATGATATGAAAATCATTTTTGTTCCATTGTTGGATACGATGCAATGATTTCGGATAAAACAAAAATTTTACTAAAGTCGATCTTTCAACTTCATGATTTTCAACCTAGAGCATTAGAATGGAAAGCACCATTTTTGTTAAAAACTAAACAATTTGGGATTTTTAAACCTCTCACAATTATATCTAAGGCTGATATTAATAGAAAAAGCTTAACGTAAACAGTTTATGATAAGTTAATACATACTTATTTCGATCTCCTAATCGACAAAATGTACTGATATTGACAGATCGAAGCAAAAGTTTACGCTTAGTTTCATTTCAGAATCTTAAGCCGAGATGATTAAATACAATACACCTGCTTTAAAGCAATTTAAAGAAAAACAGACTATCTCATTATGTCAATAAAATACAATATTGAAACCAGAATATCATCCATATGAAAGACACAACCAGTTCTTGTCTCCATACCCTAACCCTTCCAGCCTTGGACTATAAAACGTATGAAAAAGACACAATTAGATCCCATCTTAACCCTACAATGCCAGCGGTTCAATACAACATGGTAACTAAGACCGAGGCCGCAGTGATTCGACCAATTTAAGGCCAAATCCGTACCAATTGTCGTCAGAGACGCTTTTATCAATAAAAATAAAAATCCTTCGAGGAAGTTACCAATTTGTTCGGGCGTTCCACGATGATGGTGATTTACGAACAAGTTTCAACTCTATTCGTAGGCGCATAAAGTTGAAAATTGAGTCGTCAGTCATTTTGATAGATTGTGAAATCAATTAAATTAGTACTTTATTGATGGGCTCTGTTTATTGGTGCTACTCGTTGATTTTAATACAATGTTATGTTTTCATCTGCTTTGATATTCGACTAGAGTATTTTGATCGTAGAACGTTGAATTAATCATTACCGTTATAGATACGTTTCAAATTAAGAACATGAATTTAAATTTAAATTTGTAATCACAAATGTCATTGAAATGGTAGCTTTTAAAATACATCGTAGTAGGCAACACTTAACTAATGTTGTGTAAATAACAGTCGTTTATATGGCAACAATTATGTGTTTGATTTCATTGATTACCTACTTAATTACAAAATAGGACGTTCAGACACAAACATACCTAATTATTATTTCAAATGCGATCTATAATCCTTTTAATTTGATTGCCCATTCCGTATTCACGAGCCGTTATTTGACGCAATAAGCAATACTCGACCATAACCAGTAACAATAAAATAGAACCTACAAAATAATATTTTTAGTCTATAATGGCCGTTTGATATACCGAAAACGGCGTAGAAAGTAGAAATAATAATATATTTGACGTATCACGAACGAATATTTTCACTAAGACGTGAGCGGGAACTGTACCCGGGACCTGCATACTGATTGCTTAAGTTATTGCGACTTTTCCGAATGCATACGTTTCCTCGACACGTTTTCTGTGGAATCGCGCGATTTTAAGTCGGGGCCAATGCGTTGCATCGCCACGCGTTTGAATGCAGGCGCGCATAGGGTTAAGTGACGTCAATTTGTTGTATAATTGATTACATTAGATTAAATTATGTGTGCAAATGATAGATTCATTGTCGTAATTATTTTTATTTATTATAAAATTGATTTAAATTGCAACTAAATACATACCTCTGTACTTTTTATTTTGAAATTGTGTTCCTAATGACATTTCACTTTTGACATCGAATGCATGAATGAACTTAAAATTCAATTTTGGAACTTAACATTTATAAACGCGAAGGTAGGTACCTACACCATTGGTTCCTGAAGAACATGAATCGTTCAATCATTCAATACCTACCTAGCATACAATAAAATAACATACGTAATATAAAATTTAAATAACCAATAAACTGCCAACATAAATATCAATAAAAAAAAAATAGAAACCGATTGTCGACTTCATCCATTGTGAAACAGTTGAGCGCATGCGTAACCCGCATATTAAGAACCGTCGCTAACTACCAGCGAAAACGGGAAACAATCGCCGTTCCATATTTGAAATCGGCCGTTTGAATATGGAACTATTTAAAATTTCGAATCCGTTTGCGTTATCGCTACGACGTGTTGGCGTTTTCCGATTGTTCTTTTTATGAATTTTTAGTGTTGTTACTTATATCCGTTTAATGATAGTTTCAAGTAACGGTTGATAGTTCCACATTTAAATAGAGAAGCATATCCTGGCGGTGTGTTTAAAGCGCTCGCGAATGAAAGAACATGTCGTTTATGTCCAAATTACCAGCTATTAAGTCATGTATGTGAGTTGAAATGGATATAACTGAACTATTAGTCAGGTCTACAGATTAAAATTGTAATACTAAGTTTAACTTTATTTTACTTGGCTTTGAGTCTATGCGCTTTCTTTCTAACGTGTGCGCTTTAAATTCTAATAATAAACGCGAAGTAAAGTTACTCCGGGATTTGAAAAACCGTGATTAAAAAAGTCGATTCAAATTGCAGTTTGTTTCATCCGTTATTAATTCCTAGAAATGATGCATTCATTTCAGCTGTGCAAATTACATCGACACAAAATGCCAAGTGAGACATCGATCAGAACGACAAAAAGTAACAAAGTATTAAAGTTTTTTATTATTAAACATTATCCGAATATGTTTCACAAAGGTGGAACAATCGCATTGTTTTAAAATCCCACGGTGCAATCATCGGAGGGATTTTTATGCGATTCTATTATAAGTCAGTTACTTTGTAACTACAATATTGTATTCATTACATTGAGAGCTTTTTGTACAGCGAATAGAGTTCGGAATTTGAATATTTTCCATCGGATTTTGCAAGGTTTCGAATTTTGAATTTAAAAAACGAAGCGGCTGTGAAAATTTTCGTGTTAAAGAACGTCACTATTAGCTTAGTCGAAAGTTAAAAAATGCGAAAAGTTTTTCAAAAGTTCGAATCTGTCTACGATAAACTTTTCGGTATTTAGTATTTTAATTCGCCATAAGCTTACAAGATTGATCGCATCTTCATAAAAATACGCCATAAGTATAATAGGATGCATGTGCTTATTTTTTTCCAAGTGAATTCGCAAGAAAACGAGCGAGCAACTTTCGACAATAACATTTCGAAGGCGCGTAGTGTCCGCCACTCGGCCGGAACATAAATAATGTTAATGCTGTATAAAAGGCGTTTTTCGATGAATTTATTCCCAAAAACGTCCGCTTTTGTGGCGAAACCAGGCCCGGGAAGTATAAAGTTGTCCATTAATAATTCATGACATACACTTTTGGGACTTAGTGACTGTAACTTGCACTCCTGATAAAATAACATTCTGACTTCCCGAACTGTCCTGATTGTGGTTGCCAGATCATAAGAGTAAAATATCGGGACAAAATTTCAAAATGTCGGGATTTTTGGGAGAAATCACAAAAAAATACTTTTATCATTTTAATCAGCTTACAATTCCATTTCTTTCAACAGTGAAGTGAATGATACGGTCCCGATAATTTTAAATTTATAAATATGATTTGTTATTTACGAGCTGTTTATAGAGAGTATTTTGTCGGGAATTAGGATGAAATGTCGGGAGAATCTAGACGAATCCCGACTATCTGGCAACCTCAGTCCTGATATTCAGTTTTACTAGTACATTTTCTTTTTTAATTTTCTCTCTATACCATTTATGGGAGTCATTAGTCTGCCAGTTCGTTCGTCAGTTACCCAATCATAATGTATTTTTTTAAATTAAAATTCTTACAACACATTGTTGTACTCACAATCGATATCTAATCTCGACCGACGATTATTAACGACAATTATCTCCGAAAAGTAAGTACAGAAAAAAAATTAAATACTTCGTTTTGTGAATACAGATGGACAGACAAAGAGCTAACTAAACGCAAGTCACTTCATACGAATTACCGCCGCTTTGTTTCAACGTTCGACAGACAAAAACATCATTTTTAATATCAATACGCCCGGTTTCGATTCGATACTCGAATGTAATTATACACATTCGATTATAATTATCGAACGAATAAAGCTACGTTCTAATTAAAGTGTCGATGCTCCACAAAACCGTTGTGAAAAAAAAGTTCAACGCTCCAGAAATTCCGATTTTGAAAATTAAGAAGCATTGCGTTTTAGCGCCTTTTATCGACGTGTAAATCCTTTTTGGACGATTGATCATTCCGTGAGTCGGCCGCCAGTGTGTTTTTAAAAATAGAATTCGGAATTCAAAAATAATTATCTAAGTATAATTTTATCAATAACGTCCTAACTCCTTGTTTGCTCACAATTCCATTTTTAAAATGAGTAAAAGTTCAAAAGCGCAATGTCAGTTTGTTCTGATTAAATGGACCATTACAGCGATTGACAATATTAGCGTAAGCTTAAAATCCGAGGGTGCCTAGGTAACGCCCTTCGTTAATACGCTTAGGGCTCTAGGTTCCATTTGGTTGATTTAACAGCCCTGGGGCCCCGAAAGCCATAGATATAACTACATAATGTTTTTTTTTGGCTTTGTCTGCTGATCATATACGAACAGGCAATGAGATTATGAAAGGGGTCCGGTCACATCAATTATTTTTGTGAGCGCTTAGCTTTCCATTTTTAAAATAAACTCATCCTTCACGGGGAGGGGACTTTAACAAAATTACAGTTGGTATAGGGGGTTGAAATTCTAACAAGAACATATTTTTAGGTGCGTGTTGTAATTTTAAACTTTTATAAAATTGAGAAGTTGTTTTTTAAATTACTTGAAGGCTACCTACATTTTGGAATGGGCAACTTCATAAGTGCCTCTTAATGATAGAATTGAAATAAATAATTTGCCTTAGAATTTTATTTTGACTTTCAAAGCCGCGAAAAAGCGCGTTTTTCCGTTAAGGATATTGCTATCATTCAATTTCAAAGTCTCAGATTCGTAAAAAAACTAAATTCACATCGACATTGCAACGACCGATGCATTAAAGAATTCAAAGATACCATCAAACCAGTGGCTGAACTTGATTTATTTGACCATAATACCCTCGAATAACTTCATTCCTCCGAAAATTTTGGTCCTTAGAAACCAAAGGACCAATATAAAAATATTGAGGACGAAAAAGTTCATTCATCGGTCAAAAATCAATTCGAAATTCGGAATTCAAAATTCAAAATGACATTCGATTGTAAGATTGACAGTTGAACTTTGAAGAATGAAGTTTAAGTAATCGTTAGGGTGATGCAACCAGACCTAAAATAGATTGTTTTTCTTTTTTAATGAGGTGTATTCGTTTTATATTTTAGTTTTCAATAGTATGTAGTTTCTTACTCACTGTTTCCGAGTAAGGTTCGTGACAAGATGTCGTATTTGAGTCGATGATATCGCTCGCCAATTTCTAAACATGGTGTTCGGCAAAATACCTGGAAACAAAAATGAAAACATTAGCCTCTACGGAATACGATGAGAATTCTATTTACTATGGAAATAAAATAATAGGTTTGTACTGGATTGTATTAGAAAACGTTGCGGTGTTAAGTTTAATAGGTATTGTCTGAGAAAATAGAATGTCTTCTTAGAATCTAAAGTCTGCTATACTGGTTGGAATATTTTAAGATTAAGATAAGTAAGTGCTAGAAATAAATTTAAGTATCTAGTTTTGAAGGTCTGATTGACAGACTCTATAGTTTGATGGTAGATCCTTACTAACCTACAATCAAAATATGGAGTAATTACTTAATTAGAATGAAAACTCTCCTTATCGTATTGAAATTACGGGAATCGTATTTCTCAAATCGACACTTTGGTCTCCGAACTTGTCCCAAGACGTCCATTCGCAAAGCGCGAATCAATTTCAATTAATTTAATTAACACGAACCACAATTAAGTTCCGAATTTAAACGTTCGACCAATAAGAGATCGATCGCCTTCCAAATTTAAAATCAGATAGCCGAACGCCGACACAATGGAATGGAACGAGCATGACGATTCAAATATTTTCGAAAATGGAATATTAAGTGAACGCCATTATGTGAACGAATGATTACTAGACGGTAACATGTTATTAAAAGAATATATTTCGAATGTGTCTACGCACGTGTTGAACCTATACAAACTACAAAAAATAAAAATATATTCAGACTTCTTTTTATCTTTTTGGGATGAACAGACTTCAAAAACGATTTCAATAGTATTGTAGTGTCTAATACCAACCTATTCGTTGAATGAACGTCAAGTCTGGCAAATAATATTCCTATTATAATTATTATACTAACTTTTGCCTGCGACTTCGTCTGCGTAAACGTCGGTTATCGCGGAAGCAAAGTCGCTGAATAAAAAATAGTCTATGTCCTTTCTTGGGGTTAAAACTTAACCGTACCAAAGTTTATCAAAATCGATTCAGTGGTTTAGTCGTGAAAGCGCGACAGACAGACAGACAGACAGAGTTACTTTCGAATATATAAGTATGGATTATATTAGATTTGCATTTGCACATTTGACATTAATGGAACTTATTTCCATTTGTGTGGTCTCCATATTACAAATAGGACAAACGATTAATAATCTCAATAGTATTACGAGGTAATATTCCCAGAACATGCTAGTTTCCTCTTCAGGTACATCTCATACATACAAAGGGGGTGTCTATTATCCACACGCCTCGACTCCGGCATTCGATATTATATCGATTATAATATCATAATAAGAAGTCCCCATTTGCGTATTGGGGTCAACGACTTGCGTATGCTGGCCGCGTGTGATGCTATGCGTCAAGTGACCCCTTAATGCGACTTATTGGTTACTCATTTAAAGTGCACGCGCACAGACTAAAATAACACCAACAACGAGAATATTTTCACACTGTTTATTTAGTTCGCGACATCGAACGTTTTTGTACACTGTGGCTTATTGGGTTTACGGATTCTTATAAGGGAATATAAATTATGTAATAAACATGAATTGCTCGTCGTTTAAGCATCAGCGATAAAATTTTATCATCGAAATTCCCAAAAAAATCTTTAATAGGTACGGAGATTATAAATATGTGCATGAGTGATCGATAATGCAACCACCTCTCTACGATGTGGTAACGTAGCTGTCATTGAAACCGCCTCTATAGAAAACGCCTACGAGTGTCGAAACAAAAACGTATCGCTCAGTTCCACAAAACATCATTAAATTCAATATTTCGTTTAAAAAGCACTCCACATATCTGGACCATTAATCACTAAAACTACCGACCTTCAAGGAGATACATCGGAATAAAATCGCCAATCGAAATAAAGCACTTAAAGCGAAACGTCATTATCGCACAACATAAATAAAAAACGCAGAAATCGAACGCAAAAATTGAATATCGAACTCGATTTAAAACAGAATACGAATTTTAAAAATACGAGCGCGGCCGAGCGGCATTAATTAAAAATTCTCGGTAGAATATTCAAAAATAGAATTCGCATTCGAACGCTCCTTGTACGGATCCCAAGTTTGAATTTGGAAGGAACAAAAGGAGGAGAGCGCGGGAGCAACCCTTTTAGCGCTGATAATCTGTTGGTCGGCCGTGTTGCGGGACGTTTTTTATTTGTTGTCACTTTTTTGTCCGAACCGAGATTGTACACAACATTCTTTACTTCGAAACGGAGCTTTTTAAAACTCGCCTCAAGATTTATTTCTTTTTTATACGCCTTTAATAACGAGTCCCCGTCCGATTTAATTGACGAATGGTCACGAGCGAAATGTTCAAACAATTTTAGAGGTCAATTTTGACTCGACATTTAGTAATAAGTATAACGTTATTAATAATTACTTTTACTTTACTAGAGCTCATGAAACGAGTCTGGGTTAGAAATGAGAGAGCACGTTATTCTGTGATTGAAATTCGTGCAAGGAATCGAATATAAAGCGACCGGTACCAAGTTTGAATTGCTTCGAAATATAAAAATTTAAAAATAGAACGCAATCCTTCCGCCCTCGGTCGGGCGGTTAGTGCTTTACATGAAATATTATTTTATGGAATCAACATCTGCGTCTGTGGCGATGTGTGCGTGTGTAGTGGGAGCGAGCGCGAGAGGGTTTATGTACACAAGTGAAATTACTTAAAAGTAACACGCCTCAAGTGGATGGGAACGTTTTCAGAACTCATTTCTTTTCAGTTTAAATTTAGAATCACATGTTTGGTTTTCAAATTTATTATCAGACTTTATTAAGAGTTATGTCATAAATTTCGGATTTATGAGATAGGTTTAACGAGTACTTAACTGATATAATTATAGCTATGTCGACTGTATAAACACGAAGAGATTAAACGATACACAAAAATGTATATTAAAAAGAAAATGTAAAATAAAAAATAAAAGTGATAAAATGGCTAGTTCCCTCTCGCATCATAAAATTCGTTTTACAATCCCGTCCGAATCGTCAAATCACTCGTCGCGGGTTCATTTTTTAAAATTGGAACGAAAAGTGAAACCCTTCCATTTTTAAATTGCTTTCGTCATGCGCTCCCTTTGCCACTGTTGAATTCAACAACAATGCGTGGATTTTTTTTAAACTTTAATGTCATTTGTCAAAAATATATTATTTGAATGGAGAATTATGTAAAATGTATTTTTTATTTTAACTGGCCGAGCAAGGGTTGGATTAGAATCACGCTTTCAAACAAAAATAAAACGTAATAGATGTAAATGTTTAAAGGTACGTATTTTTAGAATATTGTTATTTCAGAAATCGTAAAATCAATACTGCAGACGGAAAAACCAGGAAGTTCAGAAAGTTATAGCTAAACATTTAATTTGACAAACGCAAAACGAATCGCATTTCTTACAAAACCCATGAATCAACAAAAATATCTAAGAAAAAGTGAAAACGTATTTTTTACTTACATTAGTCGATTTAACTCGATTTAAAACGCGTTGTCATCTCCAAATTCATTCGAAAAACTAGTTATTGTGAGATCGTCAGCTGTGTTAGTATAGAGATTATACATTTTTTTGTCTACCCTCCATTTTAAATTTAACTCTTTTGACTATTTTAATATTTCTCGAACAATTTTAGCTTGGGGCGAGGGTAATGTTTTTTGATATAAAGGGGTACGATATTTTTAGTAGTTAGGTGTACATTATGCGGGCGGGCGTTAGATTTAATATTTCTGATTGAATAGCGGACAAACTTTTTTGAAAGGGTTCATGGTTTCTACAGATTCTTTTTAAACTCATTTTTATGGCTGCATAGTGAATAGTGTAGTATTAGGAATTCTTTTGTAACATGTACCGTAAATAATTTTATTGTTAATAAAAAATACTTTAGAAGTTGTCCATTTCCGAAGAACGCAGATTAAAACTCAAAACATTATCGAAATCATCTAAATTAATTTTACTTACAACAAAGGAGTACATAATTCGTTAGCATGATTAGAAAAATAAAACGAAAAAAAAAAACAATACGATTCGATTTACGAAAACAATTAATCCTTTGACTTGTCAACATTATTATTCAAAAAAGGAAACCCTTATACACAATTAAAATCGAATAAAAACGATTCGAAAAAAGAATGAGATCGGATTCGTAAAAAAAGTAGGGTGAATGTCCTTGTAGAAGGAAACCCGCTACATGTGAGTACATCGATTTGTTTATTATGCATCGATGTGTTTGCTGCGTGGGTGGTGTTAGATAATCGTTCTAAGGAAGCAATGGATATGAAACATACAGGAAAGTTTGAGTTTTGTTAAAGGAAGTTCAGTCGAACACACGTTGGGTTTCGGTTTCATAATACATTAGGTGTCTTTGTTAAGTTTCAGAAAAAATGCGGTACAGATGTATTTGATTTTTGTGTATTCCATATACGGATGAGTTGGAGGCAAGATGAATATTAATTTTTTTTGGAAAGGAATCCTTCGCTTTTATTGTTAAAGGATTTATTTTACACATAACATAACATAACATAACATCACGCCTGTAATCCCCGAAGGGTTAGGCAGAGGTGCACCCATTAGTACACCCACATTTCGCCAGTTATGTTTTAGTCCCATGTAATAGGGGGCGAGCCTATTGCCATCAACCGGGCACAAATCCAGACTCCGAGGCTGCTACTGAGAAATTCCCTATGGAAAAACCCAATAACACTTTGCCCGACCCGGGAATCGAACCCAAGACCTCATGCACAGCAGTCGCGCTTGCGACCACTAGACCAACGAGGCAGTCAAAGGATTTATTTTTTGGAGTTTTAAAAGAACGTTTATAACTGAAAATTTTTAAAACTATTTTTTCTGATATACTTAATATTTTTCAGATAAAAATACCTAGCTACGTAACTATCTAAGGCAAATGGAAATACGGCTAATCTTTTCGGCACATTTCCAGTTGACAGCGATGCGGATGAATTTTTGGACGCCATTTAGTTTTAGTGTCAATTTTTTTATTCTGATTGTTTTTTTTTTATAATAAATCTGTAAATATTGTACATCTATACTATCTAAAAACTTTTTTTACAGCTTTTCAATAATAAATATCAATTTTAAAACACAACAAAACAAAATAAAATAAAACAATCCATCGTCTCTCATTTCTTTCTTTCAGCAAACAACGAAACATTCCAATAAACTATAGACCGATCGCTTCTTTCTTAACAAGTTAACAAAATAGCACATACTAAAGTAAACATAACTCAGTAACTTGAAGACAATCCTCATAGTTTACGAGATAAGTGTTAATAAAACAGTTGTAAAGTCTCTTTATTATCGCTTCAACAATAAACACTACAATTTCCACTTTGTTACGTCTCCACAACTCGTGATTTGCTGAATTGTTAGTTGCATTTTGCAATGGGAATTTGAACCTTGTGATCAAAATTTTAAAGTTGTTTTTTGTTGGGTGGGAATGCTGCAGACGTTGCTTTAGCAGTGTGTGGTTAAAGTAATGAGTAAATTATTTTGTTAACGACAACAAGTATTCGTTTTGTTTTATTTAGGAAAAACTTGACTTAACAATTTATAACTTCGATTTTAGAGTTTCGTTTTTTTATTAACGTATTTTTTTTAAATTAAGTAAACGTGCGGTTCGTAATTCAAAATGTTTAATAGCATCGACAGAATAAAAACAAAAACCTGTAATTTTAATGTTTTTAAAATAGATTTCCATTTCCCCAATTCGAATTTCAAACTTTCGTGCCCTTATTCTAGAAACAAAAGATAATTAGTTTCAATTCTCGATTTAAACTGGAAGATTTTTTATCTCTTATTTATTTTAAAATACGAACCGACGTTCCTTATTTAAATCTTTTGTTTATAAATGACGTATTAGAACAAAATATTTTTTATTTCGTGTCTACAACAAATCGTTTTTACTTCGTAGATGTTCGTAGTTCGTAACTATCACCCGAAGTAGATTGTGTTCTGCAATCGAAGTCAGGGCAGACAGGCTATTTGTGGAGATACGTTTTGTTATTCCAAATGTAACAATTCTCTGTTACGTACTCCCGCTAATGATGTTCGTGTCAATATTTTGCAAAGTTTAGTGTATCAATATGTATTAGTTTACGATTGTTTTAGGTTTTAATCATAATATTAGCCTATTTTCGTCACACTGGAGTGCAAAGGCCTCTTCTCATACAGAGAAGGCACGAGCATTGATCACCACTTGCTCAAGGCAGTCCTATAACAGTCATGTCCAAGATGAAATAAGAAAATTTACATTATAAATTGAAATAAATAAAATAATTGGTCGTGTGGTTTTATAAATATGTATCTAAGTTTAAATCAGTCAGAAAATAGTTACAATTTTATTTCCAGTAGCATAACTGTTGTCTTTTCTCTCTTATACAACTTATTGAACGTCACCCTAAATAATTAACGGTTTTCATAAACTTTTCTTGTAAATTAACAAATGCCCTGCCAGTCTAAAAGACAAACGTGATTTAGTTAAATTAACTCATAAAATAATCTCAATATTTTAAAATGTTTCAGAGGAAATATGGTCAAGCCGTTCTGAAAGGGAAACGTGGTGTAGCCAATTGAACTTATACAATACGCCAAAAAAGCCATTGTGTTTTAAAACGCCAATACGCCACACAAATACTCGTAACTCAACCTCATCCCCTAATCTCCCACAAATCCAGACACATTAATAACAACAATATTTCGTCGGTACCTAAAATAGTGTATAATATTAATTAACCTGCGTACGTCGCGTATTTCATTTTAATCGGCGTTTCTCGTTTTCGCACAACGCGCGAGAATGCGCCGGAGCACCTGTCCCGCACTCTGTTATGTCCCGCACTTTGTATGCGCACCGCGGACTTAGAAGTTATTGTATTGTTTTTTTAAACGCACGTCAAATTTAATACTATAGCAAAATGCCATCCATCTACATTTGCTGTTGCTTACTTCATAATTTTTCTCATGAAACTCATTAATAGTCAAAGAATAAATAAATATAGGTTTTTTTCTTCATTAAAGTCATTTACAGAAGACAATCTAAGTTTACGGCAATAATGACGGCCGTGTAGATATAAAATACATGAAAAACGATAAAAATGAAGTCGACCACTGTACACGTTAATAGACTACGCGGAAAGCGAAACGATAAATCTGAGTGCATTTTTCGCAAACGCATAAAATCCGAACGCACCTATTATTGAATCGGAGCTACACTGACAAATCTATTGCTATCTCATTCCGCCTCAATACGCGGGTCTCCTTCGCTCGGTGCACGCGCCGCTATTGTGTCTGGCGCTACTCGGCGAGGAGCGTCTGACTCGCTCCCGCGCCCTAGCTCCGTCACTTTCCAACGCATGTCAATGCATTTTATTGTCGACGTTAATGGCTCTGATTACAAATGTAAATTTTCAGCGCGCGACGGCGTTGGTTGGACTTTTTTCTGTTCGATTTCTCTCTATGGTATTAAATTGTAGCAGAAATTAATAGCGCACATTTATGGTCATGCTCGACTTTTTTTTTTAATTTTAAATGTTCTATTGTTGTATTGAATAAAAACTGGTTTTAGTAAACGATTTATACTAAGTCTGGATCGTCGCTTTATGATTTTGAAGTCGAGTCCAAGTTTCTGTTAAAACGAACGACTAGACAAATGCTGTAAACATGTGAAATTTATTGCGACTAATCTGCATTAAATTAATAACTAATGATTAGTTAATCCGGTGAACAAAGCGCAGCCAATGCAACTTAGACCAAAATAAAATAGCGTTGAGTACTCTACGCACGTCGAACGCACGCTGACGGACAGACTTACCTATTATTCGCATATCAGGGCACTTTATTTATAAAACCCGCCCAGTTTCTGCTGACATATCCCCTTTGAGTGATTTTCTAACAAAAGTCAGTGTGTGGGGGGCGCATCGCGGGTCTCGTGTGGCTGGACGCGGCTACAACGGTTTCCCAACCGAATACCGTTCGCAAAAGATCTCACACGGCTGCCAATTTTCAGAAAGACAGAGCTAAAATAATTGCTGCAAACGCGCCCTATTTCGAGCGGCGCACTACAGTTTAGATACGATTTAATTCTAGAACATTATTATCCCACTGTTCATTGCATCCAGTGTTAGGTGCGAAGCGCGGGCGAATAATTTAAATTACGAAAATCGAACTTCCTAATTCAAAAACTGACCGTTTCATGACGTCAGTTTTGTGGATTCGAAAGAAACGAACTCGACGGTTTACTTTTACGATTCTTTCAAAGTTAAAATGTAAAGACGTTATTGAAACGTTGAGACATCTGTTTCCATAACAATGAGTATAAAAGTTAAAACACAATAAAAGCTTTGATCTGATTACGAAGAATGCTCATTACATGTTACTGAGAACTGTGTGTTTATTTTCACGCAGATAATTTTAATGGACATTCGTCTGTTTCACGGCTCGACGTGACACCTCAGATTATAACAGCTAACAGCATTTCAACTGAAACTAACGACGCCCATTATAACCTGACTGCTGCCATCAGAACCATTAAACACAAACAAAATAATTGTCACATTCACATCAAACATATATAGGCTATAAATCCAAAGAGACGACGCAAATTTTGGCAGTATGTAACATTGGCAACGTTACAATACATTACACGGAATGCAATTTCTGTTTACTTGCATTTCTTATGTTACTTTGCGATGCGTCAATAGAGCGTGCGTGACATTTTTTATATAGTCATCCCTTCCCTAAAATAATCACAACAAAACATGTGACGTACGTACTTATTTACTATTGAGTACAAGGCTAAAAATGTTACAAAACAGAAATCAGTCAGCTGTAAAGTTAATAAGCAGTTTGCAGTCGATAGGACGTTTCACGTCACTATCGAGACGCATTCGACGTCATCTTTATGGACAGTGGATGCGAGGCAAGCGCGCGAGACGAAACTATCTATCGACGCTCATACTTACACCAATAACCAGACGCAACAACAATTACATTTGCACACAATAACGAAACGTCAAGAAAGAAAGCAAAATAATCCGCTTTTCTAAATTCGAATACAAAGAGACGTTCGAAATACGAAAACGTATCGGCCAATAGCGCTAGAGCACATGCCAACAATTAGGAATGCGTTCTATTCTACATTCAAATTCAAACGCGGGTGTCGTTTGAATTTGGAATAAATTATAATTGTATCAATCAGGCGCGTGTGTGGACACGGCCATGTCGCGTTACGTTCGGATTTTAAAATCCTCCGAATTATGCACGGCGCGCGTATTAATTAAATTTGTATATGAACGACAGTGACAGAATTTATTCAGCGGCGTTATTTATAAATTCGTCTAAATGTCACGGGAACAATGGAGTGTCCGTGTCTATTTAAGATTGATGAGTAACGAATAATCCCTCTTGTTGTCGGAAGGCGGAAAGTCAGTTGCGTAACGCTCCGGGCTCTCGTATGAGAATGTCAGATTACGGCTGGTATTATTTTCGGTAAACGATACGTATCTCTGTCTGTTCGGATTCGACGTTGCGTTTAATAGTTTAAGCATAGTAAGTATTCGGTCGGCCGCGGACTAATCTTGACTGGCAACCGCGATTTCACCCGGAGATCAATGGAATCTAACATTTTTGACGATATCGCGGCGTTGCAGAATTTTAATGTAAATCGTGATTGCTTTTCTAAAGGCCAAATTATTATCGTGGACTCTTAATCGCCGCTAAAAGTCGTCTTAAAAATTTCGTCGGACGCATTCATCAAAAATAAGAAAATAATTAATACTCGGTTCGGAACGAGAAACGAAACATTTAGGACGGACATAACAATAAAACAATACGCCGCTCGCAAACCGAAACAAAACACAGAAAAATATGAATTCCGATCGGAACGGGCCATGGAAACAAAAGATGGCGGATTTAATGAAATGAAATAAAATATAAATTCCTTTTGCAAGCGAGAATTCTTACATTTTTAATTTGGTGCCGTGGAATGGGGCTAAAAACGGTCAAATTCCAGATTCATAAGCGGCCGGCGGATGGTGATTGAGTGTGGACCGAGTGTCGCGCCCGAATACGAATACCTCCCTACTTATTCATTTTATTGAAAATCAATTTCTTCCGTGCGTTCGTGCTGGAGATTTTTTTTTCAAATTATTAATTACTTTTCCGATTTTAAATGAATTATTGACTTTATCACCTGTGGGGCGCATACGGCGCGCCTAGTCGCCGAAGTAATTTAATTAGTTTTGGTGTCAGAAAGATTAAAAAGCTCCTGAGCAGATTCGTGATCTATACGAACAAGTTACTGGCATAAATTAGCTTCATGTCACAAAAAAGGCATCTCGGTTCTCTTTTTGAATTTTAAATGTAGTTTGCATTCTTGCAAGCATTTATTCTTTTTAGATTCAAATGTAGAATGTAGGTTTGAATTTGGAAATGCAATTATGAGTTCTAATTCGAATTCTATGATTAAAAGTTAATCATTGGCTGGTTTTTTCGTTTAAAACCGTTATTTTGTATTTCAATGCCTACCCACAAAATAAAAGATATGAGAGAATATTTATAAAAACCTCATGATACGTTCCTGAGCGGAACATATAATAAGTGTAGCAGATGCGCGTACAATATTGAGACGAAACAGACCGCCTTCCAATACGATGACTAATTCCCAGCGAATTGTTTATTTGTTTCAGCTTTTATGAGTAAACGTTGTCAGTTCACGGGAATCTTTACGATTATATCGATAATATTGGTTTATTGTGTTGTTTTTGTGTTATTTGACTTTTAGGGTTCACGGTGTGCTGGTTTTTTTAAGCAGTTAGCCACTAAAGCTTCGATTAGAGAATCGTGATTGACTGAAAATTGTACTTTTGGAAATGTCTCTCTTTCTAGATGCCAGAACTCACACACAACTATAGTACAACCTTAATATTCTAGCTGTAGATCTTCCATTTTACTTAAATGAATAAATAAATATAACGCACCTGAATTAAACTTCCCTCGATTTCACAAATCTTGTAAAAGCCGCTAAGAGAGGGGTCTCTAGTAACAAACAAACGCCATTATAACAAATTATTTGTTCTAACGAATGTTTTCTGATTCCTTTTCAGTTTTGTTAAATTATCTTTCAAGTTTAATAGAGTCTTTCTTGGTCTAGAGATTATAAATCGATCTTTAATATCATTAAACGTTGACACGATAGCTGTATTAGCATTGCTTGAATCTTTTAAAGTCTCTATATTCTGAGATAAATTAAGAAAAACATGGCTTTATCTATGAGAACAAAAATATCTTTTTTTTTTTGCTATTTTACTCGGTCCCTCTCCTGGGCAAAGGTCTCCCTCTATTTTCTCCACCTGTCATGATACCATCAGCTCCCAATCCCTCCAGCTTTTTAGGCCATCCATCCAGTTTGCCAATTCTTTTATTTTTAGGTTCATAAATTTAAATATTAATAACAACTTCTAAATTCACATCCCTAGTTCACATAACAGTTCCAAATTCAAAAACATTCCGCGATGACAATCAGCCATCATTTTATTTCAAAAATTCAAACGCCGAATTCCGAGAAACAAAAAACGTTACCGACAAGTACCAACATAACAATTTTAAACCACCGATACTGCGCAGGAGTAATAAAATCAATCATATAACAAGATACGAACAATTTTTACATTTGCCCTCGGTTCGAATTTAGCTTAAAAATAGACGTTTTGAGTGGTTTCCAGGCAGATAAGTTGTATTGATGTGTTTCAAGCAGACGGATGGATGGTTCATATTTTAGGGTTCTTCGTGATTGTAGGATAATCCCCGTCTTTAATGGTTTAAGTTTATTTATGATGGTTTTTAAAGTGTTCTGTTCCGTATAGAGTAATTTGTCTGGTTTGTTTTAGTGATCTTGTGTGTGTTTTATACTTAGTTGAGGCGTTCGTTAAGACTATTATTAATTGAAAGCTTTGTTTCTTTGATCTATACTGTCTTTATTTGTTCAATATTGTTATCCATTCCTAAATCAAGATAAGTAGAGTACTAGCTTTTGCCCGCGACTGTGTTCTCGCGAATTTTGTTACGGATCCCTAATTTTATTATTAAGAATATAGCCAATTACTGGCTGATAAAGTAGCTTTCCATAGGTGAAAGAATTTTTTAAATCGGTTTGGTAGTTTTTGAGTTTTTCCATTACAAACAAAAGTATAAATATTTTATTTTTATAATTAAATTAGATTAGAGTGCAAGATGTATATAATTAGCAAATATATCTCTTTCTAAAGTGCAGGCCCTGAGGGGATATTCTAAAATTTTTGACGAACTATTAAGCTGTCATAATCTGTCAAAAATGCCTCTAATTTGCTTACATTTTTGACAATGATTGTCGCTGAGATGAGATTGTGGCTAGATTTTAAACATTTTAAATTCCGAGAATTTGCCTTCTAGTGTCTTGTTCATATAGAACTTACATATTATAATAACCTATAATAATATGACTATTCTACTCCATAGGAACATCACGCTACAATAATTTTTGGAAGGAGAAACTAGATTATTTTTCTATAAATGTCGTTTAATAGCGCCTATAATGGTCTTATTGGAAAACTTACATGATTTGACTTCGACATAACTTTAACATGATAAAATTATATAGTATCAGCCCACTTCACTCCCATTCCCACATGCACGCTTACGCTTTGCTTGACCCACTGCTGGGCAAGAGCCTCTTCTCAATAGAAAAGGCACGAGCATTGATCACCATGCTTGTTCAAGACGGAATGGTGATTTAAGACTTTGGTATATTATCTGCAAGTCGAGGTTTACTCACGATGTTTTTCATCAACGAAGTCAGTGAAATAATCACATTGATTGAGTACCTCATGAGTAAGAGGTGGGTTATTTTTTTTTTAAATTTTTGTATGTTATCTTTCGGTCCTCTACAAAAAGTATAACTTCAAATCAATCACACGAGTCCTTAATTCAATGATCTCAAGCGTTTGTTTACAAAACCATTGATTACCCCCATCAGTAGGTACTGTAAACATTTTTCTCAACACCATAACACGTCAACGACTCCGAAAGCCGTGTCTTTCGAAGTCTTGAAGCCGATGTTTAAGTCACAATGGCGGGCGTGGTCGCGAGCTAGCGGCGAATAATTACACCTCCCTGCCCCCCTCCTGAGGTCTAGCACCTCCCCCCTCTTCGTTCATTGAGCATTGTCTTAAGATGTGACCTCTTGAAGGTATCAACTTGTGTATGGAAATTGAGTCCAATTTGTCAGAGGAAAGCGGAGAGATGTGGTCTTTAAGATTTATGAGGCGCTGGCGCAGTGTTTAGAGCGGGGTTTGACGTTTTTTTTTTCAAGATTTGTTAGAACTATGATGGGATGTTTTTCAGTGCTATACCTACCTAATATATTACATAGGTACTCCTTGACAGTTCAAAAGTGTGTGTATATTATGGTCTAATTGAAATAAATGTTTTTGACTTTGACTTTGACTGTTGCCTATACTATTCCTCATGAATCTGGCTATAATTACAAAAAGATTTTTTGCAATCCGACCAGCAGTTCCAGAGATTAACACGTTTATCATAAAACACTTTAGCTGTATTATATCAGTATAGATAACACATTAATTTTTAATACAAACGTCAAATTGAACGTTTTTTTTTTATCTATGTATGAACTATGAATCGTTCGTTCGTAAAAGAATGCGTCGGCCACCCCGCGTGCCTTATTGCAAGTACGTGAAGTTGGCGCGTGCTGTCATCTAGTCAGCATACACAATACGACAACTTACGTAACACGAAACGCGCACAGAATTACAGAACCGCGATTTCTCTATCACACCTTTCATACAAGTAACCATGACAATACAACCGCTAGACAATTTATTGTCCACTAAAGAACGTCTAGACACAAAATTTGTAGTTAAATTCATGCGTGTTTAGTATTAAAAACCTCTAAACGACATTCTTTTACCGACGTTCTACATTCAAAAAATATAATAAGTGAAGCAATTGAAAAACGAACCGAACTAAGTTCATATTACTGGCCGCTGTTCCAAATTCGAACGTATTCAAATATCGAACGAGATGGATGACGCGGCTGGAACATGTCTCACACAAATCATTTTTTAACGTTTTTTTTTTATTTTCTTTTTACCGTACTTCTTGGTGTATTCTATGCGGGTGTACCTATATTTCAATTGCAAATACGTTTATATTATTAATCATTAGCTATTTAGTCAATCTTTTCTATTTCTAAACTCGTAAAACCGCAGCGTTCCGAACCGAAACATTCAATCAACCGAAAATTTAAATAAAATATTACTCAAACTTATAAAATCATAATGTTAGACGTGGCTGGCTGGTTCGGCGGCGATATGATTCCATTGATTGATGGGTGACCATGCTTCGTGTGGAGCGGAGAGAACCACCATAAGCGTGTTCGAGCTTTCAAACAAAAACTTAGCAAAGAGGGGTCAAGTTAAATTGGTAGTTATGTTTTCCAAGTGTGTTGACCCCGAATGCCGTGGACTAGTATCTACAATGTTTTGAACTTAATTAAAAATGTATAAAGAATTTATTGCGTGTCAAGACCGCCCCCGTGCTTGTGGAGCAGATTTTTTTTTAATTACCGTCAATTGGTTGTATGGCGGACAATTCGGTCGTCACTGTGTTGAAAAGACTGAATTGTGAATGTTTTCTTGGTATTTATCTAATTTCCTGTTGGTATCGTATGACTGACGTCGTCATTCTGAGTCAGAACGTGAGAATATAAAGAAGAGGGATGCTGTTTACTAGAACTGAATAAAACGTTAACGGAAAGATAGATTATGATCAAAAGCTTTGATGCATTCGTTTTTTAAAAGAGTGAAGAAAGAAAAAATAATCTTAGCTTTTGCCCGCGACTTCATCCACGTAAATGTCGGTCATCGCTGACGCAGACGAAGTCGCGGAAATTAAAGTAGCCTATGTCCTTTCTTGAGGTTCAAATTCAAACTTACCCCATACCAAATATCATCAAAATTGGTTTAGTGGTTTAGCCTTAGAAGCGTAACAGACAGAGTTATTTTCGCATCTATATTATTCAGAAGTATGGATATAGTATTTTTTTTTTAGAAATACACGACTGTCATTGAAATAAAACAGAAATCGTGTATCTACTTATATGAAACTGATCGATCAATCATCGATATTACGTAAGCAACACAAATAAATATCGACACCTAATATATTTTTTTATGATAGCCTAAAGCACTTGTTTACTTATATACTTCCTACACGTCACACTTACACCTATGTGTAATAAACTAATAATCATCAACTCAACAACACAAGACAAATCGATACAAACTAGCTTATTAACCTCATAATCGACTAATACTTAGTCGATTTTAAGAAGACTAATCGATTATCTGATTTAGAAAGTAATCAGCGTATTTCAGAGTAAGTTACTATGTTTGTGAAATGTAAACCGAGTCATATTAATCGTTACTAACCGAGATTATAAGTAAAGCATAGTCGATTTCTTTTCAAACTAAAAAATCAATCATCCTTACTCACAGATGGATCATAAAGAATCATTCTCGTTCTATTTTCAAAACAGAAATTTGAATATGAACCGAAAGCTACATTCGAACGCTCCCCGTGTTTGTAATTCGTCCGTTTGAAAATGGAACTTGTTGTTCTTATTATGAATGCGTTAAGGATGCGCAAGAGCATGCGTCTGACGGTTTAGTAACTGATGCATTAATGCCTCGAATGATCTCTTACGTTTTTTTGTTCGACGCCCGGAGATTGGTCATTACATATCTGAATATGTGTTCTCCACAAAAAGTTAGATCACGATTCGGTAAAAAGTCGAAACGAGTCTTGTGATGTAAGTAGATAGCAAACGTGCTCTTTATATTATTAGAATTTGAAGTTTCCGGATTGATTTGAAAGTTTTTAACGGGTCGAGACTATTTCGTGGAGAGCAAATTGATTTTATTGTATTACTGTGTGGTTTCTTTTAGAATCTAAGCTTTTGATCTTGTTAGATTCAACAAACAGAAAGCTTGATTAGTGGAAAAACTACTCTAGCTAAAAGTATTACGATTCAATCAATCTTTGAAATTGAACTGCAAATTGCATTGAATAAAGACGGCGAAAGTCCAACAAGAATTTTCTTCGTTAAGACTCTTTTTCCGAAAACATAACTAAATCTACGTTAACTTTTCCTATTCTTTCAAACATATTTGTTGATGACACATTGTTGATAACACAGTCTTGTAGACACTTGTTTATTTGTACTTTTAATCTGTGAAAACTTTTAATTGGCCTTAATATTGTTAGTCACTTATTCTTAGTTTTATAAGCTGAAAGCTTTCCGAAAAAACTAAATTATGGTTTCATAAATCTATACTAAAATATTTTAAAGCAGAACAATTTTGGTTGTTTTTTTTAAAGCGCAAATCAATGGAACTAATAGTCTGATTCGAAACAATCTTTTGTTTATGATAGTCAATTTCATGAGGTTATAGTATAGGGTATATACCATCACGCTACGGACGAAGTAGCGGGCAGAAGCTAGTCTATTATAAGCTGAGATTCAAGAGTAGTAAGTAAGTTACCTTTTAACCCTGATAAATACCTGAAACAGGGCCCAGCATTAAAGCAAGCAGGTACGAATACCTTAACAGATTCATGAGGTGTAATACAGGCTATATAACATCACGCTACGACACACGGGAGCAGAGCAGTAACCAAAGACGAAACATAAGTCGGGTAAAAAAAATGCTTACGAAGTTTTGAGTAGGAACTAGTAAGTAATAAAAGTTTTTCCAATTCAAATAGTATAGTGAATGAATCGATCATCAAAGCATTCAAAATATGTTGCGCCATATCGCTTGTCGCCGTCCTCAAGTCCTCATAATTAAACGTTCACATATTCCTTAAACACGAGAATTAACCCCAATTGAGGGACCGCTCTATTTAAATTACTCGTTACACTATTCAGCTTTCTGGAAGTATGAGACACGTCACTAATCTATATCGCAGCTGCCAGATGCGAGTACTTTAGTCGATTTTTGTGTTGACATCACTTGACTGTTTTGTGTTTCTTTTTATTTCGTAATTTATTTGGAGTGGCAACTTTGTCAGTGAGTCGTTTAAATTGAATACTTTATGTCTTACAAAAATGTGTGTTTAACTAGCTTTTGCGCGTGATTTCGTTCGCGTGTTTTTTCTTACGGATCCTTACTTTAATGATGATAAAATATAGCTTTATTACTAAGTGACAACGTAGCTTCGAATTTGCGAAAGAATTCTCAAAATCGGTTCAGTAGATCCAGAGACTCACAAACTTTACCTATTTACAAGTAATATTATTATAGACAGGTACACAATTTCTGGTAGGATAAAAAAACAATAAATGTAACCGACTTTTCTAAAATCGAGTTCTATGAGAGTTTTTTTTTTAGTTACATAGTTAATTAAACTAAATGTTAGTTTCTAATAAAATTGGTAGTCGCCTGAGGTAAAACTACATATTTTTAACTGTATCGTGCAATAAATATTAACTATCTTAAATAGTAATATTAAATTTCGCTCCGCGTAGAGCTGGTTAGCGAAAAATAATTATGTTATTTTATAAATAACGCGTTTTAATTGAGTTAGAGCGGAGAAAGAAGTTCAACACCGCGTTTCCTGTTTTTGAAACGCACTCACTCCATAGCTTTTTTGTTAGCAACCGGAATAACAAGATGGATTTCCGTTTTCGTAATGCACAACTACAATAATAATTTCGCATTAAAATAAACTTGCTATTGTGCCTTTGTGGGCTATAAAATTATCATAAGCGAAACACACAAGTAATAATCTCATATTTGAGTCCGACCCGTCCGCCATCTTTAAAAACAATGAACGTTATTGTCTCTTCTTAATTCCATTTTTGAAAAAATAATCCATTTCGCATTTCATCGCGAGTGCCTCATTGATTACTTTTGCACAAGACAAAAGGAGACTTATGTGCTTGCAAATACAGTCGTTGTCTGCTTGTAGTGTCAAAGCGCAGCTGTGTTCTTGAAAGTATTTGCTTAAAGAAAACTGGATCTTATCTGTAGGGTTGAAGGGTGAAAATGGTCCGCTAATTGGTTTACGGGAATTGCATATGAAGAGCGGAAAGGCGATACTGTAAGAAAGGGATGTGGAGAATGCACGATTTTGCAATGTGTCCGTTTATTATGATAATTATGCGACGACAAAATCGAATTATTTTGTTACAAAGACGTATAATATTTGTCATAATTGTTAGTGTTGATATTATTGGACACGTGTTTATAATAATGATGAAAATGAATAATAAATTACTCCATTTTTATCTGTAACGGGAGAAGATAACACAAGTTAATGTAGGTTTATGTGTCGGTGTCTTTATTTATAGATTGCATTAAATTTGCATTTTTAATGGCAGTTACGTAAAAATCGGCATTCTTAAAACAAGAGTTGTGTCATTTTATTTTTGCAAATGCACGTAACTTTTGAATGATCTAACAAAATTTGTAAGTATTATTTGTACTTAGATATCTTTTTATTTTATTTTAAGTGTATAAAGTTTATTAGCTACTCAATTAGTTTAACTAATCATCTCTCACGCTTAACTAAAGACTATGGAAAGCTGCCTTAATACTAATAATTAGGCATTTTCAGATTAAGATTTCCTATAAGAAAAACGGAATACAACTGACTTGGAATGAGCGTATACAATATGTATAATATTGTAGGTAGAAAAGTACATAAAGCTTACCCCTTCAAAAATGCAGGCGTTATATTATTTATTTATTTTATTTTAGGAAAGCTTACAGACTAATAACATTATAATAACAATAACATATAACTAAGTTGCTAATAACAAGCCTCCACAGATAATTACAACATAAAGATGACTTACAGTATAAAGTATGTTATTCCTCAATATTGTTAATTTACGTTAATCCAAAACCAAAAACGGCTGTGCCAAGAGTTTCCTTACTGTGCTCGCATTAGTACAGAAAAGATCAATGCCAAATTATCTATCTATGTATAGAATACTTATATTATAAAGAGATAAGGTTTGTTTGTTTGTAAGAAGTAATCTCTGAAAGTACCGGACCGGAGTACTGGACCGATTACAAAAAATATTTTACTAGAAAGCTACTTTATTGCTGTGGCTGGTGGTTACAGAAAAGGTTATTTGTTATGCCACGGGAACCTTACTTAAATGTTTCAGAAATAAAAAAAACCTGTTCTATATTAGACTATAGTCTATGTCCGTGCCTTCATCTAGATCCATTCATTCGTTCTAGCGTGATTGAGTAGCAAACATTCATTAAAACTTTCGAATTTATCATACTAGTAAGACAGCACTTGACTTCCACGCAGACGAAGTCGCAGTCTGTACCTAGTGTTATACAAAAACAATTTTAACTTAACACAAACTTGATAGCAAGCGCCATCATTCAACACCCAATCTATTATCACATCACTTTAAAAATAGTTATTCTCATTTTGTCAACAGACTTGGTAAAGTTTGTTAAACACAACGTACTTACAACCACTAATATTAAACAAACAAGTCATTCAATTCAAATTAAACAGCCCCATTGAACCTTAATACCGGACAAAAATCCAGAAAAACACATAAAAACATATAATAATCTCCATTTTAGTTTTAAATTAGAAGTGATCAATTTATAAATTGCTTATTTGCAACCATAAGCGGTTAATATACCCCTTAAATGGTCGTTACTTGACGTGACAGACAGATAGACAGTCGATACACTACTTAAGGACGGAAAACTTAAGTACTTATGAATAAATGGTTGCCATAGTAACATTACTTGCGTAGTTTTAGTAAGAAATTGTTTTTTTTTTATCGACAAGAACGTAAGGGTCGCGATACATAATATGACCGGTTCGGCATATTAATACAACATTCGATTCAGCATCCGAAAAGGCTGACCGGCCTAAGTAACTTCATTTCAGTAAATAAAAGGAAAATGATGCCGATTCTCTTGGTCACAAACTAAACTAAAATTAGACTATTTTCATCTTTTTCTGTCCAATAACACAAGAAAGAGACTAATGTAAATAAGAGCTGTCAAATGTAGTCAATCTGACACATCCGTACAATTATAGTTGACATCTAAAACGTATGGATTAAAAATACGGAAAAATTCAAGGCAAAACTAATTTGACATCGCTAACTTAGTTCTTTAATGTCACGGAATGTCACTGTCCTTTCCTTTCGCTGTATGTTAACAAGAGATGTCAATTCTTTAAATTTAGTCTAGTTTGTGAACAAGGGAATCGGCAGCTGAATACCAGTATTTTACATGGAGCGATTGCCTTTCTAATCTGATGAAATCATCTGCCTAGCCATTTGTCAACTGTATTGGAGTCGGCTTCCAGTCTAACTGGATGCAGTGTTCTAACATGGAGCGCGACTGTCTCTGCGCGATCGTCTATTTGACCTTCTCAAAACAGTAACTGGGTAACACGATACTCTTTGGTAAGACTGGTTGTCAAACTTTCGGGTTTCTGACTACCCGTGACGACAATCAAAGATTTAAGAATGACATCCTGGACTAATGGCTTTATATGCTTTCTGAGACACGGGGGTGTAACATCACTAATTTTCCAAGTCTCGAGCTGCTACTAAGAAATTCCTATTGGAAAACCTCAATAACACTGCTCGACCTGGGAGTCTAACTTACGACTCTACAATCATTAGTCGTGCTTGCGACCACTGTCTCATGCCAGACTAATCAGATAGTAGTATTATACATAAGTAAACTGTAAACTTACATTAATTTATCAACTGTACAAATAGTCAATGATTATTTTGCTTTCTGACTCTTTCTTAGGAAGGGAAATATTAATTAGAAAAAAAAATGGCTGACATACATACCTACAAATGTATGTGTTAAATAAAAGCTTGTAAAAACTCACCCAAATCATTCAAGCACACAATCGATTTTCAAAATTCAAAATTCGCATTCCAAATCAGTTGGATAGCGTCGGAACTTTTTGAAAATCGACTACTTTTATCGATATCGTTTAAGCGTTCGATATTTGAATGAATCACGTGACATGAGTCAGGTCCATTGTTCGTACACAATACTTACGTCGGCTCGAGTAAATTAGGAAATGTATTTTTTATTGGAAAGCCACTCTGAATTACAATGGTGGGTAAATATGACACACGTACAAGTTTCCAGTAAGCGGCGTGATAGTATTCGAAGTTTGAACGTTATCGTTCGTTGTCTATGGCCGCCCATTGATGTTAAAAGTTCTTTATGGAGTGTTGCCCACTAAAAATATTAATTAATTACCCATTCAGGCGCGGTATTTTTAACAGTTGCAACTGAAATTGTTGCTGCTAGATGTTAAATTGTTTGTTGACTTACATTAACATAATTATAACTTCCTCTTGCATTTACAAGTTGTTTATATCTTGCATAAACTCAAACATTTCCCGTTTCGCATTGTTTTACTCAGAAGTTTAAGAAAAAAAAAATCTTTTATTTATATAACAATCACGTTCGGCTCACATTGATTGTGCTCGTGGCTCGTGACGTCACCTCCGCCGCCTGATAAGGGCCACTTCCGGTCGAAATCCTGACCGATGGTAGAATGAATGACTGACCGAATGAACGGAACGACCTTATTTAAATATTGAGGACGAATTTTTCTCGTAGTACGTTTTCGGCTGGTATTATTTGTAATGTGAGTGACGTTTATCGATGTGGCGAGTAAAATAATAATTTAATTGCTAATTTATGATTTGTCAACCATATATTACGCGAGTACTGGATAATAAATTCATATAGGCTTATAGGGTCGAAATAATTATGACTAACGCAGGCAAGTTGTACGTATTTCATCAACATAATCTGTGCTTACATTTTAATTGCTGACAAAATAGAATAATATACGACTACATTTTCTGTATGAACAGGTAATAAAGTTTCTACCGCATAAGTTTATTGCTTCATTTGAGCTATGTGGCATTTAAATTATCAAATTAGTACTGTTTTTTTTAGTGCCATTTTCCTGCGATTCCGATTTTTATTTCGTTCTTTAAACTTTTAAGTTATAATTAAAATTTGAATCCCTACTAAAAAGCTTTTTGCTCTAAGCTTACCAATCAATCTGCCTAGCCTTTTCTGAACTTGTAGTTCTTCGTAAGATATTTATAAAACATGATGTACTAAGTTCAGAAAACCTTAGTCTAAAAAAAACGTATGCTATGGATCTAGTATACTAGGGCCTTGATATATTTTGGATATATCAAGGCCCTGATGTGATATACCCATAGTTTGGATAGATTAAGTAGTATTCTTTTTTTATCACTGAGACGATGAAAATTTCAGCTATCTATTCTACTACAAGTATGTATATTTATACATATTTAATCTGAAGAGTATTCTTGTTTGTTATTGCCTGATTCATACATCAAGCTACTACATATTATGGGAGCAGAGCAGCAGCCGTAGACAAGACGTAACTGAACGGAGTGATACCGCAGAGTAGTTCATATAATATTTTCGAACTTTGTCTCTTACGAAATTTCTACCATCAATGGTTAACATAATATCCTAGTAATTGGCCTGGCCTGTTGGTCTAGTAGTTAGTGACCCTGACTGCTAGGTCGGAGGTCGTGGGTTCGATTCCCACACAGGACAAATCTTTGTGTGTTGAGCATGTAATTTATATATAATATGTATGTATTTAGAAATATATAAGTATATTTATCAGTTGTCTGGTTACCATAGTACAGGCTCTGCCTAGTTTGGGATCAGATGATGATGTGTTGGTTGTCCTAAGATATTATATTATTATTATATTAATTAATATGATAATGTAAGATGAGTTTAAAGAATCAATGTTGAAAACTTTCCATAGGATTTCCAATAACAAACAAACAAGCAATTAAAGTCCATTATTGCCTCAAGTAAGGGAAAAAACCTCATTATAGTCATTTTTAGCAAAACACCTCTAATTCACACTTTTTCAATAAGTACGTAGGTACTAGGAATCCATAAACTCGAGAATATTATAAAAACAAACAGAATGAATACATTTTTGGATTTTCCTCATTCCAATATAGCGGTGTTTCCGAGAATTGTCGCAAAAACAGCGGAATTTTAATAAAAAACTTATAAGGACTTACCGATTTTTGGTAACGAGGTTCCGTATGATCTAATTTGAATCCATTCGGAATGATGGTTTTAAATTTAAAATCCGTAAAATATATTTCGTTCGAAAATTCGTGTATTCTCGTTGGTCCCGGCTGTCATACGTGGATCTTTGACAGTCGTTACAAGTCGTCAAAAGCCGGAAAGTCTGACAACCAGTCTGACCAAGGGGTATCGTATTACCCAGTTACTGGGTTGTAGAGGTCAGATAGGCAGTCGCTCCATGTAAAATACTGGTACTTCAGATGCAGCTCGTTAGACTGGAAGCCGAAACCAACATAGTTAGGAAAAGCCTAGGCAGAGTGATTGATTCCCGAACTTCAACATTGTAAGTAATAAAAAACAAAAAGAGATTTAGATATTTTTCATCGCATAAGTCTTGCTGTCGACTACAATGTTTCTTTCAACAAATTAAGTGCTTGCCAAACACAATCATTGTGCGTTGCCAAAATAATCTTTAAAGTTTTCGTCTTGAGGATGAAAATTTATTTCTATTGTCTGTATTAAATAGGCCGGATTTTACTGGTGAAATAAAATGTATTCTAGGGAATAAAGCTTAGGAGATTTTTTTTTGTTTGTGTGTTACCTGTTAATCTATGGAATTACTAGTCCGATTGGAAAAAATCTGGTCAATGGGTCGTCTTAGGGGCGGATTAAAAATCTGTGTTTGTGTACGATAGCTACATTCATGGGGGATGGTGTAGGCTGTAGCAAGTGTAGCAAGATGAACAGACGATCTGATGAAGACCGCGGGATCGCGCTGTATGCAAGCCGCTTCCAACCGGTCCTAGTGGAAATTGTAGGGGAGGCCTATGTTTAGAAGTAAACGTCTTACGGCTGATTTTATGATGTTTTTAAGCTACGTGATTCACGCTACGAGCCAAGAGCGCAAAGCAGTAACCAAAGACGCAACTAAACACGAGCGAAAAAAACCAAGCGTATGAAGTTACAAGTATGTACCAAGAGTATGTTTTTTTAGCGATCTGAATCTTAGCTCAATCTCAACCAATCAAAATTGAATGATGACTTCTGGAAGGACTTCTGTTTTGTGATAAGTATGGGTGAAAATCTATGATTATATTTTACTAGTACCTACCGTACATTATTACGGGATAAAAAGTATGTCGTAAACCAAACTATAATCTATCTCTGTGCCAAATATCATCTAGATCTGTTCAGCCGTTTTGGCGTGATTGAGTAACAAACATCCATCCATTCAAAAAAGGTCGCATTTATAATATAATAGTAATATTATGTAGTAAGACATAGTATATGACAGCTGCTAGATGTCATGCAACTCGCTAAAGAAGAACTCTAATTAGGAAATGATCTAATGGTTCTTTTTGTGTCAAACTATTACAAGGAACCCTATAAAATCTGACTTTATATGTTATTAAGGATTCCCATCATTATATTTTAAATTCTACGTATGTTTGAGTATTAAATGTCAGGCAAATAAATTATATTCTGTTTAAGTTTGTCAGTTTTAACTAATAAAAACGTGTTAGTATTCAAACAGAACTTTGATTACAGGATATTGGTAAATTTTAATGCAAAAGTCGTGATACTCAAGTAGAGAAATATCGTAAAACAAATTATTTTAATACTACTAGACATAGTACTTAAGTTATGTATGTAGTGTGTTATGATGAATTAATCATAATTGTTGCCGATTGGTTTGTTCACAAACTAGACTAAATTTAAATTATTTCCATATTTTTCTGTCGAATAAAACAAGAAAGAGACTAATGTAAATAAGAGCTGTCAAATTTAGTCCATCTGACACATCCATACAGTTAATAGTTGACATCTTAAAACGTATGGATTAAAAATACGGAAAAGTTTAAGGCAAAACTAATTTGACATCGTTCTAACTTACCTAGTTCTTTAATGTCACCATCCTTTCCTTTCGCTGTATGTTAGTAAGAGATGTCAATTCTTTAAATTTAGTCTAGTTTGTGAACAAGAGAATCGGCACCATTGTCGATTCTATGTGAGAGCTAAACCTAATTTAGACTATTTCTCTAACTATTAGATTTAATTTAGACTATTTTATTCAATTTACAAATCTGTCTTGAGCAAGTAGAAGCAGAAAAACAGTCGGAGACAACTAGTTAATATCTACACACATAAAGATAACAATTATTGTCGACTTTTTATGTAAATAATAAAATACTTCTATACATCCATACTAATATTTCAAATAAGTAAAGTGTGTTCGTATTTTCATTTTTTCCTCAAAAGGAGAAAACGGATCCCTCATATAAGAATCACTTTGTTGTCCGTTCGTGTGTCAAGACCTTACTGCCCACACGATAAAGAAAGAGTTAAAATTGACTTGACTTGATTGGGTTGACTACCTCGTTGGTCTAGTGGTCGCAAGCGCGACTGCTGTGCATGAGGTGATGGGTTCAATTCCCAGGTCGGGCAAAATGTTATTAGGTTTTTCCATCAGGAATTTATCAGTAGCAGCCTCGGAGTCTGGATTTGTGCCCGGTTGATGGCAATAGGCTCGCCCCCTATTACTTGGGACTAAAAACATAACTGGCGAAATGTGGGTGTACTAATGGGTACACCTCTGCCTAACCCTTCAGGGATTACCGGCGTGATGTTATGTAAAATTGAGTTTAGTATTTGGCCGTTAGAATCAAAACTTGCAGCTACACTCCACAGCTGATTTACAACGAATTAGTTTCTATCTATTAATGATTTATACGTTTTAAACAATTAATTATCGATTGTAATTAATTAATGTGATAAACGATTATAAACATTATTATTTTGATTTGTTGATAACTCTGACTTTGCTATGATTGGCTTTTAGTTAAATTAGAATGCATCCGTGTAATTGATAATTTGTTAACTAGCTTCTGCACCCGATTTCGTCCGCGTAGAAGTCAAGTATAACATAAAACAGCCTATAAATACTCGGCAATAGTGTAGCTTCTTTTTAATCGGACCAGTAATTTCAGAGATTACAACTTACAAACAAACTGTACTTCTTTATAATATTAAGTATAGAATAAAACACTAACTTAAGTATTCAAATCCTTTACAGATACACTAATTAGGTAAACGATAAAGAAAGAAGATTATTTTATTGGCACTTCCGTGTAATCTTTCCGATGGAAATACCGTTAACAAAAGTCTACACAACCTAGAGATCAAACCTAGGACCTCATGCTCAACAGTAGCGCTTAAGATCACAATCAAGACGAATATCTCAAAATAAGAAAATAAATTAAACTAAAATGTTTTCAAATAACACTTTGAGAACCGATTGTGTCATCCAGCGTTATCTTTTAACTCTAAGTTAGTTGCTAACACATGCGCACTACGTATGACATTTTTTTATTTAACCTCGTGTTAACAACTAACTCCATGTTAAGTTTTTGGCGCAAGCGGGCCTCAGCTGTGTCCAATCATAGACAACCTTGCTGTTTCTTTTTTGTTCTATCTTTTTCGGTCGTTCCGTTTCTGATATTAACAATACTAAGACAGATATAAATTGCAACCTTGTTATTTAAATAATTCTACCTATTGATATTTTGTTGCTACTAATTAATGATAAATTATTTAATTACTTTATTATATACTTATGGTTTTATTGTCGTGATGGCCAAGTGGTTAAGGCGCCCGCCTCTCATGCATGAGGTTGTGGGTTCGAACCCGGGCAAGTCCCAATGTGATTTTTTTCAATTCTTAAGTACTTTCTAAAGTTTATCTTGGACATTACTGACACCGGTGAAGGAAAACATCGTGAGGAAACCTGGACTTGTAATTAATATAAGTCTGGAATCGCAAATCCGCCTTGAGCAAGCGTGGTGATCAATGCTCGTGCCTTCTCTGTATGAGAAGAGGCTTTTGCCCTGCATTGGGACTGTTATAGACCTCTTTATAATATTAATAATAGCAAGTATATATAAACTAACTTAACTACATAAAACAACTGAAAATCAGTAGAAACAAAACACAGAAACTTTTCAAAAGTATGGGAACATTCTGAAAGAATTTCTCTATAAACATCGAAGTTTTAAGTTTTCAAGAATCTTTTACTTGTTTCTTAATTACTGTGGCTTAGTTTACATAATTATTTACTTTACTATTGTTAATTGTATACAGATACATTTAATTAAAGATAATTTTAGTTTTATAAGTTTTACTTAATGGAGTCTACGACAAATTATTACTGAATCAAAATCTAGTTTTAGAAATAAAATAATAGACTAAACTAAAATTCTTGTAATGGATTAAAAACTAATTTTAGAGATAAAATAACGGACGTAACTAAGATTCCGACAACTAATTAGGCATTAAGTCCGCCTTTGTAATTTTGTTGCATAAAGTTTAAATATATAAATAATTAGTAGTTAATAATTTAGTTATTTTTCTAAAATAAATGAATAAGCAACTAAATTATAAATTGAATAACTAAAAAAGCATAAAAATATATAATCTTGAAAAAAAAATTAAACTAACAAAATAAATATCAAATAGTTACAAGTAACAACTGTATCAACTATGGAGGCACCTATCTACATCAAACGGGAATCGTACTTGTTACAGCGCCGGTTTGAGCTTGATCTTCTAACTACGCGACCTATGACCTATGATACAAGATGTTCCTCAGTATCTGATCTCGATTGGTGCGATAAGGGAAAAAATGCACGTTCCAGCATCTTAAGATATGTATCTTTAATATGTTCATGCTGGGAGTAGGGGGGTACGCAGACAGGTTAGTTTCAAAGTGAACTTTTGATAATGAGATATTGGTATCTTTTGTGATTGTTTTGTAGATTCCTTGGAATCAGTTATTAAATACTAAATTCAGCGATTGAAAGAGCGTTTAAATAAATCTAAGTTTTGATAAAAATATTGCCTATTAAGTTACTTGCTTACTTACTTTAAACTGAACCGTTTAATTTCGATAAATAAATGCAAAAAAGCAATACCTTAAAACAAAATGTAAAAAGATACAAACAGTTACCTAAGTGTGTTGTTACAACAAATTTTTGATGTTATTTCTAAATCTAGGTAAGTTTTAAAATAGTTCATTCTTTACTCTATCTCGAAAACAAAATAAAGATAAATAACAAAAAACATTACCTACTCTCTTATTACGCTCCACAGTCGTGTAATAAGTTATCTAAATAATAATGTGTAACAAAACACTAAAACAAAGTTTTAAAAGACCCTATTTTTACGTTTCCCGTTCTTAAAAAAACATTTAACCCCTTAATGCACACGTTATTATTAAACTGTATTATTTTCTCGCACATTTAAATAAACAAATCCCGTATTAAAATTGTTAGTAAAAAAATAAAAATCTTACCTTAATTTTAAGACATCCAAACTTGAAATTAACTTGATAAAACAACGCGGTGGTCATACACAATGTCACAAATGTTTACCACCATAAATCCATAGTCTCACACACACACTGACCACACAGCTTGACAACACAGTTTATTAAACAAATCTATGTTTTTCTACTAAAACTTTTATTTACAGTCACCTGAAATAAAAAAGTTTCAATGCTAACTTCGCGAGAAGTCGAAACTAAATAAAAATAATCGTCCGAAACACGGAAAATGTAACAGCCGCGCGCGAATTACTCACGCGACTGAAAAAATTGCCACATCTGCGTAAGACTCGGAAACTAAATCAAAATACTCGCTAGGAGAGGGACGAGTCAACTGAGGCCCCACCCTTCCCCCACCACCGGCCGATACGCAAAAACATTCATAAAAACCACGCTCAACTCCTCCGCGAAATTATCAATTGTTTATATCAAGGCAAAAATGTAAACCCAAACGGATTCATCTCGACAAAGCCCTAGATTAAGCAAAACATTAAACAATTAAGAGTCACACAATAGAATTCCGACAATGTCGAAATATTTAAAACAATACGCGGTTTAATTTGTACGAATCATAATAATAAACACGGCCGCGTTACTGTGTTATCGAAAATAATCGATTCTTCGAATGCGTTTCGGTGGATTATTTTTAAAGATGGAAACCTTAGTGCGGGTTGTCGGCGCGAGTTTTCCCGCGCTCCTGGAAACGTGCGTGACGTCAGAGAGCTAGAGGTGCGACCGCGCGCTGCAGCCGCCCGGCCACGAATAAGTCGCGGCGCGCCCGCCGTCTCCACTCGGCGTTTTTTTCTGCCAAAAAACTAAGAAAGGGTCTTTAGTTTAGGGTTAACTGTAAGCCCGACAATGCGGATGATTTTTTGTAAAGTCTTTTGAAACTGGAGCGTGTTTAAAATACGCGCGTTGACCTTCGACATATCTCGCCGTGTTGCTCGGCGCAACACTAAGGCATTGTCTTACATTGCGTTTTTTGTTTTTGCTCCGATAACATCTGTTCTGTTTGTTCATAACTTGTAAGTTAGTAACGCAATGTATAGTACAAAGCTCTAAGTTTCGTAATTATAGACCTTTAAGCACCAAGTTGGTAGCATTTAATTTTTAACTCAAAGTTTTTGTTTAATTTTTTTGTCGAACTTATAAGATTTGGTAGTTCTATAATGATATTATAATAACGATTGGAGGTACCTCTGTGGCCAGAGGTATTGTAGGTATTTGACGGATTCATTTATAAGTTAATATTGTGCCAAACTAGGGCTGTCCTCTGTCCGGAATTCCCCGAATTTGTCTAAGATTTGAAGAAGTCTTGAGATTGTTCGGAAGGGGATTTCCACGGAAGATTAAAATAATAAAAAAATGAAAACAGTATTTTTATTTTTTGTTATTAAAATATTCTTCTTATGGCCCGGAAAAAAATCTCAATATCACCTAACACAACTTGTAAGTTTTTTTTAATAATAAGAATTTATTAACCTCATAAATATCTTTTTGAAATCTTAGTTGAAATCCAGGTAAGTCGTTACCTATTCTGAAAGAAAAGTTGACGCAGATTTAATTTTTTAAAGAATTCTCTGATTGACTGCCTCGTTGGTCTAGTGGTCGCAAGCGCGACTGCTGAGCATGAGGTTTTGAGTTCAATTCCCAGGTCGGGCAAAGTGTTATTGGGTTTTTCCATCAGGAATTTCTCAGTAGCAGCCTTGAAGTCTGGATTTGTGCCCGGTTGATGACAACAGGCTCGCCCCCTATTACATGGGACTTAAAACATAACTGGCAAAATGTGGGTGTACTAATGGGTACACTTCTGCCTAACCCCTCGGGGATTATAGGCGTGATGTTACCTATGTATATATGTTCTCTGATATACTTATGATCAATGATCAACATGGCATTTTATTAAAATCTAGCTTCTGCTCGCGACTTCGTCCACCTGAAAGTCAGGTAACCCATAAACATAACCATAAACATAACATGGCACACGCCATTAGTCTAGGTTTCTGTCAGTAAAAGAATTTTCGCAAGTGTACCAGTACTCCCAGAGATTACCTCAAACAAACAAATCTCTTTGTAGGTGTATTAGTATAGAAATATTTTGGATACGCGTTACAATTTAATCAAAAACTAAAAGAATCTATTTAAGAATAGAATTTCAAAATTTCATTCTAAATGCTCTACTCGTTAGTCTGGTGGTCGCAAACGTGACTGCTGAGCATGAGGTATTGGGTTCGATTCCCTGGTCGGGCAAAGTGTTATTTTAGCAATAAGCTCGCCCCCTATTACATGGGACTTAAACATAACTGGTGAAATGTGGGTGTACTAATGGGTACACCTCTGCATAACCCTTCGGGGATTACAGGCGTGATGATGTTATGTTATAAATAAATAGATAAATAATTAATACAATCCACAGATCAATTTTTCCTACATGTCTGGTAGTTTCAAAGTTAGAGAAACAAACAAGGAACTCTTCGGTTTTATTATATAAAAATAAAAGTATCGGTAACCCGTACGTACTCAGCATAGCAATTAATTACCTTATTTGGGATATTATAGCCCATTCTAGCCCGATGATTTCAGTAGCCATGACTCACGGAACGCAGCGTCATAACATTGTTTTGACAAACAGACAAATATACAAACATGTGTGAGAATTAGATGCTGGGAATGCAATATGACCTATTAGTATCAAAGTGTGATCTTGCGATGATGATAAATTCGTGTAGAGGTCATATTGATGACGCAAAAAAATATCCCAAAACGAAGAAAAACATCCGATTTTTTTGGAATGGCATCGCGCAGGTTAAAAAAATGTCTGTGACATACGTCTGGACCAGATCTCTACTGCTCACTCACCGCTGCCATACATCCCATCGTCCTATCGGTTTAGGCGCTACACAAACAAAGACACATTTAGTTGCCGACACGTGATTACTTTCTCCGGTGACTACAGTGGCTGAGTGAGTTGATTGTCGATTGAAAAAACCACGAATAATATTAAAAAACTAAACTTAAAAAGCACAAAAAATCCTCTGCATTTCCTTTAATTGAAAATGACCCCAAAAGACATTTCAAAACGAATTACTACGTTGCATGGCAATGCTTAGCCTCTGGCTAGAAAAAACCAACCCTTGGGTCACGGGAAGTATCGAACAATTCTTTGGACAATTGCAAAGGCGTTTTTCACAATTCACAATTCGTGGGTTTCAATCCCACACGGCTCGAAAATATAGTTATTAATAAGGGTAACTATATTTTTATTGGTAATCTTATTTATTAATTCTGTACATAAAGTCTGTATTAAATACTGTACATAAAGTAAAATAAAGATTTAAGCCATTTTGTGAAAATAAAATATTCTAAGTTGGTTGCCGGTTGCTTGTGTCAGATACAAGACACTATATACCTCACAATCTAGGATGGTGCCGGTATCATTTGTCTAACTGTTGCTTTTCACTCTTGAACGTTACGGCGATTTACAATCATGATTGAATATTTTAACTGCATACTATATTCGTAAAATATGGAATCAGTAATAAGTAAGTAAATACATAACTAGTAAATTAAATATTGGTGTCGATTCCCTTGTTCACAAACTAGACTAAATTTAGAGAATTGATATCTCTTACTAACATACACCGAAAGGAAAGGACGGTGACATTAAAGAACTAAGTTAGCTATGTCAAATTAGTTTTGCCTTGAACTTCTTCGTATTTTTAATCCATACGTTTTAAGATGTCAACTATAACTGTATGGATGTTTCAGATTGACTAAATTTGACAGTTCTTATTTACATTAGTCTCTTTCTTATTTTATTGGACAGAAAAAGATGAAAATAGGCTAATTTTAGTTTAGTTTGTGACCAAGGGAATAAGCACTAATGTCACTGACCTGGTTGCGATTCTGACATCCATAGATGAATTGCTGACATGTGTCACCCGCAACATCATAGAACGTATGGAATATAAAGTGTCTACGTTTGCGTAGAGCTTTACCGAGCTCGATGGCTCTCAAGCTTCCTCTACACTTGTTTTTTTTTGACCGCATTAGTGATAGTTTTGGCTGTGATCCATCTTACTCATCTATCTTCCCTTTATTGCTGTTTGATATCTTTGGTTGACAGCCTCAGATGGACTATTAATGTAGATTGTTCTTTATCGTGCTTTGTTTTAGGTTCATTTTTAGATTCGTTTACATTTTTATAATAATAATGATCAAAATACCAACCTTTTATTGTCTTCCTGTAGGGAAAAGGCCTCTTCTTGTACAGAGAAGGTAATCTGTATAACTTTTTTTTTCGATCTGATTTTATTTTATTTTGTAAAGATGTCTGACGTTTATCTCTTCAGTTATACCTATTAAAATATGTTTTTAACTAATCAATAAATCATCACGAGTCCCTATTCATTTTTCGACTTTCAAAGTTATATTTAAAAAAATGACACTAGGTATATTTTTTTTTTGTGTAATCCTATCTGTAAAGGAAAATATTGTAATAAAATCTGTATAATTAATACAAGTCTGAAATCGCCAATCCGCTTTGAGCAAGCGTGGTGATCAATGCTCGCCTTCTCTGTATGAGAAGAGGCCTTTGCCCTGCATAAGGACAATAATAGGCTAGTATTATTATTTGACCTAATTTCGTCACACTGAAACATAATCTCTCCACTACGTTAAAAGCTAATCAAGATAATAAAAACACAATAACAACAGTACGTAATTGCGTCGCATATCACACAAGTATATAGTTCGATTCCCAGCGCGTGAAAATGTCACCGGTTATTTTGGCGCGCGTTCGGTGCGTCCGTCAGCGCGGGCGCAGCCGATTCTATTGTGATTGGATAAACTGATGGGCAATGGAGATTTTTAGATTTTTCAGCGGCGAATTGTATGAATTTTGGGAGGTGGTTTGGAAGATTTATGATTGTAATGGCTTTAGGTTATTTCGATCTACCCGCCCTACTAACTTCTGCCCGCCCACTTAAAAAGTAACTATCCGTAAAGTATGTTGAACTATTATCCCAAAGTAACACATTACCGCTGTAAAAAGTATTCTATGTGTTAATCTAGGAAATGGTCAATTCTCATCCAAATCTGTTCAACGATTTACACGTGATTGAGTTATAAACATCCAGACATCTAAACATCTTCAAAAACTTTCACTAGCGACCGGCTCCGGGTTCACATGAATGCAAGGTAAGTGAATATTAAGTATAATTATGTATAAAACTTCCTCTTAAATCACTCTATCTATTGATGAAAACCGCATTAAAATCCGTTAAAAGATCTGAGCGTACGGACGACGGGAAGCGACTTTGTTTTATACTATGTAGAGAAGTAAATTTTAAGAAAATGAGTTTTAATTATATTTATCTCGTGTTCAAAGTCAAAAACTAATCATTTATTTCAATTATGCCGTTATAAGGCACTTTTAAACGTCATATACAAGAAGAAAAAGGAATTGAATCTGGTTGCCCCATCCAAAAGGTAGTTTTATATGGAGAAGAATGGGCAAGAAACTCTAAATATACGAGTACTTACTCTTTAAAAAATATTAAGTTTTAAAAGTATTATTTAACTTTCATGTTGAGAATAATGTCTCTAGATAATAATAGTCTCTTGTAAAATTAATTAGAGCGTTAGTTTATTTTAGTGACAGCGTTTTCGTTGCACTAAATATTTGTTGTAGGAATCTATGAATTGTCTAGCTAGAATTATCGAACTCTCGTATATATTAGGCTAAGTTTTCCTTCTTCATTAAAATAAAAGAAAAACACTTAGCATCATAATTATATGCACAGATAGTAAATTTATAGAAAAAAAAACCAGAAAATGTTTTTTTTATTTTAAAATTTTTCGTAGTCAATTATTTCGTAGCGCTACGTAGACTGCGGACTACGAATTTTCCGGTTGTTTCGAAATTTATGTTAAAGTAATTTTTTCAAATGTAATTTACATAATTATTGCTAACAAGTAACAGTCTTGTCAATTTAAATCAATACAAACATTATTAAGATTATTGCAAAGAAATACTAGATTAAAATTAGTATTATTTTCCTATTTTTGTCAGAATATTTGTAGCACATAGGTACTATACGTGGCACGAAAGATGGACTTGACACATTACACAAACAATATTATTTCGTAATAAATACAATCATAGTATTGTTAAGAATTTAAATATAAATGTCTTCGAAATATCCCTGAATAGATGCACAAATTATGGATAACTATTTCGTACATCCATACCTGCGCAAGCTCCCCATTACTGACGCTTGTCTCATTTTTCGTGACGCGTTATACCTACCTAATTGTAGTAAGTGATTACAAATTCTAAGATTCAACAGTACTGATATTAAATTGCGATTATTCCTAAAATTTACTAGAATTGCTTCCTTGGTATTTAAAACGCATAATTATATACAATTATGGCGATCATAAATAGTTACTACTTACTATGATGAATGATAAACTATAAAGCTTCATACTTTTTATTAAATTATTAGTTTTCTTTTAATTAATAATCATACTTTTTAATTAAGATACTGGACGTCACTGGCATTTGAAAGAAAGAAAAAGTGTTAATTTTTTTTTTCTTACAATTGAGAATTGACGGATTATGTTTTGCGGCGATCTTATCATGTAAAGACAACGGTACTATTTGTCAGTCTATTCATAATTAGCTAACCTAACATAATATGGTCCAAGATCCCACTGTGCCTAGACTTACGTCATATTACCATGGCTAAAATTTTTGGGATCCTGGACTAATTGTGTTGGTTAAGTGTCCCAAACCACAGGATTTGAATTACTCAGTACTAGTCTTTTTTTTTTTTTTTTTAGTTTGTAAAAATCATCAAATGACTCCTTCCGCCCTGGGTGGGGTGGAAGGGACTGTCAGACTTTTACTGACTAAAAACCCACCCTGTTCCTTCTGTTGCCCTTTACGTTCCGGGGCCACGGTATCCTGTTAAGACGTCCCGCAACCCCGGCAGGCGTACTCAGTACTAGTCTTAGAGTCCGGATTTGTGCCCGGTTGATGGCAACAGCCTCGCCCCTTATTACATAGGACTTAAACATAACTGGCGAAATGTGAGTGAACTTATAGGTACACATCTGCCGCATCCATCTGGGATTACAGGCGAGATGTTGTATGTATGTTTATAATCTTTCCTTTCCCAAAAACACACGATAACCACCCAGTTGTTCCGCAAACCCATCAAAATGAAAACTAATACTTAAACATTCTTCTACAAAATCAACCGACTTCACAAAAAGCGGTACTAATAAAACATTCTGTTTGGTGAACGCTAAAAACACTTAATTGTTCAACGATTGTCGAAATTAAAAGGTTGATGAACAAGTAATAACTCCCTATACACATAAATGGCACATTTTTCGACGCATCACGTACTGGGCAGAGCTTAGGGCTGGCAAGTCAAGGAAACTGCATTTCGGTGGGAATTACTACAGTATTTTATGACCAAGAAGTAAGTTGACTGTCCTGTTGGTCTAGTGGTAGCAAAGCGTGACTGCTGAGCAAGAGGTCTTAGATTTGAACAAAGGTCAAAAGGTCTAAAAAGGCAGTGTTGTTGGATTATTCCATCAGGAATGTCTTAGTAGCCTCGGAGTCTGGATTTGGACTGGCGAAATGTGGGTGTACTTATGAGTACACCTCTAACCCTTCGGGGATTACAGGCGTGATTTTATATTATGTTATGTATGTTATTGTTATTAGGTACGTTTTTGTAATTTATTGTTAAAGCACCCATTAGACATCACACTCTGTGAAATTATTTAGCTATTATTGTTCATGAGATACAGACTGTATCTCTCGGCAAATAAGTTATAAAAAGTCTACAGTCGCTAAAAGCAGTCGCAGAGCTAGATGATATAGCTTCCAGATGTAGCTATATCAGTGCACAATGCACCCATATATTACCTAAAGCTAAAGTAGGTAATTGTTAAGCAATATTTTGGTCAGTGTGTTGAGTGACGTTTGGCAACATTGCCAGTCTAAAGCAAAGCTCGATCATGCCAATACAGAACGAGCCGTTCATAGTTTGTACCATCTTGCAATGTTACGCGTTTTTGTGCAACGTTGCTCAATTTGTTGATCTTGAGCATCGGTGTTGAATGGAAGCCGGCTTATTCTGAAAAAATGTCCCTCTGTCTCTCTCTTTTTGCACAGAGATGGCACAAAGAATGATTACCACGCTTCCTCAAGGCGGATGGGGATTTTAGACTTACATGAATTATATGTGCGTCCAGGTTTCCTCACGATGTTTTCCTTCACCGATGTCAGTGTCAATGTACAAAATACTTTAGAAAGTACATATCAATTGCCCACAGTCTCATGTAAGAAAGGCAAACGCCTCAACCACTGGGCCATTACAACAGCTCAAAAACAATGGCTTTAAAAGCAGCAGTTTATCAAAACGTGTCAACGAGGAATGTCTCCTTTACTGGATTTGTAATCGTTAATTTAAAATGTATACTCGTATCTCGAAATACGAATGCTAAGTGTGAATTAAGTTAATTAAAGCACGATTACCAAGTTAAAGGTATAGCAAGCATACAAATATGAGCATTATTGGATGCCTGGCGCTTGCTGTGGCGCCGGGACGTTTGAGAACTTGGAGTAATTTATGGAAACTTTAAAAAAATATTTTTAAAAACGTAGGCTTTAATTTAAAATTCTGCAATATTGATTATTGGTCATTGTATTGTCACCAGAACTAAAGGTATGTGTCAAATTTCAGCACAATCGGATAACAACAAATGGTCGAAAAATTGTTTGAACATTTTGAAAGGATAACTTATTTACATACATACTTGCGAACAATGCAAGCTAAATAAAAGTTTGTAAAAAGTGCAAGTATTAAGAACTTGTGTTAGACGAATATGGTTTGAAGACTAAACTTCTTAAGTTTATGGGTTAAACTTACATCACAATAATATGTATTCTGTTGAGTCAACCAGATACATAAATGTCTTTTTTTTTGTTAGTTATGTCAACTAGGTGTATTTATTTTTTATCATACATTCATACATAAACTCACGCCTTTTTCCCATGGGGGTAGCCTGAAACCACAGAACGCCACCTGCTACGATCCTTACATACTCATTTCGCCTCATCTACGTTCATACATCTCGTAATACAAGCACGCCGGTTACGAGTACTGCGCACCTGACCGTTCCGAAGAACCTCACCAGTAAGGTCAATAAGGTCGGTAATATTTAGAATTACTTACATGGATTATTTTACTGATAGAAAGGTACTTTACGTTGTGTTTGATGTTGTCTTGAGTACCAGCCGTCGTAGTACGAAGTCGAAGGCAGAAACTAGTGCAAAGCCAAGTCATTCTATCCTATTCAAGAGAACGTTATTAATCATAATATCTCCTGGCAGTCCTGCCAGCCCTGGTCAGCGCAGAGCGGCCTGTGTGTGTATGTCAGTGATACTCCGCACACGACTTGTAGGCCGTGTTGACAATAAATCATACCAATGTATTTGTGATGGCGATGGCGGCGCGCTAGGGATGGGACACGAGGTTTTATCGAATGTCGATATTTTATTGTAACAATTTTTTTGTTTTGTTGATTTGTGATTTTGTGTGTGAGGATTAAAAGAAAGCCTTAGTCTACAGTAGTACTTATCAAACACTAGTTTTTTTGTTGTAAGAAAATTTATTAATGGATGAAAGCATCTTCCACAATTCAAATTGAAAGTAGTTCATGTCGGTGTTTTATAAAATAAATATTTTATTAATCGTTAAAAAGTTCTATCGTGACTATTAATTTTAATCAAAGTAGATATATTAACTTAGGTACCTACTACTTCGTACCTAATCAAAAACTTGCTGTAATTCTTCTCTTGATTACGGAATGATTTTCGGCATGGCATTTCTAAGTTTTCATTGCTTTTCCAAATATCGTCAATCATGAATATTAAGTCATAAAAAAAATCACCAATATCGATCCCAAATTTGCTATATAAAATTGAAATGATTCATGCGCGTACGTTCGTACCGCGACCACCCCGCCCTACGCTTGCATGTGTGCGTTCGTATCACACGACACCGCATCGCTGTGTGTGTCCGTGTTGCATTTCTTTCTCGTATTGTAATTTATTGGTGTGTAACGAAGTTAATTATTACGATTTTTGTATTAAACGTTGAAAATTATTTTTAGTCTTGCAGATGCAAGTTCTCTGTATTACTTTTTTACAATGATACTGCGCCGGCGACCCGTTTTTGCTTGGATATTGTATTATTAATGATAAAAATGTTGTTTTGTTTGTTATTCTTTACTGTAATGACGTCTATTTTAATATTAATCCAACGTAGCGGTTAACGAGAATTGTTTTTGTTTATTTTTATTTTTTTAATTGTTTTTATGTTTGTTTTGGAAGCTTTTGAGCCTCCTTACATAGTTTTAGTACCTAATTATATGTTTAAGTTCAGCTGAAATGTTTAAGTAAGTACTTAGATACTCTTTCATCTTATAACTATCTTATTTTTTTACAATACTTTATAATAATCACCATCATCACGCCTGTAATCCCCGAAGGGTTAGGCAGAGGTGTACCCATTAGTACACCCACATTTCGCCAGTTATGTTTTTAGTCCCATGTAAAAGGGGGCGAGCCTACTGCCATCAACCGGGCACAAATCCAGACTCCGACGCTGCTACTGAGAAATTCCTGATGGAAAAACCTAATAACACTTTGCCCGACCTGGGAATCGAACCCAAGACCTCATGCACAGCAGTCGCGCTTGCGACCACTAGACCAACGAGGCAGTCAAAAGTACTTTATAATAAATGAGAAAGTTTATGAGGATAAATGTTTGTGTGTTACACTGTCACTCTAAAACAGCTAAATTGAATTAATCAGCTGTTTGTACATATTTATCTATATTCCCTTATATTACATGTTGCTTAGAACGTTAGCTTAATTCTGAAGTCTAAGCAGACAAAGTCGCGGGCAGAAGTTAGTAATCCATAAGACAATGGGAGTCATTGTTGTTTGTTATATTTTCTATTTCGTTTATTGGTTTACTTGCGGTTTTAATTAGTAATTAATTTGTGGTATATGTAGGTATAGTGATCTGCTAAATGAAATGAAATGATGAAATGAAATGATATTTATTAAGTAAATTGGTTATAAATAACACTTTTACACGTCACATTTTAAACTAGATGCTCTCTACTTGTGCCCATTATTGTAAGTTAAAACATAAGAACGTATTGTTTGATGATATTTCTTTTTCTCTATGCACAATAATTATATGAGTAAATAAAAAAAAATGTTAGTTACAATTATAATTCCAGCTTTCGTAAACAAAGTAAAGCTTTCTTGCTTTAATAATCATCGCTATAGTTATTACAAATAAATGTTCTACAATTTAGGAACACAGACCTTTTTTGGCGCTGACATTTCAAGACAAAAAAAAAATGAAAACAGTTCAAGTCATCTTCTCACAAGAAATTCTTACTTTACCTGCTTAAATACTGCCCACCATCAATAATAAAAAAAAAAACTAAAAAATAAAATATAACCGGATCGAATTTCACAAACACACAAGGTTAACCCTAGTTCACAGTGTCGAGACCTCATCAGGAAATGGGGTCAATTTTTTAGATTTTTTACAAAAGAAAAAAAATTGCAAAAAAGAAAAAAATAATGATAGCAATTCTAAAGTGATCTACTTTGATGCTCACTCCGCGTAAAGAGATAACCCTAAAATTGGGGTGAATCGGGGTGAAACGTGGGAAATTTAAAACGGAGGGTAGAAGATCGCGAATATAATGAAGTTTCAAGTCTAATCTGCATTAACTTAGATTTTTTTGTAAGATTTATCATCGAGTTCAAATGTCTGCGGGTTAAAAGTTTTTTTTTTTTTAATTTATGCGCATAGGGTATAACAGTAATGGTTTGATATTAAATTGATGTTAGTACCTTACCTGAGAATTAAGTAATTAAAATGGAGTCTGCAGAATTTAGAATAATTTCAAAAAATGCACAAAAGTGATTGTTTTTTTAATCTATAGGTACTGATATTGTGAAGCTAATGAGTTTGTTTTGTATGAATGCGCTAATATTACAAAATACCTACTATTCCGGTTTAAAAAAATCTTTTTCATAATATAGAGCTTTTATTTAGGAAGTTTATAGGCTATATAACATTAGTTTTTTAACGAAGGTAAATTCACGGGTATTCTTAGTTTGATTAAAACTGTAACTCCTTACAAGGGATTTCACCGTCTTAGATAGATTCATCAATTACAAAGCTATTTTTATCATTATCAAGATAATCATCACAAAAATATGTTCTTAATTAATGACTAACATACTAGTAAAGTGATTTAAACATAGCTAGCATTGATAGAACGGGTACTTAACACGTTTAGAAACCAGTTTTGTGTCCTACACGCATAACTTGGTTGTTCTTCATAGTTACTTTAACCCCATCTGATATAGTACTAACTTCTGCTTGAGACTTCTAATCCCACTGGAACCGTCCATTTTTCCGGAATAAAAAGTAGTATATGTGCTATTCCAGAATATAATCTATCTTTGTGCTAAATTTCATCTTGTTTCGTTCAGCCGTTTCGACGTGATTGAGTAACAAACATCCATTAGTAGACAAAAAACGACCAAATAACAAAAAATGTTATTAGGTTTTTTTTTTGAAATAATTGCATTTTAAAAATATTTTTAAATGTAAAAGGTAAATACTTTACGTTTCTTTGTTTTTATCATGAAATAACAAAGCTTATTAAACGGTAATGTTAAAATAACGATAACTTGTAACGTAATTTCTTTTCGAGTATAGGTGGCATAAGTTAAAGAGTTTTTTACATTTCCAAATCAAAGAAATCACAAAATGACCCCTTCAAAGATATTTCTGTAATTTTTTAACAAAGTGGGTAATTGAATTGACCATAATTTCTTACAAGTTTAAGACGCCATTGTATACAAAATTGATTCAACCGGTAACCCTTAAAAATCAATACAATTAAATTGTTTACGGTTCCGATTGACCCGAGGTCACACACGTCTCGAATTACTTTAAAAAGAAACATAGTATTCCCGGATTTCGGCATTCAATTCGCAAAATTTCGCAAGCATATCGAATTCTATAACTGACCTCTTTTTGGTGAAATGGGGCCAAACAATGACCATATGAGGCACAAAACGTTTGACTTATGACCCCGACGACCTTTTTTCTGTTTTTTTTTTTGTTCGCATTGGTCAAAAAGGGGCATCTTGGCCACGATTGTGATTCGCGGACAATAGCTTCTGATTGGTGAAGCAAAAACGCAATCACTAAAGAGGTTATAGAAAAAACTTAAATGTACGTATTTTTTTGACGATTGATTTTAAGAATAGGTATCACGTTTTTTGGTTCAGTCGTGATATCTAGATTAATAGGAGCTATAGGATTAAGGAAGGGGCATTAGAAGGTTGAAATTTAATCCGTCTTGATTATTTTAAGAAACTAACATAATTAACAGACTTTCTATACTGTTTTAGAGCGATTAAAATTAAATTAGATACCTACATAATTGTTAACATTTGCAACACAAAGTGGCGAAATGTGTCTTTGTACTTAATGTTATTATGTACCTTTTCTGTACATCATTATAAACGAATAAATGATTTCGTTATTAGTGAGATTTACAATACAGTTTATTCACACAGTAATATATTAGATTTAAAGATTTTTTAATAAAAAACCTAATGATATTACACTATTTCACCAAAAACCGTTATAAAACCAACACAAAAAACTCCTACAACAGCAAAATATCTATAAAACTCTCAAATTACTACAAACAGTTATAAATCAAAGTACGAAAATTATAAAAAAAAAACTATCTCACGCGTCTTGCGATCATCTGTTGCCAAAGGGGTTGAACTTCGCGATTTTTTAAAAAGCGCACAATAGCGGAACCCTACCTAAACAGTTAGAAATAAAAAAAAAATGCGGAAGATATCGTCTTTCTATTAAAAAAGGGAGATTAAAGACCGTATCTAACTCTTTCCCATGGGTCTTAACCTCGCTGAACTTTTTTTGTCAAAAATTGAGACACCTTTGCCATCTTTCCGTTTTTTTGTAATGTCAGTTTCTGGTTATTTTCGCGCGTTGGATGCGCAGGGGCGAGGGGTCGGGCCCTTGCGTATTGTTAGAATGCGAATGTAGCAGGTGGGTCACATCGTACCCCGCTCGCATTTTAGGGTTTCAATAAGATTCTTTTCTTAAATTTTCATTTTAGTAATTTCATTTTTTATTTGAAATTAAATTTAGAATAGTGGAATGGAATGTTGATGTTTAGTTTTTTTTTTAAATTATTGAGACCTGCCTCGTTGTACGTGTGTTGGTCGCAAAGCGCGACTTCTAATCATGAGGTTTGAGTTTCGATTCGCAGGTCGAGCAATGTGTTATTGGGTTTTTCCATCAGAAATTTCTCAGTGGCAGCCACGGAGTCTGGATTTATGCAAGGTTGATGACAACAGGCTCGCCCCCTATTATATACTTAGGACTTAAACATAACTGGCGAAATGTGGATATACTAACGTACACCTCTGCCTAACCCTTCGGAGATTATAGGCGCGATGTTGTGTGAGACAAAAGAAATAAATAGAGGTTAAAAAAGTCGACCATCAACAATCAATATCGAAAGTCATTATAATATTTTTAATTACCGTTTCGACATTTAAACATAGTTTTAAGTGGTATTAAAGTCCCTTTTGAATTGAAACCACTTCTGGCCCCATTTGATAGAGATTTTCAGCCACTGTTCAAGCTTTTATTGCCATCTGTGTATTATGTCACGAGATTTATAATTTTATTCTACAGCACGCAGATACGACAACGTGTCCCACGCTTGATGTCTGGTTAGAAAAAATAAAGCAAAGAAAGCTTTTCTTTTTTTAGTAGAGATGGATATCCGTCTTATTGCTCTTTAAAAAAAATTGTTTCTTTAATATTAATAGTTAAGAACTACGATTCATTTAAGGGTCTGTGTCACCACCTACAAATAAGTTTTAATTATATTACTTGGCAGATTGTTTCGCATTTGCAAACATGCATACATTGCATTTTCGCAAGTATTATTATTTAAAAAAAAAACATTGTGTAAGAAACTTATTCTTGTAAATAAAGTTATCATTAATTCTATAAATTCAATTTATTTTTTGAATATTTCTGCTTTTTCTTTTCAGTGAAACAGACCCTAATTATTTTTTAAACTTTTGGAACGCGGTAAAAAGAACTTGGCCATACTTAAACTTATTTCAAATCACATTCGAAATTCAATTTTGAAAACGAAACTTAAAAAACTCACGTGTTCGCAGAATTTCGGTCTTGGAATCGTCGCTCATAATATTGCGAAAATAATTTGGATTACTGATTGCAGAGTCGGTCGAAAAAGTCGTCGATCGAAATAGGCATAATTACGGTTTCGACTAAGCGGGCGGCGTGCGCGCACAAATTTTCCGAAAATTACACTCCGGCGCAAAAACGGAGCGTTTTCGGAAATTCGCCGCGTCCGGCCGACAACCGGACCGATGTGAAATGTGCGTTTTTAAAACTGTTTGAACATGTGTGATGCATTTTTGATTATTTCTCGTTGTTATTAACGAATCATACTTGTCATTGTTATGAGAATAACCTAAATCGTTTTAATTGGTAAAAACTAAGTACCTATACAGTGGTGGATTCAGAATTGTCGTTTGGGGGGGCTTCATCCCGTTGAGGTTAGGTTTTTAGCAAAATAACATAACACTAAAAAAGCACAGAAGAGAAAAAATCTGATGCTTTTGGGGAATTGAGCTACATAGAAGCTTTTGCAAAAGCTTGTGCTTATGTTTGACATGCTTACTAAACAAAAAACAAACAAAACTATGGACTGAAGTCTGAAATAAACTTATTATTATTATTACCTACATAACATAACATTACGCCTGTAATCCCCGAAGGGTTAGGCAGACGTGTACCCATTAGTACAACATTTCGCCAGTTATGTTTTTAGTCCCATGTAATAGGGGGCGAGCCTATTGCCATCAACCGGGCACAAATCCAGACTCCGAGGCTGCTACTGAGAAATTCCTGATGGAAAAACCCAATAACACTTTGCCCGACCTGGGAATCGAACCCAAGACCTCATGCACAGCAGTCGCGCTTGCGACCACTAGACCAACGAGGCAGTTATTATTACCTACCTAGTACATTTAATAGATCTCAGCGTAAGACACCTTATCATCGATTCAGCCAATTGAGCTACAATACAAGGAGAGTTTCCGGCCCTGGGGGTTGATCCACGGTAGGTAGGTATATTGCAAGGTGGATTACATAAACTCATAGTAATTATCAATTATAATACCAGCCTATTATTTATTTATTTTTTGTTTTGACTGCCTCGTTGGTCTAGTGGTCGCAAGCGCGACTGCTGTGCATGAGGTCTTGGGTTCGATTCCCAGGTCGGGCAAAGTGTTATTGGGTTTTTCCATCAGGAATATCTTAATAGCAGCCTCGGAGTTTGGATTTGTGCCCGGTTGATGGCAATAGGCTCGCCCCCTATTACATGGGACTAAAAACACACCTCTGCCAGCCTCTGAGGTACACCTCTGCCTAACCCTTCGGGGATTACAGGCGTGATGTTATGTTATGTATGTATTATTATACCACTGCACGTCAAAGGCCTCTTATTATATAGAGAAGGTAGGAGCATTGATTACTACGCTTAGGTGGATTGGCGATTCCAGACTTATATACTGACCTCCACAACCCAGTTACTGGGTATTACGATTCCCCTTTATAAGACTGGTTGTAAAACGTTCGGCCTTTTTACGACTGGTAACGACTGTCAAAGATCCGTAAATGATACTTTTAGAGACCTACATATGAAATGTAAAAATCACAAAAATACTCGCACGGTTGAGGCAATAGGCTCGCCCCCTATTACATGAGACTAAAAAAAAACATAACTGGCGAAATGTGGGTGTACTAATGAGTACACTTCTGCCTAACCCTTCCGGGATTACAGGCGTGATGTTATGCACAAAAATGCTTGCCGGGAATACAAAATTACTTATACAATTTTTATACAATACTTTAATGTGAGTAATGTGACTATGCAATGTCCTAGGTATATTTTTAAATTCATGACAAATACTTGCCAGCTTAAATTGAATAAGTAAGTACACGTCTACCCAGTAATTTTGACATGAATGACGCACGATAAAAGTATTAAAATTAATATTGCTTGCGTAACATAAATTCAACAAAGGAATAAAATGCATAGACACGGCCCTCAAAACTTTATTGTATGCAAAAGATCACCAATTTATAGGCAACCACATAATCTACATGACAAAAATGACTTTAAACACATTCACTTTCGCCGCTCCTATCGCCATCTCGCTCACTTGAAAGAAAGAATCTGCTGTCTCGCTCATGCCGCGCGCTTTAAAAATGTACAGTTACGAGCAAAAACAAGTATACATTTAGCAATATCACGAAGCAATTTACTTCGAAAATATTCATTAAAAAATATCATGTTAGAAATAAAGTACATATTTTGAATTTATGGCGCTTTACACATAGCAACTATTGTAGTGTTTACATATATTTCAATTGGACTGACCACACATAGCAACTCGAGTTTCGAGTTGCGGCAATCGTCAACAGTTTTCAGTTGCTGTAATCGATGACTAAGTTGCTAATTGCCGTAACTAGCAACTGTTAAATATTATACCGTAAACGCTGATCGCTGCGTAGATTGAGCAACACGGCTTTGAAAGTTGCTTACAGATTGCCATAAAATTGCGGCAACCGTAAACGTTATAGCAACTATCAACTTTTACAGGATTTTTTTAAAGACTTGATAGTTGAGTATGTCCTCAACTTAAGTTGCTGCGTGTGCAAAGCGCCAATACTATTAAAATAGATCTTATATCAAAGTTACAAAAGTTATTTTACAAGAAAATCGCTTTTGAATCGCTGTTAAATGTAATACATGTTTTTGCTCATGACTGTACAGTAAAAATTTGGGCGCGCAAACGTCCCGCATAGTTTTTTAACTGAGATATGTCAGTTTTGTTAAAATTTTGTTAAAATTAATAACGAATGGACGACCAGGCATTTCTGTGCGACCACAACGAAGCTTTAATTAGAAATATTTTGAGATTCAGCATTTTTGTTTTTTTTTTTTCGGTTGGTATTTATTTTTGTTCGTGTTTTGTTTTATTGGTGAAGGTTAAATACTTTTGTCAAAAACGTGTCGAATATTTTTGCGAATGCGAGTTTTCTTTTTTTTAAAGCGCCGTTTTAAATTAAATGAAAGATTTTTGTAGATTTTTTGCTTCATTTTATTTGTTATAAATACCAATAATACTAATGATATTAAGAGGTAAAGTTCATGAATAAGTTAGTTTTAACAATCGATTCAACTATCATTAAGTTTATCATTTACTAAGAGAAAAATAACTAGAAATATATTGATCGCACAAATCTACAGACGATATATAAGAATAGGCTCGCACTCTATTACATGGGACTTAAACATAACTGGCGAAATGTGGGTGTACTAATGGATACACCTCTGCCTAACCCTTCGGCAATTACAGGCGTGATGTTATGTTAAGTGTGATATTAGAAAAACAAAATACGACCGAACTTATTTTAAGAAAATAGTAATTTCAAAGTATGTTTGACAATATTTTAAAAACCAATATCTCTCATGTATCTTCTAATAAGTAGTTCTATACATAAAAAATGCATTGTCCTGAATGACTGACAGATCAAAACATAACCTAAACCGCTGATCGGAGAGACCTGAGACTTGGAGGGTGTGTTCCTTGTATGGCGTATTTTCTAAAATTCACCTCTTAGGGGATAAAATAGGGTTCGAAAGTGTGTATAGAGAAACTAACTTTGACAGAAGCTAGTTAAAGAATTTACCTATACTTTTCTTACAAAAATCAATCATAAACATTCCCAAAACTGTACAATACTACCTACATTCACATTGTAACAAAATCTGGTTCCACAAGAAATCCGTCTTTTTACCCTTTTATCATTTTTTTTTTAACCCACACCCGGCCGTAACGTGACTCTACAGTTTTGTCAAAATATTACACTGTATAAACTTTTTTTTTAGGTAAAAATTACCCCTTTTTCGTCGCGTTTCTTTTCATCAAAAGGGTTGTGTGACGACATCTGATATTTTTTACGATCTTAGATAACCGTTGTAATGATAACTTTTGTGAGAAGTTTCTTTTTTTACGGTTTTCTCATTTCGCTACATTATAAAAATGTAAGAAAGGTCCGGACGGAAGTCAAAGTTTAACTGTTTTTTTTTAAACGTCTAATCATTATAAGAAGTAGGTAACTAAGTTTATTTTTAAGACTTACTCATTGTATTACCTACTCGTTATTTATAATAACATTAATAAGACCAAAAGAACTATTTTGTTTTTTTTTGTTTAAAAGCGCTGATCTCTAGAACTTTTAGTCGGATTGGAATAAATCTTTATGTAAATGATAGCTAGATTCATAAGGATTAAAATAGGCTATATAAAATCACGCTACGACCCTTGGGAGTAAAGCAGTAATCAGAAACGTAACTTAACGCGGGTGAAAAAACCATACGGGCGAAGTCGCGGGCAGAAGTTAGTGTAATAATATATTAATGAGTTAAAACAAAGAACTCTAGATTCACAGAATGATGGAAGAGGATATCTACGTGGGTACTTGAAGCAACTGTAAGTATCAAGTTCAAAGAAGTGCCTCAATTTAAACTCAAGGCTAAAATGTATTCAATGTAAGTCAAGACAGTATAAAATAAATAATGTTTGAAGTGTGTCTTCACAAATTCTAAAATGCCGTCCTTAACAGGGCCTCTTAACAAATTATAAAAACATCCAAATAAGGCAACCTTTTTTTCCATACTTTCCGAAGTCCGTTATTCTAATCCATATTTCGAGCGCCTTCCATATTCGAACTGTTTCTAAATTCAAAAGAGCTAAATCCCTGTTCGGTGAGCGTCGCGTTCTAAATATAAAAAGTTCTTTTTTGTCAAATATGGAAGGGTTAAGTTTAAAAACGTTCTATTTTCGAATTGTTAAAAAGTCCACATTGTATGGAATACGTCAAAACTTCATACACCGTGACTATGTTATATGTAAAATTATCAGATACAATTAGATTTTGTTTATCCGATTAGAATTGTATTTTTATTGCATGAGTACTTTTTTTTTTTAAGCAAAATAAAATACTCTCATGCGTCTAATTTAGTTTTTTCTAATAACAGACTTTTTTAGAATGTTTACCCTTAAAAAATTAAATAGTAGGTGATGGTGTCTGTCAATTTCTTAGCACATTGTGTAAGCCTTTTACCTATAAAAGGCTTGAATGTCAAAGAGTGTGTTAGTCCTAACTAACACACTCTTTGACATTCAAGATACAGAAAATGAACCCATATTAGAGTAGTCGGCAACTCGGCAGAAGTGTCGATTTGTGTAATCATTCACTATGACGCCGGTTGTATGCAAATTTAAAATAATTATGTAGATAAGTACTTAATAAAAACAATGAAATGTAAATTACTTAATTTAATAATTAAAAATATCTGCTGCCATCACATATACTACATTATTCCTTTTTCAAATGATACGAAAGACACAGGAAGCATGGCTTTTTTGTCACTTCCACATCTCGTCTGAACCGATTCATTCGTTCTGTCCCTTTCTAACTTGCACATTTTACTTAAGAGCGACAAGGGCAGCTATAGCCACATCGTTCTCAGGTGTGTTGACAATAACAGATGTACAGATGGCGGGGCGAGCATATTACACAATTACAATTCTATTTAATTATTTTTTTTCTAGCACCGTTTGTTAAGATTTGAACGTGGGCGTTGCGTTGCTCACACTAGACGTAGAACAATCGTCTGTTTTTCGAAATGTCATGGCGTACAATCCGCTAGTTACCGAAATAGTATTTGAATTGTAGATTTTCATTTGTAGGTGGTTTTGTTAATTCATTATTACGTTTTAGTGAGAAAGTTTTTTATGTTAAAGTGGTTGATGGCACGGCTGGCGCAGTGGTTGAGCGGTTGGCTGCTGCACAGCGTGTCGCGGGCTCGATTCCCGCACGGGTCAAATGTTACGGGTCTATGAGAGTTTTTACGTTTGTTAACAGCTAAGGAGTGGAACTCTCTGCCTGCGTCTGTATTTCGACCCTAATCTCTTTAAAGCTAGAGTGAACAGGCTTCTCCGGGGTAAGCTCATTCCATCGTAGACTTTGTCTATGTAACTTCTGACCTAGACTAGTGACAAGAGAAAATCCTTATTATGTATAAAAAAACGCACCAACGATACAGGATAAAATCTTAGGGTGGAGGAAATATTTAAAAAAAAGGAAAGTAAGAACTTCCTATGACATTGCACTGTCACTGAGATTGCAGTGGATCAATGACTCTGATGATGACAGAGTGATGTTCTAGGAATGACTAATAGGTAGCCTAGCTACCTACCTAGTTACCTAGATACATAATTCACACATTGCACTCGTCAAGTTTAACGAGTGACATTTTTCTCTTCTTAGTAAGGTCTCTTTGTGAGTTGTTTAAAAGATCAACCATCAGTTGCTATGGCCCTGTGGTTACGGCGCTCGCCTCTTATGCTTAAGGTTGTGTGTTTGATACCGGAGCAATATCAATGTGACGTTTTGAATTCATATTGTACTATCTAAGTTTATCTTGGACATCACTGATGTCGGTAAAACTTCGTGAGGTAACCTAGACTCATATCCTAAACAGCTAGACTAATTTTAACGAGACGCTGGTGCCGATTCTCTTGGGCACAAACTAAACTAAAATTAGACTATTTCCATCTTTTACTTTCCAAATAAACAAGAAAGAGACCAATGTAAATAAGAGCTGTCAAATTTAGTCAATCTGACACATCCATACCATTATAGTTGACATCTTAAAACGTATGGATTAAAAGTATGAAAAAGTTCAAGGCAAAACTAATTTGACATCGCTAACTTAGTTCTTTAATGTCACCGTCCTTTCCGTTCGCTGTATTAGATAGTTGAACTTAAAAATAAAATAATAATAAAAACTTTTCATGTACTATACTAATTTCTATTCTCACCATCCTAATGCAATTTAATAGCTCGAAAAAGATCAAGTAATAAAACCGCAGCTTGCCCCCATAAACCATAAAATACCAAAATGATTTCAAATCAGACCGTGCTCCGAATTTTAAAACTTTAACAAAAACCCCGTAACACAATATCTCATTATATCAAAAAAAAAATATATAATCAATGAAAAAGTACGAGATTTGACCCAAAAAAATGCACCCTTCATCAAAGGGTTAGAGAGCGAGATAGCAAACATTTGTACGAAGAAAGAAAGAGACGGCGACATTCCTCAACCCTTTCGCCGCACCTGGACGGGTTTTTATCCTTCGTGTTTTTGTGTTGAAATTTTAAAAAGTGCAAAATTTCCTTTTGTTGAGGGGTCAATATTGATTTTTGGGGTTCAAATAAACTTCGCACAATAATAGTTCGTTATCTAGTACAGTTAGAATGAGGCCATTACTTTCTCATCTCTATGGATGACATTTGACATTATCTATTTGTGTTAGTATCATAAAAAATGAACTCATAAATTACTGACATTCCGAAATGACGCTAATAAAGTACGTTTTTTGTGTGAGTCTTGTATTCCAGGTCTGTATTCCGTATCCTTTACCGTAATAATCCTATTCTACTACTATTATAATTGCGAAAGTTTGTGAGGATGGATGAATGAATGTTTGTCTACATTTTCAGGCTTAAATGGCTAAACGGAATGGGCTGAATAAGGCACGCGTATATGTAGATATTAATCTTACTTAAAACATAGTATAATTTTTATCCAGTTTTTGTGTTTCAGTAAAACAAATCAGGACTTTGGCTTTAGTCTACAGACGAAGTCGGATGCAGAAGCTGTAGTGTTCTTGGCTCATACTATACGAAAATACGGACTCTAAAACTGAGCCAGCCTCCACTTCTTTTTTTTCTTCTCATAACTTTTATAAATATATATTTTAAATTTCAAAGTACTACCTACAAATATGTTTTTGACTACAATTTTGATGTTTTATACCTACCTCTGTACCTACCACCCCATGGAAATGTAGGGTAGCGTAATTAGGTAGTACATTGGTAGGGTGACAGTGTAATATCAGCCTGTATACTTATTTATGTTTAGGACTTTGTCCCAAAGTGCCACGGATTTTCGCATAGGCCATAAAACCAACGCTATAATTCTCAAAATGTTCTCTGAATATTGTAATCATCCCACATATCCTAAGTAATGAGATGAGCCTATTCTTTACTTACGACCATACAGCATAATGTTACACAGCCAGACTAACTGGAAAAGATACCATCTTTTGAAATTAAACAGCATAACGTCTCAAATCTAGAGATTGCAAAGATACATAGCATTATAGTCTATGGCCAGAGACCATACATGTTGTAGTAGGTGGTAGTGATGTAACGAATATCATTCGTGAAAGCGAATACGAATGCGAAAATCAGCTAACAACATTCGCAAATGCGAATGCGAAAATATTTTTAAGTAAGTATGGCATTTGACAGCTGACTGAATCGTAAGTAAGTACGGACAACAGCGCGACGTGGTATCTTATGCGGTTTTAATAGGAGTGATTTTACAACAAAAAGTCTGATGTGCTGGCGTCAGTAAGGTACTTAGAACATTTTGTCACAGTTTACATCTCATTCCGAAATTAGCCGAACTTATCCGAAAAAACCCGACGGCTTTGTTTACCTATCGACAGAACGCAAACAGAAATTAGTGAATTTTGATTTTTGAGTGTTTTTCCTGACGTTCGTATTCGCAAGATTATTTGGATTAATTTTGTGAATGCGAATATTCGCGAATACGAATTCGAATAAGAATATTCGTTACAACACTAAAGTAGTCTATATAATAATACCAGAATGTTACAAGTCGCGTCGGCAGATCGACAGGTTTTTATTATTTTTGTACGAGTATTGATGATTTTATTAATAATGATCTCCTAAACGTGTGTTGAATTATTACAGCAATAAGTAGCTTTATGTTTGTGTTAGAAATGTGATGTTTTTATAGCCCAATTGGGCTGAGTCAAAACGAATAATTAACATCAAAATTTCTTCCATTACTAAAAAATATATTTTAGATGTTAACGTAAATTAATTTTTAAATCTATACTCCCTAAGCTTTAAATTAACATTGACTTGTTTTTGCTGGATAGTAATATTGTAGTTATGTAATATTGTATTGTTGTTGTAGTATTTGCCATAATTATTGAAAGATTGTGGGTCATTTTGACAGAACTAAAAATCATCCAAGAACTGTGCATATTACGTAAAAAAATATATTTATTAGTATTGAATAGTTTTCTTTTACTTTGTCAAAATAATTAAAAAATAATATTCATGTATCTATCAACCAAACCACTCACCAACACAATTTAACTGATTACAAACATCCTGTCACAATCGCGATAAAATCTTATAAAACGCACAAATAACGAAACAAGTACAAATTCATTACCAATGTATTATTATAAAGAAACGTGCGCATACGCATCGGTCCCACACCACCGGCCGACGATAAAAATATAAATTAAAACGTCTCAATGCAATACAAACCGAGACGAACGAGTAGATAGTCAGCTTAATACAAAAACAGAGAACCATTTAAGGAGGCAAAGTTACAAAAAAAAAAAAAACAAAAAACACAATCAAATGAGGGATGCTCGAAAACGGGAATAAAACGAGAGACAAAAAGGAATATGGCGGATTGTTTTTAATTATCGAGTATCGGCATAAATCGATGCACGTCGCCGCGGGCCCGCCGCCGCGCGGCGCGGGCGCATCCCACGAGTAGACGGATTATGCGAAACTTTTACAATTTCTAATCCTTTTAATTATGTATGTACACATTTTTACTTACGTTTGCGCAGTGGATAAGAGATTGGCTGCTGCTCTACGTGTCGTGGGTTCGATTCCCGCACGACACATATATTTTTATAGACTAAAGATGGCTTTTTCGGGTCTAGTTGTTTGTGTATATGAGTTTATATGTATGTCAATGCCTAAGATACAGAAGAAATTCTTTGTATGGGACAACGATTAAGAATATTAGCGATTTTTTATGGAATTTCATATTTTTTTATCTTTAATCCATTTTAACCCTCATTTGAATAATATTGAAGGTCTCCTTGTATGGTTACCCTAAGTCTCAATATGATGCATAAACTATTCTCATGGTTTTTTTTGTCACCTTTGATCCATTTTTACCCTCAAATAGGATAGAAGATCACCTCATATGGTTATCCAATGTCTCGATTATAATCTATGCTTCGATGTGGTTCATCAAAATGGTTTCCAACTAAATCTTTTCTATTTCACTATCTTACAATATTTAAAGGTAACGCCATCTGTCACGCTCAAAATAAACTACACGCGTTCGTGGGTGATAGATTCATGACATTCTCTGTACTATTAATTATTATGTGACACTGCAAGTACCTACCTTGTTACATTTGCTTTAAGAATCAAAGTGAATATTCATTTGATTAATTTTGTTTAGCTATGCCAAACTAACTCACGTCAAAGTTATTCCCATTTTTTTTGCTGTTATTGAATTTTAAAGTCAAAGTCAAAACATTTATTTCAATTAAACCATTTACAGGCCGCACTTTTGAATTGTCAAAGAGTCGGTCAGTTAGTCCGAAAGTTGAAGCTAGTTGCTCGTTCCAAAACGGAGGTAGGCCTCTATGGAGAAGAACGAGCAAGAAACTCCACGGCACTCTTTTAAATTAGGTTATTACAAAATCCTGGTTACATTATTTTTATATTATATCTCATTATTAATTATAATACCTTCTTTGTTTTGATATTGTTTTATGCTGATTAATTTCAAATCTATTCTTTGCAAAGTTTGGGATGTTTACTGAACTGTTAGGCGCTTTGCACACAGAGCAACTATTGCAGCAACTGGCAACTAGCTGGCAACTAGCTGTTTACATACATTTCAATTGGACTGCGCACACAGAGCAACTCGAGTTTCAAGTTGCGGTAATCGTCAACAGTTTTCAGTTGCTGCAATCGATGACTAAGTTAGTTGCTAGTTGCCACAACTAGCAACTTTTAAACATTGTACCGGATTTTAAAGTTGCCGGTTTCCTTTACCGTCAATCGCAACGCTTCGGGCGATTTCGCACCCTCCCTCCCTCTCCGTGTGCCCGGCAATGCCAGTGTCGGTACGGCAACGGCATACGGCAACTCGGCTATGAAAGTTGCTTACTGCCAAAAAGTTGCGGCAACCGGCAGCGTTATAGCAATTATCAACTTTTACAGGAAACTTTTAAAGAGTTGCCAGTTGCCTCAACTTAAGTTGCTCCGTGTACAAAGCGCCTTATTGGTGTAAAGTAAAGTAACATATCGGCATATTAAATTATTGTGACGTTATTTGTTAATTATTAAAGTTTTGTAGGATGGGTCGTTTTTACTTTGTTAGGTACTAATCACACATTTTCTAATCGTAATGTAATGTTCATTATTTTGTTGTTTTCAGTTTAAAATACTAACATTACTGGCAACGTTACTACTCGTATAACAAACCACACTGTTTTGGAAAAATCGTACAATCAAAATTAGAAAATTCAGCAATTTCCTCAAAAATTTTTTTTTGACAACACCATTTTCTTCAAATGTTTACTGTTTAGGAAATGTTTGTAGTCTATATCTTGGACTCATATATGTAGACTTATGCTTGTCTAAACTACGTGTTAGACTTCGATCTTTGAGTTTGTCTAACTTAATCGCTTTTCCTTTTTAAGGTGCACACAACGCACATAATACAATTTTTTAAATTTTCTCTCACCCTCTTATCAACTTCATATGCATCATTTTCTTTAGTCACGCACTCAAAATAATACCAGCCTATTGATCCACTGCTGGGCAAAGGCCTCTTCTCATACAGAGAAGGCACGAGCATTGATCGCCACGCTTGCTCAAGACCAATTGTCGATTTCTGACTTAAAATAATTCTACGTCCAGATTTACTCACATATTTTCCTACACACTACTTAACCAGTTCTAAAAACTTTAAAAATAAAAATAATCAACTTTTTTGCATACATACATAAACTCTCGCCTTTGCCTATGGGGGCAGGCAGAAACCACAGAACGACAGAACGTCACCTGCTACGACCATTCGAACATTTTTGATTCATAAAAATCTTTAAGAGAAACAACATCTCCACACTTTCCCTGTCCACGATTCATAAAATTCATATGTATGGGTGAAGGCAGTTCGATCGCCGACGTACATACATTTTACTTATAACTAAAGAACATTGTTGTGTTCGTACGTTTGTAAGCCTTTGTCATTGGCCCGTTTATTTTTAGAACGCTTTCGTCTTAGTTCTAAATCTGTACGCTAATAACGCGTTCATTTAATTAACTATCCAGATAGAAGAGGATTATTTTGAAAGGCTAGATTTCTGCGTTGGATTTTGAAACTTAGAAATAATAAATAAATATCTTGGGACAACTTCACACACGGCTATCTGATCCCAAGCTAAGCAGAGCTTGTGTTATGGTAACCAGACAACTGATATACATACTTATATAATTTATAAATACATACATATTATTTAAGATAAACAATAATAAAAAAGAAATACCATACATATTATTATAGATAAATGTCTTCTCATTTTTATCATCTGCCTAGCCTTTTCCTTATTGTGTTGGGGCCGGCTTTAAGTCTTACTGGGTACTGCATTAAGTCCGCCTTTGTACTTTTTTTGTTGCATAAAGTTTAAATAAATAAATGCTGATAATCCACCAGGATATTAGGATCAATCTTTAGTGTTACTTTTACTATGAGACCAAAATTGAAATCATGAAAATGTAATCAGCTGTTTCCTATAAAAATTCGAGACAGCACGATCATAATTCAAATTCAAAATTCAATTCAAAACCCCTTTTCAGCATTTCAGTCAATTAAGAGTCAGCTTGTACACAATTTAATGTACAATTAATTAGCCATAAATATCCGAAATCGTAAAAATAACTTTGAAAATAACTAAATTACTCGTTCTTATTTAATCTAGTCAGGATATTTTTTGTCTATTCGTTAACACCCCGACGTGGCATGATCTTTCGGGTTACCTAAAGGGTGCCACGGGACCTTAATCTTTGATTTCTGTTTGTCCATTAGTCACAGGGCTATATCTTTTGAACTGTAATGCCTATGAACGCTATAGCAATGAATACTTAATAATAGAAAAATAAAAAAAATATGCGTGAGTGTTTTTTTCGGCGTTTTTTGTTATTATTAACGTTTAGTAGATACCTATTTAATATTTTACTGCGGTATAGAACCCATGTGCAAGGCCGACTCGTACTTGACCGTTATTTTTTTTAACCCACCATGGTAAGTGTTGATTTGATCTATGGTTTGATGAAAAAGTGATAAAGAGGAATTCATTTTAACTTTTTTGTCTATCTGACCGACTCCTTGACAACAAAAGTAAAATAAGTATGTGTGTAGTGGACCTTTAGACATATGGGGCAACGAAAACTTTGACAATAGATTCAGTAAATCTTAATATATATAAATTACGCGTCACGTTGTTTGTCCGGGATGGACTCGTAAACTACTCAACCATTTTTTATGAAATATATTTCAATTTCAATTCGTTTATTGCATTCCACAATGTACATGAATAGGTGGTGGTGAACAATACTGTAGACACAATTGTGGACCCTGTAGGGCACAGCAAAATACATTATTATTATTATTTTAAAGGACAAAAATGACTTATAGACTAACTTATCCTAATTATACAATTTCATTAAACATTCATACATGTATATATTTTAAACATCACATTAAATTATCCATCCATTTCATTAAATTAAACATTAATTACATACTATTTACAATCTAATTATGATGCAATGTTTCATATCGTTATTGTTTATATTTTATATTAATTTTCGAGCTGTATAGATTTGTCATTAAAATATTCATTTAAGCTGTAGTAGCATTTACTTTGCAATAGTTTTTTTAATTTATTTGTAAAAATAGTAATCTTTTTTTCATTTCTTATTAGTTCGGGTTGTTTATTATAAATTTTTATTGACATTACAAGTGGGCCGGAAGAATGCATTTCAAGCGAGATGTTGGTAGATTTAGACGTGTTTTATGTCGGAGTGTGATTCTTGACTGTATGTCTTCACGTTTGGTGTAGAAGTCTTGGTGAGTGTGCGCAAATTTACAGATTTCCAATATATAAATACATGGCAATGTTAAAAATTTAAGTTTTTCGAAATGAGGTTTGCAGCTGTCGGTTTGATGAATATTTACCAAGATACGAATTAACTTATTTTGAGTAGTAAACAGTGATGGCGCGTCCGTGCTATTACCCCACATTATAACACCATAGCTGAGCCACGCATGGGCGTAGGCGTAGTAAGTAGCCAGAGCAGTCTCTAAGTTTGTGGTTTTTTTTATTTCGCGAAAAGCATACAAAAATGTTGAGAGTTTTGTTTTTATTTTCTGAATGTAAGATTTCCAATTAATGTTAGTATCTATAGTTAAACCTAATAATGAAAACTCGTTTACTAATTCTAATTTGTGGTTGTTAAAAGAGAAATTTACGTCTAGATGAGTTCTTTGGTGGGGGTGGAATGATATAAGCTTAGTTTTTTTTAAAATTAATTTCTAAATTATGCTCATTTAACCAGGATATTGTTTTAGTGAGAGTATTATTGAGGTTATTTTTTAACTCTTCGATATTATAACAGGGGGTGAGGATAGAAATGTCATCCGCAAACAAAACGCATGGCCCGGAATCTTGAATTGTTTTTGGAAGATCATGTAAATAAGAAAAAGAAGACATCCACAGACACTCCCTTGCGGTATTGAGGCGGTTATAGCCTTACAGTCTGAACGGAACTTTTGTAGTTCGTTAGTTCTATTATTAAAGATTCTGTTTCGACTAATTGCTTTCCGTTTGTCAGATAGGACTTAAACCATTTGTAGGATTTACCACGGATTCCCACTCCATGTAATTTATTTAGCAGTATATAGCTTAAGTACTGTTTGCAATTTGGTCAAACTTAAAAGATAGGATAGTTTTTATCTCGATTATTGACCTCAATGTCTTTACTTACTTCAAGCCAGTTAGTATAATAATATGATAAAAATACAGCTTTTCCTTACAAAAGTGAAATAACATCTATACGGTTAAAATGTATGGAATAGTAGATCAAGATATTTTTCAAATACATATGTATAGTCCAACCAGCCATTTGGTATACAGGCAGCGAACTTGCAACTACTTTAAAACAATGTTTCAAATGTTTCAATTCTCTTTAAACACTTTAAATATGCTTCAAAATGATTAGACTAGTTAGTTGGGAATATTTAAAAAAAATTGTGTTATAGCAAAATTCTAGCGAATTTAAGTTTTTCATAGAAACAGGTATTTATCTTTTTTTAAATAAGACATTTCGAAAATGTACTCGACTAACTTTTTAGATCTAAGTATCCTATCCTGAAGTTTCATTAAAATCGGTTCATTAATTTCGAAAAATAAGTACTTGAAAGTTTGTATTTAATGCCGTACGGCGCAAACGCTTTTATACAGAACAAAACAAACAGTCTACAAGAAAAAAAAAAAAAAAAAAAAAGAATATTAATCTGACAATTAAGACCAACCCCTAAAACCTAGAAATGATTTGAACTTACAAAAATGAGTTAAAACTCTCAAAGAGGATAGCAAATTACACAGCTCTTAGTCTTTTGTGATTTCCTACGGATGTCTCGATACTAAACATTCCCCTCACTGAGAATATTAGTAACTACACGTAAATTAGAAGTTCCTCAAAACCTTTATACGACCAAAAAGCTTATCTTAATCCTCAATATCCCACGTTTCCTTCATAAACTTTCTCAAAAAAGTAAAAACAACACAATTCATTTTGTATCCTTTTCAAAACCAAACTCAATTTGGGACAAGAATTTGTGGGTTTTTTGAAAAATGATCAATGACAGCCTCACAATGACGGAATATTGGTGTTTTTTTTTTTTAATTCTGGCCCTTTTTCGAAACGCCCTTTTGTGGCAGAGACAATAGGGAGAAGGGTCAACGGCCGTGGATTATAAAAATTTTGAAGAAAGACCCCCAAGGTATCGGTTGCTTATTGTTGAACTAGTGGTGTGCGCTGGCGACGCTTATGTTTAATTATTTAATTTTGAGATAATTATGGGTTACAATTATTAGTTATTGTTGCTTTTGCAGAGTTGGGTAAAGGGAAAATATCAATATGTTTAAAGGCAACAAGAATAACGTAACTAGGATTTTTTTAAACTTGATTGAAAAGAGTGTCCGTGGAGTTTCTTGCTCTTTCTTTTCTATCAAGACCTACCTAAGTTTTGGAACGAGCAACTAGCTTCAACTTTCTGACTAACTGACCGACTCCTTGACAATTCAAAAGTGCCTGTAAATGGTTTAATTGAAATAAATGTTTTGACTTTGACTTTGAATTAAGTACCTACAGCGGTGAGAAAATAACTAGATATGGTATGTCAAATTGTATCGTATTGTTACCGTCTCAAGCGTAAAATATTACTTGAACTGTAATAAAGTTTCAGAAACATACAGACAAACACACAAAAGTTTAGTATATCTGGTTCGTTTGCCAGATGATCGGTTATTAGCGATTTATGATAATAGCCGTGGTGATATTTCGTTAAAAGCAGTGCGATTCATTGCGATCCGAAGCGATGTCTTGCGACATAGCAAGTAAGTCTACAATTTCATGCGACTTTTGCCAGTTGTTACGACTAAATGCAACAAGTTGCAACTAAAAAGTGAAGTGAAGAAGTGGCAACGCAGGGAGGTGTCGCCCTAGGATGACCTACACTGACCTTTTTGGTGAGGTTCTTCAGAAAAGTCAGGTGTGCAGTACTCATAACCGGCGTGCTTGTATGATGAGATGTATGAACTTGGACGAGGTGAAAGGAGTGTGTAAGGATCGTAGCAGGTGACGTTCTGTGGTTTCTGCCTTTCCCCATGGGAAAAAGGCGTGAGTTTATGTACCTATGTATGTATACAATTGAAAACTAATCAGTAGAACATGCGACAAAGTAAACTATGCGACTTAGTGCGATCGGCTGCGATTTAAATCGATTCATTGCGATCGCGGCTCGTTCGTTTCGGTTAATTTGCGCCGGAGTCGGACTCAAATCGTTTTTTATCCGGCGGGCGTGCGCGAAATGATATAGGATTCGGATAACACCTAAGGCTAGGCGCGCAAGAACGATTAAACGGTCGACATTTTACGATTGTTATTAATTTAAATTGTATTGTTTTTGCGATTAACTTGCGTTTCTATAGATAATTTTATCGTGTTTGTGTGTTTGTAATTGCGTATAAATATTGTGTTTATGTTGATGGAGATGTCAGTTTATAAACAATTACATTTTATTGCAAAAAAAAAATCTGTTAAATATTGTTTACTTAGGTGTTTTATTTTATTAGAAGCTACTGATATAAAAAAATAAGAATCAGCTAAATCGGTCCAGCTGTTTTGGACTTATGCGCTTAGCAACACATTTAGCGATTTATATATAACACTTTGCCCGACCTGGGAATCGAACCCAAGACCTTATACTCAGCAATCGCGCCTTGTAGCCACTAGACCAACGAGTCAGTCAAACATACATTTAATCTTCGCTATAGTTGGGTAAAAAGTATGTTTCATCCTTAGGAACACAGCCAAAACCAAGTAACTACCAGTATTTCTACGTACCTACCTATACTAGATATAAAATCAGTCTAGTTTCACGCCAAACTTGTTACATTTTATTCTGCAATTATTTTTAGATCTAGCACTAAAAACAGACACAAAAGTCTAATTCTAGATTCCCAGAAATGATTTACAGCAATTTAAATTCCAAATATATCAATAACTTTTATCTACTGATGTTGCTATAAAAACAAACTTACTAAATGCAGTTTCCAAAATAATATCTCCTTTAATGTCTTTGAATATTGAACAAAATGAGCTGCAAAATTAAATTTGTCCAAGTTAAATTGTTGCAATGAGTACAATTTTTTTTGTTGAATGTTTCCATTGAATATTGGAACTTATTTTGTTGGTGATAAGGTTCATTTGAATGGTATGAGATAAAGTGGTAAGTGGTAGATGGCTAGCAGTGAATAAGAATCTCGAAACGAATTCGATTGTGTCCATATTGTGTAACGATAGCGATCAGTTGCTTTGCTACCGGTTGCTTGAATAAGTCCATGGAGTACAAGGTTATTTTATTTGTTAAATCTAATATTTGTAACATACTGAGCATAAGCTGTACTCCTAAAAAGATTTCAAATAAAAAGAAGGAGACTTTTCCATAACAATTAAAATTACAATATTTCTCTAACCTATTCCGTGCACACAGTGACCAAACCAGCCACACTGTTCCCACCCACTGCAACTCCTGAAACCCAGAATCAACAGTGGAGGCCACCAGAAAAGCGCCGAGGCAATGAAGCTCGACGAGTCCCAGTGAAACGATTAACTGTCTTGGGTCCCGCAACGAAATTAATCATAAAAGTGACCAATCTCATTGGAGTAGACTAGCGCAGTACGCAGGAGATATTTTAGTGCACAAATGTGTGCGCAAACACGCACCCGTGTTTGCGCACACATTTTCATCACACTCACTCTTTCCTAACTCTCATAGTCAACTGGGGAGAGATCAGGCGCAGGCGCAGGATCAACGGCTTTACGTGCTAATACTAGCCAATTATTCTGTCTGACACCGCAAGGCAAAGAACTCTCCTCATACAGAGAAGGCACGAGCATTGATCACCACGCTTGCTCAAGAGGGAAGGGCGATTTCAGACTTATATTAAATAAAGTCTAAGTTTTCTAACGATGTTCATCCTTTACCGATGTCAGTGATTTCCACGATAAACTTTAGAAAGTACCTACATATTGTTCAGGTCAGGGATGAACTAGGTTGAACCGAAATCGCGTTCGTAATAATAAAACAACGATACGGTTTGAAATTAATTGGATTTTTAATCAACAAAAAAAACTAACATCGAGAGGGTCATTAACTGCGTGCAAATCTTAACACCGTGATTTAGGAATCGACGCCATCTATTAGTGAAGATTGGAACTAATCTCAACACATATAAAACAGAAAAAGTCACATTAGAACTTATTTGCCCGTGCTTGGTTGCGAACCCACACTCTCGTGCATGAGAGGGTGCCTTAACCACTGGGCCATGATAGCAATCCTGAACAATAACTTAATTATACTCTAGTATCTACCTACATATCAGCAAAACTAATAGACTTAACACACATCATAACAAATACACAAAATCTAAATAAAGATTAATGAAATAGCTATTCTAAGCAAAAAGAAACCTTTTCTTACTCAAATAAACACAAATTCTCACTCAACAACTGCTAAATAACAGTCGCACAACGGTTGCCACTCGCAGTTGTACGAACACGACCGGGGAATCGAACCGAAGACACATGCGTTTTAAATCAGTACGAGCCGATCGCGCAAATAAACGACGCGCCGACGACGTAATAAACTATTGTAAGTGCAACCACACAGAAAGTTGTGGAGTCGACTTGAGAGCTAAAAGTTTTTGACAATTATGTTTTTTTAGAAGAGTTGATAATGGAACAATTTAAGAGGCCCAGCAGTAGACAGCACGATTGGCACAGTGGCTGAGAGCTGCTGCGTGTCGCGGGATCGATCCCGTAAGGAATAAATATTTGTATGGGCTAGAGGTAGGTGTTTCGGAGCTGGTTGTTTGTGTATGTATGCATGTATGTGTGTTTGTATGTTTGTAAACGCACCCTCGATACAGGAGAAATTTTTAGTGTGGGGCAAATCTATATAAATAAAAATGAATGACTAAATGTGTTGTTAAGCGCATAACTCGAGAACGGCTGGGCCGATTTGGCTAATTCTTTTACTATTGTGTTCGTAATTTCCCGGACAAGGAGGATAATTCACCCGTGCGAAGCCGGGGCGGTTCGCTAGTTAGGTATAAAGAAATCGTTTTTAATTACGTAGCTTGAGATAGGTATGAACTCTTTTAAAATTTATAACTGCCGTAAAGTCTGAAGCTTTTTAAATTGACTTTCAAGAATTCACTGGCAAAGCCAGCCGACTCACTGAAAACCGCACAAAGTACAACGACAAAGAAAAATTAAATAAACAAATAAAACACAAAAAATATTACAAAACCACTCGTCTCCACGTCTTTTTTATGCTCAGTCTGAGAATCAAATAAGATATGGAAAACCGCGGGCGTGCGCGCGCCGCCGTCCGCTACACGGGACCCGTACATAATTGATTTTTAAAACCATTACCACCTATTAGTGTCATACTATTTTCTACTGCCTACTGGTTGTTTTAAAACCAATGCTGATCACCCTGGTCTTATAGACTAAGATCCTGAATCTCCTGACCTACGTTATACATACATACATAAACTAACACCTTTTTCCCATAGGCAGAAACCACAGAACGCCACCTGCTACGATCCTTACATACTCTTTTCGCCTCATCTATGTTCATACATCTCAAAGTCAAAACACTTATTTCAATTAGACCATTTACAGGCACTTTTGAATTGTCAAAGAGTCGGTCAGTTAGTCCGAAAGTTGAAGCTAATTGCTCGTTCCAAAACGGAGGTAGGGCTCTACGGAGAAGAATGAGCAATAACTAAATTCTTTTCGTATATGTTAGCCGACAATTCAAAAGTGGTTGTAAATGGTTTAATTGAAATAAATGGTTAGACTTTGAATGACATAGGCCTGGAGACTGGGCTCTTAGACTATACGAGGCTATAATAAGTGGCTACTGTAACGAAGGAACGTGTGTATGGTTGTAATTAAAGATTTGTAAGGCTTGTGTGTGTAATGTTTTGAATTAATATGATGAAGAAGTGTTATTTAGAATGTTTTACTTATTATCAATAAAAATACTTATACGAAGGTATGGCAGAGGTGCACCCCCACATTTCGCCAGTTATGTTTAAGTCCCATGTAATAGGAGGCAAGCCTATTGCCATCAATCGGGTACAAATCCGGACTCCGAGGTAGCAACTGAAAAAAATCCTGATGGAAAAACTCATTAACACTTTGCCCGACCTGAGAATCGTACCTAAGATCTCATGCTCAGCAGTCGCGCTTTGAAACCACGAAACCAATGAGGCAGACATGAAAAGAATATAATAATAAATAAAAAAAATATTAATATTTATCTGACAATTAAGACCAAGGAACCCTAAAACCGAGAAATGATTTGAACTTACAAAAATGAGTTAAAACTCGCAAAGAGGATACCACGGCGGCCGGGACTTTTTGTTGCGTTGCACCGGGTTCGATTACCGGATGAAGTAAGTAATAAAATATGTCGCGGCCATTATATTAATTACCTGTATACTGCGTTCATAAATAATATTTGTAAAGAAAGTAAATTTTGTAAATGATTTGTGAGTTTTAATTGGGTCGATTATTGTGGAGTATAGTAACTAAGTTTATTTTAATACATTGATGTCTTCCAGCTGAAGTTTTAATCTTAAATAGTGAACCGCCCCGGCTTCGTTCGGGTGCAAATTTCCGACCATTCAGGCGGATTTTCCAAAAAAATCTTTCATAAATACTTGTCCAGGAAATTACGATCTCAACAAAAACAGAATCATCCAAATCCATCCAGCCGTTTTCGAGTATTGCGCTTAGCAACACATTTAGTCATTCATTTTTTTATTTAGGTATATAGATAGAAGATAGATTTGTAATAGGTACTTTGCACATACTTATACTACTCTAAGACTTTTTCTGCATCGTATAATATTTACGTGTAGGTAAATTATAAAGAATTATAATAAGTAAAAAAATATATCTGTGATAAGATCACATACAAAATAGATACCTACCTATTGTAAAACATTTATTTAAAAAGAGTATGTATTGAGTTTCTTCCCCATTCTTCTCCATACGAAACTACCTTTTGGAAGGGACAACTAGGTTCAATTCGTTTTTCTTGTAAATGACGTTAAAAACTGCCATCTAATGGTCTTATAGAAAAATAATTTGAAATCGATCATGGTTAATATATTTTTTATAGGAAACACAGGTTTCAGGAATAAGACAATTAAATTGGTAAATAATATGCGAACTACTAAGAAATAGACCTACCTAGATTATATTTTAACAATCATCTGACAATCGTAGTGAATTCCTAGCGAAATTACTCATCGTCATTACTGAAAATGATGACTATCCAAAACTTCGACACCTGGCTATGAGATCACCTAACAATCAAGCAATTTTTATAATCCAATTCAGAGAACACTAGCTATACCGTGCGGTTTCATTCGTGTTACTTTACATTTTTGGTTACTACTTCACTCCTGCCTCGTTGGTCTAGTGGTCGCAAGCGCGACTGCTGTGCATTAGGTCTTGGGTTCGATTCTCAGGTCGGGCAGTGTTATCGGGTTTTTCCATCAGGAATTTCTCAGTAGCAGCCTCGGAGTCTGGATTTGTGCCCGGTTGATGGCAATAGGCTCGCCCCCTATTACATGGGACTAAAAACATAACTGGCGAAATGTGGGTGTTCTAATGGGTACACCTCTGCCTAACCCTTCGGGGATTACAGGCGTGATGTTATGTATGTTACTTCACTCCTGTGGGTCATAGCGAGGTGTTATAAAGCCTTTAACTTTTTTGATAAATGGGCTATATAACATAAAAGGATTTTTTCAAATCGGACCATAAGTTCCTGAGATAGAGACCTTAATAATATTACGAGCGACTCGCCCCGGATTCGCACGGGTGGAATGTAGATACATAAACCTTCCTCTTGAATCATTCTGTCTATTGATGAAAACCGCATTAAAATCTGTCGCGATGTGTTATTCTAAAGATCGAAGTGTACAGATCGCGGAAAGCGACTTAATTATTTTAATACTAAGTAGAGATAAAAAATAATGACACAAAGAATATAAATATAATATACTAGCTTTTAATCGCGATTTCGTCCGCGTGAATGTCAGTTATCGCGGACGCAGACGAAGTCGAATAAAAATTTTCGTATGTCTTTTGTTGGGGTTTAAACATACCCCGTACAAAATTTCATCAAAATCGGTTCCGTGGTTTAGTCGTGAAAGCGTAACAGACAAACAGACAGACAGAGACACTTTATAATATTAGTATGGATGTATAAATATATTACATTCAGAGAATATCAGGCCAGGCATTCCAATCTCCCCACATATTCAATCCACAATGATACCACCAAACAAGCACGTAAGATATTCAGAAACGTACAGATTTCAAAAAACTCTGCACCAGTCATTTATAATAACAGTTGAAAGCAAAAAAACGCTCACAAAAGCTTACCTTTTTCGAATTTTGTTCGAAAACGAACGATCCAGTGATAAATATTGAAATATGGTATAGAGATATGATTCGTTTTGTTCGTTTTTCGGCGGCCATCGTTGTTTTTTGTTCGTTCGGACTTAATTTCTCGTATCCTAATGGTGTTGAACACGAGTTAATGGCGGGATCCTGCAGCGTACGCTACCGTTTTATCGACTATTAATTTTAGTGGCGCTTTACAATTATAGTTTTTTAGGGTTCCGTGTCTCCACGCAATGGGTGCCTTAAAATGGATACCCTATAAAGTCAAAGTCAAGTCAAAGTCAAAACATTTATTTCAACTAGACCATATAAGGGAACTTTTGAATTGTCAAGGGGTCGGTCAGTAACTCAGAAAGTTGAAGCTAGTTGCTCGTTCCAAAACGGAGGAAGCTACCTCCTAGGCCTAGTTCTCTATGGAGAAGAACGAGTAAGAAAAGAGGGTTTCATGTCCCCAAGCAATAGGTGCCTGAACAGGACGGTTTAGAAAGAGGTGTGGAGATAATCTGGGAGCCGGCTCTTAAAACAATACCATTTAATACCACTATGTGATTTCAGTTGTTAAATTTTCAACTCTTGGCACTGAGCCGAGCGTTTAAAATCCATTGAGGCGTAAGGCAAAACAAACCCCTAGGACGCGTACGCATACCTGGTTCAAGGTGACAATTTGATAAAAACCCTGTACCAAATTTCATCAAAATCGTTTCAGTTCTTTAGTCGAAAAAGCAGACAGATAGTAAGACAGAGTTACTTTTTTACATTTATAACATAAGAATGGAATGGATATAGTGTTCAATATTGCATCGTGGTACGGAACCCTTTGTCTGCGAGGCTGACTAGCTCTTGTCCGGTTTTTTTTCTTCATTCGATGTGATACACGATCTAGTTAACCTAAGGTGGTTCAACGATAACGTATCAAATCTTTAATTGCTACGTTAAAACTTTTTTATGTAATGTTTAGATGTTTTTCAATATGTTTCTTTATAGTTTTCTATAGTAAAATATTTATTACTCTCATTTAAATATTGGAACGGTTTGAAATACCTATGCGAATGAAGTTGTTTTTATTTACGAGTTGTTTTCAATTTTATTTGAAGTTTTGCTTGCAAATGAAATTGAAATAACTGTTTTCGTTTTAATACCAGCCTATTATTGTACCACAAAGGTATGTTCCTATGTAATTTTTTTTTCTATTTGTCAACATTTAAATTGCAATGCCCGAACAGACAAAAAAGTACAAAGAACCTTCATTTAAACCCCGAACATCTACATAATTATGTACACTTAATTCGCAAAAAAGAACTTGAATTTAAATTGATCATCACACTTGTTCAGTGTGGATTGGTGATTTCAGACGTACAGTATCAGCATGTGCTCGGTTGACAACTCACAGACTCGTGCATGAGTGGGGGCTACCTAACCACTGAGTAGTCACGACTCATAATATCACGCTTGTAATCCCAGAAGTATTAGGCAGAGGAGTACTCATTAGTACACCCACATTCCGCCGGTTATGTTTTAAGTCCCATGTAATAGGGGGCGAAGTTATTTCCATTAACTCCACAGACTCCGGGGCTGTTACTGAGAAATTCCTGATGGGAAAACCCAATAATACTTTGAACGGACTCGCAATCAAACAAGACCTCATGCTTAGAAGTCGCGCTTTGCGACCAACGAGGCAGACACTTAAAGTTTCTATAATGTTTATAACAATAAAGAGATTGTACTCACTTGTTCATTTTCTTCCACTTCCACATTTGTTACAGCCAGATTTTCCGTCTGACTTGTCCGGTCTTCAGAGCGTAGCACACACTTAAACTTAGGTTTACTAAGTACCACGAAAGATGAGACTTGACACACCACACAAAAGTAATTTCGTAATAAACGTTATAGTATTGTTTAGAATTTAAATCTAAATGTCATCGAAATATCCCTAAATAGATACACAAATTATGGATAACTTTTCCGTACGTATGCCGCCTGCGCAAGCTCCCCATTACCGACGCTTGCCTATTTAATGTTTCGTGGCGCGTATTATAATGAAATAGGATACATTTTGTAAGTCGCTTCCCGCAGTTTATACACTTAGATCATTGAAACTATGCAACGGATTTTAATTCAGTTTTCTTCAATAGATAGAGTGATTCAAGAGGAAGGTCTATGTATCTAAATCGCATCTGTGCAAACCCGGGGCGGGTCGCTATTGGTCCATAATAATCAAAACCCGAACAAAGAATACAAGAAACAATGCAAGACTTACATAAACTTCACATAAACGATAGTACTGCATCGTCACTCCCTCGATCTGATTCAAATAAAAATAAAAACTAACTTTTATAACTCGTTCTGGAGGATTTCATATTTAAAAACGAGATTGTTTTGAATATGCGTTAACTTTGTGCCAAGTCACGTTTGAGGTGGAGATTGGAATTACTATTTTTTTTATTTATTAAATGTGTAATACTATATTGTGTATTCGATGGAGTGCAGCATTTTATTTAGTTGTTTGACATTTTGGAAATTGGTGGCGATTCTTGTAAGTGCATTGATAATGGTCGACGAGAGATAGCAACGTTTTACAGAAAGAACTTTAGAAAAGCGTTTAAAAGAAGAAATGTTTCCTAAAATTACTTAAAATTGAATATTTTTAACTGTAAAGGTGTGCATGCGCATATTAAACGCAATGTTTACCGACAGCCAGCAAGCCCGCACGCTGTTCGGAAGAGCATAGAGCAAAATTTATTAAAGAACCAGCTTTTCTAATATTCTTGTTTTTCCAACATTGCTCGCTCCTACTACGAGAACAGATGCAGGCAAACTAACATCGCATTGATGACCAAAAAAAAAGAAAATACGGAAATTATTTTTAAGTATACATATTTATTCATAAATTACGCGGTCACATGATATAAATTAAATTATGTACAATTAAATAATAAAGTTAAATTTATATAAAAATAATTATACAGATTTCGGTCAGCGAGAGGCGAAGGTCAGGCCGTGGTGGCGGCGGCATGGCCCAGGTCCCTAGCCAACAATCTATGCCAACATTTATTAAACTCAAGCTTTTTTAAATAAGCTGCATATCTGTTAGGTGAGGACGATAAATAAACAAAAAAATAACAACGGATAATAGTTGACAAATAAATAATAACATTTAAAAGTTAACAGTGACTAGAGAGCGAGGATTCGATCGTCCAGGCGTCTTCTCATAGGCATTCGACAGGGTGTAACACTTAATGTAACTGTTTATTAATAAATAATTTATTATAATTATAAAAACTGCTTCACACTTAGACTCCGAATTGTATAAAAAATCGTTACTCATACTCAATATATCGTTTAGCATCCAGTTAGTGTAGGTTTTGTGTGGGTGTTCCGCAGGGGCCTTTGTTGGGTCCCATGCGGTTGCCACAGTCAGTCCATATAGTTTTAGTGGTCGATGACGTTAAGGTAGAATGCTGCAAGGGCGTCACCCTTGGAGCCGACGGCGCGGGCCTGGTACTGTCCGGCGTCGTCCGGGCTGCACTTGACGATCTCCAGCCGGTACCTCGAGGTGCCTTCCATCATGAACTTGTATCTTGCCGAGGTCTCGTCGATGGGTTTGCCGTCCTTCAACCATTGAAGCTGGAGTGGTGGCTGTGGAAACAAAAGGTAATTAGAAAAACTTCATACAAAAGATATCTATATTCTCTGCAAGTTCCAGTTGGTTATAATGGGGGTAAAATTGTTGGTTTGTAAGAGGTACATCTCTGGGAATATTGAGTAATAAGTCCGATTACAAAAAATCTTTTACTGATATAAAGCTTCACTATTGCCAAGAGTCACAGGATAATACTTTATATGGTATTCTCGATTTCCATGCGAACGAAGTCAAAGACAGAAGCAAATAAATGATAATGAAAGTAACCAGTGATTCGAAAGTATCTAAACAATACAAAATTATGTTTATTGAGAGTCGTCGCGCAATCTGTTGTCATCACTTCTGAGAAAGATGCTGTTGTTCATTTACATCAGTAATAATAATAAATTTATCAGCACGTACTGCCCTACTGTGCCGCGATTGCTAACTTAAGTGTTACACATTCATATAACGGGGTCAAAGGTAACTGTCGATATTTTTATTTGCCAGTTTACTTCAGAAAATTATATTTAAATCGATATGATTGGCATCGTGAACAAGTTATCTGCAAGAAATATTGTGAGTCTGTCCTCTAAATGTCTCCTGCCTTTTTTGATAATATATTTAACCTACTGTGCTTTTCTATGGTCCATATTTCTTCGAACTGCCCTTGGTCACTTTTGTGGAACCCTTACACCACAAATAATAATAATACAGGCCTATTATTGTTCCACTAGAGGAGAAAGGTGCAAAGAATGTAGGAACATTGATTATCACGCTTTCTCAGGGCTGTTTGGCAATTTTAGACTTCAGAGGGAAAATTCCCGTAATTTTAATAACGTTCGCGTTCTAATTTGTATAAATCTGTCATTACACCTTTAATTTACGTCAACTTTTGACAAGTTTTTGACACCGGTCACTGGGATTACGACCGCATTTTTGAACGTTTTTTTAATTACGGTAGCAACCTTTTGGTTTCCTTACGATGTTATCCTTCAAGTGATGCCCAAGATAAACTTTGAAAATTAAATATACTGAAACTTAGAGAGGCATGTTTTAATAAGAGTTACTAGTCACCTTATCCAGTTCAGTGCTGAACACGGCAGGCTCGGCGTTGCTGACGGTGGCGGAGCTGGGGAAGGCGGTGTACTGCGGCGCGGCGCTGGGCTCGCCCGGCACGCGCACCACGATGCTGCACGACGAGAACGACTCGCCGGCGTCGTTGAATGCCTCGCACGTGTAAACGCCTGGGGAACAAGTGATGAGCAAATTAATGTTGTGTGAATATTGAATTACAGTCGTATTCATGTGAAAATACTTAAATGTTTAATTTAAGTAGAATAGATAATAAATGGAACTTTAAAGCATTTTACTATGCATTCAAAAGAGGGTAGGTATCGATAACAATTAATTCAGAGCGAACATCAGAATGTAATATTTTATCAACAACGAACAGCGCCATCTATGTGACACACTGTACATGAACTAACAAGGGACATAACAGCGCCATCTATCTTTTATACTTAATATTATTTGGAGGTCTTCTTAACAATAGTTTCGTTTTACGCCGTGTCCTACTTTGGTACACGGACAAACATTGCTAAATGAAAAATATAGATGGGTCTGAACCAATTTTCATACATTTTCGAACTGAAATATTGAACAGGACTGAAGATTTTTTAAAATTATTTCTAGCATAACTTCTGGATTTAAATTGAACTGTAACTGTTGTTGTTGTTTTACGCTCGTACAATGCACCTACCATATTAATCTCTTCACCACCTTTGGTTGACTGTAAGAGTGTGCCTAAAGCATTAGTAGTAGTAGTAGTTTTGCCGTAATTTTTTTTTTGTTAAATGTTGGATTTGCTTGTTATGGCAGTGGCATTATAGAAAGCGCCTGTAGCCAAGTAAAAAAATAACCATTAATACTAACCGGCATCCTCGGGGAATATCTCAGCGATGCTCAGCTTGTGGATGTTAGCCTCGCTTGAATACTGGAAGTCCTTCGACGGCTTGATCTCCTTGTTGTTGTGCAGCCAGATCACGTCGAAACGTTCGGCGTTTGTGATTCTGTTGGAACAGACCATGTTTCATTTTAAAAATGATGATTAGAGATAAGACATATCAAGGATTTGTTTTAAAAAAAATACCTCTTTCCTTTAGGTAGTCTAGTGAAAAGCTAAATCCTTTTTAAAATTTAGATGAAATTGCTTGTCAATCTTGATATAAGTGTTTATAAAATTTTGAAGAAATTAAAGAACAAATTAATTTTATTAAAAGGGTTTTTTTTTTTAATTATTGTACCTATTAGTATTTTACATATGAATATTACACGTAAAGTCACAAGCATAAATATGTTACAATTACACAAATTTTAACTTATTTTTTATATTTGATAGAAATGTTATGATCATATAAACATAGTACTTCCTTAAATTTTCAATCGTTATTTTACGAGAAAATATATTTATTATCGTGCGTATTATTGTGCGTGTGTATGTTGTACAGTGAGCAAGTCCTACCTGCAGGACAGCGTGACAGCGTCTCCGTCGGTGACAGTCTGCGATATCGCGTGGTCCACTATTCTAGGAGGTTTGTCGCCCAATTTGACAGCAGCGGCCGTCGCACTGCTTTCCATTGCTGTGAAAAGTTAAAGATAACACTTGTAATATACACACATAAACAAGCTACTATAATTAAAAAAATTAAAAAACACGACTTCAAAAATTGCACATATTTGTACTTTGTTTACTCGTCAGTTTTTTTTTACAACGATTTTTATTTACAGTGTTATATATTTTTTAAATCTACTTGTCAAATTCTAGACGATAAGCATAGACACGACCAGATTCATAAAAAAAAATAATTGAGGCTGGTATTAATTTACATTTTAAAGTGACTACACAGGATTCTTTTTATTTTTAACTAGCCTATGTTACTCGATGCAAGGATTGTAACGATACCCCATACATCTAAATCGGTTGAGGCGTTTAAAAGTTATGGTGGAATAAAGAATCTCACATACATACATACATACTTACATACATACATACATTAACCCTAAACACATAACACTCCTTTTTTTGGGGCAGTCGTGTAAAAAACCGCACTTCCGTGTTCAATGTTTAACATTAGATAACATAACATCACGCCTGTAATCCTCTAAAGGTAAGGCAAAGGTGTACCCATTAGTACACCCACATTTCGCCAGTAACAAGTTAAACATTATATGCAAAAAAAAGAATACGTTTCTCGGACTTCATTTATTTTTTTCTTTAATTTTTATTACTTGTTGTTATAGCGGCAAAAGAAATGCACGCTCTGTGAAAAGGTCTAACTTCTTTTCTACGGTTCATGAGATACTGTCATGATTCATGAAATGCTGACAGACAGACAGAAAGCTTGAGGCATAGTAACAGGGTTGGCACCCTTCGGTTTCGGGACACAAAAAAACGTGCGAGTCGGACATTAAGATTAAAAGAAAAAACTTAACGATCCTCTTTTTTTAACTTTTTTAGAATATGTATTAAACGGTGTATTGTAAATAAAATGTATGCATACCTTTGACAGTAACTTTGCACTTGGTCTCAGTCTCGCCCTGGCTGTTGATGGCCTTCAGAGAGTACACTCCCTCGTCTTCGGGGAATATCTCGTTGATCGCTAGAGATGCGACGCCGTTCTTGTACTTGAGGTCTACAACCTGGTGATATAAAATGTATTATTAGTTATTTTTTCGGAATGGGATCTTGTAGGTTATCGGCTACTTAATCAAGCTTCTGTATAATTAATGTAACTCATCATCATCTGCTTAGCCTTTTTTCAACTATATCGGGATCGGTTTTTAGTATAACCGGATGCATCTGAATACCAGTATTTTACATGGAGCGACTGCCTATCTGACCTCCACAACCCAGTCATTTGGTAATACGATATGCCTTAGTAAGACTAGTTGTAAGACTTTTGAGTTTCTGACGACCCGTAACGACTGTCAAAGACCCATGTATGACAGCCGGGACCAACGGCTAAACGTGCTTTCCGAGGCACGGTGATGTCTAACTTAGACTTAGAAAGTAGGTAGGTACTAGAAAAAGACTAGAAAAAGTCAAATTAGTATTTACATGGATTCGAATCACAACCTCGTGCATGAGAGGCGGGTGCTTTAACCACTGGGCTATAACGATGATCTTAACAACTTTTAAAAAGAACCTATAAACCAATACACAACACAATAAATGTGCAAATATTTAATGAAAAGCGTACCTCAGAGGAGTGCAGCGGCTTGCCGTCCTTGTACCACTGCACGCGCGGGTCGGGGTCGCCGCGCACGGCAGCCGACAGCAGCAGCGGCGCGCCGTCCCGCGCCGCCAGCGCGTCCGGCAGCGAGCGCGCGAACGACGGCGCGCACATCGACGAGTCCGACGCCGGCACTGCGGGGGCACACGAATATAGGAACACGGAAATGTTTAAGTAATCCTATTATTAATGCGGAAGTGTGTAACGATAGGTGCATAGAACGGAATTGGATACCTACTGGAAAAACACCAAAAATTGATGTACTTTTTACAAGCTGTCACACGGCGATTCTCCTATCGATTTTGTATGGCAATAGTAAACTAAGGGCGAGACTCCACCAAAGCGGAGACGAGAAGAGATGTGTCTCACAACCAATCAGCTTGCGTCTTTTTGGCAGTTCAGCGCTTAGCTTCAGTACAATACAATAGGTTATTGGTTAATTACGAGACATCTCCTCTCGACTCCGCTTTGGTGGAGTCTCGCCCTAGGACGTCAGTCATAGGTCAATTAAATTAATTATACAACACATAACATATCATCACGCCTGTAATCCCCGAAAACTTGGGCAGAGGAGATGCCAGTTATGATTAGGTAATTAACTATTTATTGATTTTAAATCTTAAAAAATGCTCTAATGAATGACGCCTCTGAGTGGCAAAACGAGAAACGCTGATGCTTGCGTGTGATTTCAAATATTTTATCCAATTTTAATTAAAAAAATAAAGTTAATACCATTAATTTTTTGGTAAGTAATCATAAAAAAATATAAGAGAAAACGGAATATGATGGAAAAAGTATTATAATATGAAATGGTATTCATCAAATCAATTATACACAAATATTGGTGCCGATTCTCTTGGTCACAAACTAAACTAAAATTAGACTATTTCCATCTTTTTCTGTACAATAAAACAAGAAAGACACTAATGTAAATAAGAGCTGTCAAATTTAGTCAATCTGACACGTCCATACAATTATAGTTGATATCTTAAAATGTATGGACTAAAAATACGGAAAAGTTGAAGGCAAAACTAATTTGACATCGCTAACTTGGTTCTTTAATGTCACCGTCCTTTCCTTTCGCTGTATGTTAGTAAGAGATGTCAATTCTCTAAATTTAGTCTAGTTTGTGAACAAGAGAATCGGCACCATTGTAAATACAAAAGTAAGTTTGTCTGCTTGTCTGTCACCTCATAACGGTAAAAAACCTAACTGATTGTTACATTTACAAAGAGATACCTTAGGACCTAGACCTAGATAGGTTACTGTGCGTGGTAGCTCATAATTACACGGACAAAACAGCGTGCTAAATCTATAGTACTCACATATAAGTTCCTTGGTAGCACTTCTAGACCTGGACGATGTATCCGAGTCCAATCGCGCGAGTCCACCATATTTCTTCTTGCTCGCTTCTACAGAGCTCTGAGGTGAATACTTCGGTCTGATTGCAGACTTGGCTGGCGGGTCGATTGTCACCTGAGATGTTAAAAGGGGTAGATTAATATTGTGGTTATATTTTTGGTGATGAACTTGCAAAACTCGATGAGTAACACTGAAGTAAATGTTTCATGTAAGACTCATGGTTTGCGCATTGTGATGTAGTATAGCTTATCCCGTTCATAATTCTTCCTTCCCATTCATGATATGAACCAGTGAGTAAAATTTGAGCGCCTAGGAAGAGTCCTCACCGGAAGCATTTAATGTAACAGTTTAGTTTCGAGCATTACTTATTTATTTATATGAAATAGGAATGACATCTGTCACTAAAACTATACATCATATCATACCATTTGTAATATTACAGTAGTTTTAAAAGTTCAAGAGATTTTTTTTTTGCCTGAATCACGGTTGATTTTCTCACAGATAACCAGATCCGAAACAGTTATCTGAAAATCATACTGTAAACGTTTGTTCCGTGTGAAAATGGAACTTATAACACACAGTGCAGTAGTCAATCTTTTAGCCATTGCACTAATTGTGCCTTCGAAAGTTTGTTTGTTTGTTATTTTCTATCTAATAAAGCTTGTTTTTTGCTTTTCGGTTGTCGTTAACCTTTTTGGTCTTTGGTTTTAGTAAGCTCTATGCGGACTTTCAGCCTTTTATTCGGGATGCGCTTTTCCAATAATGTCTTGTAGATACTTTGTATATGCTTTGGCGGTCGAAATTATGACATGCTCAGCAAATGTTTTTCTGATGGAAGCGTACGTGTTGAATCGTTCCCTTTGAAATGTTTGAGCAAAATGTTGCTGATATATGCGTCATGCTCGCATGAAATGCGCCGTCTGTTGTGTGTAATATCTATGGTTGATATTTCGTACAATTTTTGGTTTACTTGTAATTTTCAAAAATTTATTATATCTGTTTACATAAAATATACATAACATAACATAATGCGTAGTTTTTACTTCTACTACACTTCGAACTAGGTAACATTGAGCAAAAACTATTGCTGAGAACTTTAATTTTTGGTGAGAAAAGTTACTGTTTATGGTAGCGCGTAATGTTTTGCGACCCCCATAACACTCACGATTACTAAGTCGTGGAGTATTTAAACTTAAGTTATAGCATTTAATACATTTTCTAATAAGAAACTCTATTAAAACGGTTGGAACTTCGGCCTTCAATATCTTCGCAACCAGAAGGTTCCCAGGTATGGTCCAAAACACGATGCGAAGAACATATTCTATTCGGATCCATTGACTGTCTTTTTGCACTTGTTATAAATAACACTTTGTAACCAGTGTTACAGTAATAGACAATACAAAGACTGTCTTAGACGTTCTTCTCTTCAGAAATATACGCGCGGGCGACTATCATTAACTTTCACATCAACAAACCGACTCCACAACTACAAAAACACCCGTCAATGATATAATTGAAAATGCTTCTGACATTGAAATTGATAATGACAGATTTGTCGTGACTTTCCATTAATGGATTCATGTATTCTCTTGTTTACCTTATCTACTTCAGGTTCCTCAGAAGTTATATTTTGTGGACGTCGACGCTACGAGAAGCAGTAATGTAAAAAATATTAATAGATGTTTTAAGGCTTGACGCGACTATGCGGCTGTTGTTGACTTATTAATTTATTATGTTAATAAGCAAAGCCTTGTCAAAATACTATATACAGAAACTTCTGGATGACTTAAAGTATTGTTGACAAAAGCCATGAATAATTATACTGCCGGTACCTACAGAATCAAATACCTCACAAATATAGTACAACGAAAAGTATAGTTTTATTTATTTAAACTGGGCCTATGTTAAAAACACACTGTACAAAGGCGGACTTAATGCCTTGGGCATTTTCTGCCAGTCTCTGCGCTGACCTATATGCAGCTGTTTATGTCCAGCAGTGGACTGACAAAATGGAGACCGGTTTTCCCACTATTTTTAATTTTTATATAAGACTATTTGAGAGCTACAATTTAATACATTTGTCAAACCGTCAACAAGTTATTCAATAAAACATTGGTCTATCATTGCTAGTCCGTGCTATTCCATTCCTGGGCAAAGGTGCCCCCTTCCAAACACAAAGCGACAAACGTCATAGTTTGATTGTCAAATCCCCTACATTTACACCGGTCTTTATCATACAATATCATACATTTTATAGAAGTATAATATAAATTTTAATAAAAATAATATAATCGTCAACTAACCTTAGTCTTGGTAATGATCGGCGGTGGCGCTGGCTTGAGAGGCTTCTCAATGTAGCGACGGTCTCCAGAGTGTAAGAAGTTATGGATCATCTGCGCTTGCTCCGGTGATGTAACCTCGCCTGGTAAATAAAACATAACGATATAACTTGGGACTTGATAAATAATTTAGTTGGAGTTTCTTGCCCGTTCTTCTCCATACGAAACTACCTTTTGGAATGGGCAACTAGATTCAATATTATAATTTTTCTTTTTCTCTTGCAAATGACGTTTAAAAGTACCTTTTAATGCTAAAATAAATGCTTCGATTTTGACTTTGAAATAGTGAGAAATATACGCGGTACAAAAAATTTCTACCGATAACTGATTCTCAAAATGGCGGACACGTCATGTTATGGCAGATACTGTCGTCTCACTTATAGAAGTTAAAGGAATTTTTATACACCAATTATATCTAAAAAAAAAAACTAGGTATTAACTTTATTAGGCATGCTTAGATCTCCTGTAAATGAAGAAGACACATTACCTATTTGTATGTCATGATTTGTGTATACCTTTTGCTGGAAATCCTAAATAAATAAACTTCCAAACTAGCTGTCAGAACGTGCCACGTCCGCCATTTTAAGTATCATGCTTACCTTCAACAATAACGACACAGCTGGTCTCATCCGTGCCGTGCACGTTGGTGGCGATACACGTGTATTTGCCGCTGTCCTCGGGGCGGCAGTCGATGATCTCGAGGGTCACGACGCCGTCCGAATGTGTCATCGCGTAGTCATACTTAGATAGCTCTCTCTTGTCCTTGTACCTGGGGGTAGTTATGGTGACAGTTAGTATTTAAATCTTACGTCTAAACAGTATACCGTGGCCCCGGAACGTAAAGGGCAACAGGAGGAACAGGGTGTTTTTTTAATCAGTAAATGTCTGACAGTCCCTTCCAGGGCGGAAGGACTCATTTGATGATTTTTACTACCTTAAAAAAAAACTATGTTAAACATATTTATTTTATTATATCTATGTCATGTTTCGGCGGCACAGTTGGTGCAGAAGCTGAGCGAATGGTTGCTACGCTGCGTGTCGCGGGTTCGATTCTGGCACAAATATTTTTATGGCTTACAGATAATTGTTCTGGGTCTGGCTTTTGGTATATGTGAGTTTATATGGTTGTAAACGCACCCACAATACAGGAGAAAATCCTAGTATGGAGCAACGTTTTTTAAAATGACCAGGTTTCGAAAAATCAACGAGGCAGTCCTATTGTTATTAACTCTATAACTTTACAAATATATACTGACCACTTGACAGTGGGCGTGGGCTTGCCACTGAGACAGCAGAGCAGCTTGCAGGTGTCCCGCGCCTGCATGACGCGCGGCCGCAGCTGGAACGTGAACACGGGCGCCGTCTCGGATGACTCCTGCCAGAACGTGTAAGGAAGGGCCTCGCGGCGACGCGGGGCTTCGGGGAGGTGCTGGCGTTGGACCTTCGGTACCGCTGTGACGAGAAAAAAAGAGTAAAATTTTTATGTAAACGACACCCATAATGCATGCCATCTTGGATTTTGAATTTTACCATATTTTCATTATCACGCCCACAACATCTATGAAAACGTATTTCGTAATATTTTGGTCTTCTTTTTTTCGAGTCGATGATTTAAGACAATCTCTTTTTTATTATTTGATCTAAATATAGTGGGCTAATTTCCAAAATAAACATGCTTAAAGGATCACAATATTTTTTATACGATTATAAAGAATAACAAAATAACGGCTTGAAATATTTTGACTTTGTAGGTATTGAATATTATTAAAAAACAAAATTCTCTTGTAAAAGACGTTCAAAAGTGCCTCTTAATGGTCTAATTGAAATAAATAATTTGATTTTGACTTTGCACTTTTGTAAGAAACAGCTTTCTTTATCTTGCAAAATAATGACATGACACTAACTTGAAAAGGCACAGTGACAGCTACCTACACAGTTCATTCTTTTCATGAAAAGTATTCAAAATGCAAACTATAAATAATAGTCTACATACTAAATACAAAATAGGAAAAAGAGCTCATAGGGCGTTAAAAAATCCATACGCATCGCTATCAATGGGACAAGTGCCCAGAAGGCTGGCGGCATGGCCACGTTATTAATGCTGTACCTATACATAGGTATAAGAGAGACGTCGACCCGGTTTCAAATAAATGCGTAAATGGCAAATGCATAATTTAATAATCACACCAATTAAGTAGGAGTTTATAAACTATTGTAATTAGCAGACCTACTATTTAAATGAATACTTGCACATTTTTAAAATTTATCTGAAATTTTGACACACAGTGTAATTAGGACTCAATTTATACTTATTTTTCTAAATTTATTATTCCCAATAATCTATATTATAAAGAGGAGAAGGAGGAGAATTTGTAAGGTTGTTGGGGGGGAGGGGGGCAATATCTGGAGCTATTGAACCGATTTAGAATTTTTTTTTTCGTTATTTGGAAGTTCATCATTAAATCAAAATTATCAAAAAAAAAATACAGATCTGTAAGATCAAGAATCACGTTTACGAAGTCGCGAGGAGAGAAGTATTACACCTATTCACACACGAACCTATAAAATCCCAAAAGAGAACTATAATCACACTTACACGCCAAAAACCGTACTGTAGATATATATAACACAATTCAAATAAAATGCACTGTATTTCAAGCTTTATCTAGCCACCTAACCAACAATTATTGAATCAATCAGTACACCACTGTAGTTAGGAAGTCAGTGGTTAATTTAGTCGTGTATCGAGCTAAAGGTGTATTTAATAATAGATTGGAACGTACTCTGTGACACTATTGTGTGACAAAACAATTAAAGTGTGAATTGTTGGTATGTCGGTTTAATTAGTCGGGAGTGTTTCTAATTTAAATATGATATTTGGCCTAAATAGTCGCTATGAATTAGACAGGTGATTTTGTTGTAAATTCCCGCTGGTTATTCATGAAAATTTTAGAAAAAGAAGTACCTGTAGTAGCCTCATAACCACGTCGATAGTTTGATAGTTGTTGGCAATATCACAATGAATTTTGAGAAAGGATCATAGTATGTTTTATTTTGTGCTCACTTATCAACATCGTCTAATAGTTATGAGACTAATGTAAAATGAAATTTCAAGGGGTGTTCTTCAATCACATTTTATGGCAGCTAAGTCCAAATCTAACGGAATAAAATTTTTAATTAAAAAGCTACTACTGAAACTTCATTCAGTCAGGGCTTCTAGAGCATGGAGAAACATTTTCGTATGGTGTTAAATTTGGAAAAAAATATTTCCCAATCTCCATTTGGGTATTTTCACGTAATTAGGCAACTGAATGCTTTAAAATATATAAGACTCCGTCGAAAGTAGGTCTGGTTTATAAATAAATTCTGCTAAGGAGTGGGGGCTTATTGCCGAAATCTATTACAATGTCACTACAATATGTCTGGTCTTCAATTCACGTTTACTTTCTAATCTTTGATTCACGTTCACGAGTTAATAACTTATTAGCAGGGGGCATCAGCACTTAACATAGTCAATATCAAATGGAGATTTGTAAAAAATGAAATGATGAACAGAACTAGGCCAATAGGCACAAAGGGAGTTTATTATTGGGAGAAGCCCTGATTGCCAAGTAGAACAATAATAATAATTATTAGACTCTTGGGCTTGATTCAGAAAGCGGTACTCCTGGACACGGCGCGTATTGTTAGGAGATTCCTTTCTCAGGAGCCCTGACCACCGGTGGCTTGGACCCTGTTCCCGACGCCGGTGGGATACTATTTATATATTTTTAAATGTTTTTATATCTTTTTTATAATAAAATTTAAAAATGTAATTTTATATGTATACTAAATAAATAAATGGAATTAAAACATTAGACTCTTAAAGTGAGCTGCTACATTTGATTCCAGTAATAGATATTTTATGGCATACACGGTAATTTATTCTAGTTTCTACAAGGTCCGCGTAGTAAACGATTCTAGACGTAACCTATATAAAATGGAACATAATATTGCCTTCATTTTGCATTTAATTAGGCCACTTTAAAGACAGTACTCACGTTGCACATTCAGGAAGACGACCTCTTCCCTGAATCCGTAGTGGTTCTCAGCCCTGATGATGTACTCGCCGCGGTCTTCCAGCTTCGCGCGGTTGATTATGAAGTAGTAATCGTCGCCGGCGTACCTGAGTAACACAAACAGACCGTTAAATAAATAAATAAATATCTTGGCACAACTCACACACGGCTATCTGATCCCAAGCTAAGGAAAGCTTGTGTTATGGTAACCAGACAACTGATATCCATACTTATATAATTTATGAATACATAAATATTATAGATAAATCACACCCAGACACAGAACTAACAATCATGCTCATCACACAAAGTTTGTCCTGGGTGGGAATCAAACCCACGACCTCCGGCTTAGCGGTTGGTTAAAACATTGATCACGTGCAGAGGGATTTAAAGATATACAAATAAATAAAATCGAAGTGTCTGTTTGTATGTTAAACTAACAGGTTTTTATAAAATGCCTAATTATGAATGTTTACACGGCACTTATTTCATTTCTTTTTAATCTCTGTCCTAAAAGGCTATACCAATTTTGATGGAGCGTTCAATGACAGATAGATGATGTTATAATGAGTATTTTAAGTATTTTTTTATTTTAAATCATACTCATAACATCACGCCTGTAATCCCCGAAGGGTTAGGCAGAGGTGTACCCATTAGTACACCCACATTTCGCCAGTTATGTTTTAGTCCCATGTAATAGGGGGCGAGCCTATTGCCATCAACCGGGCACAAGTCTAGACTCCGAGGCTAATACTGAGAAATTCTGATGAAAAAACCCAATAACACTTTGCCCGACCTGGGAATCGAACCCAAGACCTCATGCTCAGCAGTCGCGCTTTGCGACCACTAGACCAACGAGGCAGTCAGTATTTTAAATCAGAAAGAGTGAAAACCCGCAAATAATCAACATTTACGCGGACGAACTCACGGCCACAAGCTAGTATAATATATCGTGATTGTAATATCCTTACCTCTTCATGAACTTGACAGACTGTCTCAGTTCGTGGTTGTTTCTCGACCATGTGACGGTGGGTGTTGCGCAGGCGATGATGCGACAGTACAGCTTGACTGACTGGCCTTCGTAGCAGAAGGCGGACTGTGGCCTGATCACGAAGCGTGGGGCGGCTTGACGGCGGTCTGGATAGGGAAATTAGAAAAATTATACAGTTAAAATTAAGCTTTTGGGTGTATACAACAGTACGGTGGTCGTTAGAGGTTTTTGAACTTTAGTTCTAACAAATTAAAGCCTATTTTCGTACAAAATGGAAGAACAGGTTGAACCTTTGACCTACAATATCTCTGTGTAACACCCTTAGTGATACGGAGGTGTTAAAGGTCAAGATTTTAGGTTAATCTCAATTTAAAAACCGCTTGTATAACGTTCCCAGTCTATGCTAATATAATTAAGCTGAAGAAATTTTTTGTTTGTATATATGCGCTTATCTGTGGAACGACCAGTCGGATTGGAAAAATATTTTTGTATATGATAGCCAGATTCATGAGGAATAGTATAGGCTATATAACATCACGCTACGACTCACGGGAGACGGGCAGAAATAAAAAAAGTAGCGAGTAGAAGCTATAGTTACTGTATAAGTTTTAACTGTCACTGTAAGTAGTAAAGTTTTGATGTACTTACCGAATTGTCCGTCGTATATCTTCCACTTCTCGATGAGAAGCTTGCGCAGTGAGCTGTACTCGCTCAGCCTGCCGATGGGCAGTTTGAATGATGACCAGTTCTGTGTGGAGGATTAGAGATTTAGTCAGTTATTACCTTATAACTGGTATAGAGAAGATTGTGAAGAGAAGACCGTGGGAAGTAGGAGAGTGCGGGGAGAGAGGAAAAGAGATGGATTAGGAAGAGGGAGACGTGAGAGAGAGGGGGGAGGCACCAATTATCTTCATAAAAAAATCCAGATCTAATTTTGGAGATATTCAGGAGATATTACAGTCCACAAATGTGTGCGCAAACGCAGGTGTACTCCCTCTTCTCTCACTCCCATACTTCAATAGTACGGCATTTTTCAATTTTTTCTTGACAGTTCTTATTTTCTGTCCAGAATATTGTTATATGTTTAACTTTTTTTTAATTTTTTGCGTCTTACGCTACTGCCACCTACCTCGTACTGCTGGCGCAGGCGGTTGCGCATGGCCTCGTAGCGGCGCGCGTCGATGTGCGCGGTCCGCGCGGCGGCCGCGTCGCCCGCCAGCCACGCGTGCATCAGGCACTCGTGCGCTGTCATGCGCTTCCTGCCGGACACAAGGAATTGATTACAATCTTATATAAAAAGCGTAGGGTCACTCATCACGAAATATCGATAATAACTTAACGTATAAAAATGAAATTTGTCAGGGAGGTAGTTTATAGTCAGTAGACGTCCGCTAAGAAAGGATTTTCTAAATTCACCTCCCAAGGGGATGAAACGGGGGTTCGATATTTACGCGGACGAAGTCGCAGGCAAAAGTTAGTACTATAATACGAAAGTTTGGATAAATGTTTGGAGTTTTGAACACGATTTAGCTCTATATTAAACCTTATTTTGCCTTTGTGACGCTGCAATTTCTAGATGCGTTTTTTTTCAATAATTAAAAAAGATGTACCCATTAGTACACCCACATTTCGCCAGTTATGTTTTTAGTCCCATGTAATAGGGGGCGAGCCTATTGCCATCAACCGGGCACAAATCCAGACTCCGAGGCTGCTACTGAGAAATTCCTGATGGAAAAACCCAATAACACACGCCCGACCTGGGAATCGAACCCAAGACTTCATGCACTAGACCAACCAGGCAGTCCGTCAGTATTAAAGGTATATTATGGTTATTTTTTGTTCTTGACCATACCTGGGAAACTTCTAGTAGCGGAGGAGCAGTATGCTTAGTTAAATGCTATGTGACGTGTCTTCTAACACCTTGTATCATGAACATGTACTTACTCCTTATTCTTAACCAACAGTCTCCTGATGAAGTCCTTGGCATCATCAGACACGTGCTGGAACGCCTCCTCATCGAACTCCCAGTCGCAAGCCTTCACGTTCTTCAACGTTTCTATGTCGTTGTTGCCGGCGAATGGCGATAAGCCGGATAGACTGATGGAAAAATAAAACATTTTTATATTTCGAACATAAAACATAACAACACGCCTGTAATCCCCGAAGGGTTAGGCAGAGGTATACCCATTAGTACACCCACATTTCGCCAGTTATGTTTTTAGTCCCATGTAATAGGGGGCGAGCCTATTGCCATCAACCGGACACAAATCCAGACTCCGAGGCTGCTACTGAGAAATTCTTGATGGAAAAACCCAATAACACTTTGCCCGACCTGGGAATCGAACCCAAGACCTCATTCACAGGAGTCGCGCTTGCGACCACTAGACCAAGGAGGCAGTCCACAACATTTTTTAATTTTTTAATTTTGAATATTGTTTCAATATGTTAAGCTATCACTTAAGGACTGGGTTAAAGAGACATGCAGAAGGTGGTCTTGGTCACGGCATACATTGTGAAGAGATGAAGAGATTGCTCACACTAGATCACAAGAATTAAGATCAAATCTATCACATATATAAAAAAGGTCCTTTATATCTTCTCCATACAGAACTACCTTTTGGAAGGGGCAACTAGATTAAATTCTATTATTTTTTTCATATAATGACGTTCAAAGGTGCCTTATAGTGGCCCTAAATAAAATAAATGATTTGACTTTGACTTTGACTTTATCACTGTAAGCTTAGGTATTATCACTCCGCTGCGAGAGGAGCACTAACTTTATATATATTGTAAAAAAAAAAAGATTAATTTTGTACTTTTTTAAGAAAATAAAGATTAATTTTGTACTTTAAAAAATATATATATATAAATTTTGTACATTTTTAAGAAAAAAAAAATAATTAACGAATCTATACTTATATCTGAAGAATCGAATGTTGAAGAGTTACTTTGTTTGAAGGCGGTAATCTCCGAAACTACTGTTCCGATTTTGAAAAATCTTTCGCTAATGGGAAGCTACGATAGCCCTGAGCGATATAGGATATTTTTCACTAAATAAAAAATAGCTATCCGTTAGAAAATTCACATAGACGAAGTCGCAGTAAAAAGCTAGTACTACATAAATATATAACACTCCTTTTTTTGGGGCAGTCGTGTAATAATTTATATATTATTATATACTCACAGCACATAAGACAGTACTCCCACGGCCCACATGTCGGTGTAGAAGCCGACAGGCTCGCGTTCTACGATCTCAGGCGCCGCGAACTCTGCTGTGCCGGTCGATATCTTCACCACTTCGTTGGGATCCAACTTTGTGGCTAGACCGAAGTCGATGATCTGTGGAGGAGAATAATAATTGGGGATTGGAATTGCGTTTTCAGTGTATTTAACTGGCGAAAGTCAAAATGAGGTCCAAAAGCAGAAACATAGAAATTTATTTTTAGAGAATTATGGGTTCCGAAATCTTAATCAAATCTACTCTGTATAAATAAAAAATAAATTTGTTCGTGAGTAAGCTTATCATTTGAGATAGGCTGTACCAAAATGGCTAATAAAAAAATCGTATCAGCCTGAAATTAATAAAGTATTTAAAAAAATTTAAACGTTTTAAATAAAAAAAAGTGAAAACGTTTCGTTAATTGGAAAATTCTCAAAAAAACTGGTTTGAATAGGACAACGTCTTCTGGTATTGATATAAATGTAATATCTACCTTCACATCAGTGCCGGTTCTGGTCTGGCACATGACGTTCTCAGGTTTGAGATCCAGGTGAATGATGTTCTGTTCATGCATGTGTCTCACTCCCTCGCAGATCTGTCTCATGTAGTGAGCCGCTTCGGCTTCGGACATGTTGTAGCCGGGCTCTGTGATGCGCTCGAACAGCTCGCCTCCGGACAAGCTGGAAGGAAATTTGGAGTTAGATTTCTGATGTAAAAATCTTTGGATATGTTCTGATGATCAAGTCCACAATTTTATTATGGTAATTATTTAAAAATTAAAATGTGTCTAGAGATTATTTTTACATGTGTGTGAACTTCGATGAAAAGGCATTTGTACCTTTAATAAATCTATACAGATAAAAATCAATTGCCGCATAAATGACAGATTCATACTTCAGAACAGCTTTTTCTGGAAAATCCACTGGAAAAGACGGAACTTGAGAAGCTGGATCGGTAATTGGCAATATTACTAATGACAGGAAAGTTAGTCTAGTTATAATTCAAAACAAGTCTGATCACCAATAAATAAATTAAAATAATTGCTATATAATCAGACCGGCTAAAACAGTGTCCTGGATTACCTGACCCCTCTTCCCTACTTCTTCCACAGAAGATACACATAAACACACATAAGCAGTAATCCTCAAGATTCTTGAAGGTCCTTCAAGATTTTGTATTTTCTAACACAAACTCCAACTGTGTATAATGAAACATAGATTTTGTGTTATGTATACGAGAACTTAATGAAGTTTTCGTATAAGCTTGTAAGTATCATAGAAGTAAAAAAAGTCAATACTCACAACTCGAAAATAAGCACCATTTCATCATCATCTTCAAATGCATCATGCAAATTGATCAATTTACGATGGTGCAGTTGATTCATGATATCAATTTCCTTCTTAATGAGTTCCTTCTCCATTGCGCCTGCGACGGGTATGAACTTAGCCGCGAAGTAGTTGCCAGTGGCCCTCTCGCGGCAGCGGTGGACAACACCGAACGCGCCTGTACCTACAACAGTATGTGCAACCTCATGCCTCTGTCGGAATTTAGATGTTAGTTTTTGAACTACTGAAGTCGTGTCAAGTGTTTTGTATTAAGACTCGTCTCCGGAAATTCCAATTGTAAATTTTTCATTGGAGTCAATTGTTATCTAGTACCAATCTATACTAATATTATAAAGAGGTAAAGTTTGTGACTTTGTAAGGTTGTAGGGTTGTATCTCTGGATATACTGAACCGATTTTGAAAATTCATTCACAAATTGGAAGCTACGTTATCACTGAGTGCTAAAGGCTATATTTTATTATCTAAAATTAGGGACCCGTATGAAAAATCACGCGAACGAAGTCGCGGAGAGAGTGCTAGTAATATATAAGGCACTGAACACCGAAATACAAGCTTTGCCTAATTCAGTTGCAATGGCTACATCCATTTATTAAAAATTATTACTACCAAATTATGTTCTGTAAAATAAAATTAGGTTTTTTGAGAAATAAATTTTTTACTTGACCCATATTAAATCAATACCATAAACCATATTATACTAATATTATAAAGCTGAAGAGTTTGTTTTTCGGATCGCGCTAATCTCTAGAATGAATAGTCCGATTCTGAAAATTTTCTCGCAAATAGGATACTGTGTTATCCCTGTCTGTTATAGCTTATATTTTGTCACCCAAAAAATCAAGGAACTGTAAGAAAAATCACGCGAACCAAACATAGTATTACATAACACTGAATCCAATGCAACTTCTGGAGGCGACCGCTGTTCTGCTTTCCGTGAGGCGATAATAAATTTAGGACTTAACACGACTTATTAAGGTTTTAATTTAAAATTTTGTGTCCACGTCTGTCTGATATTTTAGACATTCTTTTTGATTGTGATGTTTTAATAAAATATATTAAATAAATGCAAGAAGTATTTAAAACTGAATCAAAGATTCTGTAAAATAAATAAAATGCGAAAAATTTCAGACAAACGTATTATAGTGTAATTCTATATTATGTAAAATTCTGTGCCAATATATTATACGCCAATTTCTACTTGTGTAATTTCGCATAAACATAATTTGTTTTGTGTAATATATATACGTAATAAATAAATATATATAAAAAATATTTTATGAAGCGAAAACCGTGCATTCGATCTACCAAAGATTTAAAAGAAATAGATAATTTTAATAAATATAATTTATAAGATAAATAAATAATTTCAAGTATTGAAAATTAGGGTTACTGGAAATATTACATCCTAAAATATCATCGGAATAATTTCATGTATTTTTTTGTCGTTTCCAATCACCCTACTATATTTTCATGCGACTTTTTCCTAAGGAATAAAATAGGAAGAATATATATATAATTTGTTTTATGATAAAATAAGTATGCGTGTGAGACAGAGAGATGCAGAGAAAGAGATGCACTACATCGATCCATTCACACACAGACCTCGGGTGTTCGACCTTCGAGACGCGGCGCTCACGAAGTCACCTGTGAATTATCACCATTTTTGTACTCGGGAATATCACCACTTTGGAATGGGGATTAAGGATTAAAATTTATATTAGGAATACCAGTAGCGAAGGCAAGAAATTATTCAAAAAGGCACAAAGATGACCAGGCGCATATAGATACATTTAAGTTTTAGAAAAAGCACACATAAAGATGACAGAGACGATGCGTTTTAATGCCGCATTTTTCTAATCTCGATGCGCCATGTTCGCAACTGGACATGAGTAATTGAATTTCATAGCAACCTACAATTCCAATGTGAGAAAAAGGAAAATTTCTTACATTAAATAAACCATTCGCCACTAATAACTACACTGATGATTAAGTTTAAAAATTATCACTTTAGCTTGGTGATTTACGTCGAAAATTTTCATCACTTTACACTGGCGATTTTAATTTAACAATTTTTTAAAAGGAAAAGGGTTGGTTTTCTAAGATAAGGTTAGTATTTCTATGTTAATATTATAAAACTCTATAAAATCCCATGTGATTTCACAAGCAACTTCGTGAGTGTGTTTAGTCTTTTATTGTTTATTTTATCTATGTTTTTCTATCATGCTTTACCCTTCGATTCTGAATTTATATCGTATGTTTTTTTAATGTAACATATGCTTTACTTAATTCTTTATACTTTTTATATAATTATCATTTTAAATAATGTGTTTAGTGTAGCAGAATCAGTGTAGTAATAAGAAAAAAATATTTTTGGAATTTTCAATAAAAATAAATAGAAAATTATTGTGTGATTGAGTTGAAAGTGTGTGTGTAGTAGGTATGAAAGAAGTGTTTGAGTGTGTAATGTCTATTTATAAAAAAAAAAATCTTTGTCATATTTTAAACATCATTTTACAATTAATATTAATTGTTCTCATACTCAGAATAATGCCACAGTCAAAATAGCGGCCTGACCTTACTATTGACATAATAAAATATAGGATGGATGTTAAAATATTACAAAAATAAGGTATTTGAGAGCCAACTAGGCTTAATTTCGAATATACTCATGCATGTATCGTCTCAAAATTTAAGGTAGAATGTTTACTTAAATATCGTAATAAAATTGTATCAACAAATTTTTATCTCTAGCCCCATCCTTATCCCACTGCTGGGCAAAGGCCAAATTGGACAAATCGCAAGTGAATTTCGGAAGCTTTATCTCATGTTCCTCTAATTACAGTTATCATATCAATCAATCGCTCGACTTGTGGAGAAATCGCGTAACACAACCATGTCCATTGCTTCATTTGTATGTAAAGCTCGTCTGCTCGACAATGTAAATAATGCAATGAATGATTTTGACTTTTTAACTGTCAAAATGAAAGGTGACATTATTGTGTGTTACGTAATTATGCCATAGTCAATAAAAACTGGAGAAAAATCTATCTACTTTTAACTACTCATGCAAAAATGAATATAAAAATTCAAAATCTCTTTCTACAGTCAACTGGGTAGTTAGACACCAATAACCAAATAATTACAAGACACAACTTCCCAAAAAAGCAATTTTGTTGGCCTTGAAAATCGATTTTAAAATTAACTGTAAAATTTGAATTTGAAATCAATAAATAGTTAGCCAATTAAGTTGGCAAATAAGTGACGTCTCAATATGACATACAAAACTTATGGGGCCTTCTTATTATAAAAAAGTCTTTGCTTTAACCATCTAGTAAACTTTTGTATTACAAACTTTATCTATATCGAAATACAGCTCGCAATTCAAAAACTTGCTTGAAGGTTAAAACCTGGTCTGGGGTCGCGGGACGTCTTAACAGGATACCGTGGCCCCAGAACGCAAAGGGCAACAGAAGGAATAGGGTGGATTTTTAGTCAGTAAAAGTCACTACCGCCCCACCAAGGGCGGAAGGACTCATTTGATGATTTTTACCACCCCAAAAAAAAAGGTTTAAACCTGGTTCAAGCAGACTTTGTTTTATAGCTCGTAAAAATTAAGTCAATTGATTGGTCATGTCAACTACCCAATCGCTATCTACCATCACTTTCTATCAACTTCTTTCTCTTTCCATCTACCCATGCTGGTCTACTCTACTACCATTCTTCAGCACTGCTCTAGCTCACTTACCAATCTCCTCGAGTATGTCGTATTTGTCGTAGACAGAACAAGTGTTGATGTCGACAGGCTGTGGCACGAATTTGCTGTAAATGTCGAAGACATAACTGTCGTAGTCCTTGACTGGGCCGTGGTCTGCGTTGGTGCGGATACGTTTGCCGGATTCGTCAACTGAAAATAGAGGTTTTGGTTGAAATGAAAGTCTAAATGTGCCATATCTTTTTTGCCCTTAGGTGGCAATTACCCACTGAGAAATTTGAGATTTGTCAGGTAAAAAAGAATCAGGAACAAAATAGTAACAGAATTCATTTATAATAAATATAAATTGTTTTTTTCGTCTCTCATACGAAATGATACAAGCTAAAGCAGTCTGATATAAGTGTATTATCACCGTTGCCACAATATTTGTGCATTTTAATTTAGCATAAGTACTCAGTACGTATTTTACTTGATCTACATCCAGTAATGAATACGTATTTTAAGAGACAGGGTATAATAATTCTGTTAATATTTTTGGAGTATTCCTTTCTATTTTATTTTACTGTACTCTATTCTACTCAACTCTACTCTATTTTACTCTATCCTACTATATTCTATTTTAAGAAGAAATTGACCAAAAGCATTCAAAACAAAAGCCAAAATCATTCTCACCAGGATATTCCTTCTTCTTGAACTCCTTCTTGATGACGGCCTTGGTCTGCACCAACGTGGTAGTGTCACTAGGCTCTGACCTTCCGTAGATGTTCTCAGCGTATACTCTGAACTCGTACTGCTTGCCTGGTACTAGGCCTGTGATCGCCATTGTTGTGAATCTGTGCAGAGAGACGAGGTTTGTAAATGAGGCTTTGTTAATTTTATATTCTGATTATAATCGAGAAGTCGGACTCTAAAGTAAAGATACAGATGTAGGGGAGCTACATTTCACCCTGGATCTAGTTTCTCGGGATTATGCGCTTATTGAAATAACATAACATTTATTTGGGTAGAAAATTACTTTCATTCAATACACATTTTTTATGAGTTTTCAAAACGCGATTCTAAATTTGACATAAATTGTAAAATGTGACGTCACTACTAACTGCATATTTATTAAATAAATAAAACAAAATATAAAAATATGAGTTTGCGGTTAATTGTAGATTTGTTGGATTTTCTGAGCCAAAATAAAGTTTCAAGAGTAGATGGTGTCTTGAAATTACTAGTGGCAACCACTCAATTAAGAGTCGTTTACAGATTTCCTAGAAAGGCACCATCTAGCAATCAAATCTATATGGTTACCACCAGATAAAGTCCATACCACCTTTGGTCGACTGTTAGAGAATGCCTAAGGCATTAAGTCCGCCTTTATAATTTTTTGTTGCATAAAGTTTAAATAAATAAATAAATACCTGGTATTTCCAACCCTGATCCAGCTCGTCATAGGGTGCTCTCTCTTCTCGACCAGATAGTTGGTGATGTCTGAACCACCGTCCCATACTGGAGCCTTCCAGCTGAGGGCCAATGAGTCCACACCGATATTGTCCACCGCTGGGAAGCGTGGTGGATCTGGGCGGTCTGTAAATAAAAAGACATTTTGATAATACGTTTGGCTTTCGAAATAAGTGTTCGTCATGCATTACAATGAGCTGGAACTGTGGATTAAGAGAGCAGAATGGGCAAAACTTTCACCCTTCTTTAGGTAAAACTGTTCTTTTATGACTACCTAAAACAATATTAAAGGTCGAATTGAAAACCAAAGACCCAGAACCTTTGTTAGAGAATGCCTAAGGTATTAAGTCCGCCTTTGTACATTTGTTGCATAAAGTTTAAATAAATAAAACCAGCACAAGGGACAAGTGGTCTAGCATTTTAGCTAAACTAGGCCTGTATAGCACCTGAGGTACCAGTCGGGGATCGCGGAAGGAGCGTATGTCCCCGTGATCCCTGGTGTAAGTGTGGGAAGGAAACACCGCGGTGGTTTTTAGTCAGTAAGATTCTGACATACACAGATGACCCCTCCGCCCTTTCCCATATTAATTTTTATTCTTTCTTATCTTTTTAAAGTTATGGTTATCACATGATCATCTATACTAATATTATAAAGAGCTAAAGTTTGTGAGTTTGTAGGGGGTAATTTCTGGATCTTATGAACCGATTTTGAAAATTCTTTAGCAAATTGAAGGTTACGTTATCACTGAGTTTTAGCAGGCACTATCTTAATATCAAATTAGGCATCCGTAAGAAAAATAACGCGAAAGATGTCGCGGGGAGAGTGCAACATAACATCACGCCTGTAATCCCCAAAGAGTTAGGCAGAGGTGTATCCTTTAGTACACCCACATTTCGCCAGTTATGTTTTTAGTCCCATGTAATAGGGGGCGAGCCTATTGCCATCAACAGTGCACAAATCCAGACTCCGAGGCTGCTACTGAGAAATTCCTGATAGAAAAACCCAATAACACTTTGCCCGATCTGGGAATCGAACCCAAGACCTCATGCACAGCAGTCGCGCTTGCGACCACTAGACCAACGAGGCAGTGCTAGTAAGACATAAATCAGTTGTACTAAATCTAAACGTATACTGACCGCTAATTTCAACGTTGATGGTAGCGGAATCCTGTCCAAGTTCGTTCTCAGCGGTGATCCTGTATGGTCCCGAGTCAAGCTTGCTGGCGTCGCGGATCGTCAAGATCGCGTGACGTTCTGGAAAAAACATATAAGTCGGTTAAGAAAGTCGTCAATTTCTAGGTCCGTATTTATTTTAGTATTTATTTGGAAAACTTACAGCTGATTATGTGCAATAGTTCGGTTGTAAGTGACTTTTTAATTAATAAGGCCAATTACAAGTTTTTACAGGTGAAAAAGTAGACATAGATATAATTACATAGGTAGTAGACAGAATAACCTTACGATGATGACGACTTATATTGGGCTATTAAAGCCCGGTTACCATAGGTTACTTCAGATACAAATAAAATCAATATGGCTGGTGTTACATCCGAAAAAGTAGGGGGTCCTTAAATTAAGGGTTTTAAGCCAACCAAACCAAAAAAAATTAGAAAGAAGATGTAGGGGGGGTGTAGGGGGATGTAGGTGGGATTTGGGGGCATGTGGGAGGATGTGGGGGGATATGGGGGGGGGGGATGAGTGGATGTGTGTAGGCTTTCAGGAACTGAAGGTAGATCTTACCTTTCCTCTCGACATGGTAGTGGTGACCAGACTCGATGGTCTCTCCCTCGCGGACCCAGGTGATCTTAGGCACTGGGTGTCCAGTGAAAGGTATCTTGATCACCACATTCTCTCCCTTGTCGAAGTATGCGGTGACGCGGAAGCGAGGTGGCACGTTCAGTTTTGGTGCGGCTGTTGAGAGAAGAAAACGTTAAGAATTTGTGCTGATTTGGGATTCGAAATTGATTTTATAATCTTCCAAAAAGCGACTTTATATTATACTGCACTCGCAGACTCATCAGTCGAGCCCGCCATTTTTACGTGTATGATGTATTACTTAAAAAAAAATCGTGGAAAATAAAAAATTAGAACAAAAGAACAATGATGACATCATAATTGTGGCCAGCACCTGGCTGGCTTCAAAACTTTTTTTTTTTAGTGTGTTTAGTGTAGTTCCATAATTATGGAAATTAAAGTGTCTGTCTGTCTGTCTGGTGACAAGAACAAATGGTCTGACATTTTTGTTGAACTGGGCCTGTTTGGCGCAGCTATACGACACACAATAATGTTTTTGTTTGTATTTTGAATCGATTAACCCTTCTTATTTTTTTTTGTGTGCACACGGACTCATATAAACATTTTTCTTAATTTTTATATTTTTTAATAATAAAAACTTACTCATGATCAACAGTTCAGCCCTGGTACTCTTGACTCCGGCCCTGTTGACGGCGCGGCACACGTACTCGTCGGCGTCTTCACCGAACACGTCCATGACTGTCAGGAAGTGGTTGTCTCCCTCGCTCCAGATGCGATGACGGGGACCGTTGGTTATCTCGCGGGCACCTGGAAGGAATTTCATGATTATAACATTTATATGTAAGTTTCCATAAGAGAAAACGAGTTGTATTATTATAAATGGAATTCTTACTTTAGTCCAAGCTTAAACTAAAGGGCTATTTTTTGGACTTTTAACTTTATTCTGACTGTAATATACTTCTTAATACAAAATTACAACTCAGTTGAGTAGACTCATCTTTAAAGCCAGTTTTTGTTGTAAGAACTTTACGTCAGTAGTAATAAAACTTAAAATACAATAACCTCTCGCAGGTTTCAGCATGGACCATAAGTTTTGAATTTATAATAAGACAGCTGTCATTCGTGGTGTTTTCCAAGAAGTCATGAGTGAATTCCGGTCTTTGAATATGTTTTTTTTTTTTTTTTTTAATAATTTCATTCTTCTTTGTACTCACCCTTGTACCATGTGATGACAGGCTTCGGTTGACCAGTGATGGTGCACTGGAACTTAGCGTTGTGGTACTGAATGCAGTTCGCGTTCTTCAGCGGCTTGACGATCTCTGGTGGGGTGGCGGCTGTGGAAGATTTATTTGTTGTTACAATACTAGAAATTAAGATTTATTAGTACACAGACAAAACTACTATCTATATAATTGATAAAATTGTTCGGTTTTAACCGAATTTTATTCGAAAACAGACGAGTTAGTGAGAACCGGTTTTAAACAGAAAACTGGCTTTCTTGTGTCTGTCGTCTGCACTAGTGTGTGTTCACTAGTATGTTCATTATTTATACCGATATACCAGGGAATCTGTAATAATACTTGCTTTTGTTGATCGTATACAATCTTTCAGACTCAAATTCATGCTAATATTATAAATTCGAAAGTACTGTTGTCTGTTCCGCTTTCACGACTTAACCAATGAACGTATTTTGGTAAAATTTTACGCGGACGAAGTTGCGAGCAAAAGCTATAAAAAAAAAATATAGCTTGTTTCTTCATCCAAATTCCTAGTGTAAATTAAATAATAATAAAAAAATATTAATGCCAATAAGACAAATATACTTTAAATCGATTTTTTGTTGATCGCTATCAATATACAAGTTTATTGTTAAAACAGTTAGTACTGACCTTTAGGATCGACGACCTTGACTCCTTGACTGGCAGTGCTGGGCGGCGAGATGCCGGCTTCATTCTGCGCAGTGACACGGAATTCGTACTGGCGACCCTCGATGAGGTTGGAGCAGTTCCATTGGTTTGGTAAGCAGAGGGTGGGGTTCACGCGCTGCCAGGTCGTGTTGCCGACCTCGCGTTTGTCGATCCAGTAGCCTGGTGGAAAATGGTACGTTATGTTAGGTTAGGTTCAAAGTCAAAGTCAAAGTCAAATCATTTATTTCAATTAGGCCACTATAAGGCACTTTTGAACGTCATTACATGAAAAAAAAATAGAATTGAATCTAGTTGCCCCTTCCAAAAGGTTACTCTAATTTTCATGGATAGTACGGGCTATGATAGGATACCAGTTAAAAAATTGCTTTCAAGCCTCATTTATGACCATACTTTTCTATTCATTAGGTTTTGCCATGAAGATCTTCAAAAACTGTTTATTTATACCCAGTAAAATTATATAAAACGTACTGATAAAGTAAAATTATGATAACTATCATTATTTAAATAAAAAAAAAAGAAAAGCATCGTTTTTTTTATATAATAATAGTGCTCCACCCGCAGCGATAGGGAAAGACCTAAGCTGACGCGGACATTGCCTAGGATCTATAGTGAGGAACCTCCTCACGATGCATCCCGCGTCAAAGACGACCGCCTCCTGCATTTGGCTCCTAACCCAGTTTAGTGATAATTTCTATGTGTGTAGGTCAAACTCTTCGTTATTAAACCCATATACTGACACACGGCTATTGGCGCTGTATTTGTTGAGTTCGAATTCTGCATGCTGGCAACCTCAAAGCGAGATAAAGATTTTTTATCATCGTTTCTTTTTCAGTTTTATCATTATAAAAATGAAAGTCAATAGTACCTTGTATCCTAGATCCACCGTCGCTATCTGGTTTCTCCCATTCCAGGTGAACGAAGTCTCCTCCGATCTCCAAGATCTTGGGAATGCCAGGTGCTGATGGTGGGTCGTATGGTGCCTTGGCCTGTAAAATGTAGCGAACATATTTAGTTATTATAACCAAAAAAAAACATGGCCTCCCTGTCGTCTGGGAAGATATTACAGAATGTTTCAAGTTTAGGAGACGACCCAGCAAAATATAATGGGGTATATTGTTAAGTTGTAAATCGAGTAAATAATTGATTAATGTCATCAATATATTATTAACTCGATTTACAATTTGATTCGATACAAATCGATCATTTCATCAAAAAGATTTCCCAAACCAATATTTTTTAAGATTATCTTCAACCAATGAAATGCATTCTGGATCGTCACTTTAAATTTAAAAAAAAGAATCCATACTAATAGGTATTATAAATGCGAAAGTGTGTCTGTCCGTCTGTCTGTTACCTCTTCACGCTTAAACCGCTGAATCGATTTTGATGAAATTTGGCATGGAGATAGTTTAAGAAGAACATATAATAGTTTTTATTCCGATAATCACTCCATAAGGCTGTGAAAAGGGGGGTGGAAATTTGTATGCAAGTACGATATAAACAAGTTCCACGCGGACGTAGTCGGGGGCAGAACCTAGTAGTTTATAATTGAGAAAACTCACCTTAATCGGGCTAACACCTTCAAGAGCCGGTCCCATACCATTATCATTAGCAGCATGTATCCTAAAGTTATACTCCTGTCCCTCAGTCAATCCTTGGACAGTGAACTTAGTATCCCTCACAGAAGACGCGATAGTTATCCACGCGGTTCCCGAGATATCGTTCCTCTCGATGATGTAGTGGGTGACGGGAAGACCTCCGTCGTACGTCGGAGGCTTCCAGGCCAGTGTGCAGGAATGACGGGAGATGTCGGAGGTTTCCAGAGGTCCTTGAGGAGGTCCAGGCAGACCGGTGACTGTGACCGTGAAGGTGTCTGAGGTTTCGCCTGATTTGTTCGTGATTGAGAGCTTGTAGATGCCTGTGGGAGATGGAGTGTTGTTAGTTGAGTTATTAGTACAGATTTTCTTCTCCAAAAAGGAATATAGAGAAAAGTAAAACAAAGAACCAATGAGTAATTTAAAAAAAAAGTAAAATATTATTGGGTTGATTAAAGATTGATTTTTGGACATGGAACGCATCTAACCACTTCTTGGTAGGTGTAATAAGATCAATTTTTGAAGTCGGCAAGCATGATGATGTTCATAATTCGCTGTCCCTAGATGCCTTCACCAAATGTAAATTTGCCAAAAGGCTACCAGTACCAAAGTTTTTTAAACCGTATGTTTATCTACACACATACGACAGAAACTAGTATGGTGGTAATACTTTCTAAGAGGAACTTTTCAATGGAAACTACTTTCTTGCTCTTTTTGTTTTATTGTACACTTCGATACAGTAGTCCCGGAGTGTACATGTGTCAATATCGATTAAGACCTTGTATTTTCTGATTAAAGATTTAAACAACTTTTTAAAAGATTGAATTAAAATTTGTACTTTCTCTTTGACTTATAATCATCATATTGATACATATTTAAGGCCCTCATACCTAACGGACGTGCATGGAGGATCGATTTAGAAGTCCAAAAGTGTAATTTAACTCACCCATATCATCCTTCGAGATATCCTTGATAAAGATGAGGATGTAATCATCAAACACGGTGTACTTGAAGTGCGCAGACTCGGACAGCTTGTGTCCGTCCCTGGTGAGCACCACGTCCGCTGGCTGGTCTCCGGTGTACAGGATCTTGATCTTGGTGTTGTCATGTTCAGGGAGGTGTAAGTCTCCTGGCATGCGGACGATGCGCGGTGGGTCTGGAAGAGAGGAAGAGTAGTTTGTGTTATTTTAGAGTTTCATTTGTCGTAAAAAAAAAGACAGTTGGAAGTTATTTTTGAACTCGGTGACTGCGGAAAAACACACTCGTTGTGTTTCTAGTAAAACACGCGAGTGCAGCGCACACACACCGTATGTGTTTTTCTACGACAAACACACGATCTTGGCGTAGCGAATGCTCACCCGCAGTCAATAGGTGTGTAGTAGACACAATTAACCAATAATCACAAGCAATAACTTTTCTTAAAACATTTTATTTTTAGCTCTGCAATCTTCATTAATTTTAAAACTAGACTTTTGGTTACTTTATATCAATAATGGTCGTTAGTCAATTAAGTTGGCAAATGTGGCACTGTGGCACTTTGCCACAATTTACTATGTTCATACAAAATCTATGGGGGAATCGCGTTTACACAGCTCAAAAAAAGTATATCATAAGATTGGTGGTATATAACACCCAATATCAGTTAGGTTTCAATACTCAATATCTTTATTGCTTCTCCATATGTATACTTAGGTGGTAAATTAAATAATTGGGATCATTATGGACCCTGTAGGGCACAGCAAAAGGGTAGGAAAGAGGAAGCCCCGGTTAAAGAAATCTATATAAAATTGAATATATTCTAACTTAGTGATACTTAATAAAAATTTAGAAAATCATGAATAACTTTGCTTACATGTATCATCTATAATGGTGCCGATTCTCTTGGTCACAAACTAAACTAAAATTAGACCATTTCCATCTTTTTCTGTCCAATAAAACAAGAAAGAGACTAATGTAAATAAGAGCTGTCAAATTTAGTCAATCTGACACATCCATACAGTTATAGTCGACATCTTAAAACGTGTGGATTAAAAATACGGAAAAGTTCAAGGCAAAACTAATTTGACATCTCTAACTTAGTTCTTTAATGTCACGGAATGTCACCGTCCTTTCTTTTCGCTGTATGTTAGTAAGAGATGTCAATTCTCTAAATTTAGTCTAGTTTGTGAACAAGGGAATCGACACCAATATGTCATTTTATCTTATATAAGGTAATTTTTATTCAATTAATCAATATAGGTTTATTTTTATTATATTCCATGATCATCATCATCATTCTTTTTCATGTTTCTCTTTCGCAAGGTAAGAAAGATAACACTTATTTTTTTTAACAGAAGTAGGAAACAGTTGAAACATGACTTACTTCCGATCTTAAGATGTCCAGTGCAGTAGATGAAGCCAATGTTGTTGACTGCCTCACAAGTGTAGTCACCCTCGTCCGCGTCGGTGGCCGCCGTGATGTTCAGGCGGAGAGTACCCTCGCGGGACTCTGCTATGAATCTGGGGAAAGAATTTATAAGTTTAAATGGAGAATGTAATTTATTGAACTGATTTTCTCGATATTTAATGCTGTCTGAATCAGTTCTGGAGGTGTATTGAACTGTTATTGTTGAATAGTAATGTTACACATATGAGAAAATAATATTTTTAATTGGTTTCAAGTTAATAAATAGTTAGTCAATTGAGTCAGCATAAAAGCTACGCCGCAGTTGTCTTCGGCCATACAAAATATAAGTGAGAATCGCTTTTTGTCAGCTCATAAAAAGTACGTTAATTTACTGGGTGGTGTCATCTACCATATTTTCGATAATCAACGATCAAAATCGACGGGGGTGATTTAAGTTAGATGTATCCGTGTGTCTGTCTTTGCCATCGTAGCTCCCGAACGGATGAACCAATTGTGATTTTGTTTTTTTTTTGCGTGAAAGGTGATTTACTCGGGAGCGTTCTTAGCTATGTTTGATGAAAATCGGTCCAAGATGGCCCCTGCACCGGGAGTTTTTTAATTATATTTTAAAAAGATAGGGGTCGTAAGAAAATTCACGCGAACTGTATACTGTGTACCTTTATTACAAGGCAATAGAGCCTAAGTCAGCTTTTACTTATTGTTAGTGTACTTTCTCATTACTAAAGTGCTACGTTGCATTTTACTCAATGCACAGAAATAACATGGATAAATTAGTTAGTTAGATTCTGAACGCTGCCGCGTAAACTAGTTGCCCAAATCAAAGGAGCAATTGAGAGGGACATAGTCTAAATTATAAGTACCCAAGAATTTGTGTCCGTGATTTTGTGTTTGTGGTGAATTAAAGTGGTTCCAGTAGAAACATAGTTTTAAAAAAAAACCAAACGGGGTCGGCTTAGTAACAGAACGAAGTAGCTGGAGAACAAGAGCTAGTAAATGAATATTTACCTGGTGCCAAGTACGATTTCTCTGCCGTTCTTCAGCCACCTGCCGGTGGGCACCGGGTTGCCGGTAGCTATGCATTCCAGCGTGAATGGCCTGCCCAGCGGTGCGCACACCGTGGCCGGTAGTTGTTTCACCCATTCTGGCTTCGTGCCTCCCAACTCCTCGCCCGTACGGACTGGAGTGGTGCAGCTTGAAGGTTCAGATTTGCCTGTAAGGTAAATAAAATCTATGATGTAGTATGTATAGCTACATATATTTATTAGAACGATTGGATCCCTGGAAATTCGGCTCTTAAAATGAAGTCTTAGGGCTCGTTGTAAGGTCAGGCAAATTTATGCTAATTAACACCTCATTTGTACTATTTATACAGTTCAAAATCATCTAACAACTGACGAAACGTAGGTGTTCCTCATGGGTAGACCTCTGCCTAACCCTTCGGGGATTACAGGCGTGTCGTATGTAAAATCATGTCTGACCATTTGATGTCGATGGCCTATACTTTTAACAAATTCTTTGAAATGTTAGAGATGACGACGGGCTTAGAGATGCTGACCCATTAAAAAAAAAACAATAAAATGCATTTACAAACTTATAAACTTTTTGGCGAATGGAGTGATACAAATATAGGTACTTTTTTCTTAAATTGGAATATTCACTTCCCCTAACGCCAAAAAAAAAATTTACGGCCTTATTTCTGAATTGATGTGTTAATCTGCAGTGTTTCTGGACAGAGGTCGGTGCAAAAATTAACAGTTGTGCCATTTCCAATATAATTAGGCAACAAGAGTACGTCTATAACCAGCACTTGAGTAAAGCTTACCGGCTGAGTTGACAGCAACAATACGGAACTCGTAGTCCGCCTTCTCATTGAGGTTCATCGCTGTGAACGTAGTGTCTTGTACGTTGTAGTCGTTGCACTTTATCCAGACCGAGCTACCGACGTCGCGACGCTCGATTATGTAGCCAGTTACGCGGGCACCTGGGTAGAAACATGCTAGTTTAGTCAAAGGCAAATTATTGGAACAGCGTTCCTTAACGCGGCTTGCGGTACTGGCTAAAATCGTCACGTGAGGAAAAGGCGTTATGTCCCCTCAAGACGACCTATGAATAATTTATTATTAATTAATAAAATCTGGGCCATGCTGGGCCACAGCTCTCATTCGGCACCTTTACCTAACCGTGATTCGCGGCCGCCCCATTATTACTTGCATATTCTTAATCAGTAATCTTCTTACCTCCATCATGCGCAGGCGGGTCCCAGGACAGGTCGACATAGTTCCTGCCCACGCGCAGCACGCGCGGCGCGCGGGGCGGGGCGGGCGGGTTGGCCTTGCCCTTGACCTTGAAGGGTTGCGAGCTGGCGGAGTACTTGCTCCAGCCGGCTGCGTTCTTGGCGCGGACACGGAACTCGTACTCGTGACCGGGCTCGAGGTTGTATGCCTTGGGAAGGAAAATGATGTTAGTAAACTAAAAATTCTCAATTTAATTCAAAAGTGAATTCTCAAGGATGGTTTTTAAAGCATGTCTTACGAAGATACCAAGAATTGACTACTTGTTTCTTATTTTAAGTATTTTGCTAATTTAACTGAAACTGCTCAACATGCTATAATTTTTAGAGGCATGAGAAACAGGGTGTGAAGCTTCTCATGCTTCATTGAAAATCCTTCAACCCAGACGTGTGTTGTCTGGTTGGCAACTGCCCGACGGTTGTTGTCGGGATTTTGTATATATTATATGTTAATATCGCGAAGCATTTTGATTGCGCGATGTAAAAAACGTCAGTTGTAGTTCGCATATTGTATGATAGATGTCTCTCCAAATTTGTCTATTGGAACTTTTTTTTGCAAGAATTGTCGATTTCAGACTTACATTTATCATAAATCCGGACAATATAGGTTTCTTAATAATCTACTATGGCAACACAATTTCGTAAAATCCTCTCACCTGGTAATTACAGTCCTTGACAAGGTAATCAGCACCGTTCCAGACGCCATCTTGCACGTCTCTGTACTCGAGCTTGTAGCCCTGGATGCGCGCGCCTCCGTCTGAGCGCGGCCGGTCCCAGATGAGGGACGCGGCCGAGCCGTCCCAGTCCACCACGCGTGGCACGCCTGGCGGGTCGGGAATTGTGAATGGGAACTGTGGAAGAACAATTTAGTTTAGTATGTATTTGAAACAAAGTCCGATTTACTTTGGAATCCATTTGAACCCAAAACAAACATTGCATGACTAGAAGCTCAAGAATTTTACTGTTAAAAACTTATTTTTAAGACAAGCTTGTCAAATTGTTACAATATTGAGTATTGGACATTTTATTGTTATCAGAACTAAAGGTGTATGCAAAATTTCAACTCAATCGGATACCCACAAATAGTCGAAAAGACAAGTAAGATAGACTACCTAGGTTCTAATTATAAATAATACTAAACGCATTAATGACCCACTTCAAGGCAAAGGCCTTATACAGAGAAGCCATAAGCACTGAGTTTGCTTACAATGTTTTCGTTCACCAATGTCAGTGATGTCCAAGATAAAAATACATGTGAATTGAAAATCATTTTGATATTTGGGCTTTAAATTGTGATGGATGTCTCTAACTATATTCCATACGTTCTATGATGGTGCGGGTGACACATGTCAGCAATTCATCTATGGATGACAATCGCATAACTAAGGCAGTGACATTATTTAGTTTACTAGTTACTTTACTGATTCCGTATTTTACGACTATGATATTAGTGTGCAGTTAAAATATTTAAAATCATGATTGTAAGTGATTGCCGTAACGTTCAAGAGTGAAAAGCAGCTGTTTGACAAATGTCACCAGCAACAGAGCGTGAGGAATATAGATAGGATTTAATAAAACAATGTCCATATGCAACACGTACCTTAGCAGTAATAGGATCATCCATTGTCAATGGCTCAGACACTCCGTACTGGTTCTCAGCGCGAACGCGGAACCAGTACTTGCGGTTCGGTTCTAGACCCATCACGTTGTAGTGGCAGTTGCGGACGAACGATGATATCTTCGACCATACCTGGAGAAACAGAGATTAGGAAATTAGCGTAATTATGATGGGATCTGTAGATTGATCTTCAGATTGCATGATAGGAAGCGGCCGTGCAAAAACAATATTATTTTGTAAGTTAAAGTTTTTTTTTTATTTGAACGCACAAAACCGTGGAACTAATGTTCCGATTCTGAAAATTCTTTCACTAATAGGAAGCTAACTTATCCCTGAATGCTAATTTTATCATAAAACAAATAATGTACTGTAAGAAACTGGTAAACATAACACAAACATCACGCCTGAAATCCCTGAAGGGTTAGACAGAGGTGTACCCATTAGTACACCCACATTTTGCCAGTTGTGTTCGATTCCCAGGTCGAGCATAGTGTTATTGGGTTTTTCCATCAGGAATTTCTCAGTAGCAGCCTTGGAGTCTGGATTTGTGCCCGGTTGATGGCAATAGGCTCGCCCCCTATTACATGCGAAAATGGTAAAGTCGCAGGAAAAAGCTAGTCAATAATAATAAAACATCTGAAGGAAGGGCAAATATCAAAATATACATACTCCACTTTGGTCCATCTTCTCAACCACGTAGTTGGTGATGGGAGAACCACCATCGTCTAGCGGTGGTTTCCAGGACAGCGTGCATGTGTCCGGAGTGATATCGGACACGTCCAGAGGTCCTAGTGGAGGCGTTGGCCTGTCCACGACGAGCACCTGGATGGGGAAAGAAGATAATATGAGATTTGACAAACACCTCGAGTATGCTCAAATAATAATATTACTGTGTTGCAATGTATGGGATGTAAGAGACACCTTCGGAGTCGGCACCACAATTGGGTATTTGACACCATTAACCAATAATACTAAGTCATAACTTTAAAAAAAAAAAGCTTTATTTTAGCCCTGAAGAGCCAATTAATTTTCAATTTACTGTAAAATTAGCTTTTTTGTGGCTTTAAAATCAATAAATAATTAGACAATTGAGTGGCCAAATAAGTGACGTCACAGGCCGATATAGCCATACAAAATCTACGGGGCAATTGCGTTTAGACAGCACATCAAAATGATTGGTCGTGTCAAGTACCCAACAGTTTTAGAATAAATTCCAGTTTTTAGGTTCTATATAAAAGAGGTTATTCTTACCCTGCATGTAGCACTGTCAGAACCTTCGCTGTTGACCAGCTGAATGGTGTAAGATCCTGTGTCGGACCTCTTGGCGGGAACGCAGTGGAATACAGTGTCGACGTCTGATGTAACGAAACGGATGCGGTTGTCCGGAGACACTTCCTCGTTGTTTATTATCCATGATACCTGGGTGAGGAAAAGTTAGGATAAAAACTTAATTGAAAAATAAAATACGGAATTTAATTTAAAGCCATCACATTTTTTGGTTCGATCCGCAGACGATAGAAGGATGCAGGAGATATTAACAAGTGTTGGCGCAAACACAGGTGCACTCACTCTTTTCTCACTCTCATAGTCCGATTGGAACAACACCCTACTCTCCTTAGTAGAAACATACAGTAGCCGTGCCATTATAAGAGAAGAAGCAAAGAAGTAAAATTAAAATAAACATAATTTATTTATTTTATTTTTCTTCTTTCTTATATTATTATTATGGATACTTTAATTATTAAGCTAAAAAAAATTAGCGTAATAACTTTTAATTCCATTAATACGCTTTTTTAAGGTATAAAAAAATATCTCACCTTTGGCCTTGGATTGCCAGTAAACGGCACTGTAATCTTGATCTCCTCTCCAGCAATAACGGTGATGTCCCTAAGGCTGAGATCACTTGTGATCTTCGGCGAGTTAGGTGGTGCGCTAGCCCTGATAGCATCAGAGCTGGCAGAGTACGGCCCTTGACCTGCAGCGTTCACTGCAGATACACGGAACTCGTACTCATGGTTCTCGATTAATCCAGAAACCTTGTAGGTAGTATCAGGAATGTGTGCGTGAGATGCCTTTGTCCATTTGTCTTCAGTGATAAGACGCTTCTCGACGATGTAACCAGTGATTGGCGATCCGCCGTCGTGACGTGGCTTTGTCCAGGTGATGGTGATGGAAGATTCTGTTGTTTCCACGGAGCGAGGAGCTCCGGGCGCGCCAGGCGGGTCGAATGGATGCCTTGCCTTGATTGGTTCAGTAGTCTGTACCGGGTCTGATTGACCATATTGGTTCTCAGCCATGACCCTGAATTCGTAATCCCTTCCTACTGTCAAGTTCTTCACGCGTAAGAACGGAGTCGTAACGTAACCTGATACTTTGGTCCAGTTGGCTGTTCTGCCTTCGCGTTTCTCAACAACATAGTTGGTGATCTCGCCACCACCGTTGTCCTTCGGCGGGTTCCAGTACAATGTGAGGGCTTCGCCTTCGAATTCGTCAGCCCGCAGGTTCTCTGGTTTACCAGGCCTGTCAAGGACACGCACGTTGATGGTAGCTGTGTCGTAACCAGACGGGTTGCGCAGTTGCAAACGGTATTGACCACCGTCTGACCTCTTCGCGTTCTTGACGACAAGAGAGGCAGATTCTGGTGTGATCTTCTGGAATATTCTTGAGTCGCCCTCAACATCAAGCAAGTTGTCGTCGGCGAACCACTGGGCAGTCGGTTGTGGGAAGCCAGTGTATGGAACGTGGATGGAGAAATCTTCTCCAGCACGTACGGTGATATCCCTGACTCCGCCAAGATCCATGCATGGTTTGTTAGGCTGTTCAGCAATAGTGATCTCAGCTGTAGGCTTGCTCGGGTCTGATCGGCCAACATCGTTGACGGCGACCACCCTAAACTGGTATTCTGCTCCTTCTTTAAGGTTCGGCACAGTGTGTACCAGGCTCGGGATAGGTACGTCATTGACGTCCTTCCAGTCTTTGTCTCCCTTGCCTTTCTGTTGGACGATGTAGCCCTTGATTTTGGCTCCACCATCGCTCTTCGGTGGCCTCCAGGATAGTGTAACGGAGTCTTTGGTGACTCTGTCAGGTTTAGGTGCTTCTGGCGGGCTTGGCTTAAGACGCTGTGTTTGCGCCGTGATCGGTTCGGTCGGCTTGCTTGGCTTGCCGGGTCCGGCTTCGTTGACGGCGATGACACGGAACTCGTAACGGTTTCCTTCACGTAAGTCAGGTACTGTGTAGCATGTGTTAGGTGTTGGGTAGTTGTTAACCTTGACCCAGTCGCCTCCACGCTCTCTCTTCTCGACATAGTATCCCGTGATTGGTTTTCCACCACAGTCTTTGGGCGGGTCCCATTCGAGGGCACAGCTGTTCGAGCTGTATCCTGCGATCCTTGGTGTGTCTGGTGCATCTGGTGGGTCGAATGGAGACTTGGCAAGAATAGGTTTGCTCTCCAACGGGTCAGAGACGCCGTATAAGTTCTCAGCGCGTACTCTGAACACGTATTTCTTGCCTTCTGTCAAGTTCTTCACAGTGAACGAGCACTTAGGACAGAAGCCGGCAACTGTGCGCCAGTCGTTAACTCCAAACTCGGCAACTTCAACAACGTAGCCGGTGATTTCGCTACCACCGTCATCGGTAGGTGGCTGCCATGACAGGCTGACAGCGTCGTGTGATACGGGTTGGCATATAAGAGGTCCTTTAGGCACTCCTGGTTTGTCAACCACAATAACTTCGATATCAGCAGAGTCTTTGCCGTGTGCGTTGGATGCTGTGATGGTGTATTTACCAGCATCATCGCGGACAGATTTCTCAATGTAGAGTTTAGTTTCATCTGGCTTTGTTTCAGCAGTAACCCTGTGTGTGGGTATAATAGGAACGGATCCTTTGGTCCAGGAGATGGTCGGTGTGGGCGCGCCGCTGATTGGAATGTTGATATTGATGGGTTCGCCTGCACGGACCTTGATCTTCCTGCCGATGAGGTGGTCTAACTTCAGTTTCGGGCTTTCCTTCATAGGTTTGGCAATGAAGACGTTGGATTCATCTGAAGGCTGACCAGGTCCAGCAGCGTTGACTGCGGACACTCTGTATTCGTATTGGTGACCTTCTTGAACCCTGTCATCGTTGTATTCGTTCAATCTGACCGGTTCCTTGTTCAATTTGATCCAGCGGCCAGTAGCTTTGTCTCTCCTCTCCACATCGTAACCAAGGATGTTGGATCCTCCGTTGGAGATGGGTGAAGACCATCTAATATTGATATGGTCTTTGTCTGCAGCCACCAGTTCTGGTTTGCCAGGTTTTCCGGGTACTGTGTACTGGTTCTTAGCAACGACTGGTTTGTCTGTTACGAGTGGTTCAGAGCGACCTTGAAGGTTTTCAGCGAAGACTCTGAACTCGTACTGCGTGCCTTCTGATAAGCGAGGTACAGTTGCATGGTTGAACTTCGGGTTGATGTATGTGACCGCTGGTACCCATCCACCTCCGTGTGTAAGATCACGTTTCTCAATGACGTAAGCAGTAAGTTCACTGCCTCCGTTATCTTTAGGTGGTTTCCATGACAACGTGACGGATTGTGCCGTGATTTCTTCGTATACAAATGGTGGTTGAGGTGCTCCAGGTACGTCGAGGACTATAACTTCGAAGCTTCCTTCATCAGTGCCAGAATCGTTCTTCAATTTCAAGTTATATTTACCAGCGTCTGAACGCTTGCAGTTAACTGTGTGTACAATGGTATGGTGACCCACAATGGTTACGGTTGTTCTTTCGTTAGCAACCACTGGTTTACCATCACAAGTCCATGTAACTTCAGGCGTAGGTTCTCCAATGAAGTCGACATCCATGTGGAAGATAAGTCCAGCCTTGATGCGGATCTCTCTAAGCGGTGTAAGAATCTTAGGAGCAACAAATCTGTCTTTAGCCGTGACGATGTCAGAAGGCTCGCTGGGCTCTGATTGGCCGGCTTGGTTGACAGCGATGACGCGGAATTCGTAGTCTTGTCCTTCAGTAAGGTCAGGTACGGTAGCCTTTGTCTTGCCAGGAGGAACATGGGCAGCATTTACCCAGTAGGGGCTGCCCTTCTCTTTCTTCTGAACGATGTATCCGGTGATAGGTGATCCACCATCAGATTTGGGTTTCTCCCATTCAAGATCGACGTGGGACTTGCTCCAGTCAGTAGCTTTAGGCTTACCAGGAGCAGTCGGCTCGTCAAATTCGTTCTTGGCTACAATAGCACGGTCTAACTCCAAAGGTTCAGATTGACCAATAGCGTTCACAGCGCTTACTCTAAATAGATATTCCTTCATGTGTATCAACCTGGTGACTTGGTGCGATAAGAATGTGCTCATACCAGCATCAGACCAGGTACCACGAGACAGATCCATTTTCTCAATGACGTAGTGGAGGATGGGTGATCCACCATCGTCCAAAGGTACCTTCCATGATAAGGAGCAAGATTCCTTGGTGACATCAGAAACAACTAAAGGTTTCTCAGGCCTTGAAGGTTTGTCAAGGACGGTGACTTGAGCTGCTGCTGAGCATACTCCAAGATCATTCTTCAAGGTCAACTTGTAAACGCCTCCGTCAGCGCGGACGGAGAATGGAATGTCTAATATGACCCTGTTGTGTAAAATCTGTATGTCGATCCTATCTGAAGGATGGACCACTTTGCCGTTGATCTGCCATTCGACTGTGGGCTTAGGTGAAGCTTCTATCGGGATCTCGTATTGGATCCTCTGGCCAGCCTTGACAGTCTTGTCTGCCAACAGCATTTTGTCGAAGTGTGGTGCGCAGAACCTGGCTTTAGCCACTTGTGGTGTTGAGGCATCACTGGGTTCTCCGTTTCCTGCCTTGTTAACGGCAATGACCCTGAACTCGTACTCCTCGCCTTCTTGAAGGTTTGGTACGGTAGCGGTTGTCTGGTTTCCTGGTACAGTAGCAGCGACTTCCCATGGTCCGTACTTCTTTTTAGCTTCAATAACGTAGCCAGTAATAGGTGATCCGCCATCTTTTTTCGGTGGGACCCATTCGAGGTCCATGTGGTCCTTGTCCCAGTCTTTGACGACGGGAGTACCAGGTTTGTCTGGTGTACCGTAGGGATCCTTGGCTGTGATTGGCTCGTGGCCAACAAGAGGCTGTGATTCGCCGTGTTTGTTGACGGCGCGGACACGGAAGTTGTAGTCGTGACCTTCGATGAGATGGTCGATTCTGATGCTGCAGGACTGGACCTCTCCGGCTGGGATCCAGCGCATGTTTTCTTGGTCCATTTTCTCGACGACGTAATGCGAGATTTCAGCACCACCGTCATCTTTAGGTGGCCTCCATCGAAGCGTGCAGCCAGACTTTGTGATGTCATCAGCGCGAAGTGGACCTTCAGGCGGTGTTGGCACATCCATAACGGTAATCTTAACTGTGGCTGAATCTGTACCATTGATGTTTCTGGCTTTAAGAGTGTAGACTCCAGTGTCAGCCCTTTTAGCGTCAATGACGCGGATCTTAGTGCTGTGCGTGTCACTGACAACTTTAATCCTGTCAGAGTTCATGACAAGATTATCACCGTTAAACCATTCCTTGGTAGGAGTAGGTTCACCAGCGACTGGCACATCGAGGTCGAAGTTCTGTCCGACCTTGACCTTAATGTCGAACATGAAGTTCCTGTCGATTTTAGGTGGTAGATTCTTGGGTCTTGCAAGATGTGGTGCGGTTCCATCGCTGGGTTCGCCTTTGCCGGCTTTGTTGACGGCGCGGACGCGGAACTCGTAAGTATTTCCTTCAATGAGGTCTGGGACTTTACCGGATGTGACGTCACCTTCGATCTGGGCGCATTCTTCCCAGTCTGGGGCGAATCTGTCCTTCTTTTCGATGACGTAGCCGGAGATTGGTGCTCCGCCGTCGGTCTGGGGCCTGGTCCATTCCAGTTCCACGAAGTCTCTGTCGAAGTCCTTGATCTTGGGCGTGCCAGGCTTGCCGGCGACGTCGAACGGATTCTTCGCTTCGGTTGAGTGTGGAGTGGTGAGAGGCTCGGATTTGCCTTGCCTGTTGGTAGAAGAAATGCAATTTTAAATTTAGGGGAATTAAAATCGAGTGCGACATGGTAAGTTTTAGCTAATTTTATATTTCAACATGTCATCAAGATGTAATTTGATGTTACGTCATTAAGATTATTTAAATAACCGCTTTTTGTTAACACCATTCTTCTCTAATTTACAGCGATGTATTTAGTTTTATTTCTGCATAATACTGAAAATATGAGACGCATCGTTTTATTACTTTTGAAATTTTTAGTCTATCTTCTTTATAATTCATACACACCTATTAACAGCCCGCACTCTGAATTTGTACTTGTGTCCAGGTGTCAACCCTTCCACCGCGAGGCTGGTCTGAGGTCCGTCAGTCTCTCCGGCGGTGACCCATCGTCCAGTGGCCTCGTCCATGCGCTCCACCACGTACTTGTCGATGGGCTGACCACCATCGTCTGAAGGTGGGTTCCAGGATAGTTTGGCGCCGTTGGCGTGGACGTCGGAGACCTGGTAAAGAATAGGCGATTATAGCAGTTGGCACATTACAACACTTTCGATATAGAGGAGACAACACAAACTCTATGAAGTACAAAATTGACAATCTAATCTGACTATGTTCTTTTATCATATATCTACGTACAATAATGTGTAATTGACGTGAATCAATGCTAATATTATAAAGCTGGAAAGTTTGTTTGTTTTTTTTGTTTGAACTAATCTTTAGAACTAAGTACTGGTCTAATTTAGAAAATTCGATTGTTCATTTTCAAAATAACAAGGATCCCAAAAAAATTACACGGTCAAAGCCGCAGGCAAAAGGTAGTATATTTTACGAACACTGTCTTTGTAAACGTTACTGTTTTAGTTCATCTATAGATCCGGTTAGGATACTGAGTTGTTGGATTTAATACGACCAAAAAAAAACCTAAATTCAATGAACTAGACTAACAAGAGTTTAACTTTGGTCTAGCCTAACTTATATCTAGCTTAAAAACACAGCTCACCTTAAGTGGTCCTCCAGGCGGGCTGGGCACGTCCAGCACAATGACTTCAACTTCGGCAACATCTTTGCCGTTAGCATTCTCAGCCGTGATAGTATACCGTCCACTATCACCACGTCTTGCAGACTTGCAGTTGAGTTTTGTATTGTAGTCTGAATGCTGCACTTTGGTATCGCCACCAGACTTGACCTCCTTCTTGGCGAGGAACCATTTTGTTTCTGGCATCGGTTCTCCGGATACCTGTGGATATTTGTCGGGTTAGAAATTGTGATAATTTTGGGGTAGTAGTGTAATGTTTTGAAGTCTTACCAATGAGATTCTGCCCGCGTTGGCATGAACAAAAATTCAAGAAACATATGAGCAAGTAGTATTACATTTTTAGGACAATCTTTTTTTTTCTAGACTCCTTAATTTCTATCTAACTTCCCCTCTCATCCAAAGCATTAGAAGCTCAATAAGAAGATTATGAGTAGAATATAGCATCAACATGCTCCTGCACATTGCGACCACCAGTTGGTTATCTAAAATATTGACTACGACCAATTCATGTTCTATATTAAGTAGTCTATTATTGTATTTAATGTATTTAACGTACCCCCCCCCCCGTATATATTATTGTATTTAACGTACCCCCCCCCCGAAATTAGCATAATTAAAATATTATAAAAACAATTCTGTTAATACTGACCTTGACATCGAACCCGAACTTCTGTCCGACCTTGATCTTGATATCGATGAGGTTGGTCCTGTCGATCTTGGGCGCAAGGTTCCTGGGCTTGGCAACGATCGGGTGCGTGCTGTCACTTGGCTCACCTGGGCCAGCTTTGTTTACGGCGCGGACCCTGAAAGTAAATAAGAGGTTTTCATTGTCTATGAATTCTTACTGTAATCATTCGTGTAATATAAAAAATGAAATGGATCGTGTCATTAGGAAAATCTTGGTTAACTACTACTTTTGCTTCGATCAGACACAGCTAGCACAAATACTCAAAAAAACCTGCAAAAGTACCATCACTATTTGAAAAATAAACGTGAAATATTTATTAATTCCAAGTCAAAGTCAAAGACCATTTACAGGTACTTTTAAATTGTCAAGGAATCGGTCAGTTAGTCCGAAAGTTGAAGCTAGTTGCTCGTTCCAAAACGGAGGTAGGCCTCTATGGAGAAGAACGAGCAAGAAACTCCACGGCACTCTTTTAAATTAGGTTTTTATAAAATCATGGTTACATTATTAATGATCCAGTAAATTCTTATCATGGTAGAATTTTTGGCGTTCAGTGATTAGCCACGATAAAATTTCTCACTTTTCGAAGTAAGTAATTTTAATGATTTTGGAAATTTAACGCATATTAACTAGACAAAAATGTATAGACTTTAGAGAAAAATGGCTTTTTCTCAAAATTTTCATTGTGTGGGTTAATTCCGTTTTGCGTAAGTAGGTCCAATTTCGATTACGTACTAAGCATAAGTTTGAGAAGTAGATAAAGATTATATTGCTGGATAGTAATACATTCGGCATATTACTTTAATTATATAAATATCAATGAATAAAACACCAACCTGAACTCATAAGTCTGTCCCTCAATCAGATCGGGCACAGTGCACGTAGTCTTATCCGCGGGCACTTCGAGCGCCTTCTCCCAGTTGCCGAACTTGTCCTTCTTCTCCACGATGTAACCCTCGATGGGGGCACCTCCGTCTTCGCGAGGAGGGGCCCACTTGAGGTCCACGTGGTCTTTGTCCCAGTCTGTGACTGATGGTGTGCCGGGTGCGCCTGTGGGGGGAGAAGGGGGTAAGAAAAATAATAATTATGCAATTCAAAAAGTTCTGACAAGTTAGAAGGACTAGTTCCAGCCATTTGTAGTATCTTTTGATCCTTCACAATCAAACTGATATTTATAGTTTTTTTATTACTTTGTACTAGCTTTTTCCCGCGACTTCATCTGCATGGGAGACAAAGTCAAATCCGTTCATTACTGATGTATCCTACCTGCCCTTTGGCAGGTAAAAACTACTTGACATAGATAAGTAAATAAAGAAGAGGTTTTTTAAGATTTCGTGTGAACTGTTGCTTTCATAATTTATATTAATATTATAAAGAGGTAAATATTACTTATTTTTATGTTTATGGGAGATCTATGGAATCTATGGGACTGCCTCGTTGGTCTAGTGGTCGCAAGCGCGACTGCTGTGCATGAGGTCTTGGGTTCGATTCCCAGGTCGGGCAAAGTGTTATTGGGTTTTTCCATCAGGAATTTCTCAGTAGCAGCCTCGGAGTCTGGATTTGTGCCCGGTTGATGGCAATACGCTCGCCCCCTATTACATGGGACTAAAAACATAACTGGCGAAATGTAGGTGTACTAATGGGTACACCTCTGCCTAACACTTCGAGGATTACAGGCGTGATGTTATACTATACTATGGAAATACTGGTTCATTACAAAAATGCTTTCATTGATAGGATTTTAAAGGTATATTTTACTCGGATGAAGTCGCGGGCTGAAGCTAGTATAATACATTTCCTGTACTGCTATTATCTTAGTTTAACTTGTGTACTCACCGGGTTCGTCGAACGGATTCTTGGCGACGATCGACTCTTCACCGACGAGAGGTTCCGACTCGCCCTCCGAGTTCACAGCGGATACACGGAACTTGTACTCCTTGCCAGGAGTAAGACCGGTCACGTCGCATTCTGTGGACGTGAATAGGATTAAAATCAAGGCTGAAGGTACGGTCTGCAATCAAAGTCTAATAACATTGTTAATTTTACAAAATCGTCTACATAGACACTTGTAATAATAATATGATGGACTGCTTTTCAGTTTTATTTTATGCTGAATCTATGTTCTTGTTACTTTTTTTACCGTATTTTAAAATAATGGTCAATACTGAAATCAAACTGCATAAACCAGTTATATAGTTAAGAAGATTAAACAGAGAAACAAATTTATAAAAATCTGAAATATTAAACGACTATTTGTTTCTGATCATACTATCTTCTAGAAGTCTAGACAGATAAATATATATTTTTTGTGTTTTATTGCCAGTAAAATACACATAAATGTTGATATTTCGCTACCACTATGACCATATTTTAGTGATGTCAAGTCGTTGCTGCATATAAAATAGAATTACACTTACTAGGCTCATCAGAGCGGGCACAAGGTACCCAGCATCCGGTCTCAGTATCCAGCTTGTCAATCTGGTAGTACTCGATGGGAGTGCCGCCGTCGTCCTTCGGCCTCTTCCACTTGAGGGTGGCTCCCTCTTTGTGGACGTCCGAGATCTGGAAGAAAGATATTACAGTTATAAATTGAAATTATGATGTGAACATGATTATTTGGTTTGAATAGAAGTAAATTTTTGGCGCTCTAAATCAAGTTTTGCGTGAGTGCTGTTTGATTTAGCAGCAATTTTGTCTCTTTTGTTTTGTCTTTTCATTAAAAAGGTGGGAGAGAGGGGAGGACTTGGTTTTTTAAGATACGGGTTTCGGTCCAGTTTTTTCTCTTCTAAAAATATTATTTTCAGAAGCTCAAAACTCAGAAAAATGGAGATCAACCTAGAGAGATGGACCCTAGAGGTGGCCGCGGAAAAATGTCCCTGGAAGGACTTGGAAGGGAGGCCTTTGCCCAGCAGTGAAATATGAGCCTTACATAACACTTATTTAAAGTCGTTTTTTACCTGCAGTGGTCCTTCAGGTTTCAGCGGCTTATCAGTGACCACCACGTTGATGGTGACTGTGTCTTTACCGCTAGAGTTGACAGCGGACACGGTGTACTCTCCCGAGTCATCCCGACGGACGGGACGGATGACGAGCTTCGTGAAGTACTCGGGACTGTCGATCATTACCGCCTTGGATGGACGGAGAGGCATGTTCTGGTATCTGTTGGATGGAATGGGGTTTAAAATAGCGTAAGTAAATAAATAAAGTTTAGTCTTAGATCTTGGTCAGAATGCAAGCGCAAAATGTCTATGTCAGAAGTATATAAAACACATTTGAAAAATATGAATTCTTTCGAAACGTCTAGCTTGCAAATGCTGATTAAGCCTTTTTAATATAAATGGAGAGCAAAAAGGTGGTAAATACATTTTCAAAACCATTCCATCATGGGCATCACACCCCCACATTATTATTGTCATACTTCATCTGCACGTCATCGACGCGTCGATACGAAATAACAAATCTACCAACACTACAGCAATAATTAAGACATTATCTCCTTTTTCTATCATTATGCCGGCAGACCAGACGGCAACCATTACAAAGCGATGGCCATCTACTTCGAAACTACATAACATAACATAACATCACGCCTGTAATCGCCGGAGGGTTAGGCAGAGGTGTACCCATTAGTACACCCACATTTCGCCAGTTATGTTTTTAGTCCCATGTAATAGGGGGCGAACGTATTACCATCAACCGGGCACAAATCCAGACTCCGAGGCTGCTACTGAGAAATTCCTGATGGAAAAACCCAATAACACTTTGCCCGACCTGGGAATCGAACCCAAGACCTCATGCACAGCAGTCGCTCTTACGACCACTAGACCAACGAGGCAGTCACTTCGAAACTAGCTTTTAAAAGTATCAAAATCCCTCACCTCCATTCAACAGCTGGTGCAGGCTCTCCAGTAATCGCAGCCTCCAGCTTCAGCGTAGATCCAGCGGAGATGGTGACATCTCTCAGATGGCGCCTGTCGATCTTAGGCGCCAAGAACCGCGGCTTGGCCAGGAAGTTCTTGCTGGCTTCCGAAGGCTTGGACTGACCGGCCTTGTTGATGGCGATCACACGGAACTGGTACTCGTTACCTTCGATTAAGCTGGAGGGGAAAATTAAAGATAAGCTTGAATAACGGGTCTTTTAGAAGGGGGAAATTAGATTCAATTCTTTTAAGACAAAAATTATTAGATCTAATTTGAATGACCTGTTTTTAAAAGCTGCATGCTGAAAAGCTTAATATAGCTGCTCGAAAAATTTGTATACCATCGAAACTTATACCTATATTCGCAATAAATTAATTTGACTTTGACTTTAATTTTTTTATTTTAGGTTTTTATACAAGGTGTAAAAAGACAGATCCAGCCATTAACTACGTATAATTTCCATCAATCTAACTAAGTGTATACACTTAAGTAAAAATTATGGGGAATGACTATAACATTTGGTGTAAAAAAATGGCGTTACGGAATATTACGCACAAGGGTGCATGAAACAGTACAGGATCCGTGGGGTATTTGAAATTTAGTTTTAATATTCATAGTAATATTTTGTTACGTGGAGTTTGTGTTCAACCTTCAATATCTTCATAATCAAAAGGTATTGACCAAAACATCTTTGCTAGCAATTTCAAATCTAGGTGTCTCATTCACTTACCCATTGACAGTGCCGGAAGGTGTCGGTGTATGAGTCTCGACAGCCTTCTCCCACAGCGGGCTGTACTTGTCCTTCTTCTCGATGATGTAGCCGATAATCGGCGACCCTCCGTCCGACAGTGGGGGCTCCCACTTGAGGTCCACGTGGCTCGCGGACCAGTCGTCTGGGACTGGGGTGCCGGGCGCGTCGGGAATGGCTGGAAGGAGAGGAAGAGAATGAGAATATTGTGATGGATATGTACATTGTGACGAAGATTTTTACTATTTATTTATTTATTTCAACTTAATGCCACAAAAATTACAAAGGTGGGCTTAATGGTTTAGGCATTTTCTTACAGTCAACCAAAGGTGGTGAAAAAGTAATATAGTAGGAGCAAATTATTGTCCTAGCGTAAAAGAAGAAAATTAGAGATTAAAAATAAAACTCTAATTAATTACATAAATAAATACCGTGTATTCAGTAAATTACTCTCAAACCAGCGTTGACATTTTTCGTAGGTTAATAAAAAAAACAGTTCTTCTATATATAGTTTTTTTACTAGTTTTTTTTTGTAATGCACAACGAATTTCATGAATTTGTTCATCAGTTGTGTTTCATGAGTTTGTTTGTCATGGTAAATTTGTTCGTTAGTATATACTTTCCACATTTTTTTTATTAAATTGGAATCTCACTTTTAGATATAACCTTGGAATAAGTACTACTATAGTATCAGCCAATGATATTATTTTTTCCTTAAGTTTAAATATTGAGAAATATAAGTTGACTTACTGAACGGATCTTTGGCGATGATAGAGCCGAATGTCTCAAGCGGCTCCGACTCGCCTTCCTTGTTCAACGCCTTCACGCGGAATTTGTACTCGTGGCCGGGGATCAAGCCATCGACCTGATAAACAAACACATTGTAAAAATAGGGTATACCAGCTATCGATATCGATATAGAGATATTTTAAACGATTTCAAAATAACTACTCCAGGTTTTAATTCATCTATTTTCAAACATTCCGGTTCTAGTTGGTTTAATTGCAATGTCTTCACTATGAGGAAGAGTACTGTCAAATTAGTTCTGCGTAATCGGCGACAAGTATTTGTTTTTGTGGACTGCCTCGTTAGTCTAGTGGTCGCAAGCGCGACTGCTGTCCATGAGATCTTGGGTTTATATTCCCAGGTCGGGCAAAGTGTTATTGGGTTTTTCCATCAGGAATTTCTCAGTAGCAACCTCGGAGTCTGGACTTGTGCCCGGTAGATGGCAATAGGCTCGCCCCCTATTACATGGGACTAAAAACATAACTGGCGAAATGTGGGTGTACTAATGGGTACAGCTCTGCCTAACCCTTCGGGATTATAGGCGTGATGTTATGTTATGTTATGTATTTGTTTCTTTCATTCAGTTGACAATGATTTCCATGCTGCAAATCTCCGCGCGGTGATGACGCTTAGGGTCTTGACTTATCGTCGATAGTTTGATAGGAATATTTTTAAGACTCGGATATGCGTAAATAAAAGTACGTTATAAAATAAATCTAGTGAATCAATCCCCAAAATCGATTCAGCCGTTTCGAAGGCTGAAGAAACATACAGACAACAAATTAAAAAACAGTTTTATAGCTATAACTATTTTACAAGATATCCTACCTCCATCTCAGGCACATTTCCATGGGTCTTGCCAACAGGCATCCAGGTGCCCGTCTCAGGATCGAACTTCTCAACGAGGTACGCGTCGATAGGTTCACCGCCATCGTCCTTGGGCCGCTTCCATTTGAGCGTGCATCCATCCTTGTGGATGTCTGACACTTCCAGCGGGCCTTCTGGTTTTTCGGGTTTGGCTGGTGGAAACATAAAACATTTTTAGGAATTACAAGAGTATTAGAAATGGTAGTGACCACTAAAAGCAATCTTAGATAGGCAAACTTTTAGTTGGTATTTTTGTTTTTGTTTTACTGGCTTTTAAAATATAATTATCTATGGCACGCAATTAAAAAGATTACATGTTAGGTTCTATAAAAATCGATGTTTTCTATAAATATTCGAAGAACAAATTGGTTACCAAAAAAGATTAGCTGTGACAAAGTAATGTATGTTTATGGTTAACTGAGTACGTAGTTGACATTAAGCAATAATTAGAAGACTTAATAGGTCATGTATAAAAACACAATATTTTAGTCCTAAAACCAATTTTCATAATTAACTGTAAAAAATCTACGTTACTTTGAAATCAATAAATAGTTATTCAAATGAATTGGCATATTTGGTTCCTACCCAATTGTGTTCGAAATTATACCTTTTTCTCAGCAAATATCCAGAGTCACAGTGTAAAAATATCAATACTTACATGTAACAATAATCTCCAGCTCGGCGGTGTCCTGTCCGTACTTGTTGACGGCCTGTATCTTGTAGGTGCCTGAGTCCTTGCGACGCGGGCTCGCGTGCTGGTACTTGCTCAGGTATGGTACGTTCACCACTGGAGTAGAGAGAACAAGAGAATTTGTTATTACATTTCTGCTTAACGCTTTACTATGGCGTCACCCCTATATACCCAAATAAGGGAGCTGTTATTTAGCGCATTATTTATTGTGAGGTAAGAAGATTAGGGGGCAATTCTACATTAAGGAACGATCTCAATCTATCAAAAATACCTCTAATTTTTATTAATTTTTTGGTGTTGATTGTCGCTGAGATGAGATAGAGACTATATATATTGAACGCTTTGTCCTTCCGGTCAAAAGTTTGATCTATTTACATACAAGGCAGTTTTAAGTCTTTTATAGACACTTAAATACAAAACTCAGTTCTGTTACTATAAACAAAAGTTTCATACGAATATTAACTTTAAACATATACATATAATGTTCATATTCTTTCTTGATTTTCTTAGCACAATAAAGTGAACTAAACTTTAATGGATGTTGGTACATTATGATTTGTTTAGTAATTTGTTGTGCAAGTAGCTCTTAGGCCACCTTTACACATTTGAGTTTTACTCACGGAACTTACATAAACTGTTTGAAAGTAACTTACAAGTGTGAGGCGGCCTTGAGATCTTATAAAAAAACTTACATTTCAATCCATTGCCGCTCAGAACAGACTTGCCGTTGAGTGTCCACGTGACCTCAGGAGCGGGTTCACCCGACACCTTGACGTCGAGGGAAATTGGTTCGCCTTCGTGAACCTTGATGGTGCGCAGGTTGCGACGGTCGATCTTGGGAGCCACTGAAAGAGAACCGGTCATTTAGTATAGGGCAGAAAAAGGGAAAGACAGATCTTAGTGTTTATGTGTAAATATTTTTAAAGCAAGCTAAAAAATATGTGATCGATAAACATAGTCATAAGGCATAAGTCATTTTTTTCGGATCAATATTCATTGTGTAGAAATTACATAAAATTAAGCTGTACTATAAAAACATTACAATCGTAAAAATAATTCACATTCTATTGAAACATAACATAACATCACGCCTGTAATCCCCGAAGGGTTAGGCAGAGGTGTACCCATTAGTACACCCACATTTCGCCAGTTATGTTTTTAGTCCCATGTAATAGGGGGCGAGCCTATTGCCATCAACCGGGCACACATCCAGACTCCGAGGCTGCTACTGAGAAATTCCTGATGGAAAAACCCAATAACACTTTGGCCGACCTGGGAATCGAACCCAAGACCTCATGCACAGCAGTCGCGCTTGCGACCACTAGACCAACGAGGCAGTATGAAAATAATTAATAATGCAATAACACATTAAATTATTATAAAAGATGATAAGATATAACATCTAACCTTCTGTAAATAATGACTAATAAAGATAGAATAACAAATGTAAATAAAAGTCATGGATCTTTTGCTTCAATCTCCTTCATATGAAGGGTCAGTGTCTTGTTCCGAAAGTACTATATAAGTACAATTTAAATAAATTAATAATAATACTACCAGTCTATTTTTTTTTCTCATAGCATAACAAAAGTGTCTTCTCATTCAGAGAAGGCAAGGAAGGATTGGCAATTCCAGACTTATAAATCCTGGTTTCTTGACGTGTTTTCCTTTACCGATGTCACAACATGGTATTGGAATGATCATCTAACATATTGTTAGGGTTAGAAACTTACGTCTCCTAGGCTTGCAGATGACAGACTTGCTGGCATCCGAAGGTTCTCCGGGGCCGGCCTCGTTGATAGCCTTCACACGGAACTCGTACTCCGTACCCTCGTCCAGGTTCGGGACGGTTGCTTTCTCGTTGTCGTTGGGTCCGACCTGAAAGAATTCATTGACATTAGGTAAAAGACAGCCTTGCATAGTTGCATACACTTAAAAAAATCGCAGTAAGGAAATTATTTATTCTCCGAGTGAGTTTACAAAACCGTTTAACGAGTTATTTAGTTACATATTGTGTCGTCATAGTCGTGTTGCGAAAAATAAATAAACGGGTGGAAAGGTACAATTAATGGAACTGCGGTTAACCGATGATACGTACTGGTCGATCAGGACGATCCAGATGGTGTATGGCAACAAACGTCCATGTTGTTGATAGTTTACTGACATATTGTCCGGATATACTTAAGTAGTAATCATTTATCAATTTAAAATATACCAAGAAAACATTACGAATAAAGTTGATAATTGTGTGCAAGATATAAATCTGCACGGCATTTATTATCTTGAACGTATTTAACTCAATGTTTAACTCGAAGTCACAATATTTTCACCGTAAAGCTAGACTACTAGATTTAATTGAAATGTTACGTAAACTCACCTCACAAGCTTTCACCCACTTAGGCGATCCCTTCTCCCTCTTCTCGATGACGTAGCCAGTGATAGGTGCTCCGCCATCTTTGATCGGTTTCTCCCATTTGAGGTCCACGTGGTCTTTGTCCCAGTCCACCACTTCTGGTGTTCCGGGCTTGCCGGGCTCGTCTGTAAACGAAAACCAATAATCGTATTAAAAGTATTGTTTAAATCTTGAAAGTCTAATCCTTCATGCTGAAGTGACCACACCATGATGCCCTTTGCAATTTTTCGTCTAGCATTAACAATGATAATTGAATGTATGTTTTGTAAGCAGATCCATCTAAAGCCAATTACATCATTGTTTAATGTCTCAATACATGAAATGGTGGCGAGTTAGCCAAGACGCGCACAGCGAGGGCTGGTTCCAGATGGCGTAAGAAAAGAATGTCTAGAAGGAGTCAGGGGAGGCCTTTGTCCAGCAGTGGGACATAACAGGGTAGTTCAAAAAGAAATAGATTACAAACATAAACATAACATCACGCCTGTGATCCCCGAAGGCAGAAGTCTACCCATTAGTACACCAATATTTCGCCGGTTATGTTTAAGTCTCATGTCATAGAGGGCGGAGCCTATAGCCATCAACAGGGCACAACTCCAGACTCCGAGGCTGTTACTGAGAAATTCCTGATGGAAAACCCAATAACACTTTGCCCGACCTGGGAATCGAACCCAAAACTTCATGCTCAACAGTCACGCTATGCGACCACTGGACCAACGAGGCAGTCAGTTTACAAAATACCATAAAATAGAACTCACCGAACGGATTCTTCGCAATAATGGAATGTTCCGCTTCTAACGGCTCCGAAACTCCTTCATTGTTGACAGCAGACACTCTGAACTTGTACTCGTGTCCTGGCACGAGATTTTCGATCTCGGCCTTCGGGTCCTTAGTTTTGAGGGCTGGCATCCATCTTCCAGTCTCTGTGTCGAGTTTCTCTACGAGGTAGTGGTCGATAGGTGCACCACCATCGTCTAGTGGTGGGTTCCATTTGAGTGTGCATCCTTCTTTGTGGACGTCTGAGATCTGGGGGTAAAAAGGGGGGGGGGTTTAGAATTAGGTTGATATATTTTTATGGGAGTGAAAGGCTGTCAGACAATATTAATCTAGAATGCAGCAGTGGATCTATTGATGCAGCGTCTTTCAGGTCCAGACAATTTTCAGGACGGTAAAAGTTTAAAGGGAGAAAAAAATATAAGCTCATGCTCTGTGGTCTGACGAAAAATACACTTTGTAATGTTATAATCTCAGATTACTCTCAATAACATCACTTAACCAATTAGCAAGTGTTTGTGAGCTGCAGGATTGGTTGACTGAATAAATTATCAACAACCAATCACAATGGCTCTCGCGCGCTTTACATTTTGTCATATTATTATTAAGTGAAACAGGAGTCATTTTTCTAGTTTGAATACGTAACTCAGGATTAGTACCTATCACTGTCTTGTATACAGTGTAGTCATTTGAGGAGTCAGAATTAGAGTGAGGACATAGTATCCTAAGTTTTTAGATACTATAAGCAGTAGATAAGGACTTTAGAAATATAAGATTGTAGATGAGTTTTCTCACCTTCAGCGGTCCCTCAGGTTTAGCCGGCACATCCAGCACATTAATCTGGATGGTAGCCTCATCCTTGCCGCTGCTGTTCTCAGCCTTCAGTACGTAAGTACCGGTGTGTTTGCGCGACGCTATGACAACGGACAGCTTGGTCCTGTAGTCTTCCACGTCGACGGACAGATCGTCGCGGGTTGATAGACGTTCTTTGTTGTGGAACCTGAGTGAGAGGAAAATGGTGAAATGTGAATATTTTTTGGTCTGTTACAAAATTTAAAGTTAATTGATTTGTCTAAAAAAATGGAATTAAATTCAAACTTCCAAAAAATAAATAAATGGAGTTTAACTATGTCTCGAATGTCGTATGTACCGTATTTTTTAACGAAAAGTTTGGTTTTCTGAAGTGAATTGAATTTACAGATTTAATGCCACCAATCAATCCGAAATTGCACACTCAGCCATGAAGTGATTGGAGCCATGGAACGATCTATAGATCGCATTATAATAAACGACCTTTAAGGACTAAAATAATTAGACTAAAGGCTCATTTACACACAATGCCGGCGGCACGCCGGCTTGCAAGTCAAAGTCAAAACATTTATATCAATTAGACCATTTACAGGCACTTTTGAATTACCAAAGCGAAGTACCAGACACGAAAAATCCTGCTGCGCCACCGGTATGTGTTCATAAGCCTTCAGAGCCAATTTATCATATTTTGTGTTTAACGAAGTGACTATAACTGCTCGTCAAATGCTTGGACTCACCATGTCTTGGTCGGCGGCGGTTCACCGCTGACCTTGACGTCCAGCCTGATGTTCTGTCCCGCCTTCAGAGTGATATCACGCATGTTCGTGCGGTCGATCTTTGGCGGCGCTGTGGGTAGAAAAATGTTGGTTCATTTTCAATTTAGTGTATCAAGTATTATGTTTTAGAGTTCTGTGCCCTAAAAGTAGAAATCTGACTGGCTGAAAACTTGAGTTTACTCTTCATCCGTCTGTCACAAAGGGGATTTTGTCAAGATTTTATGCATTGTAAAATTGAAAATTTCGGCACAGTGTAAACTCTTGATAGTATACACAAATATTTATGTTTATTTGTATTGTATTCATTTATACTAAGAAAAAAAAGTTATAATTATCATGTAGTGTTAGATCCCATAAAAAAACATCTAACATTTTTGTAAATATTAGTTCTATGGTCTTAAACATAAAGTTTAAATTCAAAAATAATGACGCCCCCTCCTTCATTCATCTCCAATATGTTCTTACCGAATCTGTCCTTAGCCAGCAAGTTCTCGGAAGGCGCGGACGCCTTGCCGGGTCCAGCCTTGTTCACTGCCTTCACTCTGAACTGGTACGTCTTGCCTTCGATCAGATCCGGCACACGGGCCTCGGTCTTGTTTCCGGGTACCTGAAGGAAAATAGCGAATTATAGAGTATTAAGTTGACTAGATTCCTGGTGTTCTATGAATGATAAATTGATAAAATATAATCGAGACATCAATATAACAATAGGCTCGCCCCCTATTAAATGGAACTAAAACATAACTGGCGAAATGTGGGTGTCCTAATTAGTACTCTTCTGACTATCTCTTCGGGGATTACAGGCGTGATGTTATGTTATGTAACAACTAATTAACAAGTTTGAAGATGCGTACCTCAGCAGCCTTGACCCACTTGCCGGTGTCGCGGTCCTTCTTCTCCACGATGTATCCGGTGATGGGTGCTCCGCCGTCGTTCTTGGGCGCCTCCCACTTGAGGTCCACGTGGTCGGCGCTCCAGTCCTTGAACTCGGGCTTGCCAGGGGAGTCGGGTTCGCCTGGAAGATTACGGGTTAGGATTATGTTAAAGGCTTGTTGATACAAATATTCTATTTGCCTATACTAGTTATCATATTTATGATATGAATAATTAAGAAATAGCTGAATTCAATCGTAATCTTGTCAGGTTTTCATTTCAGTTCACTTCAAAGTGTTTAGGTGGCAAATAATTAAGTACTTAACTATCAAAATTAATAAGAATGTTTGAATAATAAGCTAACTTCTTATCCAAGGTTCACTGTAAGAACTGGATGTTGGTTATTCAAAAATATAATATTTGTTAAAGACACTTGGGGAAGCCTAAATCTGACATTACACCTTTACATCTGGACTTCCCCAAATTCCCCAAATAAAAATAACTGAAGACGCTACATAAATTTTAAAGAAAAGTCGCATTCTAATCTCAATTTTATTAATGAGTCAATAACTAGTCTAATTTACCCACATTTATAAAAAGGTTTCGACATTGATTGTAGCTGAATGAATGTTACCAGAATAATTGACCTTCTTTAGTTTTGAATAGTCATCAAGAACTCACCATAAGGATTCTTAGCAGTAGTAGCAGTGTCTGTCACCAACGCCTCACTTTCACCTTCAGGGTTGACAGCCTTGACCCTAAACAGGTAATCTTTGCCCTCGTTCAATCCGGTAACATCAGCTTCAGGAGTCTTGGTGGTGCAAACGGGCACCCATCTTCCGGACTCGGTGTCCATACGTTCAACCACGTAGTTCTCGACGGGCTCGCCGCCATCGTCTTCGGGAGGTTCCCATTTGAGCTTGCAGCCGTTTGCTGTTACGTCTGATACCTGGGGGTGGATTTGGGGTTGGTTAGTTGATACATGTATACACATTTTTCTCGATGGGGATCAGCAGACACTAAAGAAAGGTTTTTGCTACTATCCCTACATATTACCTTTGCTTCTTCTACGTTAAAAATGAAAAAAAATGAGGGGCATAGAAGAAGAGAAGACGGGAGTTGATAAGGAAATCAATATGCGATGTTGGATTTTGTGGTATCAAATATGATGTAGATAACCTGCACAAATGGATGCAATGCACTATTAACAATAAACTATGCCTGTAACTTTCACCTATTCTGTGAAAGCATCACACTACAGACGACCCGATAAAAGATCAGACAGTTGTTCAGCCAATAACTAGATAATTAGCGCAAGAAATACTTAAAGAATTCGACTAGTATTCTGGAAAATCAAGTAACCACCAGAGCCCAGACACGGCCTAGGTAGGTTAGACGGTAGAAACTAGTAATATACCAGCATATTATATTATTGTCATACTGCAGGGCTAAGGCCTCTCTGAAATGAGGAAGGCACGGGCATTGATCACCAAGCTTGGTCAATGCGGAGTGGCGATTAGAAGAGTAGAAACTAGTATTTAAAAAGTTTGTACTAACCTTGAGAGGTCCCTTTGGTTTCGAAGGTTTGCTGACAACCTCAACTTCAACCTCCACGGTATCAGTACCAGAGTCATTCTTGGCTGTCACCACATAAGTTCCAGCATCAGCCCTGGTCATCCTTTCCATAAGGAACGAGGTGTGGTAGTCCTTATTCTCGATCTTTAGCCTCTCCTGGGGCTTGAGGACTTCACCCTTGAATGTCCAGGTGATTTTGGGTTCAGGTTCACCCTTGACGTCGGCTTCCATTTTGAGGGGGGAGCCGACCTTGATCTTCTTCTTCTGGAGATCCTTGCGGTCGATCTTTGGTGCCACTGTGGGGAAAGAATGGTGTTTTTAGAAACATTTAGAATGAAAGACAAATGATGTAATCTAATTTTTCATGGTTGTTTTCCTAAGATGTGTATTTAAATAGTTTGAGTAATAAACGCTTTTATTACTACTTGAATATAAAGTTAGAGTCGATAATTAATATTTGAATGTTGTCAACCAATTGGAATAAAAACATAAAATAAGCCAAGAACGTTGCCAAACCAAATTGACATTTATTGTTTAATCTATATTAATAATATTCTTCTGACCAAATTTCGGTCACGGCGACCAATCTCAATGGAAACAAGCCAATACGCAGTATACGTTATGGTGTACAAGTGTTGCGCAAACATAGGTGTACTCCCTAGTCCCCTCACTATCATCGCCCGATTGGACCGCGGAGTGATCAGGCGCAGATCCAACGGCGATACGTGCGCGCAAGGCACGGGGGTGTAAAAATACTGATTTCCAAACTCTGGGCTTTTGCCCGACCTGAGAATGGAATCCAGGATTAACTGTAAATTATTAAGTAGTACAGGATACTTACAGAAACGTGGCTTAGTAATAACACTCTTGCTAGCATCGGAAGGTTCACCAGGACCGGCCTTGTTGACGGCCATGACGCGGAACTCGTACTCGCGTCCCGGTTCTACGTCCTCTACGCGACCCGTCGGGCGGTCGCCAGTTGTCTTGAGGCAGTCGGTCCATGATCTGTTGAGAGAATATTTTAGAATATCTTAGTAGACGGATTGTTGCTGAATATGTTGTATAAGCGTATAAGTGTACAGGGTACGATTATGTGCCCTGATATAAACATCATTAGTTAATTGAAAATCATATTTACTAATATTATATTTTATGCTGTATGTATTTTTGGTTTTAGGAGATACATCTCTGAAAGTACTAGTCCTATTACTAAAATTCTTTCACTCTTAGTAAGCTATATATGATTGCCGAGTGTCATAAGATATCTTTTATGGCATACTAGCTTCTGACCGCAACTTCGTCCGCGTCAAAGTTGATATATTGTCCAACGGGAACCATGCATTTTACCAGAAAAAAAATATGGTAGCCTATGCTCTATTCCAGAGTATCACTGTGCCAAATTTAAAATCCAGATCAGATCTGTTCAGCCTTTCGTAAGTGATTTAATAACAAACATCCATCAACAAGTGGCGGGGCTAAATAAGTACTGTATAATGACAATATATGCTATAAAGAGTATTCAAAGGAATTTTTGTTGCGGCTTTAAATAAACAAAGCAGCTCTTCAACTCACCGTCCTCCCTTCTCCCTTTTCTGTACAATGTATCCAGTGATGGGTGCTCCGCCATCATCCTTGGGCGCAGACCATTCAAGCTCCACGAAGTCTTTGTCCCAGTTCCGTGGCTCGGGGCGACCGGGCTTGCCGGGTTCGTCTGTAATTGATATAGGAGGTTAAATATTGGATATTGAAGTATTATTATTAGTACATTTTTTTTTTAATGCTAAAACTTTGTATAGAAAAAGTTCATACAAACAATAGAGAAATCTAGTAGAAAAACCAAGAACTCTGTTGACAATATACTCTAAAAGAAATCAAAATACTTTGAGCATTAACGCTAATTGCGCATACGCATTTACATGGGGGGATTATTAGGGTCAAAGCCAATGTTTTACTTGTTGTGATGTTTTAAATGTTTCCCTTTCGTTTTCTTACATAGCACCAAAATTAAACTCACCGAAGGGATTTTTAGCGATGATAGGCTTCTCAGTCTCCAACTCCTCAGACTCTCCCTCCTTATTGACGGCCTTGACCCTGAACTTGTAAGGCTTGCCTTCCGACAAGCCGGTGACGTTCGCCTTGCAGTCCTTTGAAGTACCGCATGGGATCCATGTTCCTGGACACATGGAGTTATTAGAAAAAGACTTGGCAACGACAAATTCTAGTGTGATTGTGGTTGTGGGGTCAATTTCGTGGTCCATATTTAAAGCCGTGTCAACTTCTTACTACCAAACTTCTACAATTACCAAATCATTACTTGCGTTTCTTTTAACAAGAAAAGTTTGGAGCAAAATTACAGTTTAGTGGACTATTTATATGCTATAGTGGACTATTTGTTGCATTGGACTAGGAACAAGCACTAAAAATAAGTAATGTGATAAGTTAAAAAAAGAAAGATTCCGACCAATTGAGAACCACCTCCTTTTTTGAAGTCGGCTAAAAATATGCGAGAGTTTAAACATGTGTGGCGATGTGCATTAAATCACTGGTGTGACGCAGGCGCAGGCGAAGCCGCGAGTGACTAGTATTTTAAACTATCCTGAAGGCACGACCTTTAGTATAAAAAATATTCTTACCGGTAAGTGGGTCAAGTTTCTCAATCTCGTAGTAATCGATGGGTGCCCCGCCATCATCTTCTGGCTTCTTCCAGGAGAGCGTGCAGCCGCTCTTTGTGACGTCAGCGACTTCCAGTGGGCCTTGTGGTTTCGAGGGCTTGCCTGGAAATTAAATAAATTATATTTTGAATTGAATTGTAAATTCTTTATTGATAACTAAATTTGTTTGTTTCGGCTTAGTTTTGGGATATCATTTCGACGATTTAAAATTTTCCTGCATAATCACAAGTTTCATTTACTGTGTTTAATTACCTACGTTGGAAGATTTTATTAAAATCACCGATTAGTATGGGCCCTACGCCATCATACATATTCGGTTTCGGTCACACAAAGTATTTTTTAAATTCTGCATCCATTAGATAAACAATGTTAGTTTTGTTGTTAATTTAAAGTAATATAAAAAGTAAAAGGTAAAAGATAAAAAAGAGGTAAAGTTTGTCTGTAAGAGATAATCTCCGAGCCTGACTGGTCGGATTACAAAAAAATATTTTACTAATTAAAAGCCACTTCATTCCTCACTGCCATAAGCTATGCTTTAAAAAATATTACATCACATTTTCGACTTCCAAACTAACAAAGTCGCAAGTAAAAGCTAGTTGAACTATAAAAAAATACTTACCAAGAATAGTAATCTCAATTTCCGCCTCATCTTCACCCACTTCGTTCTTCGCCTTAATCACGTACTTGCCAGTCTGTGCCCTCTTACACTTCGTCATCAAGAACTTGGTGTTATAGTCCACATTGATGATCTCCAAGTTCTCCCTGTTCTGCAGCTCCTCACCCTTGAAGTACCAGGTGACCTTGGCAGGTGGTTCGCCGAAGACCTTGACGTCTAGGGAGACTGGTAGACCAGCCTTTACTGTTAGAGGGTTCAGGTTTGTGCGGTCGATTCTTGGTTTCACTGTTGAGAAATAATAAATAAACTAAATACCGGATAGCCTATGTTTATTCTAAGTTAATAAAGTTAAGGTAAAGTTTGTTTGTAAGAGGTAATCTCTGAAATTACTGGTGCCATTACAAAAAATATTTAATAATAGCAGCCACTCTATTGTTGAGTACCATAAAGTATGTCATGGTGTACTTGACTTCCGCGCGAGCGAAGCCGCGAGCAGAAGCTAGTATTTGAGCAAAAGGTTACAACAAACAAACTATATATTTGGCTTTCTGTAAAGCCACACTATATTGCTCACTATTGCTAAGTTCCATGTTTTATGGTATGCCTGACTTCCATGTAGGCGAAGTCGCGAGAAAAAGCTAGCCACTAATAAAAAGATATACTTACAGAATCTAGGCTTAGCAGTATGCCAGTTGGTGTTCTCCGAAGGTTCGGACTGTCCAGCCTTGTTGACCGCACGGATGCGGAACTGGTACTGGTTTCCTTCCTCCAGCTTGGGCACGGTGCCCTGGCAGATGTTGCCTTGGATCTCAGCAGCCTGTAAAAATAATAAATAACGTAAAAGAAACGAAAAAAATATTTAAAATTTTATTAAGTAGCATTTGCTAACTTGAATGAATAATTCCCACTTACTTTGAATATGGTAAAAATAAACAACTCCTGCGCATGATTGAAAAAAATCTAAGTTATTAACGCAAAAAAACCAAATATACTTTGGATTAACTAAACAAATCTTTTACAGCATTCTTAGCATTATTTTTGATCTACACAAATAATTTATTACTAAAGAAGAATTTTTCCCAGCAGCGGGACAAGTTGATGGACAAAATCACACATACCTTAACAAACTCGCCCCTATCTCTATCCATAACTTCAATAATATATCCGGTAATAGGCGCTCCATTATCTCTAATCGGAGGCTCCCATCTGAGTTTGGCAGATTTCTCGTCCCAGTCCACGATGTCGGGCAGGCCGGGTGGTGCTGGCACATCGAATGGATTCTTGGCCAGGATGCCATGGTCTGTGTCCAGAGGTTCCGATTCTCCTTCCTCATTGAGGGCTTTGACTCGGAACTGGTATGTGCGACCCGCTTCTAGGCCTGTTTGGAGAAAGATTGATAAGTTAGTAATGAGGGGCTGACGTTGGTGATTTTTATTTGTTTGCTTAAAGAAGAAATATGTTAGGAATTTCTTTTGGGTGCGTTTATAAACACTATCTCACATACACTAACCACCAGACCCGTAATCGGTACATGAATGTAGACATAAACCCAATAAAATTCCTCAATTAAATAAAAAAATAGCTTCTTTACGAGCGTACTCAGAAAAACTCACCACCCAATTGTGGTTTAGGAACGCAAAAAAGAAGTTTCATTTTTATAGATACAGATAAAAAATAATTCATTGCTATATTCCATACGTCCAACGAAGGTGCGGGTGACACATGTTAGCAATTTATTTATGGATGTCATAAACGCATAGTTATGTCAGTGACATTAATTAATTTACTAGTTATTTACTTACTTAAAATTATATCTGATTCCGTATTTTACGGCTATGATATTAGTACACATACACATACATAAACTCACGCCTTTTTCCCATAGGGGTAGGCAGAAACTATAGAACGCCACCTGCTACGATCCTTACATACTCCTTTCGCCTCATCTACGTTCATACATCTCGTCATACAAGCACGCCGGTTACGAGTACTCCGCACCTGACCTTTCTGAAGGACCTCACTAATAAGGTCAGTGTAGGTCTTCCTAGGGCGACCCCTCCCGGCGTTGCCACTCACCTCTGCCATATAAATACCTTTTGTCAATCGTCTTTCACTCATCCTCTCAACATGACCGAACCATCTAAGCATACCCTTTTCTATCTTTGTCACTACATCTTCTTTTAATCCGCAACGGTCCCGTATAACCTCATTCCTCACTCTATCGTTCAATGTTACACCACACATACTTCGCAAGGAACGCATTTCCACAGCATTAATCCTACTCTCATGCCTCGTTTGCCATACCCAACATTCACTTCCATACATAAGCGTAGGCACCAGCACACCGTTGTGAACAGCCATTCGAGCCTTTTTTGACATGGACTGGTTGGTCACAACCGCATGTATAGCACCATTCACTTTATTTCCCGCAGTTACTCTCCTTTCCACATCAGCATCAATCTTTCCATCTCTAGTAAACATACTACCCAAGTATACAAACTCATTCATTTGCTCCACACTCTTATCATTTATTTTCACATCACACGCCGATCCATCCTCTTCTCTTTCAAAAACCATCACTTTCGTCTTATTCACATTTATATTCATTCCTTTCCTCTTAAACGCTTATGATATTAGTGTGCAGTTAAAATATTCAATCATGATTGAATTTTAACTGCACACTAATTAACTTATCTTACTCAACTATGAACCCCGGAAACTTCAAGAGTGAGAAGCAACAGTTTGGCAAATGTCACCGGCACCATTCTAGAGCGTGAGAAATATAGGAGGTCTAGAACCGTGTACTGAATCAAAGGCTGTTTATCAATATCCCTTTCACCCTTTATACTGACCAGTAACAGTAGCCTCAGTGGTGTCCGGGTCCACGGTACCAGCAGGCACCCACTTCCCAGTGAGGGTGTCCATCTTCTCCACAACGTAAGCACTGAGAGGCAGGCCTCCGGTGTGCTTGGGCTTGTTCCACTTCAGTTTCACATGGTCGGCGTGAATGTCCGACACTTCTAGTGGACCTTCGGGCTTGCCTGGTTTGTCTGTGGGAAAGAGAAAGTTGGTTTTAGCTGTGTTGAGAGAAAAAATTGTGGAAGATGATCAAGAGAGAAAGACAGAAAATATGCTCATTTCCCAAAATTAAAGACACACAATTGTGTAGCACACGTTAATAATTTTAGGCCCGAAAATCCGATTAATATTATAGATTTAAAGTTGCTTTGAAATCAATAAATAGTTAATAAATTCATAACATAACATCACGCCTGTAATCCCCGAATGGTTAGGCAGAGGTATACGTTAAACTTAATTTACCGATCGAAAAATATGTATTGCAGCGGCCCCTCGCGAGTTAGAGTTTGTAAATAGGTGACGTCACAGCACCCTATTGCCATGAAAAATACGGTCCGATTATGGACCGTATTATATAGACGATTTACATAAAATCATTTGCCGTGCATTGGTCTCATAAAAACTCGAAAATGGCTCGGCCGGTTTTAATATATTTTTTTGTTGTTTTGTTCGGCTCAATACTACAGGGAGGTTAAGAAAAAAGAAAATTGGGAAAATATAAACAATTCTAGGTGGTAAGAAATTCACCAGCTTATCTGGAAACATTATAAATCAATACGTACCCAGAACAGTAACTTCGACGGTAGCCTCATCGACTCCGGAGTCGTTCTCGGCCTTCAGCGTGTAAATGCCAGAGTTCTGCCAGGTCGAGTCGGAGATCTGCATCTTGGTGTTGTAATCTTCGTTCTCGATCTTGAGCCCTGGGCCTGTCTCCAGGACCTGGAAAAGAAATTGAGACCGGATTAGCATTTACATAGATTTACATTGTTTTTTGCATATGAAATGGACGTATTATATAAAATGAATGCGCGTACGCACCTGTTGTAACTCATTAGATTCGAAATAAAAATGCAGGGATGTACACTGCGTAAATTTTTTAAATACCTACTAGCTTTTGCCTGTTATTTCGACCCCGGAAATCGATTACCCGGACACAGATTAAAACGTAGCCTATATCCTTTTAAAGGTAACAAGCTAAACTTTTATTAAATTTTATAACGATCGGTTCAATAGTTTTGCCGTGATGAAGTAACAAACAGACAGAATTTCGTATTTATAATGTTAATGCCGTCGTATTGTCGGTCAATGGGGTACAAAAGTCCTAGAGTGGAGTCCGGCGCACCGGCGCAGGCGCAGGGTTGCCAGGTCTTCTAAAAGGTGGAGCGATAACCTGATGAGACTAGCAATCGTTGGACCGGTTCGTTTGGGAAACCTTCAGGTAGACCTATGCCCAGCGGTGGGCGTCTTCCAGTTGATATAATGATGATGAGTTTATTGATGAAATCCGTACCTTCTTGCCGAAGGTCCAGGTCTTGGTTGGTGGAGGTTCACCCTTGATGTCGACGTCCAGCTTGATGGTTGTGCCGGCGCGTACGCGGATGGCGTGCATCTTGTCGCGATTGATGAGCGGTTTCACTGTAAAAGGAATTTTTTTTGTGAGACATTGGACTATAGATTTCGGACTGTTTTTTTCTATGTAAAGTTTAGTATTTTTTATTTCTATTACTTTCTGCTGATATTTTCTCTACTCCTTATTAAGAAGAATGCACTGGTGTCTGTAATACTAGCTGAGAGGCCAGAGATTTCCAATAACTAGGTCACAATAAAATGCCAATAAAGTTTATTTTTTAATGCGAGATAATTTGGTGCATGTATCTAAACAATTTTTGGGCACTACGGCGCCACACAGACATGTGCAAGTCTAAATTTATGCAAGTTGAAACCTGTGCAAATCTTATATATAGCTATCACAAATGAAGTTGACCAAACAGGTTCCAATAATGGCAAAATTCAGCAGTTTAGAATGTAAATCTACATATAGATACTTACAGAACCGGGCCTTAGCCGTGTGCGGTTGTGTGGCATCTCCCGGCTCTCCGGGTCCGGCCTTGTTGACGGCCTTCACACGGAACTGGTACACGTTGCCTTCCTTCAGGTCCGGCACGCGAGCCTTGCATTCTGGCGTCTGTAGGGTAAAGAAATGTTGAGTAAATCGAGTATCCATAGAGAAGGGATAAACTACAGTTGTTGACGAGAAAGCATTGCACTTTTAGCTTGCACAAAATTATTACATGTTTTTTTGACATCACACAGTTTACTTACCCCCCTCCCCCCCCGCCATTCACAGTCATCACTCGCCCCCTAATCCATGGGACTTAACATAACGAAATGTGTGTGCATTAATGGGTACACCTCTGCCTAATCCTTTGGGAATTATAGGTGTGATGTACAGCATCGTTTATTGAAAGTGGTGCAAACTGCAGGAAAGTCAATGGTCTGTGATATAGCGGGTGGAAAAAGGCGCTTAACAAAGTCCAAAGTTTGATTAAATTGTGAACATTTTACTGGCCTGGACCATACCTAGGAACATTTTGGTTACGGGATGTTTTGCGTGCATTATATAACCCCTTTGAAATGATATTCACACTAAAAAGAAAGTCGTAAGTTTGATGATTAGTCACATCACATAGCCTAACAAAGTCTGTAGTTAACGGTTATGTGATGGGACTTTTTATAACCCATTTTATTCTGTGGCCTGTTACACAACGGGTACTACATGGCACAGTCAGTAGGGCAACCTTCTGCCTTATTCTCATAGCAAGAAAACACTTTTGCACCTGCAGATTACACAAGTCATATAGTTTCATAATATTATCTTACATTGGTAACAAGCGCCTCGGTCCATGATCCGTACTTCTCCTTCTTCTCGATGATGTAGCCGGTGATGGGCGCTCCGCCGGTGTTCTTGGGAGCCTCCCACTTGAGGTCCACGCGGTCCACGTCCCAGTCTTCGATGGTTGGGACTGATGGTTTGCCGGGGATGTCTGGAAGATGACGAAGAAATAATTAAGATTATTTCTGAGCTGAAGAATAACGTTTTAACTGCAGAAACGAGCGGTTTTCGTAACTACCAGAAAATATTCCAGATTATGTATGAAATTTGAAATAAGGCTGAAATTAGACACGTTATCAACAAGTGTCTCTAAGTTTTTGTAGTAAGATCGACAGTTTACTCATCTTTCTTTATCGTTTGGGCAGTAAAGTCTTACGACCCCACACACCCTCATGCTCTCACAGTATTCTCATGACGTGTTACCATGCTTCGAAATAAATATATATAACTACCTACTACTACCAGCCTGGGTCATCTCACTATTGGGCAAATGTCAAGACTTCTATCTATTTCTATCTGGGGCTATTGTCTGCACTAGCAAACAACCATAAATAAGCCTTAATGGGTCTAAAACCACCTTTGGTTTTTTTACCAAAGTTTAGACTTAATTTTTGGGTCCATTTTAAGACAAAGAGACCCAAAAATTAAGTACAGCAGATCTGCCCCAAAGAGTATTGCAATTTCAGCACGAAAGATATTCGCCTCGTCCTTAGTGACTATAAACATAATCATTATGGACTGTTGTGACAGGACTCCCACAGTCCCCTCCACTGTCACCTATCTTTTTGCATTTCGCCGGTGGGATCTTTGGGCGGGACGAAAGTGTTACATAACTTCTCAAATGGGGTGTATAACGGTCGTGGGGTATTTCGTCCCTGGGCCCGGCGGCGGCCCACTACACCAACCACACCTAAACACCAAGATTAGCACTCCAGCCATCTACCCCATTCTTTGCTGATGATCATAGACAATTTCAACTCCGGATATGCTAGAAACTCACACAAAAACATAAACAAACTCACCATAAGGATTCTTAGCAATGATGGAGTGGTCAGTCTTCAGCGGTTCTGACTCTCCCTCCTCATTGACTGCCTTGACCCTGAACTCGTACTCCTCGCCTTCCTGCAGACCCTTGATGTCCATCTCTGTGTCATCGGTCTTGCCGACTGGCACCCAGCGGCCGGTGGCCTTGTTGAGTTTCTCAACAACATAACCGGTTACTGGTTTGCCTGGAATATGAAATAAAAGGATAAGTATTTATAAAGATTTTCCAAAAGAAGAGGTCCTCATTCGATTGTTCTTTTTATTTTACTAAACGATTGTTTCAGATGTAACTTCGGAGTTTTTGTATGTCCTCAAGTAATGTTAAAATATTTTCTCTTATTATTACGGTTTTCCAGTTTACCCAATTTATCAGTACATTAGTAAATTAGCTAAAAATGAGAGAGATAAAAATAGTTTAGAGAAATATTATAATTATCGTAAAAATGTATCGGACTCAATTTTCAATTAAATTTTTTCAATGAAATCAAATTTGTCGTTGGTAACAGCACACGTTAAATACATACGCAACGTACAACGTGACGCAAGCGAAACGTATGCATTTACGCAGCGTTAACGCATTGTCGCCGCAGGATAAAAATTTACGTTCAATACTAAAAAAAATAACTCACCACCATCGTCCTCAGGCTTCTTCCAGGACAGCTTGCATCCGTTCTTGGTGACATCTGCGACCTTCAATGGACCACCAGGTTTGCCTGGAGCCGATAGCACAGTGATCTCGACCTCAGCCTCATCAGTACCATGCTCGTTGGTTGCTAAGATACGGTAGGTACCCGTCATGGGACGCTCCGACTCTTTGATGTCGAGTTTCGTGTTGTAATCTACATTGATCACGTTTTCTGTTACCTGAGAAGTTGAGGATTGGTTTATTTCAAGTCCATGGTTTATGTAAGTTTCAGATTCTATGAGATGACTAGTTTATGCGCGCGACTTCGTCCTCGTAGAAGTAAAGTTATTAATTCAACAAATCTAATTTAAATCAAAACCACTAAGGACTATTAATATCAACTTCGAAGCACATACCCCCAAAATAATTTTCTACCCCTTTTTAACTGATGAATTTTAATAAAATACGAAGCACGTCTGCCGTCAGTTCTGAAGTAGATCGAACCAAGGAATCACGTTGTCCCGTACATACTTTACCCCCCTTTTTATCCCCCTAAGGGGTAGAATTTAGGAAAATCCTTTCTTATCGGATGCATACGTCATACAAAAACCACAGTCTCCAATTTTCAGGTCTCTACGATCAGCGGCTTAGGCTGTGCGTTGATCCGTCAGTCAGTCATTCATTCATTCAGGACAAAGCATTTTATATGTATAGATTAAATTATTAGACATACCTCCTTCTCATCGCCCTTCCATTTCCTGAACCATTGCACCTTGGGTGCTGGTTCACCCTTGACGTTGACGTCGAAGAAGATAGGCTTGCCCGCGCGCACGGCTAACGACTTCAGGTTTGTGCGGTCGATGCGTGGCTTCACTGTGAAAGAGATGGCGATATGGTCAAGATTTTTTATCTCTTTCTAGCATAAAGTTATATAAGTAAGTGACAAAAAATATGCCTCATACTGTATTATTTTCGACTTTATTGACTAATTAAAATTACTACTTTCCTGTAGAATGATTTAGTCAATTTATTTGAATTAATTGTCAAATTAAGCAGTTTGTGATTGCTCTATACTGTTCACCAAATTTCATTATGGTGTAGAAATCCATGAATCAAAAATGGTCGTCTTTAAATACCTATAAACAAGTGTACCTACAAATAAATATGGCACACGCTTTATAGTCCACCATAAAAGACTAAAACGAACCCCTAAAGATAAAAAGATACCTAATAAGTTCAACCTCTCACTATATTTTAGACCCTGAATCTTCTCACCTAAAATACATATTCCTCTGGCAGGGTATTGTAGTAAAGTGCATGGACATAATACTTACAAGCCTTGTGTCTGATAGTAGTCATCTTGGTGGGGTCCGAAGGATCGGATGGTCCCGCCTTGTTTACGGCAACCACGCGGAATTGGTACTCGCTGCCTTCCGGTAGACCGTCAATTTTGGCTGTATTCTGGGTTCCAGGCACCTGAAGAATAAGAAAATTAATAGATAAGTTAAATATTTTTCAGCTAGACGACTTCTAAGTAAAAATACACAAACAAATTCAGAGTTCGAAGTCTCTTTTAAAGTCTGGTATTTTTATTCTGTTATTAGATCTTGTGAGAACCAAGAAGATATTAGAGATGATATCTTGAGAAAAGAAAACATACAGTTTTGAGTGAACCTGACCTGGAAGTTACAAGCTCATAAGAGCCAGCCATCATACAGTGTGGAAGGGATATTGACGCCCATCCCAGTACCATAGATCATCCATAAATAGTCAACGAGAAAGACGATACTAGTTCTCTACTACTCAAACTGCCAGTAATTAAAGTAATTTCTTTATCTATATTTCTTAGAAAGTACTCGTAAATATTTACCTCAGCAGCATTCTCCCAGTCTCCGCCCTTGGGCTTCTTCTGTATAATATATTTGAGCACTGGGGCGCCGCCATCGTTCTTCGGCGGGTCCCACTTGATGTCCGCGCTCTGGTTGTCGTGGTCTGCCACCTCGACGTTGCCAGGTTTGTCTGATACCTCTGTGGAAAGAATTGATAGGACATATTGATGAGTAAGCATATGTGCGAAGACCTCTTCTCACATAGAGAAGGCACGAGCATTAATCACCACACTTCACACACTAGGTCTTCCCCCCAAAGTATTCCGTCACCGATGTCAACAACGTCTTAGATAAACTAAGAAGGCTGACCCAATGGTGCCAATAAAGAAAAAACAAAATGGAGGCGCTTATCATGTCTTTTCACTCACTCGCTATACTGTGCGAGTGAAATAGCACGACAGACATCTTAGTTTAACCGCCATTTTTAATTTAGAAAAGAGTTTGTAGGAGAGGTACTTACCGAATGGATTCTTAGCGAGGATAGCGCGTTCGGCTTCCAGCGGATCGGAGTCACCTTCGTCGTTGACGGCTGTCACCCTGAATTTGTACTGGTGGCCAGGTTCTAGACCAGTCACCTCCATTTCTAGAGGCTTCTTGTCGCCGGCAACTCTGTGAAATAATAGAACATAAGGTAACCATAGGTGGTTGATAACCGTGGAGTAAAGAAAGACATTTTTAAAGCGGTTTTTTTTTTCGATTGGCGAAAAATTCTGCAGCTGGCATCTCCTGTAAGTATAATAATATACTCCCAACCGAATTTCGCTCATAGCGACCAATCTCGATAGATAAAGCCAAGTACACAAGAAAATATATAGTGCCCAAGCGTGTGCGCAAACGCAGGTACACTCCTCTTCCCCTCTTATAGTCCAATGCGACAAATAATAATAGTGCCTTATCCATCATCATCATATCAGTTGAACGACGTCCACTACTGGACATAAACCTCCCCTAAACACAGCTACAATGGGTGGCCCTACCTTGCCCATATCCAGAGGTTTCCAGAGGTTGGAAACCAGAGGTTTCCAACGACCTTTACCAGATCATTTGTCCACCTCCACACGATAATGCCTTGTTGACCCAAGATTTAGATGATGTATCATCATTATTATTATTTGGAGTATATATTGAATGTCCATGCAGTATAAATATAGATCTTTATAACATATACATGTACTAACCTGCCAACCCTGACCCACTTGCCAGTGGCGACATCCATCTTCTCGAGCTCGTACTCCTTGACTGGAGAGCCACCATCGTCTTCTGGTTTCTCCCATTTCACCTTGCAGCCTTCTGCGTGAATGTCTGTCACTTCCAACGGGCCTGGAAAAGATGTTGTTTTTAATATTAGAATTCTGTAATAATTGAAACCGAAGGCCTGACAAGCCCTAAGAGACCCCAAATCTTTTGAGTTTTTTTTCAAAAGCATATTATAGGTCATCGGTCAAGCAAATAATTTGCCAATCAAGTAAGGGCTTTAAAGGGCCTAGTACGACGTAGACATTATATTTTAAGGTACAAACACAGGAAGTGTACTTCCCGCTTCCTCATTCTCACAGTCAGATAAGACCGCAATCCGACACGATAAGAGATCAGGCGCAAGACCAATTAGTGTGCTTTCTGAAGCACGAAGGTGTCACATCACCAAATTTCAAACCCCGGGTTACTGAGAAACTCACAAGAGGCAAAGCTCAATAACATTTTTGCACGACCTGGGACCAAGGCTCACGGTCAGCAGAGGCGCTTGTAGCCACGAAAACAAGCGGATACTCTAGCAGTAGACGACGACGACTATTGGCTGATGATGAAGGTATTTAAGAAACTTGGTAAGTAACTCACCCTTGGGCGAGCTAGGCTTGCTCAGCACAGTCAACTCAACGGTCTCTTCATCGAAGCCGTTGCAGTTCTCAGCTCGCAGTTTGTATTTTCCCGTATCACGACGGACAGCGTTCACGATCGTGAAGTCGGTGTGGTACTCCTTGTTGTCGATCTTGATGCGTTCCGTGTTGACTAGCTTGATGTTTTCACGCCATGACCTAGTGGAAAGTTATTATGATAAAAGGATTTTCAAGGCTTTGAGTAAACTAAACGTCTTTCTTTTTTATCGTGTGAGCAGTAAGGTCTTACCACCCCACACTCCCTAGTGTCAGAGTGTCTAAACCGCCTCAACGGCCTCTGACATGGTTTGAGCGGGACAGTAATAGGCTGGAATAAGTCCAGGTTTCCACACGATGTTTTCTTTCACCAATGTCAATGATGTAAACTAAAGTGAAAAGTTTTGTTCTGCCAAGAGAAACAAGCCACGTCAATTTTCTTTCCACTTTTAGAAGTAGCTCAATGGTAGATTTAGTATATTTAATGCTGACTAATGTTAAATTGATTCTAAGCATATGTTTTGGATTTCCATGTAATTTGGTATAATTGAATCAGTTTTACGAGATTGTGGACCGACTTGTTTTTACCAGAACAAAGCTCAATTTTTAAACTACGATAAAAATTGATAGTAACAATTTTTACTACCGGCATTTGATTAATAAAACAGTTTTATATGATTATGAATTAATCAACTAAAAAGTACTTGGTAAGCAGTATTTATGTACTAGAATTTTTAGGCACGTAAAGTAAAAAATGAAACCTTTTAATTTCTGAAATTTAAGGATCCATAATTCAATCCACAAATGTGATAAAGGAATTCTGAGGGGACGCGACTGCACGCAGTCCCCAACTACCAAAAATTGTGCGTTCGAGTTACCTACTTTAGTAGATAATCGCAGGCGTCAATCCCTCGTTGTGCAATGAGGGTCTCAACCTGGGGGACCACCTTCATGATCATAGGAACCCCTACGCCAGGTAAGTATGAATTTCGCGTTCTTGTCGCGGAGGGTCATAAAACGCCGGAGAATCTTAACAGCGACTTCTAATTTTTCCAGTAACGCCATCTAGAGAGTCGTGACGTCAGCGTTCCACCCTATTTTAAAGTCACGTGACCAGTTTTCCTATCGTTTGAATGTGTGGGGGAAAAACGCGGGAATTGTACGCAGCTATACTGCGCAACGGTAGGGAGCGAAAGTCCGATTTCTGGATTTGCACAGAGATGGCACTTTTATTCGCCGGGATGTATACGTCATAAATATAGGGTGTATGATAGATATCGACGAGAATGATGTACAATTTAACCCAGTCGTGTTATTTTTGCACCTCGCGTATTGAAAAAGGGGATCACTATGTAACGAATATTTGTTCAATAGTGTCGGCTATTTTAACATTTAGTAATTGACATAATATTGTCAAATACTACTCCTTGTATTACTTATTTAAATACATAGTGTATTTATTGTAACTCGCCACATTCCAGCGAGATGCAAACACAGCTCGACCAGGTTGTAGGGGATATTTAGTATCAAGAATTCGGTCAATTTATCCCAAATTAAATACATAATAACTTAATTATAACATAAAATAAGGTTTATTACAAAATGGAATTATAATATTTTATAACAATGACGCCCTTTTCCTAATATTTGGTACGCGTCATATTTAAAAGGTACGCAGTTCTACAGAATGGCGGATAAAATATAGGACCGACTCTAAGTAAAAAAAAAAACCACTGATCTGTACTAAGTACTAACACAATCAAAATAATTATGTTTAGTTTTTGAATGTTTTATTTGTATATTTCCATTTGTTAGTTTTAAAAGAGTGGACTGGTAATTATAAGTGAACGATATTTATACACATGATAACAACAACAAACAAATTAAATTACAGCTAACAGTATTATTGTCACTCATTATTCTAAAGGGGTGACTTTTGGGGTCACGGTGATTAGAATTGTATTTTTTTTTATCGGGAAATTTCTTTGTTATCAAAAGTACCTACAATATTAAATAATGGTGCCGATTCCCTTGGTCACAAACTAAACTAAAATTAGACTATTTCCATCCTTTTCTGTCCAATACAATAAGAAAGAGACTAATGTAAATAAGAGCAGTCAAATTTAGTTAATCTGACACATCCATACAGTTATAGTTGACATCTTAAAATGTATGGATTAAAAATAAGGAGAAGTTCAAGGCAAAACTAATTTGACAACTTTAACTTAGTTCTTTAATGTAGCGGAATGTCACCGTCCTTTCCTTTCGCTGAATGTTAGTGAGAGATGACAATTCTCTAAATTTAGTCTAGTTTGTGAACAAGGGAAGAGAAGCAGTAATCAAAGACATAGTAACATTACACTGGTGAAAGTGCAGTATCTAACTAGTATTTTACAAACTTACCAAGTTGTCTCTGGTGGAGGTTCACCCGTGACATCCACAGACCACTTGTGAGTGCGGCCTGCCTTGATGATCACTGACTTGAATGTGCTGCGCTCAATGCGTGGCTTCACTGTTGACAAGACAAAGAAAGTTTATATTGAGTGAATTTTCAAGGCAATTACATGTATTGTGTAATGGGGAGGTGTTTACAACTCCACGCCCTGGAGCATACGAGAAGTAGATTATTCGTTCCACCACAGCTCCACAAGGAAGGCCAGCTGTGCCTTGACAAGATAGCAACCCAAAATATTCTATAAATAGAAATAAAATACTGACAAACTAAAAATACTACTTATTTGTTTATTAGGGGTTGTGATCAAACTAATACTCAATAGTGAGAACAATGATTTGGCGGCGTCATTGCCTCCCCATTAGTATTTGGAGGGGTTTCCACCGCACAGTTCTTCATACAAACTTACAATGTATAAAAAGTTTCAAAAAAACCACAAAACTGTTTTTCAAATATGTTCTCAACTGACTGTTTTATCTTGTGAATTACATGTCAAGTTTAATTAAAAACCAGATTATCAATTTCCACTATTTTGGACTTCAAAGTTCATAAAAGATAACACACAGCAAACACCTCAAGTAAGCCTTAGTAAATTTATTTGACTGCGCTTTAGATAAGTTTTAAAATGTTTATTTTTTTATTTATGAATTTGCAACAGATAAACCAATTACAGTAAATCAAAATTACATGAAATCATTAAAATAAATATGTGATAAGTTGAACATCAATCAGTCCGCACACGAGGTTGAATGAATAAATAATTGGGCTATAATACTAATATAACTTATACTTACAGTTCTTATGTTTGCAGAGATGGTTATCGGTAGGCTGTGATGCATCACCTACACCAGCCTTGTTGTAAGCCTTCACACGGAATTGGTACACCATCTTTTCCTTAAGACCCTCGACCTTGTATTCTGTATTTGTGTCATTTGTTTTTACAACCTGTGGAAAGATTAGTTTTTATTAATATAATAAGGCTGAAGAGTTTGTTTGTTTGAACCTGGTGATCTCAAGTACTGCCCACCAGAGACTAAAGAGCAGTAACAGCCCTTTTGTGATTTTTCGTTTTATTGGTGATTCTGAAAGCGGGTTTCTTAAGCTTTCTATTGAATTAACTTACTTATTTCTAAGACTATTAGAATGGTTTTTATTTAACAGTTTTCACTTACTGCAAACGAAAAAAATTAACAATTTGGCGTGATTTCCCAACTAAAATACAGTATAAATTATACTGCAGATTAAATTTTAAGGTTTCATAACTAAAATGCAGTAAGCAATATAATTTTACAGTTCTTTAGATAGTTTTATATTTCTGGAAAAAAAAATTAAAAAAAATTAATACGCAGTAAAATTTACCGCCATACAAGCTATTTTTACTGCAAATTAAGAAAATACAATTTATTGTCACGAACTCCCAACTAAAATGCAGTAAAATCAAAGCTTGTCGCATTTTAGTTGTGAATACTTAACATTCTTTTATCATTATAAACTGACTAACACGCAGTAAAATACAGCATTACTGCAGATTAGTTTGGATAGCATAATGACACAGATATGATTATTCCTAGCTAAAGTGCAGTTAATGCCTACATTTACTATCTATATTTTATTGTTAAACATAAAGATACATTATGTTATATATGTTAATATTAAGAGAAAACTGTCAAAGGAGGTTGTGCATTCTGCGCAGGGTCCTTTATTAATTAGATGTTTTTTTTTATTTTTGATATGTAAATTTTACATAAGTGAGTTGAATTATTGTGATTAAATAATAAGAAATAAACGGTCTTTAAAATGTGAACTAGCTATTTTTCTTACTGCACTAGTAAATTGAACACTTTTTTCTTAAAAAACTAACTAAAATGCAGTATTTTTTTGACCTTACTGCATGTTAGTTGGTTTCTTGACAAAATAACTGATCCAAACGCAGTAATAGGGCTTTTTGCTGCATTTTACTAAGTTTAAAATGGTATTTTTTACAAAAAAGGCTATGCAGTAATAGGCACCAAAAAGAATAAATGGCCATAATAAATTCAGTTATTAAGATATATTTTTTTTTATTGCTTTAACGTGTGAACCTATGCCTTTACAACCTTTCTGCATCAAATTTTTTTACTTATACATTCTGTTGATTTTTTAAAATCAATTCTTAACTTTAAATGCGTTTTACTCGAAATCGTGATTTTGCTGTTACTGCACTTTAGTGTATGGTGGGCAGAGTAGTACTGGTCTGAATTGAAAAAGTCTTTTTGCATTATGTAGCGCATTTATGGATTAAGGTTAAAGACTATATAATATTGCACTGTGACCTATGGGAGCAGAACTGCAATAACTTAACAAGCTAGTGTCTAATAAAGCTAGGTTTTGATCAAATAGGTTTAAGTACTTTAAGAGTGATTTATGATCATGTCTTTTATTTTTAAAGATATTATAAGAAATATCCAAGTAATAAACTTTTACCACAATATTTATCAATACTACATAATTGCAAAAGTCAGACGTCTATGGGAAAGGGAAAGGTAAACCGTTGATGCTTCAAGAGTAGTCATTTAAATTATTTTCTAACTGGTACAGGCCTATAAATTAAAGTTTCATGATTACAATAAAGCTGCAATCAGAAATCTCAATTTTAAATTAAGAATAGCAGACATTAAAAACCAAACCACAATTTAAAAAAAGAACATTTCTAAATATGGAACATTCTTTTTCTAAGTTAGGTTTTTCTTAACTCAGCAAAGAGGTTCTTATTCTAGAACTAAACTCACCTCAATCCAGTCAGGAGAGAACTTGTCCTTCATCTCCACGACGTATCCAAGGATTGGTCTTCCACCGTTGTCGGATGGTGGCTCCCATTGCAAAGTTACCGACATGTTGTCGTAATCGGTGATAGTGGGCTTTCCAGGTGCTTTTGGTGGGTCTATGGAAGAATATTATGTCAATTTTGAACATAGTGGATGACTTTTTAGTGCGAGAACTCATCGTAAAGGGAACTAGAATAAGAACAAAATCTATAGTCTTGTTCGTCAAAAAAGAAGGATTGCTTTACGACAAACTCAATGAATCTTGAATTCTTTCTTGAATTATGTTTTATCTCAATAAATACAAGTTTTAATTCAATCTTGCACGGAAATAAACAACTCCGGCTTTGTTGTTTGTAAATAAAAACAAATCAATGTCAAATTTTAAAAATGGCGGTAGTCATTATGACGTTGACGTTTGTTTGTCAGTTACGTTTCGATGTTTCGACAAAAGTTACTAATTAATAATTTCCGAATATTATTATTAATTTTAATTTGGAAAAAGAAAGATGGTTTAAATAAAGTTAGCTATAAATGTTATTTTTTTCAAGGCATTTAGACTCACCGTAAGGATTCTTAGCGACAATGAAGCCATCGGTCTCCAATGGCTCAGATTCGCCCTCCTTGTTGACGGCGCGAACCCTGAACTTGTACTTATGGTTCGGAGTAAGACCCTTGACTTGGAATTCTGTTGGCTCTGGGCCGGTTTCACCACACGGCACCCAGTTTCCAGTATCCTGTAGTTAAATTTGTAATGTAGTACTAGTACATAATATAATATTTAGGTAAATTTTATTGAATTGGTATTTTTACGTGGATGGACAATAATTATATTACTTATTTAATTAATCATTAAGCAAATTCCAATAGCTTACCATATCCATTTTCTCGAGAGTGTATCCGGTGATATCGGAACCCTTCCAGTCGTCTGGCTTCTGCCATTTGACGGTCGCCTTCTCGGCACGGATATCCACAACTTCGATCGGGCCATTGGGGCGGTTTGGTTTGTCTGAAATACGAAATTTATTGAGTATGGTTAGTTTCCAATCGCGATTTTATTGATCAAGGAGTTAAGACGGAGAAGTAGTTCAGTGCCACAGAGCCCAATGACCTTTTAGTAATAGGTTTACCTCCAGTACCTAGGCAGTTCATAGTTATCTATCAGGTGGGTTAAAGGACCACATTAGCAATTCTGAGAGCCATTGTAAACTTCCTATCAGAAAACCTCATCCTAGACCATGCATGCGTTCAGTATCATTGCAATGAGACTACTCGCACTCAAACTGGGAGTACGGTCTACCAGGATCTTATACTCTCAGATAGTTTCGTGATGGTGTCAATTTAAATGCTAGGTACGAACTAAGAACAAAATTCAACTCACCCAAGACAACCACATCGCCAATACTCTCGCAGGTACCCGAAGAGTTGGTCAGCACAAGCTTGTACTTTCCACTGTCAGGTCTGGTAGTCCTCCTGACTGTCAGCACGGTATTCCTCTCGTACTTGTCAATGGTGATACGATCTCCATCATCCACGATTTCCTGTGATGGCAGAGTAGTATGAGCATATGGCAGGCAAGGGATTGCGTCTGATGATGGTTGAAATTTTGATGTGGTTAGTGTGATGGTGGTGAGAACTGATGTGTGACAGAGTGAAATTGTTGTGAGTTTTTGAAAGTCAGTTTGTCTACTCTATCAAGTGCGTCGTTGTTGGGAAGTGCAAAGTCGACGGCCCGGTTGGTGCCGTGGCTAAGCTATTGGCTGCCTGCTGCGCTGCGTGTCAAGGTTTCGAATTTTCGATTACCGCAAGAAACAGATATTTGATCTACGGATACTAAATTGTACCGAGTCTGGCTGTTTGCGTACGTGAGGTAATAATTATGTTTGTAAACGCGATACAGGAGAAATTTCTGTATCGTATGAGTGCTGAATCGTCGGTTTTTAGACAAAAGTGGGCGTAAGCTAATAATGATGGATGGTTGTCAGATAAATTCAGTCAACCAATCACGGGAGCTTACACAAGCTTGACATTTTGTCATATTATTGTTTGGTTTTAGAAGCCGGGGTTAATTTGTTTGTTTAATCCTCCGGGTTTAGGTACAGCTCTGATAAGATTGGTATCCCGGCCATATCTGGATTTGAAGTCTATTTTTTGCTTCACAGCCAGCATTGAGACTTTGTTTGTTACAGCAACATAATGTCACAGTTGTAGTGGTTCTCTGAAAATGTCTGTTTAATGTCAAAAGTAATGGTATGGTAGATGTGGTGATGTATGATGAACCGTAAATGATGTCAGACGCAATCTAATAACGGTAATAAGAAAACAATAGTTCTACGTGCAACGGTGCCACATTGCGACCAGTTGATAGTATTAGAATGTTATGTGTTGCCAGCATACGACGAAATCGTCGTACTGCTGAGTGTTACCACAGTAAAAAAGAAGAGAGAAAGTGTTGGTGAGAAAATAGTGAAAAATCGGTTTGTCCTTTTTGGTTTTTCTTACTTATATAGGTGCATCTACATAAGTGTGCTGTTGAACCAATTAAAGTATTTTTTAGTTATTACTCATAGTAACGTTTAGTTACAACATCGAAAGCATATTTTTTTAGGCCAATTACATTGTGCGTTTGTTGTCCAAGAACAATGTAAAATGTTGCTTTTGCTTGTGATAAGTTGAAAGAAAAAAAACTCTCAAATATAAGTATAATATTTTTTTTGTTTAAATGTATCTAATTTCTGGAACTGCCCGCCGGATAGGGAAAAATCGTTTATGAGGAATAGTATAGGCTATATAACATCACGCTATGACCTATAGGAGCGGAGCAGTAACTAAAGACGCACCTTAATCCGAATGAAAAAACCACGGGCAAAGTCGCGGGGAGTAGCTATTGAGTTTAAAAGTATGGTAATTTTTTTCGTTCAACTTAAAATCACACATAAGTACAATCTGTTTCAAGTATATTGTATAGTCGTGTTAGCACATATTGTTGAATAAAATAATAGAGAAAAGTGTATGAGCTTATGTTTAGAACATATAAATGCGATACAACATCTAGATCCAACCATCTAACCTTCTCCGTGTAGGGCTTCCCGCGTTTCTTTTTTGAGGAAGAAAATAAAAAAATATAATTAAAAATGTATCCTTTAAATATTTTATGATGTAGGTAGGTGATGGTGGGCGGCGGACAAGGGTCGTCCGTCGTTGTAGCGACGTGTTCCACGCGCGCCACTCGGGAGTGGGTGCGGCCATTATGGAAATGGCTGCATGGGAAACATGGATCCGCTAAGGAACAGCTGGTCGAGGCCTCCAGGGGGAGCAGTGAACACTTATACGAATCCCGCACTCCCGGCAAAGGTGAAACACTTCGGTGGTTTAAGGCCAGTAGCCTAAAGAAACCTAGTAGTATCCTAAAGCAATGACAATTATAATATAAAAAATAAACGATATTTACCTCTTCACCCTTCATCCATTTGACCTCGGGTTCGGGCTCACCACCGTACTTGATATCGAAGGTGATCACCTGTCCCTTCTTGATGATCATGCTCTGGAGACCCTCGCCAACGATGTAAGGCTTGACTGTAAATTAAAAAAAATCGCATAAAAGTCGGATCATTCGTTTAGGAACTATGATGACAGAGACAGACACATAGTTATACACAGGATGATAGCTGTCAAACTTATATAACCCACTTTATACGTCGGGGTAGGATAGGTCGCTGTAGGATTCAGAAATTTCGCAAGAATGAATACTTTCATAAGGCAAAAGTAAGAGAGGTACATAGAGAAAGAGTTGGCTATACTTTCAAAGTCTATATCTAAACTAGTTGATTATAAATTCGTTGTCAAGACATAACACCAAATTATTTTCCAGACAATTTATTAGCCTCTCAGCCGACCTTTGCCCGACCTGGGAATTGAACCCAAGACCTCATGCTCAGCAGTCGCACTTTGCGACCATTAGACCAACGAGGCAGTAATATTTCGTTAAAAAATTTAGTCAACTCACCGAATCTGCACTTAGCAACAATAGGCTTAGTAGCATCGCTAGGTTCTCCAGGGCCAGCCTTGTTGATGGCACGGACTCTGAACTCATAGGTGCAGCCTTCCTTGAGGCCATCCTGAGTGGCTGCCAGGCAGTCACCAGGCACCTCCTTACCGGTCACCCAGTCTTTGCCGAATTTCTCCTACAAAAATGTACTGGGATTAGTGAAAACGCAAGGGTATCAAAGAAAACATTTTAGAAAAACGATCTTATAGTCTTCGAAAATAAGATCTAAAGTGGAAGACTTGTGGATTATTAGTACAGTTCCTTACCTTGTACTCGATGACGTAGCCAGTGATTGGTGCACCGCCATCGTTGTCAGGCTTCTGCCATTTGAGATCGGCATGGTTCTTGTTCCAGTCGGTAAGTTCCACATTCTTAGGCTTCGATGGTTCATCTAGAATACAAGGGAATTATGTTGATACTCGAGTTGTGATATTAAGAATCGCCAAATAACCAAAATCGTTCAAAATCTGGGAATATTAGATAGTTCAAAAAATTGGTTCTTTACCCCATGGGTCCTTAGCCAGCACAGGCTTGCCGAAAAGACCAGGTTCACTGGAACCGATCTTGTTAACAGCACGGATCCTGAACTTGTAAGTCTTCTTTGGAATAAGATCTTCAACCTTGTATTTCATCGGCTGGCCAACTGCCACTTCCGCCACATTGTCCCAACCTGCTTTGAGAGACATGTCCTGAAAGAGAAAATATATTTGTTAGCACTGCACAAGCAGAAAAAGTTTATTTTGTATAGACAGTTCCTTTTATTACATAACATAACATAACATAACATCACGCCTGTAATCCCCGAAGGGTTAGACAGAGGTGCACCCATTAGTACACCCACATTTCGCCAGTTATGTTTTTAGTCCCATGTGATAGGGGGTGAGCCTATTGCCATCAACCGGGCACAAATCCAGACTCCGAGGCTGCTACTGAGAAATTCCTGTTGGAAAAACCCAATAACACTTTGCCCGACCTGGGAATCGAACCCAAGACCTCATGCACAGCAGTCGCGCTTGCGAGCACTAGACCAACGAGGCAGTTCCCTTTATTACCTGTCTCTCAATAACGTATTTGATGATTGGTGAACCACCATCGTCCTGTGGTGTCTTCCACGCTACGACGCATGAAGTCTGGAACACCTCTGTGACTGCAACCTCCTGAGGCACAGATGGGACACTCTGCATGACAATAGTGACTTCCTTCGAGTCTTCGCCCTGGGCGTTGGATAGCTTGATCGTGTATTTGCCAGATGCTTCTCTGCTTGGCTTCTTGACTTTGAATAGAACCTTTTCTTGCTCAACCACTGCCTCGATTTCTTTGGCGGGCAGGGCTTTACCGTCCTTCCATAGTTTAGCTTCAATTGGTGTTTGACGGGTGCCGGAAACTGAAAAAAAGTCGTGGATATTACAGAATAGCAGCATAATATGTCTGCGATTTTGTTGACATGAATGTGTTATCACAGGGATTTTTACTGCGCAAAATCCTGATTCTTTTTCAAAAACAAAATTAAGCCTCAGTTACTCCTTATAACATCGGCAATACGCCAGTGAAAGACCCATCACAATCGGTTAAGTCGTTTTGGATAATAGCCGAAGCAAATAGACAGAAGGACTAACCAAAAAAGTAAATGAAATATTTTGTTTTTGCGCCACATCTTTTTTCTTTGTATCTTCTTTTGAAACTTACTTTTATAAGGCACCTCAATGACGAAAGGCCTGTCGTGGGGTCCGCAGAACTCATCCGGACAATCGATAGAGGGCTTCGACTCGCCCTTCTTGACGGTCAGCTTGCAAGATGATGTCAACTTGCCAGACTCGCAGAGAATTTCACCATCATCTTCCATCTCCAACTTGTTGAAGATGAGCTGGTGTTTGCCACCGCCCAGGTTCTTAATTTCAATCCTGATGAAAACGAGGTATTTTGTTAGAAGGTACATTTGATTCGGAGATTTCCAAAGCATTACAATTGGTTTCAGTATAAATATTTTAAGGATATTAATAAAAATCTCATGTTTATGAAATAATGGATAATATCGGTAGACTGAAAAAACTTTAAATATCAAGCCGCATTTTTTTGTTACTGACAAACAAAGTAAAAAGAAGTAGGTAAATTCTAGTCACTTTTGACAGATTGCACCTACAATATTGTAGAATTTACACAGGTAGTATATTTTATAGTGTAGACTGTGCTACAAAGAATGCTGCAAATTAAAATAATTAAACAAAAAGAAAAAAACCACTCACCTGTCATTAGGCACAATAGGCTGTCCATTGAAAGACCAGACGGCTTCAGCAGTCTGATCCTGCAATTCAACTTCTAGAACAACCTTGTCCCTCTCAATTGCTTCTGTATCCTTCAACTTCTTATTGAAGCGATTCGAGTCTGAAAGCCAGAACACCATTTTAGAAAAGTTGAAGAATCCAAAATTCATGATTGACTACATCGTGATGAAGTAAACGACTGCTCCGATCAAGAGCAATTTCTGGAATATTTAGACAAGGATTTGAATGAATTACTAGATAAAGTTTGGGTCTAGTTGTCCCAAACAATAGCCGATTAGAAACAAGCCCCTTTTGTGTATTAGGCATTCATGGGTCGTAATAATACTCCATTACAGTAATTAATCGGTTGGCAACGCCTTTAGGATCACTTTGAATCTATTTGTAAAATGATGTTAAAAATCAGACCAGATAAACAGAAATATAGAACAGCGGAACTATTCTGTAAACTTCTCAATTGTTGAAGTGAGCTTAAGCTGAGCTGCCATAGCTCGGCTTCACCCAAATTCACCAGAGGAGATTTTTACAGAATCGACCGACTGAATTTGTGTAGATTTATCAGCTAGATATCTACAAATACTATTTTGAAGCTAATAAAATAGGCTATGAGCGTAAACAAGATGTGACTGCAAGAGATTACATTCAAAAGTAGATGTTATTTGGAAGAAACTAATGTGATTACAACAATTCCTTAAGTTTAAAAAAAAATTCGTGCATCTAAATCTGAAATTTAATGATCTATTATTAGAACTTACAATTGACAATCAATTCGCAAGCCGTTTCATCGGCGTTACTGACGCACTTGAAGTTGCCAGCGTCAGTGACCTTAGCGTCCTTGATCACCACCTTGCGCTTGCGACCCTCCTTCACGATCGTAATGCGCTTGTCTACCTTCAGAGGTTCATCATTCTTGTACCTGTTGATGGAATAGTACGAAAGTTTAGAATTATGGAGACGCTATTCTTATAGTATAATAAATTTAAAAGTCAATAGACAACTTTGTGATTATCTTTTAAAGAAATATATCGCCAAGATTGCGAAAAGTTAAGTAAGCTAAAATATTAAATATCTAATGCTGCGCGACTCTTGGAGGTCTAACGCGGATCGATAGGCGATTGACTTATCTCATCATCTGCCTAGCCTTTTCCCAACTACGTTGGGGTCGGCCTTCAGTCACAACCCAGTAACTGGGTAATACGATACCCCTTGGTAAGACTGGTTGTCAGACTTTCGGGCTTTCGACGACTGCCAAAGATCCACGTTTGACAGCCGGGACCAACAGCTTAACGTGCTCTCCGAGGTACGTGGGGTGTTTGACTTATCAATTGATCGTTTTCTAAATTCAACAGATACAAGTAAAGCTACTTACCATTTGACGTCACCACTAGCATCGTCCAGCTCACAAAGAAGCGTGATGGTATCTTTCTCAATCGCCTGTTGCGATTTGAGAACCTTTGTGAACTTGTAGGGATATTCTGAAATTCGAAACAAAAACTGTCAGTATTTTTATCCACCTCCATTTCAACTTGATTATCTGTCGTTTTATAAAGGGTTAATTAATGGGTTTAATTCTGTCATAAACGAAGCCACGTCTCAATTTCGAAGAAATAGTATATTTGGATATCTAATTGTATTTCTGAATAATGTGAAATCTATTCTAAACATAAGTTTTGGACATACCTACATCAAACTGTGATTTCTAAATAGTAATGTTATATTGGCATATTGAATTATGGCAGTTATAGTCGAACAGTTGAACTGAGTCTTCGTAGGTGTGGTGCGGGGTGCAGTCGCGTGATACACAAGATGCAAAATATGCACTGGATAGTTGTTAACATACGTGACGTCACAGTAATTAATAGTGTCAGTAGACGAGGACTCAATTATACGGTTTGGGCGTTTAGCTATAGTTTGACGCTATTCATTTAATTATTGAAAGATTACGGGTTGATTCATTTTGACGGAACTAAGATCAATTAGTAGTGTACTTACCCACAATTTTAACCTCAGTCTCAGTCTTGTCAGGTTGCTTCTCGATCTTACAAGTATATTTGCCAGCATCTTCAAACTTACAGCTCTTGATGACTAGCCTGCAGACGCCTGACAAGTCTTTAGAGATTTGGTATATATCACCATCTTCCAGTTTCTCTTCTCCCCTCCACCAGGAGACGATGGCAAGACTGTTGGAGACGGCACATTCCAAGACGCATTCGTGCTTTGTGTAACCGCTGGTTGTCTTCTTCAGTGGCTTCGTGAACGTGTAGGAAGGATCCGGTTCGTCAACTTGCAAGAAAGCAGTGCAAGTGATGCCGCCGATCTCAATTGTAATTTTACCCGTGTCCTCGACCTTCGGGGCCATGATGATCAGTTTGTAGGAGTCTCCTTCGTTTGTCATCTTATACTTAGACCCGGGGAATAGTTCCTGTAAATATTTAAGTGGATTTTTAAAAATATACCATACGGTTATATCAGAAAAAGAATGGTTTTTATTATGTTTGAAACGGTTTTACTTACATCTTTCCGGAAGAACCATTTCGGCTTCGAATTTGGTTTTGTAAAGATGGCTTCGAATGTAACCTTCTTATCCTTGCCTTCTTTCGCGAATTGATCTACGAGGGGCTTCAAGAACGACTCTTGTTTCTGAAAGCAACGTCCGTTGGCCATAAATATACCTGCTCCGACATGAGACGGAAGAGTGCATAACACAAAAATGTGCTCTTCATACAAAAGCTTTGAGTGCTGACCATCAAGAAACCTGCCTCACTCCTCACCGCTGTCAACGTCTCCAGCGAACAGTAACTTATGTGCATAAAAAAACCAACGAAAACAACTGAACTCGTATGTAGTATCCGAGGCGTTAGAATCGTCAGCCATTCGTTCATCATCGCCATCCACACAACCATATGAAATCCATGCTATTGTACAGAAATTGGAATTTCTATAGATTTATTTTAATATAAATGTGCAAAAGTGGGCGTGATTTAATTTAAACGTTTATCTTAAGTAATATACATTTGACCGAACAAAAATGATGAATTTTTGTCTAAAGATATAACTAAATTTTTGCTCAGCAAGTAAAAACCAATTCATCATTCATCATTTTTGAAAGGATTTTATTTATACTGGAACATTGAAGTCACTGTGCATAGAATATTGAACCGGTGCGCTGTGCTGCTAGTTTAAATATCGACGAAGATGTGCACAGAATAGTTGCTTAAGAATAGAGTAGAAGAACAGAGTACCAAAGATGTGCTGGACTGACTAGTCGGTGACCACGTCGCTGTTGATCAAATAATCTAAAAAAATCATTGAAATATTCCTGCATAAACATCTGCTAAGTTAATTTTTTTAAGTCGGAATTATTTAGGTTATTTGAGTAGAGTTAGTTATTGATATCATGTCAGAAAGTTTTGATAAGAAGACAGTTTATATTTACATCATCCACAAGATTCGAGCTTGCAAGAAGACAGAATGTTAAATCTGGTGGCTATTTTAATTAATTGAATAGTTATTTATCCAAGTTTTAATTTTAATTATGTTCAATAGTATATAGCAGACATTAATGCAAGGCTTTCTGTAATAATTCTATCAGATTATAAGATCATACAACTAATATCCGTGGGACACATTGCTGTGCGACAAATAATTTGCATTTCGTGATATTACACTTCAAGATGCATTGTGTCTATTGACGTTGCTGTCAAACCTCGTCTTTTTTGAACGAGTGTAGCACCGGCCAATCCGGGATCAGTTCAGCCAGTGACGGTCTTCTATTATGGGATCTCTACAAAATATTCATGTGTTCTTAGTGATTCATCTTACTATAAAACTTCAAGAGGGAACGATGTTTAGGGATAAAAACAATTGAAGTAATTTGTCCTATATCAAATGTACGATAAATACATACAAAAATAAAAATGCTGATTACAATATTGCCATATGCCTCAATCATTATAATCAACATGATTAAAAAAATTCCAACATCTGCGAAACACCGGATGCATCAGCTGAAATTAATGAAGTAAATAATGAGGAATAAAATTATTTTGATAATAATGACGTGACAGAAGCTCTTCAATCCGACGTCAAAATAGACCTGCAATTTAACATACTGGACACCAATACAAAAGTAACAATAGTCATCAAATTCATTCCACTTACATTGCCTGAAAGTCATGTTCAAGTTAAGGAAACATGAAGTGGTGATACAAAAACCCTTTGTTAATTTAAAATTCAATTTAATGCATTTGTTTATTTATATCGCTCTGTTACTACTGACTTCAACTTTTGGACATTTTCTTTCATCTCTTCTGAGGCTGACATCATTAAGAACTTGAATTTCTTTTAATCTTTTTAGATGTATTTAGGATAATATTTTTGCAATTCAAGTCAGTAATTTCAGAGGTTTAATTTTTAGTTTAGTTATTTTATCATTCGTGTTTTTAATCTCAATCATTATTTAGAAGTTATTTCCTGTTCATTCGAAATCCAAATTATATTGATTCATTAGATTCAATACATTCACATTTAAGATTACCAACATCTAAAGATTTCAAATGATCAAAAAATCCCTTTTTAATTTATCTTTGTTTTTATCTTTCCTTTTTATCGAACCTTTATTTTGACAGCCTCCATCAAGTCGGGCCAATCAGGTATTATTTCAGGCAGAGACATTCGTCTCCTTATGTCATAGATACCCTAGAATTTTAATAGTTATGTTACAATAGCAGCAGAGTCGAAGATTAACTTGAAATTGATATCAAGCTAAATTATTAGGAAGCCGAATGAAATATGATTGAACTGTAAGTATTTTATGTGCTTTAGTCAATGAGTTCTTGCTAAGTTATAATTCTGCTTTGCTTACATAACTTGATCCGGTGCGGAAGCTGAACCATGGAAAAATCTTGGTAAAGTACCATGCAGCCATTATTTCGGTTAAATTACATTCAATATATCCAGTAGGTTTTAACTAGTTTATTATTATGTAAACAATTCATATTTTAACATTAACTTGACATGATTTTGACGTTTTGATTTATTTTTTTAAATATGAAAAATGAATACTATTAAAAACTTTTTTATGTGCATGCTTAGAATTTTATTTAAAGTAGTATTAATTGAAATTGTAACAGACATCGATTGAAATTGATGATTTAAAAGCCAACATGATGATTAAAGTGACATCATTCGCCAGGTATTTTAATGCTTATACGTTTGTATTAAAATAAAAGATTCGGAAATGAAATTAATCCCTATTGAAGATTTCCTTCTAGGAAGTCAACACTAATTCTTGTTTGTTAGTATTTCGTAACATACTAAAGAGTAACTGGAAATGTAAGATGGAATGAACGATGATGCTATATTTTAAAATTCTGATGACCTTGACCCAGTTCCAGTTTAAGGATGATCTCCTTTCAGCTGGGAATCTACCCATCTCGACACCTTCAGATACGACCACTATGAAGCCGTCCTCTTCGAAATATCCGGTTTCTAAGCCCTAAGAATTAAATGTCATGATGCATCGTGATAAAAGATAATTAAAAGTATTAGAACATTAACATACTAAACAAATCTGCTCAGTTAACATTATTATATACTTCAAAACAGAGTTATACAAGATTGAATATAAAAAAGCTTTGGTAATAATTCTTGATGCAACTGACGAATTCATTTTACGACCAATGGAATATATTTTTGATAAAACTACTATGATGGTTTCATGCAAATATGTATTAAGAACAAATTCGTTCATTTGCTTCAAGATATTCCATAACTTAAGTTATAAAGTGCTAATGGAAGCTCGCTAAAACTTATTTTTTAATTATCATGTTGCATGCTAATCGATATTCTACCTGAAAGCATTGATTTCATTGCGTAGAATATACAATATCTATAATTTGTTATTCAAAAGATCATGAAACATATTAACACAATATTTGGCAGTTACTGTTTCTTGAACATCATATTTGGATGTATTATTAGCCCGATGGAGCTGTCTAGTCATTTATAAATAGTTTAAAATAGACTGCAAGACAATGTAGAAAACATTTGTGCTTATTTTAATCTTGATACACGCGTTAATAAATATCTCTGGCATTTCTATTCTTAGAACGGTCTAAAGATCTAATTCTGATCTACGTTGCCTTGCGTCAATACTTTTATATTCAGTTTTATTTATATCATTTTATATAGCGTTTATATCACCATCTTCTACAGTTCAATCATTGTTGACTGTACGGAATTTATCATCAATAGTGGTTGAGTTTTTGAAAAGAAAATACACCTTACCCTTTCCACTTTCTTCAGGGGTGGAATTGGAATTTCAGTCTCCTTGAGGTCTCCCCAGTCAGGGTCCTCTTTCTTTTCACCCCATTTGGCGTACTTCCTCTTCTTGAGCATGGCACGGAAGTCCATACCGCTGGAGTCTGCGTAAACATCATTGTTAATTATGTGACTTTAGATGTCAATAGCAACCGTCTTGATATTACAAGATCAGCTTTTTGTTGTTGATTAGCGAGAAATATATCGTTAACGATGCTAGGAATTTATTGCACTGTTAAATACAGCACACAATGCATTATAATTTCCTAAGTATGAGCTTTACAAAAATATAATAGTGCCATCTCTTTTTTAGACTTACCGGATACGTAAAGTTGCATCTCAGCCGAATCCTCTCCATGAATGTTGCTGACCACAACCTTGTATTTGCCCTCATCATTGGGCTTGACTTTTCTCATGCAGAGGGTGATGAGACCAGTTTCACCATCGGTGATGAACTTGAAACGGCCTCCTTCGATGATCTCTCCGACGCCCTTGTAGAACTTGAACGTGGGCGCTGGGTTACCCTCCACTTGTACCGTGAGGTAGCCAGTTTGATCTAGTCATAAAAATTAGATGTTACTTATACTGTTGAATTACTATGAATAAGGAAAATAACTAAGAAGGAAATTATAGCTTAAAGTGGAGTATGCTTATGACAGTTTAAGATTAATCAATGACCCCATGAGTTGGGAATCACTAATATAGAAATCAGCTTTCCACCTTAATACAGTTGTAATAGGTCTTAAATCATGTTAATATATTTACCTTCAACAGCAGAGTAACTTTCTTGAACATCAACGATGACCGGAGGTCCTCCACTGCCAATTGGCTTGAGCGGTACCGACGGTTTGTTGATGAGGTCTTCAAGATCCTGCACCGACGGCCTTCTTGCATCGCCGGATTTTCGTCGCTATATCATCAATATAATGTAAGTCATTTTGGTCTTATAAAGTTTTGCGACTGGGGTTAATCACTTTGAAATCAACAAATCAATATTGTAAAGCAAAGGGACCTTGACTTTTAAACGATTTTATTTAAATTCAATGCAGGAGTTAGAAAAGAGGAAATTTAAATAGTTGAGGAAAATATGGCCCATTTGCTGTACGTGTTTCAGAAAATTTAAGTAGTTACGATAAAATACATAAAAGGGAGCATTATTAACAATAATAAGTTAAACTTCTTCATATTTATGAAGGAAGTAACATTGAAAGAGTATTTAAGACATTTATATATATCACTAGCTTCACCATAAATCGATTTGATTCGCAAAAAGCTTGAAGATGCTTAAAATTAATAATAATCAATAAACAAACGATAAATTCCACAAAACAAGAATTGTAATCAAAGATTCTCAATTTGATCTATTTCCTGATGATGAAACAAATGATAAATCAAACTTACTTCATCAAAGGTCATTAAAACATTACCAAAACGATGTTCTAGCCCAATATAGATTGAAAAATTGCTCGGTTGGTAACTCTTTGGTAAAATAGATGATACATTAGAGTGTTATGACAGTTGTATCGCGTTATGAGCGCTAGCCAAATGGCCTGACAATGTACTGGACTTCCTGACAAATGTAGCACAACTGCACTTACGTATCTTCACGCTTTCCTGTACAAGTACTGTGAAAGCAGAACATATTTTGTCCTTAATATATTTTGATTGAGTTACTGGTATAAGTTTTCAACAAGATTTATTGTTATTATGATCTTGCTGATCTTCCCGATAGGTGGCGTGCCAAACTCATCAACTTCGTCATTTGATTGACGTTAGTAATAGGTTGTGTGTTAACAGAAAACATATAGGTAGGTCGTGGACAAAGTCTATAATCCTTAATGGAAAAGCCGGAGAGACAGGTGTTTGTCCATTTGACGAGGAAATGAGGAATGAGTCTATGACCAGTACAATTACTAATATAGATTTGAAGCTTCTTTCTAAAATTCTTAATGGAAAACGGATATCGCAAAAAGCAACTGACAATGCTAGACCTAAATCATGGAATATGAAACATGGAACTAAGATTTAGGTCAAAGAAATAAATCATTTGACTTTAGTAAAATTATCATTTACTCTGATTGTATTTAAACCAGTTATCTATCTGAAAGATTTATTGCGTCGCAACAGACTGTTTGCTTAACGCAAATAAATGCAAGTAGGCGTTAAATTATGAATTTCTTGGAATGCATTTGATTTAAATGAAATAATTAACAGGTGTATCGTAATAACTGATTTACGAACACATTAGTTAGAGTTTCAGAATTCAGAGTTGTGTTAAAATAATCTCGATCTTGGGATTTTGACTTAGTGTAAGAAAAATATGGAAATATCTCAAATTCGGAGACTATCTTCAGTACTGGACATTTAAATACACTCTAACAAAAAATATAAAATTAGGTAAAAGATCATGGTACTATCCATCAAAAAATATTTGCTCTGGCATGAAATTGAAACTTTTTAATGACCTCTGATTATTCTGCGACATGTAATACATAGAACAAAAGCAGTTTGATACTTACCGGATCACCTGCAGGTGCAGGTTTAGGTAAGGCACCAGCTGGTTTCTTAGCAACCGCTGCCATTGTTAATCACTTAAATCACTTTGATGCCACAAAATAATCGAATATCTCGTTTATAAATATAACATTAAAGTTTATAATTGCAACACACTATATCACAGTCTCATTTTATGCCTACACATCATTATCTTTAACACTTAAAATTATTTTTAAAAGAATTAAAAGTTTTGAAAGTTCCCTCCTTTCATGGAGATCATCCATATTTACAAAAAGCTTCTAATTAAATGCTATTATTTATATTTATTTCCTAAGTGTTACACCTTGTTTTTTTCTATTTTTTGCTGTTTTATTTTGGAGTCGTTTAGTGAAATTTCGATTTGGGGCAGTTCGTTAGTCGTTCCATGCAAAAATGGGCGCGAATGTCAAAAGACTGAAGAAGGGTCGGTGGACATGGTCGCCTGGCAATGGTGGGGTGCGGGGGCGGTGGGCGGCTATTTGTGCACAGCACAAATCAGCAGACCAATACAATTAATTATCAGATTAAGGTGAGCCATCCGTGCAGCATGTTCTTGAACGTTATTGCTGGTATATGAGTGAAGTTATCGTCGACATTAATGCGCCATGTTCCCACGGATATTTGGCTTTGAACCTAGGAAGCTCTCGGTTTCGGTTCAATGATTAATGGGCTGCATTTTTTTTCAAATTGACACATGTAATTAAGGTCAATGGGTTTTTGTTGACCTACTGCGGATGATTCGAACTCTTGCCTTGGCTACAATAGTTGTAGCGACCACATCGTATGACGTCGGTCAATATTAAAACAATCAGTTGGTTGTCACAGCCAAACAACAGTTGTCTAGAGGAGACAAAGTGTGTGCGCGTGTTTGTCTAGATTAATAAATAATACTAGATTGAGGGGTTGCGCAAGAAGATCGAAAGATTGATTGGCACCCTGGTATTAATGCATTCTATCCACATGATTGCCATAGTTGGCAAGTGAGTCCGCGACGAGAGCGCCTGCATTGCTTTCGAGCCGACAAATTTTGATGTTACCTGTTGATTTTCTTTTCTTATGCAGTGGTGTGTATCTATGCCTTTTTTGGGAAGTTGTCAACTGTTATAAAATGGGTATGTTTATTTCTATGCCAGCATAATTATTTTGTAAGCAAATTATATATCAGGATTCTTTGAGCATAAAACATTGGCTTCATGATTAGAAATGTTTAGAGAGAGAGTTTTAAACGTGTCTATGTCAAGATTAATTTGAGGAACTAACTGCCAAATACATTGGCATCACCATCCCTGCCAAATTTTTGTGATGGGGCTGTTTTGTACCAGCTATATCGTTGCCCGTGGGCTGCCCACACGCATTTTAGTAATTTCCTATACGACCATTATGTCAATCAAACATTCGCTTTATTTCTATTTGAAGAACGTCCTTGTTATTATTAATATCCATTTTAATTATATCTGATGTCAGAAACAATGTATTTCTTATCCGTTCAACTAACTGTTACATTATTTTCTTTTAATTGCATTTATAATTTATTTTATTCTTCAATTCTGTTAAGACCATATTCTACTTTTGTTGGGGTAGCATCTGTAGCAAGAATTATATCTGTTATTAATATCAAACACTTCTTTAGCAGGTATTTAAGTACCATTTTAGGCTGCACAACGCCACCTAGCTACACTTTGTCTAAATCAATTTTCCGTCCTCGCTAGCTCAGTGACTATATTTGTTTTTTTATTTTTGAATGCTTTAATGCATGTTGTCATTACATTGCCACCATCATAATTTACTGTTCAATTAAGGCAATCAATCTTTCGCATTCTATTTTAGGTGTCAACATTAGTTGCAACAATCAATATATCGAGACGTATATCTTTTTAACAATATACGATGGACATAACTCAGTCGTGCTGGCAACTTAAGGCAGTTAAGAGTGAGAACGTCTCAAGAACAGTGGGTCCGCTCTTGGCCTGATTACTATAGTCATATTTATACTAATAGCAATCAATCATAAATGTGACGAGCGTTCTCCTGGCGCACGACGCATTGTACTCACTTTGCTTCATTAAATGCGCCCGCGCCATCTGCATTCACGTTATCACCAGTAACAGGTGCGTTTTCTTCATTAATTACTTTTGTTTTTGTTTCTTCTTTAGCTTTAGTTTCTTCTTAATTGTTTTCAGCTTGATTAATTGAACATCAATAAATTTTCCTGTCACTCCTATTATTATTTTTTATTTTTATCTAGATTGGTAATAGGTACAGTCTTATCTTTCTAAATGTTTCTAGAAAATTTCACTTATATCGGTCTAACATAACCAACCCACCTGCATAGCTTTGCATTGGAACTTAGACGTTATAAACTTGTCATGAGAGCTGCATTTCCTATTAATGAGTCACTAAGTTGACATTATTATCGCCTTATTTGCGTCATAGATACATAAGTGTTGGCTTCAAACGAAATTCATTAGTAATTATAGAATAGGTATTTGTTTAGCTTCCGTTACTTGTTTGTATAATTAGATACAGCGTTTTGCGATGTTTGGAATGAATTTAAATTCTTTATGACATTTTGTGGCATCTTTATTGCGATTTCAAGTAACATCTATGATTAAATTTATTGAGGCTAACATTATTTAAGTGTTTCAAATTATTAAAGTAGTTAAGGTCATCAAAGATATTACTTTTACAATGTGATACATAAAATTATAAACAGTTATTGGGTGCTGAAGCCGTAAATTGTATACTTTCATGCATTTTCACAATAACGCAATAAACAACCTTGCTTCACGCTATTAATATTGGCTGTTATTATTACGTTAAATTGAATAAAGTTATTAATTTATTTGTTATTTACTTGTGCGTTCGGTGCAAACGCAACATTATTTTATTAGAATTAGGAGTTAATAAACATAATTTTATCGGAAGCAATAAATAAAACGGTATTCAGTTAATTGTGTTTGTTACTTATATTGTACCATTTAATTTATCCACTTCGATAAATTTTATGTTCTTGATTTAAAGTTGGATTTTAATAGGATTCGTGCATAGATTTTAGGTGTCGTCATATTATGTTTTAATACTAATTAAATGTTTAATATAGTGTTAGAATGAGATGGTATTAGTAGCTCTGGTTCTATTTTATTTACAAAACATAAATACTCCGGAATCGAAATGTAACATAAATAATGATGTTTCTTTTCTATGCTACGTTTTTTTTGACGCATAGAGTTTTTTTATTTACGACGAATATGAAATTATTCACTTTTAAATTAATCACTTTGAAAATATCTATGTTAGCCACGAGTCTATTTTTTTCTATAACATGTAAATTATCTAAACAGATATTTGTCCACACATTGTATACCTCAGTTTCAGAGAGTTCACCCGGCCTGGCGCGTTTCTTTTTTGAAAAAAAATTATAAGTTTTAGTAAAACATTCTCTGTTAAGAGTGTGCTCATTTAATTATAAGTTCTGTACAAATAAATGTTGAGTGCTTAAAAGTTAATAATTTGTGTATTTTTGTATACAGTGTGTATTATGTAGTGGTGTGGGATGTGATTGTGTTAATGTGTAGTGTGAATTTGTTTGTGCATCATTAATAATTATAATTATTCCATATTATAATTAGTTTTCCCCACTTATTTTGTAAGCCATTTACATGTTTCGCGTACATTCGTTAATGCGAGTCAGTAAAGTATTGTTTTAATACATCTGTAGCTCGTAAAAGTGATAGTAAAATGTTGAGTGCACTTAGAAAATGATTAGTGGAAAACTAAAAAGTAAAATTAATTATTGGAAACTGAATAAAGCCATTCTAAAAGTAAAACTAACAAGCTTGGTTTATGAGGGAAACAAAATGAAGAAAATAGAAAAAATCTAATGTTTTTTTACGATAGAGGAGAAATAAATGGTTGTTTTTTCGATATATTTTTTTGTCATGTCTTTACCAGGTTTCAGGGTTTTGTTGCTGTTTGCTCATTTCCCTCATAAACAAAAAGTTCAAACCCAGCGATGCTCTGTCACATCGTAAACCCGCTGGTCGGCAAAGCGGTCACTAGATCTAATTCTAAATAGAACATCTAAAAAGAAAAAGATATGTAAAAGAGTTTGGACATTGTAAAGATTGCAACTAAAGGGTCTAAAACTAAAAGTATGTCTTTTAGAAGCTATTGAAGACGCAGCTTTTTGAAAAGGGGATACTATGTAATGAGAGTTTAATGAGTGGAAGATTGTGTTTTTGATTTTTATGTTTGTTTTTTCAAAAACCAATGATTCGCTTCGACTTGTCTCGTCAAGCGTGTATTTGTGGGGGATGTGAATTTGATGTCATTGTAAAACTACAGTTTTGGTGTGGTCAAAAACTAATTATCTTCCCTGTAAACAAACTTAGGTCTACAAAATCTTAAGAGTTAAAGTCGTCCGTGTAGTCATGTGTGCAACAATAGAAGAAAAAAATTAAAAAAGACAAAAAAATGCTTTGCAAAAGCGAGCAGCGTCCACCTAAAACGGACCAGATCCAATCGGTCTCACCTTTTTCTCGTCTAAAACTTCGCCGGGACGTAATTTCGTGACCTGTTGTTTAAAAAACATTGATAATCCCATATGTAATATTAACCCTACCTAAATCTCCGCTGCCGAACCTGGGCTATCAGCCTAACCTGACTTTAGTTCATTATTTGGTGCAATGCCCTAGCCAGCGTGTGCAATAGTTATTACGTTACAGTTTGCGTCACCTTCATGTTAATCGTTCATGTTAGTTCCCGTGTCATTATCGTGATGTGTAAGAAAAGCCTCCTTAGGCACACCATTCCTGTAAAAGATTTCGTCTCGACACGACCAATCTCTGACCATTATTTCGTGTGCGTAACGTGCTAACAAGCTGTGCAGTTTATCTGTGTGTGCGTAGTTCACAAAGTGTGCAGTTTAGCTCTGTGCTCTCGACGACAAAACGATTCTTAAACAGATATAACCTGGATAATTACATTTACCAATATGATCCTTGTCTTGTTACTAAATATCTTTTCTAGGTTTATGTGATTATCCAGTATTACTTGTGAAACAGTGTTTTAAACCGCGTCGGATGCAAATGCATTAATAATACCGTATACAGATATAGTTAAGAATTTGTCACGGCAATAATAACATTCATTTAGAATTCTTAGCGTTTTTTCTTTTACCTTCTTCTCTTCGATCACCTCACCGGGTCTTAGTTTTCTATTCTCCTGTGGATTACGTTTTGCACGGTCTTAATATCGCTACATACACGATTCAATATCATTGTTTTCAAAAATATCTGCTGTGACATTGCTAAACTCTGTTTTAATCCAAAAGCAAGGAATTAAGGGTCTAAGCTCAACTCCACTGTAAACCAAGTCATTCTCTAATATCCTCTGCTAAAGCGTTCGTGGTCAAAGCATCATCTTTTTAGACGATTATGAAAATGTCTTTTTGAAGGGTCTATGCATTCGTGTTATGGGTTCGGCTTGAGAGAATAGGGTCTATACTACTAGGGGCTAAAATTACTTTGTGGTAAGGCGCTAACATCCGTGTAAATCACTCGTTGATTGTAGTTTGCACGCGATTGGTTAGAAAGACTCATGCTTCAAAAATTGCTGATGTTGTAACAAATGCAGCAAAAATGTGAGAAAAATTCATGTCGCTCATCAAAAGTTGGTAATCTGGTTTTTTCATTCAACTTTATAACAATATGAAATATATATAATATTCTTTTAGATATTGTAGTCAGCATAGAAAACAATAGAGGTTTAACCAGAATACCATTCAAGTTTTAAAAGTGCAAATGCTGTTTCTGTGACTCAAATGCAGAAGTGCTTTCAGCCGTAAAGCTTACGTTTTCAAAGAGTGATTCTGATGCCAGCGCTTTTTAGGTATTTTGTAATGTGTCTAGAACTAAGACGGCACAATTTTACATAATATATGTCTACAAAACAAGTCATACCTTCACTGAAAATGGAGACATTTGGAATCCAAGTACAAAAACATTACAAAATGAATCTAGAAAAATCTTATATCTAAGAAAATAGGATGGGATACATACCTCGTCGCTGATGATAAGGGAAGGACGTCTTCCCATCTCCTCGGGAGGAGGAATGAGGGAACCACGTCTTCCGACTGGTGCACCAGGTACAAGTGATGGTTTCCTTGGCATTTCTGGTTTCGGAGACCTCTCACGAATGACTTCGATCTTGGGTGCTGCTGGCTTCTCGTCAGGTGCCTCAATTTTCGGCACCACCTGTATTGGCTGTTCATTTTAAAGTGTTTAGTTAGTATCATTATAGTAAATTGTTTTGTACGTTGTTTTCCTGTTTTGTAATGGGGTTTATAGGTACCTTGTCTGGTTTGTCCTTTGTTGTTTGCGTAAATTCTGGCTTTTCGAATTTCTCCAGTTCAGGTCTGTCGTAATCAGCAATTTCTGGCAGATCCTCAGCCTTCTTCTTGACTGAAGTGACCTTGGCCTTCTTTGCTTCTTCTTCAACTTTCTCTTCTTTAACTGCCACTTTCTGTAAGTAGAATGTTTGTTCAACATCGACACCTAAATTGTGTGACCATGTGTTGATTAATAATTGAATAGTTGTAACTATTATTTATTTTAAAGGGATTTCACAAGGAAGAAATAGTTAGTTTCGACTAAATTTTAACTGAACTTATTATTGTCTTATTATAAGATTTATTTAGGGAAGTAAAAGAAATGTTATTTAAATATTTAATCTTTGTATACTTACAGTCATACTTACCACTACACTGAAAATCTTTAAATTACACCATTTTAAACATTTTCATATTGTGACGGATTTAATAAGCAAAAGCGAAAGCAGGAAATGTGAGAAAACTAACATGCATACAGACATTAATAGTAAAGGTGTTTTTATTAATACTCGCAAACATTGCTTAACAAAATATTATGCTAAATACCTACTACATTAAAATGTGCATCTATATTTACATTTTTACAAGAAAATTACTGAACTCAATTAAATCTAAATAGAAGAATAGTGCCTCTATGACGAATACAAGTACAAAGGAACTACTATACAGTGCGTCTACATCTACTAATAGATTCTAAGAGAGAGATGTGCAATTTTTGAAGAGACTAAGTGCTTGTGTATAAGTGCCGTGCTCTACCACTCCTCTAATTAATATAACTGTGCATTGTGCAATTATCCTGTGCGGTAACACTGTGGGTGCTTATGTATACCTCTTCAGGCGATTGAGGTCTGCTGCTATAAGCGGGCTGTGGTAATTCAATTGTGGCTCGTATATTTTCATCTTTGCCTTCAGTCGTTTCAGCCTATACAGTAAATTTTATTAATGGCGACCGTACGATGTGTACGAATTTTGCAAGCAATTTGATGACGCATTTCATAACAAGCACAATTTTAATTCTTGATTCATTGCTTGTTACTAAAATCCGTCATCTAATTTCGAACTCATTTGGCCAATCAGAGTATGCAAAATCCTGGTGCGTTTTTATGGATGTGTGCGTGTCTGTTTAAGCGATGAATGTGTTGATGACTGTGTGTGTGTACCTGAGGGGATTTAGCCCTTCGCCAAGGAGCGGTGTTGTCTGTTGTTTCGAGTAACGTTGGTTTATAATTGTCTTCTAACTCTGGCGTTTGTTCGGCCTGATCAGTAAAAGGTTTTGTTACTACCTGTGCTATATTTTTGTTTACTTTTAATGGTTGATTTATTTTTATTTATTTTCTACCTGTGGTATTTCAGGAATAACCTGCCAAGAGAAGGGAACCACCGGCGGTTCTTCCTTCTTCTCCGGTTCCGGTGTCAGGAGTGTCGGTACCTGACGATACATTGGATATTTTACGGACTGCAGAATGTGAGTATTTAATTTTTATTTTTAATAGATTTAATTGTGTGTGAGTTTTGTGCAGTTTTTGTTTGTGTGTGTAAGTGTTGTCAGTGTTGGTATGTTTGTGTGTTACCTCTAAGTGTTTTTTTCTCCATGGATATAGTGTTTCTGTTATTGTAGGTATGTCTAGTGGTTTCTCTACTATAGGTTCATCCTCCTAACAAATTAAAATGTATTAATATAATAATATCATTTTGATCATCATTAAAAATATTACTTTGAATGATATTACTATTTTGTAATACCTCAGGTATTTGTGAAACTTCTTCACTAGGTTTCTTTTTATCTTCAATAGATACTTTATTGACTTCAAGTTCCTATAAGACAGTGAATATATTAGTTTTTTTTACCTTACTCTACTCACTACTTCTACCATTCTACGCACTACTCAGGGTAAATTATAATATTATATTTATTATGTTCTTAATAATTAAAAAGCTACCTTAACTTTTTCTATTATATTCTTCGTGGCTTCCTCAATAGGTTCCGAGAGAACCTTTTTAGGTATCTCAGGCACCTATAATAGTCAAAAAATTACGTTTCGTGATACTAAATTGTATAACATAAGATATTATATTGGAATAATGAGCTACCTGTGTTTTCTGTGTACCATTTTGGATTGGTTCCACATTGGGTTCAGAAAACTTCTTTTCCTTTTCGTGGTACTACGAAATATTTTCAACGTTATTTAAATAATCTAGTTGTTGAAATGAAGTGAAAAAAAGTACTATATCAGTATTTTATATTTAAAAGAAATTAAATATACCTTTGGTTTATCCATTATTGTTTCAATAGTAGGCTCAGGTTTCTTTTTAAGTATCTCAGGTTCCTAAGAAATGGTATTAAATGAAATTATTTGCTTTCTTATCAAAAATATATCACAGCAATAAAATGATTTTGATTCATATACCTTTGATTCTGTTACGTTCTCATCTGTATGTTCTATAATAGAATCTGTGCGTTTCTTAAAGAAGGGTACAGGTTCCTAGGAAATAATTGTAAAACCCACTTTAATAGTCTGTGATGTATGTGTCTGTAGGTGTGTTTGTTGAGTAATGTAACTTGTTGTGTATGTATGACTAGGGACAAATCTGTGTGCAAAAAACGCGGAAATGTTCGCGCACAAATTCACCTTTATCATGGAGGTTGAGTAACATTTTAACTAAGCTTAATAATAACGCGTGTCGTCACAATTTTACACTCAGCTTTGTGCCTAGCCTAATGTAGTGAATATATACCTCTAAGCCAGCCTTCTTCCTCATGAAGAATGGTGTCTGTGTTGGTTTCAATTGTTTATCTGTTAGTGTGTCCTGTGTATTGTCTGCAGTATCCTAATAACGTAAAGTAATTTAAAGTTTAGTTCTTATATTCGTTACTTTATGTAATTGTATTTCAAATATTTCATTGCTTATGCTACCTTTACTTTTGGAGCGTCTTTGGTCGTTTCCGGCTCTGGTTTTTTAGTCACGGGTTCCTATTAAATTAATATTTTCATCAGTATGGTTTCATTTGCTAATAAATTCTTAATTTTGTATTGAAAACTTTAGATATACCTCAGATTTGCTCTGTTTACGCCAAGGATACTCAGGTTCCTTTGGTTTATCAGTCAATAAATTATCTTTCGGTTTTTCTGGCTCTTTAGCCTCTTTCTTATCCTGTTAGGGAATTAATTTATTGTATAAGACAACGAAATATTGACATGAATTAACGATTTCTTAAAATATTTATGAATTATACCTCTTCAACGTTATTTGACTTGCGCCATGGATATTCTTTAGGTTGTTCTACAGGTTTTACTGCTTCTTCAGGAGCTTCAGGTACAACATCGTCCTGTTTAACACAGTTATACTTATTTGTAATGAAACTACCTTTTACAAAATTATTACTATCAATTTTTTTATTCAATTTATCTACCTCCACAGGTGTACGCCAAGGGTACGTGGGTTCTGTAGGTCTATCAACAGATACCCTCCTTCTAGGTACAAATGGTTCATCGTCTATTTCCATTGGAAGATTGTCGTCCTGTTTACAACGTGAGATGGTATCAGTACAAGAAATTATCTTTCGACAACGTAATAAAATATGATTTAAAGTTCTATCTACCTCGTCAACATGGCTTGGACGTCGCCAAGGATATGTTGGCTCAGTTGGTCTATCGAATGAAACCTTTCTTTTGGCTTCTGGTTTTTTTATTTCTACTTGATCCTGTTCAGAAATGTTATTATTAGAACATATTTTATAATAAAATGCTTTAAGATTTTTTGAGCAAGATTTACTACCTCATCGTCTTCACTGGGCTTGCGCCAAGGGAACGTAGGTTCAGTCGGACGATCAATTGAAACCTTTCTCTTAGTTTTAGTTTCTGTTACTTCAATGTTTTCTTTATCCTGTTTAAATTATTCACGATTATTAAACGATACCAAATTATCATACCTACATAATATTTTAAATATTTGAAAAACAATATCTACCTCATCGTCGCTAGGTTTTTTCCAAGGATAAGTAGGTTCGGTAGGTCTGTCAATAGACGTTTTTCTTTTACTTTCAGTCTTTTCGACAGTTTCAGTTTTCTTTTTCTTTTCTTTGTCCTGTTATCCACGCAATTAAAGTGTCAATAAATTGTGTATACAATTACTAGTGTTAGAAGAATCTATCTCGTTATGATTATTAACTAAAATATTTATTAAAGACATTAGAGTTTTGTAATTGTCAACTGTGTGTTGTGATTTGTAGCTGTGACTGATATTTTGTGGTATAAATACAAAATTATAATTGTAAATGAAATCTACCTCATCAGGTTTGCTGGTTCGACGTCTAGGCTGAGGTTCTTTAGGTTTATCGATAGAAGTTTTACGTTTTGTCTCTGTCTTTTCCTCGATTTCCTCAACATCTTCAGTTTCCTGAATTAATACCTTCTAATTAGTATTTACTGTCTTAAAACAATTGATTTTAAGTTTAAAATTGTTTTGAAATTGTACCTTAGTCTCGTTTTCACGACGTTTCGGAACTGTAGTATCGGTAGGCCGGTCTACGCTTTCCTTACGTTTCGGTTCCACTTTCTCAGTAGCTTCCTATTACACGCAATAAAATCAATGTTTTTGTTTTTAAATGTAAGTGTGTGTGTATGTATGTATGTGTATATACCTGTGTGTCTGTTTTCGTAGGTCGCCACGGATATGTTTTATCTGAAGGCTTATCTGTAGTTACCGTATCTTCTACGTTCCCTTTCTCATCCTATTTACAAAAATAATTTGTTCAGTATCTTACACCTGTTTATTCTCATGTCCTTTCGTAATATACATAGTTACAACATCAATGTATACTATTATGTTATTGTCCATTTAGTTATTTACTGACACACAGTCAATCAAACAATCGTCTGTTGATTGTTTGAAGTTTTAAAATAGAATTTGTATATACAAAAGAAAAGTCAATTACATTTAATGTTTTCCATAGTTTTTGAACTTATAATTTTTTCCTATGGACATGCATGGTTTACGACATGAAACTTACCTTGAGTTTAATCTGATCCAATTGTGTAGTCTCCGGCTCCTTTAATGTACTCTAAAATAACAAGTTAATGGGGGATTTATGAATAAGCGGGAATAGGGGTTGCTTTTACAATAATTCCTGGATATCGTTTCTACAAAGCCAGCCATACTGCAAACTCTAATATACTTTTCGGATTCAACAGTTAACTTGTTGAATTCTACAAAAAATCACAAACAATCTCTAATTTTGTTGTAAATGCCAATATCTACAGTCAATCGAAAGTCAACTTTATTTACATCTTCTAACTACTAAAGCTTAGGGTTTTCACTAAAATTAACTAAATGCTTATGGTCTTCATCTGAAAGCATTGGAGATTCAGCCTTATTTAGATATCTAAGACACTCTGGGTCTATAATGTCTAAGTACTTGAACTTCAAACTTAAAAATAAAACTATACTTTGGGGATGGCACAGCTGCTGGGGTTTGGCCTAACTACCTTTGGAATATGTAAACATATAAACATATAAACTAAAGATATAAACTGTAAGAAGATTTTCAGTTAGTTTTAGTTTAATTTCTTCTTTTTTTTTTCGTTGGTATAATTCTTCTTACAATTCATATCAAGAATACTTTATCTTATCTATTAAATGCACTTACCTTTTGGGCAGTCTTTTTCAAAGCAGTTGCAGCTGTAATTTCTTGTTGTTCAGCCACTTGAGAAATTGAAGACTTTCTGCTTTCAGAAGTTTCCTTTGTAAGCTATTGAATAAAAAATATGTGGACTTTAATTTTATGGTTCTTTAACACAAAACGAAATAATGAAACACTTATAAGAACACTTTTTGTTCGGGGTTTTATCTAAAGATTTATGAAAAGTAGGCATTTTAATTTTGACACCACTATGATCTTGATAACGAGTGTAGTTCGCTAGTTTTTTACATTTGTTTAGGTACTCTGTATGTCTAGTATTAATTTGCAATTTATTTCAATCATACAAATCGATTTTGTTTTGATAATTGAATATAGATTCTTGTCTTACCTTAACAGCTTTGTTTTCGATGATGGAGCTTCTACGGCTGTCAGATTTAATTTCTTCTTTGACCTAGAACATTACAATTATTTAGAGATATGGGTTTTAAAATATTATTGCAAGTCTAGCAGAGAAAGCAGAATTTTGAAGTCATGATGTTAAAATAGCTTTGTCTGTTGTTTTCCATCTTTATCAAAGCAGCATTAAGCAGCTAAGTTCAGAAAATACAAACCTCGCTTTGGAACGATGTCCTCCGGCTTTCGGTCTAAATGAAACAAAAATTACATTTAATATTAGCACACTGTTGACTTTGGAAAACTATTCAGCAAACGACATTTTATGTACAGGTACAAATGATAGTAAAAACTGGACTATGGATAAACAAAGGATTTTAAATACGATATTTACAAATGGAGAAAACAAAAAATGGTTACAGATCTGGGATTACAATATTTTGATGGATTTGTAAACGTTATTAACTGTATTATTAATTAAGAAACAAACAAAAGGGTTATAAATATTTGATTAGCTATACCACCGTGTATGTATATGTTTGATTTTAAATACTGAATACATAAGAAATACGTAATAGATAACAGACGAATAAAACTGACTCTTAAAACAAATTAATAAAAAGTGAAAATTGCATATGATATTTTAAGGTTTTGAGAATAAAATTGATTCTTCAATAAAGTGTTTCATTTGTTGTATGTGCTGTATGACTGTGGTGGTAAAGTGAGGTGAACGACATTGACAGGGTTCACACTCATCATGTTTTCATTTATACCTTTACTTCTAGATGCTGCGCCTGTTGGGCTTTCATCGTCACCTGTTTTTATTTAAATATAGTTATAATTACCTCTCTAAACCTATTATTTCTTTTGTTTTTAACTACAATCTTTATTCTGTTAGTTGTTGTCTTTCTTTTTAGTAATTTGTTCTCATATTTAGGTAATTAATTGCGCCCGCCTCTCATGCATGAGGTTTAAATCCGGGCAAGTACTAATGCGACTTTTTCAATTGATATGTACTTTCTAAAGTTTATCTTAGACATTACTGCCATCATTCCGTGCCTCGGAAAGCACGTTAAGTCGTTGGTTTCGACTGTTATACGTGGATCTTTGACAGTCGTTACGGGTCGTCAGAAGCCCGAAAGGCCAACAACCAGTCTTACCTAGGGGTATCGTATTACCCAGTTACTAGGTTGTGGAGGTCAGATAGGCAATCACTCCATGTAAAATACTGGTGTTCAGCTGCATACGGTAAGACTGGAAGTCGACTCTAGCATAGTTGGGAAAAAACTAGGCTGATGATGATTGAGGTAATTGATACATATTTTATTCATTATTCTTACCTTTGTCGCTTCCTTTTCTTTCTTCTCCCGAACAGTGGGAGTAGGTGTGATCTTTTCGTACTTCTCAAGTACTGGTCTTTCGTAATCATCGACAAAGTCGAGCTCAATCTGTAATTATTTAGAATTTGTATTAGTTTCATGACGATAAATATTTTGGTCATTCATAACCCCATATTATTTATCTACTCCCTTGAAATTATATTAATGACGAAATTACTTCTTTTTATTAAAATTTTGACCCCAAATTGTTGAGCATGAAAACAATAACACATGTAACATATAAAGAAAAAAACATTTAATACGTTTGCTGCGTGCATTATAATTTTTAAGGGTAAATGTGTTTTGTGTGTAAATGCATAAAAATATTTAATTAATCGCATCTCGTATGAGACAAAGAGATGACAATTGCCCCGTACGAAGATGACTACGAAGCAGCAAACTTATTTGATAACATAAACCTGTAAAATAAACTAAATACATGTAAAGCGTAATACAAGCAGCATGCGACTTGCAACCAAACCTGTAGGAACGACGTAGAACCCATTTTTCTTCGGAATCTAGAACAGGATATGGTGAGGTTTGTGCCAACAGAATAGATATAGTGTGCAGTTGTGATTAGTTGTGGACATTACAAAAGACACGTGCTTGAAATTGGACAAGACAAGAAGTGTAATAGATTGCAGATAGAGAAAGAGATAGAAAGTGGACGTCACTTAGTAGAACGTATGAAACAATTTTTACCCCCACGTCGTCCTTAACATCATCATCATTTTCATCATTTTCATTTTCATCATTCTGACTGTATACAGCTTTTTTAGGCTTTTGTGTAGTCTTCTCAACAGTTTTCTTCAGCTGAGGTTTCTCAAATTTACCACCCTTCACTACGATTGGGTCCTAAAGAATGAATCATGGTGTAATGGATATTCCAAATTTGATTAGAGCAAAATTTTTTTTCAAACGTAGCATTGGATGAAATTTAGTGTTATGTTATGTTTAAAAGATTTTTCGCGGCTTTCAAACTCGTTATTTTGAGCTAACAAACCTGTGGAAATGATAGAGAACGCTTCGCTCTTCAGAATCTAGAATAGGGTGAAGTGAGATTTGTGCCAATAGATATTATATGCAGTTGTGATTAGTGCTGGACGCAACAAAGTTTGTGCTGCAAATTTGGCTAGCCAAAAAGTGTAATAGATTGCAGATAGAGAAAGAGACAGAAAGTGGACGTCACTTAGTACAACGTTTGAAACAGTTTTTACCCCCATTTCGTTAACATCATTGACATTTTCATCATTTTCACTGTATACAGCTTTTTTAGGCATTTCTGTGGTCTTCTTAATGACAGTTTTCTTGAGCTGGGGTTTTTCAAATTTACCACCCTTTACTATGATTGGGTCCTAGGGAATGAATTAAGGTTTAATGGATGTTCTTGATTAAAAGCGCATTTGAGGTGCTACTATGGCATTAGTGTGTTGATACTTTGTAGAAAAACCGTGGAATTACTTGCATGCTAAACAATGGACTTCCTCTTTATCTTTCTCACTTAGACATGATGCTGAAAGTGAGTCGTGATGGAGTAATTTTATAATTTTAGCTTGATTATTTATATTTACCAAAAAGATGATCGTTGTTATATGAAAGATGTAACACCAAATTCATTGTCTTATAGAATTGGTAGTGTTACGTTGGTCCATTAAGAGATTAGTCCATTGTATTAGACTAACTACAAAACATTAGTGTTTGTTTTTCTAACTATCTCAGCATGATTGTCTAGATCTACTTCAGTGGCTACAACAACAGTTTCAGTAGTCTATGTACATTGCAGCATTTAAGCATTATCCTTTCTACCTGATCCTCGTCTTCCTTATCCTTTTTAAGAACAGCTGGCTTTTTGACTTTCAGCTGTGCTGCTTCTGTACCCTCCTATGGATATTTATATTATTGTATTTTAACATTTGTTGGGAACAAGCCAGTTCTTAAAACAAAAGGTTTTAAAATGTCTCCAAATAAACGTAAACTTTGAGTATAAATGGCGGACAAATAATTAAAAACATTTTAAGAAATATTTTCAATTGCTGTTGGAACAAATTAAAATATAAGGAATTTCATAAAAACATATTGATTGTAATTACTGAGATAATTAAAAAAAAGTACTATAAGTGACTGTACCGTTAACTTTTTCTTAGGTGTCTTTTGTGTAAGTTCTGCCTCTTCAGGTGCAGTTGTGCTTGTCTTAGTGCGAGGCTTGGTAAGGCTGACAGCCTCCTCAGTGTCCTCTCCCTATCCCCCAAACACATTTGTATTATACATCACAAAGTCTAGTTAGTGAAAAATAAAAATGTTTTTCATGACACCGATCTTATCACTTCCCTCAAAATAATGAGTATTTTGTTTATTCTTATTGTTAAATCCCAAATCAAATATGGAGTTTGGTAGTGATAAAATCAGCTCATTTGAGATAAACATTTTGAATGTATATCTCTGTGTTAATAGAAAAATAAAATGTGTTCTTTGAAAATTGTGTTGTGTGCATCTATATTTGCATTTCAAATTCGTGTTTTTAATAAATAAAAGTGCTATTTTCTACTTCTATATTTCAATCTACTCCTGTACCTTGTCAAGAATTAATATTCGTTTTAAAACAGTAGGCGCACCGTTATCAGCGGATAATGGTGGAATATTAGTGTTGATTCGGTCTGATTCGCTCTGTGAATTATTCGGAATTCAAAGATATTAAGAAAGTACCTTTTTGTAAAATTAAAATGAGATATTACAAGCTAAAGTTCAGATGCAATTTTCATGTTTGTTCTTATGTTATTAATTTTATTTAAAATCCTTTAAACCGTACCTTCGGTTCCTCTTTGCCTTTAGGTGTAGGTCTCTTAATAGTCTTTTCATCAACAACTTCTGGTTTCTTAACACTGAGTTTAGCCTCGGCTTCACCCTCCTAAATAGTATTAACAGTAATTAGCATAGAACTTCAAGTATTACTATTTCTTGTATTATTCATTTGTTACTATTAAAATGTACGAACCGTAGGCGTAATTTCAGCTGGTGTCTTGTGTCTAAGTGAAACGTCTTCAGGTTCCTGGCCAGGCTTAGCTGGTGTTTTTGGTTTGGATACACTGACGCTTTCGTCAACATCCATAGGCTAAAGAAATGTTTAATTTTAGTTAACTGTTCTTATTCAAACAGCAATATGAATGCATTTGAGGGAATATGTCCTACCTCTGGCTTATTTTTGTCTTTGACAGATCGTCGTCTACCAGTTGCTGTAGCTGAGGGTACTTCCTCATCAGGCTCAGGCTTTTTGTCTTCCTAAATGGATGATTTTTATGTTATCAGTAAATATTTATACCATATTTAAAATAGCAAATGTGTACAAGCGAAGCTAGACTCGTGTAAAAGTGTACCTTTTTCTTTTTCTCAATTGGTGTAGGCGTGAATTTCTCGTATTTCTCGAGAACAGGCCTCTCGTAATCGTCGACAAACTCTTCAACAGCGACCTTTAAATGGTTGAACATGTATGAGTATAGTGTACAGAAAAATATTAGCCATTAGTAAAAGAGGCACAGAATAGAAAAGAAAATAAGATAGATGTTCAGTGGATTTTGTAATTTTGAATGAATTTCCAAAAGACCTATCACAACAGAAGAAAATTTTCCATTGAATCTTCTACACGGGAACGCTGTAAATATCTAAGAATTATAAAATTACATTTAAAACATAGAGAAGCGAAGCTTTACAGTGTTTGCCATGCATGCCAAGCTTACTTACTGTTTTTTAAACAAGAACTGAAAAACTGCTGAAAACATATTTATCGCGACAGAGGATTACAGCGTGATTGTTTCAAGAACGATGCATTGTTTGAAATTTAGTGTCATGTTATGTTTTAAAGATTGTTCGCGGCTTTCAAACTCGTTATTTCGAGCTACCAAACTGTTAAGTGTGAAGTGATTGTGTTATTAAGTGTGTGTACCTCTTTCTCTTTAAGAGAGGGACGCTTTTTAGCTTCTGGTTCATCTTTCTTCTTTGGTTTAGCCTTTGGTTTCTCCTCAGGCTTTTTCTCCTCCTCCTATATGGAAATGCGTAATTATTTTAAGGGGGCTACACTTCGCAAACGATTTTCTTAATTATCAGACTTTATTTAAATTAATCTGTTACCTTGTCCTTAGGGACAGGCCGTTTGCGGAGTGTAGGCGCTTCAGGCTCTGCTTCTTTTTCCTTCGGTTTTATTTTTCCCTTCATCATGTCTACATCGTCCTATTGAAAATATGATTGTGTGATTTATTATGTTTCCTACCTCTGTCGTTTCTAGACTTAATGAATTCAACATCACAAAACAAATTTAGAGATGTTCCAACTAGTTGCCGAGTAGTCAGTAAAGTCGATCATCCGGCCACTTTCGTGGTCGGCGACTATTTGGCAAAGAGCGCCGATTATTCGGCTTCTTAGTTTGTATGTATTTCTCAATAAGATGTAAATAGGAGAAATTACATTGACAAAAAATACAAATCAAGAAACAATGCGAAGTAAACAAAATATGTTCCGACACGCTCACAGGCGGCGGTTGTGACTTGCGCGCGAATCAGCTATAAACGAAGCGTCACGGAAATTGCCAAATACCCCTAGTCTAGTCGACCGATTAGTCAAACTCCTTACGAGCGACTAACCGGCTAGTCGGCTGGTCGGCCAAAGTCATAGTCGGCACATCTCTAATAAAAAACATGTTTTACCTCAGTGTCACTAGGACGACGTTTGTCCTTAGGTGTTGGTGTAAACTTTTCATATTTCTCAAGTTCTGGTTTTTCATAATCATCGACAAATTCGGTTTCGGCCTATAAAAATTATCATTTAAAAGTTTTTATCCTTTACTTGTTAATAGCAATTAAATTTAATAGGTAAATCAAGAAAATATAACATGTATTTGTACCTCCTCAACCCCGTTTTGTTTTTTGGTCCTATCGGTGGGCGTTGGTGTCAATTTGTCGTATTTCTCAAGTTCTGGTCTTTCGTAATCATCCACGAACTCGGGTTGTTCACCCGGCTTTTGAAAAATAATACGTTATTTATGTTTTTTATTAAAAAATATTGATTTCAACTAATGTGAGAAAATTGTGATAATTCTGTTACCTTTTTAACCGCTTTTTTGGACTTAGCAACTTGTGGTTCCTCGAGTTTAGTTTCTTCTTGTTTAATGGGAGACTTTCCGAGTTTAACTTTCGATAACTCATCAACAGGCTCCTCTGGTTTAGGAACACCCTTTTTGATGCTAGACCTCCTTGGTTCAGTCTTTTCTTCCTCAACCTAGTTACAGTCCCCAATACTTAATTTAGTGTCTTTATTTCACTTATTTTTAGTTTACTTTGTGTAAAAACATAAAGATCGAGTACATTTTAAACTTAAAATCAAAATCAAATATACCTTTGTAGTTTCAACTTTAGACTTTTTCTCCGGCGCTGGCGCGGCAATCGAGGGTTCTTCCTCACTGTCTTGTTCACTTTTAACGCTATCAGCTATAGATGCACGTTTACCCTAAATATATTCACTTTTATTATTTTTATGTTCATCAGAATTTCCGTCTAAATGCATTTTTAGATTTAAAATGAGAGTGTAAGTGAGTGTATAGTGTTGTGTTTACCTTTGGTGTCTGTTCCTCTTTTGATTTTTTATCGAGCGGCGTCGGTGTAATCTTTTCATATTTCTCCAAAACCGGTCTCTCGTAATCGTCGACGAAGTCGAGAACGTCCTATATCCAAAGAAAGTTTAGCACATCTAGTTATCACAACACACACGACAGAGAAAATGAGTTATCACAATCTAAAGACATTATTAACACTATTTTATTTATAAATATTATCAATGACAAGAATTTTGACTAAGACCAACCAAATGGAAGTGGAAATTTCTTCCTACATTGAGTTAAATACTAGTAGTATTTTTTTTTCTTTTCCAATATACTACTGGATTAATTTTGAAAATGAGAACATGTAAAAGTATTTTTTTTAGATTACTTCCATATGGTTTGGGATTACGGAATGAAAAGAACTATGATAAGTTACAAAATTGTAACATTTTTCTAAGAAGAGTTTCTACTCTAGAAATGTAATTAGGTATATACATTTTTTACTAGTCGAGTAAGCTTTATACATAGCTCGGGAAACTAAAACCACCTCACTTACCTCCTCTTTCTTAGAAACGACCTTCTTCTTGACCACCTTTTTCTTTTCTTCTGTTTTCTTTTTAGTGTCTTCTTTCTTTTCCTCAACAGGTTCTTCCTTAGGCTTGACTGACCTAAGTTTTGGAATGCCTTCAATTTTCTTTTCCGGTTCAGGTTCAGGTTTCTTTTTCTCAAGTTTTTCCAGAAGAGCTTTCTTTTCCTCTTCGGATTTCGAAAGTCTCTTCTCGAATATTTTCTTAGTTTCGTCAACTTCGTCAACTTCATTCTTTTTGGTTTCCTGAATCTTAGATTCAACTTTTTTGGCTTCGGCCTTAGATTCAGTTTTCTTTGATTCAATTGTGACCTCTTCTTTCTTTTCGTCAATTTTAACTTCTTCTTTCTTTCCGTCAATTTTAACTTCTTCTTTCTTTGACGTTTTCTTCATTGACGATTTCTTTTCTTCTGTTCTCTTCTCTTCCTCCTCCTTTGAGAAAATTTACATTTACAATTTATTTCTTTATACGTCCTAACGTTTTTTGTACTAAAATGAAGACATTTTCGAAACCAATAACAGTGGTTCATAAATCTTCTGAGTTACGACGTAGAAAATAATTTTATTTTTTATAAAAAATACATATATTTAACATTTGAATCCTACCTTCTTTTTCTCTTCGACATGGTTTTCTTCGATCACGGATTTCTCCTCCACGATCGACATCTCCTCCTCAGACTCCTCGATAACAGTTGTCTCTTCCTCTTCTTCCTCCTCTTTTTTCTTTTTCTGAAATTGTTTGCGAGTGAATTAATTAATATTCTGCTACTTGCAATAGGTGTTTAAATGACTAGCTTCTGCCCGTGACTTCATCTGCGTAGTCTTTAGAATTAAGCCAAAGTCCTAAATTATGCCAACGGAACACATAAACAGAATAAAATTATTATATGGTAAGCTCGATTAATATTTATAATTATTTGTTAATTATAGGTCAGTTTACCCATTTAAGAGTAACAAACATCCATCCGTCTATCCATCCATTCTCACAAACTTCACGTTTATAATAGCAGTAGGATTGACTATTAAAAGCCTAGAGTACTAAAAATGAAGTCATCATAGGTACCTTTTCTTCAACGATAGTCAAGTCAGCACTGGACTCGTCTTCGCCGAATTCGTTCTTGATCACCACTCGGTAGTTGGCGACGTATTTAGACGACACCTTCCTGATAATGAGTCTAGCGTTGGTGCCATCGAATGTTGTGTTGACCTCTGAGGATTCCCTGATGACTGTCGAGTTCTTGTACCATGTGCATCTGCACGACTGGTCTGAAGTCTTCAGGACTGCTACAAATTCGGCTTCTTCGTTTTCTTTACGGGCCTGTAATTTATTTAAAGAATACTTTGAGTATGAGGTAACATTATAACAAAGAATGTTTAAAATTATAAGATAAAATGGTGTTTTCTTTGTTATTCTATATTTTGAAGTTTATATTGTGTTTATTTAAAATAAATAATTAGATTTTCAATCAATCATTATCTTTATTGACACTTATGGTGCGTCTAGATTAAGTAATATGTTATAAAGCGTAACGTGTTATACTAAATATTTTAACACTTCCTTCTTCACAATCCGTGGAAAGACGTTAATAAAATCTTGTTTTATTCATAAAAATCATGTTATATTATGTGTCGATGCACCTAGATTAGATTCACCAGACTAGATTTCGTTTATTTTTGCAAGTAAAATTCAAAACTTACCAAGCTTCTAAGATGCTTGATGATAGTTGGTTTGTCACCCTTCTCTTCGGGTATGTCTGTGATCTCGACCACCTGTGACGTCGCCTCTCCCTTCTCGTTCTTAGCGACGAGCTTGTACGAGCCTTTGTCTATTTGTGAAACGTTTGAGATTTCCAATTTGACTGTGAATTCGCCCTGAAATTAGGAGTAATAATAAATCATTAATTTGTTTATAGGGTCATTGCTAAATATTGACAAGAGATAGCTGAACAATTAGAGAGGATTAGATCATAAAGAACATAATAATAGATAACTTACCTCTCTACTAGGCTCAATAAGCACAGTATGCCTAGAGCCTTCTTTGACGGCGTTACTCTCCTTGAACCATGTGCATGCAGGTGCAAATTTACTTAATACTTTACATTCAACAATAACAGTCTTCTTCTTAACTATCTTAATGATCTTTGGTTTCTCTTTGATAACTGGAATGACTGTGGAGAGAAAATATTCGTTATTAGTAAAGATAATTCTTTACTTTATTATGTCGATTTTTGCAAAGGTTTCTCAAAATATATGATGTATTAAAGTTTATCAAATACTTACTTTCAATATTGAGCGTAAGATTCGCATTGAGCTCTCCAAGTTCATTTTTAATGTTGCATTTATACAATCCGGAGTCTTCAATACCAGGATCGATAAGTTCCAATATAATTGTGTATACGTCTTCATTGACCTCGACCCTGGTCTTTATTTTCGACGAGTCCCTGATTTCTTTACCCTCGTGGTACCACACGATCGTCGGTCTCGGGCTAGCTTTGACCTTGCATCCCATTATAACTAATTTGCCATTATCCTTTGACGTAATCGTTGGTTTTTCAACAAATGTTGGGCCTTCCCCTTCCGGTTCTGGTTCGGCCTCAATGTTTAAGTTGAGATTAGCGTTGCTTTCGCCAAATTCATTTTTGACGTGACAGCGGTAAGAGCCACCATCCGCTGCCGTCGGGTTCGTCAAAAGCAACAATAACTCATAAACGTCTTCACCCATTTCGGATGATTTGATTTCGATTTTACTACTAGCCTTGATGACGGTCGTGCCTCTGTACCACGTGACTTCGGCCGCCGGCTTTGCTTTACAGACACAACGCATCGTGATGAGTGTGCCATCCTCGTTGGGAATGATTCGGGGTTTCTCCACGAATGATGGTGCGAAACCATTTTCGTCATCCCCACCTGAGAAGTATTAATGTTTTATTATAACACAGAGCACCGATTACAATTTCATGCTGCCCGAAAGCTTAAAGCTTTACATGCTAATGCTACTGTATGCGTACATTCTAAAATAAAGAAATGCAGTCATATTATTATCCTGTTTTACCTTGGAAATTGAGAGCAATATTGGCATTGCTCTCGCCAAACAAGTTGAAGGCGTTACACCTATAATTGCCCCCATCTTCCCGCGTGGGGCCTAAAATTTCTAACGTCAAATTAAATGTATCTTTTCCGGTGGCTTTTCTGGACATCTTCATTTTAGCACCATCCCTAATTTCTTTATCTCCGTGGAACCACGTGATGTCGGGAACTGGGTATGCTTCTAATACACATTCCATAATAAGTACTTCGCCTTCCTGTCTAATGGTTGGCTTTTTAGGGAATCTCGGTGCTTTACCGTCGGGTATTCTGTTTAAAAGACAAAATATTTAAATAGCAGCCCTAACCTTACGCTTAATATAAATGTATCAATTTCGTGTGTATCGTCTTACTTTGGTTTATCTCCGCCTTCGAAGTTTAGATTAATTTTTGCTACGCCTTCACCATGTTTGTTTTTCGCTACAGCCCGGTATTCTCCTTTGTCCGAATTCTCAACGCCTAAGATTTCGAGTCGCGCCATATGATATAATGTTTGGTCCTCTTCTAACGTAATTTTATATCTACTACTTTCTTTTACCATTTTTTTTCCATGGTACCTGAATCATTGAGTGCTAGTGTTAAAACCGATTCGATGTTTTAAATCACATTTAAATATGTGTTGTGTAGTTTCTTACCATGTGATGGTTGGTTTCGGTTTGCCAACACATCGACATTCGAATGAGATTTTGGTACCATCATCCGATTGCCTGATGACTGGTCTCTCCGTAAATGTCGGTTTAATAAAGTCCTCAGGCACGGGCGCTTCGTCGCCTATTTCATCAATGCACATATTATTATATTGTTCACAAATTCTTTTTTGACGAAGATTTGCAGCTGCCTTTACGCGTTTGTTATCAGATTTAAGATGTTTTCTTTCTAGTGTATTAAGATACGCAACGCAGGCTCATTCAGAGTTAATCGAGGGATGTATAAGAAAATAGATAATGATATAATCGAATAGAATACATAAATAAAAATTTGGATTATACGTGTATAATATTTTTCATTCTACTCTCATTCTGACAAACAGTACGCATGACAGTTGCTTAAGTTATTGTGTTAATTGTGCAATTGCTAAAGCGAAGAGTCTGCAACATTATTACTAACTACAAAAATATTGCGAGGGTGTATTAGTGTTAATGAAAGCACGGTTGCAATAGTAGTGATATATAAGAAACGTGATGGTGATAAAGGTAGAAGAATAAGTAATAAGATAATAATTAATAATAACAATTTTATAAGTGCAATAGTATATGGTGTAGAGTGTATCATAACAATAATAATTAGTGAGTGTGTAGTGTGTTTTGTGATATAGGTGTGAATAAAGAGAATTGATAGATCGAATTAGATAATTAAGAAAACATCTTAATCTGTAATACATAATAACCAATTACAACGATATTTTCTAGTGTATTATGTAGAGTAACTGAAATTCTGAAGGAATTAGTTGATGATTATACAAGCTTTGCTGCAATTTCTACGTTTATAATCAGACAAATTACAACTAATACATGTAAAAGATTAGATACACACAATAAAATAGCATTGGTTAAACAATATTAAGCGTCATTTTGAGTATACATCGCTGCATTTTTATTTTAAGTTTATTTTTCTCCGCCAATGTTTAGTTTTATATTCTTTTTCCTGAAGCCAATTTGTCGCGAATTTTACTTATTGTAACACTGATTAGAAATAACTTGACGGGTACTTACTATCGAAGTTCAAGCTGATCGTGGCATTGCTCTCGCCGAGTTCGTTCTTGGCCGTAACCCTGTATTTGCCAGCATCTTCTACAGTAACGTTGTTTATCTCCAATGATGCATAATAGGATTTCGCCTCCTTGCTTACTGTAAGCTGTTGAAGTAATAACAGAAAATACGTCAAAATTGTTAACACCCATTGCTAAGAAAACGAGGAAAATGTTGAAATGTTTATTGAGAAAGAAAATTCAAGCTAAAATTTTGAAACAAAATTCTGCATTGTCTTGCCAAAACAAATTATAAACAGACTGACACTGACAGTGCTTCGTTTATAATTTCGTTGAAAGAAAACGATGCACCTGGATCAACATTTTCATGAAAATCTGATTTTTTTTCACTCCCTATGTTCTATTGCATAAACTTGTCAAATAGTTATTATTAATAAGTTTTTAAGATGAAAGGTCATCGAGCTAGACAGTCGACACCTGGTATCGTCACCAGCCAAGTGAAATGGGGTCAAGGCCATTTCTGAGTACTATTTAAAACTAGGACATCTTTAATAGCCAGTTTTATTTTTACTTTCTTTACAATGTCATCTACTGTATTTTGGTTCTTTTCTACGTGTTCATTTGTATTGTTTTAACTGTTGACTTTATTCAATAAGTTATTGTAATTACTTTTATATGCATAGTGTATTTTATATTTATATTCTAAGTTTTGTATTTCAACAGTTGTGTGAAGCCATTACGTAATGCAGTTTCTATTTATGATTTATCATTTTGAATATTTACTTCAGTTCCATTCATCAAAATATTTTGATGCTTATATTAAAAATTATGATGCAGAAGTTCGACGATGGATTGACCAATTTGTTTGTGCCAATGTCAATATGTTGTATTTATGCTATACAGAAGAAAACTGTTGAAAATACTCTTGAATTTATTTGAAGTTGAAATTTTATTGGTACAATTCTAAATGTTTCAAGATGCTTCAACATTATCTGTCTATAACAACAACAACTCCAGTGCTTTCTTTAAGGATCTCTATCGTTGAATTGAGTTCGAGATGAGCTGTGACACCGTCAGCTGTCATTTTATACATTTCACTTTATGTATGTTTGTTTTTTCTTCTTCTTTCTTTATTGTGTGAGCAAGTAAGGTCTTACGGCCCTACACACTCTAGTGTCAGAGTTTGTAAAGCGCCTCAAGGGTCTCTGACATGGTTTGATTCGAACAGTAAGTCCAGTGTTTTATTTTTTAATTCTGTAATTTTATCGCTTCACCTTTGATTGACTAGTAGACAATACCTGAGATATTCAGTCGGCTTTTATACACCGGTTGTACTAAAGGAAGGATTCTTGAAACTGACCTTATGCCTGGATCCAGGTTTGACTTCCACGCCACCGTGGAACCAGGAGACCTGGGGCAGGGGTTCGGCCTCTATGCGGCACTCGAATATTAGCCGCTTGCCATCGTCTTCTTGCCGGATGGCTGGTTTGCGCGCGAATGTAGGCGCTTTACCGTCCACTTGTCTGGAAAGGACGAGTGGCAATTTGTGAGAAAGAAATAAAGACATAGAAAAAGATGGAAAAAAGAAAGAAAAAAGATTTATTTGTGGCATACACAGGAAATATTTAAACATTATTAAGGAGGAGGCTAAAAGAGCTTTTATATCAGGTAAGAAAAATGGAGAAGTAATACAAAATATTGAGAAGATTACTGTATCAGAATAGTGAAATAGGTGGTGGAAAACTTGTCGTTATTCTTTGAAATAAATCTGACATAAGACACTGTTACGGTATAGTCATTGTCCTGAATTATCTGATTGGTCATCCCCTTTTCTTCTTAAGGACGACAAAGGGAGATTTTATTAAGTTTGAGGAACGATCGCAATCTAATCTCAGTCCCAATTTGTTAAATGCCTCTAGCTCACTTACAATTTTGACATTGATAGTTTTTGCGATGAGATTACGACTTTGAACTTTTTTATTAGTATTGATTAGATTTTGAACTTTTTTATAAGTATTGACTTTAAGGTAATTCAGGGTATTGACTGTACCTACTGATAGAATGAGATCATGCGAAAAAGTGTCAAATTAGACCATTGATTTTCGAAATGTCAGTAAGATTTTAAATTGGTACAAAGCAAAATTATTAATTATTAAAAGATACTCACTTCTGTTTGTCTTCGTCGGCGGCTGAAACATAAAACATATTTCATTATTCATTAGATCTATAATATTTTCATGTATTTTAAAGTGAAATCTTCTTAACCGCGTTGAGCGATTTTTGGTCGGGGGAAAACTTATGGGTTCGCGTCACCGACATGCTAATGTCACGTTAAGTTTTTACTTTTATCGGCAGTCCCTGTGACAGTCTATTTTTTTAGTTAAAGGTGTTTTTTTTTAAATAGCGACTCGTCCCGTCTTCTCGCGGTTGCAATGTAGATACTGACTATACATATAAACTTTCATCTTGAATCACTCTATCTATTGATGAAAGTTTAAATTTTCTAAGATCTAAAAAAAGAAGCGACTTTGTTTTTTCTATGTAGAGAAGTTTCTATGTGAAAGGCGTTTCTATTTAAATATCGATTGCATTCGATATTCCATTTGTATCGATGGACTGCTTCGTTGGTCTAGTGGGCGCAAAGCGCGATTACTGAGCATGAAGTATTAGGTTCAATTCCCAAGTCGGGCAGTGTCATTGGGTTTTAACATTAGGAATTTTTCAGTAGCAGATTGGATTTGCGCCCTGTTAAGAGTAATAGGTTCTCCTCCTATTACGTGGTAAACGCCCACGTTATTACGTGGGAGTACTAATGGGTACACCTCTGCCTAACCCTTCGGGGATTTCAGGCGTGATGTTATGTTATGCATTCGATAAATGGCTGGAATCGTAAAATTACAGTGTAACAAAGTTTATTGCTTGAAGATTACATTTCAACAGATATTTCAGCTTATGTGTTTACAGTTTGCAAAATATCTTCCAGACGTAAACGTTGAGATAATTTCTCTGTTATGTTATAATCTATCTATGTATCTTATATAATAAAAAAACAGAATGTTTAAATGTGTTGCTAAGCGCAAAACTCGAGAACGGTTGAACCAAATTGGCTGATTCTTTTTTTTTTTTTGTTGTGTTCGTCATTTCCCGGACAAGGTTTGTATGAAAGAATTTTTTGGAAAGTCCACCGGTAATGCTGGAAATTTGCACCCGCGAGAAGCAAAGGCGGTTTGCTAGTTCATAAAATAAATCACTATTGGATATGACATAATGAAAACATGAATCGTCGTCATTGGATGTATTATTTATTTATTTATTTATTTATTTTTAGTTAATTAAAACGGTTACAAACCAATTACAATAATTAACCTAGAACTCAATACTAATATTATTATAAAAACTACTAAACATTTAATAAATAACAGTGGATATTCTTTCATACTTTCTCTCGCAAAACTTCAGACACACTCGCATTATCTCTCTCCATTCATCGGCAAACAGAATGTATGTAGTAGGCTGCCGGTGTATATTGCAACGTGCATTCTATTTCAAGGTTTAGATGTATACTATTATTTATATTCATTCATTAGTTCGTGGTAAACAAAATATATTAGAAACAAAAGATATACCCCTCGGTTTCACCTGCGTTCATTTACGTCTTTAGTTACTGCTCCATTTCCGTGAATCTGGCTATCAATAATTTTATTCCAATCCGATTGGTAGTTCAAGAGATTAACGCGTTTAAGCAAACAAACAAAACATTTCTTCGGCTTTATTATTTTAGTATAGATTTACATAACATAACATAATGTCACGCCTGTAATCCACGAAGGGTTAGGCGGAGGTGTACCCATTAGTATACCCACTTTTGCTTAAGTCCCATGTAATAGGCGGCGAGCCTATTGCCAACATCCAGACCCAATGACACTTTGCCCGACCTGGGAATAGGACCCAAGACCTTATGCACCCAAGACCATCGAGGCCAGCCAGTATAGACTTATTCATGGTTAAACAATATTATTAGAAATTCTCGGAGATCGCATATTGAATTTCACTGCAGATATATTGCTACTGTTATTTTTTTGCATTGTTACAGCACCAACTGTTTATTTTGAGTTGAAATACTTTTGAGAATTGTATATAAAACTGCATGTTGATTATGTTCTTCAATAAATCATTTATATTTCGCTAAAACATTTCTGTGGAATTCATCGCGATCGCGTGAGTATTATTTTTAAATGCACTTCGTTTATGACAGATTTATAACGGTACTTTATTTTCAAGAAGCTTAGAGTGTGCAAGTATGTTTGTCAGAATGCACTTTTATTGAATGTGAGTCTATGTTTCGATTTCTTGATACTTTACGTCTGAATCAATACTAATACTAGCTGTCCTGGCAAACTTCGTACCACCTCTGTCTCTATCATTAGATTTTGTATTTTTTTGTCGTAAAAATCCTTGTAAAGAATAAGTTGGTGACATACTGACAGCAAATATTCCGCTACTAACAGATGATATGAGATGAAGATCTGCATCGGTTATAATCGACGCGGACGAAGTCGCGGGTAGCTAGTATCATATACTCTCTCCAAAGATTGATTCAATGCTATAACATAGTCAGATTTTCCAACCATCCTTCATTCTGGGTAGTGTTGGGTAGTAGTCCTTTTTTTTGTACTGAGCCAGTATAATGTTCTACCTCAAATGAGGCGAGTACATTTATTTTGAAGTAATAAGTACGAATATGACATTTGATGTTACTGTGTTTGTAATATGATATTGAAGCATATGTCTCACTCCCTCACTCTCTCACCCTTTTTTTAAGGTTATGACATCATCAAATGACTCTTTCCGCTCTGAGTGGAAGGGAGGGAGTGTCAGATTCTTACTAACTACTCATCTTATTGATAATCCATCCGTGGGGTTCCTAATACCCTCTGCAGGGCAGGATTATTTAATACTACGGTTACATACGGACAGTAACGAGAAAGGAGAACACCACGACCGCGTCATAAAATTTGAAGTGCTAAAATTTTAAATGTCGATCTCATAAATAACGGCCAAATGTACTGCCTCTTGTATGTCCTACTCAACACTATTTCTGTTCAAAATGAGCTGTCTGCAAAACCATTTTGTAAAACAAATCTTCAAGGGTCGTAAATTCGTTCCAGTAGCTACCATGTTTACAATATCCAAACTTTCGTCAGTCGATTGTCGTCAGTACAGTTTCGTCTGACATTCGTGTTGCCAACGTGATGCGCAAGCGCACGTTTGGCTCAACACCCAGGAGCGTGGGTTAACGTTCAACAGTAAATTTTTTCGTAGACATTTATTTCTGACTGTGACTAATACCGTTATTTTCGAAGGTATTTTTATTGGCCCAGTATTGAGTTACGGGTATATTGTCACAAATGTTTGTGTCATTGTTTGACACAATGTTGGTTTGTTTGGTTCAGACATTTCGACATGTTTGAAGTCGACTGAAAAGTTGTGGGTAAACATTACAGCCCACGGTTGTTTGGTCATAAACTAAATATATTTTTCCAATTCATTCATTGCGCTGAATTGTTTTGACCATTGTAATATTGTTGAGAAACTTAATTTTTTCGTCCTTTTTGCGAATTTTAGAAAGTAACTTGACATAGATAATCGCATAACTACTTAACGGTAAACGGTTTAATAACGGTATTAGTTAACGGTACTAAATGTAGTCTAATCATCAAAAAACCTAAAAAATATATCTCCATACTTATGAGCCTTGCAAAAAGATCAGTAAAAGTTCAGTTAAAAATTTCTTAGTAAGCAGAAGCTTATTATTACATTTTTTGACAACAGCGTATCTAAACTTTAAGCACCGCTATAATGCAGGCTAGATTTCACAGTACCACTGCTTGAAAATAATAAAGATGGCAAGGAGATAATTCTTGGTGCTTCGGAATTGTTATAAAATAAAGAAAATACTCACGGCTGAAGTTAAGGTTGATGGAAGCGGCCACCTCGCCCATCTTATTCTTAGCCTTAACTTTGTACAGCCCCGCGTCGGTCTCGATCACGTCATCTAATTCAAGCACCACCAGGAATTTGTTGTTGGCGATGCTCTGGATCCTGGAACAATGGATGAAGATGATTTAGAAAATGTTGTTTTTTTTTAGAAGTGGATTGACATGATGATACAATAAGCGTTGATCACCTAGATATTGTCTATTGACGTGATGATACAATAAGCGTTGATCACTTGGATGTTGTCAATGATGGTATACACAAATCTTAATGGATACGATGGTAAGGGTACACAAATCCAAATGCATACCAAATTCCATTCAATTTGGTATCCATTTGGGTTTGTGAACCGTAGACATATGAAGATTTCAATGATATATAATAATATGCTTGTTTACGTAGATTGGAATGGGACACTTAAAGTAATTTAAAGAATAGTATGATAGTCATATACACCATATCTGCCATATTTTAATTTAACATAGAGACAATATCAAGGGCATTCTTCTCTTTCATAAAATGGAACACTTTTATAATACTTTATGGGTGATGTCATAATCAGTATTGCAACGTTCTTAGTAACTAGAAATGTAACTAGTAATATCGATGTAACACCTACTGCAATAATAATTAATGGAAATTTAAATACGGCTTCCATTTTCTGCCAAACCGCTTGCAGTTAAATGACGCATTTCCTTTGGTTTTAAACATTCACAACTTGCTTAACATGTTTATAATAACATGGTTAACGTTATTTTGATAATGTTTCTTTACACTTTGGTCCTAATCAATAAAGTATTATTTTAGTTTGTAAACATTTAAAATTGTCTTCACATTGCAACTGCAGTTTCATCTTACTCATAGTAAGTTCGTGTTTAAATATCATTTGGTTTTTCATTTACCTTTTCTCTTTGTCCACTATCATTTTTACATGTAAATTCTCTCTCGCAGCTATGGGCTACACTATACGGAGTTTTAGGCCTAAAAACATATGTAGCTAAGGACTATTTTAAGTACCGTGCTATTTTACGAGTCTACATTTATCCAGCAATATTTTTGACTGATAATAGCGATAAACCAAAAATCTTACGATTTAATTATTTTGTGCGTCTTATCGTCGTATCGTCGTATTTAGTGGCATTTTTAATTTTCATGCTAGCCAGAACCCATTACGAATCATTAATTCCTATATCTTCATTACCCCAGGCGAAAGAACAGTAAAGTAGTTTTACATGAACAATAATGTAGCTTGTAGCGCTGGGTGGCATTAATATATCCCACGATGTATGGTTCCGAGACTGGACTGGCTTAGCGAAGTGGGTCACCAGCGCCTGTGGTATTTGTAAACATGCCTGACTTATTGCAATGTTTCCTTTACTTATTATACCAGTGACTGTAGGAATGTTTGCTGTACTTGTAGTAATTTAAATTAACGTTTTGGAGCCCACAATATTTTCGTCTAATTTTAGTTTCAACGATTTTTGGTGTGAAACAACAATTGGTGCACTATGGTAGTTAAATCGACCAGTTTGCCATGATGCAAACGCCATGATACTCTTTGTGTCTCATGTCGTATTTTACTCCATATATTTTTTTATTGGTTATTTTTAATTAGAAGTTTTACTGAGATGTTTCAAATCTGCCGGGCGTCCTGTGACGGCTAGCTTTTGTTTCTGCCCGTGATTTCGTCCGAGTGCATTCAAGAAACCATAAAACCTATCTTATGACATTCGGCAATAGTGTCACTTTGAATCGGTGAATGAATATTTGTAATCGGATAGTGCCTATTTCCAGAAATATCCTCTTACAAACAAACTATTACGCCTTTTACATTGTTAGTTTAAGCAGATGGAATAAACAAAATACTTTTAGCAAACTTCTGTGGTTTTACCTAAAGCCTTTGATACACTTCCTCATCATATGAGATAATGTTTTATTTTAATTTGCGATAGGTGAAATGTAATTTATTATAATATTAATAGCAGATATTTTAACAGTCTCATATTAATAATTATCTATTTAATATTTCCAGAACTGTTTTATTTACTATCATCCATTAATTCTCACATCTGTCTAGATTCACTTCTGTTTTATCAGCTAACGCATTTACATTATATTCTGCCATTTGCAATTCATTTGCAGCTGCTAAATGAGTTCATTTATTATTCTTATACTGTATGTTTACTGTAGGTACTGTAGAGACTCTGGCTGATTTAGCCATATCCAAACTTATTTTGAATAATTCATTACGGAAACGGAGTAATGAGATTAACTCTGTTCTAAATTTGAATAGATTTGACAGACCACCACAAGCTCTGTCACTCGGTTCTAAAGTAATATGATAGATAATCAAATTCAATTAGTTCATAAGCGAAATAGTAATAAACTACTCTCTAACACCGTAATCACAAGTACCTAGTTATAATAACAGTACCTATAGCTACTTCATCTCAGACAAATAGAGATGAGTAATCAGCATCACTATTTCAAAATAACAGCGTGTATTCTGGTTCATGGTCTATCATCTCCGGTTTTGAAGCAATAATTCCGAATTGCTAGCTTATGACACTGAGCAGTAAAACAAAGATTTCATACGACAATCGGGTATCACCGTTTCCTAAATGTTGTAGAAATTATCTTTGTACACTTGGAAACTTCTCAAAACTCATACAGTTAACCGATTAAAGGGGAAGATAATATTTTGAAAGCAATAAAAAATTGAAATATGACCACCATTATGATTTGGTCAGCTTTGAAGTTTAGATTGGCCTTAAAATTTGACATTTCTTTGAGGTTACCTCTTGTTGATAGCTTTTATGTACAAACGAATGTTTTTGTAACAGATTCAGCAAAAGTTGTTTCTTGTTATTTTCTATTCTCTAATTGGGACAAGAAATAATCTAGATATGACGTCATTAAATTATTATTACATTCTAGAGTCAAAATTTGACGCGAATGTACTTTGTGTGTACTACTTAGGCCTTTAAATCGTCGTCATTGTCTTGAGCACTTTAAAAAAGCGTTAATTACAAAATGATATGTAATTCAAAATCTCGTAGGAGATTTAAATCATTATCAATAATTTTGGAATTATGTTCCAACATTAGATGAAAATCTAACTAACGAGAAACCTCGATATTAGTTCTACCTACATAATGTTATCAAGTTTAATTACTGATTGACCAATATATGATAATACTACTTTTGTATGAAGCACGCTATAGGTACAGCCCCATAGGTAAGAAAAATATTTTATACACAGAGTAATGCAAAATATTCTAATACTCTTAACAAGAACTTATCAAAGTCTTAAAGATGTCAGTGTTTTATGTTTAACAACGCTGACATACTTTCAAACAAAGCTTCGAACAGCTGTTATTTCTATGTTATTTCCCAGATTAAATAGACTTCTGTTTCCAGGAAAATTCTCATTAAATGGAATTAAACGTGACGTAAATTTTCTCTGGTTTTATCGTCATCCGCTGTTCCGTTGAGACGATCGGCAAACTCGCAGACATTCGTATTTATGACATACGTTACGTTAGGATTAAATGAACGTTGGCTTTCACCAGAATTACTGGAAGGACTGAAATATAGATTTATATTTATGATTTAGTTTTGTGCACGTGTGGAGGAAGAACCAGATCGGCTCGGTGTGTAAACATTTACGCGGACGAAGTGGAGGGCAAAAGCTAGTTCATATATTATTCCATAATAATATTATCATACTCTGGTTGGTTTATTTTGCATAATAAGTTATTTATAACTAAGATTACTTTATTACAAATACAAAACAGGAATTTCGAGAAAATGAAATATTTCTACATCTCAGATTTACATGGAATTAATCCATTTTCTACTTTAATTTAAACTTATTAAGGTTTTAAATTAACGTTATCTTTCAAGCTATTCTATACAGTCGATACTATCACACTAGAACCTAGTTCAAAATTACAAATAACATTATTTTCGAGACTCAATATAGTTGATGCCATGAAACTAGGTAGGCACTACAGAAACGCAGAAGCTCTAAATTATTCCATCTTCAATAAAACTTAATGAAGCATAAATGTTACGTATTAAAATCATAAGCTAGCGAACGTTGGCGTTTAATCAGCTAGAACTAGGTGCAGCTAAGCGTACAGACTAACACGCATGTAACTAATGGATTATGTTGTTTATTTGCAAGACTGGCTGCTCTTTTCACGGAGCTCCTAAAATCAAAGAAACAGCTAAGTAGGTATTTCTTAGCGGATCATGCGTCATACCGTGTTCCCGACTCAAGAGTAGTAGGGGGAATCGTGGAGTTTTAGTCGGTCAGAGTACGACATCTCTCTCCATTCTCCCAAGACTGAGGGAATGCGCAAAATCTTTTTTTCCAAATTGCAAAAATATTTTATTTCATTTACAAACATTTTAAATAGACAAATAAAAATATATTTTTTTACTTTAAAAAAAATCGTGTTGATTTGGAAACAGCTGGCGTTTTTGTCTAAAATATTGTTTGCTTTAGTTAATATCTGGCATAAGATGATTTGTCTAGCTTAGACATACATTTTATAAGGGACATAGCCACTATTCCTGCTACTACTACTACATCCTTATTCTAATTACTGCAAGTCCTGAAAACTACAATCAAAAGTGGCGACCCCCAAAATAGTGTCAAAGCAATGAAGCTCGACGACTCCGAAAGAGTCGAAACTCGAGACGAGTCTTCAAGAAATTATTTGACCGTCTTGGATTCCGTAACGAAATTAATCAGAAAAAAAAACAAAATTTCCACTGCTCTCCATATCAAATAGGAGACAGAAAAAGGGACGTTTACAACTGGAAAAAGCCCAGCTAGCCAAGATAATATTTCAGCCAATACTTGCAACCGAATTATCTTCTTCACTTTCCTTAAAGTCTCTAGAAACAAAAAATACCAATACAATGATATACCAAACAGCATCACCATCACGATATCGTGATTCCTCATCAAAATATTAATAGCTCGCATGCGCGGTGTGTGCCAAGTGTGTCGGCTTGCGATCGTCTTGATCACATCAAAGAGATGCTTGAGACAAACACATCGTAAAGCTAATGACATCGAACGTTGACCTAATAGATTTTGGACATGTTGCACCTTGTACCTATATGGACATGTGGACTTTGACAATGACTTTAGTTTAGATGTCTTAGAGTCACTTGCGCCAAAAAATTAACTCACGAGTAACACGATGGAACAAGAAGGTACCTAACAATAACCATAAACTAAGCAGCATTATTAAACAAATCAATGGATATTGTAGGTATTCGGGAAATAATAACTTTTGAAACAAATTCATGAGGGCAAAAAAATAAATCTGTTGGTTAAACAATCACTGACGTAGCGTTCTGTTGGGGAACAATGCATGGGCAAATTGTAAATTGGATGAAAAGTGAATGGTCAAAACATTCTGTTGGTGAAACATTCACTGACGAAAAATCATGTTGGCGAAACGTTCGTGGGTGAAAAGTGCTTTGGATGAAAAGTTCATGGTTGATAAATTATGTTGGCCAACAGTTCATGGGCCAATCGACTGTTGGCGAAACGTTTCCGACTCAGATAATTGCCTGGAACGCGACGTTATATCCCGGAAAAATGTACAGTTCCCGTAGGATAATTCATTAACTTTGACGTGGACGAAATTGCAGGTAGAAGTAAATAGTTAATTTAGAAAATGTCGTACATGTGTCCGTGTTACTAACTCGGAGTAAAAAATAACTGGCTGGCAGGCATTAAGTCCGCCTTTGTACCTTTTTGTTGCATAATTTTAAATAAATAAGTGGACCTTATAGGAGTCACATCTGAGAAAACCTAGTCTATTTAATCTGCGGTCAAATTAGTGATTGTTCACTTAATACAACAGCTAAAAAAAGGTTTTAAGAGAATAAATCAGAGACTTGGCTAAATAAATTAGCTAAATAATCTTATCTATTTACAAAATATATGTATTAAAAAAAACATGACGTGCTGTTTTCCAATAGTAAGGTATTTCCGTTTACTCATGACTTCATCGCTAGTAAACTTTTTACTTAGATACAGTTACAGTTCAACTAATATTCAGATCATGATTAATAATATAAACAAACAACACGCTCTTCCACATAAAAATAGAATGATATATTATACACAATCTTTTCGCAGACAAGTGATTCAACCTACCGATGACGAGTCGTAGAATTTATGCGAACGGCTAAGAATATGTACTTTGAAATGGAGAGAGATTACCTGAGACTTGCCACGTACAGTCAGCAACAAAAGTCGATTGACATTGTCACTTTTTTATATCATTTAAACAGACACTAAACACATAATGTTCTGACTTTCAGAATTCCAGGCTAAGGGTTTATTTTATCTTAATTTTGTATAATATATATTGCGTTTTACTTTTAATATTGTACTCAATAATTAGGATTTAAAAATCATAAATGTTAATCGACTTTTGTTGCTGACTGTACGTATTTATTTCATTGGATGGCAATATTGGAAATGAGAACATCAAAATGCAACAAACATAAACTAAAATGGTCTGTAACATGACAATCGAGGGACAATAGGGTAGATGACACAACCAATCAACTGAAGTACTTTTTATGACCTAACAAAAATAGATATCATAATAATATGGCAAAAGACGATTGTAACCTCACTTTTTTACCGACTCAACTATTTATTTTTAAACCTATTAATAAAAAATCAAATTTTACAGTTGATTGAAAATTTACCAGGAATTCAGGGCTAAAGCAAAAAGTTTCTTTACAGATGTTATGTCTTGGAATGATTGGTTAGTGGTGTCAACTACCAAATTCTACAGACTTTTAGGAATGAAAACAATTGAACCCTAATCTTAATCTGTCAAGTATGCCTCTAATTTACCGATTTTTTTTTCAACATTAATTGTCAATGAGATCACGTTGCGATTAGGTTTTGAAAGTTTTTAATTAGTAGGTTTGGTCTTCAGATTCTCCATTCCATAATATAAAGATTAAACTAATATCATAAAGAGGTGAAATGGTTAGTTTGTAAGAGAGAGAGATCTCTGTAAGTTCTGAACGGATTTGAAAAAATCTTTTACTAATAGAAAGCTACATAAGGCCGAGTGTCATATGAAATATGTTTTATGGTATACTTGACTTCTTAGTGCAGTCACAGTAATATACAGAATTATAAAGATGTACTACAGTTAGTATTTGTTTAATTAATCCTTCCTGTTTAATTTTGATTGTTAAATTAACGATATATTATGTATTTCAATAATTATAATATTCACATTGATTTTGTGTAAATATTGACTTACAACGCAACATTTATTGAAAGTAAATAACTAAATTGAATTTCATAATTATCTAAATAATCATTGTTCACAATCGTTTTAGTTCGACTATCCCTATTTTGACCAAATGTATTGTTCAAGGTCACAAAGTACTCAAGTAATAATTATTTAATCATTTAGCTCTCATTGCTAATCAATTGCACTTTGTACCTATTGTAGTACTTGTGGTGATTTGTAATATATTCGTACATTGCATTACCTATGCAAACTATTCTAAAACTGCTTTTATTAAAAGAGTACTTATAGAGTTTTTTGGTTATTCTTCTCCATACGAAACTACGTTTTAGAAGGGACAACTAGCTTCAATTAGTTTTTATTTTCTTTTGTAAATGATCTTTAAAACTGCACTCACCACCTGCCTAGCTTTTTCCCAACAATGCTATGGTCGAATTCCAGTTTATTCAGATGCAGCTAAATACCAGAAAAAAAGAAAATCTAGATCTCCAAAAGTGGACTATTATAAATAAATAATTTGACTTTGACTCACTTGAACTTGGTCCTATTATCTTCTTTGAGCAGTTCATCGCTCCTAAACCAGCATATCTCCGGTTTAGGCGATGCGACCAGCTGGCATTCGAAGACGAGTTTGTTGCCATCGTCTTCTTGTCTTAGCTGGGGCTTCTGCGTGAAGCTAGGGGCTAAATCGTCGGTCACCCCCATTGTTAGCTTGGGGACATTACGCTCGCGGCTGGACCAACACTGCCGCTCTGATGATACGCTTCAACCTGAAATTAAGAAAATTGAAGTTAGTGAGGGTCATGAATGAAGGTACACTGTTAGTCTTAATAATAAAGTTGAAGAGCTTTTTGTTTTTTTTTTTAACGCGCTTATCTCATACTCATTTAGAATAATATAGGCTATATAGTATCTCGGGAGCAGTAACCAAAGACGTAACATAAAGCGAACAACACAACGCGGATGAAATTGTGGGCAGAAGCTGGTGGTCTTGTATTGAATACTTTATCTAAGGACATCCAAATTTTCGAATAGACCAGACCAGATAGACTTTTAAAAAAATGACAACAGTCTCACAGACAACCCTGTTCCAAAGTTTTCATACCGATCAGGGTCAGACAGGGTTGGTATTTAGATGGTTGGTGATCTTGTACATAATTGAGACATACTTAACATGCAATCTGAAAGTTAATATAGGTTTCATGCTGATTCAGTGTCACACTAATGCTCTAACTCAAGCTGCAGGTGTAGATTAAACGATATTAGTCATATTAACTGTTAGTAATAAGGTCTAAAATGCAAGTTACGTTAATACATGAAATTCTTGTATCTACTCTCGGAGGCATGAATTAGGTAGACGATGTAAATTATCTGGATGATGTTATTATTTCTCGCAGACCTGGATGCAGATAATGAAGACTTCATGATTTAATTAACACTTACCAACTGAGACAGACAAAACAGAGATTTTAATTCTTAGTTATTATACTTTCAGCTGATAAATAGTTTAGTTCTTACTCTAAGTGATTTCAGTAATTATCGCAGGCTTGATAAAAGTTTCTAAAAGCTTTTAATTTTCAAAAGCTTCATCAAGTTTTACTGATTAATTGTCCTGTCTTATCTTTGTATTAGTGTTTACTGTTATGATGTGGACTAAAATGAAAAATTCTTGAGACCAATCCAAATGTTAATATGTGTTTTGCGCAAAATATTGAATGGGATTTGAAAATCCGTGGGCACCCACTTGAAATCAACTGTCAAATAACATGCAATTGATTGGTTGTTGATATTTTGATCAATCAATCAAAATAGTTAACTTAAGATTGATAGGAGTTTGGATTGTTTAGGTTTTTTACAATATGAGAATAAATAACTTCATAAGAGCTAAGTAGGTATAATTTTATTCACGCCAAATGTTGAGAAAATTAAATTTTATACAGAAATTCGAAAAATCTAGTCTGACTTTTTGTCTAGTTTAGTTTAGACATTCTAATATAAATTCTAAAAAAATAAATATAAAAATCATGGTACCTACGAACGAAATAATTTCAAAATATGCACGAATTTCTGAAAAGCTTGTGTTTATCTTGCGTTTGCTTTTCAACATGTCAATCAATGACAAGAGGTTAATTAGTGAGTTTTTCAACATATCACATTTTAAAGTAATCAGTATTAGTAGATCATAAACACAGTACTAATTAATATAGTTCCTTATTAATATCTATTCTTGAAAAAAAACTACATACGTAAATTATTATTTATTTTGTGGAGTATATAGTTCAATAACAAATCATTATTTCTGTATTTTCCTGTACCGCGACACTTGTCATGATCATTAATATTATTGAGCCTGAAAACCATACATCAAGTATCATCAGTTGTAACTGAAGCAATGTTGGCCACTTCAGAGCCGTCCGATTCACCGAATGACTCACGCGCAGAGCGGTCAGCGCCATCAACACTGGCAAGGTGAAGTGTAACCGAGTGGGTGTCCAGTATTCAAATATTCACGAGTGTGAACGAAACGAAAGAGTGTCTCGGTCTATTTCTGTAACCGGTGAAGGCCTCCGAAGCTCGACTCGCGGCGAACGCTCCCCGAAGAAATTTTATAACTTTAACTTCCTCTGATTACCTAATACCCATTCGTATTATTTCAAATTTTTATGATGCATTCCCATGTTCAAGTGCCTAGAGTGTTCGAAATACACTTCTGTTCGTTCCAAACTTTATTGCTGTATTAAATTCTTTAGATATTTTGATTGCTTGTGGAGTGCCAGAAGGGCATATATTGGGCCCAGAACACTTCCAAACTTTGAAGTACCAAATTAAAGCCATGATTGAAATTTGATAAATTATTAATGCATCTGTAGTGTCATTTGACAGTTTAAAAAAAATACACAAAAAGTAACATACCAGAGAAATAGAAACAGCCAATAATCCAATAGTGTCACGATACACTCAAGTCAAAACACATTCACATAAAAGTACAAAATTCGCTAAACAAGACGTTCGAGAACTTGACGAAGGTTATAGGAAACTGGATTCGTTAGAGAAATCGGGCGGTTATGTCGCCGGCGGCGGGACGCGTCGGGTCGTTTTCGAAATCGTAACTAAACTATGAAAATTTTGGCGGCTGGCCGAGGCGGGCGGGCGGAATTCGCGTGGGCGGATGCAGGCACCGCCATGGGTTGGATAACGGACTCGTCATACGTGACGTTGCCGGTGCAGAGGTGTTTTCCGCTGAAGATAGAAGCTGATCTAATGGCTGAGTATCGTTGCAAATATTGGGATAGGGTTTAGGCAACTGCTAATGTATTCAATTGTGTGGGCGTTGTTCTAAGTAGAATTGGATTAATCTTCAGTTATTTCTGTTTTAATTGTAGGTATTCTCTCTTCTGGTTCTTTTCTTTACCTTAGTATTGGTATAGTTTGGATTCCTTCAGCTTTAGTTAGCTATCTTAAAAAATGAGGGTTTCTTTTAAACAATTTTATGTTATTTCACACCCTTTTAAGTTCTAGCTGTATCTTATGATCGATTGTTACCTGCTGCCCTAATCCTATTGAGTTGGAATTCATGTTCATATGTTATACGGTTGGTCTAATGACATAAGAAGAATAGATATCCCGTTAATTGAATAGAGTTATGCTTTAGATGCTCTTTTTATTTTACCATAGCATCTTTAACACAATTATAAAAAACACAGGCAAAATGAGTAACACACGAAAGGTCATACAAGATATAACACAACGTACTTTTTAAATACTTTTGTAAATTGCTCTAATAGCGACAATAGAAATACACACTTTGTGAATTTCGACTCTCTGTCTATTACGGTTGATGAGATACAGGCCGCTGACAGACAGATAGACAGTGAAGCTTCGTAATAGGGTCCCATTGGCACCCTTCGGGTATGAAACCTTAATAAATAGTAATAAAATTATTTCTCTTGGCTTCAGCTGTTTCCAACTCAAATCCGTATTTATTCTACCACGAAAACTTGGACTCAATAAAACGTTTATTAAAAATCGTACGTAAGTAGGTACCTAAATGAAATAATATAATAATAAACGTTTGTTTCGCAGCCCGTGAATCGGACAAACAAGTGGCTCCGGTTTTATTATCGTTCATAAATCAGTTGGAGTCGTAAATTTTTCTTCAGCATTCGTGGATGTTCTCTCCTTGGCAACTGGAGAAGTCAGGTGACCTATTAATCAGCAGGTGAATTGTGTCAACATGTGTAATGCTTTAAGCCTTGTGATTGATGTGCTGAGTGCGCCTTGGGACAATGATGGAGAGTGATTTCATTACAGCCTTCTACACGTTTATTTTTAATTAAGATGGAGACGTGGCCGTTATTTTTAATATCTGTCTCTATATTAACTTCTCTTCGAATCTTGTGAGTCAAAGATATAATAACAGATTCGTCTTAGTTACTTGTTTCGATTTGTGTCATTGCATATACAGATGATTTTGTAATTGTTTGTTTTCGTTCTAGATTAGCTATGTGAGATGTTTTATTGCATTTTATTATACCTTCTTTAGATAGATCTTAAAATGCTTCAAGGTAATGAATTCGTTTATTAAAGATGACTTTTTTTTTAATGTATATATTCACATTTTGTACAATGAATGAGCTTCGTAGCCAAAATTATGAGTTCAATGACTTATAAAATATTTGCTTTTGGATTATAATCAAGGCTGAGAAGCGATTTATCTAGATCAGACATCAAATAATCATACGTAGTTATGAGTGATTTCATTGAACTCAGTGTAAATGAAATTAAATTGGGCACCTACTTGCTCTTTATATCGTAGCAAGTTTGCGAAGTTTACGATTGTATCCTATACCAAGAGAATGATCGCTTTGAGACAATTATTAAGGCTGCATAATCGATTCAATATTTTAGATTGAATACGCATGTTGTAATGATGTCAAATTTAATTAAGTTTGTAGAAGTAAAATGAAAAAAGAAACCACTGCCATTTGAAATAGGACCATGGAAATTCGTAATCTCAAGTCATAAAATATTTAAAAAAGGAAAAAGAAACTAATACCTGAACGTCTTAAAAAAAAGTACAACCATTGGTGAACTTTTCGTAGAATTAGAAGTTGACATCCAAATTAATGATAACGATTCGTAATTATTAGAAGCTGTCTTAAGCTAATTCAATCTAACGCCAGAATTAATTCTAGAAATCTCAAAAACATTAGACAACTAAAGTAGAACCATACACAGACAATCACACAGCATTAAAGAACTTTTCATCAGCAAAGAAAACAATGAAATCAAACATCAAAGTAGTACTTAACAACTTAGTATAGTATCATTAATTGTTCTATTAATATAACCATAAGGAAAGAATGAGTTGTAAAGATCACAGGAAATATATTTCAAACATAGTCGGGCAATGAGAAAACAAATAATCTAGGCTACCCACATTCTAGATATTTTGGATAACGGGACAAAACATCCTGGTACTGTTGATTCTTTGAGCTATGACGGAATCTTTTAGTGGGCGGGTTTACTTGGTATGCTAGACAGCGAAGATCAGCCAAGTTATTCATTGAATCTGTGGTATGGGATTTTGAAACAGGATGGGCTTCCATTCCATTCACATGTTGAGTGCTATGTTTCGTTTCTTTGATAGCTTCTGGTTTTAGTTATTACTGTATCAATTTTTACATCTGCGTTATAAGTATCATTTTTGTTACTCTCTCTATTGTTACTTGCATTAATTAAGTCTACCTTTTCGATTGGTTTACTGTCTTAGTGACCATCTTCTTAAAAATCTCTAGCGCTTACCTACAAATCAAATTACACGAGACATCTTTATCGGACTCATTATCATCTTATAATAATAGCAGCCTATTATTGCCCTACTGCAGGGCTAAGCCTTCTTCTCATACAGAGATGGCACAATCATTAATCACCACGCTTGCTCAAGGCGGATTGGCGATTTCAGACTTATATTAATTTATAAGCCCAGGTTTCTTTACGATGTTTACCTTCACTGATGTCAGTGATGTCCAAGATGACCTTATTGATTACATATAAATTGAAGTGGTTTTGCTTGCCTGATTCCCCACAGGGCCATCACGACTAAATACTACTACGTGATCAAATTGAAACAAATTCGGTTTATTTATCTCCGTTTCCTGAGTAACCAGATATTTGATTACCAAAGAGATTGGTCAAAGTGAACCATCTTCAAATATTTGCTCAATAAATTGATCGACTGTTTCTTCAAATGTTGGTACAACTACTGATACATAAACAAATGATCAATTACTCAGTACGCGTGATTTGGCAAACAAGGTGCGCTTGCGCAGGCTCGCAGCGTGATGCCGACGTTTGCAAGCGGATCGGTGACTCATACACTTAGCTTGAATAAGATGATCAGATGGTTACGTTGATAAATTAAATGATTATAATTTTAACGTAAATTCAGACTTTGAACTTTGAAATGTTTTCTTTGAAAATCATAATCAATGTTGGACGTTATTAACCTTTTTTAAATATTTACGGATATTTACCTAAATGCACAGATATTTTTCGTGAATAGAAGTATCGCTTTTCTGTACTCATACAATAAAGCTGAAAAGATTTTCGATTTGTTTGTTTGACCGAAACATTATTCTTGTATATGATAGGTACATTCATAAGGAATAGTATAGGCTACATTACATCGGGCCACAACGTACGAGAGCTGAGCAGTAACAAAACCACGCGGACGAAGTCGCGGGCAGAAGCTAGTAGTAGATGAAACTTATGTCAAAGTCAAATCATTTATTTCAATTAGACAATTAAAAGGCTCTTTAGAACGTCATTTACAAAGAGAAAGAAAAAATAATAATATTGAATCTAGTTACCCACTCCAAAAGGTAGTTTCATATGGAGAAGAATAGGCAAGAAGCTCCATGATCTACAGAGCTATTGGTTAGAAACTATTTTAAACATAGCTTAGAGGTTGGCCGATTAATACTACGACTATGTTCAGATTATGAATTACAACAGATGTTAAACATAAATACTGAACAACAATTTGTCACGAGTCTTGATTACTCATAATATAAATAAATCAAACATTTACCTTCACATCTATGTACACACCGTCTTTGTATATCTATATTTCAGCTGCGACAATCTCATAAATTAACGATATTTTAAAATAATTCAAACATATTTTTATTTAGAAATAGCTTATGCTGACGACTAAGTTCGTGTGAGTTTTAGATATCATGGGGTCTAATTTTCGTTTTGGTGGAAGCCTTCATTCCTTGTAACATGAGCTATGTGCCAATAAAAGGAACATCGATAGACAAATAGACAGACAAACATTGTAAAAATGACATATTCTTTTTCGCCTATCTGTCTAGAGCAAGCATGGTAATCAATGGTCGTGCCCTCTCTGTATAAGAAGAGGCTTTTGCCCTGCAGTGGGACAGTAATAGCTTGGTATTATTTACTGTGTAAAAAGCTGTTATTTCGACATTACAAAAATATACTTCAATTTTATTTTTTTGTATAGATTTATTTTTCTAAGGGATTTTAATTTGATTAAAGTCAAATCATTTATTTCAAGGTCATTACAAAGCATTTTGAACGTCATCAAAGAGTTAGTTTTTCTTAAAATAAATATTCTATGATCATTCAAAAATTGCTATTGTTTAAAATTCAAGGCAATGATGGAGATCTTAGAAATAATTTGTTGACTTTGATGTTTTTTTTTTTTCATTTGTTACACGATAAAAAATAAATCAATAGTCATTTATCGTCTTGACCTGAATTACTTTAGAGAATTTCATCAAAGCTAAATTATTAATCAACATCAGAAGATCAAGAAACTCTTATAGGTAATTTTCAAGATCTGTATTGAAAGAGTTGATTGTAATAACCTTGTCAAAATGTTCATTATGATGTCCTGAACAGCTGATTGTCCCTTCCGCCCCGAAGGTGGAAGAGACAATCAGCTGTTCCATACATTTTGACCATGTAGGTGTGAACTTTTGTAGGGAACAGCAGATTATTTTTTAAAAGCCCACAAAAAATTTCATCGCTTGGGGTCTAAAAAACATGTACTGAATCCAAGGTAAAAGTTGTTTTTGCAATGTCCCTCCATTCATTATGGAGGAAAATATTTATGAAGAAATTAAATTAACAGCCAGCTAGCAACACAAGACGCTCCTCCAAAAATTTTCACAAAGATAAACAACTCCCAGAATAATGCTGATTGTGAAGATATTTTGTGTGTACTAATGATACAGGCTGTCATCCAATTAGCTAAATAGTGGGTGACGAGTATAATTAGCGACAAGTGCGCAAGTAGGCGGACTGTTGTCCAAATGGTTCGTTAATACCATCAGCTGTTAAACAATATGAGGTGAATAGAAGAAGAGCCAAGATAGTAACAGGAGCTAAGATATTTTAGTGTACTCGAAACAAATATGGTTCTAGAAAATTCTGTAGTAATACATTTAATTAGACAAACAAAAAGTGATACAGGAACGTAAGACATATAAATTATGTTTTTGCATCACCTGATACTGACAACAATCTTTCATAATTAGTTAAAACTTTTAAAGACTACTCTTAACGAGAACTGCTGAAGTGTTCCGGAAGAAAAATATAAGACTAATCTTTAACAATAATGCCAAACAACAGACACAAATGATTATCTCCACAAATAAAAAAAAGAGCTAATCGAACGCCAGACAAAGATAAAACTTAAAAACAACAGCCGAACCCCATAAATCTTCTTAATTTTTTAACCGAAACATTACAACACGAATACCTGCCATCAAATCTAAAAGAGTACCATTGCACACACATCGATACACTAATAATAGAACAGCAATAGTGGGTGTCAGAAATAGACAATAATGTATGTACGATGCGTTACTCCCACGTGATGCAGACGATTCCGAAGGGCAACATTTTTATCTCAACCCACGACTTGAATGGAATTGCTCGATTGAGAATGGATTTTTTGGGAATGAAGAATTCAGTTACGCGAATTCAATACACGTAATTTCTAATAAATTCAATGTTGTAAATCTTTTTTTTTGTACTGGTCTAAAGGCTTAAGCAAATGCTTGCATAGATTTCGAGTAGTGACAAAAGGCTTCAAGAAAATGTCCGATGATACAATCAATGAGGGTAACGAGAGTGTACCAGATCATGATACTGGTCAACCTGTTAAATTAAATATAGAAAACAATTCACCTGAAAGTGAACTTGATAAACAAATCCAATTAAAATCTAACAAACAAATAACTCCAATACTTTGTCTGAATGAGATACAAACTCTAATTAATTAACGTACAAAATATTTAGAATGCTGTCCCAAATTAAAGGCCAACTCTATGAGGTTGACGCTAATTTCTCCAACGGCTTATCCGTTGCACTTGTGCCAAAATGTTTAGAAATTTTAAAATAAACTGTGACAGTGTGAGTAATTTAGCAATGCCATGACAAGACACGAGTGATGATGATCGTTTTACTACTGACAGAAACCTTTGTTTTGGAACGTAACCCTGGGCGTATAGAGGCTGACTTTTAGGTCACTACACAAATTTCAAGAAGGGGAAAGTACATATGGATCTGAATAACTTTTATAAAGTAACTAACTCTGAAATGGGAAACAAAATTGGATGGTCCATTTTGATCATGTTGTAGGGATAGGGAGTTTTTGTAGAAATCAGCTGTTTTTTTTTCTTATTTCAGGGCTGGTACCAAGGTTAAACTCGTACGTATTCGTGAGGACTTTTTATCCATTGAAATATGCAGTGAATGGAAAGTCACCATGTACTACTACAAACTTATGTGACCCAGTATCAGCTGAAAGTGAAACTAAAGAAATCATAACGAATAGAGAGAGAAAAAGGCCCGGATTATGACATGTTAAACCTATAATTTTTCATTGTGGAAAAGGGATGGTGCTACATGTCCCACATAACTCTATTTCTCTCTTGAACAGGATCAATGATGGCTATGATGCGTCATAACCATAGACCATAACATAAGGTCCGTCCCTGGTTTGAATTTTTTTGTTCATTTACAGCGCTTCTGACTCCAGGTCAGATGTCATAGCGTAACAGTTTATTATAGTGATAATTAGATTCTAGGTCACGAAGATAATTATAGTTATGGTCGTAACGATTGATGTAGCGTACGATTGATCGTAGAGTGTAAAACGATAAATGAGTTTCATTGAAAAAGTTTGTTGGTGAACATTTTATATTGGGATTTGAGTCATAATGGCAATGCTTGATTTTCTTTCTTGCATGGATAAAATGAACAATATTTCATAGTTTTGAAATATTATTTTGTTTTTAATAGACTAGCTTATGCCCGTGACTTTGTCTGTGGAAAAGTCGGTTATAACGGGTATCTTTTTTGCGCGGAAAAACATATGTTATTTCTTACAAAATCAGCTATCTGCTATTAGCTAAAACAAACAAACAGATAGACAAAAGTAAAAATTTGTTTTTTTTTTGTTAAGGTAAGGAGGTACCATGTAAATATTCATACACATTTACGCAGACACTTCAATTTTATTTATTTGTACAAATATTTAATTTTGTGAACTAAAAAAATATGAGTGATTGGAATTCTAACCTTTGCAAAGGAAGCTTTTGTTTATCATACTTATGTATTACTAGTAACCGTTCGTACCACAGAAGATGGTTACGCCTTATTCATTACAAATAACATCTGTTATTGATAAATTTGGAAACCTCTACGAATACACGTAATCGTGAATAACGCAACATCGAAAATAGGATTCGACGAATCTTGGATTTTGATAAATCAAGATCATTGTAGAATTGTAGATCCAGAATGTGTTCTAAGTAAATATTCATCTATTTGAATTTAATTTGTTTAGATAAACAGAGTAGTTTTACCCTAAATAGCAAATCAAAGGTTTAAACAGCTTCGTCAATCAAACATGAAGAATTTAATAAAATGAAAAATATATGTCTTGACTGCCGCGTTGGTCTAGTGGTCGCACAACGTGACTGCTATGCATGAGGTCTTGGGCTAGATTCCCAAGTTGGGCAAAGTGTTATTGGGTTTTTCTATCAGGAATTTCTCAGTAGCAGCCTCATAGTCTGGATTTGTGCCCGGCAATAGTCTTGCCCCCTATTATATGGGGCTTAAACATAACAGGCGAAATGTGGGTGCACTAATGGCTACACCTCTGCTTAATCCTTTGGGGATTACAGGCATGCGGTTCTACTCCGTAGTTAGAGATGATCAAAATAGAGATACATAATGTCATCATTACAACATAATATCAATATACTCATTGGCGTTCCTCAATAACAATTAACATTTTTAGTATTCTTGGAAGGACAAACAGCTACCTAACACAAAATGTTATTGCCAAACATGCATCTTTAGAGCACAATGTGACTGAGATTAGGTCACTTTTAAATGACTTAAGAATGATCCTAAAGCGTGCTGAAGACGCAGATTCATATATCAAAGCTACCGAAAAAATAAAATAAAGCAAAACGCATATAGAACATAAATTGTATTATAGTGTGCAATGTTTTGATTTTAAAAATGGCTGCGCTGCAGCAAAGTCAATCTATCAATGGCTTACGGACTCACTAACAGATGTTAACATTGTGGGGGATCGGAATTCGTTTTTGGGTAATAATTTATCTTGTTGATTTAATATCAGATTCTTTTCTGACATAAGCCTCTTAAATATCTTCTGAAGTATTCATAATCATACATAATATTTATTTATTTTAACACAAAGTACAGGCACACTAAGGGTTAGGCTGAGGTGTACCCATTAGTACACCCACATTTCGCCAGGTATGTTTAAGTTCCATGTAATATGGGGAAAGCCTATTGCCATCAACCGGGCACAAATCCAGACTCTGAAGCTGCTACTGAAATGATGGAAAACCTAATAACACTTTGCTCGACCTGGAAATCGAATTCAGGACCTCAAGTTCAGCAGTCATGCTTTGCGACCACTAGGCCGACAAGGCAGTATAGTCACTGGATAGTATAATGTATAATCCTTGATAGAGAGAAGTGTCTGAGTTAAGATAGTCCTGAATTTCAAATCACCCGGCACTATTAGATAGGACATGTTAATTAACAAAAGTATAGAGAAGAAGAAGAAGAAGCCTATGCCAAAGAATATACCTAAGATTTATGTAAAAAATAGGGCCTACAGAATTTAAGAGAAAAATTAATGGAAACAGCATCAACTTCAAACATAAATTGTAATCTATATTGACTACGCAAAAGGTAGTTACTGAGTAAAACAATAAGTAAAAAATGTGACTCATGGTCTCGTCTTTATTCTTTGTTTGCAGACGAAGAAGACGGGGCAGACGGATGAAGAGAAGAACAGACCAGTATTGGATTGGAACTGTTAACAATTAAGAGGGTTTAGGGACCTGTATTATACAATTTATTGTGATAAGACTGACTCTACTGTCTCTATAGGAACCTGTCCGTGGTGAGATCAGTTCAGAAGTAAAGGTTGGTAGCCAAAGTTAACAGAAAAAATGTGATATCAACACTTGACTACTTCGCTGGTCTAATGGTCGCAAAGCGCGACTGCTGAGCATGAGGTCTTGGGTTCGATTAACAGGTCGGGCAAAATGTTATTGGGTTTTTTCATCAGGAATTACTCAGTAGCAGCCTCGGAGTCTGGATTTGTGCACTGTCGTTGGCAATAGGCTCGCTGCCTATTACATGGGACTTAAACATAACTGGCGAAATGTAAGTGTACTAATGTGTACACCTCTGCCCAACCCTTCGGGGATTACAGGCGTGATGTTACATGTTTTCAACACTTGAGTGAGACGACTAATGCTCTAATGCTAGTGTGTTTCCCATTCATAAGTCCGGTAATAGATACATATCTAGTCACATGCATTTACATACGTTTACGATTCTGCAATTGAATCACCTTTTCGTTTTCATCCAACAATGACCCCAAGCAAACAGTCATTTTAGCGACTGCAATGTTACGTATATTTATAACATTTTTCATAATTAGATTTCATATTTCGTAACTACTTTGACGGGGTGTTGGCTTGCGGCCATCAAGAGGGAGACACTACATATATTTCCGCTTGAGTGCGAAAAGGACAGGTGATAATCTTGTGTGAAAAATATTTATGCTAAGGCCTTCTGTTGCTATGAATTCGTCTATGAATAGTTCGGTCGGTTCACCCGCACGATATTTTTGTCTCACTCGCCGAAGGTTAAGACTGCTTTTACAAGTAACAGTTTTGCAGAGAATTTTCTGGTTAGATCAACGTTCGCGTAGATTCAGCTCGTTTACTCTTTAACGTGGTTTTAGGGAATGTTGGAGTTGATCTTTAGCATGACAGCTGAGCATGAGTCCTTGGCTTCGATTCCCAGTTCGGGCAAAGTGTTATTGGGTTTTTCCATTAGGATTTTTTTAGTAGCACCCTCGGAGTCTGGATTTGTATCCGGTTGATGACAATAGGCTCGCCACTTATTACACTGTACTTCAACATAACTGGCAAAATGTGGGTGTACTAGTGGGTACACCTGACTAACCCTTCGTGAATTACAGGCGTGATGTTATGTTATGGGTTAGTCTTTCGTGAAATGTGTTCAGCTTTTAAGGAAGGCGACTAAAGTAGATAGAAAGTTATAGCCTGTACCGATTTAATACAATTAAATTAAAAGAATACTCTACTAACAAGAAAAAAATACTAAAAAGTATAACAAGACTGACTTTTCGCCCGATCCCAGCCAACCAGGATCACCTTCAAAACTATTTTGAATTGATTGAAAGTAATTAATTTTTTTGCACAAACACTAGCCATTGAAATAAAAGCAAATTTAACAGTCCATTAGAGCAATGTTTCACGGAAACATAAAACTTTATACAACACATGTGAAATAATCCGCTTTATTTCCCTGTTTCTGGTAGTTTGATAGATCATGAAAAGCTATTCTTGTTCGGTAAAAGAAAACATATTGGATTCATTGTGGAATCGATTCTATGAAAGCTATCACTAAGCTGAAAATAGTACAAACATAACATTAACATCACGCCTGTAATCCCCGGAGGGTTAGGCAGAAGCGTATCCATTAGTAAACACACAATTCGCCAGCTATGTTTAAGTCCCATGTAATTGGAGGCGAGCTTTTTGCCAGCCGGGCACAAATCCAGACTCTGAAGCTGCTACTGATTCCTGATGGAAAAACCCAAAAACACAATGCCCGACCCGCGAATCGTACCTAAGACCTCATGCTTAGCAGTCATTAGTAGTCTTAAATTCATAAGGAATAGTACTTATAGGGTATATAACATTACGCTACGACCAACGGCAGTGCAGCAGTAACCAAAAACATGACATAACGTGGGTGAAAAAAAACCACACGGAGGAAGCTGCGGACTAGTGGAATATCGACAAGCTGCTATAGAATATCTAAGATATAGTAGCCAAATGTGGAGTCGTTAGACTACAGGTCAATGAGCTGTTTGAGATACAAAGCCACCTTAAGCCCGTAATGCAAGTTCCAATCTACTGCCAGAAACCATGATTGTAAATTATGATGTAGTATTGTAGATCTATACTATGATTCTGAATATTGATATCGGTAATCGCTTGCATCAATGAACGTGGTAATATTAGAGATGGACGTTGAATGAGAAACCGAAAGTTAGAGGGAACAGGTTTCTTCTGGGTAAGCTCACCCCATGGCAGACCTTGTCTCTGTCGCCTCTGACCTAGACTAGAGCAAACTCTTATATACCTATATAAAAAAAGAATCTTTAATGCAACGTCATATCAACAACAATCCTAATTGGTACTGGTCCTTTAATAAGTTACAAAGATTATAGGTTTAAAAACCATTTATATGCTTGACAAAAAAAAAAAAGAACATTGAGATAGAATTCCATAAGACCTCAATTAACTAACACAGAGTTTTGCCCATGATTGTACCCGGTTTTTAGAGTTTTGTACCCAAAGGACGCCAAACGGGACCTTTTACCAAGACTCTGCTGTTTGTCTGTCTATACGTCTGTTCGTCCGTCTATCACAGGTTCAGCCCTTTCGAACTACAATAGTAGATACTTGAAATTGAAAGTTAAAATGAATTTAACGGTTTTGTACGGTAATGTAAAACCGTCCGCAGTACTTACCGTTTATTATTTTTGAGTTAATGAGCATAGAGTTCGTAATAAACCTACAACTTTATTTAATTTTTATGTAGGTATTTAGGTACCTAGCTGTCTATTCATAACACAAGAAAATATTAAAGATATAGCAACAAAACGAGCTCAACCAATTACAATTTTATACGATAAGCACTTCATTACGAACGAAGATATAAAATCAATGAAGAGCCACAATAAAATCTATGTTATATTTAATTTGATGACATTTCTCGTACAGTCTGATAAAATGATTAAATAAACAATTTTATGAGATGCAGGCTACTTGGAACTGTGTCAGATATTATGACATGAACGATTCTGATGCATAAACACAAACATTTTGAAAATTATTACTAAGAACTCGTTTTCAAGGATTTGGGTTATGTCATTTTGGTCCAAGGTTGGTTCCGAGCTGTTTGGAATTGACGGAATATTTTCAGAATTAGTTAATGTTAATTTCACAAGGGAATACAATCAGATAAATATTATGCGAAATCATCAAAAGACTTTTTTTTTTAATCTTTATTTAATTAGAGGCCTTACAAAGGTATGTCAGCCTCAAGACTATAATAAATGGTCTATATTAATATCTATTCTTTAATGATAAAGAGTTTGTGTATTTGTCTTAACGCGCTTATCTCAGGAACTACTAGTTCGATTTGAAAAAATATTTATACTTTGTTTAGCCCATTTAACGAATAAAGTTTTAAGCTACATAACATCACGCCACGACCAAGAGGGGCGGAGTAGTAATTAAAAATGTAACTTAACGCGAAAAATAAGAAGGCAAAATTGTGTATTTTTTATGAGAGATAATCTCTGAAAGTCTTGATCAGATTGTAACAATTCATCACTGATGGAGAGCTACACTATTGCAGAATGTCATAGGATATGTTTTATAGTCTAAGTACTCAACTTTCATGCAGACGAAGTCGCGGTCAGATGCTAGTACGTAATAACCCCAGCCTAACCTAACCAATGCATCATCGATGTAACTAGCATTCGATGTATTCTTCGACACATTGTTTTGTTGCAAGATCGTTTCGTCGAAAACAATTGGGGTTACGTTGGTAAAACAATATAGCGTCAAAGAACACTATCGTCGATGACACATCAGCTTCAAACAACAAACTCTAAGCCGATGCTTCTTGAAGAAGAAATTCTTCTGACTCCTGGGAAAATATTAGTCAGACAGGAAAACAATCCAGGGCTATTTTGATGCATCCAAAGTGGCACAACACTCAAAACTATTCATAATTTAATTATGATAATAATTCTGTATTTTAGGGCTTCTTTAGGGTTCCGTACACCGTACACAAAAGATGTCAACGACCCTAGTACTAAAGCTCGGTTGTCCATCCGTCTGTCTGTGAGAAGGCTGTATCTCATGGACCGGTAGGTCGGTACATTATGTAGGGAGTTGATATCACATACTGCGTATTCCGGTTGTCCATCTGTCTGTCTGTGAGAAGGCTGTATCTCATGGACCGGTAGGTCGGTATATTATGTAGGGAGTTGATATCACATACTGCGTATTCCTATAGCAGCTATAAAATTAAATAAAGTTAAACATTAAAGGGTCCCATATGCTAGAAACTGTTTTTTTATGTTATTAATTATGACCATAATATTTTCATTTATTAAGGGATGATTCTCATTAGAGCGGGCCGTGCCCGGAGCGGGGCCCGAACGGGGCCCGGACGGGGCACGGTTTTAAATCTGTTACATATATTTTGTATGAATCAATTTATATTACACAGTGCATTATCCGTGTCCCGTCCGGGCCCTCTCGACGCACTTCAATACCACGTCGGCTCGTCCACGCCCCGGCCCGGGCACGGCCCGCTCTAATGAGAATCATCCCTTACTCGAGTTTATCCTTCGAACCGTAAATTCAAGTCAAAAGTTTTGTATGAGTTTAGTGTTAAATATTGTATACAGAGGTACGGAACTCTTCGTATTTAGTGGCCCGACTCGGCTTTTCTTTTGTGCAATTTTTAGGTGGGATTTTTCTTAAGTTTTTGTCAAAACAAATACCACCAACAAATACAGACCAATTATTAATATTATAATAATTGGTCTTAGCGTCTCAGCCAGACCAACCTATCTTCATCCTTCTTAATAACTATTGGCAAACAGAACCTAGCTATGCAGGTAATATACAGGTGTATTAGTCAATCAAAGAGATAGCAGCCAACAAAGAGACATTAATTACGTGACGGCTGTAAACGATTGGGTTGAACAAATTATTATCATTAGGTGACAAGAACGATTAATGGCTGTTGTGATATAGGAGTTGCAGACAATGGTTTGGAATGTATTGGCTCGCTGGCACTGATCAACGCAGTTTGATGGCTCGGTGGCGGTTGTAATGTGATCGGCTTGATACAGCTGCTAACAGCTATGCGTTTGAGCATCATTTTGGCATTGGTTATGCGTCTGACTGTCTGCATGAGTATAAAAAAATTGCTAGCAAAAAAAGGCTTTATATTTCGGCCTCTTACGCATAAAGTACCCAATGTGACTTTTTCAATTCGTATATACTTTTTACACGACTGCCCCAAAAAAGTAGTGTTATGTGTTCAGGGTTAATGTATGGATGTATGTATGTATGTTTCTTTATTACACCATAACTTTTAAACGCGTGAACCGATTCAAATGTATGGGGAATCGTTACAATCCTTGCATCGTTCCGAGTAACATAGGCTAGTACAAAATAAAAATACCAGACTCAATTTTTTTATTTTATTAATCTGGTCATGTCTATGTTTATCGTCTAGAATTTGACAAGCAGGTTTATAAAATATAAAACACTAAATAAAAAACGTCGTAAAAAAAAAACTGACGAGCAAACAAATTACAAATACGTGCAATTTTTTCAGTCGTGTTTTTATTTTTTTTAATTATAGTACCTAGCTTGTTAAGTTCTTAGACATCACTGACATTGGTGTAAGAAAACATCGTGAGGAGAGCTGGATTTGTAATTAATATGGATTTGAAATTGCCAATTCGCCTTGAACAAACGTGATGATCAATACTCGTGTATACATATATAAACTCACGCCTTTTTACCATGGGGATAAGCAGATATCTCAGAACGCCACCTGCTACGATCCTTATTCTACGATTTCTTCTTATGTGTACGTAAATGATTACATGTAAAATTATGGATGTTCTTTAATTTCATGGGATTGCGTTTACCGATATCTACACCGACCGAAAGATAACCACAATACTTAAACGTTTTCCTTAGATGATCGAGTCATCAATTGCCGTGATTATTGCTTTGATTTCTAACGTCAGGTTAGGTTGGATTTTCTATTTTTCTACCATCGTTTTTGCATAACCTAAAATTCTCTAATCCATGGATCTAAAGCTCTTCAATTCAAACGATCTGTTATTAACTCATCAATCTTAATATTGATGGTTACCTCTCTGTTTCTCAAATTGTCAGGGTGGTCCTAAAACAGTCGAAGTAACATCACAAAACCGACATTTGTGATCTTTTAAGAGCACGTTAACATCATTCGGTTCAGTTATTGCCTCGTGTGAAGGCATTACGAGCAAAAATATAGCTTCATCTCGTACGTTCCTAGTAATATTGAGTTTGGTTCCGTTAGTAATATTATGTTCGTAAATAACTTTGAAAATAAACATCCTCGTTCTGCGTCTATCCTTCGTACAGATTTATTGTAATACTAGCTTCTGCTCGCGACTTCGTCCACGTGTTTCTTTATAGTTTCCTCTAGTTTCGTAGGTCTGTAGGTAGATCTGTAGGTCGTAGCGTAATGTCATATAGACTAAACTATTTTTCATGAATCTGGCTTTCATATACAAAAAGATTTTTTTCCAATCTGATCAGCAGTTCGAGATAATTATGTGCGTGTTTAAACAAACAAACAAAATATGTCTTCAGCTTCATTGTATAGTGTAGATATACGGTTATTTATGTTATGTATTTTTGTGGGAAAACACAAAAACAGCCGTTTAATTTAACCCTGACTTAGATTTTATCCGTTTGTTTTGGGATGTTTTTTAATTATGTCTCCCGATTGTCCCAAATAATTAAAATACAAACGGCCTACTTGCAGCGTTTAAATAAGTACTAATATTTTTGTAAGTAGGTTAACCAAAGTAAATTAAACATGTTGTTTAATGAAAATTTAAAAGTTTAATAATGAAATCATTGTTATTTTTGTTATACAGACTGAAAAAAAGATATCGACAGATATGAAGAACAAAACAGTTATGAGTGACAACAATGCAGTAAAAAAAACCATGAGATGAACCAGGCGGAGATGATAAATGGACTTGAAGATAATGTTTCTAAGACAAGAAAATGTTTAGTAATGCACAACAAGAAGAGGAGGAAGTATCTACGTTTCCTAAAGATAAAGATTTATTTATTTGCAAATAAATATGGTTAAAAAAGTTCTTACAATGGGTAGGAATGGTATCGTATGGTATGAATGTCGATTTTATTTATTAATTACTTAATATTTAAATATTGAATCGCTGACGACTTCTCGGAATTGGGCGCTAATGGCTGTAACACAGCTTAATTTAGCTTTTGACAAAGACAATTTGTAAACCTGTTTTTGATTCCAATAAAATCTATACTAATAATATAATTTTAATAGTGTTTTCTTTTTTGTTTTTGTATTTATTTAAACGCGCTAACCTCTAGAACTACCAGTCTGATTAGAAAAAATATTTTGTATAAGATAGCCATATTCATAGCAAATAGTATAGACAATTTAACATCACGCTGCGACCCACGGAGCAGAGCGGTAATCAGAGACGTAACTTAACACGGAGTAAAAAATTGGAGGGAGCAGCTAGTATTACATATTTTGATATCATGTTTGATGAGAATAAAAATCTTTTAAATTGTAAAAATCACGCCTGTAATCCCCGAAGGGCTAGGCAGATATGTACCCGTTAGTACACACTCACATTTCACCAGTTACGTTTAAGTCCCATTAAATTGAACCTAATTTATTATTTACCACTGAAAAGAAAAACCTTGCGGAATACAAAAAAAAAGCTATATAAAACAAACAAACTCAAGGCTGAAAAAAAAACACAGCCAACAAAAAATACACCTGCAATTGTTTTAATTAACCATTTCGTTTTGACATTTGGCAAATGTATTATTACATAGTAAAATGTTCTCTCTTCTTATTAACTTATGCTTGCTATCAGATTGGCAAGTAACCAGCACAGCGTCGTGTACCAAATGAGAGATTAGTCATCCGATTTAATATTACCGTCTTGTGGCATTAAGGTTGGTAACTACTAAGAATTGGTGATCATGTTTTATGTGCCCGTAGAGCTAAACTGCAATTAGTACCTAGTAATTATGTTCGATGTTTAGTATCTAGGTTTTGTAATGCTAAAATGAACCAACAGACGTCAAAATGTCTCCCAAGTTTTGAAGTTTTTGAGATAGATTTTGGATAAGCATAAGTTTATTACATCATACCTGAAATTCCCGAAGGGTTAGGCAGAGGTGTGCCCATAGTTGACCTACATTTCGCCAGTTATGTTTATGTGCCACGTAATAGAGGGTGAGCCTATTGCCATCAACCGGGCACAAACCCAGACTCCGAGGCTGCTACTAAGAAATTCCTAATGGAAAATCCCAATAACACTTTGCTCGACCTAGGAATCGAACCCAAGATTCTCCAACAGTCGTTTCCCATCATCCCCTATTACATGGGACTTAAACATAACTGGCAAGATATGGGTGTACACGGGTAGGTACTCCTCTGGCTATCTCTTCGGGGATTACAGGTGTGATGTTATTATATGTGTTATCCTATACATCTCATTATAATTCTGTATGACTGAAATTAGATTCAGGCTTGAGATTCGCATCTAAAAGTTCCAAGAAGTACATATTGATCTTATTGTAGAACTACAAAGCTGACAAGACGGAAGCGATCACAAAATTCGCAGTAAGTATTATGTGATTGATTTCTTGCTAGATTATAAACTTTCTGAGAACTATAGTTTGTCCCCGTTTATCAAAGGAAGGAAAATGATAGCTTTTTTGTTAGTTTTTTTTTTTGTTACTGGCAGTGGTTATTTTACTGTAACAAAAATTGTGATTGTAAAGCTAAAGGGTAGCAAACGGATCATTAAATCGAATAAATATTATAATAATAATATTTTTTAACAATATCGAACGATACGAGAAAAATGTCCGCCTTTGTACAGTGTATCTTGTCTACATGTGCATAAAGATATCATAAATAAATAAATTGAAAAAATATCTCCTATATACCTACAAAACATCATGCATGCAAACGCATGTTTTTTTATTTACTGAATGAACGAATATGTCTAATGAACAGATTGTCTGCAAGCAGAACCATCATCCGAATAAATGGAAGAAACTCAAGCTATAGTCAAGGATCACGGATTATTATGATTGGGAATTGAAAAACATTATTAATTTACTTAATTAAATAATGTCAATTATTAAAATAATAACAACTATGGTTTTGAATTATGGTTTTAATTGATATCCCAAATTATTTATTAAACAGTTGCTACCTAGCAGTAACTATGCAAATAGTTCTAAGAATCTTGTCCCAATTTGTACCAGGGAACTAGAAAGTCAAAGAGTTGGCGGTCATCGGCATTTAATGAATCTTATTCGCGTCGGAAGTGGATCCAACAGGTGGCGCCACGTGTTACTGGGGCAGGCCAATGATCTACATGAAGTGAGGAGGGCACTGCACCTAAGGCTATTCGCACACGGAACAAGCGCGAACGCTAATAGTTGTCAGCGACAGCCACTTTTTAAATATTTTATAGGACTGTCGCGGGAAACTGCTGAATGCGGGCAGCGCAGGACCTGTCATTGTGACTATGTTTAGGGGAGCAATCGAGAACGAACGCTGATATGATGATGATGATAGGACTGCTTCGAAATCTCATCATCTTAGTGTCAATCAATGTCAAAAACTTGTAAATAATGTAGGCTTAAAAATAAGAGACGTTTCTGAAAAATTGAGACTGGGTTTAGAAAGTGATCGTTGTTTACAGGAGTTTTTCCTTAGATGTATAGTTGAAATAAGGTCCTGATATTTTTGTAAACATATGATCGCTGTGTGACGTGTTTGGAGTAAGAGTGTCCCTGTCCATGCTAAAGATACTCTGAATAACAATAATATTGGAAATTCTTTGACAAAAAGTAATTTAAGCACGCTGAAAACGTCCCTAAGTATTTTTGGTTGCTAACTCGTGAGTACTTTCTAAGTTTATCTTGGATATCACTGACATCAGTGAAAGAAAACATCATGAGGAAACCTGAACTTTTAATTAATGTAAGTCTGATATCGCCAATCCACCTTGAGTAAGCGTGGTTATTAATGCTCGCGCCTTCTCTGTATGAGAAGAGGCCTTTGCCCTGCAGTGAGACATTAATAGGCTGGTATTCTACCGCTTGAGTTGTTGAGTTGCTGTCGCTAACCGCTTCTGGCAGTCGTGAGAGTTCTATGTACGATTGCCCTTATAGCTGACGTGATCTTAATTGAAATCTAGATTGATTAATATCTACTGCAAATACCTACTTCTTCGATGCCGTCATAGGAAATGCAGAATCTAGATTTTTTTAAATCGTTTTAGAAAAGAGGATTTCATGCCAGAATGGTCCATGTTGTAAAGTCGTTTTTTTATTAAATGACGTCAATACCAAAGAACAATGGGTCGATTAGGATTTTTGGGACGTTCTTTGTCACATTGAAAGAATTGGATCGTGTAGAGAATATTTTCATGCCTGGGTTTTATTCAATTTGTAAAATAGTATATTTTTTCATTTGTTACAGTGATGTCTTTTATTACATATACAAAATACCTACTTTATTTTCATTAACAAGTTCCATACGAATTAACCAGTGTTTGAAGCATTCATAGAAGAAAAAAATGCCTGTAGTATTAAAATTAGTCTGACGTAATTAATTTAATTACTGTGCGATTGTGTGTTGTGTCGTATTGACTAATCTAAGCCTAATTATACTATTTAACTAATACTCCAACGTACAGAGCAGACTAAATGATTCAACTACATCTATACTAGTATCATAAACCTGAAGAGTTTGTTTGAACGCGCTAATCTAATCGGAATACTGGTCAGATTCTAAAAACTCTTTCGCTTATAAGAAGCATAACTGGCGAAATGTGGGTGTACTAATAGGTACACCTCTGCCTAACCCTTCGGGGATTACAGGCGTGATGTTATGTTATGTTTATGCTTATAGGAAGCAACGTTATTTCTAAGTGCAATAGCCTATATTTTAATACAAAAAATTGGAATTTACAAGCATATTTACGCTGACGAAGACGCGGGAAAAAGCTAGCTAGACCTATTATACCTAGTAGACAGATAATAGGAATTGTTTTAGTACACTTGCCGTCTAATCCATCGCATTTGATAACGTGTTAGTTAGTCATAGTTAAAACGTGATGTATTGACAGCTCGCTGGCCCGACGCCTGCAGGCAGTAACAACCATTTGTGAGAGATGATTCATTTTGTACTAAGTGTGAGTGGAAATTAGATATTTATTAAATATTTATTATTAAAAATGTATGTACTCATCTTAAGAACAAATAATACTCGTAAAAAAATTGGAACATTTAAAAATTCAGAAATAATCTGTAAAAAATGTTTCAGAGATCGCCAACTATACACAATTGTTGCAGAGAAAAGTAGGTTTGAGGCGAGCTGTCACCCCATATTATATAATACTAGAATCATTAATTGTCAACGCACCTCAAAGGCACTTCGTCGATGTTTATCGAGGAAGATTTTCACAGAATAGCACAACTAAACGAGTATCGACTGCCTCATTGGTCTAGTGATCGCAAAGCGCGACTGCTGAGCATGAGGTCTATTGTTCGATTCTTAGGTCGGACAGTGTCATAATGTTTTTTCATTAGAGATTTCTAAGTAGCAGCCTCCGAGTCTGGATTTGTGCCCGGTTGATGGTAATAGGGTCGCCCCCTATAACATAGGACCTAAATGGCGAAATGTAAGTGTACTAATGGATACACCTCTGCCTAACCCTGCAAGGATTACAGGCGTGATGTTATGTTCTTTTGGTGTTTTAGACCTCTATACCGACCTCAATTCCCCGGTAGCTAAATTTAGAAGACCGGAAGTGTAATTGTGACTTATATTTTAACCAAACAACAAACAAAAACCTCTCTGTGTCACAGATCTGATGAAAAAAAAATTCTGATCTATAGATATATTGGCAATCTGGGCTTTTCCCAGTTGCAAACGTCCTTTTGTGCCTATTGGCCTAGTTCTGTTCTGTCTCCTGCTTGTATGGAGGGAAGTGGAAACTATTTTTTTCTTACTCCTCCGCTATTATTTTCTGATTAATTTTGTTGCCAAGACCCAAGACCCAAGACCCAAGACAGTTAATCGTTTCTCTGGGACTCGTCGAGCTTCATTGCCTCGACGCTTTTCTGGTAGCCTCCACTGTTGATTCTGGCTTTCAGGAGTTGCAGTGGGTGGGAACGGTGTGGCGGGCTTAATCTATAGATACAAAAGCCATTCTTATCCACAATAAACTACACTTATAATATTACTCATGAGGTGACAAACACGACAATCTGTCGTCCTACATTCGGGCTCAAAAGGTTCCGTACAACGCTGTCTGTTTGTCTGTCAATCTGTCAGTCCTTCGCTCTGTTTTGTTTGTGCCGCGTCCCCAAAATAAAATATGGGCTTATTAATAGAACTTTTAGACTCGTAACAGAAATAAGAGAGTGTAGTGTTTTTGAATTTGCTTTTGTATTTCATAACATGTATATGTATATAATATGATGTACTAATATTATAAAAAAGGAGTTTTTTTATTTACATAACATCATGCCTGTAATCCCCGAAGGGTTATGCAGAAGTACAGTACACCCACATTTCGTTAGTTATGTTTAAAGTCCCACGTAATAGGGGTAGGGGGGTGTAATAGGCTTTTTTTTATTTGTAAGAGGTAATCTCTAAAAGTACTGGTCCAATTACAGACTGAAATTATAGAAAGCTATGCTAATATTGTCGATTGTTTTAGTATATGTAAATTTTATAGTGTACTAGGAAAAATTAAATCCTAGTGAATGTTCGCCGTGAGATTGAAGGGGAGGGGGGAGATAGATAAGCAATAAGATACTAGATAGATAGTTTTTTTTATGTTTAAATAATATTAAGTGTCTATTGTTTGTTTTTAAGTACAAAAGGATTTCGTTTGATATTTTTAGGTTTTCGTATGGAACCTGTCCGCTATGGTCGCTAACAATTATAAAAACAAAATAAAGTATTAAAGGGGGGGAGGCGTTGTGTTGCGAGGTGTTGTGTGTAGTGTTAAATATTATACGAAACCCTTCATGTGCGAGTCGAACATGCACTTGGCCAGTTTTCTTACTTCTAGAATGTTCTAAACGATTTCTCTCGATGTTTACATATTTGTGTAGCTGACTAGTTTCTTTCGAAGCCGTTGTTTGCTTTAAAATTGTATTATTACTTTGTATAAATAGTTGTTTAAACTAAAGTTTACATTTTGCTTGATGTTGCAAATATAGGTAAAGTACACATAGGAAAATTAAAATCAATTCATATTCTTGGGACAACTCACACACGGCTATCTGATCCCAAGCTAAGCAGAGCTTGTGTTATGGTAACCAGACAACTGATATACATACTTATACATACATATAATACATATAATTTATAAATACATACATATTATAGATAAATCACACCCAGACACAGAACTAACAATCATGCTCATCACACAAAGTTTGTCCTGGGTGGGAATCGAACCCACGACCTCCGGCTTAGCAGTCATAGCCGCTAACCACTGGACCAACAGACCCGTCAATTTTCATTTAATACCATTTTGATCATTTTTTTTGTAACCTGACATCACGCCCGTAATCTCCGAAGGGTTAGGCAGAGGTATACCGATTAGTACACCTACATTTCATTTCATTTCACACCCATTTTTCATTTCATTTCATTGTACATGTAAAAGGCGGCGAGCCTATAGCACAAATCCAGACTCTGAAGATGCTACTGAGAAATTCCTGATGGAATCGAACCCAAGAACTCATACTCAGTAGTCGCGCTTTGCGACCACTAGACCATCGAGGCAGTTTTTTTTGTATTTGTGTAGATAGAGCAAGTGGTAAACAGGCTTATTTACAGAATAAAAATAATCTGATAGAATATAATGAGTCATTAATTACTAAATGAATTATTACTTCGTTGTTCGAAGTTTTTTCGTTTCTAGTTACGAGCTCATTTTGTTATAAGCGTAGCAAATTATGTAGACCCTCTACGAATGTGCTACGATAGCTACGAGATCTCGTAGCAACAAGTTGTAGAAGTATATAATTTTTCGTCGTGTATTTTTTTCTTTGATTTTTTACTACTACGTTATCAGTATATAAATTTGTAAATATATTAAAAATATAAAAATAATATAAATATTTAAAAATAATATTTGTAATTTTTGTACAGTTCAATAAATCGAGGTCAATATCGTCAAAGTCTGGAACAAAATGTCACAGCTTTTGAAAACATGCCATGTGTGTCGCTGACAATTAGGGACATGACCTTAAGATGTGTGACCTCGGCATTATTATAAGGTGCCTATTTTATTTATTTCACAATTGTGGTGCAATAAGTACTTCTCAAATTTATAATTTCCAAACATATTTTTAACGACCATTTTTTATGTCAATAACAGAAATACAAATTAAAATAAACGTGGAAAGTGTTAATCGTTTTTATTACTCTACAGAATGGACGTGGGACGATATCTCGTGTCCAACATTAATCTTTTCGCAAATACGTAACAAGTCTGTCACATACTTATTTATAATTGTTATTTATAGATTGTCTTATTGACACCTATCTAATTATAACTTAGCTTACATCGATGTGTTTCAAGCTACATGCAAAGCTTTTTTTTTCGTTCTGCAAAGCATACAGTCTCACATAATTTGAGAGGAACGGTCGGTGGTGAAGAGGCGTGCGGCTGCGCGCGCGCTCCGGCCGCAGTAGCCGAAATATACCGCCCAACGACGCCGGTCAAAAATAGTAGCGCGACGCGCGCGCTTGCTCGCTGCATACAAAAGTGGCGAGTCGCTTCACCAACAGCTCGCCTTATCAAATTTCCCTGCCCACACCCGCCCACTCGCGGCGCACGCGCACCCCTAGGCACCCTGCATGCGTTAGTGTGTTAGCACAGCCCTGCGATGTTAGCCGAGTTATGAACTTCACTTAATCCTGCTGCTGCGACACAGAAGCACTGAGCGACACCCGAAGCATTAATTAGTTACATCACTCATCACTTACACAGTTGTTGTCACTATATCACTGCTCACTAGTGTGTATGATCGTTCGCGACCGACTGTACGGAGCGCACGCGACCGGCGCCTGCCACCACAGAACTGGTGCGAACGGGCCCTCCTCGCGCTCCGACGTTCCCAAAATACCCATCATTGTGTACACAACACTTATAACACCTAGGCTTTAGTTTAAATATCGGCGAACTTTATAAATAGTGCGTTTCGATACGGCGAAGGTATAAAGATGCGAATGCAATGGATGCTATTAACCTAAATCATTTGGCCTGGATTCATATCAGGTGTGGCTGTGGTCGATTTTCTCTTGTGGATGGTCGCCTTAACTTTGAATGCAACTGGGCTGCAAACCGAAGACTTTTCATTTTTTTTTGTGGTTCCTTATCCTTCTGCGTGACTCCATGGATAATGAACCTTATTTTATAGTCTATAACATTCTGATTCGTAAAATTGTTCATCTAACTTCATAAAATACAAATATAATACCTATTAGAGGCCCACTGCAGGGCAAAGGCCTCTTCTCAAACAGAGAAGGCACGAGCATTGATCGCCTTGCTTAAGGCCCAGGTTTCCTCACGATGCTTTCCTTCACATGATATGTCAGTGAAGTCCAAGATGATCTTACAAAGTACAATCAATTGAATACCATTGACCAAGGTGACTTTTTTAGGTTGTTGGACCTGCCCATGCCTGGGTGCGAACCCATAACCTTCTGCATGAAAGGCGGGCGGCCTAACCACTGGGCTATCACGACATTTACTCCAATTACTTCATACTATCTCTAAATTAAAGATAATTAACAACAAATGCACCTGTTGTGGTCACGTTTATTCAAGTAAACAAAAAAAAAATCAAAGAGATTTTATATCTCAGTGCAAAGATACAAAATGTGCTAAAACCTTCACCAAACATACAAAATAATTTACAATTACCATATCACCTGTTACTAGCAATTTACTCCAAACACCTTGGTTTAGTTGTTCGCTGTCCAATTTATGAGAACTTACTCAGCCAAATAATAGCGGTTTTAGAGATAGATACAGCCATATATGCAAAGCAATTCAGGCTATCTCTTTTGTAGGAAGGATATGCCATAACTGCAGAAAACTAAAAGAATTATTCGAGCTGATTTCGAATTAGAAATACCATCAATTTTAATTTATTTTATACGACAATGTACATTCATAAACCTTCTTATTGATGAAAATTGCATAAAAACCCCTCTCTTAATTTAAAAGATCAAAGCATAGAGACGACGAGAAGGGACTATGTTTATATCATGTACAAAAGTATAATAAGTAACACCAGTTGATATGAAAAATGTCTTTAAAGTAAATAAATATCAAGTGCAAAACCAGATCAGCAGATTATTTTTTCACTATTCTCAATCAATTTAAATTGATCATCAAATAATATCAAAATACCCCATTTATATGGTAAACGTTCTCAATGTGAAAGCAAAAGAAAAACAGCTTTTCAATCAATTTTCGACTTTAAAAGAATGGACGAACTCCGCTACTAAAACGCCTTAGTAACTGAACATAATATAAATCAAAATGAATCACACACACCCCAAAATACACACCTCAGATACATCAAAAGCTACACAACAATACATACATACAACACAATACAATACACATCACACACACATGACACTGGAGCGCTCAACCTTTGGCACCTCATCCACGGACCAGCGAGAGTAACCTTCGCTGAATAATTAGCACAAGTTGGTCATCAATAGACCATTTATTATTGTGTATAATTAGTACCTGCACACCTTGGGATTTGGTCCAGGAGCGATTTTTAATTGTTTCAGTAACTGCACACTGTTAATGTGTTGTTTGTATTGTTAAACACAATGTGACGCCTGTAATCCCCGAAGGGTTAGGCAGAAGTGTGTGTGTAGTGTATTAGTACACCATTTCGCCAGTTATGTTATTGGGGTTGAGCCTATTGCCATCAACCGGGCACAAATTCAAACTCCGAGGCTGCTACTGAGAAATTTCTGATGGAAAACCCCAATAACACTTTGCCCGACCTAAGAATTGAACTCAAGACCTCACACTCAGCAATCGCGCTTTGCGAACACTAGACCAACGAGGCAGAAAAACATAAAATGGCTTTAATTGTTATGATTTGCATGTGCCTGAGACTTTAGGACATAAATATCTGTAATTTTTATAATGAAACCATCAATGTTACCTACATTAGACTAGACTAAGACTTTTCCCCGCGACTTACTGGTCCCTAATTTTATTCATAACAAAATATAGCCTATGACTCAGGCATACCGTAGCTTTCTATAAGCGAATGAAATTTCAGAATCGAACAAGTAGTTTCGGAGCGCGTTGAAACAAACGAACTCTTCAGCTTTATAATAACATAACATCATAACATCACGCCTGTAATCCCCGAAGGGTTAGGCAGAGGTGTACCCAATAGTACACCCACATTTCGCCAGTTATGTTTTTTAGTCTCATTTAATAGGGGGTGAGCCTATTGCCATCAACCGGGCACAAATCCAGACTTCGAGGCTGCTACTGAGAAATTTCTGATGAAAAAACCCAATAACACTTTGCCCGACCTGGGAATCGAACCCAAGACCTCATGCATAGCAGTCGCGCTTGCGGCCACTAGACCAACGAGGCAGTCAATAATAATATAATAATATAACACAGATAATATTAGTACAGATATACCTTCTTTAAAAATACATACCTATCTAGATCGCAAAACAACTTACCTACCAACATTTACTGTCATACCTAAAAACATGTACAGTCAGCAAAAGAGATAGGTATTTATGGTCGCCAGATTAAGTTGAAGTTTTCTTAGAAACCGACGGATGTCTTCGATTGAAATTTAATATAGAAATAAAATAAATAAATATCTTGGGACAACTCACACACGGCTATCTGATCCCAAGCTAAGCAGAGCTTGTGTTATGGTAACCAAACAACTGATATACATACTTATATAATTTATAAATACATACATATTATAGATAAATCACACCCAGACACAGAACTAACAATCATGCTCATCACACAAAGTTTGTCCTGGGTGGGAATCAAACCCACGACCTCCGGCTTAGCAGTCAGGGCCGCCAACCACTAGACCAACAGGCCCGTCAATATAGTCGTAATTTTACTAATTAATTGTTTATTCAAAGTCAAAGTCAAATCATTTTATTTCAATTTTAGGCCAATAAAAGGCACTTTTGAACGTCATTACATGAAAAAAAAATAGAACTCAATCTAGTTGCGGTTCCAAAAGGTACTTTTTTATGGAGAAGAATGGGCAAGAAACTCCAAACGTACTCTTTTAAAATTAACGTTTTATAATATTATTATTTGTATACAGAGTCATACGTAATTACATGTGAATGCAATGTACCTTATATAAAAACTACTGTATTATGAAAACACACAAAAAGAATTTATATATTATATTTATTATCTACTTTTTCAATTAAATTACATTCGAAAACATACATCGGTTTCTAAGAAAACTTCAACTATATCTGAGGACCCTGCGTACCTATCTCTTTTGATGACTGTACCCATATATCTACAGTGTTAATAAAAAGCCTATAACACAAAATGAACTAGCAATAACAACGTGAAATAACACAAAAAAAAAATATTATAAACTCGACGATTGGCAAGAATTTTCTAACAAAATTTATTAATGACCACAGTACAATGTCATCGTTCTGTTCGACACGCAAAATTAGACGAGACACGGGTTTGTAGAAAATTGCGCAATACGGAGCAACAACATCGTTAAATATCTTGGGTGAGGGCTAGCTATCTTCTTTCTTTATCGTGTGGGCAGTAAGGTCTTACGACCCCACCACACCCTAGTGTCAGAGTTTCTAAACCGCCTCAAGGGCCTCTGACATGGTTGAAGTGGGCCTGTAATAGGTTGGTTGGTATATAAGTCCAGGTTTCCTCACCATGTTTCCTTAACCAGTGCCAGTGATGTCCAAGATAAACTTTAGAAAGGACATATGAATTGAAAAAGTCACATTGATACCCGGTTTTGAACCCACAACCTCATGCATGAAAGGCGAGCACCTTAACGACTGGACCATCACGCTAAGCTATAATTGCCTCCTGTTGTCACTTAGATGTTCAGGAGTCCTGTGATGCGGTGGTCTCCTTCTGTGAAACGGTCATATTGGGGATCCCGGAATAAGTGTAGGAAGGGAACACTGGGGTGGCTTCTAGCCAGTAAGAGCCTGACAATTCCATACAGGAAACAAAAATGAAAATGGCATGGGCATGAGCAAAGCATGATGAGAAAATTTGCTGCAAAAAAACGGGTAAAGACAGTTAAAACATATTCAGGTTTTTAGGGCTAAAATACTTTAAGGTTGCGTCTTGGAAATATTGGTTTATGGTATCTACACCCGTGTTGGGCGAGGCTTGTAGAACTGATAGGCGATAGGGCTGAAAGTTCTGGAGCAGCGAACGCGTAACGGAGTCACAGCGTGGGTGAACGCCCCACGAGGTCCGAAACCGGGACTTGGGAAGCGTATGACCGGTCGTTCTGGCGGTGCTTGGGGAAGGGATGTCCCTAGCAGAGGACATCTGATAATAGAGAATAACATAGTCCTTAGTGTCTTCTAAAAATGCAAGGATTAAATTGGGAACCATTTGGTTTTTTTTGGCGTCTTTGATGATGAATAAGAAGTAATTTCAAAAGCATTTTTTGAAGATTCAAGAACACTTTGAAAATCTACAACAACGTCTAAAAGATGGCGTTCTTATAACGACAATCTCGAAGACATTTTAATAGCATAGATAACTAAGCTCAGAAAAAAAAATATGTTGATTTATGACTGGTAAAATGTAGCAGAATAAAAATACGTTTAGTAGCCAATATCTCCTAGGGTGACGGTTATTTTGGTTAACTAGGAGATTATCACTAACATTTATAACGAGCTTAGTGATGCAAGAATTTGAGGAAGGTCTTTGCCCAGGAGTTATATCTAACCTTTTGACCGCCACGGACGTCTATGGACGTCAAATTAAAACGTACCCACGACGCCTCAGACTGCTTGTCAAAAATAACACTTTTACTTATAGGGTAATTACTTAAATAAAGCTCATAAAACAAACATATTTTTTTGTCCTTTTCTAATTATGTTCCTTTACTCATACTAATTTATATTAGCTTAAATTCTTTTTATATATTTTATCTATATTAACATAACATGAAAAAGTAACACTAATAATACGTTATTTTCTTAGTTTCGAATTCGGAGCTTTGCGCCGAGGGCACGATTTTGCTTTTATGACGTAGCGGTAAAAGGTTACAAAAACTATGTATACCTGCGAATAAAGTACAGACTAGCTTTTGCCCACATGGAGGGCGGAACTTAGCCCACGGCTACTATAGGGGACTACTATAGGGCTATTAAAGGGGACTTTTAATCCCGACAATTAAAAGTCCCCTATAATAATAATAAATGATTAATTTTTCACCGCAATATAAGTACCTACGTTACAGAAGTGTCAAGTCCTAACTATCCTTACTAATAAATATTATAAATGCGAAAGTAAATTTAATATCGTATTACCTAGTTACTGGGTTATGGAGGTCAGATAGGCAGTAGCTCCATGTAAAATACTGGTATTCAGCTGCATCCGGTTAGACTGGAAGCCGACCCCAACGTAGTTGGGAAAGGTTAGGCAGATGATGATGAATCAGCTTACACGTGAGAAATTATGAAATAGAGAGTAACAGTTTGTCTTCATTAAAAAAGAAAACTATATCTTGGATAGTAACTCAGCTAAAAGTCTTGGATTCCGCTTCAAAAGCTTAGTAGTAAATATTATTTTTAGATACACGTGTACAATGTTCATATTGTCTTGAAGTGTGACGATGTTACATTATTTTCGTAGAGATGTCACTGTCTCCGAGATTAATCCCAGCTGTTTGTCAGCTTTTTTGATGCTTTCTTTTGTCTAATCTTCATCCTGCCTGCATGAAGGAAGGTGAGACAGCAGACTATACTTGTTTCCTGCCCCGAAGTGGCTACATAGAGGGCAAAGTACTTCGGCACCTTACCATATGCAGGTGATCTGATGTTGACTGCCATTTGTATAAGTAAATAGAAAATGATATTACAATTTGGCATTCAATTTTAGAAGTCATTTTTCCAAAATAAATATGAATGTTTACATGGTTCGTAATTAAATGAAAACATAAAACATAACATCACGCCTGTAATCCCCGAAGGGTTAGGCAGAGGTGTAGCCATTAGTACACCCAAATTTCGCCAGGTATGTTTTTAGTCCCATGTAATAGGGGGCGAGCCTATTGCCATCAACCGGGCACAAAATCAAGACTCTGAGGCTGCTACTGAGAAATTCCTGATGAAAAAACCCAATAACATTTTGTCCGACCTGGGAATCGAACCCAAGACCTCATGCACAGCAGTCGCAGTCGCAGTCGTAGTCGTTAAATGAAATATAAAAACATATTTTATTTTTTTGTCAGTTTGTTTCTTCTGGCTAATTTCCGAAACCGCTGGACTGATTTTGACGGGACTTTAACTGGAGGATGTCAAGCTGATGTTTTAAGGAGTAATTTAGGCTTTATTTTACCGGGTACCACGCACAAAAATAAAATCCCTGATTTTCATACGGACGAGTATAAGCCATATAAGCTTCCATCCGGTCTTATTGGAAATCTGTAGGGGGGGCCTATGTTCAGCAGTGGACGTCCTACGGCTGATATGATGATGATGATGATGATGATGAGTATAAGCCAGTTTACAATATAAAACGTTGGAAGCAATGCACCGCATTTACAGATCAGTACGTACAATAAATAACGTGCATACCATAAGTCGGATGTAACACCTGGCCTACGTGAGATGTAACACGTCTGCAGCTTCTCGAAATATGTTTACGATTACGTTTGTACTTATATACCTGATGATGAACATACTCCCACTTTTTCCTGATCACGATATTCAGTCCTATGACAGCATAAATATTTAAAAACTTTCGTCCCATGGTTTGCAAATAAATGTATTAAGTAATAAAGTTATAAATAACTTAATAATTGTTATACTGATATTAGGAAACCTGGACTTACTGATCCACTCAAACAATGTCAGAGGCTCTTGAGGCGGTTTAGAAACTCTGACACTAGGATGTGTAGGGTCGTAAGGCCTTACTGCCCACACGATAAGAAGAAGAAGAATTGTGATACTGAAAAGTTAAAGTACAAAAGCGCTAATCTCCGCAACTACTGGCCTGATTCTGAAAAAATATTATGCTTATAGGTAGCTACGTTATTCCTGAATGCTATATAAATATTTTATTATAAAAAAATAGGGATCGTTAATAGTTATTTATAAAACAATCATTTCGAGTCTTTTATTATAATGCAACCTTACGTGAAATTTCATAATACATAACATCACGCCCGTAATCCCCGAAGGGTTAGGCAGAGGTGTACATATTAGTACAACCACATTTCGCCAGTTATGTTTTTAGTCCAATGTAATAGGGGGCGAGCCTATTGCCATCAACCGGGCACAAATCCAGACTCCAAGGCTGCTACTGAGAAATTCCTGATGGAAAAAGCCAATAACACTTTGCCCGACCTGGGAATCGAACCCAAGACCTCGTGCTCAGCAGTCGCGCTTTACGACCACTAGATCAACGAGGCAGTGAAATTTCCCAATAACTAGGAAAACACATCTTTAACAGAACAAAACTTCTTTCCAAAGCCGTCCATAGCCCATTGACTGCCAGAACCGTAATAACCCACATTTCAATTGAGTCATTTCCGCTGGTGCGACTCTCAAATTTTTCATACATTCATTCTTAATATTTTCTTTCTCAATTTAGCGCAAGAATATAATAGCATTGGACACTTCGCGGCTATAAATAGGAGTAAATATATCGTCTTCTTGAGTCGATGTTTTCCGGCCCATTGCCAGAGTCTCTAGGCCTAGAACAACCGCGCCAACGTTTTCGATTCGAGTAGATTTTCACTTCGGTAATACGGCTATCGTTTTTTTGGTGGTAATTTTATAAATTGGATAAGCACAATTTTATTGTCACCTATTAATATTAATAAATCCTTTATCTACCTATATCTACATATATTCTCCATACTAATTGGTCTAGTACTTAGTGACCCTGACTGCTAGGACGGAGGTCGTGGGTTCGATTCCCACCCAGGACAAATCTTTGTGTGATAAGCACGATGATTTGTTCTGTGTTTGGGTGTAATTTATATATAATATGTATGTATTTAGAAAATATATAAGTATATTTATCAGTAGTCTGGTTACCATAGTACAGGCTCTGCCTAGTTTGGGATCAGATGGCAATGTGTTGGTTGTCCTAAGATATTATTGTAAATGCGAAAGTAACTGAACTGATTTTGATAAAATTTGGTACAGGGTAAATTTGAACTTCAATAAAGGACATAAGCTGTTTTTTTTATTCCGTAGTTTCATCTGCGTCCCCTATAACTGACATTCACGCGGACGTCGTCGTAGGTAAATGCTAGTAATATTATAAAGCTAAAGAGTTAGTTTATTTGTTTGAACGCGCTAATCTTAGAAACCGCTGGTCCAATTTTAAAAAACCTTTTTACATTATATAGATTGTTCATCGAGGAAGGTAATAGGCTACATAACATCCCGCACCGACCCACAGGAATGGATCAGTCACCAAAGATGCAACTTAATAAAACCGACAAAACTAAAACTAAATTACATTATCTACGTTTACTTTGAACGCTTGTGATAGGCCTCTGGTACTTTAAGAATTAGTCACGCATTCATTGTCAAGCACACTGTCAAATACATATCATCTCTGAAATAATTATCAAAATTTTAAGAAAATTATTGTCAATGTTCTATTATGATAAACGGACAACCACAGACTATCTAATCAGAGAAAAAGTACTATCCCAATGGATTATCCATGCAATATTTAATGAAGACGGAATTTAAATACTAAATCAACAAGTTATTCGTTATTTAGTAATATAAGTAAATTATTTGCCATGATTTAATCATGCGAATAGCTGTAAGCTCTAATATTAAAATACTTGTATGGACTAATAAAACAAAATACTCAAGTATTTCAAATTCCCTCACGTAACTTTTTAATACTTTTAACGCTGGCGAGCTTGGTATTTGGCAAGCATAGCTGGGCATTTTTAACGTATTTCTTATATTATAAAGGTTTATAATACTAGCACTCTCCCTGCGACTTCGTTTGCTTGATTTTTCTTAGGGATCTAAAATTTTTTGATAGTAAAATATAGTCTATACACTCAGTTATAACGTAGCTTCCAATTGGAGAAAGAATTTTCAAAATTGGTTCAGTAGATCCAAAGATTACCCCCTACAACCACATAAACTTTAACTCTATATAGTATTAAGTATTGAAAGTATAGATAAATATAGATTTGTCGCATCGTAGGTGAAATATCAAGATTTTGAGTAACTCAGAAAAGCAAAAAATGATATTGGTTTTCAATGGTTTTTCTTTAGTTAGCTTAACGTCAAAACCCTTCAGAAAATAGTAGCTAGGCTAGGCAGAGGTGTACCCATTAGTCATCCACATTTAGTCAGTTATGTTTAAATCCTATGTAATAGGGGGCGAGGATATTGCCGTTAACCGGGCACAAACCCAGACTCTGAGGCTGCTACTGAGAAATACCTTATCGAAAAACCCAAAAACACTGACAATCGAATCTAAGACCTCATTGTAAATGACATTCAAAAGTGTCTTATCCTAACAAAGTATTTTTGATTGTGAAAAAGAATAAAGAGTCAAAATCCAACTCATCATCTTCTTCCTAGCCTTTTCCCAACTATGTTGGGGTCGGCTTTCCTTCTAACTAGATGCAGCTGAAAGTCCAACTATTAATTTTAAGTTTAGGTTCAATTTCATTTCTAATTTAAAATGAATAATTTTTCTTTGCCACTCCGTCGACACGAAAGCAGGCTTTGGATACCTAAAATACCAATCGAATCACACAGCTGTTATTAAACCACTAGCCCATACATACGAGCCACAAATAGTAAAAGATATATCAGCTCTAATGGTTAATTTGAAAGAAACAGCGTGTCAATTATGTTCTTGGTTATGCTCCAAATATTTAATGAGCTCTATCATTACTGCTGGTGTAATCTTTTAACTCGTAGTTAAAATGTCTTTTTCAATTATTTATTTTATTATTTCAAGGGTATTTTCGAGTCATACAGTCATACTCGTACTAGACTGTGCTTACGGCGAATTTATTGTTTTTAGCATATAATTCGCAACTAATGGGGGGAAAATCTCATGGAATATTCTCTGATTTTTGCAGTTACTCTACTTGTAATCAAAATGACTGCCAGTCTATGTCCCACTGGAGGACAAAAGCAGAAGTATGAAGGCAAAGAAGTCATGCATATGCTATACCGGCTCATGGAAAGAAGGCATGAGTATTGATCAACACGTTTGTTCAAGGAGGAGTGGCGAACGTCAACAAAACAATTTCTTCATGTCAAAAAAGTGACATTGGCGATTTGATTTTGGGAGATCTAAATGACGAAATTATTCTTTCTTTTCTTCCCTTTCTTTCTTTATGTGGGTTCTCATATGGGTTTGTCCTTGACTCTAGTCTAGGTCAGAAGTGACATAGACAAATTCTACGATGGAGTGAGCTTACCCAGAAGAAGCCTGCTCACTCCAACTTCAAAGAGATTAAAAGAATACAGGCACAGGCAGAGAGTTCCACTCATATGCTCCTATCTCTTCTTTCTTTTCTTTTCCTTCTATAGTTTATGATTGATTATAATAAAATTAATGCATAAATTCCTCTCTTTCTAGCAATCACGTTGAAATACGTCTACAGCGCACCACAAGAAAATATCGCAGCAAACAGTGTATCGATGATTTACTCAATGTCGCGTTCTCGTCCTACTTACTAAGTAGGTCACATTCACACGTTATTATAACTAGAATGAGAGCGACAGGTAGGCATGCATACGAGACTAAATGTGCCCGCTGACTCAAAGGGATTTTGTTGCGGAGTTGAGTTTTTATGTGTCGTATTTGTAAGTGCCTCGTTGGTCTGATTGGCCGCAAAGCGCGACTGCTGAACATGAGGTCTTGGGTTCGTTTCCTAGGTCGGGCAGTGTTATTGGGATTTTTCATCAGGAATTTCTCAGTAGCAGCCTTGGAGTCTGGATTTGTGCCCGGTTGGTTGCAATACGCTCGCCCCCTATTACATGGGACTTAAACATAACTGGCGAAATGTGGGTGTACACCTCTGCCTAACCCTTCGGGGATTACAGGCATGATGTTATGTAATTTGGAAGTTGTCGTGATGGCCCAGTGCTTCAGGCACCCTGATACTTGAGTACATGCCTTTAATGATATGAAATTTCTCAAGATTACGTACAGTAGTTGCTGGCAATTATTAGGATTGATGATCGGGCACATCTGAACACCTTTTGGTTACGAAAACATTGAAGGTTAAGTTTCGACTTTATTGTACAATTTGTTTTAAAGGAAAGCAGTTTTAAATATTTTATCAAACCTTTCAATACGTCCACGGTCTCTGTACTGTTAGATGCACCCGTAAGCACAATAATTTGCGTGCGTTACTGTGTACGCTAGCATAAATAGGTACAAATATATGAATTGAAAAATAGGGGCCCCAATTTTACTCAATGATACTTCATTCAGAGAGCAGTAATCATATCAAACGGCCATGTGAAATGTGTTTTTACACACCGTATATTACAAAATCATTTTTTCAGTAAAAATAACTTCCAGATCAATAACCCTTCGAAATTATTTACACTATGAAGGATTAAAACGTTACGCTGGCTGGCCGTGACTCACTCTCAAACCTGACAGATAAAAATATAAATCCGCTGTCAAATCACTCTTCATAAATGTCATGCCTAAATTCGGTGAATAAACTTTTAAAAAATGATACAAAAACGTTAAAAAAAATATGAATCGAACAATGTGAAACCAAAAAAACATACCTACTATGATAAGTGTCAGAGGATTGATTTTGGTAATGTTCAGAAGCGCCTTCATTGTCGCTTTCCTAAGCATACCAAGCCCTGTCGTCGCCTTCACCGGCTTCAAGAATTGGTCACGAAAAGCGATCTACCACAAAGTCGACCTCTGCACTCAATCCTGTTACAGCCAGATAATCCCCGGACTTTACCTCAGCAATGCAAGGGCAGCCGCTGACAAAAATGTACTTCGCAACCTCAACATCAGCCATGTCCTCACTATTGAGGCCCATCGCCTCCCGAAAACCACTTTTACAGATACCAATATCAGCACGCTCTTCATTAGGGCCTATGACACTCCTCAAACCCACCTGCTGCCGTACTTCCCCATGGCAAACGCTTTCATCGATGAAGGGCTACAAAAAGGAAACGTGCTTGTTCACTGCCATTTCGGGGTGTCCAGATCTGCCACGTTGGTCATTGCCTACATCATGGAAAAGTACAAGCTGACCTTCGAGCAAGCATTCGTGTATGTTAGGCAGAGGAGGCGCTTCATAAACCCCAATCCGGGCTTCGTCAGTCAGTTGCGGGAGTACCAGAGACTGAATTACGACGTGAATGGATTCTACAGGTTTGAAGCATATATGAATGTGAATGCTCGGAAGCATAAGTACAAGATTGCCTCCCTTGCCGCCGTCGTTGTGGGCATACTCGTACCTCTCGCGGTGTTAGTCGGTTGATTTGCGTGGTAAGTCATATATTTTTACAAATCAAGTGCAAGTTTTTGTAGAAACAGATTAAAGTTATAATAAAAACAGATGTGATGTTTTTTTTCTATTTGTTAATGTGCCCTTCCTGAGAGAAACAATTTGTTTATAATTTTGAATTCAACAAACTGCTATGGCATAATAAGATTTGATTTATTGACCATATAATTTAATTTAAGATTAGCGACTGAGCCAGATTATAGAATCTATTGGATCTAAAAAAATGGAGATTAGTAATACTAAAGTACAGGGCAAAAACAGTAAATATAACAGTTAATCATATTATGTCACTTCACAAAACCTCAGAAACATGTTTAAGTTTTACAAAATGGATAATTCTTTCAGCGTCGCGAACAAGACTGAAGATATTTTCGGTTCCATCTGTTACTAAACATGATAACCATAAATTAGCGAAATCACGCGCACGACGTCAACTCCCGCGCACGCCCAGGAAGTGCATTATTAATATCATAATATATCAATTGAGCGGAAAATCGCAAATATCACATTGTAATAAATAAAATGAACAGAAATTGATGAAAATATTTCTTTTTTTGTTTTGCTTTTATATTTCCGTCTCCCATTGGCTGTGATTGCGCAAGAGTTTATGAATTTAAGTTTTTACGTAAGCGCCATTTTGCAGATTTCGACAGTGCGCGTACGATATTTTCTTGTAGTTAATATGTAGTGCCAAGAGAGGAGACTGCTCTATCATTTAATTCTTGTATTTATCTTTCATTAGATATTATCGTCACTTGCAGCTTTTAGTGTAATGCGTAGAATATAAATAGAATAGGTAAATTATTCTTGTGTAAAAGATTTTTGAAAATTCTTTCGCAGTTCACGTCATCTATGATTTCCGTTCCCGATCGATTTGATTGTCTCGAATGTTTATAGATGAGACTGTTTCTTGACGTTTGTTAAAATGGTGGGATTTTTTTCTTAAATAATTTACGGAAATAATATAAGTAATGTTACCAGCCTTTATAGTACTACCAAATTACGGAAATACTTATAATGTTACCAGCCTATATTGTACTATCAGGTGCAGCTTCAAATTCCGAATTATTACTGAGATTTTCTTGATAGAATACTATATTTTACTTGACCCACATATCACAGCCAGAACCCCCTAGGAATCAACCATTGACAGCAGTCAACTTGCTTTCCTAATCAGTCTGTTTGTCCGCTTAGTTCTTTCAAACTAAAATTTGATAGTTTACGCGGTTGTAACAATAATTTGGACAATTTCTAGAGCATTATGTGTACTACCTACCTATCTCTACCTACCTATTTCAGCATATTATTTAACCTTGATTACAACACAGAAATCTGGATGTTTGTGTACACACCTGTAGATTACACCAGTGTCATGTATGTCATCTCATGTCTTCATAATTTTATGATAATGGAGCTGAATGTATGCAAGAGATTTCTACCTCTAAAGCTTTTATACAGAAAGTGAATTTTCTATTGGCTTATATTATTATTTAGTTGTATAGTTGTCTGTTCTGTCTGACTATTAATTGGTGAAGTATTTTTGTCCAGCTCTAAATATAATCAAAGGTCATGCGCAGGTGTTGTTTAACAAACTGACACTATCCTCACTGTTAGAATGAGACGGTATCATTTTGCTAAAGCGAGAAAGAATCAATACAAATAAATTAAACTGAAGTGTCTTTTTGTAATGTCAAAGTGACAGAAGGGTTAGGCAGAGGTGTAGTTAGTACACCAACATTTCGCCAGTTAACAAGCATCAGCTTAAGTAAAACATTTTATAAAATAAATATGAATTCAATAGTATACAAGTTACTTCAACGAAAAACTGTCTGTATGTTCCCGCTAATCTCCGAAACGGCTGGACTCATTTTGACAGGACATTATCTGGCAGATAGCTGATGTTGTAAGGAGTAATATTTACTACTTTTATTTTAGATAAAGAATTTGGGTTCCGCGCAAACTAATTACTCAAGTTCACGCAAACGGAGTCACATGCACTAGCTAGTAGAAAATAAAATTGCTATAGTATCTTATCTGTAACTGTCTTTTTGTTGAACTTAAATATTGTGGTCGTAAATAAACTTTTTGCCTGTCCTTTAAAACGTGTTCTGAATAAATAGTTTAATAGCCTAAGAGTTATCTACAATAAGTCTAGTTTAGTTTTGTCTGTGCCAAGAAAATTGGCACTAATAACTCAGTGATTATTATTCGATAGTCTAGCGCTCGAATCAGGGGCGTATTTAGGGTGGGGCAAGTACGGCACGAGCCCCGGGCGCCTATAGAAAGGGGGGGCAAAATACGCAAATTATTTCTAGGACTAAACAGTCCTAAATTTTCAAAAAATCGTAGGCCTTTTTTATTAAGTGTATAACAAAAAAAGTTGGTACTAACTAAACATAACATCACGCCTGTAATCCCCGAAGGGTTAGGCAGTGGTGTACCCATTAGTACACCCACATTTCGCCAGTTACATGTTTTTAGTCCCATGTAATAGGGGGCGAGCCTATTGCCATCAATCGGGCACAAATCCAGACTCCGAGGCCGCTACTGAGAAATTCCTAATGGAAAAACTCAGTAACACTTTGCCCGACCTGGGAATCGAACCCAAAACCTCATGCACAGCAGTCGCGCTTGCGACTACTTGACCAACGAGGCAGTAACTAAAAAAATAAAAAAACAAATGCTTAAGAAATATGCGTCACTACCGGTGGCTGACGTTCAGCATAATGCCGTGGCCCGTGCATGAAGGCACGAAGACCATGGCGATGGTTTTCAGCGTAAGCCTGCAAATCTTCCTACAGCCGTAGCGTGAAGTGACCATTTTCTTTTTGACCGTGAACGTTACTGGAGGTGTATGACGTCACAATGTCGAAATGTGCGGCTCATGTCGTAGATATTTGCGTTGCGGTGGTCGTCATCGCTGATTTCGACGATGCGGCATCGCACAGCTTTTACGTGTTTCTTCTAGGTTTATAAGATACAAAAGAACAATGGTGAGGAAATATTTGATGAAATTATTAAGCATCTACATAATTATGTCACTATGATTAATACCGACGAAATAAGTAAGTTTTATCAAAATTATTTTATTGCTAGCTTTTCCACGCGACTTCGTCCGCGTAAATCGGTCTTCACGAATTTTTGGAGTTTCGTCTAACGCCGTACCAAATTTCATCATAATCGATTCAGTAATTTAGTCGTAACAGATAGCGGCGTTTTTTTCTTTAATGTTACGTGCGTCATTTTCGCGTGAATAAACAGTTTTCAGTTTTCTAAGTTTTGAGAAAATGTAGTGACAAAGATAGAAAAGGGTATGCTTAGATGGTTCGATCATGTTGAGAGGATGAGTGAAAGACGATTGACAAAAGGTATTCATATGGCAGAGGTAAGTGACAACGCCGGGAGGGGTCGCACTAGGAAGACCTACACGGACCTTATTGGTGAGGTCCTTCAGAAAGGTCAGGTGCGGAGTACTCGTAACCGGCGTGCTTGTGTGACGAGATGTATGAACGTAGATGAGGCGAAAGGATGAAGGTGTGTAACGATCGTAGCAGGTGGCGTTCTGTAGTTACTGCTTACGCCCATGGGAAAAGGGCATGAGTTTATGTATGTATGTAAACAGTTTTCTAGTTACTTTCACTTTTATGATATTAGTGTGATAAAATCAAGTTTCCGAGTACATACTTTTCTATGAAAATATAAACATCAATGAAGACACAAGGGTCATCCGAGTCATTATGAATATGAAATAAACAAATTTCAAAGTATTTGCAAGATTTCTCTTAGAAAAGAGAGCAAAGACTGGAAAACATCTATCATTGCCAATTTTAAACAGCTTCATAGACAACTAGAACACTCCGTTTAGTTTTAATTTATTACTATTAACCGTCTTGTAATGGCCCAGTGGTTAAAGCGCCCGCCTGGATGCACGAGGAAAATTAAGCAAACCATACATAACATAACATCACGCCTGTAATCCCCTAAAGGTTAGCAGAGGTGTACCCATTAGCACACCCACATTTCGCCAGTTATGTTTTTAGTCCCATGTAATAGGGGGCGAGCCTATTACCATCAATCGGGCACAAATCCAGACTCCGAGGCTGCTACTGAAAAATTCCTGATGGAAAAACCCAATAACACTTTGCCCGACCTGGGAATCGAACCCAAGACCTCATGCACAGCAGTCGCGCTTGCGACCATTAGACCAACGAGGCAGTCAAACCATAATTAATTAAAAAACTAGGTTCTGCTCGCGACTTCATTCGACTGGTATTTTTCACCCGTGTTGAGTTACAACTTTGATTACTGCTCTGCTTTCATGGGTTGTAGCGTCTGCACATCATCGGGCGGGAGGAAACGCCCGGGTGTCATCACTGCGAGGATCGCCCCGAGGACACGGTGGAGCATACCGTGGCGGTGTGCCCCGCTTGGGCGGAGCACCGCGACGTCCTCGTGGCGGCCATCGGCGGCGGCGAACTCTCGCGTTCGGCCCTGGTGCAAGCCATGGTCCGGAGCGAGAGGGAATGGGATGCAGTCGCCTCCTTCTGCGAAGCAGTAATGCTAGCGAAGGAGGAGGCGGGCCGCGTGAGGGAAAGAACCACCTCACGCCCCAGCCGCCGCGGGAGACGCTCCGGGCGTCGGGAGCCGCGAGACGACTCCCGGCCACCGTAGACGCGGGTCTGTGGGCGGTGAGCAATGGGTAGCTCACCGTCCGTTCGTTGATAACGACAGACCGTGTCGACGGCGCGTTCGTGTTCCACGCGCGCCTCAAAGAGATGTCAGCAAACAATTGGAGGGGCCACTAAGGGCCGATGCCTGCCGGGGCTGCGGGTTGTTCGAAAGAGATACCGCGCCCCCGGAACGCAAAGGGCACAAGAAGGAACATGGATGGGTTTTAGTCAGTAAAAGTCTGACACTCCCTCCCGCCCCGCCCAGGGCGGGGGAAGTCATTTGATGATTTCCCATCGGTAAAAAAAAAAAAAAAAAATGGGTTGTAGCGTGATGTTTTATAGTCTATACTATCGCTCATAAATCTAGCTATCGTATAAAGGTAAGAATTTTTCCAATCCGACTGGTGGTTCCATTGAACAAACAAGCAAACAAAAAATACTCCTCAGTTTTATTTGTATAATAATTAATATAGAATTTAAAACACCAAAAAAACTTTATAATTGTTTTAAATAATTTACATGCTAAATTGATTTTATTAGTACGCATTGAGAAATGTCTGTCTGTCTGTCTGCTTGCTTGTGGTTTTAAACCAGAGTTCCAATAAATAGAGACCTTACCTTACATTTGCAGCCACCTCCTCCACGACACCTCCTTCCTCCTTCTTCATTGACGGCTTTTGAGAAACACACACCACAATTTTGTCTTTAATTTTCTCGTTTGACGATTAACTTTACATAATTAACTTTACTTTACTTTTTGAGGAGCTCGTGGCTCAGTAATAACAGCCGCACGGGTCGATCCGTCAGGTTAAGCAACGCTTGCCGGGGTTGGTCCGTGGATGAGTGACCGTCTTTACACGCTGAGACTCCTCCGTGCCTCGGAAAGCACGTTAAGCCGTTGGTCCCGGCTGTCATACGTGGATCTTTGACAGTCGTAACGGGTCGTCAGAAGCCCGAAAGTCTGACAACCAGTCTTACCTAGGGGTATCATAAATTACCCAGTTACTGGGTTGTGAAGGTCAGATAGGCAGTCGCTCCATGTAAAATACTAGTATTCAGCTGCATCCGGTTAGACTGGAAGCCGACCCCAACGTAGTTGGGAAAAGGCTAGGCAGATGATGATGATGAATTAACTTTACATAATACCTAACACTGTGCTAAAAAAATAAATCACTTCTCTTCTTCTATCTTTATCGTGTGGGCATTAAAGTCTTACGACCCCACACACCCTAGTGTCTGAGTTAAATCACTGAAAGGTCACAATCAAAGTGGAGCAGAGACTGTGTGAATGGGCGACATTTTTCGCTATTTTTTAATAAAGGAAATTCGTCAGACTTCTACGTATTGTACCCAGTTAGTATTTGGCTGACGCCATACCTTACACTAAAATATTGGCAAAAAGAGGGTAGATATACAATAATATTATTATTTTATTAGGTATCCCTTCTTAAAAATTTATTATACGGTGGTGTAAGAATTCATACTTATTTTTTCGTTCTGAAACCACATAAAACGAAACTTCAATAGGTACAGTTTCAAAATTGCACCTTATAGGATTAATCTAACGAGTTAGACAAAAAAAATCTTAAACCAAATATCAATACAATAGAAATTCGCTAGAAAACGACCGTCATTTTTAAAGTCTAGAATAGTGAAGCAAAAATAACCCCGTACTAGTTTACATTCCATGTTGTTACGTCATTGGCCGAGTATTAAAATAGACCATAGTATTTTGGATTAGGTTGCCAGCAGACGTATCAATAAAATGGGTTTATGTAAATGTATTGGTTAAAGAGATTTCACTGGATCTTTGAGATTTTCGAGATGATTCTCTGTCATTTTCAGAGGCGAAGAAACTATTGGCTTTAATCATTGCCAGTCTGATTCCATGTGAATGGAAAATACACGGTTCAACGTCCATGTTAATACCATCCTACTACGTTTGTGAAGATGGATGAATAAATGTTTGTTAGTCTTTTACGCTTAAACGGCTGAACGGAATTTGCTGGGCAGTCATATATACTGATCTAGCTTAATACATAGGTTTTTATAAAGTCTAAGCGCCTAGTTGGTCTAGTAGTCGCAATGCAGGACTGCTGAGTATGAGGTGTTGGGATCGAATCCCAGGTCGGGCAGTATTATTGGGTTTCCCATTAGCAATTTCTCAATAGCAGTCTCGGATTCCGGATTTGTGCCCGGATGCCTATTGCCATAATAGGCTAGGAGTTTTATTCATAATTTCCTAAAGAAAATTTTACTTTAGATAATATGAATGTATGATTGTAAAAAACCACCTCAGAACAAGTGCAAAATTTTAGAAAATAAATGAAATTGTCTGGTGTAAAAAAATGAACTGCATATTTTTATTATTTTCTTTACTTGTGTACATTGAGGAGCTTGTGGCTAAGTAATAACAGCCGCACGGGTCGATCCGTCAGGTTAAGCTACGCTTGCCGGGGTTGGTTCGTGGATGGGTGACCATCTTTACACACCGAGACTCCTCCGTGCCTCGGAAAGCACGTTAAGCCGTTGGTCCCGGCTGTCATTCGTGGATCTTTGACAGTCGTTACGGGTCGTCAGAAGCCCGAAAGTCTGACAAACCAGTCTTACCTAGGGGTATCATATTACCAAGTTACTGGGTTGTGGAGGTCAGATAGGCAGTCGCTCCATGTAAAATACTGGTATTCAGCTGCATCCGGTTAGACTGGAAGCCAACCCCAACGTAGTTGGGAAAAGGCTAGGCAGATGATGATGACTTGTGTACATTCGATTTTCCAATTTCTAGCGATGACGCAGTTCCAGTGTGGGTAGGCGAATTATATCTTAGCCTTTTTGCCAGAATTTGCCTTATTCCAGATTTTACTCATTTATTTTTGTTCTAAATGTCGTGAGACAATTTAGCTTGAACTTTGAACTTCTAAAGTGAAATATTCGTAATATATTATGTTGAAAGCTTTTCAGTAATGGCTTGTAGACGAAATTTTAGTGATATTTGATATTGTGTTCTCGGCTTTCATTTAGTCAGCTGTGCCAACTATTAGTTTAGACATCATACAGTTAACGTGTACAGTTTGGTTTAAGTGGAATAATAGTTTCCAAAGTGTGAGTCGGGAGTTCTTGGGTGGGCTCTAAAAAGTCCTTTATTTAGTGATTAGGGGAAGGCTGGACTGAACTTTCATCCAGCACAGTTCCGGCAGACGTTCCTGTACCTGAACGAAAATTGCAATTTTATTATTTATTTTTTCATTATTTTATTTAACTAGATAAATCCTTCGCTACATATTTTTAAGTTTAACTCTATCTTTCGATAGTAGTATTAAGGGCAAGTCGTTCAGCGGGAAAACAATAATAATAATTTCCGCATGTATTTTTGGATCGATAGGAAATTTGTAGGTGCATGAAATAAAGCATTTTTTTAAAACCACGAACACAGTCATTACTCTGTGCCTCTTTTTTATGTTATAGACCTAGGAACATCCTACACCCTACTACATTTCTATGCCAAAAACATGACAGTTAAAAACAATTAGTTTTATTTCAAATTAAATCACAATTTACTTTCATAATAAGAAAATTTTATTTAATAGTTTCATTAAAATATCGTCACAGATGTCCAGTTTGTTCATATACAAACATTAAAAACAAATAATTTATTAGACATACACAGTTCTCGCTTACAACCATCTTGTGCGTTGGTTTTAAATAAACATTAACAATTACTTAAAAACTAGTAATCTCATAATATAAAGTAAGAGATTCAATGTTATCAAAACAAAGATTCATATTGCTTTAAGTAAATTATAATATAAAAAGAAAACTAATTACATTAACTAAGTGTTACTTAATGTTAAAATTCAACAACTCTGTAAAAATTCTAGAAAAGGTGTCTATTTTTGTACAAATTTTATTTTTTAATATCTATCTAATAATCTCAAAGATCACTTATTGTACAGAGATCTTTTAAGGTCTGGCCTGGAGTATGAACTATTGTCGTTTGAAGTAACGATCCGAAGGACTTTGACGGAAATGAACAACTAATCCATTGCTTCTTTCGTTTTTAAAGTTCATCTGTTTGAACATTTTAATAACGGAATGAATATTTTTTTACTGTCAAAATTTAAAGGATTGTATTTTTTGTGTTACTTTACTAGGCTACTAGTTGACAACCTAAAAAAATGATTACCTTATATTCGAGTGTAAGGGACTGTCTTTTTATTCTTAGGTCTATGGATGATAAAATATAACAGGATTTTTTTATTTTAGTATGAACACTTTGAGAACTGAATCTTAAAGCCAGATAGTATTGTATAAAATTATATATTTATTATAGGATATATTTTCTTAGGGGCTTTTAGGAGTTTCTTTTAGGGATATTCTATATACACCAAGCCATTCTATTTACTACAGATCTCAAAGTAAGTATATGATTTATACGGGTTAATATTAACAATATTCTAGAGATAAATCCTCTTAAGGCACTGACATCCTTGTAATGTTATGTACAATGTATCTTATGTACATTTTAAAGGCACTAACCACAAACCTATACATAATGTAATAAATGTAAATGCATTAATATTAGTACTAAATCTATTTGGAAGACTTTATCTAACAGATATGTACAATCTTGTATATAAGACATGTCTTTTTTAAACAACTATTTGAGAACTATATGTACTTTATAAAGTTAAAATATCTGCTTCTCTATTTTAGAAAATGTCGGTTTAGTTTTTGCCAAAACGACCCAAACCACAATCTCTCAACAATTCAATATTTTTTATTTAAATCAGCAGAAAAAATTCAACATTATAATTACTTCGAAAAAAGTTTTTTTTTGTTATGGGTTGGTTTGATTTGACAGAACTAAACCTAATTCAAAATGTTAAAGACTTTTAGAACAAACATTGTCTTCAACGAATTGACTTTAAATATTGTAAGTCGTAGATTTGAAACGTGTGTCCCAAGTTTCCATACTGCAAATACCTTGCCAAAAACGAATCAGATCTTAAAATTTATGATAAAATTAATCAGTCTCTGTGTGAGAAAAGTTCTTTTACAACCTTTAGTTTCTTGTGCACCATTTAACAAATCTTAAAATTACTTACTTTAGTTACAATATTAGCTGCCATAATTACGAAAATCTTAAATACAATTGTTCATTTTTTCGTGAAACGACTCTGTATTGACTAAGGCTGAAATCACTACAGCTGTGTATCATATTCTTCGATGTCTTTAAAAATATATCAAAATTGGACTATTGTATCATCTGGAGGTATTGGTTCTCTTCATAAAACGAAGATAAGGAGGTTTGCAGGTCGTTCACAACCATGTTGTCGCCACCTTGCAGAGGATGTGTACTACTCGACACCATTTCTGAACTCTTCCAGTTCTCACAACTTTCTACATACTCTAAAGTTCTTTGATACGTTTCTTGTCGCATAGTGTTCGCATTTTGATTATTCTTGTTATTTCTTCCATTATTTGCTTCTATTTGGGACTGGGAGATGTCCCAGACTTGAACTTCGCTCGTTGGATTGTTCTGACTTCGCAAACTGTTCATACTGCAGTCCGTTTGCTGTTCACTTTTCATCTGATTCTGATTCATCGGCACCCTCGTTCCATTCATCTGTTTTTGACTTCCAGTAGACATGTTGATGGAGTTCTGAACAGATTTCTGCATATTGTGCTTGTTAAACTGGTTCCCTGGGTAGTCCCACTGATTGTAAGGCCTCTGATGGTTGTAATACTGGTTGTTATTCAGCATCGTTTGATTATATTGATGGTTGTTTTTCGGAGGAGGTGGACCCATCACATTCGCAGCATTCACAACCGAATTATATGGCGGTGGTTGTGGGTACTGGATGTTCTGGCTGTACTGAGGATTCTGGATCGGAGGACATTGGTTCTGCTGCTCACAGTAGTTGTTCATCGTCCCTCGACTCATATTTCCACTGTTATCTACACTCATGACAGAAGATCTCGACATTTGCAGTGGATGCATCTGGTTGCTTTGGTTCACGTAATTCACGGGTTGGTAGTTCATTTGGTTGTTGTACACCATGTTCTGGTTGCTCATCTGTTGCATCGGAATCTGGTTCTGGTTGTATTGCTGCATCATTTGGTACTGTTGCATGTTTTGACTCCTCATTACATTTAGATTTTGGACTGGGTAAGGCGGCGCTTGGTTATAATTCTGGTTATGATATTGGTTCATGTTATTTCTATTCGGTACCTTGGCATTGCAGTTTCTGTTGTTCATGTAATTTGGATTGACTCCCATTTGAGGACCTTGGTTCATATTCATATTCATCATTTGATTTTGGTTCTGAACCTGCGCATTCATTGACATGTTCGACATATTTTGAACCATGGGACTAGACATACCTTGTCCCATAGGACTCTGTAGCCCTGGGTGCATCGGACTTTGCATCCCATGACTATGTGGGCTGGCTATATTTTGGCCCATTGGACTCGCCATGTTTACCATAGGACTAGCCATGTTCTGGGACATAGGGCTGCCAATGTTGTTGTGCCTTGGACTCATCATGATTTGATTTGGCATTTGTGGACTCATCAAGCTTTGCATGCTTTGTGGGCTCATGGCATTGTGTTGAGGAGACATGACACTCATCACACTCTGCGGACTCATTACGTTATAAACACTTGGAGGACTCATCACGCTATGCGGTATGTTATGAGGACTCATAACACTTTGAGGACTCATAGCACTGTGAGGAAGACTCTGCGGACTGAGCATGCTATGAGGTAAGTTCTGAGGACTTAAAACATTTTGACTCATGACTACAGTTTTAGGACTCATTGCGTTCTGTTTCTGAGGTAATGGGTTTGCTCGCATCCTATTCGTCTGTTCTGTTTGGTTTGCCGTTATAGTTTGTAGCGACTGCAAAGGATTTGTAGAAACGTTGCTTGAAGGTGGTTTCGTGTACTCCTTCTCACATTTCTCTGTAGCAACTTCTGGTATGACTTGCTCCTGCAAAGGAGTAGCCTTATCGTCGGGCGACTTAGAATTGAGTAAAGAGCCGCTATTGCCCGACATACTAACGTCTAAAGATCTTAAATCGACTGGAATATCACTTATGTTGAGATCACTTCCTATGGCACCTAAGTTTTTAAGTAGAGAATCGTCACTGGTGGCTACGTCACTAATTTTGTCACTAGAATTGTTCGTATTAGGAACGTCACTAGTCGCATTGTCTTTGGTAGCACTGTCCTTGTCTTTAGGGGTTTCCGGCTCAGGTTGGTTGGTGGATTCAGTTTTAGCTGGTGTTACCGATTCCGTTGCCAATATTGATTGGTTAAGATATTGCATCATTTCATCTGGTATTACCAGCTTGTTCTCCACCATTTCACCTTCGGCAACCTGAAATATGACAACCACAAATATGAGTAAACCCAAAATCTATGCCAACAACAAGATAATTTATTTATGTAACAAATGAAACAAAGGCGGACTTAATGCCTCAGGCATTCTTTAACGCTCAACCAAAGGTGGTGAAGAGATAACATGACAAGTGCAAATTATCGTACGTATAAGAACAAAATTTAAAATTAAAAAAAACATTTAGTTTAGGAGAATAGAAAATAAGTTCCTATTAGCTTCGTAGTTCTTTGTGATTAGATCAAAAGACGAAAAAGGGTTGATTCCTCACCTGTTCCAGATTGACTTCCTGGTTGGGGTGGTGGACCTGCGCCGTAGTGATGACCACAGTGTTGGTGGAGTTGGAGCGAGACTCCTTATACGTCACCGTGTCCTGGTCATCTTCTGTCTTGAAAGGGAATGGAGCATCGCCCTGGAAGAAGAGGATTCGACTTATTAAATAGTCAGAATTTATTATTTTATTAACTTTGTCTATTTTATTAAAAATAAATTGGATTTATAATAGGTATATGGTTTTTCTTATCCATTTTAATAATGGCTACCTTTTATTACCTAACCTGTGCCCTAATATAGCCCACCATACCGAATTTAGTTTATAATATCCAGTCACAATTAAAACAATTTAGAAAAACCAAAAAAAATATTAAGGAAAAAATTAAACCACTGTTTTCCAACGTCGAAGTACATATCATGATTGAATCCTATAGACTATGAAAAACATTCTTCAAACCAACAAAACATTCAATAAACAAGGATGTTTTACATAGATATCATTGCTATACTGATATTTTTCCACGGTATTGTCGTAAATTTTGTAATAATACAAAAGAAGATGGAAATAAGTAACCATCAATTTCCATCACTTACCACATCATCAGTTCCACAAGGGTACTGCTGGTACTGAGCCTGGTCGCTCAAGTTGGACTGCTCCGACAGTCTCCTGGCTTCTTCCTTCACTTGCACGTTGGGGTCAAGTTCCAGCGCCAACTCCTCAGCCCTTACTTCTGAACAGGTCACTCCTCGGAGGAGCACAGCCTAAGAGAGAGATGAAGGTAATTTAATGTACAGGTGTAAATGCGAAGAAAAGCATGTTATTTCCAATGGTCTGACTTGAAGCTTAGTGTGTGATATAACACTCCCAAGCTTCGGATAATCAGAACACTTTTATTCTTCAGGAAATCAAATTAGAACAACATATTCTTAGAATTTATAGATTTTGGATATAGTACGACTGCCTCGTTGACTGTCTCGTTGGTCTAGTGGTCGCAAGCGCGACTGCTGTGCATGAGGTCTTGGGTTCGATTCCCAGGTCGGGCAAAAGTGTTATTGGGTTTTTCCATCAGGAATTTCTCAGTAGCAGCCTCGGAGTCTGGATTTGTGCCCGATTGATGGCAATAGGCTCGCCCCCAATTACATGGGTCTAAAAAAAAAACATATCTGGCGAAATGTGGGTGTACCAATAGGTACACCTCTGCCTAACCCTTCGGGGATTACAGGCGTGATGGCGTGTGGCGTGTTATGTTATATAGTAGGAATCCGCTGCAGAACAGATACAAAAATTTACTTGATATACATACCTGATTGCCTTGCGATGTTCTCACGGCTTGCACTGCGGCGAGCGCTGACGACGGCGCTGGCGCATAACCCACACACGATACTTGACTAGATCTGAAACGTAAAGATTTTGTAAGATATTTAAAATAAACAATGTTTCATGTGGTTTTTTTAAGCGTTTCTTGTGCTTGCCTTTTGAAATGATGTATAATGTTTAAATCCATTTTCACAGTATTTTATTATAAGTCTCTTACCTTCTACTGCTATCAGGCGAGAGCTGGTCGTACACCGTAGTGTGCTGTGACACTAGTCGCTGTGGCCCGGCGACGCCTGTGGTGGTCGCTACTGCACCCGAAACAACCGATGCTTGACTGCTCTTGCGTGATATGTCGGATGACCTGTGGAAGAAATCATATTACTTAATATGACAGGATTTTTTAAGGAAAATCAGAGGGTCCCGGATGTCGCCGATTGCGTTCCAATAACCAGGGTTGTGTATCAAGCCTATACAGTCTGCATCGTCGGGTAATATCAATGAAGAATAGCCAAGCATTGGCCAAGTAGTGCACAAGTAGTGCTCAAATACAGGTGCATTCCCTCTTATAGTCCGATGGGGCGGTAATCCCACACGATTGAGGAGAGATCAGGCGCAAGACCAATGGTGACACGTGCATTGATGTACTGATTATTGCTATATTTACTAAGTAGACTGCTGTTCGTAAACTGTAAAGAAAAATATACCTTGCACTATAAAGGCTGCTCCCGGACGAGATCCCAGAATCCCGCCTTGTGTTAGGAACTCCTGTCTTCAGCTCTACCGCAACATTGGTGTTGCCTAACTCCGTTCTACCTTGTACACCACCTGGTAACAAAGTTAAGATGTTTTGATCTTTAGATATACTGTATGTACCATGGACCTGTCTAGGGGGAGCTATGATGTGACAGACAGACACACCATGACACGTCAAACTTATAACACTTATAAAAACACAATCAAAGAATCAAAATAAAACATTTGATGAACAGCATTTGAAATCAAATTCCATAAGACTCATCGGTGTTATTTATTAACTAAGGTATATTTATGTCTTTATTTAAAAAGATTCTGTGTTTCCAGAATATCAAGTGAGAATAGAGATGAATCTATTCGATACCGACTATTTTATCAAAGCTTCGTTTTAGAATCTCAAAAATACAAACCAGGTCCAATATCTGGATGAGGTGGTGGCATGAGTCTTGCGACAGCCATCTTGTTTCCGAACCGCGGCGCGTGATGATGCGCACGCGGCTCTCCGATGGCCACCATAGCTCGCAGCATCAGAGGCAGTTGTCCAACTTCTCCTACAACTTCCTGTTCCACCTGGAAAATAAGAAAGAGAATTTTATAAAAAATCCATTAAATTCACAAAATATGTCATCGTGCCTAAATTAGTAGTGCAAACCAAATCTGTGAGCCTATCCTGTAACCATATTATTGATTCAACTGTTTGAATTGAAGGCGTTTCGGAAAGGAAAAAACCAATAACCACAGGAGACGGTTTATTGCCTAAGAGAACAAGTCACGCAAGGGCAGAACATCAAAAAAGTTATTACAATAACGTCTTTGCTGTTGTGATAATCCAATTCTGTAATTTAACTGACCAACTGACACCTTTATATTTTTTTATTATTTAGCTATAGGCTGATCGCCACTTTCAAATGTTCCATCAGAACTTACCTCTCCATCTAATCTGAAGTAAGGCGCGCCGTTCTCGTCTCCGAACCCTCCGAGACCAGATCCTCCGAAATCTAGCTCTCCACCACACTGAGCTGATAGCTGGTGAATGAAACAAGACAACTATTTTAATGGTAATCAAATCCTTTTCATAAGCTGAATTTTTCTACTGAACAGCATTTTATGGGAAACTGCTCAACTGAACGATGGGATAATATAAATTCTAAGGCAAAAGTACTATCCCATGATTTTTTACTAGCTAAAAATACCATCATAGTCAAATTAATATAGTTTTTTCCAAATACCTGATGCGCAGGAGTATGTAATCCATGTGGTATCGGTGATGCTGGGCTCTCGCTCTTGACTGAAGCTGATGACGTGTGCCCTCTGACCCCGAGGGGTACTCCACCCTCCTCTGAACGGGGGGAAGATCCTGCACCGCCACCTCCCGATTCTGCCGAGTCGTCGCCACGGCTGCAACCTGGAAAGTGGAAGTAGAACATTTGATTATCTTATTTTTTGCCAGGATAAGTAAAAATTTGGAAGTAACATTTTAGAAAACTACTACAATAACTCATAATGTCTTGATATAAAAGCTGGTCCTTTGAACTTGCATCGCGATTGTGCTTTGGTCAGATTCTGTAAGGTACTATATATTACTATATTATCCCATGTAAGACCGAACATGGCTGTATTTAGTTTTTACAAAACTTGCCAAATATTTCCAATCTGATCAAATGTGTATAAAATAATTTACCTTTATGTTTCTTACTGGCGTAGAACTCGGCTCCGTGTACAGTCTTCACGTGTTTTCGTAATGAAGAAGGGTCTGTGTATCTCTTCGTACAGCCTGGCGCTTTGCAAACGTATGGTTTCTGGAAAGTGACAAAAAAACATTACACATCTTGAAAACCTGCCATGCGAATTGTGTACAGTCAAAAAACATAATCACACAGTTTTGTACAAGTGCTATGTTGAATTTATAGTCGTCACATCTTTGTTATCGTTTCTTTTTGATGACTGTACCTATATTGTCGTAGAGGTCAAGCGCAAGATAAGACGGATCACTTGTATTTAAATGTGAACAGGGTCTACCAAGTCAAATCTGAATGGAACTGCTTACCTCATTGCTATGCGTCCTGTTCTGATGTTTGGCTCTGTCACTAGCGTTAGAGAACGCCTTCGCACATCCAGGATACTCGCAGGTGTAAGGTTTTTCACCCGTGTGACTTCGGAGGTGGGTCTTCAGGTTCTCCAGCCGGGAGTAGGCTTTACAACATCCCTCGAACTGTGAAAATAATATTTGGTGTCATTAGTATTTAAGTAAGTCACTCCATCACCTTTAATAAATTCGTAGAGTTAAAGATGCTGATTACATTTGGAAGGTTAGAAGGTGTTCTGGTCCTAATTTTATAAAGGACCAATGATGCCTCTTTCGTATTTGCCAACATTGTCTCAAAGGACCAAAATTACCTCTATCATGGTCCCAATCAGTTAAGAAAATAAAATTTAAAAAAAGAAACTATTACTTACCGTACACTTATGGGGTTTCTCTCCTGTATGTCTCCTCATATGAACGACCAGCATGTATTGAGCTTTGAAAGGCTTTTCATCTCTGGAGCATCCAACCCAGCGACAGACAAAAGCCTTTTTACTGGCGTGAATGTGGTCCGTGTTGATGTGTTTAACCAGGTCATCTTGTGTTGGGAACTCGAGCTTGCAATCCACCTGGAAATGAAATTGGTATGGTTAGCATTACGAAGGGCAGACTACTAGCCTAAAAAATGGAGTATTTGTAACTGAGCAATTTTATTGGTTGCTGCATTATGTATCGCGGATTCGATTTCCGCACGGTACAGATATGTGTATGACCAACAGGTTTAGTTGTTTGTGTATGTGAATTTACAATCTTGTAAACGGAGAAATTCCTAGTAGGAAACCTAGTATTGTAAAAAGAATGAAAAGTAAATAAAACAGAATTTGGTAGAAAAAAACGATGAGGTAATCCTGAATTCATTACGTCGGTAATTGTAATGACATTCTTCCTCATATACAAATACATTGAAAAGAAAAACATACCCAATGACAATTTGTCTCAATAAAATCCCCAGGTTCGTCCTTAGAGTCGAGGCCATCATGCACGGTGCTCTCTGCTGCTGCAGACAACGGTTTGTTGCTGTGATGGTTATCCCGATGTCCCATCAGGCTCTGTGGAGACTTCCTCTGCGTCATACCAGATGCGCTGGAGATAGAAAAGTAACCATATTAATGGACAAGAAACATCGGGCACATAATTGTTTTGGCATTATTTTATTGCTTTTATAACATTAATAATAATAATAATAATTTATTCAAATAAAAATGTTTACAAAAAGTGTACATAAAACCAAACAGATAAAAAGATTTTCCATACAATTACAATGCCTAAAAAATAACTAAAACGAAATAATTAAAGGAGCGAGTATCGATTCGAGTTCGGAATTGCAATGTTAGGTAGCGACCCGCCCGATCTAGGTTAATTTAAACCTGTGTTTCAGGCGTACTTTATAATCATCAAATCAGCCGAACTACATCCACTGCTGGGCATAGACCCTACAGATTTCCAATAGGACCGGTGTGGAATTTGGCTTAAAGTAATTTTTACATTGATTAAAGTTTTAATAACATTTTATTTTTATGTTCAAGAAGGTAGTCTAAACAATTGCTGGTGAACCAAAAAAATAGCGAGTTAAAAATGGTTCCCCGTTAGGTCCTTACCTATCAGCCTCCATGACGCTGGTGACCTCAGGCTGCTGTGATGGTTGCTGTAGGTGCTGGGGCGGTGTGCCATCCAGCGTCAACCCTGGTCGTACATCTACTGGACCCATCAGGAGTTGTGTTGGCGATGATATGTGAGATCTGGTGACAAAATGTCAGATTGTATGTCAGATTTACTTATGAGAGTAGGCTCTTTTAAGTGTGGGCTCTCTTCCATTTCCATTTGGATGTATAAGAATATACATTTATCATAAAATCAAGTCGAGTAAATTTCTAATAAAGACCCTTCCGTTAGCTATATTACTCTACTTCTATTTTAAACGCGAAAGTTTGTCAGGAGTAAGGGATTGGTGGATGTATGATATGGTGCATGTTCGTTATTCTTTAACGCTTAAATGGATGAACGGACTTAGCTGAAATTTGGCACGCATTAAATTACTCTAGCTTAAAAAAGAATAATTATCATCTTTTAGGATAATTTAGGACTTCTGCTAGTTCTGGAGTCTTAGACACCTTAAGACTAACTAAAACTTCATCCATCCAAACAAGATGGACAACCAAAACCAGATCAGAATGAAAGAGATATGGATCAAAGATAGATAAAATCAAAATACCTACGAAAGTTAAAACTATATCATGTTCTGTGCAGCAATTAACTACAATGACTGTCAGTTACTACCATACACTTTTAATAGGTACTATAGCTGTATTGTTGCAAATGTCTAGTATTTCCAACCATTTCCGGATCTTAATAACAGTATAATAGCAGTACCCACACATTAAATTCTAAGATAACAACAAGTTGTTTGAACTATGCCAGTGCCGGTCAGCTTTGATCATTAATCAACCAAATCGGGGTCCGATAAATTCCAATATATTCACATCATGGGGTAATTTTCTAGCTGAGTCATGTATTGAGAATTCCGATCATAGCTAAAATGATCTAAAACAACATAAAGATAAGAATCATCTGGAAGGACCAAATTCTTATGGTGCTGATGAGTTAGATTAGGTCAGTGTGCGATGATGCTAATCGTTGAAACTTTAAATTAAAAGTTCTAAGTTTATTTTGGATTGTATTGACATTGGGGAAGGAAATATCGCAAGGAAACCTAGACTTATAATTAATATAAATCTGAAATCGCAAATTCGGTTTGAACAAGCGTGGTGATGTTTGTGCCTTTCTATATGAGATGAGGCTTTTGCCTTGCCACTAGCCGCCAGCCTATTACTGTCCCACTGACAGTAATAGGCTGGTATTATTATTAAGCACGAGGAATATAAAATTTCTAATGGTATGCGGTTCACTCTTTCATAAATAACTCGCTTTTTCTCTTTGTAAGTTAAAACAAAATGCTTTATTGCTTTGAAGATTATTAATGTAATATGTTATATCCTCTCACCTATGAATCCCCGCGACAAGATGCGCGTGCGCCGCATGGTGCGCCGCGGCCGCCGCAGCTTGCTGGTGGGCAGGGTCCATCAGAACTCCTCCCGCTAACACCCCACTGCCCCCCACTACCCCACCTCGCGCCAACAATTGCTGCGCAAGAGACGCGTGAGAGAGGGAAAGAGCGGGTGAAATTGCACCTGAAAATAAAGAAACACGTAATTGTTATAATAAGTAGTTAAGTGTAGTTAAGTGCTCTTACATTTTAGGTTTAAGAATAATCTTTTACATCTGTAAAAACATTCCAACAGCTCTTTTTTGTTATAGACTTTTATAAGAGTTCATTGATGGACATAGAGAAACTTGAATCCAAAATACAATTCTGACTCTACAAAAGGATGTACACATGAACAAAATGATAAATAAATAACTACAAAATAAGTACCAAGACAGTGCCAATGATCTTCAAACTCACCGGCACTAAGGTGTCCATAGCTGCCCGTGGAAGCAGCCGAGGGTGCTCTGACGGCCAGGCTGGCAGGAGACGCCCTTATAACTGCCGCCAGGTCCAAAGACTCGGCAGAATATGGACTCCAGGAGACTGCCCTTTTCCGGTTTGCAGACGCACCTATTGCTCCTCCCGAAAGTCTTAACCGAGTTGGCGAGGCTATTCGTGATCCTGAAGATAGAAGAAAATAACGTTAAGATCAAAACACTGCCTTGTTGATAAGGTTTTGGGTTCGATTCCCAGATCGCGCAAAAGTGTGATTGTTTATTTCCATCAGAAATTTCTCAGTAGCAGCTTCGGAGTCTGAAGTTGTACCCGGTTGATGGCAATAGGCCCTTATTACTAATGTGGGTGTACTAATAGATACATCTCTGCCTAACCCTTCGGGGATTACAGGCGTGATATTGCATAGATTAAAACAAAGTAGGTGACAAAAATTTATTGCTACTAGTAAACGATGTTTAGCAGGAACCATTTAAACTAACTATTAAAGGAAATTGGCTTATGAATAGTAATTTTGTTAAAGATAAGAGCTGAGATGATTGATAGACTTATATCAAGCGTGTGACTGTTATTAAGTTGACTAAATTGCTTCCGGACCACTGAGGAGTGTAGTAAGGTAGGTAATTGGAGCGTGTACATCTAATTGAAGTTGTTCGGTAGCTTTTTGATTTAATTTTAGGTTGGGGCATATACGATAAAGGGGACATTGATGCAGAAACTTTTACCATGGGTTCAGTACATGATTCTAGACCCCACGGAGGGGTTGAAATTTGACTTAAAAAAAAGTAATGGATCAACTAATTTTTTACAATCGTGTTAAAATAATAATTATCTGGACTTCTCGATCTCGCCAATCTCAATGGAAACAACTCAAGTACGCAAGAGATAGAATAGTGTACAAGTGTTTGCGCAAACACAGATGCACTCCCTCTTCCCTCACTCTCACAGTTCGATAAAATAACAATTCTATTCGACCAGGGAAACATCAGACTCAGAATCATAAGCTTTACGTGTTTTCCGAACGACAGGGGTATTACATCACGAATTCCCAAACTAGGGGATGCTATTGAGAAATTTCTAATGGCAAAACCCAATAACAGTTTACTTGACCAGGAAATCGAAACCCAGGTCCGCAGTCCCGGTTGCGATTAGACCAACGGAGTAGTCAGTCGGTCAGACATAACGTAATCATGGCACCTTCATAAACTCATTCGTTTCTATTGTTCTAAGACACCTTTAGCGTGAAGCTATTAAATTCGCGCATTAAATTACGCAATCACTCATAAGGAAGCTACTAAAACATCTAGCAATGCCGAACATAATGTTATTGTAGTAGGATCATTCAAGGAATTATATTAAAGTTACAGTTAGATAGCGTGTTCCCTTAGTCTCATGAGTATTAAAAATAATCGCAAAGGAAAACATACATACATACATAAACTCACGCCTTTTTCCCATGGGGGTAGGCAGAAACTACAGAACGCCACCTGCTACGATCCTTACATACTCCTTTCGCCTCATCTACGTTCATACATCTCGCCATGCAAGCACGCCGGTTACGAGTACTCCGCACCTGACCTTTCTGAACGACCTCACCAATAAGGTCAGTGTAGGTCTTCCTAGGGCGACCCCTCCCGATGTTGCCACTCAACTCTGCCATATAAATTCCTTTTGTTTATCGTCTTTCACTCATCCTTTCAACATGACCGAACCATCTAAGCATACCCTTTTCTATCTTTGTTACTACATCTTCTTTTAATCTGCAACGGTCTCGTATAACCAAAAAAGGGAAAAGAAGGGGGGAAAGGATCCCGCAAAGGGATGTACTGTGGAGAACTTAATATACTCTTTTGATATGTATGTTATCTTACTTCGGCTAGTAGATACATTAATGGATGCATGGGTGTATGTTGCTCTTTCACGCACCCGTTAACTGCGGGCGAACATTCGCTACGCCAAACGCAAGTGCGGCTAGCTACCACAGTTCGTTTGTTTGCCGTAGAAAAACATACGTTTGTGTGTGCGCCGCACTTGCGTTTTTTAGTCGAAACACAACGTGTGTGTTTTCCCGCAGTCTGGGTTAAGCGGCTGAACGGAATTATAGCTACACATTAATCTAGCTTATTACATAGAATATTTTTTATCTCATCTTTATGTGCCCGTGGGATAGTTAAGGACTTTAGGTTCATTTTAAAGATAAAAGAAAATAGGATTCCATCTTACCTTCTAAACTAAGTTGGAAATCTTGGCTGGCGAGCGTGCTGCCAGCATGCAGCTCTGGATGTAAACTCCTGGCTGCACTTAAGTACTCTAAACCTGAAACAACGATAAAAATAACTAAGAATTTGTTAAATAATCTACTAGCCATTATAAAAAGATGATAATTTACTTAAATTGATTAAGACATAGATTATTTTTATATATTCAATTTATAATCAAACGACACTAATATATTTAACCATACCCGCCTCAAAAGACCAAAATCTTTAAAATTTAAATATTCAATCTAAACTTTAGAAGCAAGCTATCTTATTTCAATAAACATAAAATATAACGTCTTCATAGTCCGTTCGAAAGGCCACAAATTAGCCTGGCCTTAGTCACCTTGTCTGTATTATGGCAAGATTGAGTTGTCACCGTGTAGAGGCCATTTTGAATATAAAGTGGCCGCTTAGCACCGTATGTGATTAATGTAGTACCGGATGTCTTTTACGAGCTATTTCGCGGGAACAGATTTCATGCTGACTAAATTGGGAATGTCCTAATATGTCGCCACTAATTGGGCACCCTACATAATGTGGTGAGCTGGACATGGAGCTGTAGCTGTATTTGCATAGACAAGCATTCAATGTAAAGTGGTGGTGATAAACTACTTTTTGTAAGTGAATTCTGTTCCATAGAGAGATGCAGAGGCTTGTCAAGAACCTCATTTCTCTAGTTGGATACAAGACTTCCAGTAAAAAGTAAAGTTATGCTGTAATAAATTAATTATAAAAGAATTAAAATGATAATCCAACTTTTTAATCATAACATTTCTTTACGTAGGGTGACATCATTGCCGTTCCTCAGCTTGTTAAAATACACAGCATAAATCGATTAAGCGCTACACTCACAAAGGTATTAGTCATCCTTATTAAAATCTATCCTTCATCGAGGAGGCGGCGTTTAAGTAACAAATTTCCATAATAATCACATCTCGAACGTACGAAAACAAACACGCGGCGGGTTCTAAACAAGAAAAAAAGACACCTAAACCATTTGATTTGTTGATCACGCTTTGCCGGCTCCAAGGCGGGCCATTTACCCAAAAATAATAGGTTGATGCAAAAGGCGTTAGCGGCCAACAATTTTGCAAACGTAAGAACGACCCAACAAGAAAATAATACCCAAATCCCACGAATATAACGTATGTGGTCTCCTTTTGACGCGCCGCTCGACTTCCAAAATTTTTATGTCTTCATCGTCATGAGAACCGCTGGAAAACGACATTCGTGTCCTTTAAAACGAAAGAAAAAAAATTATCATCGATCGAATTTGAGGCCAATCGACTCGGCCACGAATTCCATTACCCGGCTATGGTCACCCTAACGACATTGTGGCAACCGCGCGCAAAAACCTCATTCGAAAACTGTCTTTAAGTTCTTTTTTCATACAGACTAATATCGTATGATCGGTGCGTCGGAGCGAACTCGTTTTTGTATCAAAATCGATAGGTCTCGATCCAAGTCCATTTGATATTGATGTATTAATTTTTATCCGAGTCGATTGGGCGTAAAATTAGTATTTCGATGTTCGATATCTAGTGGTTTCGTGGTCACGTTTAGCGTTAATATATGAATGTCAATGGCTTTGTTGGGCGGCGTCTTTGGCCGAGAGCGTAGTGACTTTGTAACTGCGTATACTAATGAGACTCGTTGTAAATTATGAGTTTGGTTGTTATTCGAATGTGCGGCGAGATGAAGGCGTTACGACGTGAATTTGTAATGGCGGCGTAGGTATTTTTTACGGCTTCACCATTTTGAATATTCACGGCTCAATAAAAATAAAGGAAATCATATTTCTTTGTTTAATTATAGGTTCTGGCTCGGATTCGAGTGATAGTGTGATTAGAAATCTTATTTTTTTATGTTAACATTTCATCACGCTGGCACAACGTGGAACAATAAAATAGCTTCTCTCCACATATTCACAATTACTACAAAAACCTCAAGACAACAGACGCTGAACAAATCCATTTGGCACCCAATTTCCTACCTTCCTAGATAAACCGGTACCGCCCAGTCCGCGTTAAAATTCACGGTAGAAAAAACTGCTCTCATTAAATCATCAATGTCATAAAACGATTAGTACGATCATTAGTTAGCACACTGCAAAAAACAAACCGTGTTTACTAACGAAGTTTTTATGCTGTGATCAAAGGTGATGCGGGAGTGCGATCACAGGTAGTCGCCGTGAGGATTGATGCCAAGTTCACGGAATTTAAAAAAAGATATGATAAAGGTACACCCGTCATTTAATTTTTGATGGAGTTCTGGTTGATTGAAAGATCTTAAGTTGTTAAAAAAGATGCATGAAGTGGATGTTAAAAGTATAGGGTTAATCTATGTGATTAGAAGAATATATTTGATAAGCGCTATGAGATGCATCGATGCGTGTTTATCTTAGAGCCTTCGATAATGAGGTTTTTATAATAATAGGAACGGAAATTACATTGGCTGTAAACCTTATAGGATGTTGTTAATCTTTTTCATTATTTTAAAATTAGAACCTTTAATTAATTACTGCTAAATGCTGCATGCAACTCTTCCATACAGCCATAGTTTCCTTATTTTTCTTCTCTCACAGAAACTTTGTTTGTTTACCCCAAAACTATATTTCAAAGGCAATTCAAATAAGTAATAAAGTCAAAGTCAAAACATTTATTTTAATTAGACCATTTACAGGCACTTTTGAATTGTCAAGGAGTCGGTCAGTTAGTCCGAAAAATGAAGCTAGTTGCTCGTTCCAAAACGGAGGTAGGCCTTTATGGAGAAGAAATAGCAAGAAACTCCACGGCACTCTTTTTAAATTAGGTTTTTACAAAATCCTGGTTACAATATTCAATATTAATAAATTGTTGATTCTGTAAGTGAAAAAAATTAAGATAAATATAAAACAGTAGTAAAAAATACTATAAATAAAAATGTAAACCATAGCAGTTAAGAGATGACCAATCCCAACTGACAGCACTCGTTCACGAGCAACATTTAAAAGTGACATTTAACGATTTTAATTTAGGCTTTCAGATGTGCCTAACGGTAAAGTAATGTCCAATGAAGCATCATTCAATTATTTAATCATAAATATTTTCCTTCTTACTGCATGTTTTAAACACTGCAAACGACTATGAAAACGTCTTAATAAACATAAAACAAAAAAGAACCCTATAATGTGACGCATACATCGCTTTAACAACATGAAATTATATTCTTAACAGCATAATTACAGCTTTGAGGAACTAGTAACACGCCTCTCCCTCACTCTTGTTTAACGTCAATCTCTCTATCTCTTTCTAATGGTCCTTTTTGATTATGTTTCGCGAGATGATCGCTGATGATTTATTCATAAACGTTTCTCGTTTATTTTCTTATTTTTATTATAATTTTCTTGGAAGTGGGTTAGAACTGTGATTTGAAGCACTACTGGGTTTGAGTCAATTTTAAATTAGTTATGTGTTGTTAGTAAAGCTTGAAAAATATCGGTTTTAAGCTTTTTGTTATAACGGCTTTTAGTTTAATAATCTTACTTTTTACAATTCAAAAAGCTAGTCTATTCCGGATTATTTGTACGCTAATAAAAATAGATCCTTAACACATTTTTCTAAATTGGTCCTTTGAAACGAATAAAACTGTAGCTTCATCATTTTGCTTGTTTTTGTGTACGTATGTTTTAACACAAAATTAATTAAGAATAATTACCTCGTCTCGAGAGTTAGCATACGTAATGGTTCTAACAAACTTCTTTTTACAAAACATTCCGATAATTGAGTTCCATCTTAACAACCTCACTAATTAAGTTCAGAACCATAATTGGGCGTCACAATATTGACATAAAATTATTGTGGAGAACCAACATTTAATGTTGATACCTTGTTGCCTTCTGCCAAGTTTACGTCGAGAGGTCAAATTATACTTGTTGTTTAGACTAGTTAGAAAGAGATGGAGAATAAGAAACTTAAAACCGTCAAGCTGTGCACATATGCATGCACTTCCGGTTTTGTTTCACTTAATTACTTCTTAGGGTCGAACACTTTAATTACTGTTTTACAGGAATAGAATGGAGTAATTATTCTATTTTTAGATTCCAATTATATCCTATTACTAAGTGTAAGTACTATTGTTTTCTTTCACTTAGTTGTAAAATCTTGGCGAGATAAGCATCTTGCTTATGCTGTCATAATTAGCTTTAACAAGCTAATCAGTTTGAATTTCTGCTCATGCGCAGCAATGGTTTTATTTATTCAACTTTGGATGAGTTTGTGTATTAAAGTACCCATCAACCTTTTCGAATGGTTAGTTGAATGGATAAATAATTTTATTTAATTTGAAAATAAATGAAAACGTTTCGTTTCCCTCGTAATAAATAAGAATCTTTAATTTAAAAACAACTTTATGACACTGTGTTCATCAATAAAGTTAGTAAATCAATAAACGCAAAATTAAGTAATAAAATCAAAATATTCAAAAACGCCGCAATTTCGGATGGAGACGTAAATAAAGTCGTTTTAATAAAGGCTATAACTATATCCCGTTTTGATTCGGTTGTATGAATAAATCACATTTTGGGTACTGGTTGCCGTCCATAAATAAGTTACAAAATGTCACCGGGTGATTTATTCGCTGGTTGCTAATGAGAGAAAAGGATATGCGTTTGAATCCCGATTCGTTAATATTTTGGTCCTTTTATACGCGAAAGTCAAGTGCATTGGTACTTATCCTTCATGTCTGAGTTTAAGTTTAACATTGAGTTCTGTGTTGTGATATAATTATCAGAGTAATTAAGTAAACCATAGCATTGTAATAACTTTTGGTCCTTTACTACTTGAAATAGGAGAACAACATATTTAATTATATATTGGGTTTAATTTTGCTAAATATTATTTCAATTATTTTTAATATTTAATGCTGGTTCATTTTAAACCCATTCTTAGCATAATTTTTAAATGTACTTGTGTTGATAGTTATGTAACACATTTACACATTTCGTATACATATCGAATTAATTTTGAAGTTATTGAGATGACTCAGTTGTAATAGAACTTTCTAGCTTTGTTTGTATATCCCAAATCGGCAAACACAAATATAATAAAAAAGACTAACTTCAATAGCAGATGTCCGACAATACACACAAACTCACATTTCACCGTCACCACCACCATGTGGTGAAAAATTCGCATTTCTCCACAAAAACATGTGTTAACTTGTTAATTAACTTTCTTGGAACTGAACCGAATGGATTTCAACCATTTTGAAACATAGTGCAGCATGATTTATGTTTCCTACACCATCGTGGTGACACAACATTAGAAGATTTGGCCATTAATTTTACGTACAGACAGTTTTATTAGTTAATTAATCAATAATTTGACAGTATTGTTGTTGTAGATTATTTTGTATTGTAGTTTATTAAATTAAAATTGATTACTGCCTCGGGATTAGTCGTGATTAGTTATGGAGAGTGCCTAATTTTTTATTTCACGAATAAAATTGATTTAATGGAAGTTTATAATGTTAGAGAGGGTTTTTGCGCTACACGTTTTAAGCTTGATAGGATTTTTAGAAAGATTGACATCTTTTTCAGTATCTTGGTTTACTTTGCCAATTATCAGCCATACCTAGTTCACTAGAATGACAGAATGTTAATTACCTGCATTATCTACTTTAATCATAACAATACCAGCTTATCCCGCTGCAGGGCAATGGCCTCTTCTCATACAGAGAAGGCACGAGTATTTAGTCAGGGCGGAGAGCTGATTCTAGACTTATAATTATTATAAGTCAGTTTCCTAATTATATTTTCGTTCACAAAAGCTACTTTCTTATTATAACAAACTTATTTTGATAAATAAATCCCATGATTAATATGAAGTTTATCGAAAAAAAAGTCTTTGCTATTAGGATGCCTTTGACTGCCTCGTTGGTCTAGTGGTCGCAAGCGCGACTGCTATGCATGAGGTCTTGGGTTCGATTCCCAGGTCGGGCAAAGTGATATTGGGTTTTTCCATCAGGAATTTCTCAGTAGCAGCCTCGGAGTCTGGATTTGTGCCCGGTTGATGGCAATAGGCTCGCCCCCTATTACATGGGAATAAAAAACATAACTGGCGAAATGTGGGTGTACTAATGAGTACACCTCTGCCTAACCCTTCGGGGATTACAGGCGTGATGTTATGATGCCTTTGACGTCAACCCCTTTTACCCGACTAAGTCCTAAAGGATAGTAATGCTTTTATACCTAGCACATGAAAATAAAGATAATTATTATAAAGCTACAAAGTTTATTGACCGCCATCGAAATCACACAGATCGTTATTAATAAATTATTAAAATAAGCGAATGACAGCATCACGATGCTGGTAATTATATATTATAGTATTAATTTATGACGTGCTTTATACGCTTAGCTTAAAAAACAACTAAACAGGATACAAAAAATACAGCGATTGTTAAGTTTATGAATATAATTATAATAATTTTATGTAACTAATTGGAATTTATATGACTAATATTCTATTAACATAGCTATAAACTTTTCATTGTGATCTGAATTGTATAAATTAAGATATCTTACTATTTGTTATACATACTACATGTGCAATATAAAAAGCTCTGGTATAATAAAAACAACAACGAACTCTACCTAAAATACTATAGGTTCTAGCAAAGACCCAAACTGGAAAGGACGAAAAATCAAAACTACCGTAAAAAAGGACCAGCAATTCTAAACCTTTTCCTATTCTATTCAATACGAGACCAAACTTCTAACCAATCAATTATTCTTCATCAACGCCGATAAATCATAATGAAAACATTTTAGCAATCAGCTCCGCCAATTACTTCGACATAAGGCATTAGACTAAAGCGCCGAGCAATTATTCTTATCGAGACATGATTAAAAACTCCACCGAGTATTTTGGTAACAATAATAATTATGGCTAGAGTGGGTGGGGGGTTGGTGGTCTAAGTTATAGGAGAAAGCGTCAGCGGATTTTGGAATCGGAATAACATCGTATCACAAACCATTACATTACAAAACCCATACGAACTTATTCAAATCAGTTTTTGTATTTTAAACTTTATTTCCACCGCATTTAAGTATTTAATGCAATTTTTACAAGTTTTCAAAAGTTGGAATATGTTCTAAATAAAAAACTGGCGGAGGTTTAGACTTCATCTAAAGAGCTCTTTTAGAAAGGCAGGAATTGCTGAGACTTAAATGTCCTCTCAATAACAATGGATATTTAAAAATACAGCAAAACTCTTAGTTTTACTATATTTATGTGTCGAATGACTTCAAGAAAAGTATAATTTTTAAGTGGCTATACATCTAAATAGTATAGAAATACTCAGCTACATACTAATAATGGGTGGAAGGGTTAATGTAAAGAAGCTGTTACCATGGATTCAGTAACTTAATATGTTTCTAGATCACCCGATACGATGTCTCAAACCCCGTATACTAACAGCAAACTTAAAAAATCACTTCCGTTTGCTTGAAGATAAAATTCTAACAAACATCTGCCAATAAAAGACTAAAAAGCTTCCAAATTTCAGAAAAGATAAGTCAGACGCCGTGAAATTAAGTAATTTACGATCTCCCGATAAACTCTTATCACTTAGGGCGGCGCCTGCGCAGGCGGGCGGAACTCGTTCCGAGATGTCTCAATCTCGATAGAGACCGGATCAATCGAAACCGACCCACGGCTTTTTTTCATCGATCATCGATTGAACTGGTTCCCAATCGGAAAAAAATTATAGAGGACTGTCCATCGATACACCTTCGGCTTCTCGGGATAGTTCCGATGAAATTGATAGATGGAACTGATGCTGTGTCTAATAATGGTGATTTGGGAGAGAGAAAACATGCTGTTAGAACGAGAGGGTAGATAAATAATGAGATGGAAAGAGGAATAGAAATTCTTCTGTTGGAGAATAGTCAGATCGTCGGTGTAAGGGACATGATGACGTAATTTTTTACCGTAGAATCAATGCATGATTCTAGAGCGTCCAGCGTTAACAATTTTCGTCAGTTAGGAGAAAAAAAAACACACCTGAATTTGATTTTTTTTTAATAACCTGTGTATAGACATAATTATAGTATAATAATATGTTGAGTTTTAAAACATGTATCAGTGTCACCACGACCAAAAAAGGCACTGCAAACACAAAAAATACTCAATAAAAATCTTATTAAACAGCGACCTACCACACTTTGAGACCACAACTTAATAAAGAAATTACCGAACAACACCTTAATCGAGAAATTTTGCCATTCAAAAAACACGTAATAAAGACTTATGGCCATAAAATTAATAAAAGAAAGGTCAACACGTTTAACAAAATTAATATCAATACATTAATTCTTTCATATAAAGTTAAAACAACTGACAATGCGTGTAAATAAATAGCTCAATTTATATTGGATGCTTGTAGCGAAGGAATTATCGCTATTAGTGAAGGCAAAGGGGTTATTTATTAAAATGTTGGCGATAGTTCTCCACTCAGCGGGAAGGGATATCGGAGTGGATGTGTGATCGTCAATCATGCAGCGGAGTACAAGACACGAGCAGTTGGTGGCTTGGGTATGGATAAAAATGTGGACATGTTTGAGTTTGAAAGGAGTATGGGTTCTGTTGAATGTTTTAAGTTAGAACCAGATCATCTTAAAGATGATGATGATACACTTAATGGTAAGATTATCAAAAAAAGATTTGGATGATCTTACTATTAAATTATAAATGCAAAAGTTGAATGGATCGATATTTGTTACTCAATGAACGACTGAACTGATGGATCTACATGACATTTGGCACAGAGGAAAATTATAGTCTGGTTTTTTTTTTTGGAATTATACATTAACTTTGGCGCGGACAAATTCGCGAAGTGCCGGAATTAAAATTGTTCTCACAGAAACGTAAACCATCGTACCTATGGATGTGCATATAACGGCTATCGATGCAATTTGGTGGCAGGATAATAAATTGTACATAATAATTAAGGAAGCCAATGCTTAAAAGATTGCACAGTAGGTTAGGTAAGTACTAATCAAATCCCGTCATTTAATGATGTAGTAGCGCTTAATGCCAGAATAACTAGGAATTAGTGTAAGACTATAATCATTAATCTAGTCATTGCTACTATGTATATCTACACGTTTGTCAGGATAATAGCTTAAAACTTTGAATTCTAAATATATCTAACGCAATATTTCCTATTAAAAGGTTTTTGTCTAAGCTTTAAATGACATGATTATGTATGAAGTTTAAGACAAAATATGATTTGACGAAAAAAATTATGGCTAAAAGCAACGCATGGATGAAGAAAACCACGCTGCGCTGACCTTAAACACAATGACGTAAGAGGATGTTGATTATGATGGTTAAGAGTTTTGCGAACCGTACACGGAATTCTGAAAAACCGAGTGATAAATAGACGATACATTGTAATTTATACTTCTGGTGCTCATCGACTTATATCTATATCAATTACTTTGTCACTTTGAGATTCCGAACAATTCTTGTCGGCTAAAAACTTCTTTGATGATCCTGTGTGCAGGTCTTACATTTGTATGCGGGCATTGAAAGCTATAAAGTCTAAATAGAGTTGAAATAAATTCTCCTTTTATTGGCATTATGCAGATCCGAGATCTTTAGTGAAAACATTGTTTTAACTTCTTTAGTATAGAAGATAAACTTCTTTGAAGAGTTAAGTTGCACGAGGACCGTTATTTTTAGCCACAAAAGAACAGAGAAAATTATGTATTTAGGGTGAAAGGTTGTTTGTGAGTGTTTATGCAAACGAATGCTCTCATTTATATCCAAAACGGTTTGCTCAATTGTTGCTGTTTAAGTCCTGAGTATCATAGGGTATATCTAAGTGGTCCTTTGAGTCATTTATAGACATTTCAAGTCTTAAAAGCTTAGGCCTTGTATCGATAGTAGTCAAAGCCGATAAGAAGGCACTCTTTAGTATACATGAAGCGGCTTGACTCATACATAAGTAATTCGAAAGTGACTTCTAAAAATCCTTTTCCATAAAAAAACCAAAACTCATTCAATTAAGGGATCTGAGATCAAAATTAAGCCTTCTTCGTTTAAAATGCATTAATCCGGTCACTTGTCATGCGCGGGCGCAGTCGTCCCGTCCCACTCTAAAACCCGTTCCGGTTCGCCCATAGCCTTCTCGTTGACAAAGATTAAGGTTCGGGACACTGTGTTTGACAAAGGTAATTAAAAAAAAAGAAGATTGAATGTGTCAACTTTGTTCGTGACATTTTGTAAATTGGAATCTGCCGCAAAAATTTATTGAAGAGTAAAAAAAGCAATCAATCTTCTTTTAGATTGATTGAAAGGCTCTCCAAGTTCATCGTCATCCAGTTAATATAATCTGATTTAAATTACTTCCTCACTGAGACATCCTTGCTGTATCTACAAATATCTAGTTCTCGATTCTTTAGTTCTTTGACATCTACTATCCTCTGTCTCTTTTACTCAATCGAAGCTCTGAATTCTTTTTCGTTTTTCATTTTCGGAGTAACATGAACTCTCAATCTCTTGCTCACAGTTTTTACGCTCAGTTAAACCAGAGTCGGACCTTTATTTACGATTATCGGACGATGAAGACGTACACACGTATCGATTTTAACCACTATAGTTATAATATTTTTTTTATAACTATGACATTTACGATACTTAGTCGCTTTTATTACAGTTCCTCATACGTTTTTACGATATCGAAATATTTGCGAATCAAACTTCCAGGAATAAGATCCGTGCTCATTTTATTATTGTCATTAATTTTTATATTTATATTTCTTCTATAAGATTCTCGGAGTGTAATATCAACTTGATAGTGATTGGCAGCTGTACCATTAGCAGCTTTATTAAAATGTTTCATAAAATTCCTCGCAGCAAAAACACGGGACAAGTAAATGTGGTGATTAACATTTTCGTCAGAAAAAACTGCTGAATAATGAAGGGTATCGGTGCGAACAACTTTATTTAAAAGGCAAACACGAGAAGCCAATCGCTCGTCTGTCTCGTTACCCTTGAATAAGCCCTATACAGATTTTATTACTGCACAATAACACCAAATCTTTTCCGTTGCAATTTCAAATATTTCATAAATACCGAGCTGGTCAACATTATCTGTACGACAAGAATGAAAAGGGTACAAATTGAGTGAAAAAGTGTCCCAATGAAACTTTAAATTGTTCTCTATATATGTCTCGAGAACACGATCTTCGTTTACATCATCATTCGTCGACTTATCAGATGGTCATACATTGTTCGACTCTGATTCTTGTGTATTTACGATCAGGATATATTTTACTTTGTTTACATGAGCCGCGTAGTTTCTTATAGCATCATTGTATTCAACTAAAAGTAGTGTAGCAAAACTACTTATTTCTGAAACTACAACTCTGTTACTGCAACTGTAAAGCTTTTTGTCGCCTGTATCTTGATAGTTAGAGGATGCTGGACCATCTTGAATGTTGTTTGTTTGTGTTAAAGTTGGTTTTCGTATGATTTTCCACGGCTGAACGAGCGGTTATTTGTTTTAAGGGGGCTTTATCGCGGCACGTAGGCTCGATTTGAATAAAAATACAATTTATATGTGTCGGAGAGTTCGGTAAGGCGGTGTAGGGTTACGGAGCCGGTCGGACGACTCGGCTCCCAATTTGCTGGTGCATTTCTGAGTAAGTTATTAAGTTTCGGCTTGTCACTTCGGTTGCGAAATTTTGCAGTCCACTGATGATGGTGCGTTGGTATTTTGTTTTAATAAGCTCAATCGAGTGCAGCTAGGTCTTTTTAGTGGTTTTTGTGTGGCTATGATTGATGATGTTGTTCTTAACAATTTGCCTAGACATTAATAGCTTATTTCGCAACTAATTATTCTGTGTCACTATGCAGGCTTTGAGGTTAGATATATTCGCATAAACACTTTCATGTTTAATAAGTAACAGAACTGATTGCATCTACATCTATTTATGTTAAAATAATATACGTTATCTCTCTATCAATTTAAGCAACAATTAGACTTAATCATTTCGGCTAATTTGAGACTCATCTCATTTGTATTTTGTTTAATCTTAATGATTATTAGTGAGAATTTTTACTATGTTAATTTGAATAATGTAACTTTGCATTTTATGACTAATTCTTCGGCCACGCTTTTTGATCTTATAAGTAATTGTAAGGACAGATATATTGTGTGGTATTATCTGATGCGTTCGGTGATATTCATAGTCACGTCTGGCTATAACTTAAGGTTTTAATCTCGTCACTATGCATAATTAGTTGCATATTGGAATTATTCTCATAAATAATTTCATGGCATAGCCGGGTTACAGGGCAAGTACGCAAGGACCAGTCAAAGGGCAAAAAGACCAATCTCGTAAAACATGGTTTATGACGTGACGATTGGCTTAAGGTCCTCAAAATCATTTAACGTATTATCGGTAGTTTTCCCTATAGTTTAGTAGGTATGTGTGGTCTAATTGAATATCACTTTCGTTGTCTCAATTTGCGGTCTCTATTCATTATGTTTATTTTGACTATTATTTTTATTCTCTACAGTCAATAGTTCTGTTCATTTTGATCTTTGCATTATCTTATTTTACGGCGACAGTATAAGTCCTATACTAAACCTATAAACACCGTTACTACGTGCAACGAAGATCATCTCCAATGGGTCTGTGGAACTGGGTCCGTCCGGTGCAGTAGACGAAACCCGAGCCTTTTGATACGCCGCAGTTCCAGTTAACCTGTCGGGATGGTGTTATGCATGATGTTACGTGCTGGTTTTTTGGTTACTTTTTGGTGCTTATACTTTATTTTTATATATGTGAAAATATTCATGAAAAATGCAAGATTGATTTGCAAATAAAAATTTGCTGATCAGGACTTTAAAATTTAAACAAGCTCAATTTATTTTTTGTTTTACCAGTTTTTATTTCTATAGTTTCGTGACAATATTATATAAAACATCACTATTAATTACCGCCTCACAAAGACTACCCAAGAAAAGGGCACATACAAAAAAAAAATGTTTCGAATAAATAACTACATAAATACAATAAACATTAATTAGTACAGCCATAAAATAGGTCATCCAGACAATTCTTTAAATACTAAAAATGCTTTCAGAATAAAAAATCCTGTTAACAATAAAGTCATTAGCAGAAAGCTATTCAATTCTCGCATAAAATTAAGGATCCGAGGGATTCTTGTATTCATTAGTTCGAACATCAGTACTTTGTGGCTATTGATTGACGTTCTTGGCGAGTTTGCAGACCGCCTGGGGTTGCCACTAAGGAAAAATAAAGTAAACATGGTAGAAAAGCAAATTATTAAAGGTGTTAGTAATAATTTACAGCATTGCAACTTAATTTTTCGAATAATGCATAAGATTATCATAAATCTTACGCCATTATTGTAGTTATTTCTGTTTTTATTGACTGTTTTGTGCTATTAAATAGATATAAACTCTAGGGGGTAAAGTAAGATTATCTAAATGCTAATATTACTGGTTTTTTTTTAATTTAATAAAACTCGAGAATCCTGTTAATCCTTCGCGAATTTTCTTTTTTTATATATTAACATTACTTTCAACCTCCCGAATAACTCCATCCCAAAAAGAGTTATAATAAAAAATGGCCGTTAATTGAGCGTTATCTAAAGATGCGTTTACTTCGTGTAAGTCGATCCAAGCTGCTTAAGAAAACAGACACCGCTCGCGATTTTTTTTTTATCGTAAATAGTTTCGGTTCGGGTTTTAAAATGACGTAGCGACGACGGGTTGAATTTCAGACGTGTTGCAATCACAAGGTCTATAAGACCGCCTGGTGACAGACGGTTTTGATGACTTTAAACTGTGTTACTTTTTTTATATCTGACTGCCTCGTTGGTCTAGTGGTCGCAAGCGCGACTGCTGTGCATGAGGTCTTGGGTTCGATTCCCAGGTCGGGCAAAGTGTTATTGGGTTTTTCCATCAGGAATTTCTCTGTAGCAGCCTCAGAGTCTGGATTTGTGCCCGGTTGATGGCAATAGGCTCGCCCCCTATTACATGGGACTAAAAACATAACTGGCGAAATGTGGGTGTACTAATGGGTACACCTCTGCCTAACCCATCGGGGATTACAGGCGTGATGTTATGTATGTATGTTTTTTTATATCTCTCGATGTCTCGATGACCACTGATGAAAATAGTAACAGAAAATCATTATACAGTTAAGAGAAACATCATATTATTTTGTTCTGTGATCATAACATTTATTACTAGCTTCTGTACGCGTGACAATCAATTAAAAAAAAACAGTCATAAAGCATAGGCTTATGACACTCAATAGTAATGTAGCTTTCTACAAGTGAAAGAATTTTTGTAATCGAACCAGTACTTCCCATGATTGCCTCTTACAAACAAACAAACATTACTTCTTTATAATTTATTATTTTATTTGATTTTAAACTCTGATGATATCATCAATTAAGTCTCTTGATGTTTTAAAGAGTTTTACGGAAATGGAGATTAGATCTGATCAAGAAGTTTGTTTGAGAAAAAGTGGCTCAGCCTCTTGGCAATGCGCCACAAAGAAACTTTTATTACTTTTGAAAGTCTTCAACGTTATGAATAGCAATCACCTGAAGTAATTTAGAAATGTATTCTGTCCAGGTACAACTTTTCGACTGCCTCATTGGTCTAGGACTGCCTCATTGGTCTAGTGTTCGCAAGCGCGACTGCCGTGCATGAGGTCTTGGGTTCGATTCCCAGGTCGGGTAAAGTGCTATTGGGTTTTTCATCAGGAATTTCTCAGTAGCAGCCTCGGAGTCTGGATTTGTGCCCGGTTGATGGCAATAGGCTCGCCCCCTATTACATGGGACTAAAAACATAACTGGCGAAATGTGGGTGTACTAATGTACACCTCTGCCTAACCCTTCGGGGATTACAGGCGTGATGTTATGTTATATGTTATGTTATGTACAACTTTTAGTCACAAAAGCAGGATAAAGATAGTTACTGAGTCTTTGGAAGAATATAATAAATAGATTTTCTGTCTTCTAACTCTGTCTTTAAGTTCCTTTACCTGAGACTCGGTACGTTTCGAAGTTAATCAGTACGATTAAATTAGGTACGTATATGCATAATAATAAGGCAACTATTCGCGATTCCGGCTCTTGTTCCACTAACCCCAAACAATAAACGAGCATAACAATATAAAGTGTATTCAGGAAAGCTTCAAAATAAAACGCACGTAGGAGGAATCTAAATATTGTCCACGTCGAATCGCTAATGTGCGGTGTAGGGCTGAGGGCAGACTGGAGGGTATATCACGCGGACCGGAGGACCAAGAGGAAAACGAGGGGCGAGTGAAGAAAAAAACAAAGTTTAAGAGGGAAACATGAAGTATATGATCTTGAGATCTTGTTATCAACAGAATATATGATGAGAAAATATAATAATAGAATAAAATTGAATTGAGTAAAGTAAAATAGCATAAAATAGGTAACATGTACCATATTAAACATACATACTTGAAGATGCGAAGTTGAACGAAAGCTTGTAAAAAAAAATACTGGGGAATCGCACAGAAGTCATAACAAGAGACACAAAACTCCATTCGCTCATAACTTAGTACTCAAAGTTAACATCAATATCAAACTTCAACCTATCAGCTACGCTCTTGAGGTAAGCATTAGTGAAGGCAGATAAACCAGAATAATAGACTTGCCCATTAGGCCTATTTGTTCTTTCAAATCCTATCACAAAAGGGCGTTTACATCGATTTTGTATGCCCATAAAACCTGAATGGAGGGAAACTATCCATGACATTGAATTACCAATAATTATATTATTCTAATCGAGCTGTTGGAAATGGCGTTGAAAATTGTAATGACATTATTTTATTGTACCACCAATCAACTGGGCGCCTTCGGTTTTTGAAACAGGTTTTTTTTTTCCAATTTGACGTCACGTAGGTAGACGTTTTGACTTGTTTAACCATCAACGATGTTCTATCAGTTCAAATTTCTATAATATGAAGTCTGTTCTAGACTTGACAGTCCACTAAAAGGGCTTGCAAAACGGTTTAGCTTGTAGTATAATAATTAAACAAATAGATGACATAACAAGTACATAAAACCCCTCGATTTTGTAATTACATCACAGTGGCTACAGTCCCATCGGCACTGGCTGATTCGACTTCATTTTAATAGTTTATTCTCTACAGTTTGAATAATGAGACAAACACTGTTCTAAAATGGGATTATAATTGTTTCACAGTCAGTTCATAAGACTGACGGGGGATTTTACATATTAATTCCAATGATTAATATGTAAAATCTTATCCTATTTTTTTGGCCCACATGCTATGCGGGGCTTCCATATGAAGTGAGAGCTTCAAGTTCTTACAGCACGTACCTACTGAACTATATCTTAAAACACTGTTTTTAAAGCCATAATTTTGTTGCAAAGGACCAAATTTCCTAATTAATTATTTATGGAATCGAATATTCATAAAGTGTACAGTATCTTTTCTAAGCAACCTATCAGACAATCTATTCGCCGTCTAATGCTCCCTATATAGTCACTCACGTAATCTGAAACGTCTTAATTACGAGGTCGGAAAACCAACCCTTCGTTACTCAAATGCATGCCAATTTTAACCCGTGACTTACCACGGTCTGTTCTTTAATAGCCACTTTTACGTATCTGTCATCTAAGCTGCGCCAGCGCATTTTGAACGTTAAAAAGTTTACCATAGAAGTTATTTTTCTTGTTTTTGGTGAGGGTACGAATGGTAACAGTCGTGAGTTCAAAGTCTAATTAACACCTCTGGGAGGAGATAAATTGTGGCGATAGTGTTGCGCCGTGGCGTTGCGCATTGCTTTCTGTGAGATATGCAGTGGTACACCATGCTTATTGAGAATCGAAAGTAGGGAAATTTAATCCAGTGAACTTTGGATTTAGTGCAAGCTTAGAGATATTGAATGTTCTTAATTGATTACAATTTAGCAAATGTGTAAAATAGACATGATATTATAAAAAAAGAAATAAAAGAAAGAAAGAAAGAACGCATGAAAACATTGTTTATTGTGTTCAGGCAAAATGCACATAAGAAAGGATAAAAATGATAATCTTAAACCACAGTTTATCATATTTTTAAAGAAAAACATCTTGAATAGGTAAAAACCGATGCTTTTGACTCGAAGGACCAATTTTAACCGGGATGATAATGTCGCAGTCGAAATAGAGTTATAAATTATTGTTCTAAAAATAAACAGCCTCTTTGGTCTAGTGGTCGTAAAGCGCGACTGCTGAACATGAGGTCTTGCATTCGATACCCAGGTAGGCCAAAGTGATATTGGGTTCCATCAGGAATTTCTCAGTAGCCTCCTAAGACCACATCATTATTACTACGGAGATATTTAGTTTAAAAATAAACTATAATTCTAATAATCTATCTACCAACTAATAAAATCTTTACAAATTCGAATCGGAAACGTTGCAGGACTGTGCAACGGATGCATCTGAACAAGAAACGGCTATGTCAGTGTCTGGGCATGCATATAATTTGCAATAACGTACTAGTGTTGCAGATTTATCATTACGAGTGCGGTGTAGCGTTACATCGTTCACACGTCTCAGGGTTGTCGCTTGTGAAAAATGGAGATCGAAAATAGGAGATTTTTCAAGTCTTGTTGATAGATAAAGGGTTATTGTTAGATCTTGTAAAAGTAAGTAAATAATTAATTAATGAGTAAGTTTTTAATTTAATCTGATTTTGAACGTCACGGTTGGCACAGTGGCTATTGTACTGCTCGTTGTGGGTTCGATGAAAAAATTGTATGGCCGTATAATATACCCATTTCTAGGTCTGGCTATTTGAGCATGTATTTGTAAACACACCAGCGAATGAGAAAACATATTAGAGTTACATAACATACATAACATCACGCCTGTAATCCCCGAAGGGTTAGGCAGAGGTGTACCCATTTGTACACCCACATTTCGCCAGTTATGTTTTTAGTTCCATGTAATAGGGGGCGAGCCTATTGCCATCAACCGAGCACAAATCCAGACTCCGAGGCTGCTACTGAGAAATTCCTGACGGAAAAACCCAATAACACTTTGCCCGACCTGGGAATCGAACCCAAGACCTCATGCACAGCAGTCGCGCTTGCGACCACTAGACCAACGAGTTACCATTAGAGTTATAAAATTAAATCCTTTCATTTCGTCATTTTGGTTCATAATTGATACGAAAGAAATTACGGGATAAAAGGGACATAGTAACGATGTTTTTTTTAAAAACAGACGAAAAAATTTATCGCTGTCTAGAATCATGAGCCGAATCCATGGCAAAAGTTTTCCGCCCATGATTTTGTAACTTAGTGAAGTGACAACCCTACACAGTGCACTGCAGTTGATATCGTGTCTCAGGTTTAATTGCGACTTATCGGATTGTTTTTCATTGTCCTGCTTATAGCGGTTTATAGGTTCGGTGCCGGTGCGGGTATTTTTATTACTACGGTTAGACACTAGAGGTGACAGTCATATTTAGTTCAGAAATTGTATAAAAAAACAGTTCGAGATGAAAAATACATGACACATTTGTTTTCTTGCTGTCACATTTATTTTTAAAACACTTTTGAAATACTTATGTCATTGTATATTAATACATATTTTTTTAAAGTATAAAATGTTGTAGTCAATTTACAAAATCATACTTTTTGGCAAATGTCCAGTTAAAAGTCAGTCTCATCAACGTTGAAAGAGAGTTTTAAATGTTTAATTAAACAGATTAGTAAGCTGGAAAATCAATTTGAATATAAATTCTGACTATTGATCAGTCACGAAGTTTGAATTTGCTGTTTAAATAACTTGTTATCTCTTCGAAGTCATCTTTAAAGATGCACTAGGTAATAAGACTATTTAAAATCTAGGATAGTCATCAGAATTTATCACGATGACGGTGAAAAATACTTTAAAAGATTAATTTTAAATAATGTGGTTTCAAATAAACTCTAGAATGATCTTAAAACCAAGAAAAAGCTTTAGAAGATTAACTATTATTCAGATAAAAAAAAACTGGCAAATTATTGGCAAAAATGTTTTTTTTTTTTACTTTTGGCATTTTAGAACAGCAGTATTGTAAATTATGGTGAAGTCTATCTTAGCTAAAGCAACATTATAGAAAGAGACAGAATACCTAACAAAATACATAGTAGTCTATATATACGGCAATATTTTTCTTAGCTTCTTCTTTCCTCTCCTTCTGAGCCTAAGATTATGAAACAAAACTAGGCATAAACTTTCGCTTCAATCTGTCAAAACGATTGACATTCTAACATATCGAAACTTAAGTCTACATAAGTCTCGTCTATGACACTCAACCGAATAGTCGGCGAGGTAGTGGTGAAGTAACGATGACTGATGAGAGCATTTTTTACCAGACAACCAAAGGTGGTGAAGAGACATTTTAACTTACCTCTTAACGTATTAGCTCCATACAAAGGATGATCGTAAGGCACCGGGCGGTATGCTGGATGAAGGGCAGCTAGATAGCTAAGTTCACTGGTCGCACCAGCCGCTGCCGCTGCCGCCGCTGCCAGCCTGGGAAAAAGAAATTATTACTTTAGATACTATCATTAACAAACAATTAATAATAATGACCTTGTATGTAAAATAAAGCTGTGTTTATAAAACCGTACATCACGTCAAAGTTTTCCCTTTTATTTTCCACTATCGACGCACCCAGGTTTCGCACGAGTGTTATGTAGATACTAATTATACAACTATACCTTCCTCCTGAATAAATCTATCTACTGATGAAAACGGCATTAAAATTTCGAAGTTTAAAAGATCTAAGCGTACAGATGGCGGGAAGCGTTTTTGTTTTATCGTATTACATTATTTACATCTTGTAATAAGCTTTTATATTTTTTTTCTCACAAGTCCCAAGTTATTAAAATGTCGACCTGATTCAAATGCCTGCCCCAATCTGACTGCTGACAAGTTTTTTACATCTAAATTGCATTCCCTAATAAGGCGAAGTGCATATGAAAAGATTATTTTCTTCGACACAGGGCGTCTTTTAATTACAGAATCTCGTTTGCCAATGACAATATTTGAATGCTTTGCCAAAAAGGTTGAACACAATGACACATTTGAAACTTTTTTCACGATCCCTATTCAAGTATTCGGAGTATCGCCGGGGACATCTCGGTGCGAACCCAAGGCCTGACAGTGGGGTTCCGTAGGCAATAAAAAGAGGACGAGCGCTTGCAATCCACCGGCATCCGTGACGTAATATGTCTGGACGTTTTTGAGCAAAAAACGATTTACAAACAGCTGGATACCGTTGCGACTCGTATGTGCTAATTTTTCAAGTCGTATAAGCCGATTGAGGGTCGTATGGTATTAGTTTCTAATTTATTTCCACAAAACAAAAATCATAACATCACAGTGACTACAGCTACACTTCAGCATAATTATGATAACTAAGATCTAAATAACTCTCTTTTAAATATTCAGTGTAGCACATTTTATTAAATAAAATTTGTCGACCGCTTAATAAAATAGACATTGGCTATAAACAATAAAACAATGGATAAATCAGATAAACAATGAGAAAACAATCCATTCCCACGTTTACAGCGAAAAACAAAAGTAAAGCGACCACTAAAAGCGCAAAGCTAAACAAAAATAAGAACACAATAGCTCGCGCGCATGCGCAATGCGCCCAGTAATAAAATTATTAAACAAATCAACCTCATAATAATGCGGCCCCAGAAAATTGTCGGGTGGGCTGAGTAGGATAAAGAAATTATCCAACTTACCGACCACGGACGATTGCGCGCCCCGACCAAACCCGAACAAAGACGTAGCTCGAGAAAACGAAGAAAAAAAAAGCTGGCGGCTAACAAAATAAATAAAACAAGTGCAAGAACACTCGCGCGCCTTCGCCCCGCGTGACGTCTTCATGTACTCTGTCCTTTTCGCCCACGCGATCTGTCTGTTCTCTTGTGTACGTGTGACAAAGACGGAGATATGCACAGATTGTCCTCTGAATAGGAAGAAAGTTTTGAAACTGTTGCTGGATGTGAAACAAGTTTTACAGATTTCGCGCAGACGGGCTTTTTGATTTGACGTTTTATTTACATTTTTTAAATTGGATTTTCTCTATCCTGTTTTCTATGATTAAATTTATATTGCAGGAGCTAGCAACAAGGAAAATGATGAAATAATCGATTTAATACATGCATAATTAGCAAGCAAACAAAAATTTAAAAGCTTTTGCAATCATCATTAACCATTGTTTTAACAACATTATTCGAATACCATGCATATTTCTACGTCAAAAAACTTTAATAGACATCAACAGTAACTTTTAATGAAGGAATACGTAATAATCAACGGCTGTCCGCATTTAGCGTTATTTTTTACTTATTTACAAGTAATCACCGCAGCTGAAGTCTGTCAGTGGAGCATTTTAAAAGTGTAATTGCCCCCTCAATGTGAGCGACTCAATCATGACATCATGAATGTTTCATGAAAACCAGTTGGCAATTACACTCGTTTCTTACGGCGATGTACTTTTTACGGTTTATTTAGTTTTTTCGCCGAATGACCAATTAGTGCTTACTGCCTGCTACACAACCCTCGCGTATCTATGGTAAATTGTGTCCGTTATTTGTAATACATGTTGTGTTTTATGGTATTTCCTGAGGTATGTGGTATGAGGTTCATTAATGAAAATATTTGTGTGTAAAAGGAATGTTTTGGAAAAGGCTACAAGATTAAAGTTGTTGGAACTTGTACCTAATGTTTATATGTATACGGTTTTCTAGGAGATATCGGTTTTCTTTTGAAACACATACTTACAAGTATATTGCAGAGTACCAGAAATTCTTTTTAAAAATAATTTTGAAATTCGTCGACAAATTGACGGATACCTAATGTGGACATTAAAAAAATCCTACTTGTTGAAAGTCGGTCAAAAATTAAGCTTGAACTAAGTAAAAAAAGACAAGATCCATGCAAATAAAGCCAGTGATACATTACAATAAGTTCTGTTGTGTAAAACTGTCATCAATAATCGTCGATGGTGAGATAGGGCTGTCTGTAAGTACATGGGTTTATCGTCACGCTTGGATGCGCAGGAGATGAGTTGTATGACGTGAAAAATTGGCTATCAACATGACTTTTTGGAGTGTCAATATTATGCTTATTGTTCATCAATATTTTCTTTATTTAATGGTTGCTTGTCAAGATTTTATGTTTTGATTAACAGTCGCCATTTTCGACGACAGAAAAAAAAATAAAATAATGAAAATAAATTTAATGTTTAATACGTTTGTTGTTTAAAACAAAGATTTTTTTTACATTTATTTAGGACTAGCGACCCGACCCGCCATCGCGCGGGTGCAATGTAGATACATAAACTGTCATATTGAATCAAACTATCTATTTATCAAAACTTTGCGCAGCGACTATTTTTCATACAGTGTATAACTGTCGAGATATCGCTTAAGTGAAACTTTTTAGTTGCTAATGGTCGTACACTAAACAGATAACCCAAAAATACCTTAACAACACACCATAAAAAGGATTTCAAAAACATAAAATTTCATACAAAAATAACGAGCCGTTTCTTTATGCCACCTTTCGTCAACGAATATATCACTTTATCAAAAGTTTCATGAGCAAATAATACGAAAACTTAAATTCTTGGATACTTAAGTGCCCAGTGGACAGATTTATTAACGTCTGGAAAAAGAACTGGGTTAAATAAAGGACCTTAAGCTCCTTTCGGACCGACTTTTAGAATTAAACCGACGAAATTTTGAACAAACGTTTTATGTACAGGTTGATTTATTTGTAGTAAATAAATTGAGATTTTGTTGACTTTTAATATTTTTTAAAGATACGGATTTATTTGGAGAATGGTTTTTTATATTAAAAGATTTGTTTGTTTTTGGTGAATCTTTCTATAGAGTTAAAAAAGGAACTGTATTATTAAACAAATCAACCTCAAATATAATTGCGTTTTAATAGTCTGAAGTAATTAGTTTGATTTCTCAACTGTACAAAGTGTCATCACAATAATTATTAAGCTTTTTTTTTTTGGTAAAACTGATTTTTGTTTATTTTTTATTGCAAAGATGTCAAAAAGACTACCTGTATACCACGTTATTCTAATAATACATCGCTAAATAACATCTTAGACACCTTTTGTGTTTAATTTAAACAAGTAAAGCCTTAAATGAGTCACTTCTGTGTGGTGTGAGGGACTATCCTTCAGAGAAGGTTTAAAGTGGTCACCGCGGGGGACCGCGGTAGGAGTTTTGTTTAAGTCGTATTTTATTGTCACACTAGTCCCGCCACCTGGACGTTTTTTGTCAGTTTTGGCTATTTAAAATACACTGAATAAAGAAATATATCAAATTAAATAGAATTAATAAATATATAAATATTTATTTTATATTTATACCGTTTTCAATATTAACAATTTAAGTAGGTATGGAGAGTATTTTTTGCTATCTATGTCGTAAATCAAATCACATGATCATTTTATCTGCTTTTTTATCTACATTTCTTATTTGAAAATGTGATTATGTATTTTAATAAGCAAATATAAAACATTAATTACAAAATCTCTATACAAACTAAGAAGATACTTTTTATATACAAATCTTAGTTTTAAAGTAACTAATTAATTTTTAAATATGAGCAAATCTGATGGCATTAAATTAAAAACAAGTAATGTTTATGTCAATTTTGTGAAGATTGGGTCTTGTAAGTTCAATTATTAAATCCTTTTAACTAATAATGACTATTTTTTATGATTAATTATCTTTTTCTCTAAAAGAAAGTGCTAACCAATGTTTCTGTCAATGAATTAGCAATGTATTAGTACACACTAATTGGATAAACTATCTGTAAAATATAATTACAGTTCATTGAATAACACATTTTGAATATCACTATACTTCTCAAATTGTAGTAAACTAAGTTCGAAAACAAACCTTTGCAAACCACTTGCAGTCCTACTCATAAAATTTCCCATTTCCCATTCACAGTAAAACAAAATACGTTTTCCAAAGTCGATACGAAGTCTGCGCGAGCGCTTCAATCGGCTCGATCTCTACACCGCTCACGGTGACATGTCAATCGCGGCCCCTGAATAATGCAGTAGGCACCATGTAGCAACACGCTGTATATCGGGATACGTTTAATTGTGTGTACTGTGCCTTATATCTATATTTTATTGATTTTATGACATTTTAAAATAAATAGAGAGTAATGATCGAACACTATTAATATTTATATTTTTAATTGTGTATTTAAATATTTTAATTGTGAATATAATTATGTAGTTAAATAGTGAAATATTTGTTAAAGTTCAATAATAATCTTTTTCATCATTCCAGTCTATCATTCTGTGATGATGACGTCACTGATATTGGAATATTGGCATAAAAAATGTTGAATGAATAACACGTAAAAGACAGTACGAATAAATTATAAAGGAATCAACTACTTGCAGAACGAAACCTCTACTTGATTACTATATGAAAAGTTCCAGTACCAATATTCCCATTATATTTTTTTATATTTATTTTCCACAGTATCTTAACGATAATTTATAAAATAATAGAATATATTAATATTATGTACCTTAATAAAAGTTGGGGGAAAAACTCTAGCCATACAAAAATACATCCGCATTGCAGTCAATGAAACAAAAGTCCAAAGTATTTTATATTGTACAATATCAGGCATTAAGACCGCCTTTGTACATTTGTTGCATAAAGTTTAAATAAATAAATATCCTACAAATATCTAGAAATCCTGGTGACCCTACAGACAATCTTACAGGTAACAATGTCGCACACTTGTTACGACCTGTTCTGCCTACCTCTAAATAGACAGAGTCGCTATATTGTGTCGTCACAGCCGTACAATTGTTTAAAACATTGTTACTTCCTTGCCAATTGTTGTTGCTTTGTTAACAACTGATAGAATGGAAGATTCTCTTTGTGTTTAAAACTTTCTTGCTTTGAATGAACGGCTATTTTATGTGCATTTGAAGCTTTTCTGTTATTGATCGTTTCATGATACTGTAAAGACTGGAAAGTTTCGTCATGTTTAATCTTTTTTACAAGCTTTTATTTAACTTGCCATGTATGTATGTATCAAATCTTGCAACTGAATTTTAAAGCTCTCAACCGATTGAGCTAAAATTTTGCACACACATTTAGTTTGGATGACAATGCATGGTGAGTGACGTGTCTAATTGACAGATGTAAATGCGTTTCGGAACTGTTCCACAACTGTGACTTCACTGATATGTGTGAATCAATCTTAATTCGACCTGTAGTGTTATTATGTAAAAATCGATGGCCGCATCGAATAAACGTGCAAGTGAAAAAAGTTACTTTACAGAAGAAAATAAAATCCTTAATAACGCGGGGTTCCTTGTAAGCAAATCTATACAATGTATTACTTAATAATTTTTAGACTAAAATGTATTAAAAAATTAGGAGGTAGGAGAATGGGCAAAGGAACGGAAAACACAAAAAAAATAATGCAATGGTTCTTGCACATTTATTCGATGCGGCCATCGAAATCTTCTTTAGTAAATTTAAGTGAAACTGACATTTCTACGTGAAAAAATAAGAACACCGTATTCATACATTTTGTCAAATTATGCGAAAATAAATGCATATAGCGGCTTATATAAAAAAATAAAAACAGATATAACGACAGTAAGTACGTCATACCGTGTTAAAGTAATCGCTCGTTGCCAAGGTCCATAGCGGTACTGACTTCCCAAGGAGCGCCGGACGTAAGTACACCGTCACTTGAGGAGCCTAGATATTATATCAATGATATCTTCATCAATCAAAACACGCGCTTCGCATTTTAAATCCTTCGTAGTAAGGTACAGTCAATGAAAAAGAAATGTATGCAGGCTAACTCACAACTAGTTTTAAAAAGTGTTGTTATTATTATTTATTTAAACTTTATGCAACAAAAGTACAAAGGTGGACTTAATGCCTTAGGCATTCTCTAACAGTCGACCAAAGGTGGTGAAGAGATAACATGGTAGGTGCAACCAAATTGGAGCAACAAAATTAGAGATAAAAAAATGAAATAATAAAGTACTAAGTAAATAAGTAAGGTCTAAGTAATTAATTTACACAACTAGGTAAAATTGCGATGGCTTTCGGAATTGGCAACTAGATTCAATATTATTAATATTTTTTTCTCTAATAAATGATGTTCAAAAGTGCCTTTTAATAGTCTAACTGAAATTAATTAATTAATTTTAATTTTGACTTTGAAATTCTTAATTACCCTCAATAAACGATTTTTATAGCAGCAAAACTTATGGGTTTGTGCCAGCGACATGCTGAATAGACCGCGTTACCGACAATCCAATTTGACCTCAAGTTTTCATTTTTTTCGGCAGCCTCCTTGACTGCCTATTTTTTATTATTGACGTCTTAACAATATCGAGCAATGAACAACTATTCCATAACAGTTTTGCAATATAATTGCTTAATCTTAGTTGCTCCTAGTAACTTAACTCTTTCGTTGACTGTACGATGCGCCAGCGTCTCACGGTGCGTTCCCGCTCTTTGAAATCAAACATGGCCGCTACGCACGCGCAGAATTGTAACACGCTCAGGGTTACCATACGACAATAATTCACAGGATATGGTAATGCGTGATGGTATTGCGGTATACTTGGTGACGTATTCTCATGAACATTTAATTTTTTTTTTTTTGTTATATGTACTTCATTTTCTTATAATTTGCATGGTCTATGGAAATTAATGGTGGTTTCTTCAATGTGACTTTGTCTATTTCATATTAACTTCCTAAGTTTACCTGATATCACGATTTCGTCTGCATAAATGTCGGACAACCCGTTTCAACCCCTTGGGGCCTGAATTTTAGAAAATCCGATCTTAACGGACGTCTACTAACTATAATTTACCTTCCTACCAAATTTCATCTTTATACGTCAAACGGTTTTCGATATTCCGTGATGATATTATAAAGTCTGAAATCACCAATCCTCCTTGATTAATGCTCGTGCCTTCTCTGTATGAGAAGAGGCCTTTACCCTACAGAGTAACAGTAATAGGCTGGTATTATTATTATATGATTGGAGATCATCCTTTTCACCCAAGACTAGGAAGTTTATGATGTAACAGGAAACGAATACCTTAAAAGGATGGGCTTCCTTTATTGCATTCTCTACTATTCGTCGACACTCTCTGAGGTTACCCATATGTATATCCTAAAAAGATATACATTTGTATTGCCATCAAGGCTAAGCATGGATCTATAAACTAATAATTATGATAAAGCTAAAGAGATTTTTTGTTTGTTGGTTTAATCGCGCTAAACTCTGAAACTACCAGTCGGATTGTTTTTTTTTGTATAATATGATAGCTAGATTCATATAGAGTAGTATAGGATATATAGCATCACGCTACGACCCGTGAGAGCGGAGCAGTAGCCAAAAATGTAACTGAACACGGTCGCGGGTAAAAGCTAGTCTAGAGGGTTTGATACCTAAGTAATTGAGAATGAAATGGTACTCAGTGACTCAAACTACCCAACACTAATTTTTTCAATATTTTTTTACCCCTTTAATGAAACGTTGCCCCACACTAGATTTTTTTCTGTATCGTGGGTGCATTTACAAACATATGAACCTACATATACAAATAAGCGGACCCGGAACAAATACCTGTAGATCTTACAAATATTTACTTCGTGCGGGAATTGAACCGCGTCATGCAGGGCAGCGGTAAATCGCTTAGCCATTACGTTTACCGACCCGGCGAGGCAGAGATATCAAAAAGGGTATTATAGCAACTTGAAAAGAAATTACGTCACAACTCGACGTCATATTCACATGTCGGTGACACGGTTAAAGCGGCATGTCGGTGACGCACCCCCAAAGTCTTGCCCTCAGCAAAAATCATTCAACGCGGATGAAGAAATTTTCAGTTAAAAAAGACCAACCATTATGACTCAGCAGTAACTTTCAGATTAACCAACAAAGATTCTGACTACACAATCACATCCAAAAAAACCTCAAATATGTACACAACCAATTAGCCATTCATTACTAAGTGTCATGATACAAATTGGTGACCCTAAACAGTCAATTACAGCGAGTGGCCTTCACAACGAGTATGTGTATCCATAATTGAAATGTGTCTAATTGGACACAACATTTATTGTGGTCTGTTCATCGCGCAGATCAACTCATTCAGTTCAGCTATGAATAGATTCACTTAGAGCTTAGGCATGTGGTCTTGGTCTAAGAATAGCACTGTGTATCTTCCTTATGACGCTTCAGAGAGTAATGAGAAGATACTTAGAGATACAAAATGTCTAGGCAAATGAGTGTGTAGATGGCTTTAATGTAAGGAGGCTTAAGTGTACCCAGTAATTATAAGCAGCAATTTCTGATGATGTTCATAAAGTGACACCATGTTCCTTTCGTAATATAGCATATGAGGAGGAAAAAACATCGTATGGAAAACTTTTATTTCATGAATTCTGTAGGTACATGATTCTCGACCCCCAGCGTTAAAAGTTTGCCAGGGTTGCGGGACGTCTTAACAGGATACCGTGGCCCCGGAACGCAAAGGGCAACAGAAGGAACAGGCTGGTTTTTTAGTCAGTAAAAGGCTGACAGTCCCTTCCTCCCCACCCAGAGCGAAAGGAGTCATTTGATGAATTTTACCACCTAAAAAAAGCGTTAAAAGTTAATAGGTAGTAAATTTGTTAATTAAAAAAGGCTTTTCTTTCTTTCTATTTCTAAGGATAGGAAAATCACCACATGAGTTCTTTCGCTTTGGGCGGAGCGAAAGGAAGTGTCAGATTCTATCACATGTAATTTATAAATGAAATCTTTCAATTAACAATTGTATACATTGTTATAAGTCTGTAAGCTTTCTTTAAAATAAAGTAAACAAATAAATAATTATGCAAATCAATAACAACAATTTAATTCAAATGAATCGTTTATTGCAAGCAATGTTTAGTAAAACATCAGACATTAACAATCTATAAAATAAGGTTACGACGTGTTTAATTACTGTACGTATTGCGTAATGAGCATTAATATCGACGCATCATTTCCTAATATAATTCTAATTTATCTCGTTCCATATATTTGAAAGCGATCAAAGTTCATATGTCAATTGAATTTATAACGTTATAAATCATCGGCCAATATTTCCTATTAAACGATATTGTTGTGATAACAACAATGTTTTAAGACACAAATGTAAATATCATTACTTATTATAAAGATTTCCAAAGTTATGAGAATGAAGAAGAGAACTGACAGACAAATTTGATGACAGAGAAAGAGTGCTTAGATAGTATTAAATTATGATGCTAAGGGCACCTGTATGAATACTACCTTCCAAACGAAAGATAATAATATCACCTATGCATAAAAGCATAGTGAGACCCAGAGTCAAAAATAACTCTACCAGTGCATGAACAATTTGCGCTACCAGAATAAAAAAAAAAATAAAGAAAACCAGCAGTAGAACATAAAACGCAAAAACAAACGAACAGACGGACAAACGATAAGAAGTGGGAACTCCAAGTAACAGCAAAAGAGCATATTCTATCAGCAGAGGACCTAAAAAAACGATAACTATAAAACCTTAACGTACGCATGAATAGTAATTTCCATTTCGTTTAAGACTCCCCCACCTAATCATCCAATTATTGCTTCTAATAAACAGACAAGGGCCTGAACAATAAACCTTTGACTTATAATAACCTCGGAGCATCGTAAAGCATTATCCAACCGAACCGTAAAAGACAATCAAAACAAGTGAAGCTATAGTTTTGAATGACATCTCAATTTGGCATCGTAAACTTTTTACTGCTCTTATCATGGATATTACTATGGCACCTACGGAAGTGTGTAATGGTGCTGGTGGTGAAATTGTTCGTAATATGGATGGAGCAGTAAAAGTTGTGTGTGATATGGAAATGTTGGGTAATGTCAATTAAGTTGTGGGTGTTGAAGATTCTGACTTTTAAGTTAGCTAGCAGTTCTTTATGTAGAAGATGGCCGATTACAAGCTTCTATGAACATATGTACAATATTAAATGACCCACATAGACAGCATGAGAATGTACACAAATAAAGATTCAAGTCCATAGAGATAAAAATAAAAATCGTTGACGGAAAAAAGGTTCATGATAAAAGTCACGGATTTTCAGTGAAGACATTTATCGCAATGAATGGATGTAGATTCTAGATGACCGATTCCATATAATCCTAACTTAGTAAGCTTTAAACAGATTTCTGGCTAGTGCTTCAAAAGAAGACCAATTCTGCTAAGTTAATCACGTTCAAATTCAATTCGCAATCTAGTCTCAACGTTAATCTCAATTTCTCGTTACGAAAAACTTTCTTTAATTTAGTCGGAATCCTTTCTCAGTGATATTTAATTTCGAAAATCATGTTAAAAATGTAGAATGCAATCGTTCAACTTTCATGCCTTAATATCGACTAGAATTTTATGCACCGAAATGAATGTTTCATTCTTCTATTGCTATTGAATATTTCCATGTTACCTTCAAAGTTCATGTCTGTCATACCAGGTGGCAGAACCTAGCGCCATTCTTAGAAGCCAACACATGTCTAGAATCTTTATTAGACTTGTATCTTTTTTCCTGAGGCTTGACCTGTTTGGAATACGTTCTGTGTGCATAGGAAATTGTTTTATCAGGCTTTTACCTATTGAAGTCTTCCTAGAATGGCGTGAATATTTCAGTAGTTCCTATAATGATTAAGGAGATTCGTGATTAACAAAACACACCTCTGCTTAACCCTTCGGGGATTACAGGCGTGATGTTATGTTATGTGATTAACAAAATCTGTTTTGACCGGGATCAAAATAATTATTTTAGCTTTGTCATTTGCGAAGTCCACATTTTCATGCATTCCAGTTTTTAGACCAACTGCTGGATCAGTCAATTGAGGATACGGTGTGTGAATTCTAATGTTAAACTAATTTGTTAACGATTTCAAGTTAATGCAACTCCGTCTTCAGTGCAGTTTCTTAATATATTCTATATCAATAGGCGTCTAGTATCTTCGGTATCTAGGCGTTCCTAAACCATTGATCTTATTATGATGAAACTTTGATGAGTTGTTCAGCGAACGTCCGCAAAGGCTCAAAAAATGAAGTCGCGGACAGCATTAACAAATATAAAATCGTCATAAATAGCTCGTGGCAAGGTGGCTTTTGCCGTAACTCGGCGATCAATGTTACTACGTCTACGGAACCTTCTAATTGCATTAGGAAATTAAAACGGTCGTCGCTACCACCCTTCATAATGTTACAAACTTTAAACACGGCATTAAATCTTACCTAACTAGCAAACTTTATGGTCCATCATTAAGATGCATGTTGCACAATATTATTACCATATTTTTTTATGATATAAACAGGTCAACAAATTGAAATGTCAATAAAAACGATGATGGGTCTGGTAACACTAAAAATAATAGTTTTACTGCTTCATTTTGGGCATGTGTCGAAATTCGAGTCTGTTAATTTATGACTATATTAAAAACAGTTTTACAATCTCATCCTTTATTGTTTCTGCTTGTTTTAATATTGTTTGAGATTGTAAATTAACTGTCAAACGTGTATTTTGGGGTCATGTTTAAATGGCATGTGATTTATTAGTACAAATGTTTGACCTGCCATTAAATTTCTTTTGTCTGATGTTTTTTTGTGTGCGACCAGAATTGTAGGTACTTTGAAAGTTGCAAGATGAGATTTATATAGCGGTATTTTTTTGCCTTGCAAAGCTGCTTGCTAATCTTCAATAATTTAGACTATTTGGGCCCAATAGGTCGCCTCATTTACTGTCGCATCAGAGGCTTTGCACAGGTCATCGGTCACCTGCACCCTACTGGCAATTAGGATACCTACTATGACATAGTCTGATCGAGAGCTCCGCAATCGCACTGGGTGTCGGACGGGTCTATGATGCCCCATTTCGCCTCAATAAGTACACAGCAGCCAACTTGAGAGTACTTGTAATTTCTCCTGCATTGTGGGTGCGTCCCTTTGTTTGTATGTTTGCATAAACTACATACAAACACAACCTATAAATGATTTATTGATAGACACTTTATAAAGATGTCTTTTTGATCATATTCTATGTATAAATAACTATAAAATCGATCCTATAACATAATACTCTAACAGGTACATAAACAGTAGCGTAATAGTGAACAATATGTAAATAAAAAAGGTGATAAACGACTGGAATGGAGTTTTGGAAGCTTTTTAATCCATATGTAGCGAAAATAAACAAGATCAGCTATTGTAAACAATTGCTCGGTGCGCGGGCGTAGAGTACAGTGGCAAGCGATAGTGGAACTACTCTTATAGTATGTTTAAAACCTGCACATTTTTTAGTTTTGATTTTTTGTTTGTTTTGTTTTATTTTACTTTATTAAGACTATAGCGACCCGCCCCAGCTTCAAGGGTGCAATGTAGATACATAATAATGATAACAAACTTTCATGAATTTTTAAATAATCCTAAAAAATCAGGTCAACAGATTAACAAAAGGTTTCTCCAACGAAAAATCAATGATCAACAGCTAATCACTACAGCTTATAGGCATACCAAGAAACATAGTAAAGATTTTCTTAACTAATTAGTAACAATATACTTTATTAATCAACTTTACATAAAAACTTATAAACCTGTATGTCTAAGAAAACATTAAACATCTGATAAACCAATACATATCATCAATCAACAACACAAAAACCAAAATCCATCACGCCCTTCACGTATGCACAATATTACGATCGCGCGTTGACGCGCACGCATCGTGCGTGTTTACAAATAAATCATCATTATTTTATTGCCTTGCGCCAGCGCCGCCGCGCGGTGTACGCTTCCGCCCGTCGGGTCATCGGACTTCGTCCACGTGATTTATGAACTAGGGTAGCCCTCAGGATTTGCTTACGCTTTTAGTGGTAACCCTACTTGATCCTAGGGCTTGATTGAGTCTGTTCCGTCTCGCTTCTTGACACCCCTGATAGTTAGTTTTTATCAGTTTTGACATCAAATCACGAGTAATTTACTATGCAAAGAAGTTGCTACATATCTGTTTTGTTTGCATGCAATATCTGTAATTTTAATATCCTTGGGCTTCTATTTCAATTATGTCTCTAATGTCAACGCTATTCTCATGATTAATCGCATCTATTCTTTAGGTTAGTTGGTAACCCTGATTCCGTTTATGTCCTTCGGTGCCACGGGAAGTCTCCCGGTTACTACTTGTGCACTGTTTAGATTTTGGACTTCAAAAATATTTGGTACTTCCTTCCTGATTGTAAATATTTGATCCACAGCCCGGAAAGAGAAATATATAGAAGCAATGTTTTTAAATAATAAAAAGAAAGCTTCATTTCGAAAGCCGGTATTTCTAGTTCCTCTATACTTTATGTGTTCATTAAAACAATGTTTAATTTAAATAATTTAAATGCAGTGTCACGTAGGGAAATAAATATTTCATATTTATTGCCCTTTACAAGCTAAAACGTTATTACCAAAGCCATTGCTCCAACAAATGACAAACCAAATGGTTCTTATTTGCATACAAGTTTCAGATCAAACAACATTGTATTATTTATTTCATACAAATTGCTCTGTAAATATTCAGTGTGAACGTGCGCATGCGCCTTCTCTCTGACTAATGTTTCTAGGATATTGTCATAATTAGCACACTTGGCAAGCGGGATAGTAACTGCGGAATGTTACAAATCTGAGACAAATAATTCACTGGCTGAAGATGTCGTTGATATATTCTACAAACAAAATGGCAGGAAGTCTTATAATTTATAATCAAGAAAGAAGCATTTAGAATCAATTATTTTCTTTTCAAACAGACGTAATGAAGTATTTTTCCGGCTCTTTCTATAATCTGCTGAGAACGATGCTACTTATATTTGACCTTTTAAAAATCATTGAGAAAGCATACGCATCATTATTATAAATGAAAACAATTTAAGTTTGAGCAACGATAATAATAGCATGGGCCTCTATATGATCACCAACACAATGCTTGGCAGTAGAAGTCGCGACGACCCAGAACAGACAAATCTGGCGAAGAATGACGAGACTAGCCGACGAATAAAATCAGACAAGACAGAGAGAAGCAATGCTTAGCAAAGATATGCAACCAATTGGTATTATATTTTACGTCAGCTGCAGATAGAAAAATGGAAAACCATTATTGGATAATAGGAATACAGGATATTAAACATAAGTTATAATGTTATCTAAAGTTGGTATGTATCTTGGCGTACACAATGTGATTTCTAGAGTAGAGCCAAATAATATTCTCCCGACTTAAAATTAGGTCACGCAGCGGCCAATCTTAATGGGTAAGTACGAAGGAAATATTATAGTGCATAAGTGTGTGCTCTAACACAGGTGCACGCCCTCTTCCCTCACTCTCATAGTCCGATGGAACGACAGTCTGACTCAAAGAGATCAGCTGCAGGACCAACGATGTTACGTACTTTCCAAAGTATGAGTAAGAGAGTAGAGACTAGAATAAATGATTTCAAAGCATGGTCGTGTGATAATTTGATGGTTTCGTGTGTAAATGTCTTATTATGCTTCGATGGAAAACAAGTAGTTATTTTTACTTAAACTCTAGCAAACTTGTACTTAGTATTTAATGTTACTGTAACATCTTCGCTATTAAATTTTATCAGTGCAATTACATGAGAACAGTGTGTGTCTTTGTTAATTATTTATTTAGTAATCAATACGTGCAGGGGTATCGTACCTTAACCTCGCTGATAAGTACAAACGCCATCTTGTCCACTTGGGCAGTTGAAAGAATACATTTTGTTTCTTTAGTTCCGTGTTTTTTTTATCTGTTATGAATTCGAGAACGTGTATCAAGTATTTATGTAATTGTTTGTAGTCCTTCGTAGAATTTTGTTTTAGGTTTTTGTTTGTTTCAGTTTGTAGGTTATTTTAAGCAATAATTATGTGACATGTAATAATTATTTTACATTTTTTTTTGTTTCTGTCTGGTATATATTTTGTTAAGCCAACTATCATAATTTTCTTCAATATATCAACTTCATTTATTTTTTCTTTAGCTATAGTTTTAAATGATTCTCTCGCCTTTTTTTTTCACAATTATTTTTGACATATTTAGAAGAATACTGTTTAAAAAATCTCCTCTCAATATTATTACTGACCAAAGCATCAAACTCTATAACATCAAAAGCAGTATTCGTTCAATCACCAGTCATTTCATCTTGAAAACCTACTAAAACTTGGTGAACCAATTGCACTGCCTCAATTGTAACATCGATCGACTCCATTTCTGCCCCTGCGCTGTCAATGCCTTCATTGACCTCAGTCGACAAGGGGCTCTCTGTACGGTAAATTTAGCTTTCAAGTAGTGCTTCTACTTTCTAGATAGTGAATGACGTTTAGTTAGAGTAATGCGAATTCATAGTTTATGGCTGTAGATCACTTTGTTAAATGGAGAGTGTCTTTGTGATTTTATTACTGTTTGCTGTTTATTGTTGCTTCGGGGAATTTTGATGGAGTGAACACAAAAGCTATTTTTGTCAATTGGGTATAAGTTACAGTATTACTTAGGGTATTAGATGTTAGTGTTCATAAAAGGTCAGATTAGAATATTGTTCAAAGACCAAATTAATTCAAGCGTTTGCAAGCTAGGGAATTTAGTGAAAGATTTTGGTACGAAGTTCTAACAATCTATCTCCTAAACTGTTAGACCGATTTTGAAGGGACTGAAATTATAAGGAGTCACGTAGCTTTTATTTGCGGACGTAGCCGTGGACATATGCTCAGACATATAAGTATCGAAAACTATGAAGCTGAAAAGGCAGGAAGCGTCAACTAAGAGCGGATTTTGCGACAAGGCCAAAAGCCAAAAGCTAGTTCAAAATTAACACACAAAAACACCTTAACGAGAACAATAATCGCAAACTAATCGCCTTACATATAATTATTAACATATACATACATACCCTTAGCATATACATGATTATAAAGCCAGGACCGAGTCATAAAAGACGTCGGTTGGCGCACTAGGGTACATTTTTATTGAGATACTCATTTTACGAGCAACTGACACGCCTAAGGGTCTTGACCCCTGCAGCAACAGGGAGTGTAAACCTTCAGAATAAACTAGAATGGTTCTTGTGACAGTTTGTAACCGCTGCGAGCTGATTAGATTGCTGTTATTTTCTCTGGTCTTGTGTAGTAGTGGTTATATTAAGAAATGAAGTCAGACTGTGATACGAGTATTTGTTGTGTGTTCAATTATGTTTTGAACTGTCTTTGGATGAGATGCTGTTCCAATGTACCCTAGATAAATAGTGCTATTATCACTTTTCGTGTAAAACGTTAACTACCATTTAAATTAAACCTAATCTTTATGACAAAATTTTGTCTGATCGAAATTTGTGAAAAGGTAAAGGAAATAATTTTTTTTTTATCATTATATTAATATTATAATATTATGTCAAAAAGTCTGACAAATAAATAAAAACAATAAATAAAATTCGGCAACAATTTGTTTTGATTATGAAACTTATATGAGGGTTCTAAATCCCCACTTATATTACGTTTAAATAATACAACTAACTTCTACTAGCGACTGCGTCCACGTAGAAGTATATCAAATATCCCTAAAACATAACCCATAACACACAGCAGTAGTGTAGGTCTCTATCAGTGAAAGAATGTATGTAATCGGACTAGTACTTCCAGAGGTTATTTCTAACAAACAAACATAATATTGTACCTCTTATAAATATTAGTATAGATAGATATTAATAAGGCTTCATTACCCATAAGCAACTCTATTGAGTCCAAAACCCACATTTGACAGTTATTTTATTAAAGTTTATTGTTTGCTGCCAATGCACTTGCAATGTCGTAATGAAATTGTAAAACGGAATTTTACGATAATGTCTTATCGAAATTCACTTCCAATACGTGAATAAACGGTCAGTGTCGAGAAAGATGTCGTGGGGTTTGGTGCAAGTTATGAGAGCAGCGGGAAATCCGTTGGGTGACTTCATTTGTTATTTTTTTGTTTTTGGTGTGCGCGGTGGAAATCTTCATGGATTTCCTCCGCCGTGGGGTCAACAGTTGAGCATGCTGGGCTTCTTACCAGCTAAAACCACCGCTGTATTCCACCTCGGGCGTCTTCATGTTGTGGTATTTTTTTTAAACTCAAGTAATTGTAAGGGTTCGTCTATTTATACGTTTGCTGCTTGACTGCTGCAGCCCTGGAGCAATGTAGGTGTCATAAATTCAATGAACTCTAAGTGTAATTTGATTTTCTTGTGCGATTAATGACGTTTTGTTCTAGTTTTTTGTGTTCTAGCTATATCTCCTGAATCAAAACATATAAACTCACATACACAAAGAAAATTCGGAACAACTATCACCGCGGCCCTGGAACGCAAAGAGCATTAGGAGGAACACGGATGGGTTTTAGTCAATAAGAGCCTGGCACTCCCTTCCACTTCACTCAGAGCGAAAGAAGTAATTTGATGATTTTTCATCATTCAAAATATAAGAATCAGGACAACTACATGTAGGCCGTACAAATATTTGTTCCGTTGAAAATCTATCCTGAGTCAACAACCAGTCAGCAGCCATCGCTCAACCACTGCGCCAACCGTACCGTCAAATTCGGAGGCCAACTAATTAAAATACAAAATGATATGGTTTCATTGTAATCTGCTTACGATCCAATTAAAAATGTTACATTATTATGATAACTACCAACGTCTTTGTAAAACTTGTTATTGAGGTGAAATCCATAAAAATCTTAATTAGTTACGTTGTTAGAACATTCTCGCTTGCGCCCAAAAATTAAAACTCAAAAGTAACAAAAGTAAGGCATAACATTTTTATGATGTTATCCAAAATATATAACTGTAGTTAGGTATTTTGTTTTTATTTTCGCGATAAAAAATATAGACATGACTGTCGCTGTACCAAAGTGCCATCGTAATCAACGAATTTTATTTTTATTAACCTTTTTGACTTTTGTAGCTTCCAAATGCATTTAAATAAAATCATTTTGTATTTCTATGTATGGGTAAAGTCAAAATGTTTTGCTGTGCTTGTTTTTTTATTAGACCTGTGTGTTAAACATGTTTTTTTTTTAATATCAATGACATTTTCATTTGGGTTACTTGTTACTGATAATAAAAAATCTCTTTTCGTCAACTCCTTTTAATACCTACCTTTTTTACTTGGCCATTCGATCTTTACTAAAACATTTTTTGTGTGCACCCTTATCCGCGTTGACGTTTTATTGTCCAAATTCCTTCCGTACAAATTGAACCCTTCCTGAAGTTAGTATTTATTTAAACCCGGTGCAAGGTATTGAGGACAGCGAGTTTGAATTGTTTTTTATTCATTTTTAACTTTTGATGAACCATTTATTAATTAATTTATGTTACAAAAATCTTCATCTTGATAATAAGGTACTTTTTTATTAAGGTAATATCAATAATGATCTTACATATGTCAAGTTTTTATTCAAACTACATTTGGGTAATTTATTCCCATGCAGCTTTAAAAATCGTACCCTCATAAAAACACTGGTGAATAAAAAGGACGGAAATACATCATTTTTATTATATTTGCAGTTTTTGTTAATTATTTATTTAATCTTTTTAGACCGCAAACTGCCCTTTATTGTACTCAGTATTCACACAGCATTGTTTAAAACTAGTAGTAAGTTTTTTTAATTTATCGAACACAATAGGTATATAACAATTTATCATACAGTACCTCATAAACCGAGTATATGGGCGACACTAATAATATTCATACTTGTATTAACTAGTAGTAATACAGCTTTTTATCAAACTTATCTTACTCTTACATAACAACAGAGATTACTAACTAATTTGGTTAGCTACCTGTGTATCAAATAATTTTTGTGACTGTATTTTTTAAAAAATATTGCATTTTATCTATCTACGTTTGCTTTGTGTAATGCAATTTGCGTATGTATGGCATTGTCGACCAGTTTTCATTGACCCTTGGCGCCAAACAAGCCTTGTAAAAAGTTAAGAGTATAAAACTAGGCAAATTCGATGATCTGTATCCGAATTGCGTCATGCGAGACGATTGTACACAAAGCTAGGTTTTTGTTGAATAGTGTAATAATACATATTACATACATACTCGTACATAAACGCTTTTTTCCCAATGTGGTAGACAGAAACCACAGAACGCCACCTGTTACGGTCCTTACATACTCTTTCCGCCTCGTCCATGTTCATACATCTTATCATACAAGCACGCCGGTTATAAGTACTGATAAAATATCTATCTGTTATCCCGCTCCCGCTTATGCCGTGGCCCGCCTCCGTCCACAGTGCATTGTTATTTCAGTAAACACAATCGCAGGTGCTACGTTTCCGAACGAACGCGCTTTGATATAGTATTGTGTTTCACTACGCATTTTGTATAACGCTTTTAGAATATTTCTCTAACGTAAACAAACATTCATTTATCGGTTTAGTTATTGGGGAAAAGGAGTGTATTTAAATCTGACCTATCTACTGATGGACCTATTTAAGGACTTAATTTTTGATGTGTATTTGCTTTTTCTTGTTTTCTTTCATCACTTGAAGTAAATTAAATTAATTAATAATCAATAATTAAATTAACTAGATAATTATGTTACATTTCTAATCAGCAATTCCAGTTCAATATACGTCTTTTAGCCTTAAAATAATATTATTTTAATTATACCAGCTCTCATACAGAGAAGGCATGAGCAATGGTCACGCTTGCTCAAGGCGGATAAGGCTAACATTAATTACAAGACCAGGTTTCCTTGATTTTTTTAAGTATTAGCTTCTGCCCGCGACTTCGTCTACGTTAAAGACGAGCATAAGATAAAACATACATAGCTACACACTTAGAAATTACGTAAAGTTCAGAAAAACCGTTCGTAATTGGCCCACATCCAATGACTACCAACAACAAAACAACATAAAAAGAAATGACCTCTTTATAATATTAGTTAAGATTTATGTCAAAATCCAAAATCATTACAAAAATTACTTCGAAAATTAAGAAAAAAATTTGACCATGAATCTTTTCGAATTGGCAAAATTATCTCCAATTTATATTATGCCAAGCCTTAGCTTGGATTACAAAACTTTTTTCGAAGGGTCTTGAACCTACTAAATCTTGGCATGAGGCATGAATAAGGCAGAGGGCTTTATGGGGTTTATCCTGTCAGCTAGCTTTGGGAAGGTATCAGCAGTGGCTTATAATCTTTGAAAGGGGTTTAGGCAAGGTAAAAGTTAATAAAAAATGCTATACTTTCACGCTTTTATTCCTTAAAAGGTAAGGCATAGGTGTAATTTGTATACCTGTCATTTCACCACAGTCCTATGTAAAAGGATGCTAGGGTATTTATGTGGCAATGGGTAAGAAAATATTTCTTTTGTTTTGTTATTTTGTTCAATTATTTTAGTAGGAATTTATAGGAAGTGTACCCGTATACAAAAATAGTCAAAATAAAAATAATGCTTAGGGACTGCATTTATAAAGTGGTCCTAGATATACATTGGTCAATACCTATGTTAAATTCAAAATGACACGAAATTCAAAATCTCGTACTGGATTTAGAAAACAATATTCTAATATAAAAAGTTATTTGACGAGAAACTGATCACACGAGCCACAAGCTAGCTACGAGTTTCCCTTTTCTACATACAAAATTTCATCGAGATTAATTTCTTATGGAACAAAATATGACTAGACTATAGTATAGTTATGTATTGTCGGCGCAGTCCCCATAAAAGCTAATAGGACCACCAATGTTCACTCAATGTAGCTACCAACTGCTGGCGTTACAAGCTCATTGTATTCATGACGACCTTGCCTGCCCCCAATTGCTACCAGCCTATTTAAAGACCCCCTCACACCCCTCCCAAGGTCCGACATGCGGTCATTACGACGGTAATCGACGCGCGACAATAAACCGCGCGACCGATTTACGCACGATTGTGTCGACTCAGTCGCCGTGACGCATTAAAAATCGCAACATAATGAAATAACAAAACAACGTATTAAACGCAAAATGAACGTTTATTGGTGCATGTGTATATCTATAGTTTTGATTTATGGTGAGTTTTGTTTTTAGCTTTAAGTTTGTGGGATTATTCTGGGACTATTTCATTGCTACACTACTGTATAGAGCCTTTACAATTAGACAGCACAGTACAGAAGCTTTAAAACAGCTAAACTTACCTAATATCACAAGAACAACAAAATACTCAAAAATACTAGCCTTTCATTGACCAACTATTGGGAAAAGGCATCTTCTTGATGGCGATTTCGCTATTAATTTATAAGTCTAGATTTCCAGTCAATGTTTACCTTCTTCTTTCTTCTTTGTCGTGTGGGCAGTAAGGTCTTACGACCCCACACATCCTAGTGTCAGAGTTTTTAAACCGCCTCAAGGGCCTCTGACATGGTTTAAGTGGAACAGTAAGTCCAGGTTCACGATGTTTTCCTTCACCGATGTCAGTGATGTCCAAGACGAACTTAGAAAGTATTGTGATTTGAAAAAGTCACCTAACTTAACTAGTATCGATCCCGCAGCCTCGAAAGCAAAGAAGCCATTTTGACATGTTCCATTTTTTTTTTAAATTTAACAGTTAACCGTCCTTCCACAATAACCCCATCATCACTGACGTTCAAAAGTTGTTAAATCTATAATTTCCCCATCATCGTCCCTATTTACCCACCCAGCATCCTTTACATTACCATATCTGTCCCAACACACGTCTGCGCGCGCACCTTAAGATTTTAATGAGCAGAGCTGCGTCTGCGCACGATTGTGTTCGGCTACTGTACACACGCGACGTTGCATGACCCCACTCTTTTTCTTCTCCATCGTTATTACCGTTTTTATAGCCCAGATGGCGATTATTGAGAATTAAAAAAGGAATGAGTTTCCATTGACGCCCAATTTCGCCAGGCTTGGACAGATTTCTTATAAACTTTTGAGTTCTTGAAGGACGTTATTTTTCAAAGTAACTTCTCAGATATTTATGATACCAGCGTTTTAATTCCACTACATGGCAAAAGCTTCTTTTTATACAGAGAATTCACGGGCATTCATCACCACGCTTGCTCAAGACGGATTGGCGATTTCAGGCTCAAGTTTCTAGGTTTTCTTACCCATTTCAGTATAACATAAACATAGAAAGTACAGATAAAATGGGAAAAGTCATTTGAGTACTTGCTTTGTTGCGAACCCCACAATCTCGTGCATCAGAGGTGGCACCTTAACCAATGGGCCATTAAGACAATCATTTAATTTAGTATTATCTTATGAAATGACTGCGTCGTTGGTCTAGTGTTCACAAAGTTCGATGCCCAGGTCGGGCAAAGTGTTATTGGATTTTTCCATAAGGAATTTCTCAGTAGCCTTGGAGTCTGAATTTGTGCCTTGTCGATGGCAATAGGCTTGCTTACATGGGACTGAAACATAATTAGCGAACTGTGGATGTACTAATGGGTACACCTCTGCCTAACCCTTCGGGGATTACGGCCGTGATGTTATGTTATAAATGAATATAAAGCGACAGTCCACAACTACTCATCCTCAACTCTCCACCCACAGAACTTGCTTACATAATTAATGATTTAACCATTTTTAAACAGGATAACGGATAGTCTATTAAAGGGTAATGAAATATTCATACAGTGGCACGTATTACGAAGTGTGACAGACAAAATTTGCCTACAATATAAGTGTAGATAATTATTAGCAGCGGGTTATTTTTAGACCAAAGTGGGAGGTCATAATGGAAACGGCTGGTGATGAGTTATGAGTGATTAACCCGAATACGTTTTGGCATTTGAATGGAAGAAACGTTTGGGTAATTTTTGAGTGGTTGAAATGACTATTAGGGAAATACAACTTCAGAAAGTAAGAGAGAATTTTGTAAGAAAAACTTTTTCATAAAAAAAAAAAAATATCTTAGAATTTCTCCGTTTCCAAATACGTATAAATCTAGAAAAGCGAAAGGTAAGGATAAAATTTGTCACGAAGGTAGTTTATAGTTCGTAGACGTCCGCTAAAACTGACTGCTTCGTTGGGCTAGTGGTCGCAAGCGCAACTGCTGTGCATGAGGTCTTGGGTTCGATTCCCAGGTCGGGCAAAGTGTTATTGGGTTTTTCCATCAGGAATTTCTCAGTAGCAGCCTCTAGATTTGTGATCTAGATTTGTGCCCGGTTGATGGCAAAAAGCTCGCCCCCTATTACATGGGACTAAAAACATAACTGGCGAAATGTGGGTGTACTAATGGGTACACCTCTGCCTAACCCTTCGGGGATTACAGGCGTGATGTTATGTGTAAATACTTTTTCCGTGCCAGAATCGAACGCACGACACGCATTACAGCAGCCAATGATCATCTAATTAATTAAGGCCTCCTCCAAATTTAAAAAAATCTTGCTCCAGTTTTATAATTTCAAAATGTCGGACACATTACCTACGGTTGTCAATCAAATCGTCTAAAAAATACGACAGCATTTTTCCTACACGATTATTTCAGAGAAAATTTTAGTTAATGGATCAACTGGTTCTAATCTTCTTTAAGACAGTTTAATGTATAAATTCTTTGGACCACGTAAAGAGTAACCTTCTCAAAATCATTTGAGTGGTTTCTTATTTTAAATGCGAAAAATTTGTATGGATGGATGTTAGTTACTCAATCACACTAGAACGGCTCAACGGATCTGAATGAAAGGCACAGAGATAAATTATGCTCTGGCGCAGTATCACATAAGCTACTTTTTATCTCGGAAAAATGTACAGTTCCTGTGAAATAATATATTAATTTTGACGCGACCGAAGTCGCGGGCGGAAGCTAGTAGAGTACACATCTAAATGAATACAATAAAGATAAAAGAAATGTATTTTTGTTTGTTTATGTATAAACTTAAAAACCACTAAACCGATTTTAAAAATTCTTTCACATACGTAAAGCTGCATTATCAGCGAGTAACATAGGCTATATTTTATTGCCAAAAATAGGAATCCGTAAAGAAAATGAAGAAAGACAAAGTCGCAGGCATACGCAAGTATGAAATAAAGAACGAGTAGCTGCATCTGGTTACAAAAGCTATTAAACCCTTCGGAACACTCCTATTCCCAGGATTATTCCGTGGCCCGACTATTTATATCCGAGGCGTGGTCAGGACAATAACGACAGCAAAACGGGATGTGGAGGGACAATTTATGACCGGAACTGCTTCATAGAGATTGACCGATCGGAGAACATTTCTGGTCAATTAGGGGACAAATCTTGGTCCTTTTTTGGCCAATAAAAAAAAAGGTTTTGGTTCACAATAGATAAGTGTTGTGAGTCGGGAGGCTTTTAGCAAGTTATTGGGTTGTAGGTGCTATTTTTTTCGCTTCCGCTGAGACCAGTAATGGCCGACTTCTCTGCATGAGTCATATAAATTCTTTGATCTTTATTTTGCTTGTATACAAACTTTATGACTTCTGCGCTTAGGGGTGGAATTGTTAAAGGAACTACTTTCATTTAGTTAGCACATTATGAGTCTTCCAATCTTTATATTTCTATGTACTGCTGAGGGTCTGGCTGGCTGAGTTAAATGCAACCATATGAGATAAAGAATGATAATACCAGCCTATTATTATCGAACTGCATGGCAAAGACCTCTTTTCATACAGAGATGGCACGAGCATTGATCACCACGCTTGCCTAAGGCGGATTGGCAATTTCAGACTTATATTAGTTATAAGTCCAAGTTTCCCCACAATGTTTTCGTTCACCGATGTCAGTGATATCCAAGATAAACTTTGGAAGTACATATAATTATGAAATAGAAAAAGTCAAGTTAGTACTTGCCCGTACCCCGTTGCGAACCCACAACCTGGTGCAAGAGAGGCGGGCGCCTTATCCACTGAGCTAGTGATTCCATGCCTTGAGGTCGCTACACTACTCCATGTTTCACAAATATGGCTGTTAGTCATAAAAGGAACTGCTTTAGTGTTACAAACATACAAAGTCTATAACACTGAGTTAATAGAGTCCCAATAGTCTCATAATAGTCAGTCATAATTTGAAGTGTCTAGCAACAATAATGTACTGAGTTTAAAGTCCACAAACATACGAAACGACCTTTTAAAATGACTCCACTTGCTCGCAAGACAACCAACAAAGACTTGAATTTATTTCAAGACCAAAGTTCTTTCCTTTGTCGCAATAAATCTCTTTTTTATTTACAAATATTTTTTTCGAAAAATCAATAATTAGTTTCACGATTTTTTGGGTTACGTACTCAAAGGGTGCTAATGGGGCTCTATTGCTAAGCCTCGATGTCAACCTGTCTGTCAGGGGGCTGTATGCCAAAACCGTAATAGGAAGAGAGATAAAATTTTACTATGCTCGTTATAACAACAAATAATAAAAATAAAACTTTTTAAAATATTAAAGAAATGTGTTTTTTTGTGTATAGTGTTAAATATGAACGTGGATGGATGGAGAGGAAGAGGAAGGCCAAAGTAAAGATGATTGTATGAAGAATAATATTATGAAAGAAAAGGTCGTCAGTGATAGCATAACGGCTAACAGGACGGAATAGACGAAAAAAACGTGTTGCGCCGACCCCAAGTAACATAGGACAGGGCCAGGAAGACTGATGATGAGTATTAAATATTGTAGAATTGTAAGGAACCCATCGTGTGTGAGTATGACTCGCACTTTGCCGGTTTTTATATTTATTTCAAGTCTCGTAGAAACTGAAGACGACGTGAAGTTCTGTAGTTTAACCAAAATAAATCATTCAATATTGAATTATGACGGTTTTAACATTTCTTTAAACAATCGCTTCTTTGACTTCTGCAATATGAATGGATGGGTCTGTATGGATGTTGCTCTCAGTTTCAAGTTTGTAAGAATAAGATATTTGAACGCATATAATTTTTATTTTGATATAGCTTATGCGTTCACGAGAATGACGATTTTTATAGCGTGGAACCTTTCTTCTTCTTCTAAAATCAAGTCGCCTAAGTTACTCTGATAACATCAGCTATCTTAATGTTTATTATAAGCATTTAGTAAAAAACTGTTATTTTGAAATAACAAACAGACAATTACAATTTTATTTATTTGTATGGAAACATCAGAAAATGCAATATCGTCATCGTCTATGTATGTTACTCATATAAGAGTTGATAGGTACATCAATTTATTACATGTGCTTCAATACAATTCTATTTCCCAAAATATGTTCGTGGTTTACCTTTATAACGTTGATGATACTTATAATAAATTGTATCATAATGTCTTCTTAGTCAAAGCCCACAATACTTGAGTCAAAAAGATAAACTTTACATAAAACTATGCTCATAAAATCTAAGCTCATCTTAAACATTGTCCGTCCTTGTCACATGACATACATGAGACAGGAAATAAAATAGTTAAAGACGTAACAGTGCCCAAACATATCAGATTGATTTCGAACACCAATGTCTATGTTTACATCTCAAAAAAGTTTATCGAAGCTACAACATCTCGGAACGTTTAAATAAATAATATCGTATGTCACGATAAAACTTACACTTTTTATAAGCATTGATATAAATGATAGAGTTATTGCACCTAATTGGCGGAGTATTTCGTGTTACACACTGAAACAATAGTGTACCACACACGACGCTCAATCACGACTCGATAACGCCTTTGTCTCTACGTCAATAATAATGGTTTTTTCTTTGATGATTTGTGAAGCCAGGACGTTCACAATGAGGACGGAGTGGGATGCGGGCGGCTGAATGGCGCTTTTATTGTGGCCGTAAGCTTTTGTGGCGACACATGTGCGACCCAAGTTACCAACACAATTTCAACGTAAGTGGATGCTTATGGAATTCAGCTATCCACAGAAGACGCTCTTTCCATAATAATAAGTACATTCTCAAACTAAATTGTATAAGACACGATCGACAAAGATTAGATAACTCAGTGATAAATAATGTCCCCGATGTATAATTAGATACGAACTCCGAAGCAGTGAATGGCCACAAGATAAATGTAACAACAAAAAGAACAGCAGGTGGGAATGGTGGCAACAACGCCAATGATGCAAAACGACAAACTAATACGACACGCAGCGAGCACCAAGCCGGAGCTAAAAAGGTTGGAACAGAATTAATAGTTGAAGTAGCGCGATTCCTATACATCAGTTCAAAGGGTTCCAGTTAATGAATCAAACGACAGGCGACTGGCAACACCTCTTTTGTGGCTGGACAAAATTGACTTTGACGGAGCGAACGGAGCCAAAATAACCGATCGTGTCCAACCCATTGTGCGTGCTATAATTAGAACGCTTGGAAATAAACACGTGGTGGCAATTATCGCAGCAACGGGTTAAATGAGGCACCGAGAAACGGTCGTTAATGGGTACACCCATCCGGCGACGAAATCCTTCGCCACGGACCGTGGATAAAGGATTACTGGACTTCCGAGAAAGCGGACGTCTTTATACAACCAATTTCATACCCGATTTTACATTCACCATAACGAGTTGCACAACCGATATAAATAAGACGTAGGAAATAACGAGTTTATTGCACGAGGATGGAGCCTTTAAATATTGCGACCGGCTTCATCTCAGAATGTTTCCCGTGTGAAGATTTAAGGATCATCCTCGCTACGCAGTGTTGGGTTTGTTCTCAAACATCAACTGTTATTGATACTTCGGCTCGCACGCAATAAGAGAGTAAAAAATATTGCCATTAGGGTAAAGCTATATTGGAGTCACATACGTAAGTAAAATGCCAAGTGCTTAGTAAATTAACATTTTAAACTTTCTTGGCGCAGTGTGAGGGTTAAGCCGAGGCGTGCCTTGAGGCTTGGTACTAAGGCATTAATCATTTCAGTCGGCTGGCTCGGCCCGGCCGCCGCCATACATCACGCACCCTTTGAGCGCAGCAAGTAACTCATTTGTTGAAACGCACCGTCCTGCTTTTATTAACGTCCATCTTAACATTGTAAATGTCTCAATTCCTTTGACAACTTCCTGTTCATCATTCGTCACCACATCAGTTCAGGTGCCGATCCAACCTTTTTTGGTGTTTACGACTCCATTTTTATATCGCCCAGTTACGGAAGATTAATGTTGTCGTCAAATCTGACCGGCTCACGGTGTCCGATGTTTTGCAATAAATTATCATTAAGTAACACGTTGTCTCACCTGGACGGGGTTTTATGGTCGGCCGGCCGTAAACCACAGTTAATACGCCGGCTCTAATCTAATCTAAAAGTTCCCTACCTGCTCCTGATATAAATTCCCGCGCAAGACGTAAAAAAGTTAGTGAAGTTGGTAGAAGGCAATATTACTAATGGATCCGAACGGCATGTGCATAAAGGTGCATAAGAAACAAATATGAATTTTATTACTGATGCAGTAACAGTTTTAATTGAAAATGAATACAACAAAGTCGATGTTTCGAATAACAGTTAAGTTAAGTTAAAAAGGTAACACATGCAATTATGTAATAAAAAGGTTTCGCAGCATGTATAATGTTTAATGAACCACTCTATTTTATGGAGTTGGCCAATAAACGTGGTGACGTTTAGGAGCGAGCGAGTAACGTGAAGCGATCGTAATATTAAAGGACACTTGCCTCGCAAGCGAATCATAATAAAATTACATATGTAGATGAATTCGTCTGATACGAAAGCGCTCCGCGTTCAGAGGCTAGATTATGATAAGCACGGTACTAAAACGTTGAAAGGACTAAGTGTGCTGTACAAATGATGGTGCTTAATACTACATATTTGCAAAAGTAATAAAGACGAATTGGCTAATGCTCCAGTAGCACGCTGAAAGGATAAACACGGTCGCATTAATAAAACATTGCGATACCTATCTTTATAAATGAATGATCATCAATAATATTGTTTTTATTGCTTTTATTAGTACAGCAGACTTTGTATTAATTTATGTGCTTTTATAAGTGGTATTTGTTCAAGACTTTTTCTTGATACTGTGAGAAGTTTCAGTGCTGGCTTCAACTTTTCTTTCCATTGTTACAATAAGTGAGAAAAAAGGAACATTTGTTAAATTTAATAAAGAATGTGTACTTACTGGGCATGATGATGATAATGTGTTGCGTGATGCATAGCTGTAGTAGGAGTGCCGGGTGGAGTCGAAGCATGGAAGGCTGCAAAAGCCGAGGGGAACTGTAGTGGTAGGAAACCACTGCCTGCACTCCCAGGACCTCCCACCGACTCCCGATCAGGCATTATTTACAGTCCTAGCACTGCGACATCATAGTCCTTCACCACTAACAGTCAACACTTCATCACTCTTTAAAAGTCCAATCACAATCACCAGTTTTTGTTTATCACCGTTTACTAAATCTTCTGTCAGGTCAGCTCCAGTCTTATCTCGTCCATCTTTGTCACTAACGTCATCATGCACTTATAAGTTATAATTTTGTGCATTGTTGATTATAAAATGTCGTGTTCTGTCCAAATCGCCTCCCATGCTTCCGTTTTCAGCTTCTGAAACAAAGAGTTAATTACTGTTAATTATATATCCGCCTTCAAATTCGGTAGCTGCATTGGAATTGTTAAATTAGAATGTTTTGTGCGGATAAACAAAAAGTGTAAATAAGATCGCGTTAAGATTGCGTGTCTGTATGTTGTTACTTCAATTGCCTCTATTATGTCTTCATTTTACGAGCGAGTGAGACGAATTACCCAGTTTGTATTAAGTTGTTTGTAACTAATGTACGTGTTTAGACTATTTTATAGCAATATTGTATTATTGTTGGCGTTAGTTTGGCACTCATTAGCTAGGTTCAATGTTTATTGCTACCACGTTAAAAACTTTAGTGTCTGTTTGTATGTCTGCTTAGATACATAAAAAGCTATTTTATTGTCTATTCTTAGCTTCGTTAACTTACAGAGCTGTAAATCAAGTTTGCTTGAACAATAGTTAATTCTGCTTGAGAATTCTGAGGTTCAACTTCTAAAATTGTTTCTCAAGTGAAATTAAGTAAATACTGTATTCAATGGCTACTTACTAACTACTGGATAGTTAAAATGCTTTAAGTAACAGTTGTGGCTACCTCAAACCTGGCTCATTACTTAACATACATAGTTTCATGTTAACTAAGTTTATAATTTGCATGGGAAATAGCACGATTGACACGTAAACATACATTAAATCGTATCATCGTAAACATTACGTTCCTTTTCGTTAACTTTGCTTCTAGTTATATTGAATAAGGTGTTGGTTACAACATTAGAAGAACTTCTAGACGAAACTTCAGATTTAATTTAAAAAATGTGCATTACATAAATATTTTACTATGGCATAGAAATATTCCTTGCTTAGAATTTAGACAATTTAATTCAACAAGAATCGATGATTGATTTGACACAAATAGTGCAAAAGACCTCTTTATAAGCTGTGGCATATCACTGATCGAATGAATGTTATATTCGATATTTAAATGTTGTCGAAGAATAACTACGTTGAACAGATATTCATCTACTATGAGCCGATTTCAATGACTTGACACTACGACTAAATTAAGACTTTGAAATTTGTCATGTAGTTAATAGAAATTAGCCTTTATTATTTTCTAGTTTTGCCTCAACAACAGCTCTCATCCTAAACAGGCATTTCTAGTCGTGAGTCCTATTACATTCACGAACATCCACATCCAGACTCGTAACAGTTGTAACCTATTCAACTAACTATGTCTATTCATACGCAGGTCGCACACGCACTCCTCGTTCACGTTCTTTAGTAATTTGTCTATCTTACTTTGTAAAGTCTATAACTGTAACAGTAGTTGTGACTGCTTTTGTGTTTTCTACTTTAACAAGGTCTTAATCGAGTGATGTCTCTTTATAGTTTTATTGGAAATTACCATCTTATTTAATAGAATTTACTGCGTCTAAAGTTTTTTTGTTTATTTTTATTGTTATGTTAACAAAATTTTAACCTTATTAAAGGGTATCTATTCCGCTGAGATTCCGCTGTCTGTCTGTTACAGGGCTGTATATTTCAAACCGTTAGACACAGGGTATATAATTACTATGGCCCCTGTAACAAATGTAAAAATCATCATCATCTGCCTAGCCTTTTCCCAACTTTGTCAGGATCGACTCCCAGTCTAACCGGATGCAGCTGAATATCCGTATTTTACATAACTGGGTAATACAATACCCCTTGGAAAGACTGGTTGTCAGACTTTCGGGCATGACATCCATGCATGACAGCCGGAACCAAGGGCTTAACAAAAAAAAGTATGAAAAATTAAGACGGTCTTACAAGAACCATGTTTTTTTAAGTGTTAAATATTGTACGGAATCCTTCGTGTGCGAGTCCGACTCACATTTAGCCGGTTTTTTACCATTCAAGGAATTTACCTGTACCTTCATTCCGATTATTATCACGTATCAACAACAGTATCTCAAGAAATAAATTGTAGATGTATCTGACACAAGTCCGGTTGTCTTCGGATCTATCTTGACAATATTTCATGCATCGTTGTCTCGACCTACATTGTTTTTGCAATTGATGTCTCGTTTGACGTGGTCGAGATAGTTGATGTAGCGAAATACTGAGTTCGTTTGTGTTTGTATGTATAGTCAGGAAAAGAGACAGGTATCTAGGGTCGTCAGATATACATAGTTGAAGTTTTCTTAGAAACCAATGGAAGCCTTAGATTGAAACTTATCTGAACTGTTTAATATCTACTTTTTTTATTTAAATTACATTTGAAAACATCCATCAATTTCTAAGAAAACTTCAACTATATCTGACGACCCTGCATACCTAGGTATCTCTTATGTTGAGTGTACCTATACAATGTGCAGCTCCGCATCCTTGTCTTTCATAAAAGACATAAATTATCAAACAAAATTACCACACTTGGTCAAGTATATATATATTTTTCAGTTGTTTATATTCAGACAGTATTTTAGAATACACCTCTTTGAAAGCACAGAATAGCCCATATTTTTTTTTAGGTGGGGCGGAAGGGACTGTCAGACTTTTACTGACTAAAAAACCACCCTGTTCCTTCTGTTGCCCTTCACGTTCCGGGGCCACGGTATCCTGTTAAGACGTCCCGCAACACAGAATAGCCCTGTTGCGTATTTCGTATGCAGTGTCATCTATATCACTGTGTGCGTGCAGGTTCTTGGCCGGGCCTGCCTAAACCCAACGGCAATATGGCTACTTCAAAATGAAATATGTGGTCATCATCTGTACCATCCAAAAATATTGGAGTGAAAGTAGGATCAGAAAATCTGATAATGATTTTTTATCTCGCATGACCCGGAAATCTTCAAAGATGGTATCTTCATATTTAAAAGTACAAATTAACTATAATTATACTCAAGTACAAGCAGTATTCACATTTCATTTAAGCACTTAAAGAAAAATGTCGTTTGAACCAAATCTGTCATCTTTTTATCTGCTTTACAAAACAACTTTTTTTAATATAATAATTATTTAGTAATGAAGTCTTCATTACCCCTGCTTGCCTTTTTAAAATATTTAATTAGCCTAAAAATTACATAGACCTGGGAAACGGTCTTAATTGCGACTGAATCTCGACAAGTCGTGGTGACAAAAAAGTCGTGCGACAAATTGAGAGAGCTGTATGGCTTGAGAATCGTCATTATCACTTACGGGGAAATTGGGTGTGGTGTCTGTTTGAGCGAATAATAATAATGTTAATTTTCAATTTACTGTACAATTTTATTTTTAATTGCTTTCAAATTAATAAATTGTTAGTCCAACAAAGTTACGTCACAGTTGTCTTTTGCCATACAAAATCTATGGGAGAATCGTAAAAAGTACGTCAATTGATTGGTGGCGTCATCTACCCTATAACTGTGTAGAGATGGCTAAATTCATGAAGAATAGTAACATCAGACTATCACTCACGAGACCGATGCAGTAACCAAACACGTAACTTAAAGTTGGTGAAAACAAAACATGCGGAGGAAATCCTGGGCAAAAGTTAGTGTTCTTAAAAGTACAGCGATTTATTTGCCCACTACTTCGTCCTTGCTGGAGTTAAAGTCAAGTTCATGTTCATAGGTGACGTCTCCTGTCTATGAACAGGTTAATAGGTAATATCTATATCTGCCTTTGAGCATCGTAGGTCAAGGAGTTATGGTGATTTTGTGATTAATCAGTGAGTGACTTTTCGCTTTAATAAATTATACAAGATTTAAAAATTAAAATTTTAACTAAGAAATATACGACATTAGAAAAAAAAAAAAAAAAATACCGTTTCTTTTTAATTTTATTTCGATGTTTAATAAAAAAATCAGGAATGCTTTATCGCTTCAGCTTGTATCTCGCACACTATCACATTAGGTTACCATCGGAAAAATTCCTTCCGTAATTAATGAAGATGTGATTGTTAGGGACGTGACTCGAGCATTGTCCTCAATAAGGCCACGAGTTATACTCGAGTAATGAATCGATCGTAAAACCCGATATCGATATATCGATACTCATTTTCATTCAATGAGATTTACGATGTTTATGCATGCAAAATTGGCGGGCGTTTCGAGTGTCGACTTTTATCGGCCATTCAAAATTCGAATCGTGAATTTTGAATTTCGTATGCGTCGGATTAATGGCGGTTTTTGTTTTTATTTTGAGCTTTGTAAAGTGTCAAGTGATTTCGGAGTTTTTTTAATATCAATCATAACTTTCGCGATAAATTAAATTGGCAAGAGAAAGTATTAGATGTGTCGCCTACGCAAATATGGATAACTAATCCTTGTATTGTTGAACTTTCTAACGAGTAATAATGCAACGTCCTTGTGTAACGTTATATTGGTACTATAATGATAATAAATGGACTCATTGATTTCTGTGAAGACAAACACATAATTTTACATACGGAGTTTTATTATTTTCTATTTTTAGTTTATGTAAATCTATACATAAAATTACAAGTTTCAAGTTATATAGTAAAATAATTTCTCAACTTTTTTCTCAATTTATCCAAGAAATAAACTAAAATAAAATCGTTAATTTAATCGCTACTTTCACATCCCTATCCCTAAAATGAGTGCGGCAATGCGCGGGCGCATGCCGCGTCTCTTAATACGGTCCTTAATTACGATTTAATTGTTTTTAGCGGCGGAATTGTTCCGAGCCTTTCTCGGAAACGCGACCGGACTGGATCGATGGTGTTTTTAGTTGCATTGCAATCATTCTAGAACCTTAATCAGACGAATATTTTCGACAAATTAACATTTATTTAGTTTTTCTTAAGAAATTAAGACCTTGACTATTATCTCCTGACTTCTAACACTAATTTAGATTAGTTTTATTTTGCACAGTTGACTTAAGATAACACAGGTCAAGTTATTAACTACTATTTGATCTTGTAGTTGTCTAGATTACTCATTATTGGTCAGTATGTTTATGCTATGTTAAACTTCTAATTAACTGTTATAATATCACAACGCTCTATTAAGAATACCTAAACAGTACCTAATTAAGCATGAAATTAATGCTATAAAATCTGAGTGAAGAAACCAATCTATCGATATCGATAAATTACAAGACCTAGGAATAGGACAGCACTAGTAGTCACGGATGGGGTGAGAATACAAATTGTTGTACAAAAATGGAGAATACTGGTAACCTTTTAATTTGTACTTATTATTTTGTGTAACACATTAATTATGAATTGTTGACAATGGCTAATTACAATTTCAATTAAATTGATGACTCACTTTTTCTTCGTTAAATTAAGTAACTGTAATTTTACAAAATTACACAGTTGTGTTTTTAATTAGTGTGTAATTTGATCGTATCTTGTACTGAATCGTATAAATGCATGTTATTATTTAATTAAAAGAAATGAATATTAAGTAAGCTACTGTCGTTATTTGACAAACTTTCATGGACATCCATATTTTATCGTCTACAGCTTTTTTAAGTAAAAGCTGTGACTTTTTTTTACTAAGACTCTTTTTTTATGCATACCTAAAGCTGGCCTGAAGAATCATAATAAATAATAAATAAATAAATATCTTGGGACAACTCACACACGGCTATCTGATCCCAAGCTAAGCAGAGCTTGTGTTATGGTAACCAGACAACTGATATACATACTTATATAATTTATAAATACATACATATTATAGATAAATCACACCCAGACACAGAACTAACAATCATGCTCACCCCACAAAGTTTGTCCTGGGTGGGAATCGAACCCACGACCTCCGGCTTAGCAGTCAGGGACGCTAACCACTAGACCAACAGGCCCGTCAAATAAAAAGTTATCTAATTATTGCATTTAGCCTTCATACTATCTTAGGGGCTCAGGCATCAATTTAGGTGGAGATAAATAGCGTTTTTTTCGCTGTCCATCTTTTGATGAGGAAAAAATTCTAGTTTGCATTTTCGTAGAAAACAGCCGTTTTTTTTTTAATATTTCAAAGTTACTCCCATAGTATTTGTTCGTATATTTACGTACTTCTAACCCCCAAAAAGATGTACACTGAATTAAAATTAAGCCTGTATTTTTTACTAGTATTGCATTCTAGGTACAGTTAGAGACCAATTACTTTTAAATAAATACAAATCAACTATCCTGATAGCAACTCTCGAATCTGACTTTAACTGACAATTAATGCTGTCAATCAAGTTAGAAGCTTCAATTAAGGTACCTACAGGTATCACTGTCTGACAGATTGGGGTTCAGAACTTGCTAAGTATCTGTAATACTTCGCTTAATTTGACTTGGATTAATGGTGGTACTGGTTTAGTAGCTTCGGAACAACATACATAAATAACATCACGCCTGTTATCCCCGAAGGGTTAGGCAGAGGTGTACCCCGTGTGTATTAGTACACCCACATTTCGCCAGTTATGTTTAAGTCCCATGTAATAGGGGGCAAGCCTATTGCCATCAACCGGGCACAAATCCAGACTCCGAGGCTGTTACTGAGAAATTCCTGATTGAAAAACCCAGTAACACTTTGCCTGACCTGGGAATCGAACCCAAGACCTCGTGCTCAGCAGTCGCGCTTTGCGACCACTAGACCAATGAGGCAGTCAAGGCAGCTTCGGAAATCAGACACTTAGATGACATGACAATTGATTAAGATTTGATTTCATTAGATATATTACCTTATGATACTTGGAAAAGACGATTAACAAAAGGTATTTATATGGCAGAGGTGAGTGGTAACGCAGGGAAGGACGCCCTTAGAAGACCTACACTGACCTTATTGGTCAGATTCTTCAGAAAGGTCAGGTGCGCAGTACTTGTAACCAGTGTGCTTGTATGAACGTGGATGAGGCGAAAGAAGTGTATAAGGATCGTAGCAGGTGGTGTTCTGTAGTTTCTGCCTACCCCCATGGGAAATAGGCGTTAGTTTATGTATGTATTTATGTATAATCCTAAAGTCTACAGACGTATGTACGTCATGGCTGAAATTTTCTGAAAAGATGGTGACGTACCTGTGTTGTTAACATGGTATGCCAAGTAAGCAAACCTTTTAACTTATGGCCTTTTTTGCAGGTATTATGTATAAAAGTGGAAAAAGTATTTGGCTATAATAGTCAAAATTCAGCTTAATGTAGTACTCTCAGGGTTCCACACCTAGAACCCTAAGAGTACGAGCCTAACTTGCTCTTGGCCTTTTTTATTTCATTAAACGAAATCAATACTCTTGTATCATAATAATAGAGCAGTAAATTGCAAATCTATATGTGGTGAATGTTCTCTCAACACTTTACCCTAAGGTAGTCCACAGCTGGGAATAAATCTTTCCCAAACTGGGAAGCCTTGGTACGTATTCACCACGCAGAGTTACCACATTTGCACTGCGACTGCGACATTGTACAATAGTGTACAGCGAGCCTTAACTAGCTAGCAATGAATCAAAAAATCTTTATAAAGATTACAATAGAGATATTTTCTTACAAGTACGTACGACGACATTATTTTATTATCAACCACTGGCTTCTATCCACGTGTAAGTCACATGTACAGTCAGCAAAAAAGATAGGTATGCAGGGTCGTCAGATATAGTTGAAGTTTTCTTAAAAACCGATAGATATAATGTATTTTATGACAACTTCCTAAAATATACAAATATATAATATTATAACGACACTTTGTCAAATGGACCAGGCATCGTAATTTTATATTTGTGTATTTTTTTTATATTTTCTAAACTTTTATATTGATTCATCATCTGCCTAGCCTTTTCCCAACTATGTTGGGGTCGGCTTCCAGTCTAACCGGATGTGGCTGAATACCAGTATTTCACATGAAGCGACTGCCTATTTGACCTCCACAACCCAGTAACTGGGTAATACGATACCCCTTGGTGAGACTAGTTGTCAGATTTTCGGGCTTCTGACGACCGGTAACGACTGTCAAAGATCCACATATGACAGCCAGGACCAACGGCTTAACGTGCTTTCCGAGGCACGGAGGAGTCTCGGTGTGTAAAGATGGTCACCCATCCACGGACCAACCCCGGCAAGCGTAGCTTAACCTGACGGATCGACCCATGCGGCTGTTATTACTTAGCCACGAGCTCCTCAAACTTTTATATTGATTGTTTAAGGATTTTATGACAACCTTTTGACATCTGACGTGGTAGCAGAACTACACCTTGAATACAAGATCTCGACAAATTGGGCAATAACCCACTGGATAGAACATCCACCCTTATCAATGGAGGATGAATAACTTTCCACCATATTCCTCCTCCCTCCAAACATTATCAAGGCTTTCCGTCCAGTAAGAGGTCAGCTTTAAATGGACATGTACAGCTTGATAATAGGTATGTCATTGTGCGCAAGTTCGATGATGTCATCACAGTGCATCACAAATGGCGTCATTTGCATGATGATCATCACACACAATAAAAAAGGTAGATGCAATATATCAATGATAATAAAACGTTGTATGCAAAAATTGTTTTACGTATTAAAGAATTACCTACATTATTGTTATTTTTATTTTGATAAACAAAGATTTTTTTTAATGAAAATGCAAATGGGGGTAGTTGACAACATTAACAAATAATTTCCAAATACAACATCTTAAAAAATAACAATTAATTTCTGCCTTGAAAACCTGATTAATGTTTAATTTAAGGTAAAATTTGATTTTTTGTAGTTTCCATTTCAATAAATAGTTATTTAATTAAGTTGGTATTTAAGTAACGTCACAGATTACTGTTGCATAAAAAAAAAACTTGGGAATCGTGTTTTGACAGATCATAAAAATAATGTCAACTATTATAGTATCAAGTACCCAATTTTTCCTTTGCTGCCATAGTAACATCCAGCATTTGAATGTCCAATCTAGAACTTTCTCAACAGTCAAATTCTTGGGTAGTATACTCACCTAAATAAACGAAACATCCAAGATAATATTCGACGTAACCACAAAAACATACACAAAAAGTCTTTACTACAATAGAACCGCTTCTAAGAAAGTTAATCGATAATAAAATAACAAACTCCACCACAACAAGTACATAGGCAAATGAGCAGCTACGCAAAACAAAAGAACACAAACACACGCACGCGCAACCTTACAAAGACCTTGATTTTCACTAAACACAAACTAATAAAACTATAAATTAATATTCAGCAACAAATAAGGTATCCAAATAAGCTAGCCAAGCAACTCCAAACTTTGTTATAGAGGGCTATTAGGCCCTCAGCTCACGAACTCATTGCTACGACATTGCCTATAAGTCAGTACACAATAGGACCACTCATCATTTGATATGGCCTCAGCTTGCTTGAATGTGTTTTGAACGCGAATTGTCTTATTAGAGAGCGTTTAGTCTGTCTGTTCACTTGCGATTTGTAGTGTCGTAAAAATGGTGAAGGACTTGTTTGTTGTCTGACTGTTTTGTCGCATTGACGTGTCATTATCATGGTGGAACTGTACCTTCTTTTGTTCGATAGTATGTTTTTACGCTAGATGAATTTGTAATCTTAGCTGTGTAATTTGTAAAAAAAAAAATTACCAGCCTATTTTTGTCCCGTTGCGGGGCAAAGGCCTCTAAAAATGCAAAAAAGGCGCGAGCATTGATCACCCCGCTTGCTGAAGGCGGATAGGCGATTTCAGACTTGTAGTAATTTGTAGTAATTTTAATATTACACTGTAATGTCAGTTATTGAATTTTCAACTCTCGGCGCTGAGCCGAGCGCTGAAAATCCATTACCGCGCAAGGCAAAGTAATACATAAAATTGTTTTAAAAGATGGGGCAGGGTAGGCCACCAGATTTCCAGACGATATTTTTTTCGCCAATTTCAAGATTTCGAAAATATTTATTTTGTAAATTGAAAAGTTACATTTGAATTTGTTAAGTATCCAACCCTCATCATGAGTCGGGCGCCTTTACTTTAGCCTTCACGACAAGGCAACATTGAAGACATTAAAAATAAAGTAAACTTAACTCAAAAACCAGATAAAAAGTATTTTAAGCAATCTTCATCAAGTATAAAACATTAATGTCATTTCCATAAAAAACAAAACTAACTAAATTATATTAACGTTTAGAGCAATTAAACACTTGATCTAAACCCTCCTCATAAATCGATGCAAATTTATGAAACACCAACTTTAATAGATATCTTAATTCATTTCTCGTGTAGCACAACTTTATAGTCTAGATTCTAGATCATCTAATAGATTTTATAGGAGACTCACAGATTTTCTATTAAGGATATATATTCGCTCTGTTAAGAGCGGGCCCATTTATTATGGCAATAAACTCCTTGACATCTAACTACTGCGTTATAGTAAATTTAATGGAACTATAATTATATTTATGGTGAGTGCTAAGTTTCTCTTGCTGGTATTGATATATTATTTTACAGGACAAAAACGAACGAATGAACGAACGATTTTTTCGGGATAAAAACTAGACTGTAATCTATCTTTGTGCTAAATTTTATCCGGATCCGTTCAGCCGTTCTGGTGATCAAGTTACAAATGTCCATCCACCCAAACTTTTGAATGTTGTAAATGTGTAGCAAGATTATTAACATACACAGAGTGACTTTCAATTAACTGGTATTTTTTTCAAGAATTTAAAGTAATTATGGATTCGAATAACTTTTACTATGGGCCAACCCTGAAATATGGAAGAATCAGCTGTAAGTGAAGTATGAGCTGTAAGTTGTAGGAAACACTGTCTGTTTTTTCTTTCACACCCTGAAAATACATTTGATGTATGTTAGCAGCCTGTATGTCAGCTGAATGGAATACTAATAGAAGCTGTTTTAATAAAATAATTTTGTATAAATATGTAATTGAATATTTTAAGAAATAACTGTCGTTTATTCCAAAGGAGTTTTTCTAGTTATTATCTCGCCATTTTAGCACGGTTGCGCTGTAAAGCTGAGTTATGTTTTTGTTTAATAAATATTTTTAATATTCTTACATAATATATTCCGCCGTCCCCACAACAAATCAAAATTCACACCTCAACCACGTCCCAAATTTCTCCAAACAATATCAGCCTAACCCATCCGTGATCACAAACGTCAAAACCAATCCCTTGAACCTTAAACCAGCGGCTAATCCTTTCATCAGCTGTGTTAGCATTCGCAGTGTGCTGCACAGGGACAACCATAAATTATAATGAGTTTCAACGCCACGCCGCTCGTATATGGCTCTTCGAAGCGGTGTCAACTCACTCAGTACGTGCACGTCCGGCATTGTAAAGAATGTTCTGTAGTTGGAAATAAGCTGGGCTATACTACAATATTTACAAACGATCATAAAATATTATCACGCCTGTAATCCCCGAAAGATTAGGCAGAGGTGTACGTACCTATTAGTACCACAATACACATAAATTTTGCCAGGTATATTTTTAAATCCCATGCAATATGGGGGCCAACCTATTACCATCCACCGGGCAGGCAGGAGTTGCAGTGGGTGGGAACAGTGTGGCGGGCTTGTCCCAAATAAAAAAAAAAAAAATCCACCGGGCATAAATTCAGACACCGAGGCTGCTACTGAGAAATATAATACGTTATAGAAAAGCTATCCACTGGAAATGTGCTCTAAAGACTGGCGGTATTGCCACGTTAGATGGCAATATGCTTAGCCTTTTGCCAAGGTAAAAGCCAACTCAGGTTACGGGAAGTATCAACCAAAAAATGGTAGAAAATCCCCATGGATATCTCCAGCCCTGGGGGGCAGAGGAGTCTGTCAGACTCCTACTAGCTAAACAACCCCGGTGTTCCCTTCCATCATTTACGCCGGAGATCCCAGAAACGTACGCGCCTTCCGCGATAACAAAACGTAGCTATCTTGCTAGACGCTAGCTGTCAGTGTACCACAATCCTTTTGCTTCAGCTAGTGAATAGACACGTATACATGTTTATAATTTATTATATTCATAAATATGCTGCTGTATTGTATTGTAAATGTAATATTTAAATAAAAGCATTTAAATACAAAGATTACTTACTACTTAATTTGAAAGCCTTTGACTCTTACGGTAGTAAAAGAAGAATCTTAGTATACGTATAGATGTCATGTATTTACGTCTGAATTGTTGACTGCCTCATTGGTCTAGTGGTTGCAAAGTGCGACTGCTGAGTGTGAGGTCTTAGGTTCGATTCCCTGGTCAGGCAAAGTATTAGTGGGTTTTTCTATCAGGAATTTCTCAGAGTCTAGATTGGTGCCCGGTTAATGGCAATAGGCTCGCTTCCTTTTCCATGGGATTTTAAACAAAACTAGCCCTGCCTAACCCCTCGAGGATTACAGGCGTAATGTTATGTAATAGTAGGAGGTAAAACTGAAAGGCAAAGTAATACAAAGTAACTACAAAATTAGATACAAATACTTGAAAAACTGTACAAATTAAACAACCTTCCAAGAAGTCTTATACATAAATGGTTTTTTATCACAATTCAAGAAAAAAACGAGTAAACACGAAAATTAGTATTCCATATAGGTATATAAAATTGCTTCTTAATCCAGTATGCACTTCGATTTAATCGACCGTGACCATCGTGACAGACAGACTGACAAAAAAACACATTCAGATATTCCTTTTGGATATACGGAATTAAATGATTCATCTAACTGTTATTTCGATAACAATCTCATTGAAATGTTGCGACAGCAATAAAAATACTTTAAACTGTATGAGTCAATAAAAGTTTTACGATTTTCGCAACTTGTCAATGTGCGAAACAATTTTATTATCTCTTGCTAGCTGCTCGTTGCGAATTTTTTTTTCACCCGTATTAAGTTACGTCTTTGGCTACTGCTTAATCTAATCACGCTCCGCTTCCTTGTATCGGAGCGTGATGAATGTGATGATATATACCCTATACTATTCCTCATGAATTTGGCTATCATAAATACACAAAAAAAAATCTGTAATCAGCCGGGAAGTTTCCGTGATTATCTTGTTTAACAAACACACAAACAAACAAAAAATCTCTTCAGCTTTATCATATTACTATAGGCTCGCATTTATATTCGCAACGCCAAAAAATACTTTCAAGTAGATGTGTAAAAAAAACAGTTTTCGATTTTCGCAACTTGTCAATATGCGAAACAGATTTATTATCTCTTATTATCACAAATTAATGTAAGATCAAGTATGCTTTCAAGTTTATCGTTGTTTTACTTGTCGTGTATCATAGCATCGTAAACGCGATTTTTATGTCTGCGTTTATCTAGATCATCTTTATGTAGATCTAGATCTAGTACTCGTATAATTGCATCTAACTTATCGATGTTACCGAAGTAACATGCGTTTGCAGCTGCAAAACATTTACGACTATTAAATCTAACCGTATATCTTTTTATTATTTTATTTTACTACTTACTGCCCGCAAATTCGTCCGCGTGTTTTTTTTTACCCGCATTAAGTTACTGTTCTGCTCCTGAGGGTCATAGCGTGATATTATATAGCCTATACTATACGTCATATTTTTTTTCTAATGCGATTATAAGATCCAGAGGTTAGCGTGTTTTATAACAAACGTAATACAGCTTCATTACATTGAGTATAGATCCTACATAGGCTGAATTTTAATTCATATCTTTCAGGAGTTGAAAGTACTCATGAGTACGAACATCTTTTAATACAGGACCAACCCTGAAATACGAAAAACAAAACAGTTGTTCCACGTATTACAACACGATCAAAATATCTATAACAGCAGATTTCCTTTCCATGTTTCAGGGTTGGTACGACAACAAAAGTTATGCGTATTTAAAGGTCCTTTTACCCCCTTGAAATTGTACAGTGAATTAAAATTCTAAGCCACAAATATTCCTTAGCTCAGCTCAGCTCCGCTTTGGCACATGCCACAGAACCGTTGTTTGTGTCACTTCGGCGACGACATTCGCTTCATTTGCACCCAGCATTTCAATAAGCTCAACGATACACCATAACATGTATGGATATGTTATTTCAGACGCGTATTTCGGTACTATGTTCATTCACAGTAAAACTTTATTTATGTTTTCTAATTTTTATTGCTCATCGCCGTCGACTACTTAATGACTTGACGCCTCTGTCCACAAAATTAATCTGTGCGGTCCCGAAAATAGATGCAGTGTTGAATTAGGAAACAATAAAGTTGAAATTAAGTATGGACCAGCTGTAAATACATGTTTGGTAATGTTTGGTTAGCGTATTCACGCCACGGTGAAGGAAGTGAGGAATAAAACTAGCAGCTCCGAATATAAAGCTGGACAATAAAAATTGTAGGTGAAACTTATTTATTTACATTATAAATTTATTTTTACACATTGATTGGTAGTCATTTTCTGGATTAATAGGCGGTGGAACTAGCCGCTTTATTGCTTTCTTTATTGCTCGTTTTTTAGGAACTATAAATTTAACTTCTTTTTTTTCTAAATGGGGAACGAATTTTAATCCGTTTAAAGCAAACTTTAGGACTGAGCTCGACATGTGTAACAGGATTCAACCTGACACGTTATATCTTTGACATTTTTATGGTAGATAAAAGTTTTGGACAACTTTGATAGTCTTTTGATAGCTGTTGTGAATAAAATAGTATCATTTGGGTATATTTGTATTTCATCGGTCTTTTTGTCGGGTCTAGTTTGGCAGGAAGTCAATAAAGTGTTTTAAAAGACTTAAGCGATTGTCAATTTTAGATAAAAAGTTATTGAGTTAGGTGTAATAAAAATATTTTAGAATACTTAGGCTAGTCCATAACCACTGCTTGGTAAAGGCTTCCCTTAAGTTCTACTAGGAACTCTTTTCCTGCGCCACAAACCACCAAGTCCTTCTGAGAACGTCAACTCCTTTCCCGCGTCAAGTACTAGCCCTCGTGGTTCATCCTTTTAACGTCACTAAATTGGAAATAGACATTAGCGTTATATTTAACCCTGAACACATAGTTGACGTCGAAGTATATTAGAAAAAAAACAGAAGCAAGTATCTATAAATATCGAAATGAATACCTTTGAACATCATGGCTATTTTGCAACGAACATGTCCTTCAAAGCGAAGACAAAATTATACAAAGCGAACGGAAAGTGGTTTATTTAAGGAACAAATAAATAACTGATATAAATGTTTTATCGCGCCCATATAGACGAGAATCAATAAAAATCACGGACTCGGACTTGGCCGCGATCCATCATCGTATTGTAAAAGAAAATGAGTTTTTGGAACTGTATTTTTAGCTCCATAAGTACTATAACGAGTTTAGGTAAGTAGTTGTTACTATAGCAGCAAGAATAAACAATTATGATATTTACATTCATGAATTAAAATTTCTGACTAACTGACCGACTCTTTGACAATTCAAAAGTGCCTGTAGATGGTTTAATTGCAATAAATGCCTTAACTTTGACATTGAAACAAACAAGGAAAAGAGAAACTAAGAAACAAAAATGTGGTTATTGTAAAAACTATAAAAAATGCTGGAGATGAAGTTGATTAAGCTAAAATAACTAAAAGCAAGAAGATGTAAGAAGAATAAGAAAAAAAGCAAGGTAGGGACAAATCTGACATTGAATTCAAAAATGCAACCGAACCAGAAGCAAAAATGACTAATGTAAATAGCGCAGCTTTGACTTGAATCTAAAGCAATATTAACAATGACAAATGCGATATTTCAAAATATTTGACTAACAATACATGAAGATACGCCGCGTGTTGTGACTGTAATCTTAATTAGTAGAAACAAAACCAAAGTGGACAGCATGACAAATTAAACAGAAGTATTGAGGTGACCGAACGAGGTGTTGAAAGACAAAATCTTCGGAATGATGTTTTTACAAAAACTTTCGAATGTAATAAAAACATTAGTAGTATCTTTATAATAGATAAGTGCATGAACATGCAAAGAGCTATCACCAATTTGTAAAATGAAGACTCTTTCTTTCGTTGCAAAGTTTTTTATAGAGCTAATCTGTGGGCTGCTGATGTGATGAAGGGATAAAAAGAATGTTTTTTTGAACTGATAAATTTTACTAGTATTGAAAGCCGAAATTTGTATAAATAGTTGAATGGGTCTGTATACAATTTGGCACAGAGATAGATTTCAGTTTGGAAAGATGTACAGTTTCCGTGGGTTAATATACCGACTTTGACGCGGACGATGTCGCGGGCAAATGCTATTGCTATATCAATTCTGAAGTAAATTACAAAAAATAATTATTGGAGAAACAAGCTGACCAAGAAATATAAATGATTCATTGAGAGAAAAACGAAGATCATAAACAAAGAAACACGAATCAAGCATATAACTTAGATACTATCAATCCACTTGCTCGCCCTGATTCCATTAAAATCCAGGCCAAACATGCACAAGCTTTTCACCCTGATGTTCATGTAATCAAATAAATTAGTGATTCAAGGTATCATGTGGTAGTGTTGGTAGGAGAAAATTTACGACTTAAAGGAAAACTGATTACATGCAAACGTTGTCTGAAGGTGTCCCCTGAATAACTTGAAGCATACTCCTTGAACATACAGATCAGATTGGTAGAAAAAGATTTATTGGCTTTTCATTTCGGTTGTGACATTTATGGTGCTAAACGGTGCATTGGTAGGCGCCTTGGGCTCGATAATTTATTAGTATTATGACGTAGGTATTACCGCATGTATACCCATGAATAAACCATTGCATATAACATCACGCCTGTAATCCTCGAAGGGTTAGGCAGAGATGTACCTATTAGTACACCCACATTTCGCCAGTTATCATTAAGTCCGATGTAGTAGGAGGCGAGCTTATTGCTATTGATCGGGCAGAAATCTAGACTCCGTTACTGCTACTGAGAAATTCCTGATGGAAAATCCCTTTTTTTCGTCTTTTCTTTTTTCGTAAAAAGGTCTTGACCTCAATCTTTCGAAATGTGAATTATACTTAACTGACAATACCGACAGACTTTCGACGCTTTCAAAATTTAACACAATAGCCCCTGATATCCAAATTGTAGAAAACAGCTCTCTTCGTCTCCTTGGGTCTCCAATCTTCGAGAATTCCTTTCCCAATTTTATTGAAGAAAAAATACAAAATTTTAATGACGTTTCGGAAAGATTACTCCAAATTAACATGCATTCGGCCATCACTATAATTCGATACTGTTGTTTTGGCCCTAAATTAATCTATTTCCTTCGCGCTTCCCATTTGTGGAAGCATAATCACCTATTAGACAAAATGGACCAAATTATTCGCCACACTCTAACTTCCATTTTAAATTTGGCAATGGACGACCGAGCCTGGGCCCAAGCTACTCTTCCTATACGTATGGGAGGCCTCGGCGTCCGCAAAATTTCAAGTATTAGTTTGCCGTCATTTATATCCTCGGTCCACGGTACTGAGAAATTAATCAGGAATATTTTAGCTCCTACACTGGTTAATTTTGATGTGCCGTGCTTTACCGAGGCTATTGATGCATGGAAACTTGCTTGCCCGAGCACTGATTTACCCGACAACCCATCTTCCCAGAGACGGTGGGATGAGCCGCTCTGCAGAGTAGTACAAGAAAACTTATTTACTACATCTGCTTCATCTGCAGAGCGAGCGCGCCTGCTTGCTGTGGCTAAATGGGAGTCGGGTCTTTGGCTTCTGGCACTACCGTCGTCGAACATTGGTACTATGTTCGACGACACTACTTTCCGCCTCGCTGCTTCCTTACGTTTAGGGGCTTCATGTTGTTCTCCTCATCGCTGTCGCTGTGGGGAAGTTGTCACCAGTCTCGGACACCACGGCTTGTCGTGCAGCCGAAGTGCGGGCCGTATAGCACGCCATGCTAATATTAATGACATCATTCGACGTGCTCTTGCTGCCGTCGGCGTTCCGGCTGTCTTAGAACCCAACGGCTTGGCACGCGACGATGGCAAGAGACCGGACGGGATGTCTCTGTTTCCGTGGAAGTTGGGTAGGCCTTTAGTGTGGGACGCTACATGTGTCGATACTCTTGCGCCATCCCATCTTCCTAGTTCGGCGTGCTGTGCTGGCGCTGCTGCTGCGGCTGCAGAAAACCTCAAACGGCGTAAGTATAGTACCCTTTCAGGTAACTATATTTTCGAGCCGTTTGGGGTGGAAACTCTCGGGTCGTGGGGTCCGTGTGCCCATGGCCTTTTCAAGGAGTTGGCCAAACGATTGGTTGATTCTTCCCGTGACCCAAGGGCTGGTTTTTACCTTGGCCAGAGGTTAAGCATTGCCATTCAACGTGGCAATGCGGCCAGTCTTTTGGGCACATTTCCAGTAGACAGCGATGCGGATGAATTTTTTGATGCCATTTAATTTTAGTTTCTCTTTTTTTTATATTCTGGTTGTTTTTTATTTTATTTTTATTATTAAGCTTGTAAATATTGTATATATAAAACCATTAAAATAAGATAATTTTCGTAAAACTATTTCTCACACATTCACACATACACAAACCACCAGACCCGGAACAAGTACCTGCAGGCCATACAAATATTTTTTCCTATCAACATTTTTGTACGAGCTACTAGTTTTAACTTTTTGAACAACTGACCGACTCGAACTCGAAAACTCGACTTGAAAATTCAAAAGTGCCTTAAAATAATTTTATTGAAATAAATGCTTTGATTGGCTTTGGAATCGAATGTTGCGGACATGCAGTGCAGCAGCGAATGGATAGCTAAGTCCAACTATGCCGTCAAACTTTGACACACAACATGGAGAAATTGTTAATGCAGATTTTGTGGCTAAAATGAAAAAACTTTGAAATAACGCTTGGTGTTAACGTTTATGCAATCAAAAAAGTATTTACATTTCGGTGACCGAAAAACTAATCACGTCGCGCAAATTATCACCACTATGGGCCACACATTACAATTATTTCATTACACGTACGGCATTCACAATGAACTCACTCAATTTACGAATCGAGAACCGAAAAAAATCGGTGTTTTGAATCCAAAATCGGTTCGCATGCGCAGACGACATGCGCGGTACAGAGGTGATAAATAAAATTTTTCATTGTCTTAGTGATGTCCGTAATACATGCGATGCGTAGCGATTCGTTGCGGTTTTAGCTACTTTTAAATGGCATGTGTGAAGTTCTTTATAATCAGTTGTGTTTTGTTTTTTAATGAGTGGTTGGTTCGTTACGAAATTCAAAATTATTGCACAACGTTTTCGACTAATCATTGTCTTCAATTCAAAGCAATAAAAATATGACTTGTATTGTCAAAATGTGCTAGAAATGATACAATACATGGCAGTCATATTATCATAGACTCGGAATGCATTTTCTACCTTAACTAATATTTAAAATAGGTAAAATTGTTTATTTGTTTATAAGACATATTTTCTGGAATTACCAATAACAAAAAATCTTACATTAATAGTAAGTGTGTTTTAAGGGTAAAGTAATAATAAGAAAATATAAAGTAGTACCTTGTGTTCTTCTTTCTCTATAGTGTGGGCAGTACCTAAGGTCTTACGACCCCACACAACCTAGTGTCAGAGTTTCTAAACCGCCTCAAAGGCCTCTTAACTTGGTTTGGGTGGAACGGACGGTAAGTCCAGGTTTCCTCACGATGTTTTCCTTCACCGAGTTACTACTCGATGAATAGTATAAATATTATATATAACATAACATCACGCCTGTAATCCCCGAAGGGTTAGGCAGAGGTGTACCCATTAGTACACCCACATTTCGCCAGTTATGTTTTTAGTCCCATGTAATAGGGGGCGAGTCTATTGCCATCAACAAGGGCACAAATCCAGACTCCGAGGCTGCTACTGAGAAATTCCTGATGGAAAAACCCAATAACACTTTGCCCGACCTGAGAATCGAACCCAAGACCTCATGCACGGCAGTCGCGCTTGCGACAACTAGACCAACGAGGCGAAATATTATATATACCTTGACATAAATGAATTCGCGGGTAGTAACTATATTTTAAGTGTCTATGTTATCATATTTAACACCCACGTTGACTTTAAAACATAATTAGTCACTAATACCCTAATTAACCCCTGTAATAGGAGTAGATCCATTATATAGTTCAACGGGTCAGGATTTGAACTACTGACTTTGAACGGAGATAGATAATTTATGATCGAAGCGGCAACGTTACAAGAAAATGTTCCTAATCTGTACAGATACATAACAAGGCTCCATTAACCAAATAATTCCAAGACATGATAAAAAAACCCTTCTTTAAAACCCTTTCACTTAAAAAGAACTATTTTAAGTGAAAGGTTTTTACTTTACCCATAAAAACTTAATTAATTTTTAATTACATGTTAAATTAGAATTTTTTGTGCTTAAAAACTATAAATAAGTAATTAGTCAATTGACAATAAGGGTTACATGTGGCGTCACCCTTTTACTACTGTCATACAAAATCGTACCTTTGCTACTGTCATACAAAATCTATGGTGAATCGGATGTTGGCAGCTCATAAAAAGTAGATCATTGATTGGTGGTATCCATATGCTTAAAAAGCAATAACCTTATGCTTAAATGTCATGATAGCCCAGTGGTTGTAGGTTCAGTTCATGACTCTTTCAATTAATTTTTACTTTGTAAGATTATCTTAGAAATCACTGACATCGGTAACGTAAAACATCGTGAGGAAACCTGGACTTTTAATTAATATAAGTCTGAAATCGCCAATCTGCTTTGAGCAAGCGTGGTGATAAAATAACGCCTTCTCTATATGAGAAGAGGCCTCTATCTTACAGTGAGACATTAATAAGTTGGAAAAATTATCACAAAAAGATACCTACATATAATCAAAATCCTTCTCCATTCTTCCAAACACAAAATTATCCAATACCATTTGATAAAACACTTCAAACAAATGGAAAACATTTGATCTCCATTACTCCTGCACTCAAGCCTAACAGCAAACCGCACAATACAAATTACGCGACGCGTGCGCAGCTTAGCTCTGTGGTTAGACTGGATTCTTTTATTTCTAGTTCTAACTGAGCGTGAACAGTTCGACCGCAGACTGTGGATGGAGATTGTGCCCGATAACAATAGAGGAACAATTGTTTTACATTTTAACACTTTCTTCTGGGACATGAAAAGGTGAATGGGGGGGTACCGGCGTGCTTGTATGACGAGATGTATGAACGTGGACGAGGCGAAAGGAGTATGTTAGGATTGTAGCAGGTAGCGTTCTGTTAAGTTATTTTTTATTTTGTAGTTTATGAAGGCGATTGTCTTTTTTGTAAAAAAGATTTTTATTTTTCACTTTTTAGTGCTGTTTGAAATCCCCCACTTCCTTCAGTCAGCCATCGACTACACGTATAAACAAAGCAATTTTTCTTGTTACGACGTTCCATATCTCCAAAGTTCATCATCAGATCGTGGCAATATTTCTATGAAACCTATTCAGAACTATACTCTTTCAAACAAAAAAAGAATCATCCAAATCGCTTCATAATTGGCGAAGTAAATTAATCGTAAAACATAAATACAAAAAAAAAACCTACGCGTCGAATTGAGAACCACCTCCTTTTTGAAGTCGGTTGAAAACTTTTCAGCTTTATAATAATAAAATCTATAAAGAAACACAGTAATAAAGATAAACTATAACTTTAATATCAGATCTGTGCTAAAGATAAAGAAAGCTATAAACACAACAGTACTTATTGCTACCATCTGTGTGACATATCAAGAAATACGAATGTAAATACGAATCTCAATGTAATTCAATAAACATTTTAATATCAAATAAAAATATAAGGCCAAAGTGATAAGGATGACAGTCAACAGTGGTATTGAGTCGCATGCGGCCTCCATGTCAAAGGTCCCAGGTTCCTATCTCGATCGAGGCACGCACCATTACTTAATGTACCTACTACCTACTGCCACCGAGTTCCTTGGCGATAATTTTGTCGATTATGTTGTTGTATTACATGACAGTAGTTTGAGCTTTTTAATATTATATCACGCCTGTAATCCCCAAAGGGTTAGGCAGAGGTGTATTAGTACACCCATATTTCGCTAGTTATGTTTAAATCCCATGTAATAGGAGGCTAGCCTATTGCCATCAACTGGGCTCAAATCCAGGCTCCAAGGCTACCACTGAAAAATTCCTGATGGAAAAACCCAATAACACTTTTCCCGACCTGGGAATCGAACCCAAGACCTCATGCACAACAGTCGCGCTTGCGACCGCTAGACCAGCGAGGCAATAAAAACGAAAAGTTTTTTTTTAAACTGTTTTAGCAGTTGAACAGATGACTCAAAAAAAAAATAACTTCTCATACTCATGTGAGTTACCCACATAAATTCAATAGACACGTTACATTCAATTAATCAAAGACTAAACACACACAAAAAAATAGACAGGTCAAACCAGAATTACAATATTATCCGACAACGACAAATGCCTAGCATTATGTGAACTTTAAAACCAAATGATTGGCCAACGTCAAATCCTCACAATAATCCAATAAAATATAGGCCCTAAGTTATTTTACAAATGAGTATAACATAGGTTTAGTACAAAAAGTATGTAAATAGTTAAAAAAGTACAATAAATTGAGTGTCGCCGGCGGTTTTTATCTCGTTTCTAAGAAATGGTTCTGGCGGTTGCGCCTGCGCATACCGAACTCGGTCCTACCTGATTAAGGGGATGGTGTGTGTCAGATGCGGATGTTTCGTTTTTGGAAAGGGGCTTTTGTTAAGTGTAAGAAAGTTTTATATATGTATACCTATGTAGAAGATTTTTATGGGTTGATTCTTAAATTTTCGGAATATTAATAAGACAGTTCGATATAATAATACCTATATTTAATACAAAATCTAACGATTGAAAAATTGGACATTAAAACATTTAAATAGTAACGGCTAATTTCATTCTCAAAATTGTGTTCTATGCAATGAAAGTTAAAGCATTTCTTTCAACTAAACTATTTACAGGCACTTTTGAATTGTTACAAAGTCCATCATTTAGATAGAAAGTAGCCTGTTGCATACATTGAGGAATTAGTAGGTATTTAATCAATATTCAATTATTTTTTCTTGCCCCCTTTTACTTGGGACTTAAACATACCTAACAGGCGAAATGTGTGTGTACTATTAGGCACACCTTTGTCTAACCCTTCGGGGATTACAAGCGTGATGTTATTTTTTGATTCTATTTTGTTATTTCATAAATTACATTAATTTTTCTCGTGTACACTTCGCCTTAACCTCACATGCGTGGCTGTGGGTACGTAAGCGTGGCTCGACCATTTGTTACTGGATTATAATAACGCTAGCCCAGCACATGGACTACTACACAAATGCTAGTAATATCGTATTTCTATTGAGATTTTTCTATTGTCCAATACACGACATTTGAAGAGACTAGACCTGCCTATATGAAAGCCTCGCTATCCAATATCGAGTAGTCTTTTCAAATATTATTTATTAGCTGTGAACCTCGGGATCACTCGCGCTGTAATGAAGCCAGAGAATATTTTTACATAACATAACATAACATCACGCCTGTAATCCCCGAAGGGTTAGGCAGAGGTGTATCCATTAGTTCACCCACATTTCGCCAGTTATGTTTAAGTCCCATGTAATAGGGGGCGAGCCTATTGCCATCAACCGGGCACAAATCCAGACTCCGAGGCTGCTACTGTGAAATTCCTGATGGAAAAACCCAATAACACTTTGCCCGACCTGGGAATCGAACCCAAGACCTCATGCAAGGCAGTCGCACGACCACTAGACCAACGAGGCAGTCGAATATATCTATGTTTTAAAAAAAAACTTTTTTAAAACATGCTACAAATGTACTTATAATCGCAGCTAACATAGTTCCCCATTTCCCCTTAAAGGTTAAAACATCCGAATAAAACCGTAACAAAACAAATGAAAGCAAGAAGACAGATAATGGAAGGCGACATGTTGATCGAATATGTCTGTCTGTTTGTTTATACGTCCGCAACGGCTGGACTTGTCCAAACATTTGTAATATACATGTCTGACTATCTTTAGATTGAGTTCATTAAATGCGATTATTGGAAACTTAGTTTATGGATTCAGATAAGATTGGATGTTGTGTTTTAGGAACGGCTTTCTTCAATTTGTCTACTAAGCGCTGCATGTAGGTAAATATGGCGATTTTCATACCAAGCTTTGAAAAATACAATCTAGTAATTGTAGTCAACTATCTCTTCATTCTATTCTTTTCATATTTAGGGATCTGGGGTCTGAGTATCATAGGAATTATTTTACGGTATATTTGACTTCCACGCAGTCGAAGTTGTGGGCAGAAGAAAGTCATAGATAATTTAAAAAACATACGTAAAAGTAAGTTGTTTGAAAACTTTTAAAAAGTGGACAATTGTGTCAACTAAAGCTGCCCTGTCTGCAAAGTGCCTAACAGCCAGCGCAAACTACGCAGCAATATGCTCGAGCATTAATTAATAAAATTGATAATGAACATAAAAACTACAGTATTAAAGTTGAAATTTGTATGATAGCGTGCAAGATAATGAATGTCGCTCGGATTTATGCATCGCAAACCATTTTGAACTATATTCTTGTGTCATTTCAGTTCATTATCAAGAAAAAAAAGAAAGTACTCGAGCATATTTCTGTTCTATAAGCATACATAAAGCCATTCCTATACAGAACGGATGCAATACAATTTGTTTACATTCGTAGTCTGTAATGCCCGTTTTTTGAAATCCATTTCCTCTAGAGAGTAATCAATATTAGTGCACTGTGATGCTTTTTTTATTGCCTGTTGATGGCCTGAGAAGAGAAATCTTCTACTACGGTAATAGAAATATACTCTAATTTCCTTATTCATGAGTTTTTTGGCGTGGAGTAGAAATTATTCTACATAGCATAGACATAGCTACAGTACATACTACTTCCATAGCATAAACTGTCCATGAACTAAGTTGACGTTTGACAGCAAAGATTTTTCAATTTCCCTCTACTGTAATATGTGTCAAATTGACAGCGCAGTTGGCACGATGGTTGAGCGGTCTGTGCTGAGTGTCTTGAGGTCGATTATCACGTAAAAAAAATCTATGGTATATAGCGAATTGTTTCTGTATGTTTTTATACGCACCGACGGATACAGGAGACCAGGGAAATGTAACGCAAAGTTATTGCAAAAAAAGAAAACTCATCAATATTTTTTAAGCCACATAAGTTGAAACAGAAACTAAAATTGAACAAATTCCCTTCCCTATCAATACAATTTTCTAATAAAAGCAAAAGCAACAACATTCACAGTACATTGAACCCTAAATAACACCCAACAGTAGTACATTTAACCCTTTATTCGCTCATTGTTTTCGCAAAACCAACAGAGTATAATGAATTTCTCTAACCCTGCACCAATACGTATTTTTACTTCGTCTGAAGCACCTTACATTGTATGAAAGCGCGTAAGTCACGCGCAAGATTCTTTATCGCTATGTTTACCAAATTAAACCAAGCTTTTAATACTTTTTGTTGCCTTAAACAGGTTCGCTTCAACTTTCTTTTATAGTTTGAAAATGTAAACAGTGATTTATAATAACATGGTGTACAAGCTACACTATTTTTGTTTTGAAATAACAAGAATTTTATGTGTTGCATTGTTGTTTGTTTGTTTTAAAACTGTGTGTTCATTTTTTCGTATTTAAATCCATAATTATACAAAACATATCAATACCGTGTGAATGCACCCGTGTTAAGTTACATCTTTGATTACTGCTCCACTCCCGTTGGTCGTGGCGCGACGTTATCTAGCTTATTTTACTCGCTGATAATGCAGCTTTCCATGGGTGAAAGAATTTTTAAAATCGGTTGGGAAGTTTTTGAGTTAATCCATTACAAACAAATAAATAAAAATAAAATTACAAGGCATGTAAAATTTATAAAAGACAAAGGGCGAAGCTTATAGGGCATCAATTCTTCTTCATTGCTGTCAATGAGACAAGTGCCCAAAACGCTGGCAGCATTGCCACGTTGTATAGCAGTGCTGCCACCATAAATAAGTAACTTTTCTTTGGTCCAAGTCGGTTATCGCGGACGCAGATGAAGTCGCTGAATAAAAAGTAGCCTATATTTTTTTTGGAATTTAAACTTACCCCGTACCAAATTTCATCAAAATTGGTGCAGGGGTTTAGTCGTGAAAGCGTAACAGACAGATAGACAGAGTTACTTTCGCATTTATTAAGGAAGTAAGAATTATGATAACAAGATTTTCATGATATTACGGAAATATACTGACATAAGTAGCAATATTTACGACATAAAATGAAATGTATTACTACAAGCTAAACTCGACTTTATTGTCAATAAAACCCATATTTGAAGTTGTCAAATGACATTTAATGTGTTTGCGAATAATGTGATCTCTTTGTTATAGGTATACAGCTGTTTATGATCAGTAAAATTAATAGCTCTAGTCAATTCGTTAGATTTTAACGTATTTTTAAAACATTTTTGAGTGTAAAATATTTTTTAGTGTCTCATAAATCTTGAAAACATCATTGTCACCCTATTTGGTTTTAATCGCGACACAATTAATGTTATTTATTTTTTATTATCTACTTGTAACTGCTTAATAATAAATAAAATGTATAATTTTATTACTAAAGTAACTGACTATTTTTAATTATATTAAAAAAGTGACCCCTTAACCCTATCACGCCAGAGGCATAATAAATAAAAAAATATTTTATTATAATCAGAAAAAAAGACCCTAAAATGTTTTAGTATTTCTCATAATATTTTATTTATAGCCAAACCATAATGAAGCTTTTAATATAAATAAAACTTCAAATTGATATTACGGAATGCCCACAGTGAACCAAGCAGGTGTCTTAAAACTACGTCGGCACTAAGTGTCAACCATCAAATACAATTAATAAAATTACCATGTTTACAGAGTAGATTATAATTGATACGAACCCCATGGGGGCGAACTTGTTCAAGAGTGATAAGTCATCCATTAGGTATGTGTGCTATGTCATAATCGATGTGTTTTTATTGCAAAAGATGGAAACTATTTATATATTTCTGCACATTGCTACTAGTTTTCTAGAATTCTCTTCTTTCATGTCTGTAATGTTTTTATTTATTTTACAAGAATGTAATGTATTATTTGTTTAAACTACTGTGAAATCATAATGCGTGGTTTGTCTAACATTTAAAATAAGAAAAAATTAATAAATGCTTTAAAAGAAATGTCTTATTAAGTGCAGCTAGCCACCTGCCTGCCCCTAATTGTAATGGCATCTTAGGCGTCATAATAAATGGTTCCGTTACTAACAGGGCCTTCGTCGTAAATTAAAACATTTTCTGATAAAGTCGTGGTAAAATAAATGAAAACCTTGGAATAAAACATCATTGCATGAAATAATTTATAAACAAAATTTTAAGGTCATCCTTGTTAAATGTTAATAAAAATATTATAAAAATTAATATTCCCGTAAAACAGCCAAGTGAAGTATTTATTGCTAATATTGCATGTTCTAGGACCTTTAAATGTGTTTAAAATAATAAGACTATTATAAATTATTTTTATAAAAATAACAACTTGTTTTTAATATTAGGTACCTACTAATATGAAAATTGGTTTCAAAGTTATAATTTTTTGCAGTGTCCTTTAGAGCACTTTTATTAATTTTCTGTCAAATATGATAGTTACTAATTTAATACACATTTTTAATATAATTTACAGCCTATCAATTATAAATCCAAAAAAAAATATAAAATAAGGTCACAAAAACCCGTGAAACTTCTCAATCAATTAAAATACCGAAAAAGGTTTCTATAATTGAGTAGTACAATTTGTAACAGTTTTACTAAGTTCATGTTCAACTGGCTAGTGTTAATTGTCCCAAGTAATGACGTGCACTAAGAATATAATAATTAAAACGTCGTTACTTGCTAAAAAAAGATAAAAACTTTTAACTCACCTCTTGAAATTGCTACCAGCTACAAACATCTGCAAACAAAAGTAATGAATTTATAATCGCTCGTTACATTTGCACAATAAATAAAAACATTTTTTAAAGAAACATTTTCTTTTACTTTTTAGTAAAAATGTTAAAAATGTTGAGACAAGGTAGACTTCCCTTGCGCCTGCGTTGATTAAGTGTGTAAGAGTGGTCTCTCCAAACATAGTGTTTTTTAATATATTTGAGTCATTTCTGATTGTCTGTACGTGTTGTTTAAATTCGTTTTTGGTAAGTAATTTATTGTTTTTACACTGTGTGCTGATGACTATATTTATCTCTGAGCTGTATGCATTGAGTGTTCAGGAAATGGGACTTTAGAAATTAATATCATAATTTACTAGTGTATCTGCGTTGTAAAAAGCAAAAACTATAAATAAATAGTATCTACTAACTGTCAAAGTAAAATACTAAAATTCCAACAGAAAAATGCAACAAAAACAAAAAAATACAAAGGGTGACCACGAACGTCATTCGCGTTAAAAATTAACGAGCGTACAACGGTTACAATTAAGGGACATTTTTTTACGCTCAATAATAATTATTTGTCCCGTTTTTTTTCCCTTGCAGTGTGTGCACCGGTTGAGACAAAAAAGCTCTCACGCGCTCTCATCAACTTGGACCTTTCGATTATTCATGCGCTACGCTGTGGATGCAGACTGAATTATATAGAGATGGTATAACCGCAATGGTACATGGTATTCCTCTATTTATAATTTTGGAAGTTTTTTTTTTGTTTACATGGCGGTTGTAGCCGTAAAATATATATTTTTGTTTTATTAGGGTTAATCAACTGAGCTGTTGTTTGTGTTAAATGAAGGCTTTTTTAATTGTGTCAGATGTTAATAAAGACATTAAAAGAAGTTTTTTTAATGTTATTCACAAAACTCACACATGCTATTAAATAAAGTTAAACGTTTAATTTAAATGTACTCTCCAGTGTCCAAACTCTTTTAAGTACCTAATTACAAACGAGATAGATTAAAGTGTTTAATACAAAAAAATGATCAAACTATACGAATCGTAATAACAAAACTCAGCTCTAAAAAATGCAAACTTACAAAAGATATCGCCTATAAAATTAATACCCCGGGGGTATTATCAACTCCAAACACATCTGCGTAATCGAGTGACGGCTGATAGAGTCGGCTGAGATAATGACATCTGCGGTAAAAACGCGGACACTCGGTTATTTATCATCCACTGGCCTCTTTAATTATCCGCTGGGCTTGGTGTGCGCCCGCCTTAACGCGTTCGGCGCGGTGTACCACCGGCCTTATAAAGTCGTCTCACCTTATGAGAGGGTGATTTTTTGACAGTTCCAATTTTTTTTTCATAATTTTCTCGTGTTGATTGCTGTATGGAACGAATGATTATTGTTATTTTTGAATGATTTTTTAATGTAATGTTGATTTTTGTCGCTGATAGCTTGCAAATGTCAACACAACATAATGATATTTCCAAATGCATGGGGTTTGAGTTATTATTTAAAGTCTTAATCAAGACAGTAAGACGTTACTGCAATTGCTTTTTTGTGTATTTTAGTAAGATACTCATCACTTTGAAATAATAATTTAAAACGTGAGGTCTTAATCGAAGCTGGGGTAAATTACTTATTTACATTGAAGTTTTTTTTGGCCGTTGGTCTTATAATCGCTGGCACGACTACTAAGTCTGGGGTCCGGGGACCGATTCCCGAGTCGGGGAAAGTGTAATTAGATTTTTCCATTAGGAATTTCTCAGTAGCAGACTTTGGAAGTTGGTGGTGTGACACCCCCGTGCCTTTAAAGGACTTTGATCCTAGCTATCATTTGTAGATATTCTTCCTGTGGGAACTAATAATAAGTACCTAAATATACCTACTATTTTGGTAGGTACATTTATTACCTATGTATTTTTTAAGATTTAATACAGAAGATGATTTGATCCGTTATAAATTAATATCTGTCAGACAATTATTAATTAATAACTTCTATCGAGTTCGAACCTTTCATCTAATACAATTATTAATTGAATCTCTCAATTATTTCGGTCTTAATTAAAGTTTATTTATTTCAAAAACGATTTCATCGTCGATTATAAAGCTTCCAACGCGGAATCAACAATAAAAATGTTGCCTGGTTTACTGTGATTAGGTTTCTTTTAGTTGTGTGATTTTCAAAATGAAAGAAGTTGTACACTAAGTAAAAATATTGTTCTATTCCTATAAAATGAACCTACATATTATAAACCTGAATGAGTTGTATATGAACGCCCTCTACTCGGTAACTATTGGTCAAGTTCTGAAAATTATACTAAAAAAAATAATTTACTAACTACAAAATTCACTAATACGAAGCTATGTTATCTCTGACTGCAATAAGCTAAATATTGTGTAAAAGAAAATTAACGCGGATGAAATCCCCGGATAAAATGTAGTCACTGACAAAGTTATTATTAATTACAAAATAAATATTCTACTGACAGAAAACAATGAATATTAGTATAAAAGTACATACATATATGTATATTATACGGGCCCCTTGCATGCATTAATCATAATAATCATATCTACAAAGTACTTAGTTAATGCAGAAATAACGTAAACATTCCACTAAACAAACTAACAAAAGCAAATCAATCAACTCAATATAATCGAAACTCGATACATTTTTAATCGATAACATTACTTACGATGAGATTAACCTGTTCAATTAAATCATTTTTTTAAATTCTATATATCAATTTAACCCCAATATGAAATCGATTTTGAGAAACCAGTGGGTTACTTTGGGTTATACTATATCACTGTGACATGGTCGCGAGTGAGTGCGATAAATCTTGCGAGGGTTAATTAACTGCCAACACAATGCTTTATAAGTGTTTAAGGATGCATGTATGTGCGACCGAGGTGCGCGGTTGCAGGGTTGAGTTAGAGCGGGGACATTTTAGTTTGAGAACTAGTTTAGTTAAGACTATTTTATTTATACGGCAAGTTATCGTCAGCAACTTCATTAAATAAATCTCTTTTTTAATTAAATAATAAAACAAAAATAAGGTTTAATATTTTTTATACTCTTTTGCGTATAATTTGTATACCTACCTACCTGGTAGGTATGTATATTTTTGGACATGACTTTTTGTTTCTTTTTTTTTGTTTTTAAAGGCTTTGCGATTCTCCTCTGAATCCTTACAAGAACACTTTTTCCTGTCCCTTCTCGAACCAACCCTCTAGGTCAATTTAAAGAAGGAAAAGAAAATAATGATTTTATTTATTTATGATTTATGGAAGACTTACAGCTAAATAAAACATGTTAAAAGAATAGTAAATAAAACTGACAGCCAATTACAATTATACAATACAATACAATTTTAATACAATCCTTGGCAGGAGTGCTCTTATTTCAAACTTCTACATGAAATAGATAGGTACCTTAATTAGAAATGAAAACCGGGTATTAACCTATCTTCTAAAACTAACCTAAAAGAACTTAACCCGTTCCTAACTTGCACCAACCACCAACGGCCGCGCTAATACATCTGCCGATTAAGATCTTAGCAGGAACTTGATACTACCCGCTTTATCCGGCGTCATCTAGCGGTAACATCGCGCCTAGACGACAAGGGACCGGCTAGGGGGGATAAAAAATGCAAATAGTTTAGCTCGGGCTAGATAGAGATGTGAGTTTAATTATAGGTGGAATTTATAAGTTTAGCAGCGGTTTAGTGAGTGTTGAATATGGTAAGCAGTTTCCGTCCTTTTATAAAACAAGGTTTTTCCTTGGACTAGGTTTAAACTGAAATAGTTTTTGTATTTCGAGTCTTATTCTGTGTTAGGTAAAGTTCTTAATATAACAACCAGTTTGTGTATGCTTTTTAGGCTGTTTATTAATTTTTACATTCATTTTTCCTTTTTTAATTACTTAAGTAGATACATATTTTAATGCCAAAGTAGCCTAGTAACTAAAATTCCCTATAATATATTTTATAATCAATTTCAAGCGCGCACTAAAACCCACGCGCTTAATCTACCTTCTACTTGACTAAACACTGCTACACGTTTTCTAACTGATATTAACACGGCACTTAAACTAATCCAACCGCAAACCAATTACTCAATCATAACCTCTTTTAACTAAATAATAAGACTTATTTACGAAGCAAACTAAATAATTAATCGCATAATTAAAATCCACTACATCACTACTTGTACTTCAATTACAAAACACTAAATCAAGTCCCACCTCTAATAAAACCGCAAAATGCGCTCAATATTATACAAGTACCACTTCATATTATAAATCTTAACGTTGGACACGGCAAATATGGCGGGAACCAACTAGCTGTGGCGTTGTCATCGAACGTATTCGCGCGAGATATCGATGCATACGATCTGACGACCACACGTGACGTTATTCGATAATCGGATGAATCGAATGAGTCAATTGCATTCAGAGTGACACTAGTGCGGAATTTTAAATGTCAAATTGACATTCTAAACTCGAATTTACTTTTTATGAGTAGAAATAAAATGTACGGCCTACTTGACAGTGGTTCTATTGTTCGGATTTTAAAAGACGTTTAATTTGTTTTTTTTTTGTATCGGTTACGAGGCAATCTAAAAATACTTTTGAAATAAACTATGTAAAACAGGATGAGTCAATTTATTTGGCGTCAATTGAATTGTAAGGATTACAATAGGTAGTTAAATTATGTTTATTTGACCAATTTTAAACCGTATAAAGTTTATTCAGTTACATAAACGTTTAACTTAATTTAACCAAAAATAGAAGTACCAATTTAAATCCACATTCAAGCAAGTAACATTCCATTTCATTCTTTATCACGCTGTATCATTGACCATTGTAAGTACGTAGGTACTTATAATATTTTTTATCTGAAGACGTTTCATAACATGGTCGGGTTAACAAGAAATTTTATAATAGCAACATGATTAAAAGAAAGACTAACAATCATGCCTAATCAACCTATTGGGTTTCTAAAACCACATCTCACAGCCGTCAAAAGGAATAGTGATGGGAAAGTTATTTCAAAAAAACATCGATAGTATTTTTTTATTTTATTAAAAGTGGTATCGGTATTCGTAAAGATGATGGGAAATAAAAATTCTCGGGTATCGATAAAATCGTAGGGTATAGCGAGCCGGCCACACGGAGCGCGGTCGTGTGCTGGCGTTGCATGCCGGCGATTATTAAGTAGTGTACATTTCAATTGCTCGACGTGTGCTTACTATATTTATTGCACCTTTTCAATGGGTGAATAGAGATAAACACCACGTTGTGCGCAGATTAATGTTGTTTTTGTTCACCAAGAATAAAAGACTGTGAACAGTCGTTAGTTACACTGTAATCTGCAATAAAAATCTGTCTTTAGTGGTTCGAGAGGAACCCTTTTTGTTTTCTTTAAACGTTAAACTTGAAACATTAATAGTTCTATAAGAATTATTATGCGTAAATGAATGGTTGTAAATTGAATCGTGATTGTGAGTAATAGTTTTATATGGGACTTTATTAAACTGAAGCTCGGGGCTTCAAAATGATTGATTTAATAGACTTTATTGCTGTGATTTTGACTGAGGATTCAGAGCTATTACCTTTTGAGCGGCTTATGTTCTTTAATTGGGTGATTACTGTTTTTGTTCTTAAAAAAAATCACAAAGGCTTAAAATTGTTAGCTAAAAAAAGTATGTATGCAAATAAAGTTTCCCATTCGCAAATGGCGATTGGTTTCAGTTAAGTGAGAACACATTTCACAATTCCTGCCAAACGATACAACGCCAGAAAGGCATGCCTAATTATAAAGCTCAAAAAAATTAAAACCTATATATCGAACCTGAAACTAAAATTATGTTGATGGCAATTCTTCAGCAGATTTTAAAGGAACCTGTAAATAGATATATATATATTGGATACTTCCTCGAAGAAAACCTACATATGGAGACATATTCAGGATTCAAGTAACATTAATATTGGAGTTATTTTGCAGAACCAAGCAAAGGCTTTACTTACAGTTTTCGGTAAAGTCAAAGATTTTATTGATAAACCAATTTCTGGTAATTCGTTCAATTTGAAACCTTAAAATACAATTCACGTTATCATCTGACATTATACTGGCTCCTTATACAGAATAACCGTCTCATTTATACAAAACCTCAAATTCCACCTCGTTTTATCCCGAATGCCTATATCAATGAAATTTAATGCTACCAGTTAAGAAGCCACCGGAATTCAGAATCGTGTTATGATCACAGAATCATCTCGTCCAAGAAAATTGCAACACAAAAGCTGTTTTAAAATACACGAAACTGAGCACCTAATTGCATAATAACTCAGGAACGATTACCGAAACGATTTCGATAAGGGTATTATTATGTTGCTACTAAATCTGCGAAATTTCACCAAAAATAAGGAAGCCTTAAGCGTAGAAATTAGAGTGAAACATTTCTAATTGAAGGCTACAATTACTAAATAAGATAATTGTATTCAATTATTCATCCGAAGATTATCATTTCAATCTCTTCAGCTGTATTTAAGAATATTCGAAGCGCGAGGCGTTCACCACTGCCACTAAGGCCTCGTTCTAGCCGGGTTACACGTCAGGTTTTTGCTCTCAGCCTCCGAGTTTCTTTCCTGAGATTCCGAGTGTATAATGAAGCCATTACCCGCAAGGACAAGCTTGGGCGAACGCAACTCGCATGGAAGAAAAAAAAATGCCCAAATCGCCCCGGGCAACACTCGTGCGCCGACATGCTGTCTTGCCAGTATAGAAAAGAATTAAAAAACATTTTTTAAGTTCGTTAGGACTCGTTTCGTGGTCCTGCTTTCTGATTCGGGATTTATTTTGAAATACTTAACGTATAGATATGTCGTGCTAAAATAGCGCGTCCGTTAATCGGTCCTAGAGCACGTCTTGTAGCCACATGTAGTATGAACGAGACAGGTTTAAAGATAGGAATAGCCAAGTTTACGACCAACCAATTTCCCTAGCGGACTTTTACGAGTCGAGCTGAAAGGTAAACAACCGGTACACAATATAATCCTTCATTTTCAAATGGCTTTTAAATAGGGATGGGAAAGGCTTTCGAGTGAGATCTCAAAAAGATTGGAATTTTAATGACGCATTCACCATTCAATTGAAGTTTTATAAATGTAAAAATATTAATTAATTACTTCCCAATAAAGAAAAGACAACTCACTTAGTCATTAGTGTTGGCTTCTAAATTAACAAACAGAACATGACAGGGCAAGTCTGGGTTATATTTAATAAGTTATTTCTTAATCACCCGACATCCGTTACAAGGAATGCATAGATACCCGGGAGAGATCAATTGTTGTTTCAAATAATTATGTATTCTAAGTACTTATAAATAAAGTTTGATTTTACTTGATATGGCTTTAATGGTATTAATGTTATTATGATTACATAAGACTCTTGTTGTGTCCGGCTACATCTTGTAAAATATTTAAAAAATATTTAAGTGTAACTCATAATAAGTCTATTAAATTAACTAAGTATTCTTGTGGGAAGTTTCAGGCTTGTTTCCACATTAGGTACACGTATTAGTGAATATAACTTTTGTGTCATATTGAATCCGATCTTTAGATAATCCAAAAAATATTCCTTCAGAACAAAAACACCATGTAATTGTAATTTCCCAAAACAACTCCATCACAAAAACCCGATTAAAATCAGAATCCAAAATCAAAATTCGGCCTCGTCATCACCATCCCATCACATCACCACAACATGTTAATCTGTGATCATTAACCATGATAAAAGACACGCAGTGATTACCCTACAATGCCTCACAAAAAATACCTTAATCAATTCATGGGGACCATAAGAAAGCGACAAACTTACGCCCACGAGCCCACGATCCGGCTCGAAGGACCAAAAGAAAATAATAAAACGATTTGTATTAAAAAAATCGGGTATGACACTTAATTAAGTCGATTGTCTTTGAGTATGCTTATGGAGATTCTACAGATGTGAATCCTGTGATAAGTTTTAGTGTGACATTGACCCTTTGATGCAATCAATTGAAGTCACCGTACAACGTGTAAGCTAATGTCTTCGGGGACTTGAAATAAAAAAGACGTTACAATGAAAAGTACCGGTTTTCTGTCTTGAATGATAAATAAAAGATGCAACGACATCCCATTTCATTGATGACGATTGACGACTTAGACTCTGGTTATACTGGTAAAAATTAACTTCAGGTTAAAAAAGCGTCTCTAATTGAACCTAAACAATCCAAAAAATTAAAATTCTCGTTATTTATTAATATCAATTGATCTCCAAATAATTTAAATACAAGTGGAAAGTTCAACAATACTTTAATAGTACACTTATTATGCAATATAGTCTACCAGTGCGGTCCGCTCTTAAAAGGTCCTTGAACTCGACTTGCACTTAAGGGCAGTTCACAAAACATCAACGACAACGCTAGGAATAAACAAAAGGTTTATCAAAAATGTTACGACTTGCGCAACATGCATTAAGTCAGAAAAAAAATCTTCATTTAAAATATTTAACAACGTTTCCGATATCTGCCCACGCTTAAGCCTCGTTATACACACTTGAATCCGTAAATTTCGTCACACAAAACATAAAAAATACTTCTTAATTGAGTTCAAATCTAACGTGATACTCAAATTTCCGTCTAACCGTATCAAAATCACATTAAGACGTCGAAAAAGCCGCTCACATTAAGCCAGCACTGGTTTCTGGTATCTCGAGACTACTAATAACTCAATCCATACTAAATTATATATGGCCGGGAGAGGCACATCACTATCATTATTGTGCGCGCGTTACGACATGATGCGTCGTCTTGGTCACGATATGAGCTTTTTGAATGTTTTACTGTCATTTCTTTTAAATGTAAGACACTACCTTCTGCTTGCGACTTCGTCCAAGTAGTTTTTTTTTCCACCCGCGTTAAGGTACCTTTTTGGTTACTGCTCCGCTATCGTAGGTCCTAGCGTGGTGATATATAGCTTAAACTATTCCTCATGAATCTGACTATCATTTATACAAACATATTTTTTCATTTTCAAATCTGACTAGCATTTCCGAGATTAGCATGCATAAACAAAAAAAAAACTCTTCAGGTTTATTTTATTATAATATAATTTTTTCTAAAAATATATGATAAGTTTTGTAATTTACGCTGATGAAAGTTTCCGTTATAATATCTCAATGATTTACGGGTAATTTCTGTCCCTATGCATAAATTTTAGTGTTAAAATATGTATAACTTCAACTTAATGATATGCTAAAAGCTACAAGCTTAGTTAGCTCAGTATTAAATCATGAAACTCAATTCAAATGATGGCTAAGACTAGTAGTTAGTTACTGGTTTGGTTTGACATGTTCATTTAAACCTTTCTCATTAATTTTAATTAATTGTTCGGGCTGAAATGTTGATACTGTTTATGATTTCCTTAGAGAAACGTTATCGATTACTAACGTTTCCAATTTTGTACATACAGGGTGTCCGGTTTTCAATGGATTATCTTGAAATGGGTCATGGTAGAATTAATGACTAATCTGGAAAAAAATACAAATAAAAAAAAAACCAAGTAGTACCAAAGATATGATTCATTTAATAATATTCGTTGTTTTTTGTGACCTTTCTTTACATTCTTGTACACCACGACCACGAATTAATGAATTCTGTCGGTTTTTTATTGTTAACATAATTTACGTTAACTAAGCTGATAGATAAGTAATCAAAAATAGGACTGCTATTAAACGGTTTTGAAAAAAAACAACTTGAAATATGTTCTTTTGAAAAAAATCGTGAACAATTTTCTTTTTGAGCAAGTTTAAACGTCCGTAGCTTAAAAAAGATGTATCGAAACACAAGTGGCCAATAATTTTATAAAATTATGTGTTTATGGCAGATTTCAAAATGGTATGATTCAGTTTTGTACCTAATATAAATAGTGAATTATTGCTATTCGTTTTCAAAAGGAGCGAAATTTGGATAAACAACAAAGTTTAAGATATTAGAATATTTATTTACATTAAATGTATCTAGTCATTGGGGTCTAATAAAAAACAGCATTTGATATTAATGACACTGTTTTTGACTGCTAAGTATGAGGTTTTGGGTTCGATTGCCAGGTCGAGTAGTGTTATTGGGTAAAGTGTTATAACTGGTGAAATGTGGCTACACCTCTGCCCTTCGGGGATTACAGGCGTGATGTTAAGACTGTATTCGTTGTAAATTACATTCGTTGTAAATTGTCTGCCACTCACTCTGATTCAGACCCTACATTTTATAATAAATGCTCTCCTAAGTAGTCGTGTATCACGTCGATCGCTTATTTTTGATGTGGTTGACCGGACACGGCTACCTAAGTCTTTCAAGGATCGACGAATTTTCCTTAAGACAGCCCAAATAAAAAAAAAACACGGTCACACCATATTTTCATCATATCACATCCCACAAGTCGCATTACAGGTTAACCAAGCTTTCCTATTAATAAAATATAAAATTACTAACGTCTACAAATCTTTTTATTGAAACCCTGATGGTCAGGTTCACCTAATGTTCATATTTGTTACAATATTGCAAACTTTGTTGTTTAACCAAATTCCGCTCCTTTTGAAAACGAATAGCAATAATTCACTATTTACATTAGGTACAAAACTGAATCATACCATTTTGAAATCGGCTATAAACACATAAGTTTTTAAAATTATTGGCCACTTGTGTTTTGATACATTTTTTTTAAACTACGGACGCTTAAACTTTTTCAAAAAGAATTTTTTTCACAATTTTTTCCAAAAGAACATACTTTAAGTTGTTTTTTTTTCAAAACCGTGTAATAGCAGTCCTACTTTTGATTACTTATCTATTAGCTTAGTTAACGTAAATTATGTTAACAATAAAAAACCGACGGAATTCATTAATTCGTGGTCGTGGTGTACAAGAATGTAAAATAAGGTAACAAAAAACAATGAATATTATTAAATTAATCATATCTTTGGTACTACTTGTTTTTATTTTTTAATGTATTTTTTTTCTGAATCGCCATTAGTTCTACTATCACCCATTTCAAGATAATCCATTCTTTACCGGACACCCGATATAAGAGTTTAGTGCTTGTCTGTATTATTTTATATTGTGCAAAACCACAGCAATATTTCTTTTTACGTTTTCTGAACACGTACAGTTCTACGAAACTCTGTCTTCCGTATGATTACGGAAGTTAAATTTGACGATTGCCGAAATTCGACAGTGGAAATCACACGTTTTTTTTTGAGGTATATTTTAGAATCTATACAAATAAAAAAAAAACTGAAGTGCGTTTGTCATAAATAAAACAATGCTTTAAACAAAAAACTGGACCGATTTTGACCGAACTTTCATTGGCAGACAGCTAAGGTTATAAAAAGTAACGTACTTATTTTTGAAAAGGACCTAGTTTCTGTACAAAAAAAAATATTAAATTCTGCTGATAACTAACATTCACGCTGATGAAGTCGTGGGCATAACCTAGTTTAAAGTTATATCAGGAAAACTTTGCTATATTAAAAAAAAACGGAAAAAATAATATTTGTTCCCTTCAAAATAATCCGCCTACTTCACGCAGAAAAAAGTCTTCAGTAACGCCCATGCGCTTTCATAATGACGTCATAGTACGCACTATTGCACATCGCATGTCTTGTACACGTACTCATCACGTAATAATAACAATATATGCGCGTTGGTTGGTTCGTTTTGTTGCGGCCAATGTACCACGCCCAGACCATTATTGTGGGACCGACTTGGTTTTCTGGTTTATCGATAGGTAACGGGTACTGCACTAGTTTTTATAAAGAAGGAAAATTGAGATATGGGAGATAGTTTTATTTGAAGAAACCTTATTATAGAATGTTCTTTTTAGCTGGATGTTAGAAGGTAGCAATTGAACCAATTGTAAAAATGAAAAAAATAATGTATTTACGTATAAAATCACAAAAAAAGTAAAGCTATTTTTTATTTTAAGCATTTTATTTTTACAGAGCATTTTATTATAGTATGTGTGTTAGTAAATATTTACGATGTTACTGAGATTCACCCTCCATTTTAGAAATGATAAACATCTCAACATTACTTAGCGATATCACAATTTTCCTTCATCGATATCTTCGAACAACAACACTATACGAAGACGCTGCGCCCGCGCCGCTCGGACACATGCGGCGACTTTATCACCCACCTTACAGACATAACAAGTACAACACACACAAACATATTCATACGTAGTACTTACCTCTCATATATGGAGCATAATTTACTATTCGATATAAACTATCGATGATATCGTCTTTGGGAATAATTTAATCTACAACACTATGATTACACTGTTAAGTCAAGGTGCAAATATGGCAAATCGAACTTTAGAAAGAGACCATAAGACAAATATGACAGAGATAGCGCTCTACGAAGATAAACTTAATTAAACTTGATATCATGTCATGTACTCAAATTAATGATGCTATGTATGTATATTACGTCAAAGTTGATATATTATCCCACGGGAACCATATATTTTTCCGGAATAAAAACTAGTTTGTACTGTTCCAGTCTATAATCTATAAGTGTGCCAATTTTAGAATTGAATAGAATTTGCCGTAGTTTTTGCGTGAATGAGTAACAAACATCCTCACAAACTTCCGCATTCATAATATGTATTAGTAGGATTCGCCTGCCCTTATCTTGCTAATTATCTAATGTCAAGTTTAAAAATTAGATATTTTCGGTTTCATCAGCTAAATAGATTAAAATGTGGAATTTATTGACTGAACAGTTCCTTGACCAGGCTTCCAAACAACAACACAACCTCAACAACATCAAATTGAAGAATATCTACTTTTCACATAACATCACGCCTGTATTCTCCGAAGGGTTTGGCAGAGGTGTACCCATTAGTACACCCACATTTGGCCAGTTATGTTAAAGTCCCATGTAATAGGGGGCAAGCCTATTGCCATTAACCGGGCACAAATCCAGACTCCGAGGCTGCTATAGAAAAATTCCTGATGGAAAACCCCAATAACACTTTGCCCGACTTGGGAATGGAACTCAAGACCTCATGCTCAGCAGTCGCCCTTTACGACCACTTAACTAGACCAACGAGGCAGTCAACTTTTCCAAAACAATAAAAAACCATACCTCCTTCTCACTTAAAAAACCTACATAAAAAAATAAACCATTATCTACCAACCGGTCTTATTTCCCATAAATCAAGCCAAAACTATTGAAAACTATTCCCATAAAGTCCCATAAAGAAGTATCATAGGCGCATGATCGCGATGCGGACGGGACACAAATGTTGACACACGCATGCGCGTGACGCGTCGTCGCAGCTTACTGCCATCGTCAATATTGACCCTTGCTGCAAGCGCGCGCGCATCTAGGGCTGGGTGACAGGTGGAATTTATTTTATTTAACCTTTTATTTGAGAAATATGGTCTTGAAACAAATTAAAGAAACTTTATAATATTTGTTTTTTTTTTTTTAAGGCGAGAAGAAATTTATAATGTGATAATTGTTTTTTATACTTATCACATCTTTTTATTTTTAATAATTTTCTCTACATTAGTGTTTTTGTTAAAAATAAACATCAAAATCATAATTATAATAAGATTAATCAAACCACTATAATAATAACTTCAAGTAAATGAAAAACAAAAATTTATGAAAAAAGTCGTAGTTGACAGCCCTACGTCAAGCTGTATGACTGGAAGCTTTTGTAGAGCAAACTTTACGATGATGGGAACATCATCAATTCACATTACATTGCTACCTTGGAATTCAAATGATTTCTCTCGTTATTTGAACAACAACCAATGGATTAATACATAGCGATGCGATACGGTGTGTTCAACAAAATGTAGATTTTATTACTTTTTGTGTTGACATTAATTTTGTGGGAGCCCTATTTGCATAGGTGCGCAGGAGTTTAACTTAAAACAACATTTGTTTTACAATGTCATCTCTGCTGATCATCTTTTTCTTAGATAGATACATGTACACGCATGTTTGTTTTGTAGATAGTGAATTTATACATTCCAGTGATAAATTTAAATAGGTGTCTACCAACTTTTTTTAAAATTAATCATGATGACTTAAGATACTTTGTGTTCATTATCTGTGCTTAAGCAAATCAATGGTAGTTTTACTCATGTTTATGTCAAATGTAATTTATTATACCTGTCAAATAAGGATGATACGTCAAATTATATCCGACATTTAAAATAGTAATTATAGTTTTAGGCATCCGCATGAAATTAGCGAGGCATTTGAAGGAATAGACCCTATAAAATGGTCAAATACTAACCTTAATTACGATTACTTAACTTTTGTCTTTTTTTTTATTGACTAAACATCTATTTGTATTCTCTAAAATGTCTAACTTACTTCATTTAATTTAGACAATTATTAGATTTTTGAAAATGTAAAATTAAATACATAGGTCGTGTTATTGGGTTTTTCCATTAGGAATTTCTCAGTAGCAGCCTCGGAGTCTGGATTTGTGCCCGGTTGATGGCAATAGGCTCACCCCCTATTACATGGGACTAAAAACATAACTGGCGAAATGTGGGTGTACTAATGGGTACACCTCTACCTAACCCTTCGGGGATTACAGGCGTGATGTTATGTTATGTTATGTAAATACATCGATAACCGTTATTTATTCCCATCACTGCTTACCTATAGGTATCTTCCAAATTGATACATCCCACAAAAAATCTACTAGAAAAATATGACCCTATAAGGAATTCTTATCACAATGATAACAAGAGAATATTTCCTAAATCCTAACAACACCGATGAGCCCAACACGGTCAAAAACTGGTCAAAGCCAATATTTACCAGAACCAGAATCCAAAATACCAATAAGCTACTGTTCGCCCCCCGGCCTCGCTCAGTCAATATTGAATATACTTAAAACATGTTCCAGGAATCAGTTTTAGTGTTACAGTGAGATATTGTAAGTAAACTCCTCTATTAGATTTAGCTGATCCAAGGTAAACTGGACTCTATTCCTTGGTACTAAAGTTGAGAAGGGAGGTCTGAAAACAGAAGATGCATTACTCCGTGTAACTTAAACTAATTGATATGTAGGTGTAACATACAAAACTTACGTCTATTTAAGTATTAGTATTTATGTACTTGCAGGAAGTTGAAAGGACTCTAAATCGCGTTGTGACTGATCGATTTTGTGGTTGTCCGGTTCAAAGAGAACTTTATGTTCACGCCTCTATGGATAGAAGAGTATTGACATTTGCTAGAAGTTATTTTACGCTGTAATTTGTGTGTTGCTTTGAAATTTGCGGACGAAAGATTGCATGTATGGAAGAAGTAGGATACTTGTATAAAATCTATTATTAAAATATGTCAGAATACATGGGAATAACAAAGAAAAACTTATGGCGTTTTAGTTTGACCCAGTCTTCCTTAATAAAAATAATATATTTTAGTTGTTATCACCAAATGGACCGCGACGGTCTCAAAATTATCAAATAAGGATTTCTAATGGAACTAATTTGTGACCCCTGCTATAGAAGATCATCGATGTACTGTAAAATTCATTTATGCGCCTAAAAAGTACATCAGTATAAATAATAAGTACATCAGTCCAAAGCATTTCCACCGTTGGCAGCTTTAATATTCTAACACTTCTACACCTACAAGAACTAGTATTTGCAGTAATGGCGTTTCTAAATAAAATAACAAAATAATTACAGATTTCAACGCCACACCATCTTGGGTAATTCCCTGAAATATTGTTCAGATAAGGAAGTTGCAGTAATAAAGCGAAGTTTTAGAAACGTAAAGCCAATCTCTTTGCTCGAGAGTTATCACAGACTTAGCAGCCAAGTTTTAAGTAATAAACACGGTAATACCTTACCCGTATTAGTTCCTAGCTTAGAACGGAAAAGCAGAAAATAAATCACACTGAAATATGAACAAGCAAAATCCCTCTCTCTTCATGAAAACACACGTCCTGAAATAACATAAGACTTGAAGTCCAACACTAAACACCACAGAGTAATGAAAGAACAGAGACTTCACAAAAAAACAAACGCCGCGTGGTTCCCAAAAAAAAAGCAATCCCTTGTCAATTTCCAAGTACCTTTCTATTCAAATATTAAAACTTATAATTTTCACAAATCCTCGCCTCCCATTGTTATCCCATCCATTTAACCTGTCATACACCTTTCATGGGATTCTATGGGACAATGGGAAGTATTCACCATGTTCTAGTGATGAGTAGCGACCACTTGTTCAAACAATTCCTCTATTTGGGATTAAATATGTTTAATCTGTATTATTTGTTGAAACTCTCTGTATTACTGCAAATAGTTGGCTTGAAGATTTCAAGTGTTGAAGCAGTTTTTTTGTTTGGGGTCTTTAGTAAAAAGTAGTGACACAATAATGAGTTATTCTTTGTAATGTAAGCGATTAAATGTGAAGACGATTCACTAGCAGGGATAAGGAAAACGTAGATTAAGTTTATTAACAATAATGGACAAGAAAGGAAGGTCCTTACAGGGCATAAAAAAATTCGTCCGCTTCGTTTTTAATTTGGCAGGTGAACAAAAGGCTGGCAGCATTTGCCACGTTGTGGGGCAATGTCTTTAGCCCAAAATAAAGAATTTTATTTCATATGGACACACAAAAGCAAAAATGATACAAAAGCAATGTTTGTAGTCAATTATTTATTTAGCTTCGTCTCTGAGAAACTAGAAACCCATTTACGACTAACACAGCGAGATGCTGAAGGACCCTAAACCAATCTCATTCACGGTCAAACACCGTCCCGTCTCGAAGGACCATACCCTTTCACCCAACTAAGATTTTATTCTCCAAGACCATCCGAAGCCCTAAATTACGACCAGATAAAAATAGGTCCGGATAGTTTTATGTGGTCCATCTGGACCAAACGAGGCTCGCGAGTTTCTCTCCTCGTTACGAAAGGGCCGAAGGCTCGGGCATTAATTACAGCTTTTGTGTTTATAGCTTATATATTTAATCGTAAAATACTGCCCACAGACACCATATTTATGTTAGTTTTTGATTGCGAAGGCTTAATTGCTGATAGGATTCGATTTAGTTTTGGCGTCTAGATTGTCTTTGATTCGGGATTGGTAGATAAAGCTGGTTGGTTTATTGTCGAGCTATTTGATTGGGTAATTTAAATTTGTCAGACATGAAAGCTGATAAGATTGACGTTTGTGTGCTTAGAAATTACTTTATTATTTGTGAAACTTGAGACACTTATGGTAATTAAGATGGATATCTTAATAATTATGATTGTATCAGAGTTTTTCACTCGATTTGTAATATTTGTCTTTAGATACTTTTAAGATTTTGATGTATTAGATTTCAGTGATTTGCAATTATTAAATAGATATTTTGATAATTACGTTCTAAGTGACTGCCTCGTTGGTCTACTGGTCACCTGTTGATCATGAGGTTTTGTGTTCAATTCCCACGCCGGGCAAAGTGTTATTGGATTTTTCCTATCAGGAATTTCTCAGTAGCAGCTTTGGAGTCTGGATTTTTCCCCGGTTTATGGTAATAAGGTCGCCTTCTGTTAGGTACATGGGACTTAAATTGACCGGCGAAATGTGAGTGTACTAATGGTTACACCTCTGCCTAATCCTTCGGGCATTACAGGCGTGACGTTATGTATGTTATGTTACATTTGAAGTCCAAGATATCCATAACTTGGTAACATGTTTGTATATTAAAATAAACAAAAATTTTAAGCCTTAAATTAAACCAAACGATTGAACTTCTACTTTCGATAACTATTGTCTAACTCATAGACAATATTAGCTCTACAATATTAACCGCCATGCAATCCCCATCGAAGTCTATGTCCCATAAACAACTACTATCTAACGCTGGTCCACTTTACCGTAAACAAACCAATCTATGGCGTTACGTCACAATAGTGTCCGGCCAGGGAATCGAACCGAACGCCCACTCGCATTCCTGTTGAAACTGGTTCTGTGAGTTAAAGTTAACTGCTTATTAGTACTTTGCGGGTTTTACTGGTTATCCTAGATGTTTTATTAGTATATTACTAGGTGTTTATTGTTTGTTTTACTAGCTTTTGTCCGCGATTTCGTCCGCTTGAAGCTCCGTTATCGCGGAACAAAAGGAACCTATGTCCTTATTCAGATCCTAAGCTACCTCTTTGTACCTCTGTTTCATTACGATCGGTTCAGTGGTTTTTGATGAGATACCTAACAGACAGATTTACTGCCGTATTTATAATATTAGAAAAAGTGTTGTCTAACAATATATCTTGTTCTTTTTGCGATAGGTTTTTGCTTTTGCCATGATCTGAATTGTGATTGGATGTTTATGATTAATGATGCTTTGGGCTTTGTTAGTATGCCGTATGGTACTTTTTACATTCAATTTTGTGTTTATAGATGGTCTTACTTCAATTAATCTGCCTAGCCTTTTCCCGACTATGTTTGGGTCGACTTCCAGTCTAACCGGATGCAGCTGAGTACCAGTATTTTAGTAAAGATGGTATCACTTAAATTCCTTTTAATGTTTTTCAGTTTACGAGTATAATGCGGGACATCGCCAAGCGACTGTTCAACACTTTACATGACCAGAGGGCTGGCCTTTTCTTGGCCAAAGAATCAGCATTGCCATACAACGTGGCAATACTGCCAGCATTTTGGGCACTTGTCCCGTTGACAGCGATGCGGACGAATTTTTTTTCACGCTCTATAAAGTTTTTCCTTTCTTCTTTCTTTTTTATAAATTGTACATACTTTACAATTTTATTATTATTCATAAGTTTTGTCAAATCTACAGATATTATTATTTTCCGGTTTAATAAGAATTAAGATAAAGAACAAGTAAAAATAAACAAAGCAACTCATACTTTACCTAAGAATTCCAACAAATACATTATCAGATTACCCAACAGAACTTGTTTTCAAAAACTAGCAACGTAATCCAAAACTCACGCGCCTAAACCAACTGAAGATAATAATGTCCAAACATAGTGAAACAATATTGGGGCGAGGGATGCGCTGGCGCAGTAGCTCACACCGCCATGTTAAATGGCGGCGCAAACTGTCATTATCACCTACAAGTCGACGGTAATGCGTTAGCTGTTGCCTACTGGATTTTTATGTGGTTGGAATATGATTTGAGAGGTTAAGTTGGTGGGTAGTTTTGATATTATGGGGGTTTGATAGTATGTGCATCAACTAGTCATTTTAACAATTTTAGAGAAGGATAGTAAAGTTATTGAAGAATTAAAAGCAGTTGAGAAATTTCCACGGCACATGCAAATCTTGAAACTCTTTTTTTGCACAATTGAGAAGACTCTCAAAATATTATATATCATTCAATAAAAATGCAATTCCTATTTAGATTTACCATAAGCAAGAAACATGTCGTCAATCACCTCAGATTAAAAGTAAAAAGATACATGTATCCATACATATAGTTTCGGTATCTCCGTCTTTTCAATAGATGTAGGTATTTTAGTTAATGAGTTACTTTATAAACTATTTATTAGGCTACTAAGGTATTTGTATTTGTAACTGTAAAAAATGTGTTCTTATTCTTATATCCATGTTCTTATGAGTTGTTGATTTAAAAGGAAACGAAGGATTTTAAAGAAAATATCACTAACTCTATAAGAGATGAAACAAATTAACTAAAATAAAGCGATTAATCTAAGCATACATATAAAAAGTACATTATAAAGCCACATGAACAAAACAAGAAATTACAACTTCCTGTAGGTCACCCCGTTAGAAAGATGTTATCTTAAAATCAGCGCGCAATCTGAGATTATGAGATTAATGTATGATAATTATAGTCATTGCGCACAATTATAATATTATACTGCGACTAATAAACCAATTTAACGCTAGATAACATTTAGTCTAGGCTGTGTTAGACACTAGCAACTTGTTTCTAAAGATATTGAGACATGAACGGGTAATAAGGCTTTATCTGATGATAAAATAGTGTTTGTGAATAATGAAGCAGACTTTGAAAATAAGGATACGAGAGATAAAGAAGAATATGATGATGATAACAACAAGGCTGGAAAGAATGACGCTTGGTTATTCCAAAAAGAGGAAACTCTCAAGGACTTAATAATGAAATTGATAAGTAACGTCAAACTAATTTCAAACGTGTTGCTTGCAATAACAATGCATATCCCAAACCTATGCTTATTTAAGATTTTTAATGAATTAGTGGCAAATATCTAATACTATTACAATAACTTTGGAAAATAAGAGAAAGTATGACATGGGTTGGTTTGTTCTGACAGGACGAAACCCACTTAAAAGAAAGTGGATGATGTTACACATATTGTAGCAATATTTGATAAAATATTGAAACTATAATTTAAAATATCAAAATGCACTTATGAATGCCATTTTTAAGAAAAATAGAATTGGATATACATAGTTGCTCTTTCCAAACGATAGTTTCGTATGGATGAAGACTGAATAAGGAAGCTTATCTGAAAGATGAATGATTTTGATAATACATGAGTCACAATGTTCTACTCTTTCCCTTTCCCTTTGTTGTTACTTCTGTCATTCTGTTTCAAGGTTTCCTTATTTTCTTTTAATTTCTGGTGTGATCTAAAGTTTTGTGTTTGTAGTTCAATATTTCATTTAGCATTCCAATTCCTTTCTCTCCTTCGTTAACCAAATCAAAGTCCTTCCTCTCTCGTCCCTCCGGAGGACAGCAATTGTCAACCCATATCAAATTCCCTCATAACATTAAGCAATCAAGTTCATTCGTTCTTAACAAGTGTTTGCTCCGGGATTCGTCTGTCAGTCAGTTGGGAGCTAACGCGAGCATCCTGTCTGTCTGTCCGTCCTGATAAGATAATACTTATACACACAGCATTGCTTGATTGTTTAATACTTGAGTTATTATGATTTCCTGTGCTTGAAAATTCGAGATAAAGTTAAGTCTTGGCTTGGTAGCTGAACAAAGACGGGTGAGGCTTATTAGTATGGTGGTTTTGTTTAGGGCGTTTTAAGTAAGAGTATGAATTCAATTAATATCGTTATGGCCCAGTGATTAAGATGCAAACTCTAATGTGACTAATCAAATCCTTAAGTTTATCTTGTACATCAGGGACGATAAACATCGGGAGAAAAACTTGGACTCATAAATAATAATTATAAATCTGAAATCCTAAATCCGCCTTCAGCAAGCGTCTCTCTAAGAGAAGAAGCCTCTGCCCTAAAGAGGAACAATAATTGACTTGTGATGACACCAAACTTCATTACTTGATATTTTGGGGAACATTTGAATATTAACGTATTAATAAGGGTTAGTTTAATGTGTGCCATACTGAACCTTATAATAACCACAATATAAGTTACTATATGTTCTTCAAATTGTACTCAAAATATCAAGCTCTTATAGTCAAATTAAGTAAACTAACACGAAAAAAAAATAAGCACAAACACCTCTATTTGAACACGAAAATCACATAAAACTGTAATGCCAAGTCACCCAGTTTAGTTTAATGTCACCTTACGTTACATAATACTAGTTCAAAAGTATCTTATTCATTGAAACCTCACGTTTCACCTCAAAATCGTAAATAACACCTCATTTGACATCTGAAAACGCACCTTTTTACTTTTTTCTATCAAATAGACCACGTGGATTCGCAGAATTTCAAAGTTACGAGCTCTCAAATGTGCCGAAAATCATTAAAGTACCCCAACAATACATGTTTTGTGTTTCTGGAACTAGTTTCACAGATATAGAGGAACAAAAAAGTGTATTTTGATGTCTAAATAGACACATCAACGGCCAGGTAGTAGGAGCAAGGTAAACGACACTGTTCTCGGCCCTAGTGAAAGAAATATCATTAATTTTAACGGTTACCCGTCCGGCGTAGGAGACTCTTTTTTTTACGTAATTTCGATAACTGATTATTTGGAATTTGATCAAGATGTGAATGTGATGTGTGTTCTTTGGTTGTTTAAGTTTCTTTTTTTTTGTTTATCGTTTTTATCCCAATATTTGGTTATGTTACAGCAGTAAAGATATCCAATTTCAAAGATTTAACTACAGATTTTTGTATCAAGAAATCGTGCGGAAATAAACAAAAATCGAAGTACAGTCGGGCACATAAATATTGAGAAAAAAAAAAAAAATAGAACGTTCACCGAATTTTATTACTTCTAAAAATCTTCAAACATTACAATCCTAATGGTAGTCAACAAAGGGAATTTATTCTACCTGACCGTCTCCTCTGGCCCATTGTTCGCCAACAAATCTGGTGCGCATTCGGATATCTCGACGTTTTTTCCCAAAAAAAATCCCTTGTTAGCAAGTCCTCAGATAGATCTCTTTTGTGAGGACAATGGAGGTTACATATTTATAAGTGGGTAGGTAGGCGGAGAATACAGGTGTTTTGTCTAACTGTGCCGCTCCGTATCAAGTATATCTAACACGAAATAGTTATAACTTTATTTCTTGATCGACACACGCCGCGGATCAGACATCATACAGTTGTCAGGTTTTTATTGTTATATTTTTTTATGACCTTTGCCATAATTGGCCTATTATACTTTTACCGTTTCACAATCATTGAACTTACTATTCTATCTAAAACCTCCTGTATCACGCCGCATATTTTCGTAGAAAGTTATTTTCATGTCGAAAAATTCCAATTTTTATTGTATAAAAAAAATAATAACAATCATGCAACTACAACAAAAATATTTGTTCAATTCGTGTATCAAAGAGGCTACAGCGGTCAGTACCGTCATTTTTTGTCCGAAACAACCTCACGTCCCCGCTTCGGACATCAAAATAGTGTTACGAGTTTAACAAATAACTTTTTTAAGGTATAAACCAACGAACGCCAATTAGTTCTACCCAGGAGAGATGGCTCTTTCGACGCTTATTTTACTCGAATTTTTTGTGGGTTCCGTTCGAAAATTTTTATTTAGTGAACGCGGTGATTCGTTTCGCTTCTGTGTGTTTATTACTATGCTGACTGTACAAATATTTTGTGGTCGTATTTTCTGGTCGTGTCACGCTCTTGCGCAGCCGATTGATTGTAAATAACAGGGATGTTCGGCAAATGTAGTGATTATTCGCCATTTTTGTGATTAGATACTTTGTTTGGTATGGTCATTGTGTGGGATTATAGTAAGTGTGCCTTGCAAAGGTTTTATAATGATAGCTTGGAAGGATCATCAATTTGATGATAGCATTCTGATTCTGTGATGCCGAAAATGTATAGAGCTTTACTAAATATATTTTTTTAAATTATTATTTAAAAAATTTACAATGCAAACATATTAATTAACGTTTTCACGCATTTCGCTCAATATTTAAATAAAATGTGAAATTATTATGGAAAAAAGAAACATCTAATAATTAGAAACAGATTGAAACATATTTTTAAAGTAGTTATCATTAATTTAAACAATAAAAAACATATTTAATGTTAATGTTTAACGGTCATTAGTTTACACAGACGCTTCCTAATTTTCATATTAACATCAATTATGTACCAATATATTTCTATTTTTTTAATTCACAGAATCTATCTAAAACTTTCTTTATCTATTAAAATACCGATTCGGGTTTGTTTGCTATCAATAAAATCAGTAGACATGTTTTTTTAAATAGAAAATTTCTCACTGACACGCTAATTAAATAATAAAATTAGGAGTTGACCGCGTGTTTGTTAATTAACTATAATTTAATGTTTATTTTGTACAATTTTCCGTGTCACTATCATATTTTGACGGTAAGTGCTTGTCAATTAATGCTAAATGTTATCATCTATGGTAAATAAATATATTTTTTATTTTGGAAGTGAATTTCTGTAATAAATAGGTAAGTATTCTTTCAAAACATATTATAGATAAGTTTCGAAAATTAAATTAGGAAAATGTGGAAAAAGACGAAATGGAACGGCATGGACGAAACTGACTTTAAAAAACCCTGACCTGACTGACCTTTTAAGAAATGTTGACAAACTACATGAAAAAAAATGAGAAACTACAATTCATTTTCAGTTAAGTACCTAATTTATAATAATTCAGCAAACGGTCTGCTGCAGTATTGAACATAACAAAAATTATTGAGTCAATATCATTGGAATTAACTCCACTAACTAAAAAAAAAAACTTAAAAAAACACCACTCCACACCACTCCTGTACTGGAACCCGAATGTCTTCATCTAAGGCCGTGACCGCGCTTGACCCGGGTTGCCCCAACCAGTTCCCGAGATAGCCCGGGCCAAATAACTAAACGACTTAACGATATCAGCGAAATTACACCACGAGGGTATATATTTTTTTATTTTATTTCATCTTACAGTGCCCGGTTAGAGTTTATTGCACTTCGCTTTATGAGTTCATGGAGAATAACTATTCCACACGATAGCTTATTATTATTTTTTAAACCATTTAAGGGTGTACCTGTACCTACTTGTGAAATTAATGTTTAACAAATATTTTTTACTAAAATTAAAACAACAAAAGATAATCACAAAAAATAAAAGCAACAAATAACTGACGTAGACGACTGTACTTTTAAATCAGAAGGAGAACTAAAAGTGTACTAATATTTATATTTATATTTTTTGATGCCTTATAAAATTTTCTCCTTTTTTTAATAAATTGTACATACTTTATTATTATTTTTATTTTGTATTTAGATTAATTATTATAAAGTAATGTTTGGTTATAAAATATAATACATATAATTTATAGAATAAGTATAGTATTGCTGTGTTTTATTAGTACCAGTAATTGGCTGTCAGTTTAATTTACTGTTCTTCAGTGTTCTTGTTTTGCTGTAAGTCGTTCATATTAATAAAATAAACAAAACTAATTCAAAATCAAAGAGCACATGAAAATGCATAAAGTTTAAAGGTAAGGTTCAATCGTAACAAAGCTTTAAGTTAAGCTCGGTAACTCCGGGAGTCCTAGTACTTATTTAACTTTATTGTCTTTGTAATAAATAAATTCATGCGCTGGCACTAAAGATGATCGCTTTAAGATAAGGTGATACAGAAAGCGATAGAAAAAGCAAAATAGTGCAGCGATAAATGCGAAAACTGAGCAGTTTAAATAGTTCAAAATATACAGGGTGTTTGGTGCATCATTTGCCAAATCGAATTGACCGATAGGAGAGATCATTTGCTATCTCTTCACACCCATACACACTCATACTTTGTCACACGGGTTTTTTATAAAACTTAGTAATTTTTAATCTTGAAAAATTCCAAAACTCAGCATTTAGTTTTAAATCTAAAAATGAAATGTACTAATGGGTACACCTCTGCCTAACCCTTTAGGGATTACAAGCGTAATGTTACGTTATGTATGTAGCTTTAAAAAGTAACAAACGTCTTTGGATGTCTTACTATCCAGTTTGGCTCTTAGATTTCACATCTCAGATTACATCTTAATGATGTTTAAAAAGGTCTTTAAGATGCTTTAAAAGATCATTAAAACTTTCTAGATCTTGTATTCAAATCATAATTCTATCATAGTATCTACTTAAAAGATTTTCTGTATCGCTCGCTTCCCGCTTCCGCTTACCATCTGATTCCAATAATACTGTGAGACATTCCTTATTAACATCGATTTTATTATGTTTCGACTGTCCCTTGATTTCATTATGACACAGTTTATAGATTTTATTAACTACTCTTCTTTATTTCAAATAGATTTCTCTGAAACTTATTTAAAGTAACATAACATAACATAACATCACGCCTGTAATCCCCGAAGGGCTAGGCAGAGGTGTACTCATTTATAGTACACCCACATTTCGCCAGTTATGTTTTTAGTCCCATGTAATAGGGGGCGAGCCTTTTGCCATCAACCGGGCACAAATCCAGACTCCGAGGCTACTACTGAGAAATTCCTGATGGAAAAACCCAATAACACTTTGCCCGACCTGGGAATCGAACCCAAGACCTCATGCACAGTAGTCGCGCTTGCGACCACTAGACCAACGAGGCAGTCAAAGGCAGGTGTTATTTAAAGTATCGTTTATTTGTTGGGTTATCAAGAAACTATTATCATTACAGTCTTTGAAGAAATTTTTGTTTGAACCTTTTGTTTAACTGGTTCACTTTCAGGTTCAATATGTCTAATTCTCTTGTATACTTTTGTTTACGTGACATACAGTTTTATTCCTAGTTCAGGTAAAATCCTAATGTTATTTAGGTACCTATTGCCGTTATTTTAAAATAATTTTGTAAATCAGTAATTACAACTATTTCATTTATACCTTGCCTTGTCTTTTTGTTCGCCTGGATTTTCTTACCGGATCCTAATTCTTAATTTTTAATAAAATAGGGCCCATATTAATTATGCCTTTCATTGGCTAAATATTGTTTTAAAATCGGTTAAATAGTTTTTGAGTTTATCCATTACGAAGAAAAATACAAATCTTTTCTCTTTATAACATAAGTTTAGATCATTGCCAAGGGAAAATAAATACATCCAGGCATTATTTTCCATCCTCTCACTCCATAATTTGACAACACTGCTCAATCTATCATTATCAAAAATAGATTTACAGCATAGCAGGTACAAGTAATCATCAATTCAATCGACAATTCCGTGCTGATTATGATAAATAATGTAAAAATCAATCAGTATTACGACCATACCAATTTACGTAAACACCAATCATAAAGGAAGAATTCATCCATTACAAAAAATAATAACTACACAAAATGATAGAAGATTCGTATAACGGATATGATTTATTATGAAGAAAAAAACCGCAAGCGGCGCCGCAGGGCATTTCTAGATGAGGAAACGTGTAGTTTCGGTAATAGCTTAATCAACAAGATCCGAGATCGATACAGAGATGAAGGCATGTCGACGACCGATGCGCGTGAGTCGATGGATAGACCAATAATTGTTACAGACGCGCACGAAGGAATTCATAATGGCTTGTAATGTTTCAGCTTATTGGATAACTATTATGGAAATATTCTTAGAGTTACAAGCCATTTATAATGTAATTGAAGATATTAAAACAGTTGAGAATAAAATAGCAATGAATGTGTCGTTAGAACTTGTAGTTAATTAAGTGATAATAAGAGAAGCGACAACGTTTTCTAATGCTGTTCAAGAAATAAACACTTTGTTAACGTTTTATATCGTGTACATTTTGTAGATCCAATCCATAGTGTCACTTCAAAATGAAAAGTCGTGGTTTTTAATTAGGCATTAGTAAGTATCGGTGAAGGAAAATATTGTGAAGAAATCTGGACTTATACGTCTGAAATCTCCAATCCGCCATTCTCTTAATGGGAGGAGTCCTTTTTATTCTGCAGTAGGACAATAATAGGCTAGTTTTAATATTAGTAAATAAGAGAGAGATTGCTTACATTGAGAAAAACTTTAACGTCTATTACATTGACTGCTTCATATCCTAAGTCAAGTGTTTTGGAAAACCCTATGCTTAGAAACGTCATTATCTTCTGTAGGTTTCCTGATTTCAATATCGTATAACTTTGAACTCACTCCGGTCAGTTCTGTGCGCTTCTGTAGTATCTTTATTAATTTGATATGCTCATGATTCCACAGCAATTACATCATTTACTATCTTACATTTCTCATACCGATAGCTCATCTATAGAATCGATTGTAAGCAAACAAATCATTACTCTATCTCGCGTAGTCGTGATCGGGACGCAGGTCGTCGGGTCCGTTCGGGGCGGATCGGAACCGTTCGTGCACCTCCGCCATTGCTCGTGAAATGTGAGCATTATGAAGTTATTAATGGTGAAATCTTACTGTTTTACATTATAATGTGCCCGACTGTACTTTTATTGTACTAAAGCCATTTTCGCTTTTGATAACAATGGTGGTGTTTCGACTATGAATAAAATTATAAGATAATTAGTTTGTGTTTTATTGCGTTTAGTACGATAAAATTTTACTGAAAGTGGCTGCATAAATTAATGGAGCTTTTCTTTTTGATCTTTCTTCTATATTTTAATTAAGTGCTGATTTATGGCTAATGTCCAATTTTAACAGAAATTCTTTTTGATTTGTTTGAAATGTTCTAGTATTTAGTTTATTACTTTACTAGCTTCTGTCCGCTACTTCGTCCGCGTCAAAGTCGATACATAAAAAGTAGTCTATGTGATCAACCAGATTATTAACTATTTCTATGCCAAATGTCATCTAGATCCGTTCAACCGTTCTGGCGTGATTGAGTAACAAACATTCATCCATCCAAACATTCACATTTATGATAGTAGTAAGATTTGTTTATTCTATAATGTACCTAAATCTCAATTAATTAACAATTTTGTGCAATTAATTTATTTAAATGTAACTGTAATTTATTTTAGTCCAATGGTCGCAAAGCCCGACAGCTAACATGAAATTTTGGATGTGATTCCCAGATCAGGAAAAGTGTTATTGGGTTTTTCTATCAAACATTTCTAAGTAGCAGCCTAGGAGTCTGAATTTGTCTCCGGTTGATGGCAATAGGCTCGCCCTTATTATGTGGGACATAAACATAACTGTCGAAATGAAGTTGTAATAATGAGTACACCTCTGCCTAATCCTCCGGAGATTACAGGCGTGATGTTATGTTATGTTGTCCATAAATAAATTAGGTACCTACCCCTCTAATAAAAAAACAAAATTGTTTGGCAATAAAAATCAAGAAATGTAGCAATATAAAAGTTTGTAACAAAACAGTTTCTTTTTTAATGGGAAACAGTATAAATGCTCTCTTTAAACTAAAACAAGTGGCTTAATTTACTTAACTACACTACTGACTATTTAATTTGTATGAAATTAATTACTTATTTTACGGTGATGCAGTTTCGTAGCACGATGGGTCTGTTCTGGTAGTTATGTAGTTTATAAAAATTATATTTTGTTCTTTATATTAGGAAAACATCGTAAGGAAATCAGGACTAGTAGATATCTATAAGTCTGATATCGCCAATCGTGAGTAAGCATGGTGATCAATGCTAGTCCTTCTCATACGATAAAAGCTCTTTAAAACTGATTTGGACAGTGAAAGGCTAGTTTTTATTAATTTTAAAGTAGTTGTCATAAAACAAAAATAGGATAAAATTGTAGAGGCTACTAATTACCGGTTAATAACACCCTAAGTCACCAACACATAGACCATAGACGTAGTAGCTTATTATAACTTAGTTAATATTTAAGTTACCAACTTAATTTTTGCAGCACGTATTTTTACTTGCTTAATGTAACGTTCAAAAGAGCCAGAACTACCCTCATTTTAGTTTGTTTTGTATTTTTTTACTACTTGAAAAACCTGCTAGTGATAAGTAATTAAAATATGTAGGTAGGTGAGTGAAGATGATAGCATAGTACGGTTTTTAGTTCAGCTATGTCAGGAATATGGTAATCCTCACATCCGATGCAATTCTCAGAAAATGTCTGTACTTGGAATACAAAATTTTTCATATTAATAAAAAATGCAACTCTTGGCGACCGTCGCCGGGTGATAAATAAAAAATCCAGCAATTCCCGGGAAAGACTAAAAACGTGACTGCACTGCAACACCGGACGACTCCCCGCCGACCCGGCCACTTCTTTGTTTTTAAACATACAAAAAGTCAGCCCCTTCATTCTCAAAGAGTCAGGTACAAAATACTCTTCTGTCCACATGTTCTAAACTTCGCCGAAAATAACAACTTGCAAGTTTAAAATTGGAAATAAACTGTAATAATAAAATTGTCGCAGCACAAATGCTAATTGCGACAATTTGACAAACTTCTACAACTGTTTTATTTTTATCAGTTTTTTTATTAAATAATGTGACATGTATACTTACAGTTGTTATCTTAATTGTTCAGGTCATCTTGTGTCAAACTATATCGCCGGTAGCAAAAGCAATCCATTCACATAATAATAAATATGGACACAACACATGCTCACTTGTCAATCGTATGTTAAATAAACTTTTATTGGACACAACAGACAATAAATAAAATCAATCACTTGCACACAAATCCTTGCACAAACTGTCAATGTTTTTAATTTAAAAAAATAATAACGATTGTCAAAGTAAATCACGAAATAAAAAATTACGCGAGTAACGTCCGCCGCGGCTGCGGAACAGGCCGATATAGAATATTAATAGCGGGTGGACACGAACGAAACGCGCCGACGGCGATTTCATCTCAATCTTGCCCGTCGAAACGAGACAGTAACATGACAATAAACGATTGTAAAACGTCTGGAGAGAAAGAGACAACACTTTTCTCATTATGCGCCCGTCGAACCTGACATTTCAATCGCGCCGTCTCTCTCCCACGGAAAGTTATTTCCGTACAAATTATATGCGGGCGTATTTGTGCTCTGTCCTGCTCGGGCGCGGATAGTGCTAACCAGATAATGTCTTAATCGCATTTTCTTAGCGCTATGCTGACTGATGCACTAACATAAACAATGATAATTCATGGATTTGCATGAACGATAAAGGGTTTTTTATTAAGTCTACATTGACGGGTAAGTAAATATTGTAAGTGGGAGGTCTAGGCGTAATTATGTAATTATAACCTTTCAGGTCGGAAGCTGGAATGTTTTTCATTGAACTGGAATGCTACGGTTAATGTCATGTGTAGTAACTGTAAGTAGAAAACCAATGACAAGTAGCTGAAAGGGGTATTTCTTCTTATTTTAAGAATACATAATTTGCATTCAAATTTTAGTCTCTATCTGTCAAAAAATAACGGCATTTTTGATAGATTGGAACTGAGATACATTTTTGACAAGATTTTGACATTGATTAAGATTATGACTACCTACATTTTCAAACATTTTGAATTACGGTAATTGGTCGTCTGATCTAGAAAAGCTAAGGATTTAGAATCAAGTCCTTTAGATCTGAGCTAAAAATGGAGAAGTAATATTTCAATCTGCTTGTTTTAAGATAGATCATTTATATGACAAGTAATACTAAGAAAATATTAAAAGTGATAAGATAACTACTTTAAATTGTTAATTAGATGCAACGACTAAGTAGGTAGCTAATATGAGTAAAATATCAGTAAGAATTAAAAAATACAACACAAAAAAAAAATATTAAATTTATATAAAAAAAAAAAACAGATGCTGATGTAGTAATGATGCTGGAAATTATCTGGTGAAAGAAAAAGTATCGACTTTATATCTTCACAATAATTTTATTATGATTGATAAACTAATAAACGTTAACAAGCCCAATAGAACACCGGATACGCTGAAAGTTACACTAAATTCATCACTAAATTAATAGCATTTGAATTTAACTGTAAATGTTCTGGGGCTAAAAAAACCAAAACTATTACTTTTTTATGTGTATTGCCTAACTCTGAAAAAAATCAAGAGATCATCGCACGAATTTGTAAAATCTTATAATTTAGGTACCAGGACTGTACATACTAACGACAATCGTCATCAAGCCTAACGATTATAATTTTAAGAACCACAACAAAACTTTAGAAATCTCCTTCAAACAAAAACAGAAGCTGACACGCGACTCCAAATAAATTTACCTGAACGCGGTCACACCGTCTGATAATCTAAATTTACCATAACGCCAACATGAAAAATGAATTTCAGAATAAGAAATTCAATATCGAAACGTGGAAACAGACTAAATAATTATCTATTTGTGTAGTGGTGAGCAAATACTTGAGGGCAGTATGTTTACTGTGGTGACTACTGCTCAAATGTTTGTCGAGAGATGACAAGTTGCTGACGACTCAACCAATTCAGACGTTCTGAGAAACTATGGAAGTATTCCTTAATCACACACTGACTGAACTACTTTGAACACAAATATGATGAGGATTCAACTAATGGGGTTGAAAATGAAAGGGTCAAATTAGGTGTGACGTGGAATTTGTGGGAATAAGGAATTTAATGTGTTTTTGTTGTGGGATTGTCGTCAGTGAAGCTAGATTTGATGGGTTTATTTGGGTAATTGAGGTATGGCGTGATGAGTAATTAATGATGAAAGCAATAAGGGTCAAAATACGAAGACACTAAGAAAAGATATCAAGTTCATTGAGATCTATGTGTTTGTTAAGATTAATAAAATTTTGATTTTATTGAAGAATACTCGTCTTTAGATGGTGGATGGATGGATTGGAGTGCAGATCATAATATAGGATAGATAAAGAGTGATTACTGAATTAAGGGCTAGAAGACATGTATTAGAAAAGGAAATAACTCTGCCATGAGCAAATAAATTCGAGTAAGGGAATTATCATGATGTGTAGCAATGTTATTCATCAGGCTTCAGATTCTATGCCTTTATTTTCGTTATCTAGCTTTTGCCAGAGACTTTGTCCGCATTATTTTTTTATAATGTTTCCTAACTTTTTTGATAATAAAACATTTCACGCTTCACCATCACGCTTTTAGCACTCAGAGATAACGTAGCTTCTTATTGGCGAAAGAATTCTCAGAATCGGATTATTAGTTCGTGAGAATAGCGCATTCAAACTAACAAATAAACTCTTCAGCTTATAAACATAATTATAGATAACAATGTTTTAATAGAACTCTCAAGAAATACAATATTTAGCGGTCAACAAACATCTCAAGTTGGACGTCGAGTAATTGAATAAAAGAAAAACACTGAAAGTACTAAACATCACTTAATATAACTAACAAAAGAATGTTTCTGTCAAATGCGTGCGTGAAATCTCGTCACTCCCAATAGGTTCCGTATGAATCATGTATTAGTTACCCGAACTGGCTCTCGGTAACCAAACTGAGTGCAATGCATGTCTTAATGCACTCACAATAAAAACACCACATATCGCATCGTAGAATGTGACAGTAACATCTTCACGAGAACGTTTTAAACTTTACATTGCAATCAACGAACAAGCAAAAAAACATCTTAACAAGTCTTCAACAAAGTCCATTTTCAGACAAAAAGACAATCTTTAAGGATTTCAGAATCAAACCCGTTTGGTTACGAATGAAATGGCCAGAGAAAAGGGACAGGAATACAAAAAGCAATCGCGGTAAAGCAACTAAACTCGAAAGCTCAAAGGACTTGTGCTGTATTTTGTTTTGTCTGAGCGAGATAACTTGATCATCATCGTGAACTACCAAATGTAGGAAAAGAAAAATTTTAATATAAAAAAGAATTTTATACCAATACTAATAAAGATTAAATTCGTAATAATTCATCTTGTATAAGACCTTTCGTTCCGGGCGTAGCGTAAAAAGAACAATTTACAAGTTCGTCTGGCACAGAAAGAGATGGCGCATAAAGCGTCATACGTGTGAAAGGGAGAGAAGACAACCGGAGTTGGAGGCTGTGTATTTTTTCTGAGTTATTATGCCGGTTCTGATCATTTAATTAAGACATTTTGTGCATTTATAATGAAATAACAATATGAGTCAACGTTACCACCACCTTTTGAAATGACGTTGAAGTTTGACCTGATGTTGAATTATTTAAACGGTCACTTTTATTTTTTATAAAGGAATATTTCTGTTGACTTGAGAATGAAAAAAGACAAGTTGTGCAGTATAATAAGTAGTATCACTGCATAAGTTGCAAGAGTATGGGAAACCTGAAAACAAACGGGTTTTGGATTGGAAGGTTTTCAAATGCATATATGGCGGTAGATATTGCTACTAATTTAAGCTACTAATTTAAAATGAGATCCATTCATACATTGTAAGGAGTATCCACCGTTGATAACGGGAATTCCCCGCAACTGCCACTTTTTTTTAGGTGGTAAAAATCATCAAATGACTCTTTCCGCCCTGGGTGGGGCAGAAGGAACTGTCAGACTTTTATTGACTAAAAAACCACCCTGTTCCTTCTGTAGCTCTTTGCTTTCCGGGGCCGCTACAAATTCACACTAATATGGAAATGTGAACGTAACTCTGTCTGTCTGTCTGTTGGTTCGTTTCTCCATACACAGAACAAGAATTGAACATTTAACAGAACCGATTGTAATGAGAATCTGGATTGGGAAATAGGCTAGGTCTTTTTCAATCCGTGACTTAGTCTGAGTCAACTTAAGTCGACAAGTTGTAGGTAAAAGCTATGTTTGAGATAAAATTTAAATATGAAAATTTACATTTAATATTAAATTTTTTGGCGTGATGTTATGTTATGAAAATTATGATGGTATCAAAAATAATGATATTTAATTGGAATTTAAATATTTTGTTATTTATTTTTTTCATTTCATTTCATTTTAATAAGGATTTTGCCAAGCATTAGACAGTGTAGGTTAGATATTTTTTAAAAAGATTTTTCATACATAACATCACGGCTGTCATCCCCGAAGGGTTAGGCAGAGGTGTACCCATTAGTATACCCACATTTCGCCAGTTATGTTTTTAGTCCCATGTAATAGGGGGCGAGCCTATTGCCATCTACCGGGCACAAATCCAGACTCCGAGGCTGCTACTGAGAAATTCCTGATGGAAAAACCCAATAACACTTTGCCCGACCTGGGAATCGAACCCAAGACCTCATGCACAGCAGTCGCGCTTGCGACCACTAGACCAACGAGGCAGTCAGGATTTTTCATACCATTTTGCATTCTTAAAGAAACATACCTACCTGTTACCTCTATATTCAAATATACCATAAAATACCAATAGTGTCATCAACTGATTACCCCCTTTTCTCAGGTATTTTATTGCGTGAGGAGTAGGTACCCAATTGATGCAGCGGTCTGTGCATCAATGGCTCCCAAAGTTGACTCGAGCGCGACCCATTTAACATAGTCTTCCAAATTCAGACTCCTCTCTTAGCTATTATGAAAGAAATAGGACATAATAACGAATAAAGGACATCAAAAAAGAAATTGTTACAAACAAAAATCTAAACTAATACCTTTAAATATATGAAATATATGACTGCCTCGTTGGTCTAGTGGTCGCAAGCGCGACTGCTGTGCAAGAGGTCTTGGGTTCGATTCCCAGGTCGGGTAAAGTGTTATTGGGTTTTTCCATCAGGAATTTCTCAGTAGCAGCCTCGGAGTCTGGATTTGTGCCCGGTTGATGGCAATAGGCTCGCCCCCTATTACATGGGACTAAAAACATAACTGGCGAAATGTGAGTGTACTAATGGGTACACCTCTGCCTTCGGGGATTCCAGCGTGATGTTATGTTATGTTAAATATATGAAAGCGAAAGGTCACTCACTCACTCACTCTTGACGAAATATCGAAAACCGTTTGACGTATAAAGATGAAATTTGGCAGGGAGGTATTTTATAGTTAGTAGACGTCCGCTAAGCAAGGATTTTTCAAATTTCACACCCTTAGAGAATGAAACTGAAAAACAAACGTGCTATTTAATTTAGAAAGGTTGTATTTGTTTCCAGTGTCTGTTATTTTTCAAAGCCACCCAATGGTGCCGATTCACTTGTTCAAAAATTAGACTAAATTTAGAGAATTGAAATCTCTTACTAACGTACAGCGAAAGGAAAGGACGGTGACATTAAAGAACAAAGTTAGCGATGTCAAATTAGTTTTGCCTTGAACTTTTCTGTATTTTTAATCCATACTTTTTAAAATGTCAACTACAATTGTATGGATGTGTCAGATTGACTAAATTTGACAGCTCTTATTTACATTAGTCTCTTTCTTATTTTATTGGACAGAAAAAGATGGAAATAGTCCAATATTAGTTATGTTTGTGACCAAGAGAATCGGCACCAAAATTCGCTCGCGACCCACCAGGGGCTCAGTCAAAGTTTGAGAAACGCTGCTGCATATAATACGTGCATATATTATTTTTCCAAGATGGCAGTTTGTAGGTACTCACAAGAACGTTACCAAGCGAATCGCTCTTGCGGTTATTATTATGATATATTGTTATTGCTCCGTCATAACGTTATATTCTAAAAATAAAACGTTCTGTATGAATGTATGAAAGAAATCTTTGTGCCAAGATCGTATGGTTTCTGCTATACTGAGTGGATTTTATTTTATTTAAAAAAAATATTAACCCGCAGTTGCTGGTGCGAAATTTTATTTAAAATTTTATTAAGAAACCGGGAAATCGTGCTATAACTGAAATTGAACCTAGTATCGATCCCGAGTTTTCAGGGTCAAAGTTAGAAATGGCTCTAGTTTATCTCCTTTCTTGATATGTATCGAATCATCAAACAGCCTGTATGATTAAATAGCCTATGCCCGCAACTTCGTTAGGTTACATGTCGGTTATAACATAACATCACGCCTGTAATCCCCGAAGGGTTAGGCAGAGGTGTGCCCATTAGTACAATTAACATTTCGCCAGTTATGTCTTTTATTCTCTCTTACATTGGTTGTCTTAAAATTAATATTGTTCGAAATTACGTGACTAACTATATTTCACCATTGTAAGAGATTGGTGCCTGAAATAGGTTTTTGCCAGGTAATATCCTGTTAAATGAGGCCCAGCTAGGGAAATTAGCCTGAACAAACAGACAGACAAAAATTTCCTAAATTACAAAACATTTATATTATAGGCATTTATAAGCTGATAATATATTTTGATATGATAAATACATCCTTCAAATTTCATTTATTTTTATATGTAGATGAAAGTCCGAATTGTCTAACGACGTTTTCTTTTACTTTTGACTTCCAAAATAAACTTTAAAAGTACATTGTGAACCGAAACTGTTTTTTATCGAACCCGTAACCTCATTCGTAAGAAACGGGCACCTTATCCATTGGGCATCACGAGAAACTAAGTAAATTATGAAAGCTTATATTATTTTGTGTAAACTTGCAAATAACTTAACGTGTAATAATCAGCTAACACCTGCAATTCTGCTGACGCCGCGCTAGAGACGATGAGTATCGTGGGAGTGTTTACAGCATTACAGACACAAAAGCGGCCATTGCTTAACGTATCGTATTACAATACAGGTTGAGTACTTGTTTAGTTACTACACTTATATTAATCACTTAGATTAGGTATACGAGCTCCTGACTACGACTTCGTCTGTAAAGACTTCAGAAAGCCCTGCCAGAGCCCTATTTTGCGGGACGTCTTAACAGGATACCGTGGCCCCGGAGCGTAAAGGGTAACAGAAGGAACAGGGTGGTTTTTAGTCAGTAAAAGTAAGATAGTCTCTTCCGCCCAACCCAGGGCGGAAGAACTCATTTGAAGATTTTTACCACCTCACAAAATAGGGGCCCTATTTTATAACGTTACAAATTGTACTTAAATTGTAATTGTATTTTACAAGTTACAAGTTTCTGATTAATAAAGAACACGACTTACAAAATTGTCAAATTGTACTTTCAATTTTACAAATTCCTGTTAAAAAAAAATCCTTTTACAGGTGACAATTTACATAATATTTGTAATTGTAATAATAATAAGGTTTATTAAACAACACTTGTCATACAACTTTACAAATATGTCATTTATTTACAAAATTGTCAAATTGTAACGTTTTTTAAATAGTGCCCAGGGTTGCGGATTTTTTTCGAAAGAGTTACCGCGGCCCTGGAACACAGAGAGCATTAGGAAGAACAAGGATCAGTTTGACTCACTTTACTCGCTCTCTCCGTGATCGTGTATGAGTAAAAACAAAGGAACAGAGTTAAAAGAAGTCAATGTATATCCCAACTAATATTATAAATGCGAAAGTAAGTTTGTTTGTTTTTTTGTTACCATTTTACGCCTAAGCCACTGAACCGATCATCCTGAAATTTTACCATATACGTTGCCAGGTGTACAGGAACGAACATAGGGTAACTTTAATCCCGAAAAAAAGTACTGTTTCCGAGGGAAATCACAATAACGTTCTTATGATCATAGATGGCGCCACGTGTCGTTTCGAATCATGATTTTAACTAAATAATTGAAATGACAGGACATGGGTAAAAAATCTGTGTCCGCGATAATTAAAATTTACGCGGACGAAGTCGCGGGCAAAAGCTAGTTGGTTATATTTTCACAGTGCCCCGCTGGTTCATAGTCCGAAGCGCGACTAATGAGCGTAGGGTCGTGGCTTTGATTTTCAAGTTGTCCAAAGTGTTATTGCGTTTTTCAACTAGGAATTTATCAGTAGCGATCCGGACTTTGGAAGTTTGGGAGACACAGGAAACATTTGCATTTTATTGTAGGTACTTAAAAATGGAAATGTAAGAATTACATCTTATACCTATACAGAATGACAGTATCTCGATTGTTGCTCAAAAAATATATAACCGATTGAGTACCTACTATAAGACGAGAAATTCAATATTACTGGTAACCCTTGTACAAAGATGGTTTATGGAATTTATATGTTAATCATAGGTAGGTACTTATGTGGTCACCAAAATAACTGACCCTCATATTTAACTCCTTTATGAGAAAGATGATATATTTCATACTAGCTTTTGCCCGCGTCTTCGAACAAAGTCGAAGTCGAGTAAAAGTCCCCTGTTGGGGTTCAAACTTATCCTGTACCAAAATTTATCAAAATCGTTTCAATGGTTTAGCCGTGAGCGTAACAAAAAGACAGTTACTTTCGCATTTATAATATTAGTATGGATTATTTCTTACAATGCATCAAATCAGCTAGTACCGAATCTATACTTAAAATTATAAAGGGGAAAGATTTTATTGTTTGTTTGATTGAACAGGCTCCGAAACTCCTGAACCGATTTGAAAAATTATTTCACTATTGGGAAGCGACACTATCCCCGGATGACATAGGCTAGATAATTGGCTTTATTTTATTATTAAAAAAAATTAGGGATCCTTAAAAAACATCACGCGAATGAAGTGTGGAAAGTGCCTAGTATTTAGATAAAATACTACGGTTCACATTTTAAGGTTTCAAGTAGACCCATTATAAGGCACAGAAATGACAAATAACTTCTTAACCCGATAATGCTATGAGTAATCGATTAGGTACCACATATAATTAATAAAACATATTATATTGATACGCCGGTGTCGGATGCCACCATAGGGTTCTCAATAAAGCCTATTTTAATTTATTGGTGAGGTCTAAATGTACTGTCGGTTACGGAAATGCTTTGATTTATTTTTTTGTTTCTTAATTTTTATATTGGCAATTTTTTGTGGTGAATATAACATTGCATTAATAGTTTATTTTCGATTTCTGGTTGGAAAATAGCCGCACCCCTTCTTCTACTTCAAATCTTTTATTTGTCATGCTGTGTCATAAAGGGATTACCTTCTTTTTAATCGGGCGAATTTGTGACGTATTGAAATTAGATATTCAACTGGGTTCCAAATTAGACCAAAACTATATTAGTTGACTGCCTCGTTGGTCTAGTGATCGCAAGCGCGACTGCTGTGCATGAGGTCTTGGGTTCGATTCCCAGGTCGGGCAAAGTGTTATTGGGTTTTTCCATCAGGAATTTCTCAGTAGCAGCCTCGGAGTCTGGATTCGTGCCCGGTTGATGGCAATAGGCTCGCCCCCTATTACATGGGACTAAAAACATAACTGGCAAAATGTGGGTGTACTAATGGGTACACCTCTGCCTAACCCTTCGGGGATTACAGGCGTGATGGTATGGTTATATTAGTTGGTAATTTATTGATAGGAAAGAGGAAAGTTTAGGCTAACTACCCTCATCATAACACATAACTTATATACCTCACATTACCTTTCTATTAGTAAACTGACTAGACAAATACTTTAATGTACGAGTAATTAATATATTGTTTATCAGCTCACTGTTTTGAATAAAAACGTCATCAAAAAACTTTTGAAAGAGTGCAATCTTACAAAGCACAGTCACTTTGAAAAAAACAAATGACAGCCCAAAACCTGAATACAGAAGCGACCAAAATTGAAACAATATTGTCCCGTTTCATTTTAATAAATTAATTAATCATGCTTTCTTCATATTTTCTCGCGAATTGTCCAATCGTAAAAAAAAACTTGTCTCAAGGACTGGAACCGTACGCCATCGGTCGGTCCAATGACTTTCATAAAAATAAAATGTGTCTTCCAAGAATTACACTTGTGTTCGCGACTGTATTTACTCGTAAACGACGCACAGAACTTCGTTTTTGGAGAAAAAAGCATCGGGTAAGAATCCAGCTGCGCCATATTTATGACTTTATATCTTCCTGACTCTTTCCTACATAGCTTCAAAGTATATTTTCGTCTCGTTCTCACAATCCGCCCGCTGTTATCTACGATTGCGTTTCGACTTCGGTGCGTGAGTATTGGTAATGGATATTTCAAATTTCGAGATGAATCAATAAAGATATCTGCGTTGTACTTTTGGAAAATGCTATCATCATATTTTTGGTGTCAAAGTCATAATATTTATATCCAATTTGTGTCTGACATCTTATTTGATATTAATTGATATCGTCAACTCTACTGCTACTACAGCCAGTCTGCATGTTCGTACTACTGGGCAAAAGCTTTCCCCTAAATCATTTCATTAGTGTCATTGGGTTTTTCCATCAGAAATTTCTCAGTAGCAGCTTCGGAGTCTGGATTTGTGCCCGGTTTATGGCAATAGTCTCGCTCCCTATTACATGAGACTTAAACATAAGTATCTGGCGAAATGTGGGTGAACCTCTGCCTAACCCTTCGGGGATCATAGGCGTGATGTTATGTTATCTGTATAAATGAAGACACAAGTCCATGTGCCATAGGTAGGACACCTACACCTCTCCAGTGCTATGGCAGTCCAGCACCAAACGTTTAAAATAAAAGAACCCTTACTGCGTATAAGAAGTTCATGTAATGTTACCAATAAATTCTCTTCAAATGCACTATTTAATAATGTAATATAAACTAAGCAAATGAAGTTTAAATGAGTTCGTGTTCATATGCGCACGCGCTTGTAGTTCGATATGCATGGTTATTGGATAGTGGGACACGCTTAATGTGTCATAGACTTAAGAAGGGAGCATATTTGGCAACTGCCATTAACAATAGGCAGGTTTTTTTTTAAAGGATAGGAAATCATCTAATGACTTCTTCCGCCCTGGGCGGAGTGGAAGGGACTGTCAGACTCTTATCGGATAAATCCCATCCGTGTTCCTCCTAATGATGCCCTTTGCGTTCCAGTGCCGCTGTTACTCTCTCAAACTAAATCCGCAACCCTGGTAGGTAGGGTATGTAGGTACTGTTGAACTTATTTTGATTATTATTTATTAATTTAAACTTTATGCACATGTAAAAAAAAATACACTTTACAAAGGCGGACTTAATGCCTTGGGCATTTTCTACCGGTCTACCTATCAAATGCCTGTCCTATTATCAAATGGTCACACATATTTTTTGCTGTAAGTAAGAGGCCTTTGCCCAGTGGGTTAATAATAGGCTGATAATCTGATATTCTTATAGGTATTAATAAGTATCTACTTCACTTCATACTTAGACTTCATTTAAGAGTAACTTGCGGTCTAAGTTTGAAGTAACCAAGCACAGCAAACAAGCTTGACTTTTGACATTTTGCGCAAAATTCTTCCGGTTTGCATTTGAGTCATAACTTCATAAGTAGAACTTCGTGTTCACTTAGATATATAATGGTTTGTATACAGTGTGTGGCCGGCGGCCTGGCCTGGCGAAATCACGACTGTTGAGCTACGGTTGAACTAAACAACACATTCATTTTACTCGAGGAAACTCAAAACATGCATGGATGTCGCTAGCTTAGGTACCTGTAACAGTTAACTGCCTCGTTGGTCTAGTGGGTGCAAAGCATGACTGATGAGCGTGAGGTCTTGAGTTTGATTCTCAGGTCGAGCTAAGTGTTATTGGGATTTTCCATCAAAACTTAGTAGCAGCATCGTCTGGATTTGTGCTCGGTTGATGGCAATTGGCACGCCCCTCGTTACTTGCGAAATATGGGTGTACTAATTAATGGGTACACCTCTGCCTAACACTTCGGAGATAACAGGCTTGATATTATGTGTTTATGTCAGTTGACAATAGCAAAAGTTTGATTTTGGCGCCATGACATATTCTTGCATAAATTGTTTTTTCTTTTTTAATTAAATTGTTTCTTATGGAAGTTGGGTCTTAGAATTATTAGATAGTGGTTAGTATTTAATTACCCCATTTGTCAGATTGAGCTTGAGAGACCTTAGGAGAAGCTGTCACACAGCTCATTAAATTACAGAGACTACGCTAAAGCTAAGCTTTTTTTTTTAAATAATTCAGTAAACTGTAGTTTTTGTATTAATGTGCGTAATCTTCACGCAGTAATGTAATAACTACTGGATCCGCTACGCCGAGCTACGGAGCAATACAAACTTTATTTTACCTATTGTCACTATTAATAAAACATAACATTAACATAACATCACGCCTGTAATCCCCGAAGCGATAGGCAGAGGTGTACCCATTGGTACACCCACATTTCGCCAGTTATGTTTTTAGTCCCATATAATAGGGGGCGAGCCCATTGCCGTCAACCGGGCACAAATCCAGACTCCGAGGCTGCTACTGAGAAATTCCTGATGGAAAAACCCAATAACACTTTGCCCGACCTGGGAATTGAACCCAAGACCTCATGCATAGCAGTCGCGCTTGCGACCACTTAGACCAACGAGGCAGTCAAATAATAAAACTTTTGTTAAAACTGTCTAGGTAAGTAATTTTGTTGTTTGTAGAGTATTCATTTTTGATGCGCTTCTAAAGCATTCTTAAGTCTGTTAACTATCTATAACGTTGCAATTCTTTTATATTTGTTTGCTAAGTATTACTGTTTAAGTTAAACTATTCTAGCACAGGTGCCTTGAACAAAATGATACCTAATGAAACTTCGTTATAAGTGCTAAGGTATATAATAGGTACATTTAAAAAAATATTCAGCCGTTTATTTGAAGCCGTACCGTATGTAACCCTGACTCTGAAAACGTTATTAGTTAGAAGAAAAGGTTTTACTGATGAGGTTTTATACTATTTTTACTTGGAGGTTCTATGATTTACATGTCAAGTAGGTACAAACATTATTTATCGATAGTATGTTTTTGCCCAAATATATTTCAAAACAATAATTTTCGACATCATTTCATCATATTTTTCATTTTTTTTTGTCTGCCTCGCTGGTCTAGTGGTCGCAAGCGCGACTGCTGTGCATGAGGTCTTGGGTTCGATTCCCAGGTCGGGAAAAGTGTTATTGGGTTTTTCAATCAGGAATTTCTCAGTAGCAGCCTCGGAGTCTGGATTTGTGCCCGGTTGATGGCAATAGGCTCGCCCCCTATTACATTGGACTAAAAACATAACTGGCGAAATGTGAGTGTACTAATAGGTACACCTCTGCCTAACCCTTAGGGGATAACAGGCGTGATGTTATGTTATGTTATGTTATGTATAATTTTCGATAAAAACGGTACATTCGGTGTTCAGTGGATACTTAACTTTGCAGAAAATAAAAATCTCTTGCCTATCGCAGCCGCCCATGGACACCTACAAATTGCCACCCCATTGCTCCGACCATTATAAAATGGTATAAAACCAACAGCTTTCTATAAATACTATTAGAAAAACGTGTTTGTCCGTGACGATGTATCCGAGAGGGCTATCTACTAATTATCACGTCCAAGGCGGCCGATAGAGATATTTTTGTTTTTTTACTGCTTATCCACTTAATAACATTCTTCACGCTGCGGAATATAAAGCGGTGGAGATGCCGTGGTGCTAAAAATATTTTTTCTGTCCATGATTGTGAAGAACTGCTCGCCAGCCAGCCTTACTTTACGTGGAAGTCTACTAAGAGAATACAAACTGTATAATAAGAACTAGAATAACTTATTGGCGAAACGCGGAATGTTCATTGATTCTTATGCTGGTGAAATAGAACAAAACATTAGGTTTTTTTTTCAATACTGGTCCTGCTCTAATTAAAGCCGCATTAGGTATGATTTAGCCATCAAATAAAATAGCTTTAAAAATTCTCAAAATCAGTCATTTCAGCTTCTCGAAAATTAAGTAAGTAGTACCTACCAGTAAAGTAGTACTTACTTAGATGCAAAAAAAATATACCTATAAAATAGAGAAGGTAGCTAGGTAACAAGTAAACTGCTGTTGCTAAGATTAGCAACGTTATTACCTAATCAAATTTATAAGAGTTGATTATAATTTTTCGATGCCTCTATTTATGATCTATAAATACTAAGAAACTCATATTTTGATCATCCTTGTAAAATGTTTAGTCATCATCGACTCCTTGGTTTTCCCTGTGCGCACCCTAATGCCCTCGTCGCCAGCGGTCATCGGGCGGAAGTGTACCAAAACCGTTCATTTCGAGCTCCGAACCAACTCCCAGATTTTTTTTCCACTCACCTCTTCCCAGAAAGTTTATGGCTTTTAAAAAAGCAACACAAAAAATCAGATCTCCATGCCCTCTTTCTATGGGAACGCTTCCTTTTAGAAGTTGAAATGTGAATTTATTTGGTTTATCGTGGAATGTCATTGTAATAAATAAGTGGATAGGTAAACATGAATAATTTAATAAGATATTACGTGAATTAAAACAATTAGTAATTCAGTCAGAAAAAGAAAGTTGCTAAGTAAGAGTCAAACTTGGTTTTTTTAATGAATTTTACACATTTTGAAATTAGCCAAGTGGCAATGATAATAAAATAAAAGTTTTTTTTTTTATTTTCATCATTTTGTATCCCTGAAACATTAAAACAAAACTTGAATTTAGCGCCATCTATTCATCTTTGCAATAAAACGCTTAGAAGTTGTGATAACTACTAACTTAAAAACATTACGTGTAGTTCGGTAGATGGCGGTATAAATGATTCCGTACACAATTACTAGATGGCGCTATATACGCACGAGAACAAAATTGGAAACCCTTCAAGTTTCTTTCTCAGCTGATAGATGGCGCTAATATAATACGACCACATAAAAAGTACGGCGCTTGTACAAGATTGTACCGTTGTCAGTGTCACTTTCAATTTAGTCGGTTAATAGTAAAAGTAATGGAGTCAATAACAGACAAAGCTCGTGTCTATGGCCCAAACGAACGAATCCGACAATCCGTCTGGCAGTCTGTTGCCGCGTTTCTATGAAAGGTGGATGTGTCAGTTGTCGAATCGGATTCATCGTGAAAATGCTGTGAAAGTGTTTTTTACATAAATTTGTGACTGAAAATCATATGGAATAATTAGTTTGAGAGCTGAAAAACAAAGTGTAGTGTTTATTTGTGATTTTTAGTGGACATTTCTGTGTTAAATCGTGACGTAAAGCTGTAGATTGGTGCGATTACTTCAAGTTCGCCGGCTTATCTTGTTGTGGTGAGTGTATGATCGATATTTACCCCCTTTTATTCTTCGTTTTGGTTCCTTTTTGTTACAAAACTCAATGCCGCACGTTTGTAATGCCATGTGATACGAGTAAATCGAGTTATTTAGTCGTTAATCTTTATAATTTCAAAGTTTTAAACGGTATTCTTATTGTAACTGTGCTTGCTTTATTTGGTTTCGTAAAAGAAGCTCGGTGTATTGTTTATGTAGCTGCATTTGTTATAAGTTACGGCCAATTAGATGCTTACTGGATGTGAATTTTAATTATTTTTGCATTTGTTTGGTTGTATCAAGATTGTTTACATAGTAATTTTGTGAAGTGGTACCTAGTAGATTTACTTGAGTGCACGCATACCTACTTATTCGATTAGATTCCGTTCATTTCAAACAGGCATTTTTGTGATTTTATTTCAATTAAGTAAAGGATAGATTAAAAGCTTGAAATACCTATTTATTTTCTTTTAAGTTTCATACAGAATTTCTAGATACTAGCAGGCCTGCAGTATTTTTCTGAGGAGGTTATTAGACTATTAATGTAAGTTTTGTTAGGTAGTTAGTTTAGTTTTGTTTATTTGCTAATAGTTCTTGAGCTGAAAAAAAACTGGGTCAGAGGGTTTGCCTTGTGTCTAAATTAGACTAAGTTGTGATATAGGTAATAAGCAGCTCAATTTTAATTGAATTTAATTACCTACCTAATTAATGTAAGAACCTATAAAATGTAGTCTTAGGACAGTTGTAGCATTGTTATCTAGGTAAATTAAAACACAAACTGTATTTGTATTAATATGAATAAGTCTTAAATATAGTCAAAACATAAGTAGGTACCTACTTAAAACAAAGTAGGTATTTATTTCTTCATCAAATTAAACAACTGTGGCCTTTTTTTTTACTCTACCTAAATCTTCCTTTTTCAAAAAATATTTCTTATCATAAAAAAGAAATTAGCTCAATGCCAAGACCAGCCAGTCTACCAGTCAAACACAATTAAGGGCATTATTTTAACCCTAAAATTCCTAGGCACATAATTCTAAATAACCATAGGTATGTTAAATAAATTATTATTTTCGCCATTTTAATGTTTAATATTGTAACTAGTAAAGAAAAAATTACAAAGCATTTTGAAACTTAATATGACACAGTAAATTACAAACTTAATTTAATAACAATAAATAAATTATCCTTGTTACTTAAAACTCTTTGTAACGACTGTCATCACAATACATGTGCTATGTTTTTCTTAACACCCCCATTCATAATACGGGGTGCTTCTCACAGTTATAATTAGATCTAACACATGATTTACTTACTTCTTAATGTAAATAAAACATGTAAGTGGTGAGATTACTATGATGGATTAGGGAGTTATGGCGTTTGATGATTTGAAAATTATTTTTGTGATATTTTATTGAGACACCTACGCCTACTCAATTTATTAAATACTAGGTCTCTTTATTAAATACTCAATTTATTAAACCTATTCAATATTGCAGTTTGTTGTAACAATGTTCATGGTTATTACAGGAACTTAATATTTTTTGTTAGTTTATCTTTTTCTTCATGAGTTTTTTTTTACAACACCATTATTTGATGGCTTTTAGGTACTTATTATAACAATCTGCTTTGCTTGGATTATTTTTTTTAGATTAAAACTAAATTAAGAAATTATAAAGAAAGCAAGGCATTAGGTGCCTACTTTAAAATACTAAGGTACCTATTTAGTTATTACTTGCAATTTGTTTAAAAGATTAAGTAAATGTTAAACACACTACCTATTACCTGAATTGTGTAGGTACTAAGGAAAAAGGTAGGTATTCATCAACGTTTACTGCCAGCGTAAGTAAGTAATCATTGGTATCATCATCAAAAATCCCAATTGAGTAGGTACTTCTGTGCCCAACCTAACAATCGAACCCAGAGCCTCACGCTAGATAGTCACGCAACCACCAATTACGCGTACGACGCGGAAAAGTCCATTCGTTTGATATTCGAAGCTGAATTAGAGTGATACTAAAATAGCCTACTAGACTTGAAATTAACACCTAGGCTTGCGTCAGTGTTGCCTATGGCAAAATAGCGTGTGCGCACAAAGTTAGGTAAAAAATGACTCATTTAAAATGTAATGAATACGGCGCCGCATGAGTTGTTGTCAAGTGCCTGACTCAAATGGCTTGAATTTTCCTTTAAAAGTAGCTCTAAATCATAGTAATGATAATTTGACACTAAACCTAGATAGGTATGTACATACTCTACAAAAATCTCTGAGATCATTCAAATCTTACGTAGCAAAGCAACGAATGAAAATAAGGAGTCACAACGCCTTCTTCTGTAGTGTAGTCACTACATCAACTATAGTATAGGTATATTCTATTTTTTTTAAATTATTTATGCTTTACTAACAATGTGGTTTATTTAAAAATATTCTCCCGTCTGAATTTCGATTATGCCAATCTAAACGAAACTAGCCAAGCACTCAGGAGATATGGTGTACAAGTGTGTGCGAAAACTTTTCCATCACTCTCGTAGTCCAATGAGACGGAAATCTGACAAGATCGACAGATCACCGACCACCGTTGGTAACGGGGCGGCTCTGGTGATGTAGATACGCTGTCAATCCGCATTGCCGTATTAATCACATTCTTCTGCAACTTCCTCGTACAACAACAGCCAAACATTCAAATCTTATGCTTGTCCTAAGGAGTCATCTTATAAACAGGTTAGGTAATAAACAGTCACATTACGTGGAACACGATATACCTATAATAGGTACTTATCCGATCTTTTGTTTTCAATACGAGAAGCAAAGTTATTGCCGACTTTGTAACCAAGAGCCGTGTCCCTTGAGAAATATGCAAAGAAGTAAGTGCCAACTATGATGTTTTACAAATGAATAGCCTTTGTTTACTTAGTAAAGTCTCCGAACATTTCTACTCAAATTGTTCAAGATAGAAAGTAGAATTATTTAGTTTAACGGAGAGTAAAAAGACATGTCACATAGCCGACAACTGTGATGCCCATTAAACTGAACATTGAGAAAACAATATTACTGGGATACGATTTTTTTTTAGTCTGATCAATCACTTTTTATGGTAAAGTATAGTGCTTATGGGTGCATGTAACAGTCCGGGGTCATAAGGGGGAATAGTTGGAGGAGAGGAGAAGATTCCCAAATATATACCCAGAACAAAAAAATATCGCAATAATACGTATTAATATACTGTAATTTCAGTTTCGTTAAGCGTTATTTATTTATTTGCCTTAAATAGAACGGCCGAAACCGATTACACTACCTACATCTAGGTACTTATCCAGAATAAATTTGCTTCCCAGATTTTCCGAAACGAATTTAAACTGGTTTTGGCTAATACTCTGATGATACTCTCGTGTATGAAAAAGTAAGTTAAAGGTACCTAGGTACTTATTAGTTGTAGGTACGTTATTCATTCTACTTAAAGGCATGTCGACGTTTTGACGTAATCTCGCTTTCAGATTCAAAATCAAACGTGAATCTATTTGCTAGATCCATTCAGCCGCATCTCATAAACAGCTAAGCCCACAGCGTTATGGAACAACAAACATCAAGACATTCCATTTATTTGGATCTGTCCCACCCATTCAACTATCATTCATCACCCCACTTCAGACTTTTTATTGAACCCACTCTTTAAATCTGTTCCTTAACAAAGTCCAAACAAAAAGTACTGTGAACCACATCAAAAGATCACAATCTCGATACAATTTACTATTCCTAACATGTGCGGGGCAACGCCCTGCCCGGTTCACATTTTTTTCCCCGCGATCTTTATGATTCTTTAGGGCATGATCGCACATGCGACGACCACGTCATAAATACGCACCCAAACAATGCTATCGACACATGTGGAGCGTCTGAAGGCAGTGACGTAACGACACTATAAAACATGAGTATCTGAGGTACTTTGCTGTAAGGAAACTGACGCACGGGCTCGGGAATGGTGACATGGCGATTTTATGGCGACGACGGCGTTTAGGTGTCGACATATGGAAGGGGTTTCCTGCAGTGTGGTAAGGTTTTGATAGAACGTTAAGCATCTGGGTATTCTGGTATGCAGGGCAGTAGGAACAAAAAAGTTCAATAATGTTGCCAGTGGAATACAATAATCCTTTGTTTTTGAGGAAAGGTTCCTAGTTACCTACTGTTTTTTATAGTCGTGGTTATGTAGGATTTAACTATTTTAGATTGTTGACTAAAAGTGAATAAGAGCAGACGTGTTTTTGCGAAAAAAACGATGACAAATTGCAAATAAATAAAACTAGATACCTATACCATTTGAGAAAAACAAGGCCATTACAGGTTTTATTGCGTTGACACTATTGAGAAAACAAACTCAGCTTACGTAAAGACGGCTAACGTTCCAGATTACGAACTTAAGAAATCAATCATAAGAAAACTATTTGCCTACTTTCCGGGCGGAAAATATTTGCAATAGTTGGCACTTGTAAATATCTCCTCGACTATGAGAAATAACTTCATCAAAAGCTGGGATCAGCAACTGTTTTAAAAACAGTCCTTGAGCTGTTCCTGTCATCCGAAAGCGACTGAAAGCCTTCAAACCCCCAATTCCATGCAGAGAGAATAGACAGAAGTCTTGACACGGACTTTCGATTTTTATCCGCCTTCTCCCAAATCGAAAATGCAGTTTGACACACTGAAACGTGCAGTGTTTCGAAACGATGATCTCAAAGGAGAAAAGGATTGAAATCTCGGTCATTGTCATTCAGAACGGGTCATGGTACTGCTTTTACCGTCGTCATCACGCCGTAACGTGCCTTACATGGGGAGACAGTTTTAGTGAACTTCGTTTGTTCAAGGTATTACGTTGTTCTTTCATTTGGGCGAGATGACTTTATTGGAGGTGATAATTTGAAAGGTGGTTAACAGTATAGACTGTTAAAACACTAGGGACTTATATGGTATTGATTTATATGAAATTACGGTAACACAATTCGACGCATCATGTCTGGCGATGGTATTGTATCCTCTTTATTCAACCTAAGTGTTGATCAGAACTATGGCATTGTGTGAACACTAGGGATCCCAATAATATCAAACTGCAACTACCAATCTGACCACCAAACGTGTTGATTTATTTATCCGCAACTGTCTTCAGGGGATAACCGTGTCTGGCTGTGGATTCAAGCTGAATAATTTAGACGATATCCGGAACTATCGTTTTTGGAAAGAGAATATCTGATTCTAACCGAGCGTCGGACCAAAGCCTACCTAGCCACACAGTAAGTAAGTCTGTTACCAGATCTTTTAGGTCATGTTTTGCGCAAGTCGATCTCGTATTATTATTCGACCATATTCATAGGTTGACACGACAAATAAACCGTTCATGTGGAAATTAAACGCTAAACGAGTCAGTGAACTCGAATAAAAATGGGGAATGCTAGTTGAATGAAAATAATGCGTTTATCAAACCTGAAATATTGATAAATGTGCTGAAGAATATGGGTCACGTTGCTAGAAAATAAAAGGCAAACGACAACAACGAAGAATTTGATAAATCAAAGCAAAAATTAACTGTGATACAATCTAAACATAAAAGTAATTTCCGAAATGTTTTCACATAAAAATAAACAGCAAAAACTTATGTGAATCCACCGTCAAGAAAACAATGGAATAGAATAGGCACAATCTTGATAATGTAACCTCTGTTTTCTGTTTCTGCGAAACAGGCCAAGTGCGACAGTAAACGTTGCACATCGACCAACGTAAAATGAACCCTGGGAGACATTAAAAATGTTCCTGAAACAGAAAAACACGTGGGAGGCATCGTAGGTCAAGCAGAACTGGGGCAGGTGTATAATATGACCAGCCTAACAAGATCCACTGCATTTTGCCAATTTATTCTCATTGTTATAATCAGAGGGGATCTTATAATGATGGTGGTCGTTGACAATAACAATAGTGCAGTAGCAGTAATGATAATGAGTGTTGCATCACGGGTCATTCAATTGTTAGCGTTTATTTGTTATGTTAGGTGGCCCATTGATGTACAAATTGGAAAATTACCATGTAACTGAAGTTGTGGAAAACAATGAGTTTGGGGAAAGCGTCATATTTTAGTTTTAATAGCTTGTTACCACCTCTTTGTTGTTTAACTTTGTTTTCTCGAATTGGTCTTTGGTAAACCTGTAAATTGCTGTTTGTGACTGGTGGTTTTGTTGTACAGTCGCCAGCACATTAGACTATACCTTTTTGTTGTAAAATCGCTCTTATTATAGCCGCATAAGATGCCGCAGCGTTTACCTTAAAGCTCTGTCGTTCATCCATCATCATAAAAGTCTACGCTTTCTTCTAGCTTTATTAATACACTAGCTTTTGTGCGTGATTTTTTTACGTATCCCTAATTCTTGATAATAAAATTTATACATATAGCTCTCAGGGATAACGTTGCTTCCTATTAGCGAAAGAATTTTCAGAATCGGACCACTAGTTCCGGAGATTAGCGCGTTCAAACATACAAAACAAACAAATTCTTCAGCTTTATAATGTTAAGTATAGATGCTGTAAACATTTGCGGCGGAAGATGGCTCTTGTATTCAACCGCTACTTTAAACGGTCCAGATGCGATACGGAAATTGCATGAGGCGAAATTCTTGTGCGAAAACCGCATTCCGGTTGCGCTACATCCAATATTGCCTAAAGCGCTTGAAGAATTCTTGTATAAAAATAATACATGATAGAATTTTTTAATAAAAATTTAACCGAAATTTATGCGGACGAAGTCGCGGGCAAAAGCTAGTGATACAATATTTTAAACTAGGTACTGATACAAAAGCACGTTTCTTGTACCTATGGGAGGTCCCCATTTTAATTGTTAACTTTATTTTTTTAAATTATTTGTTGTTTTAGCAGCCATAGTAATACAAACTCTTTACCTTTTAGGGTTCATGAGATTCAGCTCGCTGACAGACTGACGGACGGACAACCTTACTATAAGGAACCGTTGGCATCTGTTGGATAGAGTACCCTAAAAGTCACTCATAACCTGCAAAATTTCGTTTGTTTGGTCTTCAGAAGTTGATAACCATGAAAATGAGATGTTATTTCAAAGGTATGACATTAATTTCATCAAAATGACTACTTTTGTGTTACTTACGCATCTCATTTACTTACATGAGTCTCTCAATCCGAAGGCATGTTAAATATGCTAGGTATTTTCTTACTGACTCACATTTTCAAGTTAATCCTATGCCAAGGCTGTATGTGTCTTCACAACTCATGAATTCAACATAACATCATCACGCCAGTAATCCCCGAAGCGTTATGCAGAGATGTAACAATTAGTACACCCACATTAAGCCAGTTATGTTTTTCAGTCCCAGTCGAGCACAAATCCAGACTCCAAGGCAGCTATTGAGAAATTCCTAATGGAAAATCCACTCACTCTTTGCCCGACTTGGGAATCGGAGCCAAGATCTCATACTCAAAAGTCGCGCTTTGCGACCACTAGACTAATGAGGCAGTGTCTTCACAACTCCTTAAATTCTCACCAACTTTACGCAAGTAAAATCTCGCTTGGCGAAACCTCAAATTAGGGTCACCTAACATAAGTTATCAGTGTTTGCTAGGAAACCGCTTATCCTAGATAAAACATTGTGACGTTTAGCTATACGTCACAGCGTGCCAGTGTGGTCAGGACACCCTGATTGTGTTACGGTCCGATGACCATTTGGAGCTGTTTGTGCTTTGATGATGTTTTCAATTTGTGGACGTTGATTAATTATTGGCCTGTTTTGTTATAGTCGATCTCTTCTAGTTAGAATAGCGTTTCGATGTTGATTAACGTTAATAATATTTAGCTTGTGTTGACCCACAGCAGGGCTAAGCCTTCCTTCTTTCCAAGGCTCTCTATTATGACATAGTGTGGAACAATTTTGAATGTAAGCGTCAAGGTCGTCTCGCTATCGCTCTTCATCAACATTTATTGCACGTTTGATAATATGATGATGTTTGGAGTAATTATAATGATGCCATCGTGTATGATATGAAAAAAAAACGGTTGTTCTCCGAAAACGAAAGCAGAAGTGAACCTTACATACATTTTGCTAGTTATGTTTTAAGTGCCATGTATTAAGGAGGACGCGCATTGCTACCCACAAATTCAGGACCACTGTTAGTGCAGAGGAAACCCAGTTACACATTTCCTGAACTGTCCAACAGTTCCGCTTGCGACTACCGAGACATCGTGTATCGCTAAAGGTGCTCCCTAACCGGGAGCGCTCGCCTGTACTGTAACAGTTCAGACACGAGCTCTAAATAAAATCTGGGATTGTTACATAAGAAAGCTTGTTGGTTTGTGGGGCAGTAAATTGTAATGTAATATTGAAAGAGGTCTTAAGGAAAAATGCCTTAGCCCTTGTATCAGTTCAAATTGCACAATATACCGCTCGGTCTTGTCTGATGGTCTTCGCTAATGTAATCCTCGAATTTGATACCTACACCACAATTTGCGAGAGAGCACCTTAGCGTTACAAAAAGGTATCTATACAGGTTGCACACTGTGATTATCGGTTCTCATCTCTCACTGATGTAATCCTCGATTTTGATCTGATACATTACATGCGAAGGGTCCTGGTGAGGGAGCGCCTTTAGGTTTTCTTGTTCACTGATATGGTAGTCGGCGCTTATCTAAAAGGCTTCCTACAAAGCGTAGGTACTAAATTCTAACTGCGGCGTATGTATGCGGGTCATCACTGCGGTACAGCCTATCTTTTGTTATCGTAACCGCAATGGGTTTTGTGTCACTATTTTTGGCTAGCACATTGTCGGATTTCAATCTGGAGGCAAATTTATTCTACTGAGTAAAAAATCTAGTCGTAAACTTGTCACAATAACAATCACTGTCCAAAAATGTAAATCCCAAATTAGAGGCATTTTTTATCATTTCAGACGGATTAGAATGCGAGTCTTCCTAAAAGTTAGTTGAATAGCTCTCCTAGTCAATTAAACTATTGTTTTTTTTTTTAATAACACCTCCAAACATGAGATACTGTAAGGTGCATAAAACACGCATGGAATCCTTGCACATATTTGCAAATGTCGTAACATAATGACATATTTAAACAGTGCGAAAACAATTTACGTACTTAATTATTGAATAATTCACGTCATATCAATTTGTAGTCAATTTTAACAGGCTTAACTAATTATCACGTTACCACGCTATTAAAACTGCTTCATTCTTAAATAAATGCCTCTGTGGATTTCCAATCCACACGATATGTATACAGATAATAACTATCTTCACGTTGTATGGACATAGTTACGCGTAACGCTTAGTAATTAGTAGTTTTTATAGAAATGGTTCTGTATCTTCTGTGAGATACTGTGCGTAGATTTCTCGTTTTCTTTGTCGGTTTTTGTTTTTATTTATAGGTTCTTGCTTGACGATAAGTTTATGAAGAAAGTATACGTTTTTAATGAGCAAAGGAGCTCCGTTTTCGGTGCATTCATTACGTTCTGGTCATCATGGCATACATTTTTCACACTAATGAAAAACCTTTTCGATTAAACGTAACAGCTAAAACAATCTTCCTCAATCCAATAACACAGTATTAACTTGACAAACAAAAAATATAAACCGGAGCCAAGTAGAAGGCAAAGATAGAATATATCTTAGTATAACAAGTAACATCCATTAAAAACTAAGCGTTGTTGGGAGTGCTAAGTAAAACATACGAGAAAGTAAACAAACACGCAGGGGTAGCAAACCCAGAGTAGGTGTAACTTGCAGCGATATTGAGGATAATAACAAAGGGGAAATTCCCATATTTTAAGATCGATCTCATTCTAATCACAAAGATTACAATGAGATCGATCTTAAGAATACGGGAATTTTTCAAAATGACCTACATTTTTGACAAGGTCTTGACTTTACTTGATTTGACTACTGAATTTTGGCGCTGAGATGAGATTTCGAGTAGATTTTGAACGTTTTTTATTTAAGTAAAGTTTGCCTTCTGTTCTTGGCAAGAAATGAATGGTCACTGAGAATAATTAAATGATTTTCGATGTTCGTTGAGCTTTCGATGGGGCAGTTGTTAATTTTGAAGTTACACCTTTTCTATTCTGGGACTAGTCTTTTTTTCATCCATACATCTCTATCATCAGTCACCTCAATATCCGCTTGTTTATCACAATCCACCCGTGTGTCCCTAACTCTTATATTCATAACATTAGGGTGGACGGTAGGTACACTATCCCTGGACCTGCCCAAACTAAAAAAAAAAGAATACCGAATAAGGAAGGAACGTAAACGTGAGTCTTCGTTAATGTGCACTTAGTTTTTCTGCCAACTCCGACACTAAGTACTTATGAAACTATTTCTTGGAACTCTTCTTACGCTATAGATGACTTTGCAACATTGAAACTAATGTTTCACCTTTTATTACTTTCTAAGAGAAACATTTGTTTAAAGATTTTCTGGTATTCTGAGTCTTAGTGGTTTGAAATGCTCGTTTAGAAGCTTATAGGCTTGTTTGTTGATCTTCTTGAAATGAATTTTATAGAGTTGGTTTGAATGGGGATTAAATTGAACAATGTGTTTGAGCCATAGGTTTATCATACTTCTTATAACATAGTATGAAACAGAGTAGCTTCTCGCCGTCTGTAGGTACGCTAAGTTCTTTTAAATTACGCAATAAATTTTAATGCGGTTTTCAACAATAAATAATATGATTTAAGATAAAGGTTTATGTATTTAGGAGGATGCATGAAATATCTATCTATTAAGCTATGTCTACACCAGTGCACTTTCATGATCATCTCGCGTCTTCAACATTGAATTCATCTCGCATCAAGCGCATGCGTCATTATTGTCATCGGCGTGCGCTACGGGCATGCACTGTTTTGAACTAGTTTTAGCGCATGCCTTATTGCATTTTTTTTTTTTTTTACCGATGTGAAATCATCGAATGACTTCCCCCGCCCTGGGCGGGGCGGGAGGAAGTGTCAGACTTTTACTGACTAAAACCCATCCATGTTCCTTCTTGTACCCTTTGCGTTCCGGGGGCGCGGTATCTCTTTCGAACAACCCGCAGCCCCGGCAGGCATCGGCCCTTAGTGGCCCCTCCAATTGTTTGCTGACATCTCTTTGAGGCGCGCGTGGAACACGAACGCGCCGTCGACACGGTCTGTCGTTATTCAACGAACGGACGGTGAGCTACCCATTGCTCACCGCCCACAGACCCACGTCTACGGTGGCCGGAAGTCGTCTCGCGGCTCCCGACGCCCGGAGCGTCTCCCGCGGCGGCTGGGGCGTGAGGTGATTCTTTCCCTCACGCGGCCCGCCTCCTCCTTAGCTAGCATTACTGCTTCGCAGAAGGAGATGCCTTATTGCATGCGCTCTTGCGCTTTGTGCATGCGTCAGACGAAAAAGCAAGATGAACGTGTAAGCGACATGGTCTGGTATTAGTTCTTCTTTCATATGGGATAACTTGCCTTGATTTAAGATTACCAATACTAAAGTGGAACTAGATATCAAGAAAAGGAATATTACTTCATAAAATTCAAGAATTATTAGAAATAAAATCTCCACTATTTGTTTTTTTAATATTCTCATTTAGTTCTAAGTAAGTAGTCCCCACTTAAATATAATGATAAAAATAAGAAACATTTTGCTTTTATCCTTTGGCTCAATCGCCTTTTCTGCCCTGCCCTGATTAACAACCAAAGTAATTTATTCATCACGTCAAGTCATAAATTTTAACGCTCAAGTTCATTAATTAGGCACTGAGATGTCCACACAGAGATGACATTAATTATTTATCTTGGAAATTAATCAAATATTCTTCTTTTACATTTACTTGCTGACTTTTGAAATTGAATGGTAAGTATGGTGCGCTAGAGGAAGGACATTATAATGCGTCCTCTTAATAAGGTCCATAATGTTAAGGAATTATAGTGGACTGTATAAAAACAACCAAGTCGCTGATAAAACTGCGGTTCTTTTTAAATACCTACTATACGTAGTAGGTATTTAAAAAGAACCGCAATATCCGAAAGTAATATCCAAAATAATCTTAGTCTTATAATAAATGCTTTATATGGATGTTTACATGGTAATTAAGCCAAAAACACTTTGTTTTATTTTTTGTCTGGCTGTTTGAAAATGTTCTCTTGTGAAGTTTCATTAAAGTCGGTTAATTCATTTCGTAAAATAAGATCTTGAAAGTTTACGTATAAAATTCCGTACGGCGTAAATGCTCTTAGCATTTTCTGGAGACATTTTCCAAGCATTCTGATCAATTAACGCCTTCTTTCACGGTCAGGAACCGAATTCGCAACCAATCGACCAAAGAGATGATTAGTACGACCAATGACACGCTAAAAAAGAAACAGTATTACAATTTAATATGTTTTTAAGCTTATTAAGTAAAGTAGCCAACCATGGTGACCGGTCGGCTGGCAAATGACCGAAATCAGATTATGCATACATCAATACAAATAAATAAAATAGAAGTGTCTGTTTGTAATGTTAAAATAACAGCTTTTCACTATACCTATTACATATGAATATTGTACACGAACATACAATTTTTTAAGAAATGTTGTATCTGTGTGTTTGTTCTGGCTAATCTTCGAAACGGCGCGACCGATTTTGGCAAGACTTTAAATGGCAGATAGCTGATGTTATAAGGAGTAACTTAAGCTACTTTTATTTTTAATTTTTAAATTGAAACCCCGCATAAAATCGATATTCACACGGGCTGAGTCAGGGGCAAAAGCTAGGTTCTCCAACGAATTGAACGACTCAAAAATGATTTCGCGAAATCGTGACACAAGCGTTTTATTTTATTTGAAAGGCGACGCTGTTAAGGGCTTGTGGCAAAGTGTGAATTGATTGGTATTTAAATTCTTTGTTATAAGGTTTTGTTGAGTTAAAAGGTTTCGGTTTGTTTGATCTGTTGTTCTTGTTTCTGCTTTTTCATTGATGACATCTTGGTTTTTTGAGACCGCGGCTTATTGTGATCCTTGTTTCTGTAATGCTTTGCATATTTTAATAAAGATTTTTTACGATACGATTTTTTAAATCAGGGAGGGGGGTGAGGGTTTACAGATATTTGTTTTGGCATCCTTAATAGAATGTAGGTGGTAAAAGTGCCTTAGTGTTGCCAATTTACAAATTACGGTATCGGATGTAGAACTTTTAAGTTTTGCAACTGTGAAACTAGAAGCAAAAACAAAAAAAATCTGCTTACTACACACTGCAGGGCAAAGGCCTCCTCTCATACAGAGAAGGCATGAACATTGATCACCACGCTTGCTCAAGGCGGGTTCTAAGATGAATTATAAGTCCACGTTTCATCGCATATTTTCCTTGTTAGTTTAAAAGTTAGTTAGAAAGTTCACATCGGTAGCTAAAAAGGAGGATTTTTTCAACTGACAAAGTAACAAAAAAGGCTCGCTGTAGTGTTAGCCTAACTTTAACGACAACGTTTGTAGGTACGTCCATTCCGTCAGCTGCCGAGTTTCCACATGCAAATATGCGAACAAAAACTAGATCTGTGGACCTAACGGTTCGATGCAGACACTGACAATGCATTTGCATTTTGTTTAATCACGAATTCATGATAGGTGTACATTCAACAAAAGAGAGGTATCCGGGGTCGTCAGATATAGTTGAAGTTTTCATAGAAACCGATGGCTGTTTTCGATTGAAACGTAAATTAATGAACTGTTTATTATCTACTTTTTATAATTAATTACATTTGAAAACATCCATCGGTTTCTAAAAAGACTCCAACTATATCTGGCGACACTGCATATCAATCTCTTTTGTTGAATGTACCTACATGATAGCAATAATCACTTTACCATTAACAAGTTTAATGACTATGTCGTTTGAAAGACTCCATCGAAAGACACTTTTTGAAAGTCATTATTTTGAACTAGTTGTTCTGTTGGTTTAAACGCGCTAATTTATGGAACTATCAGTCTGATTGGAAAAAATATGTTTGTATAAGGTATAGTCAGACTGATGAGGAATAGTATAGGCTAATATTACATCACGCTGCAACCCACGGAGCGGAGCAGTAACTAAAGACGTAATTGAACGCGGATGTAACTGCGAGATATAGTTTGTAACTAACATGGGCCATTAAAAGTTTGTTTCTGTCAATCTCGTCATGCTATCTTCTACGTGGTCTGCTGCGACGGCCTTCTGGGTGTAACCACAAAATGTGTTACTTGGCCATCAGCTCATTGGCCTGTCAAACGTGACCAGCCCAGTCCTAATACAAATCGGCTATGTAACTACAAACTTGTTGGTAGGTACATACTTGATATGCGGGTCATCATTTGATTAACCGTTTCCAAACTATGTTAGTTTTGGCTTTGATCTAACTAGATGCGCGTTAATATTAGTATTCTGAGTGACAACAATCTGACCTCCGTAATCCAAGTCCTTTGAGACACCGATATTGTACGTTAGACTAATCGACCGACTTGCTAGCTGTTGACAACCAAACGACTACAAGAGAGAAGTCATTCGTTTCAATAAATGCATTAAATTGCACTTTTGAAAGTCAAATAGAAAAAAATAATTGAATCTAGTTGCCCCTAACAAAAGGTATGTTAGTATGGAGAATAAACAAAAAAATTGGCAAAGAACTCCATATTTAAATTTACTATTTTATATTTTGTCATACCGGATTACACGTGATTGCGAAGTAGGTACCTTGCATAAAAACAACTATCCAGAAGTACTATATTATACCAACTAGGTAATACATATTATAAAACTGCAGAGTTTGTTTTACGCGCTAATCTCAGAAACTATTGGTTCGTTTAGAAAAAAAAATTGCGTTATATAGCCCGTTTATCGAGGAAGATATTATACCTATAACATCACGCTACGAACGACGGGAGCGAAGCAGTACCTAACTAAAAACGTAACTGAACGCGAGTAAAACTTGTGCACATCTCCTGCGTAGGTAATTGATTAGCCTTCATTAAGATTGTCCGCTGTGTGTGACCGAAATTCGGTCTTGAGGACTTATTTTCTCTGCAGGTATTATAAAATAAGAAGTTCCTAACACTTGAAGTTATAATTGGCGTTTACAGTCTATGAACGGTGAAAACGTTTTCACATTATGAGTAACGTCACCCATTAACGTCTTATCTCCATGAACTTCGCGCATTATTTAGCTATTGGAACGTGGAGGTCCTATTGATTGAAAAGCCGTTATCATGGTTAATGTTGTGAGTCGGATCGAATGAGGGGATGTGTCGAGGAATACAGATCAAGGAAGGTGTGTGTGATTTTTGCTTGCTCGTTGGAAGAGCTTAGTATTTGTATAGAAATACAAGATTATGCCCGCAACTTGGTCCGCGTAAGCGTCGGAGTTTTGCGGGGCTTTGATTTTTTGCGTGAAACACTAATTTTGTTTCCGAAGTAAAAACCTAAGTTACTCTTTATAACGGAAAAGCTACCAGTTAAAATCACGTCAAAAACTTCGTCGTAAATCAACGAATGAGGTATCTACCTATCTTTGGAAGCGCCATGATGTTCCGCTTAAATAATCTATCGATCTACCAAAATAACATCAAATAATGACATGTGACTGCGGTTTGAAAAAAAAAAAAACTTCTGAATTCTTTGATAGTTTGTGATTTATAAGTCAAAGCAAAACTAGAACATTATAAAAATGTATCAACTTGGAAGTCTTGTTTATAACTGTTTGGTGGACGTTTCTTTAGACTTCGAAATAGTCTCTTCTTTAGTGTGCTTAAAGAAGAATGGCAGGTAAAGAAATACAGACATAGCACAGATATACACGGTGTACGGATATACAGAAACAAACCCCAAAATAATATATATCAGAAGTTCTGGACCAAGGCAAAAGTTCCCCGTTCACCAATATCAAAATTTTGGCAGCTTTCCAAATTTGCAGCACAAAATCATCGATATTTAACCAACAATATTTACGCCAAATACTCTGTTAAGTAGTGTTTTAACACTAATTGTTCACATACTGCTTAAATCAGGCTTGTGAGCGTAATTTTATGTATGTATGTTAAGGACAAAAGAGATATAAAAATAAATTAACGTGCGTGACCATTTATCACTGTTTTTCAGTAAGTGTACCATTTAAATCTTTGTACGTTTTGTTTGTACTAAAAACTATTTTTAACACTATACTTAATCCCCTCGACTTCGTCCGCGTAAATATCGATTACCCCCGAGGTATCGTTTGTTCACGGAACACTATTATTCTGCCTACCTACTTATTTTTCTAAAATAAAAGTTACTCCTAAATTACTTTTTTTACACGTCAGTGAATGTTCCGTCAAAATCGGTCCAGTCGTTTACGAGATTGGTCAAAACAAAGACACTGACAGGCAGTAATAGTTTTTTGGTATAAGTAAGTACCGTGTGATATGCATCTAGAGTAAAAAACTATTATTTTGAAATTACAAACAGACAATTCAAAATCGTTATAAATTGTGATTGAATGCTACTTACGGTTATTATAAAAAAAACTGCGCAGATTATAATTTGAATGACCAACTACAATACTTGCAATAGTAAATTGCATTTCAAATTGACCTTCCCTGTGCATTACAATAACTCTTTTTATGAGGCAATGAGTTTGCATTTCTGAGTGACTGTTATTTAAAGCCTTTACAGTTACTGGTTGAAAGTATCTTAGTACTTTTTGCAGTATCATTTTGTTTCAATTGACACACACAATAAGTCGTACGTTAGTGTCCGATGGGTAAACGCATAGTACAGTTATGTTTAAGTCCCGTGTAATAGGGGGCGAGCCTTACGTCATCAACCGGGCACAAATCCAGACTACGAGGTTGCTGAAAAAATCCTTATGGGAAAACCCAATAATACTTTAGAGGGTAAACCTGGTGATCTGTAATACAGAATCAGATATTACCTACAGACACCAGTCTTTTTGAAGTGTAATTTACCGTGACTGTACTGTACTGTGATTTTAAGAATAAATAATACCTAAATAGCTACTGCCTATACCTAAAGACAGCTAGAGTTACTTTCGCATTTATAATATTAGTACCTAGACTTACGTCCTTGTAAGTATAGGTTCCCTCTCAATGTTTTCCTCCACCGATGTCAGTGATGTCCAAGATGAACTTAGAAAGATACCATTCCTATAATGCCATTTTCCACGACTAAACAAAACCTTTCGTTTTCCTTCGTCTGTCCTCGTCTTTCTTTGTCTCCTCATGGTGATAATTCCCGATTCCATCTAACAAAGAATTGGTGGAAATGTTCCATGTCTCTAAATCTTCAACAAATCCTAAGTGTACCCGTGTCGGAGTTTAATCAGGCGTTAAGACCGGTTCTATACCCTTTTGGTTCTTCCATTTTGCTTCCATTCAATTCTCTTTTAGACAACACATAGTTATCGAGACCCGAAACTGAATGGTGTAACTTTTTCTTTTTTCCAAGGCCGTTAGAACTTTGTACTTAAGTTTAATTTACTCGTGTTTTATTTAACAAAATTGCTTAATTAACATAATAGTCACGCATAAAGCCTTTAAGTACCAATTACTCCTGCTGCCAACTTCACTTGCGCGAAATTTAATTTAAGAAAACGTTACCAAAAAACAATGAAGTTATTGTTCACGGTCGACCTCGGCGGTTCCGATAAATTTGTTATAAACTGACACAATAACTTCCTGCTCCCCTCAAATGTAATAACTGTATCTAATATCGAGATCTGGCCTTAAACTAATTCCTTTCATATTGTTTTAGATTTCGTGTAAATGTCATAAAAATAGCAGTTACTTTCGCTGTTGCGATTATTATAAATGATATGCCATCGAAAGGTGGATCGCAAATGCGCTGCGTTGTTGAATTTAATACGTAAACTCACGCCTTTTTCCCATGGGGGTAGGCAGAAACCACAGAACGCCACCTGCTACGATCCTAACATACTCCTTTCGCCTCATCTACATTCATACATCTCGTCATACAAGCACGAATTTTACATATTTATGCGTAGGTACCCATAACATCATCTTGAAGTAATCAGTAAGCTGTCTATACTTAATATAATAAAGCTTCAGAGTATGTTTGTTGTTAATACATGATACATAAATAAAAACCATTTCAGCTTACTCAGATTAAAACACATTTAACTTCAGTGTTGAAAGTTGCAAATTCGTTACACGCATGACTCAAGCACCGAACTGATTCTCCGAATTGAATTATCTCAACTGTATCTCCCAGATGACTATTACAAATCGTAAAACCATCAAAGACTTGTTTTAAATGCTGCAAAACATATTACTTCCATTTAAGAACTGTGTCTTCTTCAGATTTAGTATCGAAAACAACTGTTTATAACAAACTAAATTAACTGTTTATCTGGCAGAAGGGGGAGAGGGAAAAACTAGCACTCTAAAACTTAATATTTCAAAAACGAATTCCTGAATCAAAAAATGGTGTTTATTTCTGACGGTGGTGTTTATTTCTAAACGGTGTGTATTTTCGAAAATCCTATCCAACGGCACGTCATACCATGGGATTATGGGATAGACAATAGAGAAAACATCCCGACTTTACATGTAGGAAAGATACTTAATTCCACTCAATTCACACACTCAAACATCCATTCATCCATTCATTCATTCTTACACTTAATTTCTTATTTATAATTACCACTTTCGGCGTGATTAATATAGGTAATAGTATATCTATATAAACCCACGCCAAATTCCAGCTTTCTACTATTAAGAGTCTCTGAGCTAAATCTCAGATGGACAGACAAACAGACATGGCAAAACTTTAAGGGTTCCTTGTTGACAACAAAACCCTAAAAATGATGCATGACCATTCGCATCTTCGTCATCATCTCGCAAAAAGGTCAAATCTGATCTTCGCGTTGGTGCTTCCATATTTAGCTGGCTCGCTCCCACTGATAGGTACTTAGCGTAGCGGTAACTTGTCTAAAATACATTTCTAATTTTTGTCGGAACTGGAAACTGCTGTTTAAATCATATTCTTCGTTCAAGTCCTTTAAAAAATATCGTAGGAGCCTCTGCTTTTTGTTCCATGCAGTTCTTTGGTAAGTAAGACAGCATTTTTGATGTTTTGGGAGATGTTATTAATCTCTTAATCTACCTAAGCTATATTCTTCATTTCCTAGAAACTAGTTATATACTCTAAGTAACATTTTTGATTACTCCTCTGCTTCTGTAAGTCGTAGCGTGATTCTATGTATAATATTCCTTATAAATCTATCGCTATCATAAAAATATTATTTCCAAAACTGGCAGTCCCAGAGATTAGCTCGTTTAAACAAACAAAACAACTCATCAGCTTTATTATATTCCTATAGATTTAATCGCCCCTGTTATCTCGACCAAATATTTACTCACGCAAACAATGAAACACATTCCTTTTCCAGAATTCAATTCTAAAAACGCACCGAATCCTATCGCCCATTTTAATTTGTTACCAAATACTATAAACACGGTTCCCAGAAAAACGAAAAGTGTAAAACTAAGCCGCATAACGTATGCGATCGCGGTCTAATTCGGTGGCACCGCGGCGCATGCGCATGCACTTGATAGATGAGTCACGGTCGCACACGGCCACTGCACTCCGACTGAGGTTTTGTTGTGATTGGTTATACTGTTATACGCTCGTGTTGTTATGTATGTTACTCGTCGTCTCAAGGACCGCTTATTGGTTGGTTCCCTTTACGTGTTTTTCCTTAATGTTGTCATGTTTGATGATTGCCGTTATTAACTTCTTATAATATAAGTTCGTTAGAGTTAGTCTATTATATTCGTTAGTCTATCTATTCATCATCATATAAATAAATTAATGAGTCTGTTTGTAATGCCAAAATAACAGTTTATTTTTCCAAATAAATAGGTATGAATGTTTAATACGGACCCAATAAAAAATAATAATTAAGAAAAATTTTGTCTGTCTGTCAGTCTTCCTTTTTGTTCAGGCTAATTTCCGAAACGGCTAGACTTGACCGGACTTTCTCTGGCAGATAGTTTATGTTACTTTTATTTTAGATAAATTATTAGATTTTCCCGCAAAAACGAAAAAAATCTCAGTGGATAACCCGATGTTAACTCGAACAAAGTAGCAGGCAAAAGATAGTGTTCAATATATTCAAATGTTCCAGATTCAAGGAATTAAGAATGGTTATTTTTAATTGAGTACATGACATAAGAATAATAGCTAGATTAAATGCTCCATTAACATCCATCACATATGGTGAAACCGTTTGGATAGCATCGAACTTACATGTTCGCGGAACCGCACTTGATCTCCAAACAAAACAATATAAAAATATACTATGCTTTTTACGTACATAACATTGCGCCTGTAATCCTCGAAGGGTTAGGCAGAGGTGTACCAGTACACCCACAGTTCGCCAGTTATGTTTTAAGTCCCATATAATAAGGGACGAGCCTTTTGCCGTCTTTTGCCTTTTGCCGTGAGAAATTCCTGATGGAAAAACTAAATAACACTTTTCCCGATCTGGGCTCAGCAGTCGCGCTTTGCGACCACTAGAACAACGAAGCAGCCCATATGCGTTTTTAGGTTACTATTAATATTCCCATCAAAACAGAGCTTATAATCCACTTCGACACTCTTATTATTCCTCATTGTGTCTTCATTAAGCATTCAAACTCATGCTTTCAATGGCGTTCTACTTAAAAGAATCTTTGTCGTTGTAATAAATTCTTAGGGAATCAAATTTCACAGTCTCTTACAAAGATCCAAAATTGTACTGATTGGGATTCGTCTCGGTTGATAAATAGTAAAAGGCTCACTATAAATCAGTGGTTGTTAGAAGCGGAAGTATCTGGAGTCGAGCCGACACTTGACGGAATACATGAGGGTCGGATGATGATCGTGTTAAAATAAAACTACGTCCAAAGGATTGAATTGATTTTAAATCGTGATGTTATAAAGGACTAGCGACCATAACTTTGTCCTCGTGGTTTTTGTGACCCGCTTTGTGTTACGTCTTTGGTTACTGCTCGGTTCCCATAGGTCGTAGCGTGATGTTATATAGCCTCAAGTCTTCCCCGAAAAATGTTCTACATGATACAAAAAGATTTTTTCAAATCAGTCCAGACGTTTCTTAAGTAAGTGCGTGGGTGTTTAAAAAAACTGTTTAGTTTGCTTCATATGCTTTGGTGAAGGACTATTAAACAAAATGTAAGGAAAATGAATTTACCTGAAGTATTGCTTTCAAATGGCTCTAAAAGTTTAGAAGCTCTTCTCTGCCAGGAGTGTCAGGGAGATTAATGGTGTTCGATAAGAAAAAACTATCTTGACGATGTAATTGATCCATTGAACTTCTTATGGTCAAAATCTTTCTGTTCTATTTGAATTTTTAACACATTTTTTTTATCTAGTCGCAGCTATTGGTTGCCTATGAAATCGTCGTCTGCTAAATTCCATTCTTCTTCTTCTATTCTTCAAGTCGATGATTTTAGAAAACTTTAATTTTCCTTATAGTTTTTGGGCCCATTAAGTAGCCATGTTTATCGCGGCATCATACCATTCTAATATTTACTTATCTAAGAGTTATGGCGAGTTTAAAGTGAAAGTACTATAATACCCTATATCTCAAACAGCTTGTATAGTTTCCTCGGGATAAGGAGCACCATTCTGAGCTGTCCCATTACTTTCAGATCAGCGTGAAAGTTACTAAATATTCAAATGTATTCAAGAGAAGTCTGTGCTGTAGCCCGACGGAATTCCCTCGGAATGCATCCAGATAAAACCAAGGCCTCTTTGTTTTCCTCTGTTTCTTGTTTTTACAAGCTTTTATTTAGCTTGCACTGTCCGTACATGTATGTAAGTTGTCCTTTCAAAATTGGCAAACCATTTTTCGAACATTTTGTTGGTATCCGATTAAACTGCAATTTTGCATACACCTCGTTCTGATGACAATACAATATTCAATACTCAATATTGTAATAATTTAAAATTAAAGCTTGTTTTTAGAAATATATTTTTAACAGTAAAAATATTCATTATAGCAAGGACTACTAACTAGCTTATCGTACGCGTGAATATCGGTTATCACGGAGTTTTGTCATTTTTGTGCGTAACCCCTTTTCATTAAAAAAGATTTCATTAAAAGTAGCCTAAGTTACTTCTTATATTGGTGCCGATTCTCTTGGTCACAAACTAAACTAAAATTAGACTATTTGCATCTTTTTCTGTCCAATAAAACAAGAAAGAGACTAATGTAAATAAAAGCAGTCAAATTTAGTTAATCTGACACATCCATACAATTATAGTTGACATCTTAAAACGTGTGGATTAAAAATTCGGAAAAGTTCAAGGCAAAACTAATTTGACATCGCTAACTTAGTTCTTTAATGTCACGGAATGTCACCGTCCTTTCCTTTCGCTGTATGTTAGTAAGAGATGTCAATTCTGTAAATTTAGTCTAGTTTGTGAACAAGGGAATCGGCACCAATATCAGCTTTCTGCTAATGAAATTCCGTCAAAATTGGTCCAGCCGTTTCGGAGATCCGCTGGAACAAATAGACCGACAATTTTTAAATTTGTTTATTTTTTGTGTGTTATTACCGTTTAGAAATACATAATATAGTAAAATGCTGTTATAATGCCAAATACTTCAATTTTATTGGTGTAGGTGACGTCATTACTGACATATTGTTTTCAGACTAAACACAAAACTGTTCCTCTCCACTACCCAGAGACTGACAAGGACCTCTAGCACAATATTAATTAATAGCTCCCAAGAGGCGAGCTGTAGGTACTAAACGTCAGATGTTTTGCTACACGTGTCTTCGGATTATTCCAACGGTTCAACAAACTATAACAGCGCCAGTAAAGTTGGATTCGTTTTGTAATCCTTTTTTTTTTTTTTTTTTTTTTTTTTTTTTTTTTTTTTTTTTTTTTACCGATATGCTGGGGCTACATTAGCGGGCTACGGCGAATATTCGTATTAACGCGGACAGTGTCGTCGGATAGATCGGTGCAACGCGTAAGTGTTCGGGCGATTACGATATAATCGGGACACTGTCGGTAACTGCGGCGCTTTAAAGTGATTTATCGCGATAATATTCGCTTGGGTGGCTCCTACGTTGCGCCGCACAACAGAGAACAACACAATCCGGCACGACGAATCTTCGCCTGCTAATGTAACCCCAGCACAAGCCAAGCATTGTTGGAGATTCTATTAAGAAATGTGTTTGTTCGATATTGGTAATGTAATCCAGATAATTATCCTCTATGACAAATGTAGAGAGTAATACGTTTCGTTGGTTACAAATCTTACATTATTTGAAACTAGCTGTTGCCCGCGGTTTGCGGGACTGTCGGTTGTCAAGCGGTTAACCTTTAGGCTTTAGGAAGGTTAGCGGTTTTATTTTTGCTATAAATGTAGCTTAGTTACTCCATGTAACATCAGTGAAAGTCCCGTCAAAATCCCTCGAGCCGTTTTGGAGATCAGCCGGAACGAACACAGACAATATATATATTTTTTCAATTGTAAAGATCTGCTGTCGGCCAATGAAAGTTCTTTCATTATCGGTCCAGCCGTATCTTAAATTCGTCAGAACAAACAGACAAATATTATTTTCTTTTTAATTTATTTGTAGTATAGTGTAATGGTACAATATTAGAAAATGAAAGTCGTATCCTCAAAATTTGATTAGAAATATATTAATACGGACCTTTAACCCTTTACCAAAGGGAAATAATAAATAACCTTTCGTCCATGGATGATATTGAGGCGAATAGAAAGTATATGTCATGTATCTATCTCAATGAAGTCATCTGCAATGCACCATATTAAAACCGCAGTTATATCAATATAATACCAGCGTGTTATTGTCCCGCAGAGCAAAGGCCTCTTCTCATACAGAGAAGGCACGAGCATTGATCAACACGCTTGCTCAAGGCGGATGGACGATTTCAGACTCATATTAAACTTTCCTAATAAATCACTCTATCTATTGATGAAAACCGCATTCAATAGTTGCGTAGTTTAAAAGATCTAAGCGTACGTACCTACAGTCGTTGGGAAACAACTTTGTTTTATACTATGTTAAGGTAAGTCCAGGTTTCCTTACGATATTTTTCTTCATCGATGTCAGTGATGTCCAAGATAAACTTAGAGAGACCATATGAATTTAAAAAGTCGGTTTGAAATTTGCCCAGTATGAAATCACCTCATGCAGGCGAGTCATAAGTAAATAATGTATGTAATTAATTATTTAAGTTCGTTATTGTTGAAAGGTCATATTAATTATGCGACCTGAAAATTTTATTTTGCACTAAAAGGAGAGAGGTCCACGTTTTACTGAATCAAAAGACTAAAATTGTCCTCGGTCCCGTCTAGCACATTGGATGTTGAATTTGCATACATTTTAAATTTCGCTCTGAAATTCAACTGAAATTCAGACTTAGCAGTATTTTTATTACGTGACATCTGGGTAACATTTATAACCTGGTAGGTACTCGAATTTTCCGGGAATTTTATTAAATTAACTTTGTATGGCAAAGTTAAAATTATTTTTATCATGACCGACACTGTTATTGAGCCTTCTCTGATTTATTGGAGAAGTTCCGGCAAGCTGAACTTTATTTGGCTATAATGAACGGCTTGGAAGAATATTTTATATCTTGAATCGTCGCGATGGCCGAGTGGTTAAGGCGCCCGCCTTTTATGCCCAAGAACTGCCTAGAAGTACCAGTGTAACTTTTTTTGCTTTACTTCACTTTCTAAGTTTATCTTGGACACCACTGCCAGTGGTAAAGGGAAATATCGTGAGGAAACCTGGACTTAAAATTCATATAAGTTTGTAATCGCAAATCCACCTTACGCAAGCGTGGTGAGCAATGCTTCTTGCCTTCTCTATACGAGAAGAGGGCTTTACACTGCACTGAGATATTAATAGGCTGGTATTATAATTTGCGAATGTAAAGATCCGTGTATTGATTGGTCGTGATTTACGGAAATCCAGATAAAAAAGTGACCATTTTCGTCGGGAGTACAAAAACACCTAAACAAAAGCCCCTCATGAACCTCAAATTAGCTGTGACACTTCTCTGTCCACTCTCCCCTCAAACGTTTAGTCTTTTTATTTGTAGAACCAAACAATGAAATGACAAGCTTTGAGCAGACTTGATTACCAACACAATTGCCGTCAAATTAACTCTCCGAACCAATTTAAGTCCTTTCGTTCCAAAGTAAAACAGATTGTAAAGTAGTACGAAGTAGTGTGTTTGAATATCTTTGAAAACGATGTTTTATGAGGGCATTAACGGCACTCAGCAGATCTATCGACGTTTGTTTTATTGGTTCTAACTCTGAAACTAACGTCAGACTTGTGAGTGTCAAAAAAGTTGGGTTTGGTCGTTGCCCTCGGGTAAAAATCAATAGAAGTTCATTGCGGGGAAGGCCAACTTGTATTGTATTACGTTATGGAATTGTTTTGCGGAATGCCCAGCCTTTTGTTTGTGGTGTTTTAGTTTGATTCGATATTGTGTGTGCGTAGGGTTATTGACTTATCGGCTGTGATAGGCTCGTAATGTAGTTTGGGAATCGACGCATTACCAAATTACTTGTATCGTTGAAGTTTAGTGGTTTATCGTCAATATAACTTTTGGTATTAAGTGCTGTGTTCAGATTGCTTTATGAAGCTTACTTCATGACGATCTTCCCCAGCTTCGAAAATTAGTTCAGTCCTTTGTAAAAGAACCAGAATGACACCATGTAGGTATAGGTAGATAACATGGTCAACATTTTTTTTTGTTTTAGCTGGTAAAATCATCAAATGACTCCTTCCACCCTGGGTGTGGCGTGTGGTCTATGCTATAGCTAAGCTTTTACTTCCTAAGTAATTAGAAAGAGAAGCTACACTAGAATTTATCAGAGCGAGAGCTGACATTACGTCACCGCAGTGAGTCAAAGCTGTAACATGGTTGAATATAACTAAGTCATTACTCTAATGTACGCTAACACGGACTTTATCAAAGTTATTACCGAAATCCAGCTTCATTTTACCGCAATGGATTTCTCTCAGCAATTCCTAAAACCAAATTATACCAGAGAGTAGTTGCTATCTATCCGTTACAGCTTGTGGGCTATATAATTATTCTAATGTCTACTCTCCCTGTTGCTAAGAGCTCGTAATACATGTAACCTTCAGTGTAATTTATTGCTCAGTTTTCCATTTAAATGAGAACTACAACGTTAATTAGCCTTCTGCGTGTTGTTTTAACATTTTGGTTCGTGTTTATGTCCAGAATAGGCATTCTTAAATCGTGTTTGGCGTTTTCTCATACATTAGCTGCATTTGAATGATTTTTAGGCCCCCCACGGGGAGGAACGACGACCTGGTGAAGGTCGCGGGAATCCGCTGGATGCGGGCAGCGCACGACGGTTATTGTGATGATCTATAGAGGTGGCCTATATCTAGCAGTGAACCTCTGTCGTCTGGAATAATGATGATGAATGATTTTAATATGCGTATTGCATAGAATGTGATCCTGTCTTTCTTTACTACTGCAACTGGATTAAAAGCTACATATGTTACCTTCTTTCAAAAACTTCAGTTAATAAATTTTACGTTCTCAGTTTACCTTATACATCACTGATATCAGTGATGGAAAAGTCGTAAGGAAACCTGAACGTATTATATTTACCTGATGTAAGTCTGGAACCGCCAGTCCGTCTTGAGCAAGCGTGGTGAGCAATGCTTCGTGCCTTCTCTATATCTCTACTTCTCAGCATTAATATGCTGAGAAGTGTAAGAAGAAGCTTTTACCCTGCAGTGGGACAATTATTAAGACTATTAAGACAAAATGAATGTAGTTTCATCTAACTTGAGGTCCATATGACAATGATTGTATGCTGTACCAAATGTCGTTAACCTTACATCTATTCCGGAGTGAGCAATGCCTGCTGTACCTGTCAGTCATCTTGATGAATGCTTGGCATTCAATTGATCCATAATGCGCCAGCTATGTCCGATGCTGCGCCTGCCGTCACTCCAAGTACCTACTTTTGACACTGTGGCTAATGGAACTATTGATAACTAGCAATACTAAGAGGTTTTACCCACGTTGAGTTTCGTCTTTGATTGCTGCTCTGTGATGTTATAGAGACTTATTTGCTGATAATATAGCTTTCGATACGTGAAAGATATTTTTAAATCGGTTAAGTAGTTTTTGTGTATCTGTTACAAACAAAAATACAAATCATTTCATAGTAGTCGTTTAGATTAGGAATAACAAGAATAACGTAAACACGTACGTTGACGGGCCTGTTGGTCTAGTGGTTAGTGGCCCTGACTGCTAAGCCGGACGTCGTGGGTTCGATTCCCACCCAGGACAAACTTTGTGTGATGAGCATGATTGTTAGTTCTGTGTCTGGGTGTGATTTATCTATAATATGTATGTATTTATAAATTATATAAGTATGTATATCAGTTGTCTGGTTACCATAACACAAGCTCTGCTTAGCTTGGGATCAGATAGCCGTGTGTGAGTTGTCCCAAGATATTTATTTATTTATTTATTTATTTACAGTAGAGAAAAAATTACGAAACAGTTTGCTTAAACACAAAATTGATAATGTGTCACTAGGTTCAGTTTTGTGTCAATTTTACCCACTCTAATTCAGTTTTACTTGATCTCTTAACATGATAAGATTTCCATCAATAGAGTGCTCCTCCAAATATTCTATGTAACACAATATTCACAACACTTGCCAAAACACAATTTGAATTGGAAACATTTTAGTCATATCACTTTCAGACGTGAATATATTGGATGTTGAAAGACATAACGGAGCCAAAATTTACATATTTCTTCTTCTAATCATTGCGATTATTTTTTTGTTCTGAACAATACCTGAGAACCTTTTGGTTATGGAGATATTGATATTGGTCACTTTAAAGCTTGATTCACATATATCAGCGAAGTCACAGTTGCGGCACAGTCCCGTATCAGTGATATATTATTCTTTCATACATTCTCTATGAACGCGTTCACACTTGTCAGTGTAAATGACGATATAGTGCTCTGTGTCAGTTCCGGCGTGTTCATAGAGAATGTACACACATAATACATCTGCTACGATCATACTAGAGAATGTATGAAAGAATAATCACTGATATGGGACTGTGCCGGAACTGTGGCTTCTCTAATATTATATGTGCCTTAAAGATGCTCAACGGCCTCCTGACTGCCAATGCTGCATTTGATGGGTTTGTGGATAAACGGAATAAAATTATGTATAAAAGAGAGAGAAAGTATTCGATGGTGTCCGAGGTTCTATGTTACTTTTTAGGTACTTAAATTTTTCACGTATCTATTAATACTTGTTTCGTATGTTCTAACTAAACTTTTAATACCCCCACGCAACCTCTGTAGTGTTGTATGCACCCATAGTCACAATGATTATCGTGTTTTATATTGCATAGTAACAGAAACAGTTACGAGTATAAGTCATAGCAAAAATAAAAGTTGTTTTCTAGCAAACATTTTTGCTCAAAGTTACTTAGACTTATAGGCAACATGTGTAGTTATCGGCTATGTGATTTTTTATTTTTATATCTCGTTTTAACAAATATCTAAGTGACGGTAGAAATCAATATTCTCATACATTCGTTACCATTCATTACAAGCTAACCGGGAACCCGAATATTTCGCAGCTTTATCGACCCGCTGCACCCAGCACTTGCATTGCTTGCAGTAATTTATAGTGGAAGGGGAGTTTCGTATTGCAGTTCTCTCTTACCACAATTACCAGCCTTATTTGTATATGAGTAAGGTGTATTATTGAAAGTTGAAGGGGATTTAAGTAAGGGGTTTGACCCACGTGTTACATCCATTATTGCGTGATCCCGTTTTTTTGTGGATGTTCAATGTTGTAGGAGGCGCCCGTACAGTCAATTGAATTTTAACTTGTTCAAAAACATGATCCAAATTATTTTGATGTAACAGAACTGTACTGCCTCGTTGGTCTAGTAGTCTCAAAGTGTGAATGCTGAGCATGAGGTTTCGAGTTCGATTCCCAGATCGGGCAAAGTGTTATTGGGTATTTCCATCAGGAATTTCTCAGTAGCAACCACGGAGTCTTGATTTGTGCCCGGTTGATGACAACAGGCTCGCCCTCTATTACATGGGACTTAAACATAACTACCGAAATGTGGGTGTACCAATGGGTACACGTCTGCCCAACCCTTCAGGGATTACAGGCGAGATGTTATGCAGAACTGCTATGTTTTTGTCAGATTTATAAGTTTTATTACCATGGCAAATTCACTCTTATAATTTTAATCTTTGTTTGTTGTGTTTGCACGTTACGTATCCTGCTTCTCTTGCCGTTTCCTTGTCGTAGACTACTTTAATATCCGTTTATCATAAAATTTTACATCCGTGTGCGAAGTTACGTTCATAGGCCGTATTTGGCTTTGCTTTAGTTTAAGATTTGTTGTACAAGTTATGTTTGTTCTTTACTTTATGTAACTTGGGACTCTAGGGACCCTAGGTGAAGCAGAGGCCCTTTAGACAGCTTTAAGATGAAATTAAACCTTTGGTTTTCTTTCGTCTTTGGTCACTGCTCCGCTCGCGTGGATAGTAGCGTGATAAATGTTATATAGCCTATAACCTTCCTCGATAAACAGGCTATATAACGCAGAAGGATTTTTTCCAATCCGACTGGTACTTCCAGAGATAAGCACGCCCAAACATACAAAAAAGCTCTTCAGCTTTATTATATTAGTACAGGTAGTACCTAATTGAATAATTAATTCTAAAATATGTACAATTTATAAAAAAGACTGAAAGGGGAAACCTCATAGAGCATCAAACAATTCGTCCGCGTCAATGGGGCAAGTGCCCAAAAGGCTGACAGCATTGCCACGTTTTATGGCAATGCTGATTCTTTGGCCTAAGAAAAGGCCAGCCCTCTGGTCATGTGAAGAGTCGTTTAGCGATGTCCCGAAAAACAAGTAATTGAAATATTAGTAAAATAGTATATTTTATTATCCATTTCTTGGTTTCCATTACTTGTTCACTTACCATAAAATACACATCCATTTTCGACCGAAAGTTTATCTCAATACTAGGAAACCGAAATTCAATTTTACTTAAAAATGTTTGCAGGTGTTAACTGAAACTTCCATAAATCTATTACACGAACAGTCTGGCACATATCTGTTTCTGAGCTTGAAGTGCTAACGAGGTATTGTCAGTTATCTGACGATATACATACGCGAATATTCAGCTTTTAGTTACGTAAATATTATTTTGCTGAAATTATTGGTGATTCGTTACTGAGAAGTGTCATATGGCTGATATAGAAGTTACTTTAAAAGTTTATTTAGTTGTGGGTTACCAGCCTATTATTGTCTATGTCCCACTGCAGGGGTAAAAGCATCTTCTCATACAGAGAAGGCACGATCATTGATCACCACGCTTGCTCAAGGCGTATTCGCGATTTAAGGCTTATATTTTGTAGTTCCAGGTTTCACACGATGTTTTCCTTCTTCGATGTCAGTTATGTCCAAGATAAAAATACAAAGCACATAAGAAATGAAATAGTTACACTGGTACTTACGTTCCCTTGTCTTAACCTTTGAGCAAATATGCCATTGCTTCCCAATAATGAAGAAATCTTCATTAATTTTCTCCATTCCTTAATATTTATCTAACAGAACGTTTCAATTTCTATTAAATTGAACCATTACTTGGTTTGTTATACGATTCTCGAATCATATTCGTGTTCTCCACGAGGCTACGACCCCCACATTACTCGTTCTCTTCGCTTATTATACAAATATTGCCGTGAGCGGCACAAACGAATCAGACGTTTGGCTTATTGTTAATTTAAATTCATCTGCTTTTATTTACTTAACATTGTATGTGTTTGTTTTATGTATACCTTTCATTATGTCTTTCGTGTTTATCCAAATTTCTGATTGCTGTTTGTTTGTTACAGGAAATGCTGTTCAACTTTTATCGGTAAGTTTTTTATTTACACCTCTTCAGATATTAGGCTAATGAATATCGTCTCCAATAATGCTTTCTTAATTAATAACAAAATGCCAACAGGTGTTCTAATTACGTTATTTAATTACAAAAGGTAAAGACTTCTAATTAAAACCGAGCAACAACTAGCCTCTAATCTTCTTAATGTTTACCCCAAGAAAGCTTCCTAAATTCCCTTTGAAAATTTAATACAAACCTAATAAGAATTTAACACAAACAAATCTCGAACTCTCGGAAATTCAACGTCTATTTTGTGCCGCTCCAGATAAATGTTTTTGTTTTCTTTTATATCATTGTTTTAGACTAACCTTTTGATTTTAATGATAACCAACTGGGCAACAATTAAGGCTATCTTTCTGCTCAATTTGATATTCAAATTGTTCAAAATGTAGATAAAGTTAATATTAATTTTGAATGTTACTTTAACAGTAAAGTATCTGAACGGGATCATGTTAAACAAGCCAAAGACTTGAAGTAATGTTGACGTTTTCAGTTAAATTTGACTTTGCGTAGGTACATCTTATTACCATAATCATCCATATTGAAATATGAATTTGGGCTGTTCTAGTCTCTTATATTCATGTAGTTATTGAACATTGACCGCCCACGGCTGCTTATTTCATGTAGGTATGGCAACTTATTCGGTTATTCCATTTCGACGAATAAACATATCTGTTTACCATCAATTTGTTTCGCCTCCTGCGGGCACGCCTCTGTAGCGAAATTTTTAGACGCAGTTTTCGTTACCTCCGTACTGTGAATAATATTAGCTTCAGTTATTGTTTTGCATTAAGGTGCTTCGAGCATTTCTTTGTCATTTCATCAATTATGTTTTGATAAGATCGATCCATCATTGCTAAGGATTCTTTTTGCACTTGTACTTATATTTTCTGTGTTTTGAGTAGTATGTCTTTCATTCGATTTCATTCCAGGTCTGTGCTCAAAGAACTGTTATTTTCTAGTCCACTGGACCTCAACGATGCTTAACTTCCGACTTCGAAGTGGGAGTTGTAAAAAAACACTCCTCACTAACTATGAATGACTAATTGATATAGGGGGAACAAGTACTTCTTTAGAACCGGTGATTTTGTGTAGGACACATACACACACACATAGCTCACGAAGACAAATAGTGTTTTAATTGGGTAATAGTGTGCTGTAATGTTTGTTATACATATTATGGGGGCACTGGTGTCACATGTGTTAGACCCCATTATTACCATAACATTTACTGTACATAAATCAAATGCTACCGTCCGTTCCTTCCGTATTATCTGGAACATTAAGAACTGTTAGAATCAGCTCCATAAATTCTTTATCTGCTACTAAAACATTACCGAAACGAGAAGAATTTTCTGAACAAAACGAAGTAATGCAATTCGCAATCCGATTTACATTTCCAAATCCTTTCCACGAACGTTTAGCTGGCTTTAGAAAGCAACAAACATGCAGTTTACCCAACATCTGCGACCATACATACTGTTACACATTTTTAGAATATGTGAAATTTATTCAAATACACGTCAGTGAGAATGTGTCTAAACAGTAGCTTCAATGAATGAGTTGCCTTTTTTTTTTGTTACCGTTGTTGGTCCCGTAACTAGCTTGTAACCATTTCCAAGATACTATTAAGATTACCTTTGTGATAACTTACATTATGTGTGGTCTTTGATGCTTTTTTAGGAAGAATAGTTTTTTGGCCTCGTACCAAAATGAATTTGGGCGTGTCCTTTCCGTACCTACTTTTGCTTTGTTACTTAACGTCAAATAAACGATTTGTTCCTATTTTCCGGTGTAAAATTTTATGTCCGAAATTCTTTGGGAAGTCGAGAGATGGAATTTATTTGTTTTTCCTCGTATACTCTTAAGTAGTTCAGGTAGCACTCCAGCTCGACGTTCCAAAGCTTTGCACCATTTTTAACGTTATATGACACTGCCTTTTGGACAGGTATCTTATTTCGCAACTGTAAAATGGTTTTTCTAACAAAATGACGTAAAGCTTTATACTACATAATCTTGTAACGGTTGTCTTGTCTCTATCAGACAGGCTAAGCAGATCATCACATAGATAGTATCATCATAGTATAATGGGTGTTACATAATTATTATTCTTCTTATCATTGCGACCTTTTTTTTTTGTTCTGGGCTATACCTGGAAATCTTCTGGTTACAGAGATATTGAAGGTCAAGTTCCAACTTTTTAAATGCATTTTACGAAAACCAGTTTTTAATGATATAACTAAGCTTTAAATACCCACACGACCTCTAAATTGTACCTACAATAAATTTTTGCTCAAACTTACTTAGTTTGTGCAGTTAATGGCTATGTTATGTGTCTTGTTACACCCCATACATGTTATATATAAGCTCATCTTAGTACTCTCCAATCCAAAACCAATGTTCAGTGCTACCAATCTCATCATAAACTCATCTTGTATGCACAATACAGTATTCTGTATATGCACTGCGTCGTGTAGCTCTCCCGACCTATTGATTCCATTGTCAAGTACTATTTCGACTTCTATTGGCTCATGAATTTGTTATGAGAATAGGCCTCTACAGAATCATGAATATTCATTAACTTATTATATGGCAGCGATTGCTTTGTCTATCAATGTCTATATTATCATTAGCAAGGCTTCTGAAGACTATATTCTGGGTTGAGTTACAATAATACATTTTCCACCATCACTTGTCAACTGCGTAACAAAGTAAACAACACCTTATCAACAAGGAAGTAAACTAAGCGGTTTTCTCATTGCGAAACAGTGGTACACATCATATAGCACATTGTTGCTGATATAACATGGCGTCTCGTTCAAAACAATGGCTTTTTAGTCACGCCTTGAAAACTTTTCAAAGCGCAAACGTTTATGTTGCGGGTTGAGTCTCACGTGCGGTTTTAATCAATGGTGTTACGTTGGTGGTTTTGTAATCTCTGTTGGTTAGAAAGATTATAAATTCATTAACATTATGGTCTGTAACGAGCTTTCTATTAATAATTGGATAAACATTCTGCTTTTAAACGTTTGATGATACTGTTGTATTTTTGAATGACTATATATAGCTCCTGCTTCTAATTTGTCTGCGTAGATTTCCGCGGAATATAAAAACGAGATAAATATTACCCTATATGGTTAAAGCTAGATCTGTTTGCAAATTTCAGCTAATTTTATTCAGCCGTTTAAACGTGAAAGAGTAACAAAAAACATCCATTTATCCATCCTCACAAACGTTTGCTTTTATAATAGGAAGTACGATTGTAGGATTTTAATTCAACCTCAATAGGATAAAATTAAGTTCTATAAAACTTGTTCATACTCTTTTCTTTCTTGTTCATTAATTTAATAGATCTACTTGCTTAATTTTCCAAAACATCTCATCATGTCCAAAGATCTCAAGCGCAGTAATCGTTCGTTCGCGTTATATCTAACAGTTTATTCGCACGCTAGTTTTCGATACATTAGACAGAAAGGTCGAAATCGAAAACCATTACTCAGCACTAACCAAGGACTATAGAAGTGCGGATAAAGAAGCAAAAGGTATATCGTCAGTGGAAAGGAAAATTTTACCAAGCGACAATTCGGTCGTGTTGTAAATTCAGTCTTATTAAGTCTCGTGTGTACAGACTAAACAAAATTGTACTCATAACTCTATTATTAATAACATAACTTGTTAACTCTGTTTTTTTTTCTAATATAAGCTGTTTGATTCTTAATAAAATACATAAATAATTCAATGCTTTCAATATTGTTATGTTGAAAGAATACTAACAATATTTTTTTTGTTAGTCTATATAAATACACCTAATAAGGTTGGATTTACAAAATGACCAAATTGTCGCTTGAATGTTTTTCCTTTCCATAAATATTTAAACCATTTTAAATTAAATGAACTTGAAAGTAAATCGTGATATTTTGACGAGTATGATTTCTCCAGAGATCTAGTGTTAGAAGTGGTTTAACAGGTGTTAAAACGAATTTATATGAACCGTAACTATTGCGGCTCGTAAAATAAATGTCCAATGTTGGACGTGAGCCTCCCCTGACCGCTAGAATAAATGTTCCTTAGGGGACCATTTATTGCAGCGGACTTTTATGCACTCTGTACTAATTATCTGATTGTTTGTTCAGTAAACACATACAGAAGTGGCTAAATAAATAAAGCTAGTTGAAATTGGTTGTGTTGTGTACTTTGTTAAATGCAACCATTTATTTAATTTGACACATCAGTGAATACAGGCCTTTGAGCGGCGAAATTCGTTCACAAAGCTGGAAGTTGTAATTACATTTCGTTCTCAGAAACGTAATGATAAATCACGTTTACGGTAATAGCTTTTAAAACTGTAGCTATGAACTAATATGGCGGCAAGAACACCTCTAAAACTCACACAACTACCTTCAAAATAAAATTATGAAAATATAAAAGTTATATTGCGGTTGCCATAAAAGACGATGATCTGATTTTGATAGCGGAGTTCAACAAAACAGTGCAACATAAAACCGAAGAACGGGCTGTTGATGATTCTCAACATTTTAATAGTCTGTGCAGTGGTTCGATGTAAAACGACGATAAATTCTATAAATATCGCCTGTGTTGGCTCCATTGGCCACCCTCTGCGTTGTTGGTGACTCATACGTAGGGGTAGATTCAGATATATTAATAAAGGACCCATGTCTGATATTTAATATTACAGGTTTTTTAATACCCTCAAGTTGTTTTTGAGCTGTGTGATCGATACCTACGAATGAGATTACGTAGGTGGCTGAAGAATCCTCCAAGTCATATAATGTGGAATCTAGTATTAGTAGGACGGACAACAGCTCTTTAAGGTAAACAAGAGACATCTTATGTGGTTCTAATAAGAGCGATTTTAGAACATAAAGGTTTAGTCTGAAATGCTACCCAGCATAATAGTCTCTAATAGGAGCGTTTATAAAACACAGCGGTATAGTCTGATGTGCTGACGACTCTACAAAACAGAATTTTGGAGGCCATTTAAAACATTCGAAATGAGGGTAAAATAGTGGCATTTTGGTATATTAAGACAGATTCACTAGATTTAAAATTTAATGTTTTTATCTAACCTAGATTTTCTGTTCTATCACAGAATATTTTTGTACAAACTTTAAGCTGAATTAAAGCCACAACATTAAACATTATTACCGTCAAGGTTCTTCAACATAATCCAATATATTCGCTTAAAATGCTAACTTACGTGCCATGTCCTCATAAACTGCCGACCTCCATTTCCTGAATAGCTACTGCACCTGTACTATTGCCAATATCGAGGGCTACGTCATCATTTCGATTATTCAAATGCTTTTTATACGAGGGGACGTAAGGGTAGGTCGGGGCTTGACAAATTGCCTTAAAGCCAGACAGGGGGCCGTGAATGCGAACCTGCTAGATATGTAAGACTGGGGGTCTCTTAGCCTTAGGGAGTGGATTTTTCGATATATTTATTGGATTTAATAGGACTGGCTACAGTGAGTTACGCGTTCTGGATATTTATGTAATGAAACGAAATATTTTGTTACCTAAAAAGGTATTGAAATTGTAAAGCTTTGGTGAATCTTTCCACTTGTTATAATAACACTCAGTAACGCACGAGGTCGTAAATTTTTGGAGTTTCTGAGCAAAATTAGGTTTGTTTTAAGAGCTTTAGTTACGATAAATAAAGGCGAGACCAACTTTTATTTATTACTTATTCCGTTACTTACTCGTTCCCACCAATAACTTCTTATCCAAAGTCTCTTCGGTGAATTTTGTTTACGAGGTTTGTTCGGGCTAGCTAAACAAAAGGCTTTAGTTCTTCACTCCAGACTGTCGCGACGGCTTCAACCTTCCCTGTGTTGCGTTCCCGTTTTCATGGCCCCACTAACTCCCCCTGACTAGTAGACATAGGCCCTTTCCTATTAGAACTAACAACACACAAAATCGACTCTTTCCACTTTATGTACAAAGTACATTTTCCTTCAACACACAAACGTAATCACAGACATTGACGCCGAAACAAAGGAGGTTGATCTTTAATGTAATGATGTTTAGGGTTTTTGTCTCGCTCTTACAGTCGTACATAAGAACGTAATGGAAAATTGGTTTAGGTGCGCCCCGCGGCCCCACGTTGGGCGCCAGTTATGAGGTGTCGAGGGACTATTTATGAGAACTGAACGTTTGTTAACACTTCCTTGGCAACAACTCGGTTTGGTTTGTAGCGGAAATTATTGAAAACAGCTGTTTCATTTAACTTTGCTCTTTTGTCTTTGGAAGTTTATATTGTCGATGGAACTCAATTTGTGACGCTCGGTTCGTTGTGTATTATGTGCAACAATTGAATTATTCCAACAATTTTGTATAGAAAGCGTCTTACTTTATCAGTATTCAAAACGATTCCAGTACGGGTGTTTACTGCCAGGTCTTAGTGACTTCGATTTAGCAAAATTGAATGTTACGAAACAAAAGTACTATTTCCACAGCAATTTTCTCTTGAGAACTGTACTTTTGTATTTACTTGTTTCTTTGTCACTTGTTGCTTTATCTACTTACAAGTCTATTTCAAATTAAGTTTATTCAAGTGCTTGCCTTACCTGTTCCAAGTGCCACGGGCTGAAAAATGTTTCAATTCGTGAAAGTAGCACCATTAGGGACCTTACATTACCTTTTCAATAGAATTTCTTAACAACATCGATTCTGAACGCAATAGGTTAAAGTTTATTTCTTGGAAAACTTTTGGGGTGGTGTGGCCTTACATTTTTCTGCCCTTAAATTCTTTGAATTTCTTGCTTTGCCAAAATCTTGTGTTATTTTAATCTTGGATTTGAATTTTCTATTAAAGATTTTTGCGTACAAGTTTCGCTCTCTACAGAAATGAATATTGAAGTCCCTTTTGCACATTATTATAAACTTCCCGACTGCCCGTTCAAGTTTCAAGTGATGCCGCAAATCGTTGTGTAGATTTTGAAACGGGAAGGAAGAAAGCTAGAACTTCTTTAAAATCACAATAAGATAAAAGCCTCCTCTTTTACAGAGAAGGCACGAGCACTGATATCCACGCTTGCTCAAAGCGGATTGGCGATTACAGACTTCTATGAAAGCGTACGAAAGCTTACGAAGCCTTCTCACGATGTTCTCCTTCACCAATGTCGATTATATCCAAGATAAACTTAAAAAAGGCCTCTTCTCATGCAGAAATGGCACGAGGATTGAGCACCACGATTGCTCAAGGTGGATTGGTCATTACAGACTTATGTGAATTGTATATCCAGGTATCCTCAAGATGTTTTCCTTCACCTATGTCAGTAATGTTCAAAATAAACTCAGAAAGTACTCGTAAAAAGGTAGCGGGCACCTTAACCACTAGGCAACAACATTCACAAACTGACATTTTCATACAGAATTTTAAAATATTCCAAATCCTGTTTCATAAAAGCTGACAGCATTACTTGCATACAGGTGCAGCTGTTGACAATTTCGAACCTGCTTAGAATTGTAAGCAGGTAGCATTTTGTATTCCCTTTTCCAAACAAATATGTGAAGGCGGAAGACTTAGTTTTACTTGCAATACTTTATATTTTCCTTCTTTTCCCGTGCGAGACCAAATAAAGTGCTTTTATGATAACGTAAAATAATTAAGGGATACAAATCCATAAATTAAGATGGCATTACTATTACGTTGTTTCTAATTATAATGAAAAATGATTAAAAATAACGTAGATGAGGTGAAAGTGGTATGTAAGGATCGTAGCAGGTTCTGTAGTTTCTGCCTACCCCCAAGGGAAAAAGGCGTGAGTTTATGTATGTATGTATGATTAAAATGTAGTCGTAATCTCATCTCAGTTACAATAAAAACCAAATGTTTTTGTAAGTTAGATGTATTTTTAATAGGTTGAGGCTGAGATTAAATTCGACCTGAAAGTTGCTTAAGTTCCTGAAGATAATGTAAAGGTTCCCAGGTATGGTCCAGAACAAAAAATGATCGTAATTATGAGAAACTCATGTAACTTATGGCTTGGTAAAGTGTATTTTTAGACCCGTTATGTAAATTTACTTCTTTTCTTTTCTATCTTTTTCTTTTCTTTCTTTCTTTCTTTTACTTCTGTTTCATCAGTTTTATTAGATTTTTCTACCAAACCACGACGAGGTTCAGATAAGTCATCCGTGTGTCGAACTAGATACACTTCAACGCTTCGTTTGTCAGAAGTTAAATCGAGTGTAACATTGTTTGTAAATAACTGAGAGGCAATCGCGGGAATTTGGTTTTGCGGTGAAAGAATGGGTTAATATCTTTATATTCGATTTTTATTGATCGTAGGGCACACAGATGTGTAGGTAAGGCTGTTGTGTTCTTTAAGAATGGTTGCTGGGTAGTTTACTACTCGGACTTGGTTCATAAAGATTTAAAAGTAATGTTTATTTATTCAATAAAATGCTTAGGAGGATAGCCATTAACTGCACGTGCAGCCCAAACTATGTAATTTTCATTTATGGGCAAATACTTATATTTTATTTGAGAAAAATCAATGTTTATGGTAATGTAACGTAAGTTAAACACGCAACATGCAATGCACCATTGCATGTTGCATGTTTTACTTACAACTTGCAACAGTACCTACAGGGGCCCCTCTCCTACCCTTGTGCTGTGCCCTACAGAGTCCATAATGATCTCAATTATAAAAGTTACCACCTAAATACTCTTATATTCTCATATCTACCAAATATGCAATATTATATAATTTCATACCGTTAGATGATAGGGATTAACTTTGATGCGTACGAAGTCGCGGACAGAAGCTAGTATGTCAAACAAATGTCGATAAGACTGTACTTTAAACAATTGATTTATGCCAGGAGCGAGAGGTGTGAAATTTTTGTAGGTATAAAAGCATAGGGGATGAGATGAGAATAAACCAAAAATACAATTTGCAAAAGCAATAAAGATATTGAGTATTAGGTTATTTAAATTTTTTACAAGTGTTAAAATGTTCCTTCATTTCATATTTCTTTACGCAATAACCCATAGCTCAAATCTACAACAGAGCTTCCGTATTCACATAAATATATCGTAGAGCTCTGAATTATTAGATTCTATGACCCGCATCGAACATCCGATAATAACAAGATCATAAAATGCGTCTTAAACTAGAAACTTGTAGACTACATACAACGTATTACCCAACATCAGTCAATAAAGATAACTGTTTCAAGTTCAGGATAAGCCTTGATGTGACGATCTGTAGATAAACCCTATAATCTGATAAGCATACTTCCGAAATTTCCATAAAAATATGTCGTATCTATTTGATCTTTATGCAGTGAATAGTGATAATAATACTAATATTATTAAAAAGTTGAAGTTTGTTTGTTTGAAATCTCAAGAACTGCTGGTCCGATTGAAGAAAAAATTATCATAGAAGGATATAGGCTACCTATATAATATGACGCTATCACCCCAGAGAGTGGAACAGTAGTCGAAGACGTAACAGAACGCGCGGGAGAAAAAGGTCCGATTTTAAAATACCTTTAGCGTTATACCTCTTATGCATGAGGTTGTGGGTTCCAATCCGGGCAAGTACCTACCAATGTGAATTTTTCAATTCATATGTACTTTCTAAAGTTTATCTTAGACATCACTGGCTTCGGTGAAGGAAAACATCGTGAGGAAACCTGGACTTACTGTTCCACTCAAACCATGTCAAAGGCCCTTGAGGCGGTTTAGAAATTCTGACACTAGGGTATGTAGGGTCGTAAGACCTTACTGCCCACACGATAAGAAGAAGAAGTTAGCGTTATACTTATAGCCCGTTTTTCGAGGAAGGTAAACAGCTATGCAACATCACACACAGGAGCAGAACAGTAACTAAAGACGGATGGAAAATTCCACGCGGATAAAGTCGAAGGTAAAAGTTAGTGAAAAAATATAGCCAAGGCTATTTCGAGGACTTGCACTTACCAGTGTAACAGTACTTATGTATCTAAATATGTTACCAACGTTGTTTTCACATTACATGAGCAAGAAGAATAATGTCAAGAGGATTTTTTAAGCATAATGTGGGTGTACTAAACTAGTAATGGCTAGGTACACCTCTGCCTAACTTTTCGGGGATTGAAGGCGTTACGATGTTATGTTTAGGTATGTGATAAAACAGCTTAATATAAAATTCATGTTCCTTTGTTACGTAAAAATCCACATTAAGTTGAATGTATTTAAACGACCTCTCTCAATCGAGAATTATGGAATGCACACGACATTTTTTTCACCCAATTTTATGAATGCGAATTACATCTATAAAATTTTCCATACGAACACTAGTGTGCTAATTAACACGCCCGCAATAAAATGTAACACGGCATTAAAACCGCAAATAAGTGAATATTACCTCGTTTATTGGTTATTTCCTGCTGAACTCGGGATGTAGGTGAACTGTTTTATTAAAAAGTCCTGTATTTTTGCAACCATTAACAAGAAATTCTCGTTACATTATCATAATATACATTTACATTACATATCTTCTGTTTTCCCGGCTACAAAGGGTTATGATTTTAGTATTTATATTATTTGTTAATGTACTGCTATCTGCATATATCTTCTATAACTATTCGTTTAGGTATCGTTGGAAGCGTCATGATTTTCCGCTAGTTATAGGCTACATGACGTCAGGAAAGTCGTAGTATCACGTCATTAATAAATATTTTATCGTAGTAAGATCATAGCAATGTCGTGTAACTACTTAAGTAATTTTCTGTACATCTATACCTAATCTTACCTATATTATTGTTTGATACTTATAACGCATAAATGGACCAACGCAACGGTCTTGTTTATAACTCTTTGATGGTTATTTGTCCTAGTCTGGTTGTAGTATTTTATCTTACGTCCAAACGGTTGGTCGACACTTTCCGTGGCCGAAGGGATGGCTTTTACCTAGTACTACAAAGTACTTGTTTTTACCTAGTACTTTTACTGTAGTTTTCTGGGCATGTTTCCGGTTGAGAGAGATGCGAGGAATTTTTTGAAGGCATTTTATTTCAGATTTTTCAGTTTAAACAACAAAAATAACTGCCCCGTTGGTCTAGAGGTCGCAAAGCGCGACTGCTGAGAATGAGGTCTTCGGTTCGATTCCCACGTCGGGCAGTGTTATTGGGTTTTTCCATCAGGATTTTTTAGTAGCAGCCTCGGAGTCTGGGTTTGTGTCCGGTTGATGGCAATAAGCTGGCCCCTACTACACCCCTCTGCCTAACCATTCGGGGAGTACAGGCGTGATGTTATGTAACAAAAATAAATAATTTTATTCACATAAAATGTGTACACGGTCTAAAACAACAGGCTTCGTCCACGTGCCTGGTTTTATTATTATTGCCATTTCAGTCTGGAGGGGTTCGTATTGATCATAGGCCTAAGCGCTTGATTTCCATAATGGGTAAGGGTGGCTTGTTTCCAATATAATACCCATCCTATAGTATCAATTATGCTGCGAAACGATCTGGGTATTAACTTATGTATACAAAGTTAAGATTCATTGGTCGACTACCAGAAGATTCGGGTTTATTATTAGCCTTTGCCTCTTTGCCTATTTTAATCGCCACGGTTTCGATCTAGAAATGTTTTTCTAGCCTTCAAGTCATCTGAAACTGTCCTATGAAACCGGTGTTCTTATTTTAAGATTAAATAAAAGGGTTCCGTGCCATCGAAGAAAATAGAATAGTGTTGCCATTATAGTATCAAGCCAAAAACGCATAAAAAACAAGTCTCTTGTATGGGGGAGGTCCCCATAAAAGAGACCTGAATTTTCCTTTCATTATTAACTTTATTTTTATTTTTTTAAAACGGCAATAGAAATTCGCATTCTGTGAAAATTTCGACTCTATAGCTATTTCAGTTTATGAGATACAGACCGCTGACAGACGCCAATCCGCCTTGAGCAAGCGTGCCTGGCCTTTGCCCAGCAGTAGTACAATTAGACTGGTAGTATTATTATAACATTAGGTACTTCTAATATAGACCTGCAATTTTCTTTTCGCTTACAGAAAAGAAAATATTAAGTAAATCAAAGCTTCGTCGGCACAATATTTCACTGTCACATCTGGTCGTTAAACTCCAGTGCCAATCAAATCAATCCCATTCAAGCGTATCTTATCTCGTTACAATTACATTGGCATCCGGTTTTAATATATTTTGCCTCTTATTGAACTTTTTTGAAGTTCCGTATCTGAGAGGTGCCACATGACTTTCTTACTAGGCCTCCTTTGTCCGCCCGTCTGACCGTCTGACTATCCGTTCGTCTGTCTGACAGCAGGCTTTATCATGAATGGTAATAGGTATAGAGTTGAAAATACATAGTGTTTTTCTATTGCCGCTTCATCATGAATGGTAATAGGTAGAGAGTGGAAATTTATGCATAGTGTTTTTCTATAACGAAAAATAAAAAAGTAAAATAAAAATTATAAGTAATATACCATATAGAAAGAAAGAAAAAAAATTTATTCACGCGAAAATTACATACATATATGACATAACATAAAAGATAAATTTAACTTAAAAGCAAAATAAAAACAAGCTGGTATTAAATCTAAAAAAAATAAAAACAAGTAAGAAATGTGCGAAATATTATAAGTTGAAATTAAAGTTGTGTTAAATATTTTACTACGGAACCCTTCATATGCGAGGTCGGCTCGCACCAGGCCGGCTTTTTTTATCATCTGCTGTCCTTTTTGGCTTTCGAGATGGGGCGATCTGTTATTTCCCATGGGTATCGTTCAAGACTAACGTGTTTTATCAGCTGGATCGATTGCTTACTCACGGATATTTGAAAGATCTTTGTTTTCTTTTATATCACGGCTCTTTTAATCAGTTTTAGTTAAACTGGAAGTCGGTGACACAGAGTAAATTTATCTTAAGAGTCCCCGAAGGGTTAGGCAGAGGTGTATCCATTAGTACACCCACATTTCGCCAGAAATCCTATGTAATAGAACTTCGTTAAAATATTCGATGGCGTGTTTAAAATTTTTATATCCAGCAGTGGATGTCGTTTGGCTGTAATGATAATGAGCTGTTGTTCCGAACTTCAGAAGGGAAGTCTGTAGGAATCGAGTTGTATAGAACCTTCGCTACTGCTAGAAGTTCACCTTTTGATTAGAGTAGAAGAAGGTACTTTTATTACTTGTGGCTCTAAGCTGAGCAAACTGTTAAAAATGGTAAGAAAAATCAAACATTCATACCATATCATTAAGTAATATAACTGTTCCAGAGCTTGGTCTTTATGTGTCTAATTCTCTACTATTATGGCTATTAATATAGTCGTAATAGAAGCTGTGTATTCAGACAGTGTAAATTTAGAATTAACGTCAGTGGTTCTCAACAATTTTTTCGCGGACTAATGGTCCCTTATAGCGGGGATTCCCAAAATGGGTACCTGAGGGTTCCGCCATAATTATTTACTATTAGCCATTAAATAATACCACGGTGGCAAAAACTTTTTGAAATAGCTCAAAATATGTGATGAAAAGAACTCATTACTTATTAGGTAGGAGACAGCGGCACAACGGCGGAATATATTACATAGTTCTGAAATAAATATTAGTGTTGATGATTTGTTATGGGTTTCCATAAATAAAAGGTATTTGGCTGGTGTTCCGTTATCTTCAAAGTTTAGCAAAGCCCTGGCTTATAGCATCAGACGCGACATAATCATATTAATTTTATTTATCGATCAACAGACAGTTGGTGGTCCATGGCTAGATAAAAAATTCGTTTGGTCCTTCAAGATTAAAAAGGTTGTAAACCTCTGCTTTACACGCTTCGACATAACGAATACTCCATTTCTCTTATGATAATTTGAATTACTTATGTCATACGCAAAACACGAAAGTGGAAAGTACGAGTAGTATAATGTAATTGCTTATTTGAAACAGTCGTAAAGGCTTGTCAAGCGAACTTGGGCTTGAAAGAGAGAATATTAAAAATGTCGTTTTCCAAGCGGTTAGTACGTCCCTACACAGTTGAAAAGAGTACGGTCAGCAGAAATTTTCCGTCTCCATAATGTGTTTAAAATATTCTTTGCATTTCTATTTCTTCTCCAGTAATCGGTGGAGTGTGAAAAATCTATTTTCTCTCGTTTTTGCTGATGTTTTTATCTGATCGTAGCGTTTTGACCGTTTTAACAATATGCCAATCATTCTTTGGAAAGAATGCTGTTTAATCTTTTAATATTGATGCGTGAAGATACACTCATGAATTAGGTGGTATAAGCAGAGACTTAATTAGATCAATAGGACTATAAATTCTGTTTTTATCTATACTGATATTATAAAGTGTTAAAATCGTTTGTTTGTAAGAAGTAGGTAATCTCAGGAAGTACTGGTTAAATGAAATAAATATTTTACTCATAGAAAGTTAACTATTGCCGAGTGTCATTGAATATATTTTACTTGCTTCCGCCCGCGATGTTGACATTTTATCATACGGGAACCGTACATTTACCTGCATTCACCATCGGCTAAACCCTGTGTGCCTTTTCAGACTGTAATCTACCTACCTCTGTGCCAAATTTCATCTAGATCCGTCCAGCCTTGATTAAGTAACATACACCCATACAAACTTTCGCCGAATTATTGCACGGAGAATGTCAAAAGCGCACTGTAGTGTGAACGCGAAGCATCAATTTTGATCTGAGTTAAACTTATATTGACAAAGTGTCTCTTGTAGTTTGTTCTGAACTGCCGATACTGTGACTTGCAACTAAAGCCAATTGCTTAAGTTTGCAGTTAGAAGCTAAATTCCGTAAAGTTTAGTACAACTATACTAGATATAGATACATTTAGGGTCGGTTCACATCTGACGGAAGATACGCCGCATAATCGTTAGTGGCCCAACGCAAAAACAGTCAAATAGATAATAAAATATCCAGCCATTCACACATAACCGATGATGCGTTAGTGCGTCGACCATACAATATTTTAAACGATACGTTCGACGTATCTTCCGTCAAACGTGAAGCGACCCTTAGTTACGCGACACCACGCAGCGCAACATGACGCCTTCACTTCGTGTACAATAGTTTAATTAATATTTTTGTGGTTTTTATAAATATGTACGACTGCGACTCGTCCTGGCTTCACACGGGTGCAGTGTAGACACAGTTTTTTCTAGGATTAAATAGGTATGTTACTCTGTACGTAGCATTCTAATGGTGAAAGAATTTTTTAAAAATTTGACCGTTCGTTTTTGAGCTAATTCGTTGCGTAAACATACAAATATACAAATCTTTTCTCTTTGTAATATTAGTGTAGATAAGTCTGTAATGTATAGATACTTAAGTTATGGTCTTTGTTACCCAAAATAAATAAGTTTGACCAATCCATTGAATCCAGTTTTTTTAACCCTTACCTTCCTATATTACAGAAAGCAAAATATTCTGTTAGTTTGTGGGTTCCCCAAGGTAAGTACAAACAAAAATATACAAGGTGTGGACACGGACAGGACATCGTCACGCAATAGGCTACCGTGGATTCCGTACATAACTCCCCCCCCCTCAAAGGTGAAATATTTCGGTGCATTTTTTTAAATAAATCTACCATTTTGCAATGCCTTTCCATACATTTTCAGCTTGTTGCACTTTTGTATCAAAAGCAGTTTTTTTTACTCGTTGTCTGCGGGAAAACACACACGTTGTGTTTCGACTAAAAACGCAAGTGCGGCGCACACACACCGTATGTGTTTTTCTACGGCGAACACGCGAACAGTGGTAGCTAGCCGCACTTGCGTTTGACGTAGCTAATGTTCGCCCGCAGTCAAAGGGTCAACCTAAAATGTCATCATTCCAGAATCATACAAGTACGGAATCCATGGTTACAGATTGTCGATGTCCCTTCCATCCTATATTTCACGAGGACAGAACAAAAGCCCGAACATTCACGTAATATTACGAAACAACAACAAATAAAGCGCATTACATTGACCAATAAAGAAGTAACATGTTCATATAAGTTGAAGGTGATAAAATATAGGCCATAAAAACGCCTAAAGTTATTTCTGTTACCGCTTTTTCTGCTGACTGCCGCCCGATGACCCATATAAAGTGGAGACAGAGTCGGCTCATATTGATTTTCCTTGTCCACGTGTTATATACGTTTTTAGGGTTCCGTAGACGAAGGGTTACTGCACCGCGAATGTTGAGAGTGGGGTCCTGGATTGGATTTCCAGTTCGGGTAAAAATTTCTTATTGGGTTTTTTCTCTTAGGCATTTCTTAGTAGCAGCCCGGAGTTTAGTAGTTGGTGGAGTAACAGCCCCGTGCCTCGTAAAGCACGTGAGAGAAAAGGAACATGGAGTGCACCTGTTTTGCGCACACGCTTGTTCACACTACATCTCTTGTGTACTTGGTTAGTCCCCATTAAGTTTAGCCATGACCGAAATGAGCCGAGAGGATGTTATTGGTCTAACGCCCCATAGGGTACCCTATTACTAAGCCGATGTCCGTTCGTCTGTCTGTCAGTGGTGTCTCATGAACCGTAGTAGTTAGACACTTGAAATTTTCACAGAATGTGTAATAATATAGTTAAATAAAATTTGATCCACTTACCAGGAATTTTTTTTATGTAGTGTTAATTATTGTACGGTGATACGGAACCCTTTGTGTGCGAGTTCGACTCGTACTTAACCGGTTTTTAATGAACACATTTAGAACTACCCTCCTGGGATATAATGACAATATTCAGCCGTAAGTTAGGTTGAATACCGACCCTAACAAATTAACTATAGGAGTTAGGTCGTGCTTCAATATTGTTAATTTAAACAGGCTTGTTTGAACCGACGCTGGACGTCCGTGGACAAAAAGAAAATTGTATAGTCGGGAAAAGAGATTAAGAGAAAGAAGGGAAGGTCGCCTAGGGGGCATAACACTTTTTCATTACGTGACGATTTCTACCAGTTAACTCTTTTTTATGATGATGATGATGATGTATTATCAAAATAACAGCTTTAAACTAAATGCATTTATTACACGGTGCAAAGAAGAACAATTATTTTTTATTCTGTTTTTTCCTGCGATCTCTGAAACGGCTGGACCCACTGGCAAATAGCTGATATTGTAAGAAGTCAATTAGTATACTTTTATTTTAAAAAAAAAGAGTGTTCATCGTAAAAAAGACTCCTTGATAACCGACATTTATTCGAAGAAAGTCGCGGGATTAATCTAGTAATATAATAAAGCGAAAGGATTTTCATTTCAACAGGGTCTCCCACACACCTCTTTTATTTTTAGTTAGTAAGTAAATGTTTAGAATTTCAATTAAGAAAATCCTTTTGCTTTATTTAACCTCAAAATCAGGTCATGATATTATAATACGTAGGCCTACACGAGCCAGGGATAATCCTTTATCCTTAATAATTATGTTGAATACGTGAGTTAAATACTGAGGTTACGCCTTTGGAGTATGGGTAGCCTGGAAGGCGACCTCAACATACTTAAGAGTATGAGTAGACTACAACATAGAAAGAGATGATGGATGGAAAGCTGGGCAGATGAATGCAAAATTTCATGGGTACAGTGGGTGCTTTTGGTGGATACATTTTATGGGTAATAAAAAAAATTGAGCAAAGTTAAAATTTTTGAAAGGTTTTTCATAAAATTACGAAAAGTCTTTTTTTAAGTGCTAAAATAACGTACGGTGGTGCCAGAACCCTTCGAGTACGAGTCAGCCTTGCACGTGTCCAGTTTTTTTTTTACTGTTCTTCCTAAAAATGCGACAATACTCGGGAACATTATGGTTAAAGAGACATTGAAGGTCATAGTTCCATTAATCTTCTACATTACAATTTATATCATCACAGATTTTTCCTATTACCATTTTTATTTCAACCGTGTTTTTAAAAGATATCAAAAGAATAAAGATGAAAACATGAGTATAATTTAGCATTTTCTTGCGTGTGACGTGAATGTGACCTCTTTACTACTAAATCTGACATTTTACCTGTTGCCTAGTCTTTGAGCGAACTGTAAAGAGTTATGAATGTTCACTAAAAAGCCGGAAGCCTTGGTTACTATTCATGTCTTCATTAAGATGTATGTAGTCAGCGTTCTTAGAGTTAATAGATTTAATAAATTATTAAATCTATTCTAGGCATATATTCAACCCAGCAAAAAAAAATTGTTCAAAGTTACTTAGTTTGATGGACAGTGGTGCCGTTTCCCTTGTTCACAAACTAGACTAAATTTAGAGAATCGATATCTCTTACTGGCATACAGCGAAAGGAAAGGACGGTGACATTAAAGAACTAAGTTAGCGATGTCAAATTAATTTTGCCTTTAACTTCTCCGTATTTTTAATCCATACGTTTTAAGATGTCAACTATAACTGTATGGATGTGTCAGATTGACTAAATTTGACAGCTCTTATTTACATTAATCTCTTTCTTGTTTTATTGGACGGAAAAAGATGGAAAGAGTCTAATTTTATTTTGTGAGCAAGAGAATCGGCACCAGTGTAAGTCGTTAACGGCTATGTGATGTTTCTTTTTTAACGGCTATTAGAGTTTAACAACAGTTCAGTGTTTCAGTTAAACGTACGTTTTAGCCCCATTCACTACACAGAAGCTAGACCTCGCTGTACCCCATACGAGATACCGTGGTCACTTAGTAAAGTGATCAAAGTATTTCGATGTGGATTCAGTAGTTTGAGAAGCAAGCTTGTGCGAATGAGGCCTTGAATGTCTGCTGCATACGGCCTTACATGTGAATAGGTAACCGATCGATCAAGGCTGTAGTCGTGTGACTTAGTCTAGTTGAATAGACTGTAAGCAAACGTGAATGTAACCCTGCTTTCTCGAACGCAAAATTAATATGACAAATTGTCAAGTGCATAAGCTGTTGTTGATAATTCAGTCAATCGCCTCGAGGGAAGCCAGTATTCGGTAAGCTAATAGTCTTAATTGGTGTTCATTCAGATGTACCTGGCTCACAAAGGCGGCAAAGCAAATGAGTGCACAATTTAAAAAACAGTAGTCAACTACAGTGGCAACGACATTACTTGCATGGAAGTGGGAAGGTCACGTGTTGAGTGGAGACTACGTTTAGGCAAACGTAGTGTGGGACTGCCCTGCTGCACGGTGGACCGACGATTTAAAGTAGAAGGCGGGCAGCGGATTGGTGCAGTCTGCCCAAAACCGAGATGGTTGGCGCTCTTTGGGGAAGGCCTACGTTCTACAGTGGACGGCTATAGGCTGATATGATGAGTCAACTACTCACAGTAGCTTATGAGTTACAATTTGTTACCATACATTTTTTGTTCGAGTTTGGGTTGAATTTTAGAGAGACACAATTTATTTATTGTATTGATCAGTCTTTATTCCATATCGTTTTTACGTGCACTTAAACCTGTGTAGTAAATTAAGATGCCTTTTAAATCTTCCATGGTATTCGTGAGTCCAACATTCTACACTGAAATAAACATCTAACAAGTCAATTCAATATTAAATAAAACTAAATATAGGTACCATTAACAAAAAATAATTCAACTACGTACTCACTTGGAGTTTTGACATTGCATTAACAAATTACGTAAGTTTTCTTAAAATATTAGTAGGGACTTGCTATAAAATTCAAGCAACATTTTACAGGTTGGAACGTAAATTCAAGAAAACAGGTTAAAAGGAATTGTAGTGCACCTTTTTGTTTTAACTTGCATAATATGGTATGAACTAGTTTCATAATGTCAGAATATTTCGTCTCCAAAATTTAAGAATTTTTTCTCCATTTACATTTTATTTCTAAACGAAAATAATTTTATCTATGCTACTAATCTGTAATACTATGTTACTTTACTGTATTATAAAGGCGAAGAGTTTGTCTGTTTGTTTGAACGAGTTAATCTCAGAAACTACTGATCGGATTTGAAAAAATCTTTTTACTTAATATAGCCGGTTTTCGAGGTCGGTTATACGCTATATAACATCACGCTGCGACCCTCAGAGGCGGAGCAGTAACCAAAGACGTAACTTAACGCGGCATATAGTTTGAAATTTACTCAATTTATCTCAAGCATTTGACATTTGTAACCACCCACCAGGATTCTCCCTGTGGTAGATACAATTTACATACACAAACATCCATCTTCGAAGTATCTGTGGACCATACAAATATTTATTCGGTTGCGGAAATCGAACGGCAACCCAGTAGAGTCTGTACATAATGATTGGGGTCTCATTCCATTTCCGCTCTCGCTGCTATTGGAAACGTCATCCTGTTGACAGCTTCTAATTTGGTGTAGACTTCTTCATTCCATCAAATCACGTGTAAGATTTTAATGAGACAAAAATTTTGGTCAAGTGTTATTGGATTTTTCCTATAGGAATCACTCAAAAGTAGGCTTGAGTATGTGTCGCCGTTGGTCCTGCGCCGTCCCATCGGAAAATGAGAGTACCTAGGGGAAGATAGAGTGCACCTGCCTCTGTGCACACGCTTGTGCACTATAAATATCTCCTTCGCTCTTGGCTGGTTTCTTTTCAGATTTATTCGTGTTTGTGGGAAAAAATATAAACATTATGCAAATCAGACTTGTAATGCCCCACCGAGTAAGATGAATGAATTTGAACATCACCTTGTATAAATTAAGAGGTCCGCAGTAGCAGTAAAACAATAACACAGCAATCACTCAATCACAACCTGGGACGCAAATTGCCCCGTCGAAACCGTAGTGCGTGTACCAGCGCGCGCGCAGTCCGTAGTAAAGCAATTGAAAGATTGCCCCGGGCTCCTTTTAAAATGAAGCGTGCAGAAGTACCATTATATTTGAATGGGAACTCTTACTGATTGGTACTGAAAGTGAATAAACGTTGTTATGATTTTGTTGATGCATTAATTAATTAATTAATTTAGATTCGGATTTCTCATTATTGACTGGATATTTGTAATGGAAACAAACATTGGTGAAGGAAAACATCATGAAGACACCTAGACTTAGGTATAATTAATTTAAGCCTGATATCGCCAATCCGCCCTGAGCAAGCGTAATGATCAATGCTCGTGCCTTCTCTGTATGAGAAGAGGCCTTTGCCCTGCACACAATAATAGGCTGATAATATTATTTATTCCTAATGACAGATGGAAAATGCCAAAGCATGGGAATAGACCTTCTTGCTGTAACTCTTTTGTGTCATACTAATTGGAGGTTTACTACTTTAAGCGGTGACATGATATGGTTTAAAGTGCTCTTAATGGTGTGGACAATTAAAGATTTAGGTTATATTTTTAAAACAAGAAAGTTAGTTCAGTCGTTTGGAAAAGTAAAAGAAAATGAGAAAAATGTTCAAATGCTATGAGTTCATCAACTACTTCGTTTTTGTGAGCTTACCTAGTTACTCCTTGTAATACAGCTATTTGCTAGTGAAAGTCCCGTCAAAATCGGTCTAGTCGTTTCGGAAATTTGCCAGAACAGACAGACGGACAAATAAGAATTGTTTTTTTTTTCGTGTAAGTGGTACCGTGTAACATTCATATTTATTTAGGAAAGAGCTGTTATTTTGACATTACAAACAAACAATTAATTTATTTGTAGAGATCAAGGGTCACGAGTTAATTGGCGTAATTAAGGAACAACTACAAAATTAGGTCCCTGGAGAAATTAAACCCTTAGACTAGGTTTTTGTGCGTCGTATTTACAGTATACTGAAGAGCGCAAAATATGATGCAGATGAAAGTTATTTGATCTTTGTTTTACTCGTCATCATCATCACATCAGCCGAACGACGGCGGCGCCCACAGCTGGACATAGATCTCCCCTAAAGATGGCCATGATGACCCGTCCTTTTTTTCGCGGTGGAAAGAAGGAAGTCCATGAGGATTTCCCTAACATTTACCCGACCCGGAACATTTAGATACCTATAGGCCATACTCCACCATAAAAATATATCCGTGCCGAAAACGAACCGGCTATTCGCAGTGCAGCAGCCTATCGTTCAGTCACTGCGCCAACGTTCCTAACGAAATTAATAAGAAGTGAATCAGTTGCATCCATTATTCCTAGATAACAAACTCTGTTACAAAGGCGTAGAGTCTTATTTTAAATACTGGAGAGTGTTATGAAGACATAATCCAGCAGTTAACTAAACCCATATTTAAACGGGTGTATATCTTCCAATAAATTTCCGAAAGCGCTCGCTCTGTTCGTTTTTTCCGAAGATATAAAACCTCTGCAGCTGACAGGAATTCTACTTTGAAAATACGAATACGAAAAACCTTTAAGAGAGTGTGTTATCGTTTTGCTTTAGCTGTTATTTCATCTACAATGAAGTCTTCCAAATTATTGTTCGAAGTGAAAGCTTCTTTACCCGCGTGGAGTGATTTTTGGTAAGAGGAAAACTTATGGGTTTGCGTCATCAAGTTTCGAATGTTACCGCGTCACCGACATCTCAATGTGATCGCGTCACCAACATGCTGATATGTTGTTAAGTTTTTACTTCTGTTGGTTAAGCCACTAACATAACCGTTAAAATTTAAATTTAATTCAAATTGTGGAAAATTGTATAACGCTGAAATAAATATTATGCTAAATGCTATTTTAAATACACCCCACACAAAGTACACCTATCGAAAACGTATTATTCCAGGCTTAAACATTAATCCCAACATTTATAGAAATAACAATATTTACTTATTCTGATTTCGATTCATAAATATTCCTATCAAATTCAGTTACATAAACAATGGAAAAAAATTGACTCATTCATTTCACATTTACTAGGTTCCGAATAAAATTGATGGAGCCCGTTTTGCTGTCACTCAAATTGACCGGTTCCCTGGCAACAAAAGCGCTCACTCAATTTTACCGATATTCAAAGCTGTTTTGTTCAAGCAATCTCAAATAAAGGTGGCCGATTGACCGCTGTTTTATGAATAATAGGCATTGGTATATTTTAAACCTATAACACTTTATATTCCGCCTAAGTTTTAAGCTGCAAAATAACATATTTTCACGCCTGTAATCTCCGAAGGGTGAAGCAGAGCAATTTCGTTAGTTATGTTTAAGTCCCATGTAATAGAGGGCGCCTATTGCCAAATGCAAACTCCCAGGTTGCTACTGAGAAATTTCTGATGGAAAAACCCAATAACACTACAAGTTACTTCCTAGCGATTCCGCTGGTGGATTACTTAACAGTTTTCCGTCTTCCATAAACTTTGTGATGGCACTTTTCTCACTACGTCTTATTTCATTGGAAAAATAACATCTGTAATACTCTAGCGAAAGTTAGAATTAGTCTCTACACAGTTTATGACAAAGTCGCTTCCCGCCGTCTATACGCAATAAAATCTAATAATTAAATAACTAATTATCTTTTAAAATACGCAACGGATTTTAATGCGGTTTTTGTTAATAGATAGAGTGATTCAAGAGGAAGGTCTACAGCTTTCTTCTTTCTTTATCGTGTGGGCAGTAAAGTCGTACGACCCCACACACCCTAGTGTCTGAGTCTAAAAACATATCGCAATGATGGGAAAAAAAAACTGTCGGCTACGTTAATAAGCTTCTTTTAATACCCGTTATACATATATAAATAAATTCTTTGATCACAAATCCATCTATGTTATCTTTGAACTCATTCGACACAAAGAAAGAACCCACCTTTCAGTACTTTGACCTGTTTCCCTCTAATCTTTCAAAAAAGCCACTCCATCGTCTCCATCGTTATCTTATCATAGAAACTGGTAGCTTATCTAAACTGTCCAGTAGTGACGTAATGTGGGCTGCGTCTGTCGTGGGCGGGGTTCGGTTCTCGACCTTATTACTTTCGATGTTTTGACAGACAGCTGTAAAAAATATACTCATGGCTCCGTTAGCGTAATGGCGTTGTTAGAGTGATTGAATGAATGAAAGGAAGAGTGAACGATTGCGGAGGAGGAGATGATTTTAAGTGGTTCAATGATGAATTATGTTGGGTTTGTAATTTAGTTACCTAATGGGAGACACAAAAAGTTCAATATATGGGTTATATTGAACTTTTTGTGTTTTTATGGTGATAGATTCTTACAGTAAACTTAGATGGGAAATACATCTAGGTACTTCTAAAGATTTCCTTATAACGCTTGTCAAATTCGGGCTCGATTCCCGCATGGAACAATTTTCTGTATGGCCTATACATCGATAGATGTTCGGGGTTTGGCTGTCTGTGTATGTGAGTTTATGTTTTTGGGAACGCACCCAGAACACACGAGAAATTCCTAAACCGGAGCAAGGTTTTTTAAAAAAAAAAACTCTTCAGGTGGTTTTTCTCAAAACAACAGCTTATGACTAAGCACTAACAAAAAACCTAATACCAATCAGTTAGCTCCACAAGGTATTCCCACACTATCAGTATCCCACGTCAACAAAGTCTTCCAACGAATCGCGACGTACGGAAACGCACCGTTACATGATTACCGTATCCGGCGAAACATTACCGACTACATTTTAACCACGAATCAAGTCAGACCTTTAACATCAGCCGTTTCTCATTTTGGAAAAAAAAATGTAATTAGGTACATCAACTTTATCAACGAATTTTTGCATTGCAACTGTGCAAGAAAAAAGAATCATCCAAATCGATTCATAATTGGCGGAGTAATCGTAGAACAAATATAGAAAAAAAAAAAAAAAACATTCGCGTCGAATTGAGAACCTCCTCCTTTTAGAAGTCGGTTGAAAATCATAATGGCCTAGTAAAGGCGCCCGCGTCTCTTGTAATAGGATTGCGGTATGTACTTTCTAAGTTTATCTTGGACATCGGTGAAGAAAACATGGAATTATAATTTAGTCTGGAATCGCCAATCCGCCTTTATCAAGCGTGGTGACCAATGCTCGTTTCTTCTTGGTATGAAGGGGCTTTTCTTCCACAGTGGGACCATATAGGCATCATTATGTAACTGTGCTAAAAAAAAAGTAAGTATCTACGTTCAGCTTCAAGTGTTCATCTCTCTGTTATCATCAATATCTTGGAAAATTTTCCAAGATATTTCTTCCGGCCGCCATCTTGGATTTTCTTTTAGACCTCATTTTCGTCATCAGCACCCCCGAAAACCATGGACACGACACCCATGAAGCATATCTTGGAAATTTTTCCGGCCGCCATCTTGGATTTTCTTTTAGACCTCATTTTCGTCATCAGCACCCTCGAAAACCATGGACACGACACCCATGACGCATATTTTGTAAAAAAAGTAACGGAACCCTAATTCAAGAATTTTGCCCATTGTCCTTTATAAAAATATACTTCGCGCATATTTCGCGGAAGTATCTATCGCGCAAGTATAGGCGCGCATATGTCTGTCGCGGAAGTGTCTTTCGCGCAAGTGGCCAGCGCGCAAAGGGACTCGCGGAAGTGTCTTGGCGCGGAAATGTCCATTCGCGCAAGTGTCTGTTCGCGGAAAGGTCTAGGCGCGCAAAAGTCCATTCGCGCATGTGTCTTGGCGCGCAAAGGGACTCGCGCAAGTGTCTGGCGCGGAAATGTCTTTCGCGCAAGTGTACCAGATCCCAGATTTATTATTGTTAATATAAACACAGCTGTTTATTATGTTCCTAATTAAATAAAGGCGAAAACCTTTTAATGGAACTTAGATTTGCCAAACAAAGTCAACCCACAATATTTAAAAAAGTAATTAAATATGCCATATTAATTACTAACCATCAGTACCAATATACATAACATAACACATAACATCACACCTGTAATCCCCGAAGGGTTAGGCAGAGGTGTTCCCATTAGTACACCCACATTTCGCCAGTTATGTTTTGTTAGTCCCATGTAATAGGGGGCGAGCCTATTGCCATCAACCGGGCACAAATCCAGACTCCGAGGCTGCTACTGAGAAATTCGTGATGGAAAAACCCAATAACACTTTGCCCGACCTGGGAATCGAACCCAAGACCTCATGCACAGCAGTCGCGCTTGCGACCACTAGACCCACGAGGCAGTCAATACAATACCAATATACAAAATGTCTTAACATGTAACTTAACAAATATTGTAATTACCAACTTATACAAAATCTTCGTTACTAGATAGAGCTCAAAACAAAATTATGGTAATCATGTGTATCGGCGCAAGTGCATTATTTAAAGAACCTCTTCAACTATATAAGATGCAGCTACATCAACGAATAATTAGATTAAGAGTTGATTACAATTATGATCACGAATTAATTGTTTAAAAACACAAATTATGTTAATGTTATTTATTTTGAGGGTTAATTAATTATTATTGATGATTAATTAATTATAATTGTATAGTTCAATTAATTATCAGTTTATTTACTCCAAAAGATTGTAAAAATAATCATTTATTTACAAAGTTAGAATCCTAACCTAAAAACTCAAACACGTGCGCCGAGCACGTGGTTAGTGTCTATAAATACAGGCGACAGCCACAGAGCGGCTCAGTTGCGCACGAGCCGTCGGACGGAACACATCTCTGTGAGTCATATTTATACTTTTTTTGTTTTTTTTTTTTGGTTTTTTTTTTTTTTTGAAGATGATTAATTAATTATAATTGTATGGTTCAATTAATTATCAGTTTATTTACTCCAAAAGATTGTAAAAATAATCATTTATTTACAAAGTTAGAATCCTAACCTAAAAACTCAAACACGTGCGCCGAGCACGTGGTTAGTGTCTATAAATACAGGCGACAGCCACAGAGCGGCTCAGTTGCGCACGAGCCGTCGGACGGAACACATCTCTGTGAGTCATATTTATACTTTTTTTGTTTTTTTTTTTTTTGTTTTTTTTTTTTGTTTTTTTTTTTTTTTGTTTTTTTTTTTTTGAAGATGATTAATTAATTATAATTGTATGGTTCAATTAATTATCAGTTTATTTACTCCAAAAGATTGTAAAAATAATCATTTATTTACAAAGTTAGAATCCTAACCTAAAAACTCAAACACGTGCGCCGAGCACGTGGTTAGTGTCTATAAATACAGGCGACAGCCACAGAGCGGCTCAGTTGCGCACGAGCCGTCGGACGGAACACATCTCTGTGAGTCATATTTATACTTTTTTTGTTTTTTTTTTTTTGGTTTTTTTTTTTTTTTGAAGATGATTAATTAATTATAATTGTATGGTTCAATTAATTATCAGTTTATTTACTCCAAAAGATTGTAAAAATAATCATTTATTTACAAAGTTAGAATCCTAACCTAAAAACTCAAACACGTGCGCCGAGCACGTGGTTAGTGTCTATAAATACAGGCGACAGCCACAGAGCGGCTCAGTTGCGCACGAGCCGTCGGACGGAACACATCTCTGTGAGTCATATTTATACTTTTTTTGTTTTTTTTTTTTTTTTTGGGACAAGCCCGCCACACTGTTCTCACCCACTGCAACTCCTGAAAGCCAGAATCAACAGTGGAGGCCACCAGAAAAGCGTCGAGGCAATGAAGCTCGACGAGTCCCAGAGAAACGATTTACTGTCTTGGGTCCCGCAACGAAATATTTATACTGTCGTCCTTGTAAAAAGTGTTTTATTTGAAGAAGATGGAAAATAACCAAGAGTGTGATGTCAGCAATGCTTTTTTTTTTTTTTTTTTTTTTTTTCCTTATTATTAAGAACAGATTTCTTAATAAATGATTACAATCTAGCCTAAAAGACTAATAAGCAATTTAACTCTAACTTATTATTATACGGTAAAGATTTTGTTAAAACTAAGAATAGCGTCCTTTAGCACTTTTATACAAGTCCATAGCACTTTCTTAGAGTCTGGTATTGATAAAAACACTTTGTTCATGTGTTATATGCATAGCACAGCAATGATCACTATTATACACTAACTTTAAACACTACACTAACTCAAAAGGTTTTGTTCTCTTTAGTCTACGCACTAGGTCCGTGTTGTCTAACAGCTGGATTGCCTCAACATTCACATGTCGGTGAAGTCTGTGTTCGTGGGCTTCAGCAAATTTTCGAATGATGGTGGTGACGAGTTCTATTTTAAGGTCACGGTGGAGGTCGTCATTTCTGATGTACCAAGGTGCTTTTACAGCATCCCTGAGTACTTTATTCTGGAATTGTTGTATTATTTTGAGGTTGCTCCGTTTAGTACAGCCCCAGAGTTGGATACCATACGTCCAAATTGGCATCAGAATATGCTTATAGAGTATAATCTTATTATGTATTGATAAACAGGATTTCCTTCCGAGTAACCAATACATACTTTTATAGCGTATGTCGAGTTCCTGTCTTTTCTTTTTGACATGAGCTTTCCATCGCAACTTAGCGTCGAGGGTTATGCCAAGATATTTGGCTGTATTAGCATAAGGCACTTGCGTACCGTTTATGTAGATTGGGTGGTAGTCGCACTGTTTGTTTGTGAAGTCAACGTGAATTGATTTTGACTCATTCAGTTTGATCTTCCATTTTTGTGTCCAGTCATAAACTTTGTTCACAGCAAGTTGAACTTTTTCTACTGCTTCTTTGTGATTCGATCCAGTAGCCATAATAGCAGTATCATCAGCAAAGGTCGCAATGGTGTTGTTATCTAGCTCTGGGATGTCACATGTGTACAACAAGTATAAGATTAGGCCTAGCACACTTCCATGAGGTACCCCAGCTTTTATCGCTTTTAGCTCGGAATATGCATCTTCTTGTCTTATTCTAAACATTCTATTAGTTAAATACGACTCCAGAATATCTGCAAATTCTGGAGGCAACATACATCTAAGTTTGAATATTAGGCCATCATGCCAAACTTGTCAAAAGCTTGCGCGACATCTAAGAATACGGTGGCGCAGACTTCCTTGTTTTCGAGCGTTTTTTCAATGACGTTTGTTATTCTGTGTACCTGGTCTACTGTAGAGTGTTTTTCTCTGAAACCAAATTGATGATTTGGGATAAGATCTTTTTCTTCTATTATTGGTTTTAATCGTTTTAGCAATAGTTTTTCAAATAGTTTGATAACACTGGCAACAAGGAAATAGGTCTATATGATGACGCTTCATGGGGCGGTTTCCCAGGCTTCGCAATCATAATTACTTCAGCTACCTTCCACAGCTCAGGTACATATTTCAGAATAAACGCAGCATTGATAATTTTGGTCAGCTTTACTATGGCTTTGCGCGGGAGGTGTTTAAGAATTTCACCTGTTATGAGGTCATAGCCCGGCGATTTTTTTGAACTAATATTATTTTGAATTTCTCTCATAACTTCTTTAGGAGTCACAAGCTTAATTTCTTGATTTTGCACTAACTTTTCACACTCAAGTATATCTGTACAGTTATCATTGGGTTGAAAAGTATTTTGTAAGTGTTGAGCAAACCTTAACGCTTTTTGGTCATTACTTATAGCCCATTTTCCGTCAGTATCTCTAATAGGCGGTATTTGTTTAGTTGGCCTTTTTAGGTTCCTTGTCGCTTTCCAAAGAGAGTAATCCGTTGATTTGTCATTGGTTAACTGCAGAAGGTTGGTGTTTAGGGATTCATCCTCGAATTGTATAATTTTTCTCTTTAATCGCTTAGTCAGATTATTTAATAGTGTTTTTTCCCGTGGACACCTTGTTTGCTGCCACTGCTTTCTTTGTTTTCTTTTCTCAGATAGTAAATCCACAATTTCCTTAGGATAGATATAACCCTTATATTTGCGTTTTATTTGTGGTGTATTGTTCCACGCACATTGTTGGATATCAACAACATATTTGTTTACTTCTGAGTCAAGCTGATCTTGCGTTTTTATCGGAGTTCTTAGGTCGATAATATTATCTAGATCAAGTTTAAAACTTACCCAGTCTGTTGACTTATTAACCAGGGATATCTGGCTTTCTTTTAGTAAAATTTTTTGACTAAGTCTTAGTACTATCGAGGAGTGGTCAGAGTTCATATGAAAACCTTCCTCCACAGCAACGTAATTAACGGATATGTTTTTGCATATGAAAAAGTCTATAAGATCTGGTATTTTCTGGAGGTCAGAGGGCCAGTATGTTGGCTTCCCTGTGCTCATAACTTCACAATGTGTTTCTTTAACTGCACTTAAAAGCTGCCTTCCTTTTGTTGTTGTAAGTCTCGATCCCCATTGCGTGTGCTTGGCATTAAAATCACCGCCTAGGATGAATCTTTGACCTAACATTTCAAAGAAATGTAAATACCGCTCTTTTCTTATCATGTGCCTTGGAGGACAGTATACAGCAGCTATAGACACATGACAAAATTTAGTTTTAACAGATATTACCACAGCTTGGATATCTAGCTCTTCATACTTGCACTGCTCGTAATGACTAATATTTTCTTTTTTTTTTTTACTAATTTTTTTTTTTTGAGGTGGTAAAAATCATCAAATGACTCCGACTGACGAAGGACTGTCAGACTTTTACTGACTAAAAAACCACCCTGTTCCTTCTGTTGCCCTGCAACCCCGGCAGGCGTTGGCTCCGTTGGGGGCCCCGTCCCTGTGCTGACAGCTCTTTGAGGCGCGCGCGAACAGAACGCGCCGTCGACCCGGGCTTGGTCCTTGATCGGACGGCGAGCTACCCATTACTCGCCGTCCGCAAGCCCGCGCCTACGGTGGCCGGATGTCGCCTCGCGACGTCCGACGCCCTGGGCGTCTCCCGCGGCGGCTGGGGCGTGAGGTGGTTCTCTCCGTCACGCGGCCCGCCTCCTCCTTCGCTAGCATTACTGCTTCGCAGAAGGAGGTGACTGCATCCCATTCCCTCTCGCCCCGGAGCATGGCCTGAACCAGGTCCGGACGCGAGAGGTTGCCGCCGCCTATCACCTCCGTGAGGGCACGGCGGTGCTCTGCCCAAGCGGAGCAGTCCTGCACCGTATGCTCCACCGTGTCCTCCGGGCGATCCACACAGTGGTGACACCCGGGCGTTTCCTCCCGCCCTATCCGACACAGGAACCTCCCGAAACAACCGTGTCCGGTGAGGACCTGCGTCAGGCGGTAGGTGAGGACGCCGTAGCGTCTCTCCAGCCACACCTCAAAGAGGGGTCTTATCGCCGCGATTGCGGCGTGCCCGAACTTGGGTTGCGACAGTCGCATCTCCCATCCCGCCATGAGATCGCACCGGAGCTCACTCCGCAGTGCACGATTTGCCGCGGCAGCGGGGTTTCACCCCGGCGCTGCGCGTCCACACGCCACTCGTAGACGCGCTGGAGGACTGTTGCCTCCAGATCCCACGGCGGCAATCCGGCAAGGAGGCTTGCCGCTTCGCCGGAGACCGTGCGATATCCCCGGATCATCCGGATGGCCATGACCCTCTGGCATGCCACCAACTTGGCTGGTGGCCGCCGCCTGATGGTAGGGGCCCCGTAGAGGGCCATGGACCGCGCGACTCCGGCGTAAAGCCTCCGGTAGGAGGCGCCTGGTCCCCCGAGGTTGGGCAGGAGCCGCCAAAAAGCAGCCCCAGCCCTGTCCAATCGCGGAGCCAGACGTCGGAAGTGCTCCTTGAAGCTCCACCGGCTGTCGAGGACGAGACCCAGATACTTCATCGTCGCCTCGACGCCGATGTGAACCCCTCCCACCGTTATTTGGGAACCCGACGGTGGCGCGTTCCGAAGACCATGAAAGCACATGGCCTCGGATTTGTGCAATGCCACCTCGAGTCCCAATTGCCGGATTCTTTCGACGACTGTCGCAACCCCTCGCGTCGCTAGGTCGGCCGCCGCCTGGTGCGACTCTCCCTGTGCCAGGACGAGCATGTCGTCAGCGTAGCAGACTACGCTGACGCCGTCAGGGAGGTCGGCGCGCAGCACCCAGTCGTATCCAATGTCCCACAGAAGCGGTCCCAGGACCGATCCCTGTGGGACACAGCACGACATCTCTCGCCGGTTCCACTCTCCCCGTTGGCCGGGGTAGACGACGGCCCTATCCGTCAGATAGTCCTCGACAACACGACGAAGGTAGGCCGGCATCCGGTGATACCGGAGTGCCTCCCTGATGCAACTCCAGGCCAGGGTGTTGAAGGCATTGGAGATGTCGAGAGACACCGCCAAGACGACCCTGCCCCGGGATACTGCTTCCCCCTTCGTGAGGGCCCTCACGCGCATGATGGCGTCCATCCCACGAGTATATATATAGTTCCAACCAACCAACCAAAAAAGTGTGGTTCGCACTAGAGACTAATTTAGCTACCCATTAGCCAAGCTAACAACCCCCTTCGCGGTGCGCCGCCGCTTGGAGGTTTGGGGTGTCTTTTTATAGAGGTTTTCTACCTCGCGGCCCGGGCGGTTAAGCCAAGACCCTCGACCCCGTCAAAAGTCAGAGACATGACCTTGACAATCTTCGGGGCTACGAGAACAGCGGTGGCAGAAGGAGGTACGAGACTTCCTCCTGCCAGCCCGGCGGCAGGGTAAGTGCACACCGAGCCCACTCTTACTCCGCCACTGTGCCCTCTGCTAAACAGAGGGGCACGCGTTGGAGCGACCACCCGACAGAATATTTGCATGGGGGCAAAGAGACCCCTAAAAGGGGAGTTTTTGCCCGCACCCCAGGATGTACCGTCCCGGAAAACTGGCCTTCCCCCCGGACGTATTCGAAAGGGAACTCCAGTCCACGGGCACACGGGGAGGTTTTCTATCCAAGCACCCCAAATGTCCGTGTGTAATGTGAAAATAACAGCTTATTACAAAACAAATGTGAATATTTACAAGATACTTACAAGAAATAAGGCTTTTTTTTTAGGTGGTAAAAATCATCAAATGACTCCTTCCGCCCTGGGTGGGGCGGAAGGGACTGTCAGACTTTCACTGACTAAAAAACAACCCTGTTCCTTCTGTTGCCCTTTACGTTCCGGGGCCACGGTATCCTGTTAAGACGTCCCGCAACCCCGGCAGGATGAAATAAGGCTGCACTTATTTTGGCGGGACACAGGCAGATGATTGATTACGATTTCATTTTTAAAAAAGAGTTAGGGTTCCGAGCAAAAGAAACACGAACGAAGTCAACGGCATAAGATAGTCCCAAAATAAGAAAGATAACCATTAATGGTATTTGCAGAAATGCTATAACATACTACTAACTTGTAGTAACTAAGTACTTGACATACTTCGAAAGTGACTAATTTAACACTCCACAAATTAAGTAATCGACAATATTAACACACTTTACCAAGTTATTGATATCGCCCACATGTGAAATGAGTTATCTGTCTGTCTGGTCTGCTATATGTTATGAGGTCAAGATTGAACACCCACGAACACAAGATTTTAAAATGACCATTACGCATTGATCATTTTCAGTTGGAGTTTATGAGCAATATCATTGGTATATTTGGTAATTTCTTTTAAACTCTTAAGGAATCATACTATGGACGTGCTATGAACGTATCACGGAAAGACAAAGTCGAAAGTTAAATAATTTATTTCAGTTACACCATTAAAAGGCACTTTTGAACGTCAGTTTCAAGAGAAGAAAAATTATAATGGGTATTGAATCTAAGTTGCCCATGTCAAAAGGTAGTTTATATGGAGAATAACGGGCAAGAAACTCCATAGTTAAATCTCTTCAAAAAAAAAAAACATGACCCAGATTACTCTGCCCTATAGAACGTATCAAACAACAATTGTAGACGTTCGTGCATGACACGCGACGGTCTTGATTGGTGACGGAACGGTCTAGTGGGCGTAATCTGATACCTTCCAGAATATGTTTTTGTCTGACACGATTCTAGCACGGCCATACCTTACCAGGTAAGGTAGGGAAAAGTAGTGGGAAGACTATTTTTTTAACCTTTTATTCTGTCGATCAGCACGTACCTATTTGAAGGCAAAAAACTACAAAATACAGCCCTTAAAACGCCCATGCGTTAAGATTTAGTTTTCATTACATTTTCACTTTTGTTTCAAGAACAACTGAATTAGATGTCTACCTTTTTTATTTTACAACATTTTGTGATATTGTCTTATACACTTAACTATTTAGAACTACTTAATTATTTTCCTTGGAAGATATATGGGTAGTTAGACCTTTAGTGCAGGACGCTACGTGTGTCGATACGCTTGCGCCATCCCATTTTCTTAGTACGTGCTGTGCTGGCGCTGCCGCTGCGGCTGCAAGAAACCTCAACCGGCGAAAGTAGTACCCTCACTGGTAACTATATTTTCCAACCGTTTGTGGTGGAAAATATCCGTTGGTCGGGAAGTCAAGACACAACATATTCAGGTCACATTTCTGAAATAAGTACGTTCCAATTTTAATGCTGTTTCATGAAGTCAATATCATAACTTTCCCCTTTATTATTTGTTTGTTAATAACTATCATCTGTTCAACTAGCAAACAGAGCAAACTATTTGTAAACTAAGTACAAACATGTTAGGTTGCGAATATGTATCCCTCACCCTTACATATTGTGGGTAATATTGTGAGATATTAGGAACTAAAGGATCGACTACATCTATGTATATAGGAGTCCATTACTGTATTGTGTGTAAAACATTGATATTAAAAGAGTATGTATGAAGTATAATGCCCGTTCTTCTCCATATGAAACTACCATTTGGAAAGGACAACTAGCTTATTTTTTTTTTCTTGTATATGATGTACAAACGTTTGTTAATGGCCTGATTGAAATAAATGTTTTTACTTTAACTGTGTTGATAACGGTAGATATTATTTTGTCAAACTAAACACTACATCTCTCAATCTCAGTTTTGTATGATAGCCAATTTGATGAGGAAAAGTAAAGGCTATATAACAAGACGCTACGACCTACGAGAGCGCAGCAGTATCCCAAGCCGGGTGAAAAAACACTTACGAAGTCGCAGGGAGCAGCTAGTTAATAGTATTAAGATTTGATGACTTAATAAGTTCTATAACAATCAATGATGTAGGTGTGAAGTGGTTTTCCTTTTATAATCACTTTGCCGTCCCACGGGTCGTTTCCTGCTATGACACTGAGTGTGATCTACAATGAACTATTATTTAAGTAATAAATCTCAAAACATCTGATCGATCTGGCCTAAGAAGAAATACTATTAAGTATTTATTTTATTATCATCTTTCTATAAAAAATGAATGGCTAAATGTGATGCGAAACACAAAACTCCAGAACGGCTGGACTGATTTTGCTATTTTTTTTTGTTGTTGTGTTCATAATTTTACAGACAAGGTTTGTATGAAAGAATTTAGAAAACCCACCAGTTTGCATCCGTGCGAAGCTGGGGCGGTTCGCTAGTTTCACATAAACCCCTAAGCCATGTTTCTTGTATTGGTGCAACTTGCTCCGATAAGTAATAGAAGCATTAGAAATTGGTAATCCGAAGTTTTTTCCAATAAGAAAACGACACACGCGTCGACGACAGCCAACTTATTGGAGCGTCCAAAGTCTTCCTATTGCTTACATTTCAGGGCATAGAAACCGCCACTAAAACCTCAAGGCTTGTAAACAAGACGTATACATCACTGATTTGAAAAGATTATGAAGAACGACAGCTAATTTCGCCAAAGCTCACAATATTGACAACCGTTAAAGGTTCAAGATTAGGAAAATCGTCGATTTGATTGCCAATAATCCTTGGAAACGTAACAACATCCACTAAACTTCGGAGTTTCAACCAATAACATGTTTTGAACTGCGTCAAGTAACGCGGAAACGTCGTCTTGGGAACGATGGAACCCGTCTGGAAGGTGGATGGGGTGGCCCCCACCTACCCCCCTTGTTCCCCCTTTTATCCCATACGACCTTTGTCTCGTGCGTTTCCGCGCTTCGTATCCTGCTACGCATCCTGTACGATCGTTATAGAAATTCTGTACGTTGGAAAAATTTAAATTTTATGCTTCGAGGCGTATGTTTTGTTTTGCTTAGGTATACCAGTTAAGGTCCTACCAGTTGCTTATTTACACTGCTAAGTACTATAGATATATTTATTTTCTATATTTACAGCTCTAATAATAATTTTAATTTGGAAAGCTCTGAGTTAATATGATTTGCTTTCGAATAATTTCGTTGCAAATTCTCTTCATTGATGCTTAATTTATTCCAAGCCATTGGCTATTGTGACAAGATTCTGTTGAGTCTGTATACAACTATTAACTCTTTCATTTCCTGTTTTAAATTATGTTTAATTTTTCACTTTATAGTGTAGCTTCCAGCACTGCAAAGTAGAAGGACCTTATCTTCCCGCACAAGTTGCCAGTGTTTGCCCTCCCCCTAGTTGCTATTCTCTGGTGACGGATTAAGCAAGTTACCTATTTTGCATTATCTACTACATCCTTGTGCTCCCCTATTCTGTCTAGTCATTCTCCTAGGATTGATCAGTCTGTAGGGATGAATGAGAGGATAATAGACTATAACTGAATGAATAAATTCTAATTGATAAACTATAAGCAACAATCGTGCCTTGAGTCGTGAAGGCTTAGCACAGTCTGAAATAAATTTAGCAGTTATGGCGCCCGACTCTTATATTTGGATAAGTACCGATGTGACTTTCAATTCATATGTACTATCTAAGTTTATCTTGGACATCACTGACATTGTGAAGGAAAACATCGCGAGGAAACTGTCTAAAATTGCCAATCCGCCTTGAGCAAGCGAGGTGATCAATGCTCTTGCCTTCTCTGTATGAAAGGAGGCTTTTGCCCTAAAGCGGGAAATAATAGACTCTTAATATTGCAAGTAACAATCTTTCACAGCTGGAGTAACTAGGTTGTGAATTGATGTGCAAATATATTGAAAGTTGTCTCAGTGTGTGAAAATCTGCCGGTCCCGAGGGCAACAGCCCTTCCTCATCATATAATCCCTTAATCATCCCTCACAGCACCCTCGGGAAGGTTTACTTTATTTGTAGGCTGTATTATAAAGTCCTTTAAAATCATCTAATTATGTACTACTCCAATTAATGTTTTTAATTAGACTAATTCTGTACAAAACAATTTGACGTGTAAAATTGAACATAACTGTAGGTAATCTTATTTACGTTTTAGAATGAAATTCTGTATTTTATACGTAATCAGACGCGTGATACTTAATTGGTAGAGTTAATTAACAATGAAGTAATATACGAAATCTTCTGTTTATGTTAAACAGTAAAATATCGTTTGAATTTATAATCGCTTGTTAACTTAGCATAATTAAAAATGTCTGGAACAGCAAACAAATTGCTCCTTCAAATGTTAATATAAAATTGTCTTGTTTCTTTTTCAAGTATATTTCAGGCTTCAATTCTTATCATTTACACAATCTTTCTTAGTATTCTGGCTATCTTTTGCAAAAGATTGTTTTATTTGACCTAGTTCTTGTAGTCTTTTGTCTTGTCTTTAAGCCTTCCATTAAGACGGGTAAGTTTCTTAGTGGGGACAAAAGAGAATTTTAGTAATAAAGTTTATGATTTTAGATCTTACAATTATTATATTAGCCTTTAAACTTTGCTAAATGCTTATTAGCTTTCTAATTGTCCTGGCGAGTGGGTTGGCGATGACTATAGACTTTTTATCTGTTCATCTTTTGTTTTATTAGATTTGTTCTCTGGTTGGGTAATTCTCTAAGAGTATAGTTAATAACAACCTGTTATGCACGGTAGAAGAGACATTGACACATATTTTATCATGGATTCAGTACCTACATTATTAAAGACTCTTATTTTAGAAAAGAATTAGGGGTCCGCGTACAAAAATAAAACTCAGTAAAAAAACGATATTCACGCGGTCGTGGCCAGATTCTTTTTTCCGACTTCCGCAGGTAGTCAGAAGGTATTGTCTTTTTGCATAATTTAAAGTAAACATGTCGATCAATGTCTATCGGAAAATATCCTCGGACAGGGGATATAGATAATGTATTCTGGGTTACTTTCAATACATAAGTAGACAACTGACGAAAAACTAATCGACATTTGAAATGACAAGCCTTTGTTCCTAATTGTTTCTAGTCAATTTATCTTCGCTTACCAGAAACTACTATAGAACTATAACATAACATCACGCCTGTAATCCCCGATGGCTTCGGCAGAAGTGTACCCATTAGCACACCCATAATTCGCCAGTTATGATTAAGTCTCAAGTAATAGAGGGCGAGCCTATTGCCATCAACCGGGCTTAAATTCAGACACCAAGGCTGATACTAAAAAATCCTGATGGTAAATCCCAATAACACCTTGCCTGACCTGAGAATCAAACCCAAGACCTCATGCTAAACAGTCGCGCTTTGCGACCACTAGACCCACGAGGCAGAATAGAAGCTAAAAGGGGTAGAATTCAACCCCTTACAGTTACTAACGAACAACTCAAAAATATTGTTAAATAAAGTAATCAATCTTGATGTTATCAAACAAATATCCAAGTAATCAGTTAATGTAAGTTGAAATTCGGAAGCAATACTCAGGAGCTGGCAACGAGTCATGCTAACTTGTAGTTAAAACAATCGATAAAAAAAGCTTTTTGGTATTCGAGCAAAGAATCGAAATAAATGGGTCAAAGAATTCAAGCTCAAGAACAACAGTAACTGCAGAAGAATTGGAGCAATTCTTTGCAAAGTAAATACTACAGTTTTGCACAGCTGTTTCAGTTGAGATGCGATTTTTAAAACGACCGGTCTTGGATGTAGCGTTCAAGTTCTTACTGATACAAATGTTAGTAAGAAAGATAATAATGAAATTTCATACCCAACATCACGCCTGTCATCTCCGAAGGATTACTCATTGAAACACCCACATTTCGACTGCCTCGTTGGTGTAGTGGTCGCAAAGCGCGACTGCTGAGCATGAGGTTTTGGGTTCGATTACCAGATCGGCCGAAGTGTTATTGGGTTTTTTCCAACGGGAATTCTCGGTAGCAGCCTCGGAGTCTTGATTTGTGACCGGTTGATGACAATAGGTTCGCCCCCTTTTACATGGGACTTAAACATAACTTATGATTTTACAGTGTATTAAAAGACTTAACATAACCGTCAACTACGCATAGGTACTGCCCATCAAACTAAAAAAACACTTGGCAAAAATTATTACTATGATATTACTTTTATTTTTCATGTGGAAAATCACTGTTTATGGTAGCGCATAATGTAAACATGCAAAATGTTGTGCTTACTGAAGCATGGGAAAGCGACGGGTGCAGATGAGTGTATAGAGGTCGTGCGAAAAGCGTGAAAGCTCAGTAATAGTACTTATTTAAAACTTGATTTTGTAAAAACCTTTAAAAATGTTTGTTGTTGAACCTTCAATATCTCTGTAACTAGAAGGTTCCCAGGTATGATCCAGAACAAAAATATATCGCAGTAATATAACAATAATATACCACCCGTTAGAATCAAATTGAATGTTCCAAGTCAAATCCAAATTCCAGTCTTCACCAAAATATTCTGAATAAAAATACTGTCCAATTTTCCAACCAAAAAGTATTCTACGAAGGCAAATTACACAAATACGTAACAAATTAAAAGTAATATCTTATATTCCGTTTGTGAAACGAATTATACTATAACTTTCGTACAGACAGCAAAAAGTCTCAAGGAAAATGGTAGAATCAAAGAGAAAAGTTTTATCTGTAGAAACTAGACTTCATTGCCACCTTGATTGCCTTCGGGAGTAAAACCCCGTTCATTATTAGGTACCTAGTACAAGTGTTTATTTTTAATGGAAGCAGTACTTAGAGGTCAGTTCTTTCTAGTAACTGCTTTGATTGGGAAAATAAGTATTCTGTTAGTAATTCTAGTAGCAAGGCATACTAAAGCGCTGTTCAGAAAGAGGCGATCGCGTTAGTCGCGTTGTGTTATTAGATAGTAATATCCTCTCGACAGAATTTCGGTCATGGCGTCCAATCTAATTGAAGACTAGCCAAGTACGAAGGAGATATTATAGTGCACAAGTATGTGCGCAAACACAGATGCTCTGTCTCTCTTTCCTAGCTAGTAGGCCGATGGAACGGCGATCCGACAACCGGGTAGAGATCAGGCGCAGGACCAACGACATTTACGTGCTTTCCGCGACACGGAGATTTAACATCGCCAACTTCAAAACTCTGGGCTGCTACTAAAAAAATTGTAGTTCTTAGAAAACACTAGTATAGTATGGAGATGTGTACGCATCCGTTCAGCTTTCGGCATCTAAACGAATGCGATGCACTAGTGTTTTCTATAGGCGAAAGCTCAAATAGGCTGATTAATGTAGTTCGTATATATTAGGATTTTAATTCTATATACACTCAACCTATGTATTGACTACAGCATTTTCTTATGCCTTCTTTTTACCCACTTTTTCTGATTGTCTTATTTTTTTTATTGGTTATTAGTATCCTTGGTTAGTCATATCAGTTCGGTATAGTCTTTAGAATTCATGCCTAACTAGGTTTCATACTTGCTATATTAACTGCCAAAGTTTTGTTGCCGAATAAAGCTAACGAGCCTCTCAGTTGTACTCGCTTTGTTTTTGGCACAATTGAATTTTTCAAAACCTGTCATCGAAGCTAGAACGTTATTCCAATTTGTCAATACACAAGGAATTCTAAATTAAATATACATACACAAACCTAGTAAATAAAGTTATAGAGTATGTACAATTTATAAAAGAGAAGCAGGGAAGCTTATAAGGCATACAAATCTTATCCGCATCAAACCAACGAACCCAACTTCAATATAGTACCTTCCTACAAATTAATACTAATAGTATCCCAAGCGAAGAAATAAAGTTCAAGAAGTTTGCAGTTCGATTCACCGCCTGCACTTGAAGCCAAATGGCTCAGTTAGTAGAAATTACGGGCTTAGAAGAAATAGGGACACTACGTTTCAGAGCGACTTAAGCCATTTCTTAAAGAAAGCTAAGCTGCTTAGTTAGCTCTTGTACAGCTAAGTTATCTTTTCCGTGTCCTAGATTTGAGTGCTCTTAGAGTGATCTAAATTTAGCATCTCAATTTATTTTGCGGTTAGTAACAAGCCAAGATCGACTTATAAAACGATACATTTTGGCAGATTGACACCAAAAATGAAGACGTTTTAGCTTTTATACACTTGGCTACTACGACAACATAGCATTAAATAATACTTTGACTTACTGACGTAATATCTTGATATCCAATGTATGTTGTAAGAGGAAACAGGCAATATATCACGAATTTTGGCAATAAAACTGATAAATATCCCTTTGTTTTGTTGCTAAGGAAGATATGGGCCATATGTCATATAACATGGCCCTTCAGCACACTGTCACAAAGCAAGAAACATGACGATTTATCTGGAAAATCATTCCAGTTGACAGGAAATTGAATTCGTTTCCGAACGGACATCAAATCATATTTTTGTCATTACTGTTTATTGAATATGAAACTAACTTGAGACTTAGAAGCGTCTTCCTTCTTTGAAGTCTTTAAGAAGCTTTTGTCTTTGTCCAGGCGTTGCAAACCAATTATCTAGAATGGATAGGATTCTAGTCTAGGAGACAATCTTCCTCTTTGCTAGATTTGTTTTAGTCGAGAACTTTGTTATCTGGGACGAGTCTAAAAGTTTTCTAGCATTTGTTACGTTTATAGCCATTTCTTTGTTCATATTATGATATAGTATTAATAGAATAATATAATTAATTCAAAACAATATTTTTTTAAACATGCTTTTATTTAAAACCATAACTAGGTACTACCTACTACTATTTATAACTATATTGAGTATTGGACATTGTATTGTCATCAGAACTAAAGGCAGCTCAATCGGATAACAACAAATAGCCGAAAAATGGTTTGCAAATCGGGTGCAAAGTACTCGTTACCGGCGTGCTTGTATGACGAGATGTATGAACGTAAATGAGGCAAAAGGAGGCAAGGATCGTAGCAGGTGGCGTTCTGTGGAAAAAGGAGCGAGTTTATGAATGTATGGTTTGCAAATTTTCAAAGGACAACTTACATACATACATAATTACGTACATACATACGAACAGTGCAAGCTAAAAAAAAGTCTTGTATAAATAACCCTTGCATCGCCTCAAGTCACACTTTGGAGTAAAACATATTTTTTTAGCACCACTTTCAGAAGTCCAGTTCTCATAAACTCATGTTCAGAATCTAGTCGCTCATATCATCAATCAATCTCATAAATCTAATTTCATCCAGCGACAATCAATGTCAAATCATGAAAGTAAATTAGAGGCATTTTTGACTGCCTCGTTGGTCTAGTGATCGCAAAGCGCGACTGCCGAGTATGAGGTCTTGAATTCGATTCCCAGGTCTAGCAAAATGTTATTGGGTTTTTCCACCAGGAATTTCTCAGTAGCAGCCTCGAAGTCTGGATTTGTGCCCGGTTGATGGCAATAGGCTCGCCCCCTATTACATGGGAATTAAACATAACTGGCGAAATGTGGGTGTAATAATGGATACACCTCTACCTAACCTTTCGGGGATTACAGGCGTGATGTTATGTGTATTTTTGACAGATTGATACTGAGATTTAAATATGAACGTTCCTAAATGTTACGCGAATTGCCCACTGAAATCACCATCTCTTATCGATATTTAGGTCACTCTATAATTATAAATTTCTTAGTTTGGAGTTGCCTAGTGTAATATTATGGTTCGGTACAGAAAACAAAATGCAAACGGTCATTACTTAAAAGCAGTTGCTTATTTTTGAACGTCTCAAGATCCCATTACTAGCTAAGGAGATTTTAAGGACGGCGGAGAGGCTGTGAATGCATCGCACTCTTTTAAATTCAATCCAGGGATGGACTTGGATAAAATTATGTGTTTATTTATTTACGGCTAGCTTTATACCTGCGAGTTCGTCGGTGTAGACTTTAGAATTAGGCCCTAGTCCTAAATTATCCCAGGTGAACACTAAAACGCGATAATAATTATTAATTAACGCAACCGTTTAACCGTCCATCCTCACAAACTTCGTTTATAGCAAAATAGTACAGTTGGAAGTTGAATTTAAGAATATTTTTTGTTATTATTTATATTAATTATATATTATTTTAAGAACCACCTTAAAGTTAAATCTTAATATTCTTTGTTGATACTTATAAATTTGTAGAAAATACCGTTAAAAATTGTCAATGGAACATTTTGCATTATTTTATTAACAAACGGAGCCACCTAGTTGTTATTGTATAATTCAATAACATTACTAAAAAAATATCACACAGCATAAAGTTTTTGTGTTTGTGTTATTACAACCTGCAATATTTTGTGAACAGGTTTATTCAATTCTGTTTCAATTTTCAACGGATACAAAAATTGTTAGGCATGTTTTTATACACGAGATTCGCTAACGCCATCTGTCTGATTTATTTGAAACTGCAAGCTTTAAACTCATCTCAGATATTCGCAATGTTTGATAGAAACTTCCTAAACATTTGCATCTCTAGTAAGTGACTCAGCTATGCTAGTGACATCTACGAGTATTAAAGTTATAACATTTGTAAGAAATAACTAAACGTATCTTTTGATAAAACCGAATAAATATTTATTTATTGCATCACGTTAGCATTGATTTTGTACTTTCCCTACAAACTCAACACCCCATAGGAAACCTTTAGTAGGTAACTAAAAAAAAAGTAGCCTCTCCTTGAAATTAAGTCTAAGTTTAGCCACACACATTCATCTTTAGTCGTAACATATAGATTATACTAGAAAAGTGAACCGTGAAAATATTTTTGAGGTACTATTTCGTCTAAAGAAATAGGTCAAAAGCTCATCTTGATTGCCTGTTAGGTCCATAAAAGCTGAAATCTTGCTTCAAAGAAACACGTAGTTTATTTTTATTTGAATAAAGACTGATTTTGATTGTAAGTATAGATTTAACGTTAATATTAATACGCCAATAAAAGCTCTCAGTTAAAAAAAAATCTCTGTAACAAACAAAAAAACTCCAAAAATACATAGAAAACCCGTTATCAATACAAATGTACAAATATCACTTACAATTCATAATCAACCCTTTTAAAACCCTCGCCATGTTTTATCCTTTTATTTTTATCTGCAGAAAACACGTGAGGTCAACCCCGAGTCGTCACTTCAACCGGACTCGGTTCAATGTGTAACAAACTGTGAAATTTGTTTTTGTTATGAATAATGTTATTTTATTTGGCTGATCAAATTCGTATCTGGTTTTTCTTGTTTGTCATTTTATGAGATTTTGGGGTTATTTTTGATTTAGGAGTTTGTGTTGCTAAAGGTTAGCATCAGGAATACATGTTTCTGCATTATAATGAAACTTGCTTCTACCCGCGACTTCGTACGCGTGTTTTTTTTCCACGCGTTTTATGTAACGTATTTGATTACTGCTCTGCTTCTGTCTGTCGTAGCGTGATGATATGTAGTCTATACTGTTCCTCGTGAATCAGACTATTATAAACAAAATTTTTTTTCCACTCCGGCTGGTAGTTTCAGAGAAATTAACTCGTTTAAACAAACAATCACAAAAAAATCTTTAGCTTAATTATATATGTTAAAAATTTGACCTCTCTTTCTATACTGATGAAGGTTTTATTTTACCAAAGAATTTGTTTTGGTACGTAGTTGCTGTACAGATACTATAGTAGGATAAATGTCATACTTAATCCATTTATCCGTAATACTTACTATCTTTTCCTTTTAGTGTGTGGGCCGTAACTAAGGATATAAGTGTTCCTTTTTCAGTGCCTTTCTTTCTTTCTTTCTTGTATCAAAAAAGACTAAAAAATTGCTGTTGTGCTACTACAATATTATTTAATTTTCAAACTTCTATAACAATTCAAGCTTTAAGTGTAAGTAAATCATTTAAAGAAACTTTTGAATATAAAACACATAACATCACGTTTGTAATCCCCGAAGGGTAAGGCAGAGGTGCGCTCATTGGTACATCCACATATCGCCAGTCATAAAAAAAAACATCGACACAAAAAAAACATAAAAACACTAGTCCAAAATGTTATCTTGTTGTCTAAAAGGTAGCATCGTATGGAGAAGAAAAGACAAGAATCTCCATAATTACACTTCCCACATCCAATCTGGTTTGAGGTAAAACTTTTCCTCATATCAGAACTCCGTTAATCTTCAAGGTTATCCCGTTCCCGGATGTAAACCGTAACCTAATATGTAAATAACCTCCTTCTTTCCTTATATTCCGTCCACATAATCCGTATTTAATATCAAGTTCCATTTCAACGCGGCACATACAGCATTATGCCAATAATGAACGCCCTCAGGCTGTAAACCTAAAGCCATCCACATTATTAATTACGTGTTTACTTACCCAAAACAGACTACGTAAATAACCGTTGAAACTGCCGATTTGTAATTAAAAAATACTGGAATTAACATTAATACTAAGTGCAGTGACAATCTTCTTATGGAATAAATGTGAAAGTTTGTATCGATAGACGTTTGTTGCTTAATCACGCCAGAACGGCTGAACGAATCTGGATAAAATTTGGCATAGAGATAGATTATAGTTTTGAATACATCTTTATTAAAAAAAATATATACGGTTGCCGTGGGATAATGTATCAACTTAGGTAAACGAAGTGATATTTTTGTTGTACTCATTTTAAGTATTGTTTAGATATTAGCCTATGATATTTACCGTTCCTGAAAGTACGATAGGATTGACAACGTCGAAAATGTAGGTAATGTACATAAATCCAATCAAATAACAAGCTACTATAATTTTAAAAATTCAAAAACACGACTGCAAAAATTGCACATATTTGTACTTTGTTTACTCGACAGTTTTTTTTAACAACGTTTTTTATTTACAGTGTTATATATTTTTGAAATCTACTTGTCAAATTCTAGACGATAAACATAGACACGATCAGTTTCATGAAAAAAAATAATTGAGGCTGGTATTAATTTACGTTTTAAAGTGACCACACAGGATTCTTTTTATTTTTAACTAGCCTATGTTACTCGGAACGATGCAAGGATTGTAACGATATCCCATACATCTAAATCGGTTCAGGCGTTTAAAAGTTATGGTGGAATAAAGAATCTCACATACATACATACATACATACATACATACATACATTAACCCTGAACACATAACACTTCTTTTTTTGGGGCAGTCGTGTAAAAATATTAAATAGAACTTTGACGCAGACGAAGTCGCAAGTAGAAGCTAGAAGAATGTAATGTTTTAAAAGTCATTTCGCCTTTTCGATTTTTTTAGACGATAAACCAACATTTACGAATAAAAAAATATCACGTGTACTTTTGTCTTGAGATTGAGACACCCCTATAAATATTACAAACGCGTTAAGCTGCGTTTTTGGTTACTGCTCCGCTCGTGTAAGTCGTAGCGCGATTTTATAAAACCTATCAGTTGTTCATTAATCTGGCTATCACATACAAAAATAAATTCTAATACGACTGGTAGGTTCAGAGATTAGGAAGATTAAACAAACAAAAAATATTCTTCAGCTTTATATTATAAAAAAAAAAATGCGCAGCGATATTTTGAACTATAAACGCCATCTAGCGAGAATATAAAGAACTATCAAGGGAATCGAGGGTTGCAATTTGATGCACCCTCCGTTTCTGATATTTCAATTAATTGAACTGTAGCGACGGGGTTGTAATTCTAGTATCGGTTACTAGATGATGCTTTTATACAGTGAATAGTTTGAATGAACCTACTGTTTTAGATGCATTTTCATCAACATAATTGGGTTTAATTCTACTAAAACGAACTAACTCACGTCAAAATTTTAGTTCTGAGCATAAGTTTCAGATGTACTGTTATTGATAGATAATAATAAAGATTTAGTGTACTGAATTACGTGACGTAATTAATGTAATTATTATTATTAAGACAAAATGTAAACGAAACCAACGAAATGTGGGTGTACTAATGGGTACACCTCTGCCTAACCCTTCGGGGATTACAGGCGTGATATTATGTATGTATTATTAAGACAATGTGAGTTGGCTTATTTTTGGCAAAACTAAGATCAATTACGATTTTTTTATTTATTCATTTATTTTTTAGTTTAAAACACAAAATGAATACATATTTGAGATAACGCAAACATAAACTCATTTGAGTTTTACTAAATAATAAAACTAGTAGGTAATTCAAGGTAAATAAAATTAAAAACCGTAGGTATCTAGGTACATTCAGTAACAATATAGTCGCAAATGCATTTACTCTTGGCAGGATACAGAAAATCAATAACGACCATGCACTCAGTGTATCAATTAAACTAAAATCGAACTAACTCGCCTCTATAGAAGCAAAACTAAGTTTGTATTGCATCGAACAATGCTTGAACTCCAACGTCGCTGGACACTTTACTGAACATTATTGTAATGCTACGTAAGCTTTAGTTAATCCTTAGGGCTTACGCAGTACGCAGACTTTTTGTGCGATCGAGTCCGTGACATGCGATGTTATGTGAGGTGAAAGAATCTACGATAAAGTTTACATTTTCAACTGACTTCAAAAAGGAGGAGGTTCTTAATTCGACGCGTATGTTTTTTTTTATATATTTGTTCTACGATTACTCCGCCAATTATGAATCGATTTCGATGATTCTTTTTTTGTTTGAATGAGTATAGTTCCGAATAGGTCCCATAGGAATATTGTCATGATCTGATGATGAAATTTGGAGATATGGAACGGAACTAACTACTAAAATCACAGCAGAACCGCCGTAACAAGATTGCTTTGTTTATACGTGTAGTCGATGACTGACTGAAGGAAGACTGGGGAGGGGGTACGTCAACCCCTACCACTTTCCAAAATTAAATATATCGTCTGAAATGTCTGTTATGACATACACAGAGTACTACATGCAGGTCGTTGGATAGTCGCAAACTTGATAGCACAATAAGTCGATCGTCTGCGAAAGCCTTTCAGCTACACGCACATTTACGGCTTCTTGCTATGTAGATTCACATAAAACGCACATTTTATGTTTATCATCAGTATTTGACCGTTTATAGTCTACGGTTATATTTGTACCGTTTTAACTATGTAAAGTCCTGCCTGCGACTTTTTTCGCGTCAAAGTTGATTATTATCCCACGGGAACCGTGTATTTTTTCGGGATAAAAAGTAGCCTATTCCAGACTAATCAATATCTGTGCCTTCTAGCGTGATTAAGCGACAAACAAACATCATCAAACATCCAGCCATACAAACTTTCGTAGAAGGTAAATTGCAATCTTTGAGGTGTAATACGAAGGTAAATTTTATACAATGTATGGAAGAGTTTGAAGCTTATAGATTTTAATTTGACGCCACTCAAACTATTTTATGTTTAGGAAGGTGTCATATTTCTTACTGGGTTTTGCCCGTGACTTTGTATGCTTGAATTTTCTTACGGATCCCTTATAGTTTTGTTATTAAAATCTAGCCAATGTTGCTCGCTGATAATGTAGCTTTCTATAGGTGAAAGAATGTTTCAAATCGGTTTAGTACTATAAAAGTTTTTTCGTTACAAACAAAAATACAAATCTTTTCTCTGTATAATATCAGTTTAAATGTAGGTAGGTATATTCATTGCTTTCGCAATCCATATTTGACAAACGATAACGGCGACTTCGAGTTTAACATTATAATATTCCTCAGGGTTAAGTACTGTCGATAAAAAATCTAGGTACAGTCAATAAATTTCAAAAATTCAATTTAATGCCTGACAAAAGCTGGATAAAGACTAACCTTTTGTATCCATCCCGTACTCTGCTTATACATTAAAAATACACCACGTTGTCTAGACATCCACTGAATATTAAGCTGCCTACATTAGCCCACGATAAAATACAAGCTTACCTAATGCATGTGTTTATGTATTAAATATGGTACGTCAACAATATGAACACAGACAGGTCGTTAACATTGTAGTGGAAGGCTTGTGTTTTATATCTTTATACAGATATTATGCACATCATTTGCTTATGTCTGTTCCGGAAAGTGACATAATAAAAAAATATAAAAGCAAAAAAAATATTCACGACGAATAAAAAAAAAATGAAAAGATAAAATTAACAAAATTATACGAGAGAATACACAAAAAGATGCACTGAGCACAACATCTGTATATCTAAACAAATAAATATTTAAGTGCCTGTTTGTAATGTAACACAACATAACAGCTAACAATATAACAGCTACATAGAATATAATAGAATAATTGTTTATTTGCACAGAAAGTAGGTACAATATTGAGATGCGCACACAAACAAACACACAAACTTACGCCTTTTTCCCATGAAGATTGACAGAAACCACAGAACGCCACCTGCTACGATCCTTACATACTCCTTTCGCTTCGTCCACGTTCATTTTTTTTTACAAATTACCTAAATATGAAAGTTCACGCGGTACATACACAAAAAAAAAGTTTTTTTTGCTGTGTTTGTTTCGATTAATCTCCAAAATTGCTGGAACAATTTTGAGAGGACTATCACTGGCAGATAGCTGATGTTATAAGGTGTAACTTCGAATAAATAATATAATCTGTACCGCGCAAAAAGATAAAACACTGCATAAAAACTGACAAGTTCCACGTGTCAAGTGACTTCAAGTCGCTAATATAAGCTAGTCAGCAAAATAAATAAGACAAGAAAACGTATCGGTTATAAATAATGCGTGTAATTTCTTGAGAACGTAAATATCACCTGCTATCTCGAATATCATCGATAAGTGACACCTGGATACACGCCATGCATTAACCATTACCGTTCACAATATTTATCTTTTACGCTGCAAAGAATCTTTATTAATATTTTAAAGCTGAAGAGTTTATTTGTGTCTAGAACAAGTTCTTAAGAACTGCTGATCAGTTTTGAAAAAATCTTGACGTGCAAAATGCATACATATTCAAAATTCCTGCTTAAACGAACGCCGAGAATTGACTCAAAAATTAGTAAGATTGAGACCTTGCTCTGTGACAAATTGCACATTTTGATAATAAAACAAGCTTCTTCCCGCCATTTCGTCCGCTTCAAATTTGATATTTTTTTTCCGGAATAAAAAGCTTATGTGTTACTCCAGACTACAACCTATATGTGTGTTAAATTTCATCCAAATCCGTTCAGTAGTTTCTGCGTGAAAGAGTAACAAACATCTATACATTCTCCTCCACAATATTAGTAGGGATAGCCTATAGCATTCAATGATAACGTAGGATACAATTTGTAAATTAATTTTCAAAATCGTTTCAGTAGCTCTAGAACTTCTAGATTACTACCCCTCATCCTCACAAACTGTACCTCTTTAATATTAGTATAGATAACAAGGCTCAAAGAAACTACAGGGAAAATGGCAATGCCGGCGGGCCTTATATTCAATTATTACTATGTCACATGCAGCCATATTGAAATTCAAAAATCCAGGTCACGTTGCATTGATAGACACAGCCACAGATACATCTATTCAAATAAATAAAATTGAAGCGTCTGTTTGTATGTCAAAATAACATCGTTTTACAATACATATATGTTAATATATTATGTGGATATTGCATTGGGCTGCATTATTGTAACGTCTGGTTCGAACCATCGCTTTTAGTAAAGTAGTATAGCTTACAGATTTACACCATAAACACAATTTTTAGAATGAAAAAAATTGAATGAATACAATTTTTTTTTTCTGTTTGCCTTATGTCAGTCTGTCTGTCTGTCTACGCGCCTGAACTGATTGGCTGAACTTTTACTGGTTTAGCTGATGTTACAAGGAGTAACTTTGGTTTCGTTTTTTGTCAGCCTGTTTCTTCTCACTCCAGGGCTAAGGCTCCACACTCCTCCATCCACTTTACTTTTATTTCACAAAAAGTATTAGGATTCCGAGCAACCGACGTTCATGCGAACGAAGTCGCGAGCTTAAGCTGGTTGCCAATAAATGCAGCCGACAGGTAATTTGTTCAGTCCATATTCACTGAACAACCGCAACTTGGGTCTTCATAGTACTCTCTTGTTGTGGCGAAATTGCAATATTGAACGGTTTTTGTCTATACCTACCAGGGATGTCCAACCAGACGACCGCGTCAAGGCAAAAAATATACAATGTATTATGACGGACTTCGCAACGTAATCAAACCAAATGTTGCGCGTGACATCTTGTGTGATTTTCAAATGATATAAATAGGTGTAACTAAGAATAATTTTAAATTTTCATAATAATTCTTAACGGCGTAATGAATATGGCGGCTTGACAGCTTTTGTAAAGAAAATATGTTAAACTGTCTTATTCATTGGATAAAAGTAAAGAAAAAAAATCTGCACTTACCAAAATAAAAATTCTAATCCTACTAATATTATAAATGTGAAAGTTTGTGTAGATAATTGGATGTTTGTTAGAAATACGCATAAACCATTAAACAGATTTGGATGAACATAGATAGCACATTGAAAGACCATTTCCTGGAACACATAGGATGCTTTTTATCCCGGTAATATGTTTCCTTGAGATAATAGTTCAACTTACTTTACAGAAACTTGCATGCCACAGGCAAAAAGAAGTACTACATAATTGTATACTGAACTTCTCATTCATTTAAATTTTTAAGAAGTATGTAACTGGTAAATCGCACAGGGTTTCGTATGCAAAAAGTCGATATTGGGTTTAATCAAGTTGGCCTCCCCTGGTCTATACCAGCAAAAGCCGTTTAGTTAGCCACAATCGCTTTTTTATATCTGTGAAGAAAAAACGCTGGAATAATAGCTTTGTTTGGATTGGTTAATTGGTATTCTAAATTGTTTTTGAATGTTTTGATGAGAAATTCTAGAATACAAGCGGAATTTTATGATAATATTTGGATACGTGATTACTTTTGCGTCGTTAATTAAATCTGGTAGTACGTTTGACTTATTAGTTCTACCAGTGTTTAAAGTCAATTTTAAAGCTCTCAAAGTCAAAATGAAAGTCAAATCATTTATTTCAATTAAACCATTAAAATGCACTTTTGAACGTCATTTACAAGAGGAAAAAAATGATAATAGTGTATCTAGTTGCCTATTCCAACAAGAACTACAAAATAAAAAGTAACTTTATTTTTTGAGTTTATCTCAGTTACTCATCACGAAGGAAACCGCTTGACAAGATGATATTTTTTTTTTTTTTGGCATTAAGTCCGCCTTTGTACATTGTATTTGTTTTACATGTGCATAAAGTTTAAATAAATAAATAAATAAATATTTGGCAGGGGGATAGTTATAGTCAGTAGACGTCCGCTAAGAACGGATTTACAAAAAAAAAGAGGTCCGACATTTACGCAGACGAAGAGGCGGGCAAAAGCTAGTTCATTATAAACAAAAATACAAATCTTTTCTCTTTATAACATTAGTTTAAATAATTCCAGGTTCAAGCCATATTTATTTTGCAAAAATCGTTTAATTTTAACGCCACTGCAGCTTTAGTAATTAAAAGCCAGGGAGGGAACGGCCTATTCATTTCATAGTCGGGCTGACCTAGCTCGAATGGCGTCCCAATTTCTGTCATTAATAAATTAAACTGTATGCAAACAGACTAACTAAATACGAATAATGGCTTACTGGGACGCTTGGTTAGATTAACATAGCTCATCTTTGTATTATGAGATAATGTGCAACATTATTTCGAGCAGCCTCGGAGTCTGGATTTGTGCCCGGTTGATGGCAATATTCTCGCCCTCAATTGCATTGGACTTAAACGTAACTGGCGAAATGTGGGTGTACTAATGGGTATACCTAAGCCTAACCATAAGAGTAAGAGAGCATAAGTGTTTAGAAATGTACACTATCGCAATCGGTTTCTCTGTACCTAATGATAGATGTAAGATGGATAAATAAATAATAACCCTTCGAGCATCACAGACGTGGTGTTATGTATATATTACGTTGAGTTTCGAGCAGAATAAATAACTTCAATACGCAGAGTTATTTATTAAGAGAACTTGCTATCTCTGCATTTTCAGCCGCGTTCAGTTACATTTTTAGTTACTGCTCCGCTCCCGTCAGTCGTAGCGTGATGATTTATAGCCTATACTATTGCTCATGAATTTGGCTGTCATATACAAAAAATATTTTTCCAATGCGACTTGTAGTTCCAGAGATTAGCTTGTAAACAAAGAAACAAAAACTTTTCAGCGTTATTATATTAGTGTTTATTAGAGAATACCCGTTGCCTGCAGTTTTGATTAATTTTCTGGGGTGCTACAGGCCATAATTTGTTTTGAAAAAATTAGAGAATACTAATTTAAAAATAAAAAATAAAGAACAACAAGAACAGGGTGACTCAGCCTTCCCACTTAAACATTGTGATTTAAATCTGCCTTGACATAAAAGCTTGTAGCATCCGCTTTTCGGCTTATAGCGAAATCCAACAGATTTAGCAAAAACCTTGATAAAAGTTTTAACTAGCGGTGGATACTGCCAAAATTGCACCGTATAGTTTCCGGGATTAACCCAATAATACGCTGTTCATGAACTATATCGTATATTGTTCGCCTGTGAGCCTTCAAGACTAAATAGGTTAATGTAGTTACCGAGTAGGTCTGTCTGTCTTGTTCCAGAGCTGCCTTGCTGTTCTAATTTCCTTGATACTAGACTGAATAATTAGGCTAGAATATTATACCCCGTTTTCAGTTAGAATAGACAGTTGCACCCGTCGGTAGTATATTGTTGAACTACCTAATTGTAATTTTGTGAATGTCGTGATGGCCTAGTGGTTGAAGTGTCGTCGTCTCATGCCTGGGCAAGTACCAATGTGCCTTTTTTTAATTCATATGTACTTTCTAAGTTTATCTTGAACGTCACTGACATCGATGAAGGAAAACATTATGAGGGAACTGAAAATGCGAAAGTACCTCTGTCTGTAAGTCTGTTGAGCTTTCACGAATAAATAACTGAACCGATCTTGATGTAACTTGGTACGTGGTAAGTTTGAACCCCAAGGAAGGACATAGGCTACTTTTTTTTTTCTCGACTTTCTCTGCGTCCTTGATAACCGACATTTATGCGGACTAAGAAGCTATAGTAATTAATAAAGTCTGGAATTGCCAATCCACCTTGCATCTCTGTATGAGAAGAGGCCATTGGCCTGCAGCGGAACAACAAAAAGCTAGTAGTTCTTGGGTTCTTCCGCTGATTTGTCTTCATCTTCCAATAGATCCTTTTTCTTAAACTATTTCGCCGCAGGCCGTAGACATAACCTTTACTTTACCCACTATAATAACACTATTCCCTTTTACGTTATTTTATATCGCCAATCAGGTTACGTAAGCCCTAAAATTATTCTTTACCCTGCGAAAATTATACCTTCCTTAATCAAATTGAAAGTGTCTGGGTAAGAAATTAGGCAGTTAGGCAACCAATTAGGAATAAATTATACAGCATATGTCTAACTTTTGAAACGTTAATTGTTCTTTGTCTCTTCTAAACTTTACTGAATTACGTAACTTAATATCACGCCTGTTATCCCCTAATGGTTAGGCAGAGGTGTGTCAGTTATGATTAAGTCCCATGTAATAGGGGGCGAGAATATTGCCATCAACCGGGCACAAATCTAGACTCCGAGACTGTTACTTAAAAAATCTTGATGGAAAAACCCAATAACACTTTGATCAACCTGCGAATCGAAACCAAGACCTGACGCTCAGCACTTGAGCTTTGCGATCACTAGGACAGTAAGTCAGTTTAGTGTTTACTGATTTTTTATTTGAAATCATATATGTACATTAGTCGCAACATTTGAGTTAAGAGAAAAAGTTTTATGCCTTTAAATTCCAACCTTAGGTTTTATAATATGCATATGTTGCCAAAGTGCTAGTACTCTTAAGGTCTTTTGGCACAAACAGTAGAAATAAAGCTAGTGAAATTGCACTACATTGTGACAAGCTGCCAATTTAAAACTCGCTAGTTAAACTAGGGCTTTGTCATACTTCTCCATTGCTTCGTATGTTTGAATAAAAAATCTGCTCGATTATGTAAATAAAGCATTGAATTTGTTCAAGTATCTGTCGTAAACTAAAGTCAAGAACATCATCATCATCATCATATCGGCCGTAGGACGTCCACTGCTGAACATAGGAAGTCAAGAACAAACCAATAGAAAATAAAAAAAGTGAAAATGGAATTTATAGAGATTGTGATACAAGATGGACGATCTGATGAGGACCTCAGGATCGCGCTGGATGCACGCCGCTTCCAACCGTTCCTATTGGAAATCTGTAGGGGAGGTCTATGTTCAGCAGTGGACGTTCTACAGCTTATATGATGACGATGATGAGAGATTTGTAGGTGGGAGACGCAAATTAGCGTTTTTTTTTGTTAGCCTATTCTTTTCCAAACCTGGGTAAAAGCCTCCCCCCACTCCTTCCATTTTTCCCGTTTCAGTGCCTCATCTCTCCAGTTTTGGAAAATTCCATCCAGTTCGTCCCGACATCTCCTTCGTGGATAATTAAAATTAGCATTTATTAAAAAAAACAGTGTTCATTGATTAAAGTATATTTAATATTCTTTTATTTTTTTCAGGTATGTACACCATAATCAGCCATGAAATGAGCTATAAACTTGAGCACGTAAGTTTTATCACTTCGACGACTGTAATTTATTATCGTGACGCGATAAATTGCGTGTGAAGTGATTTTGCTATGATTCAGTGTCGTGGAAAAATATTTTTTAACACTCGTAACTGTTTAGAAGACAACATTACAACGTGCTGAAATGCTCGCCTTATGATTACGGTTACAAAAAAAAACATATGTTACATACATTTTGACTGTGTGAGTGTTGCAATATTTTTTAATAACCAACAATGCCTTTTAGGAACCGCTTCCAACCGGTGCTATCTGAAATCTGTAGGGGAGGTCTATTCAGCAGTGGACGTCCTACGACTTACATGATGATGATGATGCCTTTTTCTAGCTACTCCAGAATCATGAACTGAATCCATGGTAACTCTGTGTCAAGATGTCCCTTCCACCTTTCATAGCAGAATAATTCACACTTAGCAGAACAACGCGTCGCGTTTAGGTGTTAAGCATACCGGTCACGTAAAGTACCATGAGTTATCGCCATTAATAAACAACCAGCCTAGGGACTGGTTAATTATAACACTGCAAGATCATTAGTTAAATCAAAGCAAACAAAGGGAGCAAGGAGTTGATTTAAGTCCTAGGTAAACCATTATGTAACCTTAATCTACGCAGAACTACGGCTACGGCAATTCTGATACTTCACTAGTCTCTGCCCACGATTTCGTCCGCGTAGAAGTCAAAAGTAACATAAAACCTATCCTATTATAATTGACAATACCCAGCTTTCTATAATGAAATAATGTTTGTAATCTGACCAATACTTTTAGTGATAACAAACAAACAATTTTACCTCTTTATAGTATTAGTATAGACGAGTCAGGTACGTCGATACAACAAGAATTTAATAATCGAAAAATTCGATATGATACAGCAAAATTCAGATATAGAAAAATCCGTTGAACCAAATTCAGTCCACATTTTTATAATATAAAGCAAAACTATAAGCAAAATCTGCAGTATCAGTGATACGAATACGAAATGCAAATCCCTGATTTGGATACATAAACTTGTTATGTTTGAGCGGAGACTATTTTGGCTTGCACAGGATCGGAATTGGTGCTATTTGGTCATGTAGATATTGGATAATACGGCTCAGTAGTATTATGCTGTGAAAATCTTGGTGACTTAAGTTGAAGTTAGTTGTCAATTTCTATTGTTATGAGGCATGACAGTCCCCTCAATCTCACTTCATCTAAATTCATCAAGAGAGACTCTCACATAAAACTACTTTAGATTTTTACATAATTATCAAAAAAAAAAATACGATTCAAACACAGAAGCTTTTATTGGCATTTCTTCTCAAATATTTTAAACGGTCTCTGCATATACATTATTTTAAAGGAAAGTATGCATATGGCATAATATACTTGATATGTATTATGGTTTCTTTTCATTTGTCCCACCTCACTTTATCATGTGCGAGAGGTATATTCAGACTCTTGCTGACACCTCTGGTAAATGAATCTTCTCCGTAATCAGATATCCATAAATTTACCCAAGGTAAAGCAATTTAGACAAGTTACTGCTGCAAAGGTGCCTTTGGATAAACTTAGTTAACAATTTTCACACCTAACTTTAACACAGATTGCCAAATCGATACAGAGATGTCTTTGCGGCAAACCATACGTTATTTCTAGAGTTTCGTGACAATATGTAAACAAAATGAGGGGTCCAACGGTATCCATTTCCACTCAGTATTGCCCATTACCCTTCACACCAATGTTCCTTGATGCGCGCTTAATTAGCTCGTATTATTTTTGGACGTGCACAAAAATAAAGCCGTTGACGTGACAACGCTTTCACGCGGGGATGGGTTGCGGCCAATTTTGCGGCCAGCTGTACATCAAAGGGCCGAGTACGGCCCTGGCTGCCTCAATTTAGTGCGTCCTCAAAGACTGCTTTACCTGGTTTTTAATTACTATTCAAATATTCAGTGGGTTTCACTCTTGATTTTTTTAGACATATGGTAATTCTTTTTTGGGTGAATTGGATTATTTCTGAAAACGTGATGAAAACCTTTCCTTATTTTAATTCAAATGACAGGGTCTTATTTGAGTAACAGAACCATGGTTTAAGGTAAGTAAAACTTACTGTGCTTCTGCAAAATTGTGCGAAACATTAGCCAATTTATTTTAATTATGTGATTGATTGTTTGCGTATGTCAGTTTATATGTTTGTAGAAGCGCACAAGAGGCAGGAAAATGTCATAGGCTGGAGAAAAATATAAAAAATATGGAACAAAAGAAAAGAAGTATCTGCGACTTACACGAAGCACTTATTGTTTGACAGATTTTACTGCTCTTATTACGTAGCAAGAGTTACTATATGTAAAAATATATAGCCTCAGTGTTGCCAATATTTAGTGTCTAATGTGCCGGTGTGATTATGACTCTTGAGCAAGGAACATCTCAACAATACGTGCTGTCTCAAGGACTACTCCTGTCTTTTAATACCTCAAAGTCTTGAGACACGTCTTTTAAGTGCTCTCAGCTCTTTTCTTCAGATACTCATCATTCTCTTCGCCAACGAGACTATGGGGAAAAAGGTCTCTGAAAATATTATAATTTAAAATTTCTTTTATAGATATATGTAGTCTATTTAAAAAAAGCATTACCTTATCCGTATGCAGATATAGGTGGAAAATATTGCTAATAATTTATAAATTAATTTTTAATCAACACAAATCACTCAAATTCGCTTCATCAATTTAAATTGATTGACACAAGCAACTATTTAAGTAACAAAAAAAATATTGATACGTATACTATATAAAAGTATACATATATCAGAATTACATTATCTAGGTGGTTGCATAGCAACCAAAAATCAATAGAAGTCGTCCGACACATTAAAATGTTTGCATCTCTCTCTACCATTGCAAGGGGATGAGTCGAAAATTCTAGGAAAATTACTTGATTGAATGCGCCCCTGTACTACGTGAAGCAACTAGTGTCGAAGCTACGCGCGTACCTATTCCCAAGGGAACTAAAGGCTCAAACTACATTCATATTACAAACTCAAAACCAACTGTATTTCCTAACAGGTAAGGTTTATTTAGTGTTGATACAGAAATTCCAGGTCCCGGATGACCGGAACTCGCAGCGCGCTTGTGCAATTATTAAGATTCATTCACATTATGCGGATGTGATTTATTGCAATTCGGAAAGTTCTACCGGAATTGTTATTTTTTGGGTTTAGGTTTGGTTTTCGTTCATGAATATTTATTTACGTTGATAACTATTGCACTGAGCATGTTGCATTTTTAAAATGATCTTTATTTCTGCTGTTGCGTACATATTTTTACATAATTTCAGAATCGTAAGGAAGGTCAAGGTTGCTGTTGTTTCAAAAAATTCTTCGACGTTAGCATAGTCTTTGTTGCCTACCCAAGCTATACTAGAAGGCAACTATACTAAATTATACTAACTAAAAAACCTACGTTAAAAATCTAGTCACAATTTTAGCGACAATCAATCTCAAAAAATTTGGGGCATTTTTTGACACATTGAGACGACTGAGATTAGTGCTCGTTCTTAAAAGTTTGTTCAATTGCCCCTCTGAACTTATCAAGTGACAAACTTATAGCGATCAAATTTCTAGTTTTCTCGATAATTAATTTTTAACAGAGCGAGTGCGAGTCCAGAAGATAGTTCATTTAATACAGTGCCCAAGGTGTCCCTATACCTGCAACTTTTGAGGATATTAAAACGCCACTGATACCGCAATAAACGTGGCCACATACTGGGGCCATGTATTAGAAAATAAAAAAAAGTATGGAATAATTAAAAAGACAAAGGGGTTTTTTACTTCATATCCATCCGAAAAGAAGAAGTTTATTTTTTGGAAGCACTTGTAAGGAATATTCTCCACATCGGTTTCTTTCACGGTAGCTAATCTTAATGGAGACTAGCAAGTACGCAGGAGATATTATAGTGCACAAGTGCAAACAAAGGTGCACTCCCTTTTCCCTAACTCTCATAGTCTGATGGGACAGCAATCAAACACAACCGGGAAGGTATCACTGGCAGGATCAACGGCTTCACATGCTTTCCGAGACATGGCGGTGTCACACCACCAACTTCCAAACTCCTGGCTGCTATTGAGAAATTCGTAATTGAAAAACCCAATGACACTTAGTCCGACCACAACAATAACGAGGCCGTAACCTGTAACTACAGTAAACCTAACTAGTTAAGGTTTTGCAACTACTTGCAAATTGTCACGAAAGTGTTTAAAATTTTCCTCATTACTTCTACCTTGAAAACTTGTTGCTGTGCTTGTTCTAAGTTACTGAACTTCTAACTTATCCAGCTCTGTTTTAATTGAGATCGCTGAAATGAAAGTGTTGGTGTGACTGATATGCTTCTATGAAGAACTTTTTACTTTTATTCGCGTCTGAAATATTTTTTATACATCTGAGTTTGTCTTTAGTCTGTTTGGATAAGATGTTAAATTCAGTTGCATTTCGAGTATAAGCGTTTAAAATAAACCGTTCTTATTTATGGACCCTAACAAAAGGGTGCAATAAGTTTAAATCTTTGGGTCTTTTCATCGTTGCTTATTGAACCGATTACCATACGGTGCAGTTTGTGCAACTTCAACCTTTCCAAAATCATCAGTTTGTATCACAATTACGGTAACCAACAAATCTTTGGAAGGACAAGTCTTGATACTTTGGTAAGATTAATTTATTTTTCGAATACCTGGTGTTCCAAGACGTTGTGTATCATTGTTACAAATGACAACATGTCAAAAATAATTGGCACCTCGTTATCGATAAACTCGACAAAAATATATATTACCTACCTCCTGTGTAACAGCTTTCGGGAGTATGCACGCACCCTTATTTATTACGGTGTATCTACTGTGATTTTCACTATGATATGATGGTACGGGGGCGTTCAGGGGCTACATCGAACGGCCCAGGCAAAGCCTTGCAGACCAGACAGGAGCCCCCGGGCTAATAGCTCACGGACCTCCGAACGCACCTGACGTGTGCAGTGCTCAGTAAATATTCAATAATTAATTAACATAAAATACAATAAAATTAATTCAAGTTATTATCTAAAAGTGTTTCCGTGTGATTGTGCAACATCTGTGCAGTTTTTCAGTAGTTTTCGTGCGGTTTTGGTGATTTTATATGGCAATCCTTTGTGTGACGTAACTGACGCCATCTTTAAATTCAGTGTAAGGATTTTAAATTCTTTTCTAAGTATTTTCGCGTCATTTCTATAGGACATAAAGTTTTATTGTGTTTAAAAAAATAAAACACTTTTGTCTAGTTGACAAAGGTTGGGCTCCACTGGTTGGAGCGTTGGGCCCGGCCTGTCCCTTTATGTGCAAGTAGCTTAAACAATTAAATGTTTATTGTACTTTTTAGTTTATTGAAAGTTTGTTTAAAAATCTACATTGTATTCCTGATCACAGTAATAAGTTACCCAGTCATAGGAGGAAGGGGAGAATTCTGAATTTTGCACAGTTTTGAGCGGTGCCCATACCATCGGTTAACGTTAGCGTTCCTTTACAAAATATGTCAAGTTAATGCAATTTAGATAATTTTGTAGATGTTATGAAATTGTGCAAAATACTTTTCATTTTTAATAGGGACAGGTATGTATTTAAAATTCTGTATTTATTTGTAAGTATTACACTATACTTACAAATAAAAAACTTATTAATTGTTGTGTATTCCTTTGTCAAATAACCAGGTCCTGTCAGCAGTCATTGAGCCTAGCTCTCTTTGTGTTTGCATGTGCAGCCAGTGAGCTTTAAAGACAGGTGGTGTTGGATTATATTTATATTTTTTCCATTTTCCTAGTCATCGTCGCCATTTTTATTCTAGAGATTACGTACTAGAAAAATCTGGAAGTGCCTATGCGTTGCGCAGTGAGCTAGTGCGCATTGCCCAGACTGAATCTAGGCCACCTAGATTGCAAGGACCAATGGGAGGACGTCCTAATTATCACCAAGTTGCGCAGTGATTGCTAGGGCCTTAAAAACCCGGGCATGTATGAGGGCTAGTTAGCCCGCGGACTCCAATGTGGGAGGTGTTTCTGATATAGATCTAGAATTACATTAGGCTTAATTGATTTTAGTACTTTAGACATTTTTTTGATGGTGGACGTCTTCTGGCTGAACGTTGATGCAGTCTTTCAAATAGAGACATTATAATTAACAAAGGACTTTAAGGCAAACTGAAAATAGTGCAAGTGGTGCAAAAGATAAAGAAAACGTTTAAATCTGTTGATTATAAATAATACAATTTAAATACGATTTGTATGTAAAAGCTTCGCCTCAGGATGCGTTTGGGTAGATGGCGACTCTGCCACACTCAGGACGCCATTTTGACCTAAAACCAGAGCAGCAGAGCCCAGTGCGCGCGCGTGGGCGCAGTGCCCATTGGTGCACTAAGTCCACAGTATATTAAGGTCATGTCAACTACATCCCTGTACAACAAGGGCGTGGTTGAGTCGGCCATTTTGTGATTATTTGCACAGTAACTTACTTTGTCCTTCTAGGTCTCGGTTCTGAGGATATTATGATACAACAGCAAAACAGTGCCGGTACTCCATAGTATCCATAGTGCAATTCCAAAAAAAAATCTTTCATTTTTGAATAAAAGATTTTTTAAATTATACATTCAAAAATGAAAGAAATTTAAAAATAATATGTGGAAATGCACTTGAATATTTCATGCTAACTTCAGTAACAATCGTTCGTGCTAATATGTGCAGTACACTACACATTAACCCAAAGCTGCCATATTTGTCTAGCAACGAGTTGCGCAGTTCTGCATGAATATTCATCGAGATTGCACAGGTCCTGTGCAGCGCTCAAAAATTTGCACAGAGACGTTGACAGTGTTGCGGCTAACTGTCTTGCTATTCTGTTTTGTTGTTTAGTTGCCTGTTGGGCAAATACTTATACAAATAGATTGTTTTTTATTAGTGGTTGGTTAGGTTCAGGATGGGTCAATAATACAGGCTTCCAGCCTAACACCGAAGATAGCGCGGCTTATATAATTGGCTTTACCCAGATTATACAGATTTATAACTATAACATTCATTTAAGGCGGAATGTTTTCGCTTTTTTAGCAACAATAATTTAAATATTTAAATAATAAGTAATTTAAATAATATACTAATATTATACTCTTGCTTGTTTGGAATATAAACAATTTAATATTCAACTGCTTCAGTTCTAACAGTCATAGACTCCTATACTGCATTCAATATAAGTTACAACGCTATCGTTATTTCAATGATAGCGTATAATAAGCTTATATTTCTCGATAATTGTAAACATTTGCCATTAAAAAAATATATATCATGAAAATGCAGTCATTTCAACAATATTACGCAACTAGCTTCTGCCTTCGACTTCGTGCGCGTCAAAGTATAAGTATAATACAATATGTAAGGTTCCCGTGGGACAATACGGGAACCGAAGGTACATTTTTCCGGGATAATAAGTAACCTGTGCTATTCCAGACTAAAGTCTATCTCTGAACCAAACATCCAGATCCATTCAGCCGTTCTGGCGTTATTGAGTCCATCCAAACTTTCGCATTTATGATATTAGTAGGATTACTGCCGTTATATTTCTAATACTGTGTAATATTAAATAGGGTAAGTACCTATAGTCGGCCATGACGATAAAATTGATAATCTTGTAGTACATAAAACAACTCTGTTCGCGCCAGGTGCCTTCTTACAATAGGTTTGATCAAATATTATCATTAGCTGCATTCCGTTCTGTAATCAATATCTTTTCCCTATGAGTCATGTTTTCCCGTCATTTACACACTAAGCATTGAGTCGCGTAATTTTCGTTCAACCGAAACTTCTTCTTCAGTCTCGTGTCGTGATTGACTCAAATTTTAACCGAAACTGACTACTCATTTTGCGGCACCGTGTGGCACAAACAGGAATTAGGATAAATTATGCGATTCAAAAAAAAAGTCATGCCGCTCATGAAACAGGGTCGGTCTCGATCAATTGGTTGACTACCCCTGAGTGCTAAGTGTGAGCTTTTTCACTCACGTTCAATTACGAGCGCGTTAGTATTTTGTATGGGAAATAAGGTTTTCCTAGTGACTATCAGATGGCGCTATAACTTTTTCTCATTTAAAGTTTTAACGCGCTCGTAATCGAACGTGAGTGAAAAAACTCACACTTACTCGTAGCACTCAGGTCTATTTGTAGTAAATATGTTTCTCTAAAATAAATAGGATTTTTAAAACAACACCTGACTAATTTGTTTACAAGATAAACTGTATCTAATGTTTAATGTGTCAAGTTTCAAAATCGTGTACTTCACCTACTTACCAATATTGTGATTGTTAATACCTGCCGTTGAATCATACTATGATAAAATGATAACGTGTCCTAATTATTTCATTCTTGAATCCATTCTTAATCTTGTGTGTATGAGTGAATACTAAGCATATTATGATTCAGCTAAGTTCAGTCAAAACGAGCCAATATCTCGATAATTTAATTAATTAACTACGTCAAACTAGCTCATTATTTCAACATTACTATTCAGTAATAATAATTCAATACACATTCAAAAAAAATATGCTTAAAATATAATTTGAAATTAATCAGCGTTAAATATTCAAAATCATTACAATTACTTCGAGAAATTGGAGTCGATATGTGGGTTGGTTCGTTTTTACAGAACTAAACCTAACTGTGCGCGTTTACATGATTTAGTTGTATTCAGTCTTATTGTTGCTGAATTTGTGAATTTTACTATAAATTGTTCTACTATGTCATATGCATTGATAACAATAACATTTAACTCAAAAACTAAAAGTTTTCATAAGATTTTTTGTGGAAGGATTTGAGATAGACCGGTAGCAATATTTTCTTCCTTAGCATAATTTTATTCCCGTATGTTCTTAACAAACAAATTGCAGATGGCGCCACAGTCGACTTCTTAGAAGAGTCAGCTGTTTTCAAATCAGCTTTAAAGTATCTTCTAGCCTTATTTCCATCTGTTCACACTAAAATCTCCTCTAAATAAAACTTTGATATCCCTATTGATTACGAAATATAATACAGGTTAATTGCCAGATTGTAAATATTTATTTTTTTATTATCTTTCAACGTAACGCAATCTTTAAGTAAACAAAACTAAAAATGTTTATCCTCCATTGGAGTAAAATCGGTCAACGCGATCGCTAAACTATACTATTTCTGGAGTCGCATGCGCGGCGTCTTCGCCATGCCAGGTGCGCTTGCGCATCTGCCTGTTCGCGGAGATCGCACGTGTGAGTTCGCTATTGTGTTGAACATTTTATGCTACCCCGTGATCGTATAAGATTATGAATATATTGCGCAGTTGTAAACACTCTTTGTTGTTCAGTAGTCTGTGCTTTACAAACATTTTAACAGGGATGACAGGTTTGTAAGACAGGATAAAAAAAAAATCTTATCTTGGGTCACTGACCCGACAAAGCAGTTGAAATCAAAACGAATAGAATGACTTTCATCTTTTTTTTATAATTTCATCAATTAGAGAGAAAGAACTCTCTTGATTTTCAGTAGGTACAATTAAATAAAGCCGTTAAAAAAGTAGGTAGGTTATCAAAGCGTGGGACGTAGACGTTTATTTTTTTAAATTAAAATTTCGTTGTTTCATGATTATCTAAGGCCGGTCCTTTCTCATTTTCCTGTTAATTTATTAATGCTGGAAACAGATATAAAGGCCAAAGTTATTTTATTTTTTAGCTATTTAAATTAATTGCTTCTATAAAATCCTTTACAGGAAAATTCACTGGGGAAACTAGACTGATGTTTTTAAGTAAATAATTACATATACCTACCTGTTTACATACAGTTTAGTTTACATGTAACTGCCTCGTTGGTCTAGTGGTCGCAAGCGCGATTGCTATACATGAGGTCTTGGGTTCGATTCCCAGGTCGTTCAAAGTGTTATTGGGTTTTTCCATCAGGAATTTCTCAGTAGCAGCCTCGGAGTCTGGATTTGTGCCCGGTTGATGGCAATAGGCTCGCCCCCTATTACATTGGACCAAAACATAATTGGCGAAATGCGGGTGTACTATGGGTACACCTCTGCCTAACCCTTGGGGGATTACAGGCGTGATGATGTTATGTTACATATACCTACGCGTCTACCCACATACTTACCCGTGTCATATTTGAAAGGTGTCAGCAACATAATAATTATTATAATACATACTAAGTTTACAAATCACAGAAAGCTACTCAAGAATATTAAAATCGTTCCAAAAGTCACTTTAATATTAATTTCACAATCTTCAAAATGGCCAAGTCAAACAGACTTACGATGGCACATTCTTAGTAGAAAAAAAAAAAACAATTTTTAACAAAAATTAAATACTACCACGATTACGTATTAAGAAACCGTGCAACCGTAGTGATCAATTTGAAGAAGAATTTAAGAAGCTTTTCAATTTAATAATATAACCAGTATTTTCTTACGAATGTCCAATTTTTCTGTAATAAAATATAGCCTAAAGTACTCAGGGATAACACAGCTTCCTATTAGCGAAAGAATTTCCAGAATCGGACCAGCAGTTTCAGACATTAGCGCATTTGTACAAGAGACAAAATGAAACTCTTCAACTTTATAATATTAGTATAGATTGTATAAAGCAAAGCGTAAAAGCACTGCAATGAAATTAGACCACATAATTGATGATATTCCCAAAACCTCTGTTCTATTCAGAACCATCGGAGATCTGAATTGCACAATGACTTTAGGTAAAATTAAATTGTGAAACATTGCCTGTAGCAGATCATCCCCTTTCTGGGTCTCACAATGATTCTTATTCCGCGGCCCGGCTCAGTTGGCGTTTAAATTAAAAATCGATAGGTATTCAAGTCCTATAGATTTTCCAGTCTAGTGAATCGGCACCATTACAAACGGACATAAGGGTCGACGGACTTCGCGCGTGCCATAATTAAATGTTCCGTTCTTTATTTTTCATTACTGTTTTAGTCCTATTTTCTTTATTGGATTCTTTCGCTTACGAATTACTTCTGCTCTCAAATAAATGTGAAACAAAAGAGAATTAATTTGTTACAAAACAAAAACGAATTAATCGCAAGTCATCATTCAAAATTCAGCTCGATTTTTGACTACCATATAAACTAATAATGAGTATTGAGTTAGAACGTATTTTTTTCTTTTCAGTTTACGTAGAGATTCAGTCATGTCTTAAGATTTGCAGTTTTCTTTGCATGGCATCACAATCACATATCATGTAATTAATCATTAGATTCAAAGAGCATCCTTTTCAGTTTATGAGTCAGTTTTCAGTATCATATCATCTAAGTACATTTTTCTTTAAAATTTATCTTTGTTTCCTAAACTTTATGGCAAATAAATAAATATTATTTTCCTATCTTGCTCTTGGTAACGTCACAGCAATATTATATTATTGTGTGTGCAAATTCTATTCCCTGATATTCTCGAGCTAACTGGTCATGACCATCTGCTTGAATCCTGAGTCCAACTCCAATGTTCCATCAATCATTTCTTCTAGTAGCTATGGCATACGTTTTGGTACAGTTTTAACAAAATCACTGAGCTTTCATTCTTTTCCATGACTCGTTATTTTGATCAGAATCATAAACAGATAGTTCGGGTATGTCAGTTTCTAGGTAAAATGTGTCTATGACAATTTTACTACAACACTGCAAATGGGTTACTATATCATCCCATCGCAGTGATATAGTGACATTTATCATAGGCTGCTTCCTCTAATCCTTCGTCTTCGTGTCTTGTATTTGTTTGCAAATATTGCATAGTGTGAACTTAGTGATGAAAAATAATCAAGATCACGCTGTGAGATATTCCTGACTGATACAGTTTCATCAGTTTTATTAAGTTCTTAACGTGACTATAAGAGTCTCGAGAACGTTTACTGAATGGTACATCTTTGTATTTGTGTTCACATTGACTGCGTGGTCTCTAGTGAATCCGTGCAGTGTCGATACACTATGGATCACCCATTCCAATGGGCACACATCTTTCTTCGAACGAAGTACTTTTATTACATACATTATCACTAACTAAAATTGCGAGCTCAATATCGATGTGGTTTGATTAAATACACTTGGCTTCGTTTCTTATCAATCTTCTCGAGACGTCTCAGCTCATGGTGATCTGCCACAATGATTGAAAGACGCTGCTTCTTATAGTTTCGTCATCACATCATTGTGGTAGATTCAACGTGATGCATTAATCATCCTGGAGCGGCGGTCGACGTCTTCGCTCAAAATGAGCATTGTTAGGCTGGGTTTAGGTTTCTGTATATATTGTTTCTATCAATCCAATGAGAGCTTGCTATTGACTATTACTAACAGTTCAATTATGGTTTAAATATTTGTCTCTTGTTGTGACATCACCAAGGCTAGGTAGTTTCTTTCGTGTGATTGCGTATAATTGTTATTACAATAACAATTTAATGTAAAAATATTTATACGTGTTCCTGCTCTCATTACGGTTCCGCTAGCGTGGGTATAGTTAGTATTATTTTCTTATCTCTATACCTGATCTAGCAATACTGTTTATTGTGATAGTTTTTTAAAGATTTTCTGCATTTTCATCCATTTTGTCATTTTTGTACCTTTATGTTCGCTTAGCAAGTAAAATTCGCTTTCGTGGCATTGTTATTATTGTAGCTTGATTGGTTCTTTGTCTTATCGCATCGTCATCGTCGCATGTCGTTGTAAGACTTTTACTTTTAAAGTTTTGCCCGTTTTCAATTTTTTTCATCTGATCCCAACCTCAAGTGAATTTTTTTTCGTTTGATTTGTTCCGCCATGTTCATTATACGGTGGTTGTTCAGTTTATTTCAATTGTCATCCTATTGTAGGGTCTGATTTCTTTAGTTCTCAGTTCTCAATTTTTTTCATATTCGCAATTGCAGTTGGCAGTTACTCTTAAACTTTGGAATGGTCTCCTTAAAACGTTACAACTGAACAGAGAATCCTAATACCCCATCTCACATAACTGCCCAGTATTTTGTTGACTTGTTTAACATAAAGAATAGTGCAGAAATATTACCCGAACATAGTTTTCATTTGCTTATAATTGCTACGAACTAACTTTTACTTTTAACAGCCCACAAAACTTAACTATCTGCTTCCACCTATTGAATAGGAAATGAGGTGAGATTGCATTTCTGTTTAATACGATAATGCACTCACATTGATTTCCTAATTAATATGGAGCTGATTTCAAACCGCGCAAGTGCCTGTCTTCAAACGTTTCAATTTTTTTATTGCCGTGGTTATACTTATTGCGTAGTTTTGCTCAAAATATGGAGATTATCGTTGTATTTTAATCGATAACTCCAGTTATTGAGCAGCTTTACGTTAAGTAATGAAATACTTCAGAATATGATCTACCTCGGAACTACTTTTTTATTGTCGTCACATACCTATTATGTGTCAACACGTGCTCTACTTCACGCCCTCTTTACATATACCTACATCTAGAGATGAAAAAAGCGAAACGCAACTTTTTACTAAACTCGATCGATTAATTTTGTGATCTCTGAGGTCCTTAACTGTTCGTCATTAAAACTGTTGGTAACTTATTACTGTGTCTGTGTTTAAGTTTTTATGCTAACTGTTGAAGCAAATGTATTTGATGGTTGAGTTAGCAGAGCAAAAAGGTTGTCATGGTGCATGGTTTTGTAACACTATGGTAAGCTTTTTGCTTTCCTCTTCAACAAATTAATTACTTTATAATACTTAGTAAATTAATGTTAACAAGTTTGTTATTACCTGTATTATCATTCGTGGTTCTAATATTCCTCATATTAGTCCCACCTACAACTCTGCTTGTCTCCATCTAAGCTGAGTACACTACATAGTTTCTTTTGCTATGTGATATAATATCATACAGCATTTAAAACTATGTATTTTTAGCTTCTCTCAATTCAATTAAAATAATTGAAGTTAGGACCCCGCTGAGTTTCTTGCCGGTTCTTCTCAGAGGCGGGTAGGTTTACGAACCGGTGGTAGATGCTTAAAACAATAAATTAAACAAGATAATAAACGATATTTTGAATATATAAATATGTTTGTTTTTTTTAATATCATTGTAGGAATCCCCACTGGTTTCATAACACACACAAAAGGACTTAAGAGAAACCTTATATAAAACTTTCCTATTTTTTGATTGGATGACATCACACAAGTTTATCCTATATAAAAACTGTATTTCTCATCCAAGTATTCATAAAGATTTCTGTCGTTACGATAAACTTTAATACAATATTTTAAATGACAAACCTCGAGGCTTTGTTTTCATATTAAACGTGACCCCACTCATACATATTCTGCCAGACCTGAAACAACTATCTTTAGGCTACACAAATACTTTTTTCCGTGCTTGAATAGACCCACGACACGCAACGCAGCAGTCAATCACTGAGCTGCGTCAGTCGTGTTGTCAAACAACAAGGCAACATTAAGAATTTCCTCTGAAGTCTTTACCTCCGCTCAAAATGCTTAGACACGATACTCCTGAACACATTCATACATATATTATGTATGCGATACCGAAAACAAGAAGAGAATAAGGAAAAGCAAACGCTACATATTCCCAAAGACGCCTCACAAACATACAGACTAATAACATTATGCAAGACGTAGACATTCATATTGTGACAGGGAAATCAAATTTTGTCTTCTAAATAGTTATCTTTAGCTATACAAAAATAGTTCCTGTGATGGTGAGAACAAGAGCGAAGAAGCTAAGCTGAGTGCCTTAGGTGTACTAGACTAGCTGTATCGTATCGTGATTCGAGATATATCTTTGTTCTTCACACTTTCACTTAATAGCAAGAAAAGGACTGTTGGTAAAGTATAATGGATTTTAGATTCTGCTCCTTCTCATCCTATGTCAAGAGACGAAGATTTATCTTATACGAGTTTTAAAAAGACATCACATAGCTGTTAATTACGCGTAATATTCATCAAACTAAGTTCCCGCAAAAACGATTGCTAGAAAACGACTTTTTGGTGTGGAAAATCACTGTTTGTGGTAACATACACAAATCATTGTGCTTATGGGTGCTTGAACAGTACAGGCGGCGGGTGTACTTAATAACATGTAATTGAAAACTTTTTTTGGTGAAAAAACTTAAAATATTTTAGTTTTAACCTTCTATATATCCTTAACCATAAGGTTCTCAGGTAAAGTCCAGAATAAAATAGATCTCAATAATTGGGAGAACGTGTAATATTCGGATCCATTATGTGTCTTGTTCTTCCCTTTATTTTCATAACTACCTACTTGTACAAGTCCACATATCTCCAGCCACAATGAACAAACTGCCAATAAGTGAAGTCAGAAGATCTATTTTCGGGAAGAAGAAAGGTGAGTAGTCTAGGTGAGGAGGCTTGGAAGGTAGAACCGACCTGGCCGCAATGCAGATATACCTTTAAAAGTGACATAATCAAATTAAAGTATCAACAGCCTCTAATATCACTACATACCCTGACTACATTTGCTAATCACTTTGTATTATTTTAAGCAGTAATCCGTGGAAAATGTAGTGGGTAGTATGTTTGTTAAGTTATTCACTATATTCTTGATATACTACAGTTTGTTTTCCCTATAAAATAAATAAATGAAACAAACAATAAACAATCAAACACATAACATTATTTTATGTAATTACAACGCGCTGTTATAATAAATCGTGCTGCAAGGTTTTGTACTCGTAATTAAATCTTTATTTTAATTAATTCTCTGGCTACTAGTAGGAATATTGTGCAATGTTGGAGCACTCGTGAGCCGGTATACAGCAAAATTTAATCATTTAGTCGTTTCATATAAATAACAGAATTTTGAGTTATTTATTTACCTTCTGGTTAATGTTAGTTGCCAGAGAGCATTTCATATAAGTACTACCCTGAATAAGAAAACCGATGATTTTACCAAACTATTTTTTTAAAGCTAATAGAACGATATCATCATCATCTTCCTGCCCTTGTCCCAAGTTACTTGGGGTCGGCGCAACACGTTTTATTCTTCCACTCTGTCCTGTCAGCCGTCATGCATTCACTGACTCCCCTTTCATTCATATCATTCTTCACACAATCCATCCATCTTTTCTTTGGTCTTCCTCTTGCTCTCCATCCATCCACATACATATTCATAACTCTCCTGGTCACATGCGTTTTATCCCTCCTCTTTACATGCCCATACCACGACAAACGATTCCCTTTCAACTTTTCTGTCACTGGCGCCACTTTCAGACTTCCTCTTATGTACTTATTCCTGAACTTATCCATTCTCGTCACCCCGCACATCCATCTCAACATTCTCATCTCCGCTACATGCAATCTTTTTTCATCCGTCTTCTTCGCGGCCCAACATTCCGATCCATACAATACGACAGGTCTTATCACGGTCTTATAGATTATATAATAGAATAGAACGATATCATACCAATCTTAATTACATTTAGATTGAGATTTATAGGCCCTTAATCCACACTCAATCTGCTGTATCAAATGGTAATAAGCTTGCACATTTCCATAATGCATCTATAGATATAAAAATTACAGGAAACATTAAACCGTCCATGTCAATATTTATGCTATTAATGGTCATAGGAAATACATTAATATGTGATCGGAAATCTATCAAAGAAAGTAACCTTCTTGACATTCATAGTAAGTTAGATGCAAAATTAAGTCCTAATTAGGTATTATAATAGAGTCGGATGCATACATCCTTTTGTACATTGTTATGCAAATTGGTCAATGGCTAAACGAATTACGAACAAGCTAGTGAACCTAGACGTAGTAAATGCATTTTACACTAGATTAGACTTATCAATCCACAGCGAAAAATTCAACGTGTTTAAGTTTGAAGCGTTGGACTTAATATGTAACTTAATTTAAAGAGAATTATAATATCAGCCTGTTATTGATCCACTGCTGCTTAGGCCTCTTCTCAAACAAAGTATGGGCGAGCATCACCCGCTTGTTCAAGGCGTATTGACGATTTCAGACTCATGTTTACTGTTAGAGTCCAGATTCCCTTCACCTTTGTCAGTGATGCCCAAAATGCAATTAAAATAATGTGACGCGTGTACCTTTGCTACTGGGCCATCACGACATTACAATTGAAATGAAATAAAAACAGTTTAAAAAGAGAGGCCCACGTGACGAAAGAAAGTTTGATATTATGATGAGGTAAGTTATAAAACCAAGAAAAGAAAATAAACTCAAATCCAGAATTGCTTTAGTACGACCCTCTGGACGGTACGTACATCTTCTGTTTAATACGCAATTAGGTTGCTCCCAACAAAGGCAGCCAAGTGGCTTAATTGACCGCTCCATCGTGTTGACGAGTTTTATGGAAAAATCTAATGCAGATTGTTGTTACCCACTTTAGTCGAAATATTTTAGCAAAAGGACGGAAAATTGCCAACTTGACGATCACAATTTAGATGTAATATTCTCTTAAACGAACTCGACCTATCTGAAAGGAGACTAGCGAAGCACGTAAAAGATTTTATAATGAACAAGTGTGTGTGCATACGTTACTCTTGTCTTTAGACCGATGGTATGGCAATTCGACAGGACTGGAGAGATCGGCGTATGAGACCAATGGCTTCGAAACGATCGACCTACGAATCTGTAACGTTCTAGCGCGCGGGGGTGGAGGGGGAGTGTCACAACGAAAAACTAGTTCATAACACGATTTATTCTAAACTGACGACGCATACAAATTGTTCCGCTACCAACCATTGTCTATTACAACAATTTAGGTATATCTAAGTACCTGCACGACAGAATCAAACCCAGGACCTCACGGTCAGCAGCTGCGAGGAAGATGGAGATACCTACGTCTAACAATCCTATAGTTCATCGTCTATACTTAAGGATAAGGAACGTCATCAGGGTCACAGCTGGAGCAAGATCTAGACAGCTTATTGTTCAACATAATTGATTTGATGAATTGGGTCGCAATAGTAGACAATATTATGTCTGTGTTAACAGCATAATCACTAAGGGAATAGTAAACAAGCTCTTATTTATTGACAAACAATGAACAATCAATGTATGGAAACAATTCAATAGGTGCACTGTGAAAAGAGTATGACAATGATTAAAATTATGCAAATTGCATGTGCTATTTGATAAAAGACCTTAGGGAACTATAATTAAAATGAGTATTCTTTATTCTATAATTTTAAACAAAGAAAGAATCACTCAAATCGCTCCGATTTAAGAATGTCCTGCGTTTTGAGAAGAAATAGGACTTAATAAATATAGGACTTAATAAATACACAAGCAGTTCCAGTATGTAAGTTCCAGTTTTATGTAATTGCATAAAATCTCGACTAAAATGATGAAAGGTTGTAACCAAGATTATATCAGGGACTGCGAAATCTTCAATCCAAAAAGAAGATTCACACTGACGTGTAATCTAAATTAATAGTCCTAATTATTCAGTTCTCGTGTGAATGTACAGCTATCTTACTTCATAATATTAGTGAGAGGAAGCTCAAATACAAGATGTAATCTAAAGACCACACAATCTAATGTCCTATTACAAACTGTGTCAAGTAATCTACATAATACGCAGCTTTGTAATATCCAAGCCTCCCAACATTTTGTAAATTAAACCATAAACTTTATGAAATATTCGATTATGATCCCAGATATCAGATATTAACCTGAGAAAATATTACCAAAGGCGTTGATGGTATCCGAGGAACTAATAACGGAATCGGCTAGTAGTCAGATTCGTCGACAATTAGGAAAGGATAGCTCAACAAGTACTATTTATTTAAAGCTTATGCTTTTATATTCCATTGTCATGCAATTTGCAATTCAAAATACATATAACTTACAAGATTTGATTAGCCACAGACACTAAGACAGTGAAGATAATTAAAAGCTCGTAAAATAGGAGCAATACATTGCAGTGGGTGTAGTAATGGACAATGATGATGATAAAGGTTGAATTGACGAAGAAACGGATCGCGATTGAAATGATAATGAAATTATAGAAAACTAACCAAATCACTCTCATTATTTGCAGGTACTCCGCAGTTCAAAGCAGCATAACTAACCACAGTTCTACGAAAGGCAAGTAAACATTACACCACTTTAATGGCCACTCAATTGAATCAGATTCCCTTGATGCTCGTAAACCATTAAGGTAAACACTCGACTGCTCAGAATTACCGCTAAGTATCAACAGACTGTTAAAGCCATATTATTTTTATGGGCAGTTCTTAACCGCGATAGCATTTATGGTAAACAGCTATTTGTAAGACAACAGGTTGCTGATATTTAGGTACATGGAAATATTATACCATCTTCAGATGCTACGGACATATTAATAAGATGTATGAGAATGAAAATTGGAAAACTTGTAAAGCAGGCCCATGAGGGTTGTTAAAAGATTTCGGTGTTGCAAGTAGCGTTTTTTCTTAAACCTCAAGGGATACCAGATTTTTATGCATGATATCACTCAAAGATAGAATAGTTCACCCAAATTCAAAAATGTACTGAACGTTCAAGAATAAATTAAAATCGAATAAACATAAAAGCACATAAAAAGCTTCATCTCATTATTTGTCGGTTATAAAGTTTGAGAGACCAGTAAAAGCGGTTACTATACAAATGAGGTGTGATCGATATCTTTGCTTATGAGATGATGTCATAACTGACGCTTGCCGGTTTATATTGCCGTGTGTCGTTAACTATAAATAGAACATCTTATTTCTTGTCGTGGCTGTCTCGGAACGATGGAGATGTTAACCTATAGAAAGTCTGCTGAAATCTTCACGGTGTCAAACTAACTCTCCATATGTTTTGGCGTGCCGAAACAGGAATAAGGAAAACAGTAGCACAATAGATTACGCTGACAAAATATGTAAAAAAAAACACTTAGTGAAACCGAAGGTGACATGTTCCCGCCATTACTGCGATCATTTTTTTTAATCTGGATTATACCTGGATATATTGAAGGTCAAAGTACTAATTTTTTACAAAAACCAGTTTCAAATGTTGTACCTAAACTTTTTGATGACTTCCTCCAAAACTCGATGACGCACGGAAACATGAAAGATGGAAGGAGTGAATTGAGGCCTTTGCCCAGGAGTGGAACAGAAGGGGCTAACAAAAAACTTACCATTTAACGTCCTCTGTACTGTTTCATGCGTCCGAAAGTACAAAGATTAGCGTCCGTTGCGCACTACCATAAACAGTGATTTTCCACACCAAAAACAAAAGCCGTATCCCAGCAATAATTTACTTAGTTTCATGGTCAGTTGTAGTTAACTGCTAAGTGATGTGTCTTTTTCTTAGAGCCTCCGCCCACGTCAGACAATCGGGTGGCCGATTTTTTGTTGGAGAGAAATGGAACGTAGGTACTGATAGCAATAGTAGGACCGACTTTTAAAGTTGGTCCTACGAAACTAAGAAATAATCGTCCGATTCAATAATCCGTCTGACGTAGGCGGAGGCCCGTTCCGAGCTAACACCAAAACAAACTAAACAATATGACAACAAAATCACAGTTTTCACCAAGAAATAACAAGCTTATAACAGAAGGCATGTCTTTTTGTTTATCTTTCATATCAGACTTGATAGGGTCGTTGGTACAAGGAAAACCTGGCGGAATTTTATAATGAAAACGGAAGAGCTGAAAGCGTTACAATTTTATGAACCACCGCGTGGTAGAGTACCTTTCGGCACGTAACCTTTTTGAATTATCTATTGTTGAGGTTGTAGAGCAACTTTTAAGGCCTTGTCACGTTTATTGGTACAAGTATTTCTGAGGGTTTATGGACTGTTTAGTGCTTGTGGTTTGAAGGGACGTTCGAGGTTATTTTGTGGCTAAGACGGAATGTGTTTCATATTTACTGTACTTTCTTTAGAGCCTATAATCCTACTGACTTGGTGAAGCTTAACATCTAGACTTTAGATTCTAGAGAAATGGTAATACTAGACCAGACTACATGAATGGTGTGCATAAGGTATAACAGTATGCTAGACCGAAGTTCCGTAAAACTAATATTGTTAAAATAAATAGTCGAAAGTTTTGGTGAATATTTAAAATGAACCAAATTAAACTTTACCTGTTATGTAACAGAGCTGGTAATGCATGCATGACATGAGGCAGGGATGTTTGAATCCTTATTCCCAGTGGTCTTCAAGAAAGATCTCAATGAGCAGAAGACTATACAACTAAACATCACACAACAAGATTTGTTTACTTACTTAAGATTCACATTTCACCCACATCTGCTATACCCGACAGAACTCATAAGCAAGATATTACGTTATGTTCTGAATGAATAATGTGTAACGTGGTATGAAGCGAGAATATTCTATTCCTTCTAAGTGTCAAGGGTCATAATCTTCGCCGCATAGCGCCGTATCTTCAGTTCCGTCGTTTATCACTGTCTTCGGGTAGAGATTCGTCCTCATATGCAGTAGATTCGCCGAAATCCACTTAAACTGTAAAGTCGGGATTTTGCTCGATTTTATCTATAAGATCGGGATCGTAGGAAGTCGGTAACGATGTGATTCCGGCATTGAGATTGAAAGAAATCTTAGAAGTTTTAAGATTTGAGTCTTAGGGAACTTATTCATCGATTATTTGACGCTAGAGGGAGTTTTTTGCATTAATTATTGTGTCTAATGGTTTAGTGGCATTTTAAGATGTAAATAATATATCATACTATTATTATCCCACTGTAGGGCAAAGGCATCTTCTCATTCAGACAAGGCAGGATCACCGCGCTTGCTCAAGACGGCGATTTCACACTTATAATAATTACAAGTCCAGATTTCTACACGATGTTTTCCTTCACCGATGACATTGATGTCCAAGGTTTATTCAGAAAGTAGCTCGGTATCGAACCACAACCTTATGCATTAGAGGCGAGCGTCTTAACCTCTGGGCCATCACGAAGCTTCGATCTCAGGAGATTATAGAAAAAAAATAACATTGAAATACAAAACCGACTAAATTACATGCCTGTAGCTAAGAGAAAATGTCAGACTTAATTAGAAAGATGATACTCGAAAAGGTCAAAAAGAAAAACCATTTTTTCTAGCACCTCTAAAATTACAGTAACGTTTTTAATTTGTCGAAAGTGAAACACTAAGCAAATAGAAACACAATACTATTCAGTAATCCAGTCACAATACCGAAACGTTTGAAGCATACCGATCACCATAATGGTGATAAAACTCTATTGTTGAAGCCTTTGGGGACCTTTGTATCCCCATAAATGTAATGTGGTGATGATTAATCGCTGGTGACACACCTGAATATATTCCGATGATTGACTATTGTTGGTAAGTGGCGTTTGTTGACGGATTATCCAATGCACGTGGCTATGATTCATCTAGTTTAATAGCTTCAATTAGCGGCAATTTACATTTGCTTATACACTGTAGTTTAAATCTGATACAATTCGAACTGTGTATAATTGGTTGTTTTTGCTTTGTTGAGATTGTAAGAACAATGTTACACCATCAATATCGTGTCAATTAGATCCGATGCTTCGAGCATATTGACGATAAAGTGATCTAGTAATAGGTAGTACGTACATAGATTGATTAACTGACTGATCGGATGAACCAGAGTGCCTGATTACGGAATAATTTGATGGTTTAATTAAATCTATAATCCTCATAAACATCACTGGCATAATTCTGGTATAATCTTAAACATAACTGGCGAAATGTGGGTGTACTAATGGGTACACCTCTGCCTAACCCTATGGAGATTATAGGCGTGATGTTATGGTATGTTATAATCCTAATATCCAAACTAACACCAATCAGGTGACAGTTACCAAAACATTAACAAGACAACAAATTATAACAATACAAATGACTTCAAACAGTCCAATTTAAAAGCAATAAAAACATCCGATAAATATTCGCCCTTACAAATATCTAGCAACGAGGCACCGGTAGTAAATCACAGCCATCTTGGTATGCCAGTCGCGGCGAGTGAAAACTGCGCCCGCGCCGCCGCTGTATTAGGAATGCGAGTAAAAGTATCCAGACGCGGCTGTAGAGGCGCCATGGGATTGGAGAGTTGGGAGACTGTTCTATAGTGTTGATTGAGGGATAAGGTAATAGATGGTTATTTAAAGGTTTTACTGAGTCTCTTTTAAGTGTATTGTAAGTAAAGATAAATTAAAAAAACTGGTAAATAAATGAAGATGTATCTGCAAAACCAAACGCTAAAGATGGGAGTTTATAACAAGGTATCAGATAATCAGATTTTTATTTATTTCAATCAATAAAATGGCACTTTTGAAAGCCAATCAAGATAAAAATATAATTAATCTAGTTCCCTTTCCAATACTAACAACACAAAAACCTAAAATTTTGATAAATAAGCATCCGATAGTACAACCCCTGGTTAGTACTTACAGATAGTAATTAAGGACGAATTGGTCCTTCAGCTACTGAGAATTCTCATCAAAATCGAAAAGCGAATTGTATCGCAAGTAGCTAATGAAATAATTCATTGAAACGAAAACCCTAATTCAATTGACAGCACCGAAATTCAAAGCCCCCAAAACAATAACCGTGTGATTCGTTATGGTCACTTAAATCTTATTGTTTCATTTAATAAGGGCAAGTCAATTGATACGTAGCCTTGAACTGCTCAATTCATTATTGTACACGTACACTTAGCATCGCGTGCGCAACCGATATATCAATTAAATCCGTGTTAAACTGACGTAAGCACATCAATTCAATTATGACATGCTGTGCTATATTTGAGGGGAATCATTTACGAAGAATTTGGCTCACGTTTTGAGTAGGTATTTTTGTTACCGGATTTGAGATGAATTTGCCGTGTATAGACTTCAATAGGAAGACAGATATCACAATAAGCTATGATTTTGTCTGTGTGCCAGTTCTGTGCTTTCAAACAATCAGGCAGAAATCAGCATTATATACAGTACATGATATTTGTACCTACTTTAATCATCGTCATATTTATAATCTGTCCCGTAAAAATACTCTTAAAGATCCATGTATGAAATATGTAATTTGCGCCTCCATTTTTTTATTCTGTGATTGAGAGAAGTAAACGTAATAAAAACCTACCTGTTCAATTACCTGACCGAGCTATTTCTTATTAAAGTGATGGTAAATAAAATCGATTATATTTGATTTGTTAAACTACTCAAATGTTTCACGTGATTGATTGATTTTCAGCTTATGTAATACCATGGTATTATACAGAAAGTAATTAAAAGGTGATTGAGGCAAAGATCGAGATAGTATTAATTGTTAATGCTGAATCGGATAAGGGTAAGCATTAAGGTGATACGATAAACGACAAGCTTAGTGGTGCTAAAATTAATGATCACAACGTCTAAGTCAAAGTCAAGTCATTGTTTTTAAATTCCATTTTAGAAATTAGAATATGGAGCACAGAATTGTGAAAGATACAAGTGGAGGAAGGCCTTTGCCTAGGAGTGGGACAGATTAGGATAATTATAGCATTTTAAACCTGGTTGCTCCATAAAAAAGGTCGTTTCATATGAAAAAGAATAGGCACAGAACTCCGTGCTTACTTTTCCTTACAAATAAAAGGTTTTACAGTAGTGTGTATAGGTACAGTTGTTCAACAATTATACGAATGTGAAGACAATGTACCTGAAATAAAGCCTACTTTAAGTACTACAATAAGTACAAAGTGCTACATATTAAACAACGAGAACTAAATTAATTATGTTTGTGCCATGATATATTCAAGTAATCCTACTGAATTCCACTGTAGTCCAGCATATGCGTGTTACAATATTAATGGAATAAACAACTCCAATTTAATCCCACCTCGAAAAATTCTCTCAAGAAAAAACAGTTAATTTCAAAAGTTCAAAACAAACCATTAAAACAAGAAAAGTGATCAAAGAAAAGAAAGTACCCAGTACTTTTCTCTAAAAGTTACTAACTCAATTACTGTAGCTACTAGAAATAAAAATTAACTATTAATTGACCCGTGAATATTATATGGCCAATCACGTGCCGTGCAAGTAATTATTAATTGGGTCGAACGAAGTTGCCGTGCATAGCTATAGTGTGTAAGTTTCTAGGGTTAAAAAACTCGTTATTGAATTTTAATTAACCTTTTTAGATGCTTGGGTCTTTTGTAGGAATGCGTGTACAAAGAGCTTTTGTAAATATAAGACTTATTTAAGGCGTACAATATGGTCTAAGTCTCCATTCTTTTTCATTCCGTATTGGAAATTCTTCATGGTTGACCACATGGTTGCCACAACATGGGGGGGGGGCTGCTGTGGCAGAGGGATCTGTCAGACTCTTACTCTTTCTAAAAACTGCACTAGTGTTCCCTTCGCACACCTACGGAAGTCGTGAGCGTATGTGCCTTCTGCGATCCCCGACTCGTGCTTTCCGAAGGCGAACCTGGTCTAAGTTTTCTGAAGCAGAACCACGTCATCAACTTTCATAAGTGCCTTTGAAAAATTACATACTAACTGTTTATCAATTCACGCAATCTATTGCATATGACAGTTCTATGGACAAAAAACCTCAAATAAAACGAGATCAACGGATCTGGGTGGAAATTAGATCATGCCCTGAGTTTCCATTAAGAACTAAGTAACATTTTTGTTTGATTGCTTCATCCAACTCTAAAGTGCCAGTACTAATAGCTACAACAAAGTTTCCAAGCTCCACTGAAATGGACCATTCAGCTGCTTCTAGAACTACTAGTTTACTACTTATAATGTTGCTAACATTCTACTTAAAATTAAACCTCTTTGCAATACTTACTTCTCTGAGCTTGTGTGATTTTGAAGTTTTATAGCTTCATTAACCTTTATTTCTACTAAATAACGTTTGTTTTATTTAAATCCATCGAGATTGCAATCTAGTTGTTGGTCATTAGTCAAGATAATCTAATCCCCGTTCGTACATTGTACCGACTGGGAATGACAATGAAAATAGCTTAGCACTTCTTTATCTGCTGCGTCAATTGTGGAATTTTGATCCAGTTATCTCCTAATTGCACACAGAATTTTTTAAAGTGGTTGCTGCAAATCTGGACATCTCCAGAGGTAAGTTCGGTTTAATTCGCTAATCTCTTCATAGCTAGCTTTTCCATCTTACATAGGTATTTGGCTCTTTTTGAAATTATTTTATTCACGTACAATTCCACGTATTCATTTGTTCTCACATCCTATCATTACGTCTATTTCCGTTAGAAGTGTGACCAACTCGATTTATGATGAAAAGGGTATGAAATTATACCAACTAATCAAATTCAGCAACGATTCTATTAAAACTAATATCGAATACATTTCACATAAAATTCACTGGAACTATAAAACCGTGTGTTCCCCTAAACACTTGTTCCAGAATTCTACATAGTTCAATAATGTTTACTTTACCGACCGTGAAGTGGGTGGTGGGGAGGAGTATACCCAATTTCACATTTTTACCTGGTAGATGGAACTTTTTAATTGGTTTTAGATCGAGGAGGTCGTGTCAGCCATTTTGATATTTGTGGCCTTCGTGAAGCTTCAGCAATTTTTTGTTTGACTAGCCTAGATTACTTTTGGTTAGATCGGTTAGTTTTGCGGATACGCTAGTATTTTTTGGTCGAATTCAATTTGTTCGAGGTTGAGCTGTTTTGTTCGGTTCTTTTCTGGATTAATTGGACTTGGTTTACTTTTAATTTCGTTGCTTTCAAAGAAACCTATCAATTAGACATTGATAGGTGTAAGATGGATGTTCTCTTGTCAAAAAATGGACGTATTATAAAGATCTATCCGTTAAAACATAAAAATGTTGGTACAGAATACAATGAAACTTAAACTACTGTAAATATAATCAGATTACGAAAAGAACTTTGATAATAATACAACATATCATGCAAATAGAAATACTACAGAAAGGAAAGTTTATTTGTTTGTTTGTTTGTAAAGGGGATCTCGTAAAACCGGCTTACTACCGAAGGGATCAATCGGTCATGAGAAGCAAATCCCGGAGGGTCACTTGTTTAAAGTAGCCAGGGTTACTTGACTGGCGTGTAACGGAACTGAAACGTACATCTTTTTTTCGCTCGTGTCGACACGCGATATACTGGAATATTAGATCAAGCAAGCAGTGGTAAAAATATTTGTCTCGTCTTGTAATATTTGTCTGGTTATTGACATGCAGGATTTCTATGTTTGATTTTGTTGCTGTGCTCTCATTAAAATCTTAAATGCTACATATAATAACGACACAATATGATGCATGGTATGACACATCAAAAAAAAAAAACTGAGAAAAGCTGTTAAGAGCGTTTACGCCGCACGGCACTTCATTTTCATACTTTCAAGTCCATATTTTTCCATATAATGAACCGATTTTAATGAAACTTCCTACACATGCAGGATGCATAGGTCTGACTCTAAAAAATTAGATAGGAACATTTTCAAAAAAATGTGTAACATCTAAATTCAAGCTAATTTAAGTTTTCCTTAGAAACAGATTTCCAATTATCTTTTTTAAAAGAAGACATTTCGAAAAAGTACTCTTATGGACGCTACCGATCATCTAAAACTCGTACAGCTCTCGAGTGACATAGACAAATGCCATGGAAATGCAAAAAAAAAAATGTTCCTTTTTTCTTTCTGCTCAGGTATTTGACGTATTATTGTCGTGAGCCTTCAGAGACAACCCTGCATGATACAATGAATAATGAAGACAACATATACTGGACACTGAACAGGGTCCCACGGTAGACAAAAGACGGTTCTAAAACGGAAGTGATGATGTTGTCCAATTTCTCATGGAATTAATCTCAGGTCAGCTAGGTAGTTAGGCATTTTGTAAAATTGCTGTTGGAATGTCTGTATCACACATTTTTGGATTAAATGATAAAGGATAAAATAGATAAGCTATTTTATCATCTAGCTGGCTAGTTTTATTGAGGCAATTGTAAGATTATAATAATTTATTCATGTTTTTCTCATGTCAAGTAAATGCTAGTAAAGATATGAGGGATTTACGATAATAGTAAAACTATTTGATAAAACAAAAGGCACTCCTAATCTCATTACGTTACTACCGGATGATGAATGACGTAAACCAAGCGGACATCAAGCTCCCAATGTCAACCTCTCCACTTCCGAAAACAAACAAACAAGCTAATAAAATCTCTTACATGCTCTAAATCAATATTTCTGCCCCAACAAAATGTCGTATTTGTATTAAACAGCACGGTTAACAGTTTTACTACACTTCCCACGAGGTAAATAAATCTTAGTTTGACATTCATTGATGTTACAGTACTGGTAGCGACATCTGTCAGCTTTAACGTTCACTTTTATCAGCTGATTGGGAGCGCGAGTCACACGTTTCCGTAGATCGTTCATAGATGGCGTTAGTTGTCGCAATGATCTAGAAAGTGAATTTTATGAATAAGTTGCATACTTTTAATTACTGTTGTGATTCTTAAGGGTAAGCAGAACTGCACTTAGATCGATTGTATAATGACAAAGTGGGTATTTATTACTGTTTAGTTTATTCTAATAATCAATGAGCATTTAGAAAGGTAAGTTTCGACAGCAAGCAGAACACTTATGACGGATTTAATTATTTGTAATTAATTAAAACGATATAGCACTAATCACAATAATTAACATAATAACAACAACAATATGATGATTTATGAATTTCGAAATGGAGTATTCTTAAGTAAATTTTAAATCTTCGGTCTTAAAATATTAGCCAGGTACGATATTTAACAGTACATAAAAATAAGTTTTTTGTATGGGTAACCGCCTTTACTTTTTACCTCTATTTTTTGTTACCGCGGACTTATTGATAATAAGTCCCAAGTTAGCTATAACATCAATTACAACAACAATTTAACACAGTATCTACTATTTTTGAAAACTTGCAGCCCTGTGAAAAACGGACGGACGGATTGATATAGACAGTCTAAGTAACAAAATTCCATTTGGCACCCTTTAGGTACAGAACTATAAAAACTATAGGTAATTTCTATACACTTTAATGTTTTACTTCGACATCCGTACCTTCCACTAAACATGCCACGTTTAGTGGAAGGTACGGATGTCGAAGTAAAACAAAACATTAAAGAAATTAATTTCCTAAAACTTTAAAGCAAAATTTATAATGCTGCAATGCCCATTTCTTAATATCCCTTATGTATCACTCCCCTTGTCTTCCCAAATATAATTACAGTTGCAGCTTGTAAGATAAATTCATTAGCAAGGCGTGTAACCTGTAACTGAATTGGCCCCTGTATTTATCGAGTAAAAGTCTTATTTGGCTTGTGGTTTTGTAGTGGATACAGATTTATCATTAAGAGAGAGGTTTGGTTGAAGAGAATTGCGGAAGGGAATCAAGAATGTATTTTGGGCTGAAAGCCGTTGATCAAGACATCACGGACAGTGACACAAATTGAAGACGACACACAAAATGAAAACATACCACAACTTCCCAAGTCGGGCAAAGTGGTATAAGGGGTTTTCCATCAGGAATTTCTCAGTGGCAGACTCCGAGTCTAGATTTCGCCCCCTATTACGTGGGACCTAAACACTGGCAAATTGAAGGTGTACTAATGAGTACACCTCTGCCTAACCCTTCGAGGATTACAGGCTAGGCGTGATGTTATGTTATGTGATTAAATCGCTTATATATACGCTTCTTCACTTTCCAGACCTGATTGCGTAACGCGATGAAGCCTTATTTCGTTGTTTATCCCTAAAGAATTGCCTATCCTGGTTAGGATGAAAATATTTTATATACCCTTTCCCCTTTGTGCAAAGTTTCATTATCAGTTGGCGTTTATCTAATAATGTATAAAAGCGTATCAATATTGTAAAGAAACTTAGTCTTTTTATACGACTGCCCAAAAAAGGAGTGTTATGTTTTCAGAAAACCATTTTTTTATATTCTTCTTTTTCTTCGTGTTACTGGCACGACAGATTTTAAATTCGGGTGGCCGCACATAGGTCCTCTTTAGCTGCATATTTTGGGGCACAAAGGGCAAGATAGAAGGTGGAGCATGGTTTGTGACTCTTTTTCACATCCACACCCTGCACTACCCTCACTGAGCGTCGAAGCCAGCGTAAAAGCAAGTCATTTTTTAAATTCGAAATACAAGTGTATAAACTCCTAATTATTTGTACAACTGTTTGCATTACAACAAGCTTCAAAAACTCACGTTATTACTCGAGTCACAATTCCACTAGCACATGTTGAATAAACTCAGGTGCAGGAGCAGTTACCAAAACTAACTTTATTAGCGAGCTGCCGTCGCCTCTGAACATTTAATTAAATCACGTTTAGTCTGCTCCCGGTCGTTTTTTTAACTGGCAACCCATTCAAATATATTTTTACATCTTCTTGCTAATTGGTAGTTAGACTAACTATGTTGATTTACCCCCAAAAGGGCTTGTTTTTCGCTTTTCGTTAACGATTTTCAGAACTGTAACAATCTACTAACTCATAAAAAGATTGTGAACTTTTTTCTCCGCTACCAAGGACCAACATAATTAGTAAAGATACCGTTGTCTTAAGGTGGATGAAAATATTGAGTGAAAATCTGGATAATGATGGTCTTGAAGCCTACAGTCTAAATGAAAGTGAAATGATCACTGGTTATTCTTGGACCAGTCCTGCTTGTAAGGGTCAAGCCCGTCCCACCATCTACGTCTAGGTCTACCACAAAGCCTTGGATGTATTACAGGATTTAACCCATGATCCGTTCGAGTTGCGGTATACATCTCTAGCCCAGTTTGCTGCGTTCTTAGGTAATATTTGAATTAATTAATGATTGTAAAGTTCAATTTGATTGCAATGCAAAATGAAGAAACGTGAAGAAATATTTAAAGATGGAAAGTAAGCTGTCTTTTTGCCGAAAGTTCAATGATATCACTACAAAATTGTTGATATGTCAGCGGTTTCTTCCGTTATTAAAGGTGACCACAGGTTACTGACCTAAAATTGCTAAATTAACTCCGAGAGAGACCATACTTACATTTCAATTGTGATTCGTTTTAAAAGCAAGATTCTCACGAAAATTTAAAGATTTACCCGGAACTTTTAAAACTATCAAGTTCTAATGGTTAACATAGACCTATTATTAGACGGTGTCTATGGTTTTTACTTTCCAATGGTTGTAATAGCAAAGCAAAAAGAAGAGGATCGTAATTTACCGCGTCAAATCGAATTGGTGTCAAAATTTCGACGGAAATGGCCTTCAAAGTGTAAGTAGGGGATAATTAAGATTTAAAAAGTGTTTAGTTTCAAAAAGTCAGCTTTTATTTTAAGGGCGAAGATTTCCATCAATTCTGTTTTAATTATAATCTCCTTATTTAATCTACCATAAGTCGTAATGCCAGATTGAAAAGCCGGGAATTTTAAGGGACGAATATTTACATATTCCACCATACAACCTTTAGGTAGCAGGAAGTCATAATCGCCCAGTGAGGCTTCATGCATGAGGTTGTAGGTTCGTTATCGGGTAAATACCAATGTGACTTTTTGATTTTAATTCATATGCAATTTCTAAATTTATCTTGGACGTCACTGAACGAAAAATATCTTGAGGACATCTGGACATATAATTATTATTCATTACGACGATTTACTAATCTTAAATCGTCAATCCGCCTTGAGCAAGCGTGGAGATCAATGCTCGTGCCTTCTGTGTATGAGAAGAGGTATTTGCCCTGCAGTGGGTCTTTATTAAGGCTGGTAATGTGTCTATAGGAACAGGAAGCCCTTTCATTTTGGTCTTACATATTTATTACACTGTTGGTGCAGAATAATATTTTTTCAAAAAAGCCTATTCTGTCTAGTTACAAAGCCAGAGAGTATCTAACAACCTTTTATCTTAACGATAGTGAAAACTTCCCATTGGACACGACGAATCTTCACGCGCATTACGACTGGAGCGGTCTTAATTGTAAAATTAAGTAATTTCTCAGTGACTGGAGCCGTCGACTCATTCATCTGAGTCCGTCCAAGGCGAACGACACCCGGAATCAAACTGTATTTTTGGTCCAAGTTGAGAATTGTAGCGATTGAATTGATTTGGAATTAGCAAAAATGTGCTCATTTTCAAAACCATTGCGAAGCACCTGCTGTAGTGCTGTCCTTGTCATTTCTGATTACTGCAGTTACGAGACACATTATTTATAAAAATGCGTTAAAGTTTTATCTCAAGTACCATGGGGTCTTAATCATCCGTTTTATTTCGTTTCAGTCACTTTTACTGTGTTAAATTTGATATGGTAAATAATTAATTAATTACCAAATTATTAAATAATTAATAATTTGGTATGTTAAATTAAGGAAGAAAGAATTTGAATGGACCTGTTTCAATTTCTGTTCCTTCCCAAGGTTGTATGAGAAAGCAAATTAACACAGAATCAGATGCACTCCGTTACGAGTACTCCGCACCTAACCTTTCTGAAGGACCTCACCAATAAGGTCAGTGTAGGTCTTCCTAGGGCGACCCCTCCCGGCGTTGCCACTCACCTCTGCCTCTACCTTTTGTCAATAGTCTTTCACTCATCCTCTCAACATGACCAAACCATCTAAGCATACCCTTTTCTATCTATTTATAGTGTTTTTCTTCTTTTAATCCGCAACGGTCCCGTATAACCTCATTCCTCACTCTATCGTTCAAAGTTACACCACACATACTCCGCAAGGAACGCATTTCCACAGCATTAATCCTACTCCCATGGGGGCTCCTATGGGGCAATCAACAACAAAATACCTACATCTTATAACTTGCACCATACAACAGCCACATTTATCACGTATTCTTCCGGCCGGCAATGTTACTGATGCGTCTCTAACCGAGTTAAGAGAGGATTAATTATAAAATCACACTGACGACTAGATTGCGCGACTAATTAATTACTGTCTTTTACACTAATTTTAATAAATGGAACGAATTAAATTTGTTAATGCATGAGGATGTAGATTTAGAAGTACTTAAGAAACATAATTATCGAGTTGAGTATTAGGTATAGTCAACAAAAGAGGTAGGTATCCAGGTAATTGGAGGAACACCGTGGGGTTTTAGTAAAAGTCCGACACGCCTTCTCCGAGGTGGAGGCAGTCCATGAGAATTTCCCCACAAAGGTCGTCAGGTATAGTTGAAGTTTTCATAGAAACCGATGGATGCCTTCATTGGAAACTTGACCAAATTAATGAACTGTTTATTATCTACTTTTTAAATTAAATTACATTTAAAAATATACATACCTATCTCTTTTGTTGACTGTACAATTAGTCTATAGCTGTAGCTATTACCTTAAATAGGTACCAATGTAATGTGTAATACCTATTATCCAAAAATAATAAGAAACCAACTAAAAAAGGGATTTTAGAATCAACGACTTGAAAAAAATTACAAGAAACTACCTATTATCTAATAGGCCTAAATTATAAAACTGGTGGTAAACTTTTATATTATAGTTTTAGTACAATATTCTAGACCCTTCAGAGTTAACATGAGACGCCTGTTATTTGAAAGAAAAAAAAAACAAAGAACTACAGATTTTTTTTTATGACAGAAGAATAAAGGGTCTGTTAGCCTGTACTGAGTTCATGATAAAAGTTTGTGTCGCAATGTCCCTTCCACCGTGGATTCTAAAGGTGCCTATTATGTTACCAGCCAAGCCGACTTTAGGGTAAACTAGTTTATCGAAGGCTGAATTGGTCCTAAGATCCTAACGCGCTCCCGAGCAACTAGTTTGGACCAAGACAAACTAGTTTATCCCAAAATCTGGTTCAGTTAGCGTTAAGTAACATAATACCAGCTACAGCTACCTATAAAAATAAAATTAGTAACTTAAGATTTTCATATATTACACAGCGATACTGTTAACAAATCACTGACCGCAGTAAATTTCATAGTAAAACTGCTATTTACATTACACTTCGTTGCCTAGTCTTATAAAGATGAAATTTGGGCAGGGAGGTCGTTTATTGTTAGTAGTCATCAGCTATGGATTTTCAAAAATTTACCCTCTAAAAGGATGAAACGTGTATCCAAAGTTTGTATGGAGAAATCAAATTGAACGCGGACGAAGTCGCGGGCAGAAGCTAGTCAATAATTCTACGAAAGCGAAATGTGTAAAGTAGAATGTGATAAGAAAGAATTGCAAATCACCTATGTCTTGATATGATCTCTTTCATAGATTGTAGACATTTATTGTATCAGTGATTACGTCCTGAATTTGTACAGTCACTTCAGTCGATCTATAAGAATGACCTGATTATTGGGTGTACACGATAGTCCAGCCAGCACCCTGCTATTATTTACGCGTTTTATGGGGACCCTGCACCTTCGTTGTTTTATTGTATATTCTTTATTGTAAAAAAAAACACGATTTCAAAAATTCGTCTAAATCGAAATGAAAAAAAGAGAGATTTATACGGTACTAAAACAAATAAATTTCATCCTTATTAAGATCCTGAATTGACGTAAACGCATTATGCTGAGTCATTTTTAGCCATTTCAGATAAACAAAACTAAAATGGATAAGTACTCACCTCGTACATATTCAAAGTACTTAGAGGAAGGGTACATAATGCGGACATATTAGGGAGCATAGGTTTGTGTGTGCCAGACAGGTACGTATGGCGACGACGACAGCCACGGCTGTTGGCGGAGCCGCGCGCTCGAACCAATCTTTTAGGTGAGGCGCCACTGACGCGTGCACTCCGCACTCTCAACCTCATAGCTAGTGACACGGACCTATTCTGTTGTCCTCTGAGTGAGTTCACAAAGAATGCATTATTTGTAATAAGTTACAAGGCTAAATTATAAGTTGTAGTATCTATTTTTATTTTAAGATAAGGTTATTGATGTACACTATCGCAATGGAGTAGTCTGTAATGATAGATGTAAGTTGGAAATAAATAAATAAATAAATAAATAAAGTATTGTTTTCATATGACATTTTTACATTAATGAATCACCAATTGACGTACATCTCATTCTATTTATAATATTTCAAATGCTTTACATGCCTAAACCAAAACAATCAAGTCATGATTCGACAACCAAAAATAAAAGTCAAACAAACACGCAAAAATACTGGTGCTTATCTATTTGAACATACGCAAATAATACGTCTTCTTTTGGGACATAGCAAGACAAGATTATTAAAAACATGCCTTTAACATTCGCTCGGGCGTAATAAAAGAAAGTTACGTAAAGAAACAACTATATCTGCTGAAAACAACCAATAAGGGAGAACAATTTCAGTTATTCATAGCGCTGTATTATCATGCTCCACGTAGTTGTAACTTATACGCCAGCCATTGTATTCCGCTCAGTTTATGAACTGAATATTTCGGGTTCTCATACCAACAGAGCAATTTTCTTTCTCGCTCGCCCCTAACGGAATGATTTATTGTTTCAGATGCCAGCGATGTAGACTGAGCCAGTTCAAAACATTGGTACAGTGAAAAACTTCGACGTATTCCTGCACAAGCGAACAGTTTTGAAATTCCCATCCTTGTTTGTATTGTGACGAGTGCGATAAGTGATGTTCCAAATTTAAAATGTGCAGTGGTGATTGGCTTATGTGCCAAGTGTCATTGTGATTAGTGATGTGCTGTGTCGATAGTGGTTATCGCTAGTCGTCAAGATGGCGACGATGGATCTCACCAATGAGGTGGTCCGCTTGCGGGCCGAGCTGGAGAAGGTGTCCACAGAGCGAGACATGCTCCTCTGTGAAGTCTCCAACTTGAGGCGGGAGCTGGAACTGAGCGAGTTGAAACACTTGCAAGATGACGTCAGGTGAGTCTTATGTTAACAATAATTTAATAAAACGTTTTCAGGTAACTTTACATAGAAGATAGCGCTCCACATACAATCTTTGTACATAACAACCGTTTCCGAGCAAACAAAGGGTGCCTACGTCTTGTAGATCCTTTCAAAAGCTCGACAGTTCGTCGGGGACCTCTCATACCACAGACAATGATGAGGTCCAAGTGACATACTAGAAGCTATCTTTGACGTAATTATGAATGTATAGGTAAGTAGCACAACATTATTCGGTACCTAATACGAACTTATGTCAACAATCCAGTAAATATGTTTCATGAACTAAACTCAACTTTCTCAAAAATATAATGGAATTTTGACCAGCATAAAAATACTTAATCATATACAAAAATATGAAATAAAGAATTTGAATTCTCTTTTCAAAATCAGTCCATCAAACAAGAAAATCATACTCGCTCTCCCTCACACCTTAACCCAAACACACGCGTGCCTATTACTCCCATTGTTCGGGAGGTTTCCGTCGACGGTGACGTCAGAAGGTCCTCCGCGCTCTTTCAAAAGACCCTTTTACACGAGTCGACGTCGAGCAGCGAATAAAGGAGACGTTGACGTGACCGTGTATCTTACATGAGAGCTCTATTTGGAAATACAAAAAAGACATGATTTATAACTCTGATCATGATTTTTCTCGGATTGTATGAATGAGCTTTAATTGAACAGTTGTATTTGGAACGAAAATCGTGCTGTTAACGCAAACCTGGAACTGTGTTGTTGTTTTGTTTCGATAAAGACTTACTATTATTCTTATACTGCCTCGTTGGTCTAGTGGTCGCAAGCGCGACTGCTGTGCATGAGGTCTTGGGTTCGATTCCCAGGTCGGGCAAAGTGTTATAGGGATTTTCCATCAGTAATTTCTCAGTAGCAGCCTCTGAGTCTGGATTTGTGCCCGGTTGATGACAATAGGCTCGCCTCCTATAACATGGGACTAAAAACATAACTGGCGAAATGTGGGTGTACTAATGGGTACAACTCTGCCTAACCCTTCGGGGATTACAGGCGTGATGTTATGTATGTATTATTCTTATACATGGATAAAAAAGTATGGGGTTTGGACCTCGGTCCTATAATTCTTGTCCAACGGCTTTTGATACTTATATTAGTAGCTGGAATATATTGACCACGATGTTTTAAAAACTTCCCGATTACACGTCTTGGTTCACTTCCGTCAAAAACTAAACTTTGAATTAAATACCTAGTTGCTAACACGAGGTTTAATTAGAAAATAACAATATGCATAATAGGCCCTTGTTAGCAACTAACTCTTATTTAAAAGATAACCCTGGCTGACGCAAGCGGGCCTTACTTATTACAATAACTAGTTTCTGACCGCGACTTGGTACGCGTGGGTTTTTCACCCGCGTTAAGTTACGTCTTCGGTTACTACTCCGCTCCCGTAGGTCGCAGCGTGATGTTATATAGCCTATACAATTCCTCATGAATCCGGCTATCAGATACAAAAAAGAGTTCGATCTGGCTGTTAGTTCCAAAGATTAGCTATTTCCATAAACAAGAAAACTCTTCAGCTTTAGTTAACTGTATATTATTTTCTATATATCACAAAATAAGTATTATAGTTAAAATAACACGTACTGTAATACAATTACGGTATACTTTGTAACAGTCAAAGTTTAAAAATAATAACAGCCTGTCACTTGTTAGCACTCACTAACTACAGTTTAGTTATTTTCCTCAGCTGAGTCATGGGAATCTACTGCATAATGACATGCATTGTGGTTCTTTGGTTTCAGCTTAAAATAGCGCTAATGTTATGAATGGTTACTTATAGTGAGACATATATAGCAAAACATAAGGATAATTTTGTAATGACATAGTTTTTCACTTTTCTGAATTCCCTTCTAGATGGTTGAGCTAAATGGTGCTGAGATACGCGTCTTGTACATGAGTGGTTTGGTCATTTCTTAATTGCCTTGTATTACATTTTTATTGTTTTAAATTCACCCTCATTGTTTTCACACATTGCAACAAGAAAGCAAGAATATTGCAACTAAGATTTTGTAAAAAACTAATAGAAACGAGTGTCCGTAGAATTTCTTGCTCGTTATTCTCCATAGAGGCCTACCTATGTTTTGTACCTAGCAACTACTTTCAACTCTGACTTACTTACCGAGTACTTGACGATTCAATAAATGTTTTGATTTTGACTTTGACATCTTGGTGAAAATGTTGATACCTACGCTTTTGTTTGGAAAAAAATCATAGATTTCTGGCACTACCACTAATAGTACAACAGTACTACTCATTTACACTTTTATGTGTCTCGTTAAACCAAATGCAAAAAGAATACTAAGGCATTAAGTCCACCTTTGTACTTTTGTTGCATATAAATAAATAATGAATTATGTTAAGTTTAAAATCACGTCACAACAGACAATAGCATTTTTAAGGATTTTTCTCACCTTTACATAGTCTAAAAATGACTTCCCGCATCATATAAGTAAAACAGCAGAAATTCTCAGCATTTTCTTAAAACTTCATTCAATAATTTCATAGAACCACATACTTAGCTAGGTGTATTGCATGCTTAGTAAAGCTGATTGTGACACACAAAAATGTCAGCTATGCCGCCAGTATTACGAGAGATTATCGGCCTTTATGAAAAACAAACAAAATGTTGGTAACGTTACGTACGCGTTAACTATACTTTGTAATCTGTGATTAACCTGAACTGGTTATGCACGTCATAGAAATAGGCTCTTTAGGCCTATTTGCAAATTTACTTACACGGGTTTACAATGTATTTAACCTCATGTTAGCAACTATGTTAATTCTTTGGCACAAGTGAACTTAAGTATATCGATCATAATCGGCCAAAATGAAAAACAATACATCTGCAAAACAGGATATTTGACAATCTGATTTTATCTTCTGATTGATCTGTTTTAAGCATTTTTCAAATCCAATCAAACTGAATGAATATTTTACTTATTATTTATTATTTTTTATTAAACGTATATGACAAGATTGATTCTTTATTTTGTATTACTGGCAAGGTGGCTTCCAAGATCTGTACCTAGTACATTTTCAAGGACATAGTCATTACTTAGTAGTTTACATATTGCTTATGATACACGTACTTTATTACAGACAATTCTGGCATAAAGGAGTAACCGATTAAACTGCACTATTACACACAAAAGCATAATTATATTTTCATCTAATTGACAAGCCATTTTCGATCTAGTGTAGGTACACTAACATAATTACTTAAAGTGTGGTTTCTTCAACTATTTAATCGTAGTTTTATTAAAAGGGTCGCAACTTCTAAACCTGCGCCATAACAAAAGTAATGTATGCATGCATGCACACACATCTGTTTAAATAAATAGTATCTAACCATAAACTTTCTATCGCGATGTGCACAGTTAGGTACTGATTTGCATAGCCACCATGTGAAAGTGAAACTATGGTGTAATGCTACTATATCACGTAATATGTCACTAGAAATGGATATTTTATAAAAGTACAGTTACAAGCATTATTGTTTCACTGCTGAGGAAAGGCTTCTCATACAGAGAAGGCACGAGCAGATTCATCACCACACTTAAATACAAGTCATATCTGATATTTTTCTTTTAATGTCAGTGATGTCCAAGATTACCTTGTCCAAGTACATATGGATTAAAGTGTCAAAGTGATACTTTCTGGGGTTTGAACTCACAATGTCATGCACGACAGACCAGCTAAACTACAGGGCCATCATGACACAAAATTCAATTTTTCTCCGAAAGTATTGATTGAAATGTTATGGTGTTACGAATACAGTATTTCAAATCCCATACTACTATGACATAGGTATTATCTCAAAGTTGCAATCGTTATTTTACGAGACATTTTTGGATGTTGCTAAGTGTTTACATGTGGATGCTTGTGACTGTACTTCACGGGTAAATGTCGTCACGGTAGTTATAAAGAAAGTATTACAAGTAGAAGCATTTGAACAGCAATCATATGCTTTTTTTGTAAAGCATCTGTAGTAAGTACAATACCCCTTTGGAGAACAGAAATAGGGTGTTAAATTATCACTTTTGTGTTATGTACAAAGTACATTGTCTAAAGTAAACTAATCAAAATGATCCAGACCGCTTGAGAACCAAAAATATTTTGCCCATTTCTTGGTCTTTGTCATTAAGCAAATGGTCCTTAGGTACGTAAAAGATAAATGGTTTAAATAATGAGATGCTTAAAATATTGAGACATAAAATATTTTACAAACCGTGTGATTTTAGTTACAAATATTGCTTGGCTATCCGTAAAACCTTAGCCGTGGGTGTGTACAAGCAATAAAATTAATTCGACTACCCACTTTTGAACTAATAGATCTGTACTCATTGGGGAAACGGACTAGGTTTGATGCAGAAGGTCCACTCAACATCGTCAGCCAAAACCAACTATTTCCTACTGAATATTTTGATTACACTTGACACTTTTATTAGGTTATCTTGCATGACTTGTCTACGTGTACCAATTAAGACTTGTGTCAATTCTCTTTAGGGTTCCGTATCCGAAAGGTGACAACGGGTCCCTTTTACTAAGCCGCCGCTGTCTGTCCGTCTGTGTTTCAGGTAATAGGTAAAGAGTTAAAATATTTACAGTGTGTCACTCGTACTTTACCGGCTTTTTTGTGGTTATCGCCCATAAACGTCTGCACTACAAAAAGCTTCGCAAATGCGTCGCCACCCTAGAGACAAAACTGAAATGTATGAATTTTGTATTAGTGTCTTAAGAAGATTAAGTGCCACACTAATAAGATTCAACTAAAGCGATCTTGGCTGTTGTAGACTGATATGGAATTTATTTGACTGTCTTTGTACTGCGACTGCAATTATTCCATACTTTTCATACGGCCACCTAACTATGTAAAGTTGTGATGGGATCACGGTACCGGTTAGGGTTCCTGCTACAAGAAACGGAAACTCCAAGTAGCTTTTAAATTGTAATAATATTTATTAAGAGAATGTAATTAATTGCTACCTTAAAAAAAAAACTTCCTTGCAAACCTCGAACCGTGTTTTTCTATTTAAAAACTAATAGTTTCCGCCCGCGATTACGTTTGCGTCAAAGTTAATTTATTATCCTTTGTGATATTCTAAACTATAAACTATCTCTGTTCCAAACATCCAGATCAATCCAGCCGTTCCCACGTGATTGAGTAACATCTATCTATCCAAACCTTCGCATTCATAATAGAAGTAAAATAAACTTTAAACTACTAAAATAAGTTTGAACATAACTAAATGAGCCAGAATCTGTACAGTATCGACATTACGGTGTGCATGTGTCTTCTGAGCTCCATTCCTTCTGCATCCTTTTTGCATCGTACAAGTAGGTACACATTGTGGCAGCGAGACCGTCCGCCCCCGAGTATGACGTCATAAGGCCCGTTCAAAACGTGGGCAGGTTACTTTATTGCGTCACTCATTACGACCTTGCTCTATTGGTCAGTTGGATTGCTTTTCAATGATTAATTCTGTAAAATGCAGTTTGGTGTCGCTAAACAATTTTGAAAACATCATTAAATTTAATGATGTTTTCAAAATTGTTTTTTTTTTCATTATTTTCTATAAAAAGTGCATAATACTTTTTTGTTCACTAAAAATACTGAAATGGCATGATGACTGCAAATTCATGCAATACCCATATTTACGTTTATAAGGACCACGTAATTTGATTGTTTATTAAATTGATTACCTAATAGAATGACTTCATGAAATCTCTTTATTTTTGGATTAGACTGCGTGTTTACGTTTATTCGTTAATAAATATAAATAAATAAACATGAGTTGGTGTAAAAAGGGACCAAAACACAGCATCTCATGCGTCCATCAATAACTTAAATGAAATGAAAAACATACGTAATCATCTAAACAAGACAATGTTTCATAAAATGTATAAACAAAAGAGCTACATAATTGATAGTCTTGTTTCCCTTCCTAATAAGAAGTAGCTTATAGGCGTGCCTACCAGAGATTTGCAAATATGCCACCCACATACGAACGGCCTTGCGAGACCCGGCAAAGTTAGCTCAAAACCCAAAATGTATTCACAACTTGAGAATAATTTAAATAAGTGAAACATACGGGCTCCGACATTGTTTTTGAACTGTAAATGGCATTTAAAAGGACAGATTGGTCAAGTGAAAACATTTAAACATTTATTGTTACAAATTTTTGGTCCTTATATCCAGAATAGCTAAGATTAAAAGAGACTTTCCAGTCAAAAAAAAATAATCTTTGCATCAACCCAAAAACGTCACTTTTTACAAAAGTAACCTTTTCACTATTTAACTAAGCTTCGTAGACAGATTAGTATTACTCTTAAATCTTAAAATGACTGGCAAAAAGCCAGCTCAGAAAACCTAAGCAGTACTCAAGCTCAGTTAATCTTAAAAGTAAACAAGAAAATTCATTAATAATTCCGACTTTAATACTACTTTGTCGTCTTCTTACAAAATCTTAAAGTCAATATCCTATAATAACTTACAACATAATAAAAATGGCAGACCATTTATTAACGATGTATTAAGGTTGTGACAGGATGTGGTAACTGCCATCTTTCTACGGTCCACGACCTTAGAGCCACTTGCCAAATACTAACCTCCACTGTCAACAAGTCTCATCGCCTTTTGTGCCTACTTGACCTCTCTGATTTCGTAACTTTGTTGATCTATGCACGGTGCAAACATTGCATTGATTGGATTATTGCAGGATAATTAAATTTTAAGTAATAGACAGAAGTTATTAAATATTTCACCTAAATGCTAATATTTAACAGACGATTTCTCTATTAAATATTCCAATGTCTAACCTTGAAGAATATTGAGCCATCATTAATTATCAGACGAAAACTAACGTCTTGAAATCACAATGTTAAATATTCAAGATGTCTGTCTAACATTTCAGCCAGTACTTATTCCTCTTTACATTTTCTCGACCAGTTAATAAGTCGAATTACTTGAAGAATGTTGCTATCATTTTATGTGGAGCAGCTGCCTTCTACATGCAAAGCTTTGTAGCATGACGTAATTTCTGTTAGTAGGTATACAAGAAAAGACTTCCATCTTCCTTTTATTTTTTCAATCAGAAATGTACACAAAGCGTTCATTTTTTGACCAATAACCACTCAAGTCATCCATGACATTACCTAAATTCAATCAAACAAAAATCAGAAACAAAAGTCCTGAAACACCTTACAAACCATCTCAAACAAGACCTCCATAAATTGCCCGGGGCTATATAAAAACATTATGTTGCTCCGGACCCGGGTTCGTCAAAAACATTCCCTTGGGTTGTTCCTTTGGCCTCAGACGAGCCAAATAAGCAGAATACCCACGCAATCATAATAGTAGCTAATATACCGCTTTGTGTACCATTTTCTTGTTAAATTAACTTTGCCGAATTCAATGTTTTGTATTCTGGATTGTTATAAGTTGCAAACTATGGTGGGTGGAGGATGAATGTTTAAGTATTTAAGTACATGTTTAAAGTCATAAACCCTTGCGGGTTGGGTTCAGTTAAATAAGTTCCCTAACACTACTATAACATAACTGTTTGGACATTTGATTCAATGCCAGATGAATAAATGATTGAGGCTCGTTATAATTATGACTTACGCATGCTTTATACTATTTCATCATAAGATTTGTTTAAAAACAAACAGTAATCTAGCTAAATGGCATTGAGATTTTAAGGTCTTCTCTTTAATGATATTTTATTCAACCTCAAAGGAAACCATATTCGCCTGTGGCTAATATTCAATAGCTAGCCAAATAACGATTTTAAAGGTCGAAAAGTCGGCTGCTAGTATTTGGTCCAACCAACGTTGCAGACCTCGGGGCTGTGCTTTGGGAAAAAGTAAACAAGTTACTATAATTTAAAAAATTCAAAAACACGACTGCAAATATTGCACATATTTGTACTTTGTTTACTCGTCAGTTTATTTATGACGTTTTTTATTTACAGTGTTATATATTTTTTAAATCTACTTGTCAAATTCTAGACGATAAACATAGACACGACCAGATTCATTAAAAAAAATAATTAAGGCTGGTATTAAATTACGTTTTAAAGCGACCACAGAGGATTCTTTTTATTTTTAACTAGCCTATGTTACTCGGAACGATGCAAGGATTGTATCGATACCCCATACATCTAAATCGGTTCAGGCGTTTAAAAGTTATGGTGGAATAAAGAATCTCACATACATACATACATACATACATACATACATACATTAACCCTGAACACATAACACTCCTTTTTTTGGGGCAGTCGTGTAAGAATGACGTAACTGTAACAAACAGTAAACAATTGCTATTTCGAATCTGACTTCTGCACTTCGGAAAATCAGATTTTAATAGCATCTGCTCTTTTTCTTCGTGGGGAAACCATCGTTACCCTCCGTTTGGGGGAACGAATGGTAAAACTCCACAGTTCCTTCTGCTATCATGAGTCGGGAGCCCAGTATTCGCTTGACGTATGATCGGCCCCCGAACATCTGCTCCCTGTTTGTGTGTGCGATATCTTGAGGCTGACAGCCTCATAGAAAAAGTAGACAAAACATTTTTGGTCCTAAGGGACTGGACAGCACACGTTACCAGTAAATTCTCTTACCTACATCATTTCACGCAGTAAAGGTTGTATTTTACCTCGTTTTTGATAAGAAGTCTTGCTTAAGAGTTCTTACACAGGTATTTGATAATGTATGATGTCATCAACGTGATGATGTCATGTTGACTAAAGTTTTTGCACCTTTTATGTGCAATACCAATTTACCAACAAAATCTGTGTGTATAAGTACCTATTGGATTTTCAACTTCGTCCAAACAACAATAGATCTCCTTCAAGATTTAGTTCCTCGCTTTTTATTCATCGCTTCCATTCATCCATAACTTTGTTTCTTTCAGTTATCGACGTCCATCTGTTTTTCTCCGCTCCGCATAATGAAATCTCGTCTCTCTTCTGATTCATTTTATTGCTACTTGCTATGATGAATGGATGGCACAGCACTTTGTCCACTTGGTCGTAATAAATTAGGCCATGATTTATTTTCTGTCTATTATGATTAGGAACATGTCAACATGTATTAATTAATGTCCGTGATCAATTTTCTTGCAGTACAAAAATATTTACTTGCGTATATTATTTAGAAAATGGTAACGGGTAGTTGTTCCGGAGCCGGCTGTTTATGTATATGAGTTTATATGTTTATAATGATACCCTCGATACGGGGAGAAATTTCTATATTCGTTTTTTTTTTTAAGAATGTAAAGTCTTATTCAATTTAATTTATGATTTGCACTCATAATAATCTTGCCTTTTTAATAATTTTCAATAGCCAAAAATCATAATGGCCGTACTAAAAGGACCGAAGTACAAGTTTTTAGCGGAATGGAATTTCGTACCGGACAATGCGATCGCAAAGTAAGTTCTCTCGGAAATGAGGGAACAAAGTTCTTTGGAAGGAACATTAAAGAATTTTATTTATTAACTTTAACGACTTTGAGGTAAAAATTCAACTGAGTTTTATTTTTCCTTGTATTAGAAAAGTCTAGTGGAAAATGTGCAGCAATCCATGTGAACCACCTGACTGCTTTCTTTCATGTTGAGACGAAACGATTTTATCATTTGGCTGAGCAATTAGTAGTCTCTCCACAAATTATAATAATTAACACAGTGGAACAAAAACGTTTTTTACTACTCAAACAAATTAACATTGTTTGGGTCAAAATTAAACAATGAAAAACGGCCCCTAGATACTACAGTTACTTTCAAACATAAAAATACCTGTGAAGTATACTGGCAATTTATATTCCATCAACATGAAGGAAAAATATACATCTATAAGGAATAATTTTCTGTATACCAAGCGTACAGAAAATAATCAAACCGACTGAGGATTACCACTAACAATCTCGCAATAATTTAATTAATTACGTCAAACTGATCCAATATACCAAATGTGTGACGTTACTATCCAGGAACTAAACTTATATTTAGAAAACATTTAAAATTAATCAAATAAAATCAAACAAATACTTTGGAAAAATTTAAGAAACTAATTTCGGTTAGTAAAACCTAAACACCGATCTTAAGACATAATTCTCCGATATCTGCAGACAAAATAAATCCACAATAAAGAAATCTGCTTCTACAACTGATAAGGCTGCAGTGTTATCTCTCGATAGGGATCCGCCCACTAGCAATGACGTCTGGACACATCCACCCACCTAATTACACAGTGTTATTGATTTTGTATGAACCAGCCAGTCTTCCGCACGATATATACTGAATACGGATGCAGGCCACGGGAAACTTACAGAGCTTTTCCTGTGGAGTTCTGCGGACAGTAGCGACAATTAACAGTGCTTTACTGTGTTAATAGTGTGTTTATTTGTGTAGATTTTGTTGTGTTGTGATAAGATAAAAATGAGTGTAAGAAGTATGAGAATAAGGAATAAATTCTTGCCATCTGTGTGTGTTACTCAAGAGTGTGAGTGTAGTTATAAAAGGTAAGTTTAAAATATTTTTAACATGTATTATCAATACGGAATTAAAAAGTATGGAACAGCTGTTATTTTCATATGTCAGAATTGTGATTACTTGAGTAGTGCTCAGATATAATCTACGTTTTATCAAATGATTGGTGAAAGAGTATAAATACCTTAATTAATATTGGATTTTATTCGGATAATGCAAGACCAAATGAACTTTAGTAGATACAATTTAGAAGCCTTTTTTAGCTAGCATTTAGGTTTACAAGTTAGCTAAAGCTTCCATGTAGTGAGCATATTGATATGCTAAGCTAGGCACCAAATTGAAGCCATTGTTACTGTTTAAATGAGAATAATTATATCAAAAACGTATTCTTAAGCACGGGGACTCCGGCTTCTGCTACGTTCTCTGAAAGAAATAACGTAGCAAATTATTATACATAATATAAAGGAGAGGTCTTTCCTGTCTAGACAACATATTGATATGATAGTAGCAAAAATGATTATTTATCAATACTATCAATCTTTATTAATAAATATTTTCGCAACTTCCCAGTCGTTCAATCACGTTGGTGACATCAAACATGGATTTAACATGTTTATTTTACTACCACATCACGGCTTTTTTAGGTCCATAAAACAACTTTCTCGTAGCATAAAATGTGAAGCAGATAATTTTGTGCAATTAGCAATACCTAGTTTTGTTTAAAAAACGTTAGAAAATATACTTTGCTAGTTTGGTCCTAAGTTCCGCAGTACTTTAAAGGGTATAGCAGTAAAATGTATAATTGCTTTAAACATCACGTTTAATATAAAGATTTATATTTTTAAATCCGGTACAGTTGCAGTTTCTTACACAATAGAAAGTTTCTAAAAACATTACATTGTACCTATCCGGCTCCGTGCAAACCCAGACTCATAATACGACTTAAGTTTTACTTATAATACTTGAACATAAAGGATTACTGAAAACCGTTACGGAAAATTTTAAAAAAGCAACCTCACAGATTTCTCAACAATTAGGGCTAAGATGAGGGGGTCTTTACCCAAGAGTAGAACAGAATATTCTGGAGTCAATGCGGCTGGTGGGTTTCGGGACCTGCTTTGTGGTAGTGCCGGGTCAGTACCCGCTGGAATGCGAAAGAATGCTCTGAGCGACCCCCTTGTCCAAAGTTAGAGGAACACCGTGCGGTTTCAGTAGATAGGACTCCGACACACCCCTCCATCTCTTTGCGGCAAAGGCAGTCCATAAGAAAAAAATAAAAAGAGAGGGACAGAATAGACCAGCAAAAATTAAATACAAATATCTTTTATTAAAAAGTACATACACAAGTATAACATTTACGTAATAGGTACAGATTGAAACCTGTTCGTATAGAACTGGAACGGTAATGTACACTTAGGTGATATAAGACACGTAACTTAAGTCAAGCTTTAAAGCCCAGTCTACACTGGTTGTGTGCGCCAAGTTCTGGTTGCACTACTGAATAAACAATTTTAAAGATTGTACTCTAAATTGAACTGGGCGACTTTCTAGAAAGAAATCCATGCTGCAAATGCTCGCAATGACATTCTATTTTGTAGTCTTACAAGAATGTTATAGTTTGCTCGTTACCATACGTCTGGCACATTATTTAGGTTATTCTCGGTAATGTCTAAGCAGCTCAAGTTATGTTGTATCGTCTACAGTTCCAATATTTGTAAATATATGAGGTTATTGAACATAATTTAGCCATTATTTCTTAAATTGTTACACTTTGTACATATTATAGTATAGTAGTTTTTATGCAAGTAGCATCGTAGCTACTCAGTATGTATAATCCTGGATATAATGTATAATAAAATATTTATTTAAAAAGAGCAAGTATGAAGTACTACCACATTCTTCTCCTTACAAAACTACCTTTTGGAAAGGACAATTGGATTAAATTCGTGTTTATAACGTTCATAGTACCTTTTAATGGTTGAAATAAATTATTTGACTTCGACTTTCTTCAACTCTTCTTAACTAGCCTCCTCCGTTGCATCCTTTACATTGTCTATCGTCTTGCCAGTACTTTACCGACTAGCCACTAATTACTCGTCCAATGTAAACTGGGCTTTATGTAATTTATGTCAAGCTTTAACTTTTATCTTAAGAGATTACTTTGCACCATAAATGTCGTTGCAAGACGTAATGCCGTCAGAAATGGAGGCTTAATTCTGGTTCGGCTAATTTCCGTGTTGTTCGTAATACAAATATTGTTGGCTGTTGTAACTATATGTCTAGTCAGTCAGTCTTAAAACCATTGAATAATGTTCTGACTCGGTAAAGGAAAACATCGTAAGGAAACTTGAACTTATAGTTAAATATAAGTCTGAAATAGCCAATCCGCCTTGAGCATGTCTGGTGATTAATGCGCATGCCTTCTCTGTATGAGAAGAGGGCTTTATTTTTTCTGCGTGTGCCTTTTTATTACAGTAGAATGTAAATCGATAATTTTGTTGAGGTTTGGGACTTTGCAACTTCTTTTGGAATACAGAGCTTTTTTTATTTATTTCTAATATCAATAGTAGCTATTAACAGGCACCTTTGAATTGTCAAGAAGTCAGTCAGAAGGTTTAAGCTACTTGCTTGTTCCAAACAGTTAATTCCTATGGAGAAGACCGAATAAGAAACACAATGATTTTTGATTTTCATCTTTTTTAGATTGCGTGCTACACACACGTCCCACTTGCCTCTCTTTATTCTAAGTAGAGAAATCAAAAGTTTTGGAACTTGCATTCAGTTTTATAAGTCGAGTTGTTGTGAAGTGAACGTCATAAAGTTGGATCAGCGGATAGGGAAGTGGATACCGATATTGACGACTTCTATTTCTAGTGTCCCCGAGGAAATAAAAGTTTAGAAGCCGGAAAGAATTTTATTACCACAATAATAGATATCACGATATCTATCTACATTTTTTTAGTTCTTTTATACATTTATTCATTCTGGGGAGAGGTGCTCGTAGCTAAGTAATTACAGCCGCACGGGTCGATCCATCAGGGCAACACACCAAGACCCCGAAAGCAAGTTAAGCCGTTGGTCCCGGTTGTCATACGTGGATCTTTGACAGTCGTTACGGGTCGTCAGAAGCCCGAAAGTCTGACAACCAGTCTTACCTAGGGGTATCATATTACCCAGTTACTGGGTTGTGGAGGTCAGATAGGCAGTCGCTCCATGTAAAATACTGGTATTCAGCTGCATCCGGTTAGACTGGAAGCCGACCCCAACATAGTTGGGAAAAGGCTAGGCAGATTGATTGATTCATTATAAGACAGAAACAGTTAAATATTTAAGTAACTTCTTGATACTTGACACAACATATAATACAGTTGCTAATGTTCTAGATTTGAATGTGAACCACAGACTCAATGCAGTCTCACCTTCAAACTGTGATCGAATTTCGAACGCTCAGAAACTCAAATGTCATCTAATTATTACTTGAAATGAGACACAGCTCTGTAATAAACCCTTGATTCGTTTTTAACTGAGAATAAAAGGCTACTCCAAATTTTCGTAGAATATTGGCAACACTACCGTTTCGAAATAATTAATGCACCATAGCCACATGGTCTGAATTTTGATTGTTAGTTACGATCACGAATACGCCGTTCTCGCATATTCTGTTACTTGAGACAGTTTTCGTACGTTTCCGCTAGAAATTCTTAAAAACGCGAATATTGCGTTGGTTTCGTAGTTGTACATATAAAAGGCTTTGACATACATATTTTGGTAAGCTCTTTTGATCTGTAACGGAGTAACAACAGTTAGTGTTATGGCAAAAGTTAAAATGTTATTTAAAACCGTCATCGAACTATCTGTCAGAACAAGTGCAAAAATTTCTTCAGGTATTGCGGGGGTTGCGGGACGTCTTAACAGGATACCGTGGCCCCGGAACGCAAAGGGCTACAGAAGGAACAGGGTGGTTTTTTAGTCAGTAAAAGTCTGACAGTCCCTTCTGCCCCACCCAGGGCGGAAGGAGTCATTTGATGATTTTTACCACCAAAAAAAAGGTATCAAAGCAGCTATCATTGTTTGAATGAAATTCCCAAAATTGTTATTGTATGAACTCTGCATATAGATAACCACAAAACCCGAGTTTAAAGCGCTGTTCAGGCAGGCTACTATCTGATATAATATAGGATGTTAAGACTTTCTGGTTACGACATTGCAGGTCAAAGTGACACCCTTTTTTCTACGTTTTAAATGATCTAAGTAAAGTTTAAATACTCCTACGACCCCTGTACTGTTTTATGCACCCATAAACACAATTAAATTGCATGCAATTATACTACATGGTGTCAATAAACAGCGATTGCTCACACCAAAATAAAAGTAGTTTTCTAGAAATATGGTTTGCTAAAAGTTTCTTAGGCAGCATACGCATGCTTTTTTTTAAGACATCACATATTCTTTATCTACGCAGCTGTAACGGGTATGTGATATGTCTTAAAAGAAACCAAAAAGACAACTGATGGAAAGCTATTTTATTGCTTAGTACCAAGGCTATGTTTTATGGTACAGACTACACTTGTCTTCAATTCGGTCAAATCGCAGACAAAAGCTAGTTAGTCATATTTTATTTAAAGTTCATCTTCGGACATCATTTTAGTAGGGATCAAAAGGATTTGTTAATAATTTTCTAAATTGCTATTAACCTTTAGTAATGAAGCTTGTTTCTATAACAATTCGGGTTCTTGAAGGATTTTATATTAGAGTTTTTGTAGTTCTCATAGTTATGTTTTATTCAAAGCCATGACGTATTTTTATTTCAAACGGAATTTAGAGATTTTTCAGAAAAATAAGCGGTGGTAGGGACTTCATAACGAAGACTTTAAAAATGGAGTTCATGATTCCTAGACGTCCGTAACGTCATTTTTAGTCGTTTTTTATTTGCTAGCCTTTACTGTCCCACTCCTGGACAAAGGCCTCCCCCATCCCACTTTCCTCCTCTGCGTTGTGACTCCTCTCACCAGTTCCAGAGGAAACCATTTAAGGCGTCCCGACATTATCTCCACGATCCAAAAAAAAAAAAAAAACAGCTTTTACATACAACACCTACACGGTCATAATTTCTGAAAGAACGGTTTTTTTTTATTAACCGACGAAAATGTACTCCTTTGGGGTTTTCATTTACTGAATTCATGGTAAAAGCCTTCGTGACGATGCCCCTTCTACCGTGTACTTAAGATTGTTGGTTAAGGAGACATGTTGTGGCATTTTGTGACTGCCTTTCCCCATTGTCTACTTTACAACTTCTTGGAACTCATTCCACGGACAACAAATGCACTAAAGTTTTATGTCTCTGAGGACCAAACTGCGGCATGCCACGAAGCAGAAAATATATAACACAATAGTGTGCTACTGCGGTCAATATTAACTAGTATTAAGTTGAAAACTAGTTCTAAACGTATATTATAACGAGTTAGTTTGTCTGTTTGTAAGAGTTTTTCTCTGAAAGTACTAGGCCGATTACTATAATTTATTCACTGATAGAAAGCCATAGGCTATGTATTATGTTATCTCGACTTGCGTGCGGACGACGTCGCGTGCAAAAGCTAGTAGGTAATATTATTAAAAGATAAACTTCGTTTTTTTGTTTCAAAGGGGTTAATCTCTAGAACTACAGATTTCAAAAATGATTCTACTGATAAAAGGCTACACTATTGTCGAGTTCCATAGGTTTTATGGTATCTCGACTTCTACGCGGACGAAGTCACGGGAAAAAGCTAATGCATAATATTCTGATGAATCTACAAGCACAGCTATGGAATTCCCAAGGTAGTTTGCTAGTTAGGAAAAATCAGTCGTGGGTGCCAAGGTTTTATTCGAATGTTGGATTGGAGTATTGGATCTGATATCGACTGGCAATATTACGTTTTAATTAATGACTAATCTAAATCTGATTCATATGTTTCTTGATAAGATTTAATTATCAGATGGAAAGGCGGTTTTGCTACTGTGTGACATTCAATTTTAGCCCAATGCAGGAGTTAGGCTTGTTTTAGAATAAGCCATAACACCTGCTGGTTTATTCTGTAAAAATCTTCCTCTGCGAATGAAGGTGAAGTGAGCCGGAGGTATGGCTCTCAAAATTGCAAAACATAGGCAGGGATCATAGCTCGTAGAGCAAAAAGCCGTTGGGTTGTAAAACTGTCGAGTGGCGACCACGTACCGAAAGACGCAGTATGAGAAGACCACCCACGAGGTTGACCGACAACCTGGTAAAGGTCGCGAAAAACCACTAGATGCAGGCAGCGCAAGACCGGCCATTGTGGCTGTCTTTAGGGAAGGTCTATGTCCAGTAGTGGACGTTGTTTGGCTGATAAGAAGATGATGATGAGTTTGAGGTGAGCTGGCAATGTTATGTAGCACTAGGCGGGATAACACCTCATCTTTACCTAATTTCATCGTGAAAGATGTTTAGATTAAGACGAGAGAGAGAGAGAGAGAAGAGTATATATTTTAGAAATTCCCAGTCTTAGATAGCAATGATATTTTCGGTCATTGAATATTACAAGCTCAAGAACACAGAGAATTCAAATTAGCTCTTCATGAATACAGAGCACTTATGAATATTCACAAATCTAATATTACTTTGGAAGGTAAACATTTCTTTATTATATAAAATAATTCTTATGTAACGTGAGAATTTTTCTTTTCTTCTCTGAAATATTGTTCGTCTGTATATTTCTTGCCACCGGAATCATTAAAGTGTTTGGTAGATTTTGACCGCGACTTTGTCTGCACAAATGTCGCGGAATAAAAAGTAACTTTTGTCGTTATATTGTTCCCATACTACCTCTACGATCGGTTTTATAGTTCTGCCATGATGAGGTAACAAACTTGCAGACAGACAATGCTACTTATTGCAAATCCCTATTTTTTTATAATAAAATATAGCCTATAGCACTCACGAATAATGCAGCATCCTATCAGCGAAAGAATTTTCAGAATCGGATCATTTGTTCTAAAGATTACCGGGCTCAAACAAACATACTCTTTACCTTTAAACTACTCGTATTAAGTATAGAAGTGTGGAATTGAGCTAATGTTTTCAAGTTCATTTTTTAATAAGTGTGCTTCTTTTTAAAGCAATGTTGTCTACCATGTCAACTATTGGACATAGACTTCTTCAGATGCGAATGACCCCGACACGTTATACATTTTACCCTAACTATGTACTAGGCATGTATAAAACTTGAGTTACTCTAATGCGTAACGTAGTTCCTAGCTTCTGGAATGTCACGGTGGCAAACACAGGGTTGATAACATCAAAAGGGCACGAAACAACCCCGCAGTAATGTAAGGGCTTGTTTATGTTAAGGTCGTTCCAAGAAACAAATTCACGCAGAAAATACACGTGATACATGTTACAACTACGCGAAAATATTTGTTTTTGACGATGTATTTCCCAGTGGGTCGATGTTTGGCATGTTTATTAATTTTTTTTCTTATGTCTGAAAGCTTTTTGTGTATTATGACTACAACGTGTGAGTCAGCTGTTAGTTACAACAAGTTTTGAACGTTCCCCGAAACGTTAAACCAATCTGAAGTTGATTGAATAATGGGTGAATTTGGGGGACAATTCTAGTAAATTCACGACACACGACGACACGGCTGGCGAAGTTGCTGCTGCACTGCGTGTCGGGGGTTCGATTCCCGCAAGGGTAAAATATTTAGTATTACCTACAAATAGTTGTTCCGGGTCCGTCTATTTGTGTATCTGAGTTTTTATGTGTGTAAACGCACTCACGATACAGGGAAAATTTCTAGGGTAGGGCAAAGTTTAATATGAAAAACGTTTTTATTCAAAAAGAAAAAAATATTTTTTAGGACCGTTCGCATTATAATCTCAGTCCTAATCCGCCAAAAATGTCTCTATTAAATGTATCATTGATGGTCACTGAAGATTGTGACTAGATTTTGAACGTTTTTAATTACGAAAATTGGCCTTCTGGTCCTAATTTGAAAGACCAATTTACAAAGATTAGTCTTGCTTGCTTAACCAACGATTTCCTTCCAAAAAAACAACACTGCCTAATTCAGAAAGAGGTTAATGAGATGTTCTCAAAACACAAACTTTATAAACAGAAATGATGCAACGAAATCTAGCGCTTCCTTCTTTTTAATCGACCATTTTCGTAACACTATCAACAAATCACTCAATCCACAAGAAGTTCTGGATCTCGTTAATCAATACTTGCACAGAACCAACAGTAACTGAATGTAACACAGTTAAAGGCCTTGCAAGCATCAAAGCACCGCTCGCCGTTAACATGCAGCGGTTACCGTCCAGTCCAGTTTAGTGGAACGCGACTTGCATATATTAGCGTCGGAATTAACTACTGGCTCTAAAATGGCTTGATGGTCTTGAAGAGATGATGTTTGATTGATGGGAATGTAAGGTAACTGATAGTGGTTGAGTTGACTGGTGCGTGTCTAGATGATTTTCTCTAGCAAGTAAGGCATTAGACGTAATTGGTTTGGTTAAGGCTCTTTCAATGGCTATGGTGCCAGACTGCTGCGCCCCGTAGCGGTTCGTGTGACTTCAGATGGATGGTTTACATATCTAAATATTATTGGTCCTTTGAGCCGGACCGGATTTTGAGTTACTTACTAGTAAATATGTGTAAAGAAATCTCCAACAGAAGTCTACTTCTAACACATCGATGTGTATTGTATTATGTAAAAGGCTGGTGTCTGCAACTCTACATCTCAGCGCGTATTTTGCGTACGTGTGGGAAATAGATCATTAGACCTACCCCCGCTCCACAAGAAAAATAGCAGCAACTTATGTTATTGACGACCTCTCGGAGGGCACCTGGGTTACCGAAATATATTGCCTTGTCTTAGTGTGTATGATAAGACCAATTTCTCAGTAATGCACATAAAGTGATGTTAATTTTCCTTAATCTATAAGTAAGTTTATTATATACAGCTGTAGAGTTTGTTTGTTTGAACGCTTTAATCGCAGGAAGAACTGATCCTATTTGAAAATAACATATTTTTGCGTTATATAGCCCTTTTATCGAGGAAACATAAGGAGTATAATGTATCATGCTACGACCCACGAAAACGGAACAGTTGCCAAAGACAACTTACGCGGGTGAAACCTCGGGGTATAGCCAGTCATAGACTAAATCATTACACGTGTACAAAAAACTAATGTAGCAAAATCAAGAACCATATCAAATAAAATTATGCCGCAATACAGCTCAGTTTATCTTCATTGTTTTTATCCATCAGTGATATCCGTGTCCGTCACGTTATGACCAATAAGTAATTATAATTAATACTCATTAAAGAAACCGTTAAGAATGCCATTTATATTAATCGCGATCGAATTTTAAATTAATAATGCCATTATTATGATATAATAACGTCATTAAGTAATATTAACTGTACAAAATTATTGATTGTTTTAATTACTTAGAGGCTTCGTTAACACCTGCCGGCCATAAACATCTTTCTCAGTGAATTTAGGTCAAGTGAGCTTGAAATCAACTGTCAATCTGTCAAACTGTCATTATAATCATTATCCCACTTGATGCCCCTAACATCAGATGGAATGACAGCTCATTTCAAGATCACTTTACCTAAATGTGAGATATTTGTACAGTGCACTGTCAGTTTAAATAAAACTCTGCGTGACCATTTCAAGGTTAAACAGCAGAGTCAGAAACAAAGCATATTAAACTAATCGCTCGACTAAGTAACATTTTTATCTTAGTTATTTTCTGCAGGTGAACCGTTCCACCTGCCATTACTTGTTACAATCAAACGGGTAACAAACTACCAAACTCGTATGAATCCCTCTGACCACCTGTTATACTAGAAATGTAACCGCTTGGTCCGTCTCCGTCACGATCTGTGGTGGCTTCTCAAACGGGTAACTGTAGCAGTGGGTCAACCGCAGTCCGCTGCGCCCGTGCCGGCGGCGCCGCATAAGTGTTTTTAATAGTTCGAATCGTTTGTGCGTAGACTAAACAATACCCTTTACATTGCTATGTTGATCTGCAAGTATAATTTTCCCAGTTGTGAACAAAAATATAACAAAAAAATAATTGGTCTTTTAGTCCAAATAAAGGACCAATTTTTTTTTATGATTATGGCCGAAAAAACAAACTAACATCATTGGCATTATTTAAGCACCCACATACTAATATTTAAAACTAAAACCACAATTAGTCCCAGCCAATAAACAAACGAAAACAATTAATAGGTATGTCGCTCGACATCTATATTGGTCAATAAAATGTACAATGTTATTAAAAAGCAATCGTTCAGTCGCATTCGGTCAGCGTAGGACCGGTTCACAAACGACCTTGCGTCCGCGCACGTTCACTTACTGATCTATAGATTGAGGCTTCGTAACATTTGTTTATTGGTCGTTTTGTACCGATATGGTGACTGGTCTTTCGGCCGCTTTTCTACAATCCTCTAAGCAGCTTTAATATTATAATATTCACAAGGTTTTGTTTTTTGTTTTACAAATCGCTGTTCGTGCTTAATGTCTTGTAAATAACCTCCATCATTATGGCAATCAGATGTCAGTGTATGTGCGTGAGTGTCATCAGCCATATTATCACCGTGCCATTGACCTTCGTAAACAAACAAATCACCTTGAGGTTCTATTGTGCCCGATTCACAGCTGTTCCAGGCTGTTTGTAGAAAATGACGCACGAACAACTTGCGATATGTGCAACAGGTGGTCATACTGCCCATGTTGTAAGGTTTCATATTTAATGCGGACAGGAAGACCAGATGGCAAACGTTCACAGAGGTATCCTGAGGCATTCAGAGGCATGTAACTTTGTTATGTGTTGACATAATGAAGCTAAATGCACATGCCGGTATATCTGGTTACCGCTTGTAGCAACCCACTTGGTTACCTGTCAGACATATCTGCTTTTCCCCTATCAATATGTACGTGTTTACTGTCCATCGAGCAAAGAAACTGACCGTCTGTTAGAAAGCATTTCTTCAGTCTTTCAGCAAAAACAGCGCTTTTAATGCTTATCCAACGGTTTTATGCGCAAGAGTGTTGCTTTCTCTCAAGCGACGCGTCGCTGACTACGCATGCGCCACGCCAGTCGCTCACGGCCGTTCAGTGAGGCCGCACGCGTCGGTGCATCACAAAACCGCGAATCGAACAGTCGGCGGGTCTTACCGCCGCGCCGCATTTACATCAGTAGCCAGTGTTAAAGTGTCCACAGTGCTAAAACAAATATTTTGTGATAAAACACTTGGAACTTACCAAGGTTAGCAGTGTTGTGTTGCAAAAACTGGAGGATCTCAAGTGTATTTATTTTTTCTCAGCCATCGTCACGCGCTTTGAGTCGTTTTTTAATGTAGGTTTCTTATTAAAGTTTCTGTAATTGTATTCGTAATTATTCTCGATTGTCGTAAGGACGTTCCAGTTAGATGATCTCTCGATTTATCATTATCTTTGTTATCAATTTCCAGGTTATTGTCTTTCCAAGATTCTAGATCAACATTAGCCTTTCATGAAATTTTATTATTTCTATGTAATTTTGGAAAATTAAGCTCATATGGTAAACTGCATGCGTCACTTGCCTGCTTAAAACGAGATTTGAGTAGGAAGCTGTATCTCAGCACTAAATCACCTTGAGATCCGGTATCACACAAATTCGAACAGTTGAAAGTGAAACGTTTAACATAAATCTTTTCATTAACCGAGTTATTATTTAATTTCTAAAAAAATGTTGAATTTATAAGACGTGACCGCAAATGATACCACCAATGGAAATTTTCATAAGGACTACTTAAACTACTAGACTGAAATCTGAGCACAAAACAGCCATAATAGCTTTTAAGTTATTATTAGCTCGTGACTTGACGTAACATATAATATAAATCATTATATCATTAATAATATCACGCAGAATATACGTGAATCTGATAAACAAATCCTTATTGTTTGAACCAGTGCGTTGTTCCTCACCATAAGTTAATTTCTGATTGTAAACTTTGTCACAATACTTATCTGGGAGATAAATCCGATATCGATTTTCTCACGGCTTATCAACACCTTTTATCGTGTGCCACAATCTGAAATACGTGAGATAAAAAGACTAAAAAGATAAACAGAAATACATATTTACACAAAGTTTCCGAAATAGGTCAGTTATGATGAGATGTTGAAGAAATAAACAAGAACAAACATGCTTCCTGATCCACAGATATAGCAGTATTAGGTTAGTCTGGAAGTAGACGAAACTGATCGAAATAAAAGTATCAAAATATCAACAATTCTCTTTGATATAGCGATATCTTTTGAGGGTCCCAACTCAAACAATTTCTGAAACAGATTACATCCACAAAAGGCGGCTCCTGTGAGGCTTTTACCGCTCAGTTAACTTAAAGATTTGGGGCATAAAGAATCCTCAAAAATACTTCTTTAAGAGTTTTAATAAAATTATAACGGCTGTACTTTAGAACTCGTAAAGAAGGTTAACGTTGCCTTGTTGTAAACATCTCGGTGGAATAATCAGGTTATGTCTAGCATTTTTTATGAATATTTACCTTTGCTAAAATCGTTGTGATGGCCCAGTATTTAAGGCGCAACTGGGCACGGGCAAGTACCAATGGGACTGTTTTTATTTCATAAGTACTTTCCAAGTTTATCTTGGACATCATTGACATCGGTAAAGGAAACAATCGTGAGGAAACCTAGACCTAAAAGTAATATAAGTCTGAAATCGCCAATCCGCCTTTAGCAATCAGGTGATCAATACTCTCTGTGTGAGAGGACGCTTTGTCCTTGCAGTGGGACAATAATTATTATACCAATAATTACAACATAGTATCGTTTTTGCATAATAAATACATCATTTTTAAAGGCTGATCTTTGACAAATCTCAAGCGTCTTTGACGTCATGTAACTTGTTTAAAATGACTGGTATCATTTGTCTTTGGATTTTGGTCGTATGGCTATTAAGATCATGTGACCAGCTATTTTCCTCGTCTGTAAAGTCGAAAGACGTGTTCATGTTTTCCTAACAACCCGTTCAATCACCTCTTGGACATGTTTTTCTTGCACGTACATACTTTCACGTTGTTTCTCTGCCGTAATTAGTAGTTTCCCATCAACAAATTGATGTTTTTATTCCGTATACTGTAGTTAGATTGTGTTTTATGGACTCGGCTCACTTATTTCGCTTATATGGTGTAATGCACCTTCCCTGTTGAGTTTCATATTGTTAATTGATTTATCGTCACGCTCTTTTCCTTTATGGGGTAAGCGCCAGTCTTAGCGGCACCAAGATCCCCGTTATTACTTAAAGTTATGTATTTATGGAGTGTTTTGCTTGGTTCCTTTTTAAGGAAATATCCATTTATCTGATTTATAGCTCATTATTTGTTATCTAAAATTAGTGGTTGGTCTTTTTGTATCCACAATCTATTTATATCGATATTGTTTGAATACAAAGACGTAGCATTGAATTTTTTTTAGGATTCGACTTTTCATGACATGAAGCTGAATGGATATCGATGACATTAATAATTATTATTTTTAAGACTCTTTACATGTGTCATATAATTTCTCATGTTTTCAATCTTGCTTTTTTCAGTTCTGAAACGAAGTCCAAAATGTTATATTCTTGTTCGTGTAAATGAACTTTATTGCTTATATTAGAACGTATTATATCAACGTAAACTTTGTAACATTTCTAAAAAGTCATGTGAGTTTCGTTGTCTAAAATCATTCATTTCCGACTGTCGCAAAGCCAACGTTGAAATAAAAAAACCCGTGTCGGTCGAGACGGAAGCTGTTTTTGTTCATTTATTTGCTAGTTTTTAATAATACAGTTTCGTCTCGCTCTGTGGGAGTTTCCAATGGATGGCTTTTGAAAATATCGTTGTTTGCTTGGACGACAACGACGTGATAATATTTCATTTAATTTTGTAACTAATGATTACGAAATTGACAATGTTTCAAATGGTTGTGTCGTGATTGAGAACTCTTTGTTTGGTAACTTTAACAGTAAGTGGGAACAGTTTTGTTATAAACGGTATCTTTGAAGTTATTTACTTTGTTATTGTCGACTAGTCTGCTTTGGATGAGGAAAGATTTGATTGTCTACGAGTACGATTGTAAGATTTCGTTTCAACTATTTCATTATTTTATCTAAAGCCCTTTCTGTTTTGATCTTGTTTTCTTTCGTAATTATTATGAAATGAAGGTACTGGTTGTGACGGTCCCGTGGGTCGTGGTTGCAAGCGTGACTTCTAAGCGTGGCATTTTGGGTTCGATTCCCAGGACGGGCAGTGTTATTGAGTTTTTCCGTTGCGAATTCCGTAACATCTCCTGCGTACTTCGCTAGTTGCCATTAAGATTGACCGCTATGACCGAAATTCGGTCGAGAGGTTATTATAATCATTACAAAATGTAAACAGATATTTTCTGGATTTTCTTTTTTTCATACAATGTATCATAAACCATGATGATAAAACCTCACTCTTAGCCACAGATTTAATTTTAACACCTCCAAACGCGTCAGCTGTGACGTAAGCCGATTATAAAAGTATACTCTAGCTTATAATGATGTCGTCAATGCCGCAAATAAACTAGTTATGGCCGACTTTGAGAGGAAAAGAGGTAATTTTCTGTTGTCTTTTCAGATAATTTGTCTTTATTGTCAAAATTCACAGTCAATTAAAAATAATTGATGGATGGATTATGAAATACTTTGTACAATGTTTTTGTATACAAAATGGGTTAATACAATTTCGTAACAGGATTATGGATGGAATTGTATAGGGTTATTATTGTAAAGGTTTTGCCGCCCAGTCGCCTAGTATAATCGATTATTCGCTCCTTAAGGCAGCTTCGGAAAGACGAAGTGACCTTTTCATGGATTGCTATTCTTAGCCTTATAGCTTTGACCACCATTTTTACACAATTCTGTTTTATATTCGAGTTTTTTCGTACACTGAGTCTTTTCATTTTGTATGTTATTTCTTGTTTTTGACTGCCTCTTTGGTCTAGTGGTCGCAAGCGCGACTGCTGTGCATGAGTTCTTGGGTTTGATTCCCAGGTCGGGCAAAGTGTTATTGGGTTTTTCCATCAGGAATTTCTCAGGGGCAGCCTCGGAGTCTGGATTTGTGACCGGTTGATGGCAATAGGCTCGCCCCCTATTACATGGGACTAAAAACATAACTGACGAAATGTGGGTGTACTAATGGGTACACCTCTGCCTAACGCTTCGGGGATTACAGGCGTGATGTTATGTATGTTATTCCTTATTGTAATTCGTCCGCGTGGTTTTCCACCTGTGTTGAATTACGTCTTAGGTTACTGCTTCGCTCCCTTGGGTCGTAGAGTGATGATATAAAGCCTATACTATTCCTCATGAATCTGGCTATCATATATACAGGAAAACTCCAATCCGGCTGGACGAACCAAAGATTTGCGCATTTAAACAAACTAAAATGCTCTTTAGTTTTATTATAATTAGTACATAGTATAGATCATACAGGTGTTATACAATCATTTGCAGTTGTATGTCTACCTCTAGACTGTCTGTTATCTGTTTGCATCTATATGTCTGACCATGAACTTAAAAACTTACCTAACTACTTGACAATGGAACACCAGCTGTAGGTGTACAATGTACAATTAGTGCACTGTTCATAATCGTTTCCGCCTTTTTTAATCCCACTCTTATTATTTTTTAAATCATATCCATTGTTCTTTTATAGTAAGGCACGTTACCTAACATCTTTTGAGCCTCGGCTATCAAAAAGAGGTTTTATCTCAAAGAACGCGTCCTTCATGTTAATTAAAAATCTTGCTTCTGTCATGTCCGTGGTTCACTTTTACAGAATAATATTCCAAATTTTTTGTTAGTACCGAAATTATTTTTTTGTTGAAGACTCGGAATTCCTGATGGATTTTACATAGGCTTTCGACTACGGCTACGTTTGGCACATTGACTGAGCGATTGGCTGCTGTGCTGCGTGTCGCAGGTTCAATTTTTTGCAACGGATAAATATTTGTATGACCTACATGTAGGTTTTCCGTGTCGGGTTGTTTGTGTATGTGAATTTATTATGTTTGTAAACGCACCCACAATACAGGATACTTACGGCCAACTTATCAAACGCGAGTTGCGTTTTTTTTTTATAATTTTAAGTCTTATTCTATCTCTATTACTTTAAGGGGTATTGTAGTGACAAAGATATTTTCGGAAAGTCTTAAAGTTATGTCTCATTTGAGAATATGGGGGACAGTCTGGGTGAGCGCATTAAAAAAGAAAAACTACCTAGGTACCTAATGCATGTGTATTAACACTATATCAACCACTTCTATCACTGGATTCAACGCATTAGCGCTAATTGTAACGGTTTTCCAATACGTTTAACGAGTACCGATTGTTAAATCGATACAGCTTTATGACTGAATTTATGCTATCAGTAACGTTTTAGTACCGATGCAGTTAAACATTGTCGATAAAACGTATTCAAGTGGAAAAGCACTATTGGATCGAGTGGTTATCGGGACTATCATATAAATAGGTATAGTGTCAAACTGAAGCGCAAGCTATTTGACAAGTGTAGTGTCGTGAGTGTGTGACCTATGGTGAGCAGACTTGATTTTTGCCTAACATCCAAAACTCCAAACTCAAAGTTTGTCAGTGTTCCCACATTTTGTCTCGTTTTTTTCATCGAAACCAGTTTTAAATATAACCACAACCCTTGTACTGTATGCATGTACCTAAAATTATAATGTTTAGCGAGAGTTAGGTATATTGCGTACTTCCATAAACAATGATTTCTTAGTTTGATGGTCAGCAAGCGTTGTTAATAACGGCTATGAATATTACATATAGCCGTCTTTTTAAACCCCATATTTTGTTCTAGAATTAGTCAAGTTGGGTTCTCTGGAGAACCGTCCTTTATAGCGATAAAGGACGGTTGTCGGTCCAGCTTGTGGGGGGTCTCCCCACGAGCTAGACCGGCGACCTCGTAAAGGTCGCGGGAAACCGCTGCATGCGGACTGATTAGGACCGGTCATTGTGACTGATATCATGATGATGATGGACTCTATAAAATGTATTTAAATCGCAAAAAAAAATGAGTATGTGATCATCGTAGTACATGACGTTCTGGTATTAGTTTCTCTTCCATTCATAGAAAAAAAGAGTCACAGTTTCTATATACAAATGTTTCTTTTTTTTGCTGACTGTCAGGTTAGAATGAATGGACGTCCAATTATGACAATCATGGGCCACTGTGTACCTTCACAGGTTAACGAACTATTGTTAGAAAGAGACAATTTTCCGAACCCATCACCATGATTAATGTCCTGGTGGTCCTACCAAGGGAGGCCCATAGAAATGGGAAAGACGTGAGTTTTTTTTTTATATTTTCTCTTTGAGTCTCCCCTTATTTTTGTTGGGATGAAGTTATATCATAGATCCGATAGGTGACTTACGGAACATGAAACGTTGAAAACGTCGGAAACAACTGCCTATGAAACTAAAATATGCCAGGTAGGTTAGTTTATAGGTATGAGACGTCAGAAAGGATTTTACGACAGGGCCAAATTAAGGCATGTTTGACTAGTGTTGGTATATACAATACCATTATTTCTAAAAAAATAAAAAAATGCTATCGATCTGCCTAACCTAACATTGAAGAATTCCTAGTTATTGCACTTTAAATCATACGAATCTTACTACTATTAGAAATCCGTTTGTTTTTTAATCACACCAGAATGGCTGAACGGATGAAAATAAAATTTACACAAAGACAGATTTAAATAGAAGTCTGGAATAACACATAGGCTATTTTCATTCTGGAAAAATGTACGATTCCCGTGGGTGATAATATGTATTAACATCATTTTTGATGCGGACAAAGTAACGGGCATTAACTAGTTGATTAAAATTGCATAGCAACTCATTGAATGTTGGTATATTATTAATCTTTTTGACCTCTTATCATACTCGTTAAAGGTGATTTACCTATTCATTGATAACATACGCTATTATTATAACGATTTCTATTATCATTATTGTTTTGTTTGTAACCTCTTTGTAAATAACAATAACATTAATCAGTGTTGCCAGGTTTGTTTATTGGAAGACAATGAGGGTGTGTGTGTGATCTAACTTTCTACCTAAATAATAAACAACTTAAGTACTATGTATATTATTATTGTATCTATACTACTACCCCATCCCGGCTTCGGATGAAATCAATTAACTAACGACACACTTTGATATTGTGATGCCCCACTGCAGGGCAAAATCCTCTTCTCATAAAGAGATGGCAGAAGCATCCACACTTGCTCAAGATGTATTGTCCATTTCAGACTTACAATTCCCCATAATATATTCCTTTACAAATGTTAAGGATATCCAAGATAAAAGAGAAAGTACATCTGAAATCGAAATAGCCATATTGTTATTTGCCCATTCGCAGATGTGAACCCACAACCTCAAACATGAGAGGCAGGCGCCTCAACCACTAGGCCATCATGACATCTTCGCTCATAAATTTAACAAAAATAAGGACAAATGTGAAATGTCATCGAGTTTATCCTTTAGTATGGAATCCATAGAAACACGCGGGTTATGAAGTAAAAATGATTTATACTGCCCATAGATTGTCCTTACTGTCGTGGGCTGCCTTCGTGATCTAATTGTGTGATACGTGATTCCGGGATCTCTGTGAAAAAAGCTACTGAAAACCGTCTTAGCGGTTTTAAAAAGCTGAATGGTGGAAGTAGTGACGTGACGCCAACTTTTACATTTTGCATTGCATTACCTACACGGACAATAAGTATGGAACTGCCGATTTGTTTCTTAATTAACATAACATTACATCACGCCTGTAATCCCCGAAGGATTAGGCAGAGGTGTACCTATTAGTAGTTAGTTAGTGTTTTTTAATAACCGACGAAAAATATTGACGCTGGAGGGTTGACAATCATGTACTGAATTCAATGTAAAAGTCCATGTCAAGATGTCCTTCCACCACACTGTAGAAGGGCGATTCAAACTAAAATCTTGCATTATACACAATGCACATTATTTTTTTTTGATATAGATAGGTACTATTTAATTCAGATGTACACGTTAGGTTAATTTCGTTAATCGTAATACAGTAATTAAGGCAGACCACAGGTCGTTCTGTTTACTACTCTGTGTAGTTTGGTTCGGAATCCTAATTATACGACCCCAACTTGTTCTAGGCCGGTATTTTCGAATTAACCCAAAAAATAAATAGGCAAATGTTATTTTTTTTCAGATATGGCCAAACCAAATTAACTTAATTGAAATTAAAGGAAGCTTAACATATAATATCCTTACTTCTTCTTCTTTCTTTATCGTGTGAGCAGTAAGGTCTTACGACCCCACACACCCTAGTGTCAGAGTTTCTAAACTGCCTCAAGGGCCGCGTCGTATCTTTACTGTTATCTCAGGACAAAAAAGCAAATCTATCTCACCAACAAAATAAAGATCACAAAACGAAAACTCAAACGACTAAGAAAATAATGTAAATGACACTTCACACTATCATTCAAATCTAATTAACAACACCAAAAGAAGATATCATCTAGGTCACCATTTCAGTACAATCAGTACAATCAGTACAATCACAGCGACTGCCACTCTTATCTGATGTTACCAAAAGATGGAAGACAAAGGTCGTCAGACGTTTTTAGGTACCGCCATCTGCAGTGTTCCCGTGTAAACGTCATGCGCCCACGCCTATCGTTTGTAAGTGGGCGAACTCCCTCAGGAGACACTGACATTTACGCTAGGACCGACTTGGACATAATAGATTTTAATTAAAGTACAATAAGTGTTTTTGTTAGTCTGGTTGGTCTTTGTGATAAATTAAATGGTATCGTGATATTTGGGTAGGCGTTGTTAGAAGCACATTTCAAGACACGGTAAGCAGTATATCCTGATTTTTAAGACCATAAAAATGCAACCAAAGCATACTGTCGAGCAGTCGATTGCCAGCTTTGAATGACGATCAAGAATATGAAAAATAAAAAAGAAAATTAAGAAACTAATTATAATTTTACGTGTACTACCTACTTACGTTTACATAATTACAGAATAAGGAAATAGGGAGAAAGTAAAACATACTTATACCAACTTTAAATCCAAAGTAGTTATAAAACAATATAAAATAACGACACACTTATAAAAACTTAAATAATATAATACAATTACGTATAACTACAAAGAATATTATAAAAATGTACCAACAAAACAAAATGTGTGATGACGGAAAAGTCACAGGTTCTCAACATAAAAAAATAAACATAACATTATTTAAAATTCGCGCCATATTTTCCGTGAAAGTGACGCTTCGGGTATCGCGGACAGACGCTCGATTCCGTCATCTATCTTTCTTTACTTTAACTATGCAAATTGTATTATTATTCGGGGTGCAGTGTGCGTAAAATTTCAGACAGTTCAAAGTCCTTTCTAGACGGAAGACAATAAAAGCGACCGGCACGAATCTGACAGGAATACAAATTGAGTATCGCAACGGAGCTTTTTATCATTACACAACGTACTTAAATGATGCTCGCTGCAATGGAATCGGAAATATTGTCCTCTTTATTGCCCATGTCGTTTGTAGACCGCTGTTTATTTATTCTGTTATAAATTACAGCGTTTTAGCACATAATGCTTACTTATCAAAATGAACAGGAGGAAGGAAGTTACTTTTATGGACTTATAATTTTTTAAGAAGCCATTTAACGCTGCTTTCTTATAGTCTACGGTCGCTGCCACCTTTATTATGACATTGTTACGCACTTTTGTTTCACAGTTTAACTCTTTAATATTTCGATAGATAACCTATATTCATGCACCGTGAACGCAGATCTTAAGATTATGGCTTATGACACACGTATTCCAAATCTCAATTGGTTCCTCATGTTTATCTAAAGTCTGCAACATGTCCGTGTTAAATAACCGTGTAATCATCAACACGATGTTAGTTAAGGACTATTAATCACATACAAAAGGTACGGCGGCCTAGTCTACAATCTTGAGACACTCATTAGCCAATCACCGGCTGTTGTAACCCACAGACGAACGGACAATGGCCGATTTGTTACGTTACGTCACAGCTAGTCGCATAGATGGGGCTCTCACTTTCACCCAACCAATCGACGGGCGTGATTGGGTCGCGTTCGAAAAAATATATTTTTTTAAATTCGGAACAATTCAGTTCTTTTTTTGCAACGATTTCTTAAACTTTTGTTGATGAAAGTTTATCTTTGAATTAAGTTTTGTTTTTCACTTTTCCGTTAATTAAAGTTTTCTTTCCGTGTGATGCGTTCCAAAGCCAATTATTTTTTTATTGTGTTTAATTATTGCTTATTTTAACTGTCGGTAGCTGTTGGTCAATTACTAGAGACGAAAGCTTTGACATTTATGCTCGTTTCATAAGTCTTAAACGTAATTATCCGCCAAAGCATTTAGTACCTTAAGGAGGAAACCTCATCATTTCCTCATCTTAGGAATTTTATGTTTCTTTTTTCGCGTAAGGTCAAAACATCACGACCTCCATTGAGGAGCGATCGTGAATAATAAATCTTTGCCTTGCAATAAGATTTTATGCGACTTATAAAATAGCAATGTATCAAGGATGCTTAAAATAAATTAGTAGGTAGTGCACTTGTCGACCTTTTTAATTAATTTCTGTTAATCTTGATAATTATTTTTGTGTATGTTTCTATTGAACAAAATTATTTTGTGTATTATTGTAAACAAATATATATTTTGAATAACATAACATCACGCCTGTAATCCCCGAAGGGTTAGGCAGAGGTATACCCACATTTTGACAGTTATAATTAAGTCCCATGTAATAGGGGGCGAGCCTATTGCCATCAACCGGGCACACATCCAGACTCCGTGGCTGCTACTGAGAAATTCCTGATGGAAAAACTCAAACACACTATGCCCGACTTGGGGATCGAACCCAAGACCTCATGCTCAGCAGTCACTATACCAACGAGGCAGCCAGCGATGCATATTTTGTTATAAATATAATCATTTTGGCCATTTACGTAGATATTAATTGTAATACTGCGCTGTAGCGAGTAACAATCTAGGGCAACGTTTTTACATATGACACCGATTTCAAATAATTAACATTTCAAATATGATTGAAGATTTATTCTCTAACTAAACCCCGGAGGCTGGAGAAAGTGATTGCCAATAAGTGCACTATGGTCTTACATTAAAACTACAAAACTGTTAGACACAATCTTTTTTGAGTTTAAAATTGTTGGTGTATTTAAATTCGTAAAAAAGTGAAGAAAAAAGCAAAGTGTTATTGAGTTTTTCCATCACGAATTTCTCAGTAGCAGCCTCGGGATATCTGAATTTGTGTCCCGTTGATGGACTTCGCCCCCCATTGTATGGGACTTAAATAGAACTGGTAAAATGAGGGTGTACTAATGGGTACTCCTCTGTCTAACCCTTCGAAGACACAGACGTGATGTTATGTTACAAAAAGAAAAAATCTAAACAACTTAAAGTTACGGTAAAATAACGGTTTTTTTTTCAGCCAGCAACACAAAAATTTAAAATTCGATTCTTCTGACAGTTGTCAAGTTCCTTATTCAAATCTCTAAACAGTATTATTAAGACATTTTGTTTTTTTTTTATCTTCGTGCATGGCAAGCCCATCACGTCTTGTCTACACGGAACCATGGTTGAGGTCAATGCCGGCATGACCTTCTACGACCTCGGTAGCTCGCCGAACTTCGAAACCAGTTCCTGACCGACACATCAGTAGCATTGGACCTTGATTTTGCGGGAGGAAGTTTTATGCATGTTTCCATACATACATAAATAACATCACGCCTGTAATCCCCGAAGGGTTAGGCAGAGGTGTACCCATTACTACACCCACATTTCGCCAGTTATGTTTTGAGTCCCATGTAATAGGGGGCGAGCCTATTGCCATCAACCGAGCACAAATCCAGACTCCGAGGCTGCTACTGAGAAATTCCTGATGGAAAAACTCAATAAAACTTTGCCCGACCTGGGAATTGAACCCAAGACCTCATGCACAGCAGTCGCGCTTGCGACCACTAGACCAACGAGGCAGTCTCCATACATGTTTCCATACAATAAACATGTCATGTTTATTGACGTTTCGTGTCAGTAGGTGTAAGATACTAGGTTTTACCCGTGTACTGGAATATCTTGTTTTTTTTTATGAGGGAAAATTTGGTTATCTGAATGTGATTGTTTCTGTGTTGTAGGTACCATGAATGAGGAATTATATTTATTCATTTTCAATAGCTGTGATTATTTTCCTGTAGGCAACCATGCACTTGGCACGACGTTTGTTTGTTTATGGTAACAAAGCAATTAACTTATGTATTACTATGTTTTTATGTCCGATGTTTTATTGGAGTTTAATCATGTGTTTAATAGAAATATTTCTTCAATTAGACCATTTATCGCAATTTATTGTTGGATCTTTCCTAAGTAGTACAAGAGCACTCGTTTCTTACATAACCTTGAAATTTATACCTAATGTTACAGAGGGCTAATCTCTGGAACTACTAGACTGATTTTGAAAATTCTTCAGCTAATAGTAAGTCACGTGATCCTTGAGTGGTATGCTAAACCTATTTTATATGGAAAAAAAATGAAGCAATAGCTAGTACCTACACTGTAGGTAATTAGGTATATAGTCAATTCAAACCTAACCTCAAAATAATCTGCCATTTTTTCCCACCATTATCCTTCTGGTAACGTGCCCTTAGACAAATAAACAACTAGCATTCGCCCGCGGCTTCGCTCGCAAGTAAAGTTTAAAATTCGATCATAATTCGAAAGACATGTGGCGCCATCTGTCATCATAAGAACGTTATTGCGATTTACTCGGGAACAGTACTTTTTTCGGGATCAAAGGTACCCTATGTTCGTTCCTGTACACCTGGCAATGTATATGCAAAATTTCAAGATGATCGGTTCTGTGGCTTAGGCGTAAAACGGTAAAAAACAAACAAACAAACTTACTTTCGCATTTATAATATTAGTTAGAGATATCCCAATACCTACATGTTTGTTTAATAACTTGACACAACTTTTCTAAAATATATTATGTCACTATTATTAAAAGTAAAACAGTTTAAAGCTGCCGTATATCATGTAGGTGTAACGTAGGCGCTGGACTAGTTATCCGTCACTTGTTTCAATGTGACGTTGAAACTAATCTTTATGGCTTGTTGCTTCAAATTGTTACAACATATGCTGGTTTGAAATCTAAGAAAAAGCTAAAGTTATGTGATGAACAAAGAAAGGAATGGAACTGCTATTGATAATATACTCCGGGTGAGTAGACTTGATTGATGTAAGTCGTTTTACAAAGTGAGTCTTAAGGAAATTCAAAATACAAATTGAAAAATAACCTACTCTCAAGTTTTGTTTTGTTTTGTAATGTTAGCACCTATGCATTGAGCACCAAAGGTATTGAAGGTAAAGATTGGTGCTCAATGCATAGGTGCTTAAACAGAAATACTTCTGAAATTCAAACATATTGTATATACGCCTCTCATGGACGAAATTGTGGATACTACGTGACAGAAAAGGAAACACTGAAGGAAAAATCGTGAAAAATGAAAATCACTTACTTACTTGTAATAAATATTGAAATCTGAAATCGACAGTCCGCCTTGAGCAAGCGTGGTGATCAATGCTCGTTCTTTCACTATCTGAGGCAAAAGGCTCTTCCTTTTGCCCTGCAGTAGAACAATAAGGCCGGTATTTTTGTACTGTTTGGAAATAGTCAGATTTTTTAAAGTCCTAGTAGGTAAACCTTATTAAAGAGTATCCCTGCTATTTCAAAGGTTCTTATGTACTACTTTTAATAAAATTTTAACATGAGCAGCGTGTGGGTTTACGGCGAAATCTACATACACTAGTAGCGTGAACGTCAGCGTATCATATTTGCATATCATTTACCTCCATATTGCTTGCATGTTCAACTACGAAACCTAAATTTAAATAACATATGCATATACTGTGACTTCCATCTTTGGTGTGTGTTATCAGTCTGTCGTTGATCAAAGGAAGTATTAAGTTGTACATAGATTACAATACATTAATATTATGAACCTAATTCTGTTAAGGTTAGAAGTTATAATAGCTTGTAGAGGTACCTTCATCATCATTAGCCTACAGTAATTCTTTGTTGCTTGCTCCACCTAGACTAGGAGAAAGTAATAGTTTAGTAAGTGCTAATTCTGTGACTGCCTCGTTGGTCTAGTGGTCGCAAGCGCGACTGCTGTGCAAGAGGTCTTGGGTTCGATTCCCAGGTCGGGCAAAGTGTTATTGGGTTTTTCCATCAGGAATTTCTCAGTAGCAGCCTCGGAGTCTGGATTTGTGCCCGGTTGATGGCAATAGGCTCGCCCCCTATTACATGGGACTAAAAACATAACTGGCGAAATGTGGGTGTACTAATGGGTACACCTCTGCCTAACCCTTCGGGGATAACAGGCGTGATGTTATGTTATGCTAATTCTGTACAGAAATCGTTAAATTGTGATGTTCAAATACATATAATAAATAAAAATACCAAAATACTATTTTTTCACTGCAGGACAAAGGTCTCTTCTCATATAAAGAAGGCACTAGCATGGAACACCACGCTTATTCAAGGCCAATTGGCGATTTCGGGCTTATTTTAACTACAAGTCCAGGTTTCCTGCCGTCGTTACCTTCACCGATGACAGTGATGGCCATGACCTAATATAAATTGAAATAGTCCCATCGGTACTTACCCGGATTTGAACGTACGACTGCATGAGATTCGGGCAAATAAATTGAAGTAAAGAAAGTGTTAGATGAGATGACAATTTCCTCCTTCAGTTTTCCTCAAAGTCTATAAAAAGAGATTATCGCTCCATATCGAAACGCGGAACGAAAACCGAACTGTAGCAAAACCAAAAGAAAATTTTATTACTAAAAGCAAAGTAAAATATAATTTGAAAGCCATTGAAGGCTTAGTTGATGATGATGACGACAATAAAATGGCTATGCGTATCAAAGAATAGCGTACTAACGATTCATATACATTTCTTATTTGTTTCGCCACACTTTCCATAACGTAGCGAACGTAATTCTGCGGCCACGGAATTTATGTAAAGCTATAAAGGAATAGAAAAATGTGGAACAATTCCATTAAAATTGCGACGTGAATTATTGTGTGGGCATGTTTCTTTGCAATATTCTTTTTAATTAAAACAATGTAAAAGTGTTTTATTCGGTAAAAGAGTCTAGTACGGCCCTCGGGCAATAGATAACCCACTTGCGTTTATCCAGCGGGTTAAACAAGAACCTTTCAAAGGATTGTGTTACTAATTTGATGGGTAATACCATTCATAATAATGTATCTCATAACCAAAGTCAACAGTAAGATTCACTTTGAGTCAAGAATGGGTTATTGATAAAAATACCTTTATTGTAATTTACAATCAATGTTTATGGGAAATAAGGTCTAGAATGACAAAGTGACCACGATAATGAAAAACAAATTCCAAATCTGTCAGAATACCTACTTCATCTACTTAAACTTATCCATGTCAGAGATTATTTTTGTATCAATCCGCTTCGTTGGTTTTTATTATTGTTATGTTAAGTAAAAAATGCTAAAACTTTCCTTTGATATTTTCTTTCTTTCTAACTATTCTTGTTTCTTTAGAGACCTTTTGGTATTTATCACCTACTTTCGATATTTTTTTGTGACAGCTACGAGAATTTAAGAATGTTTAGATGGATTGTCTATATCTTTATTTTTTCTTTCTATTATTTTTGACAGGCTTATCTTTTCTCTGTCGTATCATTGTGTCATATCATCTGTGATATCTATTTCCCATTATTTAAGGTACTTTATATCGTGTTTTTTCGACTAGTCGATGTTATCAGTCAAATATAGTTATTAGGTAGTAAACTCTTTCAATTTCTTACATAATTGCATGGTTAAAGATTACACTGATTATGGTGGAATTTTAAAGTATTTTTGGAAGGTCCAGCATATTGGTTGATGTTGATTTAACTATTTCGAAATCACTTGCTACCTACCTAAAATTGGGAGCATAACAATTTCAGTCTTCCGAAAACCAAAACAAATGCATACTTCATCTCGCCATCCGGCGATGTTTGGTAAACAACTTGCACCAACTCGACTGCGTTTATTTCAACTAAAAAATATCTGCATTTACGTAAGCATTGCCCAGTTTGGAATTTTTTCTTATACACTCTAAACTACCTAAAAAAGTTTATTTACGTTAATTCGTAAACCAAAACACGTAATCAACATAGCACCTTAGATTGCGCGCACGCAGGTGCCCGCGATATGGAGTCTACTGCGCATGCGTGAGATTCGGGTTAATAGGCTGCTATTTCTGTTCTAACGCTCGCCGAGTGCGGACGTGCCGTATTTTGTGCATGGTTTATTTAGCTTTTACCGTAATACGTAAGGAAAGTGTTATTTAATGGACTGCGTGGTGTTTACACTTTTTGTAAACTTTAACTCATTAAACTTTCACTACGTCTGTTTTATTAGATTAAATTAAATGACTGTATTTTCATGACTCAGAGCTCTTTATTTTATTTTATCATGATATAGCATAGATAATATCTAGATCATACGAGCTGGCAAGTTGTGATGAGTGTGGAAATTATAAAAAATGTTTTATAGAATCGTTTACTAGAGTCAACAGTTTTATTTATTACAATTAATTTAAGTATCACAGCTAACTTTCCAGTTCTGATGATGAATAAACATAGTAGGGGTGCGCATATTACCTCTATTAATTGCCAATTTATTTTTGCATGCAATAAATCGATCTACTTTACCAATCTCTCTAACGTTTGCCTGCAATTATCAACAATTTGCATCAGACTTACGTAGTCTACCTTTGATCAGTTAGCTAACTAATACCGTCCACTTCCCGCTTCAAAGTTGCACAACTTTATTGACCCATACCTACATACCATTTTACACAACAATAGACAATTTGGGTACTATATTGCTAAATTTAATAGCACCTTAGCCATATTTCTTGTTACACAATATTCTGTATCGCGAGCTTCTCATGGCTGTTACGCGATTTGCCGGTGTCAAGTGTGAACTCAAAACAATGAGGAACAGTGCGTGTGAAAGGGTCATTATTTAAGTCTTAATGTACGGTTGTTAGTTGATTGTAATCGACGATGTTATCGTTCCTTCAACAATTAAGTTATTATCTTGCGAATTTATTACGTTTGACACGAGACCCTGCACTTGTCTTGACTGTCTTATCACTATTTTAACAGTCCTTATTGAATTCGTTACTAAAATCTTCGTTGTTTTTCTTGGACCGTTGACAAAGACCTTTTATGCTTAGAGAAACTTCCGGCGGCATGAGGAACTGAAATGTCATTATCGTTGTATCGGAATGACATTTATCTTAATCACCGGATAGCTTCAGTGTTAATGTGAATTGCATTGACATTTCTACCATGTTCTTTAGCAATCAAAATTGAAATATTATTCAAAGAAGGAGATTGATCAAGACCAACTTCTTTTAGCATTGATTTGTTATCGACATTAGCACACTTTGAAATTTAAACGCTAATAAAATTTTAATCAACAATGGGAAGTCATTGAGCAACAAGCTCACATATTATCAAACTTACAGGATAGGAAAACTACCGTTTTCCGTGCATTCTTGTTATGAAATCGATCGGCATGCTGTTAATTTATCCTTAAGTAATAACGTTCTAATTAAATCGATATGTATAGCTTCTGTATCGATTGCATTGGATCGATCAAATGTCTCAGCTAGGCCTCCTTGGTCTGGCCGTGATGCTGCCAAGCGTGACTTGCAAGTGTAATATTCACTACCGTGACAAGTGTCTTAGTCTTAGAGTTCGTTTAATGGTATATAGTTTCTTATACAAGGTTCTAAAAGGTTTGTAAGTTTTGTAACTCATGTCTTGTTGAAAGATGAATACGTGTTTGTTGTCCTGTCTGGTGTAATATTTTCTAAAAGTCAAATCATTTATTTCAAATAGATCGTAAAAAGCTACTTTTGATCGTCATATACAGGAAAAAAGAATTAAATCTAATTTCGCCAATATGGAATTGAACGGTCAAGAAACTCCATTCTCTTAAAATATTTTGAATACAGGATCATACAGTTACAGTATAGCAAAGAATGGTAAAAGTAAAAAATAATATTTTTTTACTTTTAACATTCTTTGCTACCTTTGCTTAGCCCAAATAGAGATATTCGGACTAACTTTGCCATTCTGTGGCTGTGCATCTCTGTGTCTAACACGGATTTAATCTTTTCGTTCTATGTAAGCCAACCTACAGTTTTCTTTGTTTACATTTTAGTAACATGATGATATTGATCATTTACATTGACGATGGTGTTGCAACTAGATTCTGCAACACCCATTACTACAACTATGATATGTGATGTAGCAAATTACTCACAACCTAAACACAAGGCTACAAGTGTTTAAAGATGGGCATTTTAACTACCTTGACATTTCTTACTTCCATATAATTATCTTTAGCGTTATGTAACCTATCCTTCGGACATGGTTAAACAAACCTCGTGCTTCAATCAAATTCTTTATACTTCATTATGAATTATAGTTTCAACATCACGAATTGAAAAATCTTTAACTATTTTCCCAAGAGTTAACTTAATGAAGCATATTTGGGCGGGCTAATGGAAGGCAAGGCCGTAACTTCATAGAAGTTGTAAAATTAGTCTTTGCAATAGTCTTACTTTGTTTGTTGTTACCTAAACTCTGTGAGCTAACTACGACAGTCATCTCGGTAGGTACTGACAGTCAGACTAAATCTCCGTTCTCATTTCTCAACGTATTACGAAGCGAATATTGCTAGATAATATAGGTTACAAAACATTGTCATCTAAACCATTCTGCTCAGTTAATCTAGATACCACCATGACCTTGCTAGCCTAGCGAGCAATCTAGTAGGTTCTATTCAAATGCATGACTCATACCCTGTATATGGGACTGAATGAAACATCATACAGCTCCAATTTAGGAACCACAAGAGAACATGGTGACACTGAACCATTAGGACCCCCTCCTCAGCCCCCCATATTTAATCATTCGGAATTTCCCAATGATAATTGTCAACGGAACATCATCAACGTTTATTGGTTGTCCGCCATAATGAATTCATTGGCTACAACACACAGCAATCATTGCTATGTCTCAATTTAATGCAATGGGCAGTTTTGGTCTCTTTATCATGATGACTCTTTTAGTGGTTTTCGTTGATTCACTGAAGATGGTTTCTGCGGTTGGTTCCTTTTATGAAAATTGACCTTTTGTAAGATCATTTTTGTTCGTTTGAGACATAATAGCTGGTATTCATTTGTATCAAATGATAACCTTAATTAGCAGATTTTTTTTCCTTGTTGCTATAAAATACTAGTTGTATTACATTAATTATGGCAAACCAGAGGCCGTTATATTAACTATTCTGTGTAGTTTGATTCGAAACTCTAATTGTGTTTTAACTTAGCAAAAGGTATATTTGTTAGTATTCGTTCTCCAATATCTACGAATGATTTTATGTGGTTCTAGGACTCTAAAAGTCCTGTTAATCTCTATTGCATTTATAATGACGTATATGTGTATCATATTACGCATTTCATAATGGTTATATTATTATATTGAGGAAACATTATGAGTTAATATAACACGTAATTCAGGAAGGAAAGGACATAACAGTTGAATATGTTAAATGGTTCAGTAGTCACTGAGTAGCATTTTGTAAACTACGTTCTAGTCATTTATATCCCGCGGTATGTCTTTGGTTACAGCTCCACTCCCTTGTACCGTAGCGTGATGTTATATAGCCTTTAATCTTCCTCGATAAACTGGCTATATAACGCAAAAAAACGGATGTTTTGAAAACGGATTAGTAAGTTCTGAGATTAGCACGATTTCAAACAAACTATTCAACTTTATAATCTTACTACTATTGTAAATGCGAAATTTTGGATGGACGAATGTTTGTACCTCCATCACGCCAGAACGGCTAAACGGATTTGAGTGTGTATAGGACTTTGATGCGGGCGTGGTCGTGGGCATTAACTAGTATTTTTATAGATTGAGAAAGCAGAACTCTTTTGTAACTTTCATTGCTGTCTAAATTTACCTAGAAAAGGTAAGTACCTAGATACCTAATTACAACATCATAACTCACATAGTGATGCCTAAAGTACTGCAGGTACGTCAGCCATATTTGTAAAACTAATTTAAAGAATAATTATGAACACGTTTCTCAAACATGCTTCACAAATATTAAGCAAAAGTGATGTTTTTACTTGAACATCACGTATTATGAGATAATACCTGTTTTTATTGAATTGTGACTTATACATGTTTAGCATACTTTTTGTATTGTTCTTTGCTACAAGTAGGTACTGAATGTTATATTTACAGCAAAATCGAGTTTGAGTCATGGTCTTTATTGTTTTTGTTTCACTCACTCACTCACTCTTCACGAAATATCGAAAAATGCTTGACGTATAAAGATGAAATTGGTTGTTTATAGATAGTAGACGTCCGCTAAGAAAAGGATTTTTTTTTCAATTCGCCCTCTATGTAGATGATATGGGGGTTCAAATTTTGTATGGAAAAACTTAGAAGAAATGTGAACGCAAGCGCAGCCACGGGCAAAAGCCTATATACATAGTATATAGGCTTGATGCACACTTATATGTATGAGCGAAAAAATACACTAAACAAATTATTTACCACCCGATAATACTGCATACTGTATTCGTATATTTTACACCGGCATAATTATCGGGCACGTTTTCCCTGCGCAAACGCACGCGTCGACTCGCGTGAGCATCGTAGCGATTCGGTCTACTTGCGACTTTCATGTTTACGACCTTATGGGCTCAAATGATGATTGGTGGTGTGAATTTATTAGTTCAGTGTTCAGTTTATAACTTAAACACCTGTAATCCCCGAAGGGTTAGGCAGAGGTGTAGGTACACATTAGTTTTTAGTAAACCCACATTTCGCCAGTTACGTTTAAATCCCATGTAATTGGGGGCGAGCCTATTGCCATCAACCGGGCACAAATCCAAACTCCGAGGCTGATACTAAGAAATTCCTGATGGAGAAACCCAATAACAAAGTCAAAAGACACCCGCTAGTACATTGTCGCTAGTTATTTTATATTATCATTATACGAGTAGATCAAACTCAACTGGCAGAGACTCACTGGCTGAACATGGGTGTACTAATGGGTACACCTCTGCCTAACCCTTTGAGGATTACAGACGTGATGTGTTATGTTTTAGATCAAACTCATTAGCAATAATCTCTTAAAAAGTTTTCCTCCATTTTATTTGCTTTCAAATAACAAACTCCTCGATGCTATGATAGTAAGTAATTACTATTTCACATCGTCAGATCGTTAGTGTATCTAAGATCTTTCACATGCCTTTGCTTGAGAATGTTATTATTTGTTTTTATTCTTAATTGCTCTTTTCTAAATGTTGTTTGTTGCTTCCTATAACTTTGTGTTAGGTTTTTTTGACTTGGGCCTAAATTTTTTTTCTCTATTAAATTGACTGCCTCGTTGGTCTAGTGGTCGCAAGCGCGACTGCTGTGCATGAGGTCTTAAGTACGATTGCCAGGTCGGGCAAAGTGTGATTGGGATTTTCCATTAGGAATTTCTCAGTAGCAGCCTCGGAGTCTGGATTTGTGCCCGGTTGATGGCATTAAGCTCGCCCCCTATTACATGAGACTAAAAAACATAACTGGCGAAATGTGGGTGTACTAATGGGTACACCTCTGCCCAACCCTTCGGGGATTACAGGCGTTATTTTATGTATGTTCTCTATTAAATTGACAGATAAGTAGTATTTTTGATAATTCCATCTTAAAACGACAGAAAAATAAAAATGAAGCAACTTTTTTAATTCTTTTTTTGTTTTGCTTGTGATCGTTTTTTGACTTGCATGAGCATGAAGTAGGTCTGTATGGCTTAAAAACGTCAAAACCAAAATTAAATATTTGAGTGTTTAGATTACAATGTTCCTAATAAAGAAAAATAGCAGTCATTGGAACTAATGACAGATTGCCGACAGAAGTGCAAAATTAATGTCACATTAGCATGTCGGTAACGCGACCCTAAAGTTTTAGCCTTTTCAAAAATCGCTCAATGCGCCTAAAAATCTTTTCACTTCAAAAATATAATTATTCTGCCATCGTTTGCACTCAAAGCCATCATCATCAATACCTGTTTTTTTTTTAAGTTTCCTACTATCTATAAATAAATTAAAACCAGTCTACACAAATCATTAAGCAAATTATAGAGGTGATCGCACTTCAACTGAGTACCTACCTATAAATAAACCACTTCAAATTGATAAGCCTACCGTTCCTGTTACGGCAGAGAAAATAACTTATTTCTATACTAAATTATCTATACTGATATAAGAAAGCTGAAGAGTTTGTTTGTTTGTTAGTTTAAACGCGATATGATTCTGTAAACAAATGTTGTAAACAAAGAGTACGTATGGAGTTTCTTGCCCATTCTTCTCCATACAAAACTACCTTTTGGAAGGGGCAACTAGATTCAATCCTATTTTGTTTTTTGTGTATGACGTTCAAAAGTGCCTTATTGGCCTAATTGAAATAAATGATTTGACTTTGACTTTGACTTTGAACGCGATTTATCGGGAATTCGGAATGAAATAATATTGTTTGTTTATGATAGGCAGATTCTTGAGGATTACTATTACTATTCTTAGGCATTGTGCTGAGCGTAAGCCCTTTCGCGCGGCACTGGCGCTTATTTTTGTATTTATTTTTAGATTTAAACTAACTTGTTTCTACTTTGCTTTTATGTACAATTTTTATTTTGTCTTTTATGTCATCGCGTGAAAAAAACGGTTTTCTTTCTTCTTTCTTTCTTTCTTTCTTTCTTGAAGCTATATAACATCACGCAATAACCCACGGGTTACCCAGTAACCAAAAATGTTACTTAACACGAATTAAAAAAACCATGCGGTCGAAGTCACCGGCAGAAGCAAGTCGAATCTAATAACTAAAAACAATTATAATTTATTGCCCGTAACTCATTGGGTCGTGACAACAAAAATCAATTAAATTATTTATATCACACGACGTTACAGTGATAGTGTTCATATCGTAACTAATGTACGAGCAATAGACCAGTAAATTATTTCATTTATTTTATCTTTATACCAGCTTCTGCCCGCAATGCTGCGGGCGAACATTCGCTATACGGCTGGCTACACAGTTCGTGTGTTCGCCGTAGACAAACACATATCTACTGTTGTGTGTTTACTAAAAATCGCAAGTGCTGAAGTCAAAGTCTAATCCTTTATTTCAATTAGGCCAATATAAGGTACTTTTCAACGTCATATACAAGAAAACAAGAATTGAATCTAGTTGCCTCTTCAAAAAGGTAGTTTTGTATGGAGAAGAATGGTCTACGATCTCCATGCACACCTACTCTTTTAAAACGGGTGTGTTTTCCCGCAGTCATCGGGATAAACACACAAATAGAAAAACTCTTCAGCTTTATTATTACCTATTATTACAGACATCGATGCGGATAATTCTTCATAATTATGTCCAAAAATATAAGTAAACGCCTGTAAAAAGTTTATTAGATTTTGTATTTAAAAGTAAAAAATCTTTATAGGTAACCATTTTTTTTTTAGTTTTCTACCATTTGAGTAATTATTTATACACATTAGCCACGTCACCATCAAACAATGACAAAAGTAAAAACAGTTTCCAACCATTATCATTATTACAGGAAAACCGTAACGTAACCGAGTTTGCAAACTCAAAACATGCTACCTACACCATGAAAAGGTAAACAGCTGACTACCTTGAAACTAAACTTTATTCAACATACGACTAAAAATTATTCAACTGTAAACCTTAATCTGTAACGTATAAAGTTTACATTCTGTTACAAAATGTTCATGGTATGTGTGGACATGACAATCTGTACAAATAACACAGGTACAAAATAGTGCTGTGCAAATTATCATTTTTTAATGTCAATTTCATTGTGAATCAGCTGGCTGCAGCCACTTGAACAGATTCATTCACATAAACTAATATAATGCTAAATCTAACTAATTAACATAATCTATGATTTTGTAAGAAACACGTTATTCTTAAATCCAATAAATGTTTCTCGGGTTATAGGCGCACTGACAGAGAGACAGAGAAGAAAAGACAGGATTTTTATTGTTTACTAGCTTTTGCCTGCGACTTCGTTCGCGTGGCTTTTCTTTACGGATCCCTAATTTTTCCTATGTTACACTCTGATAATGTAGCTTTCCATAGGTAAAACAATTTTTTAAATCGGTTGGTAGTTTTCGAGTTTATACTTTACAAACAAAAACACAAATCTTTTATCTTAAAATGTTAAGTAGTTTAGATAATATGAGAAATGATCGCTCCAGATAACTGTAGCCGTCTAGGTCAATAGAATAAACTAAAGCGTTACATAAGTTCACGGATGCAGCATTAAAATAAAATAAAATTGCGGAAACGGCGACGGAAGATATCTTCGAGTTCCGCTAAAGTCACATTTTGAATAATAAATGGGGTCATGTATTCAAGCTTGCAGACTAGTTAACAGTGAGATTTCAAGTTATTATAATCATGATGTATTCACATTCTTTTATAACCACGTTAACATTAACACCTACACTGGACCGCCATTGTTAAATTCAAAATGGCGCTTATTGTTCTTCTATGACGTGGAAAAGACATTCAATGTTACGCTAATTTCTTGGTCTAACGTAAGTTACCTACTCATTGGTAGCAAGAAATGCTAATTACGCGAAACGATTGATTAGTTTACGGATTATACTTATCGTAAAACGATAGATAGACGCTGATTAACATTTATTTGATCGATTGATATTCGCAATATTTATTTGAAGTATTTGAAAGTCGATACATATGATTTCAATCCAGAATTTATGATATAATTATTCAGATATCGACTTTTACTTAAGCCTCTCACATCCCGTTCACACTCGAGTGATTTTAATCGAATTAATCACATCACTATGCATTCATTGCCAAGTTTGACCAACCGTTGACGTTGTAATTTTACACCTTAACCTGTTTTGTGTAAGGTGTCAAGTTGCTTAACTATGTAATGAGATATAGATCTCGGTATATTAGATGATGAAACGGTATGATTGCAAAACTGTTAATATGGGTTCTGGTGTTGGTTTTGCCTTCTATTTATCATGGACGTCTGCTTTCAACTCTTAAAAGGAAACGCAGGCGGATAGATTTTTGAAAATTATTTATTAAAAGAAACTATAGCTGTCGCTTTGCGAGCCTCGGCGTGCGAAAAGGACAACAGTATCTTACTCTAAAAAATCATTGCTTTTTAAGGCGAGGGCGTTTGCTTTTCCTCTTAATAGAAAAATAAGGTATGGTTAATCTACATCGATGATTTCGTTCAACACACAGAAGGAATCGAAGAGTAATAATTATAGTAGGAAGATAAGGATTTCAATTCAAAATAAAATTCGAACAAAATAAATCTTTGACTATGGATTGACCTAAAGATACCTTATAATCAGCTGCCCTACAAAAAATGTGGCTACTTGACAGTATCCATCTTGGAGTTTCAAAAGGATTCTTCCAAATAGACGTAAATACTTCTCAAAAATTCAATCAAGTACTTAATTGATTTATCCACTGCAATAAACGTGATGTAACTAAATCTAATTTATACTAAGTCCGGTTTGATATTTATTTATTTTTATTGCTCCATATCCTTACATATAACTAGTTTTTACCATAAACAGGTTGTCGCTATTATATCACTGCTTATACTGTACGTCACATAGCAACATTATTACATAATATTAAGCTATATTAAATATCACCCGCGTTGAGTTACATCTTTGGTTACTGCTCCGCTCCTGTTGGTCGTAGCGTGATGTTATATAGCCTTTTCTATTCTTCATGAATCTGGCTATAATATACAGTAAGAATTTTTCGAATCCACCTGGCAGTTTTAGAGATTAGCGCGTTTAAACAAACTAAAAAAAACTTCGCCTTTGTTCTATTAGTAGGTATAGACATCCTTAAACAAGGTATTTACAATTTCAGAGATTAGGGCGTTTAAATAAACAGACACTACTACCTTTTTCAGAGACATTTTCAAAAACAATCTACTTGTCTGTTCGTCTCACCAAATCAATACAGTTCCACATAGCAACAGTGTTTGCAATTACATGAAACACTTGCTTTGATTTCTCTATCAACCAGAATGTAACCCGATGCAGCTGCTAAGTTTACAATAATTAAAATTTTAATTAAATCATACTTTACAGCTGAAAACCGATTTCAATCAAAAGTACATCAAGTTTGTGCAAATCTAAAATCCGGTTTGTAAGTCTTAAAATAGATTTTTACTTAAAACTTACACCAGGTAAAAATAAAACTTATTGAAAAGACATAAGATTTGAATATCGATTGCCGTTGCGATACGCGACAATGTAAAATAACATTTATTGGCGATAATATTTGGTCTCTAAGTTGCATAAACGTGTCCGTCGTTTTGTTATTGGGTTTTGGTCTCTATAACTTGTGGCGTAAAGTTTGTTTTGAGTTGGTCGTGTGCTGTGTAAGGCAGCGACATCTCCGTAGCGGGCAGTATCGCTATACCTGATTACACTTTAATGTGACATAAGCTAACAGACTCCAATATATAAGCGAAAGCGATTATTAGTTACTGGTTGTTTTCAGACTGAGTTTTGTTAGCATGTTGACTCCTTTGGACATGTCTTAAGCCTTTCAGACATCTTCCACTGCTCAAATAATGCATTCATTACAGTGGCTAAGCTGACATTTTGCTGAACCATAAGTTTTCTTTCAGCATTCGGGATTAATCAAGTTTTTTTTTAATACAGTCTGTGATAAATATGGAAATAGTTTATTTTTAATTCTCTTCACTGACAGCTTTTCTCACGAGTACATTCTAAGCTACAGACTAAGCCGATTGCTCAACCAAACGTTATGAATTTCAATACAAGAATATTTTTTTTATTACAGCCGCCAATCTTTACGGCATATTGACCACATTTTTCACGCTTACAACTTAATCCAAGACGAAGTAAACCTTGATTACTTGCGAAGGCCGGTTGCGAGCCTTTAGCTCAACTTAACCTTTCAGTGACACTCCGGAATAGTGCTGGGGAAAATTATTGAGTGTTTGTGTGATATAAAAAAGTTTTATTTAATGTAAAATCAAAAGTTGTTAATTAAAATATTTATTTTAATAAAAAAAAAATATAAAGTCTTAAATTAATATTTAATATATCAGTGACACTCCGGAATAGTGTTGGAGAAAATTATTGAGTGTTTGTGTAAAAAAGTTTTATTTTATATAAAATAAAAATACTTTAATAAAAAATAAGTGTTTTGCAAAAGTATTATTTAACTGGTATTCTTACTTAAAAAAGTGTTAAAAAAACTTTAATTAAAAATTATTTATCCACAGTTCAGTGATTTGGAAAAAAATAATGTGAGATTTTAGATTTGTTTTATGAATTTTGATGAAGGTATCATTATTGTTTGTAATTACGGTTTATTTCAAGTTTACGGTTATTTTACTTTGATAGTTCGCGTCCATGTGCTGTGGGGTCAATCGTATTTCGTTAGATGAAGAGAAACTGCATCTGAATTTTAGCCGTCGAAACTTTCTTTTATACTTATTGGTACGACATGATTTCCGTCTATCATTGCTAACTCATATTTCAGTGTTACCTATAAAATAAGATATTTTTTTGAATGACTGGAGGTTCATTAGTTACTAGTATTTTAACTGTAACTGCTTTCCAATCTATTGAAATAGTTTTAAACTTTCTCGACTGTATTTATTGATATTTCATTCGTTTGATCTGTGGTTAACTATCAATTTTATAATCGAAATTTGAAATTTCACTCTCGAATGTCGGCTTAATTGTTTTTATAATATATGCCATTCTTTCTTATATGACACCGTCTACAGGATCTAAACCAAGCAAAAATCGATCAAAAACCATCCAATATAAACCCAGAAACAACAGCTCCTAATTAAACAAAAACATTGACACGCTTTTAAACCAAAACATGATCTTATCGGCCACAGCCAACACTTTTAAATTAACCCTGACTTTCTCGCAATCACATTTCTACACGTGACTAAAAATAAAAAATGGCGATCAACTATCAGCTGTTCGACAATTTGACATAATCCAACGGCCTTGCAGTAACTTCCCCGTTTCACTTGGGTCGTTTTAACCTGAATCTAGCTTGGTACAGTCAACAAAGGAGATAGGTATGCAGGATCCTCAGATATAATTGAACTTTTCTTAAAAACCGATGGATGTTTTCAAACATAACATCACGCCTGTAATCCCCGAAGGGTTAGGCAGAGGTGTACCCATTAGTACACCCACATTTCGCCAGTTATGTTTTTGGGCCCATGAAATAGGGGGCGAGCCTATTGCCATCAACCGGGCACAAATCCAGACTCCGAGGCTGCTGTTGAGAAATTCCTGATGGAAAAACCTGATGGATGTTTTCAAACTGTAACTAAAATTAATTTTAATAAGTAGATTATAAAAATTTCATTAATTAAGTTTCAATCGAAGACATCCATCGGTTTCTAAGAAAACTTCAACTATATCTAAAGACCCTGCATATACCTATCTCTTTTGCTGACTGTACATAAATTGGGTTACTTAATCATTTAATTGACACGCGATTTTGTTTTGTTGTTACCGTTGGCCCTGTTTCAATTCAGGTGTTGTTGCGTTAGTTTTTTGTGTTAGCAATGCGTGATCCAAGTTAATAATAATAATTTATTTATTTATTTAAACGTTATGCAACAAAAGTACAAAGGCGGACTTAATGCCTTAGGCATTCTGTGCCAGTCAACCAAAGGTGGTGAAGAGATAACAAAGCAGGTGCAAAAAATTGTACATGAGGAAATAATCAAATATGAAATTTTAAAATCATTAAAAACAAATATCTAAACAAGTTTAATCGTACACAAGTACATAAACTCATATATACCATTAATATAATATATATATATATATATATATATATATATATATATATATATACAATAGTAATGATTTACATTCCCCATATACATAATAATGATTTTATTAATTATTGCTTCTGTAATAGCAACATTTTAAATTACGTCCTCTGATTGCTCTAGTTCCAAGTTTCCTTCCTCCGTTTTTATAATAGCAGTGTGGTCTTTTCATGTTTTTATTGCACCAACTTCCTCCATAAACTTTTATCTTCAGTAAATATATTGCACTTTGAAAACGTTGGACTTATTAATTTATTCAGATATTTAATGGCTTACAAAGACAATTAAAACTTTGTTGATAAAAAAGTATTTGTTTTTAAATCTGGGAACTTTCTTATAGAAAGCCGACCACATTCCTTAGTTGAATCCTTTCCGCGTATCTCAGAAATTGTAGGAAATCAGTACTATTATTATTTAGAGGCGCTGGACCATCACGATATCAATATCAAAATATCGGAAATCAATATCTCGTAATATTTCTAGAATCATGTTCTGTGTTACACTTGTACTAAATTCTACTTGAACGATACTAGAAGAGTTGTCAGCTTATCGTCAATTTGCCGACAAATTCGGTCACATAAGTGTTGATATGAGTTTTATTAGAAAGAAACAAGTAGATAAAATGTTTCTACTTCAGCGGCTGGGTTATTGAGAGGAAAATAGTCATAATATATTTACAAGTATAATTGTGAACAGTCAAAGCGGACTTTTATGCTGATGCTAGCTATTAAAAATATTAGAAGAAGGATCCCAACCAGATTTATCAATTTATCACACTTCAGTGTGCTAACACTCATTCACAGCCTATTTATTATCTCTTTAAGCATCCATTAAGTATGATAAAACACAAATCGCGACGACATTACACCAGATAATGTTACTAAGAAGCTGATTAATAACGCTAAATATCTCAAGAAATGGCTATTGAGGTTAAACAATTCCAATCACAAGTAGATCCGTCCTGAACCTCAAGTCTCAGATTTGCAATGCTAAACAAAACTAACACTTGCATTATTAAACACAAAGTGCAAATTGGATCGCGTAACAAAAGAGATTTGCCCCATAACAAGGCACCGTTGAAATGTACCTACGAGCGGTTTTACGAGTAACGAGTGGTTGCACGTACCAGCACATTTGATTTGGGTAATTGTGGTTAGTATCTGTGACGAATTTTGGATGCCCTCGATTGGGTGAGGCCTAATTTTGTCAGAATATGGGTAGGTTACCTCGGATTTGATTTAAATAAAATTGATAACTTTGTGATGATAGAAGGCTGTGTAAAGATGATTGTGGGAATTGTTACAGGATCAGTAGAAACTTCAGCGAAATATGTATGATATGTTTGTCAAAGAACCAAATTCTAATTTGCTGTCTTTATTTTCTTTGTAAGTTTATTTTGGATATCCCTGTCACTGATGACCGAAAACGTAAGGAAACCTGAACTTATTATTAATGTTAGTCTGACATCGCTAATTTGCACTAAGCAAGCATGGTGATCAATGCTCGCGTGCCTTCTTCATATGAGAAGAGCCCTTTTGGCGAAATGTGGGTGCACTAATGGCACACCTTTGCCTAACCCTTCGGGAATTACAGGCGTGATATTATGTAACATTTTTTTTCGAAATAATCATGTCGCTCTCTTGCAAAACATTGACCTACCACCATCATTTACACCTTTTCCGATGCTTGCTTTACTTTACTGCCACCATATTTGATTTCCAAACACATTCCTGTGAGTGAGGCAGCGAATACCGAATCCGATACTAAGCCCATTTGTCTAAATCGTTTCAACCGTTTAGGAAGGCAGTAAAATACGCCTGCGAACATACCAAGGCGTAAAACATTGCCATTCTTAAAGCTTTCTTGTTTCTGGTTATCTGGTTGGATGGTACCCAGAATTAGGGCTGCGAAATTGGCTTGATTAATGGCGATTTTGCGTGTAATTTACTTAGTAATTAAACAAATGCACTGTAAGCTAACAGTAATGCAACTAATATGCTTATATGCCAGAACAGGGAATCATGCATAACTAGCTTCGGCCAGTGACTTCGTCCGCGTAGTTTCTGTCACCCGCGTCAAGTTACGTCTTTGGTAACTGCTCCGCTCCCGTGGAGTATGTTATGTAGCCTTATAGTATATTATGTTATGTATCATGAATCCTCATGAATCTAGATTCATGAGGAGTAGTATAGGCTAAAATTGAAAATCTCTTTTTATAGCTGGCTATAAAAAAGAGATTTTCAATTTTTTCCAACCCGACTGAGAGAGAGACTGGCGAGTTCCAGAGATTAACTCGTCAACTCTATTATATTAGGATACATTGACTTCTGAACCAAAATCGACAGAGATTAGATGTACCAGCATATGAGTCATGTATGTCTATCGTATAACTTAAAACATACTAAAACATATGGGTACACACATAATCATAAACCTTTGTTTAATATGAATATCATAGTACAGGCACTGGATAATAGCTGTCAGCACAGGGACGGGGCCCCAACGGGGCCAACGCCTGCCGGGGTCGCGGGACGTCTTAACAGGATACCGTGGCCCCGGAACGTAAAGGGTAACAAAAGGAACAGGGTGGTTTTTAAGGCAGTAAAAGTATGAGTCATTTGATGATTTTTACCATCGACAAAAAAAAGGCACTGGATAATAAAATGTACAAATATAAACGACGATTGACGGGCCTGTTGGTCTAGTGGTTAGTGGCCCTGACTGCTAAGCCGGAGGTCGTGGGTTCGATTCCCACCCAGGACAAACTTTGTGTGATGAGCATGATTGTTAGTTCTGTGTCTGGGTGTGATTTATCTATAATATGTATGTATTTATAAATTATATAAGTATGTATATCAGTTGTCTGGTTACCATAACACAAGCTCTGCTTAGCTTGGGATCAGATAGCCGTGTGTGAGTTGTCCCAAGATATTTATTTATTTATTTATTTATAAACAGAGAAATGTATCTAAATTACAGATCACTAAATACGTTACGATGTCACATCGTAACAGGTTGCGATGTCGTATCGTGTATATGTATTTTAGCCGATAGTTTACATAAGATACTTCTAATCCATTGTTTAATATATGAAACAATGGTCATTGAAGATGTAACTGTTACAGAAGCAATGGGATTGTAAACGGACAGTAGGTTAGTAATGACAGACAAAAGTTCTAGATATGACAAGAACTCCGAATGACATAACCGTATAAGACAATGCATAAGCGTACGTGAATGCACAAAAAATGCCATCGAAAATACCTTTGTTTTAAGATATCTGTACCTACTACTAGAACAAAAGTGGAAATTGTTTTTTTACACACACACACATACATAAACTCACGCCTTTTTCCGATGGGAAAAAAAAGAAAATAAAAACAAAACAAAAAAAAAAGAAAGAAAAATGTGAGTGTGAGTTGTAAGTAAAGTGTTTTTTTGTTTGTTTAAACGCGCTAATCTCTGGAACTGCCTGGCTTACTGTATATGATAGCCAAATTCATGAAGAATAGTATAGGCTATATACCATTACCCCTTTTTTTTTAGGTGGTAAAAATCATCAAATGACTCCTTCCGCCCTGAGTGGGGCGGAAGGGACTGTCAGACTTTTACTGACTAAAAAATCACCCTGTTCCTTCTGTTGCCCTTTACGTTCCGGGGCCACGGTATCCTGTTAAGACGTCCCGCAACCCCGGCAGGCGTTGGTGAGAGGCGCTACGGCGTCCTCACCTACCGCCTGACGCAGGTCCTCACCGGACACGGTTGTTTCGGGAGGTTCCTGTGTCGGATAGGGCAGGAGGAAACGCCCGGGTGTCACCACTGTGTGGATCGCCCGGAGGACACGGTGGAGCATACCATCACCCTACGACCGATGGGAGCGGAAGAGTAACCAAAGATATAACTTAACGTGAGCAGTAACTTCTTAATCATACACCATAGTGTCAGAGTTTCTTAACTGCCACAAGATACAACTTTTTTTCAAGCAGTAACTAGTAAAAACATAAAGAACAACAAACATAAACAAATAATACTAGGTTTCCCTTTCAAATTTCGCCAACGAGATACGTCCTATTGTGATCATTCCGATTCACGCGCTGCTGCTCACAGCAAACTATCAACAATATACCAGTTTTTATACGGGTGTAATACTACGTTCTTGTTTTTACTGATACCGAAAACATGGGTTCGACGGCCTGTATTTTTTTTTCTATGTTATGAACCAGTCCTGCCATTTAATCAAATAATGGTGCCGATTCCCTTGTTCACAAACTAGACTAAATTTAGAGAATTGACATCTGTTATTAACATACAGCGAAAGGAAAGGACGGTGACATTTCATGACATTAAAGAACTAAGTTAGAGATGTCAAATTAGTTTTGCCTTGAACTTCCATATTTTTAATCCACACGTTTTAAGATGTCAACTATAACTGTATGAATGTGTAAGATGGACTAAATTTGACAGTTCTTATTTACATTAGTCTCTTTCTTATTTTATTGGACAGAAAAAGATGGAAATAGTCTAATTTTAGTTTAGTTTGTGACCAAGGGAATCGGCACCAATACCAGCCTATTATTGTCCCACTGCTGAGTAAAAGCCTCTTCGCATACAGAGAAGGCATGAGTATTGATCACCATGCTTGCTCAAAGCGGATTACCGAATTCAGACTCATTTTAATTGTAACTCGAAATGTAGACTGTAGACTGCCTCGTTGGTCTCATGGTTGCAAAGCGCGACTGCTGAGCATGAGGTCTTGGGTTAGTTTCCCAGGTCGGGCAAAGTGTTATTGGGTTTTTCCAATAGGAATTTCTTAGTAGCAGCCTCGGAGTCTTGATTTGTGCCCGGTTGATGGCAATAGGCTGGCCCCCTATTACATGGGACTTAAACATAACTGGCGAAATGTGGGTGTACTAATGGGTACACCTCTGCCTAACCCTTTGGAGATTACAGGCGTGATGTTATGATGATATGTTTAATTGTAACTCCAGGTTTCCTCACGACGTTTTCCTTCACCGATGTCAGTCATGTCCAAGATTTTAGTATGTACCTGCCCGGATTGTAACCCGTTGGGGTTATAGCATTATTTTTTCGAAATAAACGTAACCAATTTAAGTAAATTCATAATTGATTGGCATTGTCTGATGGAAGATGTGCAACAACGCTTGTGTGCGCAAATCTAAACTGTACATAGATAAAATGCTTTCGATTTATTTCTCCTCGATATCGAGATATTCCATTCCGTCGCCAGCTAAGAAAAAAACACAAAAAGCAAAACTATATACGTAACATTAATATTAAATGAAACTTCAAAAAAAAACCGATAGAGTTTGGCCTCAATCCAGCAACGACACGCTTTATAGATTCTGATATATTTTTATTTCCTACAAGTAGTGTAATGAGTTGTAATATTTATTCAGTAACTGTCCCGTTTATAGGGTTACCATAAGCTAGGCTTTCAACTGATTTGCCAGTTTAGAACTTGATCGTCCGGCCAGCATTATTTTAAGTCAGGCATAATGAACTGCCGCGCCGGTTGCGTAAGAAACTATTTGTTTACGTTAGTGATGCTGTTAAAACAAACTCGTCATAGTTGAAATGGAGTCAAGAAAAAAAAAAGAATCATCCAAATCAATTCAAAATTGTCGGAGTAACCGCGTAACAAACATACAAAAAAATTAATAAAAAGAAACGGTGGTACCGAATTGAGAACCTCCTTTTTTTGAAGTCGGTTGAATAGAAAAATATGTGTAAGCTCTGACACATATTCCCGTGCCTTTTAATTGCGGAAGCATGAAAAGAAACAGAAGCACACTGAAATATATTTTACTCAAATTTTGATTTAGGCTCTAGAGGTATTAAATACATATCGAAACAGCAAAGGATCCTTGTAACCCGCCATTCTTAGTGAAAATTACCCATTATTATTTCATAAGTAAGGCACAGATTTCTGCAGAGATGGTGACCCTACTCGTTCATAGGTTTTCGTTCTCAAGGAAACGTCCCGTGTTTGTTTGTCTCGGAATGTCCGAATTAGATTGTAATATACGCCCTCAGTTTCGGGAATAAAACTGTTTTGCTCTTTGAAGCGTTCAACGACCTCTCCCGTTCAGTTTATTGGATACAAATGTTTGTAAAGTCTACGGAATGTTGACAGAGTAATTGTTTTTGCTTTGTTTCCTTTGAAACATTTTTGGGATGTTTAAAATCTGCCTAATGTAACTGCCAAAACGGTTAGTACCTACTATCGTACTAATATTATAAATGCGTACATTTGTGAAGATGTATTTATTTATTTATTCAATTTTATGCACATGTAAAAAAAATACATTGTACAAAGACAGACTAAAAAACTTTAGATAACGTCTTCTAGCTATAAACTTCCTACCTGCCGAATTTCAGCTTTATAGGTCAAGTGGTTTTCGAGATTAGGTGTTAAGTCAATGAGTGAATGAATTAGTGCTTCACAGTTACTTTATTATAGACCACCCGCGACTTTGTTTGCGTAAATTTTCTTACGGTTCCAATTTTTTTGTCAAATGAAATATAGCTTATGTTACTCGCTGATAATGTAGCTTTCCATAAGTGAAAGAATTTTTAAAATCGGTTAAATAGTTTTTCAGTTTTAGGTACAAACAAAAATACAAATGTTTTCTCTTTATACTATTAGTTTACATAAAATGAAACGTTATCCGCCTTATTATAAAACCTTATTAAAAAATCTTTGCTTGAACCAAACCTCCGAGTCAAAATTAAACAAGTTACTATAATTTTAAAAATTCAAAAACACGACTGCAAATATTGCACATATTTTTGTACTTTGTTTACTCGTCAGTTTTTTTTACGACGTTTTTTATTTACAGTGTTATATATTTTTTAAATCTACTTGTCAAATTCTAGACGATAAACATAGACACGACCAGATTCATTAAAAAAAAATAATTGAGGCTGGTATTAATTTACGTTTTAAAGTGACCACAGAGGATTCTTTTTATTTTTAACTAGCCTATGTTACTCGGAACGTTGCAAGGATTGTAACGATACCCCATACATCTTAATCGGTTCAGGCGTTTAAAAGTTATGGTGGAATAAAGAATCTCACATACATACATACATACATACATACATACAAACATTAACCCTGAACACATAACACTCCTTTTTTTGGGGCAGTCGTGTAATAAGGAAGCCCAAATTACAACTGAAAAAAAATATACACGTGCGTCAACACGTCTGAAAAAGAACTACTGTTATTAATATATTAAAAACCATTTGAAACAATGAAACGTATTCATTAGTCACACACCAAAAGTCTGGGCTCGCGTCTTCTGTGCTAAGTCAATTAAAACGTGTTCCATTAACTCTTGTATTATCTTATTTACTAGCTTTTGCTTCGCGACTTCGTCCTCGTAAATGTCGAACCCCCGTTTCATTTCCTTAGGGGTCGAATTTTGGAAAATCCGTTCTTAGTGGACGTCTACTATATTCCATACGTCCTATGATGGTGCGGGTGACACATGTCAGCAATTCATCTTTGGATGTCAGAATCGCATAATTTATGTCAGTGGCATTACTTTATTTACTAATTATTGACTTACTTATTACTGATTCCGTATTTTGCGACTTTGACCAGATAAAATATTCAATCATGATTGTAAATCTCCTTTTAAGAGTGAAAAGCAACGGTTTGACAAATGTCACCGGCACCATCCTAGAGCGTGAGGAATATAACTATAATTTTCCTCCCTGACAAATTTTACCTTCATACGTCAAGCAGTTTTTGATATTGATGAATGAGTGAGTGAGTGAATTTTCGCTTTCATATTTTTAGATAGAAAGATAGACTATAGCAATTACCTACCAATTGAAAGAATATATGAATTAGAGAAAGTCAGAAGCATGTTCTAATCCTAGTCATTTGTCTTCATCATTCATTTAGTGTCTCACAACGGATCTATTCACGTTGTAAGTATTAGAAACGTGGAAAACGTGCATGACATCATTCATTTCTGTCACAATAGGTAATATTTACAATACATTTAAGGTAGACGCGCAATAGACGATAAACTGTTGAACAAATACAATTTCTAGTTGTCTATCATATTTGAACTCAAAGGACACTCGTGAGGACAATATTTCCAACTTTTACGCTGTTTTTTCGAAGTCTGTTTATTCGTTTGTAATGGAAAATGCTTCACAAGACCTTGTAGACAAATTCAAAGTCTAGATCATTTACAGGCATTTTTGAATTGTCAGGGAGTCGGTCAGTTAGTCCTAAAAATTAAACTAGTTGCTCGTTCCAAAACGGAGGTAGGCCTCTATGGAGAAGACCGAGCAAGAACAGACCGACTCCTTGACAATTCAAAAGTGCCTGTAAACGGTCTAATTGAAATAAATGTATTTGACTTTGACTTTGAGAAACTCCACGGCAGTCTTTTTTAATTAGGTTTTTACAAAATCCCGGTTACATTATTCTTGTTGCTTCTACATGTGGAACAAGTACCCATGAAACTGTTTCAATTCATTATGTACTTTCGAAGTTTTTGGACATCACTGATAACTGTGAAGGAAAACATTGTGTCAAAATTTGGACTAATAATAATAAATATAAGTCGCCCCTAATCCGCTTTCAGCAAGCGTGCTGATCAGTACTAGCGCCTTTTCTGTACGAAAACAGACATATGCAGTAGGACATTTGTTTTTTTCCAACTGCTCTTGCCTCAATCCTGGGTAAAGATCTCTTCTATAGACTACCACCCATGTTTACACGTTGCCTTCTCTGGCCAACAATAATAGGCTGGTATTATTAATATGAATAGTAATCGCATCAGTAGATATGTATACAGTTACGAAACTACATTTAACCTTGAAAAACATCTATTCAACATTACATATTCTCAAAGAGTTCCGAAATGTAACGAAAGAAAAACACAATACATTATGGAAAAACCGAAATCCCAAACGAAGCCAATTAATCCGAGGCTCTATCTAATCCATACAACGGATATCGGTAACTTTATTTACGCCCTACCTGTTTCAGATACATCTTAAGGATGCTTGAGGGTCCCTGAAAGCCTCCGGGTCCAACGATACTCCAATTTACATTATTTTGTTCTTTTATTACCTTTTTTCTGTAAAATTTCATCGAGTTTTCGTTTCATGTAATTCTTGGGAGACATGTTTTTGTGATATCGGATGTTAGGGAGAATTTTCATAACCATAACATCACGCCTGTAATCCCCGAAGGGTTAGGCAGAGGTGTACCCATTAGTACACCCACATTTCGCCAGTTATGTTTACGTCCCATGTAATAGGGAGCGAGCCTATTGCCATCAACCGGGCACAAATCCAGACTCCGAAGCTGCTACTGAGAAATTCCTGATGGAAAAACCCAATAACACTTTGCCCGACCTGGGAATCGAACCCAAGACCTCATGCTCAGCAGTCGCGCTTTGCGACCACTAGACCAACGAAGCAGGAATTTTCATAACCGTTTTTCAAATAAAAGTAGATAATATTATAGATATTATTTCAAGTAGGTATTTCCTTATCCGAAGGATGCCAATGATCTACGACCCTGTAAGCCTCCGCTGTCCGTCCTTCTGTCAGTCAGCGGCCTGTATCTCATGAACCGTATCTATTAAGTATAGAGTCGACATTTTCACAGAGTATGTATTTATATTCACGTAACCGGCGCGCTTGTACGACGAGATGTATGAACGTGGATGAGGCGAACGGAGTATGTAAGGATCGTAGCAGGTGGCGTTCCTTGGTTTCTGCCTACGCCCATGGGAAAAAGGCGTGAGTTTATGTATGTTTGTGTATTTCTAATGCCACTTTAACAACAAACAATAAAATAAAATAAAGTTAAAAATACCCCCCTGTATACAAAGAACGTGTATTTTTTTTATGAAGTGTTAAATATTGTACAATCCTACGCAACCCTACGTGTGCGAATCCAACTCACACTTGACCAGTTTTCAATATTCAATAGAAAGCAACAAATAGATGTTATTGGCATGTAATACATAAGAAATAAATAACATTACGACTAAATATATGATAGTATTACATTGCTTCCAAACGCTTAAAGGAGAGAGTAGACACAAGATAACTAACTTTGCATAAATTCCAATATCTCGAAATGGTGAAAACATCTTTCGATACATGGATCATTATTGTAATGTCGGTCAGTGTTTTATGCCAGTCATATATATTTTCTGTATGGTAATGCTATAGATCAGGGGTCGGCAACCTTTTGGCAGGCAAGGGAAAATTAAGTAAAGGCGGGCCGCATTTGTGATATTTACCCTAGAAGCTCAATATACCTACGTATAGATGGGCATATCACATTGGAAAAATAAAAATGACATTAAAAAAATTAAAATATACGGTTTGAATTTTTACACGCAATACTTACATAATGTTTATGTGTTTGGGCTTTATAGCTAGAAAAATATACAAATCAAATCCAATCAAATCATTTATTTGTGATACTTGGGTTGCACATACATAGGTGTTCATTACATATAGTCATATACTTAATAATGTTCTATTCCATGATGAGCCACTCGGGCACACAAATTATATAAAAATATTTATTTATTTATTTATTAAGGTTAGCCAACAACTGCTTACACAATACATTTAAAATAATATGTTAGTAGTGCATTTATAAGTGCAACAATTACTTACAGGATTATATAAAGAGGATATGGTCCTAAAATTCTAATCATTCAATATAAATTCTATTATTAACATTAGAAATAACAGAAACAAAACAAACACAACAATAAATTAGCGTCAAGCAGACATGCAATACAAAAAAATATCAAATCAATAAAAAATCAGCCACAGAGTCTCTATAAATCATTCATAAATGAAAACTACAAAGTACCTAAATAGGTAACTGATGTACAAAACATTCACGGGCCTCGGGTTGCCGACCGCTGCTTTAGATGGACATCCATCTTCTTTCTGTGTTTATTATGGATGTTCGATAATGCAAACTTGACGTGTTGCCGTCTCATTGTTCGTGGTGTTTAACATTGTCTCCGTGTGTGTTATGATTTGTTTGACGTTTCACTTCGGTCATTAGACACCATTGACCAAGAAACCTCCTTTTTGGGCTCCGCCGTAGTCGGATAATAATTCCAACATTCAAGATTCCTCTTCGTAAAAAGAAACCTGACAACCCGATTAAAGTAAAGTTTTATTTAGTGACTTAAAAATCAATGAATAGTGAGTTGAAAAAAGTCACGTCATAATTTACTATTACCGTACAAAATCTATGGAGGAATAGCATTTTGACAGATCATAAAAAGTATGTCAATTGATTGGTGGTGTCGTTTACCCTATTGTCTTCTTTGACACGTTTTACTCAGGCCCTTATTGGAATAAATCACATACTAGTGGCGAAGGGGTAATGGGAGAGAATGAAAGTCGAAGCAAAAATCACTTAATTGTATTAGGTACTAACTTTACTTTCTGAATTTAACACCATCTATCGTTATACCTACCCAAAAACAACAAAATCGAACACTGGTTTTATAATGTTTCAAGTCGGGTATAGTTGACCTGACAATGCCATTTTTCAAAGGCGGTAGTGTAGCTGTTGTTCCTTACTTCCGAAGGGAATCCGGTAGAAATTGAGTTACATGTTACGGTTAGAGATATTTATTTCTCAAAAGAATTACAAATTCACTTCTAAAGAAAACATAAATAGGTTTAAAACAATGTAATGTGCCAGTAAGCGCAGCTAAAAACAAAAACAAAATATAAATAAATAATAATAAATAAATATCTTGGGACAACTCACACACCGCTATCTGATCCCAAGCTAAGTAGAGCTTGTGTTATGGTAACCAGACATGTATCTTAAACTAACATTACAATTTACATACATCTTTTAGCATAACACGTACAAAAATAATTAATAAATCAGAAAAAGAAGGGTATTACAAGATACAACATAAAAGTGTTTTGCAATGTTGCCCTCACTTTATTTCGTATTTGCTTACAACTTCTATAATCCATTCTGCGTGACAAATCTGAACATCTCTTCAAACCAAAATCAGTAATTCATTACCTCGCCATGTTGTAACCGCAAATGGTTCGCTTAGTTTATTTAATCGTTAGTCGAACGTTCATTACGAATACAATCGCGTTTATTGCCAGCAATATCAAGTTATGACCTCCGCATGTCGATGGCGTTAATAACCATTTTATTTCATTTTTTATTAGATCCGTTCCTACAACAATACACCTACAGTTCGCAAACAGCGTATCTACAGCTAAAATTATTTTGACAGTCCCAACAAGGCTATATTTGAACTAGAATCATTAATTACTACGCACAAAACGACTGATGGAAGTGATTTAAATGACAATAGTGATAAAATTATTAAAGTTGTGTTTTGAGGGCATTGATGTCCAAAGTGGCGAAATCAGAGTCGCGAGTTGTGTTAGTGGGTGATGGAGAAGGTGATGGCTGCTGCTCCTGCGCTGGCATGAGGATCGGTGACCTTGGCGGCGTGTTGCTCGAAGCTGCGAAGCTTACCAGGTCCTTTTTCTGTCAGAAGCCTGGATACGGGTGAGTTTTAAAGACGAAACAAAACGCGGTTTTTGTAGTATAAGTGAAAGCTGACTTGATTAAATACTTAACTAAAAAAACCTCAATCGTTTTATAGTACAAGCCACTGAGCAACTAGTTTAAAAAATTAAGCTGTCAAACTATATGAATTTTGATCATATTTTAACACAATTTGTTGTGTCTTATTGAGTGTGTTTTATGATAATTACTTGTTGAAATCATGGTTGTTATCAAAACTACAACGGGTATTGTGGGCTTGGCGGTAAATCCAAACCCTCGTCATACACTTGAAGCTTTGTATGGAAAAATTCTCAGAGTACTTACTAAGATGCCTGAAAGAGCTGCCTACCGCATTTATACAGAGAGAATAGTGAAAGAGAGAAATGCTATTGTAAAGTGCTCTAAGGACGTTTTCGACTTAGAAGTGAAAATGAACCATGGCCAAGCTGAAGAACTAGTAATCCAGGCAGAAAATGAGTTGAATTTGGCTAGAAAAATGCTTAATTGGAAACCATGGGAACCTCTGGTTGCTAAGCCACCTCCGGGCCAATGGGATTGGCCGCCTAATAGTGGCCCAAAGAACAGGTGTGATAACACCGAAAAATGTTCATAAGTTTTGTATGATACTGTTATATATTATATTTTTGGATAAAAAAATAAATGCTGATTTATAGGGTTTCCTGTATTTCTTAAATTGTTCATGTTTGCGAAGCATGTCAAGCGTAGACACTTTAGTGTCTTGTGTCGGACAAAAGCAACCGGCAACCAGTAGTGAATATTTAAATAGTATGTATACAGTATAGAATCAACTAACTAGCCTAAAAAAGGGCCTATAGCTAGCACCTTTCATGTTATCTCTTCACCACATTTGGCTAACTGATAGAGAATACCTAAAGCATTAAGTTAGCTTTTGTACTATTTGATGCATTTTCAATATATCACTTATACTTCCTGTATGCTTGGTAGGTACACAGGGGTAAGATATTTTAAAATTTTGACACTGAGTTGCCTATCCTAAACACCAATGGTAAGAAAGAGATAGAAAGATTTATTTATCATCTCTTTTTTTCTAACGAAACAGTTAAATACTAAGCAGTTGCAATCCACAAACACACTTTAATTCAAATTCCTCTCAGCGTTTCCAAATAAACATTAGCAAACGCAGCCAGTATGGAAATTTCGTTGAGACATAATGAGTAAAATTCAGCACCTCTTGAGAATCCGAAAGTTGTTCTTTACCTGCGACAGGGTTACCACCTTCTTTTAACTTGTACTCGGAAACTTTAATTAAACCTCGCCGGCAGAACTTCAAACTTATCTAGAAATGCGTCAAAGGAAATGAAAATTGCAATTTCCATGTTTTTATGAAGTCTAGTTGTCTTCATAACTTTGTCTGCTGTAAGTTAACTGGGTCTTTATGGAAATGAACAATTTATTATGACCTAATACTTATCACCGTACAGAAACGTGGGGCCTTACTATGGGTGTCATAAAAAAATTCACTGTCTTTCGATATTTCAGACTAAGAGTTTTACATCAATTCCATTTTTCCTTTATTTCTTTTATTTTGCAATAGTCAGATAACTATTATCGAAAGAATAATTATGACAGTTTGACATTATTTTCTATATAAAAGCTGTCAAACCGCCATATTTATCCCTATGAAGAGTTATCTGATGATTAAAAAATTAGCCATAAATATTGTTCTCACTTAAAAAATGCGGAAATGTGAAACGACTTTGCTTGCTGACCGTACCTACATACTGAAATTAAATTCGAAATTAAACTAGTATTGGTACTCACTAGGGTTAAATTGTTATTCATTTCAGTCGAAAAAAAATCAGTTTGAATAAACACATGTACGATAATTTGCCGGAAACAAATGTGAACACTTTGATCTTTAAATCCTTTTTTGATACGAACATAATTATTACTAAAACCTTTATGGGATTACAACTGTTTTAAGCATTTCCCATCACCCGCCATCTATTATCCATATAAAAGAAATGTGAAAACGTTATAATTTCAAAATGGCGCGAGGTACTCATATCTTTGAGCTCGCAGAGTGCATTATGTGCTCTCAGATACTGGTAGAGATAAATGCACTATCATTATTCAACACGGATGATATTGTGCTAGATATAATATACATATAAAAGTCGATTTAGATACTACAAACGAGCGATTACGACACCGACACTAATTCAAAATTAAAATGGTTTTTGTCTTGACGTTTTATTTGAACGGAAATTAGCACAGAGATAGATTACATACATACATACATAAACTCACGCCTTTTTCCCATAGGGGTAGGCAGAAACCACAGCACACCACCTGCTACGATCCTTACATACTCCTTTCGCCTCATCCACGTTCATACATCTTGTCGTTCAAGCCCACCAATTACAAGTACTGCCTGACCTTTCTAAAGAACCTCACCAATAAGATCAGTGTGATCAGGTGTGAGTATTATAGTCTAGAATAGAATATAGGCTACTTTTTATCCCGGAAAAATGATACAGTTCCTGTGCGCCCTGGGATAATGTATCAAGTTTAACGTGGACGAAGCTAGTAGGTAATAAGTATGTATTCCCATATCAACACAATTCTAAATTCAAGTTACATTCCAAATCAAAAGTTGGCGTTAGGCCACACGAAATACATCTCCAGCAGTAATAACTTTAACTGCAGAACAAACACCCAGTTTCCTGGTGTAATATTTAAGACAAAACTTGGCACGCATACGGAGAACTGCTAAAGATGGTATTACAAAATCAGGAAGGATTTCAAAAAGTAAGCTTAGACATATTATTGCGTATAGGCTGAAAGCGTATGTCATTAACTTCAGTCCTACATAACCCAGATCGGCCGCATATAGCTCTCATCTTGATCTGGCGTTGTAAATCCAAGCTGACAAACCAGACCGCTTCCCGGAAAGGCTTAGTTTGGCTAGCAGTTTGGAAGTTTGCCAACGGACACTGCAAAGTTTTAAAATTTCATGATATCACGCGGGATGCTAGCAATTTCTCTCAACGAGGGTTCTTTATAAGTTTGAGGTTTTTTCATAACTGTTTTTCTTACGTAAGACTTGTTAATAATATATTACTAATCACTCACTTTGTTCTCAAAGTGTTTTGCATACAAAAGCAGAATTTCAAGGTCTTTATTGTAACCAGTCTGTGTGAGATAATAATCGCCGAAATAACTTCCACAATACGCCCAAACCGTATGGCAAAACCCTACGCCAAAATGCCCAACTCAATAAATATTAATACACAAAAAATGCAAATGATTGTTTAGACAGCAAAAACAATTCACGGAGGGTTTTAAAATTCACACTCGCTGTATTGTGCTCCGTTAAAAGGCGGATGATGAAAGCAACAGTTCCCATTTTGTTTTTAAAACCGCGCAATCTCGGCCTCTCGCAGGCATAGGCCAGTCTAATAACCTACAATTTTTCGCTGGGCCCAGAAACTGGGTCGTTTCTGCAACGAGCGCGCGCATTCAGGCGTATTAATCAAGTCGGTGCAACTGAATAGAGTATCTCCCAACTCCACCCAGTCCCCCCTCGATGACAATGGGGGAATGTCGCGCTCCATTTGACAAATAAACTGCACTTGAGACACTTAGTGCTCCCGCAGTTCAGCTAGTTGGTAGGTAGTTTGAAAAATCGTTGTTTTAAGGAGTCTGTTTCTTCGGTAATCACTTGTGTAATTTGTAAGTTAAAGCTTTGTTCTTTGTTTCTTAGAACAGCCGTTTCATGTCAAATTATCTTCCTTTTTCGGCCTCTAGTAACCTTCGACTGACTTGCAAAAAACATACATCCAAAAAAAGTCACGGACTTACAGCTATTAAGATGGCACGCATGTTGCTGACATATAAAAATCTCCTCGTAAGTTCTATCGTAACTTATTCCAGGAATAGTTCCACGAGGCAATATTTGGCGGGGAGCCAGCAGCAAAAGAGCCTAACGGACTAATTGGCAAGCTTTATCGCGGAAATTAAACGTCCAATAAAAAATTACGACTCTTAACATTGTGCTGGTCGACACTGAATGGCAAATCTTTGGGAAACACTCCGTTTTTATTGTAAAAGGACCGTAAATTTAGTCGTTTAGACGTTATAAGGCTTGACTTCTGAAGAGTCCGTAGGTAGCTAATTTCCTTCACAATTTTGCTCGCCCAAAACTGATGTTTGTCTACCAAGTGTTTACGAATGAGGTTCTTATTTTGTTAAACATGTTTAACCAAATTATGTTGGCTGTAATGTAATGAACGGTTTGTTGTTCAAGAAATATTTGTTGGGCATGAAATTTTGCATTAATAACGTTTGGAATGGTTAAAATAACAGTTGTTTTGAGGTTAAAGATGATATTTCTTGGTAAAATCATAATATTGTTTGTTGTGGATCTTTGCTATTGTTCTTATAATTAAGATAAGTACTCATAATTGTGACTTCATAGTGTATCATCCTACTTTATGAAATCATAAATATTATTTACTGCCTCGTTGGTATAGCGGTCGCAAAGTGCAACTGCAGAGCAAGAAGTCTTGGGTTCAAAATATAATGTTTCGTAAATTATACCCATAGAAAGCCGGGCGGGTTACTAGTAAATAATATAAAATGGAGGAGTGCCTAAAGGTCCTAATAACCTAAGCGGTTGAATAAAAACTTAATTCTCAGACTTAATAATAAGAACGGAAGTAATTATAATATTAAAATTTATTTTAATGTGGCAACTAGTTTTGTAGATAATATTATTTATTGACGATATAACATAGTTCCTACCTCAAATTGGCACAAATTTTGATGTATAAACATAACATAACATCACGCCTGTAATCTTTGAAGGGTTTGACAGAGGTGTACCCATTAGTACACCCACATTTCGCCAAAGTCCCATGTAATAAGAGGCGAGCCTATTGCCATCAACCGGGCACAAATCCAGGCTACAAGGCTGTTACTGAGAAATTTTTGTTGGAAAAACCCAATAACACTTTGCCACACCTGGAAATCGAACCCAACCCTCAAATTTTGATGTATTTACGACAAAAACCAAAGCTAAGGTTCACTAAGTCCGCCAAAAAAATAATCTTATAGAACTTAATGTAGGTACAGGTACAATTCTTGAAAACAAAATGGCGAACGACCACCCAAGTTTTAACAATTTTCACGGAAGGAATAAAATACGCCGACTTGCAAGTCTTTTCCACACTTCGTTTACACAAAATATGCTTACCTCGAACATGTAATATTATCACGTCTTTATTCCCCGAAGAGCCAAGCAGAGGTGGGTCCTACACCGACATTTCGCCACATAAGTAATAAGTACATTAGTCAAAGTTTTACATACGTCCAAGAAAATAAAGACACACAAAATTTTAAAGCGGTTTTCTCTTTCTTTATCGAGGAGGAGAACAATATTATAATCAATACTAATATGTACTATAAAACCGAAGTCTCACTAACTCAGTAAAAATTATCTTGAACATAAAACCGATACATAGAACTCACATTTCCTACAATTTTCAATTTCCAACATTTACTTTTGTAGAAGTTTCAGCAGCGAAGTTTTGCTACATGTTGCGCAATTATGTAGTGTGTAGACTACTGTGAAGTGTTTATTTCCTTACCCCTAGCGGTTTGCGGGCAAAGCTATCTGATACAGGCAGAACGTTGTGAAGGGTAGATATGTTCTTAGTGGTTTTAGAGTATTTCAAGTGTGGTTATATACTAGATTTTGAAAATTACAACATTTCATTTATGAATCGTCCCTTGTTTTATGGAGTTATTCCGTTGGAATCCCCTCATCTGATCCCCTGCTGAATTATTATCATGTTTTAATTACTGTCTGCTCCACTATAAACATTCGTCATTCTGTTCTAATCCTCTTACTGTACAGTTATGAGAAAAACAGTTATTGAATGGCAGTGTATTTTTTTCATTAGAGGTTCTTAAAAAAAAACACTCTAGGCATATCAGTCACTAGGGCCACTGGCTGCCAGAGTTGCGGAATTAGTTCGAAAGAGTCACCGCGGCCCTTGATTGCAAAGGGCATTAGGAGAAACAAAGGATTTTAGTCAGAGTCTGACACTCGCTTTTGCTCTGCCCTGAACGAAAGAAGTCATTTGACTTTCCTATCCATTATTCAAAAAACCATATAAGTCGCACCATACCTCATTTTATAACAGCATAAAGTAACATGGATAAACTTTTCATCATTCTAGATATTATGCTATATCATCTCCCTTAACTAAATTCCTGAATTCCGAGATGATACGCATTTCTCTTATAAGCACACTAACCGTCGACAGAAACGAATATGGACGTTTCACTTAATCCTTTACTTAAACCAACGTACGTATCGAGTTTAAAATCTCTCGATACCCAGTCGGAACCGAGTCGGTTTGCTGCCAGGAAATTGGCACATCACTACATCTGTGATTTTCGCGGGAACACGAGCGGTTGGAAACAGCCACATCACTAATACTGCCCTGAGCATTTTGTACAGTCAGCAAAAAAAGTCGATTAAAATTTCATATTTTTTAATGCACCATATTTATTAAACACAATATCAAAGAAAATACGTAATGGATGTGAAATTGAAATCAAAATAAACTCTCATTTCGTGCATTGTGTTATTTCGTGTCTAATAAAAATATGTATACAGATATAAAAGTAACATTGTTATTCGATGTTGTTGCTGACCGTACTAATACGGAGTTGCTATTGATTTTATGCATGAAGAATTTTGTTTTGCTGCAGTCATAGCATTTGCAAACATTTGGATTTTGCGTTGGTTGTACCTATAGTTTGACAACTCTGACACCGGATATGTTTGGCAGAGACTGATTTTGTTCTTCCGAGGGACAATTTTTGAAATTGACTTAATTCTGAATCGACGCAGACGAAGTCGCGGCCAGAAGCTAGTTAAGTAACAAAGTTTTATGTGAATTTTAGGAGGTTTTCCTTGTCAATATCATTGATTGATTCTGACGCGTGGTATGTTTCAGCGATTCTTTTCCTATTGAAAAAGTAATCTTTTTTATTATATCCGCTCCTTACTACCTTTTTCATAAAACGACCTGAAGCTTATTTTCTATTATCAAGACCATTACAACTAGATTGGTCTTGAGAACTGGTCTAGTGTGTACCTAAGTAGACCATTCAAAATATTGGTCCTTCCAATAAGCATTGTGGTCCTCGAATCCGAAGAAGCACCATCTTTCCCGCTTCGAGTGTTATTCCAGGCGCTTGAGAGTTTTATCAGGTAGGACGGGTCGCAAACCAATATTATTGCAAACTTAACATGTAACAACATGGCTTTTATAAAAAAAGTATACTATTTTCGATAGGTTCCTATTTGTTATTTTTATTAAAAATATGCTGCTAAAAGACTTTGCATTGTTAAATGTAAAAATATTTCTACTTTATACGGTACGGCGATCATGCCGTCACCGTGTGCATGTGAAAAGGTCTAAGTAGGTACACTTTTCTACTCATAGTAGGACAAGAAATCTGTACAATATTGTAAAGCTAAAAAGTTCTTTTTTTGAATTTGTTGAAACGTGCTAATCTTTGAAAATTCTTTTTGTAATGATAGCTAGATTCATAAGGCAACAGCAAAGGCTATACCTATAACATCACGCTACCACCCACGGAAGCGGAGCAGTTACCAATGACGTAACGTTACTTAAAAAAAAAACACGAGTACGTAGTCGCAGGGAGCGGCTAATATTAAATAAAAGAAATACCTATGTTTGCAGTTACACACCATGTTAAAAATGATAATACATAACAAATAACGATATAGTTGACAATGTTGGTATTTCCAAGCTGCATTCATTAGCGCAATAAGTATCTGCTTGTAGCAGTTTTCAACTGTTTAATGTATCAAAATAATTCCTAGCGAACGCTAGTTAGGTAGTCAGGAGTCTGACGTTGCCTTTGTATTTTCATATAAATTCACATTTTAGTTTCATACTTGTTTTTGGAACTGGTCTTTTGAGTGTCGGGTTTTTGGTCCTTTGTGTAACGATGTAGAAGTTTGCTCTTGATTTTTAGCGTGTTTTGTGAAAACTAGTCCGCTTTTACTTTCATTTTTGATACTTTACTTTGAACCGCTTGGTTTTTATAGAAAATATTGCGCTTGGATACTTTGGTCCTAAGTGTGGCTATCATATTTATGTAGGTAACTATGGTACTAAAACTTTACTGCTTCTTTATCAACTGAAAAAACAAGTGTTCGGGATATTTACAGCCAATAATACCTACTGTAATGGTCAAAATCAAAGTTAAGTGTCTGTTTGTTACGTCAAAACAGCTTATTACTAAATGCTTATATGAATATTTACACGGTACTTAAACCCAAAAACTAATTTAAGAAAGAAAAATCTGTCTTTTCAGCTAATCTCCGAAAAGGCTGATATAACTTTAACTGGCAGACAGCTGATGTTTTAGAGAGTAACTTAGTCTTATTTAAGAGAAAAGGAATGACGGTTCCGCACATGAAAATGAAAACCCCGCAAATAACTGACTTTTACACAAAGTCCCGGACATAATATACTTATAAATAAACTGTCATGGCGCTCTTCAAGCTTACTTTTCCCGCCGCAAGCGCCAAATTGATAACAATTCTTCGATACCTCCTCAATTATCACAGTTCCGCCACAGACCCGTGTTCCGTTTTCTAACCACGCATTTGAATACCTATTATTTAGTTATTCAGCAACCTTAGATATCTAAGTATACAAAATTGTGGTGTTTCTCGAACTTTCTCTGTGTTCGTGACCACCACTGATTGATGTACTCTAGTGCTAAACTAAGAAACACGATGGTTTCAACGTGAGTTCCTTGTCGTTCTGTATTGTTGTATGTACAGTAAAAAAAAGAGATTGGTTTGTAGGATGGTTAGATATAGTTGAAGTTTTCTGAAACCAATGAATGTTTTCAAATGTAATTTAGTTTCAAAATAAATAATAAACAGTTCATTAATTAAGTTTCGATGGAAGACATCCATCGGTTTCTAAGAATACTTCAACTATATCTTACGACTCTGGATATCTATTTCTTTTGTTGACTGTACGACAGACAGATTTGTACGTTTGTCCGAATATAGTATTTAGTACTTAACGTGGATTTGTTAATTGATTATCTAATCTTGTTGTTGTGATAACTCAGAATTATGTTGGAATGACAGGAATTTTTATTTATTTAATGTAAGTCTGAAATCGCCAATCCGCCTTGACTAATAGCTGTGATTAATGCTCGCACCTTCTCCGTAAGAGAAAAACAAACAAACTTTGCCTCATAATAAACTAGCTCGCGTCCGCATGGATTATTTCTTGCGCGTTAATCGTAGCAGTAACCAAAGACGTATTTGGGTACTGCTCCGCTCCCGCAGGACGTAGCGTGATGTTATATCGCCTATACTATTCCTCGTGATCTGGCTATCATATACAAAAAGCTTAAACAAACAAAAACTCTTCAGCTTTATCATATTAGTATAGATTTTTAAAACAAGTTTTCGATCTTAAATATAAAAAGTTCAATGTTTGCTAGTGGGTAGGTAGGTTACCTATAGATTAATTATTAAGTAGGTACCGCACGTACTTCGTATTAGTTTACTTACAAAAAGGAAACAAACTATTACCAATGATAACATGCTAACATTTTGAAACAACCGGTTTTTATCAGACCTTTTAAAATGTAATTGGGTTCAGTGTTCGACATAAACGGATATCTGCAATTAGAAAGTGTCTTTTATTTTACATTTGAATTTATCGGAAATTGGAATTAGACAAGAAAATTCAGTGTTTTTATATGAATTTATACTTGTGTGAGAAACCACTTGTCTTCGACTATTTCAATTCATATGAACTTTCTATGTTTACCTTTTCTTTTTTAAGGTGGTAAAATCATCAAATGAGTCGTTCCGCCCTGGGTGGGGCGGAAGGGACTGTCAGACTTTTACTGATTAAAAAGCCACCCTGTTCCTTCTGTTGCCCTTAACGTTCCGTGTCCACGGTATCCTGTTAAGGCGTCCCGCAACCCCGGCTTCTGAGTTTATCTTGGACATCACTGAGATCCGTGAAGGAAAACCTCGTTAGGTAACCAACATTTAAAATAAGTCTTAAATCCCCTTAGGCAAACGTGATGATCATTTCGCTGGCTGGTATATGCTTCCTAAAAATGAAATATTCTTCAACAGTAACTTGACCATAGCATCATGTTTTCTTCGTCATGGACTGAATTTACAATCTAATGACAATCCGAATTCATCAGTTACAGTCAAAATACAACCATCTAATCATAATCGCTTTAATCAGTATATTCTGCGTCACAAATGTACAACTACGTTATCTCATATTTTCTACAAACAAACTGTAATGTTACAATAATAATAATTACGATTAATTACGTTTCTAGCTGATAACAATGCGATTGGTACCTATAATAAGCACGTGTACGTGCTGTACCTATCAGGTGATTGTCTCGCAAAATTCTTTGATTATCTTTCGATATTTGTTTTGTAATCAAAATTATTCGATATTGCCATATTTGGCGAAACTGTTTAACATTTGCTCCATTTTTACATTATTCTTCAGAATTAGGAAAGTAAAGGTCAAACAACGATAGTTTTGTGATATATTGTTGAAATTACTACATTTTAGTGATATTTGTTTTTATGAATGACTAAATGAATAAAAAGTTCCACCTTATGGTTTGCCAAAAGCAATGAAAGGCAACATTCTAGGTGCAAGAAAGCAGGACTAAGTCCGGAACACCACGCTAAGTTCCAAAACGGCCATAAAAAGGGCTGCCAGGCTCAAAAGGACTTTGCCGGTTTAAATCAGCCGCGTGAACATTGACCGCTGGTCAAGATTAGAGCCTCCTCCCAATGGTTGCCTGAAGATAGACGGTGCCGTCGAGACCACCCTAAAAAGATATGGCTATCTGGACGCGTACTTACCACGAGGTCCAGGTTGAGATGGCGCAGGACAAGAGATCTTGGAAGGATTTGGGGATGATGGAAGGAGAGAAGATACCTAGTACTTATTTAGCATATCTACTCAAGTTTTTAAGTGTAAAATCAGTTTACAACACACTTTTAAACAGCCCTCTTTATCTCTAAATATTTCCTCCTAAAGAAAATTAACAACATCTTCATCAAACATGCAACCACTTACCTACGTAGTTATCTTCCTAACTAGTTAACGCAAACTACCAACTGAGCATTAAGCAAACTATCTAATACCATACTTAAAACAAAGTGTTTGTCTTTGCTATAAGTAGTAGGAACTACCTACTTTCATAATCCTATGTGTGAACATGAACGTTAAGTTAAAGTAACATCAGTGTTTAAAACTAGAAATAAACTTTAAAATTAACGTTTTTTGTTTGTCTACCATTCTAAATCTATCCTTAACCTAATAGAAATAAAAGCTTATTTCCATTCACAAAACTTTATAAGTTCTGCAGTCGCCATTTGCAAATGATAGAATGTAGGTTTCGGAGATCTATAGATCGTCCAGATATAAACAAAAGAAACAGGGTTATTCGGTTTATATGTCAGGTTGTTTGGCTGGCATTACCGATGTATGAATCATGCCAGCCCTAATACCGTTATCAAGGAACTCACACGCTTAAATCCTGCGTATGTAACACTTATAGAAGTCAAGGTTTTGATGGAGATCCTCATCATAACCGTATGTTTATCGGCGCCTCTTATATTTGAGTGCAATCATAAATGTATGAGCAATCAATCGTTGATAACGAAGATATCGTGATGATTCATTTGTAATCTCTGACTGTCATGAAACACGTACAGAATAAAATCGATAAAAACAAGAGAGCATCTACCACCAAATTATACACTTCATTCTCCAAATTCTTCATTAACCTAGTTCAGGATGAAAACATTCACAAACACAAGCGAGACAGACATTCTTCCATTTCTTTCGCTCTCGAGCCTGGAGCACTATTTACAGGAGTTGCAAAAGCGTCCCAAAAACGTTCGCGCAAGCAAATATTTAACTAAGATAGTGAAAATATTTACTGGTACGAGTTACAAAAGACCGGGATAGCTACGAGGAAAATGTTGACTGTCTTTGATACTCGAGGCTTGCCTTTTTAACTGCGATGACGTTATTTTGTGTATTTTAAAGAGAAGGAAAAGTAAATCTGTGTTTTTATTTAGTAAAAGGACCAATGTTTTGCTTGTTTAAAAATTTGTTGATAAACTCGTTTATGTGTTATGGAAACAATGCGGCAATACAACAATAACAAATAATTTAATAATTGGTCCTTTGAGCCTTACCTCATTTTCTCAAACAACTTCTTTAACCAGTTATTTTCCTTGTCCACAGCTTCTCTCAGAAGGTAGACGAAGAAGAAGGGACGGGTGGGGTGGCTCTTCATCCCCCCGACGGCTTCTATACGCACCAGCACTCAATCCACGCCCATCATGCCCACACTGCGGAACCCGACCGAGGATACATGGAGGGCAATAGATACGTCACTGCTGTTCATCGACCATTACCTGGTAAGCTTTGATGAAGCATTTTTCTTTGAAATATTTTCCCTAGTAGTAAATATTTTGCTAAGGAGTTTAGTAAATTCATCTACTTCACACTTATTTGGATTTAAATAGTATGGTTGCAAATGAAATGTGAGTACATGACATTACAACTTTGTGGCTTAAGGTAAACCGCATTAGCCATTAGTTCTTGTGTCGTATAATACTTTTCAACAAGTGGACAGTTTTCAACAAGTCAACGTTAAACAAGGCGCACGGCGACTGCAAGCACTGTTATAACATCTCACAGTCTTGCAAAACCTTTGATGTATACTGACTGTCTTTCTTATACACATCGCCTAGCATTATTAAATACATATGAGTCCCATATAACGTGATTCCAGCTCTAAACCACTCGAACTCGTCATGCTCGTCGGCGTCGAACGCGTCCACGGGGGCGGGGCTGTGCGTGGGCGCAGCCGAGCCGGCACCACCGCTGTACATCGCCGCCCCTCCAGAGGGCTTCGGTCACGCCGTTCATACAAACAGGTCAGTGGAACACAAACATGAAGATGTAGACGCTTTTGTGAATATTAGTGGTACTGGGGTACGTCAGTTGCATTTGTATTTGTAAATATGTGGTCTGGGTGTTGATTTAGAGATTTACCAGTGATTAATATTGTCGCACATTCGTTGTATAATTATATTTTTGTTTATGTGTAAATAAATGTTAATTAAGTAAAGGGAAATTGTGGTTGTGTGGGTTAATGTGAATTTGGGAAAATTGTGTTACTAACAACATGTGTATTATGTTTTCTTTACTTTTTAATTCCTTCCATAGGCGAGGCACAGATGTGTCCATCATGGGCATGGGTTCGACAGGAATGACCCAAAAAGATCCCACGTTACCCCAAAAAAGGGGTAAATTGACTAGAGGGTATGTCGTGAACCTCAGGAATGTGTATTGTGTGCCCTTTAACACTTAGATAACACTTAACTCCTATCTAAACTTGAAAATAAAATTTCCTGTTCCTTCTTTCATTAAAAGAGTGAAAGATCGTATTTCTAATCACCACTGATGCAAATTACATGATTTGGTTATGTCTGTATTCAAATGAACACAAAACTGCTGTAGTTGAACTAAATCCAATGAGTTATAGCTATAGCTAACTAATTGTAGCTGAGATCAATCTGACAGTTTATCAATAGTAACTATTTCTAAAGGACCACTTACGGCTCCTAAGCACTCTACTCAATCTGACCAATCATTATCTATGATTGGCACTTAAATATACTGCCTCAGTTATCACGTGCATCTACAATCTTAAAAAGGCTCGACCTTTAAAGGGTTTCTTGATAATTACAGCTAATTATGAATTGGTCCTTCGATACGAACTTTTGGTTCTGTCAATTTTCAATCAGATAAAATGTTATCGCACCTTGATGTGGTAGAACCTTGACCAAATGTAATTTGTAACAGCTCATAAGTAATTTAATACTTTTGAAAATTACTTGTTTAATTCAAGGCATGACTTTTAAGAATAGTTTTAAGGCCCTGGTCCACTTTTACGCATGATTTAACTTTTATGTGCTGTAAGTTAGGTCAATATGAGATAGTCATTACAATTTAAAAGGTCTCTGGAAAAATACTGCAATAGTGTGTCCTACACCTTTAAGGTTACTTTTGGTACAAGAACATATTTTAGTTGCAGATTCATAACGATGATTACAAGATGAGTTGTCATTTTCAGAATAAGTACCTAGCCATTAATATATTTTTAGAAAAGATTAAACATCATGCAGTCACTTTAGACTTGCCAAGGTCAGACAAAGTCAGTGTAAATTACAACTACACTGCTACCGCTCACTCGCAGAAAATGTATTCATGAATTGAGTGTAGGTACTTAATGTACCTAGCTTACCATTTTGGGAAATATTATTGTAATGTTTACAGTCCTAAATAAAATATGGACCATGTAAGTAAAAGTGGACTACCAGCCTGACTATTCTGTAGAAATCTTCCTCGGTGAAGTTGGGTGAGTTGAAGTGAGCTTGGGATGAGCTGTCACTCCCTACCAACAGCAGATGACAGTTCCCCTCAAACTACCTTCACCTAAATTCACCGAGGGACTGTTTCACAGAACGACACTGCAGAAACTTAATTTGATTAAAAATATAAACAATTAACGAACTTTATCTCCTAACATACTCTTCAACTGTTGTTAACAGCATGTAGTAGGTACTAAAAGTTTGACTTGCAATTCAACACTACTTAAGCTTCTTCTAGAATTGGATTCATTCATTATAATTGCCAATCACTGTCTTTTTCAAGAATAAAACTGTCTATTAGAATTTGGTTAAAACTTCATTAGTTGAGTCGTTAAATTTTCACACGAATTGAAGTAAATAACAGGCCTTTCTGAAATGTAATCTAATATTTGAATATTATAAGTAAAAAAACTGGAAAAAATATATATAATTATATAGTTTTAGGAATACTAATTGATCTTTCAAATTAAGTAATTAAAAATATTAAAACAAATATTTAACCTACATGCAACAGCCTAATCACCTAATTGAACATTACCTTCTTTTTTATTTCAATCATAAACTGCTTATCGGTAAAATGAACATCAGTAAAACCCGCCATTTTGAAAGAACGAAATTATCCTAGTAATCAAACGCAGTAAAATTTACTTACCAATCACTCCAAAACACATATCATTTAAACCAAACCTACCCTTTGAAAGTAATCGATCACTAACTTCATCATATCCTTCATTGTTTACTTGATCACAATATTTAGAGAATCGATCTTTATTCTGGCATGGACCTACCTTTAAACACCCACGGCTTAACCTTCCAGATGTTCATTTTACCTTCACACCTGAACACCCACAACATATTTATGCGTAATTCCACCTTCCAGCCGTTATGAGATGTCCCAAGACCTACTGGATAAACAAACGGAGATCTTAGAGCGGAGGTACGGAGGGTTACGAGCTAGGAGGGCAGCTGTCACCATTCAGAGGGCGTTTAGGAGACGACAACTGCTGAAGAAGTTTAGTGCCATCACAGCTATGGCGAAGGCAGCCGATTCTAACACGAGGAGGCTGCAGGATGGCCCTGATCATGGGCAACTAGTCAATGGTAAGTTTCTGTTCTTTGCATTAATTTTAATTTCGGTATAAATATAATTATTAGAAAAAGAACAGACGGTTGATCTGAACTTTATTGGCAAGAGACTGGTCCTTCAATTTTTGGTCCTTTCTCCCATTAAAAGTTAAAAGACAAACATGGTCCTTTCATTCTGTCGAATTTAGAAATGTCGGCATAAATTCTGAACCCTAATTCGTCGAAAAAATTTCGCAACAATTTAAACTTAGGACGGAGTTAAACTTTTCCAAATGTAGAAATCCCTTTATTTGCAGGAACAGATATATACGCAAATACACTACTCCAGAAGAGTCCTGGTGGTGCTGAGAAGGTGTTAGCCCTCACCAGGCCCATGCGTTCCATGTCATTACGGGAACGACATGATATGGACATGAGGTAAGGACACAGGCGACCTTTTCCAACGAATAGACCTAGGTTCCTTAAGCTTTGAAACCACTGTTTACCTAGTAAGGTAATGCACCAAATTAATACAACGACTAATTTGACTATTGGCTAAAAAAAACATTATTAATTTTACATTAAATTACATACATACAATACATTAAATACAATAAATACATTAAATACAAATACAATTAATACATTAAATTTTACATTATTATCATCTACTTCGTCCACGCGATTTTTTTTTACAGATCCCTATTTAAAAAAAAATTAAATATAGCCTGTTACTCGCTGATAATGTAGCTTTCTATGAGTCATTATGTAGTTTTTGAGTTTATCTATTAAGAACAAAAATACAAGCCTTTTCTCTTAACAAAGTTCGTTTACTTTGAATAATACAAAGATTTTATATTTTATATAGTTGTGAGTGCAACAGTATTATGTATGCTGTTTGGTCCTTCCACTTCTAAAGCCGTAACAGATACGTATCACAAAGACAGCTCACTAATCTAACCCGTAAAAGGTTGTTTGTATGTTTGTTACGTAAACAGCTCGTAACACGAAGCAATCTCATTGTTTTTCTCACCGATCAACATGAATACTAAAAGACAACCAGTAACGCGTAATGGAGGTTGTATTGTTAATTTATAATCAGGTGTCGTGTCAGTTATCTTTACTGCCTGAAAGTAGCGCGTACATTTCAATATTTTAACTCCCTAACTACAAAAAGCAATTTAAGACTTTATTTCGTAGGTTATAAAGTTTTATTTGGTGTGAATTTTATTACAAATCGGTCCGCGATGACGTTCATAAAAAGGTGTAGTCCCGAAGGAATTGTTTGGGCTTTTTTCGAGGATTCGATTACTAGGTTTTTAATATTTGAGGCAGGTACTGGTTGGGTTCTATTGAGAATTATGGCTTTTATAAATAACAAGTTAACGTTTCTATGTGCTATTCAAGATTTTTTCATAGACTAGATTACGTCCACGACTAGGTTCGCGTGAATGTCTGTATCTTGTTTATTGCGCGGAACCCTAATAACATAACATAACGTCACGCCTGTAATCCCCGCAGGGTTAGGCAGAGGTATACTCATTAGTACACCCACATTTCGCCAGTTATGTTTTTAGTCCCATGTAATAGGGGGCGAGCCTATTGCCTTCAACCGGGCACAAATCCAGACTCCGAGGCTGCTACTGAGAAATTCCTGATGGAAAAACCCAATAACACTTTGCCCGATTTGGGAATCGAACCCAAGACTAACTACGAACACTAGACCATCGAGGCAGTCCCTACTAATAATTTTTATAAAAAAAAAAGTAGCCTAAGTTATTCCTTATAATTTCAGCTTTTTGTCAGCCGTCAGTGGGTCCAGCCGTTTTGGATATTGGACGGAACAAACAGACCGTGTAGACTTACATGTATATGCATTAGCTTATAGTTCTAGCGAGATTTTGTTCTCACTATGACTTTTTTCACGGTTGATGTAAAACCTACTAGATAAAGAACATGAAGATGAAAATAATCGTTTTTTTTTGTTGCTAAAATATGTATTCTTCTGTTTCCAGCAACCACATGGTATGCGACCCACAGAGCGAGGTGGAAGCTATGGTTGCACGGGTGCAGCAGTCCGCCCATCAGATCCACATGATAGCTGCCGACATGCCGCCCCTCCACCGCGGAGATGCCGACAGTGGGGTAAGAGATATTTCGACAAAGCCCTCAATACTTACCCCTCTTTTTCTTAGTCTTTAGGAAAAGACTCACAGGTACCTATGAGTGACTGAGAAAGCTGAACTTTTTCTTCAACACATCTACAGATCGCATGTAAATTACCCGCTCTAAAACCAGGGTTTCACCGAGCACGCACGCTTTTAAATCTTGTTATTATATAAAGTATTTTAATGCACACGGTTTAAAGCCCAATCTTGAATAGCTACATATTTGCTGCGTATGAATATTGAGTACTGCACAATCATTTGTAGTCAGTACAATTTGCCACATTAACTTTTCGTTCGTAAAACCGGGGTTTGGTATCGGCAGTCTACTAAACACTTTATATTTTTGCACATAAAAAATTGTTTATATTATAGCAATGCAAATATACACTATGTGGTGAATTGATATATATGACATCACGCCTGTAATCTCCGGAGGGTTAAGCAGAGGTGTAGGTACCCATTAGAACACTCACATTTCGCCTTTAATGTTAAAGTCAGTAATGGAGGGCGAGCCTTTTGTCAATACGCGGTGAATTGGTGATTTTAATAGTCATACTAAGCATAATTATTAAAGAATGTGGAAGATTAGATTTAGATAGGCAGGTAATCTAGCCAAAGCTGATAATTATCATTTTCTTTAATTATCGCGAGGGTAAAAATTCTTTGACGTCACATTACAATATGTCTGTCATCGATTAACCTTATTACCAGCGATTAACTCATTTATTTTTTAATTAACTAGCTTATTTCCGCGTCTTTCTCAACCTTAATTTCGGGTTCACATCGGGTATATATGTTTTTACGCGATACCTTTATTCTTTTTTCTAAAATAAAAGTATAATTTACCATTAGCTCTCAGTGAAAATCCTGTCAAAATTGGTCTAGCTGTTTCGGAGATTTGTATAAAAAAATGCAGATGAGTTTTCTGGGAATTGTTTTGTTCCTCCTAAACAAAATTAATAAGAAACTTAAAATTACACAAATAAAGATATTTTCTTAATATTTTCTAACTAAAAAACAATATTGTAAGTAATATTAAAGCCATAGTCAAACACCAGTTTCCGCGATTAATAAGTAAAAAAAGAATTTTCGAAAGTTCATTCATATCACAACAAGTAAATACTGTTATCACTCCTGATAACACCTTCTATATAACAACATTACCTAACTAATTATTATAAAATTATCTGATACCTCTTATCACTCTTACTTTTGGCGTTGACTCGAAGCAACGTCAGTGCAAAAAATTAACGGAAATATTCGCAAAATCGTCCTCTTCTGGGGCCGTCGGGAAAAAATGGACCATTCGAAAACTAAAGACATTATTAGGAGTATAGTGAAAAATAAAAATGTGATGCTTATTAAAGTGAAAAAGCTGAAACTATGGGGTCTTACAGGAAAATACAAAGTGTGTGTATTTATTGTAAATAATTGTTAATTTTTGTGAAAACGTGTTAATTTAAAACTTGTGTATATACAATTTTGATAGTGTTAAGTTGATAATAATCTGCATGTTTTGTGTTTGCGATATTTTGTTATCTTTCGGTCAGTGCAGACAGAGCAACAAAACTAGCTTCAGCCCGTGACTTCGTCTGTGTGTCAAAATCCAAAATTATCTCTCAGAGACACAAAAACAGGATGAAAAGAGAGCCTAAATTTTATTTCAGACTAGCAATCTATCTCTGTGCCCACTTTCATCCAGATTCGTTTAGCGGTTTGACTTTTAACTTTTGCATTTATGATAGTTAATAGTAAGATTGATAATAAACTAAAATACAATAGAAATAGAGTTCAAATTAATGGAATGGCATACACAATTTCAAATAAAATGCAAGTCTATTTGTGATGTTCATTCCATCATCTGTCTAGCCTTTTCCCAACTATCTTGGAGTCGGCTTTCAGTCAATTTTCCATAGAGCGACTGCCTATCTGACCTCCACAACCCAGTTGCTGGGTAACACGAGACCCATTCGTAAGACTGGTGGTCAGGCATTCGGGCTTCTGACATTTGTGATGCTAATTATCAATTATTGATGCCCTGTTTGCGGTGATATTAATTAGTTTCGCGCAAAATAATTGCATTGAAATCAGTTTAATTATTTTGCGCGAAACTAATTAATATAGCGCGGTTTTATATCTTCAACTGATAATCATTTGTGTTTAATATAGCTTGATAAAATTAAGTTATTAATTTATCATAATGATGTAATAAATTTAGTGATAAAGTAAGAACTGCTTGTATCCTGTTCGGTTATCAACTTTATTTTTTTGGGTTTCGAAGGTACCTGACATGGATAAACGCAACCTTTATAAGAGTTCTTTTCTCAATATATATGAGACGTGAAGATTTAAAATTTAGCGGAATTAGAGATCAGAAAATATTTATTTTTAACTCGAGTGTTATGATTCAAATAAATAAAAATTGAAATTAATAAACTGTGTTAAGTGCTTTATAAATCACTAAGTCGGTTTTTCGAATTTATTAATCTTTAATTTTTATTAATTTAATTATTAAATAATTTATTTCAGACTGTGAAAGTCCATAATAAATATTTTAACAGCAGTGAACTTATATCTACGTATGTAACAGATTTAAGGTCACTGCTGTTAATTTTAAATTTTATTAAAATTAAATATTTATTTATTAAAATTAAATGTTTTCACATATTACCCTCTGCCGCCATTTTTTTTTTCATACCAAAGTCAAGTAGCCTTTTGTGCCGCGTTCACTTTCCTCGTATCAACATTATTTACATTACTCTTACAAGAACTCCGTGTGTCATGAAAAAAACAAATTGTAGTTAAACAAATAACCGTCACTGTAAATAGAATAACGGCAAGAAGCTTGCGTTTAGTCAGACTCCTCTCAAATAAATTAATTTCAAAAAGACAAAGTTATTTTTTAAATTACATACGAGATTTAAAATTAAGAATTAACCTATATGATCTAAAATTAACCAATCACAAGCTTACATATTAGTTCCATAATCCTTTCTACTAAAATTTTATCGAGTTGAATTACATATTGACCAAAATATGATTAGAGATTAGTTTCATGGAGACCACTGTGGATACAGTCCCCTTAAAACAATAAAATATATTCTTTTTTGTTTCCCCACTCATTACTTAATGTTTATAAATGAAATTATGTGTAAATGAGTCTGTATTATTAATTTATTTTAGCTTAACTGTTTGCATGCCTTAATTAAGGTAGTTAGTATAAGGATCATCTTTTAAACTAAACATCTGTAACTTGTACCAACTTTCTGTGCAAATAAAGAACTATTCTATTCTATTCTATCTATTACAGGTATGCAGCTGTTCAGTCAGCGGTTCCGTCACTAACATATCTACGTCATCATCGCACAATGAATCTCTTCACAACCACCAGCTGCTGAATAATACAGGTACCTTTACCACCTGACTTGTCATGTCAAAGCATTTATTTCATTTTGGTAGTTGTCATCATATGAATGTGAATGGATGGAGAGGAAGAGGAATGTCAAAGATAGGATAAATAAATAAAAACAAATATCTTGGGACAACTCACACACGGCTATCTGATCCCAAGCTAAGCAGAGCTTGTGTTATGGTAACCAGACAACTGATATACATACTTAAATAATTTTTAAATACATACATATTACAGATAAATCACACCCAGACACAGAACTAACAATCATGCTCATCACACAAAGTTTGTCCTCGGTGGGAATCGAACCCACGACCTCCGGCTTAGCAGTCAGGGCCGCTAACCACTAGACCAACAGGCCCGTCATGGATGGATGGATTGTGTGAAGAATGATATGAATGAAAGGAGAGTCAGTGATTGCTTGACGGCTGACAGGACGGAATGGAAGAGGAAAACGTGTTTTTCCGACCCCCAGACCATTAACATTAATTCCAAAACACAATTCCTCCTGCAAAATCCTGGTTACAATATACTTGTTGATTCTGGACAAATATGAAGGTAAAATAACATAGAAAAAAATGGCGATTGTGTTTGTATTGACAACATGGTTAGCGCTGTAAGTGAAAGATAGCCTACTGCGCTACATGTCGCTGGTTCGATTCCCGCACGAAACAAATATCTTTCATGAACCTAGTTATTCCAGGTCTGGTTATAGTGTATGCAACTTTAGATGTTTGTTAACGCACCCAAGATACGGAAAAAAAAAATCTTAGATAAAAAAAAAACATAACATCCTGTAATCCCCGAAGGGTTAGGCAGAGGTGTACCCATTAGTACACCCACATTTCGCCAGTTATGTTTTTAGTCCCATGTAATAGGGGGCGAGCCTATTGCCATCAACCGGGCACATAATAAAAACACTGATCACATTATAGTAGAGTCTTTATCAATTCAACCTTTACGACGGGGAAACCCATGCATTACTTTCAAAAACAGCCTATCTATTGATTTTTTACTACAAAAGATAAACAATTTAGCTGCCGTTAAAAAATACACACCTAATCTCACTTAATAACAACAATTACAAAAACAATTTCCTTATTTGTCTTACAAATACCTTCGAATTGGTTTCCAATGCCATTTTTTACAACTTTCCGCAATATTAATCGTCAAAGTAAAATAAATATTGCATTATCGTGGGAGAATTTTATCTTGCGCAGACATTTTCTCGAGAACTGGGCTTGTTTACTATTAGATATGTGATAGGATAGTGTAAACAAATCTACTGTAGCGTAGGTACTTACATAGTCATTGTGAAATCTTGCTCGTTTTTATTCTATGGAAAGAAAGAAAGAAAAACTAGGCTTCCTGCGAAAATGACGCACATAACATAGAAAATTTTTGTTTACAAAAGTTCAAGTCAAAAAATATTGAACATAAATGGAAATTTTCGCCACTATGATGGTGGGTTATGGTGTAATGATCTCTTGTCAAGTTTTAAGTGGGGACAAAAGTAACCTAAATGCGAAAGTTTAGATGGATGAATGTTTGTTGTTCAATCACGCCAGAAAGGCTGAGCGGATTTGGCACAGATGTAGATTTATAGTCTGGCATAGTCTATAGACTACTTTTTGGCAGGCACTTATGTAATCTGTTCATCCTCTTTACCTAGAGCTGCCATCATCTTAATTGCCGACGCCGGACTAAACAGCAAAAACTGCCGCCGGACAAATCTTAAGACAAAACTTCAAAAACCCCGGACATTTGCGTGAAATTTAGTTTTTTGTACCGGACACCCGGATTTTTTTTACATTAAAAAAAATATTAATAACCCGGACTCTTATTGACAACCCCTTCCGGACGTCCCGCAGACGCACTCTAAACTAGGACAAATCCGGGGAAACCTGGACATATAGCAGCCCTATTTTTACCCAAAGTTAATCACTTAAGTGTTACGTAAAATTTGTGCTATACTTTTTTAACTGATTACCAAATAATTTTCCAGGTCCAATATACGGCAACCTGCTATCATCAGGTGGTAAACCACTGTCGTCGCCCACGGCGCGGCAGCAGCAGCAGCTGGCCGCTATACAAGCCGCCAACGCCCGGCGCCTGCCACCAGAAGTACCTAAGAGAACCAGCAGTATTACACTCAAGTATGTTACCTCTGATATATTAAATTGTTTTAAATATATACAGCAGACGGTGTACTTATCGGTTTGGAGTAAGTGTGACGTAAATAGCCTTAATGTGCATCTTCTTCGTTCACTATTTATTTAAATAATAAAATAAATAAAAATCTGTTTATTTCATCTCCACAAATTACATCAGGTATAAAGTTGACAACATAAATTGTCGAAAGATTAGTAATTTGTGGGAGATCTGGAGTCTAAACTAAGCCAAGGCTCGTACTATAGATCTCCAGGCCCCCCATTTCATAACATTTGTATGTATTGTCAACAAGTGAAAGACGGAAAGAGTGGGAATGATTAAGTAAAAACGTGGAATGATGTGGGGTAATGTGCGTGGGTGAGTCTATGTGTGAGGGTGTGTTTTTGTCTGTGTTATTGTTCAACCATAAGTGCAAAGCATAAGTGACAAGTTCACTGCAATTCGATATATTTAAGTAACTGGTGTATTAGCGAATAAGTCGTTAAAGAGGATATAAACAATTAATTCGGTCGATTTCTTAATTGAAAACACCAGTTTTGTTTTTTTTTTTTTTATTTGAATAACTTATTCGTAGTAATGGGTGGTGATACCTACTAATTTGTAATACAAAATTCAACCAAAATGCTTAATGAGTCGTACTTCTAACAGCCAATAAATCATTGGAGAGCCTTAGATATAATGCTTATAAAAACTAATACGAGCATTAAATGAAAATAAAAAAAAAAACCTGTCAATTTTTTTGTCTATAAATTTTCTGGCAAATTACTATGATCTTTTATCCAACAGCGCCGAGAGTCCAGTCTCCCTGCGTCGTGCGGAGTGCGGAGGAGCAGTCGTGCGAGGCGGCTCCATGTCCTCAGTGCAGTCCTCATCGTCCTCGTCCTCGCAGGAGCACCGCCATCATTACCATCAGCCCTACCAGCCTAGGGCTCCGGTTAGTAACATTATTTTTATAAAAGTTTAGCAAATTCAACGCTTTTGGCCTGGTTGAGCCAGACATCTTTTAACTCTGCGTTGGATACTAACACGGACCCATTAGGTATTAAATTATTTATGTAATTTGATTAATTACGTGTTTGTGAATAAATTATGAGTATGTTTTTGGCGCAGCTGTCTTCAAAATTCTTTAATAAATAATGTAAGTATTAAGATTCAGAACACTCTGAAAATGTACTACCAATTAACTTGCTCGGAAAACTTGCAGTGACCAGCCTGCATAAATCTAGATTTTCAATCAGCATCCGACTTTTCTAATTGCTAATTAGGATGCTGAGATAAAATTGATTACGAAAGCTAAAATTTCTGTCTAGGCACAGCGTGTGTCAGCACAAACAAACCCGCATTTTGGAATGATTGGCATGTACCTGACTGAAACATTTATATTGTAAAAAGACACATAACACAGCCGTTTACTATGCACACTGCCCATCAAACTAAGTAGCATTGAGCAAAAATGATTTCTGGAATATGACTTTTATTTCTGGTGTGAAAAATCACTGTTTACAGTTCCATGCATAACATGTACTGTATAGTCGTGGGTGTTATAACATTTAAAACTTAACATTACGACTGCATTCCCCGAGGGGTTAGGCAGAGCCACCCACAACCACATTTCGCAGTTCTGTTTTAATTTTAAGCGCCATGTAATAGGCCGTGAGCCTATTGTCATCAACCAAGCCAAATTCAGTTCAATGCCTGATGGAAAAAGCCAATAACATTTTGCCTGACTTGGTAATCGAACCCGAAATCTCGGGGTTAACAGTCGCGCTTTGCGACCAACGAGGCAGTTACACATTTAAAACTTCTTTTTATAAAAGGATTTAACAAAGTAAGTGGAACTTTGGCAGAACATACTCGTACAAATGATCGTGATGATGGGAATAATCTGTAACTTTGGGCTTAGTTTAAGTGTCTTTTTACAGCCGTTATTATATATATATTGTATAAGTGAACCTTCGATATTATACTAATACACAACACGATGTTATTTATGTTAATAATAATCAGTCTCAATTCATAAATTGTTTCTTTATAACTTCGACTGTAAGACTGGATTACATCGTGTCGTACATTAGAACTTAAACGCCCAAACCTGGGGCATTACCATTAACTTTTAATGACCCATTAAATGGACGGAAATAGACGGAAGGTTTATGGATCCATTTCTTCTTCAACAGAACATTTACAATGTTCAATGTAGAAATTTACAAGAAAGAGAATAAACCTAGTTGCAAATTCCAAAAGGTACTGTCGCATGGAGAAGAAAGGGAAAGAAACTCCATACTCACACCAAAAATAAAATGTTTTACACTATTGTGTATGACATGTATCATAGTACCTTATGTCTATGCCTTAAGGTTCATTGTCTATTTTCTTCAGGACTACAATAAATTGAGAAACCGGGAATATCATTTGGACTCTATATGAGGCCAGGCAACTTTGCCCATTAGTAAGTTAGTAAAAGTTAGTGGTAACCCTGACCTCCCCCCACCCCAGGAGCCGCACGTCCACATCCAAGAGCCGTACCAGCACCAACGCACGGCGTCTGCGTCGGGCGGGTACGAGGCGGAGCGCTACGCGGTGTGGAAGCGCCAGGACGCGCCGCCCTACTACGAGGCGCCCCCCCCGCCCGCCGCCTGCTGCCGCCCGCAGCACGACCACCATGCGCACGCGCATCAGCCCTTGAAGGTGCTTACATTTAGCTGCTATTGAGGAAAACTTGATCCAACCCAGCAGACAGGCACCGTCTTACCAAAAATCAAAAACCTTCATAAACAATAGCAGGCTGTTTCCTTTTCCTAAAGAAAAAGGAATTAAATTATCATCCAATTTCCTCTTACGCTGTCTTCTATAACCCTATAATGACTTGTTCTCCAGAAATTTGCTTCTTATCTTGCTTATTTATTCTGATTTTATTCGAATATATCTTTTATTACATCTTCGCCTTTGCACGTTTTAGGTGACAATAAATCTGCATCAATTCAAGTAATTCGTCAACCTTTTTTTTTATTATGTCAGGTGGAAGGGACATCATAATCAAAACTTTTACCATAGATTCAATAGATGATGACATGATTCTAGACCGCCCTTAGTTATGAAAATTTTCATCGTTTATAAAAAAAAACAGCTATTCCATACTAAAGAGCAACACCTACACAGTGAAAATGTATTCAACAGCAAATGTTTTTTTATGAACGATGAAAAAATTTGTCGCTTTTAGTGTCTCGAATTTTGTCCCTTCCATACCGTGTTAGACGTACATTGAAACAAGTAGGCTAATAAAAAAAAACGGTAATATAATTTTACATTTTATTTATCAAACAATATTTAAAATTATAATAACATAGGCAATCCTTCCAATTTCAGGTATCAGAAACGGTGCGCAAGCGTCAATACCGTGTCGGTCTCAACCTCTTCAACAAGAAGCCAGAGCGAGGCATCGCGTACCTGATCTCCCGCGGTTTCCTCGAGAACTCCCCTCGAGGAGTTGCCAGGTTCCTCATCACCAGGAAGGGGTTGAGCAAACAGATGATCGGAGAGTACCTTGGGAACTTGCAGAATCCATTCAATATGGCTGTGCTTGAGTGAGTTTGGTTGACAGTATTTTTCAAAATTTCAACGTTCTTTGAATATATTGTAGACTGTCTCATCGACTTAGTGGTGGATACCGCTTGGCTACCGCCACTAAGAATTAGAAATTAAAAAAAAAATATCAAAAGATAAAGTCATTCAAAAAATATCAAAAGCTCTCGAAATTATTCTGCTGGAAGACTATATTTTTGATAGCTTTATTTCCATCAAATAGGTATATTTTGATTTTTAAATGATGATAATGTAATTATTATGATTTCCGTATGTCAATTTAAATAAAAAAAAAATGTTAAAGAGCAATTGGCTTGGAAAAACATAAGATTTTTTTTCTCCATATTGAAGGCACCGGTAACCGTTTTTATTAGATTTAAATTTTGACATAATTATTAAATTGATTGTATTCATAGTTGTATTACTTAATTCTTGATAATACATGAAAATAACTAATTAAAGGAAAAAATATACAAGGACCACTTGAAAAAAATATAAATCTTATGTCAAAATCTATTCTATAAGTTACATGTAATTGAAACTTCGCCTACTTGCTACAGATGCTTCGTCAACGAGCTGGACCTGTCAGGCATGGCGGTGGACGTGGCTCTGCGTCGCTACCAGGCACACTTCCGCCTGCCGGGCGAGGCTCAGAAGATCGAGCGGCTGGTGGAAGCCTTCGCGAGGAGATACTGTGTTTGTAACACCGACTTCGTGCAGCGGTTGAGGACTCAGGATACGGTAAGATCGATTTGAAGATAATAAATGCTTCACGGAATTATGTCATGCAAACAATTTTAAATTTTATTTCTGATTAATTTTAGTTCATTTTCTGTTAAATATAAACTACTAATCCTAACTAATATTATAAATGCGAAAGTAAGTTTATTTGTTTGTTTGTTACCACTTTACGCCTAAGCTACTGAACTGATCATCCTGAAATTTTGCATATATATTGCCAGGTGTACAGGAACGAACATAGGGTACCTTTAATCCCGAAAAAAATTACTGTTTTCGAGGGAAATCACAAAAACGTTCTTATGATCATAGATGGCGCCACGTGTCGTTTCGAATTGAAATGACAGGACATGGGTAATTTTTTCCGCGATATCGTCTGTGTCCGCTATAAAGGAAATTTACGCGGACGAAGTCGCGGGCAAAAGCTAGTATTTATTATAAAGAAGTAAAGTTGGTTGCATGTATTAGTAAGAGGTGATCTATTGAAATAATGACATACATATTTTACTGTTGAAATACTTTTGCCGAGTGTCATAGAATATATTTTTTGGTATATTTGACTTCTACGCAAACGAAGTCGAAAGCGGGAGCTAGTTTATAACATCAAAAGCTAGTTCTTTTGCCCGTGGCTTTGCTTCTCTTAGGACTTTATTTTTATCGGGGATAAAAAGTAACTATGTCACTTTCCAGCCTAAAACTATCTTTATACAAATTATTAAGCCGATTAGTTGCCCCATTGCTGTGTGAAATTAAAACAAACTTAAAGACTTTTTAATATATTAGTAGAATTCTAATTTATCGACTTCGGACTCCAAAGTAAATGATAGTAGTTAGTTGAAGTCCTAAGTTAGTATACTCGCTGACTTCAAGTTGATTTTAGTAAGTTTATCTTATTTCTAAGTAATTTCACTTAAAATGAATAATGTATGAACTCTAATGAATTCATAGTCGGCTATCAAAATAATAATAGTCTGATTTATACAAAGGTTTAACTGTTAAAATGAAGAATAATATTGTTAACTTTGTTTTGAAATCCTCCATATTGAAATGGCTTGCTAATATAAGTACTTGCTGACTTAAGCAACTTGGTTTTCAAGTGGATTGATTTTGTGGAGTAAGAAAATGTTATTCCTAAATCATCAGACAAGATGCTGGTATCAAGAACAATCTTGAAAGTTATCTTTATTCTGGAACTTCTAATGGTTTGGTTTTCACCATTTTTTATAAATAAATCGACTGCAGTATTGATTGATTGCCTCGTTGGTCTAGTAATTGCAAAGCGTGACTACTGAGCATGAGGTCTTGGGTTCGATTCCCAGGTCGGCTAAAGTGTTTTTGAGGGAATTAATTTTGTAAAATTATTGAGAGCATTTTCTCTATGAAATGTAGGTAGGACTGCCTCGTTGGTCTAGTGGTCGCAAGCGCGACTATTGTGCATGAGGTCTTGGGTTCCATTCCCAGGTCGGGCAAAGTGTTATTGGGTTTTTCCATCAGGAATTTCTCAGTAGCAGCCTCGGAGTCTGGCTTTGGGCCGGTTGTTGGCAGTAGGCTCGCCCCTATTAAATGGGACTTAAACATAACTGGCAAAATGTGGGTGTATTAATGGATGCACCTCTGCCTGAGCCTTCAGGGATTACAGGCGTGATGTTAAGTTTTTATGCAGTATTGAGCAAGTCTGGTGATCATGTCATGAACCATGATCACAAAAGACACACAGTGCTATGAGACCATAATGTAAATACATAAATATCTATGTCTATCTGTCTGTTTTTAACTTATTATGATAAAACTACTGAATCGATCTTAATGAAGTTAGACAAAGAGAACATAGGCTTCTTTTTAACCCACAACTTTGTCTGCGCAATAGGTTTGCCCCTACTACATGGGACTTAAACATAACTGGCGAAATATGGGTGCACTAATGGGTACACCTCTGTCTCACCCTTCGAGAATCACAGGCGTGATGTTATGTTTGTCTGCGCTTGTAATAACTAACATTCACAAGGGCGAAGTCGCGGGCAAAACCTAGTATTCTATGTATAAGCACCCAAGTACATTTTTAAAGTGTATTTATTTAAACCAATGATCGTCTTCCACAGATATTCGTCCTAGCATTCGCAATAATAATGTTGAACACGGATCTCCATACACCAAACCTGAAGCCGGAAGCCCGGATGTCTCTGGACGACTTTGTGCGCAACCTGCGCGGGATTGACGACTGTGGCGACATCGACCGGGACATGCTGTCCGGTATCTATGACAGGGTGAAGTCTAGCGAGTTTAGACCCGGCAGTGATCATGTTACTCAGGTAAATAGAGTTCATTTTCCAACTGGTCCTATTGGAAGTCTGTAGGGGAGGCCTATGTTTAGCAGTGGACGGCTGATATGATGACTATGATAATGAAAAAGACAAAGGTCGAATAACGGTAGATATTGTTGTATTTTTGAAACTGCATTTTAGTCTTAAATTTTTTATTCAATAGGTTTAAAGTATTACATTGCTTTGTTTTTGTAGTGAAATAACGAAGCTAATCATATAAAGCGTACCTATAAACTAACTACACTAAAACTAACGGAAAGGCTATAACCGTTATTTATAGGAGTCAAATTATTTTATTTTAGTAAGACGCTTTTGAACGACAAATGGAAAAGAGAAGTGAATGTAGTAGCCCCTTCTTAAAAGTAGTTTAATTACTCAAATTCCACGTAATAAAACACAATTAATTTTCTATTGTTCTGACTTACCGGTAAGTCAGTTAGGGCTTAACTTGGTTAATATGGAAAATGAGCAAAAATACTTCTTACTTACTCGTTTAAAATAAATATTTTTTAATATTCTGTAAAGAGAATTAGATAGAACACGTGAATATTATGATGTCGCTAAAATAGAAACCACTTTGTCCTTAACAAAAGTGCTATAAATTATTCAATGAGATCTGAATTATCCATGCTATAATGGCTGAACCTAAGGGCGTCCTACACTGCTTTCCCAGATTATCCGTCCAGAACACGTTTGCTCCAACCCAGACTAATTACTGAATAATACTCTTCTGCCTTCCAGGTGATGAAAGTCCAAGCCACAATAGTTGGCAAGAAGCCTCACCTCGCTCTGCCGCACCGGCGACTGGTCTGCTACTGCCGGCTGTACGAGATCCCGGACATACACAAGAAAGAGCGACCCGGAGTGCATCAGAGAGAGGTAACATAGTTTAAAATTATAACAGAGGGAAAGTGTCATTTTTCAGTGGAAATACTTGAACAATACTGATACCAGGCTCATCACTCATAAAATATTTTTCATCAAAAAATAATCAGTGACAATAATTTTAATAATGTTTATTTATTCATTTATTTATTTAAACTTTATGCAACAAAAGTAGAGAGGCGGACTTAATGCCTTAATGTTATGGGCTAATTTAAATGAGATTCTTAGCTATGTTATGTCATGATGGTCCATTGGTTAAGACCGCCTTGAGCAAGCGTAATGCTCATGCCTTCTCTGTATAAGAAGTGGCCTTTCCCCATCAGTGAGACAATGACAGGCCGTTATTATTCATTTAAATGAGCTTTGATCAGAACTCTGTTTTAACCACAGCGGAGCCAGTTTACCAATTTAAAATTGAGCTTGTTATATTCCATACGCTCTAGGATGGTGCCGGTGACATTTGTCAAACTTTTGTTTGTTTGTTGCTTGAACGTCGCGGCGATTTACAATCATGATTGAATATTTTAACTGCACGCTAATATCATAGTCGTAAAATACGGAATCAGTAATAAGCAAGTATATTAAATGATGCCACTGACCTAGTTATGTGATTCTTACATCCATAGATGAATTGCTGACATGTCTCACCCGCACCATCATAAAACGTATGGAATAAGGTCAACATTTTTTTTACAATTTATTTAAAGACCCATCATTCGTCACGATATACCCGTGTATCTTATAAGTTACTGTAATTCTTCAGATTATAGGTATTAAAACATTGAATATTCCTCTCTTCCAGGTGTTCCTCTTCAACGATCTGCTGGTGATCACGAAGATCTTCAGCAAGAAGAAGTCATCAGTGACGTACACGTTCCGCCAGTCGTTCCCGCTGTGCGGCATGATCGTGAACCTGTTCTCTGTGCCACGTGAGTGTTAAATTACTGTAAAGATTTTTGAAATAAGACGTGTGATTTGGGGTCTTGACCTCTCAAGCTTCGGAGTCTGCATTTGTGCCTGGTTGATGGCAGTAGGCTCGCCACCTATTACTTAAATATGTGGCTGTATTAATGGGCCTCTGCCAAACACTTCGGGGACTACAGACGTGATGTTATGTTATTTAATTTTTACCTCCAGTCGACTTAATGACTCAGAATGAGCCTTCATACATTGTATACTTTATTCCTGCCTGAGCCTGGAGATAAATAAAATAAAATAAAATAAATAAATATCTTGGGACAACTTCACACACGGCTATCTGATCCCAAGCTAAGTAGAGCTTGTGTTATGGTAACCAGACAACTGATATACATACTTATATAATTTATAAATAAATCGAACCCACGACCTCCGGCTTAGCAGTCAGGTCCACTAACCACTAGACCAACAGGCCCTTCAGATGGCCGGATTTTATGACTCGTAGATCAATATTTGTAGTCGCTCCATGTAAAATACTGGTATTCAGCTGCATCCGGTTAGACTAAGAGCCGACCCCAACATAGTTGGGAAAAAGCTAGGCAGATCATGAGATCGATATTTCTAGTGTAACATATAATATTGGTAGACACTTTAAAAAGAGCTAGTATCATGGTCGCAATTAGATCCTCCACTGGTTCCCAGTACTATAAAATTACTTTGTTTGTCCAGATTACCCATTCGGTATTCGCCTGTCACGCCGCGTGGACGGGCGCCGGCTGGCCACGTTCAACGCCCGCAACGAGCACGACCGGTGCAAGTTCGCCGAAGATCTGCGCGAGAGCATCGCCGAGATGGACGAAATGGAAGCCATGAGGATCGAGGGAGAGTTGAACAGGGGGAAGGGGAGGGGCACTGGGAATAGTGCGAGGAATGGTCAGTATAACACTTGATAATTAAGGTGTTAAAATATTTAGACACTTGCTTTTACAGGTTATTCAAATTGGGATACAAATTTTAAAACAGTTTCCTCACTATAAAGTTTTTATTAGTGAGTAAGTCAGGATCTTCCTATTTATAGATTACTATACAGCTTTTGCCCGCGACTTCGTTCGCGTTCCTAAATGTCGGACCCCGTTACATACCCTTCCTTAGGGGGTAAATTTTGGAATCGTTTTTTCTACGTGATGTAGTAGGTGTACAAAGTATGTCAAACTCTCATATTTATTCTTCTTTATCTGAAGAATAAATATGTAATAAATATGTGAAAAATCAGCCTTAATAGCGGTAGTTAAAACCATTTTTTTTGTAAAATAAACTTAAACATGTTTTTTCTTCAACAGTGATGGAGAACAGAGACAGCGGTGTAGCTGACGTTGAAATCGATCATCAACAGTGCATGGACCACGTTCATATGCATGGGTAAGTACATAAATTATGTTGTGTTTTATAAATGTTAGCGGCTAAAATTATGACATGATATTTAAACTTATTTTGAGCCTGGTAAAATACCCTGTTTAACCGGGCTACTATAAAAAAAATGATTTTAAATTAATGTTTTAATGATTTCGAACATATAATTTTTAAATTGAAGTTCAGGGGGCTTAGACATAGTAACATCACTTCGTCGATTGACCACGTGACTTAACACGGCTTATGTCAATCCCATACATTTTAGTCTTTTCTAACTTCGTTATCGTTTTGAAATTGTTACTTTGTCTAAGCCCCCTGGAACGCAGCTACTTGCACCTTTTTCATACATTGTGTCATATTTTTTAGCGACTTAAATTGAGGTTGGGCCTTACACAGTTAAAGCAAAAATGATCTGCTTACATGTTGCTAACTCATCACCTTGTACTCCAGCGTGGTGGTGCCCCCCCCGCCGTCGTGCCCGGCGCCCGCGGCCCCGCTGCGCTCCAACCCGCCGCCCACCAGCATCATCAAGAGGAACGTGCTCAGCAACTCGCTGGTCGACATCAACGACCCTGGTAAGGAAAATAATAATAAACATAACATAACATCACGCCTGTAATCCCCGAAGGGTTAGGCAGAGGTGTACCCATTAGTGCACCCACATTTCGCCAGTTATGCTTTAGTCCCATGTAATAGGGGGCGAGCCTATTGCCATCAACCGGGCACAAATCCAGACGCCGAGGCTGCTACTGAGAAATTCGTGATGGAAAAACCCAATAACACTTTGCCCGACCTGGGAATCGAACCCAAGACCTCATGCACAGAAGTCGCGCTTGCGACCTCTAGACCAACGAGGCAGACAATAATAATAAAAAAATATATTATTATCTAGCGATGTTGCGGATGCAAAGTTTGTCACATCCGCGGATGCCAATCAGGATCTAAGTCCTTTTATTAGAAACTATATTTAAAAAAAAACGCAACACGCGCCATATCAATCCCTGAAGGGTTAAGCAGAGGTGTACCCATTAGTACATCCACATTTCGCCTGCTATGTTTAAGTTCTATAGAGGGCGAGCATATTGCCATCAACCGGACACAAGTCCAATCTCTGAGACTGCTTCTGAGAAATTCCTACTAATAACACTTTGCCCGACCTGGGAAATAATCCCAAGACCTCATGCTCAGCAGTCGCGCTTTGCAACCAATAAGACAAGGTAGGCATAATAAAAACATAAATGTTATACAATTATTTGTAACAGGATATGCATGTCCATTTGTAGTGGCATTAGCAGCCGAGCGCCTGCAGCGGCGCGGCTCGGTGGGCTCGCTGGACAGCGGCATGTCCGTGTCCTTCCAGCAGGGCAGCCGCAACGCGCTGCACGCCACCTCGCCCCGCCATCCTAACGAGCAGCGCTCGCCAGGTATGCTTGATTTACTTACTCATCTCTGAATCTGATAATTTTCTCTGTGCATTTACTATGTTTTGTCTCTGCATCACCCAAAGGTAGACTGGTAGAAAATGCCCAAGGCATTAAGTCCGCCCTTGTACAGTGTATTTTTTTTTTACATGTGCATAAAGTTTTAATGAATAAAAAACCAGAAGCTCTTCCCAATCAAAAGAGCTTGTATTGGAGATCTAGAAAACGCTAGCGTGATTACTCAAGAGACTTTTATGGGAGATTGGCAAAAGAAGGGCAGCACAAGGATGAGCGAAAGGCTTTGGGGAAGACCTTTGCCCAGCACTGGGATAATACAGATGACAGACAAAAAACGATGGTTTTATAAAATACAAACAATATAATTTCTTCTGTCTATAGATTTTAAAAACATATTTGTTTGTCCAGGTCGCCTGTTCAGCGGCATCAGTGGCATCAGCGGTATATTCCCCGGACGTATACGTAAGCTAAGCGCATCCGGTATCCCGGATCCGAAGCACGGACAAGTCGGCAAGAGCACCGAAGTCTAAACAACACAACCCAACGGTATACATCGTTATATTTTGAAATTTGAACTCCCAACGAATTCGAGATCCTGATTGGTTGAATTCGACCGAACGTTCACGAGCACGTTCGGTAATTATCGTTTTTTTTTTCTTTAAATCGTAATTGTATGGGATTATGAGCAAAAAGGGTTTGCTCTGAAAGGTGATTGTCGAATTCTTTACAAATGTAATAGGTTGATTAATTAAATGGTCGGGTACCTCATTTTCTTAGTGCCATCTTAATTTTCAAAGCACTCTTTTATAATGTACGAGATTGAAATCTTCGTACAAACTGATTTGATTTGTTAAGCTGATATAATTACCTTGTAATGATATTCACAAATGATATTATGCATGTTATGTGTTACATTTCGTCTGGTAATTGGATATTGTCCTAGTATGTAATACATTGAAGGTCGTCTTCGGAAACTATAATGACACTAGTTTCCCTGAAGATCATAATTGTAGCGTAAATTCCTTTGTGAATATTGACACTGTTTATTCGTATCTTTCCTGAGCATTATAATTTTTACGCTAGTAAAAATCTCTATCAATGTATACAATTTTCGCCCTCGCCACTTTTTAAAGACACGTGTAGCTTTATAATAGGGTAGATGACGCCACCAATCGATTGACATAATTTTTATGACCTGTCAAAACGCGATTCTCTCATAGATTTTGTATGGCAAAAATGTGACGTCACTTTTGTACCGACTCAATTGACTTACTATTTATTAATTTAAAAATCAAATTTTATGAATTGAAAATTAATTGGATTTTCAGGACTAAAATAATGTGTATCTTTAAAGCAGTTATGTCTTGAAATTGTTGGTGTCAAATACCCAATGAACTACATGTGACTAAGCGGTGACATTTTTGGCTATATGTCACATTTAAGCTACATTTGACATTTTATATTCTGTGGTTCTACCAGGGTAGGTTACGGTTGATAGGCATTCGGGTGGTTTTGGATAATTTGTATTTAATATACAAAAGTGCCAATTTAAATAATGGTACTCGAATTTACTAATATAACAATGATACATTTGACTATACGGACACGGAACACAACAATATGACACAGGAAAAAAAAAACAAACAAACGGCTACAAATGGCTACATAGTATTTGTTTAGTAGCCTAAATACAGTAAAAGTTAGCATATTTTTCTTCATGAATAAAAATAATTAGTAGCTTTTCAAACAAATTAGACGAATGACATTTATTTACGTAAGGACAGTTGTAGGAAAGAGTGTCGTGCGTAATTCAGGAATGTTGATAAACCTCATTTGTAAAAAAAGGGGGTATTTATAACGAAATCGAAAGGCTATTCGTATGAATCGAAGATAATTGGGTCCACATTTTGGATGTAGGAATATTTTCTTAGATGTTGGAGATAATCACTCGCTATTCCTACGGCTTATTAAGATTTTTCTTAAATTAATACCTGATTAAAAACTTCGTAGAAAATAATTTCAACTAAAGGAATCGTAATGAAGTTTGGCGCATAAATATTGCAACGAAGTTAAGAAATTGGTAAGCATGCAAAGGTTTTTCGTAACTGGCAACATTTAGTCCAGTGTCAAAATATTTATTTAACTTTGTAGTGTATTTAAAACGCTATGGAATAGTGAAGTGATTTCTAATCTAGATAGAGTTAAAAATGTGGAATTACTGAACGGTTTACTGAGGGAAAACTATAATAAGACAATTTATTAAATTTTAAATTGCGTCAAATAAATATTCGCTTATTAGATTCACATTAAAAAAAAATAACCTTCATCGTACGTTACCAACCAAAAAGTATTATAAAGTTTACTTTAATAGTAAAAAAAAGAAAATTTTATCTTAGAATTCATGATATTTTCTTTAGAATAATTGTACATACGTTTGGAATAGCGAATGCAATAGAGATATTAAAAGTACACAAAATATTAATTTCAGCACAGAGCAATAGTTACATAGACATCACAGTTGACAAAAATATATTTATTAATAAAAAAATAAAAATACGAATTTATTCACTATTGTTGATGAATTTTATTAGATTAGGTGATTTGAGGAATTTTAAAATAGGCTAGTACCTACCTTTTGTCTCCCGGCGTGGTAAAGAAGTCTAGTCGTCGAAATTGGTGCATTTTCGATTGTGTCCATAAAAAAAATCTATTAAAAAGAAAATAATATATAATATTAAGAATTACCTATATCTTCCAAAAATATGTACGATTTTCTGTATTCTACTACACTTAAAGGCTGCTTTTGATTTTTTTTTAATTGTATGGGTATGTATTGTATGGAATTTTACATTGTATAATGTATATTACCTAACGTTACCGATTCGACTTTTCCTTGGATTTTACCGTAACATATAACTAAATAGTGTTAAGCGTGTAATGTATCGTGAATGGCCGGCCTTGTATGCGCGTGCACACGGTTGCGCGTTTTCTTTGCACACGGCTGTTAGAAATGCAGCGGGTTTTCTGTCATCAAATTTTAATTAAAATTTAATTAATTAGGAATATGCAAAGTAATTAAATAATTAAATCAATTTTTAAAAGGCCATTTAAATCTTTTTAAATGACTTATTAATGGGCTTTCAACGTCCAAATCCGACGATAATTCTATATACCATTTTAAACGCTGGTTCAGTAAATCTTGAATATATAGATTAGGAATAAGATTTCGATTTCCAATCCAGAAAATTCCAGATTTATCCAGTTTCTACACAACCTTAGGCCGGCCAAGTTAAAAAAATGTTGACTAATCTAATGTAGCTGCTGTTGACTTTGTACCGGTTATTATAAACTTGTTGTTTCTACTATTTGATACGAGGGTAGATAGAGAAAAATAAAAACGACTTGTTGTAAGCGGAGGAAAATGGGATATAAAGGACCTTTTAATGAATATAGTCTTAAAAAAAATGTCCATATGGTTAAAATTAATACTGATATCACTAAAATTTTACAGAAAATGTATTTGAAAGATATTATAGCGTGATATCGATATTAAGTTTAATGCATCCTTGTAATTCGATTTATCCAGAATTAAGCTGTCCAATATATTCGATTCTGAATCTCTAAATTCATCATATATTTTTTGTGTTTGTTTATCATTGTAACTTAGTACAGTCGCGCACATTTTAATTTAATTTTTTGTTCACATGTTTGGCCCCCTGTATTCGTCCTGATTTTTCGAATAAAACATTTAAAATTCCAACATTTTCGAATTATTTGTGTGAACGACTGTACCAGAAAGTGTTCTACACATCTTTCCTAGTTCTTAAAAAAATAAATGTAATGCATGACAAATTGAAAGGAATTGATGTAAAAACGTTTCTTCGTTGGATTTTGATCCTAATGTGTATTGAATTAACGATCTTTTTGAATTAAAAATAATTATCCCATAAAGTTTCGTCGAGAGACTCGAATGTAATGTTTGTAAGCGTATTTCAAGCGAGATGCGTCTTTATTTAAATAGGGATACGGTATGGTTTTGTGGTGTCGTGGTGTATTTCTGAAACATGCCGTTTTTTCTGGTTTTTTGTCTTAGTTATACAATTTTATGCCATACATGATTACAGATTCTACCGAGTTATTTAAATATGATTCTTACGTAATTATAATAAGTATGTATTTTATTCTGCAGTGTTTTATAAATCTTTGCCATATATTGACTAAAATAAGAAATACACCACATCGTCTGTGTGAAAAGATAAAATGTTCGAATCGCTTCTGTAGATTTCGCTTGACGCCAAAGATGTTATAAATCCTTGTGTTCAATCTCAATGAACCTTAATTTTAAACAATCTTCATAAATTGTTTATAATTTAAAAATAATTTTCGAGTTATTCGCCTCACTATGAATATATTTCTAAGAAGGCAAGTGTAGTTTTATTCATTTATTATTATTGTGTAGTTTATTGTATAATTTACAACATTTATTTAATTTTTATAAAATTTCAAATTATTTCTGATACGTACGCATTCGAAATTTAAACTTAGAATTAATTTTTGAATATAAAAACATCACTATAAAATATAATTTATGAATAAAACTACAAATCTTAATAAAATAAGTTGTAATAGATTTAGGTGGTTTTCAGTTCTGTAACATACAATACTAACTTATTTCTATGTATGTATATTAAAGAGTTCTGTCTAATATATATTCTTTAGTTAAAAGTTGTTAAAAAAAACTTAGATTTTAAGCAATAACGCGATTGCGTCTACATGTTGTATCATATTAAAGTTGTTGAGAGTTGCTACAACTAAGTCACTTAATAATAGTTTTATTTAAAACATAAAACGATGAGAATGTATTTATTTATTAAATATGAATTAACATTCATGAGTAGTGTGTTGTTTTATTTTATTAATATACTTTACTACAATCCCTGTTTACCCAAGTCTAATGCAAACTTAAGCTGTATTAAAAATTAAAAATGAAAATAAAAATCACAGAAATACTTCTTTTACACAAGATATTTAGATGGCAGATGTAGCTCCATTTTTTTTTGCTTTTGTACATAAATATTAATATTTTATAATGACACTTTTTCCCATAGGTTTGATTTGAATCAAACCCTTTTAGCCACGGGCATCAGCTGCTCGGAATTTCATGGGCTTTTTATATTGAGTTCCTAGACGTGAAGAAAAGAAAGATGACGTTTACGATATTTTAAATTAAAAATAAATATTTCAGTTTAATTTAACTTGATGAATTCGTTTTAAGCCTTTATAGTATGGCACATTTACAACTAATTACTGAAATATTCATGAAAATCTGTTATTTTGGGTTTGATTCAAATTTTGTCGTTAAATGGCTAAGGAATAAAGGTAAATTGAACCCTAGGCCCCTTGACTCAAATAAAATCCGCGACCTACCTACTCAGAGAAATCTACTATCCTAGATTCGATTCCTAGGGCAAAATGCTTATCGGGCTTTTCCATTGAGAAATTTTTTATAGCAGCTTAGAGCTGAAATGGCGGTGTCAACGGAAACTTTATTTTATTTTTGCTATCTGTTGTTATTGCGACCATATTAATACATACTCTGTGAAAATTTCAAATGTCGACCTATTACGGTCAAAAGAAATAGCGCTGTGACATACAATAACACATATAATATAATAAAACAAAATAAATATTTCACATTATACATATATAACTATTACTGTACAATAATTTGCTTTTTACATAAAAATATATAATTCAGATTTTAGTTATTGTATAGTATTAATATTACTAATAATATTCTAGACATTAAGGTCTGGCTATTTAGCCCTCTTCCTCTCTTAAGTTTAAGTTGCTGTGCCAGACAGGGTCCATAATGATTCTGTACCTCGGTTATATAAGACCATTAATTTACATTGTGGAACGCAATAAATTAGTTGATTTGATACTGATAGACTGTAGTCTTAGTAACAAGATTCTTTAAAATCAAACACCTGGTAACCCTGCTTTCACTATCCACATCTTGCTAAAGTAAATAACTTTCTACCTACATTTCATAGAGAAAATGCTCTCAATAATTTTACAAAATTACCCTCCTTTTGAAACGCAAATCAATTCACCCCCATTCGCTCGAGTATCGGAATGAATGCTTTGTAAAACCCGCAGTAGATCTGAAGCGACACAACAGCACTTGTAGGACCTCGCCCCTCTAAGCCGTGCTTAGCTCCGGAACGAACCTACGACCCGCGGTATACGTATGTCGGTAATAGTAAACGTCATGAGTTTTCTAGGCAGGTGGGACAAAAGGGGTAGAGTAGGCATTTAAAAAAAGTTATAATAAATTTTTATTTTTTCTGTATGAAATCTTGCCCTCGATTTGTAGTAGGCCAAGACTTGAAATAGATCCTAAGCAAGGAAGGACAATTTTTTTTCGAAAAATGGTATAATTAATAGTAAGTCGGCATTAGTACCTAGTGTTAACAAAAAAGCGATTAAAATTTCGTTTTTTTTTTTTAATCCTAATTAATGAGCACATTACAAAGGAAATAAAAAATAAATGTAAAAATAAGATAAAATAAACTTTTAGCTATTGCCTAAAGTTCTGAGAAGCAGTGCATTGTGTTATTTTGCGTCTATATAATTCGAATAAGCATAAAAAGCTGTCATATTCAATTTGTACCTAATTAAAACGTAACACAAACAGATAAGTAGGTAAGCAAGAAAAAAACAAAAAGTAATGTTGACATTTGACAGCTCCACAGTTTTCCCTGTTCTATACAGCTAAGCGCTTCCCCCGTCGTTCAGTCCAGTACATGTGACCACGTGACAAAAGTTACAGCCTTCAGTGACCAACGACTATCACACTAAATTCAATTAAAAAAAGTATTTCAATGTGTCGATGAAAATTGTGGAGTTTCTTGAAGGTAAGATTTTTTTTTGCAAACATTTTTTTGTTTTTTTTTATTGTTGTGTACCTGACTGTTTAATTTGTAATTATGAGCTTGTACGTTTGTTTATCCAGACTAGTTCAAATAAAAATCTGAGTGTAGTTTGATATGAGTCAGCAAGTTAATCTCAATTATTAAAATCATCATGTTCTGAGTCAAAACCGTTGTCTATAAAGTGTACATAAGAAAATTATTAGCATGTATTTATTTATTGTAAAAATCATGAACCTAAAGTTTCATAAAACTGTCAGTAGAATACCTAAAGAACTATTTATAATGTGAAATTATTCTTTTGTAAAATAATTCGTTATGAATTTTATTTAACAAATCTTTTTAATTTACCTACTTAAAACACGATAAAAAATACTCCTTGGATCATGTTATTATTGTTGAACATTTCAAAAGTATTTTTTCAAAACCTTTATGAATTTTAAAAATGTCGTATTTAAACGAATATAATATTACATGATTAACAATAAGTTTATATTTTTAAACTAAGATTTTACCCTATGTGTTTAGTAAGGTAACATGTAGATAATTTGTAGTGTCCTACTTCTATGGTTTTTCTATGCTACTACTAGTACGAAAAACCTGTCCTCTGCTCTTCCATACCTCTTTTATTGCACATAAATCAATATCTTCTCTTGCCTCTGATTTTCGATTCCTCGCCGAACAGCCATTACAGCCATTTGTTGTCATTAGAATGTTTTAAGAAGACCCGACTGCTTATTTCAAGTTTCACGAAAAGATTTTCCTTAGATTGTGATTAATTATTAATATTAATTAATTAAACACTTCACAGCCAACTTATGAGTTTCCACGAATTGCAAATGAAGTAAACATTTTTGTTTATTTGATATTTTAATACTTATTTTTTGTTCATAAACTATTCACACTATTTATTATCGCACTAAAATCTAAATTTCCACTTAAATCTGTTGTAAAAATACACCCATTAAATTAATTTAACTTTTGAAAAAAAAACACCAAAACCATCAACCGTTTTGCGAAAACAATTTCCGAACGCATTTCCCGCCAATTTTCCTGTCAAACTAAAAACTTTTCGGCGGCAAAATGGCGTACCTCGCGACGCGAACCAAACCGTCTCGTTGCAACAAGTCAATAGGAATACAACACAAATTATACTCATTTAGTGGTAATTTAATAAACTTAACTAAATTATAGGCATTTAATTCAATTTAAGTGACTCGACGACGACAGTGAGGGGAGGGTCAACCACCTCCGTGGAGTATTGTGTTACTTCAACCAGGGGTTATAATTTTCTATAATATGATTTTCTTTGTGAATGAATAAATCGGTTTAGAAGCTTATTCTGATTAGTATGCATTGTTTTTCACTTTATCAGTGCATTAGCTTTTGCCCGCGACTTCATCCGCGTGGATAGGGAAGACTCCCTTAGGGTGAGGCCAAACGAGAGTAAGAATGTGAGTCGTGAGTCGCAGAATTTCAGTCACAGAAATTCTGTTGGGATGCCAGACGAGCGCATTTTATTCAGTTAGGTACTATCCAACGTTTATAGCGGATGTTTGTGTCGTGCGTCGGCCCCCTCACCCACCGCAAACTCAATTCGGTCAGAATAATGCGTGTGAATCTATGAAACCGAATATCTGCGACCGAAATTCTGCGACTCACGACTCACAAAATTACGCTCGTTTGGCCTCACCGGAAACTCGCAAAATATTAGCTGACGTCTCCTAATTATAAACTACCTACCTGCCAAACAGCTTCATATGTCAAGTAAGTAGTTATTAAGAATTAGTGATTAGTCAGTGAGTGTATGAGCGACCTTTCATTTTTATATAATCTAGATTAGGATTTAGGACTGCGTCATGTTTGCTTAATTAGAAAACTGCCCATTAAAAATATAAACTATGACTAAGCGATTGTTAAGCATTAGGCCAGAGTTTGTTCCTGTTGAAAGTACTAAGTAGGTATTACAAAAAAAATTGAACTTTGTTTTTCAAATGAGGTACCAGTACATGAGGTACCATTTCAGATCTGCCATTTTTACCTCTAATGTATGTGTCATTCCGTCTCATAATCATAACATACATAAACTCACGCTTTTGTCCCAAGGGGGTAGGTAGAAACCACAAAACATCACTTGCTACGATCCTTACATACTCCTTTCGCCTCATCCACGTTCATACATCTCGTCATACAAGCACGACGGCCACGCCGGTCATTACGTCATTCCGTAGTTATTCGAATTACTGTTCCAAATTGCTGTCTTGTACAATCTACATTAAAAATAGTTAATTTTTAAATCACAGTTCTGAATTTATAAAAACCAATATTTTCCTTATGACACACCAGATGGAAGAATCTTTGGACGGTCGCGAGAGCGGCGCTGGCGCAAGCGGGTTCGACTCGGCGGCCATCTTGAATGATGACGTATCACCTACCACCAGCTTTTGCTACAATATCCCGAATTTGTTCAATAGGTAAGTATTTAGACGTAAGTACCTCCTTGCTTATAAACGTTACGATACTTAATGTTTCTCTACATAAAACAAAGTCGCTACCCGCCGTCTGTACGCTTAGATCTTTTAAACTTCGCAACGGATTTTAATTTGGTTTTCATCAATAGATAGAGTGATTCAAGAGGAAGGTTGAGGTGGCTTATAGTTAAAAGTTCGAAAAAGAAAAACCGGCCTAGTGCGAGTAGGACTCACGCACGAAGGGTTCCGTACCATTATCTATAAAAACGAGCAAACAAAACACCTTTGTTGTATTATTCTGTTTTTTTAGTATTTGTTGTAACAGAAATACATCTTTTGTGAAAATTTCAACTGTCACACTGACACACTGTTCACTGTTCACTGTCAACGGTTCATGAGATACAGCCTGGTGAAAGATGGACAGACAGCCAGACGGACGGCAGAGGAGTCTGAGTAATAAGGTTCCGCTTCCCTTTGGGTACAAAACTCTAAAAAACTACATTTTACTCCCGAATGAAAATCATTTATCAATTTGCGTGCACTTCTCGACTATTTGTCTTAATACACGAACTGTACGATCTGACTCGTATCACCCTGTGTCAGCTTTGACCTTGACCTTGAACCTACCACAGTATTTTATCGTTACGCGCCTTGAACTTTAGGCTTTTTATATGCCCTTAGCTTTTACTAGCAAAGCCGGGCTTGTTCAATGTTTACTAAAGAAATTGGTCTGAGTACTTTATAAAACTAATCTGGATAAGCTACATTATAAATTGAAATATTGTTATGACTCAAGATACCGTTGGTATACTGGTTATGCGATTGGCTGCTGAGCTGCGTGTCTGGAGTTGGATTCTCGCTCGGAATAAATATTTGTATGTTGTACAGATAGTTGTTCTAGGTCTGGTGAGTTTGTACTTATATTTGTAAAGGCACTGATAAATTCCTAGATTAAAGCAACTTAAAAAAAAATCTATACTTATAATATAACTCTCGTTGATTGCCTCCTTGGTCGCAAAGTGCGACTGCTGAGCATAAGGTCTTGGGCTCGATTCCCAGGTTGGGCAGTGTTATTGGGTTTTTCCATCAAGGATTTCACAGTAGCAGCCCCGGAATCTGGATTCGTGCCCGGTTGATGGCTATAGGCTCGCTCCCTATTACACGGGACTTTAAACCAGCGAAATGTGGGTGTACTAATGGGTACACCTCTGACTAATTCTTCAGAGATTACAGGCTTGTTGTTATGTTAAGTTGTTGAAGCTGACGATTATTTTTGTTTGTTAAAACGCGCTAATCTCTGGAATTACCAGTCGGATTTGGATTTTTTTTTGTATATGATAGCCAGATTCATGAGGAATAGTATATAGGTTATAACCTCACACTACGACCCACGGGAGCTGAGCAGAAACGAGATTGATAGCTCACCTCAAGCTCACTTCACCGTTTATCCTGTAAAAATCTCCATCAATTCGACGGGCCTGTTGGTCTAGTGGTTAGCGGCCCTGACTGCTAAGCCGGAGGCTTAGGTCGTGGGTTCGATTCCCACCCAGGACAAACTTTGTGTGATGAGCATGATTGTTAGTTCTGTGTCTGGGTGTGATTTATCTATAATATGTATGTATTTATAAATTATTTAAGTATGTATATCAGTTGTCTGGTTACCATAACACAAGCTCTGCTTAGCTTGGGATCAGATAGCCGTGTGTGAGTTGTCCCAAGATATTTATATTATATATTATTATATTATATTAATTGGAGATTCTACAGGATAAACGTGGCCTGAGAGTGATTTTCACCATTTCTTCTTCGTATTCTTTCCAGCCTGGGTCCCGGCTCCGTGTTATGTGAGCGATCAGACAACGAACCCAGTGAGACGTATACACCGAACGCAGAACCTATTGAGGACGCACCTGAACACCAGCAGTACGAAGAAGATGAAGAATATTCACCTAAATCTAGTGAGGACATACATGGTTTTAAATACAATACTTTTGAATGAAATCTTGTTTTTAAATATATCTTCTTTATGTTATTTCCGCTTTATCATTATGAGAAACACTTTAACGCTAACGATTTAAAGGCCTGAGTAGAATGACAATTTTTTTTTCTGATCTCGAGAACAACAAATCTGCAATGCCTTTGCTCTCGTAGATGTCCCTATCAATGATTTTTGCTGTGATAATTCTGAGAAACCTTTGTTTTTCAGATACCAAAGGAGATATACCAAAACGGAAACAAAGACGATACAGGTAAAAATTTATTATCTATCTATACTTATTAATTAACTAGCAAACCGCCCCGGATTCGCACGGGCACAATATTATCGACGTACCCGATGGATTTAAAAAAAAAAAATCTTCCATAAGAACCTTATCCGGAGAATTGTGAATACAACAAAAAAAGAATCAGACAAATCTGTCCAGCCGTTCTCGAGTTTTGCGCTTAGCAACATATTTGGCGATTCTTTTTATTATAAAGATTAGTTATTAATTAATATTATAAAGCTGAAAAGTTTATTATTTGAACGCGGTAACCTCCGGAACTACTGGTGGATATAAAAAAAGTTAGTTAGTAGGTACCTACCTATTATATAAAACACACCTCCATATATTATAACACACAATGTACCTCCTACGTATCGTGCAAATAAATGATTTAATTAGATTTTATTTCTCATTTGTCGATTTTTTGAAATTTCTTATCTGATTATTTCCTCATGTACAATTTTTTACACCTGCTTTGTTATCTCTTCACCACCTTTAGTTGACTGGTAGAGAATGCCTAAGGCATTAAGTCCGCCTTTGTACTTTTTTGTTGCATAAAGTTTAAATAAATAAATAAATAGATTTTTAAACAGACTGCCATTTTGATCTTACGTACCTAAGATTTTATTACAACAAGAAAACCGAAAACTATGTATAAAGATACAATAACCTGGCTGTAGCAGCATTTAAAAAAATAACAGAAAACCTAACCAACGAGCCGCCCGCGAGCCTCTAGCTTTTTCACTTGTCATAATAAAATGTACTTTAAATCACACTATTTAATGCCCTTACTTGAATGACCAAATTATTTGCTGATCAGAGCAGTGCTGTTTTAGTTAGCATAGACCTTAAATCTGTAATAAGATGCCTGCTTGAAACATTTACATAAAACCTGTTTGTTTCAGGACTACATTCTCTAACGTGCAGCTGGAACAGCTTGAGGCAGCTTTTCATAAGACTCACTACCCTGACGTGTTCTTTAGAGAAGAATTAGCTATGAGGATAGACCTTACTGAGGCCAGAGTTCAGGTAATTTACCTACGTACATACATACAGCCAACAAAAGAGATCGGTATCCAGATTCGTTTCATAAAATTGAAATTTTCTTAGAAACCGATGGATGTCTTTGCTTGTTAATAAATGAACTGTTTATTATCTACTTTATATATTAAATTACATTTGTGAACATCCATCGTTTAATAAGAAAACTTGCCAAAAATCATGCCTATTTCCTATGAGGTTGAAGAGGAGGAAATGGTCTATCTATGTGCCAATTTTCATACAAATCTGTTCAACGGTTTACTCGTGATTGAGTAGCAAATATCTTCTCAAACTCTCATATTTAGAATGACCAATAAGAATAGACCAAGGCACATCATGGATTGTTATCGTTTAACGGAAACGTTATTAAATTTAATACTATATAGGCCATGATTTAAAATTTCCTTTTAAAATAAGCTGACAGGTTTTTTGCAAAGGTTAAACGGATAACCGGAATAGAAGGATACAAAAATCATTTTTAGCAATCCCGATACGCTATTCCAGGAAGAGAACACAGCTAACTAAGTAACAAAGCTGAGCAAAGCGACTGAATATTTATTTATTTATTTATTATTTATTTATTAAACTTTATGCACATGTAAAAAAATACACTGTACAAAGGCAATATTGTACAGAACGGTTACACAGAACTATCGGTTAAAAATAGACGGGCGTGGAAATTGATCCGTTTTCATTCTGGGAACCTATGCAGGACGCAGACGCCAACTGCAGAGTTGTCAAAATAGTTCGCTCCACAAATAACTTATTTAAAAGCTTGATATTTTTAGCGTCGAAAGCGTCGTTTGAATTGTTCTAACTTTCAATGCAGATCTCTTAATATTTATATAATTTCCCATTTGTTAGATATAAACTAAAATGTAGAATATCTTTAAATTTAAAGTTGTATAGAAAATCAAACCATTTATTTTAATAAGACCATTAAAAGACACTTTTAAATGTCAAATACTATTAGAAAAAAGAATTGAATTCAGTTGCCCCTTCCAAAAGGCAGTTTCGTATGGAGAAGAATGGGCTGTTAGGTCTTCACCACCTTTGGTTAACTGGTAGAGAATACCTATGGCATTAAGTCTGCTTTTGTACTTAAAATTAATAATAAGTTTACTAAATACCACCGCATTACGTTTTTCCATCAGGAATTTCTCAGTAGCAGCTTCGGAGTATGGATTTGTGCTCAGTTTATGACAATAAGCTCGCCCTCTATTACTAACTGAAACTTAAATATATTTGCGAAATGTGGTGTACTAATGGATACATCTCTGCCTAACCCTTCAGGGATTACAAGCGTGTTATTATGTTATGTGAAAAGCATTGTTGTTTCCAATTTATTTGGCCTACAATTAATGTATATCCTTCGATCATGTCATTTAAGCTCATAATTTTATCTTTCCTTTAAACTTAGGTCTGGTTCCAAAACCGTCGTGCAAAATGGCGCAAACAGCAGAAGGCAGGCTGTGAAGGATACTCCGTTGCTCCAAGGGGTCCAAGATCTCCTGACGAGAGGTCACCTTCAGCCCTGGCACTGGAGATGAGAGATTTTATCACTATACCTGGTATGTGGTATTATAAATATCTATTGTTGCTTTTATCTGAGCTGACTTTTAGGTTTATAGTAATACAACTTGTGTTCGTGATGAAAGAGTGAGATGCCACAACTCAACAGATTCGTGCCAAGAAAAGAGACAAAAACACACGTACTCGATTGACAAAAGTTTCATCGTAAAATGCGTTGTGAATAATGGTTTTATTATCCTTTGGCGTTCAACCAAAATACGGTTTTTCAATTAAATAAAAAGTTTTATAAAAAATAACGATTTCGTACTTGTTGCTCTGTTCGTAAATTAAGTTTTTTTTTTCCGTTTGTGACAAATGTATTGTTGGGCTCTGTGTTATTATTTGATTAGTCGTTTCGGGTAATAAATTCTAAACTTTTCTTTTACAGTGTCATCAACACAAATGATAAACTTAAGTGATACTCAAACTGAAGTTTACGCAACTAAATCGAAGCCATCGCCACCAGCCATCCACATTTCAGCCCTCCCAACGAGACAGAACCCTCAGGTCGACCTCCCATCATTTTCCATACCTCTACAGTACAATCTTGGAAGCTTTAAGAAGATTGGCGAGGATGTCCACCTAGACCTAGAAACGACAGATCAGACTAATTGGGATACTAGAATGATACCTAATTTCAACCTGATGAATCTCAAACCTCTCATAGAAACAAGAACAAATATTGACATGGAACTAAAATATGAAGTCAAAAATGAAAATAGAGTGAATTTTAATGAAATACAAACAGTACAAGCTATAGAAACTGATGATATTCTGGGCAAAGATGGAGTTAATGAAGGACAAACTATATCACCAGATTTTGAAATACAAAGGTATCAGAATTATCAAAATGAGAACGAGAAAAGATTCAGAGAACAGAGTTTTGAAGATTCTATCATGGAAGATGGGAGAAATGATTTTGTATGTGATAGTGATTTTCTTTGTAAGAATAACTTTGAAAAGGTTGATGAGAAACGTAATGAATTTGAGGACTGTCATCTGCTAGACAATGATAATACTGTTGGGATTAGCAATTTTGAAAATAATTTGTAGATAAGCAGATTTGTATTGGCAATAGGCTCGCCCCCTATTACATGGGACTAAAAACATAACTGGCGAAATGTGGGTGTACTAATGGGTACACCTCTGCCTAATACTTCGGGGATTACAGGCGTGATGTTATGTTAATTTGTAGATAAGTGAAAAGTAATTTATTAAAGATCTCATTTTTTACAAATCTAAACTAACATTATACTGCTGTTCTGACTTGAATCTTTTTGCCTTATTATAGCGCGATTTTCGAGGAAGGTTATAGGCTATATAACATCATGCTACGACTAACAGGAGCGGAGCAGTAATTAAAGTGAAACCGCAGGGTATTGCTAGTTATCGGATAAAGGTTAATTTTTAATAGGTTTGAAACTCTGACACTAGGGTGTGTAGGGTCGTAAGGCCTTACTACCCACACGATAAGAAGAAGAAGAAGGAGGAGAATAGGTTTGAGTGAAATATTAAGTACTATTGATTCTGATTATGTTATACATTTTTTTATGTACAGATATTAATTTGTTTTAAGACTTGACTTACAACCTTGCCGAGTTAAGTTTGCAACTCGCGTAAAAAAAACCGACCAAGTGCGAGTTAAACTCGCACGCAAATGGTTCTGTACCATCATACAATATTTAACATAACATAAAAAAAAATGCCCCCTATTACATGGGACTAAAAACATAACTGGCGAATGTGGGTGTACTAATCGGTACACCTCTGCCTAACCCTTCGGGGATTACAGGCGTGATGTTATGTTATGTATGTTATGTGACATAATATTATATCAATTACTACTCTTTAGTTATTTAAATACATAATTTAGTTATTGTAAGTCGCTGCATTTCAGCGAGGTCCAAAGTTAGCTCGATGGGGTTGTAACTTAGATTTTTAATTACGTGTTTCCACACAAAATAATATTATTTAATTGTGATACTGTTGTTTTAGAATGTCTATGTTTATTTTAATTTGTAAAACGTGGTTCTAGTCGAAAATAAACATCAAATAAAAAACTACACCAACTTTCGTTATTTTAATTACTCAAGTCCCACATAATGAGACACAATTGATTTTCTATTGTTCTGTCGTACCGGCATGACGGCCGGGCCTTACAAAGTAAATAAGTATCGCTTTTTTCACACTTTCTAAAAAGTATGTAAATTGCTTAGTTACTTATGAGCGTTTACGCTTGACGGCATTTAGTAAAAGTACTTATTTTTAGAAACGAATGAACTGATTCTAAGTAAAACTTCTTCCGAGGTTGCGGGACGTCTTAACAGGATACCGTGGCCCCGGAACGTAAAGGGCAACAGAAGGAACAGGGTGGTTTTTTAGTCAGTATAAGTCTGACAGTCCCTTCCGCCCCACCCAGGGCGGAAGGAGTCATTTGATGATTTTTACCACTAAAAAAAGTTAAAACTTTTTACACATAATCACATAAGCAAGATACATAGTTCTAAAAAGTTAGTTAATTACTCAAGTCCCACGTAATTAGACACAATTGATTTTCTATTGTTCTGTCATCAAATCAATCAATCAATCAATTTTTTGTCTAATATTTTTTTTAAATAAACCATTATTTAAAAAATGTATTAGGGAACACTCAACATTTCCCGGGGAAAATTCATAGCGTATTTCGTAGATAATTCGTTTCATTTATAATATTTACCTATCCCAATGGCAAGGATTACACTGGTCCCCAAGATACAGGCACTGCCTAGTTTGGGGACCACCGTTCTTCCTAAACATACGGACCGCCAAATGTTACTGAATTATAATTATTATGTCAACCTAGTAAAAACAGTTTTTTTTTTGTGAGCCGTTACTGTCCCACTCCTGGGGAAAGGCCTTCCCCCATTCCTTCCACTTTCCTATGTGTTGTGCCTCTTCTCGCCAATTCCTGAGGAAGCCATCCAAGGCGTCCCGCCATATCCTCCTCGGTCTGCCACGACCCCGTCTTACCGTGTCAGGGCTCCACTCTTGTAAAAACAGTTAAAAATCTTTATTATTATTATAATTCAGTAACAAACACACCAGAAACCACACACACGTACCAGAAAAATAATGAGAATTCCTAAGGCATTAAGTCCGCCTTTGTACTTTTTTGTTGCATAAAGTTTAAATAAATAAAAATTATTTCAATCACGTATAGAAAAGGGGATTTCTATATATTTTTTTCTTTTAAACATTTTTTTATCAATTTAGGACATTTCTAAGAAAAATTTAGAGCTACCCTCTAAATTTTTCTTAGAAATGTTCACAATATTATTTTGTAGTGTCAGCATAAGTACGTTAAGTTCTTTCACCGTCTCGTTTTTGTGTTAATTCTGCGGATTTATTTGGTTTTATTTGTGATGTGTATTCGCTAAAGTGTAAAAAAGTGTACCGCTTTTGATTATGAAGTGTTACGTGCATATTTTGGTTTAGACATTCGCAATCAAGACTAATATGGCCACATATGTGTTGTTACTCGTGCCACGAGAATTTGACGAACTGGTTCAGTGGGACACCAACCAAGATGTCTGGAAACTAAGGATAATGTGAGTAAATGTTATTTTTGTCTTGCGGATCTTTTTGTTTGTCTTGTTTAGGGAATTGTGTTACAGCTAAATTCGCTTGTTTTTTTTTTTTAAGTTGTCAACTGACTTTATTGACCTATGTTAATTTGCTAGATATAGACCTATGTTGTTGCTTATGTGTAGGAAGTTTCCATTAAAATCGGTTCATTCATTTACAAAAATAAGGATTTAACTGTTTTGTTGAATGTCAAAAACAAAAAACAATCTCTAAGAATTACAATGGTACTTCTCAAGTCGCTAAAAAGTCAAGAATATTCAAAGGTAAACAAAAAAAAAGTAATAAACTTCTCTTTTAAGTTTTTGTGCCTAAGTTCTGTTAAGTTTGGCAAAGTTGTAGTACTTGAGAGGTTTTGTAGACCGCAGGTGTTTAAAACGTTAGTCTTGAAGCGAAACTATTGTTTAAATAGTTTTACTTATCAACTATTCTTGAAGAAAAACGTTATAGTCCAAGATCTCGGAGTTTTTTTTTTACTATGCGTGAAATTTTGAAAATATTTTGAGAAATACATATTCAAGAGGTAATGCGTCCATAACTTCAGTCAGAGTTCAGTAAATTACGGCACACAGAAAGTATGTACTTTCTAAAGTTTATCTTAGACATCACTGACATCGTTCCGTGTCGCTACAGGTCTTCACAAGCCTGTCTGACAACCAGTCTTATTTACCCAGTTACTGGGTTGTGAAGGTCAGATAGGCAGTCGCTTCATGTAAAATTCTGGTAATCAGCTGCACCCGGTTAGACTGGAAGCCGACCCCAACATAGTTGGGATTTTGGGAAAAGGCTAGGCAGATGCTGATGAGAAAGAACCTGGTAATTATGCGGGTTATTTTTTAACAATATTCTTGCAAGTGTTGCATTCTAGCCTGTTTATCAAGTTTGAATAACGACAGACCGTGTCGACGGCGCGTTCGTGTTCCACGCGCGCCTCAAAGAGATGTCAGCAAACAATTGGACCACTAAGGGCCGATGCCTGCCGGGGCTGCGGGTTGTTCGAAAGAGATACCGCGCCCCCGGAACGCAAAGGGCACAAGAAGGAACATGGATGGGTTTTAGTCAGTAAAAGTCTGACACTCCCTCCCGCCCCGCCCAGGGCGGGGGAAGTCATTTGATGATTTCCCATCGGTAAAAAAAAAAGCCTGTTTATCAAGTTCCTTGCTGAACTGTACAATAACCAAAAAGGAAGTAAAAAAATTATTTGCAATTTCGTATCGGCGACTTAAATTCATTAGGAGTCGTTGCTCAAGATTGCTCTATTCACAATCAAGTGAAGATGTTATATACCTCAGAATCGTGTCGTATTGCCAACAGCTGTAATTTGGCAGTCTGCCAGCGGTCCGAGGTACGATTCCCCGATGTGTCCAGCATTGAATGTGATCTTTATAAATTGGTCTCGTAATTCTGGAATCTTGTTACTGACTAGTAGTCGCGACTGGAGCATGTGGGTTCGATTCCCTTGTAGAATAATATAGTATTAGCTCGGATTCTGCATCCTTAGTTTTTGTTTACCATTAACCTGAAATGGGGTCATTGTGCTTAATAGCTTTTTTGCAATTAATAGCTTGTACTATAGACACAATTTTAAAATTACAATGAATAAATCAGCTGATACATTCTTTTATTATTTTTGTTCTAGGGTATATCGACAAAATGTATGGATCAATCAGTTGCTTTTTTAAACAAAAATTTAGTTTATTTTCCCTGTCAATGGTAGGTCCACCCTCTTCTCCCAACATAGGGAGCATACAATTACTGACTAATTCTCAGAAAACACATAAACATAACAATATCACGCCTGTAATCCCCGAAGGGTTAGGCAAAAGTGTATACATTAGTGCACCTCTCGTCAGTTACAAAAAAAATATCTCCATATACGTAACTTTTTATTTGGTTCTCAATTTAAAAGGGCCTACATACACAGTTCTACCACTTTTACCAGATTTTTGCACAGATACCTCATTGCGGCAACAAAGAATAAACGACAAGAAATAAAAGGCGTCTACCCCTTATAAGCCTGTCTTTAAACAAAGACGTACCTTCAAAAATACTGCTCAACAAATTTCCCAAGACATACCGACCTTCCAGAAGCGGCATTATCATAAAATTGAGCCCACAGAAGAGAATTAACAATTTAAACGTGAACTTATCTCAATCTTGAGTACAGGTCAGCCATTATGCTTGATGTAAACACCCTTTGTGGTTCAGTAAGGGTTCGGACGGATTTGCGACTTGCGTTTTGTCTGTGAGGTTGTTTTTGATGGTGGAGTAGATTGTTTGTGGTTTTGTGGCATGTACTTATGGCTTTTAGGAATTTAATTGTGGCAGTATTGAGTCTTCTATGCAGCTGTAATAATAATACTGTCCCACTGTAAGGGAAAAGCCCTTTTCTCATCCAGAGGCGCAAGTATTGATCACCACGCATGCTCAAGGAGGATTGGCGATTTTAGACTTACACTAATAATAAGTGCAGGGCACGCCAGTTATGTTTTTTTAGTCCCATATAATAGGAGGCGAGCTTATTGCAAATGTGGGTGTACTAATGAGTACACCGCTGCCTAACCCTTCGGGGATTACAGGCGTGATGTTTATGTTTAAGTCCAGGGCACCTACCGCCATCTCTTAAAACAATATTATTTTAATATTATTGTGTAATTTCTGTTGTTGCATTTTCAACTCTCGGCGCTGAGCCGAACGTTAAAAATCCAACAGTGCGGAAGGCAAAGTAATTTTGTAATAATATTGTTTTAAGAGACAGTGGTAGGTCCCCTGGTTTCCTCACAATGTTTTTCGTAATAGTCGTCAGTGATGTTCAAGATAAACTCAAAAAACACAAATATGAGTTGAAAATGTGACTATGGTTCTTGCCCCATATCGAAGTCTTGTGCATGAGAGTTCTTAACTACAGGTTTATCACAGGATTATCACAAATCACACACGAATCTAAGAGCAGAAAATAGTCTAAATAAGACTTTAAATAACATTAATTCGATAGAATAAAAACGTTAAAAAAAATTAACAGTAGTAGTAAAATTTAATTACAAGTTTTTTTTACGCAATTTTATTAGTCGCACCAGAAACATAATCGCAACTTTGTATTCACCCTTAAAAACTCTCCTAAAACATTACTAAACAAAAATCGATACACCACATAATAGTAACATGCGTAATAGCCCTAAAACTAATTCTTTCAGCTAAAAATATAAGTTTTAAACACAAAACAGTTATAATGGCCGCTCATTTTATGAAATCACGCCATGCAACGTGAAGTAAGCCGTGTTTTGTATAAAATGTTATAATATTTAGAATTTTGATACTGTTTGAATTGTTGTGATAAGCAGTTTAGCTTGTATAGATCTTTATTTTGAAATGAGGTAAGCAAAAAGTGTAATAGGTTGATGTTCAAATCTTTTTTTTTCTAGTTAACATAAACATAACATCACGCCTGTAATCTCCGAAGGGTTAGGCAAAGGTGTACCCATTAGTATACCCACATTTCGCCAGTTATGTTTAAGTCCCATGTAATAGGGGGCGCGCCTATTGCCATCAACCGGGCACGAATCCAGACTCCGAGGATGCTACTGAGAATTTCCTGAATGAAAAAACTTAATAACACTTTGCCCGACCTGGGTATCGAACGCAAAAAAATGGTCTAAATATATGTTTAAGATCCACCGAGTCCATGATTACAAAAGGCTAATTTCTGTTATAAAAAAGTCCAACATTTAGTCGCAATCTTAGCGCAATGAATTTCAAAAACATTGAACAAAATATCGGTAAATTAAAGGTAGTTTCGACAGATTGAGATTAAAAATCATTCTTATAAATACGCGATTTGCCCCATGACGTTTCATCGATCCCATTTATTACGTGTTTAATTTTACATAGGAGTTAAATACTATGACGTAAGCTACCTGTGGTCGATTATATTAACTGTTAGATGCTACGACGTAGCTACAGATGTGACGTCACCGCTACGTCAGCTACGCTTTCGTAGTAAATGACCGCAGAGTGATACAAGCTCGACTATTTTCATAGACTTATTAAAATAGAAAATGGTATGCTTAGATGGTTCGGCCATGTTGAGAGGAAGGTATATGGCAGAGGTGAGTGGCAACGCAGGGAGGGGTCGCCCTAGCAAGACCTATACTGACCTTATTGGTGAGGTTCTTCAGAAAGGTCAGGTGCGCAGTACTCGTACCCGGCATGATTGTATGACGAGATGTATGAACGTGGACGAGGCGAAAGGAGTATGTAAGGATCGTAGCAGGTGGCGTACTGTAGTTTTTGCCTACCCCCATGGGAAAAAGGCGTGAGTTTCTATATGTATGTAGACTAGGATTTTCTCCTGTTTCGTAGGTGCGTTAACAAGTATATAAACTCACATATACAAGCAACTAGACCGTGTACTACCCGTAGGCCGTATAAATATTTGTTTCGTGTGGGAATCGAATCTACGACACGCAACGCAGCAGTGTGTCAGCAATAATCTATCAATCTGACCTCAATAACAACATTTTATAAGTTCCAATGACACAACTAAGGATAGTCTTTCAAAATGTGAAGGTAACACAATTCCATGTTCCATGATTTGTCTCTGCATCACCCTAAGGTAGACTGGTAGAAAAAAATGTGCACGGTGCTTTATAATAGTACTCATTGAGACTATGCGTTCGACGTGTGCAAAGTCGAGCGCATTAAAGTATTTGTTTTCGATGTACCCACTTACCCAGATTTATTAAAGTAACCAATTAATATCTGTGCGACGTGCGCCCTGGACTTTTGTAATTAGTTTTAGTAATAACAATATTGTTTCTCGATAAGTGATTATGTAAATCTTAGAGAAATAAATGATTTTTGAACCGTAAAATGCCCAAGGTATTAGGTCCGCCTTTGGACAATGAATTTTTTTACATGTGCATAAAGTTGAATAAATAAATAAATAATTCCTGCCAAAACACTGTACAAGATGCTGTGTTGTTGTAAAATACTTAAACCCTTACTAATATTATGAATACGAAAAATGTGTGTCTGTCTGTCTGTCTGTTATGCTTTCACGATTAAACCACTGAACAGATTTTGATGAAAGGTCAATATTGTTTTTTTAGTTGTTTACATGAAATTCTTGGGAATGGACTTGTTGGGAAGTGTTCCGTACCACCATACAATAAAAACACAACATACATTCACAAAAATGTATATAATCGCAAAAAAAAAACTCCTACTTATAAAAAATAGCTAGCAAAGTATATCCAAGTATATCCTTCCTGGATATACTTTGCTAGCTATTTTCTATAAGTAGAAGTTTTTAGTTTTTTTAAGTGTTTCCTGATTGTGATCTGTTTGCCGATGAATGGAGAGGCGTAATGCGAGTGTGTCTGAAGTTTTGCGAGAGAAAGTATGAGAGAATATCCACTGTTATTTATTAAGCGTGTAGATTTATAGTAGATTTTATAATAATATTAGTATTGTGTTCTAAGTTAATTATTGTACGTAACATAACATAACATCATGCCTGTAATCACCGAAGGGTTAGGCAGAGGTGTACCCATTAGTACACCCACATTTCGCCAGTTATGTTTTTAGTCCCATGTAATAGGGGGCGAGCCTATTGCCATCAACCGGGCACAAATCCAGACTCCGAGGCTTCTACTGAGAAATTCCTGATGGAAAAACCCAATAACACTTTGCCCGACCTGGGAATCGAACCCAAGACCCCATGCACAGCAGTAGGTCTTGCAACCACTAGACCAACGAGGCAGTCAGTTAATTATTGTAATTGGTTTGTAACCGTTTTAATTATACTATAAATAAATAAATAATCCTTGAATTTGATTTGGATGAAAATTACACCTCGCGTAAGCCACCATTTTTTGTCACCAACAATACCTTTCATAACTTTAAGTGGTATAAATATTATTTTACATGATCAAGTGGCACATAGCCGGTGGCTAGGTGGTCAGGCGTGCGTGTAGGCCACGTCGCTACTTCTCAGAAACAATCACGTCACATTAATATCGTGGCTACACTGGCCTTTGTTCCAAGATGTAGGTTTTCGAGTTGAGTTTATGTTGAAAACCTGTGCCTTGTAATGGATTAATTGAAATAAATGATTTGACTTTGAATTAAACAGTTTTGGTAGTTTTTGTGTTTTGACAAAGAATAGAATGACATAAACATAACATCACGCCTGTAATCCCCGAAGGGTTAGGCAGAGGTGTACCCATTAGTACACCCACATTTCGCCAGTTATGTTTTTTAGTCCCATGTAATAGGGGGCGAGCCTATTGCCATCAACCGGGCACGAATCCAGACTCCGAGGCTGCTACTGAGAAATTCCTGATGGAAAAACCCAATAACACTTACTGATAGAATGAGTATTATATAATAGCGTTTTTATTATATTTTACTGTTAAATCGTTACCGAATAGATTTTTTCCTGCAACAAAAGGGCCAAAGGTGGACTTCATGCCTTAGGTATTCTCTACCAGTCAACCAAAGATGGTGAAGAGGTAACCTCCACACGAACTAGCTTTTTAAAGGGGCAACTAGGTTCAATATTTTTTTCTTGTTGATTATTATTATGATGTTCAAAAGTGCCTTTTAATCGTCTAATTGAAATAAAAATGACTTTTAAGCAAATAGTTTTAGCAGTTAGTTTTGGTTTTGGCAAGAACTATAGCTTTAGCTGTTTTGTATGTTTTCTGTTTTATATTTCAACTAGAGGATCCGATAAAGGTTGTCCAATGGTGAATCTAAACCTTCCAGGGACGCACTACACAAAATCGGTTTAGCCGTTTAGGAAGAGCTCAGTGACACACACACGTACAAAACAATTGTATAAAGATGATTTAAATGATATGAGTAATAAAGAGGTTTTAAAGGATATTAGGAAATACCTCTGCCTTATCCATCGGAGATTACAGGCGTAATGTTATGATTATGTAGAAATACCTAACATCCCTCTTAAAAAGAAGACAAACACGAAAAGTCGTTGAAAATAGTCTCATTAAAGTCATTAATTATAAATGTCTTCTATTTCTTCTCTCATTAACAAAATTCATGTATATTCTATAACAGTAGGCGAAACTATTTAGTTTTATATCTAAGACTCAAATTCCAAATATTTATTATTCATGAATTATAATCATATTCATAGACAAACATACATTTCGTAGATATAATTATGTCATATTTCATTTTCACGCCTACCCACATAGACAGTTCTCCACCCTCGTGTTTGATATAATTCCTTCAGATTTTAATAAACACTAGCTTCTTACCCCGGCTTCGTTCGCCAAGTATATCAGAAAACATAGTCTATAGCACACACAACACACACACACATTAAAAATTGAAATGTTGACAGCTGTGGTTTATCCACTGCTATTCATAGTATTGGCCACATCCTTATCATGTCATATTTCCTTGATTTAATCTCGATAGTGCATATTCAGGAGTACTACAACTGAATATGCACTGAACTGCTGATATGCCTATTACAGTCCCACACAAACCATGTCAGAGACCCTTGAGGCGGTTTAGATACTCTGACACTAGGGTGTGTGGGGTCGTAAGACCTTACTGCCCACACGATAAAGAAAGAGGAGTTACTCATAATATTCAAAATTTCTTTTGTTTCTCTCAATGTTAACTAGTCAGGTTAAATTAGCTCGGAAAATAGTGGTAAGCTTACAGCTGTCCTGCCGGGGTTGCGGACGTCTTAACAGGATACCGTGGCCCCGGAACGTAAAGGACAACAGAAGGAACAGGGTAGTTTTTTGGTCAGTAAAATTCTGACAGTCCTTTCCGCTCCACTTAGGGCGGAAGGACTCGTTTGATGATTTTTACCACCATAAAAAAAACGCTTGCAATTTAATTTGCAACAAGCTATACAAGGATTAAGGTGCCACAAAACTTCAAAGCAATCATCAAGTCGATAAAAATAGCCAAAAATCCAATATTGCCAAACAAAATGGAAAATACTTTGTACCGAAATATTTTTAGCGAATCTATTTTCATTCGGATATTTATTTCGAACTGTAAGCTTACCTGTCAATCTCAATAGAATCGTGTCTAGAATATTCTGAAACGAGGTTAAATATAAATATTTTCAGTATGATTTTCGAAAAGAATAAATTTATTAATATTAATCCTCTATAATCGGTGTTTTAGAATCATTTTAATCTTATTACTATTATAAATGTACAAGTTTGGTTACATGTTTGTTGCTCAATCACGCCAGAACTGCTGAACGTACCTCGATGAAATTTTAGTCAGTTATGCTATAGTAACATTAGTTATTTTAGCTTCTGCCTCGTTGGTCTAGTGGTCGCAAAGCGCAACTGCTGAGCATGAGGTCTTGGGTTCGATTCCCAGGTCGGTAAAGTTTTCTTCTTAAAAGACTTATATGAGACTTAAATACAGGGTTACTTTTAAGACACCAGTAACCTGAAAAGGGGTCATTGTACTCATCGTTATGAACAACTTTTTCTATGGGACCAACCCTGAAATCATGAAAAATAATCAGCTGTTTCATACATTATGATTGTGTTGTATAGCATTATTGTAGGGAACAGCTGATGTTTTTTTTACAGATAAACCAACAATATCATCGTATCTGTTCTATATTAGTTTCGTGTGCTTGAATCAGGTCAACCCGTCTGGGTCATAGGAGTTTAAATTTACTTCATGATTTGATTGATTTAGAAAATGAATCTTAATACCTTGTAATAGAGTTGTAAGTGCTTTGTCAAAAGTTGAGGTGCTATAAGTAGGCGGAAAAGTTAGGATTGAGATTCGAAACTCTGGTTTTTAGTTTGGGTAGTTATGTTGGTTTTCTATTGTAACGGGGTTCCGTATCCGAAGGGGGGGGGGGGGAGGGACAACTCGATTACTAAGCCTCCGCAGTCAATCCGACTGTCGATCTGTCAGCGGGTTGTATCTCGTGAACCGTTAGAGGTAGTGTTAAATTTTTTACAGAGTGCGTACTATGGCTGCTGTAACAATAAATAATAAAATCGGTTCAGGCGTTTTCGAGTAATCGGGGAACATACATAAAAAAATAAATAAAAAGATTCCGACGAAAGTAAAAGTAGGTTTAAAATTATAATAAAGGAAAAAAATAAAATCCCTGTAAATGTAGTGTTTCAGTGTTGGTGCGGTGGTACGGAACCCTTCGTGTGTAAGTCCGACTCGCATTTACCCGATTCTTCAAAGCTTCTCATGACACTTGCTAGGTCATTAGTCTAGTAGGAGGAATAACCCCTTTACGACAGCATTTTCTTTTTAACAATTCCCCAATTTACAGGTTTCCCCAAGTTATTTTGAATAGCAATAATATTGGTTGGTTTCCATACCTCAAAATGAAGGCATATAATACCTTGAGACGGTGTTACTAAGATACTTGTCTTGTGGCCCAGTCAGCTTTGAATTGTGGCCTAAAGAGTATTAATTTGAGTAGGCATCATTTGAATTTACGGTATCATTTAAATGGGCTACGGGGCTACGACGTAGCTTTTAATGCTACGCTTGCTACGAATGCGTAGAACTCTCGTAGCTGGTGTATGATATTGATTTTATTGGTATCAGGACATATGCGCGAAAGACATTTCCGCGCCAGACATTTGCGCGAGTCCCTTTGCGCGCCAAGACACATGCGCGAATGGACGTTTGCGCGCCTAGACCTTTCCGCGAACAGACACTTGCGCGAATGGACATTTCCGCGCCAAGACACTTCCGCGACTCCCTTTGCGCGCTGGCCACTTGCGCGAAAGACACTTCCGCGACAGACATATGCGCGCCTATACTTGCGCGATAGATACTTCCGCGAAATATGCGCGAAGTATATTTTTATAAAGGACAATGGGCAAAATTCTTGAATTAGGGTTCCGTTACTTTTTTTACAAAAAATGCGTCATGGGTGTCGTGTCGTGTCCATGGTTTTCGAGGGTGCTGATGACGAAAATGAAGTCTAAAAGAAAATCCAAGATGGCGGCCGGAAAATTTTCCAAGATATGCTTCATGGGTGTCGTGTCAATGGTTTTCGGGGGTGCTGATGACGAAAATGGTGTCAAAATGAAAATCCAAGATGGCGGCCGGAAAATTTTCCAAGATATGCTTTATGGGTGTCGTGTCCATGGTTTTCGAGGGTGCTGATGACGAAAATGAGGTCTAAAAGAAAATCCAAGATGGCGGCCGGAAAAATTTCCAAGATATGCTTCATGGGTGTCGTGTCCATGGTTTTCGGGGGTGCTGATGACGAAAATGATGTCAAAATGAAAATCCAAGATGGCGGCCGGAAAATTTTCCAAGATATGCTTCATGGGTGTCGTGTCCATGGTTTTCGGGGGTGCTGATGACGAAAATGAGGTCAAAATGAAAATCCAAGATGGCGGCCGGAAAATTTTCCAAGATATGCTTCATGGGTGTCGTGTCCATGGTTTTCGGGGTTGCTGATGACGAAAATGAGGTCAAAATGAAAATCCAAGATGGCGGCCGGAAAAATTTTCAAGATATGCTTCATGGGTGTCGTGTCCATGGTTTTTGAGGGTGCTGATGACGAAAATGAGGTCTAAAAGAAAATCCAAGATGGCGGCCGGAAAAATTTCCAAGATATGCTTCATGGGTGTCCAAGATGCCCGCCATCTTGGATTTTCATTTTGACCTCATTTTCGTCATCAGCACCCCTGAAAACCATGGACACGACACCCATGAAGCATATCTTGGAAAATTTTCTGGCCGCCATCTTGGATTTTCATTTTGACCTCATTTTCGTCATCAGCACCCCCGAAAACCATGGACACGACACCCATGAAGCATATCTTGGAAAATTTTCCGGCCGCCATCTTGGATTTTCATTTTGACACCATTTTCGTCACTAGCACCCCCGAAAACCATGGACACGACACCCATGAAGCATATCTTGGAAATTTTTCCGGCCGCCATCTTGGATTTTCTTTTAGACCTCATTTTCGTCATCAGCACCCCCGAAAACCATGGACACGACACCCACGAAGCATATCTTGGAAATTTTTCCGGCCGCCATCTTGGATTTTCTTTTAGACCTCATTTTCGTCATCAGCACCCTCGAAAACCATGGACACGACACCCATGACGCATATTTTGTAAAAAAAGTAACGGAACCCTAATTCAAGAATTTTGCCCATTGTCCTTTATAAAAATATACTTCGCGCATATTTCGCGGAAGTATCTATCGCGCAAGTATAGGCGCGCATATGTCTGTCGCGGAAGTGTCTTTCGCGCAAGTGGCCAGCGCGCAAAGGGACTCGCGGAAGTGTCTTGGCGCGGAAATGTCCATTCGCGCAAGTGTCTGTTCGCGGAAAGGTCTAGGCGCGCAAAAGTCCATTCGCGCATGTGTCTTGGCGCGCAAAGGGACTCGCGCAAGTGTCTGGCGCGGAAATGTCTTTCGCGCAAGTGTACCAGATCCCAGATTTATTATTGTTAATATAAACACAGCTGTTTATTATGTTCCTAATTAAATAAAGGCGAAAACCTTTTAATGGAACTTAGATTTGCCAAACAAAGTCAACCCACAATATTTAAAAAAGTAATTAAATATGCCATATTAATTACTAACTATCAGTACCAATATACATAACATAACACATAACATCACACCTGTAATCCCCGAAGGGTTAGGCAGAGGTGTTCCCATTAGTACACCCACATTTCGCCAGTTATGTTTTGTTAGTCCCATGTAATAGGGGGCGAGCCTATTGCCATCAACCGGGCACAAATCCAGACTCCGAGGCTGCTACTGAGAAATTCCTGATGGAAAAACCCAATAACACTTTGCCCGACCTGCGAATCGAACCCAAGACCTCATGCACAGCAGTCGCGCTTGCGACCACTAGACCCACGAGGCAGTCAATACAATACCAATATACAAAATGTCTTAACATGTAACTTAACAAATATTGTAATTACCAACTTATACAAAATCTTCGTTACTAGATAGAGCTCAAAACAAAATTATGGTAATCATGTGTATCGGCGCAAGTGCATTATTTAACACGTTCGTTGCATTACGAGATCTATCAGATCTCTTGCAGGACTTTTGTTATTGTGCGTTGAACATAATCGTGTTTTTTCACTCCTTGCGGGAGGATCTAACGTGTAAAGTTCTTTAGGTATGAGTAGTACAAATATACATATTTGCTTCCTACTTAAAGCTGAATTCAAGGACATTAAAAAAGAAATTAGAGATGGATTAGGTCCCTATCGCACAGTACTGTAATTATTTTCATTCCTTGCGTTAGGAGATATGTCGAAAGATTTTCAAAACTGTATCTTTAGGAGACTGATTAGGTCTCAAACGCACCAAAAGGTAGGTTAGTTTGGAGATCTTTTAGGTCTCCAAAGCACCAGCTGAAAGTTCTTTGAAAGTGATGGCGCAGGGAACGTGTTAAAGAACCTCGTCAACTATATAAGATGCAGCTACATCAACGAATAATTAGATTAAGAGTTGATTACAATTATGATCACGAATTAATTGTTTAAAAACACAAATTATGTTAATGTTATTTATTTTGAGGGTTAATTAATTATTATTGATGATTAATTAATTATAATTGTACGGTTCAATTAATTATCAGTTTATTTACTCCAAAAGATTGTAAAAATAATCATTTATTTACAAAGTTAGAATCCTAACCTAAAAACTCAAACACGTGCGCCGAGCACGTGGTTAATGTCTGTAAATACAGGCGACAGCCACAGAGCGGCTCAGTTGCGCACGAGCCGTCGGACGGAACACATCTCTGTGAGTCATATTTATACTTTTTTTGTTTTTTTTTTGTTTTTTTTATTTTGTTTTTTTTTTTTTTTTTTTTTGAAGATGATTAATTAATTATAATTGTATGGTTCAATTAATTATCAGTTTATTTACTCCAAAAGATTGTAAAAATAATCATTTATTTACAAAGTTAGAATCCTAACCTAAAAACTCAAACACGTGCGCCGAGCACGTGGTTAGTGTCTATAAATACAGGCGACAGCCACAGAGCGGCTCAGTTGCGCACGAGCCGTCGGACGGAACACATCTCTGTGAGTCATATTTATACTTTTTTTTTTTTTTTTGTTTTTTTTTTTTTGTTTTTTTTTTTTTTTTTTTGAAGATGATTAATTAATTATAATTGTATGGTTCAATTAATTATCAGTTTATTTACTCCAAAAGATTGTAAAAATAATCATTTATTTACAAAGTTAGAATCCTAACCTAAAAACTCAAACACGTGCGCCGAGCACGTGGTTAGTGTCTATAAATACAGGCGACAGCCACAGAGCGGCTCAGTTGCGCACGAGCCGTCGGACGGAACACATCTCTGTGAGTCATATTTATACTTTTTTTGTTTTTTTTTTTTTTTTTTTTGGGACAAGCCCGCCACACTGTTCCCACCCACTGCAACTCCTGAAAGCCAGAATCAACAGTGGAGGCCACCAGAAAAGCGTCGAGGCAATGAAGCTCGACGAGTCCCAGAGAAACGATTTACTGTCTTGGGTCCCGCAACGAAATATTTATACTGTCGTCCTTGTAAAAAGTGTTTTATTTGAAGAAGATGGAAAATAACCAAGAGTGTGATGTCAGCAATGCTTTTTTTTTTTTTTTTGAGGTGGTAAAAATCATCAAATGACTCCGACTGACGAAGGACTGTCAGACTTTTACTGACCAAAAAACCACCCTGTTCCTTCTGTTGCCCTGCAACCCCGGCAGGCGTTGGCTCCGTTGGGGGCCCCGTCCCTGTGCTGACAGCTCTTTGAGGCTTGGTCCTTGATCGGACGGCGAGCTACCCATTACTCGCCGTCCGCAAGCCCGCGCCTACGGTGGCCGGATGTCGCCTCGCGACGTCCGACGCCCTGGGCGTCTCCCGCGGCGGCTGGGGCGTGAGGTGGTTCTCTCCGTCACGCGGCCCGCCTCCTCCTTCGCTAGCATTACTGCTTCGCAGAAGGAGGTGACTGCATCCCATTCCCTCTCGCCCCGGAGCATGGCCTGAACCAGGTCCGGACGCGAGAGGTTGCCGCCGCCTATCACCTCCGTGAGGACCTGCGTCAGGCGGTAGGTGAAGACGCCGTAGCGCCTCTCCAGCCACACCTCAAAGAGGGGTCTTATCGCCGCGATTGCGGCGTGCCCGAACTTGGGTTGCGACAGTCGCATCTCCCATCCCGCCATGAGATCGCACCGGAGCTCACTCCGCAGTGCACGATTTGCCGCGGCAGCGGGGTTTCACCCCGGCGCTGCGCGTCCACACGCCACTCGTAGACGCGCTGGAGGACTGTTGCCTCCAGATCCCACGGCGGCAATCCGGCAAGGAGGCTTGCCGCTTCGCCGGAGACCGTGCGATATCCCCGGATCATCCGGATGGCCATGACCTTCTGGCATGCCACCAACTTGGCTGGTGGCCGCCGCCTGATGGTAGGGGCCCCGTAGAGGGCCATGGACCGCACGACTCCGGCGTAAAGCCTCCGGTAGGAGGCGCCTGGTCCCCCGAGGTTGGGCAGGAGCTGCCAAAAAGCAGCCCCAGCCCTGTCCAATCGCGGAGCCAGACGTCGGAAGTGCTCCTTGAAGCTCCACCGGCTGTCGAGGACGAGACCCAGATACTTCATCGTCGCCTCGACGCCGATGTGAACCCCTCCCACCGTTATTTGGGAACCCGACGGTGGCGCGTTCCGAAGACCATGAAAGCACATGGCCTCGGATTTGTGCAATGCCACCTCGAGTCCCAATTGCCGGATTCTTTCGACGACTGTCGCAACCCCTCGCGTCGCTAGGTCGGCCGCCGCCTGGTGCGACTCTCCCTGTGCCAGGACGAGCATGTCGTCAGCGTAGCAGACTACGCTGACGCCGTCAGGGAGGTCGGCGCGCAGCACCCAGTCGTATCCAATGTCCCACAGAAGCGGTCCCAGGACCGATCCCTGTGGGACACCGCACGACATCTCTCGCCGGTTCCACTCTCCCCGTTGGCCGGGGTAGATGACGGCCCTATCCGTCAGATAGTCCTCGACAACACGACGAAGGTAGGTCGGCATCCGGTGATACCGGAGTGCCTCCCTGATGCAACTCCAGGCCAGGGTGTTGAAGGCATTGGAGATGTCGAGAGACACCGCCAAGACGACCCTGCCCCGGGATACTGCTTCCCCCTTCGTGAGGGCCCTCACGCGCATGATGGCGTCCACCGTGGAGCGCCCCCTGCGGAAGCTTAACTGGCTCTCCGCAAGGTCCGGCCCGGATCTCCCCAGGTGCCCGACGAGGCGGGTCGGATGCGGCACCGCCTCGCGTAGTGCCGTTATCTCGCGCGACCACCAGTACACCTGACGCCGGGCGCTTCCTGGCCGGGACCGGGGCATTGCCATGTCGCAGATCACGGACATGGACTCCTGGAACCACTCCGCCTCGTCGTTGACGTCGGCAGGCCTGTCTGGTGACGACACCCAGGCCTGCACGAACGAGGCTTCCAGGAAGAGCTCCCGGTCCGGCTGCTTCAGCGCCCATCGCGGACCACTCGGGGTCTGTCGGACCGGCGTATCTGGGATCTGGGCGGAGACGTCGAACCGGATGTACCGGTGGTCGGAATATGTCTCCACCCCCTCTTTTACGCGCCAGTCAACGACACGTGGCGACAGAGCGAGGCTGGCGAACGAGATGTCCACCACCGACTCGCCCCGCATCCGTACACACGTGGGGACAGAACCCCGGTTCAGGATGACCAGGCCTGTCTCCAGAGCCCAGTCCTCCACCATCTTGCCCCGTGCATGGTCCGTGTACCGGGAACCCCAAGCCACGTTCTTGGCATTGAAGTCCGCGAGGACCAACACAGGGAGGGAACCGAACCCGGCGACGACGACTCCTAGCTCCCTAAGGGAGACGTGGAACTCGGCGAGAGTTCGGTTCGGGGAGAAGTAAACGCGTACCACGGCGATCTCCCCGAACCGTGCTGCCACACAGCCCCGTCCTCTCTTGACGCTCTCGAGAGACGGGGTACCGGCGGCAGCCGACGCGATTATGACCACCGAGCCGTCGAGGTCCGCCACCCAGTCATCCCTGGGTGGGACAAAGTACGGCTCGGCGACCACCGCGATGTTGATCAGCCACTGCGCCATGCTCTGGACCAAGAGATCCTGAGCGGCGGCGCAGTGGTTGATATTGGCCTGGAGGAGGCGCAATGGGGCCGTGACTAGCCCTCCATTACATCCCCCTCCAGGGCCCTCCTCGAGGGCGGAATCGCCCTAGCGGCGGCGACGGCGGCGACAGTGGCGGCGGCAGCGGAGGGCCTACCTCTACCGCTGGCCTTGGCGGGTGGGGCGCAGGCCTTGCCTCCTGCCCGGTGATCGGCCGGCTTGCCATCAGCAGGTCATCAGCACCCCCGAAAACCATGGACACGACACCCATGAAGCATATCTTGGAAAATTTTCCGGCCGCCATCTTGGATTTTCATTTTGACCTCATTTTCGTCATCAGCACCCCTGAAAACCATGGACACGACACCCATGAAGCATGTCTTGGAAAATTTTCCGGCCGCCATCTTGGATTTTCTTTTAGACCTTATTTTCGTCATCAGCACCCCCGAAAACCATGGACACGACACCCATGAAGCATATCTTGGAAAATTTTCTGGCCGCCATCTTGGATTTTCATTTTGACCTCATTTTCGTCATCAGCACCCCCGAAAACCATGGACACGACACCCATGAAGCATATCTTGGAAAATTTTCCGGCCGCCATCTTGGATTTTCATTTTGGCACCATTTTCGTCATTAGCACCCCCGAAAACCATGGACACGACACCCATGAAGCATATCTTGGAAATTTTTTCGGCCGCCATCTTGGATTTTCATTTTGACCTCATTTTCGTCATCAGCACCCCCGAAAACCATGGACACGACACCCATGAAGCATATCTTGGAAAATTTTCCGGCCGCCATCTTGGATTTTCATTTTGACACCATTTTCGTCATTAGCACCCCCGAAAACCATGGACACGACACCCATGAAGCATATCTTGGAAATTTTTCCGGCCGCCATCTTGGATTTTCTTTTAGACCTCATTTTCGTCATCAGCACCCCCGAAAACCATGGACACGACACCCATGAAGCATATCTTGGAAAATTTTCCGGCCGCCATCTTGGATTTTCATTTTGACACCGTTTTCGTCATTAGCACCCCCGAAAACCATGGACACGACACCCATGAAAGATATCTTGGAAATTTTTCCGGCCGCCATCTTGGATTTTCTTTTAGACCTCATTTTCGTCATCAGCACCCTCGAAAACCATGGACACGACACCCATGACGCATATTTTGTAAAAAAAGTAACGGAACCCTAATTCAAGAATTTTGCCCATTGTCCTTTATAAAAATATACTTCGCGCATATTTCGCGGAAGTATCTATCGCGCAAGTATAGGCGCGCATATGTCTGTCGCGGAAGTGTCTTTCGCGCAAGTGGCCAGCGCGCAAAGGGACTCGCGGAAGTGTCTTGGCGCGGAAATGTCCATTAGCGCATGTGTCTTGGCGCGCAAAGGGACTCGCGCAAGTGTCTGGCGCGGAAATGTCTTTCGCGCAAGTGTACCAGATCCGATTTTATTGGTATGAATGCCCATTATACATATATTCGAATATACACCTGTCTGTCTGTTTGTTTAGTACGTTTTAAGATCCTAAAACGCAGTCACTATCAGACTGCATAGATAAGAAAAAGATATATAACACTATGCCTGTAATTTATTACAAAATATTCGGTAATTTTATCGATATACTTAAGAATATAATTTAAAAATTTAATTAAATAAACGTTATACTTAATAATATTGACAATATAAGTAATTTTGATATTTTTGCTGAGAAGTGATTTTAAGTGATTACCATACTTTTTGTCGAGAAATAAAAAAAAATCGTACTTAAACCAACAGACAAGTTCTTAAAAAATATGATCAAGATTATCGTAATATATTTTAACCGCTGCGCTGCTACAAAGTCAATATCTTTGGCTAAAAAAAAATGAATTATTATTTATTACTGCCTCGTTGGTCTAGTGGTCGCAAGCGCGACTGCTGTGCAATAGGCTCGCCCCCTATTACATGGGACTAAAAATATAACTGGCGAAATGTGGGTGTACTAATGGGTACACCTCTGCCTAACCCTTCGGGGATTACAGGCGTGATGTTATGTTATTAATGTTGAACAAAGCATATTTGAAGTATTTTGATTTCGTCAACGTCATAATAAATTATCAGCTTGAACTGCAAAATCGGTTTTTATATGACGAGGCACGCGGTTGTTTTTAAAAAACGTGACGTCAGCATTGCTGACGTCACTAATATCCTGGTCAGGGTTGCTGCTCATCTTGGATAATGAAAATAAACACAGTAAATGCTTTCTGTAATTTATTCTTCAACTTACCGAGGAGGTCCGATCGCTACGACGGCTCGAGTAAGAATGCCCGAGTCCGGCGAGCGCTCGGCTTTTTATTGTAGAATTGAGTGTGTCATTCATTTGAACAAAACACCCACTTCCGCACAATAAAATTAGTTTTTACATTATAAAATGTTACTATTTTATAAACAAACGTTTTATAACATTTTTAAATCAATTAACATGCGTAAATCTATTTTTAGTGTTAACACGTGGTCAATTAATGACCACGTGTTTTTATTTTTGAAATGTAGCTTCTCACCAACGTGACATACATTGAAAATAATCTGTATTCTTATAAGTATTACTAATTTGATAATTAAATGATTTGAAATACAATTTTTGACTTAGTTACAATCAACAAATCTGATTTGATTTTAAGGTTATTCCGGAAACGTGTTTTTATTTGTTTTTTTTAACTTTCTGTAGGGTCTTCTCCCAACCTGGGTGCTTGAGTGTAGTGTGGAAGGAATTAATTAAACTCCATTGGAACGACTTTGGTACTACTATTCGTAGTTGTTGGCCGGAAATCGGATCTAAGACATACTTCTTCAGTACCCCGTCTTCCAAGGTAAAACCTTCTACCGAATTGTTGTCAATCAGGCTATTCAATATTGGCCGAAGTTCTTCATCTCGTCGCTGTTCGACCTTTAAACATTCCACATCTTTTGCAATGACATTTACTGTAAGTTCACTGTGATTTCTGTTAAAGAAATCAGCATGTTTCAGCCGGTTTCCTTTACGATATTCGAGCTCGAAATCATAGTTCTGCAAAAATGCCCACCAGCGGTGAATCCTTGGTAACAAGTTTTTCTTGTGTTTGGATGCCTTTAGCGAATTGCAATCAGTTATTACTGTAAATTTTCGTCCATACAGATACTGACGAAAGTGCTTTATTGCTCGGACTACTGCCAATGTTTCTAGTTCATAGGAATGATAGCGGCTTTCAGTATCAGTTGTTCTCATGCTCATGAAAGCCACCGCATGTTGTCGTCCGTCGATAATTTGAACGAGAACTGCCCTAAATCTGAGACTGCTCGCGTCTGTATACAACTGTATCGGTGCTCCTTCTTGAAAGAGAGTCAGCACTGGAGACGAGGTAAGGTATTGAATTATCGTCGTCCTGGCTTTCTCGTGTCGGTCATCCCATTCCCATTTAGCTCCTTGTTCGGTCCACTGGTACAGCGGTACCATAATGCGTGAAAAGTCGGGGATGTAATTCCTGAAATAGCTCGCAAGCCCATTGAACTGCCTTACTTGCTTGACAGTTTTCGGCACTGGTGCTTTGACCAGAGGTTCCACTTTTCTTGGGCTGGGTCGTACTTGGCCGTCTGATACCACGTTTCCTAGATATTCGATGGTCCATTGGTCCATTGGTCCATGGTCCATGCATTTATCGGCATTAATGGAAAAGCTAGCTTCTTGTAAGGCTATTAAAATGCGTTCAATGTTAGATAGCCCTTCGCTGAAGTTTGTACTTTTGCTCAGTACGTCATCGACGTACACCTGTGCTGTTCCCAAGAGTGGTACAATGCTCTGTTGATGCACCTCTGATAAACGGAACAGGCATTGCTCAATCCGAACGGCATGGTAATGTATTCATACAAGCCGTCTGGTGTTACAAACGCGGTCTTCTCGATGGATGTTTCTGCGATGGGTATTTGATGGAACCCTGCCGCCATGTCAAAGCTGTTGTAATAATACCCATTGGCCAATTGATCAATTTGATCAGAGATGAGAGGTCGCACAATGTGTTCGCGTTGAGCTCCCTGTAGTCCACACATAGCCGATCGTCTCCATACTTCTTCTTTACTAAAATTATAGGACTTGAGTAGGGAGATTTGCTTTCGCGTATGATGTTGTGTTCCAACAATTCCTTGATGATGTCCCGAACCTTTTCTCGTTCCACCGGACTGAGTCGGTAAGGTCTCCGCTCGACATATTTGTCTGCATTCTTCAGTCTTATTTCGAGCTCTTCCGTATTAACGCGCGTTTTTGGATATCCTCGGATAAATAGGTGACCATATTTGACTAGTAACGTGCGTAACTAGTTTAGTTCTTCAGGATTCGTCAGGTCGCAGTCTAATTTGTCAAAGATGATGCTTTTTGTCGTTATATGATGAACCATTTGCTGGTGCATCAGTCTGGTTCCATCTGTCGTTATCACCATGCTTAAGTTGGTACCATGGATCAAATTCATACCAATTAATACATCAGTTGACATCTCATGATCAGGAATCACGAAGAATAGTATTTCTATCCTTATGGAGTCAATGTTACAGACAGTCTTCATCTCGACTAATGAAATTACCGGGAATCTGCCAATCCCCTTGAGGTGGTTAACTGCAGAGCGTCGCTGGCCCGGTAATTTTGCAGCAATTGATTCATGAATCAATGAACACTCTGCTCCACTATCGAAGATGGCACGTATTGTTGTTGCACCAATTGTAACAGTAATGGGTGCTTGATTGGTTCCAGTTATGCAGTTCACGTTTGATGTCAATGCGTTTTGACGCTTATAGCATGTTTCAAAGGTATGGCCCGTTTTCTTGCAGAATGAACAGGTAATCAGACCTTTAGATGTCTCCGCTGCTGTAGTATTTGTCTTCTGCGCATTTGAAGTAGATTCCGAAGGCTTGAACCTACACTCGTTAGTGCTATGATTCGTCCTTTTGCATATTTGACAACGTGTTGTAGTTTGAGCAGTATCTAAAAAACGTGCACGTCTTGGCATCGACGTAATAGGATTTTGATGAGGGCGCTTCTTTCGTAATGAGGAAGCCACAGAGATGAGTTCTGGAACCGTATTTGCTTTTGCGTTCAACAGCTCAATGCATAGGCGCTCATCATTTATACATCGTATCACTGCTTCCACTGAAAGTACATCATCCAGTTTGTCTTTTGTAATCCTTTTCCAGAGAACCCAGGCGCGGGACAAAAATTCAGATATATCCTTGCTTGAGTCGTAGACATGCTCCCGGAACTGTAGTATATCGCGAGAGTATCTATTCTCGGGCTCGAATGTGGTGATCAACTTTTCGCGAAACTCTTCCCATGAGGATCTAGTCACCAACCAATCATCGATCCACATCTTAGCACGTTCCTTCAGTAATCCACACACCTTAGTGCGTAGGTCTAGGTCGTTTAGTTTGTAGTTATCAGCTGCTTTATCAATATGCTGGCACCATTCCCTGATGCCAACATGACTGTCCGGATCGAACGATGGTAGATAGATGTCTTTGATCCTGATCCGCGGTTCTGGAGGAGAGTACAACCGTTCGGGCATTCTCTGCATCATCTCCATCATTTGCATCATAAACTGGGGCGGAAATCCAACTGTTGGAGTAGTTGGATGTACAGTCGTCGTGTCGGACGATCCAGCGGCGATGGGTACCCCTGGAGGATATAGGCTCCCTTGATTGTACGAGGTGGATGCCATTGACGTGAATGGAATCCCTGCGAAAGCTGGTATTTCCGGAGCAGTTGGCATTGCGGTTGATGTATACGTCATGCCTGCGGGTATTCCCGTCGCGGTGGACTGCATGGCATTGAAGTTGTTCGCACCAATTAGCGAGTGTGAAACGTTCAATGAGGCAGGGTTTATCAACCTGGTACTGCCCTGCACTGTTCCAGACGTGATAGGTTGAACCGAAGCTGCAGAGGAAGTGGATGGAATCAGAGCTTGTTCTGATCCCACTTCTGATGACGAGGCAGGGTCCTCGCGGTTGTTTTTAAAAAACGTGACGTCAGCATTGCTGACGTAATTTATTCTTCAACTTACCGAGGAGGTCCGATCGCTACGACGGCTCGAGTAAGAATGCCCGAGTCCGGCGAGCGCTCGGCTTTTTATAGTAGAATTGAGTGTGTCATTCATTTGAGCAAAACACCCACTTCCGCACAATAAAAGTAGTTTTTACATTATAAAATGTTACTATTTTATAAACAAACGTTTTATAACATTTTTATATCAATTAACATGCGTAAATCTATTTTTAGTGTTAACACGTGGTCAAATAATGACCACGTGTTTTTATTTTTAAAATGTAGTTTCTCACCAACGTGACATACATTGAAAATAATCTGTATTCTTATAAGTATTACTAATTTGATAATTAAATGATTTGAAATACAATTTTTGACTTAGTTACAATCAACTAATCTGATTTGATTTTAAGGTTATTCCGGAAACGTGTTTTTATTTGTTATCGAATTGTGGCGACCCGCCGACATATATAATTCATCAAAAATTTAACTTATTTATTCGAAGATAAAATATAATACAATATTAAGTTTGTCTGAGATCAAAATAATTTATGCATTAAAAATAAAATTCATTATCACTGAAGAAGATGGATTTTTATTAAATCAAATAAAATAGACGACCGAAGAAAATAAATGCACAAAAAATAAATCGCATTAAAATATGACAGATAAAAATTTATATAAATGGATTACCAAATCCATTATTAAAACAAAATAATTTCTTTCCAATAACCGAAAGATTTTACAATAAAAAATACACATTAAAGTAAAAATCTTTTACTAAAATATTTCTCCCCGAGACGAATTCTGAAAAAAGCCTTTACAATTACATTTAAAGCAGACTGCAGTCTGTTACAGCCTTTCAGTCAGTCTAGAGGTCACTTAGACATTATATTATAATAAATTTATAATGGAGTTAGGATAAAAGATTTGTTTAACTTCGAAATGTCTAGGTCTGCAACTGAAAGGCGTGAGCGCTGGTTAAAAACTTTATTAATTCTAGGTTTGCTTGTGGATGATTTGTTTCTGATTTAGTTATTTTTTTAATTCTGTATTTTTTACTATAAAAAATACTGTGGTGGATTTTTTTTAATGGTCGTTTTTTCATATTACCATTAATCTTTTATCTCATTCAGGTAAGTACTAAAATTACTGTCATTTATAGATCTTTAACAGTCGTTACGACCAGCCTGACAGTCTGACAATCAGTCTTATCAAGAGGTATAGTTTCCACTTCCTTAGTCGTAGAGGTCAGATAGGCAGTCGCTCCATGTAAAATACTGGTATTCAGCTGCATCTGCCTAGACTGGAAGCCGACGCCAACATGGTTGGGAAGAGGCTAGGCAGGTGATGAGGGACATAAATTACCACTTTAATAGTATGAGTAATTCTATTAAACCCTTTCACAATAAAATATTACATATTAATTTGCATTATAAAAAGGAGGTCGTGGCTAAGTAATAACAGCCGCACGGGTCGATCCATCAGGTTAAGCTACGCTTGCCGGGGTTGGTCCGTGGATGGGTGACCATCTTTACACACCAAGACTCTTCCGTGCCTCGGAAAGCACGTTAAGCCGTTGGTCCCGGCTGTCATACGTAGATCTTTGACAGTCGTTACGGGTCGTCAGAAGCCCGAAAGTCTGACAACCAGTCTTACCTAGGGGTATCATATTACCCAGTTACTGGGTCGTGGAGGTCAGATAGGCAGTCGCTCCATGTAAAATACTGGTATTCAGCTGCATCCGGTTAGACTGGAGGCCGACCCCAACATAGTTGGGAAAAGGCTAGGCAGATGATGAATTTGCATTATAAAAAATTATAGGTCATGGTAATATTGTCATTTTTCAAAAAACATTATAATTCGTGAACGAAAATCACTTATAGGTGTTGAGAAAACGACAAAGGACATACATGCCAACACTTGAAACCCCAGCTAACTTTAAAACAGTATACTTATCACACTGCGCAAATCGTGAAAGTCTATTAAATGGTGTTTCAAACTTTAGTGCTATTAGATACGGTATGTGCTGGCAATCAGTCAAATTCGAGCTATCGTAACTGCAAAATACGATTCCGATTAGAATTTTAGCAGGAAGGCCTTTATGGTTTAGTGGTTGCAAAGAGCTACTACTGAGCATAAGATATTGGGTTCGATTCACAGGTTGGACAAAGTGTTATTGGGTTTTTCCATCAGGATTTTTTCAATAGCAGCCTCGGAGTCTGAATTTGTGCCCGGCTGATGACGATAGGCTCGCCCCCTATTACATAGGATTTAAACCGTAATGTTGGTGTACATACTAACGCCTCTGCTTAACCCTTCGGGGATTACAAGTGTGATGTTATGTTTCGTTTTAGGAGAAAGAATTTTATTTATTTGTACAGATATTATATTTTTTTTCAAGAAACGTTTTATCATGATAAACTTTTTAAGTCTTTCGAGGTAAAAGCGCTTTAAAACTAAATTTCAAAGTTAACAGAAAACTCATTATGGTAATATAATTATGATATAACATATTGTCTCGTAACATAACAGTTATATTATGGAAAACATTATAAAATAAACATGCAAGCAGTCTACATAATGTAATATGGTCGTGTCAGTTTTCAAAACTTTGTCTATATTAAGTGTTCTGCCAAGTTCCCTAAGGTAAAGTCGTGATGTTACTCATAATGTCTTTTGAGGACAAAATGCATTCTCCTCGTAAAGAAAATGCACTTCTTATGATACTCATTTGACAAAATCTACGTCGGCATTAATACCAGTCCCTCGGTGTTAAATTTCGATTTTTCTTGTTACCTAAACTCAATCAAAAATATATTCTACACCTACGTAATAAGTCATGAAATCGAACGGTCATTTTCCTAAGCTCTGTACCAGCTAATATGAACTGTGGAAAGCAAACAGTACACTCTGAAAGTCCGTCAAAGAACACGAAAATGACCCTTATAATGAAACTTGTAAGAACCATTATTACGTAACACAATTATACCGTAATCGAATTCGGACGTTTGTGTACACCGCACACATATACATCGCGTTTTACTAACCTTTCTTATTAATGATTAAAAGTCGCCCTTAAAGCTAGCGTAATTAAGTCGAAAATCGATTATGATTAATATAAATTGTACAACCTATTGACTCGCGGGACGGCGTGCATTCGGTTTTCCGACACGTAGTTACACCAAACCAAAATAAATCTTAGCTCTCAAACATAGAGTTCAATTCTGATTGCAAGGCTTCAGTGGAATACTATGTTTTGTGTGTAAAGTAGTAGCCACGGCCGAGGGCTGAAAGGGGTGCCGGCGGGTGCGGGGGGGAGGGGTAGGGGCAGCTAAAGCCTTTCCAGGTCTACTACGTTAGTACCGCCGCGTCTGTCGTAACGTACGCACGGATGGCGCGCAAGAACACGCGCGTGCGCTTTACGATTTTTTTAAAACGTAATTTTCATCATCTCTCCTTTTCTAACAGCTTCTTTGATTTTTTTATTGGTTTTTAAACTTTATTAGTTGTTTGTGTGTAGGAGTGTTGTGGCCGTGCGCCGTGGAGGTTGCACTACATTCAACGGCGGAGTTTAATAGATGCGATGCTATCGTACGTACGATTGGTATACAGGGAATGTATGACCTACTTATATAGGTATGGAAACGTACAGGTGGCAATATTTAAAAAGAATAGAACGCTGAATGGAACGCGGGTAAAGTACACTTGAATTTAAAAATAGAACTGTCTAGCAAAAGCGCGGGAAACCACATACGGCGGGTAAAAAAGGCGGGAACGGTATTGTACTAGCGAGTATGCGTAAGGCAGAATGTATCTTATTAAAATTTCAAGTTGAATTTAAAATGGAAATTGTTCTGTAATCCTGCAAGCTACCAACCGAGTTGAAGGGAAATTGAGAATTAAAATATTAAGTAGGTACCTGTTATTGTTAAGTTTATAATGAAGATGAGGTACTCTTTAATTCCGCGGCCTCAAGAACAGGGTGCTTGCTTATCGGTAATCTTCTTGAAGTGAAAAGTTTCTTACTCGTTGCACGATTTAATATACCAAGTACTCAACTTTAATAAACATGTATTGGACGTAACGTAGTGTGGAAAAATGTATAGAAAAAAAATATGTATATAAAATATACATGTTTCAAAAATATATTTGTCAAATGAAATTTTTAAGGCTTTTAGTAGGTCTACAATATTTTACATATTTTTCGGAATATATTATAAAAAAATCTTTTTTCATTTTAATATGCTTTCTAAACTTATCTCGGAAATTACCGACATCGATGAAGGAAAAACATCGTGAGGAAACCTGGACTTATAATTATATAAATTGGAAATCGCCCACCCGCCTTGAGCAAGCGTGGTGATCAATGTTCGTGCCTTCTCTGTATGAGAAGAGGGCTTTGCCAGAGCGAAAATAATAGGCTGGTATTATTTTATTTAAAATTATAATAAACCCGTACAATATAATATAATAACCTTGTACTGCCCCCGACTTCGTCCGCGTAAATATCAGTTATAACGGACACAGACGAAGTCGCAAAAAAAAGTAGCATGTGTCTTTTTTATAGTTCAAACTAACACCGCATCAAATTTCATCAAAATCAGTTAAGTTTTTTAGTCGTGAAAGCGTAATAGACAGATTGATTTTGGCATTTAAAATATTAGTAAGGATATTAGTTAATATAGCCTACTGGTAAATCATCATAGAAAATCAGGATGGTGATGACAGCAATAGATTTTATGAGCACAGAAAGCAGTACTGCTGATCTCCTTTAGTTATTCAAAGTCCTCACTTTTCACGACACCCTGGGGAAAAGTGGGGGTGAAAGGGGGTGAACTCCGATATGAACTATACATAGGATGAATTTTTATACTCTTCTATAAACCGGCGTGCTTGTATGACAAATGTATGGACGTGGATAAGGTGAGGAGTATGTAAGGATCGTAGCAGGTGGCGTTCTGTGGTTTCTGCCTACCCTCATGGGAAAAAGGCGTGAGTTTATGTAAGTCATAAAAGGTTCAAAATACTGAAGGTTTCAGTTCAAGCCGCCAAATTTATGTCAAGCGTGGTTTAACAAGTACTTTGGCGATAATTGCTATTATACTTGATGAGTTAATGAGTCATTAAGTTAATGATTTGTGGAACGTAATGTTACTAGCTTCTGACCGCGACTTCGTCTGCGTCAAAGTTGATTTTTCCGTGCAAAATTTGGACCCCCTTTTGATTCTCTTAGGGGGTGAATTTTGGAAAATCTGTTATTAGCGGACGTCTACTAACCATAAACTTATACCTCTTTTCCAAATTTCATCTTTTTACGTCAAGCGGTTCTCAATATTTCGTGATGAGTTAGTAAGTGACTTTTCACTTTTATATATTTAGACTAGCTGACTCGACCACGCGTTGCTGTTACTTGAAGTAACTAAAGATATTGAGGTCAATAATCGAGATAAAAACTATACTATCTTTTAAGTTTGATCAAATTACACACAGTAAGCTATATTTCTTAAAAAATGGTTTAGTAGTTACGGAGTTCATCCCGGACAAACAACGTGACGCGTAATTTATATTTATTAAGATAGATTACTATAATGTTTAAAGCTAAAAATTAGTTTCAACATTTTTCCGTGCTGCACTTATGTAATCAAATCATTTTTTTGTTGTAAATCTATTTTTAATGGCATCAGGATATTAAGTCGATTGCTTTTTGTTTTAAAATTATAGTTATGAGTAGGTTCATGTTAAAGTTTAACTTTTTGTGTAGAATTAGCTTTTGCACACGACTTCGTCCGCGTAAATGTCGATTATTGCGGACGCAGACGAAGTTGTGAAATAAAAAAGTAGCCTATGACCTTTCTTGGAGTTTAAACTTACTTCATACCAAATTTCATCAAAATGGTTCAGTGTTTTAGTCGTGAAAGCGTAACAGGCAGACAGACATAGACAGACTTTTGGATTTCGATAATATTTAAGGGCCTATTTTTTAATTATTTTATTTTTTATTTTTTTTTATTTATTTATTGGTTCACCAACAATTGTTTACACTGGTATTATGCTAAAGGTAACATGCAATAGAATATAATACAATAGTGTAACAATCACTTATAGGTAAACTCCGCATGCTTTAAGGATGAGTTGCATATGAGAGAAAAAAGAAAAAAAAAGCTAACTCAACCAAACTAGGTATTCTAAAATTATTATTGAAAACACGTGACTTCATGAGTGTCTAATCCAAATCGAGATGGTATCTATAAAGAATGGTTTTTAATTGGCTTAAAGAGTTACAGTGCAGATCGATTATGTCGCTACAACTATTGATAACCTTGCAAAATCTCGCGTAAGGAGAATTGGAGCCTAAAACCGTTCTTCTTTGCGGTGGACGCAGTGGAGTTATCTGGCTGCGAGGAATTCTTGAAGGTGCACGGAAATTGAAAGCGCTCAGTATTTGTGGACAGTCAATCTTGTGAGCCATAACTTTGCACACAAACGTCGCGTCATTTAGACTTCGGCGTTTGTCTAGGGAGATCATTTTGAAATGTCTCAATCTATTGTTGTAAGAGCGTATTTTCTTAGCTATGCCCCTAGAAAACGCCAGATGCCACAGAAAACGCTTTTGAACACGTTCTAGACGCAACGAATGTGCTGCATAGTGCGGTCGCCAAACCACACTACCATATTCCAACACGCTTCGGACCAAGCAATTGTAAAGCATTATTTTTGTCTTACAACTTCTAAACTGTTTCGTATTTCTTATGACAAAACCCAGCATTTTGGAAGACTTTTTTATAATACTTTCTACGTGTGGAATAAAAGTTAATTTCCTGTCAAATGTAACACCGAGGTCCCTTATTGTTTCCAATTCACCAACTTTATCACCTTTAATATAATAGCTATGTTCTACTAAAGTATGCTTTCTAGAAAATTTTACATTATCTATTATCAGAAAACTAAAGGAATCAATATGTCGGGTTTACAGGTTTAGATTTCTATATAGTACAAAACAAAGTCGCTTACCGCTGTCTGTACGCTTAGATCTTTTAAACTATGTAACGGATATTAATACGTTTTCATTGATAGATAGAGTGATTCAAGAAAAAGGTTTATACGTCAAGTTTGCATGTCCATTGCACGCGTGTAAAGCCGGGGCGGGTCGCTAGTAGTATACATCATTAAATTATACATATTTTTCAAATAAAATTACTATAGAAAAATCTGATCTTTCTTAATCATAATTATTATAGTAAATCTCAATCTAATAAGGCTTTCAGGGTTAATAAATAAACTAGCGTTCTTAATTGTTGTGTTCATCTTATTTTTAAGTAGGTGACCATTTACCAACGGCAATATTAATGCATGATGTGCTTGCCTGTAAGAGGTTGGTACACTAGTCTATAAGTTTGTTGCATGTATCTCATATCTTTGTATCAGTGTATTCAATTGTTGGTGAGCCAAATAAATAAAATAAAATAAATTCTGATCTAGATTTTTTAAAGTACCTTTTATAACTACACTGCAAAATGAACAAACCTATTGGCCAAGCATTTTAAAAACATTTCTTATTTAATAAAAATCTCATGGCGATAGCAATACATAAAAAAAAACTGCAAATGTCGATAAAATTATTTACCTATCTACTCAAACATAAGTGCTACACTAATACCGTCCCTTTACGCAAGCCCACCTCTAGTTTACTAATACTAGAGATGATCTTCAACATGTACACATAAAAAGGGGAAACATAAATATTACTTTTACTACGACATTTTACGACAAAATTTATCGAGATATACATTAAATGTCGTAGCAAAGGTCTACGAAAGTTCGTAGCTGTTTCGTAGCGGGCTACGGAGTGTGTAATTGGGTAGTTGTTTATTATTAGTAAGTGTATATGTGTTTTATTATTTTGTGTATTATTTATGTGTGTACTTAAATATGTAATGAGAGACAGAATAAGTGCTAGAACTTAATAAAAATATTGAACCCTAAAAAGCAAAGTGTTTTTTCTAAGCAAATTTTTTATTTAACATAACATAACATAACATCACGCCTGTAATCCCCGAAGGGTTAGGCAGAGGTGTACCCATTAGTACACCCACATTTCGCCAGTTATGTTTTTAGTCCCATGTAATAGGGGATATTTTTTATTTAAATATATTCAAATAAAAAATTTGAAAGCGTTTTTGCTAATTTTATTTCTATTAATATTTTGAAAGGGAGCTGTGTAAATCTTTATTTAAGGTCAGGTTTAAAACGGCTGCAAATTTTCTTTTTTTAAATCATATTCTGAATGTTACCTTGAATTTCCAATTCTTTTTTTTATAATTTTCCGTATTACGTTTATAATACCTTCAATTTCCAATGCCTTATCAATCGTATATTTTATAAAACGTACACAGAATAACTATAAGTTACGGAGGGTCGTAAATGGGATGAGTTGGAAGTAGATTATACCTGTCTAAAGGGTAGATTGACATCTCAATTAAGTATCTGTGGCCTCTCGCTTTTCGTTGACTTGGATTATTTCAAACGATGTTTCTATAAAATATTTTTGATGAAAATGATAATCTACATCTACACTTATATTATAAAGACGAAAAATTTGTATTTTTGTTTGTTTGTTTGTAATGGATGAAATCAAAACCTACTGGACCGATTTTAAAAATTCTTTCACCATTAGAACATATTTGCGAGTAACATAGGATATATTTTAAAGCATACTTGACTTCCACGCGGACGAAGTCGCGGGCAGAATCTAGTAATATCATAAAGAGAAAAAAAATCTTTTGTTTATAATTAAAAAAAAAAACTCTTTCACCGATTTAAATTTTTTTTACACATTAAATAAACAAGCATATTATATCACTAAATATGCTTTACTAGCTTCTGCTCGCGGCTTCGTCCGCGTCAAAGTTGATATATTAAATTATCCTACGGAAACCGTTTGTTTTTTTCTACTTTTCCAATAATATTAATAACGTTATTATTACGGACAAAAACTCACAAAAAACTCGCTCTCAACAAAAAAACTCGCAACGAGACGAAATCTTATCGATTTTTTTACGACTCTCTTCATACTATAACCCCTTAATACCTAGGTGGAACTTCTTTCAGGTAAAAATTTTACCCGGAATGCATGAATATCTTAACCGAACACTGCCCAAGGGACCGATGGTTGCTAGCGTCGATTTTCTTCACGCATTGATTACGTAAAAATGGTAACCATGTTCCGATTGCGCTATCGCAGCCTCGCAGAGGTTCCCAAAATTATTATGTCTACTGCCCACTTTGAGAATATTTTTTTAGCGCCCCCATTTTTTTACCTACTTAAAAACCACACTGGACTGCTGAGCATGAGGTCTTGGGTTCGATTCCCAGTTAGGGAAAAGTGTTATTGTGTTTGTCCATCAAGAATTTCTCAGTAGCAGCCTCGGAGACTGGATTTGTGCCCGGTTGATGGCAATAGGCTCGCCCCCTATTACATGGGACTTGAACATAACTGGCGAAACGTGGGTGTACTAATGAGTACACCTCTGCCTAACCCTTCGGGAATTACAGGCGTGATGTTATGTTTATGTTAAAAACCACCTAGTAGATAAAATTACAAAAGACCCCACAAGCCTCTACACAACGCTCCGATTTTTTTTTCTGGGACCCTTTATGCCTGCAGCGCCCACAAGGGGGCGTTATCGCCCACTTTGGCAAAGGCTGCTCTATCGGGATGTGTATTCATGATTCGGAATAAGGAAGCTCTTTTGAATTTATATTTTTTAAATCGTTTTCTGATTGTTGTGCTGAATTTGTGGTAGAGAGAATTTTGTGAAGGATTTTTTTTTTGGGACAGTCTATAGATACGTAGTCATGTATAGCGCTGCGCGGCGCGGGTTTGATTCCCGCACGGAACAAATACTTGTATTGTAATGGACTCAATTCTCAGGTCGGGCAAAGTGTTATTAGGTTTTTTTATCAGGAATTTCATAGTAGCAGCCTCGGAGTCTGGATTGTGCCCGGTTGATGGCAATAGGCTCGCCTCTTATTACATGGGACTTTAATATAACTGGCGAAATATAGATGTACTAATGGTGTACCCGCTGTCAAACCCTTCGGGGATTACAGGCATGATGTGATATGTTATGTTATAATAATAAAGTTAATTAACCGTTATTATAAAGGTTACCTTATAGGTTAACATAATTTCATTTAATAACATTTGGCGGTCCGAATTTTTATTATGTGATTTTATAGTATGTTTGAGAAATTCCTAGTGTGGGGCAATTAATTATTTAAAAAGTTTTGGTTTTGTTTCAAAAATGAGACGTAAAATAATTTGTATGATGAATATTAATGTCGATAGTCAAATCATGAGGAGCTTATCTTTGGAAGACAGACAGACCATGAAAAATTAACACCAATTAAGACTATAGCTCTGTATCTAGCTAAGGCCTTTTTTATGTCACAAAAGCAGTTTATATGGCAGGGAGACGCCCTAGGAAGGCCTAAACTGTATTTATTGGTGAGGTTCTTCGGAAAGGTCAGGTGCGCAGTACTCGTAACCTACGTGCTTGTATGACGGTCTGTATGGACGTGGACGAGGCGAAAGGAGTATTTAAGGATCGTAGCAGGTGGCGTTCTGTGGTTTCTGCCTCATGGGAAAAAGGCGTGAGTTTATGTATGTAAAAGTATTTTAGTTTTAATCGACCTCCAAAAAGGTGGTTTTCAATTCGACCCGGTATTTTTTTCTATGTAGGCATGTTACCTCATTTCTCCAACATTTTTATACTAAAGTAAGAATCTACAACTTTTATCTTAACCCAAACAAATCCTCCATGAAACGTATAAATAAACAGGGTCTCCATCTAAAACTTCGGTACTCAATACATCTAAGATGCCTTAAAAAAAAACCCATCCCTTTTTTTACGTCTTCTGTTAAAAGTATCGAGAGTTTTCCAATATGTAGTTTTGCTCGGGAACCAATCGAAATAAATCACTATATCACGATTGTCTCGGAGGCGGTCGTACCGAATAATCGAATCGTTTTGTACAATCGATACGATGCAAGGGCATTGCGTAATCGATAGCGGATAGAACGACGCTTTTATTTATTTGTGTTCTCTTTTTGAATGTTAGGATTTTTTATGTAGTTCTTTTTTTGAATACTTAAAAAAATAACGGTAATTATGAAATTCTGTGTTGCGAGGTAAATAATATCGATCAAATGTGGGTAGAATGTAATAAATTAGCGTGATTTACATTTTAAAGGGCAAATGAAGGCGATAAATCATAGTGTGTAGGTGGAAACAATAACAAAATATAATTTAAGTTCTCCAAGCTGAAATGAGACATGAATTGTTTGCCTTAAGGCGTGTAGATAATGTGTGGGTGTGTTTGACTTGTTTAATAATTTTAGTCCATCATTAAATTATATAAATCAATTACTGTGTGATTCCAATACTGTCAGATTAAATGTTAAGCTTAATTATAAACATAGTTTAAGAGCAGGTTTCTAAATCCTACATGAGTACCATAGTAGTAGTTTATCTACTTCTATACATAAACTCACGCTATTTTCCCTTGAAACGTAGGCAGAAACTACAACTCTGTAACGATTCAAGTCAAATTCAAATCATTTATTTCTATTAAGCCATTAGTAAAAGGCACTTTTGAACGTCATATACTAGAAAAAATGACTGAATCTAGTTGCCCCTTTCAAGATGGGCAAGAAACTCCATACTACTCTTTTAAAATCAGTGTTTTTCTATTTTAAACAGAATCATACAGGAGTACATGTGAATGCGATGTACCTTACATAAAAACTAGTATATCATAATACAAAGCATATTACAAAATAAGAAGAGACATAAGTACTCCTTTTCCTTCTTCATTCACCAATCCCGAATTTAAAAAACGAAAGCAAAATCCCTAGCATCCAAATCCGATAAAAATTCAATAAAAAAAAAGAAAAAGAAACAGATTCCAAATTCAAAACACACCTCCAATAAAAAACAAGCGAGAACTTTTAAAAAACGAACACCGCAAACAGTTTAAATCATGAGGAATGAGCGATGTATTTATTACAGAGATCGCCTGGCTCACGGGAGGGTTACCTTTGCCTCGGCCAGTGCGTGCCTTGGCCGGAAGTCGGCCATATTTTATTTATAGCAACGTGTACCGGTCAGCGGGAAAAATAGCAGTGAAGACCTTTTATGCTTATTGATTTTGAATATGAAGGTTGCTAGAATGTGGGCAGGTTTGCTTAGCGATTTAAGTTTTGTTTGGTGGTGTTGCTATTGTGTTATAGTTTTGATCTATACTGTTATTATAATGCTGAAGTGTTTGTTTGTTTGGACGCTCTAATCTCAGGAACTGCTAAACCGATTTGGGATAATCTTTTTGAGTTGGTTATGTAACAGCACGCTATGACGCGTTATTAACACGAGTGAGTAATATACCTTATATGGATAATCCTTAACACGGTGTGTACGCGCCGAACTTTTTGATTTTGATTTGAATATCTAGTTGAGTCCTATTTACTTTTAATAGTAGGTAATATTACAAAAATGTTTGTTTGTTCGTAAGAGATAGTATCTAGAAGTACTGGAACGATTACAAAAAAAAAACTCCACTGATAAAAAACTACGTTGTTTCTGAGTGTTATAGGATATTATGTTCATGATGTACTTGACTTCCACGTGAACGAAGTCGCGTGCTGAAGCTATTTTACAATAGCCTGTACATTTTTACCATTCCAAATTCTTTTACCGTTTCAAATAATTTTATAAAATTATTTATAGGAAATCTGTCAAAACGTCAAAATGATTCCCCTGATAGTCTGCCGATTGAAAAATAGGAGATTGAAAGCAAAATACATCAAAGTTGAAGTCAAGTCAAAGTAGAATATTTTTATTTTAAAAGCAATTCTGAATTTTTTAGTCGAAAATTTTGATTTTTATGAAGAAAAATGGGCAGAAGGAATTTAAAAGATCTTAACAAAATGTTTTAAGGTTTCTGTACCCGAAAGGTGCTAACGGGAACCTATTACTAAGCCTCCTCTATCCATCCTGCTGTTATATCTACGATGGAACGGAACCCCTCGTATGCGAGGCCGACTCGCACTTGACCGGTTCATTTAATAATTTTGTAAGCTTCTGCCAGAATATGTAAAGTCTGCCATTAAATATTGCTTTAAGACAATCGATAGTATTAATGTAGCTTTCTATCAGTGAAAGGTTTTCTCGGTGAAAGGTCTAATTGGACAAGTATTTCTAGAGAATACCGCTTATAAACAAACAACATAACATAACATAACATCACGCCTGTAATCCCCGAAAGGCTAGGCAGACGTGTATCCATTAGTACACCCACATTTCGCCAGTTATGTTTTTAGTCCCATGAAATAGGGGGCGAGCCTATTGCCATCAAACGGGCACAAATCCAGACTCCGAGGCTGCTACTGAGAAATTCCTGATGGAAAAACCCAATAACACTTTGCCCGACCTGGGAATCGAACCCAAGACCTCATGCACAGCAGTCGAACTTGCGACCACTAGACCAACGAGGCAGTCAACTTATTAACAAACAACTTAACATTATAATATCAACGCGGTTTCACCTGCGTTAAGAAATTTTTGGTTACTGCTCCACTCCCGTTGGTCATAGCGTGATGTTATATAGCCTGAACTATTCCTCATGAATCTGGCTATCAGATCCAAAAATATTTTTTCCAATCCGGCTGGTAGTTCTTGAGATTATCGCGTTTAAATAAACAAAGAAAAAACGTTTCAGTTTTATTAAATTAAAATAAATATTATTCTCTACAGATTAGTACAAACATTAGCTGTCTAAGATTTTAGAAGTCAAATTACCTAATTCGTAGAAAACGTAGGTCGTAAGTCCGTGACGTCATTTAGTACTTAGCAAAACCTTGCGGTCAGGTCCAAGTAACAGTTAAGATATTAATACAAAATTCAACTAAGAAATAATTTGTTGGAACAAAACTTTAATATTCCAGCCGACTTAGCACTTAAGTTGGCTAAGATTTATCAATTTATGGTGAAAACCAAATTATAATTTTATGCAAAATCCTGAGAAATTAAATGTTCTCACTTTATGATGTAGGGTTGTCAGTTTATTGCGCAGGTAATTAAGATTATGATGAATTTAATAATGAGTCTTAATTTAAATATTGTAACACTGATAAATAATTATGTTTCGTACTTTTATTATAAATCAATATATTCTTATTCTTACTTTTTGCTTTGCTCATTGAAGTAAATAATGACAATAAAAAGTAACATAATATCACGCCTGTAATCCCAAAAGGGTTAGGCAGGGGTGTACCCATTAGTACCTACACCTACATTTTGCCAGTTATGTTTAAATCCCATGTAATAGGAGGCGAGCCTAATTGACTCAGTAATTAAGATTATTTTTTTCTAGATTTCTGCTTTTTGAAAACTACAAAAGTTCTACCAAACCCACAATTCTCAATAGTTAAATTAATTCAATATGCTAAATTGGTAACATTTCAATTCAGAAATAACAGTTCAATGATGCGGCATAGTGGGCATACTTCTCTTGACCTAAAACAACTAAAAACTTCACTTCAAATTATGATTTCAAATCTGTCAGCCCTATTCAAAAACTCAGTTATGACTTGAGTCAACTAATTGCTAAAGTTGATCTTGATCCTCAAAAGAAACCATCTAACTCTACGACTATGACTTGAACGTTTTAATGACAAGTGCCCGCTTTGGTAAACTGAAAGTCTTTATTATTTTCTTTGTTAATCTTTTTGAAAAGAACAAGTTTCGCGGTTGATTCTGACTGTTATGAAAAAAAACTGTGCTAAGTTCTTTTTTTTTTGTGTTGTATTGTTTGTATTTCTTTTTGGGGACCCGTAATCCCCGAAGGGTTTGGCAGAGGTGTACCCATTAGTGCACCCACATTTCGCCAGTTATATTTTAGTCCCATGTAATAAGGGGCGAGCCTATTGCCATCAACCGGGTACAAATACAGTCTCCGAGGCTGCTACTGAAAAAATCATGATGAAAAAACCCAATAACAGTTTGCCCGACCTGTGAATCGAACCCAAGACCTCATGCTCAGCAGTCGCGTTTTACGACCATTAGACCTACGAAGCAGTCACACATTAATAACAAATTACAATTATTAAAAAAAAAGGAAAATGTGGTTTGGTTCATTTAAGCAGACTAAACCTAAATAAAAGATCTATGTTAAAGTTCCAAATAAGACTGTATTATGTTTCATTAAAGACTATTTCAGTACAATTCAATTTCGGTACTAATTCAGTTGCAACCGTTGTATTTGACAGTAAAGCGAAATTAAAATTATTTCGGTTTTAATTAAGACTTAATTGAAAGTTATTGACGTTGCACACGCATTTTGCAAAGACTAAGTTAATAAGTCTGGCTAGTATAGGGTTGATAAATTCTACAACTATTATAAACGCGAAAATAGTATGGATGAATGGATGGATGTTCGTAAAAGCACATACGGGTCGAGGGGAGTCTGGCTGGAATAGGGTTGATAAATTCTACAACTATTATAAACGCGAAAATAGTATGGATGAATGTATGGATGTTCGTAAAAGAACATCCGGGTTGAGGGGAGTCTGGCTAGAATAGGGTTGATAAATTCTACAATTATTATAAACGCGAAAATAGTATGGATGAATGGATGGATGTTTGTAAAAGCACATAAGGGTGGGTTGAGGGGACATTACAATAAAAATCTTTTACTATACATTTCTTTTAGAACATGATTATAGATCCCCAAGAGATAAAATGTTTCATGGGTTATTAAAAAAAAATCCTCTGTTCTTTACAAAAGTGCAAAATGCGGTCGAAATGTATAGGAACAGTATTTTTTTTTTAAACTGTCATAAACTGTTTACCCTGTGATATTTAGAACATCACGCCTGTAATCCCCGAAGGGTTAGGCAGAGGTGCACCCATTAGTACACCCACATTTCGCCAGTTATGTTTTTAGTCCCATGTTATAGGGGGCGAGCCTATTGCCATCAACCGGGCACAAATCCAGACTCCGAGGCTGCTATTGAGAAATTCCGAATGGAAAAACCCAATAACAAATAATAGTTATTGGGTATTGGGTATTTAGAATTATCTACTGAATCCATGGTTTTAAAAGTTTTTGTTGTAATGTCACCGTCACCTCGTATATGAACACTAGCTTGTGCCCGCGAATTCGTCCGCATAAATAAATAAATACTGGGTTGCTAGTTTGTAATAAAAAAGCGATTCCAACTGACTGTTCAATAAAATATTGTTAATGAAAATTGTGTCGTAATATTTGTTTTAATGACTTATACATACAAATGTGTGAATATGTATGTAGGTACTCATTTCTAGAAATAACTCAATCGGGTCTGCGGACGAAAATAAATCTGTGTTTTTAAAAACAGGGGTTGTGCTTACACATGTCCCGCGTACTACTGAATGTGTCATAATAAACAAAAACACCTAACATAAAATAGAAACCATTTATTTATTTATTTTTCTTTCGTTTCATTAAATTGAAGTTACCTGCGTTAATCGTAACGTTGATTTTAAATCTACACTAAACATACCTTTGGGATGTTACATTAAATTGTTTTGAATTATTCTTAATTGTTGTTGAATTATACTGTGACATAGATATGTCTTGTGGCTTAATGAATTATTTTAGCTATTGAGAAATTGTAGATTTGGCTTGATTTGGGAGAACTCAACTGAATAAGTACATGTACGTGTGACCACGTAGTTTGGTCCATTAATCACTAAGATACTAAAAAAAGAACTAACAAATAATTCTTATAGAATAAAAAAAATAAAAAACTACAAAACATAATCCCCACTCATTAGCCGAACTTGGCAACTCGTAAATCACGTCTTATTACTAAAAAACGAGACATTATTAAAAGAACAATCTCCGAAGCCAAGACTTTCGAATAAAAAGGAAAGCAAAAATCTTTCTAAGAATTACAATTAAAATAAATTATCACATCTCAACGCGAAACAAAAGGGAATGGATGAGAAAAAAAAATCTTGGCCCATTTAATGAAATTTCGACGAAAATAGAAGAAGTTTTTAAAGTAGGTAGAAAAGTAATATGCGTTAGGATTTTGAACAAAAAGTTAAATAGCGTATTATGAATTCAATTTGTTTAATGCCCTCTTAACTTTAGGACGCTTATACACAGGCGAATTTAAACTTTTTATAATCTCTGACACAAGAATTATGGGTCCTGCTTGAATGGTTTATGGATGAGAACTTAATGGAACTATGTCTAGAGAGTAAACGTTTTGAAAAAAGAACATAAAAGTCTGCGTAGAGGAATGACAGAACCTTTTTTGATATTTTTTTTTTGCTGTAACGTTCTCTTTATTTTATTTATTCTGTTCTCATTGACTTATGTCATGTTCGCATCCTTTATTCCAGATTTAAATAAATACAAATATTTATTACACATTATTATACAATAAAAAAATCAAGCGTTCCGTGCGTTTCAAGTCAATTATGTACCCTATGAGTTAAGTGGGCGACGAAAATAATCGATACATATCATTAAAATATAAGTGTAACATTTAAAAAAAGTGTAATGTGAAAAGTGTCAGATGACAGAAGAAAAGGACATCTGCGATGATAATGAAAGAAAAACGGTGGGGTGTGAAAAAGAGACCGAAACATCTTTACAAGTGCAAAAACAAAGCGAGATAGAAGAAGAAACAAGTGAATGTCAGTTACTATTCGAAAATCGAAATTCGATATTTAAAAAATACAGTTCATCATTCGCGCCAACTCTAAATCCGATTTCGCACGTTCCAAAATTGAATGCTGAAATCACGCGTCCATCAAAAACGATTTCTCGCATTCGGCCATTTGCAAAATCGAGTGTGTTATCAAAAGTGAGTTGTTATTTCGGTTTAACATCGTCGATGTCTCGTGGGTGTCTCAGGTTGAGTGGAATATGGTCCGTGGTGGGAGTGGTGGTACTTTTAGTGGCATGGGTGGGGGGGAGCGAGTTCCCGGAGAGGGAATGCTGCGATCCCGTGTACCCCCCAAATACGGCGACGACGGCGGCTGCACCGATTACTCCACCAATACCCAAGCTAGCAGGTCAGTGGCTGTATTAGATTTTATGTATACAGGGTGTTTGATAATTCTATACATTTGCGGAAAGGAGAATGAAGTAGAGTTAATTTGTTTATTTATTTTTACCCTGAAATCTTGAAGTCGATATTAGCTTAATTTAGAATTACCTACATATTATAGCACTTTGTTAGATTTTTTTCAAATGATTTATTTTTCCATAATATGGTAGGTACAGAGATCGCCTTTTAATAACAAATTTGAGCGTTATTTCTTCATTAGGTATCAGAAGAGTATAAGATTTTCACCTTTGATTGACAGTTAAATATTATAGATTTCTTACAATTAGCATTTTTGATAAAAATAAAGTAGATGAGTAATCACAATTAGCTCATTTTCGGGCCAATATTTTCAAGGTCAACTTTTCAACATTTTTTCAACTTTTACAACTGTATTGTAAAAGTTTAGTTTAAAGGAATGTATCGAATTTCCAAACAGCCTGTAAACATGTTATATTATATTATGCTAAGAGGAAGACGCCTGCTGTGGTCATGTATAAGTTTCTAGATGACGTCACATGTATAATATACAGGGTGTATTTAAAAACCCTGTATATTATACAGATGATTTTATTACATACGAAAAATTAGAAAACAGAGTCCAAGGCCCTGACGGTCATTAAAAATATGTAAATAATATAAATATTATTATGGATACAACTCCGTTAATCAGTTGACGGAAATAACAAACATCCGAACTCAAAAATACATTTCATATTACTAACGTTTACCTGCGGCTTATTCCGCGTCAATTTTCATGCGTATCCCTATTCGTTTGCCAAAGAACTCAGGAATAATGTCACCTCAGCATGATAAGCTCTTTTGTTTGACCGCCATGTTAAATTGGTTCCTTTAATGGCGCGAGTTATAAAAATGTTTATTTGAAACAAGAGTCAAATATGTGAATCATTGTGCATTGTTTAGTTGAACGACTTTGTCACCCTTATTGGGTCAAAAAGGTCATGTTTAAATATACACCAACGCGTTCCCCCATAAGCTAAATAAAATGCTCCATTTCTATATAAAGACTGCTTTTACGGCGACATCGTATATAGATGCAATGAAATTCCTCTCTCGAAATACCGGGAAAATTGATATGGTTTTTTCCTTGGATGAATTGTGAGCCTTTCGAAGAAAATCTCGAAATATCGGGATTTTCTATTTTCTTTTGTAATAACGGGAACTTTATTATGCCGCATGTAGGTATAAATACTATGCTCTGAAAAATTTGCAAATATATATAAGTACATAGATCTCGACATATTTTAAGTTTTAAACGAGGCGAGCTTTCATGTAATGTTTCAAAACTCGAGACTCTTTAGACGCCATATTGTTTATGCGAAAATCTTTTACACTTTTTTTTTTTTTAGGTGGTACAAATCATCAAATGACTCCTTCCGCCCTGGGTGGGGTTAATGTTTCAAAACACTAGACTCTTTAGACGCCATATTGTTTAGCGAAAATCTTTTACACTTTTTTTTTTTTTTGATGTGGTAAAAATCATCAAATGACTCCTTCCGCTCTGGGTGGGGCGGAAGGGACTGTCAGACTTTTACTGACTAAAAAACCACCCTGTTCCTTCTGTTGCCCTTTATGTTCCGGGGCCACGGTATCCTGTTAAGACGTCCCGCAACCCCGGAAATCTTTTACACTTGAGGTTAATTTTGCCAAAACGAACCAACCCACATCAACATTTTTTAAATATTGTTATGATTTTAGATATTTTTTTGACACTGATTAATTTTTAATTTATGCTAAGCAACAGTTTGGAGCGTGCATTGAACTGATTTTCCTGGATAGTAATGTAACACATTAGGCAAATTGAATTAGTTTAACATAGTTTTATTATTGAGAGATTGTGGTTTGAACCAACCCACAACCTACCCACATGCTCACCAGACTTAACTAACCTTAATTTATTCCTATATTTTATAAGCACAACAAAAGATTTTATATTTTTTTTTTTTAATAAGGCAGTATTAAATTTTACGGCACTTACTGATATTTGCTTGTCTTATAGTGTTATAACTATCATATTAAAGAACAGGGGAAATGCGGCAAAATGGACGCCCACTCGATTTGGGCTTGCGTGGGTTTCATAAGCTTGTTCTGTGTAGCCATTAAAACCACGGATTCGAAGTAATTACACCATTAATTTTACTGTTTACCCTTAGAATTGTAATTGGAGATTATGTAAAAAGAAAAATGAATAAGAGTTGCCCGTTTAAGTAATATTAAAAAAACAATAATTATTGTAACACTGTAGTGTATTCTCAGAAACTATTTACATTTAGCACTCTCCCCGCAACTTTGTTCGCGTGATGTTTCTTACGGATCCCTATTTTATTTTTTATATGAACCTTTAATATAGGTTATGTCACCCAGAGATAGTGAAGCTTCCCATAACTGAAAGAATTTTTCAAATCGGTTCAGTAGTTTCGAAGCATATGCAATGCAAACAAACAATCAAATCTTTCCTCTTTATAATATTAGTATAGATATTTCGTTATTTTTCGGGAAATAATTTTCGTGAGGTGAAGTGTTACAATTGTTTTCAAACATTCTCTGAAGAATAATCTACATTGTAATAATGTTAAATTCTTCTACAAAAAAAAAATTGGAAAAAAAATTCTCGGCATTAAAAAAAACTTTTTCAAATCGATTCCACTTAACAATTTGTTTGTAAGTAGTCAACTTTTTCCACATTTCCTTTTCGAATGTGCAAAAAATTTATTCTTTCCAACTTTACCAAGAGAGGAATTTTTATAAAGAAATCGAGTTTGTTCAAAGGTTTCCTGTTCCAAGGTTGAGAGGGGAACTGAGTCGAGATTGCGACTGCACTTTTCAAGGTTCTCTTAACATTTGCTTATTCAATAAAATCGATTGAAGGCTTTTTTTCACTTTTCTTTTTTTTCTCGAAGTAGGTAGGTGATTCTCTACCATTTTGTTTTTATCCTTAGTTAGATAATACAAATTGGTATTAAGTTTAAACATTATTATTTAATGCTATTAATTTCTGTGGTTACAAACGTTTATAATCTAACCACAAACTCAACTTTGCCACAATCAATGTCAAAAATATATGGCAGATTGACTTCTGATTGATCGACTGAGATTAGCTTTTTTTTTTAAGTTAGGTGCTAAAAATCATCAAATGACTCCTTCCGCCCTGGGTGGGGCGAAAGGGACTGTCAGACTTTTACTGACTAAAAAACCACCCTGTTCCTTCTGTTGCCCTTTACGGTCCGGGGCCACGGTATCCTGTTAAGACGTCCTTAGCTACCATATATTCTTATAAAATGCGAAATTTGTTCCTTTAAGTAATATGAAAAATAAAATTATTCAAGATTAACAAATATTACAGTACTAGCTTACGCCCGCGACTTCGTCCCCGTCATAGTTATTATATTATCTTCTATAACTTGTATTGTCTGGTGTAAATTGTTGGTATAGGTTAGTTGTTTATAAATAAATAAATTATCCCAGGGGTGCCCAACATTTTTCCGGAATAAAAAACCTTCGGCTATTCCAGACTAAAATATTATTATCTATCTCTGCGCCAAATTTCATACATATCCATTCAGCCGTGTTCCCGTAACTGAGTAACAATCATATAGTTATCCAAACATTCGAAATTAAGATATTCATTATCTAATTGTTAGTGTGAAAAATACTTTTTAATTTACCACGTCAACAGTCACCGCTCTTTTCGCTATTTCAATGGCCCCATTAGAGTAGTACGCTAAAACAATGGAATAGTAAGCTCCACTCAACGCGTCTATAGACTGATGTTGAGCAAAGCTCAGCACAATACGCCAACTAAGCTTGAACTTACTGTTACAATACGCGATACCGTTTGAACAACGAAATATCGGTTTTATTTTTTTAGAAGTGACCGAACATAACCTCATGCCTATAATCCCTGATGGATTAGGCAGAGGTGTACCCATTAATACACTCACATTTCGCCAGTTATGTTTAAGTCCCATGTAATAGGGGGCGAGCCTATAGCCATCAACTGGGCACAAATCCAGACTCCGAAGCCGTCGGTCTAGTGATCGCAAAGCGTGACTGCTGAACATACGGTCTTGGGTTCGATTCCCAAGTCAAGCAAAGCGTTATTGGGTTTTTTCATCGGAAATTTCTTAGTAGCAGCCTTGAAGCCGGGATTTGTGCCCGGTCGATGGCAATTGGATCGCTATTACACGGGACTGGGGTGGACATGGGTACACCTCTGCCTAACTCTTTGGGGATTACAGGCGTGATGTTGTGTGTTATATTGATTCAAATGTCTTGTTTTCAGGAATACGCTATTTCGAATTCAATATTACTCTGAAATAGGACTTATATCAAAGTTACAACCATCATTTCATAACAAAATCACTTTTGAATTTTGCTAAATGTATACTTGTTTTTGCTCGTGTCTGTACGTGTGTTAGGCATCAAGGGATTTCTTAGAGGCCAATGCGACATGAGGTCCGCTTCACCGCCAACCGCGGCGGTGCGCGGTGCCGTGAGTTAATCGCCTTAGGCGGTTTGCACGCGGTGCAACTTAAGTTGAGGCAACTATCAACTCTTTAAAAGTTTTCTGTAAAAATTAAGTTGTTGCTATAACGTTTACGGTTGCCGCAACTTTATGGCAATCTGTGAGCAACTTTCATAGCTGAGTTGCTCAATCTACGCAGCGATCAGCGTTAACGGTATAATATTTAACAGTTGGTAGTTGCGGCAATTTTGAACTAACTTTGTCATCGATTGCAGCAAATGAAAACTGTTGACGATTGCCGCAACTTGAAACTCGAGTTGTTATGTGTGCGCAATCCAATTGAAATATAAGTAAACAGCTAGTTGCCAGCTAGTTGCCAATTGCTGCAATAGTTTCTCAGTATGCAAACCGCCTTATAGCGTATTTTCTGCCTAGAAAACACATGCGACGCAATTTCCCCCGCGTATTGCTTTCACAGTAAACAGCCACAAATCATGACTGGTCATGTTTGCATTGACTGTGTGTTTACCGTAGTACCGGTATACGGGTATACCTGTGAATGCATTTACCATGGTCGGTAAATTTAATTATGGGGTTTGATAACCTTGTTTTATGGGACATGACCCAGTGGATTTGAATAAACGGATTGTTTTGTTTATTTCTATTATAATGGTTCATAATTTAAAGAGCTTCAAAGCTTCGTTAGAATATTATGGACGTGGGTATTGCTATAACCGTATATAAATATTTTGTTTGTTTTAGAAGAAGACTAGTTGAATTAGAAAATAATGACTAAGAAAATAAATTTAAATGACAGAAGAATTCAATGCAGCAAAATAATGAGACCTTTGCATAAATAGTCTTATGTCTAAGAGATAATATAGGTATGTTAATTAGTATTTATATTTTGATTAATAATAAATTGTTGACGATTGTGATGATTGAATGTTGATCATGGTTCAAAACATAACTCAGTCCTTGTGACAGAGAGACAGACAAACGGACAGACAGACGGAGGAGTCTTATTAATAAAGTTACGCTTGACACCGTTTGGGTGGAGAACCCTAAGAAAAGTCATTTTACAACATAACATTACGCCTGTAGTCCCCGAAGACTTAAGCAGAGGTGTAAGTACACCCACATTTCGCCAGTTATGTTTAGGTCCCATGTAAAAGGGGCCAAGCCTATTGCCATCAAACGGGCACAAGACTTCGAGGGCGGCTACTGAAAAATTCCTGATCGAAAAACGCAATCACACTTTGTTCGACCTGGGAAACACATGCTTGCAGTCGCGCTTTGTGACGACTAGGCTAACTAGGTAACAGTAATTTTTAGTATTTTAAAAATACCACAATGTTTAAAGAAGGATACTAGTATAAAAAACAATACAAAACAAAACACATTACTAGTTATAATCACTTACTTAAGTATGTCATTTTAAGCGAACTGTTATTTTAATTCTTATGAGAAATAAAGTTCTTTAAACCTAAGTAGATCAATTGATAAAAAGACGAACGAGATTAAAGCTTAATAATCTTTTAAAACTTACTTTACCATAGTTTAACTATAAAAATATTTTAAAAAATTCAGACGCAAAACTCGAACCAAATACTTAATCCCCACTATCTAGTAAACTCGACCCCTAACCGTATGATTTTTCATCGTTTACATGAAAATCTTCAGCTAGGGTACCCTCATTTACATAAATGAATCCATTCGCCATGATAGCCCAATTGTTATTATATATTTAGCATAAATTATTAATAACTCTGTGTTCGAGATGAGGACTTTGAAACTGGGATTTCAAATTAATTCTCTGAGAATATTATTGTATAATGTTAGGTTTTGGAGTTTGTTGAACTTAAAAAAAATATTAGGATATTATTTTATCTTGATGTGGTTACGCGTGTCATTTCATTTAGTAAACATCATCATGCCTGTAATACCTGAAGGGTTAGGCAGAGGTGTATCCATTAGTACACCCACATTTCGCCAGTTATTAATTAAGTTAATTTAGTAACAAGATATTTTTTACGATTTATTATATTAGCGCCGGGCCGATCATTGTGCCTATCTTTAGGGGACGCTTAAGTTCAACAGTGGACGTCGTTCGGATGATATGATGATGATTATATTATTTTCTATGATTTATTGGATATTACCTTTATACAAAAACTAGACTGACCCATGCCACGGCCACGCATTGCTTTGGCTCAAAGCAATTAAATAATGTAGAGGTCTTCTTCTTCTTCTCGAGTCGTGGGTGTGTGTTGTTCGTAGGTGTGTATGTAGGTCAATAATCAAGATAAAAAACTGTCTAAAAAAAATTGGTTAAGTAGTTTCGGAGTTTAACTCGGACAAACATTGTGACGTGAGATTTTTTTACATAGATTTAGCTTCTATATGTTTGCATCCCCTAAACTCGAATAGAAGTCGATAGATTGACTTACTTTTTTAATATTTACTACGTGTTTTTCGAAGCCCTTCTCACCTCCGAAATCTCTAATAAAAAAATCCAATAACACTTTACCCGAGCTGGAAATCAAACCTCAGCAGTCCGCTCACAACCACGAGACCAATGAAGCATGGAGCTAAATTATCGCACCATTAAGTCATCAAAATATGTTTATAAATTGGTTATAACCAACATAACCCAGCAATATGCGTCTAGCGGAGCCCAAATTGGAGCCAGCATTTGTATTCATAAACGCGAACCGATGGTCCGTACCGATAGCCGCAAGCCTCGGTGCCACTGCCAGCGATAAGACATGCAAATTGCAAATACAATGCAAGCTACAATTATTTGTTGATTATTTTTGTTGTTTATGATGCTTTTGCTTTAGAGATTTTGTTCAGATATTATAGATTTTGGTTTAAGATAAAGGCTGTTGGTATTGGTAGGGTTAACTGTTAAACTGTTTGCTTTTGAAACTGCATGCGTTTTATTGATAGTGGTTCTGTAGAAAGACAGGTAGACCATGACCTACATCTATATTTAATATAAGCTGAAGATTTTTTTGTTTCTTTATATGGTTAAACGCGCTAATTTCTGAAACTACCAGTCGTATTAGCAATCTTTTGGTAATTTTTTGCCAGATTCATGAATATAGTATAGGTTGTATAATATCACGCTACGACACACGGGAACAGAGCAGCACACGAAGCTAGAAAACACATAAAATGCTTATTAAACCAGTAGTACAGTCACCATATTATAATAGATAGGTATGCACGGTCGTCAGATATAGTTGAAGTTTTATAAGAAAGCGAAGGATGTTTTCAAACATATATTTTTTTTAATTAGATGATAAACAGTTCATTAATTTAAGTACATAGTTTCAATCGAAGACATCCATCGATTTTTAAGAAAATTTCAACCTTAACGGACAACCGTACATTACCGAACACGCGAGCAAAGCCACGGATGAAAGCTAGTATCACATAAAAAGCTACCCAACACCGTTATCCCATATTCTAATAACCTTGAACAGACACAATCACAACATAAACATCCAAATGAGTCCAGCGATAATACTCGCAACACACCTTAAACTAATCTGCGAAGTAGCAAATATAGCATCGCTATCAGTACGACCATAACATTAATGTTCCAAACTGATTTGTTCGTCGAAATAACCCTATAATGGCTAGGCCATTTCAACCCCTAACTAAGGCTGCTTGTCCATGGAAGCGGGGCGATTAAGCGGAGAAGAGTACCCGGAGCGTGGTAAGACAGACAAGGCAATGAATGGACACAGCTCTATATTATAACTTGTAGTGGTATTTAGTGGTTGAGATGCATAGAACTAATCTTCGCTCCGCTACAGCTCTGTCTATTAAAGCGGAGCGGAGCGAAGAAGTGAATTATGTAGAATTATATTGGTTAACAAGCTTATGTCTGTGAACTCGTTTGCGTGATGGTCGTTATTAAAAAAAAAACAAATAAACCCGATCAAATAGACATACAAATTTTTAAAAAAAGATTTTTTTAATACTGTGTAAATATTAAAATTAATTTTGTTTTTTTTTTTATTATTCTTTAACATTTCATAGACACTTCAATTTTATTTATTTATACAGATTTTACATAGAACTTAAAAAAAAATACTGGGGAAATGTGGGTGTACTAACAGGTACACCTCTGCCTAACTCTTCGGGGATTACAGGCGTGATGTTATATAGATTACTCGCAATCTCAAGATACTTAGACAATTTTATTTGCATTTAAAGAAAGAAGAAAAGAAAGAAAATATGTTTACGTATTTGACACAGGCCAAGTGCACACAAAAAAAAATAAAAAAATAACCGGATAAAAAAAAAATAAACAAAAATAAAAAAAAAACCATCATCATTTTTTAAGTACAAAATTAGTTTGTACTTCTGTACAAATTAATTTAACATACTAATTTAAATAACTCAATCTAATGGATACGCAGCTTTATAACTACATTAAGGTAGGGGATGAAATGCATTTCACGATGAAAAATACGTATTTTTGTAGTCATTTGTAAAATAGGGAAGCTCGCACAAAAAATTCATTAGTTTCAAATATCTGGGTCAAGGTATCGCGTAGTTCGGCATATTTTTACAATGGATGTTTTCGCTGAATGTGGGGTGTGTGTCACCCCTTTTGGGGGTTGAAAAAATATGTTTATGTGTGTATTTGAAAAGGTGAACGTGGTAATAATACATTAGAGGGGTCTTTATGTGAAAGGGATGGTTTTCTTAAAGCAGGCTTAGGGTTAGGTGAGGGAATGCGGTGTAATTTTGTTTTATTATCTTCTATCATGTTATGTTTTAAAAGCAGTGAAATAAAAGTAACAGCTTTTCTCGTTTTATTAATTTGATTGTAACATTACTGATCGAATGCCTCGTTCGTCTAGTGGTCGCAAATTGAGGTGAGGTCTTGGATTCTATTTCCAGGTCGCGCAAAGTGTTATTCGGATTTCCCATCACGAATTACTTAGTAGCAGCCTCGTAGTCTGGATTTGTGCCCGGTTAATGGCAATAGGCTCCCTTTTACACGGGACTTTAACATAACTGGCGAAATATAAGTGTAGGTGGTGGGTGACTAATGGGTACACCTCTGATGATGTGTTATGTATCATATTATATTTTTAAAGCAGTAAATAAAACTGACAAGTTTTCTCGTTTTATTAATTTGATTATACCGTTATTGGTTGCGGTTTATATTATTATCTTAACAGATACTTTCAAAAGTTATAACTATTTTTATTGTAGGTAGATAATCTGTGGGAGTCGTAGTCTGATCCTAAAATTGGCAGGAAGGTAGTTTAAAGTTGTCTCGTAGTTTAATGGGTCTCCAAAGTTTGTATGGAGACACAAACGAATAACCGACATTTTTCGGACGAAGTCACGACCAGAAGCTAGTAATCTATAAATACGAATACATACTCATTTGAAACCATGTAATAATATTTCAAAATAGAACATGATTACAAAACAACTTATTTGAAGACACTTATTTCACAAACCACTTACAGATAAGTGAGTTGAAAATGAAAATACACATAGTAAAATTACATTCAAGGATGTCGAAAGTATTGTTAAACAGTTATTTTTTATCGTAACCATTTATTTTCTTGATGGTACTATAAAATATGAACGTGAATCGTTGATAAATCAATAGATTGCTTTGTGTTTCTTTTATAATGTAAGCTTTTCTTTTCTTATAATTCTTTTCGAATAACGATTCTTTTGTTTTCTAAATTGTTACGGTAATTGAGCTTTTTGTTTAGGTTTGTTAGGTCTTGTGCTATTTCGTGGTATATTAAAATTATACTTAACCTCGTAAGGCCTCGTAGGTTTATATAAAAACTAGCTTTTGCTCGTGACTTTGTCCGCGTAAATGTCGGACCCCCAGGGGGTGAATTTTGGAAAATTCGTTCTTAGTAAAAATTCCACCTTTATATGTCAAGCGGTTTTCGATATTTCGTGATGAGTGAGTGTATGTTTCGCTTTTATATATTTGGATACATAGATATTATATACAATAGGCTCGCCCCCTATTACATGGGACTTAAACGTAACTGGCGAAATGTGGGTGTGCTAATGGATACACCTCTGCCTAACCCTTCGGGGATTACAGGCGTGATGTTATGATGTTATGCAGATAGATATTATTTATGGCGGATATCACGGAGTTAGAAACTTAATTCTTGTTCTTAAATAAAAGCCTAGGTTATTCTCTAAGAAGATATAATAACCCAATGTACTAAAACTAGGTTCAAGTAGCGGTCTAGAACATTGATTTAGTAAAAAACTAAAAATAAATGCTTTTGACTTAATTATTTTGAGAGGTATTTCTAATATCTAATGATTTAATTTTATGCAAAATATTGTTGAAATAGTTTGTTCTTGTTTTGGGTCTTCGGACCATCAGATTTAAATCGGTCTTCTTTATCGTGTGGGCAGTAAGGTCTTACGACCCCACACACCCTAGTGTCAGAGTTTTAAATCGGTAAAAAGAATTAGAAGTCAACAGTATAAACTAGATCAAATGAGCGCAAATTTTTATGACAACGATGACTGTGTTTATAATTGCATTCCTATTGTTTAATTTTACTATTACAAAGCTATGTTCATGTCAATATTATAACCAATAGCCTTGCAACTAACGTTCTCTAACACGCTAGGCGGAATTCATTCTGTTTTTTCCGATGAAACAATGTTATAATATTGTAGGTAAAATATTTCCCTTATTGGTAACTATATTTTCAAGCTGTTTCGGGTGGAAACCTTCGGATCGTGGGGTCCGTATGGCCATAGCCTTTTTAAGGAATTGTTTAAGCTGTTGCTTGTCACTTTTCGTGACCCAAAGACTGGCTTTTAACTTGACCAGAGGCTAAGCATTGCCATCCAACGTGGCAATGCCGCCAGTCTTTTGGGCACATTTCCAGTTGACGGCGATGCGGGGATATTTTTTGATGCGATTTACTTTTTGAAGACACACATAATATCTCGCCTCTAATTCCCGAAAGGTTAGGCACAGATTCCTTTTTTTTTATAGGTTATCCTTTTATATTAATTCTGTTATAGTACATTTTGATTTAAAGTCTATCAAAAAAGCTTCTAAGAGAAGAGAGAATGACTAAGTTTAACTTGTTTTTAAAGCCCCATGGGAACAAGGAAATTAGGTTTTATTAGTTCATATTACTGCCTTGTTTTTAGGTATGTAAGCTGTCAAAAATAATGTTTATTTTACATACTAAATATGATGCCAACAGTACAGTCTATTTTTAGTAAACATATACATGAATATGAAACTTCAAACATTTTGTACGAAATTTTTAAACAAGGTGAATTCACGACATCAGCATATTACACGTATTTGCATAGTAGAAGCCTTCAAGTAAAAATATTTTGCATTTTCTCTGTCATAAATTACTGTTAATTCATTTTTTTATGTTAACATTTTCTTCCCGGTCTGAAAACTGAAGAAAAATGGAAGTAGCCGTTACATGAAATGATGGTATCCATGTCAACACAACGTAACTGACGAGATGTATTAACTAACTTTTGGCCGTAGTTTCGCTCCTGTGCGCGAGAGATTTCCACGTGGAAAAGTATCCTATATTACTTTCGGGTTTATAAACTCTCTATATGCAAAAACTGACGTCATTCCGTGCCTCAGTTGCAGCGTGAAAGCAGAACGAACATGCAAAGATCCTTTTTTTTCGTTCTACAGTCCTCATATAGAACATAGTGAAGATACAGAACCCTCCGTCCAGGAAAAACGGAGGGCTCTGTCGGACTTTTATCAACTCTGGTTCCTCCTGCTACCATGAGTTAGAAACTCGGTATTTGCATGGTACGCGTCCCTGACCAATCTTCTTCTTTTCGTATCAATCATGCATCTTTAATAATACTACTTGGGCCCAGTAGGTGGCTATGTTTATTGCCACGCGCTATTCAGATGGCAAAGGGTGTAGGGGACACTCCAGCAAATAGGACATAATCTGATCAGAAGCTCCGCAATCGTACTGGTTCGATGGGTCTTTGATACCCCACAAGGAATATCATTTCGCGAAAGATATGCCTATCTATACTAATATATTAAGCCTGAAGATATTTTTTGTTTGTTCGTTTATATAAACGCACTAATCTCTTATTGTTAATCGAAAAGAAAAAAAATATTTATGTATTATATATGTTAGCTAGATTCATTAAGAAAAGCATAGGCTTTATAACATCACGCTAATACTCACAGGAACAGAGCAGTAACCAAAGAAATAACATAACACAACTAAAAAACCTAATTCAGCAGCTAGTAAAAGTATCTCTTTAACATTTCCTAAACACAATTACTCCTACAGTACTCGCGAACCAAAGAAAAACCCAACCAACATAAAACCAGCTACACACATACCCTCAAATAATAATGCCGTCTTAATTACTGTTCCTAGTTCCAAGCGTACGAAGTTTGTTCAACACAAGTGTTCGCTGGCGTCTTACACTGGCTTCATTGTACCTACTTGCTCCTTTCTAGGTAACCTGTATGTGTACAAGTATACATGGTCCTTAGTTGGTAACTAGTAAAGTGACATGTTTACAGACTTCTGATGCGGTTGGGTCATTTTTGCGGTTGTGTACTATATTATGGTCAGGTGTATTAGGGACTACGCACACTTATTCAGCTCCATTCAGCTTTTGTCCATAGAAAACAACGATTTTGTATCGCATGCGTTCAGACGAGGAAAGCTGAACGGACGCGTACGCGTCTCATACAAAATCGGCGTTTTCTCTGGACAAAAGCCGAATGGAGCTGAATAAGTGTGCGTAGTCCCTTAATCGTATCTTGACTGACTCTTTGGTCTAGTAGTCGCAAAGCGTGACTGCGAGAATGAGGTCTTGGATTCCCAAGTCAGAAAAAGTGGTATAGGGGTTTTTTATCAGGAATTTCTTAGTAGCTCGGAGTCTAGATTTGTGCCTGGTTGATGGCAATAGGCTCGCCCACTATTACATGGGACTTGAACATAACTGGCGAAATGGGAGTGTACATATGGGTACACGTCTGACTGACCCTTGGTGGATTACAGCCATGATGATGTTATATCTGGATTAATTACCTGGGCACATGACATAGGCCTATCTTATATACATATCTGCTAGAATACAAGTGTACTGATAGTTATGAAATGCTCTTCGAATTAAAATATAAATTCTTTTGCATCCTTCACGAATTTTCCGCTATGCTTTATACCTAGGACGCTAAATACTTTTATTAGGGTCAGAGTATCATGTCCTGGTTAATATATACATACAGTGACTCAACGTATTCTGTCAAAGTACAAGTCACCGTTAATATACATTAACGACAATACCTTTACTGCTCCAGTATTGACCCTAAAAACCTTCAGTAAGAGTTCGGAGCGCTCCATGGTGCTTATGAATATAAAACGGCATTTACACCGTTATGACTGCGATTACCTTTAAATTCATTGGTTTAAGGTCGCAGTTATTTCAATGTGTAAATCTTTAATTTTAACAATAACGATTTGATGAGTCTTTTGTTTTTGTTGTATTTTTTTAGGAGCTCGTGGCTAAGGAATAACAGCCGCACGGCTCTATTCTTCAGGTTAAGTTAAGCTTACCGGGGTTGGTCCGAGGATGGGTGACCATCTTTACACACCAAGACTACTCCGTGCCTCGGAAAGCACGTCAGGCCGTTGGTCCCGGCTGTCATATGTGGATCTTTGACAGTCGTTACGGGTCGTCAGAAGTCCGAAAATCTGACAACCAGTCTAACTAAGGAGTATCGTATTACCCAGTTACTGGGTTGTGGAGATCAGATACTACTAGAACTTCATCGTATTAGTATCTAGATTATGTTAGTGGTTTTATTGTCTTTAAAAATCTAGCTAGAGTTAAAATAAATTGCTTATTTCTCGGCCTAGATTATATTTAATTAAAACAATGAGTATTCATTTTCTCATTTGAATGAACACGCTACAGCTTCGCGTAATGAGAAAACTATGCATACGAGCAAAGCTTAATCGTGTAGTTTGCTTTTTCTGCAGTGAAATGTTGCAATCTTGAATATTTAATTATAAAACAAAGCAATTTTACTTGTTACGACAGTTTTGCTGTGATCCAATAAGGAGTTCCGTTCTATATCTCCGAAGTTCATCATCAGATCATGATAATATTTCTATGGGATCTCTTTGGAAGTATACTCTTTTAAACAAAAAAAGAATCATCCAAATCAATTCATAATTGGCGGAGTAATCGGGTAACATAGGTACATACAAAAAAAAAGACCGCTGATTTGAGAACTTCTTCCTTTTTGAAGTCGGTTGAATAGACTACCTGAACTGTCTCGTTGGTCTAGTGGTTGCAAAGCGCTACTGCTGAGCATGAGGTCTTGGGTTCGATTCCCAGATCGGGCAAATTGTTATCGGATTTTCCATCAGGAATTTCTCAGTAGCAGCTTCAGAGTGTAGATATGTGCCCGGTTGAAGGTAATAGGCTCGTCTCCTATTACATGGGACTTAAAACATAACTGACGAAATGTGCGTGTACCTACTAATGGCTACACCTCTACTTAACCCTTTAGGGATTACAGGCGTGATATTATGTTATGATGTAAAAATAAGCCTGTATAGTAACAAGTAATTATACAAAAACAGTTTGTTACAACAATAATAACAAACAGCTTTTGAAATACCTCATAAAATGTTACAGTTTTCCGGTGTCTTTAACTTCTATAAATATTGACAGTTAATGTTCAATTTCGAATTACAATACGTACTAAATAAATGAAAGCAAAACATTATCATAAATAAAATGCCAGCCTAATATTAACCCACTGCAGGGCAAAGGCCTCTTCTCATAAAGAGAAGGCACGAGCATTGATTAACAAGCTTGCTCAAGTTTGGATGGAGCAGCTAGATTCAATATTTTTTTCTTCTAAATGGCTTTCAAATAGCTTGATTAAAACTAAATTTTTGTGTATAAAAAGAATTAATGTACCTACTACTTATTGTAAACCATATATATTTTTAAAAATAGTAAGTATGGAGTTTCTTGCACGTTCTTCTCCATAAGAAGCTACCTTTTGGAATGGGCAACTAGATTCAATATTATAATTTTCTTCTTCTTTTCTCTTGTAAACGGGGTTCAAAAATGCCTCTTAATTGAAAGAAACAATTTGACTTTGACTAAAATTTTGTGCAAATAACTTACTCAAACCGAACTATCTTACTCTAACAAAAATAACATACGACACAATCCTACAAAACAGTACCAACATAGTACATGAAATATTAAAAAGCTCCAACACACAATGCATAAAGGACAGTTGAGTCTTTGCAAGACTTGCAATTCTCACAAGACTTGCAAGTACTTACTGTGACGAGAACACAGTCTCACCTTTGTCACGACGTACTGTCACTTTCTGTAATTAATTCTGCAGACGCAGCGAGAGGGTTAAATTTTTTTCTTAATGTTTTTTTTTGTAATATTATTTTCTGCATTTAGAGATAGTGTTGTTTATGTTCGGTCGGTTATTTGTGTGTTATGGAGGTTTTATGTTGAGAACAGATTGCTTTTTTTTGAAAATTATATACAAATGTGGCTTGATTGACTTATTAAATTGAATTAACCACATAACATCAAGCCTCTAATACCCGAAGGGTTAGGCAGAGATGTACCCATTAGTATTCTCACATTTCGCCAGTTATATTTAGATCCCATGTAATAGAAGGCCAGCCTATTTTTTTTATTGCCATCGACTGGGCACCGCTTCAGACGCAGAGACTGCTCCTGAGAAATTTCTAATGGAAAACACGATAACACTTTGCCCGACCTGGGAATCGAATCCAAGACCTCATGCTCAGCAGACCAACGTGGCAGTCATGTAAAAAGAGAAGAAAATAAGAGTACCACTAAACACAAAATCCTATCTCTAACAGTGATTTCAAAGCCATAAAACGTTTATGCAATCCAAAATCGTATTTCTAAATAAACATAGATATTCAACTCCAAATCCCCGTTTTGCCTAAACCCCAACGACTACACTAAACCCCCTCTAAACTACTCCAAAACAAATCGAGTCGACATCTATCCTCGCACAGTTTAGTAAAGCGAGAGACGTCAACTGTCAACTGGTTTAGGGAGGGACTGATCTACAAAACAGCTAGGTTCAGAAGGTTGACTCAGTGAGAGAATGCTCGACTGATATTTGGCTGAGATCGCTATACGTATGTGTGCATTCGCCTTTATTCACTTCTTGTCTGTCCTATTTGTCTAGTGTCTCCGATAGCTAAGCATGGTATGCGAGGTTCGATTCCTAGATCGGGCAACGTATGTTTTTTTATAAGAATTTTACCCCATACTAGGTAATTATCCTGTATCATAAGTGCATTTTCAAACATATAAACCCACAGACATAAACAGACAGATCCGGAACAACTATCAGTAGGCCATACAAATATTTGTTCCGTGCGGAATCTACCCGCAACACGTAGCGCAGCAGTCAATCTCTCAGTCACTGAGCCTTTTAGAGTTTTTCTATTCGGATATTCGCAGTAGCAGCCCGGAGTTTGGCAGTTGGTCCTGCGCCTGATCTTTCCACGGTATTGTCCGTTCGTGTATTATATTGACGTCCCATCGGTCTATGGGTCGGTTCACATGTGACGGGTCTTTAGTATGGTTGACGCACTAACGCATCATCGGTTATGTGTGTGGTTGGGATATTTTATAATCTATATCACTGTTTCTGCGTTACGCGACTGACGATACGCGGCGTATCTTCCGTCAGATACCGACTCTATGAATGTGAGGGAAGAGAGCGTGTATCTGTGTTCACACACTCTTCTGTACTATGATAAACATAACATCACGCCTGTAATCCCCGAAGGGTTAGGCAAAGGTGTACCCATTAGTACACCCACATTTCACCAGTTATGTTTTTAGTCCCATGTAATAGGGGGCGAGCCTATTGCCATCAACCGGGCACAAATCCAGACTCCGAGGCTGCTAATGAGAAATTCCTGATGGAAAGACCCAACACTTTCCCGACCTGGGAATCGAACCCAAGACCTCGTGCTCAGCAGTCTGTACTATGATATTTCCTGTATACTTAGTAAATCTAATTGTCTAAAATATTTTCATTTGGCAGTGGGCCTTCTGTAACTCGTATCTATTCTGTGGCCGTCCTACGCTGAGTGATTCAGACTGTCGACCTATGTCATTCGAGTGATAAGGCGATGTGGTGTCGAGTTTTTGCGGCTATCCTAGATTCTGATGGAAAGGGAAGTTGAGTTGAATGATAAAATTGTATAGCTGGTTTATGTGTATTGGATTCTGCGATTAAGACTGTAACAAATCTCATTTTAGCTGCTTGTGGTGACACCTTTTTGTATTTTATAGCAAACCCAATTCTGTTATTTATATTTTGTTACTTGTTTTTTGCCTATCTGCCTGTCCGTTTATTATGGCTAATCTCTTAAACAACACCACTCTGTTTTTTGTGTTTATCAGTCTGTTTCTTCCGGCTAAGCTCCTAAACGGCTAGACCGATTTTGAAGGGACTTTCACTAGCAGATAGCTGATATTATAAGGAGTAACTTAGACATATTTTTACTTTTATTTAACAAATAATAATTATTAAACTTTTGCTCACAAAATAAAAAGTCTCGGGAAAACCGATTTCTACGCGAATAAACTTTTATCAATCAATCAATCATTTATTGCGTTCAACAATGTACTTAATGGTCTTATAAATAGAAAGGTACGGAATCATTATGGACCCTGTCGGGCACAGCACCTTAAACGTAAGAGAGAGGAAGAGGGCTAAATAGCAAGAACTTAATATCTAAAATCTTATTAGTAATATGAATACTATAAATTATCTAAAATCTTAATTATATATTTTTAGCAAGTAAGATTATTTATCTTTAAAGAAACCAATTCACATGGTTCAAAGATCAATAATAAAGCCTAATTGAATCAGATAGTTAACTACATTATTTTAATTATATTTTTATCTTATCCCAACCCAGACGACTAAGCACCTTAATCCTATCTAGAATCAATACTAATAATGAAGTCTGGATTACAATGCAACCATAAAAATAAACGAACATCGCGTGGCGGTCTGATTAGCCACGTAATCGTAAATGTATTATTTAGGTCATGCGTGCTTTGGACTTAGACCTTTTTGGGTCTAGAGGGTGTATATTGTATGTTCGTATGTTGCTAGGTTTAATATGGGAGTGGTTGGCCCTGTGGATGGAGAAGAAAATGATAGTTTGTATTGTTGTGATGGCCCAGTGGTTAAGTCCTCCTGCCAAGTTCCTCCTCCTGTCATGCTCGTGAACGAGTGCTGTAAGTTGGAATTGGTCATCTCTTAACTGCTATGGCTTTAATTTATTTATATACTAGCTTGTGCCCGCGACTTCGTCCGCGTAAATTTATGTTATCGCGGACACAGACTAAGTCGCGGAAAAAATTACCCATGTCCTGTCATTTCAATTCGAAACGACAAGTGGCGCCATCTATGATCATAAGAACGTTATTGTAATTTCCCTCGGAAATAGTACTTTTTTTCGGGATTAAAAGTAGCCTGTGTTCGTTCCTGTACACCTAGCAACGTATATCCAAAATTTTAGGATGATCGGTTCAGTGGCTTAGGTTTAAAATGGTAACAAACAAACAAACAAACTTACTTTCGCATTTATAATATTAGTTAGGATTTTTTTTACTACTATTTTATATTCATCTTCATTGTGATCACATATAGAATCGACAAGAATAATGTAACCAGGATTTTGTAATAACCTAATTTAAAAGAGTGCCGTGGAGTTTCTTGCTCGTTCTTCTCCATAGAGGCCTACCTCCGTTTTGGAAAGAGCAACTAGCTTCAACTTTCGGACTAACGGACCGACTCTTTGACAATTCAAAAGTGCCTGTAAATGGTCTAATTGAAATAAATGTTTTGACTTTTGACTTTGACAAGGTTGCGGACTTTATTCGAAAGATACCGCGGCCCTTTTTTTTTTAGGTGGTAAAAATCATCAAATAACTCCTTCCTCTCTGGGTGGGGCGGAAGGGACTGACAGACTTTTACTGACTAAAAAACCACCCTGTTCCTTCTGTTACCTTTTACGTTCCGGGGGGCGTTACGTACCGCGGCCCTGGAATACAAAGGGCATTAGGGGGAACTCGGATGGCTTTAATCAGAAAGAGTAAGAGACTTAAAAAGTGATTAAGTCGTGGGCCACGCTAGAATAACTACGGGGAGCGGAATCTATCTAGAAAATGTTCTCTGATAACTGATAATTATCCTGCTTTAGCGTAGGAAGTTTTATTAAAATCAATTCATCATCATCTGTCTAGCCCTTTCCCAATTCTGTTGTGGTCGGCTTCCAGTCTGACCAGATGCAGCTGAATACCAGTATTTAACATGGAGCGACTGCCTATCTGAACTCCACAGCCCAGTAACTGGGTTATACGATACCCTTTGGTAAGAGTGGTAGTTAGACTTTCGGGCTTCTGACGACCCGTAACGACTGTCAAAGATCCACGTATGACAGCCTAAACTAAGAAAGAACATAAATAAATTGAAAATATCACTGTACTTGCCCGGATTCAAATCTACAACCTCATGCATGAGAGTCTGGTGCCTCAACCATTAGGCCATCACTTTATATTTTTTTAATTAAAATCGGTTCATACATTTAAAAAAATAAAGACTTGAAAGTCGGTATGAAATGCCGTAAGGCGTCCACTTATTCAGTCGAAAAAATAATGGTTGTGACTAATTGACAGAAATGTCCTAATGACCCACCTGATGGTAAAAAATAGGGTCTATGCCATATTGCGTAGGTCAAGTACGAACGGGACGTACCGAGAAGGTCGTTACAATAGGCAGGTCACCTAAAGGTAATGTTGAAGAGAAATGAGCCTGTTATGATATCACTAGGTGCCTATTTAAACTTCTATACCTACTAATATGTGTAATATAGCTGAATAGATTTATTGTTTGTATGTTTAAACGCGCATCATTATAAAAAAATATTTTATAACATAAAAATATTTAAATATTGGGTTCGATTCCCAGGTCGGGCAAAGTGTTATTGGGTTTTTCCATCAGGAATTTCTCAGTAGCAGCCTCGGAGTCTGGATTTGTGCCCGGTTGATGGCAATAGGCTCGCCCCCTATTACATGGGACTTAAACATAATTGGCGAAATATGGGTGTACTAATGGGTACACCTGTGCCTAACACTTCGGGGATCACAAAGTCCAAAATTGAAAGGCATATTATTTAAAGCATTCGACACAAAATTAATAAAGTAATTCTTTATCTATTTGAAAACCCAGACAGATCTTCAGTCATTATTGAACTTGTTTATCCGTTTAGGAGTTACGCGGCGACACAGCCACACAGACGAACATTTAAAACTTAAAACACCACTTTTCTCGACATGCATACCATAAACAAAACTTTAGAAATTCACAAATAAATGGAAAGCCAATAAAGTGAGGATATCAAGAAATAATGTGTAAACTTGATAAAGTTACAACAGACACTCGACATCAACTTAGCTGATATGGACTTTGAACTTCAACTTTATGGAAAATCAACCAAGGGTTGCAAAATTAAGTTTAAGCTTTCTACTTATGATACCCTGAACTTTCTTGCTCGATATGCAGATTTATAAGCCGTTGTTAATACAGGAGGGTGTTGTCGAAATTAGGGATATCTTTGGTGAATAAACAAAATGTTTTGTAATTCGAAATTCTGTCGTGTTTTTGTTTGTGACTGCTCTGTTGGTCTTGTGGTGTAGTTTGTTTGCTGTGCGTGGGATCTCGGCTTCGGTTCTCATGTCAGGCAAAGTATTATTACATTTTTGTACTGGCAATTTCTTTCTGCTATTAAGAAATTCGTAGTAGAAAAATAACTAAGGTTTAGTGCTGATTTTTCATTAGTCAGAAAACTTTTATCCAATAAATAAATATGATAGTTTGACATGTTTGTTATGCAAAAGCTGTGAAATTGCCATATTTATCCCTCCGTTAAGAAAAGTAGCCTTTAGTGTCATTTTTCCGTGCCTTAGAAAGCATGTAAAGCCGTTGGTAAAGCCCCTGATCTCCGGTCGTGTCGGCTTGCCGTCCCATCGGACTTTGCGCACACACTTGTGCACTATAATATCTGCTGATAAGAAAAAAAATTGTGTGCAAGTTGGAATTTTTTGTGCAAATCACGATATAGACCAGCTAGTCTCCATTTAGATTAGCCACCATGACCAAAATTCGATCGGAAGAATACAGAGCATACCTACAGGTAATGTTCATAACACGATATTATCTTATTCGAATCCAAACACCGACATATCGGATCCGACAATCGGAAACAAATCGGAAATATCAGCTGAAGCCGAGCTTGCTCTATTAAATATTTATGGCCATCAAATAACCTGTCAAACGAACGTCTACGTATTTTTACCAACAAAAGTCGGGGAATAAGTACTAGTTGGTTTAGGATGAGGGCTACGAAGAATTCGTTTGTCCTGCATAATTTAGGAGAGGTCATTATTCGACAGTTATTTGTCTGAGATCAAGGTTTTGTTGGGTCAGGATCGTGTGTACCTGGTCTATTTCTGTGAAACAGTAATGTCGCAGAAGGCTGCGGAAAGGGAGAGAGAGGGGGAGGCGAAGGGCGGACACCCTCTTTCGACCTCCTTGAATAAGTCCATCGGTGGCGGACTTGGGGTAGTCTGTCGCCCTGCATTCGGCTAGAACCGAGGCGGCGACGCGTATTGCTGGTAATAGTCGAGGAAAACCGGGCTTGTCTTTAGTTAGTAAGAGACTTACAGGCCCCTCCATACCCTCCAGGGCAACCATAGGGATTTTCGCCCTAGTACAAAGAAAAAGATTGTTTTAGGCCTAGTGGTCTAATGACTAGGTTTGTAGACAATGAAAAGTCTAGACAAAATCTTATCGTCTTTACAATTTTAAAGTTCCACCTTCCCTCCCATTTAAAGTTTGAATATGGAAGGGACGTTAACACGCAAATCATAGATTCAGTAGGTACAAAATTCTAGAAGGCCCAACGTAGAATTTCTCATTTCATATGTCAATAGGGCATCTTCAATCATACATATTGATATTAGGATACACATACATACATATTCATCATCAATATACATATTCAACACCTTGATGTCTCTTCAATTCTGTATAGGTTTGTGATGCGCAGGGATGAGAGAATTCTCATAAGAAAACTTGTTAAAAAAAGCAATTAAACGATAACTGAATTGTGTGAAATATGATTTTTAAGAAAAAATCGTGAAGAGAACCTGGACTTATAATAAACTAGCTTTTTCCTGCGACTTCGTCAGCGTAAATATCGGGCCCCCTTTCATCCCCTTAGGAAGATCCGTTCTTAGCGGACGTCTATCCTAACTAATATTATAAATGCGAAAGTAAGTTTGTTTGTTTGTTTGTTACCACTTTACGCCTAAGTCAATGAACCGATCATCCTGAAATTTTGCATATACATTGCCAGGTGTACAGGAACGAACATAGAGTACCTTTCATCTCGAAAAAAAGTACTGTTCCCGAGGAAAATCACAATAACGTTCTTATAATGATAGATGGCGCCACATGTCTTTCAAATTAAGATCGAATTTTAAACTTAATTTGCGAGCGAAGCCGCGGGCGAAAGCTAGTAAACAATAATTTACCTCCCTGCGAAACATCTTCATACGTCAAGCGATTTTCAACATTTCGCGATGAGTGAGTGTGTGATGTGTGTGACCTTTTACTCAAATCGCCAATCCGCCTTGAGCAAGCGAGGTGATCAATGCTCATGCCTTCTCTTTACGAGAAAAGGGCAAAGGGCCCTGCAGTAGGACGGTAATAGGCTGGTATTATGGATCAAAGATCTCTTTAAGTTAAAACGCATTTTCTCTACCAGTTCTTACGCAACTTAAATCTATAATCACTTCATGAAAATTGTTGTTTTTAAAAGTTTCACAAAAGCTTAACAATATAATAGGTTTTTAAATGTTACTTAATTGATAGGAAAGTTTTAACAGATCTGAAGTAATTTTAACTTATTTTTGTTGTTATTACTTTTGACCGGTTTAAACTTTTGACAACTATTAACTATATCAAATTACTAATATCACGCCTGTAATCCCCGAAGGGTTAGGCAGAGGTGTGCCCATTAGTACACCCACATTTCGCCAGTTATGTTTTTAGTCCCATGTAATAGGGGGCGAGCCTATTGCCATCAACCGGGCACAAATCCACACTCGGAGGCTGCTACTGAGAAATTCCTGATCTAATAACACTTTGCACGACCTGGGAATCGAACCCAAGACCTCATGTACAGCAGTCGCGCTTGCGACCACTAGACCAACGAGGCAGGCAAATTAATGATGATTATCAAATTAATGTACAAGCGTAAAACAGTAACTCGAGATAGCTACTGCCTGAGATAAGCGCGATATAACAATCTCTTCAGATTTGTATTATTATTGTAGATTAATTTAGCTATTTATCAATTTTGGCCAAATTCTGAAGTCTACGCAGACGAAGTCGCGACTTAAAGCTATATAACGAACTTGACATATTATCTGGCCATCAAAGTATTTTTATAAACCTTTTAGTATTAGGTGATATTATAATATATCAATTTCACAAACTTCCTAATGTCCCAATGGGACGAGGGTACAGAACGGAATTGGAAAAACCGACCAAGTGCGAGTCGGACTTCCACACGGAGGATTCCGTATTATTAAACACAACATACAAAAAAAAATACAATTCTTGTATGACCTACTCTTCAATTTTCAATTTCATATAAAATAGCCTACTCCCAAAACTTATAACTAAATAGCTGACAGGGCCACGCGTTGATGTGGCTTGTAAGTAAAAATATTGATGTCAATAATCGAGATAAAAACTATCCTATCTTTTAAGTTTGGCCAAATTACACACAGTAAGCCATATTTTATAAACAGTCCAACCCGCACAAACAGCGTGACGCGTAATTTATACATATTAAGATAAGATTACAAATTATATACAATTAAAAAAAAACAATTGAAAGCTAAGGTATAGGGCAAAACTTCATTTTATTTTTACATCGGTACATATATAAAATCTCGCCTTTTTCCCAGAAACCACAGAATGCCACGTGCATATCGTAGCACGTGGCATTCTGAAGTTTAAGGCGAAAGAAGTATGTAAGGATCGCCTTACACATTCCTTTCATAAGACATGTGTAAGACATGTATGAACGTTGACGAGTCGTCAACGTTCATACATGTCACTTTTACATGACTTTTATTTTTATTCGTTGTTATAGCTTTTAAGAAACACGCACACTGAAAATTTTAAGCGTCCTCCTATTTCGGTTTAAAACAAAAAGCCCTGTAACAAACAGTCGGACAGACAGACCGCGGAGTCTAACTTATAGGGTCCCCGTTTAGGTACAGAGCACTAAAAAAAGGCAAAAAAGGCAAAATCTTTAAGTAAAATGTGTTGTATTGTTGGATAAAATGTATTTTTATCAAATAATTTAATGGCTTACTGACCCCGAGCTCAATGTCCTCTCCCATTTTTCTATTCACCTTTGACATTTGTACCGTTTTGTCTTTACTATAAATACGTGTCAGTGGGGACTGTATTTTAAGTAGGGTAACACTTTGTTGAGCGGTTGTTGTGTTGTTAAAGTTTATTTTGAACCCCTGAATGGGCCAGAATCAGGAAGGATTGTTCATTAACATAATATACATGGGAAATGATCATCGTGACAGAAACTTTAACCCTGGATGTTCATCATTCTAGATCCCCAGAAGAAAAAAAATATCAGCTTTTGTATAGAAAAGTATGCAGTTTCTTGCCCATTCTTCTCCATACCAAACTACCTTTTGGAAGGGGCAACTAGATTCCATTCTTTTTTTTTTTTTGGTATATTTATTTATTTAAAGTTTATACAACCAACGTACAAGGGCCGACCTAATGCCTTAGGCTTTCTCTACCAGTCAACCAAAGGTGGTCTTTTTCTTCTTTATCGTGTGGGCAGTAAGGTCTTACGACCCTACACACTCTAGTGTCAGAGTTTCTAAACCGCCTCAAGGGCCTCTGACATGGTGTGAGTAGAACAGTAAGTCCCAGGTTTCCTCACGATGTTTTCCTTCACCGATGCCAGTGATGTCCGTGATAAACCCAGAAAGTACATATGAATTGAAAAATTCACATTGGTACTTGCCCGAATTCGAACCCACAATCTCAAGCATGAGAGGCGGGGGCCTTAACCACTGGGCCATCGCGACACTCCAAAAAAGGTACCAAAGGGACCAAAGGTGGTAAAGAGATAACATCTCCTTGACAATTCAAAAGTGCCTTTAAATGGTTTAATTGAAATAAATGTTTTCACTTTGACTTTGACATGGCAGGTGCAAGTGTACGAGAGTAAAACAGTAAAATGATTAAAAAAAAAAACAAAATTAATATTTACATAAATAAAATGAAGTGATAAGTACAAAATGTGTATGCCTTTTTATGGCCTATTCATTTTATTTTTATTGGGTGATAAGTCCATCAAACTATTCCCCGAATGCAACTCCTGAAAACCAGAATCAACAGTACCACCAGAAAAGCTATTTTTCGTCAATTTCTCTTTCTTTTCTTTCAACTTAATATCCAGCGCCATCAAACTGGTTCACTAACTCTGGCCTAAAAGGTCTACGATCATCCGAAAAACTGTCAACGACAATCGAATCGAAAAAACCAACATAAACTGATAATGGAGGAGTAATTTGTCAGTCCTCTTTCAATGTCGCGTATCGACATCGCGTGCCCTCAGGCAGTTACCGACCACTGCTCCAATTCATTTGTTTGCCCCTGACTTTCGCCAAATAAGACAAGATACGGTAAGAGTTTGATTTAGGTGCGTCTGGGTGTATTGGATTCCATTAATGGGTTTTTTTCCCATTTCAATCTTCGTTATTTTTGATGTAAGAAAGTCTTTGTAATGTCTCACGATCTTCAATCAGGTCAGACAAGATCAGTTGACTTTTCTTATATTAAAATCAGACAATTTACAATCTTTCTATCGGTCCTTCAGAAAGGTCAGGTGTTGAGTACTCGTAACCGGCGTGCTTGTATGACGAGATGTATGAACGTAGATGAGGCGAAAGGGATATGTAAGGATCGTAGCAGGTGGCGTTCTTTAGTTTCTGCCTACCCTCATGGGAAAAAGGCGTCAGTTTATGTATGTATGTATATATATAAAAATGAATCCCTATCTTGGCGATAGCATCACGCGTGATCAGCTGGTCCAAGTTCGCTGATTCTTTTTTGTTGTAAGTAGAAAGAGTTCTCATGAAAGAAAGAAAAACATTTGCGGTATGAAGCTCGCTGGGTCAGCAAGTCTTTCAATATTTCAAAATAACGTCAATATTCCAACTTTATTATTAGAATCGATTAAAAATTAATGAGTGTTAAACGTCCAAAATCATTTTTTCTTTTTGCTAGTCTTTACTACCCTACTCCTAGATAAAGGCCACTCCCTATTTTTCCACTATGTCCCTCCTCACGCCAGTTTCTGGGGAAGCCAGCCAAGGTGTCCCGCCATGTACTCCTCGGTCTGCCACGACCTCGTATAACTATGTCAGGGTTTCACTCTTGTGACATGCGGGCCCATCGCACAGCCGGCATCTGATATTACAATAACTTCCAAAAATAGAAAAAGACTTGACGTGTGAAACCCGTCTTAAGTTATGGTTACTCACGTATTTAAGAAGAGCGTGAAAGTTTAATCAAAGTCATACATAACACCACGCCTGTAATCCCCGAAGGGTTAGGCAAAGGTGTACCCATTAGTATACCCACATTTCGCCAGTTATGTTTTTAGTCCCATGTAATAGGGGGTGAGCCTATTGCCAACACCGGGCACAAATCCAGACTCCGAGGCTGCTACTGAGAAATTCCTGATGGAAAAACACAATTACACTTTGCTCGACCTGGGAATCGAACCCAAGACCTCATGCATAGCAGTCGCGCTTGCGACCACTAGACCAACAAAGCAGTCAAATAAAAAGTCAAAGTCAAAATATATTTTTTTTTAATTAAGTCTCTTACTGGCACTTTTGAACGTCATAATACAATGAAAAAATAGTATCAGAATAGAATCAGTAGCCCTTTGGAAAAGGTAGTCTTGTATAGAGAAGAATGGGCAAAACATTCCATACATACTCTTAATCAATGTTTTACAATGTTTAGATAGGTACAGAATGAAACCGATGGATGTTTTTAAATGTAATCTGATTTATCAAGTAGATAATGGTGCCGATTCCCTTGTTCACAAACTAGACTAAATTTAGAGAATTGACATCTCTTACTAACATACAGCGAAAGGAAAGGACGGTAACATATAAGAACTAAGTTAGCGATGTCAGTTTAGTCTTGCTTTGAACTTCTCCGTATTTTTAAATCCATACATTTTAAGATGTCAACTGTAACTGTATGGATGTGTCAGATTGACTCAATTTGACAGCTCTTATTTACATTAGTCTCTTTCTTATTTTATTGGACAGAAAAAGATGGAAATAATCTAATTTTAGTTTAATTTGTGACCAAGGGAATCGGCGCCAATAAACAGTTTTCAATCGAAGACATCCATTTGTTTTTAAGAAAACTTCAACTATATCTAACGATCCTGCATACCTCTCTTTTGTTGACTGAACCTTTCATAAAAAGTACTATAAAATAATAATTATATTACATAAAAAGTATTAAATATTAAAAATGAAGTATGAAGTGTCTAACTAACCTCAAAATCCCAGCCATGCTGAAATAACATAGATCTGTGGACTCGGGATCTTGGTCCGTAATTTAAATTACTAAATACCAAAATGTATAAAAGTCTATAGAGCTACAGTCGTCGGTTTGATAAAAATCCTGAACTTAATGTTTTATTTTGCTATTGTTACCTTAATATATTTCAAGGTTTGCGCTAAAAGAGTTCTAAAAGCCATTAAAGAAACAATAGTGGGTAGGTACTTGATATTCTCAGAAAGTAATGGTAATTTTATAGTACAATAGACTTTTTTTAGTATTGAGGGTAGTTTTAACATTCGTTTTGTTCCGGAGGGTAGTTTTTGTAAATTACTACCCTAAAAAAGTTTTTGTGGGTACTCATTTTCTTTTTAAGTGCCTTTTGTTTTAATGTTAATCTTGAAAGGAAAATTACTACAATATTTTTAGTTGGTCTATTAATCGCTAGTATTACTAGTGAGCTTGAGGTTCTGGGTTCGTTTCTCAGGTTATGTTTTGTTATTGGCATTTTCATCTGGATTTTTTCAGCCTACTCCTTAGCCCAGAATCTGAATTTTTGTCCCGCTAATTTATGGGACTTAATCATAACTGGCGAAATGTGGGTGAGATATTAGATAAACGCTATTTAAAATAAGAAAGACTTGACAGTCCTTCATGTAAACTGAAATGTCATAGGTATTTAATAAAAATATGAAAATTATAATAAGTAAGTTCATATAATTTATAAAAGAAGTAATAGTATTAAACACGTATTTCAATGAAGTAGAAAGATAATCCCGATACCAAAGTGCCTACACATGTAATAAACACTCTTAAAAATATTATGATTATGAAAATAAACAAACTAAATGTACTCTGTCTGTATTGTACTCCGCTCGCCACTAATCACACGCTGACAATCCATACTAATATTATAAATGCGAAAGTGTGTGTCTGTCTGTTACCTCTTCACGCTTACACCGCTGAACCGATTTAGGTAAAATTTTGTATATAAATAGTTTTAGAATTCCTATAATAAATAATAATAATAATAATAAGACTTTATTGACAAAAAAGTTGAGTACAAAAGAACTTATATACTAGAGCAGTATAAAAGACGGAGTCATAGGCATGCTAGAACGGAGAGCAGAGCAAGCCCCAGCCCCGTGCTAGGAATTAACCTGTGTTACAGGAACTAGGGCACGCTTCGTCCCCGCACCAAAGACAGGCTCATATGAATCATTACAGTAGCATAAAAGTACTTGACTCACTGAATTCCCTAAATAGGCATGCCTGTTGATAGGGAATCAGTATAAACCTAGATAGGTACTAATTTAAGAAGTATAAAATAATGAAGTTAGTTGTGCCACATTAACAATGTTGTGTTATGCGAGTATATGGTGTGTGTGTGCTTTTGGTGATGTGTGTTTGCTGTGATTTAGAGGATGTAAGTGTTTTGTGGGAGATTAAGGTAAGTGTGTTTTCTAAATTTCGTATATATATTTTTTTAATTATTGATTAAAAGTAGATTGATATGTTTTTTTTTTTTTTTTTTTATTATTATTATGCTTGTGAGATGTGACATTGATCATTATATTAAATACTGACTGTTATTGATTTAATAGACTTTCAGTTTCTATGTAATTTAATTGTAAAAGCCAAGATATTGTTTCCCTTTTCAATTCTGTTAGTTTTAGTGGGTATATATTCAGTATTTTATTAGTTTTATTATATAGTAGTCCGCTAATAACCTTATAGTGCCGCTTGGCCATTATAGTTCTATATCTAACAGAGGGGCAGACTATATCCGAACGACGTTTATTGTGATATAATAAGGGGTCAAATGTTAAGCTGGCGTGCTTCTTAGTTAGAATATGTTGTATAAATAGCTGTCTCACGGTCAGTACACCAATTTCTTTGTAAAGCATTGAAGTTGAGTACCGAAAGATCTTTTTGGACATAACCTTGAGAACTGCTCTTTGGGCTCGCTCTAAGGGTAATAATACGGTTTTCGCTGCTCCACCCCAAGCGGAGATGCAGTATGACATGATGGATTGACAAAGCGATTGGTAGGTCAACTTAAGAGTTTCAAGGCTGGCGGCATTACGGAGCAATTTAAACACGTAAATTAGTTTCCTGACACGAGAGGTTAGACAATTAATGTGGGACTGCCATTTTAAAGACTGATCAATTATGATTCCCAGGTATTTAACAGTGGTTGCACGAGATATAGTCGGACAATCACAGTTATCAGAAAAGTGTGACATACAAGTATGAGATTTGATAAAGAAGGAGTCCAAGGGTGGAGCTCCAGAGTTCTTTATACTGAAAGTTATAAAGTTTGTTTTGTTGATGTTTAGCGTTAGTAGGTTACATGACAACCAGAGCACTGCCTTTCTTAACGCGGTTTCTGCATAAGCTTTTACCTCATCCCATGCAGGGCCGTGTATGATTAGCGCAGTGTCATCCGCGTAAGCAGATACCTGGCAGTTGGGAGATTTTAATTCGCAGAGATCATTGATATAGACGGTGAATAAAAGAGGACCCAAAATACTGCCTTGGGGGACTCCAAAAACCAGTTCCGCGTCTTCACTTATGCATTCTCCCACCCTGACTGCTTGTGTTCTGTTTGTCAAATAGTCCCGAAATATTTCAAGAGCCAAACCCCTAACCCCAACCCTCTCCATTTTAGAGACCGTTGTCGTCTTGTTTCTATGCAAGTACGATATAAACAAGTTCCACGCGGACGTAGTCTCTGGCAAAAGCTAGGTCTGTAGAATTCCAAAATTATTTAGCGTTAAGTTGAGTCGGCTTCTGACCACCACACCGCAGTAAACATAGCTAAACCTCGCTTATATCGATGTTATTGATAGTATAGGCTTGTCTCTATACAACCGAGAATCCCTTAGGACCTCTTAGGCCCTTAATCATGATCCTCAATGACAGATTTCGTCCTTATCTCGACGCAAAGCCGAAATACTTGAGCATCGTTACAGAATATGGTTCTGTAGGCCTAGTGCGAGCGCGCTGATGTAATATGAATGAGTCAATTGAGAAGTCAAAAGTGAAAGTTAATGCATTTATTCCAATAAAATTATTAAAAGGCATTTTTGGATGTTATTTACAAGAGAGAAATATAATTGAAAAGGAAGAAACTGGAGAAGAATAGGCAGGAAACTGTAAACATATAAAAAATAAAGATTTTGTGTAGGAATACGCAAGTAAGTCCATAACTACTCTTAAAAAAAAAGTTTATATTATGTACAAATTCATCATCATCTGCCTAGCCTTTTCCCAACTATGTTGGGGTCGGCTTCCAGTCTAACCAGATGCAGCTTAATACCAGTATTTTACATGGAGCGACTGCCTATCTGACCTCCACAACCCAGTAACTGGGTAATATGATACCCCTAGGTAAGACTGGTTGTCAGACATTCGGGCTTCTGACGACCCGTAACGACTGTCAAAGATCCACGTATGACAGCCGGGACCTACGGCTTAACGTGCTTTCCGAGGCACGGAGGAGTCTCGGTGTGTAAAGATGGTCACCCATCCACGGGCCAACCCCGGCAAGCGTAGCTTAACCTGACGGATCGACCCGTGCGGCTGTTATTACTTAGCCACAAGCTCCTATTATGTACAGATTAATACAATGATTTTAATGAACGTAAAACATAAATAAGTGTGGGAGCCTTATCAATAGCATTAGAGATACGACTACATCATATTGTTTTAATTAATACGAGAAGCACAATTAGTTGATACTAATTATGCTTCTCAATCAATGAATGATCTCATAAATAAAAATAAAGCCTTAAAAAATAGATCGAATTTAATTAAACCTTTAATCTGCGCGCTCACACCAGGCGCTTTGATCTTCCCAAACTGGTGTCCCTGAAATTGTCCTAATTTACTTCACAGACATTACTGAAATACTGCGCTGAATTGTAATGCAACCCACGAACACAAAATTACTCCAATTAACTAAGAAGTTCCTGGCTGACGAAGAAAATAATCTGGTATTTTTTTTTGGGATAATGCGCTGTTGCGTTGTGAGTCGCTGTTTCGATTCCTACGCGGAACAAAATTTTGTATGACTTTCAAGCAAATTGTTTTATTGCGGCCCGTTCATCAAGACGAAAGTAGGTGCACAGGAGGACTTTATAGTGGATGCAAGCTCCACATAACCACATCTTCTCCCCGGAAGATGTATATAGTATCTGTTAGGTATTTTTTTTGCTCAATATAAAAGAAGTCTGGTTGTAAACGCACCCACGATACAAGAGAAACTCATAGAGGGAATAAGATTTCATAAAAAAAAAACGTTTTTTTCAGCCATAGATTTTAACGTCATTGTGTCAAATTGTCTGTGCCCAAAAATCAGCCAAAAATTTCGCTTAACTGGAATCAGATCAAGAGTATAAAAAATTAAAAAAGCACAGAACATCACGCCAGTAATCTCCAGGGCTAGCCAGAGGAGTACCCATTACTACACCCAGATTTCGCCAGTAACATTTACGTCCTATGTAATAGAAAACGAGCCTATTGCTAAGAAAAAGAAACCCGTAAATTTTAAAACAACCAGTTGGTAACAACATCCCAATAACCATTATAATGAGGAAATAAATCAACCGCGCAGAGCTGGCAGGCAATTGCGTTGGTAGCCGTTTGGATGCAAACGACCATTTTACACTGACCTTCACGCGGCACCTAAATTCCCTTCTCTCGTCCTTTGGCTAGGAATTACAAGGGAGGGATGGAAGGTCGAGTTAGGTTGGTGTTTTATTTGTGGCCTATCTCTTAAAGTCAGCTAGAGCTTCTTTGACATTTTGTGAATCCACTGCTATGCTTGCTATTTGCAGTTTAGTGTCGCCATTTTTCAAGTGCGATTTTGTTTTGATGGCGTGTGGTGTGTCGTGCGGTGGTCGTATTTTCTGTTTGATGTTGCCTTCAAAAATAGTTTAAAAGTAAGTTGTTTATTTTTTGTAGCCTCGTCTATATAGCTGTCAGAAAAAAAAAGTTATTGATGTTTTGACTCATAAATACATTGATATTGATTCTTAACATAACATGTCTCCTGTAATCCCCAAAGGGTTAGGCAGAGGTGTACCAATTAGCACACCCACATTTCGCCAGTTATGTTTATGTCCTATGTAATAGGGGGCGAGCCTATTGCTATCAACAAGGCAGAAACCCAGACTCCAAGGCTGCTACTGAGAAATTCCTGATGGAAAAACCCAATAACACTGCCCGACTTGGGAATCAAACCCAAATCGTCCTGCTGAGCAGTCGCGTTTTGCAATTACAAGACCAACGAGGCAGTGATATGATTGTTTTTATGGTGTTTTTTTTTTTGTGGTAGTGAAGCGATATTTTTTCTTATGGTTTGAAATATACAGTCAACAAAACACAGATAGGTATGCGGGGTCGTCAGATATAGTTGAAGTTTTCTAAGAAAGCGAAGGATGCATACAACAGTTTAAGGCTGGCTTGTACTTGACAGGGTTATTTTTTAACTCGAAGCTAGTTGCCAACTATGGCTATATAATTTCGTCTTGTCAACTAACGTCGAGTAAAGTTTTTAGCGAAATTGGGGAGCCTAAGTAAATGAGACAAAAAAAATTGCACATGAGCATGTCGCATGTCGGTGACGAATTAACATTATCATGTCGATTGCAACCCACAAGTTTTGCACCTACCGAAAAAAATCGCTTAACTCGTCTAAATAAGTTTTGACTTCAAAAATAAAACAAGTAAAAAATATCGGTATCAACAGCTCTATATAATGTTAAAAGTTGTGAATCAAAGGCCGGTATTATAGAGAAGGTACTTCATCTACATATCGTAATATTACAAGTACCAAGGAATATTTGATGAATGGAGATATACTCCAGTGCTTGTTACGTGAAGAATTTTAACATAGCGCCTGTAATCGTAAATAGCAAAGTCAGGTTTGTTCGAACACTTAGGCGCTTTGCACACAGAGCAACTATTGCAGCAATTTTCAACTGGCAACTAGCTGTTTCCAAGGGCCGGTTTTTACCTAGGCCAGAGGTTAAGCATTGCCATTCAACGTGGCAATGCGGCCAGTCTTTTGGGCACATTTCCAGTAGACAGCGATGCGGATGAATTTTTTGATGCCATTTAATTTTAGTTTCTCTTTTTTTATATTCTGTTTGTTTTTTATTTTATTTTTATTATTGAGCTTGTAAATATTGTATATATTAATTATGAAATAAAAGTTACACCTAATAATAGCTGTTTACATATATTTCAATTGGACTGCGCACACATAGCAACTCAAGTTTCGAGTTGCGGCAATCATCAACAATTTTCAGTAGATGCAATCGATGACTAAGTTACTTCCTAATTGCTGCAACTAGCAACTGTTAAATATTTTACCGTTAACGCTGATCGCTGCGTAGATTGCTATGAAAGTTGCTCACATATTGCCATAAAGTTGCGGCAATTGTAAACGTTATAGCAACTATCAACTCTTACAGGAAATTTTAAAAGAGTTGATAGTTGCCTCCACTTAAGTTGCTCCGTGTGCAAAGCGCCTTACTACTCTAGAACAGCTGGATCGATTTTCATGGATTTTAATTTGTTGTATTTGTCTCCGTCCCGAATATCAAAATAACTATTAAAACATTGGTTTGACGAAAAAATAAAAAAGAAGAAAAATCATTTTCCCTTGATTTTCCCTTAGGATCGGGGTAGGGTACAGGTTTACAAAAAAATATAAATGACGGCAAAAACTCATCTGGGTCTGCTAGTAAATCATAAATAGTGTATTTTAGTTTATAACTACAGTTAGTATATTTATCTTAGGTGACCTATTAAAAATATCGATAGGTTAAAAAAAAAACGAGATTAATGAAAGCGCTGCCCTCGATGGAAACCTTCACTTTTTATAGATTCGAAGAGCGTCTCAAGCTTTTAATTTTTATCCCGTAATTATAGTGCAATTTTATAGATTGAAAAAAAAACAACTGATTAAAAAAATATCTAGGTCACTAACGTTCGATATAAATCTGTGCTAGGTATTTGTGGATTATGGATTATGTATAAATATTGTTTATTAAGTGCCGCGTCGGTCTAGTGGTCGCAAAGCGCGTTACTGAGCATGAGGTGTTCGATTAGCAGGTCGGGAAAAGTGTTGTTGGGTTTCTCCATCAGGAATTTCTGAGTAATAGCCTTGGAGTCTGTTTGATTTGTGCCCGGTTGATCGCAATAGGCTCACCACCTATCCCCTGCAGGGTAGGCGTTACCTAGAGGGATCACAAATTTTTAGACATTGTTATTGTTTGCTGTTATAAGATTACTACTAAATTAACGTTTTGAGTTATTACTAAAATTTAATGAAGTGTTGAGTCAGTATTTCAGCTGTCAAAATTAAATTTGACGACAGAGTTCATAAGTATATGATAGATAATTATACGAAAAAGTACGCACACCTAGTCTATGTCACTCGTAAGTACGCGACCTTTTCAAGTAGTATATGGGTGAAAATGTCGTTGGGCTTTAAACTCACTTTAGATAGATATAAAGTTCATGCTTACTGTTTTACCTACATATAGTCCGAGACAGCGGCAAGCAGGCTTACGCTGAAGATCAACGCCGTGGTTAAAGTGTCTTCGTGCACGAGCCACGGCATTATGCTGAGCGTAAGCCTTTTGTCGCGGTAGTGGCGCATATTTCTTTTTGTAATTTTTTTTTTTTTTTTTTTAGATTTAATACTTTGTTTCTATTTTGCTTTTATATACAATTTTTCTTTTTATTATGTGCGTCATTTCCGCTTGAATAAGGAGTTTTCTTTCTTTCTTTCTTTCTGACCTAATTTTTAAGCTACTTCAAATGATTATTATCACTTATCGTATCCTCAAAACTTCATCAGTACACGACAACGCATAATAATCATTTCGGAGGTCACAAAAAAAATCGATGTCAACAAACCTATTGTTGTCCTTTTCTCTCTTATAGTGTCAGTTAGGGCCTCGTTATCGCTGTCCCCACTTGTAAGAACAAGCCCATTGAAGTGCCCTACGACCAGGCATTATTATTATAATGATTTCCATACATAATATATAGAGAAAAGACATTTGTTTGGAAATGTGTGAAACTATTCGGTGTGAAGATGAAATGGGTAAGGGACTCAAGTTGGTCTTTGCCCAATTTTAAAAGAAGAGGTTCTCAAAATTCGTGACAGAAAATGTTTTGTTTATTTTCATCTCAAATATAGCTAAGGTCCGCTTGCACCATACGTCACTTAATACATTTAACGCCAAACGAATTTAAAACATCGTTCTATTTCAGTCAATCGTTTGAAGTTGACGGAGAAAGGATGATGATTAAATGAGTGTGTTACGGTACAGTTGGCGCTGGAGCTGAAAGATTGACTGCTGCGCTGCTTGTCACAACACTAATATTTGTATGGTCTACTGATCCTTGTTCTGTAGCAATGTATGAAAGGTGTATGTATGAAAAGCGAAAGGTCACTCTTCACTCACTCACGGACTCATCACGAAATATCGAAAACCACTGGAAGTATGAAGATGAAATTAAGCAGGGAGATACTTTATAGTTGACGTCACGTTGACGTTACGTTAGACGTCTGTTAAAAATGCAATTTTCAAAAATCATCCCCTATGGGGTATGAAACGGGAGTCCAAAGTTTGTATGGAGAAATCAACTTTGACGCGGACGAAGTCGCGGTACTAATATAAACAACTACTATTAATTGGCAGTGCAACAGGGCCTTTACAATAGCGACCCAACACACAGAACTAAAAGGCTCAAACTCAATATCCAATAAATTATCAGTATTGAACATCTAATACAAAATATTCATGAGTTTCGGTGTGTACCGCGCTTTATCATCCCCGATATAACGTAGACCAATTATTACCACATTGTTAATAGTAGCAATCATTTGATAATTTTAATGTGTTTTTCATTGTTTTGGGTAGAAACTATTTATTATATCATGTCACTGTTGTTTATTTTGTCGTTACGAGTCATCAGAAGCTCGAAAGTCAGAGAACCAGTCTTACCAAGGGGTATCGTACCTATTACCCAGTTACTGGGTTGTGGAGGTCAGACAGGCAGTCGCTCCATGTAAAATACTGGTATTCAGCTGCATCCGGTTAGACTGGAAGCCGACCTCAATGAAGTTGGGAAAAGGCTAGGCTTATTTTACGACTTATTATCTGAATTAAATATGTATATAAAAAACTTAAATATATTGTACGCTAATTAACGTACTTTTTATGACCTGTCAAAACGCAATCCTCCCATAGATTTTGTGTGGCAATATCGAACTATGACGTCACTTATTCACCAACTCAATTGACTAACTATTTATTGATTTAAAAGCCACAAAAAAAACGAATTATCCAGAAAATTAATCGGGTTTTCAGGGCTAAAATAAAGCATTTTTTTAGGGAAGTTATGTTTTGGAATTATTGGTTAATGGTGTAAACTACCCAAGTTGTAAAGAGGGAGAAGGGGAAAGACCTCACAAGGCAAACGAAGTCGGTTAAATATAGCCGAGCTTAATACAGTTATCTGAAGAATTTCAAAGACAAACTTGAAAACACAAAAAATACTAAAGCTTAACTAAACCTTGGGAAACATTCGATTTTATTTGACGGTAAATCTAATATAATATCTTTATGGCTAGCGAAGGCTGTCAAGTCGGTATTTTTATATCTAATTTTCATTTTATGACACTGAGAATTAGACTCGGCTTTGTTATAAAAGTCTGCAGATATAAAATATAAAGGTCTTCTGTTGATTTAGTTGTGGGGAACCACGTTTTAGTTTAGTTTAGTTTTTTTTTCCTAATTCTCATAGTCCGGCAATCCAATACAACCGGAGAGAGGCGCAGAACAGGTTAACGTGCTTTCCGAGACACTGGGGTGTCATACCACCAAATTGCAAACTGCGGGTTGCTATTGAAAAGTGCCTTATAGAAAAACCCAATACCACTTTTTGTTCTACCTAGAAATCTAATCCAGAAACATTTTTTTTGAAGTGGAAAAATTCATCAAACAAATCCTTTCCCTGGGTGGGGTGGAAGGGACTCTCAGACTTTTACTGACTAAAAAACCACCCTGTTCCTCCTGTTACCCTTTACGTTCCAGGGCCACGGTATCCCGTTAAGACGTCCCGCAACCCCGGAATCCAGGACCCTACGCCCAACAGTTACGATTACGACCAACGAGGTAGTCAACGTAAACGTCACGGAACGAATACTGCCTCTCAAGATAAATTATGTCCATAATGACATCTTAAACGTCCTGAAAGTCACAATTTCATTTTGAGAAACGAAACAGATTTTCATTACTTTCTGCTTTGTAGGGTAAACGAAGTTTGGGTAGCGAGGTAATGAGTTATTGTGGTCTTTATGACGGTAATTTTAAAAGCTACTTTTCAAATTGTGATGTAAAAGTCGACGGCCAAAAGTGGGGCGAAGATTTGAAACCTATCTTAATAAAATATTGAATAAAAAAAAATACACACAATATTATGAACCAACCGGTGTTATGTATAGAGCAATAAAAAAACTTGCAAGATGTTCTCATATGAAGGGTTCCGTACCACAATGCAATTTTTGACACGATATTACAAATAAAATACACGTTTCTTGTATGGGAACCCTTCTTTAATTTTTATGTGTATGATTTCTTATTATATCGGCCATAGTCAATTATAATAGATGTATAGTATACCCACATTTCGCCAGTTTTGTTTATGTCCCATGTAATAGAGGGCGAGATATTGCCATCAACCGGGCACAAATCCAGACTCGGAGGCTGCTACTGAGAAATTCCTGATAGAAAAACCCAATATCACTTTGTCGGACCTGGGAATCGCACCCAAAACCTCTTGTTCCGCAGTCACGCTTTGCGGCCACTAGACAACCAAGGCAGTCAATATACTCCGTGAAAATTTCAGTTTTTATCTATAACCGTTCAAAATATACAGCCCAGTGACAGACGGACGAACAGACAACAGAGTCTTAGTAATAAGCCCCTCTATTCAAATTACGTAATCGTTTGATTACAAAAAGCACACAGAAAGAAAAGAAAAACATCACAATCAACTCAGCAATTTCCGCCCTGTACTAAAATTGGGTCAAAACAAAACAGTTTGAAAACATTTCAAGGTAAAAACCATCGTTTCTCGTAGTTTGTGGTGCCTCAGCAACCAATATCGCTCTGAAGAGAAAAATTATAGGTACGGCGGTTATTAAACGATAAATTTCGAAGGATTTTTCCTCTAACGGCGAGTGCTTGAGTATAAATACATGAATAATATATGCCCCTCTCTTTCTTAAGCTTGTTTTCCTTTCGGGTATATTTATTGTTTGTTCTCTTAGAAACGAGAGACTTATTGAATATCGGTGTTTGTTCTTTTAAAAGTTAATGCTTTGAGATGGATGTGGACTTGGGAATATTATGATCTAATGGGCTAGCTATTTTTTTTAAGTATGAAAAATCATCAATTGCGGAAGGGAGGTCGACTCTTACTGACTAAAACTCAAGGGGTCAAGCCCCCTACCGGGGTCGCAGGACATCTTAACAGGATACTATGGCCCCGGAACGCAAAGGGCAACAGAAGGAACAGGATGGGTTTTTGCCTTATCCCAACTATGTTGGGGTCGGCTTCCAGTCTTAACGGATGCTGAATACCTATATTTTACCCCTTGGTAAGACTGGTTGTCAGCCTTTCGGGTTCCTGACGACCCGTACCCACTGTCAAAGATCCTCGTATAACAGCCGGGACATGCCACGTATAACAACGGCTTAACGTGCTTTCCGAGGCAGTCTCAGCGTGTAAAGATGGTCACCCATCCACAGACCAATTTCGGCAAGCGTAGCTTAATTTGATGGATCGATCTGTGCGGCTGTTATTACTAGTTAGTACTGTATTCAAGAACTGTAAGATGACAATAGTTCTAACTAGTGTAATTAAAAAAAAAAAAAAAAGTTTTTGGATTTATATATTTGTGTCGTATTAAATGTTAATGTTGATGTTATGTTATGCTATTGTTGGTTGTTGCGTGATGTATGTTATGTATGAGAATTGGTATAACTAAGGTTAAATTTTATGTTTTAAAGTTTCTTATTAGGTTAATTAAGTATTGTTAGTTTTTAAAAATACCACACTATCGCATTAGGTTATTCCTGTAATGATAGTTGTTAAGGTTTTATAAATAAATAAATAAATATTTTTTTTTTTTTTTAGATTGAATACCAGCTTGTTTTTATTTTGATATTGTGTTCGATTTTTCTTTTATGTTATGTGCGTCATTTTCGCTTGAATAAATAGTTTTTCTTTCTTTCTTTCTTTTCTGTCTTTACTAAGTCAGACTTACTAACGACTGCACAGCCAACCTATCGATCATAGCCACGTAATCACTAGTTCTACTTACCGTTTAAAGCTATTATCGACTTTCTATATTATTATGACAGTGCGTCTAATTCCTTTGCTTTATAATCAGAGTTTATCAGTCTGCCATTAACTTGGTAAAGTTATAATTAATTGGCGCAGCTGTGGGGCACACAATTTTTTACTTTTTTATTCTTTTTATTGCCTTTTTATTATTATTTTTGTGTGCACATAGTCTGTGTCAATAAACATTTTTTCTTTCTTTAATTACTCTGTGGTTTTACCTTTGTGTAAGCTGGTCGCCGCAGTAAGTACGTTACTTAACATCATGCCTGTTATCTCCGAAGGGTTAGGCAGAGGTGTACCCATTAGTACCCCCACATTTCGCCAGTTACGTTTAAGTCCTATGTAATAGGGGACGAGCCTATTGCTATCAAACAGGCAAAAATCCGAGGCTACTTCTGAGGAGAAATCCCTGATGGAAAACACAATAACACTTTGGCCGACCTGGGAATCGAACTTAAGACTTCATACTCAGCAGTCATGCTTAGCGACAACTAGACCAACGTAGCAGTCAGTATTATTAATTATAGTATTTAAAATATAATTGTTTTCAGGACTTATTACGATATCTGTTTCTTATATTGCTAGCTTGATGATATAAGCCACCAACCCCTCAATATAGGTTACAGATACATTTCGCTTATCGTAGAGACCTCATGGTGATGTTGGTTCCGAGAATTCCAAAGCTATTTGATTAAGTTTGGCATTGCATCCGGATATGTGGAACTCTTTGACGGAACATGTGTTTCTGTATAGCTATTGACTTTGAATCTTCAATTTGAAATAGTAAATAATCAAATCAAATCATTTATTTATTTGCAAACATGGGTAATGTAAGTACATAGATATCTACATCTACACTTCTACAATAATAATATTATAATGAGAAAAAAAAAATTTTTGTTTGTTTGTTTGTAATGGATAAACTCAAAATCTACTGAACCAATTTAAAAAATTCTTTCACCATTAGTAAGCTACATTATCTGCGAGTAATATAGGCTATATTTTATTATATTATTGCGCGGACGAAGTCGCGGGCTAAAGCTAGTTATTTTATAATAAGGTTCTCCATATTTTACCGTCAATTGGCATGCAAATAATGGGTTTATGTCATTATAAATGTCATTGGAATAAACTATTACTAGTACAGCGTGCCCCATCCTTGACTGTATTATTGCCTGTATATCAGTTATAAATTAATAAATATAGGTCAGACCTGAGCTTATCAATAGCAATAAAATATAAAAATCGCAAAGTTATTCTCAAACTGATATTCATATAAAAATGAATCCTTATTTTCCTTGGTAACTGGTACTATTCCTTTTTATCCTGTGTTTGTTAGTGTAAGGATAAGGTACGTATGAAAGAAAATTTAAAAATATATATATATATGAATAGCGGTACGAAGTTTGCTGGGTCAGTTAGTAATATAAAAAAATGTCCATGATTGTCACACTATAGGGCAAAAGCCTCTTCACACACAGATAAGGCATGAGCATTGAACACCAATCCTGCTCAAGACGGATCAACCATTTTAAAACTATATTAAAAAGTGAAAATTACAAGTAAAAAAAAAAGAGATTAGTATTTGGCAGAGCGAATTAGGGGCATTATTTTCTAATCTATCACCTAAAAGAAATCAAGCGTAATACGCAAACCCGACAAAAGCAAAAAAAAACTATAACTCAACACACTAAACCAAATCTTTCACCATCTGACACAATAATAACAAAACCAGTCAACATTTAACCACGAAATGTCCAGTTGAAACTTACTGCAAGGTTTTCGTGTTAGAATAAGAACTGTAAGACTTCGTCCAGAGTGCAAGCGCGGAGCGGGTCATGATCAGGTCACAGGGTATTGCAAGGTATTGCCCAGGAATTAATGAATATGACAGGCGGTTGTCAAGAGCGAGGCAGGGAGATATGTGAGCACAGTGAGGTTCCAGGTAGGCCCTTTTAGAGTCTCTCCAGGTCTCAAACATGCCTTTCATATAGTGCATTCTGGAGCTGGTGGCTTAAGAAAAACCCCTCCATTTATTTATTACAAGAAACATGGACGACATGACAAACATAACGTCAAAGTAAACGGTCAGAAGATATAATAAAAGAAACATATTTTCTTTAATGACGAAACCAAAAAGTAATTATCCTTATTGGTAAGTATCCTTATTGGTGAGGTCTTTCAGAAAGGTCAGGTGCGGAGTACTTGTAACCGGCGTGCTTGTATGACGAGATGTATGAACGTAGATGAGGCGAAAGGAGTATGTAAGGATCGTAGCAGGTGGCGTTCTGTAGTCTCTGCCTACCCCCATGGGAAAAAGGCGTTAGTTTATGTATGTATGTATGCAAAAAGTAACAAACCAAAAAATAATTGAACTGAATGAAACTGACAAATGACATAGAAATTCATCGCCCGCCCATTATCTCACTAAATCTTGTCTTTCTCAGTATTCGGAACTAGGATTGTAGTCCTCAAGCCCCTTTTTCCCCTCTCCTAGAACCGGTATTGTCATCCGCTTCAGTACCCGCTTACTCCTCTCACTATGCGCTTTCACTTATATAACACACGTATTCAGACTCGCTGGCGCCTAGCAGTTATCGATCATAGCACGTAATTACTGGCTCACTTTCCACTCCAGTGTTTGTGGATGTAGCTTTTGAATCTTTAGGCAAAGTTGGTTTCAAATTGGCTCAGGCTGGTTTTTGGGCGTTAGGCGTGAAGTTACTGAGGCATGGACGATATGGATTGAAAATATGTTTTGACAAGGTTCTGCCAACCTGTGGGAGTGATTATAATAGACATACCAGGCTCCTGTCCCACTGTTGGACAAAAGTTTCTTCTCATACAGAGTAGGCGATTTTACACTATATCAAGTATAAGTTCAAGTTTTCAGGTTTTGTTCAGTAAGTACTGCAGTAATATGTGTTTATCGCAGGTTAAAATATCATCATCATGTCAGCCGTAGGACGTCCACTGCTGAATATAGACCTCGGACTGAAAGCGAAATTCTTTTATTTTTCCGTTAGATACATTATTTTTGTTAGATACATGATTTTTAAACCAATTTTTCATTATTAAGTCTCTCCCACTGCTCAAAAAGTTTACTATGACCACAAACAACATTTTTCGCGGAAAAAATCGGAATGAAAGTCGGTCAAAACTATGCTTAAGTAAAATAACAGTCTTTCTGGAACAAAAGGTCTATAGCTCAACTAGTAAGTAGTTTTACCGTCTCTATTAGGGTGAATACGTGACGTTTTAAGCTAATAATGTACCCGCGAGACTATGGCATAGGAAAATATGGTAACAGAAGGTCAAATCTTATTGAATGCAATTTTCGCAGTAACTCCATTTTGTTTTAATTATACATCTCTATTATGTGGATGAATTTTTTTGATGCCATTTAGTTTTTGGTTCACATCGTGAGGAAACCGGGACTTATACCAGCTTATTACAACGATAGAGTGAGGAATGAGGTTATACGGGACCGTTGCGGATTAAAAGAAGATGTAGTGACAAAGATAGAAAAGGGTATGCTTAGATGGTTCGGTCATGTTGAGAGGATGAGTGAAAGACGATTGACAAAAGGTATTTATATGGCAGAGGTGAGTGGGAACGCCGGGAGGGGTCGCCCTAGGAAGACCTACACTGACCTTATTAGTGAGGTCCTGCAGAAAGGTCAGGTGCGGAGTACTCGTAACCGGCGTGCTTGTATGACGAGATGTATGAACGTAGATGAGGCGAAAGGAGTATGTAAGGATCGTAGCAGGTGGCGTTCTATAGTTTCTGCCTACCCCCATGGGAAAAAGGCGTGAGTTTATGTATGTATGTATGTATTACTGTCCCACTCAAACCATGTCAGAGGCCCTTGAGGCGGTTTAGAAACTCTGACACTAGGGTGTGTGGGGTCGTAAGACCTTACTGCCCATACGAAAAAGAAGAAAATTTTTTAGGTTCTCTTTTTTTTTGTAATTGAGCTTATATATATAATATATTGTCGGCCGTTTAAGACACTTAATTCTTTTAATTTTCTATTATGTTTTTAGTTTATATTTATATTGTATATTATTTGTATATTATTGTGTATTGTGCGTCACTTTCACGTGAATAAAAAGTTTTTCTTTCTTTTTTTTCTGTACATATTAATTAACTAAAAATACTACAGGTACTCATCGTAATTGGATAATTGCTCTAACGAATTAGAACATGGGGCTGTAAAGCTACTACTCAAGCTGCTTTAAAATATCTAATAACGCCTTTTACCACAAACCGCTGTTTGGGTCACGAGGAATTATGGAAAAACGGGTATTGGATTTTCTTTCTGGAATTTCCGAAGTTAAGGATTTGTGCAACCTTTGTTATTTCGGACTTAAATTGTAGGTGTACTGTATACTTCTGACTAAGCCATTGCGGAACACAGGTATGATATTTTTTTCTTTTTCAAGAAGGAAAAACAACTGGCGTGTTTTTTTTATTGTAATTTCCAAAAATGCTTTTAAATGATCTAGTTCAAAAAGAAGAATGACTTACGTGTATCACTCGTGATTTACTAATGAACCTTCTACTCTTTTCCCCAATGTGCCCCAAAACAATGTAAACCGCGCTTAACAGTCGTAAACGAAGGATTTCTCGTATGATCCCTTTGTGTACACCCCCTAATGAAACATGTATATTATTATATTTAAAGCACTCTCTCCTTGGTTTGTGTAATCTCTTGGATAATGATCTTAGTTAATTGTAGAATTGTGTTCGCGACTTTGACTTGAAGTTTTTAGGGCTATAGCTCTTGTTATAAGTTTTTGAGTTATGAGGAATTGTGACTGTTCTTGTTAATGATGGGAATGACTACTGAATAGCTATGTAGGAAGTAACGCTTAGGAGGGGGAGGTAGAAAAAATCAATTTTTGTGTGTTACATAACATAACATGATGCCTGAAATCCCCGAAAGGTTAAGCAGACTTTGATTTGTGAAGGAATATTGGAGATGCATTAAAAAATCTGCACTAATAAGCATCATTGATGAATCAGTAAGCTTAAAACCTAAAGCTACATGGGACTAAGAAAACATAACTGGCGAAATGTGGGTGTACGGTGGATACACCTCTGCCTAACCCTTCAGGGATTGCAGGGGTGATGTTATGTATATTGAAGATGGAAAATAAATCTGCACCAATAAGCGTCATTGATGAATAACCTACAGCTATATACCTACTTATATACAAACATAGTTCTAGCTGACCATTCCCCATTCCCTCGAAGCCCACTGTGGGCTATTGACCCTGACAACGATGTCCCCCTAAACCTTTATAACCATAAAACCAGCCCAGCATAAAAATAATCAATTTTACGTTTATATTCCCATAAAATTGGAATAGAATCCCAAACTAAAGCCAGGCAGGCTAATCAATTTTATAGCCGTCCAACCATTAGCCATCGAACGTTAGTAGCTTCGGATCGTATTTAACAAATTCTCGTTAGTTGAGATTGGCCAGGATCCGGTGTTTCGTTGTTAATGGAATCATTATGCTTGATTAACTTTTTGGTGCGAAAAATCTTTTAAAATTGGGCCATTTTGACTTAATGGCATTGATCCGTGTTATCTTAATGTCTTCCTCTTCTTTAGGACGGAATAGATCGTGGTTTGTTAAAAAGATAAGTCAGTTATCCAAGTTGCTGAAGAGCTGACTTCCAAAAGAGTATCTAAAGTCTTCAAGTGTCGTAGTCTGTGAAAGTCTTGATGCATTTCTGGAAAACAGTAAAGACGAATTAGTATCTTTGATACATTATAAATAACATTTAGTGGTCTTAAGTAACTAATTTGTTAAATAAATGGAGTGTTGACTGCCACACTGGTCTCGTGGTAATAAGCGCGGCTGCTACTAAGCGTGAGGCCCTATGTTCAATTCCCAGGTCGGGTAAAAAGTGTTATTGGAATTTTCCATCAGGAATTTTAAGTAGCAGCTCGTAGTATGAAATTTGGTCGTGTGACATCGCCGTGCCCGTGAAAGCACGTAAAGCGGTTATTGGGTAGAATTTTAGGCACCACAGCATAAGCTAAGACCAAATTGTATCAACAATTTAAAAGAGTGCCGTGGAGTTTCTTGCTCTTTCTTCTCCATAGAGGCCTACCTCCGTTTTGTAACGAGCAACTAGCTTCAACTTTCGGACTAACTGACCGACTCCTTGACAATTCAAAAGTGCCTGTAAATGGTCTAATTGAAATAAATGTTTTGACTTTGACAAAAGTCACAAAAATCTTTAAATTTGACCTTGACTTTGACCACAAACACCCTTCTCTCACTGACTATATTACCTAACATATCTTCACAAGTCTCGTCCTAGGCATGTGTTACTTTTACAGCTAGTTTTATTTTTATTCACCTCGTAAACGCAAGAAGGCTAAAGACGTTCAAACTTCCCGGCCCCGTTAAAAACTTAAGTAGGTAACATGTTACATCATTGTCGGAGTTTCAACACTTCTTGTGTTTATGTGAGCCTTGACGCCTTAGTCGGAGTCTGTTGTTGTATTATCTTATTACTTAGGGTCTACATGCGACGGTAACTGCTCTTTTGGTCTCGAACTTGGGGTCGTGGTGTCGATTCCTAGGTCGAGCAGAGTTATTTGGTTCTTTATGTGTAATTTAGGCCTCTTCTAGTACTATTATTCTATCTACCTTGTTTATTATAGTCATCACGCTTGTTCAAGGAACAGTGGTGATTACAAACGTTGTATGTTTATTAGGTACAAGTCCAGGTTTTATCATTAAATACCTCATTCTTTATACGACAGGAAGCCTAAATTACTAAAGGAAAAACCAAATAACTGCCTCGTTGGTCTAGTGGTCGCAAGCGCGACTGCTGTGCATGAGGTCTTGGGTTCGATTCCCAGGTCGGGCAAAGTGTTATTGGGTTTTTCCATCAGGAATTTCTCAGTAGCAGCCTCGGAGTCTGGATTTGTGCCCGGTTGATGGCAATAGGCTCGCCCCCTATTACATGGGACTAAAAAAAAAACATAACTGGTGAAATGTGGGTGTACTAATGGGTACACCTCTGCCTAACCCTTCGGGGATTACAGGCGTGATGTTATGTGTTATGTGAATTTTTCAGTAGCAACCTTGGATTTGTGTGTCAATTCATATGTGCTTTCTAAAAGTTTATCTTAGACATTACTGACATTCCGTGCCTCGGAAAGCACGTTAAGCTGTTGGTCCCGGCTGTCATTCGTGGATCTTTGACAGTCGTTACGAATCGTCAGAAGCTTGAGAGTCTGACAACCAGTTTTACCTAGGGGTATCGTGTTACCCAGTTACTGGGTTGTGGAGGTCAGATAGGCAGTCGCTCCATGTAAAATACTGGTACTCGGCTGCATCCGGTGAGACTGGAAGCCGACCCCAACATAGTTGGGAAAAGGCTAGGCAGATGATGTTGTTGACAATAGGCTCGCCTTCTATTACATAACTCTGCCTAACTCTTCTAGGATTACAGGCTTGATGTTATGTTATGTAGTTCTAAATCATTTCTGAACGTTTGCTTGCCTGTAATTGTTTTAATCCACTATATCATTACGTTTACAAAACCCAAACGTTAACATTATAATACTAGGTTAAGTAATCGTTTACTTAGTTACAAAATATTGGTTAAGAGTTATTTAGATGTAAGATTTTCGCTCTTTGTGATACAAATTTATAATATGATACTTTTAATAGCCGTTAACGAGAATTTGTGAGGTGGCTTTGTGATTACGTTAAACGTGTTGATAAAGTGGTTTAAAATGAACCGTAATGCTCATGATTTCGGGTTAATTATTGCTGAATAATATAGCTTTTGTTGTTTAGTTCATTTAAACTAATATTGTAAAGAGAAAAGATTTGTATTTTTGTTTGTAATGGATAAACTCAAAAACTACTGAACCGGTTTTATAATTTGTTTCACCCATTCTTCTCCATACAAAACTACCTTTTGGAAGGGGCAACTAGATTCAATTCTATTTTTTTTTTCATGTAATGACGTTCAAAAGTGCCTTACAGTGGCCTAATTGAAATAAATTATTTGACTTTGACTTTGACTACGCAAAGCTACTTTATCAGTGAGTAAAATAGGCTATATTTTATATTAAAAAAAGGATTCCGTAATAAAATTCGCGAGGACGAAGTCACGAGCAAAAGTTAGTAAGACATATTTTACTATACATATTGGATTTAACTACTTATTGACCAAAATTTCTATCAAGCGTGCTATTGTAAACTTCACTTTCACACATAACATCACGCCTGTAATCCTCTGAGGGATATGTAGAGATGTACCTATTAGTACACCTAGATTTCGCCAGTTATGTTTTATGTCCCATAGGAGGCGAGCCTATTGGCATTAACCGGCCACAAATCCAGACTCCAATTTTGCTACTGAGAAATCTCTGATGGAAAATCCCAATTAAACTTTATCCGACCTGGGAATCGAACCCATGACATGCTCAGCAGTCGCGCTTTGCGACCACTAGACCAACAAGGCAGTCAGAGGAAAAAGGCATCTTCAGTTCCATGTAATACATATGGCGATAGGAAGGAGACTATCGCCATAAATGAACTTCATCTCAAAAAGCTTGAGACAGTCTATTAGCATGTTGGGGGCAAGTAAAAAACTTTAATGGGGCACTGTAAACGGCTCATAAAGTCGACGTGGGCGCATTAAGCTCTGTTAGTGGGCCGAAGGGGCAATCCACGGGCTAATTTGATAGCTGCAGACAAACGAGCTGACATTGTGCTGATGCCTAAGTGATGGGATGTAGCGGAAGCGACTTTGGCGGCTCAATGCCTGTCCGAGACGCGGAGAAATTCTTAAACATATACATAAACATAACATCACGCCTGTAATCCCCAAAGATGGTTCCCCGAAGGTGGGAGGCGGAGGTGTCCTCATTAGTACACCCACATTTCGCCAGTTATTGGTAACAACCGGGCACAAATCTAGACTCCGAGGCTGCTACTGAGAAATTCCTGATGGATAAACTCAATATTACTTTGCCCGACCTAGGAATCGAACCCAAGACCTCTTGCTCAGCAGTAGGCTCTCGTCACTGGAGTTTTAATCGTAAGAGTTCACTATAGCCCTCCTTTTGGTCCAACGAAAAAACAGTTGTGCAGACGGTAGACATCGTCATTAACGACTTACATTATTGCACGCACTTGTATACAGGATAATTGAAAAAATACCCGAAACCTGAAAAGAGGTCATTGGTCTTATTATTATGAACAACTTTTACTATGAGACCAACCTTGAAATCATGAAAAAATAACAACTGATCCATACATTACAATCTTGTTGAGTAGCATTTTTGTAGGGAACAGCTGGTTTGTTTTTCATGATTTCAAGGTTGGTCACGTAGTGAAAGTTGTTCATAATGATGAGTACATTGACCCCTTTTCAGGTTTCGGGAATTTTTTAATGACCCTGTATAATAGAAAGAGAGAGAAAAAGAAAAAGAGGAAATGTCGCCTGAAGGGGCATTTTTCCCTTACGTGCCGATTTCTGCTAGTTTACTCTTATCGCAAGTCGCGTAAAGGAATTTTCATGATTCATAACAAATAGCTATATAACATCACACCAAGACCCACACAAGCGGAACAGTTACAAAAGACGAAACATTCCACGTATGAAGACACAAGAAACAGCTAATAATTCATAAAATCCGCTAGCTTACGCGTCAAGTTGAATCAAAATTATCTAAATAGTTCACCCGAACCTCAGGACGTATATAAATGACGTCTATAAATCAAAGTGAGTGAGATATTATGTTTTATACGTCCGCACGTTGCGCGCTGTTGTGAACGTAGTCGCACTTTGTTGTAAGTCAAGCCGAAGGGGTAATCTGCTGGTTAATTTGATAGCTACGGTTATGATGATATGCAAGTTATAAGCGGTGACGGGAGCGATTTTAATAACGGGAAATAAAAATTTACCTATTATATTTTTAAACCTCTAAGGGATGATTCTCATTAGAACGGGCCGTGCCCGGGCCGGGGCGTGGACGAGCCGACGTGGTATTCAAGTGCGTCGAGAGGGCCCCGACGGGACACGGATAATGCACTATGTGATATAAATTGATTCATACAAAATATATGTAACAGATTTAAAACCGTGCCCCGTCCGTGCCCCGTCCGGGCCCCGCCCCGGGCACGGCACGCTCTAATGAGAATCATCCCTAAATGTATACCTAGTAATCAATAGTAGTTTTATGTCGTATGTTTTAAAACTTTCATTTTTGTTTTTTTTTAAGATTTTATGTAGTGGTTTTGTGTTTATTTTGGTGATTATAAACTGTTTTATTCATGTTTCTATAACCAATTTATAATCCAATTAATCTTTTTAGATTCTAAGTCAAGAAAAATTGAATGTGGACATAAAACATCTGTGTACTATTAGATTAATTATCCAAGATCGCTAAACCAACATGAATTCATACATTATTATTCCATTTCTAAAGTTTATCTTGGACATCACTGGCATCGGTGAAGAAAATAAAACACTGTGAGGAAACCTAGACTTACTGTTCTACTCAAATCATGTCAGAGGTCCTTGAGGCGGTTTAGAAACTCTGACACTAGGGTGGTAAGACTTTACTACCCACACGATAAAGAAAGATACCATACCTTCATTACTTAAAGAACAATGGTTGATGTAATTTATTGAATGTATAAGTATAATTAAGGTTAGTCATACTAAAGTGGGATACTAGGATCTCCAATTGATAATGTAGCAAATCAAAATTCATTTTTTAAACGCCCATTGGCCCTTGGACCAAACCCCCAATATTCATTACGCCGCCGCCCGTCGCTCATAAATGGCACCATAAGAAGACATTAGTCCGTGCCACGCCCCGCGCGTCATCCGGCCGTGTGTCATATTGTCACGTTACTAACACGGCTCTTTCATTTTGTTTGACTGATTTGGGTGGCGAAGTGAGAAAATTGACTTATGTACTACAAAGAATACGTAATTGTTAGTGTTTTTAGGTGTTATTGGATTATAGATTATATTCTAGCTGGTATCTAGGTTCATTTTCATTTTAATTTTAATAAAATAGGTGAATATTTAATATTTATGGAAGAGGGCAACTTACCTAGTTTTTTCGAGTATCATCACCTGTCTAGTCTTTTCTCAACTATATTGGGGTCGGCTTCCAGTCTAACCAGACGCAGCTGAATACCAGTATTTTACATGGAGCGACTGCCTATCTGACCTTCACGACCCAGTAACTGGGTAATACAATACCCCTTGGTCAGACTGGTGGAAGTTTTTTAGTGTATGAGGATTAAAAATGGAATGGAACTGTCAACAAAAACGAGTGGACTACTCGATCTTAGTTTATTTAGCCCAAAATTTATAGAGTATGTAATCGATCCTTGCCAAATCAATCAGCGGCCTGAGTTTGTAATCTCGGCTACCGATAGGTTGGTTACAAGCAAAGATCTACTCACAGATACATTTATAGAAAGCGGCTAGTCTGTCATGGATGTCTGAATGATCACCTGACCACTGGCTAACCAAGGCAATTATTAACATGATCAGTCTACGATAGTCCTACTGTTAGGGCTTAGGCTCATTTCATCAAGATACAGTGAGTCGGTATAACCCACTACGGGTAGAGGTCACATTTGCTTCAATTTTTACGGTTCAAATACATTCAGGTTTCATTATGATTATAACTGTTTAGTTTTAAAACCTTTCATAATTAGTAGTTAGATAGACTTTCAAAAAATCACTATGAAAAGGTTATAATAGAATTTTTGGTAATGGATAATAAAAAGTTAGCTGCAATTTTATGTCATCTATGAAAATATTCATGGCTGTCGTTTTTTCCTCTTAATTCTTTTACACTATACAATAATTTGATGTGGTTTTTATTGTCATTTTAATTTAAATATAGCAGATACATTTTTATCTTCCGACAAGTCGAGAGCACTCTTCAAAAGCTAGGGTTGCTAGTATATAAACCTATATAAAAAATAGCCGATACTATGCCGATCTAGCAAGAAACTAAATGAAATTTCACACGTAGTTAATCATTATAACGTAGGCATGCGCTGTAAAAGGATTTTCCAAAATTCACCCTCTAAGGGAATGGAATGGGAGTCCAAAGTTTGTATGACGAAACAAGATTAGAACGTGAATAACCGACATTTACGCGGAAGAAGTCGCGGACGCAATAGATGTATCTACATTCAAAATAATACAACTGGCTATTGAGCAATCTACCAACCCCAAAACAAGGACACAAGTACATACACATAGTATATCCATCATCTGGCCGTAAGCGAGTTTGTCACGTTCGTTCGTGCCGTACGTCCGATCTTCATTTGTTTTGTATGTGTGATAATGTGTGTGAGTATTGTTACGTGTATTTTATTGACGTATGTGTGTGTGTGTGTATTGTAAGTATGTTTTCAAGAAGTATTGTAGAAGATTGTATTTTTTTTTTTGTTTCCGGATGAATTTGTTGGTAGATTGTTCGTTGTTGAGTGGTACAATTATTAATGTTTCTTTTTTGGATGTCTTTCAAGGACAGTGCCTTTGTATTGTTTGTGTATCGTTCAAGAAACAGAGGCAATAACCCCTGTCTGTTACGTTGTTGTTGTTGTTAATAACTATATTAAGACAATATCGAGTTGCTAAATTTGAATAGTATTAGTTTGTTACAAAGTTTAGGGCTTTTGTGATTTCATAAACGTTTTTGAAGTCGAGTTTGAAGCTTATAAACATTTTTGTTTGTAAACAAGAAAATTGACACATACCAGTAGCCTAAATACAGTTATAGCGACCATAACTTTCATCGTGATAATCTTACTACATATATTTATTATTCATTTATTTATTTTAACTTTATGCAACAAAAAAGTACAAAGGCGGACTTAATGCCTTAGGCATTCTATACCAGTCAATCAAAGGCGGTGAAGAAATAACAAAGCAGGTGCAAAAAATTGTACATGAGGAAATAAACAGATAAGAAATTTTAAAATCAAAAAGCTATAAAAGCTATATTTATAAAAGCTTGTCACATCTACTCATTTTCTCCACATAACAGGGACATAAATCACAGACTTGTCTGAGTTTCACGAGCCTACACTCGGCCATCTTAAGCCTTCGGGACCTATTTTAGGCCATAACAGCTGCTAAATACCGCGTTAGGGTTTTTGGATTTTGAAAAAGGAACGCTTTTTGGAGCTCTTGTTTTTTTTGACATTTCGACCGCCGCAGTCATGTACTGTAGACTAAATACGTACGATTACGATTTCATACGTCAATAAAGCTTATAAAACCATATGTTTTTTTTATCTTTTGTTAATTATGCTTCTTGACTTATCCTAACATATTAGTTGAACTTCTTTCTTTAGGTATAAGTATTTCATCTATATTTACTTAAGATGACAAAAACAAATATCAATTATAAATCTCAGCTTTTTGAAGCTTCAATATCTTCATTGCTTCTCCATATGTATACTTAGGTGGTAACTTAAATAATTGAGATCATTATGGACCTTGTAGGGCACAGCAAAAGAGTAGGAGAGAGGAAGCCCCGTTTAAAGAGATCATTAATATAAAATATATATTTGTATATTTTGATGTGTGGTGTCTATCTTGTTATGTAATTTTAATGGTGTTTCTTCGTAATCAAGGTCGTGATGACATCTGCCTCTAGTGCATATGCAACCCATGGGTTCGACACCAGGCTGGTATTAATGTGACTGTTTCAATTCGTATATACTACATACACATACATACATAAACTCACGCCATTTTTTCCATGGGGGTAGGCAGAAACTACAGAACGCCACCTGCTACGATCCTTACATACTCCTTTCGCCTCATCTACGATCATACATCTCGTCATACAAGCAACGTGCTTACGCATACGTGCGGTTACGAGTACTCCGCATCTCACCTATGAACCCCTACCTGACGTATGTACTTTCTAAGTTTATCTTGGTCATCAATTACATCGGTGAAGGATAACATTGTGAAAAATCCCTGAACTTAATCTGAAATTGCCAACCCGCCTTAAGCAAGCGTGGTGATCAATGCTCGTGCCCATTCTGTATGAGAAGAGGCCTTTGCCCTAAGGTGGAACAATCATAGACCGTTATTTTTATTTGTATTATTTCAGAGATAGTGCCGCAATAAAATTGGATTATATATCATTAGTACTTTCATCCTCTGAGAATCAGCTTTTTAAACCGATTTTCATAAAATTCTACAATAAAACAGTTTCAATTAAACGCACTAAAATAATTGCACGATGTCATGCATGAAAAAAAAAGTCTAAAAATACATTTTTTTTTTTGTGAAAACATAATTTTAAAACCGTTTGAAATGCAAACTGCGCTATTTAAATACATACAGACTTAAATAAACTGTCCTCAAATTAAACCCGAAATTCACATTCAACTAAAAAAAACCATACAAGCGAAAAATTCAACAATGTTTTCAATAAAAGCTCCAACTCAATTACTCATAAATTGAACGCTACACGACTCTAAACTTTATCTCGTGAGTGATAAAGATCATTTTTGTGTGCTTTAAATTAAACTCTAGAGACGTGACTCCACCGTTTGAAGTTAAAAATGTATTTGTTTATTGTATTTTGTTTTTAAAACATGGCGGCGATAATGAGTTTAGTAATTATTAAGTGAAGATTAGATTTGTATTGAAGAAACGTTATGGTTAATCATTAGATTGTTTGTATTAAACTTTCTGAGGTAAACCAAAGTTTTTCTATTATATTTTTATTTCGGTTTTTATTGGGTATTTTATTATTAGACTGCCTCGTTAGTCTAGTGGTGTGAGCATTTGGATTTTTTTTTTTTAGGTGGTAAAAATCAAACGACACCTTCCGCCCTGGGCGGGGCGGAAGGGACTGTAAGACTTTTACTGACTATAAAACCACCCTGTTCCTTCTGTTGCCCTTTACGTTCCGGGGCCACGGTATCCTGTTAAGACGTCCCGCAACCCCGGCAGGCGTTGGCCCCGTTGGGGGCCCCGTCCCTGTGCTGACAGCTCTTTGAGGCGCGCGCGAACAGCCGTCCGTCGTCGTCCGCAAGCCCGCGCCTACGGTGGCCGGAGGTCGAGCATGAGGTCTTGGGTTCGATTATTACGACAAAAGTAAACTATGACGTCACATTTTTGCCAACTCAGTTATAATGATTGTCATGATTATTGTACAGTGTACAGATGAAGGCTCCTTGGTTTTCGCTTGTAGGATAAAAACATCCTGTATCTGTAAAAGAAAAGGATATCAACCCTAAAAATGTCCGGTACGTTAAAAGTCAACCCGTATTCAAGCAGTCATAAAATAGGTCCCATCTATTCTTCCCCAATTCTTCCTACCGTCATTTTCTGTCTTATGATCCGTGTTTCTCCACTCGCAAGTATTCCCATATAATCTAAGGCATACATAATATATGTTAGTAAGAGTTTCTGAATGTGCGTTTACATACTACCTACATATGTAGCTGTTGTTTGAGGAAAACAGACATTTGTCAAAATGGCTAGGTACTTGTTTTAATGGGTACGGTAAACGAGCTGGGTGTTCTGCCTTTGTTTTTTTTTATATATTTTGTTTGTTCTCATATTCATGTTCTTTGTAATTTACCTCAAGACTGCCTAAAGTTATTAAGTAATTTTACAAAATGGGTTATGTGAAATATAGTCTCGAAAGCGAGATAAACAAAAAGATTCTGGTTTCTGCTTACCCCCATGGGAAAATAGCGTGAGTTTGTGTTTGTACGTACTACTTTCTGCACGCGACTTCGTCTGTGTGTTTTCTTTACCCGTGTTAAGTAACGTCTAAGAATTTCTCTAGATTTCTACATTAGTCTAGATTTGAGGCCGGTTGATAGCAATAAGCTCGCCCCCTATTACATGGGACTTAAACATAACTGGCAAAATGTGAGTGTACTCATGGACACACCTCTGCCTAACCCTTCGGGGATTACTGGCGTGACGTTATGTTATAAGTTTACACCGCATATAGAAATAATAAAACAGCCAAAATTACCCTGTTTATTTTCAAAACAAATCTATTACAAAACTAAAATAATTATACTCCGTTGTAACATCCTGTAGTAGCGAAAATTCTGTTAGCCTAAAATGCTAATAGGATTTAAGCGAATAATTATGCTTTACCAGATTTCATAATGACTGAATTTTGAACACTTTCGGACTAATTTTAGCTAAATTAAAACGAGAATAAAGCCTAAAATTTATTTCAGATTCAACTAAGCGGACAGATGATGATGTAGCGATGAATAAATAAGTTTATTATACTGTGTGTAATGATTATATTTATTTTTATTCAAAAATAAAAAAAATATTCTTTATCTTTAAAAGACAAATTAGGACATTAATCTTCTTCGTATTTGTAGTGCCTCTTCAACTATTGAATGTTGGTCGTCAGTTCGGATATTTTCAATCTGTCCTTCGCGAGGTGAAACAGTTCAGCTTCGCTGTTGATTGTCCACTCGCGAATATTATGCAGCTACGACAGACACATATTTTCAAATGACTATGCTTTGTTGCATTTAGATTCCTGTTATACCGACCGACTTTTCAATTTTATTTATTTATTTAAAGTATATAATTTTAACAAAAAGTACAAAAATGGACCTAATACCTGACCAATTCTCTACCAGTTAATATGGCTGGTAATTTTCTTGGTTCCATTACCGGACTATTAAACACATGTTGTACCATTTAGGTTCTGCTATGAGATAAGGCAGTATCGATTTGACCCTATAACACAGATTAGATATTAATGACCAAGGAGGCCGAGAAAAGAGAAAAAGATTCGAGAAAAGAGTAAACAATATTTTTATACTGTAAAGGCTTAAATCAAAGCAATTTTGACTCATTAGAAATTAAAACGAGTAAGGCAAAGCCACGGTTTCACCTGCGTTCCGTTATGTCTATGGCTACTGCCAGGCTCCTGTGGATCGCAGCGTGATGTTATATATATATGCTTATACTATTCCTCATGAATCTGGCTATTATACACAAAAAGATTTTTTTCAATCCAACTGATAGTTCCAGAGATTAGCGCGTTTATATAAATAAACAAAAATTTCTTCAGCTTTATTTTATTAGTGCATGAATTATAAAATGCCCTAATTAATAAACTTCCTAGAATTTATACAACACAAAACATTGCTAACAAAATCCCGGCAAAAATAGACTGCTCCTGCTATAAAATGTTAATTCGTTGTTAACTTTTATTTTGTGTAATTAGACATTATTATTTCAACCCAAACCATCTCATTGAGCTACTCATAAATATGCAAATAAAAGAAAGAAAAATACAAGATTCTCTTTGTTCAAATCTTTGGCCTTGTGCTAAGTGAAGAGTCTACAGTTCGATTCTCGGACTGAGTAAAGTGTTATTTACACACATACATACATAAACTCACGCCTTTTTCCCATTGGGGTAGGCAGAAACCACAGAACTCAACCTGCTACGATCCTTACATACTTCTTTCGCCTCATCTACGTTCATACATCTTATCATACAAGCACGCAAAGTTAAGACTGCGTGCTTGCGTAAAATCAAATAAGTTTGATTTTCAATATCACGCCGGTAATTTTGGATCTACGTTTGGCAAAAACCGTGGATTTTTAACATTACCAGCTTTTATCCATGAATTCGTCCACGTGAATACAGACGAAGTCGCGAATTAAAAGGTTCCCATCCATGAAAAGGAACCTATGTTCTCTCTTGAGGCTTAAACTGAGCCTACAGTCATTTCAAAATCGGTTTAGTATTTTAGCCGCAAAAGCGTAAAAAAAAAACCAAACAAACAATCTCACAATATTATTTATAATATTTAAGTATGGATTGAGTAAATGTACTACTATTTACTATAAACATGTAATCACTTATTTGACCTATCTACAGAAAATAATAAGTTTTATAAATTTATTCCTTTACGGTATTTTCCTCTAATGTCCGATTCCAAAAAGTGCCGGTGACGTATACAGCGACTCGTCAAAGTTTGCAAAATTTATTAAGTCGTAAAACCGGTGTGTCGGGCCCCTGTAGTAAAATACAGACCTTTGGCCATTACATAACGTACTCGTATGCCCGTGCTTGTAAAGGCTATAGTTAATTTATATTATGAATTTTCACTAGCCTTTTGTTAAAACTTTTACTAAATGTCATCTGTTGCAAATTGGTTCGAATATTCAATACTGTTGAGTGCTTATTTGTATGCAGTTTCCAAATTAACAGGACCATTAATTGTTGAAAGAACAGAGAATATTCATTGGAAATCATTTTCGACAGGCACGGACATAATTTTGCGCTCGTTATTTGTGGTGACACTGTATTGCGATGCAGTGTCGCACTGGAGTGATGACGTCATCGAAACTAAACGAGGGAATTGGGGATAAAGGTCCACAGTTGTTAGTATTTACGATGCATACATTTGTCTTGTGTACGTTTTCTGATACAAGCAGTGTTGCAAGACTCAAGGTCAAAGTCAAGGTCTTGATTTCTCTTTTAAACATCATTTACGAGGAAAAGTAAATTGAATCTAGTTGCCTCTTCCAAAAAGTAGTTTTGTATGGAATAAAATGTGTAAGAAAATCTATACTTCTTAAATTTTTCGCAAAAATATTTTGCACACAGCTATACTTAATATTAACTAGCCGACCCGCCACGACTTCGTTCGCGTAGTATCCTACCCCTACCCTACCGATACCCTACCCTACCCTACCCTACTAATACCTTACCGCTACCCTACCCTACCCTACTAATACCCTACCCTAGCCTACATTACCCCTACCACTACCCTACCTTACCGCTACCCTACCCTACCCTAGCCTAAATAACCCCTACCGTACCCTACCCCTAACCTACCCTACCCTACCAATACCCTACCCTACCCCTTTTTTTCGGGATAAAAAGTATCCTATGTCCTTCTCCTGGTTTTTAACTACCTCCCTACCAATTTTCAGCCAAATCGGTTCTGCCGTTCTTGAGTTATAAATAGTGTAACTAACACGACTTTTTTTATGTATATAGATTACATAATATATTAAATTGTTATCTAAAATAGAATCAAATAAAATGTAAAAGAAAGTAATTAATTCTATTGTATAAGCATAATTAGTTACTTAAGAGATTAGTTATTTAAGATCAAAAATTTGTACACCAGAAATGGTAGAATATAAGAAACTTAATATAAAGTTAACATCTATTGTACTATATTCTGACAAATAAATCTTTCTTTCTTTCTTTCTAAACAACATAGTATATAAAACAAAGTAGCTTACGCCGTCTATACGCTTACAAATTTTAAATTACGCAACAAATTCTAGTTTTTGTTAATAGATAGAGTGATTCAGGAGGAAGGTTTAAACATATAGTTGGTATCAACATTGCACCCGTGCAAACTCGGGAGAGACCGCTAGTATTTTAATAATGTCATAAAGCTGAAAAGTTTGTTGGTTTGAACGCGCTAATCTCAGAAATTACTGGTCTGATAAAGTCCGTTTATAGAGGTAAGTTATAGGTTAAACAACATCACGCTACGACCTACGAGCACTGAGCAGTAACCAATGACGCAACTTATTAGACTTAATGACACTGGTTAAACCGCCTGACCCTTAGTGTCCAAACTGGTAATTAAATCATGACTTTACGAGTAGCAGCTTCAGTTTCCAGTGTAACCTTTAAAGGGACCAAAGTTTAATCTAATCTACATAGAGGTCCGTCTAAAATCAGGCGACATACTAGGTGACGCCTAATTCGTCTGTAATCTTTGAGGGGGTCAAAGTACTCATGAATATGAACATCTTTTGATATGGGACCGACTTTGAAATATGAAAAGAAAAACGTATATTTTGATTGTGTCGTGAGGAAACCTGGACTACTGTTCCACTCAAACCATGTCAGAGGCCGTTGAGGCGGTTTGGAAACTCTGACACTAGGATGTGTGGGGTCGTGAGACCTTACTGCCCACACGATAAAGAAAGAGAATGATAATACCAGACTATTACTGTCCCACTACAGGGCAAAGGCCTCTTCTCATACAGAGAAGGCACGAGCATTGATCACCACGCTTGCGCTCAAGGCGGGTTGGCGGTTTCAGACTTAATTTATTAACTACCTTATTGGTCTTGGGTTTAATTCCCAGGTACAAAAAGGTAAATAGATAGAATACAATTTATTGCCATACACAATACTAATGTTATGAAGAGAAAAGATTTGTATTTTTGACTGTAATGGATAAACTCAAAAACTACCAAACTGATTTAAAAATATCTTTTACTAATGAAAAACAGGGAGTAAAATGGTACTTAACCTTAAAAAAAAATAGGGATCCGTAATGAAAATCATAACATCACTCCTGTACTCTCTGAAGGGTTAGGCAGAGGTGTATAAGTACACCCACATTTCGCCAGTTATGTTTAAGTCCCATGTAATAGAGGGCGAGCCTATTGCCATCAACCGGGCACAAATTCAAACGCCGAGGCTGCTGCTAAGGAATTCCTGATGTAAAAACCCAATAACACTTTGCCCGACTTAGGAATCGAACACAAGACTCGAGAGAGCCGAGTCGCACTTTGCGACCACTAGACTAGCGAGGCAGAGTGTATGTTAAATTACTCAAAAAAAAAATTTACCTACACGATTACACGCGATATGTTTAAATAAACAGGCCAATTTAGCCGACGCCTGTAAAGTAATTTATTATTTTTCAAATGCAAAGTAAAACATTATTACGTTTGGAAATTACACGAAGCTCAAAGGGTTGCCCGGGGCCTCAGTAATTAGTCCAGTGTCCGTTTTTGTCCAGGGTATTATGTTCCGGGATCATTTTATGTTTATACACGAGTGTTTTTTTAATAATTTTTAAATGGGGTGCTTTTTGAATGGACTATGTTCGCACTTTTGTTGAGATTAGGGATTATTCTCGGTAAATGCTGTAAGTCTTTACTGGTTCTTTTGTTCAAAATTCCTATATTGTATTTTGCCATTTGCAAAAAATATTTTTGTTAAATTTTGTTCTAACTTTGGATTCTTCTTCTTGGCGTATTTGTGGCAAATATATATTTCATAATCATATTGTCCAACTCGCAGACGAAGCATTTCGTACCACAGTACAATTTTTAACATTAAATACAAAAAAAACACACGACAATCACGTTTCTTGTATACAAGAAACGTGATTTTTGTATTTGATAATTTTTAACTTTTTTTTTATAATTAGTTGTTATAGCGTTGTTGTTGTTGTTGTTGTTGCTGCCTCGTTGGTCTAGTGATCGCAAGCGCGACTGCTGTGCATGAGGTCTTGGGTTCGATTCCCAGATCGGGCAGTGTTATTAGGTTTTTCCATTAGGAATTTCTCAGTAGTAGCCTCGGAATCTGGATTTGTGCCCGGTTGATGGCAATAGGCTCGCCCCCTATTACATGGTACTAAAAACATAACTGGCGAAATGTGGGTGTACTAATGGGTACACCTCTGCCTAACCCTTCGGGGATTACAGGCGTGATGTTATGTATGTTAAAACATCTAAACAATATAAAATAAGTACTTTGTCCGGAATGACTGACTGACGAATCAACGCACAACCTAAACCGCTGATCGTAGAGACCTGAAACTTGGAGGGTGCGTTTTTGCGACCCCAACATAGTTGGGAAAAGGCTAGGCAGATGATGTTGTTGACAATAGGCTCGCCTTCTATTACATAACTGGCGAAATGTGGGTGTACTAATGGGTACACATCTGCCTAACCCTTCGGGGATTACAGGCGTGATGTCATGTGATGTTCTGTTGTTAAAGCGACCATAGTAATATACATTTTGTGAAAATTTTAAGTGTCGGTCTATTATAGTTTAAAAGATATAGCCTTATGACAGACGTACAGACAGACAACGAAGTTTCAGTATAAGAGTTTCTTACCAAAAATAACTGTCATTATCAATACAGTTGCTTCGCTATCCGAGATAGGTATAAAATTCAAAACCCAGTCATACTTACACCCATAAAAAAGGTCAGTAACCCTTCAGAACAGCATAAAATCTAGCTTTTAAAACACTCAACAAATCTCATGTCTTTGGTTATAAAGACAGACGTATGCGCAAACATGAGGGCTTGTATTTTTGTGTCGTTGGCACCACGGGCCCCGGTGGGGCCCTGGGGAAATTCGGTGGCTGATCTAATAGGCGGCGGGGTGAGGGGTAAGCGGGGAGCGATTGTTACGTGTAATTGTATGTGCTTTATAGTACACCAGCTTCAGTTCGAGACCTCATCTGAGTAGGTTTCACAATTGACTCCTATATTATTTTATGGGGAACAAAACCGGGATACAAATCTTGTATGTTAAGCTAGATAAATATCTATATGTATGCCAAAGTCCGTTCAGCCGTTTAAGCGTGAAAGAGTTGCAAATATCCATTCATTTATCCATCTATCCATCCATCCATCATAACAACGTACATAATGTAGGATAATAGTTATTTTACCTTGTGTTTAAAAATTGTCGTTTTATTATTTTGGATAAGTGTTGAGATTGGAAACTATATTCAACTTGTATAGCTTTTTTATTTGGTTCTTTTTCTTTTTCTTATTGCTTCTACTTCTCGCGACTTCGTCCGCGTCAAAGTTCAAATATTATCCCACTGGAACCATATATTTTCCGGGATAAAAAGTATAATCTATATGTGTGCCAAATTTAATCCAGATCCGTCCCGTAGTTTTTGCATGAAATAGTAACAAACATCCATACATCCTCTCGAACGTTCGCATTTATAATATGAATTAGTGGGATTAGCACGAGTTATAGCTTCTCTAGCAATAGTACGAGTTTTAGCCCTTTCGTATGACAATTGAAGAAAATTGAAAAAAAAAACATTTTTTTTCTCTTGAAAAGTCACATATACCCTTCCGCTTATAACTTGACACTTCCACAGTGAAAGCTATTTGCCTTAAACAGATAATGAACCCAAAACTCTTGGTCGGAATTCTTACAGCGATACTTTATTCGAGGTTAACTCTATAATCGTTTACACCCCCAAAAATATTATTTCATACAACCTCAATGTCATTCAACCCGACGACCTTATGCGTTCGACCTGACTATTTGAATTTATGTTATGTGCAAAATTTGTCGTGACTAGAAAACTGAACGAGATCTAGATGCAATTTTAGATCTATGGATTTTAGATAACTACGACGATAAATTTTCAGGCTTTATTTCTTTTGAAGTTCGATGAATAAATGAAAAGGGGATGGTTGTACGTGAGTTGTATAAACTAGCTTCTTATCGCGACTTCGTCCACGTAGTTTTTTAGGTTTTATTTTCATCCGCCTTAAGTTACTTCTTTGGTTACTGCTCCGCTTCTGTAAGTCGTAGCGTGATGTTATATAGCCTAAATTATTCCTTATGAATCTAGTTTCTACATACAAATCTATTTTTTCCAATTCATCTGGTAGTTCCAGAGATTAGCGCGTTTAAACAAACAAACGACAAATCTTTTAAGGCTTTTTCATATTATACATTGAAGTGTAATATAGGCGTTTAATTATGTCTTTGATTACTACTCTGCTCCCTTGGGTCATAGCGTTATATAGCCTATACAATTCCTCGTGAACCTGGCTACCATATACCAAAAGTTTTTTTTTCAATCCGTCTGAGATAAGGCGGAGATAAGGCCATTTAAACAAACAAACAAAAAAATCTTCAGTTTTATAATATATAAGTAAAGATGGTAAACAATGCTAAACGGAGCGTAAAAGATTCGTAGCGCGTAGCAATTTAAATAGTTGACAGATAAGTGCTACGCGGCGTAGCTCGTAGCGGTTTAGCGTAGCTATTCCGAGTTCATAGTTGTGTCGTAAATGTATGTGTTTTGAATAATCTCTACTATAAATGTAGATATTGCTTTATTTAATGTTTTGTAGTTTTTAGGTACTAGTTTTGAATATTAGTTACTGTTGGACAAGTCGAAATTAAATATTAATTTATTGAATAATTTTCTATTCGATATTTTTTTTCAAGAAAAGGTTTTTTCTAAATTAAGACTTAGATCCTTAATTCGACAGATCTAGTAGTCCAGTGGTCGCAAACGTGACTGCTGAGCAAGCGGTCTTAGGTACGATTTACAGGTCGGCCAAAGTATTATCGGATTTTCCATTAAGAATTTCTCAGTAGCAGCTTCGAAGTCTGGATTTGTACTCGATTGATGGCAATAGGCTCGCCCCCTATTACATGGGACTTAAACACAACTGGCGAAATATGCGTGTACTAATAGGTACACCTCTGTCTAACCCTACGGGGAGTACATGCGTGATGATATATTATGTTAGTCTATAGCACCCTAGAGAAAAGAGCAAATTAAGGTCAGGTAAAAAAAAATATGGGATATTTTATTTTCTTAAAAAAAAAAAACAATTAAAAGCCCCTGACTATGTTCTATTTTGCCACCAGAAGCAACAAGGCCGTTGCTTTCAGCAAATTGTTTGTCTGCTACTAAGATATCGTTAAGAATGTCAAGGCTAAACGTTAACTAATTAATTATAACGTAATTAATCGCTTGGAAGTTTACTTTGCTTAGATAAGCAACAGTTGAATCTAGAAATTTAAATGTTAATAGATTGAGGGGGTACTCACCAAGTTATCATTAACTGTTAATTAATCTAAGGGGTTTAAACTTTTTATTAGCTTATATTAGTATATCACAGGGGTACCCAAATTTATTTTTTGTTTACAGCCCACTTTGAGAATAAATTATTTTCTAGTGCCCCCATTTTTATTCTGGGTCTCTTACCGCCCCCCTGTCGGCCTGCAATGCAAACAAGGGGGCGTTATTTAAAAAAGAAACGCTGGTATATCACAATATTTCACTTGTAATAATGACAAGATTATTACAAAAGTGATCTGCTTCCAGCAGTTTCCAAGCTATCTAGTAAAAAACCCCATTGATGAATTTAAATTAAGGTAATTTTAGGCCTTTTCATCGCCTCGTTGGCCTAGTGGTCTCAAAGCGCTACTTTTGGGCATTAGGTCTTGGTTTCGGATCCCAGTTAAGGGCAAAGTGTTATTGGGTTTTCTCATCAGGAATTTTTCAGTAGCAGCCTCAGAATCTGGATTTGTGCGAGGTTGATGTCTATAGGCTTGCCTCCTATTACATGGAACTTAAACATAACTGGCGAAATGTGGGTATACTAATGGGTACTCCTCTGCGTAACCCTTCGGGAATTACAGGCGTGAGGCTCTGCAGTCGCGCTTTGCGAGTACTAGAACAACGAGGCACGACATCAGAAAAACAACCACGTTAAAAATCACGTGCTGATACAGTGAGTCCTGTTTTCAGAAGTGGGCGGATGTAGGCTTTATAGATACCTAAGTAGGAAGACATTTCAAATACAAATCTCCCACGACAGGAGCCTGGAGGCATATCCTCAAGTTTCAAACCGATCTGTGCACTGACCTTTAAAACAAAATTCCTTATTTTTTTAATATCTTCATACAAAAATATCTTCAATACACGTTCCATCTTGTCTTATGGACAGTTCAAGAAATGTCTGTACCTTCAAAGGTACCTGTGACATGTTTGTACCTGTTTTAGTGTCACACTCCGTCACATCTTTATTTGAAACCATTGAACCAAAAAATTGCGATTAAGTTTACTTATGGACACAGGGAAACTATTTTCGGTTCACGCTTGACGGTTTTGGAGTGAGGGTAAGATGGAAAAATGTGGGTGAAGGTACCTATGTGACTTGCTTTGTAGTTACAGGTTTAGGTGTGGTTGCTACCTTTTTTCGTAAAGAAATTGATTCTTACATTGGTCAGTTATACAGAGTTGATATGACAGAGGGGCATTAAATTACACTACGTATACTATACGTGTTTAGTATTACTTGCAGTAGCCACCAGACAAACCGTCTGGTCGAAGGATGGCCCAGTGGTTAAGGCGCGCCCGCGTCTCATGCATGAGGTTGTGGGTTAAAATCCGGGCAAGTATCAATGTGAATTTTTCAATTCATGTGTACTTTCTAAAGTTTATCTTGGACATCACTGGCACCGGTGAAGGAAAATATCGTGAGGAAACCTGGACTTACAGTTCCACTCAAACCATGTCAGAGGCCCTTGAGGCGGTTTATAAACTCTGACACTAGGGTGTGTAGGGTCGTAAGACCTTATTGCCCACACGATAAAGAAAAGAAAGAAAGAAGTATTAATTCGATACGGTATAAAATAAAATACAAATTAAAGTGAGTTTTTTTTTCAAACAAACTAAATAGCTTAAAAATCAGATTAAAACGCAAACACCCTTTTTTAAATAAATTTAACTGACCTTAGATACCTAGATATTAAAGCGGCAACGTCGCACGCGCGCGGCGCGTGTGTTCTCTTGTAAAATATTTGGTTGTACAGTTTGTGACTTGCGTCAGAGCGGCAACAACGCATTGTATCGGTGCATGACCTATGCGTATAGACATAATCAGCTGTTAGGAAAGATACATCTTGTTCAATCGGGGCAAAAACTTGAAAAATCATTTGCGACTAAACTACTGCTCCTATTTAATTGATTTTTGGTACAGAGCTTGAAAATGGTACCTAGTATAGGCAGTTTAAAGGAAAGCCCATCTGTCGTATCAACTTTGTATATATTTACTAACTTCAGCCCCGCGACTTCGTCCGCGTCAAAGTTGGTTTCTCCATATAAACTTTGAACCCTTCTTTGATCCCCTTAAGGGGTGATTTTGGAAAATCCTTTATTATCGGATGCCTATGTTATATAAAAAACACACCCTCCAAGATGCAGGTCTCTACGATCAGCGGTTTAGGTTATGCGTTGATCCGTCAGTCAGTCATTCAGGACAAAATATTTTATATTGTTTAGATGTTTTTTTTTTTTTAACTTATTTCAGATTTAAGTTACTGCCCACATACAACGTGGCGCTACCATGGTGACATTAATTTAACACACGAATAGGGCTAGTGTCCATAAATCATATTCAATAGGACAGGTTATAGAAATACGTAAATTGAAAAAAAATATTTTTCGAACAAACTAAATAATAAAAAAGTAACCAAAATTTGGATCACTCTGTACAAAAATTCATTCATGAAATTAGAATACTATCACCTGGTTGAATTACGTTTACTCGAAGCGGCAACGTCTCGCTTTGCGCGCTGGCAACCACGCTTGCGCCTGGTACTTGAGATCGGTCCGATTGTAATTTGACGACATAATAATAACAAAGAAATCGAGCTTAGTTAATCACATATCACCTTCTCTTATTACTGTTAATTATTATCACCATCATCACTAATCAAATTCACTTTTATTTAATAGTCTTTAAGTGTTTTAAATTTTCAAGGAGACCACCTTGTTGGCGGATACCTACAAAGGGCTAAAGGGCGCTTCATGTTCTCCCGCACTTTTGAAAGTAAATTGTCCCTTACAGGAATTTCCCTCATTCAGACGAAGGCTAGTTTTGGGCTGATTTTGAAAATAATGTAGCACATTTTCATTTTATTGGATTGGGTCTTAATGTGTAGACGGTTGATATGGGCGTTGAGACCTAGGATCCACTGGCTGGTTTTCGCGGATGCGCTAAAGAGCTTCTACAATAGTAGGTGGAGCTGCCGTGTAGTTAGGATGAGTATTTGCCATCACGATCACAGGTTTACACAAGCACTAATAACACAAATAAAAACGTCCTTAATGCCAAAGATGTAAGTACCTATCGTAATAAGAAAGAAAACTAACGAAAACAAAGCAAAGCGTCTTTATCGCAGTACCATGATCTAACAATTATCCTAATTACACAAAAATAAATAAATAAAATAAGTAAGCGTCTTTTTCGCGGAAACATTCACGAAAATAAATACGATTATTATGCGCACGAGTAATCACATCAATAAGTGTGTCAAGGGCATGGGTCCGACGAGCACTAAAAAATAAAAAGGATCCGCAGATTGCGGGGGAAGGGACGACGACACCCGACGCCTGCGTCTGCGTCGCCTACGATACTCGCCGACAAAGGGATCTCTCTTTCCTTCAATTAGCCTACTCTTTGCGTTTGTTTCATCTTTTTAGTATTGCTTATTCGTTTTAATTTCATTGATACGATGCTAGTATCCGTGACCCCGGCAAATGACCGCTGGGCTAGAGTTCTGTAAATACAGGTTGCTCCAAGATGCTATTTTCTAAAATTTGAAATAACTCATTAATTAATAACGTTTTATGGTTTTTTCTTTTTTATATAAAACAAAAATGCGTAACCCTATACGTGTGTTAAATTAATGTCACCATGGTAGCGCCACGTTGTATAGGAAAATTACAAATACAAAATCACTCGCTACAAACTGGTTCTACCTACGTTCTGTTATGTCTCTGGTTACTGCTCTGCTCCCGAAGCCGTAGTATGTTATATAGCCTATACTATTCCTCATGAATCTGGCTACCATATAAAGATTTTTTCCAATCGGACTGGCTAGTAATATACGACATATTTTATAAAATAAAATTGGGATTCATAAGAAAATTGACGTGGACAGAGTAGCGGGTAGCAAATTAGTCATAATTATTTTAATTTTAATAACTTCCTCAGTTAACCAAACAAACCAACAGCCAACCAAAAAGGGTTAGGCGTAGGTGTACCCGTAACTACACCCACATTTCGTCAGTTATGGTTAAATCCCACGTAATTAGCTTATTGTTATCAACCGGGCATAAATCCAAACTCCGTGTCTGCTACTGAGAAATTCCTGATGGTAAAAACCCAATAATACTTTGCCCGATATGGGAATCGAATCCATGATCAGCAGTCGCGCTTTACGATCACGAGACCAACGAGGCAAATCAAACCAAATCACCTATCTGCTGAAAGGTAAACCATTCTAATCTAATATGGCTTTAACAAAACAAAGCTCAAAGGAACATTTTCCAATATGTGTTTTATATAAAATAACTATTTGCTGACACTCCATTTAATAGCCGGACGATAAAATAGCCTACCTGGGGAAATAGCCGAGGATTTTATAGCCCGGCTATCGTATTATGGTATAACGAACAAAAAATACAATTATTTCTTTGCTTTAAGTATTCATAAAAGAGCCTGTAGTAAAACTGAAGCTGCTTGTCCGAATTTTGACGGTCGAGGTCGACCGAATGTTAACGGACACATGGTTTACTGATGTACCTTATTTTTTCTCTACATTAAATCTTTTTAACGCTTGCTTCATTGGTTGGTCGCAAAGTGTCACTGCTGAGCATGAGGTCTTGGATTTAATTCTTCCAGGGTTACGGATTTTTTTCGAAAGAGTTACCGCGGCCCTGAAATACAAAGGGCATTAGGAGGAACATGGATGGGTTTAATGATTTCCCATCCTTAAAAAAAAGGTTTTTCCATCAGAAATTTCTCAGCCTAGGAGTCTGAATTTGGGCCTGGTTGACGGCAATAAACTCGCCTGCTATTACATGAGACTTAAACATAACTGGCGTTGTTTATGTTTTTGACAGATTTACACTAAAATTAGAAATGAGAACATATTAACCCTGATTGACAGGCTACCAAAGAGATGATTAACTAATCAATCTAAAAATACCCATTTTGAACTTATCATCTGCTCTTTAAGAAGCCACAGATCCGTTAAATCAAAAAAGAAAATGCTGTACGATTCCTAATGAGCGAAATATTTTTGGAACGAAATCCTATGTACAGTCGCCAGCACATCAAACTCTACCTTTTTGTTGTAAAATCGTTCCTATTACAACCACGTAAGATGCCACACTGTTTACCTTAACGCACTGTCGTCCGTACCTATGAATAAAGATAAGTATATAAGACGATGAAATCCTTATAGGTCAAGAACCCAAAGTCGCCACATCTACGTCATTTTAATGTTTTAAAGCTGAAATCTTGAAAATTTAAAAGACTCTTAACAAAAATCATTGCAATATTTTTTTAGTTTTGGACTATAACTAGGAATCTTCTTGTTTTGGAGAAATTGAAGGTAAAAGTTCCAATTATTTTTTTAAGTGTTTTTAGGAAAATATGTTTCAAAGGTTTTAACTAAACTTTAAATACTGTTGGATGCGTCCGCCAGTACAATCCATACTAATATTATAAATGCGATAGTGTGTCTTTCTGTCTGTTACCTCTTCACGCTTAAACCGCTAAATTGATTTTGATGAAATTTGGCATGGAGATAATTTAAAACCCGGAAAAGGACATCGTTTCTATCCCGGAAATCACCCCCTAAAGCAGTAAAAAGCGGGGTGGAAGTTTGTATGCAAGTACGATATAAACAAGTTAAACGCGGGCGTAGTCACGGGCAAAAGCTAGTGTTTTTTTATACATGCATTACATTGAGCTTTGCCTATACAGGGACTTAAATATAACTGACGAAATGTAGGTACATCTCTGTAATAAACCTTCGGGGATTACAGACGTAATGTTACATGTAAAACTAGCAAGCATACCTTCTAAACTACATATTCCTCTATTTAAAAAAAATCTGCCTTGTTAAAATGACGTAACTCTGACAACTGTGGCATCTCAGTCTATAATAATTTACAAAAGGTAAAAAATCTGAAGATTATTATCGAAAATGAATTAATAAGTAGAACAAAAGGCGGCGTTTAACTAATGACCGTCGAAATGAGATCAGTTTCTTTATCTTATTATCTTTGTGACGGCAGTCTTTTGATGTTGTAAAGTTTTGTATGGCTGCGCAGACAGAACAGTATGGTCTGGTTGGTGGACATATTGCACACAGGTGCATGCCCTTTAACTGTCATAGTCTAATGGTACGGCAATCCGACACGACCGGGGATAGATCAGGCGCTGGATTTTATCAAATCATCAAATGATTTCTTCTACTCTGGGCGGAACGGAAGGGATTGTCAGAATCTTACTAATTAGAAACCATCCGTGTTCCTTCTTATGCCCTTTGCGTTCCAGGGCCACGGTGACTCTTTCGAACAAAATGCGCAACCGTCATTCCACCTACTTTCAAACTCCAGACTGCTTTTGAGATATTCAATATGGTTAATGGTTATATCTAATAACGCTCTGCTCGACCTAGGAATCGTACCCCACTACAGGAGTCTCTCAGCAGCTGCGTTTACGACTACGAGAGCAATAGGGTAGTCAGAAAAGCTTATTTTATTTATTTTTTCAGTTCATCATCATTCACCTAGCCTTTTTCCAAATGTAAACAGTCTAGGTATAGTAGTCTCCTTCTGCGAATAAGTTATCTCGCTGAAAAGTCTCTTTAACAGATAAGAATAGAGAGATAGGGACCACTCTCTCATCGCGCTTCTGAGATCCCGGCGTATGTCGAGGATGGAACACCGGGGAATTAATCAGTAAGGGGTACAGACCCCTCCCCCCATCCCATAGCAGAGGATACCCATAAGGATATTCCACCCCGGCAAAAAAAAAGGTTCCCATTCTAACATGATACAGCTGAATACCAGCATACTTACTAAAGTTTCTACTCCTTAAGAAAATCCATTATCCACTTGACGTTCCTAATGATAATAAAAGACACTACACACATCCGACAATGACTAGTGTGGCCGTCAGTGGATGATTGATGCGGCTATATGCGGCAGAGTGTGTATCGACCTTAATGTTACATCGTTACGTTATTAACGTGTGATATTTTGTTATTATCACGGCTGCTGTTATGAAGTGTGGGCAGAGAGGTACGTTCAGCGAAATTAGTCTATTTACGCTTGAGATTTTTAAGTTTTTATGATTGGGTACAATATACGGAATGGTTTTAAATTAAGACAAAGTAAAGTGTTAGCTTGAACAGTTGAAAAGCAGTGCATTTATTAAAATAAATCTTTTTTGCACTAGGATATTTTCATGTATGTAATCCGCATTAAACTTGATATATAATTATCCTACAGTAAATGTACATTATCCAGAATAAAAACTATGTACTAACCCAGACTATAATCTATGTCTGTGCCAAATTTCATCCCGAACTGTCCAGCTGTTCTGGCATGATTCAGTAACAGATCCATCCAAAAGTTTTTCATTATTAAGATTAGGATTGTTGTTAAGGTTATTATAAATAAATGAAAAAAAAAGATGGAAACTAACACTTTCCATTGACCTTTGTTGCTGACCGCACCTCTCAAGTCCCGCAGACTCCCTAGAGAGTAATGAACAATACGTTTTTAAGCTGCGTCTTATTATCTAGGGCTTATGGGTTCGACTCAAAACCTAGAGCTTAGACAGCGGGTCTATTAAATTCTGGTTTAATATAGTGATACCAGAATTTTATAGACCCGCGAGCTATTACAGATTGTTACAATCTTAAAATACTCTTCAGTCAAATAATAATATTAGCGTAGTATTGTTCCACTGCAGAGCAAAGGCCTCTTCTCATAAAGAGAAGGCACGAGCATTGATCACCACGCTTGCTTATGGCAGATTGGCGATTTCAAACTTACATCCATTTTAAGTCCAGGTTTCGTCACGATGTTTTCCTTCACCGATGTCAGTGATGTCCAAGAAAAACTTAGAAAGTACATATGAATTGAAAAAGTCATAGTACTTGCCAAGTATAGAACCTAATCGCTATAGAACCTGTATAAAAGGCAGGCGTCTTAACCTCTAAGCCATCACGCATTTAAGTCCAAATTCCACAAAAATACGACTTTACTTCAGTTCAATTTACCGCCGGCATCAACCCAAATCTAGGTGAAAACTTCCTCTATTTCCCAATAGGAAATAGACATGACGTTATTTCATGTTCATTGCTGAATTACTGTTCCACGTTACGTTACGTTGATGCGAGAATTGACGTCAGCTAATCAATTGACGTATATTTGGATGTTACGTATTGGGAATTTGGTTTTACTCTCACATACTGACGTTATAAGAGAAGGAAGGGACGTCGTAGCTAAAAATTTTACCATGAATTCAGTCCATAACATCACGCCTGTAATCCCTGGAGGGTGAGACAGAGGTGTACCCATTAGAACACCCGCATTTAGCTAGTTAAGTTTAAGTTATAGGGGGCGAGTCTATTGCCATCAACCGGGTACAAATTCAGAGTCCGAGGTTGCTACTGAAAAATTCCTGATGGAAAAACCCAATAACACTTTGCTTGACCTAGAAATCGAACCTTAGTGTCCACTAGACTAACGAGGCAGTCATAGTACAGGATGCAGTAGTGGATTCAGTACAAAGTATTCTAAATCCCAAAGCGATGAAATTTTTCGTCGTTTAATAATAATATATAGTTCCATAATAGTGCCGATTCCCTTGTTCACAAACTAGACTACATTTAAAGAATTGACATCTCTTACTAACATACAGCGAAAGGAAAGGACGGTGACATTCCGTGACATTAAAGAACTAAGTTGGAGATGTCAAATTAGTTTTGCCTTGAACTTCTCCGTATTTTTAATCCACACGTTTTAAGATGTCTACTATAACTGTATGGATGTGTCAGATTGACTAAATTTGACAGCTCTTATTTACATTAGTCTCTTTTTTATTTTCTTGGACGGAAAAAGAGAGAAATAGTCTAATTTTAGTTTAGTTTGTGACCAAGAGAATCGGCACCACTGTTTGTTTAAACGCACTAATCTCTGAAACTACTAGTCAGATTGGAAAAAATGGTCTCGCATATATAGCCAAATTCATGAGGAATAGTATAGGGTATATAAAATCACGCTACGGCCCACAGGAGCGGAGCAGTGACCAAAAACATAACTTAACACGCGAAGTCGCAATAAGCAGCTAGTAACTAATACTTATTGACACAAATAACAAGTCGATATCACTTTAACCACAAAATCCACAACTTCGCTAGGTAACACCGTCTATTTGTTCTCTAAACATAGACAGTGATGTATCGGTGACATATGTCAATAAAGTCGTGAATATACTAAATTATACTTAAGTTTTGTTTTTATAACCATTGGAGACTTGGGTTTCGAGTTACATGAAGCTTTCTTAGAATTCTTTTTTTTTTCTACCAATTTAGTAGTTTTAAAAAATGGATCACATTTTCTAGTTTTATGGGTGAATGTAGAGTAGTGTTTGAAGGCAGATAACTTAAATATTTAACTTTCTTAGTATGTTTTTCTACCAATTTAGTAGTTTTAAAAAATTGATCATATTTTCCTAGTTTTATGGGTGAATGTAGAGTAGTGTTTGAAGACAAATAACTTAAATCTTTAGCTTTCTTAGAATGTTTTTCTACCAATTTAGTAGTTTTATAAAAAGGATCACTTTTTCTAGTTTTATGGGTGAATGTAGAGTAGTGTTTGAAGACAGATAATATAAATCTTTAGCTTTCTTAGTATGTTTTTCTACCAGTTTAGTAGTTTTAAAAAATGGATCACTTTTTCTATTCCTATAGGCGAATGTAGAGTAGCGTTAAAAGAAAGATAACTCACATCTTTTCGTACTAAATGATGTAAGAAGTAATATATATAATTATTTAATGAATAAGTAGTAACAATGATAATTTTTGCTATCGGTTTTACAAAAAAAATAATAAAAACAAAATAAAATAATAGTCATACAAAGAACACACCCTCCAAGTTTCAAGTCTCTACGATCAGCGGTTTAGGCTGTGCGTTGATCCGTCAGTCAGTCAGTCATTCATTCAGGACAAAGCATTTTATATGAATATAGAAGAAGATAAATGTACGTATATCCTACTTTTATATCTATCTAAACTGCATTCAAGATTGCTTACAATTCTACCCCCAACGTAACTTCAAACCGGTACAAAGATAAACAAAGTACATACAATCACAAGCGACGCCGCGTGCTAGAAATATCTTGAACAACAAGATTAGGGAGGCGAGCGCGTCTGTGCACGTTCTATGTGTGCATGCCTCTGTGTTTGTATGTTTGTGCTTGTGTTTCTTCTAGGGATGTGCCGATGTCGATACTAATTTAACTTACAAAGTTTTTTTTTTAGTTTTTTATTGCATATGGTAATAAGTTGTGATTTTAAATGAAATCTGACGGCCATTTTGTCTAAACAAATTATTCATATTAATAGGTATTAGTAATAAAGAGAGATATGAATAACGCTAGTAACTTAGCTCTAACCAACCACTAGCTTTTGCCCTCGAGAAGGTCAAGTAAACTATAATACATAACTTACGACCCTCAGGGAATTATATAGCTTAAATAAACATAACATAACATCACGCCTGTAATCCCCGATGGGTTAGGCAGAGGTGTACCCATTAGTACACCCACATTTCGCAAGTTATGTTTTTAGTCCCATGTAATAGGGGGTGAGCTTATTACCAACAATCGGGCACAAATCCACACTCCGAGGCTGCAACTGAGAAATTCCTGATGGAAAAACCCAAGAACACTTTGCCCGACCTGGGAATCGAACCTAAGACCTCATGCACAGCAGTCGCGCTTGTGACCACTAGACCAACGAGGCAATCTAGACCAACGAGGCAGTTATATGTCTTAATATTATCGATAGAAATTTTTAAATCGGACAAACCCTTCAGTTTTTAATCATCATCATCATCATATCAGCCGTAGGACGTCCACTGCTGAACATACGCCTCCCCTACAAATTTCCATTAACACCGGATGAAAGCGGCTTGCATCCAGCGCGGTCCCGCGGTCTTTATCAGATCGTCTGTCCACCTTGTGAGTGGTCGTCCTAGTTTTCTGTCCTAGTATCTTTTTCCATAAAAATAACTAAATAAAAATCCTTCAAAAGCCACTTACGTTAAGTTACTAATACTGTTGTAACCGATAGATAAGGTTTTCAAAACTCAAGTAATTGTTTTGGAAAACAAACTTAATTGAGGAAAACATATAAGGTATATTTTTCCATGACAACTAAGTCCGTGGAAACACTTTCCTAATTTTAAGACTTTGATTCCTGCTTAGTTACTAAGAATAGTCAAGTAAACTAATGAGTAAAAGGATAATAACCTTTATTGTTGTGAACGATTTAACTCACGTATTTGATTCGGATAAACCCGAGAAGTTCCGAGCTTGAACGAAGCAGTTCATGCAGGCAAAAGTTAACTGTTTGAGAAAATTAATAAAATATGATAATTATCTCATTATTAATAATTATTGAGGTTTCCTTTGTAAACAATGTATTAAGAAGCTAGAATTACCAAACTAATTACATTGCTGGTTACCATCTAATTAGATAGAATGAGATTATGTCTGAGAACTAATTACATCTTAGTAATCAAATATTTCTTTTATTTTACTCGTTAATTAGGGTTATCTTAAAGAAAAGGTATCATGTTTTTTTTTTTTTTAATATTCTATGGGTAAAAGGTATTTGTTTACTTATACAAAAACGAGCATCTACCATTTATGTTATTTTTTAGAGTTCCGTACCCAAAGGGTAAGACGGAATCCTATTACTAAGACTTCGCTGTCCGTTCGTCCGTCTGTCCGTCTGTCACCAGACTGTATCCCATGAACCGTGATGGTTAGACAGTTGACATTTTCACAGATGATACATTTCTGTCGCCGCTATAACAACAGAATGATACTAAAAATACAATAAAAGTTTATATTTAAGGGGAGCTCCCATACAAAAGAGTTGATTTTTTGCCGTTTATTTTTTTTTATAATGGTACGGAACCCTTCGTGCGCAAGTCCGACTCGCACATGGCCGATATTTTTTTTAAATTATTCTAGTAAGTGATTGACATCACAATTGACATTAAACTAGCGACTTGCCGCAGCTTTACACGGGTAAAACATACCATTCATAACATCCGTCTTTACTGGTCTTTTCGAAAAAAAGCTCGTAAAAACTTAGGGCGCAAATTTTTTCATGAATTCAGGGTTTGTACAATAACGTGTTTTAGAGTTTTCAAAAAATGAAATTATACGTTGCATATCAATAATTCCCGTAAGAAAACGAAACACATTTAATTTTTATCGATATAAACTATCGACTTGCATCCCATCACTATCTTGACTTGGAGAGCGCTCAAGCGGGGTCCGCGGCCTATGTACGTTTCATTTGTTTCTCAGTCTGCTGAATTGTGTCCTAGACTAGTCTAGGCAAGACTAACCAGACTTATCTAGCGTTAGATATTCTTGGCAGTACGTGCCAGGACGGAAAATAGGGGTATGAAGTGTTTTAGATTTGACAAGTATATACAGGTATAAGGAATTTGTTGTATTTTCGTGTTTTATTTTATTTTTGAGTATGGTTTTTGAGTGTTGAAGATAATAGATAATTTGACTGCCTCGTTGGTCAAGTGGTCGCAAAGCGTGACTGCTAAGCCTGAACGCTGGTCTTGGGTTCGATTCCCAGGTCAAGCAAAGTTTATATGGCTTTTCCATCAAGAATTTCTCAGAAACAGCCTCGGAGTTTGAATTAGTGCCCAGTTGATGGCAATAGGCTCGCCCCCTATTACATGGGACTTGGACAATCATTATTTATTACAATCAAACTTAACCTCTCAATAATATTAAAAATAAACAAGATCATTATTTGACACACCTATCTACTTTAGAATTACTCCAATCATTTGTAAAACATACTTTTACAGCTAAATTTTTCCAACAATCGATACAAAACAGTAAAATGTAATCCACATATCTTTGCTCAAGCTAAGACTTGCTTGCGCAATAGGACCCATGTTTGTCGAGTACTTAGCCCCGACCTGAGCGACCTAGCTTGTTTACCCTGGCTGTGTACCCTGGCTCGTGTACCCTGCCTATTTGTTTTTAACATTAAGTTATTGTTTTCAAGTAATATTGGGTCATCTGGAATCTTGTTTGTAGTACAGATTTCTTGGGAAATGGTTTTCAGAGAAATGGAAGTATTAGTGTTGTCTTCGAACTCAATATGAGTCGAGATTTAAAAAAAAGGTAATTTCACTAATTAAACATGTCCAAAATCTGACGGGCCTGTTGGTCTAGTGGTTAGCGGCCCTGACTGCTAAGCCGGAGGTCGTGGGTTCGATTCCCACCCAGGACAAACTTTGTGTAATGAGCATATTGTTAGTTCTGTGTCTGGGTGTGATTTATCTATAATATGTATGTATGTTATAAATTATATAAGTATGTATATCAGTTGTCTGGTTACCATAACACAAGCTCTGCTTAGCTTGGGATCAGATAGCGTGTGTGAAGTTGTCCCAAGATATTTAGATATTTATCTAGCCGCAATTAATGTCAAAAAATGTGGGTAAAGTCAAGGAGTGTCTATCATCACGCCGGTGAAATTGCAGACGTATGAGGCATTTTAACTTTGTGTAGCAAGGCACTATATAATAATAGTTTATTTATAAAAAAATCTTTCTGATATCGTTCCGTGCCTCGGAAAGCACGTTAAACCGTTGGTCCTGGCTATAGAACTCATCTTTGACAGTCGTTACGGAAGAAATGATTGTCAAAAGCCCGGTCTGACAACCAGTTTGACCAAGGGGTATCGTATTACACAGTTACTGGGTTGTGGAGGTCGGCAGGGCAGACGCTCCATGTAAAATTATGGTATTCAGCTGCATCCGGTTACACTAGAAGCCGACTGCAATATAGTTGTGAAATGGCTAGGCAAATCTCTTTTGTAAAAAAAAAAAAAAAAAAAATTATAGCAGTCTATCATAAACCATATCGTCTTGTAGTCTGAAACACAGGTTCAACCTAGTTCAGGCTATTAAGAAACAGTGCTCTATTTTAATTTTTAAGATAAATTTCATTGTGATTGTGCGTCTTTTTATAAATAAACGATTTTATTATTTTTTTTTATTTTATAGCACCATATTATATTTAAAAAAAATCTTATTTTCAGGTACTTGGCATCAGCTTCATGGCACGCTAGAGGATAGAAAATCGCATAGAGGTAAAAACTATAGATATTTTTTTCTCATTTAATTATAAGACTCATTAGTACAATATAATTTCTTTTCAGGATCATTATCTCACTGAAATGTATAGTTAACAGCAGATTTTTTTTTACCATTTATCTACTTGATGTTCATTACAATAAACCCTGAAAATTGTGTAAATTTCAGTATTCACAGGCCCTTAAAAGTTACCTAAGCACCTAAAACCAAAATACATTACAAAGATTACTCCAAAACAAATCTAAGTCCAAGCTCGATAAATAAGCCATTAAAACCTTTACAGAAACTCAAACCACTAACGTAGACTAATGTTTTCATGAACTTCTAAAATCCTTAGAGTCTATATTTTCATTAAAACACTATAGTAAACAGCTATTAAGTCTATTTTCGAGCTAAAGTTCTTTACTATTTTAATGGAACAAAGTAAGAATATATTTTAGTAGGAAGCCTGGATTTTGACACTAATTACAGCGGTATCCGATACGGATACGGTTAGCACGTTACGACGTTTAAAAAAGAGGTTTTCGGATATTTATCCGACGGTTTAAAGAGGTTTTAATGTGTTTTTATGTTAACGAAATAAGGTTGGAAGACAGCGTTGCATTTAAGTTTAGTGTGTGGAGATTTTTATCACTTCCTGTACTATCTATAGGTACAAATAAATTAAATTTATGTGTCTATAATAATTGTCGTTAAAATAACAGCCTTTTACAAAACAAATATGAATGTTTAGTTACATGAAAGAACCATTTTTTGTCTGTCTATTCGTTGCGAAAAGACTGGACCGATTTTGATGGGACTTTTACTTCTTATTCTCAAATAACTAAGGCTACTTTTACTTTAGAATGAATAGTGAGTTCTTTAAAAGAGCCTAAATTTATTGTTGCATAGTAAAAGAGTAAAAAAATAAAAAGAAAAGCAAAAAAAATTAAATCCAAAAAATATTGCCATCTATGCGAACTGCTGAAGGAAGTAAATACATAACGTCACATTAGCATGTTGGTGACGCGAACCTATAAGCTGTTCTTCTACCAAAAATACTACGACGATACTAAGTTGTAGAAAAAAGCTCTGAAACATATGCATGGTTATGTCGCAAAGCATGTCTGTGCTGAAAAGTACTGTTACTCATCATCTTCCTGCCCTTGTCCCAAGTTACTTGGGGTCGGCGCAACACGTTTTCCTCTTCTACTCTGTCCTGTCAGCCGTCATGCAATCACTGACTCCCCTTTCATTCATATCATTCTTCACACAATCCGTCCATCTTTTCTTTGATCTTCCTCTTGCTCTCCATCCATCCACATACATATTCATAACTCTCCTGGAAAAGTACTGTTACTGACATAAATTATACTAGAACAAACTTCGTGTGGCTAGGTTCGTCCAAGGTCATCCAAGGTCAATCGATTTTCGATGTGAAACCACATTACAGATAGTCCAGTCTCCAATTGACGACGATTTTTGATCCATCTACACTTCTCAGTGGCGAACTCGTAAAGAAATTGAATTTAGTATATTTTTATTTAATTCTTTTTTGTTCCTGTGCAATATACACTACTAGCTTCTGCTCTCGACTTCGTTTGCGTGGTTGCTTTCGCCCGCGTTATAATGTCTTTGGTTACTGCTCCGCTTGCGTCGTTCGTAGCGAGATGTTATTTAGGCTATACTTTTCCTCAGACCTCCGACACACAGTGCCAGCAGTAAGGCCGCCGGCTTTTGCCAAACGGCACGTGCCGCCGGCTTTTACTAGGCGTTTGTGCCACAGCAACTTGCACAAAGCAGTGGAGGATCATTCCGTTGTTAGTTATCCATAGTGGACTGTCCTTGCAACCCGCGCGGTACGCCAGCATACCCGGGTGGCCATGCCGGCGACTCCTTGGTGCGGCCTTAGAAGCCGCCGGGCGCACCGTGGCAAAGCCACTGGCCCTGCTGTCCGCACTGGAGCATTTATGAATTTAGCTAACATATGCAAAAATATTATGTTTAATCCGTCTGGCGCTTTCATAGTCAATAATAACAATCTCTTTATTTTAAAAATAAAATTCCATATTTGTACAAAAAAATAAATAGACTGCCTCGTTGGTCTAGTGGTCGCAAGCGCGACTGCTGTGCATGAGGTCTTCGGTTCGATTCCCAGGTCGGGCAAGTGTTATTGGGTTTTTCCATCAGGAATTTCTCAGTAGCAGCCTCGGAGTCTAGATTTGTGCCCGGTTGACGGCAATAGGCTCGCCCCCTTTTACATGGGACTAAAAACATAACTGGCGTAATGTGGGTGTACTAATAGGCACACCTCTGCCTAACCCTTCGGGGATTACATGGCGTGATGTATGTATGTAAAATAAATAATTTTTATTTCACCTAAGAGTAATGTAAATGAATTGATAGCTTAACACATTCGCAACATTATTTCTAAGTATTGCCAGGCTGTACACTAAATTGTTTATTCAACTGTACCTTACACCATCGACCTAAATGTAGTCTAGACTAAATCGATTCTGGTTCCAATCGACTCAACTATTACGCTATGTCAATGTCGATGCCTTGGATATCTTAATTAGGTCGATAGCTGTCGTCTGTCCTTGTATAAATGGTAAGTGGTCCTCGATTAAGTTACTTGAAACGTTTTGGTATTAAGCAGTAGGTTGCTTACGTCAGTTGGTCGGGTTTTAGGTAGACTAATCCTGAATCACACACTCTTCTATCTTTTTAAGTAAAAATGAATGACTAAATGCATTGCTAATTGCAAATCTCGAGAACGGCTTGACCGATTTGGCTAGTTCTTTTTTTTAAATTCAATTTCTTCATAATTTCTTGTCAATTGACTCAATAAATTTTGTCCAACCAGTATTGAGCAACAGACCATGACAAGGTTTGTATGAAAAGACCACCGGAGAAGTAGAAAATTTGCAAACGTGCGAAGCCGGGTCGGTTCGGCCGGTCGGCGTGACGTGAGCGTGGAGTGTGAACATTCATATAAATACAAGGCGACGACACGCTCATGTCACGCTCACGTCCCGCTCACGTCACGCTCACGTCCCGCTCACGTCACGCTCACGTCCCGCTCACGTCACGCTCACGTCACGCTCACGTCACGCTCGCGTCCTGCTCCCGTCCCGCTTTCGCTCTCTGTGTGTGTTGGACTTTACCTAGGTGTGTAACCTTGGTAAATCTACCAATTTAAACAGACGGACAGAGTTTCGCATTTAATAATATTAGTAAGGATGGTATGGATTACCTATTACAGGACTAGGGAAGATCTTCACAGTTCATGTAATACATAAGAAACGTTACGCTCGTTATATTGATAGTAATCATTGCTTATTGGAGCGTAACGACTCAATAGGGACCAAAAACGTTAATAGTACCTACCTACCTAATTCTAAGTACGTAAAGTTATTGGAATTACGGTAACCTTCGGAACAGTAAAGTAAATAGTTACTGGTATTTTGTTTACTGGTTTACTAAATAAATATTTAATGAAAATAGTCTTGGGAAAATATTGTACTGACATATTTCATCTTCATCATATCAGCCATAGGATATCCACTGCTGAACATAGGCCTCCCCTATAGATTTAGGACCGGTTGTGCATTTTTGTTAAAATTCAATTACACTAAAATACACACAAAAAGAATACGTTTATAATTACTGGAACTTGTTTGGTAGCATCCCAACAAATTCTGTAACAAATAATTGAATTTTGTACGAAATAAGCAGTGGATGAGAGCGCATTCCAAACAATACCCTACATATAAAAGTAGTCTAGTTATAACCGGGCACAAATCATGACTCCGAGGCTGCTAATGAGAAATTCCTGATGAAAACCCAATAACACTTTGCCCGACCTGGGAATCGAACCCAAGACCTCATGCACAGCAATCGCGCTTGCGAACAATAGACCAACGAGGCAGTCCAAAAAAAAAATAGTCCAGTCAAAAAATATATGGCGAGTGTAAAGCTAAACAGAGCCAAAAGTACGTTATTTAAATATTTGCGATGTTTTACGATTTTTCAGTAGCAGCCTCGAAGTCTGGATTTTTGCCCGATTGACCGCAATAGGCTCGCCCCTACTACATGGGACTTAAACATAACTGGTGAAATGTGGCTGTACACCTCTGTCTAACCCTTCGGGGATTACAGGCGTGATGATGTTATGTAAAAAACATAACTGGCGAAATGTGGGTGAACTAATGGGTACACCTCTGCCTAACCCTTCGGGGATTACAGGCGTGATGTTATGTTTATGTTATGTATATATTTTTGCTTGGATTAAGATATGCTCTCTCTCTTCTCGATACTTAATTCAAAATCTCGTACTTACGAGATTTAAAAATCACTAAAATTATTTGCTTTTATAAGGGTCGCGCTGTCGAGAAAATCCTTTTAAATTATTATTCATCACATTTTTTATAAAAACAGCTATTCGTTTTATGTGGACGTAGACGAGTTGTTTTTAACTTTGACGATATCGATATTAACTTTTTTTCACTTAATTCCTGCCAAGCAGAACGTGGAAGGAAAAAGGAAAACCCAAGTTTTTCTAGTTAATCTACATTTTATACTAGATGTTTTAACCTAGTCCAAGAGTCAGAGCAGTCTGGAAGGATTAATCTGCTTCTAGAGGGAGATGGGCTTATATAATAATGACTACCATACCTCATGTACTATGGTCACTCACTCACTTATCAAGAAATATCAAAAACGAAATTTTGAGGGGAGGTAGTTTATTGTTATTAGACGCTAAAAAAGTATTTTACAAAAGTCATTCCCGGGATGAAACGTAGCTCCAAAGTTTGTATGGAGAAATCAACTTTGACGCGGAGGAAGTCGCTCTCAAAAGCTAGTAATATTAATAATTTATATAATTAAATTGCCAGATATTTTCCATGGTCCATTACTTCGGTCAGATGCTTTTAAATTCTGACCTTTAAAATGTCTAGCTATAGTTATGTCGTTCCGGCGACATTGGGATCTTGGCCTGGCCAGCTCAGCGAATATCCCCACTTCTCTACCAAATCAAATCAATATGTTAATACGTAGAAAAGCTGTTTCTTCAATGTTAAATTCTCAGTAGAATTTCATCCGTTATTTCAGAAAGTTGGAAAAGTTCTTTGAAATAAGGAAGCAACTGGAAAAGGGGGTTAAGGACTCAAGTAATGATTTTATTACCGAATTGAGTTCCCTTTTCATTGCACTTAGTTACTTTAAATTGAGCATTACTTGGAGCTATCAGAACATATTGTTGGACTTTGATGTTTGAGTCTTATTTTGGAAAGGAAAAGAAATAGGAAAGGGTTAGGCGTAGAACCAACAAATTGAAGTGCTTTCCGAGCCACGGGGGTGTCACAAACCAACTTCTAATCTCAGGGCTGCTACTGTATTGAAAAAATCAAATAAAGCTCGACCTGATTTTCAAATCCAGGGCCCACAGCTTATCAGTGACGCTTGTAGGAAACCATGGTGGTGTGACAGTGACTCTCGTCCCTCGATCTCTCTCTCGGCGTGTCGAATAGCCAGACTAGAAGAGTGAAGGATGAGGGAGTGCACCTGTACGCTGTACGCACACACTTATGCACTATAATAAAGTTCGAAAGTAAAATAAAACGAATCTTTCTGGAAGATTTTCCAACAATGACGGTATCCCAACAAATCAATATTTTTATAAAACTTCAGTAGATCACTCTTTAATCTGTGCAGTTTGTGCATGCCTGCTGGTTAAAATATGGTTGAACTTATTCACTTTTTACCATCACGTTCATACCCATTTTTGCAAAATAAAATAGGTACCTAACTACATTTTTCCTTTATTATCAACTCATTGACCCAGAAACCAAAACAACTGCAAGCTCTGTACCCAACGATATTAAACCTTAACCCACTCAAAACATAGCTACATTCTACCTCCACATACGAAACCCACATCGTCATACAACGTTACAATGCCACTTGATAACGACATACGAGATAAATGTTCCAAACTGAAAGGGTTATCAGTCGCACAATGCAAATAACATAGTCATTTCAGTTCCGCGTCTTAATTAAGAAAACCTCAGTGCCCTCATCCTGGGAAGAGCCTCTAAGGTAGCGGATGGATGACTAATACCGAGTGGAAAGAACACCATGATAAAAACTTTTAAACATAACATAATATAACATCACGCCTGTAATCCCCGAAGGGTTAGGCAGAGGTGTACATCCACATTTCGCCAGTTATATTTAAGTCCCATGTAATAGGGGTCGAGCCTTTTGCTACAAAATCTTTTACCACATATTTAATATACTAAATACCTTGTTGACTGCCTCGTTGGTCTAATAGTCGCATAGCGCGACTGCTGAGCATGAGGTTTTGTGTTCAATTCCCAGGTCGGGCAAAATGTTATTGGATTTTTCCATCAGGAATTTCCTAATAGCAAACAAATTATGCTAAAGCATAAAGCACAAAAGAAAGGAAACCGATTTATGTCTTCGATTGAAACTAAACTCAATTAATGAACTGTATATTATCTACTTTTTGAGTTAAACTACATTTGAAAACATCCATTGGTTTCTAAGAAAACGTCAAGTTTATCTGACGACCCTGCATACCTATCTCTTTTGTAGACTGTACAAATAAGTACGAAAAAAAATAGGGTAACACTTTAAAATCACCCCGCTATCTCAAACCACCCGGAAAACCCCCACAATCGTGCAAAACAAGAATTATTCTCATTGCGTATCCCGTTGTATTTAAGGCCCCCACTTTAATGTCGCTGTGACGTAACCAATTCGATTTAGATCCCCTCCCACGAAGAGGGGGGTGAAATAATCTTGAGGACGACAAATCCCTAGTAAAATCGACGTCTTATGCCTGTGTGGACGTGTCACGAATTAAAAGAATGTCTGCGGTTCATATCAGCTTACTTAGTATTGGATGGAGGATTATGGGGACGGGGATAGCATTACCATTTATATATGGATGGAATTAAATGGGGGGTGATCGGTTTTAATATGGAACTATTTTGGGGATCTTTTCTTTTTATTTCAACATACCTATTTCTTAAAGATATATTTAAAAAAAAAATTGTCATCCATCCGTAACGAGGGGTTGAAAAGGGGTTTTTTCTTTCGACAGTTAGGTATGTTTTTGGAGGGGGTGTTTATAAATGAAAGGTTTAAATGCATAGTGATTGCAATACACAAAATGCTAGCGTCACCATAAAACACTACTCGGCAATAATCTAGCTTACTAACAGCGAAAGAATTTTTGTAATTAAATTGCTACCTCCTATTACAAACAAACATGAGCAAACCTCTATAAAATATTAGTTGTAATTGTTATATTATTTTAACGATTTTTTTATGGTTTTTAATCTTACAAAAAGCATGTACGGCCGCATCGAAATAAGTAATTATGAGCAAATATTTTTTATGGGATTTTTTTAATTAAAAATTGCTTTTAATGGTATTAGGTATGCAACGTAAAGCACGCAAATCATTGTACTCACGGGCGCATACCACAGTATCGTCGCATAAATGAAAATTTACTCATGGCATTGAAAACTGTATTCGTAAAAAAAACTTATATTTTCGACCGTCAATATCTCCGTAACCAAAAGATTCCCAGGATTAATCTGCCAACAAAAATATTGATTGCAACGATGCTAAAAGCATTATTTTTAGCTATGTTAAGCGTCTAAAACCTAAACACCTGATGTTTATATGAAAATAAGGTTAAGATAATAACGTTCAGAATTATGCCAATTATTCTGAACGTTCCACTCATAACCAATCATGTTTCATGCACGTGTAATCAATCTGGTAGCGAATTTGAGACCATCCTTCAAACAATTAGATAAAGACTAGACTAGTTTAAGCCCGTAACTTCGTCCGTTAAATTTTCTTTGCCTTTGTCAATTCTTACCTAGACTCGAGTCAAGGGCAAACTAATCTATATTAATATTATAAAGCTGCAGTGCAGTGTTTGTTTGTTTGTTTGAACGCGTTAATCTCTGGAACTACTGGTCCGATTTGAACTTCTTTCAGTGTTAGATAGAGTAGTTATCGATGAAGGCTATAGGCTATATACCATCACGCTACAACCTACGGGAGCGGAGCAGTAACCAAAGACGCGGGTGTAACCGCGGCTGACAGCTAGTATTAAATAAAAAAGGGATATAACATAACATTACATCGTTCAAACAATCAAACAAACAAACTTCAGCTTTACATTATTAAGTAAAGGATTTTTGTTCTGTTATTTTCACAAAAAAAGAAACTAATTAAAAAAATAAGTAATTTTTAAAACATGCTTTGTTTTTAATTATTACACATTGATGACATTGTTTTGTCATCTGAACTTAAGGTATATGCAAAATTCCAATTGGTTGAAAAATGGTTTGCAAATTTTGAAAAGACAACTTACTTACATACATACTTACATAAAAACAGTGCAAGCTAAATTAAATCTTGTAAAAACTACAGCCGTGAAAACTACTCTTAGGACACCCAAAATTGTGTTAGACCCTTAATAAAACTCGCAAGGAGTTCTTGAGCTAATTTCAAAAGACCTATTGCACGTCCCACCTATCAGGAACCCAGTTAACAGCACGACCCAGTAATAGGATAAGACAATAATCAAGATAGGATAGAGGTGGACCCAATTGAGGACAAAACTGATTGCCGATTTTGGGTTTACGGTTTTGATTTACCGTAATTGCGGGTACAGTTGGATTGTTATTATTTTTTGCTTAAATTGTTATTTTAGTGAATCTTTTATTGTTATAGGTTTGTCTATATTGTTATTGCATACGAAAACTAGGACAATAATTATTTGTAAGTGTCAGATTCTTTTTTGATTAAATATTTGACATTTTCAAATAGAATTACGATCTAATTCATATTTAAAAATCAAAAATAATTAAGATATTTTATACTGGCTGTGTTTCATTGCATACTAGATATTGCATACATATTATGTCCTAATATTATAAATAAAAAAATTAAGAAATTGACCAAACGGTTGGTTGACACTAGAAAAGTTTTAAGTTTGTTTAAACGCGCTAATCTCTGAAACTACCAGTCGAATTAAAAAAAAATATATTTGTATGTAATAGCCAAATTTATGAGGAATCTTCTTTCTTTATCGTGTGGGCATCAGTAAGGTCTTACGACCCCACACACCCTAGTGTCAGAGTTTCTAAACCGCTTCAAGGGCCTCTGACATGGTATGAGTGGAACAGTAAGTTCAGGTTTCCCCACGATGTTTTCCTTCGCCGATGAAGAATGAAGTATGTAGTAGTATGAAGGAATAGTCCATGCTATATAAAATCACGCTACAACACACAGGAGTAGAGCAGTAACAAAAGAAAAATCAACGCGATATAAATTGAAGATAGCCGCTAGTATCTAAGAAGTAATTATTAAGAAACATTCCATACACAATACACGAATAAACTCAATATCCTAAGCCCACATAAACTGACCAACCGCGTCAGTCGGCAGTGCGCCCAAACTTATTCGTAACTTAGCTGCAAACTCGTTAGGCAGTAAGTAATAAGTTTCTGAGTTAACATGCTACCGGAGCCATATTTAGTATCTAAGATTGGCTGTATATTGGCGACTGATTATATTATGACGTACATGGCAGCTAAGAAAATGACTGGTTTGATTTGTAATCATGAAAACACACAGAATAATCAAAATTATAAAATCAGTATTGTAAAGTCAAGATAACCTCGGACTCCGAGACTACACTTGTCGCACACAAACAATCACGTACAGGTATTTTGCTAGCACACAGAAGCGTATTCAATTCACACATTTGTACACTTCTTAATCGCTGTTTGTGTTCCTCACAAAGTGAAGTACCAATACTTATGAGGGTACCTTGGTGTCAAATTGGCCAGCTATACTAACTTGTTTTGTGTACCTACACGTTTACCTTGCAATGTTGTTAATGTTATAGTTTTAGTTATTACATACGTCTGCATGCTTCGTCATTAGACGACGATTAATTATAAAAAATGATAAAACTCATTTAAGTGAACTGTATCATGTTCTTATGAGAAATAAAGTATCTTTAAATCTAATTATTTAGTTTTTATTAGATAACTATTGCATTAGACAGTAGGAGTACATTACTGGAAGTAGAAATGTTTATTCAAACAAAAGTTAATTCCTGTGAAATAACGAGTAAAATTTTATACTATGGTCAACTATCACATCAAATCACTTTAAAAATTAAGGTAAATAAGAAAGTTAAAAACCGGCGAAGTAGGGTTCGTACGGACAAAAACGCCTTTGACTTGTTTGTTGCTTTTATAGGCGGTATAGTATTATACATACATACATAACATCACGCCTGTAATCCCCGAAGGGTTAGGCAGAGGTATACCTATTAGTACACCCACATTTCGCCAGTTATGTTTTTAGTCCCATGTAATAGGGGGCGAGCCTATTGCCATCATAACCTAAACCGCTGATCGTAGAGACCTGCAACTTGGATAATGTTTGTATGACGACATATATAACATCACGCCTGTAATCCCCGAAGGGTTAGGCAGAGGTGTAGCCATTAATTAGTACACCCACATTTCGCCAGTTATGTTTTTAGTCCCATGTAATAGGGGGCAAGCCTATTGCCATCAACCGGGCACAAATCCAGACTGCGAGGCTGCTACTGAGAAATTCCTGATGGAAAAACCCAATAACACTTTGCCTGACCTGGGAATCGAACCCAAGACCTCATGCACAGCAGTCGCGCTTGCGACCACTAGACCAACGAGGCAGTCAGTATAGTACTATAATATACCTAATCTGAAAAAAAAAAACAAGTGATACGCAACAAAGGTGGATGTCAGTGTTCTTCTAATAAAGTCCTGTTATCAAAAAAAATATCCAACCATATCACTCCAAAAATAAAAAAAATGTCTCAAAATCCAACAGTGTACGCCAACCTTTAGTACTGTCAACTTTACTATGGACATTGTACTTTCATTAGTTCACAAGTTTCTAGCCGCTAAAGGGGCATAAAGTGAGATGACCCATATTCCTGAGTTAGAGAGGTAATTTTCCCAACTCAGGGTCATGGTCTGTAGCGGGGCGTCTTAACAGGATACAGTGGCCAAGGAACGTAAAGGGCAACAGAAGGAACAGGGTGGTTTTTTAGTCAGTAAAAGTCTGACAGTCCCTTCCGCCCCACCTAGGGCAGAAGGACTCATTTAATGATTTTTACCACCTAAAAAAAGGGTCATGGTCTAAAGCTATAAAGACTGCAGTAAAAAACTGTTCTATTTACAAAACAATATTATTTTTGGCAGTAATGGGATACAGTTTCGACGACGAAGACATGGGCAAAAACTAGTGCTGAATAAATTGAGCAATCATTTTGTAAAAACGTTTCAGTCGCAATTTTAAAGCCAGCTTAATAGACGGCGTGGTTAGAATCAGATAAACGAATCCAGGTTGAGTTGTATGACTAGTAATCGAGATCTAATCAGTGTTATTTAATAGCACTAGTTTCTGCCCGTGGTTTCGATCGAGAAGTCAAGTATACTATGAAATATAGCCGTATGGTATACGGCAGTAGTGTAGCTTAATTTTTATAAGTAAAATATTTATTGTAATCGTATCCGTAGTTTTAGAAAGTTCTTAAATAAATTCGTAAATTAATAATATGATTCTAGAGTCTTAATGCAGGCAAAGTCATTGAAAAAATATTATAAAATATAGGCATTTCTACAATAACTATACTTAGGTATTTGGCTGTTGTGTTTGTTTTTGTGTTTTACAAATAAATAAAATTGAAGTGTCTGTTTGTAATGTCAAAATAACAGCTTTTTACTAAATGCATATGAATATTTACACGGTACTTAATATCAAAAGACCAATTTACATACATACATAAACTCACGCCTTTTTCCCATGGGGGTAGGCAGAAACCACAGAACGCCACATGCTACGATCATGATGAACGTAGATGAGGCGAAAGGAGTATGTAAGACCAAATTAAGAAAAAAAATTTTTGTTTGTCTGAAAAAAAATACCGATACTAACGCAAGTAGAGACGGGAGCGTACTCGACTTTTTAAATAATATGTTCGCGCGTGGCTATTTCAACTGTGGAATAATTTCGACTATAAAAACAGTAGAATAACAGTTATTTTAGTAAATTGCCTCACAACCAATATAGCCCCACCCTACCGTACAACAAAAGCATTTCCCAATGACCACTCAACTCCACCACAATCACGCTAAGATAAAACACAAAACACACATTACATACTTATTTCCAAACTTCTTATAACTTTGCCATTGATTACCTAATTCTTATTGTCAGTGGTCAACAACAAACAACTAACTTTTGTCGCCAAACAAGAACAAATCTTGCAAGTTTTGTCGCACGACAGTTTTGTCACTGAGTAGATAGCTGACAGAAGGCCAGCTTTGTACAATGAGAAAAAACATAAAAATCAAAATTTCGCATCATTAATAAATAAAACACTTAACAGTTGCCACAGCATTCTGGAAAGAGTGGCTCAGAGTTTTATTTATATCGAGTAAGAACCTTCCCAACAAGTAAAATAAATAATGTGTGACTAATGCGTCGAATTGAACACTACTATAAAACTGTTATCTGCTACAAAACTATTATAAAACCATTACATGTCATTTATTTGTATAATTCTAATACTATACAACATTTTGCTAGTTGGGTTACGTCTTCCTTCTTCAACTTTTGTGCTAAATGCATATAACAAATAACATAAAACTACTAAGTCTAGTTAAAAGGTATTTGATTAACAATAGGACATTTGCTTTAAAAAAATTGATCGATTTGGATCTTTATTTTTTCATATTCCTGAGTCTTATTATACTCTTAAGTACTACAACCCCCTGAAAAATGGCCGGTACATTAAAAAATTGCCCGCGTGTGTGCATTCGCCTATTTTCTAGTAAACCTTCTGTATCTATCTAGTTTGTGGTGTTGTTGTCGTCGCGACAAATTCCCTCAGGCGGGATTAGGAGCTCTGATCCTATAATAAAATCGGTCAACTGTACCGATCTGTTGTTGGATCGATTGGATTATTCGGGTTTTAGTTTTAATGTTTGTTTACTTACATGTTTCTTCTTAAAAACTTAGGGTAAGTGTATACAGAGTAGCAGAATGTTGATGAATGTTACTAGTTGAATTTGCTATTTGTATTTTTCGACTGCCCTGAGGGTCTTGCATGTGGTCCTGGGTTCTATACCCAGGTCGAGTAAAAAGTGTTGCGTCGCATTGCTGTCCCATTAGACTATGTGAGTGAGGGAAGAGGGAGAGCACTAGCTATCATATCTCCTGCATACTTGTCTAGACTGCTGAACGTAGGCCTCCAAAGAACGCCATCCCGTTTTGGGCATCCCGCATCCATCCGCTGCCCGCCACCTTCTTACCTACCTACCGCCTACTTATCTTGCCAAAGCACAATTAAATTAAAATCATTATTTTTCAAAGCTTGATAAAATGAATTCCCGCATCCTAAATTAAACCTAATCTAATTAAACGATCGAAAAAAAAAACAAACAACAATACAAACTTTTAACATTCCTAAAAATAAATAAAAATAAATTATATTTTTTTATAATTCTCCTAATACGAAACAAAAAAAAACCAAGAAAAATAAATTGTACAAAAAAAATAACCTTATACATCGCTTCTTAAAAGTACTCTGTTTGAACCAAACCCAGTATTGACCCGTCAATCGATACCGTACAATTTGTAATGCTCGTGTAGAGGTCATTACATGACCTGACCCCTTTACTAATTTTATTAATCGTAGCCACGACTATAGTACGGTGAACTCATTTTTTTGTATTTCATAACACAAAAGGAATTGTGACTTTGACAAATTATAGACGTGAAATACTGAAATGAACCACTGAACGTACAATTGGCAAAACAAATATGTATCCACCCAGGTAGTCAACTTGCAACTAATTTAAATCCATGTACCTATTAAAAAAAAACAAATCTTTGCTGTCGCTCTTTTGAGTTTATCTTAGTAACAAGTAAGTAACAAGACAAGTCAAGTCAAGTTTCTGTATTTTCTGCACCTACTACGTTTTGTCTCTACATCACTAGAAAATGCCCAACGCCCACGCCTTTGAACAGTGTATTTTTTACATGTGCATAAAGTTTAAATATATAAATAAATAAATAAAAATGAACTAAAAGGAAGGTATTCAACAGTAGTAATAATACCAGCCTAATCATGTCTGTCATGTCAAAGGCGTCTTCTCATACAGAGAAGGCACAAGCATTGATTAACACGCTTGCTCAAGGCGGATTGGTGATTCCAGATTTATTTATAGTAACCTATAAAATTTAGTGCCTCGTTGGTCTAGTGGTCGCGAACGCGACTGCTGTGCATGAGGTCTTGGGTTCGATTCCTAGGTCGGGCAAGGTGTTATTGGGTTTTTCCATCAGGAATTTCTCAGTAGCAGCCTCGGAGTCTGGATTTGTGCCCGGTTGATGGCAATAGGCTCGCCCCCTATTACATGGGACTAAAAATAATATAACTGGCGAAATGTGGGTGTACTAATGGGTACACCTCTGCCTAACCCTTCGGGGATTACAGGCGTGATGTTATGTTATGTATGTTATAAAATTTAGTTTCCTTACGATGTTTTCTTTCACTGTAAACTTATAAACTACATAAGAAATATAAAAGACACATTGGTACTTGCCTAGATTCGAACCACATCTATAGCGGGTGCCTCAACCTTTGGGCAATCACTAGAAGTAAGGAGTTTTGGGGCAATTGTGGCTGTATAGGCATCTAAGCAGCTTTTAGCTGCGACTTCATCTTTGTAAATGTCATCGTAAACGAAGTCGAAGTCAAATAAAAAGTAGCGTATGTCCTTTGATGGAGTTCAAACTTACCCCGTACCAAATTTTATCAAAATCGGTTCAATGGTTTAGTCGTTAACGCGTTACAGACAGAGTTACATCCGCATAAGGACGAGGTCGAAACCTAGTAATGTAACTTTGAAATTACTAATCCGAGTTGAGCATGCGTGTTGATCAATGCTCATGCCTTCTCTGTATATGAAGAGGTCTTTGCCCTGTGATGGGACAATGCCTGGTATTGTTACTATACCTAATTCTTTTGTTGACTGTACACGTTATTAGGCACAAAGTACAAAGCATCGGCTATTTTCGGTTATCATGAATAGTTCCGTAAAGTTTTTTGGCATGATGATTCATGATGCTTATTAGAAAGAAATATACAATTTATTGAACTTACCAATACTTTGGCATTTTGAACCTTACACTGTAGATTTAAAGTCTATAGTTGTGTAGCAGTGCTTCTCAGTTATACCCTGTAAAGTTAACTAGCGTCATGGTTTAATCTTTATTTATTAGAGTCACGACTGTAAATGTTTACGTTTATGTAACTAGGAAACTTTAGATTGTCAACAGCGTTGGTTTACGATATATCTAGCGAGATTACAAACTGTCGCAAAACTTGGAAATTGATAATTTTGTTCTAGAAAGCGCATGAAAAATTTGTAATTTTAGTACCGCATCAAAAGAAGTATCTTGTATCTAATCTTCTTCTTCTAAATCCTAATCGTAACTAATATTATAAATGCAAAAGTAAGTTTGTTTGTTTGTTTGTTACCATTTTACGCGTAAGCCACTGAACCGATCATCCTGAAATTTTGCATATACATTGCCAGGTGTACAGAGACGAACATAGGGTACCTTTTATCCCGAAAAAAAGTACTGTTCTCGAGGGAAATCACAATAACTTTCTTATAATGATAGATGGCGCCACATGTCTTTCGAATCATGATCGAATTTTCATTATAATTTGCGAACGAAGCCGCGGGCAAAAGCTAGTATATAATAAAAGCGAAAGGTCAGCCACTCATTCACTCACTCATAACGAAGTTTTGAAAACCGCTTGACGTACAAAAGACTAAATTTGGCAGGGAGGTAGTTTATAGTTAGTAGACGTCCTCTAAGAAAGGATTTTCCAAAATTCACCCCCTAAGGGAATGAAACGGGTGTTCAAAGTTACATAACATAACATAACGTCACGCCTGTTATCCCCGAAGGGTTAGGCAGAGGTGTAACCATTAGTACACCCACATTTCGCCAGTTATGTTTAAGTCCCATGTAATAGGGGGCGAGCCTATTGCCATCAACCGGCACAAATCCAGACTCCGAGGCTGCTACTGAGAAATTCCTGATGGAAAAACCCAATAACACTTTGCCCGGCCTGGAAATCGAACCCAAGACCTCATGCACAGCAGTCGCGCTTGCGACCACTAGACCAACGAGACAGTCCAAAGATCAAAGTTAGTATGGAGAAATCAATTTTTACGCAGACGAAGTCGCGGGCAGAAGCTAGATACGTTTTTTATTCGGTAGTTGAAGATGACATGGGGATGACGGAGGGGTATGCCGGACTCTTGCTGGCTAAAACCCCCGCGCTGTTCCACCTCTGCCTGCCAGGGTTGCGGGACGTCTTAACAGGATACCGTGGCCCCGGAACGTAAACGTGAAGGAACAGGGTGGTTTTTTAGTCAGTAAAAGTCTGACAAGTAATTTGATGATTTTTACCAGCTTCAAAAAAAAAAAAACAAAAAAAAAAGTGTTCCACCTCTGCCGTTCACCGCTTCTTCCTCAGCAAGTCACTGTTAAAATCTCTAGACCTGTGTTTCCTTTTAAGGAGTCTAAGCAGGCAAGAATTTAAATAGCTAAATAACTCAAAGCTTTGTGTCTAAAATGACACTTCAAATGTTGTCGTGTACCGAATTCATCCTCATTTCATCTGTAACTAAACAATTAGTATGTATTACCTAACTCACACTTACATAGGCGTGAAAAAGAAATGGCTCCCTTTTGTATAATCTGTGGCTTCCTTCGTTTGATTGCATTTGACGAACCGTCTAACAAAATCTCTAGTTAGCACTCACGATTGATTTTCGACCTTGTGTTTGAGGATTTTGGTCTAGTTTGCCTTGAAGCGTTACGCAATAGTGCTGTCTTAGATAACATTGCTAGAACAATAGTAGGGCGAAGTTAAATAACGGTAGAATCAGTACGTTTGTATTAAATTAGATGAAAACAGATCCAATTGTTAGTTTCTCTTGATTACTTCACATAAACAAGTACCTAATATTTTGTGCAAGTGTTTATATTTCATAGTAGCAGCTTCGGAGTTTGGATTTAGGTCCGGTTGATGGCAATAGGCCCTCTTTTACATGGAATAAACATAACTGGCGAAATGCGGGTTTACTAATGGGTATACCTGTTACGTCACCTGTTTAGTTATAACATTTAAAACTTAGGTAGTTTCGTAAAAAAATACATGATAAAAGTATTGGAACGTTGATCCCAGGTATGGTCCAGAACATAAAAATAATCGCAATGATGGGAAGAACATGTTACTTTTGGCTGTTTAAGCGTTTTTTTACACCCGTTTTTGGTCCCTAAACAATGATTGGCAATATGGTTTGAGGGTTGATAAACACGATTTTCACAAACAACCATTACAATGGAAATTAGTTACTATAGTGGTTGAGTATAATAATAGCTAAAGCGGCTATTGCTCTTTTACTTACATCAATCTTTTTGTCGAAAACTGAACAATATACTATTGATCGTTTTGGAATAGTGAAACATGTTGAAGAAACCGATTTTGAACTTTAACGGACTTTCGTTCCATTTTTAAAACGAAAAAAAAAAGTATAAGCTGTCATGGGAAATGCCGAAAGAAGTGAAACCTTGACGTTTCATTAACATGTCGGTAACGCGGTTACAAAATCATGTCGGTGACTTGTTTCCCTTGTCATGACCTTGACGCGGTCACACAATATTAACGGTGATGTATTCGCCTAACCATGTCGGTGACGCGGTAACGTTAATGTCGGTGATACGGTAGCCTACTCATGTCGGTGACGTTGTCATATTAGAATGTCAGCTAGCTTATTTTTTGCTATTTCCAAAAGAACAGTTGATATTTTACTAAAATAAATAGGTCAATGACCGTCAGCCACACTAATACACAACTACTACAATTTTCTCAAACTAATCTCAAAGGTCAAAGGTTACAATTGAAAATCTTAACTTCACCAACAGCCAACACAAACTTGAGCCAACTTTACAACACTCAAAATGGAACTTCTGTTGTTGTTTGCAGAACTACTTCCCTGATTAGTAAACACGGCACCGCGTCGGTGACGACTCGTCCTAATGATCAGCCAGTCAACAGACCTCCACTTGATTGTCTTCTGTTTAACTAGGAACACTCGCCACGCTACACATACATAATTATTTTGACACCATTGGAAGCCTTGATAGTATGTTCTAAGATCAATGTGTACAAGTCAAAGTATTTATTTTAATTAGTGTCATTTGAAGTCAAAGTCAAACAAGGCATCTTTGAACGTCATTTACATGAAAGAAAAAGAAATTGAATCTAGTTACCCAGTCCAAAAGGTAGTTTCGTATGGAGAAGAATGGACAAGAAACCCCATAGTTATTTATACTTTTGAAAAATATGTTTCAAAGTCAAAGTCAAATCATTTATTCAATTATTATATTATTATTAATTGTTATTTTATTTTTATATCATTTATTTTTTTTTTGACGGGCCTGTTGGTCTAGTAGTTAGTGGCCCTGACTGCTAAGCCGGAGGTCGTGGGTTCGATTCCCACCCAGGACAAACTTTGTGTGATGAGCATGATTGTTAGTTCTGTGTCTGGGTGTGATTTATCTATAATATGTATGTATTTATAAATTATATAAGTATGTATATCAGTTGTCTGGTTACCATAACACAAGCTCTGCTTAGCTTGGGATCAGATAGCCGTGTGTGAGTTGTCCCAAGATATTTATTTAGATTTTTTTATTTATTTAGAATTAGGCCACTATAAGGCACTTTTGAACGTCATTACATGAAAAAAAAAATAGAATTGAATCTAGTTTTACAGTAAGTTCTACAAGTTTCATTTAGAGCGACTGCTAAGCATGAGGTCTTAGGTTGCCAGGCCGGGCAAAGTGTTATTGGGTTTTTCAATCAGGAATTTCTCAGTAGCAGCCTTGGAGTCTAGATTTGTGCCCGGTTGATGGCAATAGGCTTGCCCCCTATTACGTGGGACTTAAAACATAACTGGCGAAATGTGGGAGTACTAATGGGTAGGTACACCTCTGCCTAACCCTTCGTGGATTACAAATTGTCGGGGTCAACACATAACACAAGACGCTGTTCGACATCGTCATATTGCCCTTGGACAGTGGTCACGCGATGATCCATAGAACCACATAAATATGGTGGTGGCGACATTATGACTGAAACTAGTACCATAGATTTAGTTGGTACATAATTCTAGACCCCTCGCTATGATTTTTTTTTAATTGTCCCGGGCACAGAATTTGCTGTGAATCTGTGATTAGTTAGTGCTTGTATGACGAGATGTATGAACGTAGATGAGGCAAAAGGAGTATGTAAGGATCGTAGCAGGTGGCGTTTTGTAGTTTCTGCTTACCACCATGGGAAAAGGCGTGAGTTTATGTATGTATGTCTGTTATTGGTAGATCGACATATCAACAGTCAATCAGATCACTCGACGTGCGTTTTTAATCGGGACTCATCAATATTTTTCCTTTAAAAAACCAAGTGCAATACTTATCATTTCTTATTGCGATAATACGGCAAACCCTTTTCATTACCCATTTTTAATAGAAGAACCTTTCGCCTTTATCTTTTCGTTACTACAAGTTGAAAAACCCTATCCAATTAATAAACGTTCAAAGTAATGCTAAATCCATAACCAACTAACATCACTAACTAGAAACTATAGTTAGTTCACTCAACCCATTACAAAAAGGGTTAAATCTGTCAAACAACATCGCTCGCAGCCCACCACTATTATAATTATCGATATATTTCACAAGCTATCGAAATAAATAATTAACTGGCACCGTTTTGACGTTCTACTTGAACTTAATAATCGTTTGGCACTTTAATAAATCGACTTAAACACGCGAACAACTCACGATTTCAGAGTTAATTACAGCATAGTTGTTTTGTGAAAAAAAAGAAAGTGAACACAAGGCTTTTGAGATTTTTTTGAAGTCGTTTCAAATTTGTGCTCCTTTTTCTGCATATTAAGTAAATGTAATTGTTCAAAGACTGGCTCTGTTATTGGTCTAGGTCACATCGATGACCTACTTGGTTCATTTTCAAGCTCTTTTGTCTTATTAAAATACTTGTTATTTGCAATGCATTCAAAAAAAAGTCAACAATTATTTAAATCAGCCATTCGTGTGATGAATCTAAATCAATTTTTTGTTTTTGATAAATTGAAGGTGGTTTTCTTTTATTAATGAGTATACACTAGCTTCTAGCCGCGGCTTCATCGGCGTATTTTTTTTACTCACATTTAGTTACTGCTCCGCTCCTGTAGATCATTGTGTGATGTTATATGTGACCTGACCATCATATAATTATTTTTTTCAATTCGACTGAGAGTTCTATAAATTTTAGGTATAAACCAATAAACAAACTACTCATTTTCTTAGTAAAGATTATTCTCGATTTAAGATTCATGCACAAAAGTCCAAAGGCGGACTTAATGCCTTAGGCATTTTCTACCAGTCAACCAAAATAACATGGCAGGTGAATAGTGAAAAGTCAAAAAAATATAAATATTAACCAAAAAACTTACATAAAATCACGCCTGTAATCCCCGAAGGGTTAGGCAGAGGTGTACCTATTAGTACACCCACATTTCGCCAGTTATGTTTTTTTAGTCCCATGTAATAGGAGGCGAGCCTATTGCCATCAACCGGGCACAAATCCAGACTACGAGGCTGCTACTAAGCAATTCCTGATGGAAAAACCCAATAACACTTGCCAAAAAACTTGTTATGACTAAAGTTCTCTTTATGACACTATCGTCCTTCTACATTGGTTAATCTTTCTAATGTGTTAAGGTCATGTCAACATGGGAGCTGCAAGTAGTAAAAGGGTTACCCCTATTAGATCCTAATAAGACGGCAAGTAATAGGGGTAACCCTTTTACCATCAATGACTAGTAAGACTTTATGTACTTTCGAACTTTTGACCACCTTTTGGTATAAAACAAACCAGTAGTTTTCAGATCAAATATAACCTGTAAGTACTAACATAATAAATCTGGAGGAGGGTCGATCCGTCAGGTTAAGCTACGCTTGCCGGGGTTGATCCGTGGATGGGTGACCATCTATACATACCGAGACTCGTCGACTCGAGCCGTTGGTCCCGGCTGTCATACGTGGATCTTTGACAGTCGTTACGGGTCGTCAGAAGCCCGAAAGTCTGACAACCAGTCTTACCTAGGGGTATCATATTACCCAGTTACTGGGTTGTGGAGGTCAGATAGGCAGTCGCTCCATGTAAAATACTGGTATTCAGCTGCATCTGGTTAGACTGGAAGCCGACCCCAACATAGTTGGGAAAAGGCTAGGCAGATGATGACTAACATAATAAATCTGAAGAGTACTTTGTTTGTTTAATCTATAGAATTACCAGTGGGGTTGTTATTTTTGTTTTTGTAATTCTCTTTCGCTCTTGTGAGTCGTAGCTTTATGTCATAAAGCCTCCTTATGAATCTTGCTATCATATACAAAAAGTTCGTGATGAGTGACCGTATGGTATGACCTTTCGCTTTTCTACATCTACACTATTATTATAAAGACGAATAAATTGTTTTTTTGTTTGTTTGTAATGGATAAACACAAAAACTACTGGACCGATTTTAAAAATTCTTTCACCATTAGAAAGCTACATTATCTGCGAGTAACATAGGCTAAATTTTATTTTATTACGGACAAAGTCGCGGGCAAAAGCTTGTATAATATAAAATTTATATTTGTGTTCACACACACTACACCACATCAAACAAGATCGCCAAAACCCCAATTACACATTAATATACCAAAAATCATTATTTACAACAAAACCACCGAATCACGTCCATTTAAGTCACATGAAAAACTCATAATTTTGACACATTTGGGTTAAAAATGACATAGTTAGATCCCCTAATTTCGTTCGCGTGCCGATATAAAGATTTCTTTATCGGATTACCGTGTGTAGCCACCGCGTCGCGTTTCTTGGTCTAAATTGAACTCTTTTGTTGGGGCTATATTTTGTCCAGGCCATTGTTGAGGGGCGCACTGGGCTATTGTGTGGTCCTGTTAATTACTTTTTTTGGGGCACCGCTGTGGTTGGTAGATTTGTAATGTGATAGTATATTTGTTGGGATATGAGCGTTGAAACTTTGGATAGAATCCAAACTTTGTGTTGTGTTTGCTAATTTTGGGTAGAAAATGAAAAAAATACATTTTTAATTAACGTATACGTGCATTCTTTTTCTGTTTTTTTTTTTTTTTAATTTTTGTGGCAAATCTATGACAGCTAAAGCTGGTTTTTGTCGCGTCTGATATTAAAACAAATAAAGAGTAATGAAAAAAACATACAAATAGAATAACTTTGTAAATTGATTTATGAATACCTATTTAATTTGCAATAATAAAAATATTCCTTATCAGACTACCTATGTCCCATAGTGTCACAATAGTCCGTCCATCTACATACTTGACCACCTGTGCAATGCCTCTGCTGCAACCACCTACTGGGCCCAAGTACCTTAAATAATTAAAGATGTATCATTCACACGAAACAAAAATTAAAAAATCTCTCTTAAAAATCAAACCAAATAAACAAAGATTTTACCACAAAACATAAACTATTTAAGTTTGCAAACTCACACAATTTAAACCTAGACAGCTAACGCCATCTAGTAGCGTTACCCCGAACCCATTGGTTAGGCAAATCCCTGTTGTGTCAAACGTTGTTTTACATAGTACATATACAGCCACCTTGAGGTTGTTTTAGGAAACTACAACCAAAGCCGCAGACTTTGTGGGTTAAATTACAACATCCCGACATTCCAAGGTAGAATACTACACGAGTATTTTTTTTAACAATGATTTTGTCTTGTTGTTGTGTTGTCGTCACCAACATGCATGTGAACACATTATCGATACGTGAATGTGACTTTAGGTTTTCACAATAAATGATGACTACTTATTTTTCTTTTCAATTTTAAATAATTTAATTAATATAATACCCTTGTCAGAAATGGTAACCATTTATTTTTAACTGAAATTCGACATGTAAATTCACAGTTAAAAGTATGGAGTTCATTGCCAATTCTTCTCGATACGAAACTACCTTTTAGAAGTGGCAACTAGATTAAATTCCTTTTACTTGTATGTGACTTTATAATGGTCTAAGAATTAGACCATTATAAAGTCTTTTTATGGAATCCAGTTTTAAAAGAACAAAACATAAATATCATCACGCATCATCATCATCATTTGTACCTACACCAACATTTTGCCAGTTATATTTAAACCCCATATAGTAGGCGTACGACCAAATGCACTGTTGCATGCACCTGTAAGAACGTACGTATGGTTACGTACGCAAAACACACGCAAATTACTGCTTATGCGCAATAATTTTACACACATAAAATTTAAATTATTTCTCATTTAGCGGTATGACAGAACAATAGAAAATCAATTGCGTCTCATTACATAGATCTTGAGTAAATAATTCACGATTAGTAGTTACCAGCCAATAATATATATGCGAATGACCGGCGTGCTTGTATGACGAGATGTATGAACGTAGATGAGGCGAAAGGAGTATGTAAGGATCGAAGCAGGTGGTGTTCTGTAGTTTCTGCCTACCTCCATGGGAAAAAGGCGTGAGTTTTTGTATGTATGTATATTCTAAGATGCTATATTTTACCCGTTTTTTTTTTTGTTTTTTTTTGGATTTGTGCCCGGTTGGCAATGGCAATAGGCTCGCCCCCTATTACATGGGACTAAAAACATAACTGGCGAAATGTGGGTGTACTAATGGGTACACCTTGCCTAACCCTTCGGGGATTACAACAGGCGTGTTGTTATGTTTTTTGTTATATTTTACCCCCAAGATATCTCAAACCACTTAATACCCGCACAAAGTAACTGTATCCAAGTAAACCCAGCGTCCAGCGAAGGCTTCATTAATTACGTCACTAACAAGACGTATCGGTTAACTTTGAGATTAAACAAAAGCCGACGGCTAAACGTATTAACTGTAGTTAGGTTAGCGGTGACTTTGACGGCTGTGGTGAGAATGACAGCGAGTTCTAAAGTTTTGTTAGTTTATGGTTCAGAATTCAAATGTGGTGTGGTATTCTATTTTTAAATCCCCGAAGAAAACTGAAGAGATGAGTTTAATATGTGTATCTGAGGCATCATAGGTCGCAAACAGCTAAACCAATTATGATTTAGTTTTTTTGTTTGTTTTAAAGGTGACTTGATCTAGATTGTGATTGTGTGTAATGTTATATGCATGGTTCAAGAAGATCTGTTAAACCGTTTGAACATTATCAATTCATAAATCCAGCTCGATAACGGTATTTTGGTACATTTGTGACAAAATATTAAAATCCATATTTGATATATTTTTTTTTAAGTTTTAGTTTGATTGAATACAACAATGTGCATATCAGAAGCATATTTTCGTTAGAAATAAATATAACTGATTATTTTTTAAATTTATTAAATACTTTTTCACGTTGGATTTCAACTAAGCTGCGGTAAAATTAAATGAAGTAGGTATATTTCATGTAAACCGATGGAAAACCGGTAAGCTGGTTCTGCTCAAGAAGGAGGGGCGCCCTGCGGACTCGCCGTCCGCATACCGCCCCATCGTGTTGTTGGACGAGGTGGGCAAGTTGTTCGAAAGAATAATTGCAGACCGCCTCGTCCGACACCTGAGAGACGTGGGGCCGGATTTGGCGGACGGCCAGTTTGGTTTCCGCCGGGGGCGCTCCACGGTGGACGCGATCATGCGCTTAGGGGTCCTGACGGAGGAAGCAGTATCCCAGGGTGAGGTCGTCTTGGCGGTGTCTCTGGACATCGCCAACGCCTTCAACACCTTGCCCTGGAGTTGCATTAGGGAGGCACTTTTGTACCATAAGGTGCCCCCCTACCTCTGCCGTATAATCGGGGCCTACCTGTCGGAGAGAGCAGTTATCTACCCGGGTCAGGAAGGATGGGGTAGGCGAGAGATGTCGTGCGGTGTTCCGCAGGGATCGGTTCTGGGGCCGCTTCTGTGGAACATCGGCTACGACTGGGTCCTGCGTGGTGTACTTCTCCACGGCGTCGGCGTCATCTGTTACGCTGACGACACGCTGGTGACGGCGCGTGGAAGGTCACACCGGCAGGCGACCATACTGGCGACGGCTGGGGTCGCGCAGGTCGTTGGAAGGATCCGGCGTCTGGGCTTGGAGGTGGCCTTGCACAAATCGGAGGCCCTGTGTTTTCATAGGCCCCGGAAAGGGCCTCCTCCGGGCTCAAACATTGTAGTGGGAGGGGTTCGCATCGGCATCGAGCCCACAATGAAGTATCTAGGACTTGTCCTCGATAGCCGATGGGATTTTGGGCCGCACTTCCGGCAGTTGGCCCCCAAATTGATGGGCACTGCGGCTGCTCTAGCGCGGCTGTTGCCCAATCTCGGAGGGCCTAACTCTACCTGCCGGAAGCTCTACGTGGGGATCGTACGGTCCATGGCCCTGTACGGGGCGCCAGTGTGGGCGGACATTCTGACGGCCAAAAATATCGCTGTACTGCGAAGGCCGCAGCGGGCGATGGCCGTCAGAGTGATTAGGGGATACCGTACGATCTCCTACGAGGCGGCTACCCTCCTTGCCGGATTATCGCCCTGGGATCTTGACGCTAAACTCCTTGCGTCACAATATCGGTGGCGCAAGGAGGTGCTTGAGCGGAGCAATCGCCCTCCAGTGCCTCGGGAGTATGAGGCACATAGGGCAGAGCTCCGCCAGATCCTGGTGGCAAAATGGGAGGATCGACTTGCGCGACCCAGTGCAGGGCACGCCGCTATAGCGGCGGTAAGTCCCGTGTTGAAGGAATGGCTGGAGAGGCGTCATGGTGCCCTCACCTTCCGGATGACGCAGGTGCTTTCTGGACACGGATGCTTCGGGAAGTACCTGTGTCGCATAGGCCGGGAGACGGTGCCTAGGTGCCATCACTGTCAGAGCTGCCCCGAGGACACGGCGCAGCATACGCTGGAGGAGTGCCCAGCTTGGGCAACGCAGCGCCGTGATCTCGTTGCAGCGACAACTGCGGGTAGCCTCTCGCTCCCGGAGGTGGTTCTGTCCATTGTCGGAAGCGAGAGTGCTTGGGACGCCGTCGCCTCCTTCTGCGAGGAGGTGATGACCGCAAAAGAGGCGGCGGAACGGGAGAGGGAGGCTTCCTCCTCCCATCCCACCCGCATTAGACGCACCAGGCGCCGGAGGGCGCAGAACGATCTCCGTCCACCATGACATGGGGCCTGCGGGCAGCGGACTTGGGGGCAGTCCGTGGCCCGAACAGAAACAGGCCCGAGAGTAAGGCGCGCGTGGTGTTCCCCGCGCGCTGTGCTGGAGTCAGTGCGGCCGGTGAGTGACGGCCGCACGGGGTGACGGGACCCGTCTTGTGGCGGTGGCGGGTCGATGCCTGCCGGGGTGCGGAAGAATGCTCTGAGCGCCCCCGTGCCCCGGCAAAAGGTAATTGGAGGAACACCGTGGGGTTTTAGTCGGTAAGAGTCCGACACACCCCTCCGCCTTCCCCGAGGTGGAGGCAGTCCATGAGGATTTCCCCACGAAAAAAAAAAAAAAAAAAAAAAAAAAAAAAAAAAAAAAAAAAAAAGGTATATTTCATGTGAGACGGGATCGTCACTGTTGTGCAAGGTTTAAAAATTGGCCCAAGGTTCATACAAAGATGCTCATGGTCCTATAAGTGAATGATTCAGCTTGTTGTTGCCTAATACTTGGAATTCATAGTTCTTCTTCTTTATCGTGTGGGCACGTCCTACGACCCCCACACACCCTAGTGTCAGTGAGAGTTAAAACGCCTCAAGGGTCTCTGACATGGTTTAAGTGGGACCAAGTTAAAAGTTAATTCAAAGTTTAAATCAATCTTCTATCACTAAAATGTATCAAGGAAATTGTTTACAGAATGCAAGTGGGATGATAACTCACTCCATCTAATATTACCGAGGGAATTTCTTTACAGAATAGCTTCACAGCTCTCATGTTGATAATATTCATATTCTTTGCAAAACTTATACTAAACAAAGTACATAGGTGCACCCAGGAAGCGAATCAGGTGAAAACAAACTTCCTAGATCAAGTATCTGACTACATACTGCTTAAATCTTTGAAAACTTTACCCTCTGAAAAATGTTCGAATTTTAAACTCAGTATAGTGTTGTGAAAGTTATCGACGTTTTTAAAATACACCCAACTTAAACAGAAGTTTTATTTGCTCCTAGTGTTGTTACGTTCTAAGTTTTATCGATAAAACCGGGAACTTTTTTAAACTTTATCCCCCCCTTGTATATTTTTCATTTGCATATATGAGGTTTTTTCTTTATTAGCTTATGCAAAGTTCGTCTTTTATGATTGTGGTTATTTATTTAGGTATTTAAATTAGTGACGCTCCCTCCCCCCGGCCCCTATTACATGGGACTAAAAAGATAACTGGCGAAATGTGGGTGCACTAATGGCTACACTTCTGCCTAACCCTTCGGAGATTACAGGCGTGATGTTATGTATGTAAATTGGTGACCTTTTATTGGTCTTGTGGGGTTTGAAATGCTGGACATAGCTAAAGATTTTCATTTGTATAATTACCGATTTAATTCCAAAAAAAAATAATTAATAGATCCCAAAAATAATTAAAAATAAATAAAATTTAAAAACTTTTTTTATTTTTACTACAACAATAATTGTCAGTAACAAACGTCCCTCATTATTTTAGAATCATTATTTTCAATTAAACATTTTTTAGATTTTATTATTTTATTAAACTAATGTTCATATTATTGTATGACTTGCTTCATAACATTTCATTGCTTATTTACGTGTAACTAAAGTGTGTCAATACGAATTTTCTTAACCCGGTAATTAGGTGACGCCGGTAAGGCAATGGCCTGATGATCAATGACCTGTGCTGACCTGACCGGTAAATGAGGGTTAGAAGGAGACAGAGCATATAGAAGACTTGTTACTCTGGAAGATTAGGGGAGGTAGCGAGGGGGAATGGAGGAGCTACGTACTTACTCTTAAAAATTTCGTGAAAGTTTTATTTCGGATTTATTACCGACATACTCTAGATAATTCGGCTTTTAGAATTTACCAAACGTACCAAATGAAAATGAGAGTAAAAAAATATACTTCGATTTAATTTTAATTACGATTAAGTTTAGAAACTAAGGTATAATAAAATCATGCTTATTTTATAAACAATTGAATCCAATAACAAGTCTGTCATTATAAAAGAAAAAAAAAATCTTTGTAATAGTTTACACTTTTATGTTTTTAAAACGTACCAGAAGTTTTAAAGATTATCTCCATGCCGACAGCAAACGCTTCTATATTTAGCAAAAAAAATATTTCAAAGAAAAAATACCGTCTGAGTCCCTACACGCACTTGTCACCAATATGTATGTAAAGTGCGGTTGTGTGCGTCAGGTATCCGTCACCGTTGGATAAATATCTCAAGAGTGGGAGCCCTGCGCGAAACGTGCCAGCCTAGCCCGCTGCAGTAGGGCGACGTTCATATAGACACGCTATATTTATTTAAATGTCATTTTAATAACCGCCATCTTTGATTTTGAAATGTTGGTGATCTCTGGAAATGAGATTTTAATCTGTTTTGGCGGCAATTTTTTTTTTCTTATTATTGCCAGTTTTGTTTTGTTCGTTTATACCTGTTATAGATTAGTTGATTGATAATCTTTTTTCAAGATTTTAAAACTTTTTATTTAAAATTAAGACATTAAAGTTATTTTAGGCTAAAAGATAAGAACCAAATGGTAAAAGAAGCTGGAATATTTGCGTAAATAATGGAGTAAAATAAAACAAACTGCTATGAATTTAGAATTCACTTTAGTAAGCATCAAAACGTAGTTATAATTTACATGAATATGATATCAACAAAATATCATCAACTTTTACGAACTCGTAGATAAAATAAAAATACGACTATTTTTATTACTACTGCTTATTTCACGTAATAGAACAAAGCGGACCACTAAAAAAAGAATAGCAAGAACTCATTGAATTTTATGTCACTTTTATTAAGTGAATAAAATTTTATCTGACAGAGCCTACTTCAGTAACCACGGCTTAACAAAGTACGCATACGGCAATGCCTACTGCGCATGTCCGTGCCTCACTCATTCCGGACTATTTGTTTTGTCGTTACACTATCAAAAAGCTTCGGATTGCTCGCATAGTAGCATCTTCCTTGCTAATTGGGTGTTATCCAAACGGTTCTGGGCTGTCAAGCAGCCCGTAGTGTTGTGTGCAAGTGTGTGCGAGTATCCGAACGTGCGGTATCAATCAGCCGTCTGTCAAGAGTTCGCGCCAATACCTAGTTGACGTTTGGCCGCGTGCGGTCGGTCGTTCGGAATTTGAATAACTTGACGTTTCGCGAGTGCTCTTTACCGGTGATTTGTGGTACTCGTCGGGGTAAACATTTGCACCTGTGCTATCCGCAATACGACAGCCGCAGAATCTTACATACTTCCGTGCATCCTTGGACTGTGGAACATACGAAGAACTTCGAAATTTGAAATTTAAAAACATTTGGAATTGTCATTCGGCCAGTTTTAAAACTAAAAGTCTTATTCCCTGGTTCAAGATGAACATAACGTCTACGACGGACGGTGAGTATGAATTTTTTAAATTACGAACATCTGCAATGTTAAAGTACCTAATTGCTTGCATTCCCTAGATGCGCACCTCTGCGGAATTCGCAGCACACACCGAATTGAACTTTAAAACTGCCGCATTAGGACGAAATTTTATCAGCACCTGTTTATCAGTTCTTTTAATCGTTTCAGCTTTATCGTTGTGGTAATAAGGTTGAGGATTGTGTGTAATTCGTGTTCGCTGTCATTAGGTATGGTGATATATCTCTGCGCGTTTCCGAGCCTAAATGAATGTTAGCGTGTGTGGATGTTCAGTGTGGTTGGGTTGCGGTATTTATTATTGTTTTTAGTTTTAAATTGCTTTTGTCAGGCGAATGTAATCTTTGTTGAGCAAAGTTTGGAACATTAACGTCTTTATTACGAAACCCACGAAGAAAATGGAGTCGGGGAAGCGAGTGTTCCTTCTACATTGCAGATTCTGAATATTTAATACGGTTCTGACCACGTTGGTCTGTTCAAACGTCTATTAGTATGCAAGAGGTCAATCAGAGAAATTAGTGGTCCATTAAAAGATGGTAGCTGTGCAATAATTTATGGTAATGTTTCCAGTTTGAGGTCGAGAGGAGAATACATTGACATTGACAGTTGTTACGGATGAATTCTTGATACAACGTACTGCAGGCTATGCCACATTGCAAGAGAGGTCAAAAGACCAACTTCTCAGAAAGGGATGAATTGGTCTTATACAATTCTGAAGCAGCTTATTGTTGTATCACTAAACTTTTGTAGTATACAATGACAATTTTGAACTTTTGACCTTGACCTTGATGATTATTTTAAGAGTGTATGTGATAAGAGATCACAACAATAGGTAAATCTGTCAGAATATAAACAGAATTTTTTAAAGTTTTCGTTATAAAATTCGTCTCTCAAAATTTATACATTAAGTACCTACATGTGCATTGTTACCAAAAAAAAATCGCATTACTTTTTTAAATAAAAGATATTGCCAGTCCCTAAGAGATTGTTTATATATTGTAGGTGCGTTTACAAATATATAACACTATATAAACTTATGTAAAAAACAACCATATAAATATTTTTTCCGTGTGGTAATCGAACACGCGATATGCTACGTAACAGCCACTCGTCAGCCACTACCCCAAACGTGCCGTCAAATATAATTACAGTGAACCTTCTGTTTATCTGTCTGCATGGTGGTTTGAACTGCAGTATCGGGCGGAGAGCTTACGACATCTGGTTTGCCCAAATTTAAAACCCAAGACTCAAGGCTACATATTGACCGTGAGATTTTATTTGTTCCTAGCTTTTGCTTTTCTATAAAATAAAATATAGCTTAATTATTCGCTGATGATGTAGCTTTCCATATATGAAAAAAAAATTAAGATTGTTTAAGTTGTTGACTGCCTTGTTGGTCTAATGGTCGCAAAGTGTCAGCTGAGCACGAGGTCTTGGATTCGATTCTCAGGTTGGGCAAAGTGTTATTGAAATGTGGGTGTACAAAGGGGTACACCTCTGCCTAACCCTTCGCGGATTACAGGCGGGTTGGTATGTTAAACAAAAATACAAATCTTTTCTTTTTATAATATTAGTTTAGTTAATAAAGTACCTATGTATAAATTATCCTAAAAATTCAACTCAAAATGTCGCAGGTTCGAACCCGGCACTTTAATGGTTTTTCTCTGACGGAAGTGTACAATTTATCACTGGAACCAAGCGGATACCTACGAGGAAAATGTCGTGAGAAAACCCAGAGATAAAATCTAACGTTATCTCACTGATAAGAAGCTCCAATAGGATCAGTTTTGTTTAAAAAAAAATTAATGGCTATTTCATTTTTGTAAACCACACTTTTTTAGTGTGTTACTAATTTTATAGTTTTCTACTTTTCAAGCCTTTTCATTTGATACCCATATCAAGGGGATTAGGAAAAAATATGTAATCCGCCATCTTGGAATGGCGGCCATATTGAAATTATTACAATATTGAATAATGGACATTGGTGCCGATTCCCTTGGTCACAAACTAAACTAAAATTATACTATTTCCATCTTTTTCTGTACAATAAAATAAGAAAGAGACTAATGTAAATAAGAGCTGCCAAATTTAGTCAATCTGACACATCCATACAGTTATAGTTGACATCTAAAAACATATGGATTAAAAATACGGAGAAGTTCAAGGCAAAACTAATTTGACATCGCTAACTTAGTTCTTTAATGTCACCGTCCTTTCCTTTCGCTGTATTAGTTAGTAAGAGAGGTCAATTCTCTAAATTTAGTCTAGTTTGTGAACAGGGGAATCGGCACCATTGTATTGTCACCAGAACTAAAGGTGTATAAAAATTTCAGCTCAATCGGATACCAACAAATGGTTGAAAAATGGTTTGCAAATTTTGAGAGGACAACTTACTTACATACATACATACTTACATAGGAACTGTGCAAGCTAAATAAAAGCTTGTAAAAAGCATATACGTATATTATTCACCCGCGTTCAGTTACGTCTTTCATTACTGCTCCGGTCCTGTGAGTAGTAGCGTGATGATATATCTAAATATATAAAAGCGAAAGGTCAAACACACACTCATCACGAAATATCGAAAACCGCTTGACTTATAAAGATGAAATTTGGCAGAGAGGTAGTTTATAGTTAGTAGACGTCCACTAAGAAAGGAATTTGCCAAATTCACCCTCTAAGGGATTGAAACGGGGGCTCGACATTTACGTGGGCTAAGTCGCGGGCTATAATAAAATGTATTATAGTAGTTAAAAATATAAGCCTAAAATCGCCAATCTGCCTTGAGCGAACGCGGTGATCAATACTGATGATGAATGATGTTATCAAATGTAATTTAATTTAACTGCCTCGTTGGTCTAGTAGTCACAAAGCGCGACTACTGAGCATGAGGTCTGGGGTTCGATTCCCAGGTCGGGCAAAGCTTTATTGGGTTTTTTCATCAGGAATTTCTCAGTAGCAGCCTCGGAGTCTGGATTTGTGCCTGGTCTATGGTAAAAGACTCGCCCCCTATTACATGGGACTTAAACATAAATGGCCAAATGTGGGTACACCTCTGCCTAACCCGTCGGGGATTACAAGCGTGATGTTATGTGCAATTAAATTTAAAAAATATATAATAGGCAGTTCATTGAGTAAATTATTTCTATGATTTTTATAATATAAAAACGTCAACTACATCGAAGCACCCTCGTAACTGATCTATTTTGTCGACCGTACGTATATTGCTGTTAAAAGGTTTCACTTGTATCAAGTTTCCAGAAGTCAACTTCCACATTCTAAGTACCTTCTCCAATATTCAGAGCAAATCAAGGTCGTCTTCCTTAGCAACACAGTATCAAATTACCAAAATGAGATAAAATATATAAAACCTATAATTTTCGATATCCAAGAACTTCTACTAGAATTATTAATGATAAGCCGTACTTTGCCAAACTTCATAAAAATAAAATACGGCGTTTCATTTTCAACCTTATCTCCAATACATAAAGTCTAAATTCAATTGAAACGTTTTTACTAAACACTGTATTCGGAAAGATAAACCTTCCCACGTGTGATTTCAAACTTTCCTCTCAACAAAATACAGTCTTTATTAGAATATAAAATTAAATACTACGGGCTACTACGAGGTTACGTTGCGTAGTAAAATCGTAGCGCTACGAGACGCCACGCGTGCTACGTCGTAGCGGTGTGCGCATGCGCTAAAAAGACGTCTTCTTTTCTCGTGTCTCAATATCAAATCTACACCCTTTAAGGTTATATTCACGCTTTTTAACATACAAGGGGTATTCAGATTAATATAGAATGTTAGCAAGAATTAATTGCAAAATTCTTTTAATTAAATATCTGGACTTTTATTACTAGAACTATTTAATTTCATCAATTTCTCGAGTTCGTGGCTAAGTAATAACTAACAGCCGCACAGGTCAATCCATCACGGTAAGCTAAGCTTGACGGGGTTGGTCCGTGGATGGGTGACCATCTTTACACACTGAGAGTCCTTCGTGTCTCTCTTGACGGGTCATCAGAAGCCTGAAAGTCTGACAACCAGTCCTACGGGCTTCTGACATGGGGTTTCGAATTACCCAGTTACTGGGTTGTGGAGGTCAGATAGGCAGTCGCTCCAAAAAAGCAGATATACAGTTGCATTCGATTAGACTGAAAGCCCAACATAATTGGGAAAAGGTTAAGCAGATGATGACAGATACTTTATGGCTGAGTGCTATGGGCTGTTTTATGGTACACCTGTCTTCCACACGGACGCAGTCGCGGATATAAGCTAGTAATAAATACATTACTATGGATCAACCCTTTACATTTTTAAGATGGTCATATTAATACCTCTGGGAATAAATTCATGGAAATGACGCTATCATAAAAAGGAGAAAAAATATTCGTTGTGTTAAGGAGAAAAAACCCGTAAAATATCCTTTTTGCATCATACATACATACATAAACTCACGCCTTTTTCCCATGAGGGTAGGCAGAAAACACAGAACGCCACCTGCTACTATCCTTACATACTCCTTTCGCTTCTTCCACGTCTCGTCATACAAGCACGCCGGTTACGAGTACTGCGCACCTGACCTTTCTGAAGAGCCTCACCAATAAGAATCGATACAATAAATTCAAAAAAATCCTCATCAATATATTATGCAGTAGTAGACATGGTTTGAGTGGAACAGTAAGTCCAGGTTTCCTCACGATGTTTTCCTTCACTGATGCCAGTGATGTCCAAGATAAACTTAAGAAAGTACATATGAATTGAAAAATTCACATTAGTACTTGCCCGGATTTGAACCCACAACCTCACGCATGAGAGGCGGGCGCCTTAACCACTGGGCCATCACGACGCTTATTAATAGGCTATATTAATAGGCTGGTATTATACTATAAACAAACTTAGACCTTCAAAATAAACTACCACAAAACTGCTGATCAATCATAGATAATTAAATATTTACAACGAGTGTGACGTCACTATATGGACACGTAATATATTATTTAATATTAGGTAATCCTCTGAAAGGGGACGGCAGATAAAAGGAAGATATTATGTGACTAGTTTTTGAGACAAGGGGTCTTAGTGATTACATAACATAACATCACGGCCGTAATCCCCGAAGGGTTAGGCAGAGGTGTACCCTTTAGTACACTCACATTTCGCCAGTTATGTTTTTAGTCCCATGTAATAGGGGGCGAGCCTATTGCCAGCAAACACATAAATCCAGACTCCGAGGCTGATACTGAGAAATTCCTGATGGAAAAACACAATAACACTTTGCCCGACCTGGGAATCGAACCCAAGACCTCATGGACAGCAGTCGCGCTTGCGACCATAGTAGTGTTTACATAACGAAAAATCTTACGTGATGGTACAGTATTTTATTTGAGACTAAAATGCCAATGTGACATGATTATGGTCTTATGGTCTAAAATCTCAGAAACCTAAAATTGATGTAAACGGAGATTTTCAAGTATCTTTTTTAAATGAGACATTCCTTTGAGAAATGCCTTTGTCTTAAAATCGGTTCCTTCTTTTCGAAAAATAAGGACTTGAAGGTTTGTATGAAATTGCTTACGGCGTTTTAAACGCTGCTTGAATCAAAAGTAGGTTGGGAAAATGGTTACGTGGATTACTTTATTTTAGAAAAACTGTGTTGTTGGGTATGACAAACGAGGCTTGAGAATAGGATTAATGCTGTGGAAATGCGTTCCTTGCGGAGTATGTGTGGTGTAACTTTGAACGATAGAGTGAGGAATGAGGTTATACGGGACCGCTGCGGATTAAAAGAAGATGTAGTGACAAAGATAGAAGAGGGTATACTTAGATGGTTCGGTCATGTTGAGAGGATCAGTGAAAGACGATTGACAAAAGGTATTTATATGGCAGAGGTGAGTGCCAACGCCGGGAGAGGTCGCCCTAGGAAGACCTACACTGACCTTATTGGTGAGGTCCTTCAGAAAGGTCAGGTGCGGAGTACTCGTAACCGGCGTGCTTGTATGACGAGATGTATGAACGTAGATGAGGCGAAAGGAGTATGTAAGGATCGCAGCAGGTGGAATTCTGTAGTTTCTGCCTACCCCCATGGGAAAAAGGCGTGAGTTTATGTATGTATGTAGAAAAACTGTAATTTATATTAGCAAAAATCAGTATAGTTTTGCTAAAATAAAGCAAGAAATTCTGAACCAGTTTCAAAGAAACGACTTTCCATTTCAATTATCTTGTTTCTCAGTAAACCATGAACCACAAAGTTCTCCGTAACACAGTTACAAGAACAGACATACTTCCCAACATTTTGACCAAACATTCTCAGCCAATAACCGGTACGATTACCCGGGTAATGCTGCCGGATGAAAAGTGACCATCCACCGTACGGCCGGCCGCTGAATATTTGATGGTTAACCCTTCATACGCTGTAGTTTATCCTCCCGTTGCTAGTCCGCGGTCGTGAGAATTAACAGGTTATGTAACACACTTCTTTAGATAGGTTTTAGTAAAAATAAAAAGTATTTAGTTGTTTGTGTGATTTTTACTTTGTAAACGCACAGATATAGTTTTGAATTCTTGTCAAATTCACGGACGTAACATTATAGGCTAATCTGTCTCCACCAAACGTGCTAATCAATGTTCGTGCCTTCTCTGTATGAGAAGAGACCTTTGCCCTTCAGTGGGACAATGGTAGGCTGGTCTTATTGTTTTGATATCCTATGAGTAATACCAAAAATATGATAGCTTTATCAATTTTTTTTTTACCGTTACATATTCCTTTTGCTTCATCAGAAGCCAGAAGCCGTCAGAAGCTTGAAAGTCTGACAACCAGTCTTACCTAGGGGTATCGTATTACCCAGTTACTGGGTTGTGGAGGTCAGATAGGCAGTCGCTCCATGTAAAATACTGGTATTCAGCTGCATCCGGTGAGACTAGAAGCCGACACCAATATAGTTGGGAAAAGGCTAGATAGACGATGATGATTCCTTTTGCTTCATCAAAATCAGAATCTTGTCATTATCATCATTACGTTGTTTTCGTATGAAAGCATTTTATTCGTAAATTCTATAAAAAATAAACCTACAAATATACCATAAGAACCAACTGTTTGAAACGAGCAACTATCTTCAACTTTCTAACTGACTGACTCCTTGATGCCTCAAATGATTTTTTCTGATCATTTAAACGCAAGAAAAAATCATTTAACTAATTATCTGATCACCCCAAAGTATTTAACGAATCAGATTTCTAAAAAGTACATTAAAACCTTGAAAACTTATCTCAAATTCAAAACCGGAAGATTGACAATTTTGCAATTAAGTAAGAAGAATATAATATTAATACAGCCTCCAAGCTCGACGGGGTTGCTTATCAAAGATTACCTGATAGAAACTTGGACCCAATTTCTATAATGACATAGAGTATATATTTGCGCCAATTTTATATATATGGCAGTCGTTTGGACCCTGTTAAGTCACAGATCTTAGGTCAAAATTTTTAAACTAATTAAAAGTTTATTGACACTTCCCGTGACCCAAGGGCTGGTTATTACTTTGGCCAGAAGCATTGCCAGTCCACGTGGCAATGCCGCCAGTCTTTTGGGCACATTTCCAGTTGACGGCGATGCGGATGAATTTTTTGCACTTTGCCCGACATGGGAATCGAACCCTTCAGGACTCACTCGTGTAAACTATAACTTTGCCAAAACCCTAGAAGAATACTTACATACATGATGAAGACACCAATAAAACTTCGATGTTCAATCTAAAAGTATACTAATATTATAAATGCGAAAGTAACTCCGTTTGTGCGTCAATTTGTATATCTGTAACGCATTTAAGACTAAACCACTGAACCGATTTTGATGAAATTTTATACGGTGTAAGTTTTAATCTCATCCCGCGACTTTGCCTGTGTCCGCCATAACCGACATTTTCACACCAAAAGCTTGTAAAACATACATATTAAAAAAAAAAACCGTAACGACCGTAGTAACGATAGCAAAAAAATATTGTTCAAAAAAACTTTATTCATATTTAACATCATTGAATAAATAACCACACATAATTAAATATTTAAACCCACGGACGAAGCTCAGAGATAAATTCATAACGTTTCCGCTTCATTATTTTATTAACCAAAGCTGGGCTTAAATCGACCAATTAATCCTGTACTAAATGTAGGTAGTATATTTAAACAAAACAAATAAAGTTCAACCTTTTGACCGCCACGGTCATGTATAGATGACAAACCAAAATGCCATTGTCACGACTACATGACAACTTTTAATACTTAGATCTGAACTCTAAGCCTCTACATTGTATAAAACAAAGTCGCTTCCTACCGTCTGTACGCTTAGATGTTTCAAACTGCGCAACGGATTTTAATGCTGTTTTCATAAATAGCTAGAGTGATTCAAGAGGAAGGTTTATGTAGTTACATTGCACCCGAGAAAAGCCGGGGCGGGTCGCTACTAATAAACAAAAAAGTTGCTTATTATGTTACATAACATCACGCCTTAAATCCCCAAAGGATTAGGCAGAGGCTCATAAGTACACCCACATTTCGCTAGTTATGTCAAGTCCCATGTAATAGCAGGGAAGGCTATTGCCATCAATCGGGCACGAATCCAGACTCCGAGGATGCTATTAAGAAATTCCTGATGGAAAAACTCAATAACACTTTGCCCAACCTGTGAATTAACCCAAGACCTCATGCTTAGAAATCGCACTTTATGACCACTAGACCAACGAGGCAGTCGACAAACATAGGAACAGAAAAAAAAACCTCCTTTTTAAAGTCGGTTAAAAACGGTTTCCTCTTAAACTAAAGGCCAGTTAGTTAGAAAACGCTGAAACGTGACTGTTGGAAACTAAGTAGGTACAGCTATTTACAGAATAAATATTTAACTTTGGCTTTGAACGTAAAACGCTTTAAATGAACTTGTTTATGTTAAGGAAGGTTTTGTTTCTAAATGTTCCTACTAAAAGGTTTCAGGTTCAAAGATGTTTTATTGGGTGTAAAGAGATAGTGAAGCCTAAACTTACGTATTATTACAATCATTGTGATATCTTCTAATCTATCTTAATATATAAAAGCGAAAAGTCATTCACTCACTCATTCACTCACTCACTCACTTACTCATTCACTCACTCACTCACTTACTCATTCACTCACTCACTCATCACAAAATATCGAAATCCGCTTGGCGGCTAGAGATGAAAGGCAGGGAGGTATATTATAGTTAGAAAACGTCCGCTAGGATCGTAGCTGGTGGCGTTCTGTGTTTTCTGCCTGCCCCCATGGGAAAAAGGCGTGAGTTTATGTATGTATGTGAGCACACTTAGGAAACTTCTAGCGTTCTCGGTTCGAATTCCAAGTCGAGCAAATTGGTAGTGGGTTTTTTCTATAAAAAAATGTTCACTAAAAGCAATAAACTTTCTAATACATAACTGGAAAAATTAAATTATCTTACCTTATCCTATCTTACCTTATCTGGTTAAGTTACCAACATATTCCCCGAGAAATTGAAGGTAATTTGATTTAATCGGTGCTACATAATTATTTAATGCGCTGGCTCGTATAACTAGTTCAGCTTAATAAACACGATATGGATTAAATACTTGGCTCAGGAGCGACGCCTTGGAAATGGAGGCGTTAAGTTGAGAACATACTTGATTATGAAGTGGTGTTTATATGACGTATTTATGTACTACATACAACAAAAGATATAGGTAAGTATGCAGGCTCGTCACATATAGTTGAGGTTTTCAAAGAAACCGATATTTTTTTCGAATGTAATTTAATTTAATTTAACTTAAATTAATTAATTAACTGTACAATGGTGCCGATTCCCTTGGTCACAAACTAAACTAAAATCAAACTATTTCCATCTTTTTCTGTCCAATAAAACAAGAAAGAGACTAATGTAAATAAGAGCTGTTAAATTTAGTCAATCTGACACATCCATACAATTATAGTTGACATCTTAAAACGTATGGATTAAAAATATGGAAAAGTTCAAGGCAAAACTAATTTGACATCGCTAACTTAGTTCTTTAATGCACCGTCATTTCCTTTCGATGTAGGTTGGTAAGAGATGTCAATTCTCTAAATTTAGTCTAGTTTGTGAAGAAGGGAATACTATATCAAATGACCCTGCATACCTATCTGTTTTGCTGTGTGTACAATATAACAAAACAGAGAGGTATCCAGGGTCGTCAGTTACACGCACGGTAGAATGGGACTCAATTTTTTTCCATGGATTATATTCATTTTGGCCGCCAAATTACTGGTTAGCATTTTTATATTTTCTTTAACAACTTAAGACCTTACAGGCGCAGTCAGATAATAATAATAATATCCTCTTAGCCGAATTTCGGTCACAATGGCCTATTTTAATGGAGACTAGCCAAGTACACAAGAGATATTATAGTGCACAAGTGTATGCGCCACATATGGTAGACCCTCTTAGTCAACTCACTCTCACTCTCATAGTCCAATGGGACGGCAATCCAACACGACCGGGGAGAGACCAGCATGACCTTGAAAAGACACATCACCAACTGCCAAACTCCGAGAAATTCCTAATAGAAAAACCAAATAACACTTTTTTAAAAATGGAACCCACACGTGACCATGACACCAACTGTGCGAGGTCAGATACTGCAGACTTTGTATAAAAGGGTTCACACTAAGCGGCGGCTGCCGACAAATTCTACTGCAGTGTCCGTCCCGCAATGCCTGCCGGGGTTGCGGGACGACTTAACAGGATACCGTGGTCCCGGAACGTAAAGGGCATCAGAAGGAACAGTGTGGTTTTTTAGTCAGTAAAAGTCTGACAGTCCCTTCCACCCCACCCAGGGCGGAATGAGTCATTTGATGATTCTTTCCACCTAAAAAAAAAGAGTGTCCGTAGAAACCGTTATCGGCTCCTGTGCGAACCGGGCCTTAGGAACTCTACACCAATTCAATATCAACAAATGCTCTACATCCTTCGGAACTTAACGGCCCAACTTTTGTTTTATTTGTATTCTCTATCAACATAATATATCGGGGCATAGGACAGGTAGAGTAACCTTGTTACTGTCGATGCGAACTTCCGAATGGCCGTACAATATTGTCGTGATGTTAGCTCTATGTAGAGATATAGTCTCTATGTAGAGAAGATGTAGAGTCTTTTGTTTGTGTCTGTTTTGTATTGTAAAGGATATTTTTTAGTAGTTCTGCTTGTTGAATTTGTTGTTGTTCAGTTCTTTGTACATTTTAAAATGATCTTATTCAGCTTCTAGTCCTTTTAACTGACAGTCGAATCTAGTAATTGATTTATTAACCCTGTTCTGGTTTGAGTTCAATACCCAGGTCGGGAGTTATACTATAAGACATTTAGTTCAGTCTGTGAGTTAGGTTACTGTGTGAGTGAAGTCAGTATGCAAAAGAATTCCGGGAATGAGTGAGATTAGTCAAAGTCAAAGTCAAAAACATTTATTTCAATTAGACCAATTACAGGCACTTTTGAATTGTCAAGGAGTCTGTCAGTTAGTCCGAAAATTGAAGCTAGTTGCTCGTTCCAAAACGGAGGTAGGCCTATAGAGTATATAGTTTCTTGCTCGTTCTTCTCCATAGGGAGAAGAACGAGCAAGAAACTAAACGGCACTCTTTTAAATTAGGTTTTTACAAAATCCTGGTTACATTATTCTTGTTGATTCTACATGTGAACACAATGAAGCTGAATATAAAACTGAAGTTAAATATAAATTAAAGATGTAAGCCATAGCAGTGAGATGACCAATCCCAACTGACAGCACCCGTTCACGAGCATGTGAAGTGTGTGAGTGGGGTCAGTATTGGGGGGAAATTCATCAGTAAAATCAGTGTGAGAGTAAGTTCACTGAGTGAGTGAAATCAGTGGGTCAATGAAGTGACTGATTCATTGGCTGCTGCGCTGCGTATCGCCTGTTCGAAACCCGCACGGAACAAATATTTTGGCCTACAGAAATTTTATCCGAGTGTGGCTATATAGTAGCTATGTTGTAAACGTACCTACTATATATTTATTTATTTAAATTTTATGCACATGTAAAAAAATGCACTGTACAAAGGCGGACTTAATGCCTTGGGCATTTTCTACCATTCCACCTTAGGGTGATGCAGAGACAAAACTATAGAGGAGAAATACCTAATGTGGGGCAAGGTTTACTATAAAAAATAAAAAATGAGATAAGTACCTACTGAATAAGGCATGACCAGATTTTTTCAGTAAAAAATCTTTTACAAAATACAGCAAAAAAATCTTCAAATTTCAGTCCATTTGAAAAATGCTCACGTTCGGCTAAATGTTCGCAATTTTCTTTTTAACTCTTCATTTAGTCTTGACAGAGACGATATTACATGACATCTACAAGAAAAATGAAAGGCTAAAGAAATATAAAAGTTGTTAGAAGTAGAAAATTTACTGACCATTATTTGTTTTTGTGATTTTTACTAATTTATTAATAACTAGCTTTTTCTCGCGACTTCGTCTGCTTCAATGTCGACTGTCGCGGACGCAAACGAAGTCAAAGTCGAATAAAAAGTAGCCTATATCGTTTATTGGGAATTTGAACTTACCCTCTACTAAATTTCATGAAAATAATTTTTTTCTCGTTTTATTTATTTATTTGTTTGTTACACTTTCACGGCGAAACTTCTGAACTAATTTAGATGAAATTTGATTGAACCCCAAGAAGAACATAGGCTAGTTTTAAATCCGCGTTTTGTCCGCATTTACCGTAATTCACTCAGACGAAATTGCGCGCAAATATTTGCTACTTTTAATTTGAAATAATATAGTTTTTCTAAGCCTCAGTTTTAGTAGTAAGTTCAAGCGTTATTTTTAGAATGGACATGGGTGTCTGTAACCTTATTTTCATAAACAAATAATAAACAGAAACGACAGAGCAACCATACTACTTTTTACCTGATATATTTCCAACATTATCGGATTATGAAATACCTTATTTTCACAAATAACTCCTAGCAAACTTGACAGGCTAGACGTGTAACAAAAGGTCCCATATCCTAACACAATAGTCTATTGTTTCCTATTCGGTACAGACCCAAAATCCAGGCAGTAAACGGGCCTACATGATTACCTAGACTTAGGGTTCCCAAGTGGTCGGGATTCGTCTGGATTTTTTCTAAATTTCTCACAATGTCCTACAAAATATGTAAAGTGAAGTTTTCGTCCCTTCGTGCACGGGCCACGGCATTATGCTGAGCGTCAACCGTAGCGCATATTTCCGTGTAAGACAGTATATATTTAATTGATTTTAATTTTTGTTTAGATTTAATACCAACTTGTTTTTTGCTTTGGAGCTCTTGTGTGTAATTTTTTTATGTTTTATGCGTCACATTCACGTCAATAAACAGTTTGTTTTTCTTTCTTTCTTCTTCTTTTAAACTCCCGACAAACAGTTTCGTAAAGAAAAAATAAAAGCTGAATTTCAAATTGTATTGTATTGTAATATTTCTCCCAACACTATCCTCAAAATCCCGATAATTTGAGATTTTGTCCAGATATTTTAATCTTATGATCTTGCCACCCTGTAGCTAGGGCTTGCGTCCCTGGACTAAGACCTTTTTTATAGGTCTAAATTGAGGTCTATCTATGCCTGGGAATTGAGACTAAATAGCGGGGTTTATCGATTGGAGTACCAGGTTAAGGTAACTTGCAAAATGGTTATAAACACCTCGCATTAGAGTCACTTTTCGAAACGCAAGCATGACTGGCATTAACTACTTCTTGGCTTCTGCTATTCCAGTCGGCAAAACACGTGAAAATTCATTGAAAATACACAGTCCATGTGATACACAAAAATAATAAAAAGGTTGATTTAAAATACAAAAAGAATGTTATTGTGTCCACAGGCCCAGTTCAGCTAAAATGCTGGACTTTGAAGCAGAGTAATTTAAACATTGGTTGACTATGCAATAGTCAAAGATATTTCAAAGATACAATAGAATCACGCTGACAAAATAAATAGCATAAAAAAAACATTGCATTCTTCACACTACAGGAAAAAACAAAACATTTCACAACTCATCTCGCGCACACCATTCACTGTTCCCCAACATAAACTTAAATACAAAATATACGGAACCCTTCTCTCGTATACAGTGTATAAGTTTTTGTTTTATGGCCTCAAGGCTCGACCTTTCAAGGGATCGGTCATCTATCGCGCTATCAAATCTAGGAGACGTACAGAAACTATAGCTAGCAGCCATGTTTGATTGCGTGCAAACGATCTTGGCTTGATATAGGAATAGTTTACGACATGTCCTCTAAGGTCGCTTGTAAACCTTCAAGTAGACTTGAAATTCGTATTTGAAAGTTATGGGTCGGTTGATGTAGGCGTCAAAATTGATATATGGTTCGTGTTATTGTAATTTTCATTCGATTCAACGTATGAATTTTTTGATGTCCTATAAGGTTTCTCCTTTCTTTTTTATACATACTTTATTGTATTTTATTTATAATTCAACATATTGTTATTTTATTACACTTTGTATATAACATACCTATTTTAGAAACTACTGTGGTTAAAGTTGTAACTAACGTAAACGTAACTTGACAACACATAAATAATTTGCATAAATCTGATTCTTATCTTTTCACAATGATAGTAAGATTGGCAATATTTTGTTTTGCCGCTTAGATAAAATTATGCCTAGATTTTTAACGTTTTTAATACGGAAATTGGCATTCATGTGTCCAATTGCTTGAAGAGTGCTTCAGGCTGAAATCGTCTAGATATTAACCGTAATGGAGCGTTGAATTTCAAAATTCTGTGCATAAAATATGATGTATACAGAAGACCAGAATTACTCAAGATTATATTGTAAACAAATTATTTACGTATGAGTATATAAGTATGTACAAACTCGAGTGCTTGTCGAAAGTTTCAAGATCCTTTCGTACGTTTCGTAAGTGAGCGCGATCAAGTATCGGCCTTCCCCATCTTGAGAGAATATTCAATACTTTTTTAGTTATGTGAATTGTAATATATTTTTAAAAAGTTTTAATTAAGTTCCAATAGCTACCTTGCGTCTCCATCATCAGATCAGCTCTGTAACATCATTATATTGTATTGTCATGCAAAGTGCATATGTATGCAAAATTTCAGCTCCATCGAACTCCGGGAAGTGGGCCAAATTTAACTTGTAAGATTTTATTAGCCAAACACCGGTACAGGTGAAAGTAAACAAAAGATTGTAAATAAAATAAACTTATAATATGTGTAGATAATAAGTAGTACTTTAAGGTGTAAAATGATGCATCACAGAGCCGTAAACTGCGCATACTATTATCAAATTAAGTAATATTTAGCAAAAATCATTGCTGGGAAACTATTTTTATTTGAACTGTGCCTCTGTTTATATCAGAGCGCAATGTAAGGCATGGAAAACATTATACTACATGCGCAGATGTCAAAGGATTATTCAAAGTTAAGTTAATATTTATTTTTACGAAATCACATTTTTTTTCGTAAACATGTTGAAACTTTGAGCTTGATTATCTCCGTAACCAGAGGTTTCCCAGGTATGGTCTAGAACAAAAAAATGATCACAGTGATAGAAAGAACATATAACTTTCGGCTTTGTTAAGTATCTTTTTACATCCTGTATATCTCTGCCTAAACCCATTGTGGTACAATTACATTACCCCATGTCAAACATATTAAATAATATTGCATTTCTTTTTCACAGGTAAGTAACGCGTTCATGATGGTAAGCTAATGTATTTCGTTCCTAGCCGACAATCCGACGTTGTTCTTCATCCTATATTGTTGATAATGAAAAATATTTCTTTTACTGTTTTCCTTTTAAGGTCGTTACACACCGCAGCTTAAAAGTATGTGATAGTAAAACTTGTGGAACCATGTGGTAGTAATAATGTATATTAGTAATATAAAGCGATTCATTTTTTTGTTATAAATTCTAAAAAACATTTAACGCAACATTACTGATAAGTATCATAGCAAATGTTTTATGGCATACTTTAACTCTAGCTGGTCCAAATTAATATTAAAAACCACTCTGTCTGTCTGTCTGTTACGCTTTTACTACTAATCCGATGTTGATGGGTACTGGCTACATTTGAACCCCAAGAAAGGACATAGGCTACTTTTTATTTCGTGACTTCTTCTGCATCCGCGATAACCAACATTTACGCTGAGAAATCGCAGGTAAAAGCTATTAATATATATTTTTACATCTACAATAACAATACAATTAATATACAGTATTGTGTATTTTAAAACCTGTGAAAGCTAGACATTACAGCAGCCAAATAAAGAAAATATATTATTTAATATACATTTATCCTAAACTGTGTATTATAAATTTTAGCTGCGATGTGCAACGGGCTTTACGTAGTGTATTCCACGTGCAAAGAAAAACTTGGAAGTGTTTGCGAAGATTGCTTGTCAGTTTGTATTGTTTTGTTTTCTTAAGGAAGTGTTTGAACGTTATTGTTTGAAAGTAACAGTGTTTTGACTTGAAACGGTAAATACAGGTAAGAAAACTAATGTGCTCTCAATAATCATAATAATATGAAACAAATAAACTTTTAATAATCATTAATCTATTAGGTCGGTCCCAACCATGGCGGAAGGAGTCATTTGAAGAGGTTTACAAAACTACTATTAAAAAAAAAAAGTATCAACCGAATCGATTTATATTATGTAGGTCGTCGATTCCGGGCAAGTACCAATGTGACTTTTTTAATTCATATTTACTTCCTTTTATAATCGACACCACTGCCATCGGAAAAAAACATGAGGACTTTATAATAAATATTAGCCTGCAATCACCAATCGACGAGATATATGAACGTAAATGATGCGAAAGGAGTATGTAAGGATCGCAGCAGTTGGCGTTCTGTTGTTTCTGCCTACCCTCATGGGAAAAAGGCTTGAGTTTATGTATGTGTATGTATCACCAATCTTGTATTAATCTTGTTTTAAGATGTGGTTTCCCTAAAAACTAATAATAAGAACACCAGATTATAATATTGTTTCATTGCAGTATAAAGGCCTCTTCTCATACAGAGAAGGCACGAGCATTAACCATTACGCTTGATCAAGGCGGATTTGGGACTTCAGATTTATTTTAATAAAATCCAGTTTTTCTCACGATGTTTTCCTTCACCGATGGCGTTAATGTCTGCTTATGCGGTTTATTATTTTATAGGAAACATAAACATACGATAAAGCATTCAAAATATTTTCTACTTTTTTTGCAATACAACTAAAACTATTCTTTTATTTATTTTTCTTTACCAAGGTACGAGAATTAACGTTAAACAGAGTAAGTAGGTACTTACTTTAATTTAAAAATGGAATAAAAAAGAAAATACGTGGATTGAACAACAAATTCATATAATGTACATATTTTATACAATACATTATACATGCCTATACAAAAAGTATACATTAAAAACGCAAAAAGCTCAGTAGCAGATGAAAAACATACTCATCGGATCCCATCAATTAATCATAGTGATATATTGTGCGATCCATGCAGAACTGATAAACGATTTAAATAAATATCGCGAAAAGCATTTTATATGAGCATTTGCGCTTTTTGTTGGTGTTTAATGCAAATAAATAAAGTGCTTGGAATTTTAATGTATCGTAACATATTATGTTTTTGTAAAAAAAATATATTTTTGTATATTTGAAACAGAAGTGCTTCATTCTGTGAGTTTTAAATTTTCGTATAAAAATAAACAACTAAATAAATTTTAAACATATTGATAGGATTACATCACGCCTGTTATCCTCGAAGGGTTAGGCAGAGATGTACCCATTAGTACATCTACATTTCGCCAGTTATGTTTAAGCCCCATGTACTTAATAGGGGGCGAGCCTATTGCCATCAACCGGTCACAAATACAGACTCCAAAGCTACTACTGCGAAATTCGTGATCGAAAAATCCAATAACACTTTTCCCGACCTGAGAATCGAACCCAAGACCTCATACTCAGCAGTCGCGCTTTGCGACCACTAGACCAACAATGCAGTTTACTACTTACAAAATAAAAACCATTTACGTTATGAAAAATAAAAAATAAATATTTAACCGGTCAAGCCCCGGCTGACTTACCGGTTAGTCAGAGCAATAGAAAATCAATTGTGTCTCATTACTTTACAAGTTACACGAAACGTTATGAATGCATGACTAAATTAAAATCTTATATTTTACTTCGTTAATAATGCAGACATTGAATAAGTTCTTTTATTAATAAAACACGAAATAAAATAAAAGTTTTGCGTAATGGACTCCTTGCATGTCCATAAATAACATTAATTAATGCATACATCATGTCAACATTAAAATAGTAATGTAAACAAAAACAATTCATTCGTGTGAAGAATTGTATTTTATGGCTGTTTTTATTAATTTTATTTATTTATTATAACTAGTTTAATTTCATTCACGTTGTTCTAAGAATATAATAAATGATTGATTAATCTATACTGTACACAAATAAATAAAATTTAAGTGTCTGTTTGTTGTGACAAAATAACAGGTTTTTACTAAATGAAGCATCTAATTATGCAAAAAAAAGCATTTATTTTTATTTTTGTCTGTCTGTTTGTTTCAGCAGATACCTGATATTATACCTAAGGAGTAACTTAAACTTCTTTACATTCAGAAATAAAAAAAGAATTTGGGTTCCGTTCAAAATTAAATTAAACCAAGTAAAAACCAATAGTAATGCAGACAAATTCGCAAGCATAAGCTAGTTGTAGAATATGCGTTAACCCAAGACTCAAAACTATTCCTAGTTTGTGTCCCAAAGTGCCCTATTTAAAACTATGACGTTCAAAACACAACGAACCAATAACATTCCAAGGTCTTACAAATCATTTCTCAGAAAAAAAATAACATTGAAATACAACGTTTCATAATTACAAAAAAAAATACCCCCTTTTTACCTAGAATACCAAATGCGGGTAGTAATGCATTTTCTAAAGGTCAGTTGGGCTTTCGCAGAAGTAATCGCTTGCGTCCATCGTGGGCCATTCATTACACTTGAAGTTCCACTCTTCCACACGACAAACATACATTGGCTGATGTTATCTATGTGATAATTACCTACTTGGACGATTGGTCAAGGTTTCTGCGGAATTATTAATTACTAGCTATTGCTCGCGAATATATAATCGAAAACAAAATAAAATATAGCCTATGTTATATAATGATAATGTAGCTTTCTAATAGTGAAAGTGATTTTTTAAATCGGTCCAGTAGTTTTTGAGTTTATCAATTACAAACAAACAAATATACAAATTTTAATTAATATTAGTGTAGACTAGCTGCAACTTTGTACCTACGCAAGGTTTTTCACTCGTGTAAAGGTTTAAGATATTTATTTCTCAAAACTGAATAATACATTCATTTATAATGAGAAATACTAGTTAGCCTAAGTAGTACATTACTTGGTCCTTCGTTAGGAACGCGCATCTAAACGATTGTCTAATTTTATAGGTACATTTCTGTTAGTTATTCTCTTAAATGTATGTTAGTAATATGTGAAACTATTTGATGAAATGGTGTGTATATTTTTTTAACTCACGTCTTTAGTTACTGCTCCACTCTCGTAGGTCGCAGCGTGATGTTACATAGCTTATATTATTTTTCATGAATCTGGCTATCGTATATAAGAAGATTTTTGCAATCGGACTTATAGTTCCAGAGATAAGCGCGTTTAAACAAACATACAAACCAAAAAAAATAAACTAAGGAAGGATCTCTTCATCTTTATTATATTAGAAGACTAGTTTCCTCCCACGACTTCGTCTGCGTCATAGTTTTATATATTAATAACAATAATAATCATTTTATTATCAGGCAACTAGAATAAAAATACACAATGTAATCTTTTACAAATAAAATAATCCATAAAAAAACCTTATTTAACACGTAACGTCGCAAGTGTGTTATTAAAGTACCTATGGACTTTAGAATACGAAGCAATCACTTAGTGTTTGCTAACAGAACCAAGAACCTACATTTAATAAAGAACCCTAAATCCGATAGCAAACAGTCGATAACAAGGTACTCATTCATTTGCGTTCTTTCAATAGAGAATGGACTAAGAAGTTCTTTAAAGCGATTTCTCTTGCAACACGATTTATTACCTGCCGATGGAAACGTGATCGATATCTTTGAATTAGGTTGATTGCATAAGTAAGATTGCAGAGTATGTCTTACAGATAAAAAAATGACAGGTTTTTATTTTATTTAATGGGAGCAGTGAATCCTTGTGCGAATCCTGCACCCCCTGCCATAGGCAGAAGTGGTTATCGTCAGGATGGAACACCGCGGTAGTTTTTGCCGAAGCATACCCCTCCGTTACCGCTACGAACGACGCGGTCGTTGAGGTAGTCCATGAGGATTCCCACCGCGCACGTATATATTTTTTTTATTTTCTGCGAGTCGGTCTTGCAAACAAAGTAATTCGTTCAATATTTAACACATAAGTAACATAACATAACAACACGCCTATAATCCCCGATGGGTTAGGCAGAGGTGTACTCATTAGTACACCGACATTTCGCCAGTTATGTTTAAGTCCCATGTAATAGGGGGCGACCCTATTGCTATCAACCGGGCACAAATCCAGACTCCGAGGCTGTTATTGAGAAATAGAGAGTATTTCTCAATAAATTCATAACGCTCAACAAAAAATCGCAAACAAATCGCAAGTCTGCAGCCAGCCTTAACCGCCTCATTAGAATGCTTGCCGTACACCCACAGAGCCACGTAGGCAGCCGACAGCGAGTTGATATTTTGTACGTATCCTGATTTATAGCTACGATTAGCTCCTTTTTGTACTAGCTTCAATGGCGAAAAAAAAATATAGAATTGGGTATTAAGACTAAGTGTTACTACCTACTTACTATTTAGTCAGTAATGTGCGCGATTTGTTACAGGAAGTAATATTGCCTCAGATTCGTTGGGTTGTTTGTTTTTATCTTAGCGATGTTCAGTTAATAGGTACACGATGAGTATAGATTGAATTGTTTTAGGTGTATTGGTTTTTTTAGGGTATAGGGGCAGATGGTTTGCGAAATTGATAAGTTTTTTTACGGTTTAAGCCATTTATTTCGTACCATGTGTACGATATAGAGCTGTAGAAGCACCTTGACCTTCCCAACACATGACTCGACCTTCAAATGATTATAGCGGGGCCTTTAAATCTTTAGACTATTCAAAATATATGAGCAACTAGCTTTTGACCGCGACTTCGTCCACGTGGAAGTTAAAGTCAAATACGTTAAGTTCTTAGCTGGCGTCTTCCACCTATAAACTACCTAGATTCCTGCCAAACGGCTTCTTAGGTAAAGTACTTAATTACCGAGATTTCATGATTCATCAGTGAGTGGTATTTTCGTTTCATATATGTATAGTAAAAAATAAAATAATAATACAGAGAAGGCATTGATCACCACGCTTGATCAAGACGGATTGGCGATTTCAGATTCATATAAACCATAAGTCCAGGTTTCCTCACGATGTTTTGTCTTTACTGATATCAGTGATGTTTATATAACGAAAAAAAAATATTTATCACATTTGCACACAAGAAAAGAATTCCCAAGCTTTTGCGTTTGTATTACAAAAATGCAATAACAATTTAACTTTGTATAAGAAAAAAAAAATCGTTTTGTATCTTCATTTCCATTTTTTCGCAAAAAAATGCGAAAATAATTAAAAGTAATGCGATACTTTAAGGTTTACACGATCGAAATCGAGAGGAAACCTGTAATAAATTTCGTACCTGGCTTTCTGTGTTGACTTTAACACTGGAACTCACATTTGTCACATTATTTGATTTTTCTTCTCTTTTTTTCCTGATGCATTATGCTTGGTTAGAGGGTGACAAAAGATTTAGAATGTGTGCACTAAAATAGCGTCCTCATTTATGTGTATGTACATGTACAGTCATCAAAAGATAGGTTTGCATCGGTCGTCAGATATAGTTGAAGTTTTCTTAGAAACCGATGGATTTATCCCGGAAAAAGGTACGGTTCCCTAATTTATCAAGTTTGTCGTGACGTGGACGAAGTCACGGGCAGAAGCTACCTAGTAGCGCAATATATATACGAGTATAGAGGTATATAGGTATAATATATAAAGATAACAATTTTTCATTAGGAATTTCTAAGCCTCCTAACGGATTTGTGACCGTTTGATGGCAATAAGCTCGCCCCCTATTACATGAGACTTAAAACATAACTGGCGAAACGTGGGTGTTCTAATAGGTACACCTCTGCCTAACCTTTTGAGGATTGCAGACGTGATGTTTTTAATGCAAAATGTTTTATGTAAGTCATATTAACATTTCAAAAATCGACTCGAAGCGAATTCTTTTACTGTATCCTCAGTAAGATCGTGTGAGCCCTACAAAACGAGACAATTATCCCACGCGGAATCTAAAGAGCTAAATCTTTACTACTGCTATTCAAATCTGTTTACCCTCTTCTGAGAACACACGAGTAATGGTAAAGGCATCTAATGTCGATCTCACAAATTCCCGTTCCCAACCAATAGTAAGACCGTTCTGTTCTCCTCACGCCTTGAAACAGTTATTTATTGAAACTCATGAATACAAAGCAGAGTCGGCTTGTACTTTTTACTTTTCTTTTTTTTCTTTCTTTCTTTCTTTATTGTTTGTTTATGTTTCCTTAAGGGGCTACTGTTTGCAGCTGACTGATTTAAATAGGTGTTAAGTGGTATTACTTATGTAGTTGATGGATATTGTTTGATAATTTTGAGAGGGTTGTTGAGTTATGGTATTTTGTTGGTGAGTGTTTTCGCACTGAGCGTTCGCAAACGTCTTTTGTAATGCGCACAGCAAAAGAGTGGGAATCTCTACCTGCATCTGTATATCTGAAAGTTAGAGTGTGACTTCCTCTGGGTAAGCTTACTCCATCGTAGACTCTGTATCTTTCTCTTCTTAGCGGACGTCTACTAACTATAAACTACCTCCTTGCCAAATTTCATCTTTATACGTCAAGTGGTTTTCGATATTTCTTGATGAGTAAATGAGTTACCTTACGCTTTTATATATTTAGTAGATAGTGGGAAACCCAGCCTGTACCGCTCATTGTGTTACTTATATTCAACAATAAACATTACAAGTTGATACAATAAGATAGCTATTTGATACAACACGAGAAAACAAGACAAATAATCTTACAATCGTACCTGGGAAAAGTTTCAACCAATACATAAGTTGAACCAGTGAACATTACGAGTTGAAGATAAAATCTATACTAGCAATACAAAATATTTACAGAAGGTCAGTTATTAAACAAAAGGAAATAAGCACACGCACACAAGTGTCGTGCTCGGCGATCTCAAACAAATGACAGTCGCGAGTAAGCTTCTACCATTTACTTATATCGATAGATGGCCGTAACTAGTAAAAAAGCTCTCAACTTTTCGGCGGCCATCTTGAGTGACGAGATGGTCGCTGAAAAGTTAATCTGAAAGTTCTCGAAATTATCCTGTATCGTTTGTGGAAGATGTTTAAACAAAGCCTGGGCCTGTATTTCAGAACACTGAGCTTCCTATTACATCACATTGTACAGATCGTCAACTAGGTGCGTGCGTGAGTATGTAATAAATGACTTTCTGTCATTTGAAGTGAAAGCCATCTCTATACGTTTATATATCTATGACTCGCACTCGCTGTACGCGAAGCGTGTCTATGCGAGCATGTGTTCTTGCTGATTGTGTGGAGTTGTCCTTCTGTGTCTTATTTTGTATTGGCAAGGTGGCAGCGTACAAGTTGGACGGTGCCATTGCCACTGCCAGTGATTTATGATGTGCCACTTAACTGTGCCAATAAACACGAGTTGTACCTTATCGGTGGGGGAAGGACGAGTTTTGTGATGGAAATTGTTAGAAAACATATTTCGCTTTGTGATGAAAATGAGTTTGGAATTCAAAAAAGTAATTATTTTGTGATATAACTACGATGGTTTTCGGATTTATTTCTTTACCTGTGCTACATAGCATTACTTCCATGGTTCTAGGTCAACAAAAAGTTTCCTATAGGTTTTGATTCCCTAGCGAGCGTCAAAATATGCGCCATAAACAACCTTTTCTGTAGATTGCGTTGCTTTACAAGTTTGATTTTTTCACTGCTCAAGGGGTAGCAGAGTATTTGATATAAATTTCAGCTTGATACCTCAACGCTTACCTGACATACAGACAGACGGACAACAAAGTGAACCTATAAGGGTTTAGTTTTTTCCGATATTCTATGCACTATACAAATTTGTTGACTAAACTGGCGGCTCGTTTTATTTTAAAACATCTGCTACTTAAAAAGTCCTTTTTCATATGCAGATTGGCGATTTCAGACTTACTATTATTATAAGTCCAGATTACTTCACAATGTTTTCCTTCACCGATGGTAGGTACTTAATGATGTCCAAGAAAAACTTAGAAAGAACTTGCATAATGTAATAGAAAAAAACACATTGGTATTTGCCTGTGCCTGGTGCTTTGACCACTTCTTCTTCTTTTGTTGTGTTCTTTCTTCTATTCAGTAAGGTCTTACGACCGCACACACCCTAGTGTCAGAGTTTCTAAACCGCCTCAAAGGCCTCTGACATGGTTTGTGTGGAACAGTAAGTCCAGGTTTCCTCACGATGTTTTCCTTCACCGATGCCAGTGATGTCCAAGATAATTTGTACTTCAAATAAACCAGAGAGCTAAAATAGTAGCCATCTGTTAGACATCATTATTGTCATAGTATTCAGATTTAATTGATGGGAGTAAAAGTGATTAATTCTCCGAATTCACAGTGACCTATATAACATGTAATTGGGTTGCTATTCTGGGTAACATTACAAAGGTTATTTTTGTAGCGCCGGTAATTATAAAATAACTACCTTTATGAATTTGCAAATGGTATTCTTACTTAAACATAACTGGCGAAATGTGGGTGTACTAATGGGTACGCCTCTGCCTAACCTTTCGGGGATTACAGGCGTGATGTTATGTTATGTGTTATTATTAACACTTTCTTTTTTAATGTTCTCAACTAACTTTTTAGACCTATGTATCCCGCTTATGTGTTGGTAGTGTTATTAAAATTGAGTGCCTCGTTGGTCTAGTGGTCGCAAGCGCGACTGCTGTGCATGAGGTCTTGGGTTCGATTCCCAGGTCGGCAAAGTGTTATTGGGTTTTTCCATCAGGAATTTCTCAGAAGCAGCCTCGAAGTCTGGATTTGTGCCCGGTTAATGGCAATAGGCTCGCCCCCTATTACATGGGACTAAAAACATAACTGGCGAAATGTGGGTGTACTAATGAGTATACCTCGGCCTAACCCTTCGGGAGTTACAGGCGTGATGTTATGATGTGATGTTATGTTATTAAAATCGGTTTTTCTATTTCGAAAAATAAAGACTTGATAGTTTCTTAACCAATGATAAATGATTTGATTTGATTTTAAGAAACTAAAACAAAACATAAATATCTTGTGTATACAGATAAATTACTCTAATATTTTAGTTTATTCGTAAATTACCATCATTACTCCATAGAAGATTGTTATTTAGGATCATATTGCCGACACCTGGGTTATAATCTTTTAGAACTTTAAAGAACATTTGAGCAATTTATTTAATAGTACCAAACTAATCGCTTTAATAACCCCATCTAAGTAATAATTATTAGATATTTATCTGGGCAACTGAGATGACATTTTTTATCTAAATTAATATTATAAAGAGAAAAAAATTGTATTTATGATTGAAATAACTACAAATGTACAATATTCACAGAATAAATTATAAATAAAATAATTCAGAATACAAAAAATGAATCTAAAACTAAATGGCATCAAAAAATTTATCCACATCGCCGACAACAGGAAAAGTTCCCTAAGCATTTTAGTTAGCGATAAGTACACATACTTTAAACCATTTTATTCTCATTCAGGTGGAAAGGGAGGGTTATGTCGGACTCTTACCAACTAAAATCTCACGATATCTCTTGCTGCCATGAGTTAGAAGCCTGGTATTCGCTTGATGTATGATCCGCACCCCCGACTGGTGGCATTGGCATCCAAAGCCGCCAATATTTTGAGCTCATTTCCAGTTGAGGCGACGCGGAAGATTGTTTTAATACCATTAAACATTTAACATGTTTTTTTGCATTTATTGTTTTATTTATTTTAGTTTCCTTTATTTATTATTATGTTTTTTTTATAAGTCTGTAAATATTGTAAATGTTATTTGTTTAACCACTCTGCTCGACAAGATTTTGACATTTGACACATCCCTTGACTCGGTAGGGTGTTGTGGATCACGCCATAAAATTCTGGAATTTACATCAACTTTCAGGATTCAAATTTTTAAGAAAAATAAACGTTTGCAGCTATTTTATAGAATAAGTTTGTGGCAAATATCTTTAATTATAACTTGAGGTCGGTCAAACTGCTTCAGATCACTGCAAAACTGGTATAATATAAGTATTTTTACACCCTATCCAAAAGCAGACCACTCAGATTTGCTCAAATTAAGTACATAAACAACCTTCTCGCTTGCTGCTATGATGCATCCAGACGAAATAAAGACATTATCATTCCATCTCCATTATTTTTTTTTTGGCATTATGCATTCATAAGTGCTTTAAAAATACAATCAAATTTAGTCAAAATTTACACAAAATTGTGACACTTCTTAGTGCTGACCGTTTACCAAAGTTTCTAAATTCGATTCAAAAGTTGTATTTAGCCTAATCGATACATGAAATAAAATCGAGGTTGGCCAAAGGAGTCCGAATTAAAAAAAAAAACTTTTGATAATATTTCTCAGGATTTATATTTTATATTAAATTAAATGGATAAATAAACGCGAAGCTTAGTCAGGAGCGTAACTATTTTTAATAAGGTATAAGATTTACTTACGTTGATATTTTTAACCGACTTTAAAAAGGAGGATGTTCATAATTCATTAAATACATTATGCATTAATCTGCTAAAATAATAACTGTATTCTTTTGTTTTGCGTAGACTTAAACCTACAAGCACTACATAAAATTTCGTCATGGCCGTCTGTCTGTCTGTTTCTCTGTGCGTCTGTCTGTCACAACTCGTAAAATACAATTTTACCTAATTTGGACCCGCTACGTTACAGTAAGTCAACACGAACTTTATGAACTTTATATTCGAAATTTTCGCGAATGGACATTTAAGCAAATAAACAATTCATGATTTTCGGGGGTGTTAATACCGATAATGAGGTCGAAGTGAAAATCCAAGATGGCGGTCGTGAAATTTTACTAAATATGCGTCATGGGTGTTGTTTCCTTGGTTTTGGGTTTATTTCGTGGTCACGAACCCATGACGCATATCTAGTAAAATTTCACGACCGCCATCTTGGATTTTCACTTCAACCTCATTTTTGGCATAAGCACCCCCGAAAACCATAGACATGACACCCATGACGCATATGTCGTTAAATTTAGCGGCCGCCATCTTGGATTTTCACTTCGACCTCAATTTCGGCATCACCACCCCCGAAAACCATGGATACGATACCCATAATGCACATGTTGTAAAATTTTGCGGCCGCCATCTTGGATTTTGATTGTTGTGACAGACGGACGGACAAACGAACACACGCGTGACCCTAATCCAATCTAACAGCCCCAGTCAAACTAATTAGATAAGTTAATTATCAATATTGATGCAAATAATTAGACGTTCTATTAAATGTGTGAAAAAGGCGATATACACAAATCTGAGATAAATGTATACTGGGCACACTGCATCAAATATTAAAAAAGTAGGTAATGCACAAAAATTAAAATTCTTAATTAAATTTTAATATAAAATTTCAAAAAAAAATATAGGTATCTATGATAGGTATAGTTCATTGGTCAGGACCAATGAGCATACCTATCGAGATACATATTTTTTCTGTTAAGTCTTGAAGTAGAAAACTATAAATAATAATTAATAATTGTGCTGGATAGCATAAATAATTAATGTTTTTTGTAATTTAAACTTAAATTCCATTTATATTAATTTTTACGAGTCGATATCTTATATGAGTAATTTTAATTACTCGAATCGATTGAAATAAAAAAATAATCGATTGACATAATCACAATCGCACATCAATGCATTAAAAAAAAAAAATGGTCGACAATTTCTAAGAACACAAAATGAGTAGTGGTAATGAATATTCCGTGTTTTTAGTCCCGTGTTTGTAATTTACATTAAGAATTGGGCATTTTCTTGTTGTTTATTATATTTTGAATGACATTTGTCATGTTTTTAATAATATCTAAATGTGGTATTGTGATATTTGTGACAAACAAAAATGTAAACACGCACGGATTGGCGCGAAGTTTCGACTTTGGATATCAAAAACTTTATTACCACTACTAATTTATGTTAAACTATGGATGAAATCGACAAATAAATAAATTATGAGTTATTTACTGCTCCTGTAGTGGAGCTTGGATGTCTAAGATCCTCATTTTTTATGTTTTTTAGCCTCGACTACTATGGCCATCAAAATGGCGATGATTGCATTTTCACACTTGGATTTTAAAACGGTAATTTTATATACCTGCGTGCTAAATCTAAAAGAGTGGATGGCGCTAACATTTATACATTTTATCAAACTCTTTTACTTAATGCTCACACATGAGATTAGATGGCTACCATTATCAGTATTTACACTTATTGGTCAGTATGACGCATGCGTGAACTCCGGGGTCCAATTGGACCCACTACCGAGCCGGCGGAGGTTTCTGTGTTCGGGTCCAATTGGGGGCGCTTCCGAACTATACGGTTAAAACAATGGACTAAGTTATCTGCTTCTCATATGTAAATCTTCTAGGTACAATGTCAAGAATAAAAATGTAGAATTGCCAAATGATATTTAATGTAATGATATTCGACGAAGGCGTCCGCGCCGGGAGACGAGTCAGAATAAGTACGTTTCTTAATAGTGATGTGAACTCCGGGGTTTTTAAACAAAAAAAGATAACCGCCTTCAAAAACTACAAAATAAAAAATAACTTTAGCTTGATCGTCGGCGGCTTTGGGTTTGTTTCTTGTTATGTAGGTATTGCCACCGACTTCCAAGCTAAAGTTATTTTTTATTTTGTAGTTTTTGAAGGCGGTTATCTTTTTTTGTAAAAAAGCTTTTTATTTTTCACTTTTTAGTGCTTGTGTGTTAATGTTTGAAATCCTTACATAAAGCCCTTTCAAACAATACCCCACACGATATATTTAATTTTGGAAAGTGGTAGGAGGGGGGTTGATGTACCCCGTCCCCACTTCCTTCAGTCAGTCATCGACTACACGTATAAACAAAGCAATTTTTCTTGTTACGGCGGTTCTGCTATGATTTTATAAGGAGTTCCGTTCCATATCTCCAAAATTCATCATCAGATCACGATAATATTCCTATGGGACCTATTCCCAACTATACTCTTTCAAACAAAAAAAGAATCATCCAAATCGATTCATAATTGGCGGAGTAATCGTAGAACAAATATACAAAAAAAAAAAAACAAAAAAAAAAAAAACAACAAAACATACGCGTCGAATTGAGAACCTCCTCCTTTTTGAAGTCGGTTGAAAACGGGACTGAAGTGTAGCAATGGCAAATGGTCAGTATCCGAATTAGGGATTACTTAATTTTAGTAGGTACAATAAGTTTTATTTTTATTGGTAGATGTTTTCCCGAACTTCCGAAGGGAAACCGGTAGGAATCGAGTCATGAATACTCGTTGCCACTGGTAGGTAGGCAAGAACGTGAAAATTAAAACGACTAAAATAAAGTTGTGATCATTAATGGATAATACTATTTATTTGAAGTAGGTAGATAATTAAAGCGTAGGTATTCGTAGTTACTATTCCTTCTCAATAACCACCATTAGATTCTGATGATTCAGATTTTTTTTATAATCTGATTCTGCAATCGTATATTTTTATTTAAAAAAACGCAGCAAATTTATTCAGGTGCAATAATGCACTTATAAATTTTGCAAAAAAAAGTGCTTAATTTTTTTTATGAAATCATGATCAAGTACTGATTTTAAGCTTTTATAGGTAACGCAATATACCTAACGATGTTAAAATTTAATATTTTAGAACTTTACCTACACATGACTGTACATTCTTTAATGGATTAGTTGTGCTAAATGCTTTTCGTTGAATATTAAATGAATGTGAGGAATGCTTTTAAAACAAGTAGAGTAAGCGACTAAAAGCCAATTTTAATCCAGACTTACAAACGTAACTTTACTTTATTCATAAAGCTAAAATGATTTACAATTCAAACTTCAATTACTTTTTATATTTTTTATATTTGTTATTTATTAAATTTATTTGTATATGAGTCTTATTTTTAATCCGAAGCATTTTACTTGTATTTTTCTAACAACCAGTTATCTTTCAAACATTTTAATTATAACATTCATTCAGGGTTCAAACATTTAGAATATGTCAAACACCATTTTACCAACTCCCGATATTTTCCATTGCAAAAATCCCGAATTTATTTTAGATGCGGATAAAATTCCCGTGACAAATCTCAGTGTCGCCTCACTATTCCTTATATAACCCCGCTGTTTGCCTACAGATGAGAGTGCTTAACAATCTCGTGGCGTTTAATGCATTCTGACTTGTAGTAAACAGATTATAATTTGTTTTTGCTTCCCTCCTGACTTCATCACAATCCCTGAAGACTTTGTCTTCTTTTGTCACTTGCTTCAACATTATTTGTAGTGTTGTACATTTTGTACCGTTTATTTATGGTAATAGGTTTTTTTAATATTTAGAATAATTTTTTTTTTTGTATTTAATGGCGAATTAGTAGTACATTATAATTCTTAGGCACAATTAATAAACAAAAAAAAAATATATAAGCCGATCGGTAATTTTTGAACGATATTTAAACACATGATATTGATGACTGCGTCATCGATCTAGTGGTCGCAAAGCGCGTCTACTGAGCATGAAGTCTTGGGTTCGATTTCCAGCAGGCCTAGCCATATTACAAACGCTTCGTATCTAATCTCTTTCTACGATCGATAACGCTTCGGTGTAAGCGATTGTAAATATGTTCCTTTACTAGTAGAATTTCTATCACACTCAGAGCACGTCTTGAAATTGAGACTAGTTGAAACAAAAACAATGACGTGGACCCGTCGTGAACGTAAACACGTACTTCTGAAACAAAGAAATCAATTGTATGACTTAATCACTAGACCCTTTGGATATCTAAAATATTTGTGTCACCAATATTGGTGACACCAACAATGCGCTGATTATTTGTAACAAAAGTCCAAAATTATTTTTTAAAAACAAATCACTTCTCGTTATCCCCACAGCTGACTAAAGAGACGCCATTTTTTTAGCGTTTTCTCTTGGGTCTTCGTGATCACTCGGCTAGCGTTCAAAAACTACGAAAACGTTTCGTTAGCGCTTGTCAAAAGTGTAACTTGGCTAGCATTTGTACGGGATGTAGCGATTAACGTCGTAGAAAGGATCAAATATCAATCTATCATTACGAACGCTATGTTAAATTGTAAACTTGTCTACGAATTATCTATTCGCTTGTTCTGACCACGTGATTTAGCGTTGAGGTAGTTTAATTCCCATACATTATCATTGTTTTCTACAAGCGTTAACGATTGTAGATTGTCTACTTGGCTAGGCCTGCAGGTCCGGCAAAATGTTATTGGGTTTTCCATCAGGATTTTTTTTTTGTTTGAGTCGTAAATATAATAATTATTATTTTTACTTTTATGTACAATTTATTTATTACAACGACACTACAAATATTTCGTTTAGTTTACGCACAGTATGGAAATAAAATAATAAACTAGTAAAACTCAATTTTTATCTGCGCAAATTCAAAGTTTTAAATCTCAATGTACAGAAATAAAAATAAGAACGCGAATCAAACATTTCTGCTCCACTCGAACAGCGCATAAAAATGCAGTAACTACTTCAAAATAAACAAAGACACGAATGAACATTCCTACTTTTCAAAATTCAACTGAAACTGTTTTTACGACTTAAACTTTTGCAAATCAAAACTCTTGTAGCTTCTTTATCTTATTTTCTTTCTTTTACGAGATCCGTTGCAGAGTCTTGGCAAAGATAACTCTCTTTTAATAAAACATTCAACCCTTTAAACTGCGTTTTTATTCAGTCGGGCAATGTTTCCGCTTCGTATAGTGCAGGGTTACTCAAAGTGGGGTTCGCGACATGTAGGTACGTAATGGCATCTGGGTGACTGGCAGGCGCCATCATCATGTGTCAGTAAGACGCTTTGCACACGGAGCAACTAAAGTTGAGGCAACTATCAACTCTTTAAAAGTTTCCTGTAAAAGTTGATAGTTGCTATAACATTTACGGTTGCCGCAACTTTATGGCAATCTGTGAGCAACTTTCACAGCCAAGTCACAGGCATTGCCGGACACAGGGAGAGGGAGGGAGGGTGTGAAATCGCCCGACGCGTTGCGATTGACGGTTGAGGAAACCGGAAATCTTTAAAAACCGGTATAATTTTTAACAGTTGCTAGTTGCGGCAATTAGCAACTAACTTAGTCATCGATTGCAGCAACTGAAAACTGTTGAAGATTGCCGCAACTCGAAATTCGATATGCTATGAGTGCGCAGTCCAATTGAGATATATATTTAAACAGCTAGTTGCCAGTTGCTGCTATAGTTGCTCTGTGTGCAAAGCGCCTAAAAGTGTGACAGTCCCTTCCGCCTCACCTACTCATTTGATGAAACATACTTGTGTGAGAATGGGTTTTCACATCGAATCATGACAAAACCGAAATACAGAAATCGAGTTGATGCTGAGTCAGAATTAAGGCTTAATTTATCCAATATTATTCCAAAAACTGACTTAATTTTTGACAAGAAACCATCCATCAATCGCATTAATATTAATATTTATTTTTGCCCTGTATTTGTTACCTTTTATGGAATTAATAAACTTTATTTTATTCAACATACAATGTTATTCTTTTCTTGCGATTGGGGGGTCGCTGTCATCTGGAAACATTAATGGGGGTACGTGGAGCCAGAAGTTTGAGAAACCCTGTTATAGTGTTTTATTTGGATGATATAACCCGGGTAATTTGCGATGTCCTTTTATTTTCACTGTCTTGCATACTTTGTGTTTTTCGTTTGCATTTTGTCGGAAAACACTACAAAGTGAGTGGTTTCTTTGCTAAAGAATAATGCAGGTTTTTCTAACAGTAAAATAGGTTAACGAGTTTTTTTTCTGTGCTGTTTTTAAATTAATACACGAGGACCAGTTTTTGGAAACACATTTTTAGACTTTGTATGGCTATAATAAAATATGGTGTTATATTTTTGACAACCGATTTTAAAGCAACTAAAAATCTAATTTTACAGTTTTGTTAAGCTACATCTTAGGTTAGGTGCTGCTCCGCTCCTGTGGGTCGCAGCGTGATGTTATATAGCCTATACTATTCCTCATGAATCTGGCTGTCATATACAAAATAGTTTTTCCAATCGGACTAGTACATACAAACAAAAAAACTCTTTAGCTTTATCACATTAGTGTAGATAAAATAATGTTGTCTTTCATGGTATTTTTTTTGTCAACCTTAGCTATTTTTCTTAGAACTCGTAGAGACATACTAAGAAATCCCCTAAATCTAATTTCCTTAACAAAATAATACCCTCAAGGAACATACAATTTGTATTACAGAACAAATAACATTAAAAAAAAAAAGTAAACCATTTTATATTCTTTACAAGAATTTCTTAGAAAATAAACCTATTAGTTAAAGTTAAATACGAAAATTATCTAATTTCTTACTCACAGTTGAAAACGAAGAGAAATTACGTTTTCTAAGACAAATAATGTTTTTGCTTAAAGGAGAGTATACATTAGAGTATTTTCATTCAATGTTACGTTAAATTTTATGAAGCTTTTTCATTTATTTATTTATTTATTTATAATTTATTCAATAAAAGAGTACCTACAAAGGCGAACTTAATGCCTTAGGTATTCTTTACCAGACAACCAAAGGTGATGAAGAGATAACATCATCATCTGCCTATCCTTTTCCCAACTATGTTGGGGTCGGCTTCCAGTCTAACCGGATGCAGCTGAATACCAGTATTACATGGAGCGACTGCCTATCTGACCTCCACAACCCAGTAACTGGGTAATACGATACCCCTAGGTAAGAGTGGGTGTCAGACTTTCAAGCTTCTGACGACTCGTAACGACTGTCAAAGATCCACGTATGACAGCCGGGACCAACAGCTTAACGTGCTTTCCGAGGCACGGGATGAGTGATGGAAGAGATAACATATCAGTAGCAAATTATTGTACTGGCATAAAATAACAGAATTCGAGATTAAAAGAAATGGAAAATGATTAAAAATCCTACATAAATGTTTTACAAATACTAAAACTATCAACTTTCTGTTTTATTCAACTTTTTTTCTTTTTCATTTAAATGACGCCAGCGCATTACGGTAAACACTGCGGCATCTTATGCGGTTGTAATAAGAGCGATTTTACAACAAAAGGATATAGTTTGATGATGCTACGTAACAAGCAACGGCTCAATTAAAAAGTGCATTTCCATGTAATGCAACGTTCCTTTGAATGCTCGACGCTGTGTTTGATGAAATATCAGAGAGCACGCAGATACTACATTCATATAATTTTTTTATTTCATTTCATTCTGTGTTCTTTTTCTTTCTGGCGTCTTTGATCGATGGCTAATGTTAGACAAATTCTCATGAAGTTTTAACTATAATAGTATTTTGATAGGTAGGTAAAAGCTAAGTAGTTGTAAGTAACAAACATTTCCGTGTCGGCGACGCGTTGTGTTCCACGTGCGCCTCAAAGAGATGTCAGCAGAAAAGACGGGGCCCGTAAGTGCCAGTGCCTGCCAGAGTTGCCGCGGTTTTAGTCAGTAAGAGTCTGACAATCCCTTCCGCTCTACCCAGAGTCATTTGATGATTTCCAAACCTTAAAAGAAAGGTAAAAACATTGAAATGTCGTACTTAATCATGCACAGTTCGTTGAAAGGATGCGTCACATTAGAGAGGGTCATCCAATTTTTGAACCCAACGTTTGCTTGTTTTGTACAATTAAAATGATATTTTGAAACATTTTATGTTACGTCATAAAGTAAAACGAAATGCTTTTTTATTTTTAATCATTTGCCATTTATTTATACCATTTGGTGAGGGTTTGGAGTCTCTCTGCGAGATCAAATGAGTAGATCTGGAGAAGAACTAGAAAATTGCGGTTTCAAACTCAAGGGGCAATGGACAAAGCACATAGCCCGTAGAGCAGTCGGCCATGGGGGTCGTAAGGAGTGGCGACCACGTAATGAAAAGCGCAGTGTAGGTAGGACCCACGAGGTGGACCGATGACCTGGTAAAGGTCGCAGGAATACGCTGGATACGGGCAACGCAATACCAATCATTGTGGCTTTCTTTAGGGGAGGCCTATATCCGGCAGTGGACGTTGTTCAGCTGATATGGTGATGATATGGTACCATTTGCCATCTAATATAATATGCCATTTGTAAGAACACGTAAATGGTCTAATATGTACTCACCTTTATAAAACAGATAGGTATCATTCGATGTTGCTAACTCACGGACGGAGATACTCGTAAATTTCGAACTTGTTTCAACAAGACGCCTTAGAACGGGTTCCTGAACTAGTTGCCAACTGGGCAGCTACTATATTTTTAAAGGAACATCTCGTTTTTCGCGAAATACGGTTGTGAACGGAAAATTCTGGACTGAGAGATAGGTAGATACTGTTTATGGGTGTATGGTGTTTTACTGGGCAGCATGACATCACGCCTGTGATCCCCGAAGGGTTAAGCAGAGGTGTACTCATTAGTACACCCACATTTCGCATGTTATGTTTAAGTTCTATGTAATAGAGGGCGCGCTATTGCCATCAACCGAGCACAAATCCAGATTTCGAGGCTGCTACTGAGAAATTCCTGATGGCAAAAACCCAATAACACGAATCGACCCCGATACCTCATGCTCAGCAGTCGCGCTCTGCGACCACTAAACCAACGAGGCACAGTTTTATTGGGAAAAACTTAGCCTCAAACCTCATGGTTACAAGCACGACTATTAAGCATTAGGTTCTAGGCTCTATTCCCAGATCGGCCACAGTGTTATTGAGTTCTTCTATAAGGAATTTCTCAGTTTGGAAGTTAGTGGTGTGACACCGCCGTGCCTTGGAAAGTATGAAAACCGATTGGTCTTACGCCTCATCTATACCCGGTCGTGTCGTATTGCCGTAACATCGAACTATAAGAGTGAGGGACGAGGCATTGGCACTAAACGCCATTGCACCTGTATTTGCCCACATACTTGTACACTATTTTATATCGCCTACTTGGCTAGTTTTCTTTGAAACTGACCACCGTTGCCGACATTCGGTCGGGATTAATTCCTTTATTCTTATAATACGCTTATTATATCTTTATTAATATTGGTGCCGATGCCCTTGGTCACAAACTAAACTAAAATTAGACTGTTTCCATCTTTTTCTGTCCAATAAAATAAGAAAGAGACTAATGTAAATAAGAGCTGTCAAATTTAGTCCATCTGACACATCCATATAGTTATAGTTGACATCTTGAAACGTGTAGATTAAAAACACGGAGAAGTTCAAGGCAAAACTAATTTGACATCTCTAACTTAGTTCTTTAATGTCACGGAATGTCACCGTCCTTTCCTTTCGCTGTATGTTAGTAAGAGATGTCAATTCTCTAAATTTAGACTAGTTTGTGAACAAGGGAATCGGCACTATTATTAACATCTTACAAGCTAAAAGTAACACAGATACAGGGCCGCCGAGTTATAACCGCGGTGTAGGATGCTTTGTGTGGCACATCCGCCGACGTGCATACCTTTGCCCGGCTGGCATGCCTCCGGTATTGTGAGTAGCATAATAGGATTTTTGAATGGTAGTTATTTACTCCTATCTTTATAACCTGAAAGAATCCGATCACTACATCTTTAGTAAAAGGGTTACGAATCATGAAAATATTTTCGATGATAGAGCACTTTTAAAATGTTCGTTAAGTGTTTTTTCGGAACAAACCCGAACGAACCCCTACCGACCCGATATCAACCCGATTTATATCCGTAACTAGCGAACCACCTCGGCTTCGCTCGAATGTAAATTTCCGACAGATCGTTCGGATTTTCCAAAAAAAAATCTTCTATTGGAACCTCGCCGGGGAAATTAAGAATACATCAACAAAAAAACGTTTTAGCCGTTCCCGAGTTTTGCACTTAACAACACATTTATCGATTAATTTTTATAATATAGAATAATTTGACTGAGATCACTGAGTTGCCAGGACGGTGGAGTCTATTAAAAATGGTTTTAGTATTAAATAATTATTCGGAATACGATTTTGAGGAACTATTGTAAACGTTGCCAAATTTTTCTGTCAATGTCAATTACAATTTAAGTACCATTAATGTTCCAAGATCTCCGAGCTCCCAAATTACGTCATTTTAGCTTAACTAAAATGATGGAAACGATTGTAATAAATCTATTCAACTCTGGACGCGAATTCGACAGCTTATGCACGAATGAATATTCTAAAACTAATTCATAACATATTAGTTGGTGAGAAGGCAAAAATAATAAAAATTCAACCCTAATTTAGTCAGCCCTGATGGCCAAGGGCCAGTGGTTAAGGCGCCCGCCTGTCATGCTTGAGATTGTGGGTTCAAATCCGGGCGAGTACCAATGTGACTTTTTCAATTCATATGTACTTTCTAAAGTTTATCTTAGACATCACTGGCATCGGTGAAGGAAAACATCGTGAGGAAACCTGGGCTTGTTGTTCCACTCAAACCATGTCAGAGACCCTTGAGGCGGTTTAGAAACTCTGACACTAGGGTGTGTGGGATCGTAAGACCTTACTGCCCACACGATAAAGAAAGAACCCGAATTTTTCGGGAAAAAACTAATTATCTCTAGTTTATCCCCTTTTAAAGAATGAACCAAAGCTTTCTGTACAGTATAGTCTGAAAACAATCACCACTTTTTTTGACTGCCTCGTTGGTCTAGTGGTCGCAAGCGCGACTGCTGTGCATGAGGTCTTGGGTTCGATTCCCAGGTTAGGCAAAGTGTTATTGGGTTTTTCCATCAGGAATTTCTCAGTAGCAGCCTCGGAGTCTGGATTTGTGCCCGGTTGATGGTAATAGGCTCGCACCCTATTACATGGGACTAAAACATAACTGGCGAAATGTGCGTGTACTAATGGGTGCACCTCTGCCTTACTCTTCGGGGATTAAAGGCGTGATGGTATGTATGTATGTATGTACAATCACCACTAAACACAATTACTTAAATTTTTCCCTCCACATGATAATATTCCCCCTATTTTCCCTCAGTAATCCAGCCTACGTGACCAGCCTTACACCCGGCTTTGTACTGAATCTACAAATTATGCGGAATGTAGCTCTAGCCTCAGCCGAGGCATGTGGGGGACTGCGAAGTTCCCCGATTTGTCCCCGAGCAAGGATGAAGAGTTGTACCTAATGTGAATAGTTCTGACTTGAATAAGTCGAGACGGGTTTGGGAGATTTAAATTTTGTCGCGGATTACTCTTATGATTGTTGCATTAGCTGCCATTAATTGAGGTTAATCTATGCTAATATTATGACTGCCTCGTTGGTCTAGTGGTCGCAAGCGCGACTGATGTGCATGAGGTCTTGGGTTCGATTCCCAGGTCGGGCAATGTGTTATTGGATTTTTCCATCAGGAATTTCTCAGTAGCAGACTCGGAGTCTGGATTTGTGCCCGGTTGATGGCAATAGTCTCGCCCCCTATTACATGGGACTAAAAACATAACTGGCGAAATGTGGGTGTACTAATGGGTACACCTCTGCCTATCCCTTCGGGGATTACGGGCGTGATGTTATGTTTATGTAATATTATAAAGCTGTAAAGTTTATTGGTTTATTTGAACGCGTTAATCTCAAAAACTGCTAGTCAGATTTGATAAATATTTTGCGTTACATAGGTTGTCGAGGAAGGCTATTTCACACAGCGACCCACGAGAGCGGGGCTGTACTCAAAGCTGTTGGTAATTTAACGCAGGTGAAAGTGCGGGATATAGCTAGTTCTGTCATTAAAAACCAATCGACGTCATTTCTCCTGCTTTTCGAAGTAATTATAAAAATGTTATGTATTTCAAGCTGATTAATTCATATATGTATTAGTTTTTAATGTATATTCATCTGTTAATGCTTTAATACATTTGACATATTGAAATAATTTGAAGTTATTAATAACATATTGAAAGACTAGCTTTTTGCCGCGACTTTGTCAACATATATGTCTGTTATCTCGGACGCAGAAGAAGTCGGAGTTGAATAAAAATAGCTTATTTCCTTTGTTGGCTAATAAACCCGTACTAGATTTCATCAAAATCGATTCAGTCGTTTCATCGTGAAAGAGTTACAAACAGACAGACAGAGTTACTTTCGCATTTATAATATTAGTATGGATTGTGTTTCAGCTCGATTTGACAGAATTAACCTAAAGATTAAACCGTGCGCTTTTACGCATTGTGCGCACACGCGCGGCTAGCCGCTTTTCCAGTTTATTATGCAACCGCTTAAGGTCCTAATGCGTACAATCATAAGCGGTTAACCGCTAGTGCGTAAGAGCGCTAAGCTTACCAACGAGAAATATCAAGGCTTTTTAGCTGCCTAGCCTTGAGTGACAACCGCGTGAGTTTTAGATAAATATTCTATAAATGTCTATGTCCAATAAAACGAAATGAATAAACTAACAATGGCGCGTCGATATATCTGCGGTTTGTCCATATTGGATATCAAATGTTTCGCTTTTGATTGATTGCAGCCACACCGATAATCAAATTGTTTGTGCTGTACTGTACAAACTAGATAGAATACTAACTAACAACAATCATAATATGTCACCTGATCGATTTTTTCAGCCTAGTGGGGGGAGATATTTTCTTGTACAGGTGTGTGCTAACACAGGCTCTCTTCTTCCTCCCTTACTGATATTTTCCGACGGGCGGCAATCCGACACGACCAGGAAGTAACCAGGAGATTCTCTCGAAAGTTTTCCAAGTCGGCCACGGCAACGCCCAGGTGCCAGGTGCCCAGGTGGAAGTCTCTGCGAAGGCTCGATTAATAGATCAGGAGACTTCAGTTTATCCCGCCAAAGATCGCACATCTAATGATTGAAATCTTTGGATCTTTGAAATCGCCTACAATAATACAAGACACAAAGTATTTTAAAAAACTGTCACTCCAACTGTAACAACAACTGTAACTGTGACTGCCTCGTTGGTCTAGTGGTCGCAAGCGCGACTGCTGTGCACGAGGTCTTGGGTTCGATTCCCAGGTCGGGCAAAGTGTTATTGGGTTTTTCCATCAGGAATTTCTCATTAGCAGCCTCGGAGTCTGGATTTGTGCCCGGTTGATGGCAATAGGCTCGCCCCCTATTACATGGGACTAAAAACATAACTGGCGAAATGTGGGTGTACTAATGGATACACCTCTGCCTAACCCTTCGGGGATTACAGGCGTGATGTTATGTTATGTATGCTGTCACTCCATAAGTCCAATCTAAGTTTTGAAATGTTAGAGAACTGTTTTAGTCTCTTTTGAGTTCCATTGCACAATGGCCGCGCAAGCTCTGACGTCATAGTTGCTAGGTCACCTACCGGGGCACAATCAAGCTAGAATAAAATATTCATGCAGTTTTTACTCGCTTTTTATGAAGAGTTTGACGTGTGTGTTTGATTTGGAAGTTTTAAATATTGTGGTTTTTGTAGTTTAATATTTACTTTGTTTTAGTGAAATATAGTAACGAAATAATCACACAAAATAGGAAATAATTTTGGTTAGTTATCTTTACAAAACCCGTTTGCGTAAAACGTACTTTAAATAAAAACTGAATGGAAAAAATCAAGTCCAGTATTCTTGGATTCTGTAGCATATGGGACTCATAATTGGGAGCATTAGAAGATTCCAGCTAGATTGCGTACAACACAGGAAGACATACAATACAGGAGAAATTCTTAGTGCGGCGCAACGTTTTTTTATAAACCAAAATAAATATTTTAATCTATATTATATAAATTACACGTCACGTTGTTTGTCCGGGATGAACTCCTAAACTACTCAACAATTTTATATGAAAAATGGCCTACTGTGTGTAATTTGGCCAAACTTAAAAGATAGGATAGTTTTGATCTCGATTATTGACCTTTACTTCCTTCAAGTCACAGCAACGCGTGGTCGAGTCAGCTAGTATGTATATACATAACATAACATCACGCCTGTAATCCCCGAAGAGTTAGGCAGAGGTGTACCCATTAGTACACCCACATTTCGCCAGTTATGTTTTTTGTCACATGTAATAGGGGGCGAGCCTATTGCCATCAACCGAGTAAATCCAGACTCCGAGGCTGCTATTAAGAAATTTCTGATGGAAAAACCCAATAACACTTTGCCCGACCTGGGAACCGAACCCAAGACCTCATGCACAGCAGTAGCGCTTGCGACCACTAGACCAACGAGGCAGTAAAGATAGATTATACATTTGAATGCAACTTTATTCACAGACACATCTTTCTAAGGCCGACTATACAACTAAAGGATAATCCAAAACCCATGAACAACAGCCCCCATTAATTTCCCATTCAAAGACGAGCCAGCGCTATCAAAGAGATTGCATACCCAATGTTTGGAATAAATCCAAAACTGTATGACCGCTCCACATTGCCTGGTCTCCGACCCTGTGACCTCGTGACGTCACCGGGAACTCTGCCAATCGTGATCTGTGCTAGCCAATTAAAAAACAACGACCCCGAAATGGATTCCATGCTGTGTGGTACAGCCTGCTTGGGGCTATTTATGGCTGAAAACAGGGCTGTCATCCGTCCGGGTTTCCCCGAATTTGTCCTAGTTTAGAAGGCATCTTGGAGACGTCCGGAAGGGGCTGTCACAAAGTGTCCCGAATAATTAAAAGATAAGCGAAAAATAAAAATAAATCTTTATTTAAAATTCTTAATAGATATTTATTGCAAAAATAACGTAACATCACGCCTGTAATCCCCGAAGGGTTAGGCAGAGGTGTACCCATTAGTACACCCATATTTTGCCAGTTATATTTAAGTCCCATGTAATAGGGACGAGCTTATTGCCATCGACCGGGCACAAATCCAGACTCCGAGGCTGCTACTGAGAAATTCTTGATTGTAAAAACCCAATAACACTTTACCCGACCTTAAAACAAAACCCAAGACTTGCTCAGCAGTCGCGCTTTGCGACCACTAGACCAACAAGGCAATCATAAAAAAAAAAACATTTTTTTTTAAACTCAATTTCTATCAAATAATCGAGGTTTTTGAAGATTTTTTCCGGCGTTAGCAATTTCTGTGATGTCAGCCCTAGCTGTTAATGGAAATAAAGAGTGGACCTAGAGCTTTTGTGGAATTCCTTCTTTTTGTGAGTCTTCTTTATGAGCTTTATACATTCGTAAACCTTTGAACATCTGTTCAGGCTGTTGTGAAGGCTAACTCATTTATTTTCTCCCTGTTGTACGAAAAGATAATTTTGAATACAGTAGCTGGTCTAAGTTTTCGGAATTTAGTTCGTTAACGCGGCTTGCAGTTTATTTTTTTACTCTATTTGTCTATGTCCTAGCCTTAGACTCGCCTAAAATAGCCTATCGGTGCCGATTCTCTTGGTCACAAACTGAACTAAAATTAGACTATTTCCATCTTTTTCTGTCCAATAAAATAAGAAAGAGACTAATGTAAATAAGAGCTATCAAATTTAGTCAATCTGACACATCCATACAGTTATAGTTGACATCTTAAAACATATGGATTAAAAATACGGAGAAGTTCAAGGCAAAACTAATTAGACATCTCTAACTTAGTTCTTTAATGTCACGGAATGTCACCGTCTTTTCCTTTCCCTGTATGTTAGTAAGAGATGTCAATTCTCTAAATTTAGTCTAGTTTGTGAACAAGGGAATCGGCACCAATGCCTTAAAATAACTTTCAAGTCTTTTAGGTAAAGAAATCACACACATACTATAGATATAATAATACCAGCCTATTATTGTCCTACTCCTGCCTTCTCTGTATTAGCGTTGATCACCACGCGTGCTAATGGCGAATTGGTGATTAATTTGCAGTTTTTGTATATGTCCAGGTTTTCTTGCGATGATAGTGATGTCCAAGATAAACTTAGAAAGTACATGCCAAATGAAAACGTTATACTGGTACTTGTCCGATTTAAAAGTCACCACCTCGTACATGAGAAGCAGGCCCCAATCATTGGCTCATAACCACATAGAATTAGGCCATCTCTAAATTCAATAAACTAATTAGAACCAATCAGTAAACCAATTGACTATCTTCAGAGACATAACATTCCCGTTGATTAAAACGTCAGTGACTTCTGAACATTAGCAAATGAACGCTAGCATTAATATAAAGCATGACCAACTCAAAAACAAACAAAACCACACAATAACTGCGAACAAACTTTAACAATTCACAAAATAAAGCATTTCTGCTTACTAAGCATGTCAAATGGAAACAAGTTAGCACAAATGAACGACACCGCAAACAACTTGCACAAGTACTTAGTTTTCTTAATTGCTTCTAAGACTAAACTTCATATATGGGTAGGACAGGCGATGTAGAAGTGTTACTTGTTGAACCTGCAAGTACTTGCAGGAACTTGCAGCAAGTTTTGAGGATATAGGCTGATGTGATGTAGTAGTTTGGAGATTTTGGATAGTTTTGAATGGCACTTTGGTATATTGGGGTCATCAAATAGGGTCGAGGAATACTAGGTTTAGTTATAATAATCAGCAAGAAACTCTTGGATGACTGATGAAATGGGAATAAGCTGTACAATTGTCGTCACGAGTGGCACAGTGACTGATCGATTGAGAGCTGCGCTGTGTTTCTCGGATTCGGTTCAAGAACGGAACAAGTATTTGTACGGCCAACAAGTCTAGTTGTTATGTAGGTTTGTAAACACACTCACTATACAGGAGAAATTGCTGGAAATTGAGAAATTGTGCCCGGTTGGTGGCCATAGATTCGCTCCCTATTACATGGGACTTAAACATAACTGGCGTAATGTGGTAAGTAGATACACCTCAGGCTAAACCTTCGGAGATTATAGGCGTGATTTTATGTTATGCAATTAAAAAAAAAAATACCAGTCTTAATATTGACCCACAACAGGGAAAAGGCAAGATGCCTTTTACAGAGAAAGCATGAGCATTGATTACCACGCTTGCTCAAGGCGGATTGGAGATATTCAGACATATCCTCACAATATTCTCCGCCGCCGATGTCAGTAATGTCTAAGTTAAACTTAAAAAGTAGGAGATTTATTTGAATTGAAACGTCATATTGGTAGGTACTTGCCCAAGAAACCGTTTCTCGGCCAAGTACCTACTAGTCATTTCAACATTAACCATAATAGCATTTTTGCCTAATTCTTCGTTCGGGAAACACAAGCATAATATTTTGTACAACAATGGGTAACGAGTTATTTTCAATTGAAACATACTAAAACGTCAACAGCACACTTGCACAAGTCACTTGCAAGGATCGTACCTTTGATGTAAGTTCGTTCCTTAGTACGAACTTTGCTCACATAGCAAGTTTGTAACTGTGATTGTCAGGAATAAAACGAGATTGTTCATAAGTGGAGGCTTATTTGAATGTGTCGGCTTATTACTAGAAGTAGGTAACTAGTTGATAAGTTAGGCTTTTTGTTATAATTAGATTGTTATGTCATAGAGGAATAGGTACGCTTTCTGTTTGAAATCCTAGGGCTCATTTACGGAGACGCGGTCTCGCGTGCGGCGTGGCGGCTCGCGACACGAAAATTAGTACGTCAAAGATCGCTTCTCCGTAAACACACTCAAACAACGCCATATGTTTGAATTATAAAATTAGTGTTCATTGTCCATAGAATAAATTATCTTATCTTACCAACTCTATTATTTTATTTTTTACTAACACTCTCCCCGCGACATCGATCGCGTGATTTTCCTTACGGATCTCTAAGTTTTGTGAAAATATAATATAGCCTAAGTCACTCGGGGGTAGTGTAGCTTACCAACAGTGAATGAATTTTTCAAATCGGTTCTGTAGTTTCGGAGCCAATTCAATACAAACAAACAACCAATCAAATCTTTCGTCTTTATAATATTAAATAATAGATTAAGTATACACAAAATCAACTGCTTGCTAATTTAATAATCATCATCATATTAACGGAACGGCGTCCACTGCTGGACATAGACCTCCCCTAAAGATAACCACAATGACTGGTCTTGCTCTGCCCTCATCCAGCGGTTTCTCACGGCAATTACCAGGCCGTCAGTTCACCTCTTGAGGACCTTCCCACACTGCGTACTAACTAAATGGATGGAATATCTCTTCACATAAAAGGTCATTGCCCTACAGAGAAACAGTTTATTTTTACCCATAAACAAAACACAGCCGCATCCTTACAGCATTACAATAAGCTCTAAAGGCTCTAGAGGCCCTTCACACGGCTCTATAAGCCCCCACGAACCCCAAGATTTGCTTGAATTGGGGCATTAGTGTACGTGCTCGCCTATTTTGCTGATGCATTTCTTTCTGCAGTTGAAGTATAAGTAGTTTATGGTTTGGTGTAAATAAGTCATTTAAAGATGACGTGGAAAAATAACTTAACATCACGCCTGTAATCCCCGATGGGTTAGGCAGAGGAGTATCAAATAGTACACCCACATTTTGCCAATTATGTTTAAGTCCCAAGTAATAGGAGGCGAGCCTATTGCCATCAACCGTTCACTGGACCGGTTGGTATGGCAATAGGCTCGCCTGGTCGCAAAGCGCGACTGCTGAGCATAAGGTCTTGAGTTCCATTCCAAGGTCAGGCAGTGTTATCGGGTTTTTCCATCAGGAATTAAGAATTAATCAACCTCGGAGACTTTTGTGCCCAGTTGATGGCAATAGCACCCTATAAGATGGGACTTAAACATTACAGGCGAAATGTGGGTGTACCCTTTCGAGGATTACAGGAGTGATGTTATGTTATTGTAACATAACATACATAACATCACGCCTGTAATCCCCGAAGGGTTTGGCAGAGGTGTACCCATTGTACACCCACATTTCGCCAGTTATGTTTAAGTCCCATGTAATAGGGGGCGAGTCTATTGCCATCAACCGGGCACAAATCCAGACTCCGAGGCTGCTACTGAGAAATTACTGATGGAAAAACCCAATAACACTTTGCCCGACCTGGGAATCGAACCCAAGACCTCATGCTCAGCAGTCGCGCTTTGCGACCACTAGACCAACGAGGCAATCACTAGACCGACAAGGCAGTCAGACCAATGTCAATGTCATGCAGGCAGTTATGTTATTATGTAAGTTACAATAGTTATTTGATGAGAAAATCGCTTTAGATGAATCGATGTTGATGCTCGTGACTGTACCTACAGTCGGTACAATCGTCGGACGTCAGTTAGTTAAGAACTTCAACACAACTTTACACAATTAAAACCGCCAGTCTTGCGCAGTTACACAATCACAACTAAGTTAATGAGAACGGCTCCTACACTGACGAGTTCGTCGGTTGAGGTACAGGTGGCAAAGAAGTTCGTATTTATTGTAGAATGTATTATTTTTAGGTACTGAATATTAATCATCATCATCATCATCATATCAGCCGTAGGACGTCCACTGCTGAACATAGGCCTCCCCTACAGATTTCCAATACGACCGGATGGAAGCGGCTTGCATCCAGCGCGATCCCGCGGTCTTAATCAGATCGTCTGTCCACCTTGTGGGTGGACGTTCTACGCTGCGCTTGCCGGTGCGTGGTCTCCATTCGAGAACTTTACGGCCCCATCGGCCATCCGTTCTGCGTACTATATGGCCTGCCCACGAATATAAATGTAAGAGGTAATCTCTGCAAGTAAAGATCTGATTCCAAAAAATCTTTCACTGATAGAAAGCGACAATATTGCCGAGTGCCAAAAGCTATGTTTTATACTATACTAGTATCATCTCTAGTAATTTATTTATTTCTAAAATAAGGCTGTTAGGTTAGGTGATATTATTTATTTATTATTTATTTATTTATTTAAAAAACTCTTAATCTACCATTACAGGTTTAGAAACCTAATGCGATACCTAAGACTACTTATGATAATTAACAATTTTAAATAACATTATTACTAACAATTACACTATATTAAAACACAAAACTAACTTTAGCACGTAACATAAGAAAATTTGAAAATAAAACAACAAAATAAAAAACAAAACAAAATAAACATAAAATAAACAGTGAACATAAAATTAAACTAATTGTTACTTTCGTGTCGTTTTCGTTTGATATATGTTAAGATAGATCAATATCTGACGTCGAACGAAATCTTCGATGATCTTTTCTCGTACTTTTGATCACCACCCTTGTTCAACGCGGGTTGACAATTACAGTTATACCTAAATTAAAACGGGAATACCTTAGGTAGATAATTAAGTACAACAGTAACCATAACTTAAAACGTTAAACTTTCTGCTCAAGTTTAAGTTAACTTTAAACAGTTAATCTATTTTTTGTTAACATTATAAAGAGATTAAACCAACGTTAAGATTTTCTGGTTATTCTGAAGAGTGCTTCTGAAAAACCTTTATGATTTTATCGAGGGGTTAAATAATGTAAATACGGGTTAGATTAAATCGCATCTGAATTTCTTTGATCTATCGTGACTTTACATGTCGCCAATGTCAGGGTTGCCACTTACCAAAGATTGTTGTTATGATAAAAAATTTGGGCAATTGAAAAAGTTGTATTGTTCTTTTCTATAGGTATACTATAATAATATTATAAAGAGGAAAGATTTGATTGTTTTTTTGCATTGATATAGGCTCTAAAACTACTAAACCGATTTGAAAAATTTTTTCACTGTTTGGAGGCTACACTATTCCCGGGTGACATAGCCTATATTTTATAACAATAAACATAGTGATCCGTAAGAAACGCGAACAAAGTCGCAGGAAGAGTGCTAGTTTTTAATATTTTCGTTGCTCGTTTCGTTGTTCGATTCTCTTGGTCACAAACTAAACTAAAATATAATTAGACTATTTCCATCTTTTTCTGTCCAATAAAACAAGATAGAGACTAATATAAATAAGAGCTGTCAAATTTAGTCTATCTGATATATCCATACAATTTTATTATAGTTGACATCTTAAAACGTATCGATTAAAAATACGGAAAAGTTCAAGGCAAAACTAATTTGACATCGCTAAATTAGTTTTTTAATGTCGCCGTCCTTTCCTTTCGCTGTATGTTAGTAAGAGATGTCAATTCTCTAAATTTAGTATAGTTTGTTAACAAGGGAATCGGCACCAATATCGATACGTTTAGATTATGTCGTTTGACACAAAAATACTACCTACCTGTCCAGTATTAATGTAATTTTAACAGTCTATGGCCGATAGTTGGTCTGACAAAAATAATTTCATTGAAATAATCAGAGAAATACATTAAATAATTTTATTTTACGTTAATTGAGAAAAAAGTTTTTACGATAGCTCGGTACCTAATTGTGACTTCATTTTTTTTTCTAATATAAAAAATTATAATATTCTTACTTTACTATCAAATAAGATCCCAAAGTAGTAATAAAAAGGAACTACCAATTTGTTAATGGATTTCTTCAAGTCTTAAGGAGATTACAGTTCTTCAGGCTTGATAGATCTTATCATTCATTAAGTTTTTAGTTTCAACAATCGATTGTTAGTTAAGGCTGACACCTATTAGTTACTGTTAAACTAACGGTCATGTTGGTTCCTGGGTGTCTACATGGAATTAAGAATGTATTTCCATTAATATTAAGAACTAAGTGTCAAACATAACAACAGACCAAAGCCCGCGACATGCGCGGGCTTGCGGACGGCGAGTAATGGGTAGCTCACCGTTCGATCAAGGACCAAGCCCGGGTCGACGGCGCGTTCTGTTCGCGAGCGCCTCAAAGAGGAGGGAGGGTCTTAACAGGATACCGAGGCCCCGGAACGTAAAGGGCAACGGAAGGAACAGGGTGGTTTTTTAGTCAGTAAAAGTCTGACAGTCCAGAGTAATTTGATGATTATTACCACCTAAAAAAAAAACCCCGCGATATAAGCTTAAAATAATTAAACTCTACCGATTTTATATTACAAATACTACTAACACTTTGCCCGATCCGTTAATCGAATCTAAGACCTCATGCTCAGCAGTCGCGCTTTGCGACCACTAGACCAACGAGGCAGTCAGTATTTTTAATATCTTCCTAATACAGCCTGTGACTCGCAGACAGGCAAGGAACAAAGAAATTCACTAAAATAGAAACATCACTCAGAATTATATAATTCAATTCAAGTAAGACTTAGCGTGAATTAAGGGTGACGCAAACAAAATCACGAGCAACGGCCTGTCAGCTTTCCAGTTTATTCTGTTGACTAGTTGTCAACTAAATAAATTCTTAAACTGACAACCCTGGCGTCAAGTCCTCGAATGCGTCACGGAATTGTGCGTGACCCGACCTTTTTTGTTTTTTTTTTTTGAGAACTTGCAAAGAGTAATGTTACATTTTACTATTCACCACGACTTTATCGAGAAAGGTATAAGAATGGTTATTGTTTAACATTGTATATAACCGCATTGCGGCCCCGATTACGAGGTATGACAGAAACTTTAATGGGCAAGCTATACGTAAAAATTAAGGAGAAAACTAGTACAGTGGCGGCCATTTGTATGGTAATGGTGCATTTATTAATTTATTGTTCGTCCTCGAATTTGTTTAGTGCACGATTGCAGGTTTTAAATGAATAAAGAAATGAGTTAACTGTTTCATTGAACGGAATTGCTTAGTGTTATTAGTTTATTCTAGCTGTTTTTATAAAAAAAAACGCTTTAGTACTTCCAGTTTTGTTATACAGTTCTTAAATATTATAACAGTTTAATTTAATGGAATGTTTTATAATTGCTGATATCCAAGAAGATCTATATATTTTTTTGAAAATATACTGTCAATGACTTACTCATCATTAACTACTCATAAAAAATTATATCTACAACCGAAGCTCAAAAATTGAAATAAAAACAGCCTTTAGGTATATTTTTTTGGAATAGATGTCGCAGCTAAAAATTCCATTTTATACTAGTTAAAAAAATACAGGCTGATTATTAATTTATTAAAAATCTAAAAAGGGGTCATTATACTCATCAATATGAACAACTTTCAAGGGGCCAACACTGAAATCATTTAAAAAAAACAGCTGTTCCCTACAAAAATGCTACTACAGCACGATCATCATGTACGGAAGAGCTGACTGTTTTTCATGATTTCGGGGTTAGTCCCATGATGAGTAGAATGACCCCTTTTCAAGTTTTTGATAAACAATTACCCTGTATATTGTAACTACAACTATTTAAATTTCATGAGTACCCATACTCGATATGTTACACCCAGAATGATAGACAAACACAAACCGTTCTACATGTAAACATTGATAGCTTACAGAAGCGAGCCGGCAACCCCGAACTAAGTCAGCGATCAAACAAACTAGAATCCCGATTTATGTGCTATCTTGGCACAGTTACGGAGAGGCCTTATTTCGACTGTTTGAAAATGACATTAGAATAGAGAATATCTTTGTAAACGATTGTAGAATTGTTTATAATGAGACAGCAGTAGAACAGGCGTTGTATTGTGTAAAATCTTCTTTAGTCAGCCCATCATTTGTTATGAATTGACAGCTCATATCAATCCATGACAAAAGAGATGATCTTTCATCATCATTTCAAGTCATCTGTGTCATCTTTTTCAAGAATGAACCGACTGATGCTATGTTTTGATTACCTTAAGCTCACATGATTTAAGTTCACAGTTAAAGATTTTTATTAAATAGCAATACAGGATACGATTCTGGGGTTGCGGATTTTGTCCATCAGAGTCACCGCGGACCTGGAATGGTTTCTAATCAGTAAGAGTCTGACACTCCCTTCCGCACTGACAAGAGTGGAAGAAGGCATTTGATAATTTACCACAAAAAAAAGTTTACAATTCTGTCTAATTCGTAATTCTTTTTTTAATAAAACATGCAAAAGTATGGCCAATATACACAGATATCTTTTCAACTTATTATCAAAAACATTATGAAAAACAACAGGTACTTACCTATAGGTATAAAGACATCGTTATAATTACTACTAAACGATTTCCGGGTCTGAAATCTGAATATGAAATGGGCCATCAAAATTCCTGTTCGCCAAACTTTTAACGATTCCACAGTCAATCACGAACGATTTGTGTTTCTATGCATTTTTAACTAGTGACCAATTAAATTTGGCCCGAAGTGTAATGTTGCTTGAATTTGTAATCAAATAAAAGTTGGTGTTTAAAGATGGCGATTTAGTTTTGTTTATTATATTATAATATTGTGTTAGCAAAGGTCGCGGGTCTTTAATACCTTCATTAAATGTTGGGACGAAAACCTTTTATTTGTTTATTTAAGGAACACAAAACCGAACACAGGCGAGAAGAAACTCGTGGCTAAGCAAGGCATGATATTTGTATTGTGTTAAGAAAAATAACAAACCTCTAGATCTTCAAACAAAGGCCTCGAATGACTACCAAGTTGGTCTAGTGGTCGCAAAGCTCGACTGCTGAGCATGAAGTCTTGGGTTCTATTCCCAGGTCGGGCGAAATGTTCTTAGGTTTTTCTATCAGGAATTTCTCAGCAGCTTCGACGAAATGTGGGTGTACTTATAGGTACACCTCTGTCTATGTCTTCCTGGATTATTTTGAAACAAACTTAGAAATTATGAAAAAGACCTAATTTTGATACCGGTACAGTCATACTGCTAGTCAGACTAGTCAGACTGCCTCGTTGGTCTAGTGGTCGCAAGCGCGAACTGCTGTGTATGAGGTCTTGGGTTCGATTCCCAGGTCGGGCAAAGTGTTATTGGGTTTTTCCAACAGGAATTCCTCAGTAGCAGCCTCGGAGTCTGGATTTGTGCCCGGTTGATGGCAATAGGCTCGCCCCCTATTACATGGGACTAAAAACATAATTGGCGAAATGTGGGTGTACTACTTAATGGGTACACCTCTGCCTAACCCTTCGGGGATTACAGGCGTGATGTTATGTATGTATGTATGGTACAGTCATCTTAAAAAACATAAAAAGTAATTACGAGAACTTCTTTATGTACAGTTTGCAACTAAAGTTTGTAACACAAACAGCTTTACGTTATACACAAAACTAATCCACTTTGGTCGCCGCTTGTACCCAGTGTAAAGGAACGAGATTAAAAATTAATTAGAAATGTCGACCATTATCACCTTAAAACAAAGGTTTTCAAACTGTGAAATTGGCTATAAAAATTCTCATGGCCGTTACCTAGTACCCCAACAAATTATTGACCCCGGCCTGTTAAATGTTAACTGAATTTTATCGAAGATGTAGAAGGTAGTTCCTCTACTGGAAGTGGTTAATATAATATTCTCCTGACCGACTGCCCCGTTGGTCTAGTGGTCGCAAGCGCGATTGCAGAGCGTGAGGTCTAGGTCAGCCTCAATAGCAGCCTTTGATTCTGGATTTGTGCCCAGTGGCTGCCAATATGCTCGCCCCCTATAGGTAACATGGGACTTTAACATAACTGGCAAAATGTGGATGTGCTAATGGGTACATCTCTGCCTAACACTTCGGAGATTACAGGCGTGTGTTATGCAATAATTACTTTTAAGTTTTATTTTATTGTAGCATGGATTATTTATAAGACCAGATTCAGAATTCAAATGTCAATGAATAGTACGAATGACGAATACTTTTTGCCACTTCCAGTATCACCTATATCGCTGTATCCAGAATCAATTTTATTAACATCTGTTTGGGTTCTCGTAATTTAATTAATTCCCCTCCCTTCTTTCAGGGTTAGCGGAATCCTATTTTAATTGAATATCAGGTTTGTTTTGAGAGCTGCCTACTACCCAAAAATTTTGCTATATATGTACCAAGAATATGTGTTTTTGTCATTAATAGAGATAATAAATTATTAACATAACTGACGGAATGTGGGTGTACGTTACTAATAGGTACACCTCTGCATAACCCTTCGGGGATCACAGGCGTGAGGCTATGTATGTATGTAACAAATTATTATAACCCCAGAGGCATCTATATTTTGTCAATGTCGAGAGTATGCTACTGTTGTTAGATTTAGTTCCTACAAGGAGAGAGTGTTTATTTTCTCCTAGACATTGTGGAACAGACTAGCCTCAATACTTTAAAAAAATCTTCTCACACTAGGAATTTCTTTAGAAACTAACCTACATCCGCCAGCGACTTCAACTGCTTCAAAGTCAATATTCTATCTTACAAGAACCTTAATTTTTTCCGATATAAAAAGTAGCCTATGTGCTATTCCATAATCCCTCTGTACTAAATTGCATCCAGATTCGTGCAGCCATTCTGGAGTGATTGACTTACAACATCATCCACCATCCATCCAAACAAATTTATAATAGTTGTAAGATTAACAAACTGAAATGCATCAATATTATTATAATTCTAAAAAGCTAAAAGCGACATTATTCAAAAATAAATATTCAATTTTCAACCTTATTTTCCAAAGGTTTCCATTTCTATTATATTTCTAAAGGACATCGTCCAATACTCGTACGTATCCACAAATGTCAGTAAAAACTATTAATTTGCTATAAGTAGTCGTTGCGTACTCGTTTCCCTTTCTCATCTCGCTCGATTTGCCCTTGTTAAGGGGAAACCCTTCGTATATTTGAAAAAGTAATTCTTTTAGTGAAGTTATGTGTATTACCTCCTTAGTGTAGATTTTAGATATCGATGAGACCTCACTTGTCCCCGTATGTATAGATAAAAATATATATATATATTTCTGAATTTTGGTTACCTATAGGTATCTAATCTTATTTTAGTAATTTTCAATTTAGTTTTCATATAGTTCTTTTTTATATGTATGTACTGTATGTAATATTATAAAACTTGAAATATGTTAGTGCTGTGCACACCGGTAAGTGACAAATTCACTTTAGATTTCAAGTTTTATTGTAACACTTACACCTAATCGTTCATAAGTCGTTGGATTGCCAGGGTTAAATTTAATAAAAAATTGCTACTTCGTTCTGACCTATAAGCTACGGCGTAGCATGACTACGATGCTATAAACCAAAATTCGTTATTTTATTTGTTAGAACGCGCTAATCACAGAAATATGCATACAATGGTGCCGAATCCCTTGGTCAAAAACTAACTAAAATTAGACTATTTCCATATTTTTCTGTCCAATAAAACAAGAAAGAGACTAATGTAAATATGTCAAATTTAGTCAGTCTGACACATCCATACAATTATAGTTGACATCTTAAAACGTACGGATTAAAAATACGGAGAAATTCAAGGCAAAACTAATTTATCATCGCTAACTTAGTTCTTTAATGTCACCGTCCTTTTCTTTCGCTGTATGTTAGTAAGAGATGTCAATTATCTAAATTTTGTCTAGTTTGTGAACAAGGGAATCGGCACCACTGTTTATATTTTCATACCAAAAAAAATTAGGGATACGTAAGAAAATTCACACACTCGTCGAAAAAAAACACAAAATTAAACCTAACACAAATAAACGCTTCTTCTCCATTCCCCTTAACATGTCTGTTTACATATGCATGGCGTTGGAATTGGAAACCAATCGAGTTGTTCGCTCGTACCTATTGTATGTCTGTCTGTCTGTCTGAATGTGATCCATTTAAACGCGATGATATTAAAAGGGGAATGATGGGGAAATTATTTTCCTTTTTGGTGGGGATTCAATTTATCATACAAGGCTGTGTGCAGGAATTCATCATGAATACAATCGTAATGAAAATAAAAGTCTGGGTATTATAGTAAGTTAATATTTTCATAGAAATTAATGATCGTCCTAAAATTAATTTATTAAATAACCTACTTCCTTTCAGCTAACTAAATTCACTTAATTAATCATAACTGGCGAAATGTGAGTATACAAATAGGTACACCTCTGCATAACCCATCGGAGATTACAGGCGTGATGTTGTGTATGCCATTTTTAAACGTCCATCAGTTTCCAAGAAAACTTATCTCATTTGTTGACTGTGCCTTGAGAAGGCAGGTCGTAATTGGTTGTTATATTATCTACCAGGTAGTACGAAAGGAACTGCTTTTTCCTTATTCCTTACTCCCTAAATAGCCTTGTGGGGTTACCCTTGGGACGAATACGTCTTAGCCGTTGCGAAGAACCATTCGGAATGTACCTTTTAATAATGAGACCTCACTGATAACATATAGAGTTCATTTCCGTTAAAATTAATTTAACTTAGTAAACAAATACCAGCGGATTGCAATCCGTCGCCAAGGGTTACTGCCGTACAATTCTTACATACAAAGTAAACAAGTTTTTAAAATAAATGAATGGATAGATGGATAGGTTTTTATTATTTGTTGTTACTAATAGCGGCCATAGTAATACACACTGTAAAAACTTCTAGTGTCTACCTATTGCAGTTAAAAGACAGACGTACAGACTGATGAAGGTAGAGACAGCGTCTGTCGCCTTTTATTTAGTTATTAAAACTTACTTCTCTTTCTTTTTTTTTAAACGTTGCCTCACACTAAAATATCCTCCTGAATCGTGAAATCTCACAAACAGCCAGACCCGGAACAACTACAACACAACAACAACTACAACAACACACAACACTATGTATACTACAAGTTTATGCACATGTAAAAAAAAATGCACTGTACAAAGGCGGACTTAATGCCTTGAGCATTTTCTACCTTAGGGTGACGCAGAGCCGGGGTTGCGGGACGTCCGGGGTTGCGGGACGTCTTAACAGGATACCGTGGCCCCGGAACGCAAAGGCCAACAGAAGGAACAGGGTGGTTTTTTAGTCAGTAAAAGTCTAACAGTCCCTTCCGCCCCACCCAGGGCGGAAGGAGTCATTTGATGAATTTTACCACGTTAAAAAAAAAAAGTGTGACGCAGAGACAAATCATTGTTAGTGCACACTTTTGCGTATAGAACCACGAAAAATCAGCTGTTCACTACAAAAATGCTATAATGAATCTAAAGCTAAAGAAACGCTGAAGAAGCTAAGGAATAAGTACTTAGGTACTCATTAAAACCCCCTTAAGTACCCCTAAAAAAAATCGTAGTGAAATAAAATTCAGCCTGTTTAACAAAGTGATTCAAAAATAAAGACGTTATTGAATCAACGAATCCTTTTAAATTCCACAGAGAACTGTATTAATTTCAATATAATATTCATGGTTTAATTTAATAATGATTTGGCTTGGTTGCTCTTTTAGTAATTAAATTGGATTGGTAATTAATATTGCTTTAGATTGATTTGTTATTTCAGAGCAGAGACAGCTGAGCTGTGTATTTATTGCTTTAAATTTTATGCAACAAATGTACAAAGGCGGTCTTAATGCCTTAGGCATTTTCTACCAGTCAACAAAATAATTATGATAAAGATATACATGGCAGGTGCAAATTTCGTTCGAAAAAAAAATCAAAAATAGAAAATACACCAAATAAATAACTACATTTATGTGTTCTGTAATTTATTTTGATCTATTTTCACTTTGCCATAGTATAAAAACATCATAACATCACGCCTTTAATCCCCGAAGGGTTAAGCAGTGGTATACCCATTAGAACACCCATATCTCGTCAGTTATGTTTAAGTCCCATGTAATAGGAGGCGAGGGTACCATCAACCGGTCACAAATCCAGACTCTCAGACTAGAAAAACCCAATAACACTTTGCCCGAAGTGGGAATTGAGCTCAAAACCTCATGCACAGCAGTCGCGCTTTCCGACCACTAGACCAACAAACTATTCTTTATTATATTTTTCCTTTAATTACTGATTTCTGCCACTTAATCAATCAACTTACATGTGCTCTTCTCATTCTATCAACACGCTTAATTGTTCTCCAAGAAAGGTCATCATACTGAATGGATTAAAGTCAAAGCAACCTTAATCTGGTCAAAATCAACCATTCCCTATTACAACTTGTTCTAACCGTCCGGGACATGTTCTACTAAATCCCGGACTCCGGGGAGAGGTACACGGACATTAGAGCCGCTAACCGGACTTCTTAATTACTTAATGCTAGTAATTGTTGAACATTGATTCAGGTTAGGTAATTGTAAGTCTGGAAGTTACGTGAAGTTTGCTGTTATAGAGGAGCTTAATTGCTTTTATCCATATCTTTACACATTAACTCACGCCTTTTTCCCATTGGGGTAGGCAGAAACTACAGAACGCCACCTGCTGCGATCCTTACATACTCCTTTCGCCTCATCTACGTTCATACATCTCGTCATACAAGCGCGCCGGTTACGAGTACTCCGCACCTGACCTTTCTGAAGGACCTCACCAATAAGGTCAGTGTAGGTCTTCCTAGAGCGACCCCTCCCGGCGTTGCCACTCGCCTCTGCCATATAAACACCTTTTGTCAATCGTCTTTCACGACCATATCCATTTCCATATCTTTACTAATATTATAAATGCGAAAGTAAGTCTGTCTGTCCGTCTATTTCGCTTTCAAGACCAAGATTCATCAAAATCGGTTCATCGGTTTAATGAACCGATTTTGATGAATCTTGGTACGGGGTAAATTCAAACCCCAAGGAAGAACCTGGGCTACTTTTTATTCGACGACTTCTTCTGCGTACGCGTTAAACAAACATACAAATAACCTTTCAGTTTAACTATATTTGTATAGATAACTAACATATTCAACACAAGCAAGCTACAGCTTGAACAACACCACTACAAGCTATTGCTTCACTATTATTACAGCTATCGGAACATTGGCGACAGAATAACTAGTTATAGTAGGTACCTAGTACCTACACATTCAACATTGGACTATGCAAATGCAGTGTTCGCACCGACTACTAATGATCTACTATACAACTGTATCTAGTAGCTACCTTTTCAAATTGAACGTTGAAGTCCAAAGTACTATTTGGATTAAGTGACAGAATTTTATAATAGTTAACATAACATCACGCGTATAATTCCTGAAAGGTTAGGCAGAGGTACACATTAAGTACACTCACATTTCGCCAGTTACGTTTAGGCCTCATGCAATAGGGGGCAAGCTTATTGCCATCCACCGGGCACTAATACAAATCCAGACTCCGGAGCTAATAAAAAGCTATAATAGTTAGCTAGAAATATTTTAAATCAATCCATACTCAACGTTCTGTCTGTGAGTCTGTCTGTCTGTTACACTTTCACGACTAAACCACTGAATCGATTTTTGATAAAATGTGGTTTGGGATAAGTTTAAACCCTAAGGCCTCATTTACGGAGACGCGGGGCGTCGCGCGTCGCTTCGTGTGGCGCGGGCCGCGCTGAATTCAAACATATGGCGTTGTATGAATGCGTTTACGGAAAAGCGATTTTTGACGTACTAATTTTCGCGCTGCTTGACGCCACGCCTCACGCGACGCGCGACGCTCCGCGTCTCTGTAAATGAGCCCTAAGAAAGCGTCAAAGTTGATCTAATATCTCACAGGAACTGTACATTTTTTCGGCTAAAAAGAAACATTTTAGACTTTAATCTATCAATGTGCCTTATCACTCCCAGCTCCCTTCCGTTGTGATTTAGTGAAACATCCATCCAAACTTTCACGTTTAAAATACTTCTTGTTAGTAGTAAGATTGGATTAAAAAAATCCTAAAATAAAAGTTAAATTAACCAGTCTACGTTAGTTTTTTCTTCCTCATTTTTAAATGAAACAGTTTTGAATTTTTATATTCATGAATCACTTATCACCCGTTTCCTACAACACGAGATAACCGTTCCAGTCTTTCAAGCTTAAACATGGTGATCACTGTAATTATTCAGTACCTACTTTTTAACATATTAATAACTAGCGAATCGCCTTGGTTTCGCACAGGTGCAATGCTTATACTAAATATAATATAGCCTATGTCATCCTGGGATAGTGTAGCCTCCCATCAGTGAAACAATTTTTCAGATCGGTGCAGTAGTTTCGGAGCCTATTCAATGCAAACAAACAATCAAAAAAATCCTCTTTATAATATTACTAGCTTTAGCCCGCGACTTCGTCCGCGCACAAATAAAATAAAATATAGCCAATGTTACTCGCAGATAATGTAGCTTTCTAATGGTGAAAGAATTTTTAAAATCGGTCCAGTAGTTTTTTAGCTTATCTATTACAAACAAACAAAAAAAAAATTTTTCAAAAGTTAATATGCATGAAAATTGTGCTCTACTTGCAACGAGGTAGTAAGACCTAAGCTGAAGGTGGTTAGTAAGGAACTTCTTCACAATGCGTGCCATTTCCAAGACGACCGTCTTCTGCATCAGGCTCTTGATCCTGCTGCTTAGCAACAGGTTCTCTAGGTGTTGGTTTAAACTATCGCTTTTACTGACAAATGATTTTTTTTTGTGGTTATGTTTGCTTTGCCTTGAACGACAGCTCTTTAAACACTGCGGCATCTTATGCAATAGTTATAGGAGTGATTTTACAATGTACTGGCGACTGTACAACAATTATAATTATAAAACAAACTCGTTTAGAGTTCCTGCTGCTAGAGGCGCTTCGCTCTCTCTCGTGCATCTTAGAGATAGCTGCCTATAGTAGGCTTCGTAGTAAACATTACCTTGTTAGAAATCTAATACATTTGTTATTTAAATCGATGGATCTCAGTAAGCACAGTACCTAATTGTTGAGTCCATATTCCCAATACTGGTAACCTCATGACTCAATGTTTATTGTTATAACGTAAGTACCTATGAGTCAAATTAGATTATCTAGTATCATCACAATAACAATAAAAAACCCACCCTCTTCGAGAACTTGACGAAGTAAAACATTATACTCCGAAATTATCTCACGATTTCCGAACCCTCTACTTTGGAGACTCGATTTTCCCACCCCTCCTTCCCCCATTCTTCCCCCAAATCAGACAAGAGCCAGTGAACCCTGAGCGATAAGCAAACAGTCCACAATCACCTGTCCTCTAGCCCCTCCCCCCTCCTCCTCTCAATGTAAATCCTGCTATTCTTGGTAAATATTTGAATTGAACCTAGACCTACCCTCGTATTGTAACGAATTTGAAATGTAATGTTTGTTTCACCGTGAACTGAATACAGCGCCATCTGTTAACGGGGTCAGTAAATAAGTTGCGCAAAATAGATTGTAGATGGCAGTAAATAATGTTTTTTTATTTAAGGTTCTGCCTGCCAATTTTTGGCAGTAAAAATATTATTTTATTTTTATTTGATGCTTATTTCTCTTTTGATTTGTTATATAATAATATCACAGTATTATTGTCCCACTGCACTGCAGTATTGATCACCAAGGCAGATTAACGATTTTAGACTTACATTACTTTAAGTCCAGGTTTCCTCAGAATGTTTTCCTTCACCGATGTCAGTGATGACCAAGATAAACTAAAAATTACGTACCTAAGTATAAATTGAAAAAGTCACTTTGGTACCTACTTACCTACGAACCCAAAACGTTTATGAAACTATAATGTCATTCATGGGGGTAGGCAGAAACCACAGAACGCCACCTGTTACGATCCTTACATACTCCTGTCGCCTCATCTCCGTTGATACATCTCGTCATACAAGCACGCCGGTCACAAGTACTCCGCACCTGACCTTTCTGAAGAACCTCACCAATAAGGTCAGTATAGGTCTTCCGAGGGTGACCCCTCCCTGCGTTGCCACTCACCTCTGCCATATTAATATCTTTTGTTAATCGTTTTTCACTCATCCTCTCAACATAACCAAACCAAAATTCTTGAGTTTATGTATGAATGTAATGTCATTCATAAAATACGTATTTTAGGTATACAGGTATTTTTAGGTTTTTGTTTTGTTTTTAATCTCTTATTTTGTTGTTTTACGCTTGGACAATAACTTGCACCTACAATGTTATCTCTTCGTCACCTTTGGTTGACTGTTGAGAATGCATATGGCATTAAGTCCGCCTTTCTACTTTTTGTTGCATAAAGTTCAACTAAATAATTACTTAATGGGGCAAGAATACACCCAGTTTTATACCTCACAGAAAATCGTGGAAAATGACTTAATTCTGTGGCATAAATTAAACTAATACGTTTAATAATTTAGCCGTAATCAATTTACATAGTGTTGTGTATGTCTCGCGTGAACCGAATCACGTTATAATCCCTAATGAGTGACCTAATCCGAGTAAACTATAATTAGTGCCAATGCACTAGCTGTAAACAGGTTAGGAATAGGGTTAGCAGATGATTGAATTATGCTGGTTATTGGTTATATAATTGTCATATACTATTATTGTATACGCAAAGTGTTGTTTGTAAGTGTTTGATTGTGCAACTTTTTTTTTTTATTAAATCTTATTCTTATTCTTAATTAAAGATAATATTGTTAACTAGCTTTAGCCCGTGACTTCGTCCGAATGAATGTCGGACCCATGTTTCATCCCCTTAGGGGGTGAATTTAGGAAAATCAGTTCTTAGCGGACGTCTACTAACTATACCTAACTATAAAACTATAACTAACCAATGCACACAAAATCTTGACAAATTATATACCATAACCTTCCTCATGAATCACTCTATCTATAAGTGAACCGCATGAATCCGTTCAACAGTTGTTGAGTTTAACGCGAACAGACAGACAGTCGCGGCGAAAAACTTTTCTTTATAAGTAATATGTAGTGATAATGGAAAAGTTCAACGCTCCTAAATCCAGTAAAACCAACCTAACCCTCAAAAAACTTCAAAAGCACCGTAAACTAACTTACTAAGTAAATAGTTGGTAACTACTTAACAACAAGACAGGTAGCCCTAGCCGTGCTCCTGACGTAAGACTCAGTTGCACTAGGATACCTAAAATATCTGCAACTAGGTCGCCCAGTTCGGTGCCTAAGTGTATAGACGCTGCAATTTGGCTTGAAACCTCCGAGCTGTAAGCTGGACCGCTGTTGCTGTGGTCTAAATTATAGGGGGTGGAGTGATTGTGCTCGAGTATTTATAAGTTGATGAAAATCAATAAAACACCACACCTCTGCCTAACCCTTCGGGGATTACAGGCGTGATGTTTATTTGTGAAAATCAATGCTCGTTTTAAGAGCGTTTACGCTGTACGCATTTGAAAAAACCTATGATGACGACTTTGAAATACTTATTTTTCGAAACTAATGAACCGATTATATTAAAACTTTCTACACACAAGCAAGATACAAAGGTCTTAAATATTAGTTGAAAACAGTTATATACGCGAAAAGTGCGCACTTAACATAAAAATGTTGTTTACAAAAGCATAAACCAAAAAACAATTATTAAACCTGAAAAAGCTTAAAAAAAAATGTCTTAGCGCCACTACAACGCGAAACGGCTGACGCTCAGCCCGTGCACGAAGGCACATAACCATGACGCTGCTTTTCACGGCACAATTTATGCCGTTGCCGTCAAGATCCAAGGCGAGAACCAAAGCTGCTGTTATTCCTTTGCCTTGAGAAGCATATTAATCTAAGCTAAAAGATTTCTCATAACTTACACCACACGCTAACTCACAGTTGAAATTCTATTCTAGACTAGATTCCGCAAACTATAAAATGCACCTAAATTTATCTATCCAGCCAGGAAGCGAAGGTTTAGTATGAGTTTATAAATCATGTACTTACCTTAGTATATTTAATGTCTGTTAAATAAAACATACGTTCAAAACCATCACAGTTGAAAATAAACAATACTTCGAGCATTGATTGTACCCACATTACTTCACATTAGTCTAAAACCACCCACTGTACCTACCTATTTGTACTGAGTTACTTTTTCAATTTATAATGTGAACTTTCTAAGTTCATTTTGGATAACACTGACAACGGTGAAGGAAAACATTGTGAAGAAACCTGGACTTAAAATAATATAAGTCTGAAATCGTCAATCCAGCTTTAGCAAGCGTGGCGATCGTGGAGAGCCTTCTCTGTATGAGAAGAAGTCTTTGCCCTAAAGTGGAAAAACAAAACGCCAATTTTATTCTACTCATTAATAAAAAGGTTCATAATCTAGTCACATTCTTAACTCAGCGACAATCAAAGTCAAAAAATATATGTAGGTAAATTCTTTGCATATTTACGAGATTAAGACAGATTAAATTGCATTCGTTCCTAAAAGTAAGCAAAATTTCCTCCTAAAACTACTGCAATAACATAAATGCAAATAGAGTCGAATCTTCGGTAATCGGTTCATTGGTTACCGTTCATTCGTTCACATTCATTCGTTCTATCGAACAGTACACAAAACCGCATTGTTTTGCGGTACTTCTCTCTCGAATAAAGTTCGTGTAAGTAATTTCATTGCAGTAAAACGTTCGACTTAACCAATATTTGATATTATTGCTATTTTATTTCTCAGGGGTTTGGGATTATTGGTGAATGGGATGTGTTAAGTTTAGACTAGGTTTATTGGCTATAAGGCTAAACCCGGCTAAAATATCAAACGATTGTTGAAGGATTAGGTTTTTTATGAGACTCAAATGGCGTAATAGTGCGATATTCTATACATTATACCTAATAAAAATAGCAGCCATCATTGTCCAACTTAAGGGCTTGCAAAAGCCTCTTTTCATACAGTGAAGGCACAAGCATTGATCACCACGCTTGCTCAAGGTCTAGGCAAAACTATACCTATATACATTAAACAATAATAATATTTTTGCACATGCACGAGAATTTTGGACGTTAGTTAAGTATAATTTGCTTGACTGTTGTATTTATATTTGAAATACAAATACGTACTTTAATAGTCAAGACTCAAAGTTGTTTGGACAGGCCTTGTAATAGTTTCAGTCATCGTCAGTAGTGGTCTCGGAGAGTCTAAGGTGCTGCCCAAGATAGACCCTCCATTGATATGAATGACGACATGACGATTGACGCAGTGGCATTGCCATGGGCTGGTGCGCTGCTTGTCGCGGGATCGATTCATTTAGCCCACAGATAGTTGTTCCGAGTCTGGTTCTTTGTGTAGGATGAATTTATATGTTTGTAAATGCACGCAAAGTTAAAGAAAAAAATCCGGTAAAAAGTGACGAAAACAAAACAAAACAATTGAGTTCTTTAAACAAGTCTGGCCGCACACGGGCCACCGACCACAACCACAAAACGCCGACACTGGCGTATTTCCTGTAGTTTTCCCACATTTTATATGGACTCGCCGCACACAGTTGACGTCGATGGTGGCCTCAACAACGCTTCTAGCTTCAGAGGGCCTACCACCACCTCTTAGAACAATATTACATATTTGATTATTACTTTGCCTTTAGCACTGTTGGAGTATCAACACTCGGCTCAGCGCCGAGAGAATTGAAAATGCAATAACAGAAATTACAAAGTAATATTAAAATAATATTGTTATAAGAGATGGCAGTAGACGCCTTGGTTGTAGCGTTTGTGGCGGCGTTTGTGGCTGTCCTGTGCGGCCCGTTTGCAGCCAGGCTTATCTGATAAACGGGTATGTCCGCGCCTTCATACTATGCCCTTAAAAAAGGACCATGTTATTCCAAAACGAATACCTTAACTGTTAAAACATACTAACCAAATACATTTCCTGTAATAATAAATCAAAATATTACACTTACAAGTACAATTTGATTGATAATCGTAATTATTGTTTGTGCCTGATCCGATGGTGCCTGATAACCCTAATGTCACAATGGCGTGTCATAGGGTTATGTGTTTTGACGCCCACATGCTTTTATAGGCCTAGAAGCGTTTGACGGTTAACATTTTCGAGTCTAGTTTAAAGTTTTACACTCATTTTAAGTACGTAGGAGAAATTGACGGTAACTTTAACGAGTCAAAATTTAAATATTATTTCAATAATTTTATTTTAATTGTTATTGAGTTTTTCCATAAGAAATTTCTCAGTAGCAGCCTCGGATTCTATATTAATGCCCCGTTAATGGCAATAGGCTCGCCCCCTATTACATGGGACTTAACATAACTGGCGAAATGTGGGTGTAGTTACTAATGGTTACACCTCTGCAAACCCTTCCGGGATTACAGGAGTGATGTTATGTAATATTCTTTTTCGACTCCGCGACGCAAAGGGTAACGTACTATCAGCTATGTGTGTATGTTTGTTCCTTTATTTCCTGATGTAAAAACCCAATAACACTTTGCCTGACCTGAGAATCGAACCCAAGACGTCATGCTCAGCAGTCGCGCTACACAACACAGCACATTATTCAAAAGCAAACTAAAACCAAAATGAATAAAAGCTTTCACTTTGTAAACACGTTCTCTCTCACGGCATATTTGTATCAAACGCATTAGCTGAATTGATCAGATAACCCTTGGCACAATCAGGACTACCTCGCCCCCCTACAAACCTTAATTTGAGTGCATTCATTTCGTAATCCACGTGAATGTACGCTGTATCGTTTGTGTGAAGGTTGACGCAGTTGGTTTACTGTGAAACCTTTGTGGTTGTTATGCGTGGTTTGTGTAAATTTTAAAATATAAAACAAAATTCATCTACCTAGCCTTTTCCCAATTATGTTGGGGTCGGTTTCCATTCTAACTGGATGCATCTGAATACCAGTGTTTAACATGGAGCGACTGCCTATCTGATCTCCACAACCCAGTAACTGGGTAATACGATACCCCTTGGTAACATAAAATATAAAACAAAATAATGTTTTAAATTGCTCTCTGCTGGGCAGACTTTTCTATTCATATGTATTTTTTTAATTAATCAGACATCACAGAAATCGGCGAAGAAAAATATCGAGAGGAAACCTAGATTTTACAGTTGACTAGCTTTTGCCCGTGACTTCCGAAATGTCCGTTATCGCGCCAGTATCCTTTCTTGGACTTCAAACCTACCTCGTCTCGAATTTCATTAAAGTCGGATCAGTTGTTTAGTCGTGAAAGTTTAATAGACAGACAGACTTACTTTCGCATTTATAGTATTAGTATTATGAACAAATAAAGTTATCTTATGGATATGTATGAACGTATATGAGGCGAAGGGAGTATGTAAGGATCGTAGCAGGTGGCGTTCTATAGTTTCTGCCTACCCCCATGGGAAAAAGGCGTGAGTTTATGTATATTATGTTTATGTATGTTAAGTCTGTAATGGCCAATCAGCCTTCAGCAAGCTTGGTGATCGATGCTCGTTCCTTCTCTTTATTATTAGATGAGGCTTTCGCCCAGCAATGGGACGATTGGATACTGTGGGCTGGCTCGTTTTGATAGGACCACGCTCAACTATAGCAAACTGAACCTTCAAAGCCCAACTCCTGAAAGCTCAATCAAGTATCTTGTTGAAAATCTATTACACTGTTGATAAAAACAACGAAAACGATTACACATTTAGATTTAACGATGCGACGAAAATGAGATTCGCTACAAAGTACTTGGATTAAATTAAAAAGCCTATCAAAAACCGAGGGTTAATACCCTCAACAGCAAACATTTCACTCTCATTTCCATACAATGCATTTCATAACCATTCTGCCTACCCACATACGTACTAGGCACCTATAATACTGAGCACATGCTTAGAATTTAATATAAACGTGCCTTTGCACTCTACATTTTGCTCACCACTTTAAGCAAGCGATAAATTTAATCCTACGTAATCCCCCTAAAGTTGGAAGAGATAAAATTTTGTATACCTGAAGTTTAACAGCAGATATTTGAGGATCTAAATGTGGTAACGAGACTCTCAAAATAGCTGACGTCACCATTTGTGAAGTATACGCGGTCGACTCGAAGTTTAACATACGAACGTATTCTTCCATCCATGCACGACACCAGGATTACTTTAAGGGGGGGTACACAAAGTATACCTACTATTAATTAACTGAAAAAATAAATAATAGATAAAAATATACGAGTAAAGTCAGCAAAAGAGATAGGTATACAGGGTCGTCAGATATAGTTGAAGCTTTCTGAGAAACTGATGAATGTTTTCAAATGTAATTTAATTTAAATAGTAGATAATAAACAGTAAATTAATTAAGTTAAGTTTTAATCGAAAACATCCATCAGTTTCTAAGAGAACTTCATCTATTTCTAAAGACCTATCTGTTTTGCTGATTTACATGTGTGTTTTTGTCAATAAAGTTATTTGGAACAGATTTTAACAGTAAATTAATCAAATAGAAAGAAAAAAGAAAATAATGAAAAACTGTTTATTACTGACTGCCTCGTTGGTCTAGTGGTCGCAAGCGTGACTGCTGTGCATGAGGTCTTGGGTTCGATTACCAGGTCGGGCAAAGTGTTATTGGGTTTTTCCATCAAGAATTTCTCAGTAGCAGCCTCGGAGTCTGGATTTGTGCCCGGTTGATGGCTATAGGCTCGCCCCCTATTGCATGGGACTAAAAACATAACTGACGAAATGTGGGTGTACTAATGGGTAGACCTCTGCCTAACCCTTCGGGGATTACAGGCGTGATGTTATGATGTTATGTATGTTTATTCACGTGAAAGATACACAAAATCTTGTCCACAAAAGAAAGTTAAAAAAAATCTGGAAAAAAAAATACTCCTGGACGGAAATATGAGCCATGCATGAAGGCACGATACCACGGCGCTGGTTACCAAACTTAATTCACCTACAGTTCCGTGGCATTTTATCCTAACTTCCTAACTAATATTATAAATGCGAAAGTAAGTTTGTTTGTTTGTTTGTTACCATTTTACGCCTAAGCCACTGAACCGATCATCCTGAAATTTTGCATATACGTTGGCAGGTGTACAGGAACGAACATAGGGTACGTTTAATCCCGAAAAATAGTACTGTTTCAGAGGGAAATCACAATAACGTTCTTATGATCATAGATGGCGCCACGTGTCGTATAGAATCATGTTTCTATGACATGGGTAATTTTTTTCGCGACTTCATGTGTCCGCGATAACCGAAATTTACGCGGACTTAGTCGCGGGCATAAGCTAGTTTTCTATAATTCATTTACGAGACAAAACAAATCACAGAGGTATGTCACTGGTAGTTATAGATTGCATTGTAAAGAAATTGCTCGCTCAACTTTCTGACTAACCGACCGACTCCTTGACAATTCAAATGTGCCTGTTAATGGTCTAATTGAAATAAATGTTTTGACTTTACTCTAGTGTAATCCAGAGACAAAAGAGAAAGGAATAAGCTTGCACGAAATAAACACGTGGCTGCATATGCAGTTGAAACTGAATATCTAGCCTTTCGAGAATCTTGTGATGTAAAGCCTGGTATGCACAAGAGACATTCATCTCGAGACAGATTCTCACAAAGTCTACATGCACGACAAATCTTGCGACCGGTCTTATAGCCTTTGAGATCACACACGTTATGTTAAGATGAATATGACCAAGTGTGTACATCGTTATGACATGGTCGTGAAATGACCTCCATTCAACTAAGTAATGTAGGTATACAAATAAATAAAATTGAAGTGTCTGTTTGTAATGTCAAAATAACAACGTTTAACTATAATGCATATAAGTGTTTACAATGTACTAATACCAAATTTTTAAATGTCTGTCTATCTATATGTCTGTTTGTTTGTTTTGGCTGATCTCAGAAACGGCTGGACCGAATTTGACGAAGCTTTCACTGGGAAATAGCTGATGATATAAGGAGTAACTTGGAAGCTATTTTTTTTTAGAAAAATAATTAGTGTTTTTGAACAACAAATTAAAACCCCGCAGAAAAACAACGTTAAGCGGACGCCAAAACACCAAAATACTATAAAGTTAGTTATAAGCAGGTTAATTACCGAATAACCACGCGATATAGTTTTTATCCCACAAATTAACAAACTCATAAACTAGAAAATCCTGTTAATATAAGTTATAACATAAAACGTTATAACCCAAACTTTATTGTAGCCGAAATCAAATGCTGAAATAATTAGTATAGTTTTACAAACGCGTAGTCAAAACCAGAACGATTGAAACCAAAAAGTTAATGCCAAATTCCTTGTAGGGCCATTAAAACTTGTTTTTGAATTGAACTAAAGGATTCTCTGTTACACCCTGTATAATTCATTATAAACATACTGCCTAAAAGGTCATGGAGCGTGTGAGAGCAGGATAGGTATATCTGAGATGATACATGTGTGAGGGAGAAGGCGTTCGTAGGCACATCATTTACACATCAGATGACTCGCTTTTGCACAAACCTCGCTGACTTTCAGCCTCCTGAAATTGCCCACTCGAGTAATTGAGGACATGTATGGAGATGTTAATTGCTTTATTCTTAAATTGGGCAATTTTAATTATTTTGTGACATTTTTTTTGTTTTAGTACTGAAGCAACTGCCTCTTTCTTTTACAGCATTTTAACTAGACTAAGATATTAAAAAAATGCAAAAAAAAAATATTTCTCTTATTTTTTTTTTTTATTCAAAAGTCAGTTGTTTTTTTTTATAGACAATCTCTTTGCCTTGCAATGGGACAATGATAGTCTGGTATTATATACTTTAATAAATTAAATTTTTAAATCTATATACCTGCATACATAAAACAATGGCACAAAACAATTTTAATGACTTGTTGAATTCGTCTAATCCGAGAATAGCAGAATAATTATTAAAACATACGAAAAATTAACAAATAAAATTATTTAAAAATAAAAATAAAATAGTATAGGTATATTATTTGTTATAATAATGTTTTTGCCTGTACATACTTAGAAAGACTTTCAGTTAGCCTATAAAAAAAACTATATTCATACCACAGAAAGTTTGAGGATATTGAAGAGTATCTTCAAAGTCCTACTCATAGTTTGCTTGTTAGTTCAAGTAACAAACCGCAAAGTTTGCCTTCGCTAGCATGAACGTTTAAATTGGTAACCTAGCCCCATTTAGTTTGAGGATAAAGATACTCTACGTACAGTAAGCGGCTGATTAGGCATTTAAAGTGGCATTTTTTTTAAGGTGGCAAAATCATCAAATGAGTTCTTTCGCCCTGGGTGGGGCAGAAGGGACAGTCAGACTTTTACTGACTAAAAAACCGCCCTGTTCCTTCTGTTGCCATTTACATTTCAGAGCCATGGTATCCCGTTAAGAGGTCCCATAACTCCGGCAGACGTTTGGCTCTGTTGGGGCCCCGTCCCTGTGCAGACTGCTCTTACGTTTACACGAACCCCGCACCCCCGGCCATAGGCAGAGGTGGAACACCGCAGTGGTTTTGCCGGTAGAAGTCCAGCTGCCGCTCCGTCACCTCCATGACGGAGGATGCCTTTCAGAGGAAGAATTTCAAAAGCGTAACAAAAAAAAGTGGCATACGGTTTGCGTCACATATTTTTTTAACGTTAGGTACAGTTAGCCGACACAGCAGGAATATGATCGAACTCGTTTAATTTTATAATTGATAATGGACTAAAGTGCAGCGAAAATAGGGTCGAAAATTGCATTTTTTGTGTAGTAGAGATTGTACTGCAGGTACTGGTACAACACAAAAAAAATTATCTGATAAAGAGCTACACTATTGCCGAATGTCAAAGGCTAAGTTTTATAGTATACTTGACTACCATGCGGACGAAGTCACGTTCACAAACTAGGGTGTTCATATTTACGAGCTGGTAGGGACTGTATTATTAATTTTTCTATAGCGGTGCTAACTGCTCTATAAAAGTGTCTCGGAGCCGGCTGAGTCAAAAGGCCGTCCGGAGCGACGGACACTCATACACTATTCAGAGACACCGTGCCTACGGTGACTAATTCACTGAAAAATTGACACGGTAGTGTCTAAAAAAAGGAACTTATGATATTTTTTTACCTAGTTCATTACATTTCGACACTACATTTTGTAGTAAATTGTAGCAGAAATGAAATGGCGCTATTGGCAACTAGGAACAAAACACCCGAAATAAAATAATTATTTTTTACAAAATATTATTTATATATTTACTATTTATTTTTATTTATTTTTTTCTCGTTGGTCCAGTGGTCCCAAGCGCGTCTGCTGTGCATGAGGTCTTGGGTTCGATTCCCAGGTCGGGCAAAGTGTTATTGGGTATTTCCATCAGGAATTTCTCAGTATCAGCCTTTGGGTCTGGATTTGTGCCCGGTTGATGGCAATAGGCTCGCCCCCTATTACATGGGACTGTAACTAAAACCTGGGTAGACCTCTACCTCTACCTCTCTGGATAACCCACATTTATGCAGACGAAGTCGCGGGCAAAATCTACTTTCATTTACGTACCTAAGTCTTAAAACCCTCCATCTTTGTTGTACATCAGTAAGTTAACCAGTTCAACCCTTTGGGGACCCGTCAAGTCTACGTGAAGACTACGTGACGTCACGTGTATGAATTCCGTATCTTTTCGCGTTCTTCTAAGAGGCAAACGAGGCTAGTGGGTCACGATGACGCCCTTATGTAAACCGTTGCTACTTAGAGAGTAATGCAGGTCACAATTTTTTCGTTTGCAAAAATGGGTTTTTTTTATTTAAGTTTTTTGAAGTTTGCGTATTAACAAGTTGGAGCTTTGACCTGGAAGTTCCAGGATCCAGTCCAAAAAGAAAATATAGTGATGATAGGAACAACATCTCGGCTTAACATAGGTATTTACTGTTATTTTTTAAATCAAATGATTTTAATTAAATTAATTATTGCATGAGGTGGTAGGTACAATACCAGGCAAATACCAATGTGACTATTTCAATGTATTTGTACTTACTTTCTAAGTTTTTACACGACTGCCCCAAAAAAAGTAGTGTTATGTGTTCAGGGTTAATGTATGTATGTATGTGAGTTTCTTATTTTTTAATGAATCTGGTCGTGTCTATGTTTATCGTCTAGAATTTGACAAGTAGATTTCAAAAATATATTACACTGTAAATAAAAAACGTTGTAAAATAAACTGAAGAGTAAACAAAGTGTAAATAAGTATGTGCAATTTTTGCAGTCGTGTTTTTTTAATATTTTTAATTATAGCAGCTTGTTTGGACAACACTGACATTGGTAAAGGAAAACGTCGTGAGGAAACCTACACAACTACATAACATCACGCCTGTAATTCCCGAAGGGTAAGGCAGAGGTGTACCCATTAGTACACCCACGTTTCGCCAGTTATGTTTTTAGTCCCATGTAATAGGGGGCGAGCCTATTGCCATCAACCGGGCACAAATCCAGACTCCGAGGCTGCTACTGAGAAATTCCTGATGAAAAACCCAATAACACTTTGCCCGACCTGGGAATCGAACCCAAGACCTCATGCACAGCAGTCGCGCTTGCGACCACTAGACCAACGAGGCAGTAACCTACACAACTATGTTTAAATAATAAATCTGAAATCGCCAACCCGCCTTGAACAAGCGTAGTGATCAGTGCTCGTGCCTTCTCTGTTTGAGAAGAGATCTTTGCCCTGCAATGTGTCAATAATAGACTGGTGTTACCTGTAATTATTATTATGAGCTGTTCATATTTCAGATAACTAACAAAAAGTCGACTAGGTACCTGTATTTGTGTATACCTAATATTGTATTGAAACTTACATGAACAAATAAATATTAATCCATTCCCAAAATATTGAAGGATACATATGGAAACACTCTCAAAACAATGGCATCATACTATCGATCATATTTCAATGCATAAATAAACAAAGCTTTTATCGTTATATAGGGGTTGAAATTCATTAAAACGGGGTGAAATGAGGCGTGTGGGCACTCGACGCCAGGTTGAGCGTATTTGGTTTATTCCCGCAAATTCCCCTGTGCATCTGTGTTTAGACCAAAATACGTTATTAAATCTACCTGCTAGTACAATAATCTACTATAACGGTGTCGACTATTTTGGTAAAGTTTGAGTAGATCTTTTTGATACCCTTTTTATTTTTGAAACAGCATGCAACAGCTGAGCATGGTCTTGAGGTGTAATTGGCCTTTTCAGGAATTTCTCAGTGACAGCCTTTGAATCCGGATTTGTGCCCGGTTGGTGGCAATAGGCTCGCCCCCCATTACATGGGACTTAAACATAACTGGCGAAATGTGGGTGTACTAATGGGTACACCTCTGCATAACCCTTTGGAGATTGCAGGAATGATGTTATGTTATGTATTACCTTAAAAACATTGTATCTGAATTTCACAAGCGCAAGTTAGTATAAGTATTAAATTATTGCATAGTTATAATAAAAAATATCGTACAGATATGTAAAAAAAACCCTCTTACAGAACAAAAAAAAAATTATAAGTGTTCAGTCTTTTACTTTGAGAAACTACTTTGGGGACTTTTTACTTTGAACCCTAAAAAATATCAACAACAAAATCTAAAATGTCCACTCCAAAAGTCCAATCCCGGCTTTCATCCCAATACTAAATGTTAATTCATCCATCTTCCCTTTCAACCCATCGACTGTTTCAACCCCAAATGTACCTTAAAAGGTATTACGAAAACAGAAACCCACTAATCTTTAGTTCTTTATGTTAAATATTAAATACAGGTAACAGTAAAATAGATAAATAATCAACTAAATTGAGATGAAACAGACTTGTGATACAAATTCCACCCTATTAAGTAATTCTGACAGATTTTTACTTTTAAATTAAAATTAATTTTCACGCTTATTCGATTCGGATTGGCGTTTAGGACAGTGCAATAAAACCACAACAAAAACAAGCCAAAATCCTATTTTCCATCACTTGCTAATGTATCACGGTTCAGATCAAAACCAACATAATATCAAAACTATTTACAAAAACACTTCAATCAAACAAAAAGGTTTTATACCAATTTAAAAATAAAACGAAATTGAATTTCAAATAAAATTATTTGAAATTTGACGGCGACAGTTTCGAACGTCGCAATTGTTTTAAGTCGCTCTTTCTAGTAGGTTGAACATAGTCATATAATACGGTCGGTGTGCATAGAAAAAGCTCTTTGTTCTAAGTTTTAATAGTAATCATGAGGGAAATAGTTCATATACAAGCTGGCCAATGCGGCAACCAAATCGGTGCTAAGGTAAGAAATTTATTTATTAACAAGAAACATAGCAAGATTTCCTGTTAGTTGAGTACGAAATTTGACGTACCTAATGTAAATGTGCGTAGTTCAATTCATATCTATTAAACTGATTCTTATTTCGCGATTTGTTAATGGAAATCTGCCCTATGAATTTTGGGTAAAATTTAAAGCCATCTAAATTAATCAAGTCGATCACACAGTCTAGACTATAACAGCAATCTAGTGTTCTTGCATTTGACACTGACAAACTGTCACCTCTTTCAGTTTTGGGAGGTGATCTCCGACGAGCACGGTATTGATCCCACCGGCACCTACCACGGCGACTCTGACCTTCAGCTGGAGCGCATCAACGTGTACTACAATGAAGCGACAGGCGGCAAGTACGTGCCTCGAGCCATCCTCGTCGACCTGGAACCTGGAACCATGGACTCCGTGCGCTCAGGACCCTTCGGACAAATCTTCCGACCTGACAACTTTGTCTTCGGGCAGTCAGGCGCGGGAAACAATTGGGCGAAAGGACATTACACGGAAGGCGCCGAATTAGTGGACTCTGTCCTGGATGTAGTCAGAAAGGAAGCGGAAGGATGTGATTGTCTGCAAGGCTTCCAGCTTACACATTCTCTTGGAGGAGGCACAGGCGCTGGTCTAGGAACCCTACTCATCTCAAAGATTCGAGAGGAGTATCCAGATCGTATTATGAATACTTTTAGTGTAGTACCGTCGCCCAAAGTGTCAGATACTGTGGTAGAACCCTACAACGCCACCTTGTCTGTGCATCAGCTGGTGGAAAACACTGATGAATCTTACTGTATCGACAATGAGGCTCTTTATGACATTTGTTTCCGTACGCTGAAGCTGACCACACCGACCTATGGGGATTTGAACCATCTGGTATCTGCAACCATGTCAGGCGTCACCACTTGTCTTAGATTCCCTGGCCAATTGAATGCTGATCTGAGGAAACTGGCTGTGAATATGGTTCCATTCCCTCGTTTGCATTTTTTCATACCAGGATTTGCCCCGTTGACATCTAGAGGAAGCCAGCAGTACCGAGCTCTGACTGTTCCAGAGTTGACTCAACAGATGTTTGATGCTAAGAATATGATGGCCGCCTGTGACCCTCGCCACGGAAGATACTTGACTGTTGCGGCTGTCTTCAGAGGCCGAATGTCAATGAAAGAAGTGGATGAGCAGATGATGAATATTCAGAACAAGAATTCATCATACTTTGTGGAGTGGATTCCGAATAACGTGAAGACCGCGGTGTGCGACATTCCGCCGCGAGGATTGAAGATGTCCGCGACGTTCATTGGAAACTCGACGGCTATTCAGGAGTTGTTCAAGCGTATCTCTGAGCAGTTCACTGCTATGTTCAGACGTAAGGCGTTCTTGCATTGGTACACTGGAGAGGGAATGGATGAGATGGAATTTACTGAAGCGGAGAGCAACATGAATGACCTGGTGTCTGAGTACCAGCAGTACCAGGATGCCACCGCCGAGGAAGAAGGCGAATTCGATGAAGAAGAGGAAGGTGGTGACGAAGGAGACTAGATATATTGCGTTTTGTTAAGATATGCATTATATTTTATATTTTGTATTTGATCGTTTTATTTCATGAATACATTTCATATTAACGGAAAGTTTTTTTCTGCTTTTCTCATACCAACACACACACACACAGTTAGTGCCTACATCGATCAAAGCCCGACTGGGCACTAGCTTTCAGGTATTGACATTGACGACAGTGATGTATTAGTGCAGGTAACAACCATATCGCATTAAGCAAGCGCAGATACACACCACTTTGAAGAGTTAATACATTCACAGCTACGCGCTACGTATAGGCCCAACTATAATTAAAAAGCTGCAAATGTGAACACAAAATGGCCGCCAAAAAGTATACGCATTTCAGGCGGTCATACAAGTCTAAACTTAATTTCAATCTTATTACTATTATAAATAGCGTAAATGACACATTCTGACAGGTGACAGACATTTTTAAGTAAATGGCACGTCTATAGATATATTTCAATATACCTACATGAGCTGTCACTTGCTGTCACATTCTTTTCTTACTGTCATTAAGTAAGGGCTCTGTCAGACGCGACGTACTTTTAACGCGCGACAAAACTTACTTGCAGCGTTTATAACATTAACGCTTGTAATTTCTAAAGAGATAAGCAGAAGTTATGGACAGACGTAGATGAAGACTACATGTAGGTTAAACACATAGATATTTCGTCAGCAGAAGGCAAGCCTTGCAACAATTGAGCATTGTTTTAGCAAAAAAAGCTAACTCATAGTCTCTCATTAATTAAATTAATTATGTCGAACTTAATTCAATATGCGAAATAAATTGCATTAATAACCCGCAACAACTATTCAATTAAAATGCGAAACTTTTGTTTAATTTGATTTAAAATCAATCAGTATTAACCTTTCAACCGCTACGTCAAAAAAACAAAAACGTGCCCTCGACGCAAAGGTACGAATACTAAACTTTATAATTGGTATTCGTCTTTGTCATCTTATGTTAATATAGATGAAATATAGAGAAAAAAGTTCGACTAATCTAAATAAGGATGAATCAAGGAACATAATTAGCAAAGGAAATAAAAATAACAGTGCAGTTTTATGAGCTTTATTTAATTGCAAATGTCTGTCATGTTGTTATTTTGGTTTGTCATCTATCCATGACAGTAGTGGTCAAAAGTAAAAAAAAAACCATGACTTCGAAACTGGGAGGTATTTTTTTTGTTTTTTTTTTTATGATGATCGTAGATGTACATTCCTAACTTTGAGAAGACAAAGAATTTATGCGTTAGCCATAGTAATTACCGTATTTTCATTTGTTTTTTTATTTTACTTTTATTCAACTTGACTTGTATGTATGTGAACTTGTGAAAGTGGATTCTTGCAAGTTTAATTTGAACCACTTTTTTGTCCAAGTCAACATTATTGGCGCCGATTTAAAGTCTATTTCTCATTCATACTAGTTCTTGCTTTTATGCCTCTCGTACTTTCATTTCTCATACTAAGTCTTTCTTAAATCCGTCTCCTCTTAGTGCGATGGGTAAGATTTCCATTTATTCTAAACCTAGCCTTCTAATCTTTATTGGGGGAAACCAGTAATGACCGAATTAAGTATTTATGTCATGTCATAATGATATTTACACTTACACTTATACACTCCACACACTATGTCACAGCGTTTATTTTTATATAGTTATCTAGACAGACATACACCTCCCTTAGTGTTTATTATTTTAGTGTATGGCACTCGTGGGTTGCAGCTGAAAATAAGCGTCAGGTGGTACACTGTCATTGTGCTGAGCTGTGGCCCTTTTGACATTACAATTATTATTCTCTGTTTTCATAGTTTTAAGTTTATTAACTTAAAACTCCACCTCGTTGGTCTAGTGGTCGCAAACGCGACAGCTGTGCATGAGGTCTTGGGTTCGATTCCCAGGTCAGGCAAAGCGTTATTGGGTTTTTCCATCAGGAATTTTTCAGTAGCAGCCTCGGAATCTAGATTTGTGCCCGGCTTATGTCAATAGGCTCGCCCCCTATTACATGGGACTAAAAACATAAATGGCGAAATGTGGGTGTACTAATGGGTACACCTCTGCCTAACCCTTCGGGGATTACAGGCGTGATGTTATGTTGTTGTTGTAACTTTGATGTAATGCCAATAAACGCATTTTTCTTTCTTTCTTTCTTACCCATCATAAATATAGGTTCCATTAGGTCATACTCGCAAAACCATCATCCTAACTGAATATTAAGTGGAAAATCCGTCTACAAATAGTTGAACTAAATAATTCATTGGTGTCTACACGTTTCTGGAAATAAAGTAGCTTATTTTGAGAGCCAGTGAATGATTAACAATGTTCGGATGGGTTGGACTTATGTGGGAACGTGATCATATTCCTGATCTTTATATGTTAGGACAATGTTTTGTGGAATTGAGAATTCAGATACAGTAATACATTACCTATATTTTATTGTCCTACTACAGAGCAACCGCCTGATAGAGGCCAAGGAGCACTTGATCAAGCCGGATTGGAGATTTTGGACTTAGATATTTTTTTTCAGACTAATACAGGGTTACTTTTAAAACACCAGCAACCTGAAAATGGGTTATTCTACTCATCATTTTGAACAACTTTTTCTATGGGACCAACCCTGAAATCATGAAAAAAACCCCTTTTCAGGTTGCTGGTGCTTTAAAAATAACCCTAGGTTGTAAATCCTCCCGACGTTGTTCATGTGAATGTCAGTTAGTTTTTTTGTTTTTCAAATTGGTTCTATGAAGGTTGGTCCGTGATTGTATTTTTAGTTGCGGAACCCGGAAAGCAGCTCTTAAAAAGACAAATAGTGTGTAAGAGAATGCAAAACGCGCGTTTAAAAAACCGTCACATCTCAAAGTCAATGTGGACACACCTTTATTGACTGTCAGTGCAATAATAATTATTTTTATGACATCAAGAGTAATAAATATTTATTAAATCAAAGATAAACTAAAACATAACTTAGACATATTTCGTAAGTCGATCGTTTCAGCTTCAATAAAATAAGAGTACCTATTACAGAATTATTTACACAGTTTTATCGAAAACTTTTTACATGTTTGACAGTTGAGCACTTGGGGGTTTCATATCAGAATTTATTTACTCATAAGTTGCGGAGTTTTATTTTTCTTTGTAATATTGAGTTTGTTGGTGAGTAACTTAATTCAATATCTTTGGAGAGTAATCTGGCTAGTATTTAATTGATAGATTTGTTGTTTAGTTAAGGTTGGTAAGGTCGATAGATCTAGTCATTTTCGTGACCTCTTTATTTGAATGTAGAAATTGTTTTTAGAGATCCGTATCCGAACGGGAGCCGGTCCGTCCGTCCGTTCATCTGTCAGCGAGCTTATCTAGAGAGTATAAGTTAAAGTTGATATTTTCACAGAATGTGTATTATTATGTGTTTAAAATAGGGGGACCCCTTTTCATTTTCATACAAGAGACCTGTTTTTCTTTTGCGTTTTTGGCTTGATACTATAATATTTTATCTTCTACGATGGTACGGAATCCTACGTGCGCGAGTTCAACTCGTGCTTGTCCATTTATTAGATTCGTATGTTTACAAGAACGAGCTATTTTTTTCATTAATAAAACACGCTGACTTATCTTAGTATTCTAGAGGACGCGTATCTTGCATCCATCTTTTTTATCCTATCTTACAAATGACTGAACTGATCTTTTCAAACTCAAAAACCCCCAAAATCAGATACCATAACGAATGCACTTATATTTTAGTTACGGCAACCGACGATAGATGTCTCCTGCAGTGGCCGCAGATGCCGCAACCAGACAGAATATTCAAACATTAATGTGGCTGGAAACATGTTTATTTTTACTATGCAAATACTCGCGATGCTGCTGTTGTCTCTGAATCTACATTACTCTGTAAATGTGTGCTTTGTAAGATAAAAAATTTCGTGTAGCGGAATTATTATGGTGTTTGCTTTTGAAGACGATCTACTGCCTACGCTGAGAATATTGTCTCTATCTATACTAAGTTATGCCCGCGACTTTCTTCGGATATCATGGATTTTGTTTTCGTGAAGTTCTCTATTTCTTTTTCTAGAATAAAAGTAGCCTAAGTTACTTCTTGTATTTGTTTTTTTTTGTATTTTCGGAGACAATAATTGATGTCTAGAACCAAGTACAGTTTAATTATGTTATTCATTGTAATTTTTTTTTCCTTAAGTTTTTATTGATACAATCGATATATGGATAACCTTCCTTTTATTAGATAAGAGAAGTTGAAAATCTTCGTTGAAATTCTTTCTTGAAGTAAAACAGATACACAGACAAACAGCCTCCTTCCCCTTTCCTTCCCTATTAGTTTACAAACCAAAAACTTAAAAGCAAACATCACAATAATACACGTCCCTCTTTTTAAAAATTGAAATTCCCGACTTTTTCAGTCGAAATTTTCATTCGTACAAGCCTAGCAGTTATGTAAACGACAAAAAAAAACGGTCAATTTAGCTGAGCCGCTCTTACGCCATCTTTCACACGTAAGACAATGGTTTTATTATTAAGTTAAAACTTAACAAAAATAAAACATCTAAATTTCTACTGTATTATTAAACCTGAAAAGAGCATCTCAAAAACGCATAAACCATTGCTTGCCAAACATGAAATCGAATGAAAACAACTGAAACTTTCAGAAAGCCAATATCTAAATAGGAAATAGAACTATGGAAGTCGACTAGTACCTACCTAGCTATTTTCCAATAACATTTAGATCGTCAGATAGCTTAAAAACTGCATCCATTCGGCGATCGATTGCGAATCTCCGCCGGCAGCTATTTCGGAATTCGGATGCATAAATAGAAATTCTACTTCAGCGCAGTTGAAGGCGTGGCACGAAATAGAACGCGACGAATGATGATAGCCTAGTTTCTGTTACTTTTTATTTGGTGTATAAGATGTAATTTTGTAACACTAGATGTAAACTCATTTTCAATAAAGTCAAGCGAAAGTGCAGACATTTAAATTGGTAATAAGTTCATCATCATGGCTTAGGTCTTCGCTAAATATAACCACAATGACTGATCCTGCGCTGCTCTCATCCAGCGAAATAATAAGTTATTTGGACATAATGCTCATAAACGTATTTTGTTGCAGTAACGAAAGCCAATTTATTTAAGCATCAGAATATTATCTTTAAAAAAATCTAACTTAGTTCAAGACTTCAAAAGCTTGCTAATTTCTACAAATAAAAGTAATAGAAATCCTACCTCGTCTCATCCCCGCGCTAGTGAAACGCTGACCCAGCATTCCTAAATACGCGGCCCGGATATATTTCCAACTTGCTCCGATTCCTCCAATTACCATGTTTTCCACTAGTTTTAGATTTGAATTATAGTCTTTTCAGAAACAATTTTAGTTTCTATTTTATAGGTATTTGAAACTTTATTTCGTTATAAAAGTGATGTAATTGAAGTTTCGTTTTGTATTTTCGTGGAAACTTTACTAGAAATAAGCACTAGTTTATTTTAGAAATAGTATAGAATAGTCGTTATTAAGTTTGACGTAGAAAATGTATTTTGAATCAACGTGGAATAGTTACGAGAGCTATAGTTTTATTTTAAAGCTTCAAATAGTAATTGTTCTGGCTATTACAGACCTGTTAGTCTTGAAGCAACATCCAGTTTTAGATAAGCTCAAGCGGATCTACAGCTGATGTTAACTAGTCTTGTGGTCGTAAGCGCGACTGCTGTGCCTGGAGTCCTAGGTTCAATTCTCAGATCGGGCACAGTATTATTAGGTTTTTCTATCAGAAAATAGCAGTCTGGTATTTGGAAGTTGGGGTCAAAGAAGAGAGAGTGCACCTCTGTTTACACACACACTTGTACACTATAATATCTACTCCTAATTTTGCTTTGTACGACAGAGTCCATATCGATCTCTTTTTCTTTGTCTACCATACAATATAATAGATACATATGGAATACAATAAAAATTTAATATTGAATACTGACTAGTCTAATTTATATAACTAACAAAATTCCTCCTAATTGTCCTAGTCGCCTAGCAAGTACAGTTTCGTAAGACCCCTGTGTAACATTTACTTCTTCTTCCTCAGGGCCCGGAATAAAAGGGACGATGGCGATCCTGAACTGCCTCCTGGCGAGGCAGCTCTGCTTCGAAGACGCTTCCTGCTCTGCTATCCTGGAAATCATACCGCGTGTCTGTGGATCTGAACTTGGTGAGTGCACTTTTTTTTCAATCAGTTTTAAACTCCGTGACTAGGGCAGTTGGCACCATTTTTGTTGAAGACCCAACGCGGCTTTGAGAGATTTGATACCAGATTGGAGGCTTCTCCACACCAGTCAATTGTAGTTTTACCTTAGACGATGCGAGAAATGTCGTGCGATTTGCCGTACATTGCGAGACCGCGCGGCTGTCGTATCATAAGTGACCGATCATCGACGGAAATGTAGATACGACAATTTGCTTTCATGTTTAATAGACTAGGGTATATGTATGTGTCAGGACCCATTAAAAATCTAGACCGACATCCTACTAATGGATCCCAGCTGTTAAAGTCGTTATGTTCTAAATTTACATGTATACATCGATCATGAAAAAATTTCATGGTATAGTTATTCAATATTACTTAAAAGAAGTCTAGACCTGTATATCCTGTACCTGTTATACCTAGTTCTTTTTTTGAGCAGTTTGGTTCGCTTAAAAATCAGATACGCGTTCGCGTATGTAATTATTATAATTTACTTTTTATTTGTAAATAACTAAACATTCCAAAACTATTATCATAATAAAAATATCGCTATGAAGAGACAAAAGACTATACAAACCATGCGCTATTTATACCATCATTAAAATTCTACTAAATGGTAAAAAACTAGGTCAACCGGTAAAAAAAACTACCCGCGTCTCGCACATCAAATATTGAATTAATACTTACTTAGTATCTTTTAACAATACGCAAACTTTTCTAAGGCTTCTGGAGAAAAATATCCTGCCCAATCTTTTGTTAAAAAGCCGCTATTATGTATAAGAACATACAAGATTCCAACCGCGGTATCCTTTCAACAGATGAAAGGATGAATGTCACACCGAAACGTAACAGGCAAGAAAATGCTTATTTTGAATACGCCTTTAGATGGAACTCCATTAGAAGTAGACCTACACAAGCTACTCAAAATCGAAGTTTTTTAATTCAACTAGGCCATTAAAAGGTACTTTTGAATGTCATATACAAGAAAAAAAGAATTGAATCTAGTTGCTCCTTCCAAAAGGTCCTTTAATGGAGTTCCAACTTAAGGTGTGACCGTTCCAACTGAAAGCATTTGAAAACGTTGACACCAGTGAGGCAGCTCGTGTCGTAGCTTCTAGCCCGACTTTAGGCACGATGAACTAGTTGAACGTCAACATTACTGAAATTGCCAAAAACATTCTAAACTGACTGCCTGCGTCCTTCCTTGAAGTTCAAACTTACCTCGCTCCAAATTTCATCAAAATCGGTTCAGTTGTTTAGTCTTGAAAGCAACCTTGTTAACAGACAGAGAGATAGACAAATACACAAAAAAAAATAACAGAAAAAAGTTAGGTACAGTTTTATATTTAACTCAAGTTTTCGCGAACAATATTATTACACATCGGTGTGACAAACAGCCGTGGTATTTTGACCTTTCACAACAGTCACTCCTGGGAGGAGAGAATAAAATATCAGAGGGAAGGTTTGCTAAGTGATGCGTCATCAAATAATCAGCGACTTGACAAATGGATGGCTTCCACTCCTCGCTCAACATACAAACGGAAAATGTATGAGAAAAAATCATGTAGGTACTAAAGTAATTTGTTTAATTTTTAGGGTTCTGTACGATTTCAAACAGGACTACTAAGCCTACGTTGTCCTTTCGTCTGTCCGTCCGTCTGCACGTCTGTCTGTTCGTCCATCTGTCCGTCCGTCTGTCTATCCGGCTGTTCATCCATCTGTCCGTCCGTGTGTACGTCCGTCTGACCGTGTTTTTGTTCGTTTGTCTGACCGTCCGGCTGTCCATCGACTGTCCATCCATCTGTCCGTTCCTTTATTTGTCAGTAAACTGTATCTCAAAAAAGGTTAAACGTAGAAGCTTAAAATATTCACAGAGTGTGTGTGTATTATAAAATAAAATAAAATAAAAACGAAAGGAGATAAAATAAATATCTTTACGTACTAGGTACGTACGTTGTTACGGAACCCTTTGCGTGCGAACCAACTTACACTTGGCCGTTGTTCACTTTGAAATTTAGATTTTAGGCTTCATAATTAACTATATTCCCAGCTTACACGTGGACGTCCTCTACTTTAAAAAATATCATAAAATAATAATGTGAAACCCATTAGTACACCCACATTTCGCCAGTTATGTTTAAGTCCCATGTAATAGAGGGCGACCCTAATTCCATCAACCGGGCACAAATCTAGACTCCGGGACTGCTACTGAGAAATTGCTGATTGAAAAACCCAATAACACTTTACCCGACCTGGGAATCGAACCCAAGACCTCACGCTCAGCAGTCGCTGCTTTGCGACCACTAGACCAACAAGGTAAACCTCTGCCTAACCCTTAGGGATTACAGGCGTGATGTCAAAATGTGGAAACATACTTAGATACTACATTGACAAAATGATTTTACTTTGTTATTTATTCATACATAATTTTTGTCTGTACATACATTATAAATTCTATTTGCTTTAGTGTTTGTAGAAAGGTCCAGTAATATTATGTTTTAGTATTAGATAGTTTTCGTCTACAATGGAAACCGAAGTAATTTTGTCGTCGATAAATAAAATAATATCTCGATCGATAGCACTTCAATAAGAATTTGTCCTTCACTATAATAAGTTAGGAGAATTCTAGTTACTGGGTAAATTGTAGAAACCAAGTGCTTTTCTTGGTAAGCGACCAAGAAAATTTAATATCAATTCTGTATTTGACAAATGGAAAGAGAGGCGTGTTATAATTATTTTAAAGATTAAGTATCGACTTTCTTCTGCTAGGGCTGCGGATTTTGTTCGAAAGAGGTACCGCGGCCCTGGAACACAAAGGGTCTGACACTCCCTTCCGCCCCGCCTAGAGTGGAAGAAGTCATTTGACGATTACCCATACTTAAAAAAAAAAAATAGTATGTACTTTCTTGCTATTTCTTGCTTCTTGCAATACGAAACTAGTACACCCAGGTCATCCTGTAGGTACAATTAAACATACACTAGCGACCCGCCCCGGCTTCACACGGGGGCAATCGTCGACGAAAGCTCCCGGCGGCGGTTTGACTTTTTCTGACACTAACAACAATTAACGTCATATTTCAACTATTTTACAATGACATAACATTGATAAATTGTATTTCTAAACATTCCTCATGAATTATTCTAACTACTGGTGAAAAGACAGACAAACACGGCGGAGGACTTTGTTTTATAATATACTAGCTTCTGCCCGCGACTTCATCCGCGCCTAAGATGATTTCTCGATACAAACTTTGAACCCCTGTTTCATCGTCTTAGTTTCCTCTCGAGTCCTGAGTGAGTGACCTTTCGCTTTATATATTTAGATGTAGTTATAAGTACACAAGACCATCTCCAATCTATACAAACATAAAATTCTCTTTTGTCTTGTCAGAGTAAAAAAAAAACTTCAAACATTTTTCTTTACTTAGTAATCTACGAACTTCCAAACTACATACGATTACAATTTAAAAGCTTCTCCACAGTTTGATATGTTCCTTTAATAGCTTAGACTTTTGACGTCTCTGGAGACAATGCTCTGTTGTGAGATGAGCAAGAAATGAGCCTTAATGATTCTGAAAAATATTTAAATGAAATGTTATATTTTTGAGGTTTGATTTCATTAGCGGATAGGACTTGATACCTGTAAGTATTAGATAGCTTTTTAAACCAATAAACCATACTATAGTAAACATTTAAATGCAATAAACCGTTTTAAGATATGAGTTATTTCTTAGGCAAAAACAAACGTCACTAGCCTACCTATGTTTCCGTCTTTCTTGCACTTGTAGTTTGCCAGCTGTGTGATAGTGACAGAAAATGCTTAACCAAAAAATGCTAAATAACGTGATTTATTTGTCTTGGCTTAAGTTTTATAAACTGGATAAACTGTATGGTATAATCTTAATTCCCATCAACAAAGAATAATTTAACAAACTTTTTTGAAACCTCTTTTGTAAAAGCTTTAAGCCATGTCAACATTTAAATCTATTATTCACATTACGCCAACTCCAGAGCTAAGCGAGGAATGGCTCAGCTCATCTTACACTGAGACCTGACCTCCGGCAATCCTATTAAACTTTTTACGTAATACAACTTTTGTTTTAAGTCTATGGTAATAAATTATTTAAATAAAAAGGTTCAGTATGTCCCTTGAAGGTTGAGGTGACCTGGTTTCATCCCATCACAAATGAAAATTAAAGCTTTATATGGTAATGGAGATATTTTTTATTGTTAACTTCTTGAAAATTGATGTTTTTTTTTAATGCTGTGTGTTGTGGACTTTGAGACACATAATAAAATACTTCCAGCATAATGAAGCAGGATATTTATTAACAAATTCCGATATGAAAATTTAATACCCGTTTTCGCATGAAAAATCTCCCAACTAGCAAATATGTTGTATAGCACTTGAATTATACAACTAACAGACATTTATATGCTTTTTAATAGTTTTGTGGCAGTTTAACAGTTTTATAGTAGTGGTTAGTTTGACGCATCAACACAGAAAGAAAAAAAATAAAGAGGATTATTTTTATTTTTGTTTGTTTGTAATGGATAAACTCAAAAACTACTGGACCGATTTCAAAAATTCTTTCTCCATTAGAAAGCTACATTATCTGCGAGTAACATAGGCTGTATTTTATTTTATTTTTACGCGGATGAAGTCGCGGGCAATAGCTAGTAAGTTACATAGGTACGATTTGTTTTTGTTATTTAAGTTTTTAAGTTAATAGTTATTTAAGTTTAATTAAAGGCCACCCTACCGCATTAGGAATTTCCTGTAATAGCAGTGTTTATGAAAAACAAAAAAAATAAAATTTTGCTTATTGGGTCAGAAATGTTCTAACTGGATTGTAATTTATAAAAGAAAAGGTTTTACAGATAATTACATTATTCTTGTTGCTTCTATAGATCATGACACATATGGCGTGCTATCCGCAGATTATTTAGTCCTTGATGGCGAAAAAGTCAGTCTTCTGCCCCAACATTCTGACTCAATCTATCAACTTAAACAATCTTATACCACCTGAGCAACTGACATTAATAACAACAATCATAATTCATAGATAATCCTATTTGCGGCCCCCCCCACCCACAATATCGGCCACTGGAATCATAACAATGATTTATGCCGCACCCAAAATACTCAACTGAGTTTGCCCAGGGACAATACGTCAAAAAATATATTAATAACCTACCACTTGGTAACAAAGGTGGGTGTACAATAGGTGGCCGATATTGAGGGTAAATAGGGTGACCATATTATCTAAAGTTTGATCGGGACGAGTCTGGTAAAAAAATAATTAATTAAAATTGTTTTTAAAATCGTCGGTAGTTATTTTGGGCGTTACTTTTGACTATCGTATATTTAGGGATGATTCTCATTAGAGCGGGCCGTGCCCGGACGGGGCACGGTTTTAATCTGCTACATATATTTTGTATGAATCAATTTATATTACACAGTGCATTATCCGTGTCCCGTCCGGGCCCTCTCGACGCACTTCAATACCACGTCGGCTCGTCCACGCCCCGGCCCGGGCACGGCCCGCTCTAATGAGAATCATCCCTTTGCCTTTTGTTTATGAATGTAATTTCTTTATATTTTCATCTGTTTCACTACGAAAACCGGGTTCTTACTTACCGACTTCAAAAAAAGGAGAAGGTTCTCAAACTTGCCCTTTAATCTATCGTTATGCTTATTTTGTTTCATGTTTGTTACTATTAATTAATAAATAAAATAAATTGATAAATATCTTGGGACAACTCACACACGGCTATCTGATCCCAAGCTAAGCAGAGCTTGTGTTATGGTAACCAGACAACTGATATACATACTTATATAATTTCTAAATACATACATATTATAGATAAATCACACCCAGACACAGAACTAACAATCATGCTCATCACACAAAGATTGTCCTGGGTGGGAATCGCTCCCACGACCTTCGGCTTAGCAGTCAGGGCCGCTAACCACTAAACCAACAGGCCCGTCGCAATTAAAACGCAAGAGTAGCAGACTAAAGACATTTATTTTCATTATTGAAGTTTCATTTACTAATAATTAAGTTATAAAATTAACCTAACTAATCTTAACCTAAAGTTTTTACATTATCTACAATATTTTTTACAAAAATTATCATCTGGCATATTAGCAGTATCCAAATAAATAATGTTTACTAAGTTAGCAAATGAAAACAAACGTCTTTATGCTTACTTCTCTAATGAAACAATAGTTTATTAAAATATATTATTCTTTTCCTTCTATTTCACCACAGAATCATGGTTGCCTCCTCATATCTGAACATACAATACGTATAGGGTGTGATCACGGGCCAGACAATGGAAGGAGGTCACTGGCGCGATAAGTACTTCACTTTCCTTTACTGGAATATCGATTCACTACTTAAACATAACATAACATCACGCCTTTAATCCCCCAAGGGTTAGGCAGAGGTGTACCCATTAGTACGAGTACACCCACATTTCACCAGTTATGTTTAAGTCCCATGTAATAGGGGCCGAGCCTATTGGTCAACCGGGCATAAAACCAGACTCCGAGGCTGCTACTGAGAAATTCCTTCTTGAAAAACCCAATTAACACTTTGCCCAACCTGGGAATCGAACCCAAAACCTCATCAGCCGCTAAGGTTAGGTTAGTTGTAATAACTTAACTATCTGTAACTAAGAACCGAACCCAAGACCTCATGCTCAGCAGTCGCGCTTTGCGACCACTAGATCATTGAGGCAGTCATCTGCATAATTAAACGTATAGGTAGATTTACACCGTATCTATTGGAAATATGCCTGTGGGACACATATTTGGGAACTTTAATATAACTTAGTTAACTTTGTCTTAACTTAATATAATTTTGGTGGTATTTTAATGATGATTTAAGGAGTATGATGGTCGTAAGTTTTGCAAAAACGAGTTTAGATTCATGGCATTTTAGGAATTCGTAATTAAGCTTAGTCTTTTTCTTAAACAAACCAACAGACATGAAGATTTTCTGATTTTTATTTTGTTTTATTGCTATTAATTTTAAATTTAAGAAAACATTTGGACTCTAATTTTAACTGTAATTACTGGGCAGTAATATTAAACATTTGGCATTTTCAGTTAATTAGTGTTGTGTTACTCTGTAGCAAAGCGTTAAAGCTACGCGTAGCTGGGCCGCTACGCACGTAGACATGCGCCTACGCACGTAGAGTGCGCCCACGACCGTCTAGAAACTATCTCGTGAACGCTTATATGAGAAGATCCGGGTCCCTAATCACTATATAGCGTGAGTCCACGATATACCAAAGTCAAAGCAAATCATTAACTTAGAAGAAAAATGTATGGGTATATTGAATCTAGTTGCCCATTCCAAAAGGTAGTTAGTAGAATGGGCAAGAAACTACTTAAAATTTTACTAAAAATTTTAACAAAAATTTGTTCAGGTACATTAATTCAATGATTATATAAATGTGAAGATGATGTACCTAAAATAAAAATCAATATATCTCAAGGTTAATGTACAATATTTATAACCTAAAGGATCATATAACGTTCATATTACTTCCCGAATTTTCATGATTAACAGTTGAAATTACTAACACTTACAACACCATTAAATGGCAATAAAAAAGTAATTTTAAAGTAATATAATTAAGGACTAATAAGAAAAAACTTGAACTAGATAAGTAGCTATTAGACACAACTTAAATAAAAATACTTTCACAAAACAAATTGGGTTAATTCTAAATTAGTAGGAAAGTTACAAAAAACACCGGTCGAGTGCTTTTTGAATTTGGGTTCCGTGTTCAAAAAGTGTACCTTGATCAAATAATTAAGGAGATGAGCAGGACTGTCGCTTATACCCTCGGGGATGAAGGCTGTTCCAACTGTCGTGATGACATACATAAACATTTAAAAGAATTGTGTGGTCAGGGGAATGCCGTCAGAAACGAAGTTTTAAAATTGCAATAATGAATAAAGGCAGTGGCGGATTACCCTAAAGGCAAACTAGGCACGTGCCTAGGGGCGCGAGGGTACAAAGGTGCGCACGGGTGGAATGCAAAATATGGAAAAAAAACATATTATTGCATAAAATTAATTTACATATTAAAAACTATTTTTACATGTCAGTCGCACCTCGGTTAAGCCGGTTGGCTTAACCGAGGATATCGCACGGTCTCCTGCGAGGCGGCGTACCTCCTTGCCGGACTGCCGTCATAGGATCTGGAGAAGAAAGCACTCCACATATACGATTGGCGCGAGGAGATGCAGGGCCTGGGCGTAACTCCATTTATAACGTTTAATCCGCATCTGAATAAAGGACACGCTAAATGAGAAATTATCTCGGCTTCACTCAACAATCTAAATATAAATAAAAGCGAAAGGTCAATCACTCACTCACTCATCATGAAATATCGAAAACCACTTGACGTATATAGGACAGGCAGGGAGCTATTTTATAGTTAGAAGACGTCCACTACATAAGGATTTTTCAAAGTTCTCCTAATGGTATAAAACGGGCGTCCAAAGTTTGTATGGGGAAATATGTGTTATGCCGTGATGGCCGAGTGATTAAGGCGCCCGCCTCTCATGCATGAGGTTGTGGCCTCAAATCCGGGCAAGTACCAATGTGACTTTTTCAATTCATATGTACTTTCAAAAGTTTATCTTGGACATCACTGACATCGGTGAAGGAAAACATCGTGAGGAATCCTGGACTCATACCAGCCTATTACTGTCCCACTCAAACCATGTCAGAGGCCCTTGAGGCGGTTTAGAAACTCTGACACTAGGGTGTGTGGGGTCGTAAGACCTAAAAAAGAAGATACAGAAAAAGAAAGAAGATGGGGGAGATAAACTTTAACGGGACAAAGTCGCGGCGGAAGCTAGTTAACGTACATATGTAATTCATGAACCAAATCTCAGATACTCAACCATAGTAGATCGTAAAGCATCACATTTCCGTTTCCACCTCTCAATTACGCAACCCTAAACCACGTCATATCCGCACATCGGATCTGGCTAAAATCTTGTACTTAAATAACATGAGGAGTTGTTCAGAAGTTGAAGAGGGCTCATGGTTCAAGGGTGCTTGGTTCAGATTTATCCATGACTTTGAAGGGCGGTGAGTTTGCTGATCGTCATATTTTTAGGATCAAAGTGTTGCTTGGTGTTTAGTGTGAGTTGTATTGGTTACGAAGAATGATTATCTTACACTAAAAGATAAGAAACTTTGAGATAACAAGCCTGTAACAGGCCACATTAATCGTCTTCAAAGATAAAAAACAAACAAAGTCATTAAGTATCAATGTTCTTTATCTAGCAACTTGTACTATAACTGCACACACCTGTAGACAATACAACATCCTCGTTGGTCTGGTTGTTTTTTCAAAACTGTGTAATAGCAGTCCTACTTTTGATTACTTATCTATCAGCTTAGTTAACTTTAATTACGTTAACAATAAAAAACCGACGGAATAAGGTAACAAAAAACAACGAATATTATTAAATGAATCATATCTTTGGTACTACTTGGTTTTTTTTTTTTTCAGAATAGTTATTAGTTCTACCATGACCCATTTTAAGATAATCCATTGATTACCGGGCACCCTGTACAGTGTAGATTGTGTCATTGCACTAACAATGTATGTACTTACCATCTTTTGTACGACCGCATTTAATAAACGTTCTGACTTTCACTTTGACTCAACCATTTATCTAACAACGAACAGAACAAACAAAAGGTACTCTAATGGAAATACATGAATACAACATAAAATAAAATAAAATCGCTCCCAGCTCCAAAAACGCAAAAGCTAGAATTAATTAGAAACTTAAACAAACCGGTAGAACATGTTAATTAAACACACTACAGCGAACACGGTCATGGGTAGTTGCGTTAGTTTTACTATCCCGAATGGGGGGAGGAGGGGGGGAGGGGTGGTTACAACAATACGTATTAAAATTCACACACCCTTTACGTATGGATTATTGTGTAACTTGAAATGCAAGAGAGAGAGCGGACTATATTTAACAGTAGGGGAGTTTGTAACAGTGCCCAATTATAATTTTAACAAAAAAAAAAAAACGCTGGACGGCAGCCATCTTGGACCAATTTTCATCTTTCATAGCTCAGAACATTCCTGACTTATTCACCTTTCAAACAAAAAAATACAAAATCATTATCGGCTTATCCGTTCAATGCCGTTCCGTTCCGTTCTACAATGTCACAGACAAACACAGACACGTCAAACTTATATCACCCCGTCGTTTTTGCGTCGGGGGTAAAAAATTAAACAATCATTTGATTGTATATTTTTTTACCCCCCAATTTCTAGAAGAAATAGGAATTATGTTCAATAAACCTTTTACTATGCTTGCCTTGAGACTGGTCCCATATTTAGAGTTCATACGGGTAAAAGCCAGCTGGACCTTGAAGGTGCAGAAGTTGGAGGCGCGCCAAAGCACCAATTTCAAGTCGTTTGTGGTGCGCGTTCCGACCGAACATCTGATGATCTTCTTCAAGGAAGAGTTTTGGCCGAAGGGTGTGCTGTATCGGCGTTTCCGCGACCAGCTACGCGACACCTCGCAGCGTAACACGACGCCGACACTTCGTGTGCAGTAGTTTTCATAAGTTTATTATATAAAATAAAATATGTATTAGTTATTGTACTTATTTATGAATTTGTGTTTTATGGGCCTTAGTTGCCTGAAATAAAGGTTTATTATAATTTATTCAAGGTTTTCTTGAAATCTTTTCCTAGAGAATTAAATTAAATTATACTTCTTGAAAGCTCGTTTTAATTGTTGGCGTCACTACAATATCTAGGAAGCAACCTTGATTTCAATGTTAGAGACACAATGGGTACCCTAACAAAAGAGAGCCGCGCGTGCGATGTATAAGCTATCTTCATGGTAGATCACATGGGGGATCATCAGAAGTACAAACCTCGTTATATTTACACCTGGTACTTATCCGTTCTCAACTGTTGTTGTTGATACATCATTCACGACCATTGATGAGACACGGTTGGCGTTGTAGCTGAGTAATTGGGTGCTGCTCTACGTGCCGCGGGTTTGAGTTCAATTCCCAGGTTGGGCTAAGTGTTAATAAGTTCCTTCAGAACTCGGAGTCTGGATTTGTGCTCGGTTGATGGCAATAGGCTCGTCCTCTGTTACATGGGACTTAAACATAACTGGCGAAATGTTGGTGTACCTACTGATAAGTACACTTCTGCTGACAACTTTGTACTTTGCAAGAAATATACGGCTTTTATATTTTTATTTATTTATTTGTTTCTGATAATCTCCACGTTTCTGCCTGCCTCATCTAGATTCTATCCGCGAAGACAACAAAACAATGTAATCCGCCTAATACACTACACTACAAAAACAATCCAGAAAAGTCGAAACTCAAACCGAGTAGGTAATTTATCTATTTCAAACAAATCCCAAAATATCGGTTCTTCAATTTAGACTTGACAGTGATAAGTCGGTCCAAATAATTAAGATGAATTCTTTAAGCTGCCGACACACAGTATTGTTTCGGACTTTCGGATACTTTATCGGATTTTCGGATAAAAGTGTGGCGTGAATTTTGAACGCATTAAGTTGACAAAACGGCTCCGTGTCAAAGGTCATCCCTCATCACCGGTGGGTTTATTGTGCGTCCTCGTGACGCGGATACGCAGTAGACACCCAGCTTTATGCTTGTGTGAATTACGCGAATTATTTTTCTGGGAGTAATCTTTTCTATAAAATAAAACACGTACAGTAACGGTGTGTTCCATTTATTAGCATTCTACTATCTGTGTTGAGGTCGGATTCCAGTTTGGGAGTTGAGAAGCTTGTGGCTAAGTAATAACAGCGACACAAGTCGATCCATCAGGTTACCTACACAACGAGACTCCTCCGTGCTTCAAAAAGCACGTTAAGCCGCTGGTCCCGACTGTCATACGTGGATCTTTGACAGTCGTTACGCTTTGAACCACAAAAAATAAAATGAAAATCTAAAGCAAATGATACCCTGCGAAAATTTATTCCAGACACATTTGAACTGGTAATTACAACAATTAAAATAAGCACATAACAAACACAGTTTGTCAATAGCACTGTAATCAATTTAAACGGAATTTGATTACACTGCCGATGCAAACTAGGATGCGTTCTAACTAACTGATTGTTTAAACTTATACACGTGTGTTATTATTTAGTTAAACTCGTGCAGTAAACGCTCCAAACAAACGTATTTGAACATATACCATGCTTTGTCCTGAATGACTGACTGACGGATCAACGCACAGCCTAAACCGCTGATCGTAGAGACCTGAAACTTGGAAGATGTATTCTTTGTACGACGTAGGCGCCCTATAGGAAAGGATTTTCCGAAATTCTACCCCTTAGAGGGTGAAAAAAAGGGGCGAAGTTTGTATGGGACAACGTGATTCCTTGGTCCAATCTATTACTGCATAATCATTCTTCAGCAGAATTGATAGAAGACGTGCTTCGTATTTTATTAAAATTCATGCCCTTTTTTTTAGGTGGTAAAAATCATCAAATGACTCCTTCCGCCCTGGGTGGGGCGGAAGGGACTGTCAGACTTTTACTGACTAAAAAACCACCCTGTTCCTTCTGTTGCCCTTTACGTTCCGGGGCCACGGTATCCTGTTAGGACGTCCCGCAACTCCGGCAGGCGTTGGCCCCGTTGGGGGCCCCGTCCCTGTGCTGACAGCTCTTTGAGGCGCGCGCGAACAGAACGCGCCGTCGACCTGGGCTTGGTCCTTGATCGGACGGCGAGCTACCCATTACTCGCCGTAAGGTGGTTAAAAAGAGGCAGAAAGATATTTTGGGAGTGAAAAAAAAATCCTCTTAAACCGAAGTCACGGACAAAACCTAGTTTAATATAAATCTGAAACCGCCTTGAGCTAGCGTGGTGATCAATACTTACCTACGCCTTTAATAGTACGAGAAGAGGCTTTTGCTCTGCAGTGAGACAATAGAAACGGGTATTATTATTATTTTATGTACAGCCACATTCAGCCAGTCACGTTTTTGCTCACATGCTTCATAATTAATAAAGAAATTCAACCCGTAATAATCAATTCCCAGTATTACAATACCGGGAATTCTGAAACATAATATTAAAGTTCTATAAAACTTTCGCTTTATTCGTGTAACAGGAGATGCGTGGGAAATAAATATTGTTTCCACTGATTTTTTTAAAAGCACTCGTGAATTTTGCAAATGCGATTTTTTAGGATTCCGTAACCAAATGGGTCTCAGGACTGTATATTTTAAATCGTAATAGATAGACACTTGACATTTTCATAGAGTGTATATTACTATGGCCACTATAACATCATCATCTGCCTAGCCTTTTCCCAACTATGTTGGGGTCGGCTTCCAGTCTAACGGGAAGCAGCTAAATACCAGTATTTTACGTGGAGCGACTGTCTATCTGACCTCCACAACCCAGTAATTGGTTAATACGACACCGGTAGCGGGTATGGTCACTATGACATCAAATAATAAAAAATAAAAAAAATCTCGTCATAAAAATAAAAATGATCCTATAAAAACTCCAACGTAGGCAGAGAACCTTATCGACAGATATAGGTACGGAGGCAGAACTTCCCTCGACGAGTTCCATCTCAGAAAGCTCTACTCCTACTTTCACGATTGCTTGTGTTAGTAACTCGGGCGATTCAATAATAAATCTCCGGATGATTCAAGATCCTTACGTCACAACACCTTCGTCATTTAGCATGGCTGAAATTTTGAAGATAGATGAATTATGTAATTTTAAAATGGTATGTGTACTTACTTAAAGTTCCAGTTAGGATCTGGCAATAATATAATTATGTTGGTTTTATTAATATCCTATATATTACCCTACCCTAATACAAGTGTGGTGAGTTTGTCATTACGGTCTAGACTAGATTGTAGTCACTTTACAAGCAAGTGTGTTGAAAAACATAATTATTATGTGTAATTTTAAACCAGCAAGGAAGTATGCATATCTTTTTAAAGACATAGTCCTCAAAATTTCAGCCATGCCGACATGACGTAGGTCTGGCGACTTGAGGATCTTAGACTATAAAGTTAATTGCATCTCAGCCCCTATTCGATGAGCGATATCGTAATTAGAAATATTTATTGCTTAAAGGCAAAGATAAATTAGTATTTTAATGTAAGAGATCGATTTGAGACAGTAAATTAATTCATCAATTGAATTCAGTTGTTTGTTGTTAACAACCGGGCACAAATCCAGACACCGAGGCTGCTACTGAGAAATTCCTGATGGAAAAACCCAATAACATTTTGCCCGCACTAAGAATCGAACCCAAGACCTCATGCTCAGCAGTCGCGCTTTGCAACCTTTTAGACCAACAAGACCTGTGTGACTTGTGTGACGTGTGTCTTTTCTAAACTAGCTGGTCAACATACTTCAAAACAAATTCAGTCTTACCCGCATGTTTTAAAGTCTTAATTACAAAAAAAGCAATACTGGGTGTATTGCTTTTTGTGTCTTAGTATTATATTATCTGTGACCCGGTATATAAAAATATAATAGGCCCTTAGCAACAAGCACCATAGTTTACTTGAAAAGCACTCGCATGATAGAAATAATTAATGAATTATTGACTAAAGTGACTTCCCACGACACACCTACTTCTAGTGACGAATTATTTATCAGATTTCCGAATACAACCGGATTTTAGGGGAGGAATATAAGTATACTATATTGTCTTTACTCCAATTATTGAAATAAGGGTAGGGCTGTCATCACCCTTATTACGACCCCAAAGGAAAAATTCGAATACCCCGGATTATTTAGTAAAATTGAGATTTTTATTACTAATGCGTGGTGGTCGGTGTTCTAATGGGGACACTTATGCCTGACCCTTCGGGGAGTACAGGCGTGATGTTTATGTTTATTCCCGGACAACTCTAAGAAAAATATTTTTATATTAAAAATAAAAATACCATCAATCCAATTAAATCATTATCTAGTTTATTATTTGTCTTTTAATGAATCGAGATGACACAAAAAATTATTGACTTTTTTAAAACCCCTTTCATCGACCCCCTGTAAACTAGGATTTTTTTTAATCCCAGACCGATTTTAATTACAGATGTTAAACAGTTAAAATGATCGCAGATATTTAAGCAGCTATTAAAATATACCTATATTTCTATCTGGCAACAATAAGCAACGAACAATTTTAATCTGTGACCAATTTACGCCATCTTGAATTCTTTTCCCGCTCACATCGTTTGCCTCCATTTCTATAGCACAAGAACAATGTAACTAAACGTCATGGTGTTACAATGGAGGCCATTGTCCAAGCTATGGTGAGCAATTAGCCGTGATTAATGAGATGAGCTTTATAGCTTCATGGGATTCTTTAAAAAGATTGTGTTTCGTTCTCGCCAATGTATTTATCGTTGCAATCTATGTATAAAAATAAATAAAATTGAATTTTCTGTTTGTGATGTCAAAATACTAGCTTTTTACAAAAATATCTAAAAGTATTTTACGAATAAAACGATATTGTAAAATCGTATCTGTCTCTTTGTTTGTTACTGTTTATCTCCAAAACGCCGTGTTAAGTTACGTCTTCGGTTACTACTCCACACCCGTAGTTCATAGCGTGATGTTATATAGATTAGACTATTCCTCATGAATTCATCTATCTTACACAAAAATAAGTTTTCTAATCTTACTGGTAGTTTCAGAGATTAGGTCGTTTGAACAAACAAAAAATCTTTTCCGCTTTATTATCTTAATATACACATATAAATTACGCGTCACGTTGTTTGTCCGGGATGGACTCCTAAACTAGTCAAACATTTTTCATGAAATATGGCTTACTGTGTGTAATTTGGTCAAACTTAAAAGAAAGGATAGTTTTTATCTCGATTATTGACCTCAATATCTTTACTTACTTCAAGCTACAGCAACGCGTGACTGAGTCAGCTAGTTTTAGTATAGATTTAAAAAAATACTCTGTGGTGAACATTAGGTTCGGGTAGTTTCCTTATATGGTTAGAAACTAGAAGGGTAAACTAGGTATTCCATTTCTCAGATTTACTTAGCCTTGTTTGAGCAAACTCGATAAGGGTAGGTGCTAACGGTCATTGAACTTGAGTTATCTTAGAATATCCCTTTCCTGAACAAAGGTTTGCTTATTGAGTTTGTAAGATGAATCTAGTTCTGTTATATACCTATGACGACATCGTTAATATATACCTCACGCTCTAGGATGGTGCCGGTGACATTTGTCAAACTGTTGCTTTTCACTCTTGAACGTTACGGCGATTTACAATCATGATTTAATATTTTAACTGCACACTAATATCATGCTCGTAAAATACGGAATCAGCAAAAAGTAAGTAAATAACGAGTAAATTAAATAATGTAACTGACTTAGTTTTGCGATTCTGACATTCATAGATGAATTGCTGACATGTGTCGCCCGCACCATCATAGAACCTATGAAATATAACTAACTATAACTACTAATCATTAAGAGGTAAAGTTAATGAGGTTGTAGGGGGTAATATATGGATATAATGAACCGATTTTAAAAAATTCTTTCGCAAATGGGAAGCTTTGTAACAAACCGCACGCGAACGAAGTCGCAGGGAGAGTGCTAGTGTTAAATAAGAGAATATTAAACAATACCTTTTATCACACGTCCTTTTATCAACTTTTATAACCAAATCACGAAAAACCTATCCCTAGCACCGAACTCCTAAAAATGTCACCTAAATTTCCACTAAAGCAGTATCTACAAGCGATGCAAACGAAGTTATAACGACGAAAAACGAGAACCAAGAATGAAAAATTACAGGCTATAACTCACTAGCTTGAAAAGAGCAGGTAGCAAATTAGGTACGTATTCCAGGGGAAAATTTTAAGTATTCGAGTCGATAAAGGTGCCTTGAGACTTGTCTACCCTTGTCATCGGTAATGACGCTGATGTAGACTCAGCCTTACTTCATGCGATATGACAATCCGTTTTCAATAGAGTGAATCTTTCTTTTTTTTTGTTGTTACTGGCAGTTTTTCGAATTCGATTCTGTTGTTCTTTTTTTGAATCGAGGTAGTGCGCAGATAGCTCCCAGTATATTTTTTTTGTAAATAGATATGAAATAATGGAATAGCTTTATAAAATAACTAGCGAACCGCCCCGGCTTCGCACGGGTGGAATTTAGATACCTTCCTCTTGAATCACTATAATCTATTGATGAAAATAACATTAAAATCTGTTGCGTAGTTTGGAAGATCTAAACTTACAGACGGCGGGAAGCAGCTCTGTTTTATACTATGTATAAGAAAAATAGATGTTAAATATTAAATTAATGATAAGTCTGATATAATTTTGAAATCGCCAATTCTCCTTGAGCAAGCGTGGTTATGAATACTCCTTACCTTTTCTGTATGACTATGGCTTTGGTCTGAAAACAATAGGCCAGTATTATATTATAAATTAATGAACCAAAGATAAGTACAGTAATACTCCAGCCATTTAATTATCCATCTAAATAATAATAACAGATATTATGACAGTATTAATTCAGCCATTTAATTAAAATAAACTAATAATAGGTATCCAAAACATCTGTTCGCAGAAAATTAACATTTTCATTTCGATTTCCCTGAAAACTAGATACCTAGAAACTGAAACAATAGAGGTAGAAACAAAACTAGCACAATACATTTCCAATCTACTGGTACCGTCAACAAAACTGTTAAATAAACACAACACAGCACGTCTGTAATCCCCGAAGGGTTAGGCTGAGGTGTACCCATTAGTACATCCACATTTCGCCACTTATGTTTAAGTCCAGGCGAGCCTATTGCCGTCAACCAGGCACAAATCTAAACTCCGAGGCTGCTACTGAGAAATTCCTGATTGAAAAACCCAATAACAGATAGCCCGACCTGCAAATCGAACCCAAAACCTCATGCACAGCAGTCGCGCTTTTGCGACCACTAGACCAACGAGACAGTCTCACAGTACTTCTAACATACCAACAGAATCTTCGTCCATTCAATACAACAATAACATTCATTATATCGGGTGTCCGGTAAAGAATGGATTATCTTGAAATGGGTGATAGTAGAACTAATGACGATTCAGAAAAAAAATACATTAAAAAATAAAAACAAGTAGAACCAAAGATATGATTAATTTAATAATAATCATTGTTTTTTGTTACCTTATTTTACATTCTTGTACACCACGACCACGAATTAATGAATTCCGTCGGTTTTTTATTGTTAACGTAATTTACGTTAACTAAGCTAATAGATAAGTAATCAAAAGTAGGACTGCTATTACACGGTTTTGAAAAAAAGCAACTTAAACTATGTTCTTTTGGAAAAAATTGTGAAAAAAAATCTTTTTGAAAAAGTTTAAGCGTCCGTAGTTTAAAAAAAATGTATCGAAACACAAGTGGCCAATAATTTTAAAAACTTATGTGTTTATAGCCGATTTCAAAATGGTATGATTCAGTTTTGTACCTAATGTAAATAGTGAATTATTGCTATTCGTTTTCAAAAGGAGCGGAATTTGGTTAAACAACAAAGTTTGCAATATTGTAACAAATTTGAACATTAGATGAACCTGACCATCAGGGTTTAAATAAAAAGATTTGTAGACGTTAGTAATTAATAGGAAAACTTGGTTAACCTGTAATGCGACTTGTGGGATGTGATATGATAAAAATATGATGTGACCGTGTTTTTTTTTTATTTGGGCTGTCTTAAGGAAAATTATTACGCGAAGTCGATCCTTGAAAGACTTAGGTAGCCGTGTCCGGTCAACCACATCAAAAATAAGCGATCGACGTGATATACGACTACTTAGGCGAGCATTTATTCTAAAATCTAGGGTCTGAATCAGAGTAGGTGGCAGACAATTTACAACGAATGTAATTTACAACGAATACAGTCTTAACATCACGCCTGTAATCCCCGAAGGGCAGAGGTGTAGCCACATTTCACCAGTTTTAACACTTTACCCAATAACACTGCTCGACCTGGCAATCGAACCCAAAACCTCATGCTTAGCAGTCAAAAACAGTGTCATTAATATCACATGCTGTTTTTTATTAAATCCCAATGACCAGATAGATTTAATGTAAATAAATATTCTAATATCTCAAACTTTGTTGTTTACCCAAATTTCGCTCCTTTTGAAAACGAATAGCAATAATTCACTAATTATATTAGGTACAAAACTGAATTATACCATTTTGAAATCGGTTATAAACACATAATCTTATAAAATTATTGGCCACTTGTGTTTCGATACATCTTTTTTAAGCTACGGACGTTTAAACTTGCTCAAAAAGAAAATTGTTCACGATTTTTTTCAAAAGAACATAGTTCAAGTTGTTTTTTTTCAAAACCGTTTAATAGCAGTCCTATTTTTGATTACTTATCTATCAGCTTAGTTAACGTAAATTACGTTAACAATAAAAAACCGACAGAATTCATTAATTCGTGGTCGTGATGTACAAGATTGTAAAAAAAGGTCACAAAAAACAACGAATCTTATTAAATGAATCATATCTTTGGTACTACTTGGTTTTTTTTTATTTGTATTTTTTTCCAGATTAGTCATTAGTTCTACCATGACCCATTTCAAGATAATCCATTGAAAACCGGACACCCTGTATACAATTTTATTCACAATACAATACTTTTAGCATTCCTTCTAAACTTCAGAATCTATCAACGAATCCAAGATTCACTTGAACAATTCAATAAGGGAAGAGAGAAAAAACCTAATACATTTAGCCACTCCCTAATGGAGCACATCTCACAAAAACTTCTAATTCCACAGATAATGGTTAGCGTGGTTTTTGCCAGGGTTCCGTGGCTTGTTAGGGCGGGGCTACGCCCTTCGTTAGCCCTTTTAACCTTAGAATTAGGGGTCGTTTTCTTGGAGATAGTAATAAATCTGTCGGCTGTGTTTTCTCGATTGAATGTTTTTTTTTTTTTTTAATTGTCATGTCTATGTGGGTACTGTTTAATATTCGTTATTGGGCCCTGTATGAGTTGGATCATGGAATTCGTGAGTGTGTTTCGTTTAATCGTATGATTTGTCTTCATCATGATTTTTATATGCCCTGGTAGGTACCATAAAAAATAATAAAAAGTATAAAAAATATTTTGCAAAAAACCAAATACACAAAGTTTATAACGATGGCCTCGAACTAGGCAAGCCTGTATCTTGGGTACCAACATGGAGGGTTGAGCCTTAAACTTTTTTGACATATGACCATCTTCTTGGACTTAGTTGACCATATCTGGAAACCTTCTGGTTAAGCAAATATTTTTTATTTTGTTTACTTTACTTATTTTATTTTTCAACGTTACAAAAACCTGTTTAAAGTTTTCTAACTACACTTTAAATACCTCAAGACCCCCTGTACTGTTACATGCACTCGTACGGACAATGTTTAGCGAACCAACACAAAAACGAAATTTTCACACCAAAACTAAAATTCGTTTCCCAGCAATTTTTTTGCTTAGAGTTATTTGGTTTAATGGGCAGTATGCGTATTTAACGGGTGATATGATAATATGTTTTTTTATTCCTTGTAGGTATACGACCAACATTTGAAATAAATTTAATAACTTCAATTTTTTTGAAAGTCCAGGCGCCGCGATACTTACACATCTCTCCGGCTCTTAAGTGTTCACATGTCATTTTCACTTGCGAGCAGAGTTATACATGTCATTAATACCCTATTTTCTTCTTGTTCCAGTGGCTTGCTCAACGGTGACGGTGACGAAGTGCCAGGCTGCTCTGAGGACCTTGCAAGCGTTCCCGTTCTTCAAGCCGACCTGCCTCTGTCGAGAGCCGAACGTGGATCCTGAGTGTAACTCCTTCCGCGACTTCTTGTTCGACCATCCCTGCGTGTTTGTCATGAAGAAGGGTATGCAGATATTTTTATGTATTTTTTATTCATTAGAAAGAATGAAAAGAAATATAGAAAAAACCATTTATTCACGCGAAAATGACTTAGAAGCTAGCGACACGCCTCGTTTTCGCACGAGTGAAATGTAGATACTAACCATATGTATAAACATTCCTCTTGAATCACTCTATTGATTGATGAAAACCGCATTACAATCCGCTGCTTCGTATGTAGCATTTTTGTAGGGAACACCTGTTTTTTTTTTTTCATGATTTCAATGTTAGTCTTATAGTAAAAGTTGTTCATAATGATGAGTACACTGAGTGACTGCCTCGTTGGTCTAGTGGTCGCAAGCGCGACTGCTGTGCATGAGGTCTTGGGTTCGATTCCCAGGTCGGGCAAAGTGTTATTGGGTTTTTCCATCAGGAATTTCTCAGTAGCAGCCTCGGAGTCTGGATTTGTGCCCGGTTGATGGCAATAGGCTCGCACCCTATTACATGGGACTAAAAACATGACTGGCGAAATGTGGGTGTACTAATAGGTACACCTCTGCCTAACCCTGCGGGGATTAAAGGCGTGATGTTATGTTATGTTATGTTATGTGATGAGTACAATGACCCCTTTTCAGGTTTCTGATAAATTTTCAATTACCCTGTATACAGATAATCAACCCAAATCTCATCTCAAATACTGTTAGTGAGTTGAGATTGGTGTTACCTTGATAGAACTTCCTACGTGGTGAAGTTACTGCTCTGATATCCTAACTAATATTATAAATGCGAAAGTAAGTTTGTTTGTTTGTTTGTTACCATTTTACGGCTAAGCCGAACTGAACTGATCTTCCTAACTTTTTGCATATACGTTGCCAGGTATACAGGAACGAACATAGGATACCTTTAATCCCGAAAAAAAGTACTGTTTTCGAGGGAAATCACAATAACGTTCTTATGATCATAGATGGCGCCACGTGTCGTTTCGAATTGAAATGACAGGACATGGGTAATTTTATCCGCGACTTCGTCCGTGTCCGCGATAACCGAAATTTACGCGGACGAAGTCGTGGGCAAAAGGTAGTTCAGTATAAATCTCCCTCAGTGAACTGAGTTTAAGGTGAACTGTCCATTCCTAGTATCGAATGACTGCTCACCTCAAGAAACAAAACTAATTTCACGAACATTAGCAGAATATTCAACCGTGCAAGTGAAATATAACTTAAGCTATAAGTATATAAAGTTCTGATCTGCTTGGAAGAAGTAGGTCTTCATTATGTGCATTAGAGCCATGTAACAAAACTTAGACTGGCGTTATAGTGGCGTAAGTTATTATCCGTGAGTAAAGTTGGATAAGAAGGTGAATTCATTATTGTTATAATCCTTACTTAAGGTACAAGCAGAGGCGGATTACCCTAAAGGCAAACTAGGCATGTGCCTAGGGGCGCTAGGATACAAAGAAAAAATTTACAAAATATATACTGAAGCTAAAAATTGACTGCCTCGTTGGTCTAGTGGTCGCAAGTGCAACTGCTGTGCATGAGGTCTTGGGTTCGATTCCCAGGTCGGGCAAAGTGTTATTGGGTGTTTTCCATCAAAAATTTCTCAGTAGCAGCCTCGGAGTCTGGATTTGTGCCCGGTTGATGGTAATAGGCTCGCCCCCTATTACATGGGACTAAAAACATAACTGGCGAAATGTGGGTGCACTAATGGGTACACCTCTGCCTAACCCTTCGGGGATTACAGGCGTGATGTTATGTTATGTAAGCTAAAAATTAATTGCGCCATAAGTTAGTTATTTTCAATACTGGGGCGCAAGTTATTTTCAATATAGGGGCGCCTATGGCGCACTCAACATTTGGTCCGCTTCTGGGTACAAGCGCACTATGCCGGGGCGCAGCGGGTCGGATTAATATAAAGAACTCTCTCTCTACAATAATTTCAACATTATGACATAATAACTATCGTTTATTGACCGTCGGCGTCGGGTGCGCAGTACTCGTAACCGGCGTGCTTGTATGATAAGATGTATGAACGTAGATCAGGCGAAAGTAGTATGTAAGGATCGTAGCAGGTGGCATTCCGTGGTATCTGCCTACCCCCATGGGGAAAAAGGCGTGAGTGTATGTATGTATGTATTGACCGTTGTTTTTCTAATGCTTAAATAGAGTTTAAGGAATATTAGGTAGTTCAGAAAATTCAAAACCATAGTTATAACATACAGACCCAAAACAATTACTACTAACCGCTACAAGCTTTTATTTCGTACGGGGATGGAACTCGCAACACACAGCGCAGCAACCAATCGCTCAACCACTGCGCCAACAAAGTCACTTGCTAAAAAATACATAACATCACGCTTGTAATCCCCAAAGGGTTAGGCAGAGGTATACCCATTAGCATTAGTACACCCACATTTCGCCTGTTATGTTTAAGTCCCATGCAATAAGGGGTGAGCTTATTGCTATCATCCGGGCACAAATCCAGATTCCGAGGCTGCTACTGAGACACCACCACCTACCTAATATTTAAATCTAACACTTCTATCCATTACAGAAACACAATTCTTCCATTATCTACAAAAATATGTAGTACAACATTAATGGGCAGCTGTTTTAGTCGTAGGTTTGGACGAAAAAAATTCTTCCTCCATTCCCAATTTTGGTCTAATTATATTCCATACGCGTTCCGACTTAATTTTCCCGGAGACAACTCATGTTTTTTGAACGAAGTATTTACTGGCCATTGCTTATCTTAAAAGGTTGATCGTGTTTTAATGGAAAATGCGTCGTGATGACAATAGGAATTATTGGGACCTAAGTAGGTATTAGTTTTTTTATGAAACTAGCGAGTCGCCGCGGCTTTGCACGGGAGCAATGTAGATATACTAACTATATATGTGTACAGCAGTACAGTTGCCGCAGCGGCTGAGCGATTGTCTGCTGCGCTGCGCGTCGCGGTTTCGATTTTCGTACAGAACAAATATTTAAATAGCCATAGTTCGGGGTCTGGCAGGGTGTGTATGTGAGTTTATATGTTTGTAACGCATAAAAAGTAGCCTCTGTACTTTCTTGGGATTCAAGCTTTGCCCCCACCAAATTTCATCGAAATCGGTTCGGTAATTTAGTCGTGATGACGTAACAAACAGATATACTGAGTAACTCGTACTTTTGAATAATTATCATTGAGTATGGATAAACGGTTTTGTGTTCAAGTTTGAATTTCGAACATCACACAAAAAAAATTGACACTTTTTTCCATTTATTCATTCGCGGTTCGTTCCGAAAAACCTCGTCAATATTGCCAGCCTAAAAAATATTTTTTGTGTAATAAAAACACACGGTTTTATTGCGTGTCAATGTTTTTGTGGCAACAACATGACAGTGTTTACGATGGCCGAATATTCGACAAAGTGTGTGAGATGTTGGATAACAGGTTTTTATATAAAACATAACTGGCGAAATGTGGGTGTAGTAATAAGTACACCTCTGCCTAACCCTTCAGGGAATATAGGCGTGATGTTAAGTATATAAAACTTTTGAGTCCTCGCCTGCTGACTCTGTTCACTATTAACCACTGTGACGTCACATATCTTAAGAACTATCCAGTGCACATTTCGCCTCTTGTGTATTACTCTACGAGCGTATTGTTACGTATTTTTTCAACCATAAGAGGTAGACACTTGAAAATCACTGAGTGTGTATTACTACACAATGCTGCTATTACAACAAATAATAAAAATAAATTAAAGTTTTAAATTAAAAGGGGTTCGTTTGTACTGTCAGCAAAATAGATAGGTATGCAGGGTCGTCAGATATAGTAAAGTTTTCTGGGAAACTGATGAATGTTTTCACATGTAATTTAATTTAATAAGTAGATAATAAACAGTTCATTAATTAAGTTAAGTTTCAATTGAAGACACCAATCGGTTTCTAACAAAACTTCAATTATATCTGTCGACCCTGGATACTAATCTGTTTACTGACTGTACGTGAGTCCGAACTTAACCGGTTTTTTTATTGTCTTTTTACTTACGAAATCATATATAATCATATATCCATCTACAAAAACCCTGGTCTATTTCAGAGAAAGACCCGTACCCAGTGGAAACCCTGCCGACCTGCACCTATGCCCTGAGCGTCTGCCACAACGAAAAAGCCTGCTCCGTACTCTTCGACCGATTCAAGAACGCCTGCAAGGCCCGCGATGGGGAATGTCGTATGGAAGACAGGTAACGATTTTATTATTATGAAGGAGTATAGTGTCGCGATGGCCCATTAGGCAAGACTCACTATACTAAAGCACGAGAGGCGGGCCTCTAAATATCACATCATCTAACAAAACCTTGTGTCGTGATGGCCCAGAGGTTAAGACGCCCGCCTCTCATGCAGATCGATGCAGGACATTTTGGTATATACTGAGAAATACACTTGTAATGCATTAAGTTGCAGATCGATGCACGACATATTGGTATATACTAAGAAATACACTTAATAAAACTGTATTTATTTTAAGTGGGTGGTTTTTTGTGGGTGTACCTACTAATGGGTACACCTCTGCCTAACCCTTCGGGGATTACAGGCGTGATGTTATGTGTGTTATTTTAAGTAACAGCTTCACAAACCGTATAATATAAAAATGGTTAATCAGTTTCGAGAGCGAGATAGCAAACCTGTCATCCAAATACATGGTGCGTTCCGATAACATACATTATGTACCTACTTTCTTCAGTTTATCTTGGACATCATTGACATAGGTGAAGGAAAATATCGTGAGGAAAGTCTTCTTGAAGAGTATTTTACTACTTACTGATTCATAATAATAATACCAGCCTATTATTGTTCTACTGCAGAGCAAAGGCCTCTTCTCATACATAGAAGACACGAGCATTGATACCCACGCTTGTTGAAGGCAGATTTGTGATTTCAGACTTATAATAATTATAAGTCTAAGTTTCACTGCCTCGTTGGTCTAGTGGTCGCAAGCGCGACTGCTGGTCTTGGGTTCGATTCCCAGGTCGGGCAAAGTGTTATTGGGTTTTTCCATCAGGAATTTCTCAGTAGCAGCCTCGGAGTCTGGATTTGTGCCCGGTTGATGGCAATAGGCTCGCCCCCTATTACATAGGACTAAAAACATAACTGGCGAAATGTGGGTGTACTAATAGGTACACCTCTGCCTAACCCTTCGGGAATTACAGGCGTGATGTTTAAGTCTAAGTTTCCTTACGATGTTATCCATCACCGATGCCAGTGAAATTTAGTATAAACTCCAGATATGTATGAAAAAAGTCAAAAGTCAAAGTCAAAATTGACTCTAAAAACGCCAGCATCACTGCTTCAGTCCGAAATAAACGGCCCGTTTCTAGATCAATACGAACAGAATACTCTATTTTAGAGCTGCGCTGCCATGAATTGCTAATAGCGACGGTTATAATAGTCAGGAAGAAATATAAGCGTACCTACCTGACTGTAGAAATGGCATAATGCAGTTTTATAAAGAGTTCAGCAAAAGAGAGTCGTGTATGTCACTCGCATCTGTGTGAGTATGTCTCTTTCTAAAGCCCGATCGGATTGAAAAAAAGAAGCAGGGGTGAATCGGGACGAAACTATATAATGGATTTTAATGTTAAACTAAATAATTTGTCGCTAACAAAGACACTATGAATTGTAAATTATAATTCTGTAAAAATATTAGTCCTTGTTGGCAGGGTTAAACGGGGTGAAGCGAGGGGGGGGTTACGGTACCATATTCTATGGTTCGTCATGCAGTGTCTGTTTGTTTTAACTAAATAACAGATTTTTACTTATAAATAAGTGGAAATTATATTTTTTCTTACTCCTCCGCTATTCTTTTCTGATTAATTTTGTTGCGGGACCCAAGACAGTTAATCGTTTCTCTGGAACTCGTCGAGCTTCATTGCCTCGACGCTTTTCTGGTGGCCTCCACTGTTGATTCTAGCTTTCAGGAGTTGCAGTGGGTGGACACAGTGTGGCGGGCTTATAAATAATTATGAATGATGAATATGAAAAACGGTAGTAATACTAAAACAAACTTTCATTTTATTTTTGTTTGTATGTATGTTTATTTTCGCTTATCTCCTAATTGGTTAGACCGATTTTCACGGGACTTTCACTAACTGATAGCTGATGTTATAAACTGTAACTTTGGTTTCTCTTATTTTAGAAAAAAGATTTAGGGTTCCGCGCAAAAAAAAAACCATTTGACGTTGGTTTTATAAATATAAGCGCACAATTTAACGTACATTAATCATTGTGTGTTTTGACCGAAAAAGGATTACAATGATGTAATTTTCGGCTTTATTATATTAATTACATTTTATGTAGAAATTGCAGCTAATATAATATCTAATACAACCTTTCCACCTCCAGGGAAGCCTGTCGCGAAGCCTGGGCTGGTCTCCGCCTGTCCCCACTCTTCGGCTGCATCTGTCCCAACACGCACATGAAGAAACGATGCGACCGCATCTTTGCCGTGGTAAACCACAACGCATGTGTTGGTGAGTACGCACCCTTATAATGCTCACGCTATTGTGTTTTCGCGGGTTCTGAGTAAAAACTAACTAAAACTTTTGAAGATGATTTTTAGTGTATTCGCGTACTTAATTAAAAGAACACTTAGGTCTAGGTCTTAGGTTACCTTTAGGCCTCTTGTTCTTGGACAAGTCATCAGGTCCTACCAACATCTGATAAAACAATATTATTTTAATATTACTTTGCTTTCCGCACTGTTGGATTTCCAACGCTCACCTCAGCGCCGAGAGTTGAAAATGCAACAACAGAAATTACAAAATAATATTAAAATAATATTGTTTGTTTTAAGAGATTGCGGTAGGGAGCCAGATCAACTAAATTACACCAGAATACTAATTAAAACAATATTTACTAGAGTGAGAAATCAATAATCTTATTTAAAGAGACGTTGGCCTGTTGGTCTAGTAGTTAGTGACCCTGACTGCTAGGACGGAGGTCGTGGGTTCAATTCCCACCCAGGACAAATCTTTGTGTGATGAGCTCGATGATTTGTTCTGTGTCTGGGTGTAATTTATCTATAATATGTATGTATTTAGAAATATATCAGTTGTCTGGTTACCATAGTACAGGCTCTGCCTAGTTTGGGATCAGATGGCGATGTGTTGGTTGTCCTAAGATGTTATTATTTATTTATTATTATTTTTATGTGCGCGGTGAAATCCTGCAGTGTTTCACCTATGCCTATGGCCGGCAGTGCGGGATTAACATAAGCATTCACCGCTCCAACGGCACGCCTTAAGAGGACCTATCTTTAACAATCTGTAATTACAAAAGTGTTGTTCATCTTTGACATGGGAAAAGACCTGGACTTGAACAAGTCTAATTTATTTTTATTTTATTTTAATAATTTTAGGAAACAGCTACAGCTGATCTTATACTATAGCTCGGTCAAATTCGGCAATCCGCCTTGAGTAAACGTCGTAATCAATGCTTGGGCCTTCTCTATATTAGACCTGACCTTTGCCCTTCAGCGGCACAGTAATAGTCTGGTATTATTAATATTATAATATCCACAAAATTGAATTACTTTCATCAGCTATTTCACATAATTATTTATTCAATATGATACCCATTTTACATACTACTTAAATCAATGAAAACCTCAGCCTTTGTCTGTAGGTAAGCAGGGCTGGACCGCGAATTTATGGGCCCCTAGGCTTACACTATTTGGCGGCCTACCTACTTAATCAAACAAATTGCCATTTTGTTAAAAACCTTGCTATAACGAAGTATACGGTACCTATATAAAATAAATTAGGACAATAATAGTCTATTATGGTACTAGTGAACTAAGTTTGTCGAGGTTCAATTGCAGTCCGAGCTGAAGGTGAATGTGTAATGGAGCCGAAAGCGCAGTGATAAATTACGCGTGAAATCATCATCATCATTATTTCAGCCAACCGACGTCCACTGTTGGACATAAGCCTCCCTAGATACCCATACTGCTCGCATCCAGCAAAGAACTACATATATTAAATAAAATAAAAAAATGGGTCCCTTTATATTCACGGGGCCCAGGGCTACAGCCCAAAAATTCTATACATACCTATATCAATCCGCCCCTGTAGGTGAATGACATCAAAAGCTGTTCTATTATGTATACAACCAACTACGATTGGAGCTTTTAAAATATGAACTACATCGATCACATAGTCCATAAATTATTAAAATTACCGAACCGAGTTCTGTCCTCCAAAACACGATAATATTAAAACTATAAATCAAACGGAATACGACTGTTTTAATACTGAATTTTCAGTTACAGTAATAGTCATTATAAGGGTACACTTACTGTGAAAAAAATAGATATTAAAATTGTGTCATGAATAAGTTTTCTACTAAAATTTTTATCTGTCTGCGGTGAAGTCGAAAAAGGAGGTTTCAAAAATTATTTATGCTTGATTATTTAGGAAAACTATCCATAACTTCACGTTTTAAGAACCTAGGTGTTTTTACAGTCTATCATTATTATTATACTCGCTACACTTTGCGGTTTCACCTGCGGTTTAAGTCTTTAACAATCATTAAAGTAGGTGCCAACATATTTATACATCTACACAAAGGAAAAAATTGAAATTAATTACAAAATAACAGATATATAAAAAAATAAATATGAATTTTCACACGCTATACCTATAAAAGATAAAAAATACAATCCTGTCTACCGGTTTATTCCAGCTAATCACCAAAATAGCCTGACCAATTTTGACTAGTAGATAGCTGATGGTATAAAGATGAACATAAACTATTTTTATTTTAGAAAAACTCTTAGGACTCTTGCGTATAAAAAAGAACCTAGCCGAAAACCGTCATCACACAAACGAACTCGCGGCCAAAACATAAAACCACATTCAACCCGCTACCTAAAACCTTCTAGAAAGCCGAAACTATTTCCATTAGCGAGAGGAATCAATACCACTGACTAGACTGTTATCCGGGATTCATTCAATAACCACTCGGCCAGCTAATATAAAGGAACCTCTAACTAAGTATTGACCAGTACATCCCTGGAACATAGATTAGACAGCTACAGATGGAGCTATTGAATAGCATAGGCAATTTAGGTTGTCTGGGAACGGGAGTTTATTTAAAGAGTACATTGTTAGTGAAAGGTACACAAGTTTCTAAATAATTTCGAGGTTTTCTGTAAGGATACTAAAGGGTAACATAACATGTCGCCTGTAATCCCCGAAGGGTTAGGCAAAGGTGTACCCATTAGTACACCCACATTTCGCCAGTTATGTTTTTAGTCCCATGTAATAGGGGGCGAGCCTTTTGCCATCAACTAGGCACAAATCCAGACGAGGCTGCTACTGAGAACATATTTTAACAATATAAATATGAATGGTAAAACGGTATTCAAACGAAAAAAAACAATATTTTAAATTTTTGTATGCGTCTCTGTTTGTTCCTGCTAATCTCCGTAACAGCTGGACCGATTTTAACGGAAAATAAACAGGATCCTGTACAAAAAAGATTATGAAAGTTCTTAGTAACTTCAACAAGATAGCCGACCCCGAATCGATAAAATTCGACCAATTGAAAGAAGAACCAGTCTGACAGATCTACCGCACCCACATAATCTTTGAATCCAATATCCCGGGAACGTTTGATTCATTTCTTATAATCTCAGTGGATTGCTAGGGCCGGGATCTCGCGGGATGGGGCCCTAATCCCGCGGTAATCCCGCACTCATCCGCCCACCGGCCGCGTCAACTTCCAAGCTCTTTAGATCCCTTTAATTCCATAAATTGATCTTGACTTTTTCCAAAAACTTCCATTATTATCTGTTATGTTAGAAGTTTTTGTTCGTTAGCTATGAAAGATATTCTACGTCGGGAGTAATCCTTCGTTTTAGATTTTAGTAATCCACTATATTGTTGGATTTCTCCGAGATTTTGGTACTTCAGACACCGATTTTCGTTTACAGTGGCCCATCTTAATAAGAACGAGCAAAGTTAACTAGAGAGTATTTAGTACACAGTTGTTCGTGCATGCACTGGTGTACTCACTCAACTTTCTTTGACTCTCACGTTCCGATGAGACGGTAATCCAACACCACCGGGAGCTCCTTAAAAAAAGAGTGTTCTTGTAGTCCCATGTAATATCGGATAACTCTTTGAACCAGACACAAAACACAGAAATATCTAAGGCGCTTTGCCCACAGAGCAACTATTGCAACAACTGGCAACTAGCTGTTTACATACATTTCAATTGGACTGCGCACACGGAGCAACTCGAGTTTCGAGTTGCGGCAATCTAACTAAGATAGTTGCTAGTTGCTGCAACTAGCAACTTTTATATATTGTACCGGTTTTAAAAGTTGCCGGTTTCCTCAACCGTCAATCGCAACGCTTCGGGCGATTTCACACACTCCCTCCCTCTCCGTGTGCCCGGCAATGCCAGTGTCGCTACGGCAACGGCAACTCACAAATTGCCAAAAAGTTGCGGCAATCGGCAATGTTATAGCAACTATCAACTTTTACAGGAAACTTTTAAACAAATCATTCATTCATCATTGAATGATTTATGTTTTTTTTTTTTTTATTGATTGTTCATTGTTAAAATTTGTATTAGTTTATAGTAATTGTACTTATTTATGTATTTGTGTTTTATGGGCCTTAGTTGCCTGAAATAAAGGTTTATTATTATTAAACAGTTGCCAATTGCCTCAACTTAAGTTGCTCCGTGTGCAAAGCGCCTTATAGAAAATCCAGGGAATAAAACACAAAACCTCAGCAGTTGCATTTAGGACGACGACGCAGTCGCAAAATGTTCTTTATAAAAAAATTACTTACTCAAATCCTCATGCTCAAGTTACCAAGTGTTTCCTCTTTTATAGCTTAATATCACGAAGCTTATAATAAGCTGGTCATTGTACATAATTACTGACGTCATACTGGTCACGTTTATAGTATGGAAATAGAAAAATCAATACTGTTTTTTTTATCGTACTCCTATCAAGGACTAAATATTAACGGGCTGGCCAAAGGCGGCCTCATACACGAGCTATATTATCGCTGTGGCGATAATATCGTTTTAGAAATAGATATAGAAATAGTTCGACCGATATTTGTAACTTTATTTAATACTACCTAACTTATGCCCGCGACTTCTTTCGCGCAAAAATAAAATAAAATATAGCCTATGTTACTCGCAGATAATGTAGCTTTCTAATGGTGAAGGAATTTTTAAAATCGGTCCACTAGTTTTTGAGTTTATCCATTACAAACAAACAAACAAACAAAAATACAAATTTTTCCTCTTTAAAATATTAGTGTAGATTGTGGAGTTTGGATTTGTGCCCGGTTGACGGCAATAGGCTCGCCTTCTATTACATGGGACTTAAACATAATTGGCGAAATGTAGGTGTACTAATGAGTATAACACTTTTTGCCCGACCTGGAAATCAAACTCCACGCTCATCAGTCGCGCTTGCGAACTACGAGGCCATACGTCACTAATTAATTTAATCAAAAAGCTATTTCGGGATCGCCCATTCAGATGAATTTCAATTACGTACACAAAATACTGAATTTATTTGATCTGCTTTCATAAATTCTAATTTTAGAATAAAAGATTATTTTATTTGTGCAAAGCGTAAATCTGTTAAATCATTAAGAAAGTACATTTAAATTGTAATGAATAGTAAATTGAATATTTGATCGTTGGAGAATTTATTTAGCGTTTCTTTGATTCGCGTCTTGTTTAATTAACCTCGAATAATTAGTAGTTATAATTATTTATTATTTGTAAGCCGGTCAAATTATTTTGTGGGGTTGATCAAGGATTTAAATCTTTAGATGTGTCCCTCCTCCCATGTTACGTGAATATGTCGCTTTGCAAACTTTACAACAATGAGCTGACATGCTTCTGCTTGCCTAGTCTTTTCCCAACTATGTTGAGGTCGGCTACCACTCTAACCGGACGCAGCTGAATACCAGTACTTTACATGGAGCAACTGCCTATCTGACCTCCACAACCCAGTAACTGGGTAATACGATACCCCTTGGTAAGACTGGTTGTCATAGGTACTGTATGTATGCCAGCCGGGACCAATGACTTAGCGTGGTTTCCGGGGCTCGGAGGAGTCTCGCTGTGTCAAGATGATCAAAACAAAAGAAACAGAACGTGAAAATAATTTTAAGGGATCGAACGATTTTAATCTTTTAGGGGTAGTAAATAAAGTCTAAATCTTCGATCAACAATGTTCTGAATATAAATGGACATAACTGTCAACTACTATAATCGTTTTTAGAGTTCCCTATAGTGACAGCTTAATGGCAATCGCTCATTAATTTGACATTCAAATTAGGGCTTTAAATCCACTGCATTAAAACATCGTTTATAATGAAAATATAAAAAGGTGACGGCTCGCGGGCGGACTTTTCGGGGTGAAGTCCGGGTCGTTATCGTGCCGGAGCGGTAGGTACTAGATTATTAATGGGTATACTACAGCATCCGAACGAATTAGCATAAAATGTAATCCCATTTGAAATAAAAATCTGAGCGGACTCTAATTTCAGTGAAAAACTCTTAGTGTTTGAATTTCATTCGGCCTCGTTGTGTTGGGGATGAGCGATAAGCGGATAGCGGATGTGCAAAAATGAATTGAAAGTATAGCAAAATTTCTGCTCACTCTCTGCCAATATATGGTGTACAAATTATAATATAAAATATAATAAATAATTATCTATACACAAAAAATCATCCCTATTTTCCTTGGTCACGGCACCACGCCTGAACGGCTGGAATAATTTCGCTAATTCTTTTTTGTTTCGTTTCTTACTGTCACGAAAATGTTCTTATGAACGTAAAAGAAAACAAAATCAATGTGGTTAGTGCAATATTAAACTTTATTGCTCTAAGAATAGAGTATTTATTTACTTTGAAAAACGGATAAACAAATCTCGCACCGGCTGTCGAGCGTCGGCCATCGGCGCTGTATTGCGATGGACATCTTTCGGTATAAAAGGGTAAGCGCGTCAATTTACGTCCATCTCATCCTCGCTCTGCCTCAGTAGTGTAAAACCAACTAGAATAAGTTGTATAGTATTGGAATTATATAACAAACAGACATTTAAAGGTTTTATAATAGTTTTGTAGTAGTGTTCAGTTTGACGCATTAGTGATATTTTATTGATTTGGCTAGTTGACTGCCTCGTTGGTCTAGTAGTCGCAAGCGCGACTGCTGTGCATGAGGTCTTGGGTTCGATTCCCAAGTCGGGCTAAGTGTTATTGGGTCTTTCCATCAGGAAGTTCTCAGTAGCAGCCTCGGAGTCTGGATTTGTGCCCGGTTGATGGCAATAAGCTCGTCCCCTATTACATGGGACTAAAAACATAACTGGCGAAATGTGGGTGTACTAATGGGTACACCTCTGCCTAACCCTTCGGGGATTTCAGGCGTGATGTTATGATGGTATGTTGGCTAGTTGGGCGTTTACTTTTTTTTGCTGTATTCAACGCTCTTCGTTTATACCTTAAGCCATCCCCTCCAGGAGTTCGGAATGAAACGCGAAGCGACGGCTTATGGATTAGCAAGATTTAACAAACAAACATAAATAGAAGACGTAATTCAAATCTTACACTTTTGCAACAGATTTTAAGACGTAAGCTCTTGAGACGTTCTAGAAAAATCTGAATTAATAATAGGTTACTTAAGTTTCCAATAGGATTAATCTTATAGACTGTGTAACTTAATTCTGATGGATTTTAATCTGTGTTGTTTGATTTCGAAGAAGCCTATGTATGGCCTTGACTTCCCCTCGTTAGCGTTGGATCCTGGGTTCGATTCTTAAGTGGGGCAAAGTATTATGTGACAACGCCGTGCCTTGAAAAGCACTTTAAGCCGTTGGTCCTGCGCCAGATCTCTCCCAGGTCGTATCGGATAGCCGTCCCATCGGACTATGAGAATAAGCGAAGAGGGAGTGCACCTGTGTTTGCGGACACACTTATTCAAAAAATAAGAAGACTATAATATCTTACTTTACTTAGCGTACTAGTTACTACGGTTAGAGATTGCCGTACCCAAAATTCTGTCAGAAGAATTATATTTCTATACTATCTTCTATCCGCTTCTTCTTCTTCTTTTCGAGTCGATGATTATGGACAATCCATTTTTTTTTTTCAATTTATAGTTTTTGTGCCCTCCCCGAGTGGCGTTAATCTTAAATCGTCCTGCGATTCTAAACGTCCGGCGCACCCTGGACAGCTAGCACTCGGTAACGCAGAGTCTAGCTGACCAATCCTTTCACCACGATGATAAATCCCCACGGCTCTTCTATCCGCGATTTCGTCTGCATAAACTTTAGAATTGAGCCAAACTTTCAAATTATCCCACGGGAACACAAAAATGTGATAAATATTATCCTCTATCTAGATCAACATTTATATGGTTAGTACAGCTAATTCTGTTCAGCCAGTTAATTATGAAAAATTAGTTTTCATCCCCCTTTTATATTCCTGTGGGATTGGTTTAGACATTTCTTAATTATAAAATGTAATTCTGCCTCGTTGGTCTAATGGTCGCAAAGCGCGACTGCTAATCGTGAGGGTTCGATTCTCAGATCGGGAGAGGTGTTATTAGGTTTTTCTATCTATCAGGAATTGCTCAGTAGCAGTCTCGGCGATTTGTGCCCGGTTGATAACAATAGGCTTGCCCCCTATTACATGGGACTTAAACATAACTGGCGAAATGTGGGTGTACTAATGGGTACACCTCTACCTAACCCTTCGGGGATTACAGGCGTGATGTTATGTTATGTTGAAATTTAATTTCTCATTCCATTTATCGGGCCTAATTTTGAAGTAAACACACACGAAGTCACGACCAGACGCTAGTTTCATGAACAAAACCGCAAAACTAACTTTTACTTGGCTAACTTCATTATAAAGGTTACGAAACTAAAATAAACTAACTCCCTATGGCATTAACTATTATTATAACCAATTATTACACTGAACACATAAGTTATCGACTTTTAAATGTCAATTAAAGTCAATTATATCGCACGTAACGAACTAAAATTATTGTGACACAACTATGTTTGTAATAGAACTGTAATGAAGAAGAAAATTGAGACTATTTTTGTGTGGTACGAATTAAAACACAATTTGGACTCGGAACTAATTTCATATTTGAGCTTTTGTCAGTCTAACCACATGCAGTTGAATACCAGTATTTTACATGGACCGACTGCCTATCTGACCTCCACAAACCAGTAACTGTTTAATACGATACCCTTTGTCAAGACTGGTTATAAGACTTTCGAGCTTCTGATGACCCGTAACCGTCAAAGAACTGTCAAAGATCCAAATTTGACAGCCGGAACCAACGGCTGAACGTGCTTTCCGAGGCACGGATTATGTCAGTGATGTCTAAGATAAGCTAAGAAAGTACATATGAATTGATAAAGTCACATTGGTACTTGCCCGGATTCGAACCCACAACCAACCAACCTTTAATAAGGATATGAAGATGTAGAGTGTGTCTGATGTGTTTTGTAAAAACCTAATTTAAAGGAGTGCCGTGGAGTTTCTTGCTCGTTCTTCTCCATAGAGGCCTACCTCCGTTTTGGAACGAGCAACTAGCTTCAATTTTCGGACTAACTGACAGACTCCTTGACAATTCAAAAGTGCCTGTAATCGGTCTAATTGAAATAAATGTTTTTGACTTTGACTTTGAATCTGTTTTTTTTAATTGTTTCTGTTAGAGATCCAATTACAAAAAATCTTTTACTGAGCTACATTACTGCCACAGTATTATTGCCAAGTGCCATAGAGTGCTAGGTTTTACTTCTCTTCCTCCCAGACAAAGTCGGGGGCAGAAGCTAGTAATCGGTAAATAGGCTAAGTTGTTTGCGTGATTTGACCCCGATTGGTACCAGCGTTTTTCATAGGAATTAGGTTATATGAATAAGTTGGTTTACGTTTCAAAGTTGTTGTCGTGGGTTTTCTTTGAAAACAAAGCGTAATATATTGACACTACTAAGAATGCTTCTTTCGTAAGTTGTTTATGATTGATTCTACTAAACCTGAATAAGTGGCTACGGACAAGGATGACACAGTAAAAGTCAAATCATTGAAAGGCACTTTTGAACGTCATCAAAAATAATAATATTGAAACTAGTGTCCCAATTCCAAAGGTAGTTTCATATGTAGAAGAATACGCAAGAAACTCCATACCTACTCTTTTAAAAAAAAAAATCTTCACACAATCCATCTATAGTTTTCTTTGGTTTTCCTCTGCAGCCATCCACATATTATATTACTTACTCTCTTGGTCACATGCGTTTAATCCCTCCTCTTCACATGCCGATACCAAGACAAACGATTCCCTTTCAACTTTTCTGTGAATGCCGCCACTTTCATACTTCCTCTAATGTACTCATTTGTGACCTTATCTATTCTGGTCATACAGATACACAGTGCTCACATGTTTACAATATTGTGATGGGTTATGAGTTCAAGGTAAATCATATTTTCCAATATTTATTGACTCGGATCCTAAAATAACACACACAAAACTCAATTAGGAAGCAATTGGAAGCTATTTTCTGCCACTATCTATACATTTTTAATAACCGTTCATTGTCGTAATTATCATTCGTTGGTGCTTCTATTTTAAAGCATACGGAAGCGTTTAATTGTGTATTTAAACAAGTTGATTATAGTTTCCAAAATCCCTTAAGTACCAAAGTGACCTTTTCAATTCATGTGTAGGTAGGTACTCTTTAAGTCTGTCTTGGATATCACTGACGTCAGTGAAGGAAAATGTCGTGAGGAAACCTGGACTTATCTATACTAATTATATTATAAAAAGCAAGAATTTTAATACGATACGATATGATACGAATTTTTAATAATATTTTGTTTATTGTAATACGCCAAGCTCAGGAACTACTGGTCCGATTTGAGAAAATCTTTTTTGCGCTATAAAAGGCTATGTAACATTACGCTATGGGTAACAAATGGGAGCGGAGTAGTAATCAATTATAAATATGAGTAACAAATCGTCAACCCGTCAAGGGTGTTGATTAATACTCGTGCCTTCTCTGTATAATAAAAGGCCATGGGACCCCACACTAAGGCAATAATAGGCTGAAATTATTGTCATTAATCCCTTTAGTGAATTAGTCTATCGACCAAAAGATGTCGACTTCTATTAGTCACGTTTAAATAAAATTGTACAATCATACTTTTACTGGCCGCCATTAATTTTCTTTTAATGGCGCGAACTAATACCTAGCCATTCCCTTGCCCAGATTTTTGGTCCTTCGATACGAAGTTCAATAAAATTGAGGATACGCTAGTAACTCCAAAAGTTTTCACTTTTTCCAATTATTTTTTACTCCAATTCGTTGAATACAGGTATATAGTAGCGATAAAATAAGAAAAAGAAAGATAGTTGTACTTTCAAGATAAATCCGACACTCACCAAGGTCGGGTGGCATCGTGTCCCTCAGCTAACTACCGGTTAAGTAAACTGTCCGTTAAGTAAACCAATCGTCCCAAATTGTAAGCGCCAATAAAAGTTCATGTTGATTTATCGTTGACATTTCAAAAATTAAACGAAGATGGAAGTTTCTTTGATGATTTTATTCGAGTGTTTTCTTTTTCTTTATCCGGTCCACTTTGGCCACCCAAACCCATAGTCCTATACTTTGTTTCCATATCATGTAATTGGTAGTGAGTCGAAGTTTTCACAGAGTTTGTATTTTCTATAGCGGCTATAACCACAAATAATATAATAAAGGTATAAATTAAAGGGGATGTCTATCGGCGCTTTAGTTTTCCACGCGCGCCTCAAAGAGATGTCAGCACAGAAGACGGGGTCCGCTAGGACCAGTGCCTGCCAGGGTTGCGCGATTTGTTCGAAAGAGTTACCGCGGCCCTGGAACGTAAAGGACACCAGAAGAAACACGGATGGGTAGGTTAGTAAACTCTGAAAACTGACAATCTTTTCCGCTCCACCTAGAGTGGAAAGAGTCATTTGAAGATCCTTAAAAAAAATATTGTACCGTAATACGGAACCCTTTGTGCTGGATTTTTATATCGAAATATTTCTTAGAAATACAGCATTTTTTCCAATACCTAATCCAACTACATGTCGTAGGCTGTTTGTTCACAGTTCTCTTCCATTTCTTTGGATAAATACATCTGGTAACAAAATATTTATGTTAATAATAATATATCCGACTTTGTCAAACATCTCGAAAGCATGTTTTTGTTATGTTTATGTATTAGTCTTAAAGGTATTTTCTTAGTGTTTCTAAAGGTCAAGTCACACTGAAACGCGATGCCACGCTATTAGGCGCGCGCTTGTAAGATAGCCAGACAATATCAAACTTATTTTCTACACGGTATTTTATATGCGTGAAAGCCTCGTCGACCTTTAGTGTGTACAGGTATACATACCTACCTTATCGTAAATAACTTCGGTCGTTATCATCATATCAGCCGAACAATGTTTATTGCTGGAGATAGGTCTCTCCTAAAAATTGATACTTGCACTGCCCGCATACAGCGGTTTTTTGCAACCTTCGCCAGGCCGTCGGTCTACCAGATCGAATTAAGAACTAAGAACTAAGAAATTAAGGAACTTCGAATTGTTGATGTGTGAAAAGTAAAAAAATGAGCGCATCATCGCCCTCGCATCGCGTCACGGTGTGAACTAACCCTAAGAACAAAAAACTGGATTTCTGTTTTCCTAGTTTCAGATAAAGAACTTACTTAGATCCTTGAGCTGTAATTCGGCGATTTTTTCCCAAAAACGTGTGGGTTTGAGGTAAAATAACTCATGTTTATTCATAAACCTGGAGTACACGAATATCAACTTTAGTTTAGGTACAGCCAACAAAAGAGACAGGTATCCAGGGTCGTCAGATATAGTTGAAGTTTTCGTAGAAACCATGGAACGACTGCCTATCTGACCTCCACAACCGAGTAACTGGGTAAAACAAATACCCCTTGGTAAAACTGGTTGTCAGACTTTCGGGCTTCTGACGACTCGTAAAGACTGTCAAATGTCTCATATGACAGCCAGGAACAATGGCCTAACGTGCCTTCCGAGGCACGGAGGAGTCTCGGTGTGTAAAGATGGTAACCATTTTCTTAGTATTATATATTTCCATTCTTAACACAAAATAAATAAAAGGCAAGTAAACAAATAATATAGGGTTAATTAATTAATAGGCTCGCCCGATATTACATAGGACTTTAACATAACTGGCGAAATGTGGGTGTACTAATGGGTACACCTCTGCCTAACCCTTCGGGGATTGCATGCGTGATGCTATGTTATGTTACGGTCGATTAACCTTCTATTTGTTTCTTCTCAGTTAGCTATTCACTTCACCAACATTCGCACACAACAAATTTCAGTTACAGGGAAATGATTTCCTTTGTCTGATGCCGGTATAGTCAAGGAGCCGACGGTGAAGTTAGAAAATTATGATAGAAAATGATTTCTGTTAGTTGCAAGTGTTCTGTTAAAGATTTGAATTTAGAATTAGTACAAAAATTCATGTGGTAATATTTTTTATTATTTATAGTAATAACAATATTAGTCTATTATTGTCTCACTGCAGAACAAAGTCCTCTTCTCATACAGAAAAGGCACGAGCATTGATCATCACGCTTAATCAAAGTGGATTGACGAATTCAGACTTATATAAGTCCAGGTTTCAACACACTGTTTTCCTTCACCGAGGTCAGTGATGTCCTAGATTTTAGAACGTACATATGAATTGAAAAAGAATCATTTATATTTTCCCGTGTTCGGTTGAGAAATCACAATCTCATGCATGAGAGGGGAGTGCCTGAACCATTACGCCATCACAAACCTGTGTGTGCCTAATTTTAGGTGATTCCATGCAACCGTTTATGCGTTAAAGGAAAACATCGTACGTCCTCACAGACTTTCGCGTTTATAATAGTAGAACGAAGTAGGATAGAATCTATTATTATATATAGAATAATATATATATTATGATACACTACTACTACTATTATTTTAAATAATCTATATTTTTTATGACGTAAATGGCGTTACTGGTTAGCTCCTAGCCTACAAGTTACAAAAGTCTTACTCTGCGCATGCACCAATTACAGAGCAGCAAATATTGGCAGAGCCAATGTGCTAGTCAAATCAACTGTTCGCAATGAGGAACTGCTTTGCTACGGTGTTTCTCACAATTTTCCTGTTGGTGCTTGTACCTATATCATTTTGCTTATTAGTAAAATTCTTTTCTGAATGAAGTGCTACCAAAAACTTACACCATTATAATAAATCGCACAATTAGACTTTCATTTTTGGTGTGAATAATTACTCTATATGGCAGTGCGCTATGTAACGCACGGAAAATATTGAATTGTGTAGTGCACATTATGGGAGTAGTGGGGGTATTTAAAGTTTAATCCTAACGTATACAACTTATTTTCGTAAAAAAAGGTGAAACTTTGACCTTCAATATCTCCATAACCAGAAGGTTTGCAGATATTGTCTAGAACAATTAATGATCGCAATGATGGAAGGAGTGGAGGGAGGCCTTTGCCCAGGAGTGGGACAGAACAGGCTAACAAAAAAAAAAAAAAAAAAAAAAAAATGATTGGGAAGAACATGTAAGTTTCAGCAACGTTAATTGCCTGTTTACAACCTTTATATCATAATAACATAACATCACGCCTGTAATCCCCGAAGGGTTAGGCAGAGGTGTACCCATTAGTACACCCACATTTCGCTAGTTATGTTTTTAGTCCCATGTAATAGGGTAGCCTCGTTGGTCTAGTGGTCGCAAGCGCGACTGCTGTGCATGAGGTCTTGGGTTCGATTCCCAGGTCGGGCAAAGTGTTATTGGGTTTTTCCATCAGGAATTTCTCAGTAGCAGCTTCGGAGTCTGGATTTGTGCCCGGTTGATGGCAATAGGCTCGCCCCCTATTACATGGGACTAAAAACATAACTGGCGAAATGTGGGTGTACTAATGGGTACACCTCTGCCTAACCCTTCGGGGATTACAGGCGTGATGTTATGTAATAGGGGGCGAGCCTATTACCATCAACCGGGCACAAATCCAGAATCCGAGGCTGCTACTGAGAAATTCCTGATGGAAAAATCCAATAACACTTTGCCCGACCTGGGAATCGAACCCAAGACCTCATGCACAGCAGTCGCGCTTGCGACCACTAGACCAACGAGGCAGTTTTTATATCATAATCCGCTTATCAAACCCTTACTTTAGAAAATTACTCTTTAATACCCTCGAATAAATCGACAGCTATTCCTAAACAAGTTTATGGAAAAATAATTTTCCAACAAACATAATTATATTAAAGTAGGTTAACAAAGCAACAACATTGTCAAGTTCCCTAATATCCATTTTTATTTCTTATAATAACACGTGTCATCCCATGCCTTAACAAAACTGTCAAATAAAAAATACCGGCCAAATGCATACACGAACGGTTCTGTACTACTGTACAATATTTAAGTTACATAAAAAAAACGAGCCTCAATTTTTACTTCATTTTATTTTTGTAGTTAGACGTTAAAGCGTCCGCAGTAATACATACTCAGTGAAAATTTCAAGTGGGTTCATTTTACGGTTCAAAAGAAAAAGCCGTGAGACATACGGAGAGGGTCTATAATTGATTCTAATTACACACCTACCAGCGATATGTTTCACATTATTTATTGCATTCACGATTTGATATTGCAAGAAAGATAATAGAATCTTAGTAGTAGGGTCCAGTTTGTCAGCCTTTCGGTACGGAACTCTAAAACACCATCATTAAAATCTCCCAACATAATTATAAACACCACACCCCACGTCACAACGTCACTGATTTCACGTCGCGGTTAGTGTGCGGCGCGAAGGACCAATAACTTCAATCGAATATTAATTTCGGAGAAGTCAAGGGCCCACACAATATGGAAACAAAGGGGCCCCATTCATCGTCCTTTGTCCCAACCACTTTGAGGTCTCAATCTCACCCCAAAGTAAACCTTTTTGAAGATTTCTTTTGCCTTTGACGGGGAGTTTCCCAGCTCCCTCATTTTAGTTTAGTAGTGATTTTAGTTTTCTATTTTAGTTTGCTGTTTGTTTCTGAATGTGGTTTTTTGTGTGTAAAGAGCTTGAATATACTATGTATAACAATACATTTTTACAAATAATACAAGTAGATCTCAAGGGTCAGTGATTTATTTTAAACTAGATTCTGCCCGCGGCTTCACCCGCGTAATAAGTCGCAAAGTAAGTTGAACTAATATCTTATGGGAACACTTTACATGGATAAAAAGTATACTATGAGCTAATCAAGGAAATGGTCTATCTATGATCTAATTTTCATCCAAATCTTATCAACGGTTTGCGCGTGATTTATAAACATCCTGTACGATTCCCATGGGATAATATATCGACTTTAACGCGGACAAAGTCGCTAGCAAAAGCTAAGTTATCAATAAAACGGCCCTTTACCCAAATGATATTCACATTACATAGGTAAATATACCGTAAGTACATTATATGTCCTTGTCATACCTAAATCAGGTACAAATAATATTTGAAAGTGGAATAATTCAGTACTTGTCGCTCATATGTAGTGTAATGGTGACTGATAAGGTCTGTTGGAACAAACTGGGCATTAAGCTTGAAAAAATTCTAGGGTAACGACCGGGTAAATACTGGATATTAAGCGGAAATAATCAAAAACAAAACCTGACTTCTTAAAAACTATGGCAATCCTAACTAATATTATAAATGTGAAAGTAAGTTTGTTTGTTTGTTTGTTTGCTACCATTTTACGCCTAAACCACTGAACCGATCATCCTGAAATTTTGCATATACGTTACCAGGTGTACAGGGACGAACATAGGGTACCTTTAATCCCGAAAACAAGTACTGTTCCCGAGGGAAATCACAAAAACGTCCTTATGACAGTAGATGGCGCCACGTGTCTATCGGATCATGATTAAATTTTAAGTTTAAGCATGTAATACATTATGAGTCTAGACTGTCGATAGACCAGTTTCAAGTAAACAACCTAGGAGTACGAAAGTTCTTTGCTTAATAATTTTTCATGCCCAAAACCGCTGAAGAGTATCCTGACATTTTGCATAAAGTGGCTTCCAGACGGACGGACTTGCGGTTACGGCAAACCGCAGGCCGCGGCTCCTAACGCTCCAAAAACACACCACTGCGGTCACAGTGGCGGCCTGAAGTATCATTAGCGTGGTGATTGTGCTACAATCAGACGTCGCAATCGGACGTCAGTCAATATGGCTAACCGTAACGTTGTCTTATTACTCTCATGACTCATTAGTCCTCTCAGAAGATAAGAAAAAAGGTAGGAAAACCGTTTATTTAAACACTTGAGGTGTGAGGTAGAGATAAACTACAGTAACATGACGCGCCCTTCCACAATTCAAAACGTTGAAAGTGTTTTTAATAGTATTAAAAATACTCACACCGCATGTGTGCGTATTGAGACGGCTCTCGAGACAAAAACAAATCAGCGATTTGTTGTCCGACTAGCGGCGTCAAAAATTACTCATTATTATTAGTATGGCGCTGCACTGGAATTCTGCACTGAAAATGAAAATGAGAGGTACGTCATTTAAATGACATTTAAATTCAACTATTTCTATTACAATTTCCATATTTGGCGTCATTTTACAAAGCAGTACACGCGGCCGGTTGTTAAAATTTGCAATTGACGCGGCCGCCACAACATTTCGCGTTTGTCTGTGACCCACTTTATATACGTTGTCAGGGATACAAAAAAACTGCGTAACTGACACTGTCATCACTGACACTGACAGGTGTAAACGCATTCATAGAGGATGCATGGAAGAATAAAGGTGAACTTATAACTACGCTCTGTCAATGAAGCATACTCTGCGATTACTCCGCTAATTGTAAATTGATTTAGATGATTCTTTTGTTGTTTATTTTTTCGAATTGGTCCCAAATAAATACTGTCATGATCTGATGATGAACTTCGGAGATATGGAAAGGAAACTCCTCATAAGATCACGGCGCAGAACTGACTTAACAGTAAAATTGCTTTGTTTAATGCGTGTAGTCGATGATTGACTGAAGGAAGAGGTTAGTTGCTAAACTAACCGTGACCTATGTCGATGTATGTAGACAACTACTGTTTATTTTTTCGTTAGAGGTATTTCCGGTGTGTTTTAATGAGGGTAGGTAGGCTACGTTTTTTAATTTTAGAATATCTCGCAGGTCCAACACACAACCAAAAGCTCATTGCGAGCCCGAGCAAAAATTACTGCTCAATCCTCGGAATCTTCCGTTCATGCGCATTAAGAAGGCAAGCACAACCGGAGCGACAAGTTTTGAGAACTGATGAGACATTTTCTCAAAGCCAGAAAAGACTAGAGAGCCAAGCCGTTCGCCCTCCAAGCTTCTCAGAGAGTGACTGAAACGCCCTTTTAAACGCAATTGCTTTTGGAGGAACAAGCCGAAAGCCAGAGAGCTGTAAGAGCAACTGAGACGCCTTTTCAATCAAACACAACTTCGTCTCAGAGAACAAGCTCAGCCATTACAGCGACAGAAACTCTAAAATAGTCACAGGTGAGAAGGACCTCTCTTGCAGAAATGCAAACTGAACGCTGACGGACTTTTATGAGTCACAGTCTGTTGGTCTGTAGGTATTTAATAATTCTGGATCTGGCCGAACAACAAGCCGAGTACAGCCCGAATTGACTGTCAAATTCTAAACAAACGCGGGCGAAGCCGCGGGTAAAAGCTAGTTAAAAAATAAATCTGATTTTTCTTTGGGGTTGGTAAAAATCATCAAATGAATCCTTCTACCCTGGGTGGAGCGTAAGGGACTACAGACTGATTAAAAAACTACAATGACCCTTCGTTGCCCTTTGCGTTCCGGGGCCACGGTGTCCTGTTAAAACGTCCCGCGACCCCGGCGAATAAATATGTCCGCAAATCGTCGGTTGAGCTGATGATGAACATCTAACTTCTTTAACTTCCACATAAATAAAAATCAATTGCAATATGGCAATCAATGCTGCCAGCCTTTTGGGCACTTGTCCCATGGACAGTAACGCGAATGAGTTTTTATGCTATACTATCTATTACATTTTTTAAAGCATAAATATGTTAATGAGCATAACACCACGCCTGTAATCCCCGAAGGGTTAGGCAGAGGCGTATCCATTAGCACACCCATATTTCACCAGTTATGTTTAAGTCCCTATGTAACAAGGGGCGAGCTTATTACCATCAACCGGGCATAAACCCAGACTCCGAGGCATGATGATAATCTAGAGTTTATAACACTTTATTATCACTAAAACTGCTAATGTTGATTAACGTTGCAGACCCAAGATTCAAAAATAAACACATCACACCTCGAACTCAATTACAGCCGAGATACATTCAATATTGAATTACCATCCCAGATGACCCAAATAATAAAACAAATTCCGCAGAGCCAAAGCAAACAAACTATAAAATGTAAAAATAAAACTGAATATTTAATAAAAATATGGATCCATTTGTAGGTAACAGAAAGCAAACAGTTTGTAGAAAGCTTTAAATAACTGTTGGAACTGTGGGCCCATGATGGCGGTTTACGTTTCCATGATATTCGACGCACAATGATTGCAAATCGACTACACATACGAACTAAAAACGAAAAGTCAAAACAAAATCCGGCCCGACCCCTATTGGCTACAGCGCCCTGTCCGAGTAGCAATTGTTATCAATATTGGACAATATTCTGCATTGTTATATTTACGTTTCCTTTTTCTATGAAACGATGATCGTGAGGAAAACTGGACTTATAAATAATGTAAGTCTAAGATCGCCATCCGCCTTAAGCAAGCATGGTGATCAATGCTCGCGCCTTCTCTATATGAGAAGAGGCACTGCAGTAGAACATTAACAGACTGGTATTATAGTATTATACATTGGTAGGTGCAAAATAATATTTATTCACATATTTGCTTATAGAATAGGACTATTAAATACACATACTTTATTATTATTTTGTGGGTGTAGTAATGGGTACACCTCTGCCTTACCCTTCGGGGATTACAGGCGTGCTGTTATGTTAATAGGACTATATTATAGCATAAGGCATAACATGGAGGACTAAAAAAGGACTACTGACTAAGAAAAAAGTAAAATATTATCAGGGGGCACGGCAGTGCTCCCGCCAAGTCGAGCAAATTTCATTTGTCATCGATAATTTAAAGAAAATAGTCACAAAAGAATAACAGTAATAATGATAAATGTTAATAATATTCATTCATTCATTCATGTCAATAAAAAATATGGTACCTAAATAAAAAATAATAGGAACAAAACTTAAACTTAATACTTTTTCTCGTTTGTGCCAGCCCTGTGTCCATTATTCCATGTGTCCAAGTAGCGGTCGTTTTTCGAGCAATATCCGGGGAATAATGTACACAGGGTGCTACTAACAGGCGGATAACCGACTCGTAACGATAAGGAAACGGAAAAGGAACCTTAATCCTTTTGTCAGCGCCATCTACTCGAGTTCCTACACTTCATATTAATAAAGACTGAAATAATCTTTATCGTACATGTAAATAAGGTTTGAAATTGAATTCTCCTCATGAAATGAATCACTACTTCGTTGGTCTAGTGGTCGCAAAGCGCGACTGCTGAGCATAAGGTCTTGGATTCGATTCCCAGGTTGGACAAATGTTTTTGAGTTTTTTCATCCGGAATTCCTCAATAGCAGCATTGGAGTCTGGATTTGTGTCCGATTGTTGGCAATGGGCTCGCCCCCTATTATATGGGACTTAAAAACATGACTGGCGAAATGTGGGTGTACTAATGGGTACACTTCTGCTATGTTATGAAATAAATCAAAGAATAGGGAGAAGACTGATTCGGTATTAACGACATCTTCAGTATTGTTACTTTTAATTTGCACGAAACACATTTGCATACCTGACAGACTTCCCTGATTTAGATTTAAAAACTTTTCATACTTCCTTCTTTTATTCAAAACTTTTAATTTTACGTTAATCAATTCGTATGGCAATAACATTTTTAAGAAATTAAATGAGATACAACTTTTGTCATCTTTAGAAATTACCATTAAAAAAACAAAATGGACGGCGGGTTCTTCTTTCAAATGAAAAGATTCGAAGGATCGATTTGTCCGAAGTTTAAAATTTAACATGGAGACTCTGCAGTACGTGAGAACATACAACTGTTCAAATTACTCTAGCTAGCTTGGGGGGAAAATATCCAAGCTGGGCGTTCGGTGAAAAATACCTTTCAAGCTGTATTGTTATGTTCGAGGTAATCTGAAAATGACACGCCTTTAAGCGTTGTTATTCCGCCATTTTGTTGGGTCTCCTGTTAATAGAAAAATGGGGTAGTTTGTGATGTTTGATGGAGTAAGTACTGTTCCTTGCTGTTGTTACATCAATTTGCTCATCTTCTCCGTTTAATATAACAAATCTGTGTCATTATTAATAATAAACTTGGTCTATTTTATTTACTTTGTACATTTTAAGATCTACTTGTAAATATTGAACTATTAGTTGGTATATGTTTTTACTCAGAACCCGCGAATTTACTAATATGAAACTAACTAGCATAGCTTTAAGTGTGTAATATGGCATCGCATAGGTACACGCGTAATATAAGTGACACTTATCAAAAATCTATCTTGGTGTATGTATGTATAAACACTGGTCCCAAGATCCAACCCTGCGGGACACCATCGACATCATTGTGTTTTATAGACATTATATTAATATAAGCAATTATACTTAAAAGAATAATGTTTTCTAACCATACGACACGGGTCTACAAAACGTACAGCAAAAAACAATACATAAATAACAACAAAACAATAACACTACACTATAAAATGCTTCTGAAGGAGTACTAGACTCACTTTCAAATAGCCGTCAACGTGTTAACTTAGTTGTTTTACGTATTTAATTTCGTTTTCCATTACTTTGTTATACGTGCCTATTTTATTTCGACACAACTTAGATGCATAGGCCTTAGGATTGACTTAGATCACTACTTTACCACACAAGGCTGTTTCAACTTTATGTTTCACTGGACACTAGCTTCTTTTTAGTGTACTCCTGACCACACACCGTACAAATGCCCGCAGTTACCTCAACTCTTGGCTTCCAACACCTTCGGCCTTCGGTGATCGGTCTTTTGACAGTATCGTCTTTCGGGGCGGCACACACAACCATAGTCACGACTACCTGATTTCTCGAGTACTCTCAAGGGAGCGAGCTCCGTTGAGGGTATTCGTAGTGCGGTGGGTGAGCGAGCAGAGGTGGTGGTGGTAGTGTTTGTTGGTAACGTGGTTGTGGGGCAGCGGCGGCGTGGGGCGATTGCCCGCCGGCTGTTCGGGCGCTGTTCGAAGCGCCCCGCCGCCCGACTGCGCGCGCGCCCGCGCTCACTCGCTACGCTGCTCCCGATGGTACCATCCTGCTACTCACCGAGAACGGCACGCGGCTGATGACCCGTGCCGCCGCCGCCAGCCTCCTGCGCGCCGCCCTCCTCTCCCCGCGCCCCCCTCGGCCCCGCCACGGTGAGCCGCCGCCGCACCCTCTCTTCATCTTCTCTCTTTCTATGTGTCTGTCGGATTCCGTCGCCTCTCGCACTGCACGCTTCGCACTACGCTTCGTAAGGTAGGAGCGTGGCTATACGTGCCAACCGTAATATCTACCAAAAAAAATTGCTACCGATACACTTTTGCCAAGAACAACTTTTTCAATATAATCTAGCAGTTTTATCAATTTTTACACAAAATCTCACATTTTAGAAAAATCAACCGAACGTCTCAGCTTTATTTAATAAAAAGACACGGCTTTAACAATTTGAAACTAGAATTTTCCTGAAAAATAAAACTTAGTGAAGGCTGACCCAATTTTAATAATAAGGTTTTGAATAGAATTTAAATTAGCTACATAGTGACTGCGGAGTTAGCTTAAGTCTCCTTAACGATTTTAATAAATATTTAATGAAAATCCGCTCCTACTTTATGCCTGCATGCTTTTTAGATCGTTGCTCTCCTTTTCCTTTTAACACCATTTTAGAGTTTCAGTCTCGATATTGTTGTTACACGTACTGAAAGTCTACTTTGGTATCTCTTGAAATGGGCATGTTTGCATGTTTTCTTTCTGCATCTCCTATTTTCTACGATCTCTATGGTTACTGCGCGGCATAGACTGGCTTTGATAAATAGTTCGAGCGGGACTGCCAACCGGGGAGGCTTTGCTGATCTCATTCTTTTACCGGGACATTTTCTAAATCGTTAAAATTTTAATTTTGCCCGTTTAATGTCGTAACATTTTCGAATATCGTTGTTTATTGTATTGGATTGTCATTTTTGTATTTACCGTCAGTAGGGTCAGTTTTTTTTAATATGACGTGTGTCGATCGACCGGCGCGATCGCCTCTGATGTTACCACCTCGGAGTCCCGTCGCGCTATGGCTCGGTCGTCGAGCTTGCCACAGCTAAGCGATTCGATGGATGACATTCCAGTAAAGCTGATGTCGGACGGAAGGATCGCGAATCGAAACGGAACCGGTGTGACTTCGTGGATCGGCGGTATGTCAATAACAAATGATGGGAACCTGATAGCTCCGGACAAAATTATGACGCACATCCACCGTTATGCGAGCCCGCACTTCAATCCGCACGGACACCATTACCATCGCTGGACCCATGAGCCCGGGGGGAGCGAGGACCCACTGTACGCGACCAAGACAGTCTACGGACCAGGATACATTGATGAAAACCGTACGTATGGCGTTGGTATTCTCAACGCGTTGACTAATCTTTTTCCTGTTTGAGGTAACTCACATTTCCCGTTTGATACCCACATTTCTACTGAACAATCCTAAATAAGAGGCACAAAAAGATTAGTTGACGCAACCAAAACTATAGGTGGTACAAATAAAAAAAGAAACACATTTATAACAGACAGTACAACTAACCATAGATATCGTAAGTCACATCACTTCGAGCTTCAAAACTGTACAAAACTAGACGGTTTTAGGAAACCATTGAGACATGGGTGATCTGATTCATTTCTGTAGCACCGTCATGTTACTATTCCGAGTGCTCTCTACCCCTTTATTATTTCGACCCCCGAGCACTTTAGTTTAGATCCTCCACAGTTTTATAGTAAACGATAGTTTATCTAAGAAGACACAAAGTAAAGCTTTGCGTAGAGATAATGACTAGAAGGGATATAGAGCTTTAGAGCCCTCGTGTGCTTCCTATCCTGATCCAAAAAGTGTAGAGAATTTAGTTTGTAAAGGAGCGATTTAGTGAAGGCGCTTAGATTCGAAGATCTCCGCGAAGCTTTGCAAATTGCTCTCAAGATTCATTTACCACGGACATAACCCTGTTCTCATCGAGTGTAGCACGGATATAATCGGAGAATAACTGTTATTTATTTACAGTCGTACACGGTGATCCACTATGCATGTATCCATTAAATATTCTATACATATTTAACTTTGAAACGGCACAGATATCTCATGGAGTTTTTGCCTCACAACGAATTACGTAATTTGAAAGCATGACCGATTTATTGAGATAATATCGCTTGTATCTATCGTACGATTTTCATACAGATTATCGATTTCATTGGCAACTCATCGTGTTTTATTCACGACACGTAATTTTTTTATCGATCTCTCACACATAATGTTCCATATTATTACTATGAATTTTTATTCACACGGTGTAAATTATATTTATATAAGCATGAGCATATTATTCACACTCCGATATAACGATTTTATTATTTTGAGTTATATTAATAATTTATTCATTTGTTTATTTTTTACTATCTATTTATTTATTTAACACTGAATATTTAGTTTAAATGAGCTGCGTATTTGAAGCACTTTCTTTTAAACGTTTCATTATTGAGGTGTGTAGGAACAGCAATTTCTGAAATAGGTATATTGGCGTGGTTTTGGTTTAACTAAAACTAATTTCAACTAATCTTGTGTAAGTTAAATAATCTAATAGTTTAATAACATAATTGGAGCACGAATTATAATGGCGCGAATAACTTAATCCGGCTTATAACGCTAACTAATAACGATGGCAATGAACTATAGTGTTACAAAATTTGATATACATTTCGTCAAAACGTTACGTTCATCAAAAAGCATAAACTTACAAAATTCACCCTAAATCCTATTAAAATAAAGTTCTAAAACCTTAAACAATTTTGTTTTCAGCCTCTTTGGAAGAAAATATAGATTTACAAAGTAATTTACTCGGGTTCGCGAATGATTGGCATATTTTACGTAAACGAATATCGATGGCCTAGTTTAAAACATGTCTTTAGTTTCCGCTCTAAATGTCGAATAATTTAAGAATTTAAATCTTTCGCATCAACGGCATTAAAGTTGCCGTAATCATTCTATCAACCGGAAAAATGTACCTTCTAATCTCAACTATTTTTAACACCAACAACATTAATCCAACATTTCAAACACCACATCAACTAACACATGACAACAACCAACAGAGAGGATTGGCAAAGAGAACGGTATATCAGGTGATGAGAAGGTGGCTCTGCAGTCGACGTGCCACGTGGCCCTGGAGACTTGTATCAAGGACAGCGAGTGTGTGACGTCACTGACACCGGTTCTGCAGAAGTGTCATACCAGCGATTGCGACAGAGATGGCTGCATGGAGGCCTTGAGGGGCTTCTATAGGAAGTCGGGCGTGCATTGGAATACGGAGATCGCTTTTTGTCTTTGCAAGTAAGTTGGATTTAGATTATTTATTTTAGAAATTACTATTCAAGATACTAATTATTTTTACCGTCTCTAACTCTGTATGTATCGTTCTTTGTATCTAATGCTTTTTCTGCTGTCCACCTGTCAATTTTTTCGACGTTACTGAAGACATTTTCCACCTCACAATCTTCCTCATTGACTCTTTCTGGTCTTTCAAAACAATACCCAGGATATCTTCACATTATCATTATCCTCTGTATTAGGTGTGTGTAGGTACGCTTTTTAATCTTCCCTTTCTCATCAGGAAAACTGATAACCGTGAGGACTCATGCATGAATGCTCAAGAGCGTCTCCATCCGTCGTGTGCGCAACGTCCGGCCGTCGGCTCCCCTCTACCTGCCTGCCATACTCTTGCGCACGCGTGCAGGGAAGAACCGGAGTGCAGGTTGGTTATTCTTGTAACATAAACTTTATGGAAACAAGATGTTTTTGCCTGATATTCCTATAACGATCCACGACAGCAAAAGGTCTTGGAGCTATTTTCTGGAATTAGAATCTTATGTAATAATAGAAATAAAGTTTATTAGCCACTGTCACAAAAGTTAGATATTGATGTTTTTTAGAAGGTGGCCACGTTTATCATGTTTAAAATGCAGGTGTTGGGAAGGAACACTTTGAGCACTGTAGTAAATCATCTGGTCAGGAGCACCGCACTCGCACTGGGTGACGGTGCGATCTATAATCCCCCAATTTGCTAGGTTATGTTTACAGCAGCCTACTTAGGTACGCGGTCTATTGAGCGCTTTCCGTATAATTAATTAACATAGTAATATAATTTAGTGACATTTGATGGACCGCATCTCTACATATTATAAAAGAAAGTTGCTTTCTGTACGCTTATTTTTTTTAAACTACGCGACGTATTTTAATATGGTTGTCATCAATAGATATAGTAACTCAAGAGGAACGTTTATGTATCTACATTGCAACCGTACAAAGCCAGGGTGGGACCCTGGTTTTTAATAAACCGGTGGTCCCCAACCAAGGTGGCATGCATCTTAGAGACCAAAGTAAATACACTGTTTCGATCTTAGTTTTCCACATGCCAAAGGCGTAGTACCTATAAGTGTCGACAACCTTATTGCATTGTAATGGAAAGCGTGGAAACCTAACCTTTGTATAAAGGACAGCAATCACCGATACGCCATAAATATGGCATTATAAACCCCAATTCAGCGAGCTTTAAAGTATTAATCATCCGTGATCCAATATATTATACAAATATTACATTTAAATGTCCGCCGCATTTACTTACATAGTATTTACCCAATTAAAACTATCACCAGAATTTTAATTAAACCAATAAATTCAATAAATACACGCCAGACCTAAATCAATGCATGATTGAGATTAATTCTGCATAAACGAATCAAGTTACATTATAAAAATCGACAAACTAATTCAATACCTATGTCAGAAGTTTTATATTACCATCCAGCAATATTCAGTGTACCTCAAAAACTTATCCAAAATCATTACAATTAATTAAGTTAAAATAACACGTCCGTTGTCTTGCGCGGTCTTGCTAATTATGATTAGTTGACCAACAAATCTGCCGGCCTGCTACTCAAGACTACTTAAAACTAGATAGAAATTCTTTCATATGGATATGACTACACACATTGAAATAGTAATATGGTGTGGCGCGCCATTTTATTGTAGTTTATCTATACAAGTGACTGCCTCATTGGTCTAGTGGTCGCAAAGCGCGACTGCTGAGCTTGAGGTCCTGGATTCGGTTCCCAGATCGGGCAAAATGTTATTGGATTTTCCATCAGGAATTTCTCAATAGCAGCCTCGGAGTCTAGATTTGTGCCCGGTTGATGAGCAATAGGCTCGCCCCTATTACATGAGACTTAAACATAACTGGCGAAATGTGGCTGTACTAATAATACACCTCTGCCTAACCCTTCGGGGATTGCAGGATTGATGTAACGTTATGTTATATTATCTATATAAGTAAGTGTTCAATTGTAAACTCACCCCTTTGTAACTGAACCTCTCTGAATTAGGCCGGTCGTACTCATTCCATTTGCGGTGACATCCTGATTGGTACATTCGACTACCCAACTATAGGTGCAGTGTCTCTGATTGATGAAACAATTGATGGAGTGGAGCTGATCGAGTTGCCAGTACTTACCTACTCGTATACCCGATACTGGAAATACAAAAGTGAACATTTACAAATCTATGCTATAATATAATCAACTTGAATAGGTATTTTCAAACGCTGTTTGTTTGATTAGAGTGTTTAAACAAGCACACAAACACACAAAAAATATCTTCATTTTTATTAAATTATAGATTATTCTTGATATTTTAACATAACATAACATCACGCCTGTAATTCCCGAAGGGTTTATTTATTTATTTATTTATTTATTAGGGATAAAAAACAGTAGTACAATGGCATGTTATACACTAATTACTTAAATTACAGCACTTATTGTACAACCAACACTATTATCCACTGATCACTATTATACAATTAGAGAATTAATGCTACGTGCGTTAAACACCTTAAAAAAAATATGTAAAAATTAAAAACTATTACGGGCGTTCCAATTATAAGGCATAATAAGAGAAAAAAACAAACATAGAAGTGAAGATAATAAAGCATGGTAAATAAAATAAAACTATCACTAGGTAATTATATCAAGAAGTTAATATAATTTCGACTACAGAATCTCTGAATTTTTTTGCGGAAAGGTTAAATATATCAATACTCTCTAATTTACTATTGTAAGAGTCCACAAGTTGACGTAGAGGTGCACGAGAACCAGCATTGGAGTGACAGATTCGGCTGGCATTAGTGGACAATAAACGGTATGGGCGCGTTTGTCTGCGCACAACTGTTCTTGGAACAAGGTAACACAATTTATTTGAAATATCGGAGGAATCATATTTGTTGTGGACAACACCGTGAAGAAACCAAGACCTCATGCACAGCAGTCGCGCTTGCGACCACTAGACCAACGAGGCAGTATTTTATTACCTTTGTATATGTTTACCCTTATGTAGTAAAGTATAAAAATCTCTTGTCAGGCTGTTTTAGGTCACACTCCTCCAAAACTCGTCCTATTTTTATGATGTTTTAAATGTCAATTTGAGAATAGGTCGTAAAGTATATTTAATTACCATTCTGATGCGCTAGGCAAAAAAAAAATCGCGGGCAAAGTCGCGGGCAGAAGCTTGTATTAGTATAAAAGTAGATGAGCGGGCTGTTGGGTAAATGAGAGTACATTGTTATTTAACTTTTCCGAAATGTACCCCCCTTCCCCCACCAAATGTATTAACTTTCCTGACGACGGAACCACTTAACTCTGACAGGACCCGAGCCAAAGTAAACAGTGACACAATCGATCCCCATTGTTTTTGAAGTGTTGGGCCCACTTGCGCCAAAAACTTAACTCAAAGTTAGTAAGGTTGCCGTTTCGATTCCGGGCAAGTTCTATGTGACTTTTTCAATTCATAATTTACTTTCTGAGTTGGTCTTGGACGTCACTGGCATAGGCTGGTATTATAAGGACCATTAATTTCCCGCCAAAAATTTAACTCAGAAATACTTGCCAACATGAGATTAAGTAATACTAAAAAAACTAAAGGGTTTTTTTTTGTTTGCACGCTCTATATATAATCTCCGGAACTACCAGCCTGATTGGTATTTTTAGGCGAGGAGACACAAAATGGTAATGACTCAAGACTGAAGTTGGAGTCAAAATAGAACCCTAACTGACACAGGCAGGCTTTGTGAGTTTATGAGGTTATAGGAGGTAATCTCTGAATCTGCTGAATCGATTTTGAAAATTCTTTTGCAAACTGTAAGCTACGTACCACTGAGAGCTATATTTTGTTATGAAAAATAGGGATCCGTAAGAAAAATCACGCAAATGAAGTCGCGGGGAGAGTACTAGTATATAAATAAACCGATAACAAATACCCCGAACAGCTCAAAACAATACGCAACGCAGGTATGCATGCCGGCGTCAAAATATTCCAATACCTGGAACACAAATGCGCTGATATTTCCAACGCGATGCAAGCAAACAAACGAGCCGTGTATAGATAGATTACTATAACATGGCGCGCCCCTCCTTATCACTATTTCCATGTGTGTAGTCACATCCGTAAAGAATTTGTTTGTTGTTGTACGTAATCATCTTCAGTAGCAAGCCGGCAGATTTATTTGTCAACTAATCATGAATAGCCGACCGCGCAAGACAATGCACCTGTCATTTTCCTAGAGTATGTCAGTGCAGCGCCATAATCTAGCAACAAATCGGTGATATGTTTTTGTTTCGAGAGCCGTCTCAGTACGCACACATGCGTTGTGAGTCTTTTAAATACGAAACACTTTTAAAAGTCTTGAATTGTGGAGGAGCACGCCATGTTGTTGTAGTTTATCTCTACTCGGTTTGATCCTCGGATTTACGGATCCCACAACACTCGCTAACGATCGTGTTAGGGGTTGGATTTCTCATGGATTTCTGAAATCTAAATTTCTTTAGCCATGTTGAGCGATTTTTGGTAGGAGCAAAACTTATGAGCTCGCGTCATGCTAATGTGTGACCGCGTCACCGACGTTTTAGTGGTACCGAAACACCGACATGCCGGAAGCGAGTCACCAACATGCTGCCGATACGCTTATGTGACCGCGACACTGACATGCTAATGTAGCCGCGACAGTGACATGCTAATGTGATTGCGTCACCGACTTGCTAAAGTGACGTGTTGCACGTGTATTATTTAGAGATAACATTTTTAACGTGCATTCGTTGTCAGATGATTCCCATATTATTTTGTATTATAAAATATTTCGAAAAAAGGAAAATATATTTACTACCACGTCTAATTTTTTTACGGCACTATCACACCAGGTATTTTATTATAAATCATTTAACTCCTTCCCAGGATCCGCCTGGAGAACTACGAACAGTGGTGCGCAGTCGACGCCGTCACTCAAGGCTGTGCCGGATCTCCTGCCGCCTGCCGTGCCGCAGTAGTAGCAGTGCTGGGTACCCAGCTGCGAGCTGCCTGCGCCTGCCGCGGTACTGACTTCGCGCAGCTGTACGACTGTCTCGGATGGCAGCGACTGCTATGGCTTAATCCTTGCGTTGGTGAGCTAAGATAACCCTTTAAACAAACGATAGATAGAGACGTATAGACTCGTTGGTCTAGTGGTTGCAAAGTGCGATTGCTGAGCATGAGGTCTTGGTTTCGATTCCCAGATTGGGCAAAGCGTTATTGGGTTTTGCTATAAGGAATTTCTCAATAGCAGCCTCAGTCTTGATTTGTGCCTGGTTGATAAAAATAGGCTCGCCCCTTATTACATGGGACTTCAACATAATTGGCGAAATGTGGGTGCACTAATGGGCCGGTACACCTCTGCCTAAACCTTTGGGGATTACAGACGTAGTGTTTTGTCCAGATACTGTAGCTTCTTTATGATTTTACTATCTAAACTCGGGGCCGGATTATTCATTAGTCAGTATGGGCAAGTGTCAGGAGGCCACGCATAAGGTAGGGGCCCCAAAAAAAATAATTATGGAAGTTTGAAAAGATAAAGAAACCCCGACACGTGCATTGTTTAGGGGCCCCGACATGGTTAATCCGACCCTGGATGTTCCCTGCTGCTTTACCCGTGTTTAGTTACGTTTACAATGCAATCTAAGTTCCCCGTGACGTTAGCAAATCTAAGTACAAGATTCCGACAACAACCGTCAGGCAGTAGCCCACCAGACTTAACACCCATCTGGTCGGAGAATCCTCCCTTTTCAACGGAGGATGAGAAAACTTTACACCCTGTTTCTCATACCTCTAAACGTTACAATAGACAATCCATCATATAATTTCAGTGGAATCCCAAAGCGACTACCACATGAAGACCTACGGTCCGCTGCTGACGACGACACCGTTCGACAACGGCATCAGGTACATCACCGTTGCGCCGGAGTCGCCGATCTACCACGGTACTACCACACACCATCACAGGCATACTACGCAGCATGGGACCTCGCAGATTGAAACTGCTCCGGTAAGCTCCAGTAACTTGCTCCTTCTTCCTCCTTTTGTTATTTATATCTTCACCGCCTTTGGTTGACTGTTGGAGAATGCTTAAGGTATTAAGTACACCTTTTTACTTTTTGTTGTTACATAAAGTTTACATAAGTAAATAACACAAAACACTAGTTCACAGGGTCAGTTTTTTAGATGCAGATTTTTTTTTTTTGCCGTACTCTTGTTTTGCTTCTCTTAATGTTGGACTGAGCGTTAAAACTCCTCAGCTCCCGTGGGTCGTAGCGTGATGTTACATAGCCTATACTCATATACCTCATGAATCAGGCTACCATATACAAAAATAATTTTCCAATATGACTGTTAGTTCCGGAGATAGGCTCGTTAAAACAAACAAGGAAGCAAAAATCTCATCACCTTTATTATATTAGCATAGATCTAACGATAACTAACGCTGAATTTTCCAGGAAAATCGCGAGGAACTAAGCCCAATAACAACCATGTCGGAGCAGACGGTAGGCCCCAACGAGGTGGCCCAAATCTCCGAGCCCGTCATCGAGACGACCACCGAGACGACCACGGTTCCCACAACCACTACGACCACGACTACCACTACCACGACCACGACCACGACAACGACGACCACTCCGAAACCGACTACGACCCTGGAGCCCACAAAGTACTGCATCGTTAAGAAACCCGAGAATGATGATCAGGCGCAGTACATCAAGATGGGAGAGACTCGACGAGTGAGTGTTATTTTTATTTTTTTACTTGCTTATGCCCATGATTCAGTTTTTCATACGGATCCCTAATTCTATTTCCCCTAAGTTATTCTTTATATCATCAGCTATCTACCTGTGAAAGTACCGCCAAAATCGGTTCAGCCGTTTCGAAGATTAGCCGGAACAAACAGACAGAGACAGTCAAAAATAAAAAAATAGTATTTTCGTGTATCTACCGTGTAAACTTTTATATTTATTTTGACATTACAAACAGATGTTTTCCTTCACCGACGATCAGTATTGGCCAAAATAAAATCAGAAATTATATATGAATTAAAATAGTCACATTGTTACTTGCTCGATATCGAACTCATATCCTCATGCATGAGAGCAGGAGAGACTGCATTTAACCACTAGTCCATGACGGCAGTCTTCTGTTTCTGCATCATTCAGCCTAAATATCAATAAACTCTATCAATGTTCCAGCTGTACCGTTCAGCCGAGCTAGCAGAGTGCACGGACCTGTGCGTCTGCGAGGCTACTCTCCAGGTGTCCTGCAAGGTCGCCTGCGTGCCCAGGGCTCCATGCTCGTCCCGCCTGGCTCACTACTCCCACGCTGCGCCAGCTTACCAAGCGTACAGAGGACGATGCTACTGCTATTCCGGGTCTTTCATCTGCATGAGACCTAACCCAGGTAAGACTAAAGGTAAATACATTGTTTGAATATTATAACTTTTGTAAGAGAGAAAACTGAATGCAGCACTTACACAAATGGATGAGAGAGCAAGCTGCTTTACAGAGCACAATTAAATTTAATAAAACACTTTCCCTGCTGTTTCACACGTGTCACGTCTTTGGGTACTGCTCCGCTCCTTTGGGTCGGAGTATGATGTTATAATATAGCCAATACTATTCATTATAAATCTGGCTATCACATGCAAAAAGATTTTTCCAATCCAAGTAGTATTTTCACGTCGCGGGACGTCTTAACAGGATACCGTGGCCCCGGAACGTAAAGAGCAACAAAAGGAGCAGGGTGGTTTTTAGCCAGTAAAAGTGACAGAGTCACTTGATGTATTTTACCACGTAAAAAAAAAAAATTGTATTTTCATGCGATTAGCACGTTCAAACAAAATTTATAATTAAAAATATAATTAAGTATTTAGCTTTATTTTAGCATAGTATAGATAGAGCACTAACTTGAACACTTAATTTGCATAAAAGCGTTGTTAAGAAAAGCATTTTGTGACTTAAGTTAATAAAATTAGTTACACAAGTAAACGCACTTATAAGCACAAAGATTTCGCTATGTCAAACTTCTGACTCTACGTGATAAAGTATCCACACTGTCTGCCCTACAAACACGTCGATAATATTTATGTTTAACTACCTCTACTACTAGGCCTAATACTACCTCTACTATAAGTACCTCTAGTATTAGAAGACTAGAGAGGTACTAGAGTATATGAGGAGATCGGTTAACTCAACGCGCCCTCTTTATCTACACAGATCCGCGCCCACCTGCCCAAATAATTTACTTTTAGGTACCTGTACTGTTTACATTTTAAAAAAACATTGGGAACATGTTTAAATAAATAAATTTTAAAACTAAGTTTGTATGATATGCCGTAGATACGGCCCCCTTTGCTGGTCTCTGCGCGTGCGCCAACACCTCTGCTGTAAAGTCTACACAACTGAAATCAATTTCAATAATTACTATTACCATTTTCCAGGTGAATACAAGTTGCCGGAAGGAGTATACCTCCTGCTCGGCTTCAGCGCAGTGGATGAATCTCTGCTGCGCCCACACACCGGCTTGGGAGCTGAGGATGCTGTCCGTCTACTGCAGCAGTACCTGTATACGGTACATAGTGAGGGGGTAGGTTATCAATTTCTATTTCAAGGTCGTTTAGTCGTTTAATTTAAGCCCGTAAAGGCGTTGGTCCCAACTGTCGTTCGTAAATCTTTGACAGTCGTCAACCGACAATCAACCAGTCTTACCATGGGATATTGTGTCACCCAGTAAATAGCTTGTCGAAGCTAGATAGACAGTCGCTCCATGTAAAACACTGGTATTCAGCTGCAACTGCTTAAACAGAAAGCCGGCTAGCAGACGAAAATCAAACTCGAATGTTTTTTTTTTTCAATAAAACAGCTGGTCCTTTTGGATGGCAAGAATTCAATAATTTATAAAGAGAATTGAATATTCGTTTAACATAATTAGATGAGACAGTTATAAAACGCGACTTCTACTATCAATAAATACAAAAACCGATACTGACCGAGCGGTCTTAGTAAACAGCTTTGAAAATCTATATCTAAAATTAAAAGTCATTAAAATGTTAATAATGAACTAAATGGTAACGTTCCAGACGAACTGCACGCTAACATTGTTTAACATAAGCAACGAGAACGTGATCATCTCGGCGAGCGTGCCGCCGCGGGAGCAGGAGGCTCTGCGGGAAGCTGGAGATGCTCTGCTGGATAGAGAAAAGGTATGACATGAACTAAACTCAACTATAAAAGTCGATCGGCCAGATGCACTGAGAAACACTTATAGTGTTGAATGGAAATGAGTACGAGATGCAGTATGGCATTTTCGTCAGGAGGTTGTTATTCAATACATAGATCGTCAAATAATAACTGCCCCGCCTGCCCAAGCCCAGTGGCAAAATGGCTATTGAATTCGAAAATTACCTAAAAAAAACCATTTATTTTATTATTGATTCGTTTTACGAATCCGTAGCATAGTTACCTCCTTGGATTTGACTGAGTTCTACTTTCAATTATTATCCATAAGTAATTGTTTATTCGTCATTTCAGGAGGAATGCATCGACGTTCTCAAGATCGTCAAGTCTCGCATCAACTCTCAGCATGAGGACATCTCCTCGCATCTTCTCCTCTCCATCTTCAAGATCGCTGAAGTTGACGTCGTGTACCCCACGCCCCCGAGCTCGGCCATCACCTCCCACAGGCCAGTTAAAGTCTTCTACGTAGCCATTATTCTCTTTACTATCCTCTACAACTTCAGAGCCACAGTCTCCCTCATCAGCACTGTCCTGATCTTCAAGAGTTTCGTCAATTGTTTGTCGAATTTATTGACTAGTAAGCTAAGTATCAAAGGGTATCCCAACCCAATGTTAGACATCGTTCCTTTCGGGAGATATTTTTTAAAAGAAAATATCAATTTTATATCTATTTTGAAATGTTACGATGAATTTATTGATAATAGTAATGTAGATGTAAATTACATTGACAATCGGCACGTTGCACTCGCTTTAGGAAACGCACAAATGAAACATATCACCGATGACATAGATTTAAGTAACATAGCTGTAAATAATTATAATGAAATGATACATATCATAAAAGCTGTGAGTATTACAATATTTAATAATTTAAATGAACTTGTTGCTGATGCAATTATACTTAAATATTTTTCTAGAGATGTGTATTACGAAATTGGATGTACTTATTATGATTCGATGAAGCTTTTTGGTGATTTCATTTTTGAAAATATCGCGTCCTCTTCTTATGGGATTGTAAAATCCGTTAGCTTAGGACTAACTTTAGTAGTAGTATGAAGACTGACATGGTTAACTAAACATATCATAGTTGTATTTCGTTTTATTTTCGACTTAGAACTGGTGCTTGTAGGTCGATCTTAAAGGCTGGGTTTTGTAAATAAGTGTATTACGCCTTTTACACTTTTCGAGTTTCGTTTGGTATCTCCGGTAGCGTTGATTGTTTCGTGCTGCACACATTGAAATTGTTCTTATCTAATCTAATTATTTAGAAGATTCATTCTTCATTCTTATTAGATTCTTCGATTTTCTACTATTATTCAATGATTTGTATATTTAAAAGTCACTTATCTCACTTTCTACTTGATTCTGTCTCTTCCCACTTACTTTCTTAACTCATTACAATAAGATACGCTTTCAATGTCATACTCTTTATTATTTTCTGTGCCTTCTTCATTTCTTTACAAAATGTCTGCAGCATTGAGACCCTTACCTTCTTGGTTTCCCTTACCTAGGCTAATGTCTGATGTAGTCGTATGTCGGCTTTCTGTTAGATGACTGTATTTAGGAAATTATATCCATCAATGTGTATGCACGTTTAGAGAACACGAGATTTGAACAAAACTTAGCAACGGCAATTTTTGTATTTATTTCATTAGCGACATCATCATCATATTAGCCGAACGAAATGAGCCTCCCCTAAAGATAGCCTGCAACATATATATAACAATGACCAGTCCTGCACTGCCTGCAGCCAGCATAATATTTATTAAATCGTGTCGCATTTTTTTTAATCTTATCATCTAAGTTACGAGCACATAGTGTAAGTTTTATAAAATATACGAAAATATATATTCTCACTAACATATCAAGAAACTTTAAAATATACACAAAATTATTAATAAATATAATTACTTATACCTACTTTTAACCAATTTATATTAAGGAGAACAATATAGCTTTCCTAAATTCTCTGTTTAATTATTTTTAAACAAATATCTGTGAAGTAATCATAACTATTTCTTTTTACAAGCTTTTCTTATATTATAAAGCTTGTGGAAATTAAAAGTATAACGAGGCTATCGAAATAAAAAAAACTTAAGTATAAATCAGAATCGGCACGTATGGGAAATAATATTATAATAGATCTATTCAAAATATCAGCCTTTTATTGACTCACTGAAATGTAAAGGCCACTTCTCATATAGAGAAGGCACGAGCACTAATCATCACGCTTGCTCAAGGCAGACAAACTAAGCTACTTGGCTTTGAGAATATGAATTGTGTACTTACACAATTCATATTCTCAAAGACCAGTATTTCCTAAACTATGGGTTGGAGCAAACTTGCAACCCACTTGTGAGTCGCGAGCAAATATTGAAATGACTGTAAAAATAATATGAAAACAAATTTGAAATAACACAATTTAAACAGCTGTTTACTGATACAGTAATGCCTTTTTTCTTAATAAAAGCCAGGCGGTGAATTCCAAAGTAAGATTCTGTTAGATGGATCGCAGTCCAGACAAATCTGGACACTACGGTCCGCCAGGCCGTAAAAAAGTTGCTAAGTTTTATTCAATATCGAATCTATGTAATTAGGAATCACTTAGATAAATGTATTCCCGTACATTACACGAAATAGTAAAGTAATGTAAAATGGTAAAGAATAAAGCTTTAATTTGAAGTAGACATAGATCTCTTGTGTTCTAAAAGAATCTTAATGACTAGTAAAGTGTTTAGATGTCTATTCATGCTGTTTGACTGTTGAAACGGTGTTGCCAGGTCACTTAATGTTACAGAAAATGGTATTATTTTTTTTTGTATTTTTGGGATGATTTTGGTATTATTTGAAAATGTATGTCAAGTTATTTATGGAACTAAAAAAGTGAGTAAGGGCTCGGATATTTATAAAAAAACTCTTTATTCATTTACTTGTGTGTACTAATAAGAATTAAGTATATAAAAAGGCTCTCAGAATGAAATACTTAAATGGTTGATAGTACCTAAATAAACACCGACGGTAATTTAGTTTCATACTAAATGACATAATTATGAGTTCATTATGATACAAGTGAAGTGAATCTGTCATTACGAACGAGGTTGAATTGCTGCCCGAACTGTAGGCAATGGAGAGAGCTTATTGCTCATGCGTGTCATTCCACGTTTTTCAACACACTACTAGAAGAATATACTTTGTTATAAATTCATTAATACTAATGTAATTTATAAAGCACGCGTGCGTAGTACACCGTATTGTGACATTAAAAGCGATGCAATAAAAGCGTCATTACGAGCTAGTGTGTTAATGTGTTAAAATTTTGAATTTTAAGGAGCTGGCATCACCTCTGTTTAGGTACTTCATGTACAAGACACTGGATTTTCCTAATGTCAATATTTTCAATAATAATAAGTTATTGATTACTAACTTAAACCCTTATTAACGTCAAGAAATACTCATTTTGATTCATTATTTAAATGACTAACGTAAAAAAAAAGGTTTTTAAAAGATCACGTTTTTAGGCACTTGACGTGGAAAGTGTATACTGTTTATTTCTTTATTTGTAAGTCTTTCATGTTCAGTGTACCTAGAAAAAAATAAATGGACATTGTAATGGCACTTTTCGTCATTATAAATCGGAAATAAAATGATTTTCTTGAATTATCATTAAAAAAAATGAGAATGTCTGTTAGAATATTTTGAAACTCGTCAAGTAAGTATTGTGTTTTTTTTTTAAGTATAAAAACACAACATTTAAAAAAGTTGAATTTATTTTATAAATTTAATTTAAACATAAAAATAAATATGTAATCAAATATAAAATAACATAACGATCTCACAAACTTGTATAAAACAGTTTATTATCACAAAATAATAATTAATTAAAAACGAAAAAATTGTGTAAATCCTTCCATTATAGCCTTATTTCACGAAAGAAGCAATATCATATCGTTCCATGGCTTTTTTATGTTTATAATTATAATAACTTAATGGATGGTCCGATGGCTTAAGAAATAATGCACGAACACGCTTCAAGTTTTTTAAAAATATACGTTTTTGAAACATAAATTACTGTTTTTCTCGTTCAATAATGAAAAACAGAAGTATTATACTATTATTTGTTATTATAAAGATGTTTTTTTGTAAAATATATGTAATATAAAATATTTATAATATTTTTATCATATCACATTAATATAAATGTGATTAAATTATTTGTTATATTTAAATAAATAAATTGTATAAATATATTTATTGTTTAAGATATTTCTTTTAAATATTGTGATTCAAAAAAACAGATACATATCAAAATAAAAACTTTGCGAAATTAAATGTAAAGATACATATCAACAAAGCTCAATTTTATACCTATTGTATTTCTAGCATTAGATGTTGCAAAGCAAAATGGCGTACATCTTTATGTAGCTTAGACTTTAGAAGAAACGTAGTTATATTATAAAATAAATTTACAAGAGAAATTAGAAAAAAATATTTCTTAAAATTAAATGTTGAATTTTGTTGTAGAATCATGAAGATGTCGTAATTAATAAAAAAAAATAGTTTTTTCTAAAACTTTCTTTTTATTGTAAATTTTGACAATGTTAACAATTGGTTAGAATAGAAATCTGAATGTTTTATTCATACGTCCTTTATTTCGGACATTGTAATAAAAATATTGTTAGTGCACATGCCTCATGCCTTCCATGTAAATAAGAATATATAGAGAATACATAGTATATTACACTGGAAAGTATATAATTTTTAAAACAAAAATTGTTTACTATCTGCACCCATATTAATAAAGTTAATACAAAAAACTATCATCACAAAAAAATACAAAAATGTTATTTGTCTTTTTTCACTATTTAATGGAAACGAAAAATTATTATAAAATTTAATATATTTAATCGATTAGTTGTTTAAATTTATTGATAAATGTGCGATTTATTTGTATATTGTTTGTTATAAATACTATTCTTGTTTAATATTATGATGTTAAGTTTTATTTGATCGTCGCTTTAATGTGTGTTAGTTAAATTATGATGTGAGCGACTATTATGTAGTAGTCTCGATGTATAGCAATATTATTGATCGTAGATATATTTAATATCGGTTTGGGAAAACCTAAATAAAAAAGTCATAAATCTTATTTTTCAAATTCCGCAAAAAAAAATAATACTTAGATTTTTTTTAATGAGATGTATTTCCGTCCTAACTTTTGAGGTAAAATCTGTTTTTATAAATTGTCTTGTATAACAATTTTTAGACAAAACTTAAAGGCAATTTCGACATATTTTGTACTTACCTTCCTATCTATTTATGGAAACAACTTACCAAAATAATATTTTTCTTAATCTAGATATCTGCTTGTAATGCACATCAAAACATTTTCTAAAGCCCATACAATCTACATATTTTTTTAAATAATATTTTATTTGAAAAATAATTCGTATTATTGTTTAGGTATGCTATTAACAACTTTTCCTTACATTTTTATTCTATTATAGTGCATTTTTATAAGGAATAAAACATTTTTTTGCTCATATTTCGGAGTTAATGCAATGTTAAAGTTGTTCGTACAAAACTTATGTGAACTTTCACCCCTGAACGATGTTCAGTGAATTAAAAGTAAAAAAAACCTTCAAATATTTTGCAAAATTTCGTTCCCAAACAAAACAAAAAATAAAAGTTTTCCAAACCGATATTGAAGAAAAAAAATTAAATTAAAAAAAAAATGTGAATACACAGCACTGTAGTGATATGCGTAACTGAGCTTCTAAAAGATTTAAAACAATTGTTTTATACACTAAAACATTATCCCCCCTATTTAAAAACGTTGCAAGGTGCATCAAGCCTGGCTGCAAACGGGCCTCACGCGACAGCCACAAACGTCGCCACCTGAAGCTAGAAGCAGCGTTTGTGGAGACCATCGACGTCAACCGTGTGCGGCGGGTCCATATAAAATGTGTGAAAACTACAGGAAATACGTCGGTGGCGGGGTTTTGCAGTTGTGGTCAGTAGCCCGTATACAGCCAGTCTGCTTAACCAAAGTTATTTCACGTTCACTTAGGCGTGTCTAAACTTTATGTAGGCAACGTTTTTATGGAAGAGGGTCGTATGTCGTAATATATAATTGTATTGTTTACCGTCGCAGGCGTCGTCTGCAGGCGTTGTGACTCTTATGTCATTTTGTTGTAGCTAAATAAAGAGGATTCATACAAGTTGGAGTTTTATTTTTTACTTTTCCTCCTTAATTCTTAATAAATCTGGCTGCCATCAGACGGACTGCATCGCAGCAGTCGATATAGTTATTCGATTGCATGCAGTTGTACGTTCGACTTCGTTCTTCATGAATAAGGGTCGGTTCACATCTGACGGAAGATACGCCGCGTATCGTCAGCCGCGGAACGCAGAAACAGTCAAATAGATAATAAAATATCCAACCATACACACATAACCGATCATCCGTTAGTGCGTCGATCATACTAAAGACGATACGTTCGACTTATCTTCCGTCAGATGTGAACCGACCCTAATGACGATATCAATTTCTGGCGGTCGGCTGCAGTCGTGTGAAGTCAATAATAACTGCATACAGTCATGACATCAACTTTACGCGGTCGGCTACAGTCTTATCAATAGTGTGTGTATTACAACTGCATGCAGTTGAACACATCGACTGTGCGCGGTTGCTGCGATGCAGTCCGCCTGATAGCACCCTTACTACAATTGAAATGGGAAAGTTTGGATACATGAATGTTTGCCACTCAATCACGCCAGCACGGCTGAACGGATCTGTATGACGCAGCGAGATAGATTTTAGTCTGTAAATACAATAAAACATTAGAAGAAATAATAATAATATAATATAGTGCAAGTAAGCAACTGTGAAACTGTGAACGTAATTGAAATGAGCTTTATTTCTCAAAATTATGTGACGTGATATAAATTCGCAGACATTGCATTCAAATTGTAGAAGAATCCAGAGTTTACATAAAATACAAATCATATTCGTGACGAGAGTATAAAACTAAAAAAAAAAACTATCTGATGCTGTCAGCATATCATGTCATCATGTAGATGCGCGTCTGTGTGTAAACTAAATAGTTTACCAGTATTTTAAGCCAGTCACTGACGTAGTTAAACTATAATATTAATTCATAGCAAAAAGCAAGGTTTAATAAGACATATTTTCAATAGTAATATTAGAGTGACCGCAGATCTGTAAAATATATTTACCAGTCACCAGACGTAATAAATATATTACGTCGTCGTTGATATGCCGACTATAAAAAAAATGAAGGCAAAATACATATTATAGCTAAGTCTGTGATGGGCTTCAGGAAAGTTATTAGGTAGGTTGTGGAAGGTAAAGGTAAGTAAACTGTTAACTGTAGAAAAAAATAAAACAAACAACAATTTAATACGTACAAGCTAACATTTATTAATCTTAAAAATAAAAGAGTAATACACAAATCAGTCTCGTGGCACTTGGCCTTAACTTTGGGACAATAAAATTTAAACACGCACCATCAACAGAACTTAATATTACAGAGGTAGTTAGACAACACTTCATTTTCCTTTCTTCTCCTCAGTGCCATTGCTCTGATCCTTGATCTCCTTGCGCACGGGTCCAGTCTGCGCGATAGGCACCTTCCTCTCTCCTTTGATGGCATCTGGCACCTTCCTGGGCGCTGTGATGGTGAGGACCCCGTCAGACGAGAGGCGAGACTCCACCGTCTCGGGCGATGCACCCTCAGGCAGAGCATACCGTCGCACGAACTGCCGACTGATGTAACCGTGGTCGTCCTTCTTCTCCTCGTGCTTGCCTTCCACCACTATAAACCCATCAGCCGTCTTCACAGCAATCTCTTCAGGTGCGAATTGTTGCACGTCCAAGTTGATTTGGTACTTGTCTCCGTCAGCCTTGATGCTAGAACCAAGGTCTCTAGCAGCAGCTGCGAGGTGTCTCCAAGGTCGGTAGTATTCTCTCGTCAGCAAAGGCCCAGCGGCTACACCCAGAATATCTTCGGGAGTAAGAGCGAGACCAAAATGCTGGTCCAGTAGACGGCGAGGGCGTTGGTAACCGAAATCATCGAAGAAATATGGTAGCAGAGACATCTTGATTGGTAGTGTAGATTTTCTTTCCTCCAAAAAGTTGCAGAGAAATCGCTTTGAGAGCGCTTGAAGTTCACTTGTCGCTTGTTCGCTTGTTTTTCAACTGAATGCCGATGGCGCGCTTGCCGGGCTTTATATATTGGTAACAGCGCCATCTCGTATCAAGTAGAAAATGCTCGAAACATAATATTAGTCAGCTGTTGAGTACAAACAACAGGGCGGCTTAGACCGGTGGGTCGCTAATCGCTATGCTCGTTCTCATAATAAACTATTATTATATTTTTTTAAGGTTAAAGTAAATAAGGTCTTAATTTTTTTATGTAGGTATATTTACATGTTTTGTCTTTTAAGTATGGCGTGGAAAAATATTTTTTACTGATTTTAACCTGTACTTCAGTATTTAATTGTACAATTTTATATAAATAAAAATCTTAACGTATAAGAGTTTATTAAGAATAATACAAATACCTACCAGCCACCCGCATGCCTCGCTAGTCTAGTGGTCGCAAAGCGCGACTGCAGAGCATGAGGTCTTGGCTTTGATTCCCAGCAAAAGTGGGTTTACTAATAGGGTACACCTCTGCCGAACCCTTCGGAGATTGGCATGGATTGGCATGATGTGCTGATGTTATGTACCTAATACAATAATACCAAAAAGAATACTCAGAGTAAAAGTAGGTACTCAAAAAAAAATTACATTAAGTTGACAAGTACAAAATTAAAAAGCAAACTTTATACTGAATTACAAAACCAACAAGTTATGTATGAAATTAATTAATCGACAGACAAAAGTCACACAATCAGACACAGTCTCTTTGGTTTTACACAGAATTCAACAACAAAAATACAAAGTATGTGTAACTAGATGACTACATAGCAAATTTCATTATTTCAAGCAAAACCAACCCGCACGTTGAGCAGCCCTGCTCGTCCTTATCGGGGTCACTGACCGCCAGAATCGTCGAGAATATCGGGTGCGCTGGTTCCTTCATAGATGCACATTCGGTACTGTTCCACAATGTTCCATAATAATAATTCTATTAAATAGTCACCTTGTGGGCCATGTTCAAGGACAAAGCGATGCACGTACAGCTGCTAACGGCAAAAAACTACCTCCCTTTGGTAATTGTAATTGAATGAACAGCTGTTTGAATTTGGAACGGTTCAGTTTTGTTTTTTTTTAATGATTTGAGTGTGTTTCGATCGAAGTAGGTTATAAGTAGGCCAATTACAAATAAATGCGTTTTTAATTACCTACAAGTTTTTGTCTACTGTCAGGTGACAGTAGGTAAATAAAATGATCTCGGTGTCTGTGGCTAATAAAATCTTCTAAGTTAGGTATAAAGTATAAAAAAATTGATAAGTAGAAGTATCTATTGACATCTAATGTATTAATTTGACATTCCAACGGAATATGACATTTTGAGGTTACTTAATTTGAATAATACTTAATTATTTTATTTTATTTGAATATTTTTTTTAACGATAAACTACAATAGGTATAAATAAAAGAAAGTGATTTTTAGGCATCCCAACCAACATTATTATCATAAAATACCAACAAACACATAGGTTTATTTACTTAATTGAATAGCTACCATAATTAAATTTAACGAGTCACGTTCATTGAAATTCTAATTCATTTTGAATAATTTTATGGAACGTTGTTTATGATAATTTCCCTTCAAATTATATTCAAAAGGGAATTATTCTGATATCTCCGAAAATAACGGCAACATTAATTAGGTAAAAAGTAAGTAAGAAGGTACTTACCTACCTAAAATGTAATTATGTAACATGCAATACTGTTGCACGCAAAAACAACAAGATATTTATCTTTCCAAGCTGAATTATCTAGAAAAATGAACGATAAACTTTATTTTCTTCATTTCTTGCGTGGGTAGATAGGTACTTATTTACTTAAAACGTCTAGATTTTAGTAAGTTTGTTCTAGAATCTAGAAGGGCTGTTTTTTATTACTAAAATCTGAGATTAAGTAACCAATGTCTAGAATTTGATTAATTAAGTACTCAAGTCCCACGTAATGACACTCAATTGATTTTCTATTGTTCTGACTTACCGGTAGCCAGCCGGGACTTGAACGCATCTCATACTTACCTACTTGGGTACTAGACCAATCAATGACTAATTAAAAAGACATAGTTTTAATGAGCTGTTGAAATGAGATTCTCTATAGATTTTGTGTGGTAAACTGTGATGTCATTTTTCGCCAATTCAATGGACTATTCGAATTCGAAGTGTTTTTTAGAGAAGTTTTGACTTGAATTACTTATTGGTTTATGAGTAAAGTAAGTACTTACCTACCCAATTATTATAAAATAATAATAATAAGTAAGCACATAAGTACCTATTAGGTAGGTACTGCAAAAAAAAAATGTCGTTTTGCATTTTTTTTCTTGTCCCTATTTTTCGGTCTAGTGTAAAATATACCTACTTAGTAAGTACCTACTGGTTTCGAAATTGTAAAATGATTGCAAAAAATATTATTTTTATAGGTAGATAGTAAAAATACTATTTGAAAATTGATAAAAATAGACTAAAAATCATAAATATCTTAATTAAATAAATTACCTACTTATCGATCTAATTTTTAAATAGAAACAAGTGAAATTCATTACAAAATTAGCCTAAAAGATGATTCTAGATGTTTCTTGAGTCCTACCTCCCTACTAGCGTTTAATCAATACTCCTACGTTGAACGTTTTCTAAAAATACCTACCTAGGTATTACAGGGGGTTAGGAGTTGGGAGGTAACTTAACTGTCATATCTACTTACTACATCGATCAATAGGTACACTTAAAATACCTAATTGTATTGTTAAACATATTGTCTGTCTAAGCTTATAACCTGAGATACTTAACTATACCAATAAGTATCGCATTCAATACAAAATATTAATAATGCCAATTAGCCACATTTAAGTCAGAAAGTGATAAAACTTGATCAAATTGTAGATAGAAAAAGGGCACTACCTACCTAATGGTTTTGCGTGTGGTTAGCCCATTTTCGGTCAAATAACATAAGTAATTTCAAAATCATACGTAGGTTACCCATTCCATTATGTCATTCATTTTATTACCTAGGTATCTACTAAACGTATTTTTAGGCACCTAATTACCTGAATATTTACAGATTACATGCCTACCGTAATATAAAGCACTAAATACAAAAATCGCAACTATTTTACAAACTTGTTTACTAATATTACATCATTGTTATCATCGTACCTACTACATAAAGCGGAAAGCGGTGAAAAATCAAGAAAATTCGGGAAGTCCGTAACCTAGCAACGGTTGTGTACAGACACGCTATTTTGTCAATGTGTGAGTAAATAATAAGTATGTGTTGCTTATCATTGTCGATTTGCAACAGAACCGTACGTTTTTTCTCGAACAAGCTACTCGACACTAGAGGGCGCTGTTCACAAAAATGACAATGTGTGAGTTAAATTTTGTGTATGTGTTCGTAACGACGCACGGTGCTTACTAGCAGTTTCGAGAATCTTCTAGTGATTCTATTGCCCACTAGGTGTCGCTTCGTAGCGAGTATAAATACGGCGAGCACTCACCGGCCGGCATGTATTTCGTATTCAAGCAATCGAAGCGATAACAAGCTCTCGAAGCAACTACTCAACTCTCAATCTACAACCTTCAAAAGTACTAAAAAAATGTCTCTACTACCTTTTGTGCTCGGCTACGACCGCCCTACTCGTCACGTGCACCCTCATAGCCACTATTGGCCAAGCAGGCTTCTGGATCAAGACTTCGGGCTGGCCCTAACACCGGACGACCTTCTCACGGCAATAGCAGCTCCCGTGCTCTCCGAAGACTACTACAGACCTTGGCGGCAGCTGGCTGCACTCAGCCGCGACGTGGGATCCAGCATTAAAAGCGACAAAGACAAGTTCCAGGTGAATCTAGACGTCCAGCACTTCGCCCCTGAAGAAATCTCCGTAAAAACAGCTGATGGGTACATAGTGGTGGAAGGCAAACACGAGGAGAAGAAGGACGACCACGGCTACATCAGTCGGCAGTTCGTGCGACGGTATGCTCTGCCTGAGGGTGCGGCGGCCGAGACGGTGGAGTCTCGCCTCTCTTCTGACGGCGTCCTCACCATCACAGCGCCCAGGAAGGTGCCAGAAGCTATCAAAGGTGAAAGAAAGGTGCCAATCGCGCAGACTGGACCAGTTCGCAAGGAGATCAAGGATCAGAGCAATGGTACCGAAGACAAGTGAACGGTGAAGTGATTCTAGTCGTTTAGCAGTTTTTAATTATTTATGTGCACCTCTATGATTTGAGACTGATTTCTGTTGTAACTAGCTTTAAGTTCTAAATAAACATTTTTATTTACGTAAGTATCATAAAACGTATTTTAATTTTCATCTACCTACCTAACACCCTACCGACATGTGGTTAATTTACAAATGTCTTTTACATAAAAATATACGGGGTATAAAAAGAAACATCACATAACCTCCTCAAGTCCCGACACACATAGGTACACAAACATACACCCCATCGAACTAAGCAATATTGAGCTGATTGAGCAAACATAATTGCTAGGAAACTGGTGAGCAACTGTACTGCAAGTTTTGTTAGAACATTTAAAACGTTGCCGTAACAAAACGTAGCTAAATGTTGGGACTATCACCATCAATATATTCGTAGCGAGAGAGGCCAAACTATGCGGAGCGGTGCCGCTCCGCTGGCGCATACACCCCCTGCCCCCCTCGCTTTGGTTTGGCGAGCGTGTGGCGGGCCGCCGCACTGAACCGTGAGACCTCTCCCTAACCAGATGGTTCCCAATTTCCCATGTATGGTCCAGATTAGAACATCATGTATCGTCCATTTCACGCGATATAGGTACTTTAGTTACAAACTTCTCGGCATCTAGACAGGATGAAAAGGTAAAATAGTTTAAAACGCTCCTCCCTACTCTCTTGTACCTACTATGGGTGCGTTTTTTATTTGAATTTACAAATTTAACAAAAGCAACTAGACCCAGAACATCTACCTGTAGGCCATAAATATTTCTTCCGTTTGACAAACGAGACCACGTCACGATTAACACCCTTTGTCAGGCCTGCTATATCCAACGAGGGGTTGGTACAAACAAAGCGTGCATTGCACGAGGGCGATATTATATCGAGCTATCTAAATGCAATCTAAATGTATTGAAAAATAGGTAGTCATATTAGTATGGGTTAGTTTGACAAAGGGAGTCGAGTATTTTGTTATAGTAGTTTTAGCGGTAAAGGACACAAGTAGTAGAAATGACAATGCTTTTTCAAAGCGAGATTAATAATTATTCGCGAGTCGGCACATGTTAGCCTATGATCAATCTATCAAAATTCAAAATGACGCATACAAACTTTGTCAGATAGATACATCTACTAGGCTATACTTCTATTTTGTCTATGCTAATCAGTCACTCAAAATCTAGCTGTCAAATGAAATGATATCTTGAAAAAAACATTACGTATTCAATAATGAAGAGTTGAAGTTGAAATTAAAAATTAGGTATAATTATTTAAAAAAATGAAATAAATTCACCGAAAAATCATGTTCTCGAGGTCCACTCTGTGTGCCTTTGTCTCTATGCCAAAAGTCTACTCTTCCTTATTTGCACTGAGCACCAGAAGTGTGAGCCCGAACATCAGAATTGGAAAAGAATTATTCCAGATAAGTGTTGACGTACGCCATTTCAATAAGGACGAAATTCGAGTGAAAGCGCACCCAGATTACGTGGTCATTGAAGGCAAACAGGAAAAAGATACCCAACAAGGGTATATTTTGAGACAGTTTGTGAGAAAATTTAAATTACCCGAGGGCTGCGCTCCTCAAGACATAAAATGTATGTTAAATAACAACGGAATGCTTACAGTAAAAGCTCAAAGATCATATATAGATACGTCAACACCTGCAGAAGTCAAGATCTTACCAGTATGGAACGATCGAAGTAAATATGAGAAAAAGGAAGAGTTCAGTAACACCTCACAGCCGGTTACTGTAACGACTATTTTAGCCGAATTATGTCGACACTTTCCGAAAATAAAACGCAAGCAAATGAAGTAAACGCAAATCACCAACTTAAATAATTGTACTTAGGTACTGATTATTTAATTTTATCTGACTGCGAAGAACAGTTATGTTTTTTTTTTCTAATATGTCATGTGTTCGGTCGAAATTTAACCCACCATCGGTATACCAAATGAAGAATATACTATAAAAAATGAATTTGTTTGATTTTCAATGTCACATTTACAAGTTTCAAGGAGGAGCTCGTGGCTAAGTAATAACAGCCTCACAGGTCGATCTATCAGGTTAAGCTACTCTTACCTGATTGGTTCGTGGATGGGTGACCATCTTTACACACAGTGACTCCTCCGTGCCGCTTAGCTGCTGGTGCTGACTGTCATGCGTGAATCTTTGACTATCATTATCGAAACGATCGTTAGAAAGCCCGAAAGTCTGACAAGCAGTCTTACAAAGAGTATCGTATTATCCAGTTACCGGGTTGTAGAGGTCAGATAGGCAATCGCTCCATGTAAAATACTGGTATTTAGATGCATCTGGTTAAACTGGAAGCCGACCTCAACGTAGTTGGGAAAAGGCTTCTCATACAGAGAAGGCACAAGCATTGATCACTACGCTTGCTTAAGGTGGATTGGCGATTCCAGACTTATAGCTCCAGGTTTCCTCACGATTTTAGTGATGCCCAAGATGAACTTAGAAAGTACATGCCATCAAGCGCCATGGCGCCATCCATCAGCGTATAGACGCAAATATTCTAAAAATATCATAGTGAAACATCACGCAAGAATATTTCAACAGTTGTTTTTCGTAGGCGCTTTAATTAAAAATAGATCATCAGTCATTGCACTAAATACGACACTATAACATGGATGTTTACTTGTCAACACGATGACGTCATAAGAATGAGATTTTCATTCATTTCTTTAGTATTTTCTGGCAATAGATTTGCTCAATAATACCTGAAACATAGACGTTTCTTTGTAACGGGGTGGAAAATCCTAATAGATGTCTTATTTATTTTTTCCTGTGAGGAAATCCTCATCGATTGCCTCTGGGGTGTGTCGGACTCCTTCTGACTAAAACACCGTCTTCCTCTAATTACCTTCGCACGGGGCACGGGGGGCTTGTAATATTAATGTAGATTCATTTTGCTCCAGTAAAATATGCCTGCGAATTTTCGCGTAGATATCAGTTATCGCGGACGAAAATGTGGAATGAAAAAAATAGCCTTAGATGTCCTTCCTTGGGGTTCAAGCTTACCTCGTGCCATATTTCATCAAAATCGGTTCAGTGGTTAAATCGTGAAAGCGGAACAGATAGACAATTACTTTCGCATTTATAATATTAGCAAAGATGTAGATTGATTTTACATCAGTAAGATGAGACTCAATAAAATATACCTATTAATGACTTGAAACGCAAAGCTGTCTAGCTAAAATACGTAAAATAATACCAATGCAAGCCCAAGGGACTCATAGAAGCCATATTTATTGGACAACTTGACTAAAAAGGCAGCTTAATTGCATAGACAGCTCAAATTCTTACATTACGTCGACGTAACCAGTAGCCCAAGGTAAACGGCAAGCGAAAACCTTTCAATTAGGTCCAAACTATAGACACCTACTAGATTTCCCAATGTACAGTACAACCAGTACTTGTATCTGATAACTAGTACTAAATTATCGGCGTAATATCGATTCCTACATCTATGTAGTAATACTAGCTGCTCTCTGCAACTTCGTTTTTGTTTTCATTTTTTCAACCGACTTCAAAAAGGAGGAGGTTCTCAATTCGACGCGTACGTTTTTTTTTTTTTTGTATATTTGTTCTACGATTACTCCGCCAATTATGAATCGATTTGGATGATTATTTTTTTGTTTGAAAGAGTATAGTTCCGAATAAGTCCCATAGGAATATTGTCATGATCTTATGATGAACTTTGGAGATATGGAACGGAACTCCTTATAAAATCACAGCAGAACCGCCGTAACAAGAAAAATTGCTTTGTTTGTACGTGTAGTCGATGACTGACTGAAGGAAGTGGGGTACGTCAACCGCCCTCCTACCACTTTCCAAAATTAAATATATCGTGTGAGGTATTGTTTGAAAGGGCTTTTCATCCATGTTATTAAGTTACCTGATTGGTTATACTGCTTCACCGTCGTGAGTCGTACCATGTTGTTATAGACCCTATAGGTACTCATATTAATAGAATTTTTATTATCCGGCTGGTAGTTCGAGGGATATAACATCACGCTATAGCGTTACCCACAAGAGCGGAGCAGTAAGCAAAAACATAACGCGAGTGAAAAATAGCTCGGGGTCAAAGTCGTTGGCAGAAGCTAATACTATATCTAGTAGTACTATTAACGTAAAAGTTTGTCAGGATGGATGGATGGATGTATATCTTTTACTCTTCCACACTTAACCGGTTAAATGGCATTAGTTAAAAGGCTATATTAATTTAGCTAAAAAAAATATGGGATAGTTTTCACCCTGTTTTTGTATTTCCATAGAAAATTCGGGGCTTTGCTTTAATTTCGAAGTCTACGCAAACGAAATCGCGGGCAGAATTAGTACCGATGTAAAGCGACTGTTTTAGTCTTTGAATAAACACAGAACAATAAAAAATAGCAACCATATATTTTGTATGAGTTATGCCATCCGGGACGCAATAGATGGACCATTCACGTCATCCCAACAACACCGCCTACCAAGATTGTTATATACCTATCTACGTCATTTATCGAATGCATCGGGAACTTTCTCGCTCTAAATACCGACTCTAGACTCATGCCAGATTTGTGAATCAGCGCAGCCGCATATATAAACGGGACGCGTCTGAATTCCCGTAGATCAAAAGGAAACGCGCTAAAGATAACACACATAATGTCGTTGCGACCTTACTTCTTCGACTACGACCTTCCTAGATGGCCGAGGCGTCTTCTCGACCAGAATTTCGGTCTGACAATGACTCCTGATGACCTGATGACGGCCTCTGTAAACCCTATCAGTCCAATCATCGCTGGTGTTCAACCCTGGTGGCCGAAGAATTCCGGATCATCAATCAAGGTTGACAAGGACAAGTGGCAGATAAACGTAGACGTTCAGCACTTCTCTCCGGACGAAATAACAGTCAAAATCAGTAATGGATTCATCGTCGTTGAAGGTCAGCATGAAGAGAAGCAAGATGAGCATGGTTTTATATCCAGAAAGTTTGTCAGAAGATTCAAATTGCCTGAAGAAAGTAACCCTGATACAGTGGAATCTAGGCTGTCTTCGGATGGTATTCTTACAGTTGTGGCTCCGAAAAAGGCTGAAGTGGCCATAGGTGAACGCGCTGTTCCCATAACCCACACTGGACCTGTTAGAAAGGAAGCCGTGGATGATACTAAGAAGGATTAAGAAGAAGATCAAACGGACAGACTGCTAAATTAAGAGACTGCTTTAAATTCTATTTTACGTATAAAAAATAAATCTTTCATTATATTCTACTGTGTTTTTACTGGAACTTCATGTAAATATTATGATTGTGTATCCAACGGATATTTTTGGACAGTTACGCTAGTGAGTGGGACGTATTTACATTCGTTTTTATTCTCTTAAAACTGTTACATTGCTTACGATTTTCTATTTTAACACACTTTCAAATCATTTTCAATCTACCTACAAGGTGTTTTTATAGGATTCAAACAATGATGCTTTGCCGTGTTCCACTCCAAGCCTTGCCAGTGTTATCATTATCATCATATCAGCTAAACAACGTCCACTGCTGGACATAAGCCTCCCATAAGGAGAGCCACTATTTTTAGGGGTTTGCATGTCGAAACTTAAACTGCAAATTCAGGCTTCTTAATATGTTTACGTGGTGTTCAATTAGTATACCTAAAATAACCACAAAAATTATGATATATAAGATGTTGCCATACTATGTGATGACACGGTTGGCGCAGTGCTGATTGACGATTAGCTGCTACCGTGTCGTGGGTTCGATTCCTGTGCAAAACAAATATTTGTATGGCCTACAGGCACATGTTCCGGGTTTGATGATTGTGTATGTGAGTGTAAATTCCTAGTGTGAGTCAACGTTTTGGAACATCAAGATTAATAAAAAAAAACTTATTTAAATATTTTATTTAACTAATAAAAATAATTGGCATTTTATTTACACTTCCAGTTACAATATTGTCTATGTTACAATTTACATTATTTCCTACGTAAAACTAAGCTGATGATTCTGGCATAGTGCCCATTCTTATATCTTTTTTCTCATCATCTTTATTGTACAAAGTCTCCTCTATATCCTGCAAGCTCCTACCATTCGTCTCTGGTAGTATAAAATATAAGATTACCCCGGTGATAAACGTGATAGCAGCAAAGGAAACATACATCAATTCATCGCCAAAGTTATTCATAATTTCTGGAGTAAGTTTCACAGAGACAAATAGCAAGATATATGATACCGCTGAACCTAAACCGGAGCTAAAACCACGCACTTTTGCTGGAAATATTTCAACTACGAACGACCAAGCTATAGATGTCAAAGCACTTGCCATCGCTATGTAAATAACCATACATGTCATAGCTACCCATAACAAACCCACAGGTTCCAAATACAAATAAATTACCAATCCTATTAATGAAAGAGTAGTGAATACACTACAAACCTCGAAAGTAATTTTACGTGGAAGAGCATTTGCAAACATGCAAATGAAAATAGCAGCTGCAATTCTTAGGGCATCAGTGACCAGCATTAACATAAATGCATCAACGCCCCCCGAGAACGTCTTCTCAAATATCACTTCAGCATAAAAAGATATAGTGTTGATGCCGCACCATTGAGAAGACACAAACAATAGGATTATAGTCGTCATCGCCATCATAAATGGTTTACTAAATATTATACTAATTAAATCTTTAAACGTAGTTTTCTCTTCTCTCAGATCTTCAGTCTTCTCCAAAATTTTTGCTAGTTCCTTTTCAGCCGCGTCTCCTGTACCTCGAAACTGTCTGTACGACTCTACGCCTTCGTCTAATCTGCCTTTGGACAGTAGCCATAATGGACTTTCTTTCAAGAATACGAGGATAAGAAAAGCTACAATGTTTGGCACTGTAAAAAGGTAGCAACTGACCTTCCAATCACAATATTTGCCAATTAAATGGCTGATTATGACTCCTATATGGATTGCTGCAGAGGGGCAAAAGAGCGCAGCGCCTCTGTACTTTGGGTCGCTCAATTCTCCAATATAGACCATGCTATTTGATCTCACAGATCCCGTACAAACTCCTGTGATAAATCTTCCAATGAGCATGACTACATTGTTGTTGGCTATACCCATGATGATCCAGCCCAAGGTGAAGGGTACGATCAAGACCAGCTGGCCCATTTTTCTGCCGATGCCATCGCTCATCGAACCAGCGAAGAGAGAGCCCAGCGTCATGGCCAGCGGTGAGATGGAAGCTGAAACATACAATGTAATGATAAGTTCCTGCAGCATTTTTCTTTGTACTTATTGAACTGAGTTTCCAAAAACGACATGCTTGCATGGCATAGCATGGCTGAAATTTTGATAATAAGTAGACGCTTATGTAGTTTAAAAATCCCCTGAATTATAGTCCCCAAATTGAAAGTTACTAGTTGTTATTAATTACCAAGTTGATTAATCCAATGTGTTATAATTTTATAAATCATAAATTTTTAGTCGTGGTCACTCTCCAACCCCGAATCCATATATATCTTACTAATACCATTTGTTTGTTTGTATTGAATAGGCTCCGAAACTAGTGATTCGGTTTGAACAATTCTTTCACTGTAGGGAAGCTACACTATCCCCGGATGACATAGGCTATATTACATTTTATTATCCAAATATTAGGGATCCGTAAGAAAAAATACGCGAACGCAGTCGCGGGAAGAGTGCAGTTTTGTAATCAGTGTGAGTGATGCAATAAGACTCTTGTCGATCCTTTCATTTTGTGGCTTTTGTCGATTAAACTTACTTCTTTCGACTTTATTTTTTGCATTATTTTGATCTTATTATGTACTTACCGATCCATGAGTCCAAGAATTCTTCGTAAGGATAGTTGGGGTCAGTCTGGAGTTTTGGTAGTAGGACCGCGGTGAAACCGAAAGTGAGGCCTGCGGAGACGGATAGCAACGATGCTGCAAATGTTGCCAGAATCTGGAAAAGGAACCACGTTGTCGTGAGACAAGGTTCAAAATACGAATTGCGTACACTACACTATTATCCAAATGACTTTTTAACGTATTCATATTCATTTATTTGTATAACTGTGTAAAACAAATGTTAAAGCTAAAGTACAATTATGGACCCTATTCGGACACAACAATATAGTATTATCTTATAATTAAACTTGTTAAACAAAAATAAAAGAACTTTTATGAGCTGTTAAAACTTGATTCACCCATTGATTCTGTATGGTAACAGTAAACTATGTCGTCACTTATTTGCCAAGAAAATTGATTAACTATTAATTTACTCGTATAACAAAGCAACTTAAAATCTTATTTTACTGTTAGTTAATTGAAAAACAATCGGAAATTCAGTATGTTTTGAAAAAGTTGTGCAATTGTTGCGGTTCTAATTAACAGCTTCGAGGGTTATTAATCTGTGCCCATAAAAATATTGTAGTGATAAATTACTATAACATGGCGCTTCCCTCCATATTACTCAGTGGCGGATTACCCTAAAGGCAAACTAGGCACGTGCCTAGGGGCGCGAGAGTACAAAGGGGCGCACGGGCGGAATGTAAAATCACGCACTAGAAGGACCATGAAGGATAGGTTTTAATTAGTAATTCCTTAAAAACAAAAAAGGGGCGCCGATGAGATGCTTGCCTAGAGCGCTCTCAACGTTTAATCCGCCTCTGATATTGATGATGCCTCTAGTCAAGCACTCAAGCAACAATGACACGCTGATTTGTTGTTGTTTCGAGAGCCGTCTCAGTACGCACACATACATTCTGAGTCTTTTAAATACTTTTACAAATACTTACAAACGTTTTGAATTGGGGAAGGGCGCGCCAAATTATCATAGTTTATCTCTAAGATGAAAAAAAAAATTGTACTTAAGTAGGAAAAAGTGAACGTACTGTCAACTTGATTATATACTAGAATAATACCCAGGACATACATACATACATAACATCACGCCTGTAATCCCCGATGGGTTAGGCAGAGGTGTACCCATTAGTACACCCACATTTGGCAGTTATGTTTTTAGTCCCATGTAATAGGGGGCGAGCCTATTGCCATCAACCGGGCACAAATCCAGACTACGAGGCTGCTACTGAGAAATTCCTGATGAAAAAACCCAATAACACTTTGCCCGAATGCCCAGGAATAGTTTAAAAATGAATATTATTTAGCCTTTAGTCAGAAATGTAGTCGGGCCCTTAATAAGGATAGGACTGGTAAGGATACTATATTATAGAGTAGGGTTAGTATCCCCCCTTTAACACCCCTTATTGGTAATTTAATTACCTGTCTATACACATGTGCAGATTCTGAAATTTTCGGCGTTATACCTTGCAATACGATCGTCATCTTGTTTTGTTCCAATTATTAATGTCTTCATAAATTACATATCGAATTTTGCATTATTGATTATGCAAATAGATTCTGTCCTGGGTGGCTTCGATGGTAAAACCTGTTAAGATAAAAATACAACAATTTAATAGCATAATATTAAAACACGTTTTGAAAAAGAATGGCGAGTACCTAAATCTATTTTTAATGTGATTTTTTTTTTTTTTTTTTCTCTTTCTCTAATATAATTATCGTCATAATGTTCTAGCTTTGCTCGCTACTTCGTCGGCTTCAAAAGAGATATATTTTACATTTTTCCGGCATGTAAAATAGCCTATGTGCTATTGGAATAGACTTTAATCTATATGTATGTCCTTTCATCCAAATCCGTACAGCCATTCTGCCGTGATTGGGTAACTAACATCCATTTATCCAAACTTTCGTATTTATAATATATTAGTAGTAACATATAAGATATACCCACAAAAAATATAATCTTTATTGATTCATTTAATGGTGCCGATTCTCTTGGTCACAAACTAAACTAAAATTAGACTATTTCCATCTTTTCCTGTCCAATAAAACAAGAAAAAGACTAATGTAAATAACAGCTGTCAAATTTAGTCAATCTGACACATCCATACAATTATAGTTGACATCTTAAAACGTATGGATTATACGGAAAAGTTCAAGGCAAAACTAAGTTGACATCGCTAACTTAGTTCTTTAATGTCACGGAATGTCACCGTCCTTTCCTTTCGCTGTATGTTAGTAAGAGATGTCAATTCTCTAAATTTAGTCTAGTTTGTGAACACGGGAATCGGCACCAATCTAACCAGCAAGCCCTAAAGGGAAGTGAAAAGGTTATCTTTTATTGGAAACCCTAAACATTTACGAGTAAGTTCATTGAGTCACTGATTTTTCAAATGTTCTACGAAAGGTCAGTGAACTGACACTCAAACTGGAATTTTATTGCAAAAACCTCTCAAGGTACCTGTGCCACTTTTTTTTTTATTTTAAATCTTATATCTGCGTGATCGAATTAAAAATGATGAGATTCGTAAGACGAACCAAAGTTGCCGACATAGCCCAGCTAATTAGCATGTTAAAATGGCAGTGGTCAGGCCACATAGCACGCAGAACTGATGGCAGATGGGGCCGTAAAGCTCTCGAATGGAGACCACGCACCTATAGACCCAGCATGTGGCGACCATCCGCAAGATGGACAGACGATCTGATGAAGACCGCGGGCTCGCGCTGGATGCAAGCCGCTTCCAACCGGTCCTATTGGAAATCTATAGGGGACTGCTGAATATAGGCCTATATTCAGCAGTGGACGTCATACAGCTGATATGATGACAATGATGATTACAGAGAAAGAACACAACAGAAAAAGATAAAGGTGAATAGTAAAAAAATACATAACATCACGCCTGTAATCCCAGAAGGGTTACGCAGAGGTGTACCGATTAGTACAACCACATTTCGCCAATTATGTTTAAGTTCCATGTAATAGCGAGCGTGTTGCCATCAACCGGGCACAAATCCAGACTCTGAGGCTGCTACTGAGAAATTCCTGATGAAAAACCTAATAACACTTAAAGCGACTTGGCAATCGAACCCATCAAGATCTCATGCCCAGCAGTCGCGCTTTGCGACCGCTGGGCCAATGAGGCATGAAATTATTCTTTTATAGAATATAGATATTCGCTGCCCGGCCCACGCGTTGCTTTGGCTCAGGTATGCAATAAAAAAATATTAAGACCAATAATTGAGATAAAAACTATCCTATCTTTCAAGTTGGACAACTGCACACGGTGTGCAAATTTGATTAAAATCGGTTTAGTTCAGGAGTCCATCCCGGAAAAGAAACGTGACGCGTAATTTATTATATATATTAAGAAGATTATCCTTTCACCTGGTAGAAAGCTACCATACCTCCTACCCGGACAAAGTCACAGGCAGAAATTTGTTTTGAAATAATTATTAAATACTCTTTAGACGAGCCGTGTGAGGAAGTATTTATACTAGGAACTATTATAACAAAATATATAAGCGTCACAAATTTTATTCAATTCCATATTAAACAAATATTGATCTTGGAATTAAACCCAATCCAAAATGACGCACTTAAACCGGTACCAGCCAACGGCTAAAAATCTTGATTTAAATTCTTGTGAAACAAGAATACTGCTATAGAGGAATATTGTTGAACATATAGTCTTTAGCTACTTAGCTAGCTTTTACCTTCGACTTTGACCGCCCAGATTTTGGTTATCGCCGCCGCAGACGGAAGTCGCGTAGAAGTATAGTTTGTGATGTCCTTTCTTATAGTTCAAAGTCCAGTGAAGCACCGACAACTTCCTAGTTCGACTTGCGAGATGGAGCGTTGAATGCTTATATTAATCCCGCACCTCCGGCCATAGGCAGAGGTGGAACACTGTGGTGGTTTCATCCGGTAAGAGTCCGGCATGCCCCTCCGTCATCCCCACGACGAAGGAAGTCCATGAGGAATTCCAGGGCTCACAAAAAACCGGCCGAGTGCAAGTCGGACTCGCACACGAAGGGTTCCGTTCATAAAATATTTCACATAACATATAAAAAATAAGTTTATAATCACAAAAAAGTAATTATTTTGCTATGTAACTACAAATTTACGGTTTTCGAATTTATACCTTTACTTGTGGTACATGGCGTTGCTTACTACCAAATTTCGTTATCCTAGGTCAACGGGAAGTCCCCTATAGGTTTTGATTCCTTACCGAGCCTCAAAATATGCCCCATAAACGACCTTACTTTAGATTGCGTTGACTAATAGTTTAATTTTTTTTCATTGCACCAAGGGGTAGCATTCCTGAGTATTTGGTATTAATTTCAGCTTGAAAAAAGGTCTTGACAGACAGACGGATAACATAGTGATCCTATAAGGGTTCCTTTTTTACCGATTGATATACGGAATCCTAAAAAAAAGGTTGACTTGCGAGATACCGTACTTACCGTACAATTTATGGCATATAAAACTTATAATATTTAAGCAAAACCATTTAGGAACCTATTCTCTCGTGCCTTCTGCCTTACAACGTGTTTTTAAGAATTTGTGATTTGTCACCATTAATTGATTATCATTAATTCTTCAAACAAAACGTGTTACATTATAAAATTCTAAGGAAATGTTTATGTTACACAAGATTTATTCACAATGTTAAATTTATTTTTAAATCAAGACGTCAACTTAAATTCCAGTTTTTTTAATTCAGCTTTGGGGTCTTGAATGACTTTGAAATTGTACCTATAAAGTTAAATACAGTTTTTCTAAGCATTAGGTAAGTATGTTTTAAAGACACCAAATTGGTATGTAAAATTTTCAATTGTTATATCCGGAATACGACATACCTTTCCCATTTGATGGTTATAAGCCCGTGAAAGTATGATGAGAAAATTTGCAACTTATGTTGTTATTGTTTCGTCTGCGTCCGCGTTAACCGATATTTAAAAGGGCAAAAACTAATTAAACAATATACCTATTTTAAAATGGAAAAGCTCACGACACGGAAAGATTTTTACAGAGCCAACTGATGATTATGACAACTGATACTTACACTTGCTGATTAAATACAGTCTAACAATAATGAATTATCTTTTATTGAGGACAGCTGGACTGACAGTCATCAGTACATTATTTAATTGTTGTCATTTCTTGATCAACATTCAGGGTCGTCAATAGTTATTGTTAGTATCTAATGAGCGCAATATTTAAACCTTATTTAATTACAAAATTCCTAGATTGTAAAATGTTCCGACACTTTTTAATTTCACTATAATTATCTTTTACTGTAGGGTTAACAATGGTGTTTATTACTGGTTTGAGACCGTTAACGTCTTAGTTAACCTTTCTCGAATAAGTTATACAGTGCTACTTAATGCCTAGGTTAGCATTCAAGGGCAGATCCAGCCTTCAAGTCAGGGGGGTCATATAATAAGGTCTAGTCAGGACAGGCTCCGTTACGATTACAATAATCATTCTAATTAAAAGAAAATATTTAGGGGTCATGACCTCCATGACCTTCTCCTGAATCCGTCCTTGTTTGCATTGCTGTTGGCCGCGACTTTGTTCGCGTAATTGTATGTTATGGCGAGCGCAGACGAATACAAGCTAATATAATTAAAAAAATTAAAATACACGACTGCAAAAATTGCACATATTTTTACTTTGTTTACTCGTCAGTTTTTTTTACGACGTTTTTTATTTATAGTGTTATATATTTTTCAAATCTACTTCTCAAATTTTAGACGATAAACATAGACACGACAAGATTGATTAAAAAAAATTGAGTCTACCAGCCTCAATTTTTTTTTTAACGAATCTACGTTAATTAATTTACGTTTATTTTTAACTAGCCTATGTTACTCGGAACGATGCAAGGATTGTAACAATACCCCATACATCTAAATCGGCTCAGGTGTTTAAAAGTTATGGTGGAATAAAGAATCTCACATACATACATTAACCCTAAACACATAACACTCCTTTCTTTTGGGCAGTCGTGTAAAAAATACTATACATACTATTATATTATAGGAATTCAAACACTGTATTGTACAAATGTATTTCACCCAAACAAGCTACTGAATCATAAATTATAATATTGACTTGTTTCATGCTATTGCTGAACAATGACTGCAACTGCATGAAAAAAGAATGAGAAGCAATAAATGACTTATGGTATATTTATTTACTAGAGTTTGCCCGCGACTTCGTCCGCGTCAGTTTCTTTCTCCATACAAAAATATTTATTTATCCTTTGTTGGGGTTCAAACTTAACGTTGTACCAAATTTCATAAAAATCGGTCCAGACAGAGTTACTTTTGCAATTATAATATTAGTACGGATTACCTATCTGTATCATATATTAAGCCTACCCTATTGGCCTGTTGTTCGCAAGCGCGACGGCTGAGCTTTGGTCCTGGGTACGATTCCCAGATCGGGCGAAGTATTATTGGGTTTTGAAGCGGTTTAAAAACTCTGACACTGGGGTGTGTGGGGTCGTCAGACCTTACTGCCTACACGATAAAAGAAAGCAGAATGTAAAACGACGAACTTGTCACACTGTTCCTCAAACCTCGAATAGTTAGTTATATGGAAACAGCCCATGGGAACAAGGCGTGATTTTAAGGTGCTCCTTCACCGGGAGCATTCGCGTGTAATGTAACGTTACAGATTTGAGCATAACATTAGTGAAGGAGGAGAACCGAACATTACAATGCGCACCTTGTAATGATACAATGTATAATATCTTGATACAACTTGTAACATCAATGCGCTCCACTTCCAATGTAGGTAATGCTACATTGGAAGTGGAGCACACGCAAATGCTCGTTAGTCAGGGAGGTATCATTGTAATGTAATGCTCAAAGTTGAATCTATAATGTTACAATACACGTGAATGCTCCCGGTGAGGGAGCACCTTATAATGTTACAATACACGTGAATGCTCCCGGTGAGGGCGCACCTTATAATGTTACAATACACGTGAATGCTCCCGGTGAGGGAGCACCTTATAATGTTACAATACACGTGAATGAGGGCGCACCTTATAATGTTACAATACACGTGAATGAGGGCGCACCTTATAATGTTACAATACACGTGAATGCTCCCGGTGAGGGAGCACCTATAGATTCAACTTTGAGCATTACATTACAATAAAACCTCACAAACACTCACATTATATTATTACACGCTCATTCGTTTTGTTGTTATATCTATTTTGTTCATATAATTTGCAAATCTTTATAATATTAACCGCAGGAACCTAAAGAAGTTTAATAGATACATTTCAACTAACGACTGATTCCCTAGGACTAAAATAAATTAAACTATTAGAACGTTTGTTCGTTGTTATTGGGTATTATCGCAACTACGTTTTATTTTTAACATAAGTATTGTAACTACGAGTTACAATACTTATGTTAAAAATAAAACGTAGTACAGAATTACGAATTCTTTTACCAATAAGTGTTTATCTGTTTATTAGTGACGTGTTTCTATTAGCGGTGTTGTAGTTCATTTAAAAACGCAAGAAAATGGAAATATTTAAATGAAAGCGAATATTATTTCGCTGCGCAAAAGTAGATTTGATATATCACAAACACCTATGTCATAAAACCGGACTAAGTGTGAGTGTTATTATTTATTTTAAACATACATAAAACATAACGTCACGCCTGTAATCCCCGAAGGGTTAGGCAGAGGTGTACCCATTAGTACACCCACATTTCGCCAGTTATGTTTTAAGTCCCATGTAATAGGAGGCTAGCCTATTGCCATCAACCGGGCACAAATCCAGACTTCGAGGCTGCTAGGCTGCTACTGAGAAATTCCTGATGGAAAAACCCAATAACACATTGCCCGACTTGGGAGTCGAACCCAAGACTTCATGCACAGCAGTCGCGCTTGCGACCACTAGACCAACGAGGCAGTCAAATTATTTTATCAAAAATTTACTTATTTTATAGCATCCTAATAGTTTTTTTTTTTTAATCGTCCATTATGCCATGCTAAGCTGTAGTGATTTAACTACTAGACCATCGAGGCAGTCAGGGAGCTCAACTTTGTCATAAACATAAAAGGAAAACCTGACTGACTGACTGACTGTCTGACGTACCTGCGCACAGTCTGACAACTATTAGAACTTGAAACGTGAAATTTGGCACACGGTTTTTTTTTTATAATGCAAGGATAGCTAAAAAAGGATTTCAAGTCAACCCCTAAGGAGGCAAAATAGGGGTTGAAGTTTTGTATAACAATCCGTCGTTTTTGCAGTAAGAGACATGAAAAACAATAAGCTTAAAGGTAGTTTAAAAATTGGGAATTCGACCCCTGAAGTGATAAAATAAGGGATGAGAATTTCGATGAGATATCCCTTATTTTTAATGTTAAAAAAGCTTTTTTACATAAAAAGATGACCGCCTTCAAAAACTACAAAATAAAAAAATAACTTTAGCTTGGAAGTCGGCGGCTTTGGTTTTGTTTCTTGTTATGTAGGTATTGCCATCATCCGGTCATCTTTTTTTGTAAAAAAGCTTTTTATTTTTCACTATTTTCTGCTTGTGTGTTAATGTTAGAAATCCTTACATAAAGCCCTTTCAAACAATACCTCACACGATATATTTAATTTTGGAAAGTGGTAGGTTTTCGTATCCCACTTCCTTCAGTTAGCCATCGACTACACGTATAATAAACAAAGCAATTTTTCTTGTTACGGCGGTTCTGATGTGATTTTATAAGGAGTTCCGTTCCATATCTCCCAAGTTTATCATCAGATCATGCATTATTCATATGGAACCTATTCGAAACTATACTCTTTCAAACAAAAAAAGAATCATCCAAATCGATTTATAATTGGCTGAGTAATAGTAGAACAAATACACAAAAAAAAAACAAAAAAAAAACATACGCGTCGAATTGAGAACCTCCTCCTTTTTGAAGTCGGTTGAAAATACGAAAATTTGGCTTATCGGCTAAACATAAACAAATATGTTTAAGTTTTTTTTGCATATTCCACCCGTGAATGTGTAAAATAAGGGATGAGAAATCATCCATTCGTCAATAATTCATACTTTCTGAAGTTACAGTCATGAAAATACAGTTTGAAATGTTGTATGGAAATTCGAAACACCTGAAACTTTGATGTCAATATTATTACTTAGCCCAGTAGTTAAGGCGCCCGCCTCTCTGGTGGCGGGGTTCGAATCTGGGCAAGTACCAATGTGACTTTTTCAATACCATGTACTTTCTAAATTTTATCTTAGACATCACTGACTGAAGGAAAACATCGTGAGGAAACCTAGACTTATAATTAATATAAGTCTGGAATCGCCAATCCGCCTTGAGCAAGCGTGGTGATCAATGCTCATGCCTTCTCTGTACGAGAAGAGGACTTTGCCAATGTAGTGGGACAATAATAGGCTGCTATTATTTATTATTATTTTACCTACTAATTACAAATAAAAAAAAACGCATTGCCGTAGCTCTAAAGGGTTGAAAAAGGGATGAAATGTTGTACAAAAAATCGAAATAGCTGACAAAAAGGGATATAGGGGAGTTTATTTTGTTGTGGAAAGTACGAAGTATAGGTAGACGAAGTAGCGAGCATAGTGCTAGTCACTAATATAAATTTTAGAACTAGTAGTACCTACATGATCAGTTTACTCAAAAGTGTTTTTTTATGCCTTATAAATGAGACAAAAAAGGTAATAAATATTAAAGAGACACTTATTGGTAGTCAATAAGACATAAATCACATTAAAATTAATTTACGAACAAAAAATAATACTTACGTAATAAGTTTAGCAAAAACACGGATATTGAAAAATTCCAGATTCCACCAAATTCGACTTTCACTGCCACCTTTCACTTCAATTAAGTCGAGAAAATATTTTTAATATACTTATTTTTTTTTTTTTAATTAATATAATTGTCGTTTTTATGAAACTTTAACGAGACAATTTGTTGAACGGACTATACCGTAACATAATCGATTCAATACTAAGTTGAAAAGCCATACGGCTGTGGAAGTTCGTAACGATGTTGCAGTCATAGTTTCGAAACTGACTGAATGAAAATTGCCCAAGAGCGTAAACTTATTCATGCATTTTTTTCATGACGTTGTTATTAGTACGCTGCATAAGTGTTTATTGTGCAAACTGATGTTAGGTTTCATTTGAATTTCATTATAAATTAAAATCAAAAATTACTAGAATCGCAAAATATTTCAGTTATTGTCTTGCTTCATTGGTGTATAATATAGTCACTTAAGCCAGGAGTTCCCAAGTAGTGCGTCGCGACGCCCTGGGGCATCGTGGAGCTATTCTGAGGGCGTCACGCGACGGTAGGCACAAGTCACATTGATTTGTATTACAATCATTTACTGTTAAAAATTAGGGGGGTCGCAGTATCAAAAACTTTGTAGACACCCTGATTTAGGCAAAATAAAGGCGTCAACCTTAGAATAACCTATCGCGCTCGGCTCTGGTTCAGGCCATGCTGCAGAGCGAGAGGTCATGGGAAGCAGTTATGCAAGCAAAGGAGGAGGCTGGAGTGTTTCACGCGCGCCTCAAAGAGCTGTCAATTGAAAAGACGGGGCCCGCCAGGGCCAGTGCCTTCCAGGGTTGCGGAATTTGTTTGAAAGAGTTACCGCGGCCCTGGAACGCAAAGGGCACTAGAAGGAACACGGATAGTATTTAGTCAGTAAGAGTCTGACACTCCCTTTCGCTCTGCCCAGAGCGAAATAAGGCATTTGATTCTTTAAAAAAAATCCCATCCTTAAAAAAAAACAGAATAATAAAAACATAAATGGAGTTTTCTTGTACATACGAAACTATTTCAAATTGATTTGATTGATTTATTTAATTTTTTTTTTCCTTGTAAAAAGTACCTTTTAATGGACTACTAAAAGTAAATGATTTGATTTGACTTTGAATAAATTATGAAAATAACAGTTCCTGTTTTATTTATCCTTTCAGTTATTTTAAATTATAGCTATTGCTCAGTATTCATTATTTATTATCTACATATATAACTTATTTTTTTACATAATTGTTTATTATTAGGAGGGTGACATTTTACGGGTTATAAACATGCAAGCAAATGAAAAGCTAATATTTATTAATTACCTACTTAGTATAAATTTACGAAATGTCAATATCGTAGGTAAGGTATCGTAGGTCAAAACATTTCTTCTGCCGCTCTTATTTTAGCTATAAAAACCTGATTTTCAATCAACTGTAAATTTGATTTTTAATTGCTTTGAAATTAATGAATAATTAAATAGTTTGTCAATTGAGCACGAAAGTGACGACACAGTTCTCTTTTGCCATAAAAATATTAGGAGAATCGTGTTTTGATAGGTGATAAAAGTACGTTAATTGATTATCTAATTATTGTCTATTAAACTTTTACTGTTATAAAATCAGTTACCATCATAGCTTCTGACCTGGTGATTATATAACAAGCTACTATAATTAAAAAATTAAAAAACACGAATGCCAAAATTGCACATATTTGTACTTTATTTACTCCAGTTTTACGACGTTTTTTATTTACAGTGTTATATATTTTTTAAATCTACTTGTCAAATTCTAGACAATAAACATAGACACGTCTGGATTCATTAAAAAAATTAATTGAGGCTGGTATTAATTTACTTTTTAAAGTGACTACACAGGATTATTTTTAACTAGCCTATGTTACTCGGAACGATGCAAGGATTGTAACGATACCCCATACATCTAAATCGGTTCAGGCGTTCAAAAGTTATGGTGGAATAAAGAATCTCACAAACATACATACATACATACATTAACCCTGAACACATAACACTCCTTTTTTTGGGGCAGTCGTGTAAAAACAGAAGTTTGAGATGGAAGTCATGTGTATAAAAGATAAAGATTTATTTATTTGCAGACAAATATGGTTATAAAAGTTCTTACAATGGTATTTTATTAGTAGCTTAACATTTCAATCATAACAAGACATGAAAATTTTGAACATAACTAAATCATTTAAATTGAAATAATTATTTTAATTAATTTATTTATTTCTTTTTTTTTCGTGGGGAAATCCTCAATGATGCCCTCCGTTTGGTGATAACGGAGAGATATGTCGGACTATTACCGACTAAAACTCCTGTCCCTCCTGCTACCATAAGTCGGGAGCCCGGTATTCGCATTACGCATGATCCGCGCCCTCGACTGGTATTGGACCGCCATTGGTGAGCCCCTTCAACATGTGCGACCTGTCCTGCAACCGCACATTATACTAGAGAGGCGCGCATAGAACTCTGCGCGCTGCCATCACAGGCCTATGTCTGGTCGAGCGGCAAACTGCCTCAAGTTTGCCACTTGCAGGCCCATATCTACCAACTAGGTTGTTAATGGATTTTTTTTAAATTATGAATCCGAAAGTAACTCTGCCTGTCTGTCTGTGACACTTTTACAACCAAACCACTAAAATTCATACAATTTTATAGGGGCAAGCTTGACCCTCCAGATAGGATAAGGCTACTTTTCATTTGGCATCTTCGTCTGCGTCTGAGTTAACCGACATTTACGCGGACGAAGTCGCGAGCAAAAGCTAGTAATAAAATAAATGAGATCGACGGTGGAATTTTCACCTACCTAATGATTTTGGTCGTAAGAAACAGACGTGTTCCTTATTTAAATTCACATCATTTCCAGATATTATTGAAATGTCTTGTTTATCTACATTGACTGCAACTTTATACTTGCTTTTTAAAATATATGTAATTTTCATGTATACCGGTTTTGTAGCCAGGTTTTAGCACAGAACATACATAATTATAAACTAATATAATAAAGCTAAAGAGTTTTTTGTTTATTTGTTTAAATGCGCTAATCTCTGGAACTACTAGTTGGATTAGAATAAAACTTATTGTTTATTATAGACAGATCGATTAAGAATAGCATAGGTTATGCTATTTATTTATTGTTCAACTGATAATTATAGTAAACTAGCTTTTTCCCGCGGTATCATCCAAATAATGTAGACGAAGACGAAAAAAAAAGTTGCCTGTGTCCTTGCTTGGAGTTCAAACTTACCACGTATCAAATTTCATCAAAATCGGCTCAGTGGTTTCAATCATCCTGTATAACATCACGCTACCATCACGCTACTACATGGGAGCGGAGCAGTAACCAAAGACGTAAAAATCACCACGCGGACAAAGCCGCAAGCAGAAACTAGTGATAATAACTTAGTTATACAGGTTTATGGGTTTTACGTACTTTAAGAAAAACAATATTTTTTTGACTGCCTCGTTGGTCTAGTGGTCGCAAGCGTGACTGCTGTGCATGAGGTCTTGGGTTCGATTCCCAGGTCGGGCAAAGTGTTATTGGGTTTTTCCATCAGGAATTTCTCAATAGCAGCCTCGGAGTCTGGATTTGTGCCCGGTTGACAGCAATAGGCTCGCCCCCTATTACATGGGACTAAAAACATAACTGGCGAAATGTGGGTGTACTAATGGGTACATCTCTGCCTAACCCTTCGGAGATTACAGGCGTGATGTTATGTTATGTTAATATTTTTTTTAATTAAATAACTTACCATAACTTGACAATGACCTATTAGTAAAATTGACAACGTTGCCCTTTATTACTACCTATATTGTAAACATGTTTTTAATCTCTGTTATTCGTGGAAAAAAAACTTGATTTGGAGCAACCTAACATGTGGTACTTCCTCATGAACGTAAAACATGTCAGATTTGTCTCATGGAATGACGGCATGACAAATACTCAATACTTAATATCTTAATTGCATATCATAATGTAGTACAAGTTGGAATAATTAGATTAATCACAATTATGGACCCTGTCGGGCACAGCATAGATTAAGTAGGAGAAAGAAGGAGAAAAAAAAATTATGATCTTGAATGCCTTTTGTCTTCCATAAATTGCAGTGGACGTTGACCATTATACCATATAATATTATATGGTATAATGGTCAACGTCCACTGCAATTTCTGAAAAGTCTGCAGTGGCCATTACAATAAAAGATGTTGGCAGCATACAGCATTTCAAAAAGGCTCTTCTAAATTTATTAGTCGCAAAAACATACTATACAGTCAATGAGTTCTTAGAAGATGTATTTTAATTTGTTGACATTTCATTATTTTATTGTTATTTTAATCCATTTATTTGTATTTAATTGACATTGACATAATATTATAATTGAAAATTGACATATTAAGAAATTGACATAGTATGTAATAATTAGTATTTGAAAATTGACATATTAATATAATTAGAAATTGACATGGTAATAATTAGTAATTGAAAATTGACATATTAATTAATTAGAGATTGTCATAGTAATAATTCGTAATTGTAATTAGAATATTTTAGAATTAAAATTAGAATATTTGTACGCCGCTGACGGCAAGACATAGCGATAATTTTAAGAGCACTAACAACTGCATTTATGTATTTTTTCACCTATGATCTACAAATAAAGTGATTTGAATTTGAATTTGAATTTGGCCTTTGCCCTGCAGTGGGTCAATAATAATATTATTGACCCACTGCAGGGCAAAGGCCTCTTCACATACAACGAAGACACGAGCATTGAATCACCACGCTTGTTCAAGGCGGATTGGTGATTTCATACTTATATTAATCGATATTTTCCTTCACCGATGTTAGTAATGTTCAACCAAGATAAACTGAGAAAGTACTTACATATGAAATATACGGAATATACCTATGTATACAGTTTATTTCAATTAGACCATTTAGAGGCACTTTATTTTCTTGTTTTTTTTTTATAAACGTTGCTACAAATACAATCCAGTTTTGAGGCAATTACTCGGAAAGTTGAAGCTAGTTGATCGTTCCAAAACGGAGGTAGGCTTCGATGAACTGTGGCCTAATCAATAGGCTAAGTACAGAAATAGCCCAGCCAAACTAAACTAAGGAATGTAATAAGGAAAATCTATTTTTAATTTTAAGCCTCCTTTCCATTTAAATCTTGTGACATTATTTAAAAATATTCTAATTTAAGATTTTTAGCTACATATTAGAGTCAACTGGTTTAATTTTACGACTGCTATTGAATTTTAAATTATTCTCTGAATATCATTAATCTGTACTAACATTATAATATTAAAAGTTAAGAAAGAATTTTTAAAAGGTTATTGGAGCTATTAAAAAGGAGGCTTTTTCCATTAGGAATTTCTCAGTAGCAGGACGGAGTTTGAACGTTGGTGGTGTGACACCCCCGAGCCTCGGAGCCTTTGGTCCTGGGCCTGATCTTTCTCCGGTCGTCTCGGATTGCCGTCCAATCGGACTATGAGATTGAGAGAAGTGTACCTGTGTTTACGGACACACTAGTGCACTACAATAAGTCCTGCGTACTTGACTAGTGTCCATTGAAATTGGCCGCCGTGCCTGAAATCAGCATGGTGAATATTTTATTATTCTTATAAAGAAATTAAGGCGTTCTTGCAAATGTTATCTTAAGTTTTCTTTTTTCCATTGTTTTGGTATAATATTATATTTTAAAAAAACTTTTATACAAACCTTGTCCTGACAATAACGAACGTAAAAAAAAAAGAATTATCCAATTAAATGCAGTCGTTCGGAAGATATGCATGTATATGTCACCGGAAAATAACAAGATCCGTAAGTTTATCAATTTACTAGGAAGTTTATAAACTTTCGTAAGATTCTAAACGGGAGATAAATTGTAATATTTTACGTCCACATTTTCGTAAATTGATAAACTTACTGAACTCACTCGTAAAATAATAAGTAAGCAGTAACCAAACGCTACGCGCGATCTGATTGGTTGGCTGTCACGTGTCACTTCTCCTTCCTCGCGGCCGCCATTGCTGGCCACGGAACATAAACAAACCGGTTTGCTTGTGCGTTTTTATTAGTTTTGAATGTTGAACTGTGTTGCAACTGTGAAAAATAGCTTTATTTTGTTAAGATTATCTAGCAGTACCCATAATGAGTGACCTACAAGCTGCGGACACCCAAAAGCATTGCCACTATGAACATTGACCAATCAGAGAGCAGTGTGTTATTTTACGTATTTCAAAGATCGTATATTTAAAAGAGTTTCTGTGATTGGTCGAACCATATAAAATCTTACGAATAGATATTCGTTAGTTTATAAATTTACCGTATGACGTCGGAAATTGATAAATTTACGAAAATGTGGACGTAAAATATTACAATTTATCTCCCGTTTAGAATCTTACGAAAGTTTATAAACTTCCTAGTAAATTGATAAACTTACGGATCTTGTTATTTTCCGGTGACATATATAAATTATACATTTCGGCGATTCATTATTATTTGTATAGATTATTAATAATGGATATGCTTTATGTATATACGCTTTCAAACAATCTTGGACATGGTTGTAATAAAAATGAAAGTTATGTTAAATATTAGTTTATATAACAAAATTTCACTGAAAATTCTGCGGTTTTTTCAATCTGCGAACAGAATTTAAGTGAATTTGTTTAAAATTTATGTACCTACCTACAGGAAGCCAGCAACAACATATTATTAGCAAGTGTTTTTATCGAAAACCTTGCCCGCGCCTGGGCCCTTAGTGCTTAGCTAGACGGTCCACAATCGGCGGCGTACGTTTTGTTTTTTTAAATCGGTCGTCTAAAGAAAGGCCCTCTAAAAACATCATTCTTAAAAAAACATTTTCTTTTTGCAAGACGGTGGCAATACAAAACAACAAACAGAACTAAAGCTGCCGATTTCCAAAACTAAAGTACCTACCTACCTAATTATTCAATTTGTAACCTTTGAAGGCGATTGTTTTTATAACCCCAGACGCAAAAACGGCGGGTTTTTATTAGTTTGACGTGTCTGTGAGTGTGTCTGTCTGTGGCATCGTATCTCCCGAAGGGATGAACCGATATTAAATAAAGGTGAAATAGTCGGGAGTGTTCTTAGCTACCTATGTTTAATGAAAATCGGTTCAAGATGGCCGCCAGCCGTGGGAGAGTTGTTTTTTGTATAAACTTGAAATTTCATGGACTGCCGCGGCCCCAGGGAAGGCGGAGAAGGAAGGCAACCATAGGGTAAGACCCACAGCAGCGTCTTGACACGACAGTCATCTTGCGTGACCCTTCACACATTGACGACGTACGGAACCTGGAATTAAGTCCCCAGTTATAATATCATACGCGTGTGGAAGACCTTAATTGTGTTTTGGGTCATTTTAAGTAATTAACATTTTTTTTAGAAAAATATACGGACTGCATATTTTCTAAATCATTATGCTTATCAGCTATTAGCATAATTACCTAGGGCCACTAAGCCAAGTGGTCTGCTATCTCTAACCTACTGGCCAAGTTACATTAGGTTGTGGGCATTATTGGTCATTTTGGAGCAGTCATCTTAAAACCACACAGATTCCTATGTGATAGAATAGCCCACGTGAGGAGTAGTATAGAACCATCCCTACTAATATTATAAATACGAAAGTAACTCTGTGTGTCTGCCTGTCTGCACTAGCCTGAACTGATATTGATAAAAATTGGTACGGGGTTAGTTTGAACCCCAAAAAAAGATAGGCTAGGTACTTTTTATTTATTCCGCGACTTTGTCTGAGTCTGCGGTACCTACTTAATCAACATTTATGCGGGCGAAGTCAAGGGCAATAATTAGTAAGTAGGTCATAAAACATCATGCTACGACCCACGGAAGAGGAGCAGTAAACAAAGCCGTAACTTAACGCTGATATGTCTATGTAGGTACAGCTAGTGATTTTATTTTGCTAGTAATAAAATAATTATTTTAATACATCCTAACTATCCTATCCTAATCCTAACTAATATTATAAATGCGAAAGTAAGTTTGTTTGTTACCATTTTACGCCTAAGCCACTGAACCGATCATCCTGAAATTTTGCATATACGTTGCCAGGTGTACAGGTACGAACATAGGGTACCTTTAATCCCGAAAAAAATTACTGTTTCCGAGGGAAAGCACAATAACGTTCTTATGATCATAGATGGCGCCACGTGTCGTTTCGAATTGAAATGACAGGACATGGGTATTTTTTCCGCGACTTCGTCCGAGTCCGCGATAACCGAAATTTACGCGGACGAACTCGCGGGCAAAAGCTAATTGATAATAAATTAAGTTTTTATATTAAGTATAGTCATCTGTCATGTTATAAGTAGTAGGTAAGTAATTAATTTATTGACTTGCAATAATTACGTATAATAATCAAAAGGCTAATAAACTGTCACCTCTATATGTAGGAAGGTTGTTTATGACTTAAATGCCTGACCAATTAATTACCTACGTGTTGTTTATTTTATTATTTACTAGACTGCTAAGGTGTTTTTGATTTTGAATCGGTTGTGGAACTTATCGCATATAGAAGAGCTGTCGAAAGTGGGCCCGCAGGCCTTACGGAACCCATGGCTTATACTTATTTGTGCAGCCCGCAACGTTTTTTGATCAACTGCAAATAGGTAACTATTTTCCTCTTAAGGTGCTTCCTCACCATGAGCATTCACGTGTATTGTAACATTATAGATTCAACTTTGAGCATTACATTACAATAATACTTCCCTGACTAACGAGCATTTGCGTGTAATGTAACAAATAGATTCGACTTTGAGCATTACATTGGAAGTGGAGCGCATTGATGTTACAAGTTGTATCAAGATATTACACATTGTATCATTACAAGTTGCGCATTGTAATGCTCGGTTCTCCTCCTTCACTGATGTACTTAATGCTCAAATCTGTAACGTTACATTACACGCGAAGGCTCGTATATTTTTTTGATGGTAGGTACAATATTTTATTTGATTGGTAGGTATCAAAAGTAAATTAATGAAGTATACTAACAATTTTTTGTCGTTATTATTCGGGAAAATCACTAACTTATACTTATTGCTATTTATTAGAAAATATAACATTGTACCTACTACAATCAATGCGACTTGTGCAGGGTACAACAAAAAAAAGCAAAAGAAAGTACCCTGGTCCCTGGTAAAGATGTGTTTTTAATATAAATAATTAAAAGGTTTGTGTACCCTCTACACATACATACACATACATAACATTACGCCCGTATCCCCGAAAGGTTAGGTAGAGGTGTACCCAATAGTTCACCCACATTTCGCCAGTTATGTTTTTAGTCCCATGTAATAGGGGGCGAGCCTATTGCCATCAACCGGGCACAAATCCAGACTCCGAGGCTGCTACTGAGAAATGCTTGATGGAAAACCCAATAACACTTTGCCCGACCTGGGAATCGAACCCAAGACCTCATGCACAGCAGTCGCGCTTGCGACCACTAGACAAACGAGGCACAAAAAAAAGAAAAGAAAAGTATTAAGATGCGTTTAGTTTTAAGTAATTTTAACACAATTCATGTCAAGAATATTATTATATAAACTATAACACAGTTACAGACAAAGTGATGACTTAAGTATATAATATATTTGATAATATATTTTTGCCTGCAATAATAACTTCTTCTTGTGCTGACTTGCGGTGTTATAGAATAGCGTTATAGTGTCCATATCTTTTATTTTTTTTGAAATTGGTAGGTCGAGGTCGATGACAAAAATATAAAAACGCGACTTACAAATCCACTTAAATAAAAAATTATAAGGGACATGGATGTTTGGAGCCTTGACTATTTTGCAACTTGAATATTTTGAGATGTAGATATTTTGCAAGTTGGAGATTTCGAAACTTGGGTCTAATGAGATTTGAACTTTTTGCTACCTACCATGTTATTTTGCAACTTGATCGTTATGAGACTGAACCCTCCATGATTGACCATGTGTGATGCGCCCACAGGGCGTCACGCACGCACGGCGTGAGGCACAGGTCGGGAAGAAAAAACTCCTGGCTAGCTTATAGTCTAGCTTTTGGACGTACCTATAGCCTAGCAATAATAGTGCAAATATCTCAGTATCCTTATCATAAGTACCTATGTTATATTCGTGAAGCAGGAATACATACTTATGTAAGTATAACTTAGGTAAGTAGGTGTGTCAGTCAGGTTTAAGAAGTGGTAAACTGGTAACCCCTACCAAGAACTTTTTGCAAAGATATGTATAAATATGTTTGAGTAATTTTGCAAGGTTACGGGTAAAGATAAATCGAAAATCAAAACAAATTTTAAGCATACATAGTGTTTATTAACTTATAAACAATCAGTCTTACAAAAAGAGAGAAATTAAGGAATTACTTAAAACGAGAATCACATACATTATCACATCACTTGTCTCCATTCGCCTGATCTTTGACCTCCTTGCGCACTGGTCCAGTTTGAGTGATGGGAATGTTGCGTTCACCCTGGACAGCAAGAGGCACCTTCCTTGGCGCCGTCACCGTCAAAACACCATCAGACGACAGCCTGGATTCCACAGACTCGGGAACACAGCCTTCTGGCAACGCATAGCGGCGGGTAAATTGGCGGGAAATAAAGCCATGCTGGTCCTTCTTCTCCTCGTGCTTCCCTTCCACGACTATGTAGCCATCGGCAGTCTTCACGCAGATTTCTTCCGGCGCAAAATGCTGAACATCAAGGTTCACTTGGAACTTGTCTTTGTCAGACTTGATGCTGGAGCCAACGTCTTTTGCGGCTGCTGCAAGGTGGCGCCAGGGTCTGTAGTACTCCCTGGTCATTAGAGGACCGGCGGCAGCATGAAGGATGTCTTCTGGCGACAGCCCCAAACCGTAATGCTGTTCCATAAGACGGGGACGGTTCAGCTCGTAGTCAAACAAAAATGGTAGCAGTGACATCTTTCTTGATTCAAGTTTTTTCACAGGATAACTCCGAAACTTCGTAGAATTTGTAGGATTAATTGCAGACAAATTATTCGCCTCCGAAACGCTTTGGACTTCCAAGCAATTGTTTCACAGTCGCACTCGCTTGCTCGATTTGAACTGATGACGTTCGACGCGCGCAACTGTTTTTAACTCGTGGCGCCATCTACTAGAAGTTTGTGGAATGTTCGCGATGGCAGGAAACATCAAGCAGCGGGTCGCATGCAATATTTTAAGTTTTTATTTTTGTTAATATAAAAATAAAAACTTGTAGAATTATGACTAGGTATGCCTTTTATTATGCTTAGACATGTATGTTATAACAAAAATACATGCATGAAGAAATAAACAAATATGGCCGATCACAGGGTTCTTTAAAACTTTAGTGATGTAAAAATGACACGCTGGGTGAACTATAGATTCTCGTGAAAGCCGTCATTTTACAACCGTTTTATGACGGCCACTTATTGCTTTGAAAACCGTAGCTAAATAAAGTTTTAAAAATGTAGTAGTCATATCCCAAAACTAATTTATATTAAGACAATAATTCTGAAAATATTATTATGAGTTATTTAGTTTATTCAACAAATCAACTAAGCTACAGAGACGAAGCGTCTTGATAGTATTGTAATTGTAATAATAGAGAAGTAAAAAAAAACTGCAATACAAAGCGCAATACATACTATTGAGTTAGCTTATATATAATTATGTATATAGTTGCACTGTGTAAGTAAGTAATGAGTAAGACTGTATAGAAAAAAGAACAAAGCACAATGAACATAATATTGTAGTGTAGTAGATATAAGTATTATATAAGCATGTACTCCATAGTTGTAAGCACTATATATTCAGTTACATTCGAATAAACAGTCAGTACTATTCCGGCGGTCTTGTGTTTAATTTATCTCATCCCTACAATAATTATATTACATAATTTCTTTACTGTACTTTGTATCTACATCTAACTAAAATAAAATGCTCGACCGACTCCAAGCTTAAACTCCCCTGGAACGAACTTTGTAGAAGTTTCCCGCTCTTTAATTCTAACCAATCACAATGCAGGAACACCTAAAGTATTTTCCAGAATATTCTTGATAATGTGTTGCAGTGCCATCTAGTATCGAGTAGCAAAACTACGTTGAATTGCATCTGCCTAATTTTCTACACTAAACTCTCCTAACATTACGGTAATAGATGGCGCTTAAATCAATTAGAAGTGTACTTTTTTAAACTTAATGTAAATTAAATAAGAGGCTTTTTAGTATTAGGAGTAGTTGAATGATTTTTCAAATAATATTGTGATTATCGTGTAAAAATACTAATGAATATATAATACCTTTTTATATATAAAATTATAATTAATTTTACTGCTTTTCTTATCTCAAGGTTTTGGCGTCAATAATTTAGCAGTCCATCGTAACTGGCAACGTTGCACAAAACAGCAACGCCAACAATAGTGATGTTCATGTGTTTAGTACACGAAGCCTATTCGATGTTTTCTTAGTTGACAATAATTTATAACTTACCTATATTATCACAGTAAAAAATAATTAAAATAAATGGTTGGGCAGATTATCCTTAAAGCTTTTTGAACTAACTTTACTGGATTATGTTTTTATTGCTGCTAAGTTGGCTTGAAAGAAGTTTTACCCAATGACAATACAGTTCAGACGGATCAAAAAGTTTTTTTCTTTAAAATCACCGTAACCGCTTTGTCTTACTTATGTTTTTGAGTAGAAAAACTTTTAAACATAGGAAGCAATCAGTCATGAATTCAAGGGATTGTGAATTCAAAATAAGTGAGTGATACAATTGGGGTCTAGTGCAGTATACTTTAGAGTAGTTAATAAATATGAATTTATATGACAAGCGCAATTTAATCGCTATAATCCTTTCATGATTAAAAGTCTTATTCTATCCATCATTTTTATAAATATTACATTAGGCAACCTCAGTTTTTCCATGGTAATTATTTGCCTTTTCATCTACCTAGACTGCTCTTCTAATATCTTTAAGTCGGCTTCCTAACTTGATTTACTAAATAAAAAAATCTCGGATAGCATCTGCTTGCTCTTTCAGTCGATATCGATAAAACTAAATTATCGAAATATCGACTCATCCCTCTTCTCTACACAGCCGCTACGCAGCAGTGGTCGTTTGACTTGATTTGACGTATTTATAATTTGCACTCGCGATATCGTGGTGCGAGACCGTGTGGTAATTTTTAAAGTGCGCCTCCTTCGCTTACATTAGTTGTCGAGTGCTGTGATTTTTATATTACATTTTTATTTTTATACATACCTACATTGCTAGTACGTAAGTGAACTGTGAAAAGAGCGTTTTACAAAACATTCGTTAATTTGTCGATGTGATCCTTGTTTCTGTGATTTTATCCGTGTGACGATGGCAGATAATTCAAAATTGACCGACGAGGAGAGGACTGAGATCAGGGAGCAGTTTGAACAGGTAAAATTGGTACTTTTAATTCAGTTATTGGTGTAAAGGGATTGATTTGTCGGCGTTTTGTTCGGCGTGTCAATTTGGAGCATTGCTTACTCGTAATAATGTTTTGCAATATTCGATGTACAGTTTGCCGTTTATGGAATGCTAGCGTTCGCGTTTTTAATGTGTTTTCCGAGGCCGCGTGTGGTCCGTCTTGTAAGCTCGTTGCCTGTGATGTTCTCGTTTTAACAATCGACATTATTGGTGCGATCTAATTAAACCGTTAAATAAATTGTCAATACGCCGTATTTTACTTGATTCATGAAGAAAAAAAAAAAACCAAGGACGACCAAAGATAAGGTCTAATCTAAAATAATTTCAAAACCCAAGTTCCATATTTAAAAATCGATATTTGCCCTTTTTAGAACTCAGTATGTAGGTAAATTACATTTACTTAATAATTAAAATCAGTAACTTTGGCTAATAATATGTAATATACTAGGAATGAGGAAAATTGGAAAATGATTAGGCTCTTCACTATTCAACATTGTTTATTCAAGATCTCCTGTCCTACATAGACACTAGAAAATATGAATAAAATTACTGGCCAGAATTACAGGTCTTAAAAATGATAAAATGTACAGTAAAACATGCAGTAACAGACTTCTATCACTTGTTATCTATTGCAGATAATGGACACTCAATTATTGCTATGAAAGCATTTAACATTGCACTGATAACTAACATACTTATGTGATAACTATGAATCTATGAATTGTATGCTAATAACTTAGTATTGAAGAATTTACTGTTTCAACAAGTGTAAATCCTTACAGTTTTTATTTAAGTCAGAGCATTTATTTCAATTAATCCATTTACAGACACTTTTGAATTGTCAAGGAGTTGGTCAGTCAGAAAGTTGAAGCTAGTTGCTAGTTTCAAAACTTAGGTAGGTCAGTATGGACAGGAACGAACAGGAAACTCCAAAAACACTATTCAGTTCAGTTTTTACTAAAGCTTGGTTACATTACCCTGACACATACTTTGATTCTTATTCTTATTATGAATATCAATCATTAAACATGATAAGAAAGTCTATGTCTAGGTGTAATCATCATGTCAGTCTAAGAAATCTCTGATTAGACCTAGAGAGAAAACCAAATCTAGTTTTTAAAGATTAAAAAAAATACTGTATTATTAATTTATATTTTTATTTATCAATGAATTTTAAAGAACCTTGCACCTAATTAAAATTTCTAATTTACTGGGTGCAAACACATAAACTGACATACACAAACCAGACCCAAAACAACAATCCGCAGTACTCTAATAATTAAACGATGTAGCTATGCTAATTTAATTATAAACTACACTGTGGAGTATTAAAAAAAAAAAACAGTTGGTAGGTAGAATTCTAAAATACCTACCTAGGGAAATTCCATAACCATGGAAGTAGGTATGGGTACCAAGAAATCATCTATTATAGCAGCTTACCACAAACGCATAGAATAAAACCCAGACCATAGCCCACCCTTCCCACTCACACTAAACCATCACTGCATACAAAACACTGACACACAAACTTATTTAAGTACCCATAATCACCTGCCAGGGTGGTGGATTTTGTTTCGTAAGAGTCACCGCTGCCCTAGAACACAAGGGCATTAAGAGGAACACAGATGGGTTTTACTCAGTAAGAGTCTGACACTTCCTTCTGCACCTTCTGCATGTCATTTCTTATAAAATATGTCATGTATTTTCAATTAATTAATTAGAAAACATCACAATTTTATTAATTAGATTTGAATAAGTCACATAGTATAATAATTATTAAATATAGCATGAAGAAATGTAAATTTTAAATTAGTTAATGATAATGACTTTGGTTCATTAGTTAATTATGTTTAATGTTATGTTGTTGTCAATGAGTCACCAACCGGTTTCACAAGCAATTTTTTAATTAGTTTCCTCTTATTGAGGAACTTTGTTTGATGGTATTAATCTTAATAACAATTCAAAGTCAAAGTCAAATCATTTATAAATATCAATAAGATTCCTATAGAGCACTTTTTAACGGCACATGTACACACAAAGACATTGAGTCTAGTTGCCCCTTTCAAAAAGTAGTTTTTCAGACAAGAACTCGATTGTTATGCTTTTAAAATAATCAGGATCATACAAGATTACATGTTAATGCAATGTATCTTTTTTACTATGTACAAAGTATGAACAAAAGGTACGTTGTGTTCTTATGTTTACAAATATTGGAATGGCTGACAACCACTCTTTACTTTTAATTAAAGCATGCATATACTTCGATTGGTAAAGTTTTCATCGTTATTATTGTTATTTTTCTGTCTTCCTGTCTCTCTAGCGTGTTTCACACAGAGTCAAAGCAAAGAGTACCTATTATAAAACATTATCAGTGGTCTCAATGGTCAGGTAACCTGATAAGGTTAGTTTTTTACAACACCTATATTATGGCAATGATAACATGCTCTTGAATTTATCTAGACTAATATCTACCTATATAATTATGTATTATAATAATACAATAACACATATGATTATATTATAAAGAACTAAAATTGTTTGTTCCTAAGAGATAATCTCTGGAAGTATTGACCCAATTATTTTTATAAAAATTGTTCCACTGATAAAAAACTACATTATCCATATCTGCCATAGAATATGTAGGTATTATGGTAAAACTAGCTTCTGTCTGCAAAAACAAAACCTCCCCACCCCCTCCTTCCTCCCTCCCTCTCCCTATCTATATTATGACCATAAAGACTGTATGAGTAATAAAAACAAACCCAACTAAACTCAAAGCAAGCAGGTTTTACTCCATTCAACACAAAACTTAGGACGTTACACAGACTAGCTCATGACATTAAATATACAGCGCGTCACCAGTTACTCAACAGGCAATTTTGTTCACACATGTTTTAGTATTCAAAAGACGTCGATATAGTCGCCTTGACATGTTTTGTACTCTGTGTACATGCTATAGATATTGAATAACCAAATAGGTTATCATTTGCTTAGCCAACGCTTAGCACATGTACCTACTTATGTGATTCGATTGTTTTCTTGCTCGGTTTTCCTTGGTGTAAAATCCCGTATTAAAAGGTTGTGTCATGGTGGTTACAGCTTAATTAATGTCCTATTAATCTATTAGGGTTAGGCCTTTGTAATTTTGTGAGTCGTGAGTCGCAGAAAATCTGCATTCTGCCTGGCAGAAGTTCTGTTAGGATGCCAGACGAGCGCATTTTATTCAGTTACGGTTTTAGTTCAGGTTTTTCCATCAGGAATTTCTCAATAGCAGTCGGAGTCTGGATTTGTGCCCGGTTGATGGCAATAGGCTTGCCTACTAATACAGGGGACCTACACATAACTGGCGAAAATGTAGGTGTACTATTGGGTCCATCTCTGCCTAACCCTAAGGGGATTACAGGCGTGATGTTATGTTTTAATGTTTTTATCTTTCTGTTTTGGTAAGATTTAACTCAATTTATAACATAGTAACTGTCCAAAATTAGCTAACCTGAGTTGAAAGCCGACTAAGTAAGGGTCAAGTGCAGTTTCGTATCACCTTACGTACCTATGGTTCCATTTGGCATATTATGGGTATGGAAACTTAAAAATAAAACTATGTAGTAGGTACATACTAAATCTGGGACTTCCAGACGTCAATCAGAAAGTCAATGTACAGGGGTTATCAACTCTTGGGTGGCGCGATGGCGCCCGGAGTAGGTCAAAACAATTAAGTACCGATCAAGGTAATTTAAACTGAATTAAGTACTGTGATATTAATTTATTACTTTTTTATTTAATGCCGAAAGTAACTCTGTCTATCTGTCTATTAAGCTTTCACGACTAACGACTGAAGCGATTTTGATGAAATTTCGTACGGGGTAAGTTTAAACCCAAAGAAAAGACATAGGCTACTTTTCATTCCGCGTCTTCGTCTGCGTCTGTGATCACCGACATTTACGCGGACGAAGTCGCGGTCAAAAGCTAACTTAACATAAATAAACTGTATTGACTTGATATTTTATTTTATCACTGTCAATGGATATTTTTAACTCAATAATGTAAAAATATTCTGATAATAACATTGTAAACAACTTGCTTAATTACTGTGTCACTGTAATTAAAATACCAGAGTGAGAGATAGAATATGCAAATTAATGTCTTTTTTATGTTTGGGTAATTTCCATAAGTTTTTTATACGACAGTCGTGTCAGAGACGAAGGCTACTGTTTTGTTGCATGGTTATTATTCTAACAGCTTCTGCACTAGTTAGTTACGTCTTTGGCTTCAAACTGCTCCTCTCTCATAGGTCGTAGCGTGATGCTATATAGTCTATACTAATCCTCATTAAACTGGCTATCATATACAAAAAGATTTTTTCCAATCCGGCTGGGAGTTCTAGAGATAAGGGCGATTAAACAAACAAATAAAAAACCTCTTCAATTTTAGTATATTGGACAGATAGTAACTTTAACTGCACTATTGTTATCGCAGGAAAGAAACAACTAATAATTTACTTTTTTATTAAACACACAGTATATTCTGAGTTGGTTAAAAAGGTTACGATTTTAACCTTCTACATGTATGTCCCTGAAGAATCATCCAAATGACACGCACAACGATTGATGGTCCATGAAATGCACAACATAACATCACGCCAATCCCCGTAACAGTGAAAGCAGAATGCGAACTCTCTAATAAAATTCTATTTGCGTTTGATAATAAAATTAGATGCACTTTATATGCAAGAACCTCCAGTTAGTGCTCATTAAAGACCTCATACTTCGTGAATCATAGCGTCGTACTCAAACTGGGTCAATTAATCAATCAGTGCTTATAAGTTAACTGTAGTTAGTGTCCTGACTTCAATAACAAGCTTGTAATAGTGTTTAGATAACACTGGGTCTTTACTCATTGTAAGAATAGGCTTTAGTGCTCTTTCGATTTGTACGTTTGGTGCTAGACTGCTCATGTACTAGAGCAGTGTGGGTGGTCATCCACATATTTACATATATGAATTATTATAAGTAGCCACTGTTCCACTCATACCATGTCAGAGGTCCTTGAGGCGGCTTAGAAACTCTGACACTAGGGTGTGTAGGGTCGTAAGACCTTACTGCCCACACGATTAAGAAAGAAGACTAGCCCGTACTGTTCCACTGCTGGGCAAAGGCTTCCCTCCATTTCTTCCATCTATCGCGAGTTTGGTCTACGTCTTGCCAATTCTCAAGGAGGCTGACCAAGTCGTCCCGCCATCTCCTTCGTGGTCTGCCGCGTTCTCGTCTCTTCATTTCGGGGCACCAATCTTGGGAAATCGTTGGATGCGGACCGGTCATTGTGGCTATATTTAGGCTAGTTTTATGTCCAGCAGTGGACGTCGTTTGGGTGAAATAATGATGATATGTGACTGCAATGCGACAAGCATAACCCTAAGGCCCGGTTTCCACCAAAGCAGATAGGAGAAAGATTAACCAACCAATGGGATACTGTATTGCAGTGAGATGTGAAAATAACGCAAGCCGATTGGTTGTACAAGACATCTATCCTCTGCGAATAAGTGAAAATGGTCCTTTAAATATTCCACACGTTAAATTTTGTCTGCCATCGAAGATTTGCCTTCGAATTCAGAGTTCTATTACATAAGAATCAATATGTTTGGCGGGGTCGTCTTAAGTCCGTCTGAGGCTAAAGTTCAAGATTTTTCAAACAATTCGAGTACGAAGTGAGGGTTGAAATTCTTTGGAAGATCCTTTTTAGAATTTCGTTTAGTTCCTTTTTTGTTAAATCCTTTTACAAGGCGTGTTTTGGTGACTTGATCGAAAAGAACCGAAGGGTAGGTACTGTAGAAAGATATTTAAAGAACACGTCTGGGCTTTAAATCTTAAAGATTCAAAAGAGTTGTTCAACAACTCTTTCAAAAGATGTCTTCTGTTTGCAAACCTGTAAAAAGAAATCTTCTGAACCATTCGCCTCTGTTGTCTCTCCAAATAAGATCCACATTGCCTATCTTCGAGTATTTTAAAGAAAGTTCAGTTGGTGTATTTTCTGTCTTAGGACTTTAATAACCCAACAACGAAGGAATATACTAACTGCTTAATAGGTTGTCAAATATTCAAGTCAGGAGGTTCTTCATTCTGGATCCCTAACTTTCGTTAGCTTGTATCTTGACCACCACGCTGAGGCGGAGAGAGTGGAGCACTATTTTAATATATCATCATCATATCAGCCGAACGACGTCCACTACTGGACATAGGCCTCCCCTAAAAACAATGAGCGGTTATGCGCTGCCCACATTCAGATATATTTTTAATAACATAACATAACATCACGCCTGTAATCCCCGAAGGGTTAGGCAGAGGTGTACCTATTAGTACACCCACATTTCGCCAGTTATGTTTTTTAGTCCCATGTAATAGGGGGCGAGCCTATTGCCATCAACCGGGCACAAATCCTGACTCCGAGGCTGCTACTGAGAAATTCCTGATGGAAAAACCCAATAACACTTTGCCCGACCTGGGAATCGAACCCAAGACCTCATGCACAGCAGTCGCGCTTGCGACCACTAGACCAACGAGGCAGTCATTTTTTTTTAAACATATTTCAAAGAATTTTATGTTAAAATAAACAGTAGGACTGCAGATATCAACACTGCCAATGCTCTCTTATCCAGCAGAAACATATACTTTCTTATCAATAGTGCCTTTAACAAAATAATTCTCAGTAAACATCTTTCCTAGCAACAATATGTGGTGTGCTTTGAAATCGTGTTCCTTTGCAGGGGACGTGAGGCAATGCGCTCGATGTAACGTAAACATGGCCTGCAGTGATATGGAACTGTCTGCTGTGTTTACATTACCTTCCTTTGTAGTTAATGCTGCAGTTACATCAAAAAGATTTGTGGGTATTTTAGGGGGTGGTGGGCGGACATGGCCACAAGAGTCGTTATAAAAATTATGTTAAATAAAAACTTATGTTTTTAACACACTTGCTCGTTAAGTAGGCAAAATACTCTTTTGCACTGCTTCTTTATCGTGTGGGCGGTAAGGTCTTACGACCCCACACACCCTAGTGTCAGAGTTAATCTAAGCGCTAAGTTAGTCTAAGCGCCTCAACTACCTCTGACATGGTTTGAGTGGGCTAATAGGGAGTAATAGGCTAGTGACCTGGTATAAGTCTAGGTTTCTTCTAGATGTTTTTCCTTCACTGATGTCCATGATAATCTGCTTCAGAATCAAGAACCTTTGTTTCTCATTGTCTTCATGTCTGCTAAAGAGAGGGTAACTTAATAAGATAAGTTTAATGGATATGCCTTCCTTTTGTCCGTGACATCGCAGCTCCAAAACGATTGCTTTGATTTCAGCGTGCTGTCGCTGTGATTCTTTTTACTTTAGTATTTTCTGTTCTGTCGAATCTAAGCCAAGTGTATAAGGTATTATCAATTGGTTTCCTTCATTAGTGTGTTTGCCTATGACCGTTTTCCTAGTGGTAGGTGATCATAAACAACTATAAGGTTTGGTTCTACTTACTAAAGAGTGCGTCAACGTAACTTACTCATAAAATAAGACTTAGGTAATGTAGAGACTGCTTGGTTTAACCTCATTGTAATAATTTATAAATAGAGTATAGGCGTCCCCACACACTAGACTATAGCCGTATTATAAATAAATAATTTTGAATATCTTAACTAGTAACAATTTTACGTAAAAGTTAATAATGCGCAAACATTAAATTACTTATCTAATATTTTACTTATTTAATATTAGGTATTACTTAAGTTTGATTAACTGGAAGTACTGGGACATTCGATTTCTGAGAATAATCGATGTATGGGAGATTGAGCTAATTTTGGAAATAGGTCAGTCTGTTTTATATTTTTGGACATATTATGTGTATGATTAAACTAACTAGGTACTAGGATAAGAGAAAATTAATTTGTTGATAAAAATCTCATAAAAAATTTAATGCGTCTCAAAGGACCAATCGTAACGGGGTAGCCCCCGGTTTCTCGGTGACAAGTTGTCAAGTGCGCGTAAGCTGCTGTAATTGGTTGTTGATAATTATGTCAACCAATCACGGCGCTCTTGACAGTTTGTCACGTTATATTTTCGTTGCAAGTCACCAGGATTATGTGTCCTGCTGGAATGACAACTGTTTTTTTTTTTGTTTACATAATTTCCAGCCCATTATTGTCCTACTGCAGGGCAAAGGCCTTTTCTCCTATAGAGAAAGCACAGGCATTGTTCACCATGCTTGCTCAAGCCAGATTAACGATTTCAAACTTATATTAATTATAAGACCAGCCTAGGTTTCCTCACGATGTTTTTTTTTCACCGATGTCCAAGATCAAGAACAGTCACATTGGTACTTGCCCCAACTCGGTTGTGAACCCACAGCCTTGTGCATGAGAGGTGATGTTTAAACCAGTGGCCAATCAAGACTTTTAATTATGAAAAAGAAAATCATGGGTAAACTTAATCCTTGCACCTCGATTATAAAGCGATTATAAGCCTCGATAAGAAATTCGATAGGCAAAAGAAATAAACCTTTCAACTTCAAGGTTTTCAAAAGGGAAGTAAGTTGTAAAGTGTCAGAAATTTCACCGCTTAAACATAACTTGAACAAAAAAAATTGCTTTGAACTTGAACATGGTCTTGAGACCATATACTTTGACCTTATCAGGTCGTCTACAGTTCCGGTATGACTCATTGTCCTCAAAAATAATATAATTGGACTCATGGTTTGCTGTTTCTCATTTTCGAGGGTCTTGACATGAAAATACGTAATCAAGCCTATTTTTAGGCCTGTTTTTGTTGACGAAAAGTTGTAAATGACGTAGATAGATAATAACGGTAGGTAAACATTTTGATTTTGACGTCAGAGGTAATTCTAAATAAATAATCATGAGTAACAAATTTTGCACGTCGATACTCTACTAAAATCTACTAAGGCCAGTTTTCCAGGCAGGGTTATCTTTTAATTCCGAGTTAGTTACTAACACGGGCCCACATATGACATTTAGTTATTTAACTTCGTGTTAGCAACTAACTCTCGAGTTAAGTTTTTGGCGTAAGTGATCTTGTAAAGTTTAAATACTCGACAAACAAAATCGATAAACATAGTCCGAACTATGATGCCTGGCCATTCTCAGAATTATCGATTCTCAGTCACGTTTCCTCCTACTTATCGACCACAATAATTAAAAAAACATTCGACGTGAATAGAAGCTTGTTCATAATGGCTGCATAGCAATTTTTAATTGCATCCAAAGATAATTAGTATACTTTATTTGCTCAGTTAAACACGGCACACCGTAGGTCGTTGTGCATCGACCTTGGGCAAAGAATGTGGTCGCAGAATCATGGCTATTTTAAACTCTCTGACGTAAGACATAAGGTCTTATAAGGCTTTTTCTATCTAGCAGACTCTAGCGCACCTATGTAGGTGTTTATCTCTGCGACGTTCTAAGTTAATAAAAGAACACTAAGGACCCATTGTGGTCTCTTACCAACTTGATGCGACTACTTTGTTAGTTTTTTTTGTCCCTTCTGATTTCAGCAGTGATATGCTGTATAAATTCTCTAGGTGAATTTGGGTGAAGTGAGCGTTAGGCAATCTCTTTCTTCTTTAATTCTGACAGAACAGTTCGGCTGGATAGCCTTGTAATTTTATACCTGCCAGTTATGCAGTTACAGTTTCGTGATGTTATAGCCTATACTTTTCCTCATGAATCTGGCTATCATATAATTATTAATTTTTCCAATCAGAGTGGCGGTTCCAGAGATAAGCGCGTGTAAACTTACAAATAAACAAGTCTTCAGCTTTATTAATTAGCATTGATGAGAAGTACCTATTCAAACATCGCAAATGCTAAGTGTTTCTAATTACATGTGGTTGACATTCAGACTTATCTCTAAAGTACTAACTTCGGATAATTATTGTTATTATAAGTGAACACTCGAGGGATATAAACATTTAATCTATGCAGTCAACCTACACACTATACAAAAACGTCAATAAAAAGTTTGCTCAAAGAAATCTTTGTGCGACCAGTTAAGAAGACCTCCCCCACTCGATGCTGTTTCCTAAGAGAGTGATAAGACGAGGATTAGAATGACCTCTGGGAGGCCGAGTTATAGTGGCCAGGTTAGTTTTAAATGGCATTGACCGCGTGCTCCACGTCTCAATGGTCAGAACGACGGAATATTATTACTTAACTAGTCTGGCGTTTATCGTCTTATTAATTAAACATTGAGATATTTGATGTGAAATTTATAATTTAATTTAATCTCAAGTCCAAGGTAAATCTAAAAAGGAGAGTATTCTCAACTTTTGCCGACGTCCTTCTCTTTCATATCATCTTTTACGCAATCCATCAATTTTTAGTCTTCCTCTCCGTTTCCATCTATTAACATTTATATTCATAACACACCTCCATCCGTCTGTTTTGGTCCTCCTCTTCACATATCAAGTGCTTAATGTGTAGCTTAATTTATTACTTAGTTCTAGAAGTGGAAGAGACAGCAAAATATTAAAAAAAAAAATTGGTCTTTTGAAACGCAACCGCAATAAAAAGCTTAACGTATTATTATATTACAGAAACTACTAACAACAAAATACTTGACGTAATAAGCAATATTCAATCCATCATTTAATAACCAAATTGCCCGTTTCAGCAAAACGTTCGCAAATACATTAGTGACAATATCACGCAACAATGCAAACTTTCATCTAACCGTTGCGGTTACAAAACTATGATTCATACGATTTACGATGAACTTTCGTGTAGTGCAACTAGGCTTTACTCACGCAGGCGTCGACACGAGTACTAGGGCACGGGAATGACTGGTAACATAGCTAATAGGGGCTGGGGGCTGAGGGCCTGACTGTGCAGGGTGCGCCAAATGTAGTTAAGGACCAGTGGTCCTATGATTAATTGCTATAACTGATTTAAATTGTTGACGTAGATCTTCTATTGATAAACGTGTGACTCAGTGACTCTTGAAGTATCTATTGGTTTTAGGGCCTCCGCCTACGTAAGACAATTGGTGGCCGATTTTTTGTCGGAGAGAAATGGAATACACGAATTCCAATATAGGTACCAAAGTAGATGTCCCACAAGAAACTATACAACTAGTGAACGGTCCGATAATCGATCCTAAAAAATGTCTGACGCGGGCGGAGGTTCTTAGGCATGAGGCATGGCATGAACACGAGCATGTAAATTAAAAAAAAAGAACCCACTTAGGGAGTCCCGTCAGCAATTTAATAAAGTCTCAGACATCCGTCTGGCATGCCTTTTACGTTGTGGAATTTGCATTAGTGTCATGTAAATTGAGCATGAAAGCCTTCTTGTCCATGCTAACAAGAAGAGAAAAACGAAGTACCTATCTAGTGAATGATCGAATGAATGAATGATTAAAACAAGTTCTTAAAATGTTCTGTTGCAATTGGAAATTGATAAATCAATTATTAGCAGATAAAACTTCACGTCTCAAAAATATTATTAAAGACATCTATTAATAACTCACCGACTCTTTGACAATACAAAAGTGTCTGTAATTGGTTTAATTGAATTAAATATTTTGACTTTAACTCCCAAAATTCTTTAGGCTACTCCATCACCCGTTGTCATCGCTATCTGTGCAACAAGCTAATCGCATGTTGCGTGCAATCATTGCTTTCCAATTAATAAGCGCAGTGTGTGACCAGTGAAATGACAGTTTAATATTGATATACGATAAGTATTGCGAAATTGTGATAAACTAACGTGCTCGACACGGTATATTTGTGCTGCTAATTTGTTCTACGTTTAGTTTCATTCATGTTTTTAAAATGCTAACGTAACTTTTTTTTTTTTTTTTGCTAGTTTCTCTATTTACTATTTCATCGTTTTCATTTAAATTCCATTCCAACAGTGAATAATTGGTTGAAGAGCCTTTATAAATAAAATGTTTTGGCTGTGTTTTTTTGTGGAACTACGTATATTTTTGCCAAAACGAACCAACCCACGTGTCTGTCTCCATTTTTTTAAAGTTATTGTAATGACTTTAGCTATTTGACGCTGAGTGATTTGAATAAAACTGTTCTAAGCATTAGTTTACTATGTACATTGAACTATTTATTAATCCTGGATAGTAATATACACATTTAGCATATTTAATTAGTATGTCATAATTAATTTTATTATTAAGAAATTTTTACCAGACTAATAAATTTATTCCTTAGGACCTTCGAAATATTTGGCCTACTGACCAAACTACTTACTTTTGTTGCGTGTCCGTTTGTTTACTGACACATATTCTAGTCTTAATAATAAATCACTGACAAACAGGTTTTATTAGACATACGCAAATTCACCTCAAAAACACATTAATTCAAGTAGATAATCATAGCCTTGTCTAGTGTTAGTCATTTATGACGCAAAGAGTTGTTATTAAACTTAATAACAGGTACTAATATGCCCATGGGTCTTTAATAGCCCATCGTCTGGTATATGAAATATTACACCTGTATTTCTCGTTCCATACGTAGATCAAAATGATGTATTAAAAGTGCCCTTCTAGAGATGGGTATTCTGCATTCTAATTGTACCCTTTGTTATGTCACAAACATGTTTAGGGTCTTCTACTGTTACGTTTTTTATATAATGTATAATTTTGGACAGAAGGACCAAAGAATTTTGGTCCTTGCATTCAAAATTATACATTTGACAGATAAAGACACTTGTTAAGTAATGTTTTAATTCAATCCAGTATATAAATCTAGACCATTACAGAAGACTAAACACATTCGATGAAAGCAAAGGAGAAAAATTGTAGATACCAGACTGGTTGAGAATAATATTTACCTAAGAACAAAGACAAAAGTCACGTTTCTTACTAAGTATAGTTCATCATAAGTTATGGACAAACATTTTAACAGCTGTTCCATGCACGCCTTAACAATGTTTTAAAATGATATTGAAACTTTTCCTTACAATCTCCTTAACAAGAACCGGCCTTTCGCTTCGTTGCGAAATAACAAGTTTAATACTTGCCGTTATATCGGTTGAATAGATAACAATGACTCATTGTCACAGTTTCTCCATATACTACGTCATGCCGGCTCTGACCGGTGACCAGTTAGGGTGCTTAATCAACGCTATTCATAATATGTATTTGCAAGGGGTTGAAAATCGATTGCACGTGCAGCAAAGGGTTCAGGAGCCTTGGGACTACGTAGGTATCGATCGTATAATCTATTCTGTGAAATGATTGTAACAAATAAAGTGAATCGGAATTATTTTTTAAACTGTTCGCTGCCACGGATACGTCTATGCAATCGCGATGGCGCCAACAACGCGTGATAGGACGTCGTAAAATTCATCAAATGTAATCAATATTAGAACGTTGCAATCATAAACATAACATGCTTTTGTTTCAAGTAAGGTTTTTCCCAAAATATCCATCAATACAAAGTCCAATTTAGAAATGTCAGTGCGGAGACTTGAACAAAGCAAGCTTTGCATTCGAATTTATTGCCTGGCGCCATGTTACCAATTTATTATGCGTATGTGGTGGTCAAACCGTTCAGACGATGGCAAGAGATACAAATGTTTGAGATCGTTTGCCTCAGCGTCTGACCCTTAATAAAGCCTCATACGTACAAAAGGACCAAATATTAGAAATAATTTATTCGTGTCAGTTTAAGTTTCCTAAAATGGTCAGTTCTGTCTAAACCATATCTGAATATCAGTGTTTTCTTCGATACTATTGCCGTTATGACCTTTGGTCCTCCATAAATTAATCACCACCTAAAACTTAAAACAATCGGCCACTTTAGGCCTCTTTTTTAATGAAAACCGAGACTGATGGTTCCATAATTGAGAGATCATTCTAGATATGTGAAGAACGTGATCATTCAACGTGTCTTGCCATCTTTGATCCTCTTAATCAAAGCTCGGAAACTAAATCAGAACTCACTTCGTGTATTCGCGATTAACTTCCAAAGAATTCGAGTTACTCACACAAAGAAAGCTAACAATATTTCACACTAAGCCGGCACAGGTCAACACTCCATGACTCACCCACTCTTAAGGTAAGCTGATGAGAACACGCGTGATGTAAACTAACGCATTCCAGTGTTAAGTGGACGACGTAAACATTGGTTCCTTGGGTGAAGCTCTAAGAAGGGTTTTACAGGGTGATCAGTACGAATAAACTAGACCTCATTCGTAAATGACCCCTACAATTTGAGGTTCCCCATAAACGAATGGATCCCCCCAAAAACTGAAATAGTATACCTTTTTTAAATTAGAAAAGTGTTAAACTCAAAATTCACCAAGTTTCGACCCCAAGTTTGAGGGGTCATATTTGTTGCAAATTAGCACTTAGTTTAACCCCTCCAATAGCGAGAACTGTATCGAATTATCAATCACCATCGAACATTAATCACGGACCATAACTTTTTATGCAGATACGCATGCTAAAAATAGTAACAAATTATGCAGAGATAGCAGAATAAAACAACATTTGGGAGGTTTTCTGGAGCAACAACCTTTTTGTTCTTATTAAGACCAGTACTCTGGATGAGCTTATTGTAAAAATAGTAGCAAAGGTTTATTGAACTTCTACCAACGAAGACAGCACAGTGGCCGTACTCTGCACAATGAAGATCCTATGAAAGGATCCAAGATTTCTACAGTCGCAGTCCAATTCCCAGCTTTAGAGACTATATCTATTTCGAGAAAAGCGTGTACGAGGTACTAATTTCTCGCGTACCAAAGGTTTATCACCTCTGGTTTATGCATAGGTTACCCGCTGAATATACGCATTACGGATATAGTAGTGAATGCGGAAAAGAGTATAAATCTGAGTCTGACCACATACTTGAACACCTGATAAGCAGTAAGCACCTAAGTGCATCACTTTGTATTACGTTAGTGTGTGTAAGCGATAAGTGATTTTAACTTGGAACAAATGACGATCCGTTACATTCAAAATCATAGTATGATCTTTTATAGTATCTATTAGGCTCGTAATTGGCTCAGACAGAATTCCTTTAAAGTTCCAAGTGTAAGTCATATGAATAACTAAACAAATAATTCTCAGAAACTGTCATAATAGTTAACCTGTTCTGTTGAAACAATAACCTAGAACCAACCCGACGAACCGGGATATCTAAAGGTAATACCAGGAATTTTAGCCTGCGATGCCGTCACTGCGGAAACGGCGCGCTGCGCATGCGTCGATCAACTTTGGAACATAAATAGCTAGGTAGTGGTATTTAGTCGGGAAGTATGTAGAAAATGGAGTGCTCATCCAAATTACGAGGAGGGTGAACACTGACCCCTGTTGCCGTTTTTGCAGGCTAACTGTAAATTTTATTTTATTTATTTATTACCTACTTCTCAAGTGCATGGTAATATTTTTCATTGATGGAAAGCTATCCCAGTTCTAAGGCAGTCCTCCACGCTTAGCTAGTATATTACCATTTTTGATAGCACAATGTCAACGCATCTTTCATGTACATATCCTGAATCCTCCATCAACTCGCTACTCTATGTCCCAAACATAAATAGCTCTTCGGTTTACCAGTACTTTACCTTTTGCCTTGTTTATCAAACGGTGTAACAGTAATAACTGTAATCAACGCATGCGTTTGTACGACGACGTGTAGTTTGAGTCAGTGATTGAATAATTGAGTTATAGTTCGTTCATGACTCATTATGTTTGTATGTTTTCGTCGCGCTTCCCAATGTACGCTTCGAGTAGTATAATTGGTAATCGGTTAATGGGTTTCATGTTTTTTATTGTTGGTTAACAGTTTATTTAAAAATAACTAGTCGTTCTGAAGTTATTTTTGGGGAGTGCAATCAAAAGTCTGTCTTAATCAATACGATCTATGAGTATTCGGTTTCTTCCGATTGTCGATTGTGCACTTTATGTGCACATTTTGATTTTGACAAAAACTCTTCAGTAAACACTAACAAGTTTATACACACGTGTTGCCGTGGCCGACCTGAAAAGTTTCAGACTTCGCACCCAAGTTAGTCGCAGCAAGAGAATCTCCAAAGATTGGGTTTCGCAGATGGCACAAACCTTTAGTACCTATATGGTGTCTCTCCGCAAATCAGGCCCACCTTTCATCATGCGCCGCAATGCCCTGTCCACCTGCACACGTGAGGACCTAATGTCTATGACAGCGGATGATGTTGTAGCTGAATTTTGGGCCAAACAAAAAAAAAAAACGAAAGTATATCATTAAATAATAAAGCCATCCTTAAGCCAAGAAAACCGGTTTCCAGAATCTCCTTATTCTCTGAAACTTATCTTTTCTATTATTTATTCATCATCTCGAGCAAAAACGTTTTCACTTGTCGCAGACATGCAGTTATCTCGATCAAGCATAATATCGTAAATAACTTTCGGTCTGTCTGTCCGTTCGTCCGTATCGCTCTCGCCTCGCTTATTATACTAATAGCCGACCGATTTCATTAGCTGTACTGTCCACTTGAATGGTATGAGTAGTTTAGAGATGAAAGATTTCGAAGAGTTTGCGTTATATTTCCTTTTTTTTTAATTTAATTGGTCATATGTGACATAAAATCATGCTATAAGTAAAGTAAGCACTCCACCTATTGGACTATCTCAATCCATTCTAGCCTAATATTGTCCCACTACACGGCAAAGGCCTCTTCTATAGACTGAGGGTCGAGCATTGATCACCCGTGTATTAATTTTTGTTCACGAAAATAGCTAATCATCTTTAACAACTAAAAAGTGACAAATGACTTTAATTAACCTAACTTTAACAGAAACCGAAGCCGCAGTCTTTCGAAACTAAAGTTATATTTCATTTTAAAACTGAAGTCGGTTGTCTTGTTTTTCTTTGAGTTTTACAGCTTTATCTTTTGTTTATTATTCACTTTGTAAATAGTAGTTATTCCCACACGTAGTAAATATTATTAATAAATTATGTTGAGTCATTTAACAATGAATTTTATGTTTGAGTGAATCAAAAAGGGATTTTACCCGACCTTTATCATAGCCTAAAGGGTGACGTGGTTTCCTTATACCTAGAATAGTTTTTATTCCTAATCAAATACTAGTTATTAAATACCAATGTGAATTACCATTGCCACAAGTTCATTGTAACGCATCCTATTAGTCATATTACAATGAACAATCCCTTCGTCCTTATACCATTTATGGTCCTTGTTGACTCATTTATGATTGTCGATATGGTTATAAACACACACATCAATATTCTATGGAGTTATCAGTCATTCATCTGTAATCTTTTATTTAAATAAATGACAGATTTTTTAGTTAAATAAGAAAAAGAAATAACAAGTTGCAAGTGTATCTTAATATTGACTTTGATATGGAATCTTTGCTTTAGTATGAATTGTGAAAGACATCGTCTTGTCAATTGGTTTTCTGTACAAACTTATATCAAGGTATTTAATTAGTATAGCTATTAAAGTCAAGCCCTATTGAAGTTTTCTGTACAATTGGTCACACAATTAGTTACTATAAAATTTGGTCCTTCTAGGCTCAAAGGACCAAGTCCACAATTACAAGTTATTCATTTCGGTTGAAAGAATGGACTAGCACAAACTCCCTACTAAAAGTAATTCACAGATTAGTATGGAATATTCTTTTCGAACGTTGATAAAGATTTTAATTTTAGAATGATAAATGGTTTAATATCGCTATCTATAATAGAACCATCTCCGTTCTACTGTCGGTCGAGTCTATTAAGGTCATAATCGATTTCAGATGTTATCGATAAAGGGTGCCGGGGCATGTTCAGCCTATCATATTTATCAGTGATGGTGTACTGTTATCCTCAATTATTGGAATTCCCATACTAACACTGAAATTCTGTGAAATTGTATGATTACAAAGTCAATTCGAGCTTTAGATAAACATGGGAATCCCGTACTATTAGATTCGCACATGATATTGTATGGCTCATCAAAATAAACAAACACTGTTGAGTTTTAGACAATATAATTTAATTAATTTGTCCGGTCTAAATCTGGTCCTCCAATCTGTACCTCCTCACTTGTTATCGTAGCATCTTTACCTTCAGTCAGTTCAGACTATTAAAGCTGCTTTCCTTTAACACGACTTCGCGCCGTGTCGATAACTGTCGATCGATCAAAAAACTAGTATCTTGATGTAGTTATTTAATATTACTTTACAGAACTTTAATATACTAGACTTGCTTTTTCTTTTTATTTAAAGTTATTTTTTCACGCAGTTGGGTTTTTTTCTATTGAATCTTTCGTTTTTTCATCCCATTAATCTGTGTTATGTCCCATAAAGTCGGAGTTTTTCAACTATCTAAAAATCGACCTGACTGAACTGACTTTCGCAATCACTTTATGTTCGTATACAACGTTGCGAAGAAAATAACAGCACGCATCGTTTAGAATCAAGTTTTACATACAATGATGTGTTTACAAACTGTTATTGTATGTATGTAATTGTAAACAGTTTGATAATGTATTGTTTCGCCTTTATCATTTGCATCCTGTGACTGTCGGGCTTAGATAAAGAGCTTTTGGGATACGTCGTTATGACTCATGCGCATATGTCGAGTTTGATGTAATTTCATTGTTCGTGGTGTTGTTTATCCTAAAGTATGCAAATCTCTGCTATATTTGAGTTGCCATAGTCGGAGTTGCCATAGTCATGACCAAAATGCGAAACCTGAATAATTTGCTGTTAAAAGATTTACTATATATTGAAACTTATAACATACGTTCGGTACTTGTTGTGTACCAAAACAACACACGCAGTTACACTTTAAGATTCACAAAAACCACTCAGATATGTTATCCAGAACTTCAGAGGCGGTTCATAGCGGATGCTTATTGAACAAATGAGTGATAATAAACGGAATTACTAGCGTATATTAATAATGCAGAGCACGTTGGCGCCACTTGAAGCCACGTGTTAAGGGCTTCAAGTGCAGAAATGAGAGCTCGCAGATCTTTTGCAGTTTTAAGCCTGAAGAGGATCCTGACAGCACGCTCCATGCAACAGTTGTCTAGCCATATTTTGAATAGGAAAAAGGAACTAATATCTAAGCCTTACACTTAGTCAGTTTTTTTACCTTCATTTCAAAATGATAATGGTTTTAAAATCTCGTACGAGATTTTGGATAGGTAACTTATGTTAGTAATTTTCGTAAGTAAGTGGGTGTTTATAGTTTGTAAGTGTGCCAAGGGAGAAAACAATATCCAGTAAAACTTTGGTGGGCCACAGAAAGAAATAAAATCCCCCTGGTACACGCAAATTAACCACGGGAAGGAAGGACGCTAAACTATTATTTTGGAAAGGGAAACTCGATTCAAACATTTTTATCCTTGATAAGGACGTTTAAAGCGGTTTTTATTGTTGTAATTTAAAGAAAGTTTATCCCTAACTGCTGTTACATGGTCAAAAATTATGATAAAGACAATGTCAATGTTTGAGTCTTTCAAACATTGACTCATGAATCATTCAACAAGTACTTTGGGATAAGACTTTCACAAAATGTATTAGTTTCTGTAACCGCAATACAAATATTTCAGTTATTTTAAAGCTGAACCGCAGAACCTTTTACACAGATTATTTGCGGTAAGGCCGAAATTATTAAAATTTTTATTCAACTAAAATGTTGTAGTAATGTAATGAACGGCGGAAAAAATAGTTTTTATATGGAACTAGTAAATTAAGTAGATAAGGGAATACCCAAGCCAAGTAAACCCGGAAAATTGAGCAGTACAATAACCTACTGACTATTCACATACGAGAACAATATTTATGATAGTAATTTATGACAGAGGGTGGAAAAAGAAACAGAAATACAATAATATTCGTCATTAAAAATTAATGGTCTTTTCAAAATATTATATAATTTAAAAAGCGCGCTGGCAACTAAACGTTATAAATTTTTCAGGCAGTTGCTTCATCAATTTCAGCACGTATAAACATTCAAACTAAACAATTTTATTGTATTGCGGAAAAGACACTAATTTGTTGCACAATAGCAATAATGAATAACAGTTAATAATACTCGTTATTCGGTCATAATTATTTATATCGTACGTAACATACTTTTCTTTTACCTCAATAAATAACTGATAATTGTATAATAAATACAATTATTTTCAGGTTTGAAACACTGAAATCTAAATTAATACAATTAGTGTTTCCGTTATGAACAAAAGCTGATTCGGTCGTTGTGAAACCTGAAACCGTCTGGTACAGAAGCCGTATTAAATTAAAATTGAAAGTAGAAGTTAGGTACTCATTCAGGCTAAGTCTAAATCTAAAACTAAGGTCAAGTAAACAGTAACATAACATAACAGTAAAATATTTTAGTATGAAAAAATATGTCAATTGGACGAGGAAAATATTGTATGAAAACTGGTCCTGGGAGTCAGAAATCGGATGCCGGTGCGGATTTTACCTAAACGTCTGATTAACCTAAACTGTTGACTTAGTATGGACATTAAATAAAATCATATAATAGTGTTTTTATTTTCTCACTACACTGTTTATTTATTTTGATACAGGCTTTCATTTCATTTATTAAACTATGTATCAAATCCTATCAATCGTAAATATGTATAAAATTATTTAACGAGGCCAGCTGTATCCTTCTCTATAGGTATAGACCTTATCTTCACTAATTTCAAATACATTGGACTTCGCGTGCTATCTTATCACATCGATAATTTCAAGTTCATATCGTATCATTGTTCATGATATTATAAAACTTGCACGAACATTATTGATTTGTTTAGAACTAGTGTAGACCATATGCAAAATAAAATCTTTACGTGCCTGGCTGAGGCAGTCACCAACCACGGCAATTTATTCATAGATCCTTCGATTCAAGTGCCCTCGACTTCTGCTTCGTGGTTTTTTTTTCTGCTGTGCTCCTGTGGGTCATAACTCATAGCGTGATGTCATATAGCTCATATTATTCCTCATTAATCTGGTTATCATATACAAAAAGATTTCTTTCAATCCGAATGGTAGTTCCAGAGATTAAAAAAAAAACTCTTCAGCTTAATTTGATTAGTACAGATGTTATTATGATAGGTAATGAGATGTGGTGTTTAAAGTTGACTACGGTGTTTAGCAGGTGGTTCCATATTATAGCAGCCCATTCCGTTACACAGCTAGACTGTTCTTATCCAATTCCTCAAGATGCTGTCTTATAAAAAGAGTTTTTTTGTATCCATTAATAGCTTTATTACCTCCGCAAAAAAAGCCATTTTCCCCCCGCGTTGGTAATTATGCTCAGGTCCGGAACCCATGAGAGTTTAAGAGTTTCGGTCTTCGTCAACATCGTCCACAGCGTCGCTTGTTTTTTTTTGCCAACCATTCGTTGTCGCCAATTTACCTACCAAGCATAATTAAATATGCGACATTTTATGATTTCGTGCCCTCTTGCTAACCATAGTTTTAAACAAAACCCACGCAACGTTGTCTGTGCTAATAACTCACTGAACTGGTACTTTTATCGATTCATAGATCTATGCAAAGACAATTGAACGGACACTGCAAAGTTTATTGGGTTGGATAAAATGCCACTGTAATAAATCTTTATACTTATAAAAATCTCGCGTCACGATTTTTGTCCGGGATAATTTCCTTAACTAATCAATTTTTATAAAATTTAACTGTATGTATTTTGGTGAAACTTAAAAGGAAATAGGATAGTTTTTATCTTGATAATTTACCATTTTATTTTTTTATTACGAGCCACAGCAAGCGTAGCCGGGTCAGCTTGTAATACGTATTATAAATGTTTTAACTTAAACTGCATAAATTTCCTCCTAAAAAAATTATAATGAGCTGTCATGGCAATAGGTTTTTGTAACAATGGGACTCCAACCGGACAATTTAAAATAATAAATATTCAAATCATAATGGACATAGGGATATTGAAATCAATTGTTATCACCGATTTTCCTTAATTAACTAGTCAACTGTATTTGTGACTCCTAGTTAATAAGCATTTAATTAAATAAGTTTTAAGTCTGGAGAAAAATATGGATGGATTGTGTAAAGGTTAATATGGAGTAGAAAGGAAGTCAATACATTCTGATATACTGATTTATAGAAGACGTGATACGCCAGTCTCAAATAAATTGGAATGAAGTTAATGAAAAAAAAAAAACAAGTATTCATAACCCTATAAATCGTTGCAATATCTTAAAGGATTTCAAGTAAAGACCATTAAACACACATCCTGACAGGTCAGTTGAATACAAAAAGGATTGCACGACCATTGCAGCAATAAAAAAAAGAAAATCGTAACAATGCCGTGCCAAGTGTTACGTATATTTTTCGCAACGCACGTGAGCACACGAAATATATTCCATACTCGCGAATTTCGTATTCGCGAAATTGCTTCGCACGAATTCGTAAAGTTACGGAGGCTTAATTGCATTTTTGATCTACATCGCTGGATGCCTTTTCTGTAAGCTTTGCTTTTGTTGTTTTGATGATACTTTTGGGTGTACTGCATTTGCCCCACCTTATATTAAAATTATTCAATCACGATTTCAACAATAGCAGCCTTATAAATGATTTATTGTATTGTCAATTACTTAGAAACTTATTGAAAGACAATAGCCCAGTTATTATCATGGATAAGGCGTGGAAACCAGTTCCAAAATCGTGACTGATCTAACCTGAATGTCTATAAAATGTAGAAGTGTTGTTTTGTTCCATGACATGATACAAATTGCATTAACTTCGTCTTTGGGTAGAGTATTACTAAACCATATTGCATTGCGAATACCTTTAAGTAGTCATTTTAGCAGGATCTGCACTATGCTTTTATTTTGTTTTTTTGCTTTTAATGTGTCTTCCTTGTGCTCACACTGAAGCTCAAACTTCCTCTCGTCAAAATTATGCATTATGCAGGCTTACCCATTATTCACACTGAAGTCTCAATTAACCGATACCAGCTCTGCGAAAATACCAAACAAATTGTCGTTTAATACAAAAAGCTACCACTAACCATCCGTTGTTTTAGCACCTTGTTCCGTGCGAACTTTCCGGGCGAGTCCATTCACCATGTTCACAGTTACTTCCCATGCTCCCGTTCACATCACCATCATTCGTTAATTACCACGACCTGACCTTTGATGCGGTGTGACAGATCTTGATGAAATCCAGGAAATTATTTGCATAGGTTGGTTAGAAATAGACGGTCGCTGCAGGGTTATTTATTGGTCAAATCATGTTCATTCGATACGATTTTTGTTGCCGACCTTTTAAAATAAATAATTCTAAATTCTCATGCTGGAATGTATTCATGTCCCCATTCCGGGCTCAGGCCCTGGGAGAGTTCCACTGGACATTACTATAAAGAATAAAGAGGTAATGGTCACGAAGGCCGGCTGTTCCTCCTCCTATGATTGCCACTTATGAGCGTCCGGTGTAAGTCCCTTTATGCATACATACCTATGCCATAAGCTGATATATTTGTAATATAGATAGCATAGGTATGTACTTACACTTTCTGGGCAAAATTCAAAGTTACAGATAGGAAGGCACGTCGCGCGTCGCTCAGACGCATACGTCGTAACGACCTGATATCAATCAACATGTCACTTCATGTGACAGTTCGGTCTATGAGTGCCACGATAACCCATTACCCTCAATTGATACAACACAACTTTCGCTGGGTCATGAACAACTCATTAATAGAGGGTTTTCTTTTACTGCCGTCATAAATGAATGATGAATGAACAGACTTTCCATTGATATTTATTAAATAGGAAAGTGTCATAGAGCTCTTTTGATGAATTCCATAATGATGGCATGTGTCTGGTTTTATTTGTTGAGAAGTATTTTACCCACAGTTTGGTATTTCCCTCCATTTCTAAGTGGTCCTTTGATCCGCTTTCCTGCAAGAGGTTTACGAATGAAGTTTCTATTTTGTTGGAAGCTATCAAAAGTTTAAGTATTGTGAACTATTTCAGTCATGTCAGACATCTGCAATACTTTACATTGTTAGAGCATCCTCAATAAACCAAACTTTGTTGAGCTGTCGACGTGACATCCTTCATATAAATCTAAAACCGATTACGATATGCTATCGGCGTTTATAAAATACAATGGGCGTCCATCTTTAATCCAGCGCATAAGTGTCGTTTATTTACCAGTTCTTGAGGGGAACACTTGGAATTCTTTGATGATGATTAATATAATTATTTGTCGTATTTAAAACCAGGTTAGAATGATCAGTATTTTTATTATTGCTTTTTACAGGTCGTTCTATTGTTGGTTCGATCAAAGTTCTATGTGCATGTTGAGTAATTTTAGTATTTTAACGTTGCTAATTGGTGCCCAAGTATCGTACCAGGTACGTCAAATCAATTACATTGTGTAGCACGATGTGCGATGACGAAAAACGGACTTACCCCTGATTTCTCGAAAGAAAAATTAATCTGACACATTGTCAAGCACACGTAAACAGATGTGATTGTTTGACTGACTTATCAACAAGCAATCAGAGCAGCTTACGCGCTATAACTTTTAACTGTTATTAATTGACATCAAGTTTATCAGCAATAAACAGACGTTTCCAATTCTTTCTTATACTTAGAACTAACCTAATTTCCATACCTCACCTCAACAATATTCGATAAATAAATGTACCAAACTGGCGTGCCAAACGATCATCCATAATAAAACTGCCAAAATGGCCTTTTCGGCTTACATAAATAAATAATAATGTCTGCAAAGGGCGTTATGTCTACAATCCGCATATTATGACGGTACACACAGTTAGCTTGAACTTCGAACCCTTTGTAGGGTTTCCGAGAGGGGAGACAGTGCTTTATGTAAGGCTATGAGTCACGATTCTGATAGTGACAGTTGGTCTAGGTAGATATATGGATGTAGATGTGTATCAAGTTCGTGTTATGTAAATAGAAAGGGATACGAATATTGTATTTGTGTTTATAAATCGATGATTTTTTTTATCGTTACGGGTTTCGAGACAGCGCTATCGTATATCTATGATTTTTTTGTTATGCGTGCAAATATGTTTTTTTTATTTGGAAGGATCATTTTAGGGTAGTAATTCTAGTTTGTGATGTTCAGCGTACAGTGCAAACAGCCTCTTTACCAGCAAAGCTAATTTGATAGTGTCTTTCGTTAATTGTTTTATTTATAAGATTTTTTTTTGCTATCTTTAACGCGATAATGTTGCATGTTTCTTAAAAACATGACTCTTTGACCTTGCTGAAACTTCATACAAATCTATCGTCTTTCGATACGACAAGATAACCTTTGCAGGTTCACGCTGTGACTCATATTAATTAAGATTTACAGTGTCTAGACAGGTTTCGAAATCTGAAGAACGAGGCAAAAGGGAAATAGAACGGAAAGAACCCTTGCGTTACTTAATTGTTACAGGAAATTAATGTTGTAGACGTCTGAGTGCTAGTGTCCATCGGAAATATTTCGGTCCTTCGGTACCTATAATTTATTTGGTCCTAAATGAAAAATGGGATGTATAGTAAATGCATTATTATATACACGAATTAAATGCAAATTTGCGATATTTTATATTTCCCTCCCATGAAATCAGGAGCATTATTTTTTTTTTTCTCTAGCCCACACTCTATACCATTGCTGGACAAAGATCTCCCCAACGTCTTCCCAGGCAGTCTTTCCCAACGCCACATAATTATATCAAGTATTTAAAAATATATATTGTTTTTAACCACATGAATTTTCGTATCGTAAGTATCTCAATATATTTAAATATATATGTCTCGGTTGAGTAAAGATTTACTAAATTCATAGTAAATTTTTACTCAACCGAGACAATAATGTGCAGTTCGCATTATACAAACTAACAGACACAAAAATCAAAGATGTACCAGTCGGTCAATTAATCGTCACACTTTACGGGTCATTGGTCTCCTAATCGCATCATCGCGGGTCCTTGACCTCCACTAATGTCTGCGCAGTACTGGCCGTAGTCCGAGTTTGGTCTGAGACTACCGTAGAATACTAAGGTTTTGCGCAGGTGGACAATGGGGAAATAAGGAGGGGTGTGATTACAAAAAATTTAATGAAAAGTTTACATTTGAAAAATTATGTCTGGCAACACACAAACAGTTTTAAAAGATACTAGCTTTTACCCGCGACATCCTCCGCGTTAATTTTTATTTTTTATGATAATATAAAACCTATAAGCACTCGGGAATAACGTTGTGAAGGAATTTTTAAGGCAGTTCCGGAGATTAGCGCGTTCTTTAAAAAAAAAACAAAGACTCTTCATCTCAATAATATAATCATAATAGGTACATAGTAAACAAGATACATCGATAGGTATGTTATGTATAGATTATAGTTAATAGATTATTAATTAGTTAGTGAATTACAAATCGATTGTGCAAAATTTTAGGTCAGGTGTAGAATTACTAGGCGCGTCCATTGATTGCCTCTTTTCTGTTGTCCTACTGACATTAATTAATTTTCCTAAAACCCATGATTGTTACCGAACTTAACGAGCTGTGTAATACTGTGTAAAATCATGTTTGCTTGTAGTAATACTACAATTTATTAAAAATAAATTTGTCTGCAGTCTGCATACCTAGTTTCTTTATTCCCTCCGCCAAACTTGTCTGCATAACTGCATTGCGGAAAAAAATACCGCTATTTTAAGTCTTTATAATAATCTGCTAGTTATGACCCATTTACAGCTAAGTGCTGGCATTGATAAATCGATAAATTAAACATGCATATAAACTTGACAATATCTATATTTAATATTATATTAAAGCTTAAAATATTTTTTGTTTGTTTGTTTAAACGCGCTGATCTCTAGAACTACCGTTCGGATTGTAAAAAATCTTTTTGTAAACAACATAACGCACTAACGAAACCGGAGAAGTACTCAAAAACGGACCACAATACGGGTGAAAAGTACCTACCACGCGTACGAAGTCGCAGCAAGCAGCTAGTACATTATATCAATATAATTATGACGTCACTCGAATACAGGTATGTCATGTACTTTATTTTAATAAGTACCTAACGCATTATCTTGTTTTATCGAATAATTTTTATTGCATTACGTCATCAGTGATTTATTGGTAATTAGTTGTTAATAGGACTTAAAGCCGTAGTCCTTGAAGGAATTGGTTACTAGTTGATTTAGCTAGCAAACATAGATGGGAGAATATTTTCATTATGCTTGGTAACAGTTCTAAGCACTCTCTGAGTCCTCAAAACCTCGCCTTTTGGATGTATCTAAGTATGGCTGTTTATTCTTTTATGAAGATTATGTTAGAATGATATTCGTAGTCAATGAATTCATATAACATCATAATTATTGTAACATAACTATAGGCGCATTTATAGAACTTGGCCTTCTGTCGATTCTTCGTACACCCGACGAAATAGAGAAGTTGTAGGGTGGTTGAGACATCAGCCATGCTCTTGATCTAAACAGCGTCGTGATGATCTGCTAGAAGCAGATCATCACGACGTCTAGGTCTTAGTCATTGTCGACAGTTATATGCTATCTAATTCATAGTATGGATATGTGTGTCTTATTTTAGATATACGTATTTCTATTTCCTACACAGAACAAGAGCGTATTCGTACCTAAGGACCACGATTTTGACCTGTAGTGTGATGTTTACTACGCACTAAAGTACATAATGAGGATGTTAAATAAATAAGTTGTTGTCAGCTACTGAATCATACTGCTATGAGTCACTTTATTCCGCGGTTATGTACTATACTATTATAGTATGGTATCTTGGTCCTTATGCCTACGTTCAAAGTGATTTATGTCATTGTACAGGCACAAAGAGTATGTAAATAAGAAAGATCCACCTTTTGTGTTTAACAGTGCTGAGATACGGTTTATTTCTAAATAATAGCAAGAATATAAAAGTGTTGCTAACCCTATGTTTATGCCAGCCAGTCCAGTGTAAACTTTAGGGGTGTCACGAAAAATACCGCTATTTTTTTTAGTTTAAAGTAACGACAATATTTGAGCGTTTTGCTATCAACATGTAAACAGTAGACAGTTACAAATAATAACCCTCTTTGTTGTACTAAAGGGGAACTTTCACTTTAATTTTTCCTGCCTAAAAAGACAGGAAAGGATGTAATTTCGACTTTTTGTAGAATAACTGACATTCATTTATGTTTCCTTATTAGGTTTTACTACGACATTGCCATTTGGGATATCCTGGTCATTGCCTACATTTGAATATTCAACGCAGGGGGAGCGTTGTAACACGTGCAGGAAAATCTAATTAAAAGTGTTAATGTTTCTAGAAAAAAAATACTGACAGAGTTGAAGTGTAACAGTAAACCAACACATACAATTTCAACTTTCTTTACACACAAGAGTTCATGAGAATAATAACTGAGTTTAAAAAACGTTAATCTATTCGGTTTCCAAAAATGAACCTTGAACCCTTCTAAACAACGTATTTTTTGTGATATTTCGGACACAGACGGCCGGCTATTATTGATCGATTTTGACGACATAGGCAGAAGTTCTGATACACGGTTTATGAGAACTATAAAAAGATTTCACTGTGCGTTTCACAATAACCTTACTGCCATAAAATATTTCTTTACATTTGTATTAAATAAACTCCTAGAACAAAATACAATAAAATTCCTTTTAAGACCGTTCCTGATATTGCTTCTCATAAAATTAAAATATATAAAATGATAAGTGCAAACAAGAGGTATAAAATGCTGGCGAATGGAAGATTTCTTGTAATAAAATTCATATTGTAAATCACAAAGGACAGTGTACAAATAAATCGGTTTTGTGATGCTCTATCATTCCATCTTAGATAAAGTTTTAAAAATCTTGTAACAGAACTTTTTAAATAACTTAGACTCAAATCTAGATTAACTTAGGCAAGTCTGGTTTAATCGTTATTAGATTTATCTTAATTCCTCTATCATTCCATTTTAGATAAAGTTTTAAAAATCTTGTATCAGCAGTTCTTGAATAACTTAGATTCAAATCTAGATTGACTTAGCCAAGTCTGGTTTAAACGTTAATCCGGGCAAGTAACAATGTGAATTTTTAAATTCATATGTACTTTCTAAAGTTTATCTTGGGACATCACTGGCATCGGTGAAGAAAACCTGGACTTACTGTTCCACTCAAACCATGTCGGAGGCCCTTCAGGCAGTTAGAAACTTTGACACTAGGGTGTGTAGGGTCGTTAAGACCTTATGAACTTACTTTTTATGCGTGTTGACTCCCTTATTTTGCGCAGCCATCTCTTCCCTCTCTCAGTTCATATTTATTATTTACCTTTAACATTTTACGATCAGTCCTAAACATATTTACTACTACATTTACAACATGGAGTTGAATAGAAATGAGTCAACTGAATTGGGAGGCCCAAACATCTGTTTAAACTTTAAACAATCGCTATGGTAGTCGCGTCACGGAATATTCTTCGATTGATGCACGTCTTGTACGTACATAATACTGTATTTTTGATATCTAAGAAGGATGTTTTCAGTACATAGATCTACATTTACAGGTGACACTGACTTTAAGTTTTACGTTGATGATTTTAATGGTTATAATTGGGTATTTCTACTGCCATTTCCATAAATAAATATCTATCATCATAAATCAACTGAGAGACATCCATTACTGGTCATTCACCTCTCCCAAGCTAAGCTATGCTTAACAACTCAATTCAGGCTTGTCTTGCCCCGATATCACAGACTAAGCACTAGGAAACCCGTCCTCACAACCAGAAAAAAGAGGCCTCTTACGTTTTCCCATATAAAGCACATTCGCGAATTCACGTTTTATAATCCGCGACCTTCAAGTGGTTATGTTTTCATACTCCGTCATGGGCATGGCCTTCGGTTGGTCATGGTATAAAAATTTGCCGTAACTAATTCTTACAACTTACGTGGGATGAATCATACTGAGTCTTGACGTGTGGCCATTCACTGATTCTTGTTGTAGGAACTGATATTGGACATTACCATTGATCCTGTAAAGCTGTCGCAGATGACGTCATAATGTAGCCGAAACAGGTCTAGTCAGCAGAGTGGCGTTGGTTGCCCAGGGTGGTCATCAGCAATATCTGAAATTGAAGGGATACAATTAATCATTCAATTTTTCACATATCTCGAAATACCTAAGTTCAAGCAATCTACGAAATGTTAGTTGCACGTTGCAGGTGTCGTGAAGCCCAACGCTATACATAGTGGTAAATAAATAATCAACATTATGTGTATTTTATGACGGCTGTACTATCGTAAACCGCGCTAGTATTCACAGAATCGAACTGATATGATTAGATAAAACTTTGTTGGAATCTAATTCAATAAAATAGTTTTTGCGTTGCTCAAGACGGCAGCAATTATTTTGTTATTTTTTATTATTAACGTTTTTATTTATATTCCTGTCACACCTCTAAACTCATTAATTATGATGTTTAAACAAACATGACATAGTTAATAGACAACTTCACAAACAATGTCAAATTACACATCCGACCAAAAAAAATGGGCCACAGGTCAACATTCAATTAAACACTCAGGGTTATCGACTTTAACAAATTAATTAATCAACCGCTAAATAATTACTTTGTTAACCGTTTTTCGGAACGATGGCCATAAAATTAATTTATAACAGCCATTATCATATTATGACGTTTGTTATAATCAAATTATATTCACAAATTGTGTTTGATAGGTCTGAAAAATTGATAAATTTATTTCTCTTAATCAGTCTAGCAAATTGATTTAATTGGAATGAAATAGTTTACCGAGAAAATTTCAATTTTATATATTTATCAGATTAGAGAGATTGTAGAATATTTAATATTTGTTTTCCGTTATGAAATTACTCATCAGGAAAATGTGAGTTTATAATGATGTTGCCCCACTATTTTGCCTTTTTTATCCCGTTGCTATGTCCCTGTTATAAACTAATACAAATGTTTCTGCGCATACAATGAACATGTCTTTATATTCCAACGGTCATGCATGCTGTCTTCAGTAAAAACACGTAACGCTGACCTTGCTTCCACATTTCGTCGGAAACAGACCGTGTAGGTTCGCATTTACATATTTTTTTAAAGCACACTAATAAAACTCACCGTTACTAATTATTCTACAAACTATGATGTAACACGGAAAGAGGTAAATATTGCATTTGTAGTTGCATTTTTGTGTAGTGTAAGTGTTGAGTTAAATATTTATTTGATAGTTCAAGTAGACTACTTGTGATTTACAGTCAACAAAAGAAATACGTAGCCAGGGTCGTAAAATATAGATGAAGTTTTCTTAAAAACCGATGAATGTCTTCTATTGAAACTAAACTTAATTAATGAACTGTTTATTATCTACTTTTTAAATTAAATTACATTTGAAAAAAATCATCGGTTTCTAAGAAAACTTCAACTATATCTGACGACCCTGCATACTTTGTTGACTGTACATTCAATTCATACAATAAGTAGCCAAAGAATGTACGAAGAGATTTTAAAACAATGTGGACAGTAGGAAGTGGTATTGTAATATTGAATACTATCTATTTAAATGTCTAATGTTGACACAGAACCTTTTAAAACAAAGATAAAAACTAAATTAGTACAATAGAAGGGCACACGTCAGCGTAGCATACACATTTGTGTCTAGTATTCTGGCAACAATACAAGCGGCTAGGTATTGCTAGAAAAATGTTTAATAATGTCTAATTTTCCTTGTCATGATAAGTAACTTACTGATATTGTAGGATAGATAGATATGCACAGGGTGATGGGACCCGCCTTGTGGTGGTGGCAGGTCAATTCATGGTGCAGGATGCGAAAGAATGCTCAGAGTGACCTTCGCGCCCAGGCGAAAGGTAGTTAGAGAGGAACATCTTGGAGTTTTACCTTTCCGCCTTCCCCGAGGCAAAGGCAGCCTACGAGGACGTCCCCACAAAACAAAAGATAGATATGATAGTGTCTTTGCTGGAGATACTGCCATAGCCATCACATTTTGACTGAGTTTGCAAGTACAACTTTTCTTAATCAGTGACGCTATGACGTGTTTTAGAGGCATCATGTAAAATCCAAACACATTTTAGACAGCTGTCGGTATTATGCATCGCAAAATAATCCTCAAAATGTCCCGTTATCTTGATCTTGTCCTCGTTTATCACGTTTTTACGGAACCATGACTACATCTTGTAATCTTTACATCACAATAGTTATATCACTGCTGACTAATGTGGTTGTAGCGATCGCCATGCTGTTAAACAAACATCCAATTGTTTGAGTGTCCGTGTTTCATTTCAATCGTTCCTGCCACGAGCAGTGTTCATTATGTCATTCTTTAATTTGACTTTTTTCAATGGTTCAGCGTACTTGCTTTGGTTGGTCTTAATTCGGTAAACAGCTTGATCGTCAGATGCCAAAATTCCGTTGGAGCAACTAAATCTGCGAATGGATCAACAAATATGGGTTATTAAACTAGACGATAGAAAAGGACAAAGATAGAAAAGGGTATGCTTAGATGGTTCGGTCATTTTGAGAGGATAAGTGAAACACGATTAACAAAAGGTATTTATATGGCAGAGGTGGGTGGCAACGCAGGGAGCGGTCGCCCTAGGAAGACCTACACTGACCTTATTGGTGAGGTCCTTCAAAAAGGTCAGGTCCGAAGTACTCGTAACCGGCGTGCTTGTATGACGAGATCTATGAACGTAGATGAGGCGAAAGGAGGAAGTAAGGATCGTAGCAGATGGCGTTCTGTAGTTTCTGCCTACCCCCATGGGAAAAAGGCGTGAGTTAATGTATGTATGTACGACCTATATCTGGCTTGAAGACCCGTCATCGTTGATTTCTTATCACTAAATACCCATGATATGAGATTCTTATCGGGAATTGATGCTTACGTCACCACAGCCAGTCAGATATCCCACCACGGATATCAGACTTGGTATAAACAAACATGTTTTTTTTATTATAAAGCTGTTTATACGAGTTCTGCAATAATAAATACATGCAGTGAATCTCCATTACCATAAATACGTACTTCGTGTACTTGAACAGACACAAAGAGGTTCGCCGAGGCCAATAATTCCTTGCTTAACGCTCCGTAAAGTTATTTATTTTTATTTGAATTTAGTAGTTCGTTGCCATATGGTTGGAGAATAGACGGAGGCTGGAAGAAAGCTAGGCCTGTAGACGTTTTAGTTAAATAAACTAATGCTAACTTCACACTTTGCCTTTAACCAGACAAAATATGTTTACTGTTTAATCAATGAGTCAGATCATGTTGAATAAAATTTTAAGAGTAATTCGTATGAAATCATCACCATGGTTTTTATCTTGAGTAGCAGGTGTGAATTGATTTGAACTTTTCTGAGTCAGCAGTTTTATTTTAGGCCGTTCACGAGAGTTTTAAAAATAATCAAAAAGCTCTAATGTTTTACATAAACAAAACCAAGTCTTACTTTAAATTTAAACCACCCCAAAACAAATAAAAAACCACGACACACGACCCCAATGTTGAATTAAGTCAACATCGTGCACGCTAGCATTCCCGTGTCATGTTTTTAAATCAGCGTTGAATGTAAACAAATATTTCTTACGAGTGACAACCCTAGGCCCCTCCCTTTGCCGCCGTCCGTAGTTTTGTACGCGAGCATACACGTGAAAATGTTTACGTTTTTCTGGCAGACAGTGTAAAGATCGAAACTTGTAATGAATTTCACACTCCGTTAAATTAAAATTATGTGTTTTGGTATGCAATTTAATTTATAATAAGTATGCACTTGAAATCGAAAGTGGTTTTCTGTAATTTAGGAACAAAATGTATTTAGTTATTTTTAAGTGGTAAGGTGGTAAGAACTAAGTGTGTCTTTAATTTTGGTAACGGTAACTAAATTATTGACAAAACACAATTACATATTTCATACTTTATCATTAAGGTTTGGTTACATATTATTTTGTAGAACATACTTTTCAAGGCAAAATTACTTGGCTTACTAAGACTTCGTCACGCGTCAGGACACGGGGTTGCGGACACTAGCCCGTTAAAATACTTTAGCCTTTTCTGTTCTACTCCTGGGCCTCCCACGATTCCTTCCTCTTTCCTCTTTTTTGTGCCTCCTCTCGCCAATTCCTGAGTAAGGCATCCAAGACATCCCGCCGTCTTCTCCTCGAACAGCCGCGACCCCGTCTAAATGTGTAACAATTAGAATTACGTACCTACGTGAAAATAAATACTAATTTTGTTTTATTTTCTTGTTACAGTTGGACACAAACAGCAGTGGCTACATTGATTTGAAAGAGTTGAAAGAAGCCCTCGACAGCGTCGGTTACAAAATTCCACAATGGAAGGTATTTTTATTTATTATTCTCGTTTATTTTAGATGTAAGTGTCAGACAGGCCTGTGCGAGTTGGCTTAGGCCCCTCGTACACCTTCTAAAGGTGACCTCAGGGTGTAGGGGACCTCATTGGTCCTAAGTTATGTAAAAAAAGATTCAAAATAATACCAGCCTCTTATCGTCTTACTACCTTAATTAAGGCACGAGCATTGATTACCACGCTAGCTCGAGGCGGGCTGGCGATTTCCCTAGATTTTTAAATACGAGATCATATCAACCTGTTATTAAGCGTTCCTTCCTTAAACTTAGTTTTTGTTTATGTTTAAGAAACGTTGCCTCACACTAGGAATTTCTCCTGTATTGTGGGTGCCTATACAAACATAAACTCACATACATAAACAGTCAGATCCGGAACAATAATCTGTAGCCTATACAAATATTTGTTCCAAGCAGGTATTAATCGTATCGTCAACAGTAAATACAGCATATTTTATTCTTACATCTTCTTTCTTCTTTATCGTGTAGGCAGTAAGGTCTTACGACGACCCCTACATACCCTAGTGTCAGAGTTTCTAAGCCGCCTCAAGGGCCTCTGACATGGTTTGAGTGGAACAGTAAGTCCAGTATTCTTACATATACCATGGTTACTCGTCTCCAGGTGCGGTGTATGATCGAGGAGTACTACGACAACGGGAACTACAAGCGCGGCGTCAACGGCAGTATGAACGGCGATGCGCGGAAGAACGCCATCAGCCTCGGAGAGTTCGAGGAGCTTATCGCTAATCTTAAGGCGCAACAGGTAAATATGATGATACAAAAAGATCTTCTCCCACTCTCCCAGTTTCCTTTTCCGGGTCATCTACCAAAGAACGACCTCCAATCAGTTTTTAACGCGGATCCAGCCCTGAAAAATGGATATGGTTACGCGGTCACTTGATATTGCCAAATACGAACGCGTATCACATTATCGCATCTAGACTCTAAACTACTGAACCGATTTTAATAAAACTTACAGCTTTAACGCATTAATAACTGTTATAATTATTGAGCAAGTCTTTTTTTCGCGAATTTAGTTTGTGCACCGTGGCCACAATATTGAAAACGCGCTTGTACCCATTGCGTAACGATTCGGGCTATTTATTCTGCTGCATTTGGAAAAATTCGCCAGTCTCATTTCTCCATGCGTATATTATTTTCTTTATTAATCTCCTATCTACTACTATCACATGGTAGAATTCAAAGAGGCAGCATCAGATATACCATGTCCTCAAGTCAGTCCTATTTGGTTGAACATGTACTTTACTAAAATTATTAAAGGGCAACATTTAAAGGTTTCTGACACCAAGTTTGTTTAGTGTCTTGCGTTTTCAAGGAACAAACAAAACCATTGTTTGTTCCGTACCGGCATCACGCCAAACGATACTGTTTGAATTATTCGAGATAGATTTTAAAACTGTATTTTCATTGTTGGTCACAAAGTTAAATAAACAACAATTCAAAAAAGGCGTGCTTGTATGACGATATGTATGAACGTGAATGAGGCGAAAGGAGAATGTAAGGATCGTAGCAGGTAGCGTTCTGTGGTTGCTGCCTACCCCCATGGGAAACAGGCGTGAGTTTATGAGTAAAAAGGGCGTATTGTCATCCACAATACAGACAGCTACAAAACTTCTCTAGTCTGGGGCTTCGACTAGATAAATAACTGCGTAATAATAACATCGTCCCGTCCGAATTTCGGGTCACGGCAGCAAATCTCAACGAAGACTAGCCTCACTCTCATAGCCCGATGGGTTGGCAATCCGACACGACTAGAGAAAGATCAGGGGCAGGACCAATGGCTTTACGTGCTTTCCGAGGCTCGGGGGTGTAATGTAACACAACCAACTTCCAATAAGGCTACTGCTGAATCTAATGGAAAATCCCATTAGATACTTTTTCCCCGACCTGGGAATTGAACCCAGCTCCCCGGGCTCAGCAGTCGCGATCACGAGTCCAACGGGGAATACAATAAGCTACATACATGATATAATTTAATTATGCCTCCTATCCTCATTTATAAATAAAACAGTATTATTGTCCTGTGACAATAATTCTGTAATTATAAATAAACTAGCTTTACAATGCGGCTTCACCCGCATTCATTTACATCTTTGGTTACTTTTCCACTCCCGTGAATCGTAGTACCTATTCCTTATGAATCTGCCTATCATATACAATAATATTTTTTTCAATCTGACTAGTAGTTCCAGAGATTAGCGCGCTTAAAAAAACAAACAAAACCCTTCAGGTTTAGGTTTATTATACTAGTATAGATACCAACCTTCCACAAGTAAACAATTCCTTTATTCAATAAACTACATTAAGTCGATGATTAAACAAATCAATATTATTGACCTCATAAACAAGGGAATTGACAAGCCATCAGGACTGTTTATGTGGACAGATTAGCTCAGTGATGGTCAATAAAGTGATAAATACATATGATTGGGGTCAAATAGATGACATTGTAGGGTTACCAGTTTATATGGCCGAGAGTGTAAAGCGTTTTATGCTGTTACCAGACAAGCCTCTTACAGATTCCATATTTTTAAAATAATAAGTAATCACATCGTATAATGTTATCATATCCTGGATTTAGAAAAAAATCCTCAACTGCATCAGAAACTAATCCACCAACACATAACCCTAAGATAAGATATAATATTTATTTTGTAAAACATGAGGTAATAAGGTCTTAACCTGATTTAGTCGATGCGAGAAATATCGCGTGATTTGTCGTACATTGCGGGACCGCGCGGCTGTCGTGTCAGAAGTGACCGATCATCGACGGAAATGTACCACAACTGGCACGATATTCCTCGCGCCGTATAAATCAGCTTTTAAATTTTAAAGTGCTACATTTTATCCCATTCAGGAATAACGTACAAGTTAAAAAAAAAATGCCACATTTATATTTACTTCGATCGCGTCTTATTTTTTTTTCTTAACGTATTGTTATAATTATAGCCTCTACTATTCCTCATTAATCTGGCTATTGTAAACAAAAAGATTTTTCCAAACCGACTGATAATTTCAGAGATTGGCGCGTTTAAACAAACAAAAAATCTTCTAATTATATTAGTATAAATGTAAGCTTCTTAGGTATTAACAATAAGAATACTCAGAATAAGAGTACATCGTGTATCCCTAGTGAGAAGAAATGATTGTACTGCCAACATAATAAAATCTACTTGTAATAATCACACTCGTTTGCAATGCGCAATTGTTGAACGTCGGTCATTGGTCTTGTGACGTTGTTTTTTAATGATATTTTTTACAAGCTCCATGTAAGAGCGTATTGTAATTTGTAAATGTATGAATATGTTAATATTAATACAGTTGTATGGTGATGTGGGAGGAGGAGTTCAATGCTGGATGTGTCAGCTGTTCGTATCATGTCTGGTCTTGGCGTCGGACAAGCTGTTTGGTTACCATCTGCCTAGTCTTTTCCCAGAACTAATTTCCGTGCGTGCAAGCATTTGCCTCACCTATTACTGGAATCATGTAACAGCTCACATTAAGGACCCATTAAGTCATCTTAATTGTAATTCGTGGTGCTTGGCAATTTTTGCACCTGCTTTGTTATCTCTTCACCACCTTTGGTAGAGAATGCCCAAGGTATTAAGTCCGCCTTTGTACTTTTTTGTTGCATAAAGTTTAAATAAATAAATCTGGGCTTCTCCCAGTTGTAAACGTCCCTTTGTGACTATTAGCCAATTTCTGTGTTTCTGTCTCCTTCTTGTTTAAAGGGAAGTGCAAATTATGTTTTTTCTTAACTCCCCCCCGCTGTTTCTGATTAAGTTTGTTGGCGGATCCCAGAAAATGGAATGGTTTCTCCGGAAAAAATAAATCCTTTTCGTTTTTTCCTTTTCTGATCCAGTAATGATTACGAAGGAATTTTAGTCCTCTACACCTACTTTCTAATAATAACTCTATAGCAATTAGTTAATTAATATCATAGCGAAGTGCGTCATTGCTATAATTATTCGTGATAACCTAATCAATTAGAATTTGTAACACAAATCAAGTCGGTCTTTGTCTCATCATTTCCCAGTGGAACATAATTGATAATTAATTATTGTTACTAATTGACTATGTTGTCATTATCTTTCAGGTTTCAAGCACATTCAAACAGGCTGTCAGTAAAAAAGAGAACCTGGAACATCTTGGAGGCATGAGTGAGGCGTCCAGTGATGGTCAGTATATTATTATGATGGAAACTAGAACAGACTCGGTTCAAAATTCAGCTTTTCTAATAAGAACTCCATTTAAGTAGGAATAAAGTTCAAAATACAATAAATGGGTCAAAGATTAAAGCTTGGATTGAAGTTAGGATTCGTTTTGTTATAAGTTAGTTATGGGAGTACTTATTAAGACTGCATCCGGTACGGCAAGCTCAGCCGGAATTGTCTCGAAAAATCCAATTCAATTGGCACTGTCACGCCTCTCGGTACATGTAAACAAGGCATGAGTCATTGAAGTTAGAGTGTTGCCAGTTTACCGATTACGATTGTAATGTGTATTTGACGGAGATCCTAAATAAATAAATAAAAACAAAATACAACATAGTAAGTTAATAACAAATCTAACAAAAATTTATATGATGAATTGATTGATGGTTCAGGTCTGATTGTTTGTTTGTGTATAATAATTTATCGAACGATGCAGAAGAATTGGCATAAACTAGAGTTAAGCTGAGATTGCGCTGAGTTGTCCCCATTCACTGTCTAATCATCATCCTTCTACCGTCATCCAAATTACTAAGCATCCGTTCTGGACATTAAATAACTCAACCCATTTTTCATCCCCAGGCACAACTCACTCAGTCCGTCTTGAGGAACAAATGGCTTTCTCCGGGTGGATCAACAGCAACCTGGAGCATGACCCTGACCTAAAGCACCTGCTGCCGATTGACCATGAGGGGAAACAGCTGTATGAGAAACTGAAAGATGGTCTCATACTATGGTGAGTTTTTAACTAAATATTCAATTCAATTTATTACAATCAAGTACATCATACATTGCTATTTGTACGTTGATCCCCAAACTAGACTAATAGTTCTGTATCTTGGGGATCAGAGTTGTAAAAAAATAAAATTAAAGTAAAAAGAAGATGATTCTCCAAGCGAAACTATAACTACCTTATACCTTACCTTTACCTTTACCTTTGGTACCTTTTGGAATTAGAACTGGGCAACTAGATTCAGTATTTCTTATTTCTTGTAAATTACAGTCTAATTGAATTGAGTTTGATTTTGTTCAAAATCACGCTTAACCGCTCGTCATCGGGCCCGCACGTGCGCCGGCAGGGGGCGGGCCCATTGCTGTTAACAGACATTATTTAAAATATGTTCTCGGACACATTTTCAACGTAACGTAATTTGAAAAAGTGTCTTACATCTATTTTTTATCAATTTTCAGCAGAAATTACAATGTTGAATGAACCAGTGAAACGGTTTCTTTATTTTCTACAATATATTAAACAGCTCAACTACTGCATTTCACTAACTGTCAATATTAATATTTTCAGCAAAGTAATCAACCACTCGTGTCCCGACACGATAGACGAGCGAGCGATCAACAAGAAGAACCTCACTCTATACACCAAGCACGAGAACCTGACGCTCGCGCTGGTCTCCTCGCAAGCCATCGGCTGCAACATCGTCAATATTGATGCTCACGACCTGGCTAAAGGTGGGGTCCACATATCTTTTAAAGCAAAGTTTAGAGACTGGGATTTAAAAATGTTTCTTTCAAAATGTTTTTTGAAAAAGTTATGAGGGTATGCAGTTCTTGACATCTACATATATCATAGAAATAAATGAAATTACAATGTCTGTGTGTAATGTCAAAACAACAGCTCAACAAAAGCTTTTGCTTGATGCATGTGAATGTTCACAGTGTACATAATAAAAAATAAAATTAAATGTCTGTCTGCTTGGTCCGTTTATTCTTCGAAACGTTGACCGATATTGACGGGACTTCCACAGGCTGATACTTAAAGTTATAATGAGTAACTAAAGCTGCTTTTATTTTAGAAAAATAATATAATATCTTGCATGCGATTACGCAATTCGCAACTATATATTAGTTCATTCTTAATGTTTCTAACAGAAAATGACAAAAGTTACTAATACTTTATTATTTGGCAGGTAAACCTCACTTGGTGCTGGGTCTCCTGTGGCAGATCATCCGTATTGGTCTGTTCAACCAGATCACACTGGAACACTGCCCCGGTCTCACCGAGCTGCTCAATGATGAGGTTAGTATAACTAAGATGTGAGACATCTCAGTGGATATTCAAACTTTTAATTCTTAAGGTTACACCATTTATGTTGCATGTAAGGATACAATAAGAGAATTAAAGATATCTACAATGAAATATAATAATTATTGGGAGATAATCTTTACTATAATATTATAAAGAGGTAATTTTTGTGAGATTGTAGGGGTAATCTCTGGAACTACTGAACCGATTTTGAAAATACGCTACGAAGAAGAATAGAAGCTACGTTATCACTGAGTGTTATAAGCTATATTTTTTTATCAAACACTTAGGGATCCGAATGAAAAATCACGCGAACAAAGTCGCGGCGAGAGTGCTAGTTGAATATAAATTTTAAATAACCAAGGCAGCTAAGAGATGACCAATACCAATTTACCTTCACCGGCTAACCACAAACCTCCCAATCTACTTACAGGAACGCATCGAAGACCTGCTGGCGCTATCACCAGAGGCGATCCTCCTCCGGTGGGTCAACCACCAGCTGCAGAGCGCCGGCGTCACCCGCCGCTGCACCAACTTCCAACAAGACGTGGCTGACTCCGAGATCTACTCCTACCTGATGAAGCAGATCGCGCCTAATGATGCTGGCGTCAACCTGGATGCTTTGAGGGTATGTAGCATTATTTTCCTACTACATAACATAACATCACGCTTGTAAGCCCTAAAGGGTTAGGCAGAGGCCAGTTATGTTTTAAGTCCCATGTAAAGGTGGCGAGCCTATTGACCTCAACCGGCAACCGAAACCGGCATTTTTTACTACAAATATAAAAGTTAAAGTTTGTGAGTATGGATGGATGTTTGTATGTTACTCTTTCACGCTTAAACGACTGAGCGAAATTAGTTTTAGAAATCTGGTACACGTCATGTTATTAGAACAAGTCACATGGGTACTTACCCGTGCCCGATTGCAAACCCATAACCTCGTGCACGAGAGGCGGGCGCCTTAACTACAGAGCCATCACGGCGTCAGTATGTTAATCCACTTAACAATAGCTAACTTTGATAGGTAAAAGTGATCCATCAGAAATACTGAATTAAATCGTTTATTTCTATATGTTATGGCAATTTATCAATAAGCTAAAATGTACGTCCCTACTAAAACTAGCCCCCATAGAAAAAACTTTCATAACACATTTCTTTATAACCCTGTCCAGGAGACCGACCAGCTCCGCCGCGCCGAGCTCATGCTGCAGCAGGCCGCCAAGCTGCGCTGCCGCGCCTTCGTGACCCCGGCTGACGTGGTGGCCGGAGTCTACAAGCTCAACTTGGCCTTCGTAGCCAACCTGTTCAACCAGCACCCGGGCCTGCAGCGGACAGCCGATACCGAGGAACTGCACCAGCTGGATGAGACCAGGGAAGAGAAGAGTGAGTAACATTGTTTGTTTGTTGTGTTGGTTACCCTTTTTTTTGAAGGTGGTAAAAGTCATTGCCTCGTTGGTCTAGTGGTCGCAAGCGCGACTGCTGTGCATGAGGTCTTGGGTTCGATTCCCAGGTCGGGCAAAGTGTTATTGGGTTTTTTCATCAGGAATTTCTTAGTAGCAGCCTCGGTGTCTGGATTTGTGCCCGGTTAATGGCAATAGGCTCGCCCCCTTTTACATGGGACTAAAAACATAACTGGCGAAATGTGGGTGTACTAATGGTTGCACCTCTGCCTAACCCTTCGGGGATTACAGGCGTGATGTTTATATTATAGAAATCATCAAATGACTCCTTCCGCCCTGGGTGGGGCGGAAGGGACTGTCAGACTTTTACTGACTAAAAAACCACCCTGTTCCTTCTGTTGCCCTTTACGTTCCGGGGCCACGGTATCCTGTTAAGACGTCCCGCAACCCCGGGTGTTGGTTACCCTGGATTGAAAGCGGCGGGAATGTTAGAAGTTTTAGAGCCTTGATACTTGATAGACTAGTTTAAACGAAAAACTACCATATATTAATGATGATGTGAATCAGTCATCTGTTGTTTAGTTAGTTATTTTATTGACTTATATTAACTAATTAATATAAGTCTGAAATCGCCAATCCGCTTTGAGCCACCGTGGTGCTCAATGCTCGCTCCTACTCTGTATGAGAAGAGGCCTTTGCCCTGCAGTGGGACACTAATAGACTGATATTATTTTTTTTATTTACAAATTATTTTGCTCTAAAAATCATGTAATGAGTTCTTTAAACTTACTTTAACATAATGTTTACTTAAAACTTAACCACCGTGACATGAAACTAAAAGTTATTAATTATTTGCATGCATCAAGTACTTCGAAAGCAAGAGTACTTACTAACTTCAGTCAGAATACGTAATTAAGTTTTTGTGTAATTTAAATACTAGTTTGGATACTATGAAAATAGTAAAGTACCAAAAAAAGTGTAGAAGAAAACACTAACAAAGCCGAAAGTTACATAGTTATAACATTATTGCCATCATTTTTTTTTCTGAAGCTCAACGTTTCAACATTTTTCTAAGTTTTTTATTAAAAGAAATTTTGAATGTTAGAATTAATTTCGATATACTCACGACCCCAGTACTGTTGAATGCATCTGTAAATACAAAGTTTTATTTTGTTACATTGCGCTCCGTGATTTGATATCAACATTAAAAGTAGTTTCCTAGGAATATTTACTCAGTTTGATGAATAGAATGCGTAGTTAACAGATAATGTGATCAGAGTACTAAGTGTGAATTTTTGTCACTCACGTTCGATTGTGAGCGCATTAGTATTTTGTCATCATCATCTGTCTAGCCTTTTCCCATCTATGTTGCGCATTAGTATTTTGTATGGGAAATAAAGTTTTCTTAGTCACCACCAGATGGCGCTATAACTTTTTTTTCGTATAAAATTCTAACGCGCTCGCAATCGAACGTCAGTGAAAAAACTCACACTTAGCACTCTGTATATATTAACATCCCGTATTCAAAATAATAATGTTTCTAATAACGTTAATCTCTCGTTCACAGCATACCGTAACTGGATGAACTCGATGGGCGTGGCGCCGCACGTCAACTGGCTGTACTCTGACCTCACCGACGGGCTGGTCATCTTCCAGCTTTATGACATCATCAAACCCGGCATCGTCAACTGGAAGAAGGTAGGATACGAAAAACATTTCCAAATCTTAAAGTTTATTGTTTCAAAATGGCGGCCAAACAAAGATTATCGTGCCATTTCACTCGCTCAGCATAGCGAGCGACTGAGACGAGTTTCAATTCGCTTCCTTGACGGCAGGAGTTACATTGGCGCACTTTAGTCCGATGGAACGGCATTCCGACACGTCCGGGGGAGTATCAGGCGCAGGACCAACAGTTTTATGTGCTTCCCGAGGAACAGGGGTGTCACACTGCAAGCTTCCTAACTCCGAAATGCTTCCTAAACTTTTAAAATGGAAAAAATCCCACTTTTACGACCCCAGTTCAGCAGTTATGCTTGCGACTACAAGACCAACGGGGCAGCCAACTGCTTACTTAAACTTGAGTTACTTTCTTAAACAGGTGCACCGTCAATTCTCAAAGCTGCGCAAGTTCATGGAGCGACTCGAGAACTGCAACTACGCAGTAGAGCTCGGCAGACAGCTCGGCTTCTCACTCGTGGGCATCGCAGGCGCAGACATCAACGAGGGCAACGCCACGCTCACACTAGGTAAGCAGGGGAAACAATTATACTTACGTAGTAAATGCTACTATCTTCCTGTCAAAATAAATAAATTTAACCCAGCCGATGTTAGTCAGTCTGTCAAAAAAAATAAGAAAAAATTTAGCCATCATATTCAAAAGTATTTTTACAATCCTACAGAGATTAGCGAATTTAAACAAACAAACAAACAATTAAACTGTTCAACTTTTTTATATCAGTTTAGATTTTTTTACGATGTGACTTCCAACATAAACTATGATAGTACATAAAAATTAAAAGTCACATTGGTACTTGCTCGGTATCAAATCCAACCACCTCATGCATAAAAAGCGGTCACCTTACGAATGTATGAATTTGTTAAGATTGCCACATTTTGTTAATTAGGCCGTTTGACTCACGTCCACATCCCTAACATAACCCTACGTTTATTACAGCGCTGATCTGGCAGTTAATGCGTGCGTACACACTGTCCGTTCTGACTCGACTGGCGAACACTGGCAACCCCATCATTGAGAAGGAGATCGTGCAATGGGTTAACAACAAACTCAGCAACGCTGGCAAGACATCTGCTATCAGGAGTTTCCAGGTACCGTTTACTACATAAAAAAAGTATACTATTGTCCCAATGCAGGGCAAAAGCCTATTCTTACACAGAAAGCATAAATATTGAGTACCATGCTTCGTCTAGGTAAATTGGCGATTTCAGACCTATTTTAATTTAAGTCCAGGTTTCCTCATGATGTTTTCTTTCACTGAAGCCAATGATGGCCAATGCATTAAGTAAATTTTGACAACAAGGGTGGCGTAGCGGCTGCTGTGCTGCGTGTAGCGGCTTCGATTTCCTCAGGGATATTTTGTACATTATTTATGATATTAATTTGGAACAATAGCTTTGGACATAATGATTTCTGATTAAATTTTGAGGAAAATTACCTAAATCTTAAGATTACTCACATTTTCATTTGCAGGACGAGGTGTTGGCTGACGGCAAAGTGGTCATCGACCTGATCGACGCCATCAAGCCTGGCTCCATCAACTACGATCTTGTGCTGCCCGGAGGCAAAGAGGAGGTAAGACAATCTTTTAACAATCTTTTAAAATCTTTCAAATTATTCACACATCCAAGTCAGGTTTAAAAATGGTTGTTGTTTTAAATCTTGTAGGATGTGGTTTCATTTTTAAAACTGTCTTATAAAATACTTGCCGATTTGGGTTGAACGTGGGGCCATATTCATCATCATATCAGCCGTAGGACGTCCACTGCTGAACATAGGCCCTACAGATTTCCAATAGAACTGGTTGGAAGCGGATTGCATCCAGCGCGATCCCGCGGTCCTCATCAGATCGTCTGTCCACCTTGTGGGTGGACGTCCTACGGTGGGGTCATATTATTACCCCCAAATTGTTTAAATAAATGATTCTAATTAATTACACTTATTTCCCACAGGAGAACCTAGCCAACGCGAAATACGCGATCTCAATGGCCCGTCGTTGCGGAGCGCGCGTGTACGCACTCCCCGAGGACATCACGGAGCGCAAGCCTAAGATGATCATGACGGTGTTCGCCTGCCTCATGGCCCTCGACTACATCCCCGCCATGGACGCGCCCGTCGCTAACGCCAAGGCGTAAGATAATATAGAGCATTTTACTTATCTACATACAGGAGGGAATTAGGACTGTTGAAAAAAGGTCCAGGATTTTTTTGGTCCTTGATGACACATTCATGGTCAGTTAAAGCGATGGAGACATATTTGGTCAAGAAAGATATGGAGCTGTATAGAATTAATAGCTGCGTCTCTTTCTAGCACTGACTAACGGCTGTTATGTGGAAATAAAACTTAAAAAATATGAAGTTTTTAAAAATTGAACTTTAAATCGGTGTCGTAAGATTGAAAAGAAACAAACAGTAGATAGTCCTAATCGACCGACTGTGTGTAGTGAAATATAGATAGATTGTGATGTAAGCGTCGTACTGTGTCGTTTTGCCAGGAACATTGACATTGATTTACAAAACAGTCATTTTTATAGTACCAATATTTTTTCAACCATTATTTTTATCGTCAGCTACTGATTTTTATCAGTATCAATACTGGTAGTTTACAAAGTCGGCTTTCGTTTTCTTATTATATTATTAACCGACATGAAAAAAAGAGGAGGTTATGCATTAGTCGAGTTTTTTTTTTTTAATATTGTCAATGTTTCTAGTTCATAAAGAGGGTTCATATTTGCATTGTGAATTGTCTGTGTTGTCATTATGTTATTGTCTGTTTATGTTCGTTAAAAAAAGTATGTCAACGGAGTTAATTGGATAATTTATATATGTATTTCGTTGACATTCTTTTAAGCACTAAAAGTCGTAGCCTATTTATACTACACCGCTACAGAAAAATTTGCATTCAAATATAGGTTTTAACTCTTACTATGTAGATAGAATTTACAGTGAAAAACTAGGAAGACCTACACTGACCTTATTGCTAAGGTTCTTCAGGTTAGAAGCGTAGTACTCGTAACCGACGTGCTTGTGTGAACGCTGACAAGGCGAAAGGAGTATGTATGGATCGTGGCAGGTGGCGTTCTGTTTTCTCCTTACCATCATGGGCAAAGGTGTGAGTTTATGTGTGTAATTTAGTGACTAGATTGCAGCAAGCTCGCCTATCGCGCGTTGCTATTCCATGCTGTCTCTGCAAAGTATGTCTACAAAGTAAAAGCTAAAGTCCATTTTTGAATGCTCATTTTTCTGCAGTGCGGTATAGATGAGTTGGTATAAATTACAAGGCACCTTTAAACAATAATTAAGAAACTTAATAATTCACACAATATAAAATGTTTTTAACAATATTCGACACAGTGCAACATAAAATTAGTTGTAGAAGTCACCATACGTCAAAGCAAAGATGTACTTTGTGCTCATACCGGAGTTGTATGGGTTTTTATCTCAGTAAGACATTACTAATAAGTGTAAGAGGCCTAGAATGGGGTTTTTTATGGCTGTATTTTACATTAATACTGCCATTTAAGCTAAACTGCTTAATTGAGTCCTGTCACCCGTCGTTGTTCACCGTTACCCAATGTGACGTCACAACTGTCCAGTGAACATTTCGCCTCTTGTGTATCACGCTACGAGCCCCCCCCCCACCTCTCCCGGTCTCTTTTCTCGTTCTACCCCCGCGCCTCTGTACCCCGCAGGACTCAATGAAGCGCTTGAGCTAGAATTTTAAATATTTACAATACCCACCTACTAGTACAATGGAAGTTCTCTAATGAAAATAAGATTTTTATTTAGTCTATTATCATATTGTTTGAGGTTGTCTATCCGACCTTATCTATGGATTGGCTTGTGTTCTTAGCTGCCTTATTCTTGTTTAAAAAATAAACATTTCTGGCGCACGCATCTAGCTATCCTTGGATCGAGATAAATTGATCTGTAGATCGATCCCTGCTGGCCGTTATCGATTCAAAATGTAGAATGTATGCGGCCCTGCTCACGTTATCAATTTTTTCCCTACCACAATTTACAACGAACGATTACAATCGCTGTACCAAAGCGATTAGCACTTTACCGACTGAATATAATATACTACATTCCAAATTATACAAGATTTGTGTTGTCTGAATTTGTGTCGCTAGTTAGGTGGGATAGCGCGGCGTCGCGGATACTAAATACACTGCGATCACACATGCGCTTGCGCAGTAATCAAGAATAATTATTATAAGCTTGCTTTCCTCAATATACAGGGAGATATACTGCTGTAATATTAATAATAAAAAATAAAAAATTAAGTAATCAAAATATTTAGTATTCACGAACCGCGCTTCTTTCAAAAATATAAATATTAATTGTGTACGTGACCTAAGCATTAAATATATTAAGTGTAACTTATTAAGTACCTTTAACAGACATAATAGTCTGCTATAAAAAATCAATTACGTAATATTAATGACGTATTTTTAACATAAACCGAACATCTTACGGCTTAAATGAATAGTACTTATGAATGATTAGTATTATCTACACGTCGATGTTTTTATACATTTTTACAACGAATCGTATTGTGTTTATGATAGTCCAAAATGGCGGTTGTATCTATGTACTGAAGCCAATGTACTTTTTATACATAAAACGTTAGTTTTTACGTACATGTTAACCGATTTTGGGGTACTTAACAGCTGAGAATTGATACTATAAGAGAAACATAGGCATTAAAATATTCTTTTTAACCTTTTGACCGCCACGGACATCTATGGATGACAAATTAAAACGACGACTCGGACGCCATGACACGTCAAAAATAACACTTTTTTTTTTTTACATATTATTGAAAGTATGAACGAAGGAATTTGTCGCTTGGCTTTTAAAACACAGATTTTTGTTATTGACGTGGCCGTCAAACGGTTAGTTTAATTTGGCTTCCAAAAATATGTTACGTTCTTATAAGAATGTATTGTTTTATTTAACCAAATCTCTCTGTTTGGGTTGTTTGTCCACCGTTGAGTTCGTAGTAATGTATAAGATTATTGATCGCTTATAATGTGTGGGAATTGGCAATAAATGTGTATGTGGAATTGTTTATGTGATAATCTATATATGAAAACGCCATTACAGAAATATTATATACTATTGTGTAGCTTTATATGTTACATTCCTCAAATATCCTGCATTCCCCTTCATCGGCATTTTTAACACTTATTTCATTCTCAATTTATTAGTTTTAGAAATGTATATTTTCTTATGTTATTTAAGTTATATTCTGTGAAATATTTTTATAGCGTTTTATTAGTTAGGCATTCCCGAGGGATACAACGATATTTTACAATCATAATATTTTTTATTGTAAATTTTTATTTTGTTAGACGTTTTAAGGCTTTATTCAAGATTTTAGTAATTACGTAAATTTGCAGATTTTTATTTTGAAATCAAATAAGAGTTTTTAATTTTTTAACATTTAACGTGAAATCGAACTATCTTATAAATTAATAACTATAATTACTACACTGTATTAAGTGATGCTAGCTATCAGTAAGGTTTAATATACAAGAATGTGTAAGCCTAAAAATAAAACGGAATTGGTAAAACAGTCAAACTTTTCATTTCCCATCTCTCCCTGATATTATGCAATATTATTATATTTGCTTTATGGGTGCTTATTCATTATTTTATGTGGCAATAAAAGGTTTGCAGCACAATATTTAGAGATTTGATGGCACGCATGGAGCAGGCAAGTTTGATTTACATCATATTAACAAAAGTACTAGAATTGGGATGCTTATATGCCTTTTGCTTGTCGTTGTATGATTTATATACGGGTGCTATTTGAGAAAAAATATAATGATGCTTATTAAAATATTTCCAGAGATACGTCAGAATTCACCCGTTCAGGCCCTGTCTATAGCCAACAAAATTCTACTACGACCATTGACGGGTATGTATGATATAATGCAACTGTATTGCAAAATTTGGTAGTTGACACCATTGACCAATAACTTCGAGACATAATTTTTGACTAAAATAAACACTTTATTGAAGCCCTGAAACTCCGATTCATTTTCTTACTATAATTTTGTTTTTTTTTTTTTGTTTTTTTAGTTTTGCTTAGAAATCTCGTCAAAACCGGGCAGTGAAAGCTCTCAGGTTGTTTTAGTATGATGCGAGCGAAACCGGGGGGTAGAGCTAGCTACAATAATAATAATTTACAGGTCCGTAGTCGAGCCTTCGGAGTCTCCGGAGTATTCCTACGACGACCCCGAGGAAAGTGTGGAGGTGATTGAACAGGTAGAAGTGATGGAGAAACCGGTGCCGCCACCCAAACCGGAGAACCTAGCGCCTTTACCCAGATCCATTTCTGTCACTGCTAATGAATAAACAAACTAAACGTCACTCAAAACAGCACGACACATCAAATATTTTGCCATTCAATTTAGAGTTTTAAATTAAGTGCGTTAAAATATATTTTACAATGACACGAAAAAAGGTGACGGCTTGCGTGCGGTGTTCTGACTTTGTCGTGTCAAAGGTGCTGTTAAAATAAGTAATGACTATAAAACTATTTTATTAAGTTATTACCACGCCGACCCAGGTAAATGCTAAGATCATTATTTATTATGAAAACAGACATTTTAATATGGTCTAATTTAATTTATACTTTGTTGTTATGATTTTTATATTTTATCATATTTTTGTATTGGTTTGTGAAAGAAGTTTTATTATTAAACGTTTTTATTAAAACAAGAGTTTTTTTTTTTTTATTGCTTCTGCTCACGACTTCGTGCGCGTTGTAGTAGAGTATACCATAAACCATATCTTATGCCACTCAGCAAAAGTTTTCGGTCAGTGAAAGATTTTTTTGCATTCTAAATCTTCCAGAGATTACCCCATAGAGGAAAGCATGAAACATGCGTCACCTCCTCAGTTGCCCGTTGTGCACAACCACATGCAGCATCCAAGATCTAAATGAGGCTAATTATAAAGCTGTACAAGTTGCTCAATATTGGTCGGACAAATTTTGAGTCAATCAACACGAAAAGGAGAGGAAAGCAATATAGTAAGCCTTACGAACAAAAACAGAACAAACTTAACTTTTCTATAATATTAGAACCTATAGATATCGAAATAAAACACAAACTTGAATAAAATTGTGATGATTTAATTCAATCCATAGCCGGCAACAAAAATTAATACTTTGACATACTTCAACATACATATTGAGTGTTCTTTTAAACAAATGGTATAAAAATACAACACAATTCATGCTAGTGCTGCAAACACTTGTTCATACAACATTGGTGTTTTATAAGGCATTGCAAATATTTATATAAACATAGATATCACTATGAAATCAATTCATTTTCTATACGTTTTATCTGAAATATTTGCATATACTCAACTTTACAACTCAATACAGAATAATTAATAACAATTTTGGTTACTCCACTATAATTAGCGAGCTGAATAAAAAATATTTACATAGTATACAATGATTGTTTGAGAAATAAAACGTTTTGTACATCGTTCTTGGATGGTTAACTGGGCTATTTTCTAAACTAAGCAGTAGATGTGTCAGGCTAGTCAGGAAACCGGGCGCTATCATAAATTTAGGTTCTAGGTTATCATTATTACAATATATTAAAGCTACATTTATTTTAAGGTGGGAATCGATCAGTAAATAGTTATTAGAAAGAATATTTAGTTAGGAATAGGACATTTTGAGCTTAATAAGTAGTTTGTTGCCAAATATTTTTTTCTAGGTTCCCTGACTGCATCAATTCTGCTAGGCTGGACACAGTAATTTTGGAATGTTCTCATTAAAATACGAAGAAGGATTATCTAGATATGAGACCAACACTTGATAAAGAATGGTTTCCAACCATTATATGTATCTATTTAAGACTCTAGCCAAAACTATTTCGAAGCTTTGTAGACAAAAACTATTTTATTTAGATTTATTGCTTATCATGTAATATTTTTGTAAAAAAATGTTTAGTATATTGAATTGTAATAGAAGAACCATCTTCAAGCGTATTGGTATTAACGCTAGTAAACGTAATCGTAATTTCACATTTAAAATTAATATTACTTACAATTTATTGATAAGTTATATCAAACTTATGTAATAAACTGTAACCATTTGACAATTAATCGACTCAATAATAATTTAATTTAATAAATAACGTCATTTTGATAAGAACTAATAAAATATGAACCGATATTACAATTTAACACTCCATAGTTTTATTGCTCTAGAACACAATAGAGTTGAAAATGGAATATACAAAGTGGACATTCATGGTTCATACTTTAACGTAGTCTTTAGCGAATATTTGACTAAATTCAATATAAAAAAATAATGAATATATTTTATAGGTAAATCGCTCAATTGAGTCCTCGCCTGCAGGGGTACAGGGGCGCGGGGGTAGTACGAGAACGGGGACCGAGAGAAGTGCGGGCGGCGAGCGCTCGTAGCGTGATACACAAGAGGCGAAATGTGTACAGGACAGTTCTTAAGATAATATGACCTCACAATGGAATAATAATGGATAATTTGAACTCCTCAATGTAAATTATTTATTTCCAGCAGACGAAGACTCAATTAAGCGGCTTAACTATAGAACCAAGATCGGAACGTATATAAAATCATTCTGATGGCAACTCAACACCCCCCCTTCCCCCATTAACTACAATTTGTACAAACGCAATCAAGCAATTTATTATTATCCCTCACCTAAACAATACAAGTTAGTTTAAAAGTTTTCAACAGATTCGAGATTTTTAAACCGTTCAGCCTTTTCTTAGAGAGATTTCTTGTCATTTACTATAGTCGTGTTTGCCATTACACTATGTATGACAATGACAACATGATCATAGACTTTACAATAAGACTAACTAACCATTTTTTAAATTAAAAGGCATTATGACGACAAAGTCCCCGTCACGAGAAGCAATAAATTATGTAAATAAAGAACTTCTACTAAGAACTCAAAGACAACTCAAAGTTACATACGTGGAATACGAAACTAACGAGCAATATCACTTCTTTGGGTTATATTACAGCGATATATCTAATGTATTGTGTTACTGGAACGCGTCTGACATTTGGACCGGTGACATTTGGGCAGCAGTAAAGTAAGTTCACGCTGAATTTAGGTTTGCGATCCACTGAATGTGTGTTTAAAAAATGTATAGCTTCTCGTGACGGGGACTTTAGTAATGTTTGACAAACATGACCATAGTAATGACAACTCTCGTACATTAGAACTGAGTTTATGAGCAATTAACTATAAGCTTCATCACCGTAGGGTACACAAGTACACAACGTTAGAATAAATCATCAATATCTAAGTGGGCCCAGCCCATTGTTTGTTCATGTAAAATCACTAATTAAACCGAGTCAACACACATAGTTCCAGATATCTTTATGTTATGATTGGGCTGTTGACACCATTACCCATAAATCCAAGACATAATTTCTCTAAGCTCTGAAAACCAGATTATTCTCAATTAACTGTAAAATTTGATTTCAAATTAACAGTTAGTCAATTGAGTCGGTACAAAAGTGACGTCACAGCTGTATTTTCTCATACAAAATCTATAGGAGAATCGCATTTTGACAGGTCATAAAAAGTACGTCAATTGATTGGTGATGTCATCTAGCCTAATAAATAAATAATTTGTTTAGAGGTTTTCGTGATCTTAAGATATTAATGAACTACGAATCTCTAAAAATGATTCAGTCAGTATTTGCAATTACAGATCATATGAGAACTACTTGATTGGTGGAATATCTTAAAATAATATACGAACAACATCATTTAGACTTCTAGAACTGTGTGTGTCCACTTCGGTATACACTTAAATAATAATAATAAACAAATATCACTGTAATAAGTATACTTACACCATGGCGCGGCGCGTGAGTTGATAGATAGGTTTATTACAACAAGTTCTACGATAACAGAGAGCCTACTAACATTGAGTATGACAGTTGCAGAAAAGAAACAAATATGATAATTAACTTATTATAAACTTATCATTTTATTAACCAACATGTTTTCCGAGTTTATAATATCTCTTTTGGGCTCGAAAATTGAATGGGTAACAATAAAGCATTAAATTCTTCATTATTTATCAACTCACGTCGCCGTGCAAAAAGTAAATAATACTTACTGCTTAGTTAATCTAACAGATTTATCTCAAAAGTAGCGTCCGATATTGAATATCCCAATATCCGAATCCGAATATCCCAATATCCGAATTAGAATATCTCAATATCCGAATTAGAATATCTCAATATCCGAATTCGAATATCCCAGTATCCGTATCATAACAGAAATAAAGAAAAAGAAAAGAATTAAAGAATTAATTTTAGAAAGAATTTTGAAGATAATCTACAGGATACTGCAGGATACCTGTTAGTATTTCAGTAGGGATGTTATGGATATGAAATTTCGGATATGAATACGAAAATATGAATAGTATTATATGGGTCCTTAACCGTATCTGAAGATGCGGTTAGTGATATGAAATTATTTAGGATCTTTCGATAGTTTCAGTAACGGATTTTAAATCAATTAATATGGCTAAGCAATAGAAATACTAAAAACTATTCTAACAGTGAAAGGGATGCGCGCCGCTAGTGTGTAGTGGCGAAAAACTTGACTCGTGGCCTATCCGAAATCATTTGAAACTTTTATATCAGATTTCGGACTAGCAAACCGCCTCGGCTTAGCACGGGTTTAACTTCAGACTTTTCCGGTAGATTTAAACCTTGTCCGGGAAATTAAGAACACAGCAAAAAAGAACAAATCGGTACAGCCGTTCTCGAGTTTTGCGCTTCATTTTTATTTATATAGATAGATAGAAGAAGATAGATAATAGTATCGGTTAAGCTTCCAGAGCTCCAAAACATCCCCGTATTTTAGTACCCCATATACCTGTATTGTTAGGTTAACTGAGCAGTATTTACCTCGACGCGATCGGCGTACATACATTAACGCAGTGTCCCAGGACAAAATTGCAATATCACCTAAAATTCCACTAGCGATGCTGATTCTGACAAAATCAACCACATAATGACTTGCATTCATACCTGCAGTGGACAAAAAAAAAAAGAAATTAAACAAAAATTAAAATAAAAGATATACATGGTGGAATGGACATCGTGTAATAGACTTTGACCATGGATCCAGCAAATGATTCAGGGCATAACTACCGCTATATCAGAAGACACAAGCCCCCAAAACCCTGTAAAATCAATATCAATCAATCTGCCTAACCTTTTCCTGAGTATGTTAGAGTTAGCTTGCAGTCTATCCGAATGCAGATGAATACCAGTATTTTAATAGCTGAATAACAGCTGATTACCATGAAGCGACTGCCTATCTACCCTCTACAACCTAGTAACTGGGTAATACGATGCACCTGTAAGACTGGTTGTCAGACTTTCGGGCTTCTGATGAACGGTACGGTCAAAGATCCACGTATGGCAGCCGGGATCAATCGTTTAATGTGCTTTCCGTGGCACGGAAGAGTTTCGGTATGTAAAGATGGTCACCCATCCACGGACCAACCCCGGCAAGTATAGCTTTAACTAATGGATCAACCCGTGCGGCTGTTATTAGTATGATTCTAGATCTACATCCTCCAGCGTTAACAGTTTTCTTCAGTTATTACAGAATCTTAATAAGAGATGCAAAACCTTCACGGTCAAAATGTATGGTACAGCAGATTATTTTTTTATAACTGACTAAATGGAATCATGAACTAAATCTATGATAAAAGGCTGTATCAAAATGTCCCTTCCATCTTGTATAAGGAAAGAGTATTGCAATTACGTCCATCCATTATAAAAAGTACAAATTAATATATATTTTTTACATTATTATTGCTGGCAACACAATGTTTCGTTTATTTATATAAACATCACATGTATTTTGTATTATCTGGTATACATAATATAATATATTGATATGATTTTAGCATCCTTTAGACTGATGCAGCAATTTAATAATAACTCAACAAAACAGATCAAAATAAATGGAACATCTCTACGGTAATATAAAATTTTAAAACGATGCCCCATCTCTCTAAAAGATGCTTTCCGCCTATAATACATACATACACAATATAGTACATAACAAAGCTTATATATAAGTAATATTGTGAAGTGACTACAGTACAATAGCTTGTTGAAAGTAATAGAAAACTCTATTGAATATCATCTACGACTTTCATTTTATAATTGTCACTGCTGTTTGGAAACCGCCGTTATGAGAAGCTTATTTTCAGATTTAAATCGAATCTTGTTTTATAATTTGACATGTAATTCGATCTTGTACTTATTTTTAACAAAACACCTAGTAGTTGAAGAGGTATATTCTTTTAGTGAGGCGATATGCTCTAATAAATAAATAATGCGAAATGTATCGATATAATTCTGGATTTGTAAATATCGAGACTTTGTTTAATCTGTTATTCATTTAAAGCTTTTGGTTAAAAATTAAACAAAATCCTAGTCTTCTCGGTGTCCAAACAACAGTATATTCTAATTACTCGTCTATATATATCATCAATTATAATCGCTTTTTATTCTATAAGTAACGCTCAACGTTTATACTAGACTGGATCGGCACATACGTAACTTTCGTTTTACTACGCCACCTCGTACACACTGAGTTCATAGATTTTAATGAAAAATAACTTGTATTTTACGGAATAATACTGCTAAGTGGGGGGCAGATACGGTTGGTTCATTAAAATAACGATCTTAACTTCAGAAAGCGATCTTCTGTTACGTGATTATTGCTAGCGGCCATCTATTCTCTATCTAGATCCTTCAAAATGACTCTCATAGTCTCGACAAATAAATAAACACTCCAGCACCCCTATCAGGACCCCCGCCCCACCGTAGCCCCCCGCCTGCGTGCCCCCCGCACATTACCTGTCGTGGTGTTTGTCGAGCAGGTACTCTTTGAGCCGCCGCACCAGATGTTCGGATAGCTGCGTCACTTCCGGCCACTGCTTTAGTACCATCACGCCGACCATTACAGCTAGACTCGTTGTTAAGACGCGCACTCTGGAAAGTTGGATGTTTGGTTTGTGACTTGTTAGGATAGTATGCAATGAAGTTTAGCGGGACCTTAAGGTCCCTTAGGGTTAGCCCTGACGACCTCTTTAATAGGCAAACGTCTTGAACTATCACGCACTCCTACAAGTTAGAAGACAACTGACTTGTTCGTCGATGGGGTCGTTTTTAAAAGAGCCAAAGTAGAAACGTGAATTTGAAATTAATGATATTTTCGCATCTTTTGTAGTTAGGAGCATTCACTAATTGAGAAACCACATGACAATCAAAGATACCACTTATCAAATTAAAATAATACCCGTAATCAAGTATTAGAGTGACACATAATGAGCAACATAATTTCCTTAAAGATATTTTGTGACTTATCGACGACAAATGTGGTTACACTTAATGGAATTTTGATTACTTCACGAGAATTCAATCTAATATGATGCCTTTATGTTATGTGTTTCTATTTTAAGTAGACTAAATCTTCTCGCTGGCGAAAAAGCAGGTTTTGTTACCGTTTAAAAGTCAAAGTCAAATCATTTCTTTAAATTAGATCTTAAAAAGACAATGGTGCCGATTCCCTTGTTCACAAACTAGAATAAATTTAGAGAATTGACATCTCTTTCTAACAGCGAAAGGAAAGGACGGTGACATTAAAGAACTAAGTTAGCGATGTCAAATTAGTTTTGCCTTGAACTTCTACGTACTTTTAATCCATTCGTTTTAAGATATCAACTATAACTGTATGGATGTGTCAGATTGACTAAATTTGACAGCTCTTATTTACATTAGTCTCTTTCTTATTTTATAGGACAGAAAAAGAGGGAAATAGCCTAATTTTAGTTTAGTTTGTGACCAAGGGAATCGGCACGAATTTTGAACGACATTAAAAATATAATCTAATTAGCTATTTCAAAAAGAAGTTTAGCATGGAAACAATTTTTTGTTGCTACGTTTATTTATCATAGGATAAGAAATACTTGATAATATATCAATCTAGTTATGTCACTAACCTCGTACGCAGAAAAGGCATGGCCACTCCTGCGACGGTGGCGACGAGCAGCAGCGCCAGCTGCAGCAGCGTGAGCGCCACGTTGAGCAGCTTGACGAGCAGCAGGCGCGGCGGCAGCGCGCCCCCCGCGCCCGCCTCGCCCCCGCCGCCCGCGCCCGCGCCCCCGCCGCCCCCGCCTGCCATCCACTGCTCTAGCTTGCTGATCTGTGGGATCAACACACGCATTGTTGAGATGCTTCCACTTTTCAAAACATTACAACGCGATCAAGATAAAAAATGAATGGCGTCTATTACCATACTAGACCAACACTGGAAAAAAACCTTGTATTTTTACTAATGGTTTATGAGTTTCGAAATCCAGACTACTAGACTCTTCTTTGTCGTGTGGGCAGTAAGGTCATACGACCACACACCCTAGTGTCAGAGTTTCTTAACCGCCTGACTGACTACTACACTGAAATCCGACTGTTCAGTTTAACTTTCAGTTGAGAATAAAAATCTAAATAAAACTCCAAGAAAGGACATAGGCTACTTTTTTATCCGCGACTTCGTGTGCGTCCGCGATAACCGACATTTACGCGGACGAAGTGACGGGCAAAAGCTAGTATTATAATATTTATTATTCTAGATGTACTCACTTTGGTCTGACAGAGGTCGAGCGCTTCGTGTATGTCTCGTATTCGCTCCTCGCTCTGGTACTGCACCTTCTCCTCCACATCCGTTAAAGCTTGCTTCAGGTTCTCCACCTGAAACCAAATAACGGAATCATTACAATAATCTCATTATATAAACAAAAAAGTAAAATTTAGGTGTCTGTTTGTAGTAACAGCTTTTTACTAAATGCATATGAATGTTTACACTGTACTATGTTCTTTGTCTTTGAAACGATTTTGCCGGGATTTTCACTGATACATAGCTGATGTTATGAGGAGTAAGTTAGGCTTACTTAACTTACTTTTATTAGAGAAAATAATATAGGATTCCGTTGAATAAAAAATCCGCACATAAATAATCTAGCTACAAATAAAATCATTTTACGAGTTCCAAGCGAAAAAGCACGAAACATAGCCTTTGTGTGTACTTGAAAGAAAATGGGAAACAATATGCAGATAAAAAGTTATTGTTGTAAATGTTACCTCATTTTGGTGTAGTTCAGTGAGATCATTGATTTGCTCCTCCAGCCGCTCAGTCTTGAAGCGCTCCTCCTGCAGCGCGGCCGACAGGAACGACACCTCTTGTGACAGGTTCTACAATCACAGAACAGTTAGCAGTTAGGGTAACTCCCCTCTGAAGCGGAGAGACGGGAAATAATCTAACCAACACATTGGTTGAACGTCGAGTCTCGGCTTGTGATTGGTCGATGCCTGCCTAGGTGTCGCCTAGGTGCTGCCTAGGTAAAGTATTATCTTTAGTGAAGCAGCTGAAAGTTTATGTTGATGTAAAGACCACCACGAGATACCTTCATTTTTAGTTATTGTTTAATTTGGATTAAAGTTAGGAAAAGTATTCAAGTATTTTATTTTATAGACTATACAGGAGTCAGGACTGCTGTTAAACGATTTTTAACTCTATTGGATAGGATTATGATCCTAAATTAACAGGCCAGTATAAACAGTATTTATTTGAAACTAATATTTGAGTGACACATGGCATGCCTATTAGGGTTGGCTGACAGAATAAATAAGTACATATTATCGTACCTTCAGTGCATCTAACTTCTCAGATAGTCTCTCGAAGTCCTCCCTGCGCTCGCGCAACTCGTTAAGTATCGGCTTCAATGTGAAGGTCGTTTCCGAAATGTTGTTTGAACCAGGCTGCGCTGGGTATCTGAAAAGAAAATGTGGATGATTTACCGCCATTTTGTTACTACTGGTAGTGTTGTAACTGGTACTGGCACACATTACTTTAACGAAACATTTTTCATTGGGGTCTGCGTTTGCCGATAACAAGCCATGGTTGAAAAGGTGTCTATGGCAATATTTTTTCATTATTCAGTACAAGAAAACCTACGTTTGCTGTCGGCGCTTGGGCTGGAGAACACAAAGCAATCAATAGGGACAGTTTCGATGTATCCGAAATTAATTCTTTAATATAAAAGTGAATACTCACGGTGCCCCCTCACTAGTCACCGACGAGCTGGGCGACGCTTCTGGCGTGAACTTGGGCGCTGGCGAGGTCGCAGCACGGGGCAACGTGGAACCTCGCGGTGCCGCCGCCTCACCGGCTTCAGACGCGCGGGAACCTTCCGAGGACGCGTTCGCTACCACGTTGTAGCAATACTCAATACATGGTATTTATAATTACATGGGGCTTTAGGGAGAACGCCAACGACAATTAAAACAGACCTTAATACAGATGTCTCACAGTCGATTATTCAAAAAACGCAAAATAGCTGTCGTGTGCGTTCTCACTTACATAGACCCATGTTTTTAAGATAGGTTTTGAAGTTTCTAAAGGGATAAACTCGTGTTTCAAGCTGAGAGGATGTCAGAAATGACGTGAAAGAGTGGGAAAGAGTTTTCAAAGGAAAGAGAATAGAAAGAATGGATTGTTTTCTTTTGATTTGACACTTTGGTCAAGTGCAGAAGTAGTGTGAAATTCGGTCAGATGCAGGTAAGACGATTTTTTAGAGTACCTACATACTTATATTTTTTAAAAGATTGATAGAAAAAGAATGTGAAATACAAAAGGATTTGTATTTAAGAGGCAGTCATTGGACAAAAAAGGCAAGGGTGTGAATTTTGAAATAAATTGTGTGATTGAGGAAATATTGCTTTTATACAAATTAAGCCTACTCACAGGCAGAATTGTGCTTATTGTGGATATGGTGGAAGAAATCGAGATTAATATTATTCACAAAATGATGTGGGATGTTTTTTTTTTTTTCATATTATTCTATTTGTGGGAAAAAACCTTAATTCTAAAAAACCCTACCTATAACTATAGCAATAATTATTTTCTCGTTAGTAAAATGATTATAGAAACACCAGTTATTTTCATTATTTTAGCGAAACTTAAAATAAGTTAGTCCATTAAGTTTTGCAAAAAATTTTGTAATAAAAAAAAATCAGTGCCAATTATTGAAAAGCTTTTCTAATATCGTGTTCAAGTGAAACTAAATGAAAGCAAAAGGCTTTAAAAGTTATGTAGGTTAAAGCATAAATATCAATCATCCTTGAGTAGGTATATTTTTTAGAACTCAACTTGCAAATGGACGTATATATTATTTTGTCATTTCATATTTAGCATCCTTGATATATAAATAAATAACACAAAACATAGTACAGTCAAGTTCGTGTTAATTTTTCAGTTCAACTCATTAGCTACAGCAGTAATATAGCTCAATTAAATCTATGGTAGACTGCACTTAAACCTTCATACATAATGTATTGTATATAAAAACATTTATTTACCTCGTAACTCCGCGTGAGGAGGCGCTGGCGTGCAAAAGGACACGGCATGATAAGCAACACAAATTGACAGTTGTATATTGACACAGAGTAGTATGATAATAGAGTGCTCACGCGCATATATTGGGCAGAAATAGTTTTGAAACATTACGTAAATGTGGTTTGTGTCAAATAATTGAATTATAACAGAGTCCTTTATAAATGATAATTAAAACAATTCGGTATAATGCAAAACGTTGTTAAACTCTATAGTTGACTAGATAGAATAGCTTTTTTAATGTGTTATAAATAATTGACTTTAATTGAAACCATCTTCAAACCAATTGGGGGGATTTTATTTATATTGCGTGCAATACTTCTTTCGACCAATGCATCGCATACAAAACATTTTATGCAAATTTCGCCGCTGGCACATTAACACTCCATTAGCTTAATACTCTGTGTGTGTAGGCTAGATGACAAGCAGGGTTCACAGCAATTACTAGACAAATGGTGTGAGTACTATGTGGTCTGTGATTTACTTAACATTGGGTACGTGTTTAGCTCTAGTGCTGCTACTTATGTATAGTTTGGAAGTAAGTTTATGTTGTTTAGGGGAATGTAAAATGGACACATAAATATTGTACATATATAACATTGTATAAATATACAAAATTGGATGTACTAAGGGTATCACAGTTACTAGTTACAATATATAATTTATGCTAATATTTCATTTTTAGTAGAGATTTTTTTTTAAAATTTAGTACACTAAACATTTATTTTATAAACATCTCACTATTTAAGTTAAAACATGAAAATAATTAAAAAAAAAAACAACACCAAATCTACAGAATAGTTCCACAATAAAAGACTACAAACTCCAAATAAGTACCGTATTTTATAAACATTGAAATAATCAGACAAATACAAATTACTTTGAAAAATTACGAACGAATTACTGAACACACGATAAGTTTAAGTACGAGTCTTAGTCATGGAATGACGTCATATGCATAATAACATAGAAAAAAAAATACTATTTACATTTTTTCCGACATTTCTTGCACTTGTTAAACAACATTGAATCACAGGCGCTTTGCACTAGCTCTGACGCAAAACTGACTGACTTTTGTCTAGCAGAGATTATAAACGATACAGCGATACATGCTGTGCTGTCAAACTGTTTAAGTGTTTAGCGATAGGGAGTGATAATTTGTTCACCGTGAGTTTTGTATTAGGTATTTAGGCACAGAAATATTAGTCATACAGGTTTGTGTGTTTCGTTTTGCAATTTTATAGATGTATTTTTATAATAAAGCTAAAGAGATTTTTTGTTTATGTGTTTGTTTAAACGCGCTAATGTGGGGAACTATCAGTCCGATTGGAAAAATATTTTTGTATATGATACTCAGATTCATGAGGAATAGTATATGCTATATAACATCACGCCACAATCGAGCAGGGAGCAGCTTGTGTCCAATTAAGATACATTTATGCATGGAGCACAGCCAAAGTTCTTTTTATGATTAAGTCATCACAAAATTCTTTTACAAGAAGAAAATAACTTTTTATTTCTGTATAGTCTCAACTGAAACCAAGCAACCAGAAAATAAGGTTATTTTTATAAGTAACGTTTGGTATCCAACAACAATCAATTTAATCTGTTACAAAGTTCAATATTCACAGATTAGTCATAAACTTTTATCTTTTTAGGAAGATCAAAATGTCAGTAATAACAATGAGATAGGAAATGTGTAATCAGTTTATACCAACACTCATATTCTGATAAAGTTAAAAATAAAATTAAGAATTGTTTTTTTTTTTTTTTACCCGCCTTTATTTTAGTTTCCAGGGGAGTGTATGCATGTAATTTACTATCAAAAGAGTTATCTTAGTACAATTTTCTACCTTTAAAACCATAACAATTGGTCTGAAAATAAACAGAGTTCTTCTAAGATAAGTTAAACCGAGCGATAACTGTAGCGCTCTGAGCACATGATGGATCATTCAGTCTTTATCTTAAAGTTGACCATGAGTATAATAGGTAGGTACATACGTACTTGCTAAATATATTATGGTAATGACTGACGGACGTGTTTTGTTCTGAATTTAAATAATTATTATGGCGTAGATTTTGAATACGATAGTTTAGTTTCTTTTCATTTGCTTCATGTGTGATCTTTTTTGTAAAAATATTTGTATGTTTGAATAGATAGATACGTTATGTAAACATACAAATTCCCAATAGTGGGGAGAGGTCGGTGGTGATTTCTGCAATAAACCTATAAGACTGGGGTTTGGAAAAATAGATATGTGCTGTCTTTAATAATTATCAAAGATAAAAGTGCACTTTAGATCAGATTCAAAATATGTATAAGTAAGAAATATAGCATAAGTATACAATATAGTGGTGTTAATAACGGTTTTCTCAATATTCCTATACTACAATAACAGTAATAACTCGTGCATCTACGACAGTATAATTAACCAAACAAACGGATGTGCAAATAGGAGTCTATATATACATCCTACATAGGTACATCAAATACGACATAATAACACAGTTAGGTACATAATACATGTCTAGAAGTAACTACATAGGACCGTAATTACGACAAGCACTGGCATTTCGTAATTTATTTTAATTGCACAGACAATTTGGTATAACATGGAAAGGTTAGATCAACAATTTGGTTATTTTTTATATTTAACACATTTGAGAGTTTTATATTGATTAATTTTTATGGTTATACTATCGCATGAATTTCAGATTTAGCCGACTAATTTCGAACTGGAACGAAGACTAATTAGCGAGTTCGAAACTAGTCGGCCAAATCCGAAATTAGTACGTTTTTGAACCGTAAATATTAATAAATAATAAGGTTATTTACCACATTTCAGACCTATAAAGAGTGTAAAAAGACATTTAACAAAGCCTAAAGAGAAGAAAACCAGAGCCGTGGTTTTAGTGCCTTCGTGCACGGGCCACGCCATTATGCTGAGCGTTAGCCGTTGCGCGAGTTAGTGACGCCTATTTCCGTCTAGGACATTATTTTTGAAGAATGAATACCCACTCGTTTTTGTTTCACTTTCATGAGAATTAACAGTTTTTCTTTCTTTCTTATATGTTCTTCTTATTAATGCAATAGTTTTTTAATTCCGAACCATAGCTGGGAATGTTCTGGTTACAGAGATATCGAAGGTTAAACTTCCATCTCTTTTTTTTTTAACTTGTTTTAAATGTTCTTATACTGCTTTTAATATCCTCCGCGAAACCCTGAACCTGTTGCATGCGCTCATAACAATGTTTCAAAGTTATTTTTCACACTAAAAATAAAAGTCATTTCCGATGTATATTTTTGCTCAATGTTTCTTTGTTTATTAGGCAGTTAGCTTGGTTAACGGCTATAATGATATGTCTTGTTACACCCCGTATGAAAAAGGATTATTATCTTTTTAAATTCACTGATGTTTAATTAACTTTTAGTTTAGTAGATACTTAGTAATTTAAAGATGTAGGTAATGGAGTTTAATACAGATGTTCTACACTTATATACATATTATTATATACTCACAAGGACCCGTGTTCTCTGTGAGACAAAATACATTGTATATTATAATATAAACGTATATTGTAATATTTCAAAAAATCGTACCTAAGTAAATGAAAACACCTTATGATTTTGTGAAATGAAAATTGATATTTGAATCCTCTTAATTAGGAAAATGAAACTATTCTTAAAAGTACATATGACTAGAATATTTTGGAAATTATGATTTATGAATAATATAATGGTAAAAGCAAGTTTGTTGATTATATTTTACGAAGAGACGAGATACATCGATTTGTAAATCAGGAAAAACGATAAAAATGGTAAATAAATCATAAAATAATAAGCAAACAACCAAAGCCATACTGACTACACTTATAAAGGCAGTATTTACATAAGAAAAGATATAGTTTAAATATATGGTATAAAAAAGAAAATAAAATGAACGGAAATCAAAAGAAAAGAGTCAAAAAATCAGAAAGTATCACTGAGTAAGATTTTCTTTGTAGTCGAGTCCAGAACATATAACCTTATTACAATACAGGATTTCTATTTAGACCTTAAGGCCAAATCTACTAATTAAAAACGTTCAAAATGTTGTCATACGCAATCGTATCTCAGTTATACAATCAACGTCAAAATGCCTATTAATTAGTTACAAACTTCAAGCCAGTTATTGTAAGTTCGAAAGTCAACAAGTGGCTCAATGGTTTAAACCAGAGGAGGGTAATTATCTTTTTTTAAATATTCCCAGTATCTTTATGTCAAAAATACCTTTAGGCCGCGGCCCCATGTCCACGGCGCGGCGCCGGCCGCCGTGTGACGTTGCGGCGCCGCCGCCGTTACACGGCACGACGTCGTGCAGCAGCACGGTGCCGCGGACGGCGTGCCGCGAGGGAGAATTCTCAGTCGATATTTGGCAGTTGGTGTGCTCGAACGTGTTTATTTGGAAATGGATCGCAAAAAAGAGTTGTTCTCCTCTTTTTACTAAGACGAATGAAAAAAAACAGAAACAGAAGACTGAGAATTCGCCCCCGCCCGCGCACGCCGTCCGCGGCACCGTACTGCGGCACGACGTCGTACCGTGTTACGGCGGCGGCGCCGCAACTTCACACGGCGGCCGGCGCCGCGCCGTGGACATGGGGCCGCGGCCTTAGTTTATCAACATTGTTGACAAGTTTCTGCTATTGATTGTGGCCGAGATGAGATTGCGACTAGTTCTTTTAAAAACGTTTTTAAAATGGCAATTGGCTTTCTAGTCTAAGCATAAACCTTTGTAATAAGGCGTATAATAATTACTACGCAAGTAATAATGTTCTGTATCGAACTATGTGTACTGTATGTATGTCTGTTTGCAAAGTGATGACTACAAATCGAGTGTCACACAGCAAACAACTACTTTACACAGGCTGTGGGTACACTGACGGTTCCTAATGAAAAATTTATAATCAACGTACACTACGATTTTCTATCGCAGAAATGACATGTGTATATGTAAGTTCAATAAAATACTCGTGCGATTCGAAAAATCGCAGAGCGCGCTTAAGCTGAGAATAGTGACGGGCTAAGCCTAACACTATTTGTAATGTCCATCTAATTGTACCTCGTTCGTCAGTATAACCACAGCCTAGTCACACGTGTTCATTTTATTCTTGTTAAATCCAGTAGATTGTAACGAATTGAGTATAATTTTATCTTCTATGCTTCAAATAATTTATTTAGTTTTTTTAACTTCAGAAAACAGAAAACCAAAATATCTAATTCGTTGAAAAAACAACGAGTTAGATATTTAACAAACTGAGCTACTGAAGCCAATGTTCAGTGTCCTTCTATTTCCGATAGTACATAATTTGGTATTTGGCACCACCAAACAATTGACACAATTTTCATGAACTGTCAAAACGCGATTTCGCCTAAGATTTTGTATAGCAATAGTAAATTATGACATCACTTATTTACCAATTTCAAAGTCACTCAACTTTCCAATTATATCTATCGAAAACCCAACTATACAATCTACTGAAAATAACACCAAAGTACTCGATTTTTGCTGTAAATTAATGTGTAATAACGTGAACAGTAGTGTAATATACAGACCGGCGAGTTGAGCGATGTTGTCAGCTGAGCCGAAGCGGTTGGAGCGAGTGAAGAGGTGCGCGAACTCCCGCGGCGCCGCCATCACGCTGCCGCCCAGACCCGTGATGCCGTCGCGGATGTTGCCCCCTACATTCCTGGATGTAACATTATTTAATAAATATCTTGAGACATTACTTTTATCAATAATACCTAGGAAAACCGACCTTAATGCTATGAAATAAAGGCACCTAATCACTGCATCAGTGGATGGTGCAGTCTTAACTGAATTTTGAGGCAAAAAAGAAACCTTTAATTAAAGTACTTATATTATTGAAAATGTATATTCAACGATGCGATGGAAATGGCAACGTTTGGGGAAATCTAGTCAAATTTACAAAATTGTCGTGCCAGCGACATAAAGAAGGATCTTTATATTTGCCATTTATAACGCGAAGAGGAAAGCGAAAAGTATTGCGCTATCAAAAATAAATTTCTTTTTTTTTTGCAATATCAAATTGTTACTTTAAACAACACAAACTATGCCATAAAATAAACTAATTGAAAATGGCGGCATTTATCAAGTTCTCTCACTCTCTCGCTATTGTGTGCGAGTGAAATGTCACGATAAAGCTCTTTGTTTGGCCGCCATTTTGAATTATTTTCTTCAATGGAGCCAATTTTATAAGTTGGAGAGTGGTAAGGAACTTCAATTATTTTTGAATGCATGTGTATGTCTACAAAATAGTATACCTTGTTTTAATAAAAAAAGGACTCACTTCAACCCTTGTCCCATATCCCGCAACACCTCCCGCGGCTGCCTGTGCGCCTGCCCACTCGTGCCGTGTTGCTGCGAGGCAAAAAACTTCACACTAAAGTTAAAATCTATAATGTCTTACGCTGTAAAAGCTAAGTGCTTGTTAACCAAAAAATGCAAAGCGGAAACCTAAAATATAAAGCATAGCATTTACGACAGACGAGCATGCAGTTGCTTTACTGTCCTTTTATTTTTAAGGGTTCCGTACCCGAAGGGTGCTAGCGGGACCCTATTACTAAGCCTTCGCTGTCCGTCCGTCTGTCAGCGGGCTATATCTCATGAACCGTAATAGCTAGAAAGTTGAAATTATCACAGAATGTGTATTTCTATTGCTATGGCTTTACCAACAAATAATAAAAATAAATAAAAGTTAAAAATGAAAGGGGGTCCCGATACCAGAGACATGTATTTTTTGCGTTTTTGGCTCGATAGTGGTATCTCGGAATCCTTTGTGTGCGAGTCCGACTCGCACTTGACCGTTATTTTTTTCCTAAACGTTGGTATTTTTGACTGTTAATGTAATGTTTGCGAATATAAGTTATTTTTTTTTAAACCAAAAATTTAGTTAAATTATTTTTTTTCATACCAAAAAAAAACAATGAAAGCAATACAAGAAAAATTATGCTGAAATTTCGTACTTTTGGCGGGAGAGAATGCTTGCTCAGTGCTCCCAATATCTAAACGAAAAGAACTTTTATATTGAACGGTCCGTTATATGAAATCACACGACAACTGAAAATTTGGCGAAGTAATAGCTCTTGCAGAAGTTACCCTGATTTTTTGAAATACTATTCGATGTTGTATGAGCTTTGATTGGCCTTGATTGCCTCGGTCATCCAATCAGAACAGCAATCTGCTTCGACAGAAGATGTACTGGTACTGCATCATTCTGTCCGTGATTTCGTCTGCTTAGACTATAGATGAAGAAGAAGAGGACGAAAAAAGGAGTCCTAAATTCTAAAAAGTAGCAAAAGAGTAACGAACAAAACTCCATTCATTAATAGGGTAGATGACATCACCAATCCATTGGCGTACTTTTGATGACCTGTCACAACGCGATTCTGACAAGGATTTTGAATGAAAAAAGAATACTGTGACATCACTTTTGTGCCGATTCAATAGACGGAGTATTTTTTATTAATTTGAAAGTAATTAAAAATCAATTTTTAAAGTTAACTGAACATTAATCGGGCTAAGAGCGAGTGTTTTTTTTAGAGAAGTTACGTCTTGTAATGATTGGTTAATGATGTCATCTACCAGATTCATCCTCACAAACGTTTATATCCTACGTCCTATCCTACTAATTTAAGTAGGATAGATTATGCCAATTTTACACCGTTGCGCAAAAGAAATAGTGCTATCGATCATGTACACCTGTCTCGCTCTCACACTTACTTTTTACACAAAATTATGGCATTAACACTTCTTAACTCAGAAACCAAATGTGACATAACATCACGCCTATAATACCCGAGGGGTTAGGCAGAGATGTACCCATTAGTACACACACATATTTCGCCAGTTTTCAAGTCCCATGTAATAGGGGGGCGAGCCTATTGTCATCAACAGGGCACAAATCCAAACAGAAATCCCTAATGGAAAAACTCAATAACATTTCACCAAATGTGAGTGATAATGTAATTTAATTTGCACTCAAGTTTACTTGGAATCAAGCACTGCGCTGGCGCAACGTATTGAGATAGCGATTGGCGCAATATGGAAGGAATATGGAGCAAGCGCGCGTTAATTCTTTCACTTTGAGGTATAAAAGTAATGCTCACCTCCCAATTCTTGATTCGCTTGTTGTATCCTTCTAGCTTCTTCTGTAGCTGCGCGATGCACAGCGCACTCTTCTGATTCTTCTTTTCGAATACTGCTTTGATGCGCTGCAGCTGTTGTTTGTCTGCATTCGCTGCTAGTTTCAGGTACTCGTTCACGTTGTCTGGAAGATTAAAATTAAAAATATAAGTTAATATTTAGTTTAAGCACCAGATTTTCACAAATTGGATACAAAATTTTATCTGTAGACTAAGTTAACGTAAAATTGTAATTTGTGGTAAGAAAGACTATCTATTCTTCTGAATGTTTTGGTTGTATAATTTAAATCAGTCAATCAGACAGATAGACAACTGCTCTAGCACATATCAAAAAGATAGATAAATGTTAAAAGTAAGACTCACCATCCCGTATAGTCTGTTCCAGTCGTATGAGGTCCTTGGTGCGTTCGATCTTGGTGTTCAGATGCGCGATGGCAGCCATCGCTTTTGACGACGTCACGTTTGCGCCGTCGCTCTCGTCTTCAAATAATACGTACATGTTTAATTATTATAATGAAAATCAGTATATTGGTTAGTTTGAAGTCCTCTTCTTCAAATTACTTTGTGTTACTTTAGGATCAATGGAACATAGCAGCAGTAGGCTTAAGTAGTTTTCATTGATCAATTAAAAATGAACTGACCGTAACAGAAAAAGAGTTTAGAATTGCATGCAAGATATAAATGCCGAACCGAATTTATATCTTAGATGCATTTTCAACTCTATTCCATTTGTATCTTAGTTCATTTTCAATTAATTTGTTTAAATTGCACGAATACTGAACATTTCTGTCTTCCGCTGACCCGTACGCAACAATTCACTGAGACTACCTAGCTAAAGTCTTAAGTAAAGTGGAAACGTAATCGTCGCGGTAGTAAACATGTTACACTTGGTTGATTATATTAAGTACCAACAATATGATATTCCACGAGAATATTGTCATAAATAGATCAAATAATAATGTATTATTTATTGTTGCTGTATGGTGAAGCTTACAAGATTTTGACGGGACTTTCACTGGCAGATAGCTGATTTACGGGGTAACTTAGGCTTACTTCTATTTTAGAAAAAAGAATTAGGGTTTTACGCAAATAAATAAAACTTCGCCACCACCACACCACCATGGGTACACCTCTGCCTAATCCTTCGGGGATTACAGGCGTGAAGTTATGTTATGTGTGTAACTGTAAATAAAACTTCGCAGAAAACCGACATTTACGCAGACGAGGTCGCGGGCATAAGCTAGTACTTAATAAAAGTATCATTCTATTCCGGTATTTCCCGGCTGATATATAATAGTTTCTGTAGGCGTTGACCAGCTAAAGCCAATCAACTCCCTTTCAAGATAAATCTTATTTCTTTAACAGATCATGTCAAAACGTAACAAGTACATGACTCGCTGGAGTACTTATACTCCGCGCGGTAACGTAACCATAGCGACTTCTAATTTTTCCTGTGCTGCCATCTATCGAGCGCGCTGACAACTTTGGGACCGATAATAAGTTTGCATTTTTTTTTTAAATCCTCTATGGCATTTTTTTATTGATCATTACATTCTAAAATAAATAACCTAAACATAAAACCTAAAGTAGATGTTAAATATGTACAATTTATAAAAAAAAAGAGAAGAAAGGAGAAACCTCATCAAAAAATTCGTCCGCGTCGCTGTCAATGGGGCAAGTGCCCAAAAGGCTGACAGCATTACAGTTTGCATTACTTTTTTTTACTAGATATTTACCTACAGGCATTATTGTTATAGAAAAATAATGGAAATATTATTTTAATCCATAATAATATTGTAAAAGCGAAATTAACTGTCTGTCTGTTAGTTTCACGACTAAACTACTGAACTGATTTTGGTAAACTTTGGTTTTAGTTACGGTGTTAGTTTGAACCGAGGCTACGCTTTGTTTGGCGACTTCGTTTGCGTCAGCGACAACTGACATAATGTGAACGAAATCACGGGCAAAAGCAAGTACCTAACAAATAAACATTTATTTTTATATACCTACGTTTATAGATGAACAATTTTCCTGAACATCAAATTTTATTTTAATATCACCACTGGTTTATAACATAACTGACTAACACAATGTCATCGTTCTAATTTTAACACTTACTGTGGCTTTAACAAAATCTAATTGTATACTAAAATAAAATGGTTGATACGGAATTTCGCAAAGTCAACATGTATTAAATGGTGTTATCACAAGGAAAATGTTGTCGATACCAAAATTTCTACATTTTAATTAAATACCCAATTAATATTATCGTTCCATTGACCCTAAACCAGGAGTGGCGAACTTTATAAAACCCCAGATCGACTGTTCACTGACCAGACTGTGCGATCTACCAATTACAAAATCAGAACTTTTTTTATAAGCCTGACATTGAATCGTATTTCACATAATTTAGACTGGCCTGTTGGTCTAGTAATTGGTGACCCTGACTGCTAGGACGGAGGTCGTGGGTTCGATTCCCACCCAGGACAAATCTTTGTGTGTTGAGCACGATGATTTGTTCTGTGTCTGGGTGTAATTTATTCATTGTATGTACATATGTATTTAGAAATATATAAGTATATTTATCAGTTGTCTGGTTACCAAAGTACAGGCTCTGCCCAGTTTGGGATCAGATGGCGATGTGTTGGTTGTCCTAAGATATTATTATTATTATTCATTATTATTAATTAACATTATTTACTATACTTATAGTAAACAGTTTAGTTACGAGTAGTATATTTTTTATTTTACTAAGGGAAGTACAACTAATTTGAAAATAATCTTTAGTAACTACTTAGTTTAGTTTGAGCATTGCATCTAGGATACACTAGACTAATAGCCACGATCGATCGATCGCGATCGACGGCACTGAAGGGCCTGATAATGGCTTTGGGGATATAAGATGTCTTTTCCTGTCGGGGGAACGATGACGGTGAATGCTTATGCGAATCTCACCTCCGGCCATAGGCAGAGGTGGTACACCGCCTTTTTTATGAATGTTTGGAATTAAAATTAGAAACACATAAAATATAATTACCTTGATTTGCATAGTCCCCATCTTGACCTGTAATGCCAAAAAGATATTATGCTTAGAATAATTAAAATGATACTGTGAAGCCAAAAATAATGGCGGGAAATACCTTTTGACAATTGTGCGGTAATTTATTTTAATTGGATAGTTTAAACAACAAACCATATACAGTCGCTAGCATATTCTTTTCTATACACACATGAAATATTTTTTTTAGTTTCTTATTTCTTAGCATATTGGTATATCCAATGCCATTAAGGAAATGAATTGGAAATAGCAACGCTTATCATGCCCTTTCGCTCGCTCACTATACTGTACAAGGAAAGGGCATAATAATCAACTTTGTTTAGCCGCTATTGTAATTAATTTCCGCCGCGACTTTTCCGTGATTTTTTTTAATTTTTTTTTGTCAAAAATATGTTATAGCAATCGGGGTAAGGCAGCTTTCTATTTGAAGTAGACCTTAGTTTTAAAGATAAGATCATTCAAACAAACTTAATATTATTTGTATAGATTATTTACCTCTATAAGCGGGCGAGCCATACTCATCGGCAGACGAGAGCGCGTACGACACGTTGGGACTGTAGACCGTGCTGGCATAGTCACCCGGTGCTATCAGACCTGGCAGGATCTTCTTTTGAGGCGAATCTTCCAGGCTGTAAGGAGTAAACAATCAGTGATCAGAGTGCAACACTCCAAATTATAACAAAAATATCGACCAATTTTATTCTAAAAGCATTATTGTGTTTTATTTTGCAGGAAGTAATTAGGACGTAATAAGTATTACTGATATCCTAGAATAGATAGGCTAGACAGAATAGCACTTATAAGTAATGACATTTTCGCATTACGAGATTTCTACGCGAATGAAGTCTAGTATGCCATAATATAACCTATGGCTGTCGGCAATAGTGTTGATTTCTGTTTGGGTAAGATTTTGAATTTTACTTTTCTAAAGAATTAGTTTTGAAGTATTAAGGATTAATTATCCTTATCACATCATCTGCTATGACACACAAAACCTCACACCTGTATTTTCCAGTGTCCATTTTTGTCCTTGCCTATGTAATATAGGGAAAACATTGTGAGGAAACATGAACTTAATTAATATTAGTCTAATTTTGCCAATCCACCATGAGCTAGCGTGGTAATCAATGCTCGTGCCTTTTCTGTATGAGAAGATGCCTATGTCCAGCAGTGGGACAAAAGTTCTTATAGTTGGTTTAGAGTCTGGGTCGCTCAGTCGGGGATCGCGGAAAGCGCGTACGTTCCCGTGATACGTGGTAAGTGTGGGAAGGGAACAGTAAAAGCCTGACAGACCCCTCCGCCCTCCCTAGGGCAGTAGACATCCATGAGGATTTTTTGGACCAAAAAAAAGTCTGGGTACATAAAGGATTTTTGGTATCCCCCAAACAAGACTGCTGTTCAGTCGTTCCACGTAGTCTCGCTTGGGATCACTACATGAAGTTAGCAGTAATTTAGCAATACTGTTAAATTATCTCTAGTACTACTTACTCTCTGGAACTGTTTCCTGTGGTGTTAGCTGACAGTGGACTGTTGCCCAGGTCCCTGGAGTGAGACTTGACATGGTGCGCCCTCTCGCCGTGCCGTGACGACGTGCTTGACGATGGCTCCTGTAAAGACAAGAAGAGGGGAAGTCAGCAGAGGAAGGGATAACTTTCAGGTTTCAACTTAGCACACCGATAGACCGTCAATCAAACCATGCACACAGGATATAGCCGAGTGTAATTGGACGAAAAATACCTCTACCAGCGAAGTTTACAGCAGACGGATTTAAATGGAACTTCTTGTTGTGTTCCTAGATGTAGGGAGAAAAAAAACGTAAAAAAAAACAAACTCGCATGAAAAACCGTTCACTACAAACTTCGTTCCAGGTAAAAAGCTTTTACAAAATGAAGTGGTTATCCGACCTCCAAGCGGGCGAAGCCATGAGCAAAAGGTAGTAGTCTCATAGGCGTTACTTTTGGGAGGGCTATATCCAGCAATAGACTGTGATAGACTATCTTGATTGATTTTGTCTTCTATAAAGCTCTTCATATCCAGACAATAGCTATGACAAATGGATTTATTTATGGCAATGATGATGATTGATGATACCTAATGCGTGAACATCATGTCAAAACATTGATTGACATGACAACTGACCTATTCAAATGTATTGATTGATTTTAGGACTACCTTTGTTGGTGGGTCTGCTTGCTTGTATTGTAAGATTATAAATTACCTAAGTCTAGTAACTAGCTCTTGTAAGAAACATTCATGTATGTGATAGAAGGGTAAGAATTTTGAGTTATAATGAAGATTGTGACTGTGGTATTTTAGACGGTACAGTCTTTTACTACGGCTGACGAAAAAGTAGAAAATTACTATGTTAAACTTTAAATTAACACTCAGTCCACGAATCGGGATTAAGAAAAATAAGTACCAAAGCAAAGGTGTTTGTATTTTTAACCCTCTACTAAAAAAGAGGGGTGTTATAAGTTAAATGTGTGTCTGTCTGGCATCGTAGATCCTAAAATTCTGAATCGATAACGTAACGACAGATAGAAAGGATTACATACAGCATATCTTGTAATACCTTTCTCAAACAACGGATACTGCAAGCTACACTGAATTTCATTCAACAACTCATTACAAAATAGACATTAATTACCTATAGATAAAGACAGACAATTTTTCAATACATCTAGGTTTCTTTACAGAAAGTCTATCTAGGTTAAGGGGCGTGCGCATTAATATTCGTTCTACATAATTAGAGAGTACAATACGCGGCCATTTATGGCGTATCGAGTTCTAGAAAAAGTTTGGGTTTGTAGACCGTTGGCCCTATCGCTTCTACCTATATGATAATTTTTTCTTCACTGCTATGTGCTATACAGGTTAGATTTGAATTCACTACGCATCATATAGGGAGTGAACATAATCATTTATACGTGGTACGTAAATTATACTACGGCACCAATCTTAAAAAAAATGAGTTGTTCTATACATTTTCATCGTGTTGTGGTTAATGCATTTTTGTAAGGAACAGCTGGTTTTAGGATTTTGTGGCCATCGTGACCCTATAACTAAGCCCCCTGACCGTCCGTGTGTCTGTCAACGGGCTGTATTTCATGAACCGTAATAAGTAGATAGCTAAAATTTTCATACTTTTTGTTTTATATTACATGTTGTATTTTTATGCCATTTTCAGGAAACAACTATTTGTTATTTTAAAAGTTTCTCAGTAGTCAAGTAGTTCAAGGTATTTTTTTTTCTTAAGCTCGGGGCCCCTTCCCAATGTCGGGCCCCTAGGCAATTGCTTGCTTTGCCTTATGGATAATCCAGCCCTGTAGATACAGCAAGTCTTTAAGAGTCACGTACTTTCTATTTCATAATGTCATAGGTCAATCGGCTGTCGCACTGAAACGGTACTCGTGAACAATGGTGTTATATCTTTGAGATGTTTTGTTCTGATGAAGCTGCGGCTGTATTGTGAACGTAAACTTAAATATAATAATTTGAAGAGTATTTGTTAAATTCGCGTCTCCACTCCCTAGCGAGTGGAGATGCGAATTTAACAAATACTCCTCGATCTTGGCTATGGATAGTCCACTCGTTTTCAAATCCTATTCAAGTTATTATAGTCTGATCTGGGATTAAAATTCCAGTGCCCTTTGACATAAAAGAAAACTGTGACAAAAATTTTAGCCAATCATCAGGTTTGTTTGGAAATAAAGATAATTGAAATTTAGATATAGACTGTTCCTAACTTAGGCAGAATATCCGCTTTTCCTAATTATGTTAAACAAAATTCTGCCTGCGAGTTCGTCTGCGTGGAAGTCAAGTATACCATTAAGTATACCTCGGCAGTAGTTTGGCTTTCAATCAGAGTGAAAAAAATTGTAATCAGACCGGTACTTCTACCTCTTACAAACAAAAAATCCCTAAAAATGTTTTGGGATATTGTTTTTAAGAGATACTATAATGTTTTGTTTGTACATATGAACATTATTATTTAGGCTACATCTAGTCGGTTCGCCGAAGAAAACCGCCAAGCATCACAAGTCGAAATAGCAAGCCTGCTTTGACCCTAACTCACAATGTACATTATTAAATTATATCTGCAGTTCCTTGTTTATTGTCTACTATCAACTGACTCATACAGTCAATACAACTTTCTCAAACTCTCGTCTTTGTTTTATGTACTTCCTTGATAAAGTAGATAGGCATAAAAATACACGTCTACCTGCATTCGGAATGCCGTATAATAAATAGTTTCAAGGTGAGAATAAATCGTCATCAACCCGCTCACGTGTATAATGTGAACTAATTAACGGGCTAGCACTTAACGTACTTGTGTACTGCTAGTTCTGTTCATATATTTAGAAATTAGGTTTTACTGCAGTAATGTTTTACACTAAATTATGATGGAAGAAAGGATAATCGGCAAAATATGGAAGCTAGTGTAAAGGTGGATTTGCGTGAATTAAAATCACGTTTACCACTTCATACCAGTACATGTATCGCTTACGCGTGATTTGTGTATGAATTGTATAAAGTAAAAGATACTCTAATTATGCTGTAGCATAGTTTAATGTTGTGCGAACAAATATTTCAATTTTCGTCTCGTACATCCACGCGCAACGAGACCTTTCACACGAGATTAATGTCTTTCCAATCTTTGGAAAAACGTTAATCAAATATATACATAACATCACGCCTGTAATCTCCGAAAGGTTAGGCAGATTTGTCAAACATAACTGGCTAAATGCAAATTTATTTTATTATGTTATGTATGTATGTATTTATTTACTTAGGTATATTATTATCAGGTATGATTAGATCATTTTTAATTAAAATTGAGGATAACCTTGTGTGCCTGTAGCAATAATTAAATATAACTAATTATAACAAGAGGAAACTATGTATTTCTAAATTAGTGCAAAACCACAAGCAATATTATTATATTACTATCTCTAAATTATCCAGCATCGAATAAAGAAAAAACCTTAAATTGTAGCTTATAGAAGCCTACTTGTCTGATTGAGAGTTGGTTGCTAACACGAGGTTAAACATGGCTCCTCAATCCATACAGAAAAGTTTAAATTAAATACAAAATGTCATACCACATTGGGACCTTACTCGAAGTTAAAACATAACCCTAATTTGCGCAAGCGGGCTTTAGCACAGTAAAAATGCTATCAAACTATCACTATGCAATTTAAATCCTTAAATAACCTAGTCCCAGTGCAATATAACGACGCAGACAAAGTCACGAGGGTCAGCAGTTATGAACTTATGACTTGTGAGACATCACAGATTTATGTCCTTGAGATCAAGTGGAAGTACTGTCTGGCACACGACGCGTGTCTGTCTGAGTTTAATTAGCTAATAAATTCCCAGTTTCGAGATGTGTCCACTGGGAAACATTAGTTGGGCATTTAGGACAGAATTGAAGTAGATAATTAACTATTAAGGTGTAATTTAAATGCATGGCAACAGGCAGAATGATTACTCAATAAAACATTCTCTTCTAAGAAGGCAGAAAACCTATCGATTGAATTAAAATCGGTTCCTCGTAGACGTTAAGAATTCTACGATGCCTTGAACACACTATAAAACTTTAACTACCCTCTTTAAGCATCGAGGGGTTGAAAACATTCGGCGATCCCAGAACAGAGTGCCGTCGTTGCGATCACTAACCCTTTTTATCCAAACCTTGCCTACAGTTATACATAACTTGGCAAGTTTTAGGCATAGCGAGGGAAGTTTGCGCATGTACAAATGTACAAAATGCACGTAACTTGGCCATATTTTGGCGTACAAGGGGATGTCTGCGCATGTACATTTAGTGTACCAATATTTCACCGGGACAGTTCAAGAGAATGACGTCCACGATCTGTTATTGAAACTAACAACCATAACTATTCATTATCCCATTACAGCTATATTATACTCATTAGTAACGAGGTACCAATTAACTGCCGAGGACAGACAAGACCTAACATTGTGGAACAATTAAGGCTGTTTCGCACATTGATTAGTACAATGTAACTGCATGAATGAACTTCGCTTATCACAAGCTTTATCTAGATTAATGAAGACCATTTTTAATATGGACTAATAGCCAATTGAGGCACGTGGAACAAACTACAGATGACCATAGTAATATTATAAATAAAAATGGTAAGTTGTTTGTAAGAGGTGATCTCCGAAAGTTCCGATCTAATTACAGAAAATATATATACTCTGATAGTACGCCACACTCCTGCTGATTTCTATGCCGGCTAAGTTACATGGAATACACGATTTAAAACCTCACAAAATGTAGTATAAAAAAAAAGTCGTGTACTATTGGTTTAGGATCTTATTGTCTTCAAATTTAAACACAATGATAGTCCAGGATTTCTTTGGACCAGACATTTTTGAAAATTGTGAGTATAATTCTCTAGATATACGTTGCATATATCATGGCATTAGTCACAATTCTGGGCATCACACAGATTACTGCATTCTATGATTAATTGGTAACTTCCAAATGTTATCTCGACACTTCCTTTCGAGTCACGCGCGTTAATCTATATTTAGTCACACAAAACCCGGTGCATTATTGTGGGGGGCTAAAAAAATCCCTAAACCGTTTTTACTCACACTGACAACATGATGCACAGTCGACGGCGACTGCACCCTGGACCTGATGACGGCATCATCCGTCACCACGGCCGGATCCCTCGCCAGGTCCGCGGTAGACGGTGACTGGCTGCGACTGGATCCCTTGCTGTGCCCGTGGCCCACGTGGAGTGTGTCCATCTCCTGAAGAAACCCTCACATGGGATCCACGCACATTAGGAACTTGCGTTATCTACTCTTTATTGCTGTGCTAGTTCATAAGCTTGACAGGTCGGTCAGTGATCTCGCCATCGCCCAGTTTTATCTGAAAAATAAATACGGTTAATTATGAAATTAGACATATTTGAACTATTTGCACTATCGTAAATGTTTGACAGTTAGTGACATTTGATTTTTTATTACATTATTCTTGTCAAATGAATTGTACTTGTGACTGGTACAATACTTTTTAGTGGGTAAAGGGCACAAACTTAATTTTATTGAAAGGCATTATACATACGATTCACATATTCAAATTGAATAGATATTTATATTAAACTATGCGTGTAAATTTTTACACTGAGACAGAATATCATACACATGGTTACTGTAAAAGATTTCCCAAGGCTTATTAGTAAAACTCTTCACTGTTCTCAAATCTTTCAAGCACCATGTAAGTAAATCTTTAGATATACTTAAATTCTCTGGCATTTACAATAAAATATGTGTATGAGATCCCGCATTCGTGTGAACAAACACGAGATTAACGCGTTCAAATCTGCGAAAACTGCGCTAGGTATCAATGCGTACATAGATGTTCTCATTAAAACACAAAGAGGCAGACCCACTAGACCGTAATCGCATTAGTCTTTGCAAATGACAACGAACTTTTAACACCTGGACTCTCCACTAACTAGTGTACCTACAAGGCGTTCTAAAAAGTTAAATAGCGTGACATCAATGTTCCTAGATCAAAGATTTTCAAACAAACGATAAACTTCGTATGTACGTGTATTTCAGCGCTCAAAACAAAATATATCTGCGCTTATATCGACGGCTTTGAATCTGTTATGACTACAGATAAGCCGATAAATGGATTTGCACACATGAAACGTACGCTAAGCGCTAAAACAATACATTTGGTGGCGATTTATTGACGGCGTGTGTTGCTTAATATTTTGGGCGATTCCTTTCGCGGTCAGAGTATTTGAATATCCACCATTTAAGCTATCTATGCTGAAGCTAACTAGAGGGTTTAAGTTATTCTATTTTTAATAAGAGAAAGAGAATAGATCAATAGAATATATTTTTTCGTAAGAGTATGTCACAGCTGGAAAGGAGCAAGACTGCTGGCGGTGCTCAAAATGTATAATGATAATTAGTCCCAAGCACAAAGTAATTACAAGACCTAGACCTAGTACCGTATTAAAAGTGAAGCGCTGAAGAACCAGCAATCTAATTGCTTACAAGTACATCTATGAGCATCCAGACTAAACAAAGAAAGATCACTGCAATTTTCAAGGAAGCCTAAATATTTGAGTTAAACACAATGCAGCACAAATCTATTGAACTACTGCTCTGAATACCACCTTTCGACATTTCAAGTTCATTTCCACTATCATAACAAAAACACAGGTACGAATCATAGCAGATACGTCATCAGCCGGTGCCAGGAAGTCTAGCCGTCTGCCAAATTGTTCAAACATATTGAATACTGGTCTTAAGGCATTCCTTACCGGCGGCGTAAAATGTCATGCGCGTAAAACTTGGGTGTCCCCCAAAACGTAACCAAATATTGGTTGACAAGACAAACTTTGGTGATGTAATGCGAAAAAACCGTTCTACGTCAGGTTCATCTTAAGATGCAACCCAAGATGTGGGTAAGTGGAGAGTAGGTATCTTTTTACATCTAGCCTTTGATAAAACTTAGTCTATCTCAAAACCCTTTGAGATAGACTAGATATTTACTGGCAGTAAAGTGATTAGATTCTCAATTGATGAAAACCTAAGCCAGTTGGAATTGCGACTAATGAGTGACGTCATTGATAAAAAGGTAGAGGGACCAGCAAAGTTTTATCAATTTTATAAAATCTAACTCCTTCCTTTACTTTGCATAAATCAATGCGTAAATAAAACCACTTTATAAATGTAATTAAAACGAAGTAAACAGTCATAATCTTAATTTTAATAGTGCAATAAATTGGCGGACCATTACCGTGGTTCGCGATTGACCTACATTTGATAGCCACGGCTTTACGAGGGAGCTGTTAATCTTTACGACTGACTGATTGGATGTAGCATGAATTGGATACTGATGAGTTATTTCAATTGAAGCCTGAAGCTAGGGGGTATTTAACCATTCTGAGTAAATGATTGAATATCGTGAAGCCAGTAACCTCACTATGCTATCGTTTTTGTTGTATCGTACTTCTTGGATAGGTTCTAAGAAGTAAAGAAGTGTAAGAACGAAAGAAGCGCGAGAAATAAGTAAAGAAGAGTAACAACTGCACAAGAGTAGCTGAGGATCAATGGCGTACGACCAGGGAAGCCTACGTCTAAAGTGGCCAGCTATAGACGATGTATCGTCGTCATCATCTGGAAATCACGGATGCGCAACACAATGAAACAAAAATATAATAATACTAGGCTGTCCTTTTAGATTGTTTGTGCGACTTCGTCCGCATAGAAGTAAAATATACCAAAAATAGCCTATGACACTCGGCAATAGTGTAGCTTTCTCACAATGAAAGATTCTTTGTAATAGGACTAGTATTTACAGAGATTGCCTCTTTTAAATATAAACAAAAAATAAACAAACAGAATTTTAAATTACCTTTTTATAATATTAGTATATAGATTAGTATGTACATGTGGTATTATCTCACCGCTTTGCGCGCTGAATCGCTGTTTGTTTTTATTTAACATCCAATTCAGAATTTAGTGTGCATTACGTTGTTGTATTTCGAGTACAACATCAAATAATACGTTCTAAGTTCTAATCTAAGGTGCGACTTGTGAATCACCCGCCCTTTTGCGGTATGACTAAGGTTTACTGCGCAAATGTTCCTTGTTCAACATCCTCATTATTAATCGAAGCAGCTTTGCTTTTAATTAAATAACACGATCAATAACCGCAATCGGCACGTGTGAGCAGTGACGTACCTATCCAGTAGTCTGGAGATTCATTAATGACCACATTTAAACTGAATTCTGAAAACTGATTCGTAATTGATTAATTCAGGTCTGTAAATAAATAAAAAATCCGTACAAGTAAATAAAATTAATGTGTCTGTTTGTAATGGCAAAATAACAGCGATAATATTTTAAAACTTTTATATTTCTGTCTGTTTATTCTGGTTAATCTCCTAGACGCTTAATCCGATTTTGTCGGGACTTTCACTGGCAGATAGCTGATATTATAAAGAATGATTTAGGATACTTTTATTTTAGAATAATAATTAGGATTCCCCGCAAAAAGAACAACAAACATCGCCGATACCCGACATTCACGCAGACAAAATGGCGGACATAAAATTGCGCTAGTTCGTACAAATTGGGGGCGTAAGAAAGCCTGAATTTGGTACTGTCTTTCAAAAAAAAAAAACAAGGAGAACTCTAGACGATAGATGTTTATAGCGTTATTACAGTAATGTTTATAACAAGAAACTAATTTAATATTCATTCATAACAGACTAGGTACAAGCTCTGCTCTACGCCCATAACCTTCGCAGAATACTTAATCATCAGGGCACATACATAATCAAGTGTCATTCATTGAACGCCATGAGATGTGTCTTAATACTGCAATCATTGTTCAGTATACAATGTAAGTAAGACATTTAGACATTGTAAGATGGATTGAATGGGACATGTGAATACAAAGTAAGATTTTTGTTTAGTCTTCCGAGATAAAAACACTCGACTTCAAGTATCATGTTACATAGGCACTCGTTCTCGTAAAATATCGACAGGCATTCTACCCACATCTATTATCATACAATGCGTCCGGCCAAACGATATTCTAGGTACTTCACACAAAGTTTTGGTAGACCTATTCGGAGGCAAGCAATAGTGCCTATCGTTTAGAATACGTAAATATGATGTTTTTTTTGTAAATGATAGAGAGATTCAAAAGAATAGACTTTTAACATCACGCTACGACCTACGACCCATGGGAGCAGAGTAACTAAAGACGTAAGTTAACGACGGTAAATAAAACCACGCAGACGAAGTTGCGAGCTTAGCTAGCTAATCATAATAATCCTTCGTAACTGAAAGTCGGCTATGGCAGCCAATTTTAATGGTTACAAAGCCAGGTACGCGGGAGATATTATAGTGCACAAGTGTGTGCACAAACACAGCTCTCCCTCTTCCTTTATTTTCATGGTCTAAATGGACGGCAATCCGACACGACCGGGGAGAAATCAGGCGCAAGACCAACGGCTTTACGTGTTTTGCGAGGCACGAGGGCGTCACACCACCAACTTCCAGACTCCAGGCTGCTACTGACAAATTCGTAATTGAAAAAAAAAACCAAGAACACTTTGCTGCGACCTGGGAACCGAAGACCACACGTTCAGCACTCGCGTGCGACCTCGAGACCAATAGAGCAGTTAAACCGTATTATTTAAATATTTTATTATTTACCTACTGCAAATTATTAATCTATTATAATGATGCGATATAAAAAGAACCGACCCTCGTCATATGACACTTTTCACAGGTCATGTTGTGGCCAAGGTCATACATATTTCTATTGCACGAGCTGCTAAACCCTCGTACAGGGCAATCAAAACCCAAAGGCTTTTAAAAATTTAAGCGTGTTACTTGGAAAAAGCTTCATAAAGGCCATAGCAAATATGATACGTTTATAGATTTCACGTCAATTTAGAACTGACAAGCCTATATTTTTCTTTAATACTAAATCAGAAAGTTCCATTAGCGTTAATACGTGCTACGAAGACTCAGGTATAAACTAGATTATAAATCGAAATAAATCGCGGAGGAATGACATCCGTCACCATAATTCTGTCCTACATTTACATCTGACCCCTAACATCATTACAATATTGTTCGTGAGCTGAGACTATTAGCAACCAAATTGAGAAGTATCGCGAAATCGATATAAATCGGAACAATAATCGAACATTCGAGTTCTAGTTCTCGTTCGAATGCTGAGATATCGCGAGGATGACGAGTGAATGCTCGCACAAGTATAATTTCCTGTGTAGATAGTCAATTATAACAGTGCATCTGTTATAATGACCGGAGTAAGATGATTAATAGTTTATTAGCTATTATTGACCTGATTCTCGTCCGTTAACTGTTCGTTTCCTTTAGCTAATGCAAAAACTCGCAGAAAATGGCGTGCATTACAATGTTTTTTCAAAGCGTGCACATCTTTACGTGAGTTCCACAAAAGGGGGGCCCACTTCAAACGATGCCCTTTCCCATTTTCCATGCTCGCACGTACTTTCTCCTCATCATTCTTTATGTGGTGTGCGGTGTGCCGTTTGCGTGCATACCACCGCGCATTTTTCTGATTGCTCGCATTTCTACTGCGTTAATTTTTCCTCTGGGACAGCTGTTCTTAGACGCCTTGTTATGCATAGACATAACCTGAATGTATTTACACAAAGTATTTTCTTTACGGTACAAAACAAAATTCTGTGTCTGACACCAAAACGTCGAAGTGTCCCAGATATTTTCTGCTGATGTTAGTGGCGAAAAACAAATTTTCAAGTCTCTGAAACTAACGTCGAAAACAAAATGGAGCTTAAATAAGATGTTTACGTAAAAAAAGGGTTTCAGCAAAAAAAATACAAAGTCCCAGTGGAATAAAATGAGCAGAACATAAAATATAGTGACATTAGTGCAGAAAAAAAGATATTTTATGAATAAGACAAAAAGGTCTAAAATATCTAGACAAGCAATTTAACCATGGGCGCTAGACATTTATAATAATTGGCAATGTAGGCAGATCTTTACAAAAAACAAATAAACGACACTCCGAACGTGTCTGATTGCTGTTGGCTTGAAAAATTCTGAACATAATATTTTGTAATTGAATTACTTTCAACAATTTATCTCTCTATTAACTAACAATGGACGCTTTTGGTGACTTTCAATTACCACTGAATTAAAGTTTCAACTATGGATATCAAAGTTTGGTATTTTAAGATCTTCCTATTGAAAATCGTTGGGCTTTTCTGGTTCATAATATTACACAGTTCACACAGCATGTGAGAACACTCATTGGCACCCTTCCATACTATGTTATTTATCAAAATAATAAAAATTAGTACCATGCATGTTAAGATAACAGAGCGTATTGACATATTGAACTGTAACGACGAAAAAAAATATTTGACCCATTCTTATCAGCTAATAACTTCTGGCCCTATCTCGACGGGTAGTCATAATATTAGTATAGGCACATACTTCTAATATTAATGATATATTTCGAGTGTGTGATTATGATACCGTGAAATAATCAGGTCGCTACATAGTTTTAAATTGCGTCAATCTGAGACGGAATTAGATTGTGATATTTTTTGAGAGATTGACTCATTTAGACTGTCAGGAAATTCCACGTGGGAAATAATAATAATATCTAGAAAATCTAATGGGACGAAATCGACGCATACATAATAAATAAAGGATCGTTGTCAATATAACAGTAACAAACCCCCCATATTCCATAAACGAGTCATACAAATAAAATATTCATGGCTTGTTAGCCACGATAATGTATTCGTGCCTTTTACGTGGTGTCCTCTGAAATATTTCAGCGTAATCTAGGTAAACTGTACCAAACAACTACCAACTCTACACCTAGAGTACAAAGTTCAAAACAGCTAAAATTATCCGGCGTATAGTAATCTAGTTTGCGTGGGAGACTGTACCCTAATCAGAGTCACAATACGAACGAAATAGAGAGCGATTCAAAGAGATAACAGTGTTTTCGTATTGTTGGAAACATGAGTTGATGGAAAGTTAATTGCATGCATTATAATGTTCACTGCTGCTGAGTTTTATATTCATAATGTTTTGAATAGCCGCTAGCTCTCTCTTACAACTGTTTCGACAATTTGTTATTTGGTATTTAGTATGTATTAACAGGGCTGTGGACATGAGCGTTAACTAATGAGCGATAAGAACTTCTGCCAATTGGCTGTTAGTTCTATTGGACATCTTGCAAGTTGGACATTCTACAAAAAATTGGCGCCGGTCTGTTCATATTTTACAACCCACTGCTTTCATGGAGAGCTTTGTGGCATGTTGTGACGAATTTCCTTGCGGGGGAGAGCTAGTGGAAAATACATCGACGACGACGTCGTAACGTCGTATCGAATGTTTTGGTCCTTAGTACCTACCTACTTTAACTTGAAATTGCTTTGTCTCTTGCATGCATATTTTGGATAATATACTAATTGTGTCACTTTTTAATGGCGGAAGAGTACCTAACTATTATTCCAAACTTCTGAGGGGAAACCGGTAGGAATCTAGTCGTATGGAGTACTCATCACTGGACAGTGGACTCTTGTAATATAACCATTCTTAAAACCACATTAAAAATAAAAAACTGTCTGCCACAGCTTGCAAATATTTTCCTCCACAATTTTCTGTGAATAACAAATTTTAATGTTGGTCCGCAAAAACTGACCCACATAACCGGACGGGCTTAACATGACATGAGAAGGAGCAAAAAAAAAACTCGAATATAACGTTATGAATAAATCAGATACAGGCCCACGGCAAAGGAAATGCCTTTAAAAATGATTCCCAGAGTTATAACACTGGACCCTTTCTAAAAAGAATTACCAGGATAAATTCGATTCGCAAACCGTCGCTAAGTTCTAACACCACGTAAGTAAAAAAAAAATGTAACTTTACATGATAATTTAAGAAAGATACCATTTTATCTATATAAATAAAAAACATACTGCCGAATTGAGAACCTCCTCCTTTTTGAAGTCGGTTGAAAATGAATCGCCGGAATGTATGTACGCGCATAACTTCCAAACGACAGCACCAATTTGTATAATTCTTTTTTGTTTTGCGTTTGTTATTGTCAGGACAAGGTTAGTATAAAACAAAAATTTAAAAAAAAACTAAAGACTTTTTAAATTATTTAACAATATGAAAAAGTGTGTCATTGAATGAGACAGACAGAAGACTGAGAGGTCTTCAATAATTAAAAACCATAAAAAGAAATAGAACATTTATTCATTCTGAGGCGGTACGAAATTCGACGGTATTTAATAAAAATAATAATTAACCCGACCCTTTAAGCTTAATAAACTAAATAAATGTTATGATGTCGTATTTTAATACCCAAATTTACTTACGTGGTGATAGAACTTAAACGACGAAATGCCTGTACATATTTATAATGTCCATCCCAAGTGTGTCGTACACCATACCCAAGACTGTACAAACTTTATACTAAGTAGAAGTTTGTCCCCAAGAACCTTTCAGCGATCCACGGAGCGTAATATCACTTTCATAATCACAAAACTTAGTATAATATTACAGCAAAAGGGAACTAAAATTGGTGTAAATTGATATTGTTAACAGCTCTTTGCGGTCAAACAATTATACATTATAGCTGGGGTTGCCAGCCCTTCTATACAATATAGTATCGTACTATATTGGGGGCCCGACTACTATATTTCTGAGTAAAGGCTAAACTACTGTATTTTTAAAGGCATCAAACTATTTATTTTAGAATTTTCTGAACGTTATTCTGGTATTATATCAAGTTAACAATACGTTAATTTTGTTCACTTTTTACCTACCATTTTTTTATTTTATCTAATCACTGACTTCTATGTTTTCATGGGTAATCATTGTAGAACTACTATTTTTGACAGACTAAGGGCGAGACTCCACCAAAGCAGAGACGTGAGATGTCTCGTAATTCACCAATAGCATATTGTATTGCGCTGAAGCTAAGCGCTGAGCTGTCAAAATGGCGCAAGCTGATTGGTTGTGAGACATCTCTTCTCATCTCCACTTTGGTAGAGTCTCGCCCTAAGAGTTGGCAACCCTTATTATAGCTCTCCTTATGTATTTCTTAGGAAGTTAATGAATAATAAACGTCATGTTGTCAACAATGATGGTGTTTTAAGAGAGAGGATTTTAATAGGTATTTTATTATGAAACAAAGCTCCGTCGGGATTTCCAAGTTTCATTACACGGGTCAGTGGTTGGATGGGCTGGCGGTAACCTTGTTTTTTCTACGATGGGAGATTACTATACGTATCTATTGTCGACGATGTTTTTTGGATGACAAAGCCTAGGCAGGATGTAGGTATGTTTTATTTAGGAACTAGCTTATACTGGCGACTCCGTTTGCGTGAGTGTCAGTTACTAAGGAGTTTTGTTTTTTGGCGTGGTACCCTAATTATTTTTCCTAAAAATAAAGGCCTACGTTATTCCTTATAAAATCAGGTATCTTCACGTGGGAACCCATCAAAATCGGTCCCGCTGTTTCCGAGATTGGTCGGAACAAATAGTCAGACAAATATTTGTGTTTTTTGGATAAGTAAAAAAAAGGCTGTTATTTTACCGTTACAAACAGAAACTTCAATTTTATTTATTTGTAAAGATTTTAGTAGTCATTCGCCTAGAATTTTAGATCGAAGATACAGCCAAGCTAATGACCTGAAAATTATAGACACCGAACTAAAACAGTTCAAAGAAATTCACATAATAACTCAATGCTACTCGTGTATAAAAAAATCTATCGATTTTATACCTAGTGCTTGCCCTATGCTGGTAACTTGGTTTTCCGCAGTTACCCAGAATTAGACTAGGTATTGTTAAATAATTCCTGCAGCTGTTGTTAAATTCCTATTACGCAGTGGTTCTAAACCTTTTTGAGTTGAGGGTCCAGTTGACAAAAAAATTGTCTTACTATGGACCGCCAATTGTTTAGCGGTAATCATTCTTATTCGTAAAATTAAACACGTATAAAATTATTTGAAACCAAGAGAATTATACTTGAAAGGATCTAGGTCGATTTGTAGTTATTTAGTCATTTGTATGATGACGTCGCCGACGACTTCTAGTGCTTTCAGAGACCACTAGTAGTCAGTGGACAACGGGTTAAGAATCACTGCTATAACGCAATCCATTCTAATATTATAAATGCGAAAGTAATTCTGTCTGTCTGTCGCTTTCACGCTGTACCAATTTTGATGAAATTTGGTACCTATGGGGTAAGTTTGAACCTCAAGAAAGGACATACGCTACTTTTTATTACGTGACATCGTCTGTGGTCGCGATAAGAAACATTTACGCGGACGAAGTCGCGGGTAAAAGATAAAGTCATAGTATTAATCATATCAGGACATTCATTGCTCAATTGAACACCTGGGGTTTCGCGCAGCCACACCCGCCTCTATAATGATATCATAGTTATTAGGTAAATGCTGCATTCTAGACGCTAATTGTACTTTTCCTGTTGATGTATTCAGTTCCGGAATGAAATTTATTTTTGTACCGCAGTAAACCTTGACTTGCATGGTTTTGTTTCGGTTATCGCTCATAGCTGAATTGTGAGAAAACCAAGCGAATGGTGAAAATAGCTCATTATTGTCCCACTGCAGAGTAAAGGCCTCTTCTCTTACATAGAAAGCACGAGCATTAATCACCGCGCTTGTTCAAAGCGGATTGGCGATTTCAGACTTATATTAAGTCCAGATTTTCTCGGGATGTTTTCTGTCACCGATGTCAATGATGTCCAAGATAAACTAAAACCGTATATGTGAATCGTGCTTGCCCGGTATGGGATCCACAAGAGGAACAGTGGGTCCTTTTGATCTTAGAAACTGCATATTTTAAACCTACCTAGTATTTTGTTTCCGTAACACGGATTCGATTTCAATGAATAGGTATAATTCGTTTCTGAGTATTTATTGATATCAACAGTTATCGAAATTTCCACACTGCAGTGAAAATGAATGTTTAATCAATTTATCATTGAAATGTTTCGGTAATATTGAATTGAATGCATCCATAATGCATGAATGTTCAAACAATGGCGGTAATTGACAATTTATAATTAACAATTTGTGTGTGCATTTAATACCTGCTTAATTAAAAATTAACATAACATCACGCCTGTAATCCCCGAAGACTTATCCCCGAAGACTTAGGCAGAAGTGTACCCACCAGTACCTACACTTCGCCAGTCATGTCTTCAGTCCCATGTAATAGGGGGCGAGCCTATTGCCATCAACGAAAAAAAAAAAACACTAGCGTTTTAAAAATTAAAACGCTAGTATTCAATTTATATTGCAGCTTAGAATCTGCCGCGACTGAAAAAGAAATTAGTCTTAATTTTAGTGCATTGTTACTTTCTCAAGATTATTTTATCCGACTAAGTTTGACCTAGTTGATAATGTGCCGCCATACCTATTGTGTTTTTAGTTAAAAATCCTTTTACAAAACACCACTTTATCAAATGTTATCGTAGCATTTATTTGAATTAGATAAATTAATACTGGTGACTATAAATTGGTATGTTTATCTTATCCAACTTTACAATAAGTTGCAATACGCCATTATCCTCGAATCTAGGTGGGATATACGACAAATAAGTACCCTAAAAAGTAGCTAGTATTAAAAAGATTTGTGTGCGAGTTTGTTTGAACACGCTAATCTCTGAAACTGCTGATCAGATTCTGAAAATTCTTTTGCTAATAGGAAGATACGTTATACCCGAGTGTGTATATTTTATCATTATAGATAGGCTATATTTAATCATTAAAAACATTAGGGATCCGTAACAAAATTCACGATATCTTTACATCTATACACAAATAATCATCATCTGCCTAGCCTTTTCCCAACTGTGTTGGGGTCGGCTTCCAGTCTAACCGGATGCAGCTGAATACCAGTATTTCACATAGAGCGACTGCCTATCTGACCTCCACAACCCAGTAACTGGGTAATATGATAAAATAATATACAAATAAAAATATACGCTTCATGTCTAAACCACTGAACTGATTTCGATGAATTAGAAGAATTATAGAATGTGATAGAAGAATTATAGAATGTGATAGAAGAATTATAGAATGGAGTAAGCTTAAACCCTAAGAAAGAATATAGGAAACTTCTTAATCCGCGACTTTGTCTGCGTTCGCGATAACAAACATTCACGTGGACGAAGTTGCGGGAAAAAACTAATTATTATATTATAATTTTCCCACGTTTTCTTTCACTCTTTGAAGTTTTCGGCTCTTCGTTCTTTGTTCGTATTCCGAATTGAAGTCATTCAGGGTGTCAGGTTAGAGTCAGTCACCTGCCAAAGTGCGTCATAACCAGTCAACAGCCGTCAACATTGGCCATTGTCCATTGTGTACAGGGCCAATACAAAATTATCCACCAGTTTTAACCAGTTTATAAAGGGAAGTGTTCAATTAAATGTATTATTTAGGCATCTACGTCACTTAATTTTGTAATAAAAGAAATTATAGAAATGAAACATGGAGGTGTGCCAAATTTTTGTGTGACATTTCCTACGCAATTTTTTGTCTAGATCATTTTAGAGAAATATTAATTTTGCTGGAATTGAGTGAGTTGTACATACAGTATACAGCATACAGTATAGTTGTATATGTATAGTGCAGTTTTAAGTAGCACAAAAAATGGTAAATAAATACCTAGCTTGCTAGATACACTTACTTTTTTTGGCATAATTAATGTCTATTTTGTGCCTGTCCTAGATAAATTAAAATATAATCAAGTAAGAAAGTAACATCCTAAAAACAAATTGTTCAAGAATTAAATTGGCATTAAAATATACTTAACTGTTTATTTATTTATTTTCTTTTTGTACAGAAAAAACAGTTTCAATCTTCCAAAAAAGTATTAAGTATCTAATATTTCATTTGTCAAGACTATTAATATCTCCTTGCAAAGCACAGTAAGATAATGATAAGTAGGCATATTATGAATTAATTATACTTAATGAAACCTGTTATATGAGTCACAGAATTCTTTAACCTTTACCTTAAAAGACTAGAGTCTATTCTCAGTTATTTATGTTATATACAAATGTTATAAAATACATAATTTACAGTTCCACTAAGTTAGTTAGCTACTTAACACTAATATAAGTCTTTTAGATACATAATAAAATAAAAGTGAATGTTTTTTTTGTGTTTTTTTTTTGTATAAACGCGGTACTCTCTGGAACTACTACTCGGATTGGAAGAAATATTTTTCTATATGATAGCCAGATTCATGAGGAATAGTATAGGCTATAAAACATCACGCTACGATCTACGGGAGCGGAGCAGTAGCCAAAAACGTAACATAAGGCGGGTGTCAAAAACCACCCAGATCAAATCACTGGCAGACTGGCTAGTAGGTCTAATAAAAGTTTACTTATTGGGAACAGTGTGGGCAAGACAGAGCACTTTAAATATTTGAGTACCTACTTGCAGACACTCATAAAATACTGTTTCTTGATTTTTGTAAAAAGCAAAGTAGGTAAATAATACAAAAAAATTTGATGTGTCATGATTTCCATGCAATAAGTATTTAATTTATTTCAAGGTTGTAAACTGTCCAGTTTTTATTAATTCTTGACTTGTTATTTAAACACCTACTTACTAAATTTATTTTTTTATGTTTTGGACTGCGAGAAATCTTATCTTAGCTGGATTTTTTCAAATGGTCATATAAACTTCCTATTATTAAGTTAAACTAAAATTAAAATACACAGCTGTATTTTAAGGAAATATTAGTTTATTTTTTCCATTGCTTGCGCATGATGACTAAACACTGCAGTGAACTGTGATTGGTTAAACAGACTGCTAATCACAACAACTACAAGTACCTAATATAATACCTATAAACTTATCAACAAAACAGTACAGCTTACTACCACATGCTTAAAATACCACAGATAAACAAAGTAACATGACTCATAACATTTAAAGAGTTTAAGAAACAAGGAGGCTTGTAATTAGCTTGTAAGATTTTTTCTCTTTTTTGTAAGTCTGGCAGATAACAATGTACAGAGGGTGGATGAATGAATGATAATTAAAATTTGTGGCCATGGTACAAGTTTGTGCCATGACACTGAAGATAATTGTTTTAAGAAAAATATACTCTTGTATAATATTAATACTGGTTACAAATATGTAAACTTAGACGTAAAGAAACATTGAGTAGGTTCCTTATTCAAACTTTAAATTAATAACATTCGCATGGTAATTTACAACTCTAGTAAAACAGTGTTATTGTAATTAAATATGGATTAAAAATATGAAATATGAGTTGTCTTCTTAGCCAGCACATACAAAGCTTTTCATTGTTATTCCCAGTTTATACATTTTAATTGTCTACCTGGTGCAAAATAGACTCTTACTCACAGAGGAATAAAAAAAATAAGTTTAAAAGATTATGACTGTATTTTATCTTATTTCAGCACACTTAAGTGCAGCAGTTGTTTGATGCACTGGCAGCCGGCCAAGCATCACGCAAATGATACGCACACAGTCACAGGCCTTGGTAAGCCGTTGAACAAGGAAGTAGTACATGAACACACACATCATAATAAGCAGCCCATATTATTGCCCTAACATTACCTTGAAAGGTTCATGCTTGTATGACGTATATGTTGTTAGAACGCTTGATAACATGTACATAATATGATAATGAAATTATTAATATCTTTATTCAGGTACCGAAAAAAAAGAGTACCGAAATTTTTCGATTCAATTTCGGCTATCGAATGTAGGGATTCGAAGTCGGCATTTGTCAATATTACTCTATGCTTTGGTCTTTCAACTTTAGAACACGAAAAGTTGAATTAAATTTTATTATTCCGGTAGGACAGCCTATAGTAGCAATAATCATTTATTCTATGAAAAAAGAAATCACAGCAAACGATTGTTCAATTTAAAGAAACACTTTACTTACAATTACTTAACACCAGGATCTTGTTGTAACTTTTAATTACATTTCTTTGTTACACTTATTTATATCTACGGTCTTTTCCACAAATTAAACACCACAGTATCTAATATTTCAGATTGCGATTGTAGTAAATGACAGAAAACAACGGAATAGAAAAAGACGTGTGGTATGGTCGGATGGGTGAGCTGTTCTCTTATTATTTTCAATAGATGGCGTTGCCTCCGATTCAACCATAGACAACAGAGAAGTATGATGAAGGACCTAAATTAAATCAAGATTGCCATGCTTTGTTTGTGCACAAAGGCATTTTTTTTCAAAATTATAAATGAAAACATTCGTGATTATGCCTGATAGTTTTAGTTATATAGATCAATTAAATAATGCAATAAAAGAATAACTATTTCCACAAAGTTGATACAAACGTGACAAGAAACATTCATGGTAATTTTTTTTAATTCAAATAATGTCTTGTCTTCACGTAATTGTCTTTTACTGAATTATATCAGTATGGTATTTACTAGATTTATTAAGTCTGATTATTCATAAACATAAATCAATAATTAATTAAATAATAACTGAAACCTATACAAGTAATAAAGTTCTTGACATGACTAATAACCCTGATTTGAATTTGGGTCACATGAAATAAAGAAACGAATAGGGAATTTTCGAAACTAAAAAAATCTCAATGTTTTTTAAATTATACCATATAGTTTTTTTATTTTTAAATTGCTGTTTGTATATATTTCTGTAGTCAGCTGTGTATGTATTGTCTAATAACGGACTGTAAACCTGTAGAAAATTTATATTATTGGGTCCATAATAATGACCATCCATCAACTGCTTGCGCTACGTAAGCGACATCTAGCGGTAGACAATCATACTTATGAAACTCATTCTATCTCACTTGCACTCGTGGATTTCATGCGACCGAACGGTTCAATGACTTTGGCGACCGTTTCTATTTTCTCTCTGGTTTTGTCGTCGGGTCGGCCCGCAAGGAAGGGGTCTTTGTTTGCGTTTCACGTTCGCGTCGCACGGTATCATCTGCGACCGCGGCTCTATCGTATCGTTACCGAGACGGAATGTGCCCGCATAAGTGGAAGCGTGGGTCTCGCTCCTCCCGGTCGATGTGAAATGTCGTGCAGTGTGCCAGACTGGCGCCGTCATCTAGTGCAAGTGCAGTGAGGTGCAGTGGTGTGTGCGAGCGCGCGTGGGTCGACTCGGCCACGGCGAGCGAGGTGCGCGGAGGTGGCGGCGGCCGCGCGGCCATGACCGGCGATATGCCTCTAGGGAGCGCGCACGCGTTCGGGCGCGCGTTGCTCCGGGACGGGGCGCTGCCGCCGCTCGAGCCCGGCCCGCCCGCGCCACCGGCCAACAACGCGCAGCCGCCCGACAAGCGGCCACCCGCGGCGGCCGCAAGCCCTGAGCAGGTCATGAAGCTCTACATGAGCAAACTTACCCCCTACGAACACCGTGAGATTTTCGACTACCCCCAAGTGTACTTTATAGGCGCGAACGCCAAAAAACGGCCCGGGCTGGTCGGGTTCCCGAACAATTGCGACTACGACAACGAGCAAGGCTCGTACATCCACATACCCCACGATCACATAGCGTACAGATACGAGGTGCTGAAAGTGATCGGCAAGGGTAGCTTTGGTCAGGTAGTAAAGGCGTACGACCACAAGAAGCGCGAGAACGTCGCGCTCAAGATGGTACGCAACGAGAAGCGGTTCCACCGCCAGGCGCAGGAGGAGATCCGTATCCTGGAGCACCTCCGCGAGCAGGACAAGGACAACACGATGAACGTGATCCACATGTTCGACTCGTTCACGTTCAGGAACCACACATGCATCACATTCGAGCTGCTGTCGATCAACTTGTACGAGCTGATAAAGAAGAACAAGTTCCAAGGGTTCTCGCTGCAGCTCGTCCGCAAGTTCTCGCACAGCCTGCTGCAGTGCCTGCATGCGCTCAACAAGAACAGGATCATACACTGCGACATGAAGCCGGAGAACGTGCTGCTCAAGCAACAGGGACGGTCCGGAATCAAGGTACAGTAATAACGTTTACGCTTGTCTGTCTACTAACACCCGTAATGTATAGTATTATGTTTCAAGTCAAAAAACATTGTAAAACACCGACTGCCTGACAACTTTGGCAGGGCGACTGACAAACCGACATCAATTTATTATCTGTCTAATGTTCGTAGTAATGAAACCAAGATAGAATGAACTCGTTGAACCTGTAAATGCATTCCTCTTGGGTACTTTCAATATACCTTTTGCGAAATAACAACAATTTGTGAAAACATAGCGTTTTGTGCCAGGTCCGGAACTTATCTGTTACTCTAAAAACAATCACAGATAACGAACACCTGTTTCTTTTCTATAGTTCAGTCGACAGCGGATAAAATCAATAAGCAGTCTGTGTAACATTTTTGGTAAACATTTGCTGCTGTGTGTGTGAGCCCGATCAGCTGGCCACACCCGCACCCCTATTTACCTACCCATTGTAACACCACTCGCGATAACGGTATTATTACACGGTTCGTTAAAATCGTGTGCATTATTATTATGACTCTACATTTATTATTCGTAAATGTATTAAGAGTCATGGAAAGGCGTCCGAATTCTGATTAAAAGATACGTTATTACTTTTGCTTGCAACAGTTCGGACGATAAACGTTATCTGTGGACCGCGTCTCGAGTCGCTCACCCAATCGCGTTCTATTTTTAAAACTTCCCGATACATTCAGTAAGTCGGTCTCCGGCCATGTGATGTTACACTGTGGTTATTTACGTCAACACGCATCCGCGTACATCCAAAACACGGTTAAGTCTTGTAACAATGAAATACGAACCAATGTCACTGCGACGACGTTGCATCGGCTAAAAAAGAAACTGGTAAAATCACATGAAAACCTTCAACCGTTCACTAGTTAACAAAAACACTGACCTACAAGCTGATGATTGAGTTGCTTCGGGTTGCCACTGTTGAAATTTTCTTGTGAATCTTAAAGTTAACGGCTTTATTATTTGTGCAAAGAAAGAAGTATATTTGTATGCTAATTAGGTACCTACGTTATACAGGAAAGCTGATGTAGGTACCTATATTTTAACAGACACATATTACTTGCTTGCGTAATTAATTTATCTAGGTTGCAAGCAGTGTCAATGACGCAAATGTAATCAGGTACATAATAATATTCTATCTACCTGAATGCATAGAAGCTACATAGATTCACTATAACCTTATTGTATTATTTTTTTTTATTGAGAAACAATATTATGTCTGACATGATCCAGTCTTCCGATTATGAAATTAAACATTTGTTCAGTGTTTATTCAGGTGAGACCCAGAATAACAGATATGCAGGTTACCGATAAGATAAATGGACTATTGGAGCATATTGTTACTACGCGCGTCCAACGGTACAAGCGCACGCGCATCGCGCACGTCATTGAAACTCAGCACGGTTTGAATTCATCCATTGTTTTCGTTTTACGAAAATTCATAAGCATTAGCTAACAGCCGTTAAAAATAACATGTCCTCATTATAAAACGGATGAATATGGCTAACCGTCATATTTTTTGTCCAAATAGCGGTAACTTTTAATGCGAAACCGGTTTTAATAAGTTGCTTATTTGGCAGAAGTTACCGTAAAAGTTTGTGTCAATTAAGGTTTTTAACGAGCGAAGAAAGGATGAAGTTTCGTCTGCAAAATATTTTCCTTCATTTATTTGCGTCATCGGAGCAAAGACAATGAAAACTTTTCGCATAATTTTCTTCTTCATCTACCTACCTAACTGTTTCCTTCTACCGCCTCAATAATCTGATTCATTGCTCATTTGTATAATAATAAATGCATTCATAATTATCTAAATTAATTAAGTCTTATCTTCATTCCATCGATCTAATAACTAGTCGTGAAGATTTATCTTGGCCGTTCTAAAAACATGTAAAGCACGGAACGTTAATTTACTGCCTTCTGATTACTCACTGGAGCTTGAACCAATTATGATTCCAGGCATAATAATATCTTGCGTCCGTACCATATTAACACAGAAGAGTTATTCAGGAGATTTTTGCACGTAGCCATTGTGATAAGGATCACTCTTCAGATTCAGCCTGTTCCGAAAATGATTCACAAAAATTGCAAACGAATTATAAACGTGTCCGACTGTCCGTCCTGTCATCATGGCATAGCTCAAAAAGTACCTACCTGCTGACTTGAATCCTTTGTTGTCGGGGTTATTTTTTGTAGGCAAAGTTAGAGAAACTATTATTCAAGTAACCTGTATGGGTTTAACAAAAAATCCTCAGCTATAGGAAGCCATAGACGAAATATAGCAAAAAAGTAAATTATTAAAGCGTTCAGTATTTAAGAATATAATTTTGGTTACTACTGTCTGTTATTTAACGAAGTCACAAGCTAACTTTTTTTTTTCTAGAATTAATTTTTATACAAAAGCGGTTTTCACTGCACCGCGAGTCGGTTTTGCGAATTTTCCACTCAGTTTAGTGCGACAAGCTCGCATCACGACCGCGTCCAATGCCAGATATTTCTGACATGGCGGCGTTTTGTCGTTGCAATGCAACTCTGCGGTCTGGCAGTCACGCGACGTTGAAACTAATCCTTCGAGCAAACCGTGTCGACAGTTTAACTCAAATTCTTTTCTAGTGGCATTCTTTATTTAAGATTTGAATTAAGAATTCGTGCGCGTGATTACAAATTCGCAACAATTAATTATACAATCCTTGATTGATGTTATTCAATATTGAGGACAACGATTTCATTTTTAATTACTGTAAAAAATTGATCAACCCAAAAATCTAAATTTATATTTAGCAAAAGCAATCGATTTACTAATTTGTGACTAGTTTAGAGTAACGGATTAAGTTAATTTTTCGTATCTAAGTTGTTAAGTTATAGATAATAATAATTCGGATGTTTCGAAACATTTTAAAAATTAAATTAGTTTCACCTTAACACTGTCCCGATATAAAGGGAGCAGGCCACAAAAACATGTGTTTTCAAACAAACCTGACGGGATGCACAGCGACCTTACAAAGGAACACCTGTAACAGGTAGATTTAAAAATAAACCCGCATAACTGGAGCAGGTTTCATAGAGAGCAAGACATATTATGTTCTGTCCATCTCAGTGAATAATGCATTGAATTGTATGGGTCACGTAAGTCCATCTTCTAAGTGATCCATACAATTCATTCAATTTATTCTGTGTCCAGAGTCTACTATACAGACAACCGGCAGTAGGCCCAGAAGACGAAATTTTATATTGCGGTTTTTATATTGGTAAACTATGGAATAAAATAACATTTTATTGTGTGCTTGTGCTCAAACTCCTTCAGAATTCAATGAGGCTTTAAAAATATCCCTGAACTTTTCATTACTAGCAATATTCAGGAAAGATAGCGTGCTGACATGTTTTTCCAATGAGTTTTAAATTCGTGAGCGCCGAAGCAATTCAGCACGGATGCAGCTTTTGCGAATTATATCATTATTTGGACAGGTGGGCTTTAAGAATGAGGCGGGAGGTATTTTGGAGTCTGTTGCAGCTGCAATATTTAGTTCACATGGTGACCAAAACGTACACCGTTTATTATCATCATCATATCAACCGAACGACGTCCACTGCTGGACATAGGACTTCCCTAAACATAGCTACAATGACCGTATAAAAGTAAGTCATATTTCGTCAATAAGTTATTTTGACAGTTTTCCATCAAATGGGTAACTCAATTTTAATAAAAATAATACGCAATCAACAATCGTAATTTTAAATCTTTCATCATTCTAATAACCACAGTATTCAAAGGCCTAGATAATATTCCACTGATTTTATTCTATCTAAACACTTGCATGTAGTTTAATTACTTATTGACCCAAATATGACTTGATTACTTTTATATGGGGCGCGCTATCGCTACAGTCCTCATAAAGGCGACTGGATCAAACTGGATGCGGAAGGATGAGAACCGGGTGTTCTGATACATCTATGATAGGCCACGTTGATGCGCAACCTTGTAAGGAAACTTAAGGAAAGAACACACGAACTGGCAAACCTACAGTTCACACAACATGTGTTTAATCCGTGTTGTAGGTAACCATATTAGGCGGAGACACACGTGTGGACATTACAATCGAAGCTCATGCATTATGGCCGTAATGACTTTGCTACTGATTGGTATTCCAAGGGCTTCCTCGTCTCCTGTTAGCATAGCAAACAAACAGTCTTTACAATTTTAATGAGCATTTGCTTCATCACACTACATAAGCTTTAGAATCTGATTTACATACTCTGCAATCGTAAGGATTATGTCGATTAGATCTAGAGAATAAACGACGTAATTATGAGTAGAGCAAGGTTGAAAACTGCAAATAGTTCGTAGGTGGTTGTACTCCCCATGAGATAAGTGGTCAGGATGTTTGTCTTACTCATTACTCGAGTTTACTCTAGGACGGTGACCTGAATTCATTCAAGCAATACTTCCATAACGCTTTGTAAATGACAATCTTCATTTATGAACTTTTGTCCCCTGACATTAAGGTTTTGGCGCCTCCAAGTCGTTTGACATGCCCTAAATAAAGAAGCGTTAACATAGACGATTAACATGCGTCTTAATGAACAGAAGTCGAATTATTAGCATAAATCTTTTATCCCTTATAGTCATTGTTTCAACTGTGACGCATGCGTGTCAGTTACATTACAAGTAGGTTTGTGTGACAAAGAGAATTAGTGTTACGATATTTGCATAAACTGAACAATCTTAACGATGTCACATTTGTATTAACATGTTTTATAATAATATTGTTGTGGTAACAATGACATTATGCGGCGGAAGTCTATGTAAGGTTAAAGTACTTTAGAAATGGCCGATCTGGTCTTAAAAGTAAGACTTTTACGACTATTAGCCTGGTCGCACACGGGCGACACGCGGCAGCCACAAATGCTGCCACAATCGCCGCCACCTGAAGCTAGAAGCGTCGTTGAGGCGGCCACCGACGTTAACCGTGTGCGGCGAGTCCATATAAAATATATATAAACTACAGGAAATACATCGGGGGCGGCGTTTTGTGGTTGTGATCGGTGGCCCGTTTGCGGCTAGGCTGTACGTATAATTTTCACATTTGATCCCTCACCGATAATACTCATGCCTTTTAAGTATGAATTTAGTTCCCTATGGTCATTTTTATCGTTAACTCCCAACCATTTTTGGGCACTTGGGAAAATTACCTGCATTTTATTGTAGACCTCGTTGTTAATCCTTAATTATCACACGAATTAAACTGGATCAAATGATGTTTTTAATTTAATATCTTCATCAACTTACCTTGTTTATTATTAGTTTTGTGCTACAACATTTATTACTGACAGTTATTATTCTATTTATACTTGCGTATCCATTTTAAACAATATAAGGACATAATGAATTGTGCTTCATAGTTTTAATAACAATGTAAACTGTAAATGTACCTAAGTCATGTACAATTATACCTATCTGTGTTATTGTAGAACATCGCCTTTCTAGTTCACTGGAAAATTCAATGTGGTCTAAGCAAATTAGTTCCTTGTTTGTAATTAGCAAATTAATAAATTACTGCACAATACGGTAGTAGTTTATTCTTGTTTTCAGAACACATTTTTCATGTGTGTTTGGACTTCTTCAATTACCTATAACTTTGAATATGTATCTTAGAGTGGGAAAGAGATAAAGATAGGCTTTTGTCCAGCAGTAGGAAAATATAGGCTTTATATTAAAATAAGTTGTTATTGTTGTTTTTCCATTGAGAATGAGATTGAGTTGTTGTTTACAAGTTCTTAAAACAACTGAGATGAAATTGGGTCATTCGGCTGAGATGTAGAGTCTGTATCGATTTCGCCATCTTAATCAAAATATTTTGGTAAGTGAGAAGAAATTTATCTGTCTATAAACAAATAAATAAAATTAAATCGTCTGATTTTACTGTTAAATTAACTACCTACTTTAATAATATGTAGGTAATAATAATTTTGCTATCAAAGTGCTACATTACAAGTCAAGACTGCATTGCTATTATTTAATTACTAACGAACCGCTCCGGCTTTCGCTTGGATGCATTTAACAGGTGGATTTTCCAAAAAAATAATCATAAAAACCTTGTCCGGAAAATTACGATCATAACAAAAAAAGAATCAACGAAATCGGTCCAGCCGTTTTCGAGTTTTGCGCTTAGCAACACATTTAGCCATTCATTTTTATTTATACACAAAAGATGTCTGAACCAGATATTTTGCCTTCAAAATCGCAATCTGATAGATAACCTTTACGTATTTTAATACTAATATTACATTAATCTGAATTGCCAATATCACTTTGAGATGGCCATGAATTTGGAACCTTATCGTCTGTCTTAGTTGTTTGCAGTGTTGTAGGTAATTAATATTATTTTAACAAGCACTTAGTTGTCTCTAAAGCGCCTAAATCCAATTGAAATGGTTGTCGGAATGTTACTGCTTGTACTTGGCTTAGAGCAGAATTTAATATGAAACAAGATCTAACGCTAAGTACCTAATAACAGCCGCACGGCTCGATCCATCAGTTTAAACTACGTTTGCCAGGGTTGGTCCGTGGATGGGTGTTCTTTACACACCGAGACTCCTCCGTGTCTCGGAAATCACATGAAGCCGTTGGTCCTGGTTATCATTCGTGGATCTTTGACAGTGGTTATGGGTCGTCAGAAGCCCGATAGTCTAACAACCTGTCTTACCAAAGGGTATCGTATTAAACAGTTACTGGGTTGTGGAGGTCAGATGGCAGTCACTCCATGTAAAATACCGATATACAGCTGCATCCCATTAGACTGTATAAGATCCTTTAAATCTTTAGTTCAATATTAATATATGATTAAGCTTCATTATCATTGTATACATTTGCAAAAACATTTCAGATGTTCATCTTGTTATTGTGTAGAGAACGTAGGCCATTAATCAATGTATTATGTCTTTACTTTATGGAGGTCGCACAAAGGGTATATAGTGTCCATATCCATAGTCATATCTGAAATACACAATGTATACAGGTTCCTATTAATACTAAAACCAGCTTCTGTTCGTTCATCCGTTGTTATTTTGCGTTAGGTTTTTGGTAACTGCTCCGCTCTCATGTGTCGTAGCGTGATGTTATAAAGCCTTTAGTTTTCCTCGTGAATCTGCCTATTATATAAAAAAAGTTTTTTTCCAATCCGACGGGTAGTTCCAGGGAATAGCTCGTTTAAACAACGAAACCAAAATACTTTTCACCTAGTATTAGTAGGATTATCAGCACTGTTACGGTACCTAGTCGGTTTGATTGTTACAGGCGCGACTACTGAGCTTGGGGTCCCGGATTTGATCACTAGGTCGGGCCAAGTGTTATTGTTTTTGTATTATAACTATTTCAGTACTTTAACCCACTAGCTGGATTTGTAAAAGGCCTTCGGGTTTAAATATAATGTGGGACATAAATGATGAAATGGCAGTGAACTTCTGCCTGTCCCTCCAGGCAATATACAGGCGTAATGTTATGTAGATAAGTGAAATCACCTATAGGTAGTCGTAATAGGTTCCTAGTCTAAATGCGTCTCAGGCACACGGCAACGGGCGTGGGGAATTCAGTAATTGGGTCAGAGGTGACCGACACAAAGTGACTATTAATAGGCCACTTATCAATCGACCGAATGCTAATAGATGCAAAATGGATTTAATCTGGAAATGGTTTCGTCGAATTGTGTAATGAACTCCGTTGTAGTGGTATTATAGCTTTAACCCGTGATTTCGTCCGCGTTAATGTCGGTTATCGCGGATTCAGACGAAGTCGTGGAATAAAAAGTAGGCTGTCCTTTTTTGGGGTGCATACTTACCCCGTAGCAAATTTCATCAAAATCGGTTCAGTGGTTTAGGCGTGAAAGCGTAATAGACTGACTGACAGAGTTATTTTTTCGTTTAGGTACTATAATGTTAGTATGGATAACTGTACACCTATCTCAGTGAAGTAAAAGAAAATTATAAACCTAGCAATCTTTTTCCTTATCAACTGTACAATTTCTTAGTTTACGTAAGAAAATACAGCAAAATAAAACTTCTTTCAGAAACAGTTTAACTGAGATTCACGTATAAGTCACAACTGGCTGCCTCAACGAAGTTTCAAAGACTTGAAGTGAGACTCCGCCGCCATTGCCCGGGGCGCGTCCGTCGCCCAGACGTCTCTGCAACATTTTTAAATTCGCACTCATTAACTTTAACTTTTCTCTCTAAAATATGCATCGAAAATTCGTGTTGATCATTAGCGAAGTCGTTTGTGTTTACTACGTATTTTCACGCGACCTCTTTTCGTTTTAATTAAGCCGGGTAGTGGGCTGTTATAGTTTACGTGTACCTACGTATATCTAAGTGTGCAAGAGATAACTTGCTTTAATTGAATAGTTCCACAGATTCATTAGTTTAATGAGCTTTGCCGGGGCCGTAGATAACCATTATGAAACAAAAACTGTTCGTAAGCATATTAGTTTGTTGTCTGGCTAAAATTAATTTAAGAGTAATGAAGTAACAAACCGTGAATTATGAACGAAACGCAACACAAAGCAAAGAGACCAAATTCCACACTGTAATAGTGGAACTTATGTAATTAACAGTCGTTTAGCACGGAGCAATCGCGATGACACTGATTATTTGCCACTAAACCTGACACTCAGTGTCAAGTGTCGGCAACTAAAGTCTAACGAGCCAATTAGAGCTTAGAGTTGCTGTCGAACCGTGAGAAATAAAATAACAAGTCTATCTTATAACAAATGGTCGAATTGGAGACGCAGTTATCGATAACGTAGATAAATTGCTTTTGTACGATAAAGTCTGAGCTACATAGATAACTTTATCAGTCACAGAATTTTGTATGTGACCGGCTACAAAAACGTGCCAAAGGAAATTGAAATGACAAATATTGTGAAATCTTAAACATTCTAAACTTAATATTATGTAGATAGTATAAGGCAATGCCAGAAAAAAAATTGTAAAGACGACACACAACCGAGACCTCGCTCTAACTGGTCCATGGGGAACTCTCAAGATACAGGCTCTGCTTTCAACGCCGGAGAAGATTACGTTACGCCATACACAGGTTGTTGCATAGATATAACGCTTTATTACATTAAAATCCCGCATAAACGAAAGGCGAAAATACTGAACAAGAAAGATAATAATGCCTTTTATTAAATATTCAGTTAACTTGTTGACTTCAGTATCTCAATTACGAAGGTTTTTTCGAGAGTTCATTTTCGATGGGTATATCAGTGCACAAGCGGACGTAACGGGTCGTCCTAATAAGGTAGGTACTTGTCAAAATGCGTAACCATTACGTTGGGTAGACACGAGTGAAGCGTAAGTAGGTCACAGACGGGAGCAGGAGCGATCGATTGCACCGACTACGCAACCAGATATCGAGTCGAGTGGTCCTGCACTTGTTACATTTTTTACTCTGTGCCACCAGGAATATTTAGTAACGAATGGAACTAGGTATGTTCGTATTCTTGAATGTAACTGTGTCACGTATACTCGAGGTTTTAGGACTGAAAATAGGACTGTTTTTTTCGCTGTAAATATTAAACATGAACTTTATTTGAGAATAGGGACCCGCCAAACAGGTTGGAAACGAAGCTTCATCAATTTACTTATACTGCGATGCTTTCATATTATGGATGATTTTGTCAAAAATGTTATGACTACAACTTAAAACGTTCCTTGATTGTCCAATGTCCATATTTAGTGGGACGCGAATAAAAACTGGACTGCGCCTGGCTGCCTGCGGGACTGCCTCGTTGGTCTAGTGGTCGCAAGCGCGACTGCTGTGCATGAGGTCTTGGGTTCGATTCCCAGGTCGGGCAAAGTGTTGTTGGGTTTTTCCATCAGGAATTTCTCAGTAGCAGCCTCGGAGTCTGGATTTGTGCCCGGTTGATGGCAATAGGCTCGCCCCCTATTACATGGGACTAAAAACATAGCTGGCGAAATGTGGGTGTGCTAATTGGTACACCTCTGCCTAACCCTTCGGGGATTAAAGGCGTGATGTTATGTTATGTTATGCGAATAAAAACAAAAGACAACTAATGGCTTTCCAAGTAGGTGCGGTATTTGGGCAATTAATCTTTGGATTATTTATCAATGTGCAAGATCTTTTATTTGTTTTATTATTGTATCAGCCCATTGTTGGTGCTAATCTGAGGTTTTTATCTGCTGTCGCCATTTTCAGCGACTTTTTCCTGTTACCGTGAAATGATCCTAAAAGGAATCTAATCCATCTCACCACTCCGTCTTCTGAGCCTGTCGTGATTATGCCAGATTATCACCAAATTGGGATCGATAAGAAAACATTGGAGCCTCAACAAAAAAACGTTATCTATTTGATAACCCAGTTCCCAAAACACGAGATTGGCTTGTTGAAGTTCGTGAATGTTTACCGGCCAGCCAATCGCCGTAATTGGTCAGGTATCCACCGTGTTCAGTTAAGGGCCAGTTCAGTCTAGCTGTCTTCAGGCACAAGTGCTCCTAAGTGCTCTTCCCGACTCGCACAGTAACTGTTAACTTGTGGTCTGAGGGTTGAACTGAAGCGGAGAACGGTCGTCGAAAAATTGCTTTTGCGTGATTTCTTGTTATTCTGAGAAATGATTAAATAATCGGCTTTTCTTTCTTTATTTAGTCTTAGTCATTTACCGATGAGAGTTGAATCACTCTTGAATAATGCCTACGTGCGCGGCGCGGGTCATGCGTTGAATACCAAATCAGAACATTTATTGCCGTCAGTGTCAATAAATTTCTGCAGCTTGTTTTATCACACCTATAGTTACAGGCTTTCATAAAGAAAATAAGAAAATAGGCTCTAAAAGTGCTTAAGTTGTCATAAAATACGTTAGAAAGCCTGATTTGTGCACCATTAAACATTGGACGACTCTTTCCCAGACTTATTGTGAGAATTTTATCCTCCACGTCGATGCTGCACGAATTTGAATTTTAACTGCATACTTATTTGTATGAGTAACTTAAGAATATTTCAGTTGTAGTTATGCAACGGATATTGTTCTCGCTCCGATGCATTGCACCAACACCTAGGGCGGTTGGAGGAACGCCAAGCCTAGCTCACAATGCGCACGACGACTAAATACGAAACAATTATTATTTAAAAATCCAACAATAGAAAGCAATCTTTTGTTACAATAATGAGAGATGTGAGACTGAATACGCGGCGTCTGTGTGGCCGTGATCGTGAACTCAATAGAAACTTTAATGAATGTCGAACAAGTAGGACGAAAACCTATTCACGACCTCCTTTTTTGTTGCTATTAGGATGTACTGTGTCTTAGTAACGCCTATAAAATGTCAAAACAAAAAAAAAATATCGAGTTTGAATATGGAATTTGGAGCACTGCTATAAATCTAGAACTTAAAGCCACCTTCAAAGCTTAGCTCAAATAGCTAGAGATCCGGCCTTACATCACAGTATTTGTTAACTAAAGTTTCTAATGGGAATAACTGGAAGATATTGAACAGTGATAAATGGAAATAGTTCAGATTTAACGGCAGTTGCACATTCAGCTAATGTTAGATTTAATGCAGCAGTTATAACCGACTGAAAACGCGATAAAGCGTCATTAAATCATTCTTTTAAAATACCGACGACGTCGGAATATTCTCGAGGAAAAATGTCACCTACTTTACTCATATAGCTAATGCTAGTTATTACTAACTTTCTATTTCGCATTAAAACTGCTAGAACAATCAGATGTACGCTCTTTGGATTCAAGGAACAAAAAAGTATGACTCAGAATATTTTGTACGTGAAACATAACCTTAGATCCGCGCTTAGAGAGGTAGAATTCCGTTTCTTGCAAATTTTTCAAGTGAAATTACGTCAGATATCGCTTAGTAATATTGCGTTGATAATTTTCTTTAGTCCATAGTTTTTATAAATCTTTCATGAAGCTCGCTTAACCAACAATTTCATTAGTCAGGTTACAACAACTCAGATTCAATGTTAGCAGTTTATTCTTAAACTGTTGCGGTAACACTGATTGCGTACGCGCAAGCAAACAAAACGTTGGCGGATTTTTTTTATCTCTTTTTAATTTTAGAACGGCCTCCCACGGGCTAAGGAAAGTGGGTTAATGCCAAGCCCACACGACCTGTGCCCCGGTTGACTGACATGTCTCTCCTTACACCGTAACCTTATTGTCTTTGCTCTTTATTCGAAATTTTAAAAAAGTAAGAGTGAAGAGTCTGTGGCCGGAAGCTGAATCGAGGCCATTGGCAAAGATCGAATGTCTGTCTTCATTAATCTGTCTGGTAACATTTCAATGTGTGTCGTTCAGACTGCTGTTTAGTTATTTCACGTTGATTACGTAGAACTGCACTCTATTACTTGTCGTGTATGACTTATTTTTGGAAATGCTGATAAAAAAAATACTGTTTATTTATTGGCTTGATAACGTTTCTAGAAAATGACTGTACATATATGATTTTACTCAATACGCCCTTATTTTTGGTGTGTTTATTACCAGATTCCTGAGATATCATTTTGTATATTGAACTAGCTTTTAGTCCCGACTTCGTCCGCATGAATTTTATTACGGACATCAATTTTTAAAATAATTTAGCCTGTAGCACTCAGGGATAACGTAGCATCCTATAGTAACAAACAATTTTGAGAATGGCACTAGCAGTTCCTGAGGTTAGCGCGTTCAAACAAACTCTTCAGTTTTATAATAGGTAGTAGAGAAACACTTCGTAAATACTACCATTTTACAGTCAATAAAAACTTTTTCTTTTCACAATGCTCATTCTCCCATATCCGTCCCCAAATACAAATATAGGTACCTCATGTTAAACTATGAATACTCGAGGTTTCGCCCTATTTGTCTCGCGGGCCACTGAGCGTACCAAACGGTACCATCTGCTTACATAACACATACACGTGTCACCATTATATATTTTATTGTGCTCTGCCATCAGATAGAACTGACTGCAGTACATAAACTGTAAGGATTTGATCGCGGACACGTATTTTGCCGAAGACGGTTACAGAATTTTGATCGAATGTGATGCTCCGTGAATATTTTGAGTACTTGGTCACTTATGGGCATTATCGTCCACTGGGTATAATGCTTTCTTTGTACCAAATTCCATGCTGCGTCTGTCCGCCGCGCTGTCCAATCCTCATGAATGCCCTCGCCCCGAAAGGGGCGGTTGGGTCCGTTAGAATCTAACTGACAAAAAACCCCGCTTACGCTAAGGATCCCGGGAGCGTTCGCGCCTTTCACGATCCCTTACTGCTGATCTGGTCTACCCGCGTTGGCAACAATATGGCTGCTTATCTTGCCACCGGACAGCCGACACTTCTTCCAGTCCTTGGACGCCACTCTATCAAATATAAGTACGTTATTATAGTACTCTGACTCTGAGACACCTTACCATCTCCATCATTAGCACCACTTCTCTTCTCACTGCATCGTTAAGCATCCACCCTTTTGTATCATGTTACTCGGCCTGTGCGGGTCTTAGGGATGATTCTCATTAGAGCGTGCCGTGCCCGGGGCGGGGCCCGGACGGGGCACGGTTTTAAATCTGTTACATATATTTTGTATCAAACAATTTATATTACACAGTGCATTATCCGTGTCCCGCCCGGGCCCTCTCGACGCACTTCAATACCACGTCGGCTCGTCCACGCCCCGCTCTAATGAGAATCATCCCTTATTCAGGTCCTCTGTCCTTTGTAGGCTATTCAGCCCACGAACTGTTGACACATTCATCACCGAAAAACTGTAACATACACAACCAGAACCCATCGACCCAGAGAGCAAGTAGGTCACTAGTTTCTACCACTTAAATAGAATAATAAAAACTACATAACATAGAGATAACATCAAATATTTAATGCAATTAATTATAGAGAAATCAGCGTATTGAAAAGAACCGTTAGCTTCTGGGCGTGGGCTGGCTAAAACAATTTGATTCACTGAATGACTTGTTGCTTGAGGCTTTCCATACAATTTTAATTCGCGTTTCACAGTCTTAATTTAATGGTTGGCTATGTAATTACGCCAACACTTCTACATGTTTTTAATTAAAGACGGTTATATATGAATAACAGAGCTGTAAACATCATCATGACGGTTTCTTGTTTATATATTTAAGCTTTGTTACATCATTCAATCATCTTCAGTCTTCTGCTGAATATAATAATATTATCAGCCTATTATTGTTTCACTGCAGAGCAAAGGCCTCTTGTCATATTGAGATGGCATGAGCATTGATCACCACGCTTGCTCGATGACGTGTTTCAGTAGTAATAGAATATTAAAAAAGGTTTAGTTGGGGAACTTGTTTGTTATCATGCATGAGTGCATTTATTTTATAAGTATCGGTCATTAATTACCAGTCACCTATATGTTCATTGTAAGTCCAGGTTTTCTCAAGATGTTTTCCTTCACCGACAATGTCAGTAATGTCCAAGATAAACTTAGAAAGTACAATTAATTAAAAAAGTTCAAAAATCAACAATTATAACACCTCTTTCTAAGATTTGTATAGTACAAGTTAAGTATTAAAAAAATAGTATTAAGAGAGAAAAACTACTAGCTTGCTCGTTAATAAAATGCGAACATTATAAAAGTAGTTAATTGCTCTGATATCATTCCACATCGCCACGTTTCATTGCCTTTCAATACATTTGAATCGACCACTTGAAACTTGTCGGGAGCAATTATATTCAGCGTGAATTTGTTTGTATTGAATTTACGTTTACTACCACCTATTTCGATATTGCTCCGTGCGGCTATTAGGCAATAAAGGGCCTTACGGTGACTGGTTACCATTTCTAAAGGCTTTTTTTCGTTTCTAGGTCACGATAATTAAAATGAACGACAGGATCTGAAGTGTGAATTTTTGATTGAGAGTTTGAGCAGATACTGGGGTGAATCTACGAGGTTATCATAAAGAGATTGGTTCCGTATCAACAGTAAATTATTTATCATTATTATAATGCATAACGCTTCCTGTACGTGTTGTTATCTCAGCGTGAGACTAATTCTGTTCTTCAAGGCATCTCTTTAGAATTTTTGACCATGAAAACTGGAGATTAATCGATTACGCGTGATTTTATTCTTAGGCATCTTTGTTATAGTTACCCGTACACATTTCCTCATCTATATTTGGCTACTAAAATAGGCTCGAGCTGTTCGGGGCGTCAATAATTGAAAACCACCATTTTAACCATGATTATTTATTATACCTACCCGTTCAGTCACGACCATTCAAGGTCCTAACTAAATGGGTAACCAGAAATGTAATTATAGTCAGGTACAAAGCAAAAAACTTGTGGCAAAAGGTAATTTCTTAGATTACAGCGAGTTACTTAAGCTCGCTTGAAGGCAGCAGGAGTTTGGAAAATTAAACGAATTATGGAGTTAGTGATCTTAGAGTTGACTGCGATGAAGAAATTCGTGCGAAGTTTTGTTTTGATTGATGACTATAAAGATACCTTGTTTCTGTCATAACTTTTAGGTTTTAGGCGGAGTTCAGACGACGTCTACTGTGTTGTTTTAATAAATAAACATACATCCATGTAGGAAATTAAGATGTAAAGTAATCTTGGAACTTTGACATCTTAATAGGAAAAATCTTACGTGACGGTGGCAAACAATGAAATAGGTAGTGTGTGAGCCAGATCAATCTAAAAAAAAAGTGGAATTATAAATTAAAAGCGAAAGTTTGATTAGTACTTTTTATCCCGGAAAAATGTACGGTTCCCGTGGGATATTATATCAACTTTAACGCGGACGAAGTCGCGGCTAGTAAATTATAAGTCTTAATAACCAGGTATTTATTAGTTTTTTGTTGTACCTGCTATCAAGGAGGTCTTGTCTAGCAAAAGGATCATCAAGAAGTCTGCAAAAACTCACTCTAAAAACATAACCTCTAAAGCAGTGATCCTTTAACTCAATCACAAGTAAGTCATATCAATTTCAAGAGTCCAACGGTCATGCAATAACTCAAATGGTCTTCAAATGATACGTTATTCCGATCACAATACTTTCATTCACATCGCAATTGAGCACTTGTTGTCTGTCAGCTCAAATCAGGGAACATTCATACTGACTCTGCCGTCTCAATATAAACTCCCTGTTATGACATTTTCAACTTTAACGCTTCAGCTATAAAAGATAATATCCTTTAGAAATTCCGTTCGTGATGAAACGCTTGCCAGTATTGAGTACAAGTCACGACCTGGGTAAAAGAGTCATATTTAATCAGCATCGATTACGAAAAGTTGATCGGCTCTCTCGAGTCTCTTGTCTCGGTGTCAAAGCCCAGACAATGCGTAATGATTTCAGATAGATAAACTTTTGAAGGGCTGTCAATAACAGCTGTTAACTAAATTATTTTGTACGGACAGACGTTCTTGACATGGCAATCAGTTTGGAAAATTTTACGAATCAATAATGGACTATTGTATTGTGAATTTTAAGGTCATAATTTTCTCTCATTCAGTACGATATTGTGTTGTGTTTGTGGGTTTTGACTGTGGTCATGTTTATTACGTTATTTAAGTTTTTTTGTATTGTTGGAAAATTTAAGATATCTTGCGATACCTGCATTTGTTCCTTAAACTCCGTAGAATCTATATATTAAAACGAAAATAGATTTATTTTTACCCTTTTTTAAGAATATTACATGCACCTTGGCATCTGAGATTTGATATCAGTTGAAGTTTATATGCAAGAAAACGGCAGAAAGCTGAAATAAATAAAAAACAATACGTTCGATTTTCGGCCACGTGTATTCTTAAGTACATCTTATGTGGAAGCATCTTACTCAACGAACAATTTACATGCGTACTGCATAGTCAATTAGCTGTCTTAATTAAAACTGTAAATGAACTGCTTAATTATGGCAATATGTTATCAATGGACCAACGAACACTGCAATTACTTTTCTTATATCGAGATGAATTTATCGGCCTCAATAAGATATGAGGGATTTACAAGCAGGGAACAAAATAACTAAATAGCCAAAGTCAAAGTATTATTGCGATTTTTGGTGATAACAAGTCTTACAGAAATTCAAAACTCGGGAGAGTTAGTTTCAAGTCGCATGTACACTATTATTTTAAAAATATTAGAAAACGATTCTAGTATATCAAAAGTCTTTTGATATTTTGTCTTCCTAAAATAATAAATACAAAGGTTAGGATAGATGGGTTGTTTGTTACTCAATGACTCCAGAACGGCTGAACGGATTTGGATGAAATTCGGCACATGGATAGATTATAGTCTAAACTAGTACAGAGCTATTTTTTTATTCCGGAAAAATAAACAGTTCCCGTGGGATAATGAATCATCTTTGACATGGATTGATATGAAATTTTGTCAGCGAGTAATTCGACAATAGTATAGAAGCATTAAACTATGGTCATTCTTAAAACAAGTTCTTTTAACCAATCAGACATTTGAGAAGTCAAGCACACTTGTGTTGGAACAAAAGGCTCTTCCGGCGATTGTGCGCTCAGTCCTGCCGGAATGCACCGGACACGACAATCGAATTGTATTAGTATTGAGATAATTGTTTACTATTGTTTAGATATCCTTCTAGTGACACACGTAAACGTAAACTTTTAGGATGGGATGTTTTGGAAAGGATGTTGGTAAATGGTTGTGTTTATAAACCTATTAGGTAGTTACTGAGCGAGTTTTCTTACGGGTACCTTTTTTTTGTACTAAAATTCAGCTTGTACTTAGGGGGATAACGTAGCTTCTTATTGTCGTAAGAATTTTCAAAATCGAACTAGGTGTTTCGTAGATTGCAATAAAACTAACTTTTCAGCTTCATAATATTGGTATCAAGATTCTTGTGTATTCTACATTTTCTTTTTTTTTAAAGCAATCTTTATCGTTTAAGTTTAGTAATTGCAACATATTTAACTCACTTACTACAGAAAACTTAACGGTTTTCAATATGCGTAGACGGTTCATTTTTCTTTATATTTCACAATAATTGAATCATCTTACTACTATTATAAATGCGAAAGTTTGGATGGACAGATGTTTGTTGCTCAATCACGCCAGAACGGCTGAACGGATATGGATGAAATTTGTCATAGAGATAGATTATATTTGGAAGAGAATATAGGCTTTTAATCCTACAAAAATTTAAGGCTCTCATGGAATTATATATCAACTTTGGCGCGGCAGAAGTTGCGGGCAAAAGCTAGTATCAAGATGTAACTAAAATAGTAACCAAGGCTACAATTCAAAGGCATTTGAACCCATCAAACATAAACTTTTATTTGGGCTGTATTAGACGGCAATTTGGACTTCAATAAAACCTCCTAATGAAATTAATGGACGATCGTCACAAAAACAATTTGACGTTTGTTTGACAGTAGAGGTCATGGTTAGCTGTTCTCATGGAATTATTAAGTACCTACTATTAGCTTCTCTGTACTACTACAGAGGAAACGGATGTCGTTCTTTCCTTACCCGTCTTCGAGGACATTGACCGATCGATCGATATTAACATATGAAGTTATTACTCATAATAATATTTATTTTTAAACTTTTATGACCGGTTTGTATCTATTGTTCATTCAAATTGGCATCGCGTGTTTCAAATAAAGATTTTTTTCTTTTAGAGTTGCTTATTTTTAGGGTTGAGTCTCCGTAATCATTCCGTCTCTCTGTTAGTGGCCTGTATCTCAGAGAACCGTAATAGACAGGCTTCAAATTTTCACAGAATGAGTATTTATAATGCCGCTATAACAACAAATAATAAAAATTATTAGAATTAATCGGGGTCTCAATATAAAAGGTATTTTTTTTTTGTGTAGTGTTAAAAATTGAACCGAGGTACGGAACCCTAAGTGTGTGTGTCCGACTCGCACTTGCTCGGCTTTTTTTAAATCATGACTTCAAAACAACAAAACAGTTATTTAAACGCGGATATTAGTGACGTAACATAGTATTTGAAGATTTTTTGTTCTAGGTCAAAAATTCAAGGTACACTATTTGTACTTAGGTTTTACTGTTTGACCTTTTCATTTTTTAACAGTTCTTAGTCACAGTGTATTGTTAGTCCATTAGTTTTATTTTGATCTTAATGAAGTCTGCAAGTACTCTTTATTCATTTTATACGCCTCGCAATATAAATGATTATAAGTACTTCAAAATCTTAAGTGTTTTACTTTTACGTGTATTGTAGCTTCAATTTCACTTATTTCAGAGAGAGCGGAACTTTCAAAGCGAAATATCTTTGTTTTGATAAAAATCCAAGTCATGTTTTTAGAAAGCATACCATTAAGTATCTGATGACGTATCGGCAGTTCTTGATGAAGCGCGATTCCTATGCATCAGTGGTGGCGGAGATCGAACATGTGGCGTAGCTCGTTCCGCACCAGTGCCTAACCAGGCTACGTACGTGTAACACTGCTATTTTAGGCTAGTCTACTATCCTCAAATTTGCGTAAACACCCACAAAGGGTGGATCGTTCCAGCAATTACACGCATGGCCCGTCTCAGCTTCAAAACTTTCATCAATTATTAAATTCACTTACCAACTTAATACCGTTTAAAAGTGGATTATGCTCTTCTCTAACCGGAACACCTGACCAGAGGTCGTTAATCTAAGGCTTGAAGGCTTTCGTCACGCAAGTCGTTGACTACCTCATATTTCTAATTTTGACCTGGAAATAATGTTATTGAACGCAATTGACACTGCGAGGTCGTTGTGCCCGCCATAGTTCACACCGTGTTGTTTGTGTAGCCATCACAAGATTGCACTGTTTGGTGACACGTCAGGACTAATTAGATTGATTTGATGCTGTGATAACGTCATGTACTTGAATGAATACCTCAAGGATGTTGGAAGAAGTCAATGCTACTTGAAAACAATGTACAAAGACTTAAAGACGCGTACAGCGCGTAATCAGTCTAATACAGGGGGTTCCTGACTTATTATGACGTGTTCCCTTTTTAAAAGGATAAAATATCCACGCCTATCAAATATTACCTAGGCAGAGAGAAAAAAAAACATTAAAGTTTTTATTGCGAAAATGCTTTTATACGTACCCATGTTACTAAGTGTTTATGACATGCCGTAGGTACGGCGTACCACGCCCCCCTTTGCTGGTCTCAGATCCCCCAACCTGAAAACCCCTGGTCTAATATCTATTCACATTTAAATTTCACTCTAAAGTTGTCTAGACAACTGTACTTTTTCTATCTAATAGTGCGACCATTTCTTTCAAATGACAGCGCATTTGGAAGCCAAATGTATGTAAAATTCAGAATCTAGACCGTTACACGTAGTGCAGCCGACATTTTGCGCTGCCGGACATAGGGGAAAGTGTTGTTGGCCAATTATCATGTACCGACAAAAATGGTTTTCAATCTATATTTAACGTAAAAAAGCTGAAAACTTTTTCGTGTGTTTGTTCAAACGCGCGAATCTCTGGAACTACCAGTCGGATTGCAAGATTCTTTCTAAATATTATAGCGAGATTCATGAGGAATAGTACAGCTATGTGCTATATGATATCCCGCTACGACTCAAAGGACTGGAGCAGTTACCAAAGACGTAACTTAACGCGTAAAATAACCACACGAACGAAGCCGGCCTAAGATATACATATACAATATCTTAAGCCCGCCATTATAAATATAACCATTATCGAAGATGTCAGATTTGCACTTGACCCCCTTTCATATAAAGGCCAAACTCGTTAAAACTACGTTAATAGAGAATCGGTTAAGCCCACTAAATTGTCTAGACCAGACACAAAGACAGTTAACATGTCTAGCTTACGTTACTTGTAAAACATGACGCGGCTAGCTCCGCCCGGCTTGTAAACCACGCTTGCTGCTTTCACAATGCATTTCGCGCTGAGAAAATACTTAGAAAATTGTTGTACCTTTCAGATACATTTCTTGAGAAATTATGGTTTTATCAACTACATTTGAACTGCAATATTGCGTCTGTAAACTCTAAAATGAATACCAATTTGCCGTCTCATGATAAGCTTTCATCTTTAAAATAGACTCTATTATGGACACACTTTGTATAGAATGCTTACCTTTCCGCCCGTGTAATAACAAACCTTTATCTAAATAAAACATAACGAGTGTTACGCTTGACCAGACAAAAGACTGTCGTCATTACCGGTGGGTAACGCAACCTAAGTATGCTTGCCTTAATTAAGATCTACATTAGATAAGTGTAGATGTGCCAGCATTGTATTTATTGACAAAGTCGCTGGGTTATCTTACTGGGGTAATAGAGATGTCCTCTTATTGAAGTGACCTCACATTCACATACTGCAGGTTTTAACCCATTATCGTCGTACTTAAGAATTTATTAGTAGAATGAGTTCCTCAATATTAATTCACTGTGGCATGTCGGTAACGAGGGGTCAGATTCTGATGACCTTTTAAGACAAGCAAAGAATCTTTGTCTTGTCCTTTGTTCATCCTACGCTGATGATAAGTTAGGTCAAGGTTTTACAGGAGATTATTTTGTAAGGATATAATTATAATAACAGCCTATTATTGTTCCACTATAGAGCAAAGGCTTCCTCTCGAACTGACTAAGCACACTATTGATTACCACACTTACTAAACCCTTACAATGAACCATGATGCATGAAAGGCAGGTACCTTAACCACTGGGCTATAACGTCATGCAGTCCAGCAAGGATATGGTAGATTATATTCTGTAAGTTAATTCTTTTTTAAATTAATTTATTTGTATTTTGTTTCAGGTAACTTACGTTTTGTACTTCAAAGACGCAACTACATAATGACGTAAGTTAAATATGACATCACATAACGTTACATATTACTTAACGAGCAAGTATCCTTTTGCCGCATAGATCTAATATACATAGAAATAGGCCATACGTATTATTAAGAAGGCACCCCGCATTCAGTCTAGACTGGTTCGCCGCCACAGTCTGAAATCTAGACTGAAGTTCTAGTACAATGCCTGCTTCACAATGAAGTACTGTGTTACTTAGTCAACGTTGTTATTGGAAGTGAGTTGGTCTTCGTTATCATCCACTTTTGTGGTAGGTAGGTAGGTAATACGTACCCGAGTATCTGTCCCTGATATTTAAGATCGAACCTAAACTTTTTTAGGTTATATTAATATTTAATCACGTTTTTACAATACTTTTAATTATTATGTTCATTTATATTTCCAATCAAAATATTATCCTACTATGTTTGTTGTTGGCATTAGCTTATTGTGTTGTCTGTACAAATCGTTTAACTTTGAGCTTGTAAATAAATATTAACTTGATGTCTGATATTTGTATAAGTAAGCAAATATGATTACGTCAATTAGCTTTAGCATAGTCTGTATTTTTGATATCTTAAATGCTTTGTTTCAAGATTTTATAAATCATATTTCAACCCACGTCCGTATTCTACTCAAATATTCGTTTATATACGAAATAGTGCCAAGCTATTTTATCAATATTTATGGCCGCAATAATTTACGTTGTATTTAATTAATAATTTATTCCATTCTAGAATATTACTTGCTCTACATTTTAGCATTATCTTAGTATCGATTAGGCTAAACCATTGTGAAATGTACTGCTTTTGCTAAGTAGTATAACGTGCTTATTTATAGATGGACGTAACCGACATTGCGCAAGCACAGCGCGACATTTTCGAGTACAGAAATAGTGCGAGTACGGCCTATTTATTTGGTATACAGGGTTGCCAGATTATGTGAAATGTACAAAGGTGAAATCATATATCAATAGGACTGTCACTCACTAATTTGCCGACCTGGATGTCTTTAAAATTGTTTCAGTACAAAATTATCTTCAACTAAGTGGGTTTATGGATGGTCTTGAACAGAAATAGTAAAATTGATGTGTTAAGTATGTTATTATGACAGTTTAAAGTGTTATATTCTTGCCACCTTCATTATAAGCTTTTAAATCCTTCTTATAACACCTGTATATGCTAATGGCACCTGGGTACTTACAGCAGACACGTCCTCCATCCGTTCGACGAACGCTTAACAATTAAAATGCAGGTAATCCTTATTATTTTTGCGAAGGAGCGTCGTTTTCATAAATAATAGGGTGTCTTTAAGTGGTGGACTAGCCATCAGCTTTGCGTGTTGGTAAGCCGTTGACGTCCCTCAACCATTCTCTTTCTATTTTGAGTAATGGCTAACTGGTCTGACTTGTCTTGTTTCAAGTGATAACTGTCGCAATCTTACTTGCAAGGACCCTGTATAAACAATAAATGTTTCTTTACGATTGGTTCTGTTGAGGACTGGTTCTATTGTTTTATGAGGTCTTGGGAGGGAAATATCTGCCTGTAGCTAGTTTTTTGATGCACGTGGGCTTCTGTTTCTATTGATATTTTAAAATCAATTTATGTTGAGTTTTTTGTTTACTTTTGAATATAAATTTTATCGAAATATCCGGATACTTTGTCGTGTCCAGAAATGCCATCGTATGAATCACAGAAAATAATGTTAGTTTCAAAATTAAAATCAATACCTAAACGTTAAATATACATACTTTCATTTCAATCGTGCTTATGAAAATATTCGCGTGTTTAGTAATTAATGAATCGATAACAGTCGAATGCATTAGCAGATTTGATTAATTAGACCGACGAACGTGTTTTCGTAAATACAATGTTGCCATAACTTACATAAAATTCACACTAATTAGTCAACCGTACTGGAAAATGCAACCAAACGCAATTTGTAATTTTATTTACAGCGATAGTGATTAATTAAAAATGGGAACGCGGCTGCAATATAATCCAATGTTTTAATAGCTTAACGTATAATTCAATATGACTGTTTTACGATTTGTGTCACAAAACCTTTTGAATAATTGCGCAAGTGTAGTCTGGAACGCTGAGAAAATATGTGGTGCGAAAAATAGCGTGCGCAGACAGAACTGTCTTAGATGACCGTAACTTATAATTTAGATAGGATGATTAAAACAATACTTGAAATACACTCTTAAGTACAGTGTCATCATCATCTTTTCAGCCGAACAACGTCCATTGCTGGACGTAGGCCTTTCCTGCGACCTTCACCAGGCTGTCTCCTGAACATGAGGTCTTGGGTTTAATTCCTAGGTCGGGTGTGTTATTGGGTTTATCCGTCGGGAAAATCTCAGTAGCATCCTCGAGAGTCTCGTTCTGTTCGGTTGATGGCAATAGGCATGCCCCCTAATATATGGAACTTAAACATAACTGGCGAAATGTGAAAGGTGTACTAATGCCTAAACCTTACCGTTGCCCAATCCTTCGGGGATCAGTCCACCTCGTGGTTGCCTTCCCATACTGCGTGCCCAGTGTGGGTTAGCAATATCCAGCCCCCACTTCTCTGAGGGAACTTAGTGACAGACGAACACAGAAGGACACACAGCTTATCGGATCGCAATGTATTTATAGTGATATCGCCACACGCTCCTGACATTTACCGCACTGAAGATTGTGTCGACGTCGACCTTTGAGGAACCCTTTGGAATGTCATCCCTGTAGACCTTACCATGAGTTTGATTTATTTCTTCATAAAAAAGGATAGGAAAAATTATAATAGCTTCTGTCACCGAATTTGTCCGCGTAGAATTTTTCACCCGCGTTTTGTTACGTTTTTGTCGCTACACCCCTCCCGTAGGTCGTAGCGTGATGTTATACTAGCCTATACGTCGTGATTTTTTCCACTCCGCCTAATAGTTCCAGTGATTACACACAAACAAAAATCTCTTAAGTTTTATAATATTAGTAAGGATCGATAATAATTTTGAAATTGGGCGTTTGTACGCCCTTAAACGGTAGGGGTATAAGTATACCTAAATAGCGCCATTTTGAGATTCTATTTACTTATTGTTATGGTAATGTTTTAGTATGATAGTGTTTGCACAAAATCTCTACTGTCAACTTGCATGGACTACCTAACACTCTTAGGTACGAACGATTTCAATGAAATATCTCTATAAACTGATTAATGATTAATTATTTTCTTCGGTCTTGCTACTAAAGTCTTTGTCGTAATTGATTACGACAATTCGAAACAGCGACTACACCATTTTGTTGGCTGCACACTTTCTGTAAGTCTGTAACCGAACACTGCCCGCGACTAATCGCACTCGATCGTGCGTTAATCGCAGTTCTGACACAGACACGTAATTCCAATTAGCTATTGTTTTAAAATGTCGAATGTTAAGGTAAAACTGAAAAGGCAATCGAAGTTTTTTTTAAAAAGCAGTTATTTTTTGTTGTGACAGACAGGTTTGAGACAAAGCACAGCCTGCCACGTGCAACCAGCCCTATTATTGTTTCACTGTACCGACTAAACTACTAAACCGATCTTGATCAAAGGTACGGGGTAAGTTTGAAACCCGAGAAAAAAAATATACTTTTTATTCCGCGACTTCTTATACTACTTTTACTTTATAACACACAATTACGCGAACATAGTCGCGGTTAAAAGCTAGTATTTTATAATGTAACTGCAGTCAGTTAACGAGGAATGGCGTACAATTGCTAGGGGCAATGTTTTCGCTATTGAGGCCAATCAAACGAGTTACTCATCCTTCAATGTTCAGTACTCTTCAGAACTGATTGTGGTATATATTATGTATAATTGTTCGTTAGGTCCTTAATTGCTGAGTTGTATCTACCTAGGTACTTGTTTATGTTTGAACTGTCATGCTCATTCTCTACACAAGAGTACAATAGGATACTGTCTTAGAGGATAATACCTTGCTTTTATAAGTTACACAGTAATGGCGAAAAAAAAAGAATAGTCACCACTTTCTCGTTATTGTGACAAGTTGACTAAGTAAGAAGGTTTAACAATAGTGAAAAAAAGCCTTTGTTAAACAAACTATTATTACGAATTTATTGACACCTCATTCATTACAATCCGTGCAGTAGTTTAGGCGCTACGGTGGAACATACAAACATAAACTGCCGAAATCAATACCCTTCCGTTTGGCTCTGATGCCGTACCCGATAAAAAAAAAAGACAGACGCACACAAGAATACTATTAGTTCATTAGTAATTAATTCTTTTGAAACACATGTTATATAATGATGCATTTAAATTATTAAGGAAACTCGTGTTCAAATCGTCAATATTCTATAAAAAAAAGCAATGTTACTTAGTCTATGGTAGGGGACATAACAGTAAGAAAGATGTCTGTCGCGATAAGTATGTACATTTTGTACATTCCGTCTATGTATAGAGTTCTAGATACTTTCAGCTTTTACATTATGTATTTTTAGCTCCATTTTCGTGTATTACAACATTGACATGAATGCATAATATTATACTTAATAATATTATGGTGACACCTTGGTAAATTTTGATCGTGTAAAATTATTTTTTCATTAAATTAAAGACTGTCTTCATAACTTACGTCTCACAAATATGGTAATAATGGATGTTGAGCCCGACTTCATACTTTACAGTTTTGTGAAAGCAATAAATAAAAAAAATCGGCATTTTATCTTAGTCCGCTTTTTAATTAAAACGAAACATTGGTTTTGTTGGTCTAGTGGTCGCAGAGCGCTGAGCATGAGGTCTTGGGTTCGATTCCCTAGACGGGCAGTGTTATTGGGTTTTTCTATTAGGAATTTCTCATTAGCAGCCTTCTAGTCTGGATTTGTGCCCGGTTGATGGCAATAGTCTCTCCCCCTATTACATGGGACTATGGGACTTAAACTGGACTGGCGAAATGTGGGTGTACTAATGGTACACCTTTGCCTAACTCTTCGGGGATTACAGGCATGATGTTATGTTGAAACATTGAAAACAAGGCAATACTCCTTCCACCTTCTTTTATTACGTTTTCGCATAAACAGCTTAGGGTGTTCCATGACAACCATAATATTATTATCATCTTCTTTCTCGCGTGCCGTCACGTAAAACGTTACCAAAGCCCTTCAATCGACGTTTTCCCTCGGAGAAAACCTTATTACAGCAATCCATATTGATATCATATATCTACATAAAACACAACACCACACAACATCAATTTGCATATAAACTTTCACACTAAACCGCATACAGCCGCAAAATTTCTACAACACAATGCTTTTGCAACTGTCTGCTTGCTTCTCTATACAAAACACCTATTTTAAACAGACTTAGGGCTGTAAAGGTACATGGAAAGATGTTTATCAACTTTTACTAGAAGACCACAAAATGAAGAAACTTGTAAACTTGTAGAAAGGACTTTTCCCACGATTGACTTATTTGTAACTTGTCTTGGTACTATAAACTGTGAACATCGTAGTTAACTGTACTTTAGACGCATATTTTATGCACTTAAGTAGGTGCCTGAGGAAACCAGTACTCGTAAATGTAAGTAAATGATGGCCATAGTATATAATTTTCAAGTGCTTCGTCGGCCCTATGAATACATGGTATATTTTTAAGAATATGAAAGCTTCACTTCTAGATGGATTTAGGCTCTGTGCAACGTAGACATTTGAGTAAATTAATAGAGTCCCTTTAGAATCTTTCGGGTACAGTACCCAAAAAAGTGTCTACATTTGCGTACCGGATTGCGACCATTAAAATCAACAATAAGGTCACAAAGGTTACCGAACCTCACAAACAAAATGTCAATGTTAAATCTACAAAAATAAATACTTAGTATCTCTATCAATCACTAGCTATGATCGATGGTACGTTTTATTTTATCTCCATAGCCCATTCTGTGCGACCCGGGAGGTCGCTGGCTATGTCAGAATACCTAATCGATTCTCGAAGCACTGACTGTATAAACTCGTTTAGATTCCATGGTTTTTAGGTTACAGTCGTGAATAATATAATCTGTTAACCAAGTGGCTGAATTTCATTAAATGCCGACTTGTAGCCATCTATAAAACGTAATTTTTTTCAGTTTACAGTTAGCTTCGCTCTTTCTATGCTCTTAGAGTGTTTTATGCCTTACTTCAACTCATACATGTAAACTTTAAAGTCCTCATTTTTCGAAATTAATGAACTAACAATAAAACTTCGTACACGTAAGAAGGATACATTATGTCTAAATAGTTAGTTAAGAATATTTTCCAAAAATTGTGTTACAGCTAAATTAGACCGAATTTAAGATTTCCAAAGAAATAGCGATTTCCAATTATCATTTTTTAAATATGACATTAGGTACACTATTACTGACTGTCATAGGCATATCTTTTATGGTATAGGTACTTAACTGCCACGCGGACGTAGTCGCATGCAAAAGATAGTTTTTTTTTTCTAGCTTTTCATCGATTTGTGAAAATAAATTATTACCAAGCCTTCAACGAATCGATCAATCTCCACAGATAAAAGCAAATATTATATTATATTTCCTATTCCATTCAAAACGTAACAATGCACGGTAATCATAACGTAATAACTTAACAAAAGACGTTACGTTTCCATAAACTTACAAAATGGTTTTCAACATGGCCACGCGTGGTGACCAAGCGAAAGTGAGGTGACGCTGAAGAATGAGAAAATTTCACTTTAACGACCTTCAAAATGAATTCCTCATAATTTTGTGGTGACTTAACAAGGTCAGACGTTACGTATGAATATGGAAACGGAACTTTAACTGTTAAAAGGTACTTCTAAATGGTGGGAGGGAAATCGTCACGAAAATGTGTACTATGGGTTCAGTTCATCATTTTGGGCCCCATGGCGATGAAATTCGTCATCCTTACTAATGTTGTAAATGGGAAAGTAACTCTTGTCTGTCTGTTACGCTTTCACGACTTGACCACTGAACCGATTTTGATGAAATTTAGTACGGGGTAAATTTGTTTGTACCCCAAGGACCTGTCTTTGTCTGTGTCCGCGATAACCGACTTTATGCTGAAGAAGTCGCGGGCAAAAGCTAGTCGGCTAGAAAAAATAACACACACAACATCACGTCTGTAATCCCCGAAGGGTTAGGCAGAGGTGTATCCATTAGTACACCCACATTTCGCTAGTTATGTTTAAAGATAAGCCAGCCAGCGGATAAGCCAGTGATATCCAAGCTGGTCTAATTTGGCGATCCTTTCAAAAGGTTTCTCGAGAAAAAATAATCTGTTCCATAAACAAGTTCAACACATACACGATAAAAACATCAGATTGTTTTCTTCCGCCGTAAAATGTTAACCCTGGTCTAGAATCGTTCTTTTCACCCGGTATTTCCTCGAGTTCAATGTAAAAAATATTCTAATTGCAAACATTCAAAGTTGATAATCGAACATTACGAATTAACGCCACTCTTAAATGCGTCTGACCATTTACCTACCTACATTAAAAAGTCAAGTATCCTTACTTCATAAAAACTTTCTTCGATAATTTATTTGAATGAATTAATCACTTCAGAATAAATCATTTCTCTCAAATCCACATGCAATTAATTCACTGTTATGTACGATTTTCTATTGAATTTAACTTTTATAAGTGAAAGCTTTTGATTGTGTTCATTAATTTCAATGACTTCACTCTATCTGATTGTTTTTACTTAGATATCGGTATATTCCAGCTTTTCCAAAGTGGGCGATAACGCCCCCTTGTGGGCGCTGCTGGCCTAAAGTTAAGGGCCAGCAAAAAATCGGGGCGTTGTGTAGAGGCTTGGGAAGCGATTTGTAATTTCATCTACTAGGTGGTTAATAGTATACGTTTGGGAAACCCTGGTCTATTCGCTTCGGACTGCCTCGTGGGTCTAATGGTCGCAAGTGCGACTGCTGTGCATGAGGTCTTGGGTTCGATTCCCAGGTCGGGCAAAGTGTTATTGGGTTTTTTCCATCAGGAATTTCTCAGTAGCAGCCTCGGAGTCTGGATAACATGGGACTAAAAACATAACTGACGAAATGTGGGTGTATAATAGGTACACTTCTGCCTAACCCTTCGGGGATTACAGGCGTGATGTTATGTGTTATGTATGGTCTATTCGCTCTGTTCGTCCAATAATTTTCGCATTACTAATGAGCACTTTGCAAAAATCGACAAACGGATAAGCAGTTAATTACTTCCTTATAATATAACTGTTAAGATTGCGTACTTAGTGGCCATTACAAAAAACAAAACGGAAATATCTCCGAATTGGAATTTCCTTTAATTAACGGCTAAAAAACGTCATCCTGCAAACTGTCCTTTATTAGCACTGCGCTTACGCATTGCTGTGACTGAGTATTTGTGTAACGACGACTGTTTTATTACTAAGTGAAACAATGCTGCTTATGCCATGAATGCTATGTTCTGCACACCTGTGCTTCAATCCATGAGTCTCATTGTTCATGCCCGCAGCTGCCAACTCTTGAGATCATCAAAAATATTTTATTGTTATTGTTGGTATATCGAAATATTAGTTTATTGGTATTGTTTTGACGTTATAAATGTATTCTCGGCTTCATCCAATGCATTCGGCGCCAGTCTGGTGCTTGATGGGTACAAGTTTCATTGTTGATTAACAGTACAGTTGGTACTTTCATCATTATATTTTTACCAAAGGCCATCAAATCAATATGACGTTTTCGGTTGTTAGAATTTTGGTACTTTTACAAGGTACATTTACATTTTGTCTTTCTTAAAATTCTGTTTGTCTGTTTATTCCAACTAATCTCTCGGTCCCGGGCATAAAGCTAGTCATCAGCTATAATTCTGTCTTGGAATATGGCAGACACCAATATCCACATTCCAGACAGCTGCAAAAAGATTGATTCTAGTAAATCAGTTTTCAAATCTACATAATTTAAAACTCAAATACTTCACCAAAAAATGTGCACAAAAACCACCAAAATCGATACTTCGAAACATCGTAAAATCTGTGATTCAATGTCTGATATTTATCACGCGTTTTAGTCAGATATAAATATACTAGCTCTGCCCGCGACTTCGTCGGCGTGGTTTTTTTCACTCGTGCTAAGTCACGTATTTGGTTACTGCTCAACTCCCGTGTGTCGTAGCGTGATGTTATATAGCCTATATTATTCTTTATGAATGTAGCTATCATATACAAAAAGGTTTTTCCAATCCGACTGATAGATACTTCCAAACGCGTTGATCTCTGGAACTACCAGTCTTATTCAAAAAATCTTTTTGTATATGACAGCCAGGTTTATGATGAATAGTATAGGTTAAAACATCACGCTACGGCCTAAGTGAGCTGAGCAGTAACCAAAGACGTTACTAAACATGAGTGGAAAAAACCACAGTAGCACAGGCATACTGCGTTTATTATCTAAACATTAGTATTCCTAATTTTAGCACCATTATGCTTTATAGTTTACTATCCTTTGTACTTGTAAGTTTAATAAACTTCATTTTAGTTGAACATTCAAAGCAATTACTATGTTATTAACTAAGAAAATTACTTCTATACCACAGCGCAAGTTTGTTAACAAATTAAACATCATGTACTCAGTTAGTGCTTTGATATTATCATGTATTTATCTCGCCCTTACTTAGTTGCTTAAGTATAGGTAGCCTTGCCACAGCCCAGGAAGTCTTAATTGCAGCAACTTTAATTAAACCAGTTTAAAGGAGAACAGATCTTTGTTCTCTGGCCTCAGTTTTTGCCATATTTTCGTACGTATTTCTTATAATAACATAGTTTTACAATTAATGGCGTACGTCTTGTTATGTTGGAGCATTTTAATGTTAATTTTATTCGGGTCAGTGCCCCAATTCCGTTAGAAAAAATTGCAATCACAAAACAATTTGACGATGATTCATCGCTTTACGTTTGTGTGCGGCGAACTTTATTAAAATGCAGCGGTTCCTTGAACATAATGCCTCAATATGTTTCGATAAGATTGCTTTGTATTGTTACCTCATATTTCATCGAGAAACTCCTCTATCTTCCTTCTGCGAAATATCGGAAAAACAAAAGAAAACCACACGATTGATCACTCGATATGAGCAAAACACTTTATCGGAGTCATCATCTCAATGCTTGAGGGAATATGGCGTGAAAGTAAATAGGCGCACCATGTATGTAATGGTCACATTTCCCATAAATACGTTGACACTCGTCACAGTTTTCACTCGGGGACAAAGGATAATGGTGAAATATGGCGACTTTCAAAAAATCTGTTCAGACGACTGACAAAATTATATCCGGTTTGCGCAATGCACTGCGCATGTGACCAGATCATCTGCGTGCGCGCTTTGTGGTGCCCGCGTAGAAAGTGGGCGTTTTATCGCGCAACTCAACGGCGAAGTAGGCGTTTTTTTTGTCGTATTGTCGTCTGCTGCAGCTATTTTCCTAGAATTCGTCTGGTTGTGAGAAGGGCAAGTTGACTTGAAGGCGTGCAAGAAATTTTGATCATTGTTCGAACTGTACCGATTGTCTCGATTCACTGAATACGTATAAATATGTATAGGTTTGATTTAACCAAACGCGGGCCTAAAATCCGTAATATCATTTTCACAATAGACCCTTATATCTTTTGTTCTGAATAAGATTATCCTAACCGAATGTTAGAGTTTTTCTATACCTTCCATACATACATGAGCTGCTTACATTAGGGATCGGCTAAGTAAGTTGGCGTGAATTACTTTACGTTATCCACGATGAAATTGCCGGAGCGCGCGCAACGGAGCGACGGAACTTAAGTTTTTCGCTCTCAACTCTATTATAACGATGCACGCTTCACACAGCACGCGCTGCACAACTCTAGATCTTATCTCTCCATCATAAAGGCGACTCTTCAGTAAAATAAGGCGCAGCTGGTGTCGATTGCTTTTCACGCTGTACGGAATATGATTTCATCCGAGTGCAGGGAAAGCAGTGGTGTATTGCTTTCGCGTATATAAATATATAAAAACGTTGACCTGAAATTAAAGATGTCTGATTGCTTTGGAATATACCCGCTCCGTGGATACGTCATATGTTTTGACGTGATGTATTAAGATATATTTTTAAAACGTGACAGTTTGGCTTACACATCACATTCTTTTGTCGACAAAACGGAAACTTGAATCGTTCAAACAAAAACTGACGAATAATCTGAACGCCGATCTAATTTATTCAGTGGTTTCTTTAATCATATGCGATGTATTCAAAGTTAATTCACACATAAGTGTCTTATAGTAGGCGTATACAGAAATCAGAAAACATTGAACCCATGAATATTAATGGTGGCTACAACGGAAAAATGTTAATGTCTGCCCGCCAGACTATGATCATCGATCCGTGACGCGTCTGTTTGTTCGAATGTTAGAACAAAGATGTGTTTTTATTATTAGATTTTATACATAATAATATGTATAATTAGGTGCTAGATTGATAGCTCTGCTTTAATAACTTAACCTTCGCACTGTTTCGTGGTATTCTACTCCATTTTTTGTTGGTTTATTAAGAGTTTTTAACAGTCCTTGAACTCTGATACTGAGAATTGGCAAACGTACAGTTTGTTCAGCTAACAATGCCTGATATTAAAGATAATTATTAACGATTCTGTATTTTCACAAAATGTCGAGTTATATCGCATAGAAACCAAAACGATGTAGCAATATCAAAGATCTGATATTAATTCCTTATACCGTAATAGATAATAGAAATTCGTGATGGAGAAACGAGATTGAGCACATCTGGCATTCGTAAACGGCGGGAACTGGGCACGAATTGTTGATAACACTCCTCCAGCCACTGAATATTACATTGAAGCAGAAATATTCGAGAAACAGCCCCATTTACGAGAGTTGCTTTACAAGGTCGAGAATTCCGTGATTAAGGAGTTTGCCCTCTTCACCGTATCATTGTAACGACCGTGGTAGGAACGTATCGAGCTTAAAAGTATGAGACTTTTTTCGTCGGTGACTGAAGACACTACAGGTCCAACACCGCCGCGTGTCGTGTACAGAGCGTCAACACTACAGTTGACATGCTGATGGGCATAGTACCTAGTCCGTGTCATGTTTCTTTCCGTGCCTGACATGTTCATGCCACGTTCATGGTATTATAGTACGGTGTACTGGGCAGACTCAGCCTAATTTAGACGATGCGAGAAATGTCGTGCGGTTTGCCGAACACTGCGGGGCCGCCGGCTGTCGTGTCTTATGTGACTGATTATTGACGGAAATGTACCACAACTTGCACGATAATTCTCGCACCTAGACGGTTCTGTTAATCAAGAAAAAGCGAGAAACACAAAAGAGTTAGAAAAGTTCATTACACTTTTGAATACGAACGATAAAAAGGACGTTTTCGTGCGAATTTGTTTAGATCTACGTAACAATAACAATGTATAAAATAATAATAACATGTGTTATCTTATCTCTTATCACAGAGGTGGCCTCGATTATTTGTAGGACAATCATTTTGATAGATTCACGCCATTTTACTTGTACATATGTATAGACAACATCGAGACTGTTCTATGCTGTGTCTTTTGATGCCATCATCTTGAAATGCTTTACTAGCAAAATTATCTGAAAAGACAGTCAGATCAGACAGTTGATCAGACTGAGCGATTGGGTGCAGCGTGCACGATACAGATTCAATTCCCGCTCGCAAAAACATTTGTATGACTTATATATAGTTTTGGTGGTTTGATATGATTGTGAAACGCACCCACAATACAGGAGAAATTCGTAGTGTAGGACAAAATGTAGAAAGAAGTGATTAGACTTACGATAATGTAAAATTAATTCCAACTATTCAAGAGCTCAAAGTGTTATATCCTATACAAAAACATAATATAAATTTAACATAAATAACGTTGTTACGTGTGCATGCATAAGCGTGCATTAGCTTTATGCAACATTGAAAACGGTACACTATGCCAAAAAGGTCTGAAATTAAAATACGGTGCTGATCTTGAGCTTAGATTTCTAGCTTAGACATTAATAGTTACAAGTGTGAGTTATACAGCTTTAAACGACCACCACCTCTGTTTCTCGTTCGCTAAATAATACTAGAGATAAAGTTACTTAACAAAATGGCGTTATAACTTTGATTTGTTAGCCTTTCAAATCCTGGAGTCTGGACGGTAAAGTATTGTATTTAAGTTAACACCATTCTGTCCTGCCTGTCTGGTATAGTACCTATTCATGTAAAGGAGTACAGGTTTGTTTGTTTGACAATGATATTAAAGCCGTATCACATTTCTTAGAAAAATATACTCCTTATCTAGCGTTACTTAGGTTTTTATTCATGTTTTATTACAAGCTTAAGCTGTCGCGTGAATGTCGGTTATCACGGATGCAGACGAAATTGCGGATAAAAAAAGCATCCTAACTAATATTATAAATGCGAAAGTAAGTTTGTTTGTTTGTTTGTTACCATTTTACGCTTAAGCCACTGAACCGATCATCCTGAAATTTTGCATATACGTTGCCAGGTGTACAGGAACGAACATAGGGTACCTTTAATTCCGAAAAAAAGTACTGTTTCCGAGGGAAATCACAAAAACGTTCTTATGATCATAGATGGCGCCACGTGTCGTTTAGAATTGAAATGACAGGCCATGCGTAATTTTTTCCGCGATTTCGTCTGTGTCCGCTATAATCGAAATTTACGCGGACGAAGTCGCGGGCAAAAGCTAGTGTTTTTATAATTTTATCAAAATTGATTCACTAATAATGCCTTGAAGTAACACCAAACTCACTTTCACATTTATAATATTAGTTTGGACATCACCGAATGTTGTCCCACTGCTGAGCAAAAGTCTCTCCATTTTTTCCACTTCTCACGGCTGTTGACTGTCGTAGTCCAATATAGCATGTGCAGGTCTCGGATAATTGGATGCGTAAATATTCACTTATAGTCCCATCTTGAAGAAAAAATGGCAAAAATCTCGGAATCTCACTAAGTCAACACGAGTTTAAGTAAAAATGTATCAGATTATTATATAAGTATGTATATCAGTTGTCTGGTTACCATAACACAAGCTCTGCTTAGCTTGGGATCAGATAGCCGTGTGTGAGTTGTCCCAAGATATTTATTTATTTTATTTATTTATTTATTTTATTATTCGATTCTTGATCATAAGGCAAAGGCAGTTCATCTCGCCATATTAGCCGCTACATCATTTACTACAGTTACAATCAATTACCAAGACTCAAGTGCGGATGTAACTTTCAAAGCTATGCAGTATTACATTTAAAAACAGGCAGCTGCACCTGTAACCAGATAACATAATTATGACACATACAGATAAGAACATACTGATTGCGGATGCATACATACACAACTGCGTGGGTCATCGCATACGTGCAGTCGTGCATTGGCATCGCACCTATGTCTTAATGACTCATTAATGACTTATTCGGAAGCTATGATTTCCTGCTAAGATTGCTAACTTCCTGTCAACAATAGTCTTCGTTTCTTGAAGATGATGTAAAAGTGACGTAGTTATGTAGAATTGTATTGTAATGTGTGTGTTTATTATGGATGTTTACCTGCCCTTGATCAGACTTTGTCCCATTTGCTGGAGCTTAAACGATACGACGCAGCAATAAACTTGGATATTTAAGGTAAATGATAAGACTTAACGTTTTTTCCGGCCTGTATAGGATTCTACCTTCTATAGGAAAAGGTTTATGTTTCTTGTTTTGCTGCTACTATAGTTACTTGTCGTGTTCATTGATGGTGCATGGTGCTCGGAGGAGCTCGTGGCTAAGTAATAACAGCCGCACGGGTCGATCCGTCAGGTTAAGCTACGCTTGCCGGGGTTGGTCCGTGGATGGGTGACCATCTTTACATACCGAGACTCCTCCGTGCCTCGGAAAGCACGTTAAACCGTTGGTCCCGGCTGTCATACGTGGATCTTTGACAGTCGTTACGGGTCGTCAGAAGCCCGAAAGTCTGACAACCAGTCTTACCTAGGGATATCATATTACCCAGTTACTGGGTTGACCTCCACGGTCAGATAGGCAGCCGCTCCATGTAAAATACTGGTATTCAGCTGCATCCGGTTAGACTGGAAGCCGACCCCAACGTAGTTGGGAAAAGGCTAGGCAGATGATGATGTTCATTGATGGTGCCCTTTTCAATGTAATTATAGCCCTTTGCAGTTCACTGCCACAAAAGCTTCTCTCTCATCGCGTCACAGCACTTTCTCCAACTTCCGCTTCTAGTTTGTATACTTCTAAACAGGTGTCCGTTTTCATCTCCTGTATTATCATTCTTCTTTGCTTTCTTCTCTGTTACCGGTGCATCACGTCCACTGGTTTTCTGCGGTGCATCTACTTTTTGTATCGATGATACATCTATAATATAAAAATGAGTCGCTGAATGTGTTGCTAAGCGCAAAACTCGAGAACGGTTGGACCGATTTCCCTAATTCTTTTTTTTTAATTTTCCTTGAAGTACGAGGATGGTTCTTACGGAGAGAAAAATTCTAAAAAAAAAAAAATCCTGAAAAAGTCTAAAAACAACAATTTTCTATACTCCCATACAAAAGATTTGTGATAATACTTAAAAGTCAATTTGAACTGTTAGGCGATACGAAGTTCGCTGGGTCAGCTAGTCGTTAATATTTATGCTACTTGGACCCAGTAGGTGGCCACGTGTATAGCCGCGTCAGATGCGCTATTCACATCGTCAAGGGTGAAGACGAAGAGACAATTGGGACACTCCAGCATATGGGACGGGTCTATGGTGCCCAATTTCGCCAAATTATGTTTGCAGCGGCCTACTTGAGTGCGCAGTCTATTCAGACGAATACCAAATCTGTACGGAAATACTATGAAGATTAAATAGATCACTATCGAGGTACTTACCAATGAGATCAGATATCCATTACAATGATCTAATAACCTTGCTACTAATTACGTTTTTTTATCTGCTGCCAATTCTTTCTACCACTTAGTGATTAATGCTTTATTGTCCTTGTAAATGTGACAAGGCCTATGTCGAATAGTTTTTTGTTAATTGTAGATTGTTTTGTAATTAATGGAAGGTGTTAGTTGGTCAAGTTCGTGTCGGGCACGTTGTGTTCTCGGCTTCCTCACTGTCTTGGGAGCTGTTTCGTTTATGTAAGTTGTTAGTATTGCATGTGTGGTTTTTTGACCTAGTTATGTAAAGATGTATCGATTTAGTGGTTCTCAACATTGTAAGAAGCAGTATCTACGATTATTGGACGGCCTCTTTGGTCTAGTAGTCGTAGAGCGCTACTGCTGAGCATGAGGTCTTGGGTTCGATTCCCAGGTTAGGCAGTGTTATTCGGTTTTTCCATTAGGAATTTCTCAGTAGCAGCTTGAGAGTCTGGATTTGTGCCCGGTTGATGGCAATAGGCTCGCCCCCTATAACATGTTACTAAAACATAACTGGCGTTTGTTTGGGTGTACTAATGGGTTCACCTGTGCCTAACCCTTTGGGGATTACAGGCGTGAAGTTATGATATGAGTTTTCGGATAAAGTACTCATGTTACACTAAGTGCATAACACACCTAAAAAAAGTTATAAAATTATTAAAATACAACAAAACAGGAAAACCAATACACATTTTATGAGGAACATAATTTCTGGTTCAACTTTGAATATAATTAAAATTGATTTGTTGACCCTTTTAGTTTTAAGGTAACGTGACAAATAATTCGTAAGTACGTAATAAAGAAGTCAGATTTCAAGAGAAACTAAAAACCACACGCTATGCCTCATCAACCAAATAGGACTTAAATTCAAAATGCACTCAATAAATTAACCTGTATTTAATGACTCATTAAAATTAGCCAAGTAAATATACCTATGACGGTTTGTTCGTGTAATACAAATGATTACTAATTACTAGAATGATAATGATCAAATAAGGCGATGAATTTATTTGCTATCTATTCTTGGTACTGTTAATCCGATGGCTATTACTATAGCGCCACTAGTTATCTTGATTACTGCTAAATTATTACGTACTAAGTTTATATGCGTCGATTACACACTATGCTGATACTGGTTATAGGTATATGCAGAGTTAAAAACAAGCTACTATAATTAAATAAATTGCAAAAAACACGACTGCAAGAATTTCACATATTTGTACTTTGTTTACTCGTCAGTTTACTATACGACGGTTTTTTTACAGTGTTATATGTTTTTAAAATCTACTTGTCAAATTCTAGACGATAAACATAGACACGACCAGATTAATTAAAAAAAAAGTTGAGGTTGGTATTAATTTACGTTATAAAGTGACGACACATTATTCTTTTTATTTTTAACTAGCCTATGTTACTCGGAACGATGCAAGGATTGTAACGATACCATACATCTAAATCGGTTCAGGCGTTTAAAAGTTATGGTGGAATAAAGAATCTCACGTACATACGTACCCTGAACACATAACACTCCTTTTTTTGGGGCAGTCGTGTAATGAAAGCTATTGCATATCATCTTGTCAATATTAATTCACGACCACTGATTTACTAGTAATTAGCGCGTTTTTATGTTTTCTTAACATACAGATCAAAGGGGTGAAAGGAAAAATGTATCAAGCGACAATTGCTTATGTTATACATATATTCAACCTTATTATTGTGTAAAATAAAGTTGAATATTATTACACAACAAAATTGTCGCTTGATACATTTATCCTTTCATCCCTCGATATAGAAAACTCATTCTTCAGACTTGTGTATTCTTGCGTATATGCATCAAGTTTAATTAAAATCTGTTGATTCGTTAGCAACAACTCTTCTACTTGAAAATTCGTATGAGATAAGGTACGCTCGAGGTAAACCAAAGATATATATGTACCTCGCTAACATCAAAGAAGATATACTTAAATGGTTTTAAAATTTAAATACACTCGTAACCCGCCTGTATATTCAGCTCCCAATACTCCACATTTGTGCATATTACATAATACCTACATTCGAGTTGGAATTTTCCACGCTACAGATTCGGAATAATGCTGATGATACATTTTCAATATGTAGGTTAGGTAACTAAGTTAAATAGGAAATAGGTACCTACTTAAATATTTGTGTTCGCCGATATCTGAACAGAACCGCACCAAGATAACCGCCTGCGATAAAATTTTATTACATTCCGTGACACAATTCCTTCAGTATCATCCATAAATAATCAATAACTTGGCGGTGCTTTATTCACTTATACTTCTACTACTCGTGCTCGATTGCTGTCGCTTCTAAATCCTCCTCTGACCTTTAATTATACGCTTAATTCTCATTGTAATCCCATAATCTGCCTAACATGGTCAACGGGCAATTGGCTGTCGCGCCGTCTGACCAAAAACTGGGGCAAAACAACGGGCCTTTTCATCCTCGCTTCAGTCCTCTGAATCATTAGCGAGTACACCCACATTTGCAAACCACTGTCCTCATTACAAGAACGTTGGCCCAATCAATTCGTCATTATAATCGCAACAGCGTGCGAATAAAAAATGACACCTACACGCGCCGCCGAATTTGGCGCGAAGAAAAACAATGGGCTGCCATAACGGAGCGCGCATTGTACCGGCGGGAAACCAGAATATGTGTCACACGAGCTTTGTATCATGTCAAACATGTCATCTAGTCCGCTCTCAGTTTTGGGCGGGTCGTTAAACTCGACATTTAACAACCGAGCAATTAACATTTTAAAAATTGGAACCGTTTGAAGAATTGTGTCAAATACGATACAGTGAGTGCACATGTGTGTTAGTCTTGACTCTTGACGTATTACGTTCACAGCCTCAGCCTTTGTTAGTGACTGCATTCATATTACACATGTGGTGTAAACGTTCTATTTTCTGGAATCGTTACTAAATGTCACTTTTACATCGTTATGAATAAAGTCGTTTGGTAAACGAAATTTATCTTATCGTCGAATACGACATGGATCTCCTCCAAACGGATCTTGGACAGGAAACCGTCTCAGATTCATTTAATTACATCGTAATTTCGTTCAGAAATAAAAATGGTCGTAAACAGTGTAATGTCAAAAGTGAGGAGTGGAGAGAGAATGAAAAAAATATGTTTTTATATATCTTCATGGGAAGTGGCGGGTGTGTCTGTCTTTTTATTTTGTTATCTTTAATATTATCGCAGTACCAATAGACAATTCAGTATTATTTGTTATTGCAATATTAAAACAACTGATCCAACAAAAAGCCCTGCAATATAGATGAAAATTAATTCAAAGAAACGTAAAAACGCAAGATTTTTGTGCGAAAAATCACTCAGCGCTATATTTAAGAAGGCGTGAAGACTGAGGAGTATCAATTTTACCGTAGCATCGATAAATTATCCTGTAATACAGCTTAATTGCATACGACGGTAATATGGCCGCGAGAGCCGTTAAACAAAACTTCTCGGAAGACGAATGCAGTGTAAGTAACGGTAAAAATGTGCGCTTGCGACGATCCACGCATGCAGAGTGTACGCCTCAGGATAACACACGGAATTTGCATCGTTATAGCTGGTTAAAATCCAAGTATACGCCCAGATATAACTTCTAAACGCGACACGAATACCAAATTGTTGTTTTTTAAAGATTTGAGACTGATAACATCGCCGGCAACCTCAAAGTTGAACTAGAAATATTCAAAACTTGTTACTAGTTTCTGTTAAACTTGATATTGCAGGATTATTTAATGCCGTGTCTAAAATATATAATATTTAAACAGAGCTGCTAGCCTGACAGCAAATTGTTTTAGAATACAGTTTCCTAAATAGAAATGCTTGATCGATAATAAAGATAGAGAGAACATTTGAACTGACGTTTGCAGATGTTCAATAAATGAATTTATTGATAGGCCGTAAGATGCGCACGAGTTGCGCAACAGTGCGAATATCCGTAAGGTCAACGCACCGGACACATAAAATGGCGCCAAGCTGCTAATACAAAACATGTTGATTGCTTTATTTTTATCTTGACAAGTTATCTATTGGAAAAATATAGATTCATATAAAATGTAGGTAGCTTTTATAGCTTAAATTATGACGGTGTCGATAAAATAATAAAAGAAAATTGGCACAACAAACTTTCGACGGAAATGTTAGAAAAACGAGAACTTCCTACCTACGATGATTATCTTGTGTTATTGTTTTATAATCTGAACTACGTCAGTGAAGTCTACGATTTGTTTATCTGCAGTCTCGATCGGCAGTTAACCTAGTCAATCATAGAAGTCGGTGACCCGGGTAATGCCCACGTGGTAAACGCAATTTAATGTCACCAAACACGCACATGAGCTTTACGCATTAGCTATTTATTCTAAAGCCTATTTTTAGAGATTTCTTCACTTGTATTCACTGAACTGTTTGATTTCCATAGCTTCCAATACTCATAAACTTTAGTTAGTTTTATTCACAATGAAGTTCTTTTTTTTAGATCAATGAGGTTTAGGCTTTCAAGATCTAAAATACTTTTTACGTAATTCAACTCTTTTGGGTGTGTTGCTGGGTGCCTAAAATATTTAACAAACGTCAAAGCAGGTGATTTGTATACAACGCCACATTTCGGTACATTCATTATTCAGACCATATCTCTGATCGGGAGCGTTCAGGCGTACCTGCAACATTTTAGCGGCTTTTTTGAAACACTTTTCAGTGCACGGTAAACACAAAGTGTAAAACATTGGACAAGGTGTAGATGTACAGAATTAAGTACAGCCTAACACGCCAAGTGTGGCGGAATGGATCCTAATGGACACTAGACAGTAGGTAGTCTTATTTCATTTGAAATGTCTTTGGTACGACTTTCCAGGGCACTTGGGAAATTCTCGTCGTGCTCAAAAGTCAGTATTGTTCTGGTAATGACAGATGCTTGAAAATAAAGTATGATTGCATCCATTCAACCATCTACACAAATAGAAAAACCAAACAGTTTAGAGAGTCATTCATATGACCGAGATATTTCGTCACTTCTGAACAATACTTTTCTTTTGGCAACATTTTCATATTTGGTTCACAAATATAGTTTCCAATTTACATAGAAACCTTGACTACTGTGCTTTGTCTGTTTCTAATTCCGTATACAATTGCCGTGAGTCACTTTGGCTTGAAAGGGAAACTAAGTACAATGATACTCATAACATTTATTTGTTAGACAGATCTTCACCTTAAGCCCATTGAAGTGTAGACAGAAATAATGTGACAATGGCAGTTTTGCTTCCGTTACTGTCTCCATTACTTAGTCTTGTTAATTTACCAAGAGACCGTGGAACAGCATTCGCATGACTAACATATGCATACTGTGACAGATGCATATTATTGAAAAACTCCATAAAATATGACAATGAGTCTTTTGATAGAACAACTAGAATCTGTCTCGCTTTATCTCTTTATTCGTTGTCATCTTCATTGGCTCAAGTTCTTCTCGTATCTGTAATAGCGTTGTCTTTTTTCTACTTAAACTGAAAATCACTCAACTTTTCTTGCATAACGTTATTAAAGTGAGTCGAATTGTTAATACATGAATCTTGTTTGAGGTGAACGCTCCAATCTTTCCGTTATAGTCGATTGTGTTTTTATATTTTAATTATATCGCGACAGGTTCCTTTTAAAATCATTATTATCATCAACGGATTTAGTTTATGTTTATTTAACAACATAATTAATGGATATAACTTGATTTGATGCTAGATTAGTCTTGCCATAAAACATTGATCTATTTTAAGATTTGTTGTAGGTACTATTAAATGTTCTCTCAAGTTACGCTGGATATTACTGGAGATGTCAACAACCTTAAACCCATTTCGCTTGACGTATGTTAGCATAGCGAATCTTCTTAGTGTACAGCTTCACAAACAAATTCAGAAGTAACATGAAGGAAAGGTGTGTGTTCTGTCCCTTCCAATACATTCGCCAGTTCAATTCCAGCAATGAATCTTTTGTACAGAAAATGAGTTCTATATATTCCGTTAACGTTCTTTTTATTATAAGGAAACTACATAAAAGTAATGTATGATCGTAAGACTGAGTCAGTAATTATGAAAGACGTGTTTATTTTTATAACCTTTCCATGCGGGGGTCTTCAAGTGTCATCGAGGTAAATGTACTTAGCGTCTGTACAACATTTTAATGTTAATTAATTTTGCAAGTGACATTGTTTACTTAATTTATAGATATTTTATCTTGCTTTAGTTAATTATTTTTATAAATTATGATACTTTATTGAACGATGTCTTCATCACTGATTATAAAGTCTCCTCCAATCTTGTTAGAACGGGACAAAAGACTAAAATGTCGATAAAAATAGCCTAAAGTATTACACATCAAGTTTTAATACGAAGTATATTATAAAAAAGCAATATAGTCCATGTCGTAACTCATAAACTTTTACAAGCTGGCAGGAAATATCAAGGAGCCATTTGACCTATCGGTGACTTATCGCGAGCCAGCACGGTTGCAAAACAACCAATCATCCATTAGCAAGGTTGCTGCAATTTCCGCTAATGCAAATAAGCTGCACATTGATTACATTATTGGCTCCAATAGCTACAGTTGTTGTGATAGTTGGAACTGGTATAGTTCTCATTAGATTCATAATGTTTGCTACAATGAATTGTACATATTTTGCGTCGTTTTATTTTGTATTTTCTATCAGTAGATGCCCTTTTTTCTTATCTTTCTTCATTTCCATCACAGATAGCTCCTGCATTGTCATTCATTTGATATTTTTTATCTCTGTTTTCTTTACCTTTTTTATTATACATGCAGTAAACATTATCATGTATTGAGCCCAACAGATGACAATCTTGCGTTTTTAGTCGTGTTTAGAATATTGCGTCAGATATTTCTTAACCGTTTTGTAATATGTTTATTTACTTTGTAACTCGTCTTCTAATCTTTAGATCTGCAATTTAATCAGTGTGGTTGTTTATTTAAAATATATTTTGCTTAAAATGTTTTTTTTTTGCTCTTTCGTCGTTATTGTTGTGTTGAGCTTTTCTTAACTACCCTCCTACTGAAAGGAAGATAAGAAAATTAATGGGGCAACTTTAGTGACGTCAACTGTAAGCCAAGCTTTTGTTGTACAAATAGGGCAATGACGTCACAAGTAGGGGTGAGTTGAGAAATTCGAGAATGATGTCACAAGAGAGTCCGACGCAACTCGTAATGGAAGTGTATGCCAAGAATGACATACATTTTAATTACAAATTATGGCTACGAAATGCAGACATCATTGGCCTTAATTGAATAGAAGACATCGTATCGTTCTACAAAGATTCGTAAAGTGGTCGTAAGCGTTATTAATTCTAAAACCATGTACCTATTAAAAATTTTATGATAGTACCCGAAGGAAGTCGTTAAGATTATAGCAATATTTCGAAACATGGCAAAAATATCACGATTTTGTTTACTCATTATTGAAATAACTTCAATACCAGTAAATAGAGGCTACTCGCTAAGAAATGTAACGTATTATATAAAGATTAATATACCACATATTTCATACATAGACGTATATGGGATAATGGGTTTACTTCCCCAAGTAACTACGAGTAGTTTAAAAATAATTCTACCATTTTTATTATGCGCCTTTAATGTACCATTTTCTCATTTTTTCATAGTTTTCAAAGTAGAAAATGTAGGGTACATTTTATGTTTTTCTTTCATTCACTTACTTTTGTTCTAAAATTCCAAGTATTCTACGGTTTTGTTCTAGTTTTGAATTTATTATGAAACTAGTGGGTATGAAATTTTCTTTTGCCGTTTAGCGAGCTGTTGATAATTTGTTCATTATTGTTTTAACATAATATTTTAAAACAATTTTTAAGGAATGTGATTAAGTTTTTATTAATAAATGTTCTATCTTTTGCTCGCGACTTCGTTCGCGTGTATTTTCTTACGGGTACCTAACTATTTTCTTTGATACTAAAATATAGCCTAACGCACACAGAGATGACGTAGCTTCCCATTAGCGAAAAGAAATTCAAATTCGGACCAGTAGTTCTAGAGATTAGTGAGTTCAAACAAAAAAAAAAAAAAACAACAAACAGTTCAGATTTGAAACATTGAAGACAATCAAACTTCAAAAACCTCAATGCATAACTGCATCAATTTTTATCTTCCATCTTTCAGCGCATCTCCTTAACGGATGATTATCGAGAAAGTTAACCCGCCATCCATCAGTACCGGTCAATCATCACAGCGCTCGCTTCCTGCCTGAGTTGCAGGCAGCAACTCAGGCAGGACTGTGTCCTCTATTATTAGAATGCAGTTCTGCATGACAGTTCATTGTGAATTTGAACGTTTATTTAGATAGTTCCTTGTTAAGGAGAAAGGTACGGTCGCGATTAATGTTTATCTTTGATTATTGGGTGAATAAAGTTGAGAAAGTTTTATTACATGAATTTCAATTTTAAAATTCTATTGTAAACTTTTCAGACAGTATTTATTCAAGAGCTTTGTTTCGGCCCGCGACTTTGTCCGCATGGTAGTCAAGTATACCACTACATACACACAATCGACGATAAGGTAGCTTTCTATCAGGGAAAGATTTACTGTAATCGGGCTAGTACTCCTAGAGAAAATTACTAAAAACAATTAACAAACTTTTCCTCTTTATTAGAATAGTTTAGATAGAGAGCAGATTCCTAGCAGCGTACTCCTGATCCATAAAATGACTGCAATCGTCGATACGCTCTTTCGTGAAACTTATTGGTACTTTGGAGAGGTTTTGCTAGGCCATATTTGTCAGAGAAGAACTGTTCCATGCTGCATGAGGACGGCGAATGAATCGGATGTCGCAATTTGGGAGAGGCTTAGGCTATACAAAATCCTCTGGAAGAATAAATTCAAAACCACGTCTCGTATGTGTTACCCTCTAATCGAAACAAGTTCCTCGGCATGTGCAATAGTGAATAAACGAAGCTCACACCAACATTTCTCCTATAATACCACTCGCCATAATAGTATCGAACGATAAACTTTTACGAGAGCCATTGAACCTGCAATATTAGCCGTAAACAGTATGGCATTTCAACAGTTATGCTAGTAAACACTTTATTATTATGGCTTAGTACCGACACCTTGGGATATGGTCTTAATTGCTGGATGTCTAACCTGTTATATATGGCAAGACAGACATAATAATATTGCTTGTTCATTTGACAAGCTGTTATAAAAAAATTATACATGTCTTCATCATTGTATGGTACGCAAAATATTTGCTACTGCTAGGCAAGCGAGGTCTTTGCCTTGCCATAGGCGGAGTCCGTTTCAGGATTATTTTTTACTTAAAACTAATTCTAGGTTGTTTTCTGTTGTCTGAAAAAAGGGGTAAAGCTTGGAATTTCCCAATGTAAACAATTGAGAAACAAAATGTCGTTTGTACATGTTGCATGCAATTTTTTTAGGCAGTTGTATGGGATGATAGCTCGGAGGTGTAGTCAGAATACAATTTTATGGCCGACGGGAATTAACGTATGATTCGTGTCGAATTTATTATTAGTTGTAATAGTTTTTTTAGGGAATTGGATAATATTTTCAGGTAGTTGCATGGCAATTCTAAAATCAGCGTTTTCTATTGCTTGTTTTTATCCACCGACGACTGTTTTTTATTTCACTACAGGGCAAAATGTACTTAAGAGTAAACTTTAACGTGAATAGACGTTCTGCAGAATATGCAGCGTCGTAAGCTAACATTAGTTCGCTAATGCTAGCCGACGCCGATTTGTTTTTCACCTTTTTCTTTCGTTTCTTTTATGCCAAGCTTTATTTTAAAACACATATATACGTGTTGCTTGCCTTCCTTTAATGTTATCTGCATACAAACATTTTCTCGGTGGGTGTTCTTTCTCTTTAAGGCTACGACTGACCTTTCAAGGTGAATCATAAAGATTTCTTCCGCAAATCGCATGCATATGGCTGCTTAACAACGATATGTTTATAAACAAAACTGTATAAAAGATAACACATGTTTTAAATTATCAAAGGCGATGCTCACGTTTTTATGTGTGGGGTTCTATATCTTACAGATACGAAAATACATGCATTTTTAACAACAAAATATGTTATGACTTATCAACTGGTCAATCTAAATTAGAACCTTATCTAACCAACTGCGTATTACAATCGGCGTAAAAAACGAATCGTTAATAGTAACTAAGCGTTATTCGTAAACTCGTTCGTTGTCTACCTCGTTGGTCTAGTATTCGCAAAGCGTACTGTTGGGAATGAGGTTTTAGGTTCGATTCCCAGGTCCGGCAAAGTTTTATTGGATCTTTCCATCAGGAATTTCTCAGTAGCAACCTCGGAGTCTCGATTTGTGCCGGGTTGATGGCAATAGGCTCGCCCCCTATAACATAGGAGTTAAACATAACTGGCGAAATGTAGGTGTACTAATGGGTACATCTCTGGAAACCCTTCTTGAACATAACATCACGCCTGTAATTCCTTACAGGCGTGTTGTTATGTATGTATGTTATTCGGGAACTTCTTAGGAAGAAGAATAGGCGAAGAATCGTCAGGTAATGCAGTACACTGACTGTACAGTATTGACATAATCATCAGCTGAGATTATGAGGTCGCCAACCGACCCACTTGCGCTATCAACTACGGAGCGTTCCTCACATAACAAACATTGTTATAAGCTGTGTAACTAACTACTGATATCATTCAAATTGTTTATTAGACAACCTGATAGTACACTGACCTGTTTCGGAAAGTTACTGCAAACATTTATCATGTAAAGAAATGTTATGATAAGGAATTGCGAAATTTATTATCTGTTTACAATACGGGTATCGTTGCAATTGTGCAATGAAAAGTACCTATACAGGCTGACTTTTCAATTACTGCGCAGTTTTCATGGGGTGCAAGTATTTATGAGTATAAAGCAAGTTTTACTATAGGACGAACTCTGATATCTGGAAAACTTTACATTTGCTTGCTTCCTACAGAAATGTACTTTAATGTGGTCAAAGTGTATGGAACAGCTGATTGAATTTTCAGGATTTACATCTTGAAATATACATAGTAACTTAATAGTCAATACTTAGGTATTATTATCTAGGTATTGACTTTCTTAACCCTCCTTTTATTGGCAGACAATTTGCGTTCATGGCGTAGGCATAGTTATAGATTCAACATCATGATAAATGTGGAACTTCTACTCGAATGTGTCCAAATACGTTATTTTCCTATGGTATAAATGACAGTTTACAAACACACACGATTCCTAAAAAACAGTAATCAATCACCAAATGATAGTCATTCCCTATACAAAAAATAGAATGACACATCCTTCCAAACAAATTCACAATACAAAACCCATTAACGGGTAGTTTCCTATAACTGTGAAACTTCAGTTACCGTAATTACTAACCCAGTACTCTATTCACAAAATAGTACCGTTATAACAACATCTGTCAATGAAAACAATCGAATCTGTTACACTACTGTTTGTTGCTGAACAATGTGGGTGTAAACCAGTGGCTCGTATGCAAGCGGGTATATATTGAACAAATTAAATTAATGCTACAAAAAAATTATGATATACGACCAAAAGTCAATTTGATGTGTAAACACGATGTTAAGATTTCTATTATACAGTGTAAACAATGTTTTGCAACATTCGTGCAACATTGTTGACAGCAACATTTGTTAATACGAAAGTTTATTTATTTGTTGTGATACATAATACGAAACGTTCTTTTTTACCATGAATACGAAAAATTAGCATGTTGTGTGTTCGTAAACAACAAACATAATAATTATGTTTTGCCAGCTTTGTTTCTTAGACAACAAATACATGTTGCTACAACAATGTTGTTCGATTTTCGTTTCACAAAGACCAATAAAATAATATAGGCACTGAGTAAACTAAGATGTAGTTTCAAGCTTGCCTAGTAGCCTGACTATATTTATATTGGATAATCTTATTAATAAACATGTGTAATCTTAAAAGGATTATCACGATAATGTTTGTCCATTCGAGATCGTGTTATGTCAATGTCTTTCGCGTAGCTTTTAGTGGATTATTGAGTCGTATCGCCGATTTTATTTTTTGACGGCTAACCTTCGCTAATCCGATTACTTTTACTTCGCGATTTATTGCTTAAACTGTTGTTAAATTAAGGATTAATTGATTGAAAGCTGTCGCAATAGTTAATTTTGTGAGTGTTGTTTGATTTGTAGGTTTTAATTTAATCGCTAGTTGTTGTTTTAAAGATGGTCGTTTTTGTATTGGGTCAGAGTCGTGATTTTTGGCTGCTGCAGTGTGTCGTGTATTCGATTACCGGACATATCAAATATTTGAATAGCCAATAGGTAGTTATAGATCTGGTTGTTTATGTATGTGAGTTTATATGTCTGTTAATGCACTCTAGACACTGGAGAAATAACAAAAGTGGGGTAATGTATAAAAAAAAATAACATTTTCATGTATTTATTTGCTACCGTCTTCTAATTAGTCAGTTTTTCCTAAAACCTAACAATGAATCATAAACATCTGTATTATTGTGTTTCAACAAATAACATTAATGACTCGCATCCGAACTTCAAAATGACATGACGTAGAAATCCCATGTGTGGACTGTGGACATTGATCCACGGTCCAGCGTAGGTGTAATGTATGTGTGACGACATGCCGCGGTCGACGCCCGCTCATGACTTCAACATACTTCAGATAATTTACTGATCTACATGCGCATGCGCTGATTAGTCAACGGACGATCGTGTGATAAGCGGCATGCAAGTTGATGCGAGCGGAACAAACTGGAAATGCATGTGAAATGTACCTACCTATGGAATGGTTTAATTGAGCTAAGCACAGATCGCTTCTGTGGTGCGAGTAGTGGGTAGAACAAGAATTGAAAAATAATCTGGACCTACAAGTCTCATCTTTTATGTAAAATTATTTTTTGTAAAAATATGTTTTATTGTGCAAAAAGTTATATTAGAATTGAAAATGAAATTCGACACAGCGATAGATATAGCCTGGAATAACATATAAACTTCTTTCTATCCCGAAAAAATTTACGGTTCCCGTGGGATAATACATCTACTTTGACGCGGACGAATTCGCGGGCTGAAGCTAGTATATAAAATAAGTATGGATTCTTTTGAACAACAACACCTGGTTTACCTTTAACAAAGCTTTCGTTTTCTCCATGGAGTTTCGTAAAACTGCTAACATTTACCAATAATATCAATAGAAAACAGTTTCTTTGATAATGTAGCTTTCTATCAATGTATTTGACGTGTATATTTTCAAAGGCGTTTTCCATTGTAAACAATTTCTCTGAGGTCATAATAAGAGGCTCGTCTGAGTGACATGTTAACATAGGACTGGAGTGAGAGTGATGAAAAGGGAGAAAGTAATAGGTCGAGGTCGCGAATATAGCGGATACGTTGAATGGTTGATGAACAATAGATTGTTCCCAATATCATCAATGGGCCATCTTAGGTGGTCGGGGAAGCGACAGCTAAATGTATGGTTTTCTGTTACGAAATTCTCTGTAGCTTGTTTGGAATGGAAGTAGGCTTGCCCTTTATTTCATCGCACTTAATGTCGTATCGTCGTCATTGGCAAACAGTATATGAACGTTAGTGAGGCACGCACACCTCTGCCGTTGGTTACTAGGGAAAATAAGGTTCTTTTGCACGTGTATAGAATTGAAATTCATTCATCAGTACAATTTGGTTAGTTCTATTTTTGCACGATTCAATTACTGGAAGCAAATATCACTTATATAGTATTTTAAAAATTGCGAGTAGCAGCCTCGGAGTCAGGATTTATGCCCGGTTGATGGCAATAGGCTCGTCGACATGGGACTTAAACATAACTGGCGAAATGAGGGTGTACTGATGGATACACCTCTGCCTAACTCTTCAGGGATTACAGGCGTGATGTTATGTATGTAATTAAAGTTTTGACGTCACTTTTCCACCCGCTGTCTGTGTAACCAAAACCCTACACAAACTTTATGGGTTTTGATGTTTTTCATAAAATAAACTTTTAGTTCTCCGCGGTTGACCATCTGTTTTTATTTATACTGTTCCTGTTTACATTAAACTCATGAATAGTTTCATGAGTTTGACTCTTTAAGCGTATTAACTAAAGTTATGAGTACTAAAATATCCAGTGGATAGAAACTTCCTGATAAAAGAAGAGTTGGTTTTCTAAATCCGTGATAGGTCGTAAATGAATGAATATGAAAAGAAATCTTGGATCAGATAATTTTATTTTATGGTCATTCTTTGAATGTAATGTTTTATGGGAGACAGTGAAAAGTTTGACCACACTGATTGATAATAGAGAGATGTCTGTGTTCCTTGAATGGTGATTTTGCTTTCATATGTCTTACTACATAATTGACTGCCTAGAAAGCTAGAATTACATAAAAGAACGACGGCATTGTTGGCCTTATTTCTGCAATTATTCCCATCTCCTGTAAGATGGCAAATATAGAATTGTGTTAGTACGATTGGCAGGTCATTCATTAAGGTTTAGACGAAGCCTGAATTCTTTATAACGTTTTGGAGCTTTAATACCAAACATTCACATTGATAAACAACGGTTCATTAATCACAGTCAGTTCTTTTACCTGCGACTCCTCCTAGCAATAGATTTATTACCTAAGTAGAATATCTAGTATTCTAGACTTAATGGTCTCCTCGTAACAAATTGAATCATTGACCTATAAGGAGCCTGCCCACTACACCGTTTCGTGCAATGTCCGTGCTGTCAGGCAAAAAATATTAAAAGACAAAAAGTCAAAGCATTTATTTCAATTATACCATTTACAGGCACTTTTAAATTGTCAAGATCAGTTAGTCAGAAAGTTGAGGCTAGTTGCTTGTTCCAAAACGGAGGTAGGCCTCTATGGAGAAGAGTATGCCCACTAGACCGTTCCATCTCCGACTGACACCGTCGCGCGCCATGCACGGAGCATCAGCAATTGTCAGTTGATACACATAACTTGTTGCTGGCACGTAACTTGGCTAGGTTTTGGCGTAGTGGGGGAAGTCTGTATTTAAAAATGTACTAAATTTACATACTCATACTACGCCAAATCCGTTGATACGTTATAGTGGGCATAATTATAGTCCGTGTCATATTCTTTTCGACTTAATACGTTCATAGCGCGGTCATGATATGGTACGGTGTAGTGGACAGACTCCTTTATACGTTTCATAGCAACATTAAATTGAGTGCTCGCATATTTTATCGTCCCTCAAATTGATTGGACGAATCGATTTGCCCGTATATGGCTGTTGTAACCGCTAGGCGTTGTAAATACGCCAAATTAGATTGTTTTGTTTATAGGTTGTGTAACTACTTACCTATTTATACATATAAATAAAATTAAAGTGCCTGTAGGTACGTACACGAAATAATCAATTTTTAAACTTTTCACCTGTCTGTCTGTTTGTTTGTTCCGGCTAATCTCTGAAACGGCTGGGCCGATTTTGACGAAATTTTATTGGCGGATAGCTGGTATTATAAGGAGTAACTTAGGCGTCTATCTATCTGCGTAAAATGCGCGATAACCAGCAACACGCGAACAAAGTCGCGGCCATAAACAAATTTCCAAACAAACTGCTGTTGTTTACAAAATTATTTACCCGGTTTTAGCTTTCGACGTAACAATTATTTTACCCTTTTCCTAAGCCTAAATATATAATGTTTTGTAATTAATTTTACCTTGATAACATTTATTGTTGTTACGTAATGAACCTTTAAACCTTTAATAACCTTAGCGCTATTTTTACCCGGCTACGGCGGTCGAAAGAGAGGGTGACTTTTTGCTTCCCCTAAAATTCCCCTGTACCGCGGTAAGGCTTCATTTCAATTTAACTTTGTTATACAATACTTTCATAATATTACACGAGACAAGGAAGGCGGTACTACTCTATATTAAACCGCAGAGTGTTGCATATTGCCACAGTATTCAATTAATGTGCGTACGCGGCGAGAATACAACCTCAAAACTTATTAAACAACGTTTGTTGAGATATGACTGATGTACAGAAAAATAAATCTTTAAAGGTTCAAATGATTATTATCAGGTAAATCGAAAAGCAACATAATAATATGATGCGCTGCTTTTCAGTATTTCAAGTATGTATTTCTTTATGACTTTTCCATACATAGTTTTCTTTAGTATCGTGTTTAGTCATTAAAATTGATAAACTTAAGTGCTAAATTACTTTTGATGCTGAACGTACAAGTTGAAATAAAAAGTGTATCATCATCATCATATCAGCCGTAAGACGTCCACTGCAGAACTTGGCGTTACCCTACAGATTTCCAATAGGACCGGTCGGAAGCGACTTGCATCCAGCGCAAAAAGCGTATATAAGGACCAAATATAAGAAGCGTAATATAGGTATATCACGTTTCTTAGAACACTAATTGGATATTAAGAAGGAACTTCTGGAAATCGCGTGTCATGAAAATTGAGGATACCTACTTGAAGATCAAGGTTCGACGACAAAAATTTTGACCGCGGTACAGTTGGCGCTAAGGTTTATTCACACCAAAGTTCAAGAGGCTAAGAATAATGACCTCCAATTGGCCTGTCAACCGTTCTAAAATTAAAACGTTTAGCAAACTTTACCCTAAGGCTTAGTTCACATTAGGTCAGACCGACAGTTTTATCGGACCGACAAACAACTCCAACTGCTTTGTGATGACCCCGTATCGTCACAAAGCAGTTGAGAGTTGGTTGTTGTAAAATTACCGATTCCGATACAATAATAACGTGTCACTGTACTTCATTTTGTAATACGTGAAAACGCAGTTGACTGTACATTAATACATTTGTTAAGTTTATATAAAAAGGTTAAGATGAAATGTATAGTTGTTTGATTTCTAAATAAATGAAATAAAATAAAATAATAATTACGGTAACGACTGTGATAGATAGATAGATCGGATCAGCAGTTTCTAGTGTAAACAGCAACACCCCCAGTCGGTCCCGGCAAAACTCTCGGTCCGACCTAATGTGAACCAGCCCTAACTCCCCGACTATTAAAATACCATACGTATATTTGAAACCTATTACTTTCCTGTAATGGTAACTTTATCATACCATAAATGAGTAAGAGGTCGATGCCTCCACTGTGGTTTATTGTACCGACTGACATGACTGACCTCCTAGTTTACATTGCGCCCACGCCGCTCACGCTAACTGTTCACCTTTTTGCTTAGTAATGTGTGATCCAATAATCCAACTGTATTGCGGAACGATACAATTTTTTTTGCAATTAATTTGCATATGTTTTTTTTTTGGTTTCAAAACACCCACGTTTTCCTCATGAAATATACGGGGGAAGTTAGATATCGACGTGCAAACTGATACCTGAGCATTTCGTTAACAAAAACTTTACCCCACTCTTGGAATTTCTAGCATCCATCCATCCAAAGTATAGCAGTAGTAATTGCTATTGAACTTGTTCATTTCCCATAACGTGTAATATCGTCCGTACTGACAGTACGCTCTTCTTTTTACGACGGAATGTTGCGAAGAGCGTGCCTCGTGAATTTGTTTACGTCAATCAGCTTGATTCACAGATGTTTAGCAATTTGGGCCGTTCATAAACACGCAAATTATGAGATTGTTCGCAAATTCAATTTGCAGACTGCTTCCTCGTTGTTGCTACTAGCTTGTTTATGTACAAAATTGGCCAAGTGCGCGTTGAACTCACATACATAAGATGATGTACAATATTTAAAACTACAAACAAAAAAAAATACTTTTTTTGTACAGAGTTAGTAAAACGGCTATATTATTACGTTTTTAAAGATATAGGCTTGTGACAGAGTCTTAGTTATAAGGTTCCACTTGGCACCCTTTGGGTACTAAAACAAAAAAAAATATGTTGTTTGGTCTTACTTTTTAAAATCTTTCCTATACAACAGAATAATGTAGTTGATTTAATGAGCACACACATATGATTTATGAGTACATAACACATCTATGTGACTACATAGATGTACAACCCGTCTTATCAAACAAACATTAGATACTAACATAAAAAATAATCACGACTATTTAAATAACATGCCCATCATTTTAATCTCTTCTCAAACCTACTTCATCTTTAAACGTCTTGTATGAATGGGTATAAAAACTGTCGGAAGGATTTCAATGACGCTGGCACGCCACCAGGGCCCTTAATTGGAGGAGACCTCGACCTTGTCGAATAGAGCCCTTAAAAGGCCGACCGACGATGATGCGGCTAGAATATTTTGTACCTTGGTTATTAACTACTTTCTTTACCAGATTTTCATAATAACTAATCTTACTTGCGATAAAACAGCGGTAAAAATCTGTAGCTGTCTAAAAGAATTTTTAATTATGAATGAATTGTTATAAAAATGTTGGCCTTTCAGCGTGTATTAATACAAAATATTCGGGTCAATTCGTAGATTGTATTGTACACTGAAAATCTGTACTACGAGTATTAAAATGAAGTTTAAGTTTTATTGGCTCTAATTTCTGGAACTTCTACTCGGATTGGAAAAATCTTTTTGTATATGTATATGTATAATAGCCAGATTCATGAGGAATAGTAAAGTCATATCATCACGCTACGACCGACAAGAGCAGACCAGTAATCAAAGACGTAAAAATACCACGCGAACGAAGTCACGGGCTGAAGCTAGTTTGCTATACATTAATTAAGTTATAAGTAGGCCATGTCTTTAAAAAAATTAACAAATTCAGATCTTCAGAAAACATCTGCTGATCGAAACCATCTGCCGTGCACGAAGACGATCAATTTAAAAAGTAAAATGATCAGTTGAAGTAAAAAATCCATCTCATCTCAATGAACGGTTTGAGTGACAGACAATTGGGTTAATTAGTTATTGTTACAGACAATAGGAAAGCCAGACAGCTTCACTATAAAGTATTAAACAAAGACAATTAGGTACCAATTAGAAAGTATAATCTTTTTCTCGTATTTTAGTTTGGTGAATTTCCTTTAAAATAACATAACATAACATCAGGCCTGTAATCCCCGAAGAGTTAAGTCTATCCAGTAGCTCACCCACATTTCGCCAGTTATGTTTAAGTCCCATGTAATAGGGGGCGAGCCTCTTGCCTTTAACCGGGCACAAATCCAGACTCCGAGGCTGCTGAGAAATTCCCGATGAAAATCCCAATATCTCTGCCCGACCTGGGAATCCAAGACCTCATGCTCAGCAGTCGCGCTTTACGACCACTTAAGCAATGAGGCAGTTCGACCTTCGTTCTTTTAAAATATTTCCATCATTTCTGCTACGCTAGAAAGGGAAAATCTAGGACGTATACACATGTCAGATTTTATCGTTGCGTGCAAGACTACCGGTGGAAATTGCAGCGGTAGTGTTCAAGGCCATTTAAGGTCAACAACTTGACACTAATTGGACCATTATGGGCAAAGTGGGGGAGATTTACTCGTACAGTATGTGTCACCTACGTTTAAAAGTCTTTTATGGATAACGTAGGTTCAAAAGACCAAGTTCAATGAATCTCCTTGACTGAGGCAATGAACTGTTTGATCCAGCTGTTCACATTCCGAACACTACAAGAGTAATAAAATTTAATTATCACAATGAAAAAACTATTAACAACCATTTTATCGATATCAAAATACGCATGATATCAGCGCCAAAAAATTATAGTCGTAACTATCAATTACCAATCATAAGAGAATCGTGACTAGCAGCCCTATGTAAACAAGATCATAAATAAAATAGGATGGTAAATTACAATGTACTACAGTGTAGCCCGTGGCTCCGTCCACGTTATTACCAGAGTTACTGGGAAATTATTTACAATTCATATAAACATCTCATCCAACAGATTTCTAGGAAACAGACAAAGTTGAAGCAGGTACTAGTATGTAAGGATCCACGTGGCGTTATTTTATTAGGGTTCCTGATAGTGATAAACATAACTATCTTGGTTTTTTAAAGTTTTTGCTTATGACCGCCAATTTGTCCCTGTGAATTTTCTGATAATAAAATGTAGCCTTCTGGCGTAATATAGCTTTAAATTATCGAAAGATTTTTCAGAATCGGACCAGTATTTGTGGAGATTACCGCGTTCAAACAATAAACAAACTCTTCAGCTTTATCCCAACTGTTTTCGGGGTCAGCGCAACATTTTTTCTTCCACAGATTGATCTCCTATAATCCTATAACCCCTTTTCTAACTATATCATATTTATCACAATCTCTTCATCGTTTCTTTAGTCTTGCTTTTCATTAAGTCTCTAATTGTCCGCTACAGGCCTATCTCCAGGTCTGTCTCCAATTGCGTCAGAATCCAGTTTACTCGCCTGCAGATCTTACGTCACACTGCACACAGTAGAGAAGTTTTTTGGTTTTACATGTTAACCGACTTCCGCAAGCTTTTCCTCGAGGGAAATCAGGGTGTTGCAATATGATCAATGTTCAGGTAAATATAATGCTTCTGTCGGGAACATGTATCACTTCGGTACCTATAAACTTTTTTACATGATTACACCGCGGTATGATCTGTATTTATGAAAATATATCTTCATATTTTTGATATAGAACAAAGGGGTGACTGTCAATAGATGTCGTAATTATAACAATACAATAATACCAGTCTATTATTGTCCTATTGCTGTGAATGCACGAGCATTGAACACCACGCTTGCTGCAGGTAGATTGACGATTTCAGATTTATATTAGGTAATTAGTTATAAGTCTAGGTTGAGGACCTCACGATGTTCTTTCCTTCACTGATGTCAATGATGAACAAGATCTAGTATCAAAGTACATGTTATTTGCAAAAATTACATTAATACTTGCCCGGTAACTCATGCATAAGAGATGGGCGTCTTAATCGCTGTGCCATCACGACATTAGAAGTCATAAAAGGCTAAAAATAAAATATTTTGATAACCTGTTCACTAAAAAAGCCATTCGCTATCACCAATTCGTCTGCCAAACGCGATGATGACATCAGAAACCCCCACGGCCTTCATATTACTCCATATTCATTCTCTGACCCGTTTAGATGAAAAATAAAATTAATAGCAGCAAAAACTTTTCCAACGTCAGTAATAATATATGTATTCTACTTTTTGCCACAATATCTGAGCTGTAGCAACAAGTATCATAGTTTTTGACCTTCGCTCGGGTTGAGTCCCTGGCGGTAACATTACCCTTGAGACCTTTCAGCTAACATGACCCTTCTGTTTCAACAAATCTGAGCAAAAATCAAATTTTGTGTACTCATGAATTGTGTTGATGTTTTCTCGTGTTGACAAGACGCCTAGATAGTTCTTTGGGTAGTTATTAAAGGTTTCTTTTAAGGTTCCTTTTTTATGCTTACAGCTTTGCCTTTCTTAGCAACTTTGCCACTGATCTAAATGTCATCATCATCATTATCATCCACAGCCCGACTTCACCTACCATCTCCGATTTAAATAAGTCAAACACAAAATAATAGTACAATAAATTCGCCAATAATATGTTTCCACATTGAAACTTCTGATGCATAGGTACAATCAGCAAAACAGATAGGTATGCAGGGTCGTCAGATATAGTTGAAGTTTTCAAAGAAACCGATTGATTTTTTCGAATGTAATTTAATTTAAAACATAGATACTTAACAGTTAATTAATTAAGTTAAGATTCAGTTAAAGACATCCATCTGTTTCTAAGAAAACGTCAACTATATCTGACGACCCTGCATATCTATCTGTTTTGCTGTGTGTACCTTCAAACATAGATTTCGGCAGATTGATAATAGGTTCATTAACATATCTACTGACAAACACAAAAAAAATGACCATAGTCGCAGGTCATCGGCCTTTGCTAGGACTGGTCTAGCTCAAATCATTACTAGACACAAACACCTGTGTTTTTTGGACACTGATTACATGCTTGATTGGATCCTAATACAATGCTACACTAAAATGGATTCCAATGACTAGGTACGTAGGTAAGTTAATTGACTTGGATCAGGAAATGTTATTGAACTGCGATCTTCTGTGATTGATATGTAATTTGATATTGTTCTTGTTTTCATTTATTTTTATGTGTTCCTCGTTTTCAACAGATTTAGGATTAGAGTTGAATAGACTTGTGCTTTGTCTCAATATTAATTGTACTTACCTTAAATATCTTTATCTTGGAGGTAGTTATGGTAAAATAAGAAAATAATCGTAATGATGGCAAGAATATGTTACTTTAATGCAGAAACTCTTTCTAATATCTTTGTTTCTTAATAAGTTATATAAAACTTACTATTATTCCACTATATACTTATTTCCCTACCAGTTTACTGGGTTTTGCCCCGAGGCATTTGATTTACTAATACTGTAGGTAGGTACCGAGATTTCTATACTCCGTGGGTGGTACGCCAACTAGCGTATTGCTATTGAGTTAGCAAATACTAATAAATATGTCAGAAAAAGAAAGGTATACAACGCGAATTATGGCTTCTAGGAAAATAAGGACTCTTTGCGTACTCAGTGGAATGCAGAATGATTTTATTTGAAGTTCATAATATATCAGAAAATATTGTATAATGATATGTTTGTACGTTGTTGTGTGTGTAAAGCGTCTCGTACAGTATAAAACAAACTCGCTCCTCAAAAGTCTTCTGTCAGTCTGTGTGCTAAGATATTTTAAAAATAAATTGAGTGATTCAAGAGGAAGGTTTATTCTACGTATAGGTAAATAATGTTTTGTGTTAATTTGACGATATCTTTTTGTACCCGTGCAAAGCCGGGGCGAGTCGCTAGTTCATAATAGGTAATTGCAAAATGATACGTAACTCAAAAACGCGCGATAAAAGATATGATTTTTTGATTTAGGTAGGATTTAGGTGTATTATTTTAAAAATGAGTATTGACCGAAAAGTAACTAACTACAGGCCTAAACATTAGTGCTCGTATCTTATCTATGAAATTTTATTGAGTTGACCAAAATATGATTAGACTACATTGTTATAAAGTCGAGGATATCCTCTTAATTGTATTTTACGAGTGAATAAATTTGACGCTTTTGACGAAACTGCCTGTCTCATGCAACCCTTGTTCCTAGTTACGACATGTTACAGCCAACAGTTCACTTCACACACAAAGACTTACAACCTAGCTACACAGACATTCTGAACACATGGCTCGGTCTAAAGTCTAGACTATAGACAATACAACGGCCATAGACAGCCATTTATCCTGTTTATAGCGTTGACAATTTAAGAAGTTTTCCTCTATGGCACACTCAACCCTTGTACAGTCACTTACACAAGCAAAACAATTTACAACGCACATTTATTTATCCAATAGAACATTAGTTAAGTAAATTGTTGTAAATAAGGAAATAAATGAATTTATTATTATAATAAATACTGTCCTGTCCTACGTATACATGTCATTGCTAATTACTTGACATTATCAGGTTAAATTCGCAGAATTCCCTTGTTCATAGTTTCATTAAAGTTAGCTTTAAGTTACTAAGCACAATCGAGTATTGAGAAAGCAGACTTGTTTCGTTGCAGCTTCACAATCAGAGTTGAAATCTAAGACACCAACGAATGAGTCAACAAATATCAGGGATCAAGGATGTCAGAGTCGTTTTGTATCAAGTTTTACTTATTAAAGACTTGTTTTATCTGTACAATGCATCTGAGACTAGGGTTTGGATAACGTTTCAGCCGCAGGTACTGGGCCTTAAATGCGTGGGGTGTCGTTGACTTTAGATAGACTAAATTATGACAGCCCAAGTAGATTAATATCTGTAACAGCTTGTTCCAATAACTTGAACTATTTACTTCTTGCGAGCTTATATTAATCAAATGAATATTTATTGCGTAGCGCTGTATCAACATCGTGGCTGCATGAATGGATGGTTTTATGTAAATTTTATAAAGAAACAATTGTATCTCATAATAAAAGTCGTACAATCTATCTGTCAGTCTATAATTATGCAGAATACATCATGTTATTAATTAGTTCTGGGCTGTAACTGCGTGGTATGTCATGAGTCGTGGTCTCCCACGGTTACCGCGACTGCTTTTAGTTAATTATTACAAACAATGCTTTCTCCCACTTATTTCTACTTGTTTGTTTATTACATCATATCTCCTTTAAGATTTACGTTCTCGAAATCAAGATAGTTATCGGGAAGGAGCTAGTGGTTTTTGAGTTACGGCTAAAAGCAGACAGACTTACGTTTTTATTTTTGTTATAAGGCTTTATAAAGATTGTGTCTTTTAATTATCTCTAATCTGTATTTTGCTTCATTATTTTTTGTAATAAAATTATTCTGTCACGATTTTATAAAACCATTATGTCATGGACTGTACCAATATTCTTTATACCTAATTCACACAGAGAAAAAATGATCCCATTTGTAGACGATGTAATACAAAAACATTTTTTTATTATGTCTTTTTTGTTACAGGTAACTGACCCCATTCTTTGTACAGCCGCCAAATGGACTAATATCACCTTGACTGGTATGAAAAAGAGCTATTAATAAATTGATATCGATTTGTTAAATGCCTATTATGGTACTTTTTGTTTCATAGAGGAATGAAATTAACGAAATGGCTTACGCAGTTTCAAAGGTATTTTAATGATGGTATTGTGTGTCTGACCAAGGTCAAAAACGTTCGATGTCTAGTCTCAGCGACAGTCAATGTCAAAAAGTTTCGAGGTTAGTTTGGGAGAGACTGAAGGTGAAAAATTGTGCGGTCGGGGGACCTGTAATAGTGGGAAATTTTAATAATGACTATATAACTAAATCCCGTGCTTATGAATTAAAACAAACCAAAATCATGGCATTTGCACACACCTATATAGAGAAACAGGAAATGACGAAATGCAGAGGACGTAACGCTTTTTCCTTACGTTACGATTTCTGCCAGCTAATCCTACAGCAAGCCGCTTTAATGCTCTCAGACGCTTGGTCCAGATGATACTTCCTATAACACAAACACAGACAGAGTAAAAGAAAATCTCCAATAACGTCTTTTTCAAGCATTTTATGAGTAGCTGAAGAAATGAACGTTCCAAAAAATCCTTAAAATATGGGAATTGCCCCTCTTTTTGCAAAACCGAAGCGACTTTTTGATCAAACAATAATATCGAGTAACAAAATAAACAAACGCGTCTGTCGCTGTAAGTACTTGCTACCGACCATGTTTAAAATCTGGGAACAATTAAAAGAAAGGGGATCTTTAGTCATGTTTCAATAATAAATGTTAGTCATATAAAATCGCTTTGTGTAAGTAACATTTGGCAATGCATCATGTCCAACAAAGGGGCAGATTTGTGCCAGATTCCCCCCTTCTGAGCTGTCCTATGTCCACCCTTTATAATCAAATTAAAAAGCAATCACAAAAAATGTTTAACTGGAACACATGTGGGGTCTTCCTCCAGCTGTGAGATGAATAAGGCCAACTGCGGCATTAGTTTGTTTTTTTTTTTTATTGTTTACTAGCCACTGTTTTTACTCGCCCTAAGTTACATCCTTGGTTACTACTCCGCCCCTATGGGTCGCAGCGTGATGTTATATAGTATATACTACTCCTCATGAGTCGGGCATTAATATACATAACATAACATCATAACATCACGCCTGTAATCCCCGAAGGGTTAGGCAGAGGTGTACCCATTAGTACACCCACATTTCGCCAGTTATGTTTTTAGTCCCATGTAATAGGGGGCGAGCCTATTGCCATTAATATACAAAAAGATTTTTACCAATCTGACTGACAGTTCCAGAGATTAGCTCGTTTATACAAACAAAAAAGCTTTATTGTATTAGATTTAAGGTTATGTCCCACTAAGCGAGATTTTTTTTCTATCCATGCCTCTAATTACGGGACTCTTCCTAAATAATTAGTTAAAGAATGACTAATGATGGTGTGAATGTTTGCTCTTGCAGTGTAAACGCACCTTAAGATAAATCTAGGTAGGTACTGACAAAACAACTATGACCATTGTGTTACAATACTTATAGGATTAGTCAAAAATCGCATGATCGTCGCTTGCGCAACGTAGAAAGTGTTTCACGCTTCGCACACCCTTCTATTGTTATGCGAAATTCGCTTGGACATCGCCATTGTCTATCTGTCTCGGAAGATCATAGTTAAGATTGATTACACAGTCGAGACTGCGCAGGAGTTGAGATTGCTAGTCGTACGCACGATGCGTTTGATGTACTCGTATCGTGTTCGTTACGCATTGGACCTTGGCATTATGAGCATTATGACTTGCATGATGTTGTCTATTCATGTAACTATAAATTTTCCGTAGCAATAAAACCATAGAGCATTATTGCCTAGCAACAGAAGAATTTATTGAAGGCAGTGGCTAGAGAGAAAAGAGAATAATGGAAAGTTTTTATAATCAGCTTCACCTTTTTAAATCACAACATCACGCCTGTAATCTCCGAAGGTTTGTGCAGAGGTTTACTCATTAGTACACCCACATTTCGCCAGTTATGTAAAAGTCCCATGTAATAGGGGCGAGCCTACTGCCATCAACCGGGCACGAATCTAGACTCCGAGGCTGCTACTGAGAATCTTTTTAAATCGGTAAGAAATATAATTATAGGTCAATGTTCAAACAAAGCCATTGTCCAGATGAACCGGAAAACCACTAAATGCTCTCAAAGAGGAAAACTATTGAATAATACGTGATTCACGTACATATCTGGCCAGACCACCTAAACCTATAAGATTGAGGAAGTAATGAACAAAAGCCATTGAATGTTCTTCATATCAAACAAAGAAAAAAACACAACGATCGTATTTTACATAACATCACGCCTGTAATCCCCGAAGGGTTAGGCTGAGGTGTACCCATTAGTACCCCCACATTTCGCCAGTTATGTTTAGGTCCCATGTAATAGGAGGCGAGCCTATTGCCATCAACCGGGCACCAATCCAGACTCCGAGGCAGCTACTGAGAAATTCCTGGTGGATAAACTCAATAACACTATGCCCGACCTGAGAATCGAACGCAAGACCTCATGCTCAGCATTCGCGCCTTGCGACCACTAGACCAACGAGGCAGTACAACGATCGTTTTTTGTCATGTCTTATTTTATGAGAGCATAAAGTTATTGTTCGTTAATATTTCAAAGCAAGTAAATTATCAATTGTACGTAATAATAACATTAATTAATTTAATTAAAGACGAATCCCCAGTGGCCATTTTCTTAAAGCAACAACAAATTGAACACAGAAACGTGTTTCTAATTAAATATTTTAGATTCCGATAAAGTTTTCACGGTTCGTTTCACGTTGTTTACTTTAATTAACCGTTACTTATACTAACACGGAATAGGCATAAGGAAAATAAGGAAATCCACTAAGATTTGTAATTTTTTTACTGCTTTATTATTTAAAAAAATGTACATCACGTTATTCTAACCTCTATTTGGTTTTTCAGTAACATTTCACATTCACATTTTACAAAAAAGTCTATGTAAAAGCATAAGTGTAAAAAAACTCCATACTATAATATTATAAATGCGAAAGTAGCTCCGTCTGTCTGTCTGTGACGCTTTCAGGACTACACCACTGAACTAATTTTGATGAAATTTCGTACGGAGTACGGTTGAACCCCAAGGAAGGACATAGACAATTTTTAAATCCGCGACTTTGTCTGCATGCACGCTAACCGACATACACGCGGACGATGTCGCGGGTAAAAGCGAGTATGTTATAAAAATCAAACCACTTACGTACTTAAATCTAAGTAAGTACAGGAATATATAACATAAAAAGCTTAACTGCCAATAAAAAACGTTATCGCAATACCAGCTTTGAGGAACTCGTGCCAACGCCCTGGCTACCGTTTCCTTGAACGTTACTTGGCAACTACATCGCATGACATACGACCTTGAGATCGACCAAGAAAAAAAGCATTAAGTGGTCAATGATTGAGACGCTACACAGCTACTTTAGAACGCATGCAGCGACTTACATAGTGTTTTGAATATTGATTTATTACTAACTAATTTAAATGACAGAGTTATTTATTGTCGTTTGTGTAGTCCTACACAACGACACATTCGCAACGATCACAGTAGTTTATAAGAAAACAGAATTGGCACAGCTTTGAAGCGCTCATAAAAATCTTGCAAGACAATCGTATTATTGTGATAGAAAAATAATAGCGCTTCTTTTGTAAGGACAGTTTTTTTTTAATGTCTGGAACAATTATTGAAATATATTTAATCACTGCCTCGGTCGCAAATCGCGACTGCGGTACGGAAAAAATAATGCTTGGGCTGACTTGAAGGAGCCCCTACCCAGCATTGGGACAGTGCAGAAAGTTAAGAAAAAAATAAACAAAACAATTAAAATTTATTTGTAAAACACACAAAATATGAACCGTTTTATCCGTTGACTAATCAGTATTACTCTCATTTCATTACACTATGTTATTAATTCCATAACTACTGACTGCAAATACGCAAGTATTGAACGTATATTGGCAAACAGTTTGACATGGCTTGATCTATGAAAACGTTAATTATGTGGTGCTGTCGTTACCACCATGTTGTTTGTAATGACGTAACAAATTGTACTGAGGGCCTAGCACAAGCGGGACTGTAAACGTAACGTAAATTTGATTATACCTTTTTCTGTTTAACTTGACTTATATTGGTGCCGATTCCCTTGGTCACAAACTAAACTAAAATTAGACTATTTTCATCTTTTTCTGTCCAATAAAACAAGAAATAGACTAGTGTCAATAAGAGCTGTCAAATTTAGTCAATCTGACACATCCATACAGTTATAGTTGACATCTTAAAACGTGTGGATTAAAAATACGGAAAAGTTCAAGGCAAAACTAATTTGACATCGCTAACTTAGTTCTTTGATGTCACCGTCCTTTTCTTTCGCTGTATCTTAGTAAGAGATGCTAATTCTCTAAATTTAGTCTAGTTTGTGTACAAGGGAATCGGCACCATTAAGAAGTGACACATTGTTCCAGTTAATTCAACTTAGGACTGCCTCGTTGGTCTAGTGGTCGCAAGCGCAACTGCTGTGCATGAGGTCTTGGGTTCGATTCCTAGGTCGGGCAAAGTGTTATTGGGTTTTTCCATCAGGAATTTCTCAGTAGCAGCCTCGGAGTCTGGATTTGTGCCCGGTTGATGGCAATAGGCTCGCCCCCTATTACATGGGACTAAAAACATAACTGGCTAAATGTGGGTGTACTAATGGGTACACCTCTGCCTAACCCTTCGGGGATAACAGGCGTGATGTTATGTTATGTTATGTTAATTCAACTTAGGGCTGATTTTTCAATAGTCAGATAACTTTTATCCAAAGAATAAATGTCAGTTTGACATATTTTCTATACAAAAGCTGTCAAACCGCCATATTCATCCCTCCGTTAACGAGTTATCTAACGAATGAATTAGCCGTTAAAGATGTAACCTAAATTTGCAATATTTTATTGCTTTATAAGAGTGTTTATGGAGTTTCTTGCTTGTTCTTTCCCATAGAAACCTACTGTTTAGAACAAGCAACTAGCTTCAAGTTTCTGACTAACATCTTGACAATTCATAAGTGCCTGTAAATGGTTTATTTGAAAGAAATGATTTCATTTTGTGTTTGACCCTAGTTCTGCTTGCTGTTTATAAGTAAATTAAAATGTTATAGAATATGAATGTCCAATTCTAAAATAGACCCGAGTCGAACGCTTGTGCTACGCTTATTGATGCTAGTACTTAGGTATTAGTAACAATACGATAGTGCAATAAGTAATAGGTTTATTAAATGTCGAGTTATACAAAAGAAAAGGTTGCACTGGTAAAGTGTAAAGGCTTAAAGAAAGGTTATGATTCTTAATAAATATAAATAGTGACAATAATAAATAAATAAATATCTTGGGACAACTCACACACGGCTATCTTATCCCAAGCTAAGCAGAGCTTGTGTTATGGTAACCAGACAACTGATATACATACTTATATAATTTATAAATACATACATATTATAGATGTGATTGGTTATTGCATAGTTACATGGGGCGGTGCTGCTAGGACTAGATTTCTGAGGGTGGAAAGAGCACAGCGAGCTATACTTAAGGTCATGGCAAAAAAGCCCTATCGATACCCAACAACTGAACTGTTCTCTGACTGTAAAGTACTTACGGTTCGTCAGCTTTATGTGCTTAAATCCACCCTTAGAAAGCACGCAAGCCTTCTTCCTCGTATGATAAACAAACGCACGTACGTTCCACCAAATATCCAACACAAGACCTCCTTCGCTAAACATCAATATTATATACTAAGTACACATATCTATAAAAACATTAACAAACACCTAAATATTATTAATCTAAACTCGCATGCACTAAAATCTAAAGTAATAGAGTGGCTGCTCCTTAAGGATTACTCTTATACGGAGTCTTTACTCACCTTTCTTGTATAATACACACACCCATACACCAACACCTACACTCACCCTGACACACACACCACTCACACACAACACACCATCTCACTTTTGTTTACCATACAGTAGAATGACACAGTCCACTTGAGATAAGTTTTTGTTGATTATTTACCGTAACTACCCCTTAAAATACAGGTATACCCTAGCTTAAGAGGTAAAGTATTTTTCTTGTACAGATTTTGCAACATAAACAAATAAATGTATTTATAAACTAAATATCAAACTCTGTATGTTTTTTGGATAAATAAAGATATATTATTATATTATTATTATTATATTATTAGATAAATCACACCCAGACACAGAACTAACAATCATGCTCATCACACAAAGTTTGTCCTGGGTGGGAATCGAACCCACGACCTCCGGCTTAGCAGTCAGGACCGCTAACCACTAGACCAACAGGCCCGTCAAAACAACACAAATGACAATGACAAACAAACAAACAACAAACAATGACAATGATTAATGAAGTTATAAAACACTGCAATATCTTGACATATTACACAATCAACTATTCCATACTCCCATACTAATATTGTAAATGTGAAAGTAACTGTCTGTCTGTTACGCTTTCACGAATAAACCACTGAACCGATTTTGATAAAATTTGATACGGGGTAAGTTGAACCCCAAAAAGGACATAGGCTACTTTTTATTCCGCGACTTCGTTTGAATCTACGATAACCGACATTCACGCGGACGATGTCGCGGGCAAAAGCTAACAAAACAATTTGATAATATTTATTGTGTCTGATAGTAAAATATAGCCTATATAGCACTCGGTGCTAACGTAGCTTTTTTTGCGAAAGAATTTTCAAAATCGGTTCGGTAGTTTCAGAGATTACCCCTACAACCGCACAAACTTATCCTCTTTATAAAATTAGTATAGATCAGTAATTATTACATTCAATAATATTATTAAAACACCGTCAAGAACTCGCCGACTAAATAAAACAGTGGACACGAAAGTGTTATACGTTTTTTAGTTAAACAAATAACGTTATTTTAAGATGCTGTAACTATTTAAATGAAATCCGAAACTGGTCCGCTTTTCTATAGAATCTTGTTCTGTAAACTGGTAACTGTATACTGTGGATCTGTGACGTCAATACGGACGCAAGCGCAACACCTATTATTTATGTATTTCTTAAAATAACATAATGAACATTTTAATGTGTGTAGAAATTATTTATTTATAAATTATTAAAGATTTATAGGACGAGTATTAATGGTTGTATTCAGACCATTGTTTGTTTTAAAGATGTCATGTTAAATCTTCATCAAAGTCGTTTTTTTTCGACAGTAATGATTTACTTAGCAAGATTTTCGCAGTGGAAAATTAACAAACATTTTGAAAGCGCGAAACAAGTCCATTCTCTCTAAATTTCCAGCGTCGACTGAAGATAATTTTAGACAATCGTGATGCACAAGTGTCGATATGCTGTTATCGATAAGACTGTGCTTTATCTGATGCAGATAACGAAGTACATATTCTGTGCAAAAATATGATTAAACTTCTCATGGCTGTGTTTACGTTGTGCGAACATGAATGGTTAAATAAGTAAACTAATGCCAAGTTGAACTTATGAAATCCTTCAGAAAAATATTAGAGTCAGCAAAATAATGCCCAACTTTGTAGATATCCTATCCTATATTACAAGCCGATTTCATTAAACGAAATCAACGCACATTAATTAAACACTCCAAACTTTTCTCCTAAGAAAATGCTACAGCAGATATTTTGTGTACTCAGAGCGGTTATACATACTACTTCTCAATATCAGACCCACTAACAGGGGTTCGCTTTCAACAGAACATTGCTATGCCATCTCCATAAAGCTTATCGTCTATTACTAACTCCACCACATATTTGTTGGCGTTTATTTTTCTCTTTATTAAGTCAAAATCATTCACTATCCATTATCAGCCTTTGCTTTTCAATCTATGCAAATAAATCAAGTTAAAATTGTTGTCAAAATAACAGCTTTTTACAAATAAATATTAATGTTTACACGGTATTCACACAGAAAACCATTTTTTTATCTGGGTGATTGTTCCGTCTAATCTCCGAAACGGCCAGACCAATTTTGACAGAACTTTCACTGGCAGATGGTTTAGTGAACAAAAAAAAGCCCTATGAGAACCGACATTTACGCGAACGAAGTCTCGGGCTCAAGCTAGTCTTACCTAGTTTGACACATAAAACCTCGAAACAATAAGCGCCCTTGAAACATCAGATAAATAATTCATATTTACAGCGTTGTGCGTTTGAGGAAGCGCGAGTGTTCTAATTAGCTTGAAAAAGCAAAATGATTAATCAAACACTGACTTAGAATATGCATTGATGTTTACTCGGCTACGGTAATTTTATTGTGTTCGTTAGGTTAATTCAATATGCTTTAATAGGGACCGACAAAGCTTAGAAGATATCGGCTTATACCTTAGGTTGGGTACCAATGTAATTTGGTTTACTCTCGGGATTAATTTTGAGTTATAGCTCGGGGTATTCTCGTATCGTTGTCCAAGAAATAGTCTTACAATGCCACAATCGCTTTGTTTCTATTCCAGGCTATATATATATATATAACAAGTCGGACTGTCTGGAAATAAAACTGTCTCACAAAAATGTTCGGTACCTATCTGTACTCGGGAGATTGATGGTGGAGGGATAATCCTATTGTTCTCGAATGCATTAAAGCTTCATTCGTTAGTGTCAGAATTCACCCTTTTGTCTCTTCGTATCATACGCTAATCTGTAGCAACTTTATTACTTTTATCGATATCGATAATTTCACGCTGCAAATGTTTGTCTACATCGCTAGCTGCTCGCATTAGTAGCTTATAAATAGTGCGCGTAAAAATCACGTGTGTGTCGGTACACTAGCCTAGTCTGTCGCGAGACATCCACAGGATTGCACGTACAGATAAATTAGCTTTATTGCTTTCTTGGAAATCTGTCTGGCATTTCACTGGCAAAGTGTTTCGACCCCTGTATGTTTGGGTGCATGTCACAATGATCAAATCTTCATTATTTCTACGAAGACTGAGTAATATTTATTCAACTGAACGAAACGCGACGATGGTTTGTACGTAAATGTACCACTTGAAACAACCCGGTGGTTCGTACATTACATACCACTAAATCGATTAACGGACCCTTTGCGAATCCGACCCCATCACATGGGGCGATGCAAACCCCATTAGGGCTGCTGTTCATTTGCGAGGGTGTGAGCCTGGTACGTTTTTTAAAAATCTCTCCATTTCACCTTATATTTTATTTTGTTGAACATTACACCGAAACACGAGATAACAGTCTTCCACTTCGAGCTGTTCAGAGGAAATTAGATACTGTGTACAGATTTACACGCGTCTGTTGAGATCTTGTTTACCGAAAAAGCACTCCTCATTTTTGGCGGCTAATCTCTTACAAAAGATCTCATTTTTTTTTCTGTTTACATGGCAACGACCTTACTCGTTCCCGGTCGCGAAAGCGACTGCAATTCGACGCTTTTTTCCCAAAGGAACTCGGATATCTCTGTCCCTGTCTCCAATCCGATTTTATATCTTAAGAGGCTGCGCTTAAATCTATTTGTCTCGCCTTAACTCGCCAAGATGCCATCAAAGATGATATCGCTCTCCCGTTCCTACTTTTTAAACCTGTCCTTGTGCTGCCAGATTTAATTTGCCTTTTTTGCTGCGGTTGAAATGTGGCATCGTTGCTATTAGACGGCTGGTTTTAGAAGCGCTTCGCGTTGCACTAAATGCAAGGGATCTGCAAGCTGGCGCGGACCGTCTGCTGCACAGTTCGGTGCATATTAAATTTGGTTGGAATGCATCGTGTACATAATGTAAGGCCGTCTGTTTGTGGTTTTACTGTGGGAAGTATGTTGATATAGACAACTTTATGTCGTGCCTATTTCATTCTGTTTTACGACTAGTCTGCAGTTGGATGTATTCAAACATAAATGTGTTGATAGACTCCGGCTTTGTATCGTAAGCTATAACAAAACGTTTAGTGCTCATTAACTAATGAAATAGTAAGAAAGAGCCATTTAGAGTTTCACTTTTTATTGGTTCATTAATTTTTATTTCATTAATACTTACCGCTTTTTAGTAGTCGTTCGTAGATTGTTTAATTTTAAAATACACGGATGGCTCTCTTTCACTGTCGTCACTTAGGTAATAAGATTTAATTTCGGGTAATTATAGAGTTAATTTTAATGTTTATAGTTGGTAATTTTGACTACTAATTTACGCGTATTTGTCTGACCCTGTATTCTTCACTTTAAACCTCTAGGAATCATGCGGTGCATCTTGTCATTTGACCACTTTCTTTGTCTATGACAATTTGAATCTTTTGCGCTGCAGAATGAATCCAGTATTTTATTTATTCTGGGTTATTATTAAATACACAGTTATAATTTGATAAAATGCTGTATTGCTGATAAATCAGAAATTAATGTCAAAAGAAAATTAAAACAACTGTTCTACGGCGTTTTCAACTCATTACTATCCCCATCTTGATGCTGTGACATTCAAACTGTACCATCCCCCAGCTGGACAAAAACTGCTCAACTGCAAAGTATAAAAGTACTTTAAGCTCAATCATCATCAAAATAAACCTCAAAGTACCGGCTACACAATGCATCCGATAAACCGGAACCCTGCTCGTCCCGCGTTGCGTAACGCGCATGCGCCCGCCCGCCATGTTACCATTTAGTGAACTCAGGCGCAACGTCGCGTGGCAGTAACCGCTTCCGCAATAGATACTTGCACATCCTATTAAGTTGCTTCATAGCAGCGGATTGCCGGCTCAGCCTGTACATAATTTGAAGAAATTATTTGAAATTTTATGAAGGTTTTTTAAGAAGGCTGACTTTAGTAGGTAGGTATAATTTTGTTAAATCTTTATATGATTTTGTATTCTGGTAATTTACATATCTTATGGTATTTTTTATATTCGGGATAAGACCGCCACTCTACTCCCAACCACTGCAAATTGTCTAGTGCCTGATAACAGCAAAATAAAAAAAAAAACGTTGTAGTGAAATTAGGACATAGGTTACTTTATAATCTTAAAAAGAATTTTAATCTCTTCAAAGTTACGGTGGACAGGCTTCTTCTGTGTAAGATTACTTTATCTTAGACTTCGTCTATGTCACTTCTGACCAAGACTGGGGTGAAGTGAAAACCCAAATTATATTAAAAAAAAAAAAAAAACTACGAATAAACTTGTGTCCAAGATCCGGTAACCGACATTTATCCAAGCAAAGTCGTGGGCAAAAGTTAGTCAACAATAAAAAGCAAACAAAGGAAGTTTTGTTAACAATAATGTTATTAGGTGGACGCCATACTATTTCTACCCTACCTGTTAGTATGACCCCTTTATAAAATGCAACCCATCAATACAAAATCACTAAAGAGTTTTCATTTATTCTTCGTCAACAATATTTTACACACGGCAACATTATCATCATTACTAGCGAACACCTTTAAGGGTTTTTAGACCCTATCACTTGTGTATAAGGTTGATATTCCCTGACTATACTGTCGATCATAACAAGGAGTGTTGCCATACTCTGTACTACGGTTAGTGTTGTCGTTGCGTTTAATTATCTGACTTGTCAACTCGTTCATTATAGAGGCACGTCACGCGAGAACAGCGATGCGTGGTAATCACGATATTTTCGATAAAGGTGAGGGTATATTTGACATTTTGTTTATAAGCCTTTAATTATTAATGTCTTAAGCCAGCTAATGATAGCACTAAACAGTTATAACCACCCAATTAGACTACGCCGCTAAATTACATTACATATTTCATATCAAAAGCCATCAAGGTGCCTTTCTGATCGAGTTTAATGGCATTTAGATAAAATAAATGTCCTTTCCAAAATATGAAGCAGATTCGGAATAAATTATTATCTAATTTGAACTGATTTGGTATTTTTAATTTGAAATGAAAAATTAGCTGTCGTTTTAGCAATTAATTATCAATGTTCCAAAAATGTCGTCAACACATTAGATTCTGTTTGATGTACAACCTGAGTATAATGAAGCCTCGCCCTAACTCAGTAATTGGTTTTAAGCGCATGCATGTATCACTGGTTTAAATTTCCTGCATTATCTGTGGCTACAGGCTATACATAATATCGCGGTCATTAGCTAAAACAGTTTAATTAACTAGCTTAATGAGAATTGAATTCGCTATGATGTCACAGTATAAATATCTCTTGATGCAGTAGCCCAATTAATTTGACATTTACTTTTTCTAAGGGCAGATAAAAAAAAACATGTTACATTGGGAGATTATGTCAAAGGTCTACCATATTTTTTGTATTCATATAAACCATAGTTTCCTGATTAAGATCACGATATCATAATAGCATCTGTAAAGCTCTCGTTTACGGCAATTCCTAACTGTTCTAACAATTAATTTTATTATTTTTGCTTCATCAATTCCAATATTTCGAACTATCAATCAAGAAATTCATAAAAGTCAAAGATAATTAATCCATACCATCTCAGGCTCTAATTAATACAATATTTTTGGTCATCTATATAAATCATTGGAAACACGTGTAGGAAAGCTGTAGGTGTAAATAAACTAATCAGTTTGCATTAGTGTTTCACCTTTCTAATTGATTCTAAGAAAATATCGTAATTATCTCTTCGGTCATAGTTCAGAAAATTTAATGAGACTTCAAAGAAGTTGCACTGACTTTTGGCAAACATAAATTAGTCTGTGGCATTTCTAGGAAAATGTACTCAGAGTTGACGGTTGACTTTGAAATGATGTCAAGAATTGAATTACGTCAAAAGTGCATGTAATCACTTAATTATAACGGTGCTTTATTAAATCATAAAGATATCTTCGATAAGGAAAAAAGCGACATATACTTTGTGTCGTCTTAATAGCATTTAATTTAAATCTAAACATATATGTATAGCGAATGATCACTCACTCATCACGAAATATTCAAAACTGCTTAATGTATAAAGATGAAAATTGGCAGGGAGGTAGTTTAAAGTTAGTAGACATCCGCCAAGAAAGGATTTTCCAAAATTCACCCCCTTAGGGGATGAAACGGGGGCCCAAAGTTTGTATGGGGATATATACTTTGACGCGAATGACGTCGCGGGCAGAAACTGGTTGAAAAATAAAAATAATTGTCATTACAAGTAATTCACAATAAAAATCCAATAGTTACACCATGAACATCATAAACATGCGGTCAGCTGATGAGGTGAACGCCCAGCCGGTGTCATTGACCCCACTAATGGTGTACAAACCTATTTACTGATGACAATGTGATGATAGTGAAATCTCGACAAGTGTATGATCATTCGGTGACCTTTGATGTTGACCGTTAGTTCTATAGAATTGTAGTTAAGTTGTTAAGCAACTGAATAGAATGACAGCCTTGAAGATATTTAAATTGTGCGCATAAATAATTGTTAATTGGATGACGAATCGGATTTCTCGTCACTGCTATGATCAGCGGTCAATATTTTATATCTTATTTTATATCCTTTGTATCTTAGGGCCTGGTTTATCTCTTCTGACCAGATTTTGTAAAAATATATTGAAAAGAGTGCCCGTCGAGTGATTTTGCTAGTATTTCTTCAGAAAAACCTACATATTTATGTTTTGGAACGGGCGACTACAGTTGAACTTTATTCTTATGTTTCACATCTTACATACGAATATTTAAAGTTTTATATTGAACTATTGTTATCATTCGTTCTTTACGCAAAATCGTTCACTACCCCAACACTATTAGTTGTAGTATAGTAACATTATTTTTCTTTGAGCTGTCAAGTTACTGAATGGAATTAAAAGTCTAGCTTCAACTTTCTGACTAATTGACTGACTCCTTGACAATTTAAAAGTACCTGTGTAACTTTGATTCTGAATAACTTAAGAATTTAAGTATTCACAGGTAGGCTATACACCTTGTTTAATAAATGGACGAATTAGTCGATATGGCATCAGAAAAAAAAAGACCAGTTTTCTTTGAAACACTATATTAAAAGTAAGTACTGTACATTCTCGGTAAATAGCAATGCTTGCAATCCAATACCAGCTGCCTTTCCATATAGGTTACTGCCGTGCGTGACTTACTCGTATATTCCTATAGGAAAGTGAGAAAAAAAATCTTCTAATTAAAAGTCACTGAACTCGCGTGTTATTGACTTTGAAATAATATTTGATAATGGAGCGGTGTCTAGTCATTATGGAAACGGTAGCAACTAGTTTTTAGGGTAAACGTCATTCATTTGCGTCATGAACTTTTAAAGAGCTCAAATTACTTGATTTTTTCGACAAACGTAGGGTAAGTTACCCTGTTAGGTGGAGCAACGACCTTCGGACAGTAACTGGGAGCAGGGGAAGTCAGTAGCCGAAGAGCTAAGTTGAATGCCATGCGAATAGCGTGCCCTTTGTCCAGTTGTGGCTTGGCTGACGATAATGACGAATTTTTTTCGTTTACTTTTACTTATTCTGCTGCATGACCTACAATCCTACATGTCTATTTATAGCCATTTTCGTTGTGACCAATAAAGGTGTCAATTTCATACGTTTTTAAGGATTTAATAACACATTATTATTGGTCAACTCACCTTTGAACCTCTTACGTAATAACATGATTCTCGTAACAATTATTAAAAGTCAAATATCAGATTACGCCATTCAGATGAAATCAGTCAAGATAATCCACTTATGGTTACTGCTGGTGTTGAGTGTCTCGAAAGTAGCGCTTACAACAGAAAGTAATTAACATAAAACACACTTACTTATGTTACCTTAAACCTGACATAAACAAAACGTAAATGTTATAAGTTTGACTGGTATGTCATTCTGTGTTTTCTGGCTCCGTAACTTCGAAACAAATAGTCCGATTTCGATGCGGTGTGCAAAGACCATCAGTTGCGCCGCATGCAGTCACCTGCACACGTGAGGACCTAAAGATTGCATCAGCAGATGGTTTTATGAATACTTGGCCAAATAAAAAAAAAAAAGTATGATCTATATTTGCCATCGATATGCTAAGAAGAAGACCAGTAGACAAGGGCATACACCCACATTTCCCATATTCTTGCAACCAAGTCCTATGCATCATCAAGATTAAACCTCGTAGCGTTAAAGGACTTTTGAATACAGCAATTATGTCAAAAGGGCATCGCATCAGACCTACCGAAATAGCCCTATGAGATAACATTATGTCCTTTGCGTCGCCCACTGGCCCTTTAAGTAGGTGCTCACTATCTGATTGGAGTACGACAGGGATTTAGCAGTAGGATAGTTAGGATATAACAGTTTAGCCGAAGTCTGGCTGTGTGTGTCAAATCTTTTGATCTACCCACGTTAGACAATCGGTGACCGATTTTTTCTCGGAGAGAAATGGAACGTACTGATGGCAATAGTGTACCGCGCACGTCCCACCAAAATTCGGTCCTACGAAACTATAAAAAAAATCGTCCGATCCAGTAATCGGTCCGACAAAAGTCTGAAGTGGGCGGAGGGAGGCCCTTAATTTAAATGAAATGGCTATAAACAGGGCGTCTGATATTGAATCGTAACATTAATAATTAATGTCTGTTGGACAAGAGTTACCCAAAAGTGGACTATACGAGGCTAAATTGATAATGAGAATAACTTTGCCAACAGGTCGCCCTTTCAAGTGTAACAGCCGCGCTCCGTCGCAGTTTCAGATCTAATTAATATTTAAAATGTTCGACAAAGCCGTTTGTTCATTATCAAGGCATTAAAGTCTATTATTCTCTGCCAGGATTATCTAAATACTCGTTATCCTACCCGCTTATACCTTAACAAGTTTATCATGATTGATTAAAACACGCTTTCTCAAATATATTTTCATTGGGATATTGTGAAAAGGTCACCGCGATTTTAAATACTTTCTAATTAATAAAATATTGTTGTTTTACGTGGTGTTAAAAGATGCTGCTTCAAGTTTTGTTTACTCTTAAAGTTGATGAGTAGCTTTCGCTGTCGTAAAATCAATATTAAACGATCGATCATCAAAACGTGTCAGATCGATAATAAATTTTGCACGTTTTTTATGGTATTTTGCATGAACCTCGTCTATTAGCACAATCATTATACAAAGATGTTTTTATTCCTCAGCTAGGCAGAGTCGTCTTTTGTAAGATGCCCATAAGCATCCATTCTGAATTACTATCATCCATACTGAGCCTAAAAATATACCACATCATGTGAAATTTCGAGATTCCAACCAACTTTATGCACTGTAAGTTCTCTGCCGTATCCGACAGTATGATCTATAGCCCACTAGCTACAGATATAGTCTTTGTTCAGTCGCAATATAGCCCAATTACCGTCTGACAGGGCAGTGTCCGCAACGTGGAGCGGAGCCGCGGTTTGTGGTCGCGCTCTGTGCAAGCGCAATATCTCGCGATATGGTTTGAATTGCACACGCGTTATAACGTTGAATATTTTGTGAGAAAATAGTAGCAAAGTTTGCTCATAGACTTCTGAGCAAACTTTGCTCTTCTTTTGTTTATATGGACAGGTAGATCAAGCTAATAATTATGTGCCATAAAACTATTTGTGTGGCGAATTTAAATCTAGAATTCAAAGTCGAATGGGATCGATAAGAGATAGATTACAGCAATGAGATTAATATGCTCAGAAATGGCACGTGTAAAACATTTTGACGTCACATCATCATAATTAACATAATCGTCATCACATCCTCTAGCTTCTGATGCTTTAATATGCCCTGAATATTAATTAATAATAAAAAATACATTAAATAGAAAAGAAAGTCCTTAATGGCTAATTAAGGCCTTTCTTTTCCATTAATGGCAAGGCAGAAACAACCTACCATCAAACTAATTAATGAAAATCTACATAAATACCATTCCGAAGCTCCTCAATCCAGTTTCCTTATCAGCACCACTTTCTTTTCCAATGATGACACCGCAAACCAAACAAATAACGGGCTAATTAATAAAATTCCCTAATTACCATATATTACCGTAACTGGCAAAGCAGCAGTCAACTCGTTACACAGTCGCAAACTAGTTATCAGAAACCTGTAACTAAAAAGAACATGTTTTCTCAGTACCCTGAAGAGATATAGAAAACTATGCATGTTTTGGATAAGTTTTCGAGCATCGCGTGCAAGTCAAGTCAATCGATACAAGTACATTTCATGTACCTATTAGTCTGCACGAATGTAAACAGCTGATTGACTTGGGGCTTTGAGTAGTATCAAATCTGATTGGTGTTAGTAATTTTGTAATTACTGTAATGATATTGTTGTAAAAAAAATAAAAAAATATTATAAATGCGAATGTAACTCTGTCCGTCTGCCTGTCTGTAACGCATTCATAACTAAACCACTGAACCGATATTTTTTTTATCGTTGAATTTGCATGCGCAATAACCGACATACAACCGTATGAAGTCGCGGCTTAAAGCTAGTATTATAAACTAATGAGGAAAATTATTAAAACGATCTTCTTCTCTCCTACTTGCTTAATTAAAAGTTTGCTGTGCCTGACAGGGTCCATAATTGTTGTTTGTATTCATTAAAAACTAACGCGTGTAACACATTATGGATTGCAATAAATATTTGAGATTTTATTGTTTTGAGGAGAGACGATGGCCTGTAATCGGCCACTGACCGAATCACCTTATCATAATCCTTTGCTAGACAAATCTACGCCACTCCAAAATCACTGACAGCCACCTCTTCTTAACATAACGTTAGTTTGGCCTGCAAGAAATACCAAATGTTCAAATTGACCGACGAAATTGATAATCGATTATTAAATCGATACAGTTAACGAATTGGGTTTCTCATTAGTGGTGTTTCGAGTTTCTAATCAAATTATAATATCTGAAATCGAAATTTTATAGTCCTTTGCTTTAATTTCCCTCTACCTAACCACTTTGAGATATATTTAGTATGGATATACAATCAGAAATGTCAACTTTCTACCTATCAAATAGTCCCGTTGTTACACTTCGGGTACAGAACTCTAGAATTTATTACGAAGTAACCTTTAATAACATAGTAAATATGATCTAAGAGCCTTTTAATTATCAAGGCCATTATCTAAGATAGTTTCCTGTAACTAGATCCAATATTGAAACAACAACACTTCCCAGAGACAGTAAACGTCACAACCTTTTGTTCCATAATATTTTTCTCGAAAGATATTCCTTTGTAGTCTCCTTTACTTTTTGTCAAGATGCCTTTGTGACTTGTAGAGCTCCTGGCAAATTAGAAATCTTGCAGGTGTTTGCACTGACTTTTTCCTACAGTGGTTCTGACTCAAATGTTGTAACAATAATATCATTTACTAGATTTAGCCCGCGACTTCGCGCAAATGTGTTATCGTCGAATAAAAATAGCCTATATTCTTTCTTAAGGTTCAGACTTACCGCGTACTAAATTTTATTCAAATGGGTTTAGTAATTTAGTTATCTACTAATTACTTTCGCCTTAATAATACTGATAATTAATAAGTATGGAAGCATGGAATTTCGTAAACAATGGTATAAAATGGTGTTAAACATAAAGGAAAAGGCACAACCATGTTTTACTAAGCTAAGACAAAGCGTGCAAAATTATTGACTTCAAGCAAAAAGTTAACATTTATTTTCTTATCCATAAATTCTTCTGACTCTTTATTTCATGTTTATTCGATAAATGCAATGTTATGTCGCAGAATTACCATTAAATGTTTCTAATCTTTCCCTCTCATCAACATTGTCATGCATCTCTCTCTATCACTATCAGTCTTCACCAAAATATACTTTAGATTTCTCGAGTTAGATTCTTGGAAAGATTTCAGATGCGGTAATGTGGTTTTAACGTTATTCCCGTTCCCTATCAGATTGCGATCTTGTGCTATCATTTGGATAGGATATTACAGGATATTACTTACTCTCTTTATTTCCAAATCGTTTAACAGAATTGTCTACAGATTTATCGTTTTCTTTAAAAGAGACTCTCCAATGTACCTTGTTAGTCTTGGCCATTCTTCTAGTTTCTTCTTTACTTAAGTAGCCAATTAACTAAGTACCCTGCACACCTTACAAACACTAACTTTATCTAATCGACTTCATTAATTCGTCCTGTCTGAAAGCCTCTTATTGTGTTCGTAATAGTCCAGTCAAATTAGTCCTTAAAATAGAGGTAAGGTTACAATAATTCCCATAGAGCTAAAAATTGGTATGAATGTTCAGAATACCATTATAAATGAATTGTGAAAAGTCCCCATCAATCCCCCTTGTGCAAAAAATTTTATTGATAATGAAAGTTTGCAAAAATAGGTTTTTCGCGTTTTTCAGCTAAACGGTGAGTTTTACAGCAAAAATAGTTCAGACAAAAATTGTAGATCATCCGATTCTCTACAAAAAAGAGAGAAGTTGGAGAAGAAAAAGCACATCAGTACCGACGTAAGATTTTTAAAGTGACTACACTTTCGTTCAAAGACAGTATTCTAACTATAGCTAAAACTCGTTGTGATGATGTAGCCAAAGCTGTTGCTGCTCGAATTGAATTTGAATATGATTTAGTCGCTGCCGAGGCTAAGTATCATAACGATTGCTACAATTCTTTTCTGAAACCGACCACTGGGGGTAAAGTCGGTCGTCCTAAAGATGAAGCTACAAATATTGCGATGAGAGAAATATTTAAGTATATTGAAAATAGCGATGATTGTCAATTCACATTAGACGAATTGAAAAGTATTTGTAAAAAATCAACAATAGATAACAGAACCATTAAAATGCGATTGAAGTTCGAGTATGGTGATAGAATTATTATTATAGAAAAATCAGGATCCTCAACATTCGTATGTTTAATGATAGTCACCATGAATTTTAAATCAAGCTTGGTACGAAAAAAAAAACCGATAAAAAAGAAGAGCGATTTCGCATCTTAGAAGCTGCAGCAGCAATTATTCGAGAGGATATTCAATGTGCAGTGTTAGATAATTCTAATTATCCTCCACCAGGTCGTATGTTTGAAGATATTGATACAGACATTGCAAAGTCACTGACTTATTTCTTAGAGAAGGTCATTTAAAAAAATAAACGCTCCAATTTAGAACATTTACAATTAGTACGCACGAATATTAGCCATAGTATTATGAGTGCTGTTCAGCCTAGGTCTTTCAAGTCCAAATTACAATTGGGTCTCTCCGTTTTTTTTCATCGGCGATTTGGATCGAAAAGGCTTATACAAATTTTTTCATCTTTTGGTTTGTGCGCATCTTATAATGATACGATGATGTACGAGGCAGCAGCAGTTTTTCATCGTCCACCTCATATCTTATCACCTGAAACTGGCACATTTATTCAATATGTAGCAGATAATGAAAAAGCGCCAAGCACACTACCTCATAGGTGGTGTGGAAACGTGTGCATATTACGAATAAAATATTTTTTTTCAATTCTTTCAACCGCTTTATCACGGTAATGGCAATACTTATGAAAAAAAGTGTAGATACATTTTTTGTAGAGAATCGGATGATCTACAATTTTTGTCTGAACTATTTTTGCTGTAAAACTCACCGTTTAGCTGAAAAACGCAAAAAACCTATTTTTGCAAACTTTCACCATCAATAAAAAATTTTGCACAAGGGGGATTGATGGGGACTTTTCACAATTCATTTATAATGGTATTCTGAACATTCATACCAATTTTCAGCTCTATGGGAATTATTGTAACCTTCAAAGTCTTATTTGACTGGACTATAAACTCGCTGGCGAGACAACAAAGGACTTGATTAAGGGTCTTCGTTTATTTACGACCTTCCTATCGTATCGAAGAGTAGAATGTAAATGGAGTATTAATGGGCACACTACAAAAACATTATGCATCGAATCGGAAAAAAATGTGTGGAGTAATCTGTATGTGTGGTACAAGCCTCATACATCTTAATTATATGGAAATAGTAACCATACTTTAATGTGAGTCTGGAGGTACTATAGTATCAGCTCCCACCATCAACTTGTTGACTGGCAATTTTTATTTTTACTACATGAATTATTTTCTGATTACTTGTGTCGATATTAAAGAAGACCCAACACAATGTCTTTTCAATATAACACACCCCAAAAAACCTTCCATGCAAATATTCCATCGTCATCATCATAATATCAGCCGAACGACGCCAACTGCTGAACAGAGGCCTCGCCTAAAGATTGCCACTATGACAGGTCGAGCGCTACCCGCAGCCAGCAGAGTCCCGTACCTTTACCAGGTCGTGGGTCTACCTCGTGGTTCACATCACATCATTGTCATATCAGCCGAACGACGTCCACTGCTGAACATAGGCCTCCCCTAAAGATTGACCGCTTCTGTGCTGCCCGCATCCATCGCCTCGTGGTTCCCATACGTATATGGACTCCATTTACTCCCTACTCCGTGTTGCAAGCGTATGTCACTGCCTTTCTTTAGAAGCTGAGAAATGCACTTATCCACACCACAGCGGTCAGTGCACAATGTATTTATGTAATGCTTTATATATATATATATATATTTGTCGCAAGTGATTCATGGCAGGATATCTGGGCGCAAGGGCATTCGATAATCCGATGCTACGGCGTAGTAAGGTTCACTATAAAATCGTTTCCGTGTTCGTATCGTATTGGAAATCGGAGCGGGAATCGGATGCGGAATAATTGATATTGTGCTGGAATATTGCGGTTTCAATATCAGAGATGGGAAGGATTTGTTTCACGAGCCGCAAGTGCAATCTTCTTAGAGTTATGGAGGTGTGATGCATTCTGTTTGTTTCATAATCTTGAGAAGATAGGTGCTTACGGTTGTTTATGGGCTTTATTGCTTTTCTTATTGCAAGAGAATCATATCTGATATTTTATACCTTGAGGTTGATTTTCCCCTATAAAAGTATTTCTTTTGCGCAGTACCTTAATTTTTTTTTTAATGAGTGCCTAAGTTAGCTCATTGTAACATCAGCTATCTGCCAGTGAAAGTTCCGTCAAAATCAGACCAGCAATTTTGGAGATTAGCCGGAACAAACGGAAACATAAAAAAAAAATGTAAAAATTGTTTTTTTGGTATAAATTACTGTGTTAACATTCATAATTGCAATTAGTGAAAATCTGTTATTTTGAAATTACAAACAGACAATTTTATTTATTTATATAGTTATTTCTATTGTCATTTTATTACACTCACACTGCCCTGCTGGAAAGCCATTATCTTCATCAGTTTAAGTTCACGACTTAATGTATCAAGATGAATCAGTTTACAAAATTGGTTCAATCTTGAAAAACGATTACTTACTGCCATATTTGATTAATTTTGATTAAATCTCCTCAGCACTTCACACTTATCACTTTCAACAAAGGGACGTCAGGATGGATGGATGGAAGGGATGTCCTTATTAATTGAAGAAATGAAGACATGAAGACAATGCAATTTGTTCACTTATCGTTTTATGTGTGTGATGAATGATACAGGACTTTGCAGTCGTGGGCAGTGGCAAGAATCTTTTGTTTTGCGAATAACATAAAATGAGACACCGTGTTTTTCTACAAAAAAAAAACGTTGCCCAACACTAGGAATTTCGGCGCGTTGTGTTCCACGCGCGCCTCAGAGAGATTTCAGCATAGAAGACGGGGTCCGCTAGGGCCAGTGCCTGCCAGGGTTGCGGATTCTGTTCGAAAGAGTCACCGCGGCCTTGGAACACAAAGGGAATTATGAGGAACACGGATAGGTTTAAGTCAGTAAGAGGAGTGTCAGACACTCCTTCCTTCAAGATGGCTACCTCTGACACATAAAAATTACTTTATTAATAGGAATTGTAGCAGCAGTTCTGTCTTTTGACTAAATTGTTTAAGTTTAAGTTATACTTTAAATAATGACGAAGCTTTTAATTAATTTTATAAAGTTCAAAAGTTCAACAATGTTAAAGTTAACACAGCTCTCGACTCTGATAAAATCGCTGCGACCGGTCAAACACTGAGACGGTCTACATTCCAAACATGTGGAGACTTAATTTAACTTTAACTTGTACTTTGAAATAAGAAAAACCTATTAATAAGTTTAAAATAGACGTTTTAATTTCCATTAGACTTTTCGAGACACTTAGTTAAGTCAATATTGAGTTATTTTTGTACAGCTTCTTCTGAAACGTGAGAGAAAATGAAGAAATTAGTTTTAGTTTTTTAGAATACTCTTTTTATAAAACGTTATGTATGACCGTCCAATGTTGCGTCTCATACGGTTCTGGGCTACGCAAGAGAGCAAGGACTAGTACCAATGTGACTTTTTCTCTATTCCATATGTACTTTCTAAGTTTATCTTGGACATCACTGACGTCGGTGAAGGACAGCATCGTGAGGAAATCTGGACTTATATTTAATATAAGTCTGAAGTCGCCAATCTGCTTTGAGTAAGATAAAAGACATTTGCGCTGCAGTGGGACAAAAATAGGTTGGCATTATTTTGAGACAGTTAGTGTGCTTATAACTCTAAAACCCCTGATCCAATTTACGTGATTTTAGTTTAAATTCTTAAACATGTTTTCTGGTTGTCAGTGTACATTTCGTTGCGATAAGAAACAGGACACCGTTAATGTGTAAACAAATTAGTAATGCTTCTTCCCTAATGCCTCTTTAAATGTTGTGCTCGTCATAAATATCCCTAAACAACTACTTAAACATGAAACCATTGTGTTTTAGGGGGCGAATACTACTGTTACTAAATTAAAATCGATACCACAGAAGGGTGAGAACATTTGTTTGTAATCCCCACCCTTCGAGCCCAGCTGATTGTGATTTAATTTCTTTGAAAAATATTGGAACATTAAATATTATGGGAACAACCCGGTCGAGCTAAGTTTGTATCTCGGCAAGTTACAATAACAACGCTATGTATTTAAATAGCTAATACTAAAGAATAGTAACCGATATTATATTATGTCAATTACTGTCCTTATTGGTGAGGATAATCGGCATGCTTGCATGACCAGTAGGCTTACTCTTGAACAAAATCGAGAATGAGATTGGAATCGACTGCATGTTTGACTACAGCGATTGACATGAGGTTGCCATACAAATGAAAACGTAAATTATCAAATTTTAAAATATTAAATAACTCGTTAATTCTATAAATAAATGTCTTCTTATATTTATTGGAATTGAAACTGGATCGGATGTACATGTAATGTCGATTCCAATCTCATTCTCGATTTTATTCAAGAGTAAGCCTACAGATGTATGATCGTGGACGAGGCGAAAGGAGTATGTAAGGATCGTAGCAGGTCCTGTGGTTTTAGCCTTCCTCTAATGAGAAAAGGTGTGAGTTTGTGTATGTATGTCTATTACTAAAGGTAATGCCAACACTTTTTAACAAACATTCGTTACTTATTGAAATCCCTTTTTTGCATACGCGAGGTGCAAATTTACTCGACCGTGTTATAGTAATGTTTTGAATTTGTGTGTCTTAAACAAATTAGACACAGAACAATAGGATTGAATACACAATAGGGAGAATTGTATAGTTTAAATTATATTGAATAGATCCATCAACTAAACTGCTTATAAATGTCAATTGTTTTGTTTGATTCATAATTATTATATACTAGTTTCTGACCGAGACTTCAGCCGCGTGGTAGTCTAAATATATATCTAAAAACGAAAGGTTACTCTCTCATTCATCACGAAACATCGAAAACCGCTTGACGTATAAACATGAAATTTTGCAGGCAGGTAGTTTATAGTTAGGATTTTTCAAGATTCACCCTCTAAGGGGATGAAACGGAGGTTGTTTGTATGGAAAAAATAACTCTGACGCGGACGAAGTCGCGGGCAGAAGCTAGAATACTATAAAACATCAACCTACTACCTACGACAATCGGCAATAGTTGTAGCTTTTTATCAGTGAAAGAATTTTTGTAATCAGATTGGTACTTCCGGAGATGCTTAACAACAATAAAAAAAAAACTTTACAACTTGTAATATTAGTATAGAAGATAAAGATAAGATGAGCCGCGTTTTGTGTACTGTAGGAATCCTCCATTACTGGAAGGAAGTTTCCATTTCTGACTCGCCTATAGAGACTCTTTGATTTAGAAAAATGCAAAAAACAAAACATGACATCGAAAAGGGAAACTCGCTTTTGATTGATAGAAGACATGATTGCGTATAATATTACGTACACACACGTACCTACTGCGAAATGCATTGATCGTGTCAAATTGAAGCGGACAACTAATTTAACCCTCCACTGCGCATAGGTAAATTCATAGTTGGGGTCAAAACAGCATATTAATATCATGGTCTGTTGACTACAGCTTTTCGAAATAGCTGGGTACCGCAAAATCGTTTATTAGTTGATTTACATATTTATAACTAGCTTTTGCCGCGACTTCGTCCGCGTAAATATCGGTTATCGCGGAAAGAAAAGTAGCCTATGTCCTTTCTTGTGGTTCAAACTTACCCCGTACCAAATTTCATCAAAATCGGTTCAGTGGTTTAGTCGTGAAAGCGTTACAAATAGACAGACAGAGATGTTTTCACATTTATTTGGATAATTTCCTTTTCACAGTTTCTCATCGCCCCTTTAACGTTTTGTTTTCAATAATGTTATCTTAAAAGCTTGTAAATTTTACTGCATACATTAGGAGCATTGATTGCAGCGCACACAAGCCAAATGTGGCTTAGTGTTAGCTATAATTGGCCCAATGTTTATGGTAATCCCGTTATTTTGAGTTCGGAGGCCATCTTTGAAGGACGCTTAAACAATGAATTGGTTGGATTTAAGATTTGAGAGCCAGAAGAATAAGAAGATATACCTCCATTAAATATTAGAGTAATAATATTAGACTTACTACCTATTTCTTTCTGCAATGCAAATAATATAACTTGTGAAAAAAAATATACATGAAATTAAAACACAAAGGAAACAAAGAACAGTCATGTTTAGAAAACGGTGTGTCCGCGCATCAAGCCTGTATTGTCCTTCGCAGAATCCTGCGCACGTGGCGATGATAAATCAGTAGTTTATTATTACGGTTTAAACTTGTCACTTTTAACTAATAAAATGGTCTCATGTCGTGTCTACTTTACATTTTTATTATAGTTTTTCCTGAAAATAGAGATAATAAAAATAATAGGTCCTTGTATTAGATTATTTTTAACCCTAAATTGCTCGTTCCAGGATATGGTGATGAATTTAAATTAAGTTATCTAAATTCTTTGAAAGAGTTTCGTTTGAAGTTTTAGTCTATACCTACTACTTTTTATGGGATAATTTTAGTACCCATATTTCACAAGGAGACAGACATTATATTATACGACATTAAGGAACTGTGTCTTAAACTCTTAAATCTACGAGAGGGCAGAATATACCTGATCACATCAGCAGGTAATTTACAAATTAACAATAATTTTCTCAATCAACTTTGCCACCTTATAAAATAACCGATACATCCACATTTCATTCTACAATTCTAGATCAATAGGTACAATATATCTAATCTTAACCCGTAACTGGATACGTGCATAACATTAGTCAGACGTGTAAATAACAACCCAGCTGTGTGTCACGTGTTCACTCCAACGTAACTTCGCGTCGCGTGAACTGTTATCAACGATAAACAATGTTTGTTTAACCGTAATGTTTCTTAATATATGATTAACCGTTGTTAAATCATAGCACGTCATGACGGATTACGACACGTCCTGTTTTGCTTTGTTTTGCAAAATGGCGCGTGTGTGTGTTTCGTTATCCGAAAATGCAATATAGGATGGAGTCCTGCCCATAGAATGATACAGTATGTACACATACATACATAAACTCATGCCTTTTTTCAAGGGGGTGGGCAGAAACCACAGAACGACACCTGCTACGCTCCCTACATACACGTTTCGCCTCGTCAACGTTCATACATCTCGTCATACAAGCACGCCGGTTACGAGAACTGCCCACCTGATCTTTCTGAAGAACTTCACCATTAAGGTCAGTGTAGGTCTTCCTAGGGCGTCTTGTCCCTGCGTTGCCACTCACATCTGCCATATAAATACCTGTAGTGTAAAAGAAATGTTGCTATAATCACCACAGGGTAAGGTGAGATTACTGATGGCTGTGCCACAAGCCATACTGGATATTTCTACCACCGTTAATATTCTTACCACCCGATACCTTAGTCGCTTATTACGACCATTATGAGTATGATGGCACCTTCGCAGAGAGCGGTTTATTATTTCCCAGGTGTTACAAGACTAAGCTACATTATTAATAATATACTCCACAAATGTTTTTAACGATCATAAATATTACCCGCATTATTATTACAGAAAAAAAAGCAAACAAAGCCACGCCCTCATAACGTTATTGAAAAGGGACCTCGTTCAATAAATGTTAAAAATATAGCAATAAACAGAGAGGTTGAAAAAAAAAATCATGGAGGCGTGCACTGTTCCCACGGGTACCGCTCGACTGTACCCCGACGCAGACACAGGGTTGAGTTAATGTAGTATGGGGCGCTAAAAATAATCGTCCCCGTTCGTTATAAGGACATTTTTATTGAAACTAATTATACTTTTGATTTGTTTGAGAACATTTAAATAAATGAAAACAGTAATGCAGTTATGTATGCACTTTATAATCATTAAATTTAAGTATGCACTTAAGTTTAATTTATTTACAAAAACATTGCGAGCCCTCGTCTCAAGAGATCAAGTATTGAATTTGTTGTTTAACATCTATAGTTCTATACTAATTATAAAAGTCGAAGAATTTTTTTTTCATTGCTTGTTTTAACGCGCTAATCTCTGGAACTACGAGCCAAAATGATAATCTTGATATTCTGATAGCCAGATACATTAAGAATAGTATAGGTTATAAACCACCACGCTACGGCTCACGAGAGCGCTGCAGTAATCAAAGACTTTGGAGGAAGCAGCTAGTTTTGATTACAAAAGCTGTTTCCTCCTAAACATTTTCTGTTTAGATTTTCATTTCTTAAGTAACACAGCTGGTTTGATTATGAAACGCTAAAGTCAACCGCTAAGCTCCCACTAACCTTGAATAAGGGTAGTTACCATAAACAAGGTGACATTGGAACTGCAATGGGTCTTTATTCGCAATATCGTAACTTCTAATAATCCTTTATTTTACCACTAACGCTATAACGTTATGAAAGAAAATCAAAGAACTAAAAACATCAACGTTTGTCTTTTTGAAATAGAAATACAATTTTATTAAATCTGTGATTTGTTTTAATAGATTTTTAACAATGTTAGCATGTCTAGAATAGTTTACTTCGAACAATATTTCAACAGAAAAAGACTAAAAAATCATTGCTAACAGTCTCGCTCGAGTTCCTTCTCACATAAAATGATTACGGAGTACGAATCTTAATACAAAACACAAGACGGCAACAAAAAGGAAACGAGAAAAAGTAATAAATTAACTTTAAAAAAGCCGCAGTAAATCAAGCAACGTTCTAAGGCCCCGATCGGCTAAGCAGTTGTGCGTAGGCTGAATAATTCCTCACGCAACGGCTCAAATGTACTTGGCACAGTTCCAGCAGTCCGAACCTTTGTCTGTCCGTCTGTCTGGGCCTTTGTTTTGGTTATGAGGACACCCTCCCACGTGCCCGCAATGCAACTTAGTCATGTTTTATTTATTTATTAGCAAAAGAGCTTAGGCGTGTCTTGTCATGATATACGCAAGTTTATTATTTATAGCGGTAGGGAAAGGCTATTAGTACCATAAATTAGCCATGTCGCACTCAACGAATTAATCAATCGATCGGCGCCAAACTCGTTGAACAACTTCTGAAAGTGTACACAAAATGCGATGACGTGGCGCAAGCAAAGGCGAACGGAGCCGAGCTAAAGCTGTGTCGTGGCCGCTTTGTCATGCTAATTTGTAACCGGATCATTCCTCGCTTGACTTCATCAAATACCTGTTGATCCTACTCCAGAACCATGAAAAACAGCTTTCTATCTACCTACAACAAATTGATAGATTCACTCAAAGATAAGTGCTGTGTCGTGTTTAAAGGATCATGGAAGAGTATGGAGACCTACAAAGGGTTTTGTGGGATTAGAGCGATTTAATTATCAGTCGCTTGTTGGACCAACCCTCTGGCGACTAATTACTTTCTGGTTGTACTTAGTATAATCCATTTACATTTGTCATTTTGTTTGATTCTGTTAATACTGAAAAAGGTGTTTTTTCTGAAGCTGCATTTACCTAAGCTTTTACACAAAGGAATTAACCTTTGAACCTTGAACAGGAGTTCCTTTTTAAAGCCGGCTTAAAGGTCGAAAGTACTCTAGGAGAATTTTAAATTAACGAACCAATTATACTTTCACGTTTGCCAAAATGACAAGGAGTTAGCCCCTTCGGTTGATTTAGATTTGGCACGTATCATAGGCGAAGCGGGAAATGGGGACCTGAACTCCCCCAGACAAAATTTTGGTGCATATCCGAGCATCATCGATCGGATATCTGTGAAGGGCGTAACTTCCTGGATATTAGTCACTTGGCTCCAGTCTGACGCTGGTAGGTGTAGGTATGGATCGCACGGATCCGGAGACAGATAGGTTACACCGTACACGTCTAGACTCGAACACAATTGTTATTCACCACACCTCCAGTGCGGGGCGTTACGATCAGTCGCGACGACTTTATATGATTTATGTGTGAAGATACTTGTGTGAAGTTTTATCAATAAAAACATTTTCGGTTTTGTATTGTGATTTCATATTTTTATTCCAAATGCTTTGTGGAGTAAGAAGCTTGGAAATGTAATAAAATAAACTTTTGTCTGTAACAGCTTTCTGTCTACTGCAACAGTCTAATAAAATTGGTTATTGTTGTCTCGAAGGACCAAAACAGGACTGCACACATGTGCGGCTAGCCCCTGCAATTCAGAAGGCATGTCGGAATTTTTTGCTGTGCTAACCTGCCAGCTTTTAGCTGTGACCGAGCACAAGGTTGCATATCCCTGCATTAACGTGTCAATGCTACTGCAGTTATGTGATGGTATTCGACATTCTATTCACACACAACAGAAATCTAAACAAGACAGAAATAACTCATGGTTAACCAAAGTTTCCAACAAAAAAGTTTGTAGTTTTGTTTTTCTTTCACGTAACACAGTAGTCACCGTTATAACTCAAAAGACAAACATCTATATTGTTAGATACACAGAGATTGGCTCCACTAGATAGGTTAGGTTCGGAATAGTTATTGTATAGTGGTCGTAGACTCAGCGGCTCCGCAGCCAAGGTCGAACAGTCACGCTACAGTCTTGAAGCAAGACTTTATGGTACCTTGAATTATGACTTAAGTTGGAGCTCTCTGTGGCTAATCGTTGGAGCTTCAAACGTGTTTGATTTTTTTATAGTCTATCTTTACGCGCCTAGATACAAGAATAGTTCGTGGTGTGTCCAGATTTATGATACTTTAAGTTATGGACATGCTATTATGACGTGTCGTTAAAGTTGGTCCTTTTGACCGTTTTAAACATTTTCTATAAATAGTAACCGTAAAAATTATTCAAGAGAAGACATAACATAATACATTAATCGGTTGGAGTTGGAATGTAATAAACTCGAGACTTCATCTCTGTTCTAGTCTTGTTATGTAAGGCTTTATTAAAATACTGTTTAGCATTTCATGATACCGGTGTTGTAATAAAACATCGTACTGTTTTAATCGTCGGTATAATGAAATTCATTGTTGGCAAGGCAACAATAAAATATGGAGGCGATACGAAGTCAAGCGGTTTTTGTTACATTTTGAGAACTACTTGACCTATGAAGTTAAAATTCGGGGAGAAATGGGATGATGTAGGACGCGGATGAAGTCGCGAGCAAAAGCTAGTTTAACGTAATTTAATAAAGCATTAGTACTTTTATTCCCAACATTCGTTAGACAGGTGTTGTTCTGTGGACAAAGAAACTTTCCCGTGTAATTTCCGATAGAATAAGACACTCATGGGACCCATAATTTATCGTAAGTTCTACAGAATTGGATCTATTTCGGATCACAGTAGTATTTTTAGTAGCCATCTTTAAGCTGGGCACAAAACGAAGGCTTCGTTCCACTTTGTATTATATAAAAATCCAGCTTCCAGACTACCAAGTCTGGAACTCAAACAAGTATTTTGTATGCTAAGTGCCTAAAGATATAATACCAAATTAGTACTTGATAGCTCGGATTATAATAATGAATCATTATATACCTAGCCTTTTCCCAGCTGTGTTGGGGTCGGCTTTCAGTCTAACCGAATGCACCTGTGTTTTACATGGAGTGACTGCCCGTCTGTCCTCCACTGTCCACTTACCTGGGTAAAACCATACTCCTTGTTAAGACTGGTCCTGGAATGGTCCTGTTACAACTGTCACATATCATAGCCACAAATGATAGCCAGGGACTAAAGGCTTTCCGACGCACGAGGATGTAACACCACCAACTTCAAAACTCCGGGCTGCTTCTGAGAAATTTTCTAAATGGAAAAATCAATAACACTGTCCAGTAACTCAGCAGTCATGCTTGCGACCACGATACCAACGGTGTAATCGGGATTATAATAATGAACCAATAATTATAATTGCATTATTGTAATTTATTCTGCTGAGGGAAAAACTCGCTGGCCCACAGACCTAGATACGTGTGCATGCATGCAGGTGTTTGTGTTATTCCAAATTAATTATTGTTTGCAATTTTTCCATTTTTACTTAAATATACCTTCCCATTATTTACTTTTGGTGTGTTATTAACACCAATTTGTTTTGTTATAATTACTTGCTGTCTCTTGCAAATTGTAGTTTGTTTTGCGTGAAACTTGAACCCTTCTTCTGTCTAAGGGTAGAATTTCCAAAAAATCTTTCTAAGCACCCCCCTTTTCCTTTTTTTTCTAAGCACCTTAACACGGGAACACAAAAACCAGGTAAAAAATATCATTTTAAGCTAGATTAATATCTGTATGTGTGCCTCACCTAAATTTGAACAGCCGTTTCAGCGTAAAAGACCAACAAGCATCCATTTCAGCATTCATTTTTTTTTTATAAGGATTTCCCATTTTAACATCGTTTTTAGCTATAATAAGTCATCGTGCAAGAAGTAACATCTCTTTTTATCACTGTCCAAACCCTGCCCATTTTGGCATGAAGATAATTTCATGAAAGCGAATAAATCATCGTCTCAAACAGGTTAGCTCGTTACACACTAAAATTTTAAACTTTAACACTTGATAAATTGCAGACTTGATTGACAGACTAATCAATTTTTAATATTAAAAAATTGGCCAAGTGCGAGTCGGACTTGACGGGGTTCTGTACCACATACTAGAAGCACGTTTTTTGTATGGGAACCTCTTTTAATTTTTAACTTATTTTTTTGTTATTGTTTTTATAAGGGCGATAGAAATGTTCTCATTTCAACTCTAATTATTACGATTCATTAGATTGTCCATTAGAAGGCTTAGTAATATGGTCTCATTGGCACCCTTCGCATACGGAACCCTAAAGCGTCGATGTATTAAAGATTTTTTTTAATATTTACTTTTTTATTGTCCACAGGTAATATTTGGTTGCTGATGTCAATAATGCTGTGTCAATAAAGGTGAAGGAGGTAATTCTGGTTATCGTGTCGAGGGCAAGTGGTAAATTACTGTGTTTTATGTTTTCTTATTAATTTCGGTAAAAAATAAACATTTGTATTTGATGTTTATGTTTCTTACTTAGTAATTACGTTCTGTCTTTGGGCATAATTATTTACCTATATTGTCCTATATATTTTGCGGTACACAACTGGATGCGGGCAGGGCAGGGCCGCTCATTGAAGCTATCTTTAGGGGAGGCTTAAGTCCAGCAATGGTTGTTCGGCTGATATGATGATGATATTTGTCCTTGGCTTTTTATTTAAACATAACGACACGCCTGTAATCCCCGAAGGGTGAGGCAGAGGTGTACCCATTACTACACCCACATTTCGCCAGTTCTGCTATACTATGTTATGTTATGCTTTTTTATTTGTGAAAGAATTCAAAAGCTTCCAATGTTACTCTAGCTAGCTGGAAATTAAAGTCTCGGTTACTAGTTTTTTTTTATCTCTTCCATTAAGTACCTATAATTTTAAGCCGTGGACACATTTAATTCACTAGCAATAGCCCTACAAAAACGGATAACGAGGCAACCGTTCCACTAAAATATGTAGATATCAATAATGGTAATTTAACCGCAAATTGCAGGCGCCACACGTCTTTTAGCAAGATTTACAGACACGCTTTCAAAAGAATGTTAATTCTACTTGATTACGACCAAATCTGATTAAACAGATTTAATTGATGCTAAATTAATGCGGCACCTTAAGCAAATGTATAAATTGATTAGCATAGATGACCGATCGATGCAAATTAAAATTTCACCTTTACTATTAAAATATGCGATTACCATCTTAAGTGTTAGTTATTTCATTGGTGTAAAACTATGAAAATTGCGTGTTTATAAGGCTTTGGTATAATTTGATATAAATATAAATCTATTTGTGGATCTTACTGAATTATAAATAAGATAGAGTTAGCCATGGTATTTAGTGATATGTTTCAAAGATATAATAGGTACGGACGACGGCGCTTTAAGGTAAACACTGCGGCATCTTATGCGGTTGTAATAGGAGCGATTTTACAACAAAAAGGTATAGCCTGATGTGCTGGCGACTGTATCTACATAATAGATATTATTACCTACATAGATTGGCGATAAAAAAGCCAACATCAACTACGTCAGCAGCCGTAACAGGAATCGCAATACTTGTTATCAAAATATTGGAAAACCAAACCAATATAAGTATCAATCAGTGTTCCAAGTACCGATTACAATACATTGGCAACATTCATCGGTAGAAAGGACAGAGAACACGTCACACACATAAATAACGTTTATCGAAATCGAACACAATTTGAAACATGGAATACCGATTTAAAATAAAAGACAAGGTGAATGAAAAATACCAACAATTAATTATATTCCAAATTCAATTTTTAAATGAAGAATGACGTAACGAAAACGGTTTTTGATCAAATATGGCGGAAAGTTGATAGTAATAAAAAAAATACAGGCATTTAATTTTACAGCTTATAATGTTATCTGTTTTAGGAGTCTTATTACTTTTCTACCATTTCTGGTTAGCGCAATTTCGTACACGTAACAGAGTGATGTCAACGTTACTTTATTGGACAATTTAGTGTTTTTTTGTCAAATATTGATAAAAAATTAAGTATCGTAAATTATTATAAAAACATTGCTATTGATTCGTGGAAGTTCGATGTTTTTTGAGCGTGACCTACTTATGTTATGTAAGGTATTGTACCTAATGACATTGAGGAAAATATATTTTAAAAATGTATTGAGAGAGTCTGGTGCTTTTCAAGAGAGTATTGTGGAAACTGAGTTCTTTTGCTTCATGCACAGAAATTCAATCTTTCCAGCTTTTGTGTTTAGTGACACTTTATAAGATAAACGTGTAAAAACTTAAAATAAAATCAATCTCACGACAGGTGTCAATTTATTATACGTGATTTGTCGACAAGTTTTTTTATGAGTATTAAAATATTGTCCATCTAGACTTTTTCGGATAAAATTTTACAATATCCAAGCCCGTTTTTAGCACCTTAGTAGTGGGCGCAAATAATGTTCCTTCGATGAAATTTGATACCTACAGAAGCCTAAGTTTATCGCTGTTTTCTACATAAAAGTTCAGTTTCAAAGATATATTTGATATCTAAAGGATGATTTCGTGTTTTCTTTTAGTAAGTTCACGACCTTTAACACAATTTTGTTAGACGGATCTGTAAACCGTATCCAATGCTAATCCCCTTAAGAAAAATGACTATAAATAACACCCACACATCAAAGCAAGACACTTCAATTGCCTAATCCGCACAATAATAACGAAGGCTGAATCTTTTCACTGCAGTATTATTTCCAATTGAAGTCAATGTCACTACCGAGGCTATCATAAGAATGGAAGATAATGGCTTCCGAAGAATTTGTACGATGTATGCTTGTGGGAGGATTTACTGGTGCTGGTGATTATGACGATGTCTGGGGACTTTATACATGATGATTTTTTGGGGTTGACAACATGGTTATTTAAAAAAATTGTCTTGTGTAGCTCAACATGTCCAATACGTATCTGATATACATCTGAATAGATTAAGTGTCAGTAATGGTGAGATTGCGCAGGTATGAAATATTAGTTATCCATGATTTGTGTATCTATTCAGGGATATTTCGATTACATTTAGATTTAAATTCTAAACAATATTATAATATTTATTATTAAAAGCTTTTATTTAACTTCACCTGTATGTATGTAACTTTGTATGTATGTCCTGGAATTTTGCAATCAATATTTCATCCACTTCTACTAAAGCTATCGAGCTGAAATTTGGCACACACGTTTGGTTTTGATGACAATGCATGATTATGATAAGCATGACGGGATGCTGCTGCCAGGATTGGCTCCAGATGAGGGAACTCCTCAACGGTTAACAGTAGGGACATGAAATTTTACACACTGGTCCAGTCTTATTGACAATGCATGATTATTATAAGCATAACGTTTTGCTGCTGCCAAGATTGGCTCCACATGAGGGAACTCCTCAATGGTTAACAGTAGGGACATGAAATTTTACATACTGGTCAAGTTCCAAAGACAAAGTATGTTTATGATAAGCATGACGTGATGCTGCTGCCAGGATTGGCTCCAAACCAGAGAACTCCTCAAGTGGGAGTATACTATTTAGTCTTTTGAAATCCATATTGATATTGATCAATATAGATTTCAAAAGACTAAAAAGTAGAAAATAAAATTATAAATAAAAAAAATATTAAAAAAAAAGCTTTTATTTAACAAAAAAATGCACTAAAAAGGAGAAAATAAGTTTTTGCTACAATAATTTCAGGCTGTATTCGTATGACTATAAATAAAAGCTTTGGCGCTCTTTAAATATTAAATATGAAAAAAAAATTAATCATAATTCTACTTTTCATTCTTTAAGAGCGCTTTTTTTTTAAATATTTTTTTTATTTATATTTTTTTATGAAATAATAAATTTTGTGTGGTGTGTCAAGTCTCATCTTTCATGGCGCGTACTATAAATACCCTTCATTTTGAAGGGGATTTGTAATCCTTAACTTTATAATGTTTAAAAAATTCATATTTGGAATTGAAAAAATGAAAGAGTTAGGTTGGTAAAAATAAAGACGTATCTTTTTTCTGAATGGTGTTGCGTGCGTAAATATTTATAGCAAGTCGTTTTGATTTACCTAAATATCGAAACCCTAAGCTACTTTGTTTTCTAAGGACCTTTTAGTATCATTAATTAAATAGACGACTAAATGGCTACAGTTCTACATTATTATCGCTTTATTTTCAACATTTAAAACTTTATAGTCTCACCATTTGCAGTAAGACAGTTTTATGGCTTATCCAGCTTAAACGGATAGGTTTGCTTAAGAAAAAAATAACGGACGTCTCCGCCGTTTATAACAGTCTAGTCTTATAAGGATTTAATTGCTTTCTAAGACCCGTGAGACTGAGCGCAATAATTTCTCGTCTTTCAAAAGCATTGTTAATGTTAAAAATTTACGGACACTGATACTCCTTAACCAGTTTAATATTTCCCGGCTTCGCATGGGTGCAGTGCTGCTACTAAATAAAAATATAATATAGTCTATGTCACCCGGGGATAGTGTAGCTTCCCAACAGTGAAAGAATTTTTCAAATCGGTTCAGTAGTTTCGGAGCCTATTCAATGCAAACAAACAAACAATCAAATCTTTTCTTTTTGTAATATTAGAGTAGACAAACCCTTTACTATAACATAACTTCATAATAGTCCATCATTAAAAACAACTTAAAACGGTATGTAAAACTTAATTGAGGAAATGGTAACAAAATGACGTCACTGGTCACTAATAACTTGTAGGATGTGAATGGCCGATCATTTTGTATGAATAACAGTCCGTCTAGCCAAGAGGGCGATTAGTCTAGCGACCAATGGACACCTAGGAGGACATCCTGCTATTTCACTGTTCATATACCTCTGGATCTATGGTTCTTAAAGTTAACTGGACTGCGATTAATCTAACAAAAAAAAAAACAATTTTGAAACTAACCTTTTGCACCTTATGCTTGAGGTGCACGTGCAATTCATGAAGAAAGAAAAAAAAATAACTATATGAATGAAGGATTGTACAAATAAGAACAAAATATTCAGTTACCATCGAGTACATCATATGATGGATTTCTTTTTTTAAATTGTCTTTGTCATGTCATTTTTAACCACTCAAGGCTTTCATATCGACAGAACTATAGAAAATCAATCGTGTCTCATAACGTGGGACTTGAGTTATTAAAGCCCATCCCATGTTCGCTTGTGACCTACCTGTGGGTTGCACTTGCGACCCATAGTTTGAGAAATGCTGTTCTAGACGTTTTCCCCTTTAATGTACATCCATAGAGAAATCTAATCACATTAAAACTATTGGTTTATTACTTCTTCATGGCAGAGAGTCTTAGTTACTCTATGAACGGCTAATTTGTACCTATTCAAGTAACTGAATGGGATTTTTCATTAGAAATTGAAGTCGGATCGCATGAAATCTAATTTGATTGGATTGCACGTAGATTTTATTAAGACCACGTATTTTTGGTTTAAAGCGAAAAATATAGAGTTTTAATTCTAGATGCGTCTGCTGAATATCATTTTGTAATCTTTTTTTTTAAACTCCGCCCCACACTAGGAATGGAATATTATTAGTAATATTATGAAGTATAATATTTATTAGGTTATTAGGAACCGAATATTTGTTTTGTTGATATTGATATCGTTATTATTAGATACCAAGCCATAAAGACTTACTTAATGTCTTATGGCAATTAAATTATGACAAACGACAAACAACAAACCACAAAGAGTAAACATGTTACAAAAAATTAAGATGATTTACATCAGACAAACAGTGTGACCGCAATGATATTTTCCCTTGATGACAGTTATTGCTATTTCCCCGGAAGCATAAACAAATAGGCATTAATGTTGAAAAAAAAAAACATTAAAATTTATTGAACTAGAGCTTGTTCAGTCAAGGCTAGGCCTTGACAGTCGTTTAACTAGACCTTTACCTGATACGAGGATATAACTGTAACAGTTTTATTAATTGTAAACATATTATTTGCTATGACATTGAAACTCTTGTCACTATGAGCCACTGACTTAATTACTGAGGTCGATCCTTGACCTTTATTGTTATTTTAATTAATTACATATTCTGTAATTAACTCGATCCTCTCGCATAATCTCTTTGTTCTACAGTAATCGAGAAACAGCTTACCGATCGGATCTTGCCGATTAGATTAATCGGAATTCAATCCCGCTAATCTCTATGGTTGTTTTTTTTTATTATTTCAAAAATGGAACCGTTATTTTTATGATGCCGCAGCAGTTTAAAATGTTACGCAATATGAAATACTGATGTTTAAAAAGATAATAATAAAAATAAAATTTAACTGCTTTAAATCCGTTCAGATTTATGGCTAATTTGTTTCCAGGTTTTATTTTATTAGTTGTGTGTTTTTAAATGGATTATAGTTATTATTTATTTAACCGATGTCGTTTTGAAATTCTTAATAAGCGGGTTTTGCAAGAGACTGAATGGATCGTTAAAAAAAATACACATCCGTTGATCTCCCGCCCAAATGCCCAATGTCGGTATTCTATTCATAGATTCAATTTTAGAACAACGTTGCAGTTCGCCAGTGTTACAACAGATGGCGTTACTTGTAGTTATATTTAAATAACATATTACATTCATTTCTCATTTTTTTTGTGCCCTTAAATTTCTTTTAGCATATCATATATTTCAATTAACCGCAACCAGAAAACTATCAAAACATAAATTTGCAATCATCAATCGCGATCATTAGGAGAGGCAATCAATTAAACTAATAGACGATCAATCAATTTAATCAAGTAGCCGTAGTTAAGTTATAAGTCAGTTAAGTTGTAGTGACAGTTAGGGTTCAAGGTTCCGTTGGTCGGCCGTGGCCTGTGACCTCGTTGCAATGGCTTTCGGCTATGCATTACAGCACTTCCTAATATGTACATGTCTGCCTTATCAAGTAGTCTTAGAGGTGTGTAATCATACTGGCCAGTTCCTCATACTTTATGGTCGTACAATGATTTTTAGCGGGAAATAATCTCGGTCTGTCAAAACTAATCTGTAGAGATGCGCCGAATATTCGTTTGGTATTCGGTATTCGGCGTATTTGGCATTTTTGCCACTATTTGTATTCGGCCGAATTATTCGGTTTTAGTGCTTAATATATTCGGTTTGAGTATTTCTATTTTCCTGGCTACATGACATGGAATAGAACTGAAAGACAAGCTTCTTATGTAAGATATGTTTATTATAAGTTAAATAAAACTTGTGAAGAATGTGTTAAAAAGCTAATACCTGAATGAAAGCAATCAAACTTGAAATCAACATTTATTTTAACGTCTTAAGTCCACATATTTATTTCTTGATCTATAGTTAACATTCATTTTAAAACTTAATTCAACGTTTATTTTTAAGCCCTAGCTCTATATTCATTTTACATATTATAAACTTTTATTTTTCAAACTCAGATCAACATTTTAAATTTTAAACGAACACATTTACGTGGCAAATTATTATAAATTAAAATATTAATCAATAGACACTGTAATAGAGATACCTTATAAAATAATAACTAAGAATATAAAATAAGAAATATATAATAGAGGTCACAAATAAAATAGAACATACACAAAAAGGAACATACATATTCTAATATTTATAATTTATTAATGGTAAGTTATGGTGCAGAAACACCAAGCTCTCGGCCCTCTCCGGCAAGAGTCTATTGCGTTTTTCTTCATACAGGTTCCCTGCTTCCGAAAATAATCGTTCACTGTACACACTACTACCAGGAACACATAGAAACACTAGCTAAATTAGCTAAATGTTTTGACTTATACTTTGCCCACCAATCAAAAGGGCTCTGGTTTCTTGGTAGTAAACTTTCAGCTTCATAACTGTCCAATTCCACGGCGATTGGGCTTTTAGAATCTTCTGAAAAAACAGGATTCGTCGAGGCAAGTTCTTCATAACAATTCCAAAATGTCACATGAGATTCCTCTAAAAAATTTGAAACATTTTGTGGAGGTCTTCCTCTGTTTGACTTTGTAGCTTCATCTTCGCTTGAGCTTTCAGCATCAGGGTCGCTTCTTTGAATCGCTTCTAGAAAAAGCTTTCTTCTTACCAGTTCATAATTTTCTTGGGCAAAAAATCTCGTTCTAAAACGGGGATCCAACAATGTGGAAAGGCAGTAGTATTTGTCTTCTTCCAAATTTTTAAAACGACTCTGAACTTCTTCTCATAGTTTTTGTACCATTTCTGGTATATTTGAACATATTACTGAAATTTCGGGCTTTGTTAAATATTTGATCAGAGTGTTACTGTGGGGAATCACTTCTGAAATTGTAGAACATGTAGAACTTGTAATTTTGGTGATTTCTTCAAAAGGTTTTAATAGAATTAAACATTCTTTGAGAATCTGCCACTGTCTTTCAGTACAATTTCGAATGTTAACTGAGCCAGAATTGTCAGCAATGTAAAGCGAAATCGCACGTTTTTGTTCAACGATTCTTTCCAACATATAATAGGTGCTGTTCCACCTAGTTGTACAAGCTGATGCTCAGCTAGATGAAGTTCTTTCTGGATATCTTTCAGTTTTTGTTGCGCCGTGCTGGAGTGGTTGAAGTGTGTTACTATTCTTCGAGCGGAGATCAAAGCATCATTTACGTTTTCAACCTCTAATACCGCTTTAATTGCTAACTGCAATGTATGTATAAAACACCCCCTGCCTTCAAATGCACTTTCTCTTATGGCTTTTACCATATTGGGACCATTATCTCTCACAATCACATGGATAAGCGAAGATATGTCCCAAGTTGAAGCTAACTCTTCTAATACAGAACATATGTGATCACCTGAATGAGACCCAACAAAATGTTTCATTTGCAGAACTCTATGTTGTAGAACAAAATCCTCATTAAGCCAGTGTGCAGTAAAGCTTAGAAAGCTAAGCATGTTGTTCAAGCAAGTCCACATATCAGATGTAATCGAAACAGCATTGGCTTTTGAGATTTCATCTTTGATTATTTTTTTAACTCTTTCATAAATTGCCGGAATCACCACTTCACTCATATATTTTCTTCCAGGCAACTTATATTTAGGCTTCAATAAATGCAATAATCTGTCAAAGCCTTTGTTTTCCAGAATCGAAATAGGCTGATTGTCAGTTGCGATCATTTCAGCGATGGCGTTATGAATTTCTTTTGCTCGAGAATCATTAATATCCCATTTCGTAACAAAAGCCTCCTCTAAAGTTTGTTGTATATGTATACCCTGTGAATGAGACCGGTCTATATTAGATCTTACGCTCGAAGTCGTAGGTATAAAGTGTCAAAGCTATGTTCAGGAGCGCTTACAGAAGTAGACGATGTTTCTGGCAGTTGTTCTTTATGCTTCAGCTTCAAATGATTTGTCATTCCACTCGTCGAAGCACTGCGCCCTGTTCCACCGCGAGAAATAACACAACTACACAAAGTGCACTTAACTTTCGTTTTGTCATCTTGCATTTCATCAAAAAAGTCCCAAGCACGTGATCTTTTACGCCCACTCATATTGCAAACACGTAAAGTTAATATTTTAATTTATTTACAACTTACTCGTGCAATGTTTTAAAGCAAAGTGACAGCGGGGTATATGCGCTGGTGGCGGGCGGCGAGGTACGGCTCGCTCGCAACTAGCCAGCAGCGACAGGCAGCGAGCGCGTTTGAACCTGTTTACGCGGGAATGCAATGAAATGGTAAACCGAATAATTCGGCCGAATAAATCGGTTCGGTAAAGATTGAACCGAATACTATTCGGTATTCGGTTATTCGGTGAAACCACTATTCGGCGCATCTCTACTAATCTGTACTTTGTAGTTGTAAATAATAATGTAATAAAATTTATAATAATAATATTAGTCTGTTATTGTCCCACTGCAGGGCAAAAGCCTCTTCATATACAGAAAGTTATTTAAAGGTTTTGTAAAATTGCTTTTAAATTGTATTATGTGTTTAAGATGTAAATAAAACACTATAGGTGCCGATTCCCTTGTTCACAAGCTAGACTAAATTTAGAGTATTGACATCTCTTACTAACATACAGATAAAGGAAAGGACGATGACATTAAAGAACTAAGTTAGCGATGTCAAATTAGTTTTGCCTTGAACTATTCCGTATTTTTAATCCATACGTTTTAAGATGTCTACTATAATTGTATGGATGTGTCAGATTGACTAAATTTGACAGCTCTTATTAACATTATTCTCTTTCTTGTTTTATTGGACAGAAAAAGATGGAAATAGTCTAATTTTAGTTTAGTTTGTGACGAAGGGAATCGGCATCTATATAAAACGAAGATGTAGGTATTTTTAACAGTTATATGCTCAACTTTCCTTTCTACCAAATCCTAAATTAAATTTCCTTCTACTTTGCTTTACCGAAATCCCGGTACTTAGCAAAAAAAAAACATACCGGTTTTGTAGAATTGTTTTAACGTCTTTAAATTCATTCATATCTTGAAGATACAAATAAAATATGTATTTAAAACGAAGATGTATTTCTAACAGCTATTTCCTCAGTTTTCCTTCTTACAAATCCTAAATTGAATTTCCCCTGTACATTAGAATCGGGTTTACGTGGTGAATCGTAGCATGGCATCGGAACCCGAGTAGATATCTACGTGTCTCATTGTTTATTCAAATTTCCCAACAGCGGGAGTGGGCCACGGTTCCCACGGGTTGCGCCAGGCACCACGGTACACCTGACCGAATTTACTGGGGATTTTTGAATTTTGATTTTAATTTTGTAGGTCAGATGTTTTATTATTAGGTCGGAGGAGATATCATAACCTAGAAATGTAATGTTTAGTAATGTATGATTGTTTTTTTTTTTCTCGGACAAGTTAATTAAGTATAATTAGCTAAGGTTTTTAATAGATTGCAATAAAAAACGAAAACTGACGCTACATAAGCGTTTTGGTCCAAGCTTATTGTTATGAGTAATAAATAAATAAAAAAGGTTCTTAAGTCATAACATAACATCACATCATAACATCACGCCTGTAATCCCCGAAGGGTTAGGCAGAGGTGTACCCATTAGTACACCCACATTTCGCTAGTTATGTTTTTAGTCCCATGTAATAGGGGGCGAGCCTATTGCCATCAACCGGGCACACATCCAGACTCCGAGGCTGCTACTGAGAAATTCCTGATGGAAAAACCCAATAACACTTTGCCCGACCTGGGAATCGAACCCAAGACCTCATGCACAGCAGTCGCGCTTGCGACCACTAGACCAACGAGGCAGTCAGAAGGTTCTTAAGATGTGAATCAATCAATAATGTAAACATGCATTTAAACTTAAAACCTAAATTTTCACGTTCTTAAAATACATTACCGTTATTTCGATAACTTTAATTTCACACAATTTCAAAATGATAACATAAAGTAAGATAAAAAACAAAAGCTTAATAGAAGATTATTATTTCTATCCTATTTTGCGACCCACTGTTGGGCAAGGTGGTCTTTCTCCTTTAAAATTTATCTATCTTATGTGGTCTCTAGCTATGTTTGCATCTTCTCTGCAGTCGACCTCGATAGCGATGTCTTTCTTCAAGCGTCCAGAGGTTTTTTTTCTAATGATAGGTATTACCTAAAGACAAATTGGTCTGTGTTATATCTTATGTGCTTTTAGCAGCGCAGTTGAGGTGTTTATTTACTAATAACTAATCAATATTAATAACCTAATAAGGATGTGATTACCTGTAATTATTGAGAGCTTATCGAGCCAGTTGCAATTACCCACGTTTGTTGATTCAAATGATTGCAATTCGCTAGCTCAGGAACAATATTATTAGCATAAATCCCCTCGTTCTGTCTGACGTGATCAGTAGTAATGTAATTAATAACCGTGTCTTTTATGTAAAGGTATGTGTTTTACTATGTTACACGCTATATAAAATACTAGGTTTTGCCCGCGACTTCGTCCGCGCAAAAATAAAATAAAATCCAGCCTATATTACTCGCAGATAATGCGGCTTTCTAATAGTGAAATAATTTTTAAAATCGGTCCAGTAGTTTTTGAGTTTATCCATTACAAACAAACAAAATACATTTTATATGTAGATGTGTAAAAAAAGGTATTTAAATTATTATGGATTAAAGAAAATCTATTCGGTGAATTAAGGTGTAGTGAGTATGAGCTTAGCTGTGCAGGGCGTGTAGTTCTGTTGCAGCGGCTGCGCTTTTGTGCTGTAATTGTTTTTTCGGGAGGTCATGGCAACTATTAGCAATTTTGGGACTGTTTTAAAATTTATTTTTACAGCCAAACATAACATCACGTCTGTAATCCCTGAAGGGTTAGGCAGAGGTGTACCCATTAGTACACCCACATTTCGCCAGTTATGTTTTTAGTCCCATGTAATAGGGGGCGAGCCTATTGCCATCAACCGGGCACAAATCCAGACTCTGAGGCTGTTACTGAGAAATTCCTGATGGAAAAACCCAATAACAATTTGCCCGACCTGAGAATTGAACCCAAGACCTCATGCACAGCAGTCGCGCTTGTGACCACTAGACCAACAAAAAAAGGAAAACCTGGCCCGACCAGACCCGACCACCTGACCTGATCTTTGACCTTTGTTCAGCCAAATACAAAGAAAATCTAATGTACTAAATTAAGGCAGTTCTTTATAGTATGGGTTATAGTAATGTAGCATTTCTTTAATCAAAATCAGCGTAGATAAACATTCGCCTTGTACACGTTATCTAATAAATAATGGATCTCATTCATTACAGGTAATCTGTAAACCGCAGCCTATATTTACATTAGGTCTAATTCTGAATACGTTTAGCCCACTCCCCGTCGGCCTCGGTGCCAAATTCGTATTTATACTCCAATTTAGACCTGAATGCTAAATTTTATGGATATCAAATTGGATTTTAGGATTATGGATGTATGAAATATACATTACATCTACTGTATTGTTTTATTATGATAATAATGATAGCTTTAACTAAGTGCCCTGTTGGTCTCGTGATGGGAAAATGTGTTATTGGGTTTTTCCATTAGGAATTTCTCAATAGCACCCCGGAGTTTGGAAGTTGGTTGTGAAAACTCCCGTGCTTCCGAAAGCTCGTAAATGCCTTTGGTCCTGCGCCTGATCTCTCCTCGATTGTGTCGGACTGCCGTCCCATCGGACTATTATGAGAGTGAGGGAAGAGGGAGTACACCTGTGTTTGTGGCACTCTTGTGCACTATGATATATCCTGCGAACCCTGGCTAGTCTCCATTGAGATTGGGAGGATATTATAATTATGCTGCCTCGTTGGTCTAGTGGTCACAAGCGCAACTGCTGTGCATGAGGTCTTTGGTTCGATTCCCAGGTCGGGCAAAGAGTTATTGGGTTTTTCATCAGGAATTTCTCAGTAGCAGCCTCGAAGTCTGGATTTGTGCCCGGTTGATGGCAATAGGCTCGCCCCTTATTACATGGGACAAAAAAAAACATAACTGGCGAAATGTGGATGTACTAATGGGTACACCTCTGCCCAGCCCTTCGGGAATTACAGGCGTGATGTTATGTTTATAATTATTATCGAGAGCTTAAAAAAATATGTGTGGTTCTTTGTTGACAGAAAAATGTATACAGTATAAAATGTACCTATCATTTGAGAAATACAACGCAATTGAAATCTTTGAACGTTATGATAGAATCTCTTTTGAAACAGTAATGTTTAACTAACTGAATAATGTAGCCATACTTACAAACACAATATGTTATTTGATTGTATCTCCGATTTAAATTCAATGTCTTTGTTAGATATTCGGTTGTCAATATTGTAAAGTTACAGATACTTTGTTGTACTAGTTGTGTTCAATATGACTTAGATTGTACTGCGTAAATACAATTCCAATAAATACATAATGCCAGCCTATTATTGACCCACTGTAAGTCAAAGGCCTCTTCTCTTACAGAGAAGGCACGAGCATTGATGATGTGTGTTTTTGATCCAACTACGTCTTATATAAAATAAATAGATACGTACTATTTCATAAATATTCTTCAAACATAATAATAATACTAGCTTATTATTGACCCACTGCAGGGCAAAAGCCTATTGCCATATAGAGAAGGCACGAGCATTAAATTACCACGCTTGCTCAAGGCGGATTGGCAATTTCAGACTTATATTGAAGTCCAGGTTTCCTCACGATGTTTTCCTTCACCGATGTCCAAGATAAACTTTCAATAACTTACTACAAATATGTATATTGAGTAAATAAAATACATTTTTATGTGTAATACAAAATATTTATTCATATTTAGTATAATTAAATTAATATGTACCTACTTTCATATAATAATACTTTCACATTTCATTCAATTCATCCATAAAATATTCCATCACATTTTAACTCTAAACTAATTGATTGATATGTTTATAATTTCTAACAACAAGTAGCATAGTCTTATTGTTATTATAACTAAAACCTTATAATTAACTTAACTATGATTAACTAAGTAAAGCTTCTTACATAATAGGAATGAAACCATTAATTAAATATAAACAAGATTATTGTATGTAATCATTAAAATACAATTAAATTGCATTAGTGTTTATTGCTGAATAATAATGCTGTATCAGTTTTATTAGTTAATAACAATTACAGTTATATTTATGTTGTTAAATATGAAGTAATTGATTATACTGTATTAAGTAAATGTTGTGAAATTACTTTTATGAATTACACTTATATTTAATTGTTTAAATACAAAGAATTATTTGTAACTTCAAATAAAATTGAATTGCAATTTTTTAATCACTTTTGTATAATAAAATCTAATAATACATGAACATTTTAAAGTAATTTCAGTTGTATTTACAATTAAATACAAAGAATTACATTAAACATGATTTAGCAAACATTTATGTTTTACAATTGCTTTTATATTAAGATTAAATATAAAGAATTGCTGTTTAGACATTTGAAACCCTTTAGATTGGCAATTACATTCATATTAATGATTGTTAATATAAATAATTACATGCAATTAATTAAGTGGATAATTGATCTTTGGTTATTGCAATTATCCTTAGCAGTACTAATAATAGGTTATTCAGTTATCAATTATAGTAAGTTCACCTTACAATAACGATCCAGAAAGTATAAAAAATATCACAACACACAAAAATATCACGAATTATCAACTAAACTTACTATCTATGAATACATTTGGTACTTCAGAATAAAACTAACTATAGTTAACCTTTTAATAAAGCTTACTAAGTTACGAGCTGATAAAATACCCAATCTTCAGCTGTTTTACATGAAACAGAATTTTTCTTTCGTGGTTTTATCCCATTACAAATTTTGTTTATCCTTTCAAACTATATCAAAACAGACGGCTCTGGCATTGAACCTTTTAGGCAAAATTTCGACTAGATTCATGGCAATTAAAACCTTGTAGGCAAAGTAATACGCCAATTATATAAAATGCATTGAATTGAGCAATTAAACCAAGTTAGAACCCTACAATTATTTAACTCTTTGAGGTGAATATGTTCAAAAACTTTGTCTTGATATTAAGTAAGGTTGTGAACGACCTCTTAACCTTCTTCTTCTGTGATGATTCCGACCTCAAGAAGGGTTCGGAGAAGGACTTCTTCATCACTGGGTGGTCAGCAGGTTCCACATCCTTAGGAAGCTGGTACTTGTACTCCTTTACTACCTTCTCTTCCGACGGGTCATACCTGTACAATACAGAGTATGTGCGCTTGACTTTCTTCGGCACCTTGGGTGTGTTAGGGGTCCTGTCGCTCTTGCATCGCTTGACCTTGTTCCTGCCGTAGTAATCCTGGTAGCTGTCAGCATCCACATAGATGAACCGCTTCCCCAAAGCCAGCTCTCTCTCCTTCTTCAAGCTTTTCCATGATGCGATGACAGATTCACGGCGGAAGGTCTTGTTCGGATTGTGGCGACTAATGCAGTAGCCAGGCTCATCCTGGATGTTGGACGTATCCTTCAACGGAGACCCTCTGGGACTCGTGTTGTAGTCAATCTCGTAGTCGTCTCTCGACACCTGGAATGAAATAAATCTCAAATCAGTGACTGTTGCTTACATAAACAACATTATCAATGTTAATCTCCCGGCTGTCCCATAAACAAGTCTCGGCCGCCAGTGATCTTGTGGATTATTTAAAGTATCAATAGAACGTAACTACGTGACTGTTAGAACGTGAAGGTACGGTGTAATGCCGTCCTTTTCTATTATTAATAGGGTCGTTTTCGATGTTGTTCTGCACGTTCGTCATCAGAGCCCTTCGTGCGGTGCCCACATGTCTAACAACACCTGTCGTGAGCGCCATATGTCTCAATCTACAGGAACTTGGCAATGTCTGCAATACCAATTTTTAACTGCAACCGTGAACCGTCTAGGAAGCTCAATAAAAGTGTAGTATTTACAACTATTTATCAAGTTGAGGTCGCTCATCTCAAGAATGATGCTTTTAGTTTGATAGCATCAAATGAAAAAGGTCGGGAGCAGGTCGGTCAAAAATATATGTTTATAAAGATGTCCTTCGGAGAACGCTCTGCTAATGTGTCGTTTGAAGTATTAAAAGCTTTCACGCTAACGGCTCGCTTGCACAACTCTCGTGAGGTTATATTCCCGGCGTTTGTTACGCGAGGTTTAATTTAATCTTATTATTATGTAATATTTTTATGGTTTTCTTGGAATCCCAGAGTATGACGTAGTCGGCCAGTGGTCAAATAATGGGTCACGCAGAAATAGACGGTTTATTATTGGAGTTCATTAGAACATGGTGTAAACGAAACATTGGAATGATATGGATGTGACTGCACTAATCTCTAGAGAAAACAAAACTAGACTGAACGATTAAATAGTTTATGTTTTTTTTTTATTATATTAATCGCTATTACACCAGTGTTAATGTTACGAGAGATGATTTAACATAGTTAATGTTTTGGTCAAAAAATTGGGGACATCATTTTTTAATGTCAATATGCAACTGGTTTTAACAAAATAAAGAATTCCACTTAAATCGTTGTTTTTTCATACTGTTTAATTTCTGTTATCAAATAGACAATGTTATTTTTTTAAATAATCTGTTACAGGCTTGAAAAATTTCATGTTTCAACGTCCATTGGTACTGACACGACAAATACTCGCTACTTTATATTTTGACAGCTCGTGTTGAGTAACATATTTTTAATGGGTTGTGAAAAAAAAAAAACAGTGCACTGTTGCGAATTTAGGTCGCAACGTAAAATGGGTCATTTTTAAATAGTTGTCCTATTAGCAGGGTTAGTTAACACGGTCTAATTAAAACTGAAATTAAGCCTCGTATCTAGGCTACAGCCTCTTGTTTTTCGTATTTTATTTCGTCTAACCTTGTACTTTTTCGTTTTCAGGTAATTTTTTACTGTCCATCATAGAGACGAGCGTCGCCGCTGGGTGAGTGTTCGTGACGTATCCACGCTTCTCTTTCGCTGGCTCCGCGTGTCCTATTTCGTGCACCCGTTTTGTAATACCACGTTAAAATGTGTATAGTATTTGTGTCCCGACGTGCATACTTCGTGTTATTTGTGGAACTTATTATAGTTGTGAAGGTGATAACGTTACTAAATGGTGCTGTTAATTTTGTCACAGGTTATTTTAGAGAACGTGTCAGAATGTTCAATGCAATGTCTATTATTATACCAGTTGCAACGCGTTTATTACGTACGATTGCGCGTTTGTTATTGCACTTTTGATAAATTGAGGTCTACGGAAGTGACAACCTTCGGTTATCATCTTTACGTACGCAAATAACTGAAAAGATTAATTCCATTACATAAAATTACGTCGATTAAACCAATGATTATATTAGAAAGTAAAACGGTTATCAATGTTTAATCAATTTCTAATACTATTAATTACCATTACGCAAGTTAACTCAATTTTACAAAACTGCCCATAACACTTTAATTACTTAGTTAACCAATTAATGACTTAAAACATGTATTTTGATTAAAAACAAGATTGGAAATCAGTACGATACTGTGATTAATTCCATCGTCAATACGTTTAAATGAAAACGGTCTCTGCTAACATGTTTTTACGGTTTGATTTTCTTTCTCATGTGCATTGTACCCAGTTTATTTGGTACCGTTAACTCGTATGTGCAAACTTCGTGCAAAAAAACTCTGCACACATCGTTTTTTTTCTCCTTTAAATTTACAGCTACGTACGCTTACATCCTCTTGAATTTATGCGATGTAATGTTTGGGCTAGACTTACTGCTTTGAGCTTGACTGTACGATTTCTTACACGTTACTTATTTTAACGGTACAGTACCGGAGTTTTGTATTTTTCAACGATCGAATTTATAAAGTCCGTTTTCTAAATTTAGGGTTCGCCTCATTGATAAAAAATCACCATAATTAAGAAAGCAAATCCAGTCTGTCCAGAATACACTGAATAAAATCACTCAATGTTTACATCTCGTCAGTAACTCCAAGATATATTTAACATAAGTTTGCGAAACGTAAACAGTACAGAATGTGTAATTTACGCGATCGAATCTGCGAAATCTGGTGGTTCTGCTATTCATATTCGACATTAGGCAAACGGTATCTATTTTTGGGGCTAGTTCAAGTATAGGCCGCTATTCTTAGGCACGTGGTTAGATACGTGCACTTTAGCACACAATTAGATCGAAGTTCGAAATGTAACTGAGATTTAAATTTGGAATTCTTGATAGTTTATGAATTTATTTTTGGCGCGAGTTTAGTTAGCTTTGACTGGTTCATGCTGTTTTTTACTTTTTTGTAGTTACAATTATTAGAGGCCCGTATGTCACAGAGAAAAAAAAAACTATCGACAAATGAATGCTAAGTGGATTGACTAATTAGATTTAATGTGGGATGTTCACGGGTTAAGAACCGATAAAGATCATTAATTGATGAGACACATATTATTAGAAAATGACGTAGCCATGATTGTACACTGACTAACTGTACCTTGCCCACGCGCATTTTTTCGTCACTATGATTTTTCCGATGAGTAACAAGTTTTTTTAATACATATTGCACCATCAGATTTCGTCAGTATTAATGATAATAACCTCAAGTTTATTGACATAAACTTACAGTTATGAAAAGTTCACAGCTTAAATGATAATCTTACCAAGTTATGTATGAAAAATTAAATAAATCAATCGTAAGAGGATTTTATTAGGAATGCACGATGATTAATTATTTCGCGTTTAAAGTAGCAAACTGCAGGCGTGGATCTATGGCGTTGACAAATACTTTATATTTAATTCAAGCGACAAACATACTCTAAACAAATATTTTACACTTTTAAATGTTGACAAATTACCATATTTTACATGACCGACTTCGCATTACTACTAAAATCTAATGGCAGTGATAAATGCATCACTATTTTTAATGCTTCTCATTTTAAAATTGTCATTTGTCATTATCAGTGATCGCTGCAGCTCTCCACTTTCGAAACCATAAACCGGAATGGCGGACGACGAATGACAGCTATTAGATTGTTACAACTACACAAAATTGTCTAAGCAGTCTATCCAGTTCGGAGACGTTTAACTCCGGTGAAAGTATCCCAACGAAATTCGCTAAGACCGGTCCACGAATTAAGATTACGGACAACTATTTGACAACAATCGGTTCGAAATATTTTTGACAGAGGTTTTGACAGCTCATTGTTTGTTTGACAACCTATCACTTTCTAATAACCGATATTATTGATCACAATGACAGGTTTACGCTTCCCAATTTAATAATTCACCCGCTATCAGATAGTATCAAAATAACAATTTGTTCTTAATGACAGTTCCATTTCTAAAATGGCGGCGTGAGAGTTTTTTTCATAGACAAAGAGTAATTGTTTTTCCTCGGGCGCTTCGTTTCCGTTTTTGCGGACTGCAGGAACTGCTTATTAGCAACACCAGGGAGTCAGATTTCAGTGTAATTATTGCAACTCGTAAATAATAAATGGTTTATTTATACCTTTTAATTAAGTATACTAAATAGCTACTTTATAAAAAGCTCAAATTAAAGAAAGTAAGTAATAAAAACTTTTAATAACTTGAAAAGCCAAAGTTTATCAAAAGAACTTTTAAAAGCCCGATAACCTTTTCTGAACCGTAAAAAATCTTTTGATGGAAGTAATCTTTATGATTAATCTCGAATGCTGCGATCAGATCGATTTTGGGCTATGATTAATATAATGCTTACGGCTTTAAATGTGAGTAGCCATGAGGTTGGCCGCAGGCGGCAATGTCAAGAGCTTTACCACAAAAAGAACGTAATTCCATATTCAAACAGCGGGCACGCACGCGCCGCAGTTCAATGACAGCGACCATAGACAAGTCAGTTGCCTTTTAAGCGCATTAAAGTGGCCATGCACTTTGCGTAATAGTTACCACTGACCACCGCAGTGTAAGCTCTATTCCGTAATCCGAATACGTGGGTTTATTGAACAACAGATAATCTGGGCAAATTATAATGTCTACAAAAGTTAAGTTTAAGTTTGACTTAATTATTGATTTAAACTTACCACGCTTTCCCAACTACCACCGAGGATGGTTTTGTCCAACATCTTCACTTTTTACTTTTCACTGAACAATCCAAAAAAAATCACTTGGAGAAATATTGTTTTCAAAAACAATACAGAAACTTGGTTCTATATATTTGTTGTCGTGTTACCCGTTCCGTATCACGTTGTCACTAGGGAATGCTTTGATTTGGCACAGTGCACACCTCGAGCTTTCCTGAACGACTGAAGCGAAAACGTTTCAGCGTCATATTTATAGGACGGGAGCGAGAAAGAGGGCGGGTTTCAGGAAGACGCTTCGTTAGTATCTTCCACTTAACACGTAGTCACGCCCTCGTATTTTAAGGTGCAAGTAATATAGTTCGGGGAAGCCCGTCTAAAAGCGTGTTGCTATAAGGATGCATCCTTATATTCTCTTTTTCTATGTCACATACATTTCTTAGAATGGCTTTGTGCATATTTAGAACAGACTTCGTTAAGTGTCCAGTCCGTTACAAAGGTACATTAACTCTCCTAATAGCTCTCAAGTTATTTCGGTTTTACGAGCAAGCGTAATGGAGACTTCACTACAGACTTAGTGCACACAGGTTATTAGAATATCGTGTTTAAGTCTGTATTACTAAATCTAATATGAGCCTACCAATTAACTGTGATAAATATTAATAGGAAACTAATTTAAGAACCCGTTAGCGCAGCGTAAACAAATAAATCTAATTTATACAAGTATTCATTTAGTTTCGTAACTTTTGAACCGAATAACATTGAATGTCGACCACATACCGCTTTAAATGTTACTTTTTCATTTTGTTTAGCAAAATCTCAGTTTAAACGGGATAAAATTTATGTTCTAAATTCGAATCCTTTGAACTTTTTGGCGCGAATTTTATGTTTGTTTTAGTTTTTTTACATGTCCCGTCTTGCTAACCCCAAATGAACCGTTTCGCCATAGTGTTTCATGGCACAAAGCTCATAAAAGCCTTTTGTACATTCAAAAATAAACGAAAACAGGATATATTTTTCATCTTCCAAGATATGTTTCAGATCTTGGAAAGGAACTATCAATTTACTTGAACATTATGTTTGAGAAACACGATGAGTGAGTGTCGAGCGAACAGTTTCTAAGAAATGAACACCTTACCACTTAAACGAATTAAAATTATTGCAATACGATAAACATCAAAAGAAAAAAAAGACTCAAAGAAACTATTCTGATTAAATATTAAAATACGTAATAATAAAATGCCTAAAAGAAATGAAGAGCCTTGTAGCAAACATTATGAGCAAATAAAAGCTTATAAAATATGAAATCTGGGGTAAGCAAAAAGGGCAAGAGGAATTTTTAATGAAATTACCGTAGCTAATTTGAGTTCCGAGCTAATTAATAATTAGTAGATAGGTAGGTAGGTACATGATTTTCCTCTGAAAGTAAAATCCCTAGAGCTGTTTTCCTTTGGGAATTTCAGTGAGGAAAAATTCTGCAGTAAGCAGAAAGACAGTAATTTCTTTTTTGTTTCTAATTCATCGGATTTTTTTCTCCCGAGACAAGAGAGGATAATGCAAACAAAAACGAACATTATTGTAATAAAACAGTTTAGATTAATTCATTCTTTTTCTCCATACACATTAAAATATTGCATCGAAAGCGCAATCACCCAACAGGTTTTAGTCAAACATAAAACTCCTAACGGGGGCAAAGCATGCGACCTTTTTACATGTACAGTTTACAGCCTCCTTTACGAGTGTATCGGCCGGCCATTATGCGTTTCGGTTTTAGTTGGCGCACTCCTGCGCATTGACGTCAGAGATTTACATCTGAAACCTTACGAACCGTAAACCGGAGGCCGTAAATAGTTGGTTAAGTGTGTACTTGAAGAGCTGTATAGGTCTGCGACCGATATGTTTTGGTTGCTTTAGTGCCGACGTATCTTGGCGGTCTGAAGATAGCTGTTTGGCTGCGCAATGGATCATAGAGAAACAAAATTGTTTACTGCGCAGCAATCGGCTAACTTCAGGGCCGCCAAGATACGTCGGCCGTATTGTTTACTGTCGGTAAACGAGTTAGGAGTGGTCATTCTCAGAACCTGGTAACTAACTGGTCCCTCTTTCTTCTCTTCTTTATCCTGTGGGCAGTAAGGTCTTAAGACCCCACACGTAGTCTCAGAGTTTCTAAACCTCTAACATGGTTTTGTGTGGGACTGTAATAGCTTGGTATAGGTCCAGGTTTCCTTCACTGATGTTAACTGGTTCCTGTTAACCTTTTACACAACTTCCTTTTGAAAGGGGCAACTAGATTCCATTCAATTATTTTTGTATTGCCGTGAAAAAGTGCCTATTAATGGTTCAATTGAAATGAATGATTTGACTTATCAAAGACAAATCATTTTTTATCATCATCTAACCGTAGATATCCGATTCTAACCATTAAACAATTTGGTAAATTGGCACAATCATTAAGTTAAGACAATTAATTATTAATGGTGACGAGACAAATCCTTCTGGTAATCCTAATCTAAGTAGACTTTAATGTCAGTAGAATACAAATAAGCTGTAAGCTATACATTACTTGTACTGTGTGTGTTCTAGTATTAACATGTAAGCTAACTTTCATGGCAGACTTGACTTGACTAGATGACTTAAGAACATTTCATGTAGTCATATTCATAACTGCTGTAAATTTTGTTATTTCATCAGTATTTTAAACAGCTGTAAAAAGAAACGTGGTGTAATGTCGTCCCCATCTAAAGTTTTAAGCAATATCCAGATTGTTTCAGCCAGGAAGTTCTAGGTCGACAACAAATTATCTCTAACCGTTATAACTTTCTAACACACAATCAAGTGTTTATTCTCAAAGGAAAATCCGCATTCAAAATCAAAACTAATTATTATTTTTTTGTTGTCATTCCAATTTACCTGTCCAGACTTTCACCAGACAAACAAACAATCCGTCTTGTTCCACGTAGATACGTCATACGTCAATTAAATCGATCCAATCCGTTATAATTCGCATAGCAAATCGAACGCTGCAACCTCGGCCTGATTTCATATTTTTATTCTCACTTGGACCAGGCGCTGAATTACGTAATAAAACCTTCAGGGTTTCGGACTACATTCCGAATTTTCGATACGTAGCTTCGTAAACATCGGTTTTATGAGTTTATGATCTAAAAACGCCATAAAGGATGCATAACATCACGCCTGTAATCCCCGAAGGGTTAGGCAGAGGTGTACCCATTAGTACACGTACATTTCGCCAGTTATGTTTAAGTCCCATGTAATAAGGGGCGAGCCTATTGCCATCAACCGGGCACAAATCCAAACTCCGAGGCTGCTGCTGAGAAATTCCTGGTGGAAAAATCCAATAACACTGCCCGACTTGGGAATCGATCCAAGGCCTCACACTCAGCAGTCGCGCTTTGCGACCATTAGACCAACGAGGCAGTTCATAAAGGATGCATTCACTGCAATTAGCTCATCACAAAGAATGATTTACGTGATATAAAGCTAGTCTTTGTTCCCTTGGTTTGGAAAACATCCAATGTGTTACTAGTTGCGTAATGGCAAGTTTTTTTCATCTCTTGATGAGTATATTGACTTTGTTTACAGTTGTATCTACCCGCTGATTGTGTTTTAATAATCCTTAATCCATGTAATTGGTAATTTTGAACTGCTTTTTTACCGCTCTTTGTGTTAAAAGTGAGACTGACCAGAATAACAGGAAATAGGTATAGGTGTATAATAATTATAGTGTTTTAAGCATCTAATACCGTTCTTTGAAGTTTTTTTTAAATAAAAACAACCGTTGTTTTAATCTTGTCGTTGTATATAGCTGAAGCAATTCTGTGTGAGCTTTTCCTTGGAAATTTCCTTTTTCTTCAAAGCCGGCAAAGTGGCAACAGGTTTGAAGTCAGAATAACGCTAGACGGAAATTTTTTACTTCAGCTTAAGATAAAGTTGCATTTTATTGTGTTCACTTTAAAAGTCCTTTGGGGAATGCGTCATTTTAAGTCAAAGGATATTTCATTTTCTTTTTTCGCTTAAAATTCCCAGTAATTTCCTTCCCTTGGGATAGATACAAAATAATCTCTATTCTAATCATTCTTAACTTAGCAATGATAATTATTAATTGAAAATTTAACTAATGTAAAACAAAACGAACTCTTTCAAAATTCATTGACACGAACACACAATAAAACACAACGCCTAACAGGACCATTCCTCATCCCAAAAACCGACTCCATAGCGCAACACGACACGTAACACGTTGCAGTAACAGCCACGCTTTGTTTGCGCTGTCACTGTCGTTGCAGCATACTGACGTGCTGGTTATAAATAATGTATTGACCTACTTCAGTCCAATGCTTGTAACGGACGGAGGCGGCAACTCGCCAGATTCATTGACATTTTTTTTCGGAAGAAGAGAAGTCATTAGTTTTGTTTTGGGTGTTCCTTCAGGTAGGATGAGGTGATGAGGTATTTTATCTAACATTTCATGGTGTAAGTGTAAGGTGCCCCCCATCAGGGGAGCGGTAATGTGTACCCGAGTATCTAATGTCTCCTTACATATTCCTTTCGCCTCGTCCACGTTCATACCGGTTACGAGTACTGCCCACCTGACCTTTCTGAAAAACCTCACCAATAAGGTCAGTGTAGGTCTTCCTAAGGCGTCCTCTCCCTGCTTTACCATTCACACTGACATATAAATACCTTTTACTTACAGAATTATATGGACTTAATATGTAGTTTGCTCTAAATTGGATGATAAATAGTCACCTTATTCTCTTCTATTCTTAAAGTATTTTCGTACGTTCATTAATTCTTTGCAGAGTTTGTTTACTTTTTGTGTCATAGCGAGTCACATAACTTCAAACAAAAATCTCAGTAGCGTTTTCGCATTGTATTTCTTTAACAAATTAACGCACTCTTGACAGTGTAGTAGTTAAATATTAGTGTTAGATTACATTAGAAAGTGACGTTTCGAAACTCTTGTTTGACTAAAGACACACAGACTTCTTTTCTAAAATTAAAAACATGTATCATCTTTTTACTGTGTAGTCCTAGAAAGATTAAGTAGGATTAGAGCTGTCAGAATGTACCATATTCGTAATGCTGATGTTTGACAGTTAGTTTTATATCTCCGTGTTTCAAACGAAAGCGATTCCATGAAATCATGGTGGGTCCGCGTTGGTGTCACACGAGGCCATCAGAGTTGACCCACTTGTTGCAGACATTTGTACCACCAGAAAAGCTCATTAGTATTAATATTCCCAGAATATTGTTTCTGTTCTATTTACTATCCATCTATAGATAAAATTCAGTGAAAATGCTCGATTCTAGATCTCTGGCACTTAATTGTCCGTTCGTGTCGGGCGGCCCACTTTGAATCGTTGACGAATTGCGTTGGAAACTTGGAACCAACGTTTGGACAAATGTTTGAACAAGTGTTGGCCTAAATTCATAAACAAAAAACATTGTTCGCTTCCGTTGTTTACAGTAATATTTCAGTAAACAAAGATTTCCCTTGAACTTTAGTTACGTGCAAAGACGTAATGAATTGGAGTCATTGTTATTTTTTTTATATCGATACGATATGCAATAAGAAATCGATATCTATTGTTCCGATGCTGACTTCCGTTTTGTTATGTTTTGGTTATAAATATACTTTAAATGGCGATTATTTATACCTTGACATTGAAAAAACATGTCTGGTTTTTTTTTTCAGAACAACCAGTTACAAAGGATTTTTAAAACCTTGTCTTAAAGGCTTAACTAGCATGTCCAGAAGGCCAATTCCATTGTTTTAAAAACCTTCAAAACCTAGTCACATTTTCATCTCATCGACAAAAATGTAGACATTTTTGACAGATTGAGACTCCGATTAGATTGCGATCGTTCATAAAAGTTAGTATAATTTAATATTCATAGTTTTTCCAGCTACGGTAAGATAGATATTGATGATAGAACCAAACGTTAGGTGTAGTTGTAGCTTTAGTTGACAATACAGCCTGGTTTTCTAGGCTCTAGGCCCTAGAGGTTTCCTTCAAGGATTACCGTCATAACAGCTAAGGTAATACAAATAATTGCAAACTTCCCAATGCTTGACAAAACGCTATAATTCCCGCTTTACAGGGAACATATAATCAGTAGCCGGAGCCCCATAGTTAGAGCGAGACTTTCGTCAGCCAATGTCACGCTCTCTTCACGCCGCCACCAATTAGCGTGCTTAATAGCAAACAGTAGCAACCAACCTTTTTCATTTCATTCTCTGTCAAGTGAAAAGTCTGTATTACTTTTATAGTTGTGCTATTTTACAGAATGAAAGGTTGCTGTTCACTGTTTGTGAGTTTATTGATATTTTGGTTGGTCTCCTCAATGGTAAAATAAAGTTCTTCAGAAAGGTCAGGTGCGCAGTACTCGTAACCGGCGTGCTTGTATGATACAAGCATATAAGCGTGGACGAGGCGAAAGGAGTATGTAAGGATCGTAGCAGATGGTGTTCTGTTGTTTTTGCCTACCCCCATGGGGAAAAGGCGTGAGTTTTGTATGTATGTTCTCAATAGTGTTAGTTAGGCGTTGTCCATCAATCAGTCAAAGACAACAATCTTCCTAAGCATTTTAGAATTAAACAATTATTTTTAATAACAGTGTGAACTTTGAAGAGATAGATATAATTTTTTAATTAAGTATATGATTACTTTTGAAAGTGCGTTTAGAAGTTATTGTAGAACACTTTCTTATGTTAATTATAACTAGCATCTGTTTCTCTGAGTTTCTCAAGTATGTGTAAATATAACCTCAAACATTGACATGAAACACAAACGTAATTACGTTCGTTCTAAAAATAATATTAAACAGAAAACTGAGTCTATAAATACTTGGGCTAAATGCAAGTCTAGCTTCTATTAATCTCACGATCGTTGTCCTCGCCAAATTCATATTGTACCCATGGGATTTCCAGCTCTAGACATTTCAAAACGCTACTGAAATTACGTAGATGCATTCTTATAATCGGAATATCACCTGAGAATCTCCGATTAGATTTTCTGAGAACATAAAAGTATCGTAAAAAAAATCTGGCACCGAAATCATTTTACAACGCGCGCCCTATTCCAATGAACCGAAGAGGAAAACCGCATATAACCCGAATTAATACAATACTTCAATATCCTTTACACATTTCGAATGTTTTAAGAACATTTCAATTTTTCAAACTTCGAACGCGGTTTGAAGAAATCTTTTTTTTTTTTCATCGCTTAATATTCTTTTTTTTTCTCGTTTGAGTTTGATATGTTTGAAAGGTGTTGAGCCTCAATTCTCGTTACCTTTTTGTTTATATTACTGTTCCGATCGGATGTGTTAGAAAAAGCGTGAATCAGGTAATCTTTTCTGTTTAACAGTCGCTTGAGGAAAATAGATCTGATGAAGTAAGATTAGCTAAGGTGGGTCATGGCTGGGAAGTTAATCAGACGTTCGTTGGCCTGACTCTACGGGATAAAAGCTTACGTCATTTTACTTTACCAAAAACATTTCTCTTTCTTAGATTTTTTTTTTTGATATTCATTAGTATTTGGAAATGGCCTTTGCCTTTTAAATCTGATGTTGTCCTTCCATTGTCTGTAAACAGTTACTCCAATTTCGCATCAACGGATCCATGTGTTTCTTGTTACACAAAACAAATCCGAGTTATGTTGGGATTAAAACAACATGTAATGGAAAAGAAAGAAACTAGTTGCCTCATTTCGTTGTTTAATCTAATCTAGTATATAGTTTATAGCTCCGACTCTCATAACACTGTTACGATGTCCAGAGTTCCAGACATATGTTTTTACTGGGTCCCACGATCATGTCAAGGCCTCATACTAAATAATTCAGCCATTTTGTGGAAAACGTCGTAATAAATTCTCTTTGGAGATAAATTGTTAAGAAAATACTTTGTTGTTCAGTCGACGGTGTGTTCATTCGAGTTTACGGAAGATTTCCAATGCTAATTACACGTAGCTTCAGACTGGTTCAATTTTCATTTTATTTAAACGCAGTCCGGGACCGATGCTGTTTGTTATTACATATTTTACGATTTCCTTATTGAAATATAAATTATACGTCTAAATCTGGGAACTTTTAATAGACAATTATTGTATCCTCGATTACATGTTGGTTGTACAGTGAATTGCAAAAAAAAAGTAGCAAAAAGTTTTATGTGTGGAAACACAGATTTCGGGGTTGCCTGGAACATTACGACGGTCCATTAATTTTGTTGGCAACCCAAAGAAAAAGTGATTCAGTCCGCATCAGCTGTGCGGTGAAGTCCTCGGGACCACCGAAGCGTGCTTGTCCTCATTCAATCACTATTAACTTTTTTCCGGGACATCCACTTCGTAAAAATGCATACTGTCACCATTTTATTAGCTAACGACTGTGGCTTGAACTTCTTAACGACTTCGACGAACAACATAAAAATCAAAGAAATTACGCTTTTTTTTTTCTCCGAACGACAACGATATCTTTGAACCACAGCCTTAAAACTTCGACAAGTTAATACCGCAATTCAATCGAAAATGGCGGACGGATTTAACCTTTTGCGACAAGTGAACTTGGTAATGCGTGTTTTTATTGAAACTTTGATTATCCTCTACCGAAATTGGAGAGGCGTGAATATAATTTGGAGTTTTTGCAAGGTGCAGCAACCTGCGTGTTTCCTTGAAATCGACTTTATCGTTTATTTGCTCGCTGATTCATGTCAAAAGATTTAAAAATATAAGCAAAAGGCGGGTTTTATCTGTCACGCGGTTATTTGGAAACTTGAGATTATCCTAATATGCGGCTAAGTGCACAATGTTTATGTAAAGCATATCCGATTTAGGACTGAAAAAGGGACATTGAAACTAAATGTTGTAACTCCATTAAATATGTCGTCTTTGACACTGTATTTCATGTGGCGTGTATAAACATGTATTTTAATGGAGCCATAATATTTTACATAACGAAAAATGTGTCACACAAGCCATAACCTTAATTAGGAAGCTTAAACGTTTCAGTTACACGTAATCAATAAACCTAAATGTTTTAAATCATAAAACATAATATTTTATAGTTTTAACGCGAATTCCGATAAGTTGACGGTTTTTCTCGTGAAGTTTAAAATGTTTATTGATTATATTGAGGTTTAGTTCCAACATCTGGTAACCGTAATTTTGTTTACTTGCATCGGTTTAAGCACCTGCGGAATAATTAATGTTGTATTAATTACTTTTGGTGATAAATGTTTCCGTCCGAAAGTCTCGAATTAAAGTCGACGAAGAAAGTTCGGATGAGTTTCACCAGTCAGGACCAAACCCGTTTTGTTTCCGTAATTACGTAACCTTAAGCCGAAGTTAACGTTTTAAATACTCATTTCTATTCACACATAAGTAAATATTTACTCAAACACTGTTTTGTGCGGAAGACGGAGTTTTGTATGTTGTTATTTTCTTTAATCTCGGGTTGCTTGCTGTTTTTCAATCTCATACTTGAATATTCTTCAAATCGATAGATAAATAAATTATCCTAGAACATAATATTTACATTGCTATAAAAAAGCTGTTATGGGTCGATTTATTTGCTCGCCACTTCAAGATCGTACACGTTTCTCTTAAGGAAGTTTTCAGTTTCACAATTTTATGTGTTCATAGAATTTCTTACAAACAACTTACCTATTTATTTCTCTAGTAGTAGTTTTTTATTTCTACACGTTTGTTTTGTAATAAAAACTTAGATAACCTATGTCTAAAAAGTACGTGTTTTAAAGCTAGGTGAAATTAGTTTACGTTCATGGTTTCTGGTCTTCTGCATTGCAGCAATATTTTTATGCATTTCTTCATGTTTAGTATTCAATAGTGTGTGCAATCCATCCATCATTATTTTCTCTGCGGACTACATTTTGTTCTGCGTGCCGGCCGTAGTCCATATCTCTCTCTTCTTGTTATCATTTTTTTTTTGGTTCTGTGGTGGAACATCTTCGTGGAGGATTCCTGATGATGCTTTGGGGGCGGGCAGAGAGGTCTGTTAGACTTTTACTGGTATTTACTTCTCATATTACGTCGGGGATCTCGGAAGCGTACGCGCGTTTCCAACAGAATTGTAATAAATAAAGAATATGGCGCCAACAAAATTTCAAAAACATACAAAAGAAAAATTTCCTTTCCATAATTTACATAACTTAACATAAAAATGCCAGCACGATCAATCAATGTTCCACAATCAATGAATCAGTGACTCTCGCGCTGGTGACATTGCGTAACAAGCGCACGCGCACGTGCGGGGCTATCGCGCCGATGTAAACATGCCGTGACGACGCGATATTATAGTGTTGCTTCATTGTTTTATATCGTATGTATATAAGTCAAGTTAATCAGTCGACAATTAAGTTAATGAGAACCATGCAATTCCTAAAACTAATAAAGCGTTCAACCCTTTCTCTTCAGCGTTTCCCCGAACACATCTTTCAGAGTAATTTGACCCAAAACTTAAGCTCAGGCCTGTACTTGAGTCATCTTTCAAAGGAAAAGAAAACTTAACTGGAAATTGTATCCCACACAAAGTGCTCCAGAATCAATTACCGGAATCACTTAAATACATAGAAGAGTAGGATGGGGCCGATTGGGAAACTAGCGCGCACCCTCGGCAGCTGTCCAAGCAACCCGTCTTCCCCTGTCACAACTAGCTCTCGCTACACTCCAATCTACGAAACCGTGACGAATATCTTCGTCAGTCGTACGAGCGAGAAATTCACGGAATTCTCACGATAGCATTAATTATTCAAAATCAGTGGCGCTTCGCTTGAAAAACGTTCTTTTTAATAAACTTTTCTTCTACGCCACGGTCCCGTAGGCGACCGATTTTAATTGTCGAGCGTTTCTTTACACGCTCGCATTGGGGACAAAACCCACATCTGTCCAGATTAGTGACATAACTTTATGTTTTCACAATGTGAATCATTACAGTGGACTTAGAACTTTATTGTCTCTACGTGTCACGTATTGTTTATTACTCTGTTGTTCTCGTGTTCGCAAGTTCGACTGTCGAGGCTTGTGTTCTGGGTCCGATTCCCTGGTCGAGTTTCTTTCGGAATTTCTTAGTAGCAGCCCAGGGTTTGTAAGTTGGTGGTTTGCTTGTACCTCGGATGCACGTAAAGCCGTTGGTTCTGCTCCTGATCTCTCCCCAGTTGGACTATGAGAGTGAGGGAAGAGAGATTGCACCTGTGTTTGCAGACAATCTTGTGCGCTACTTTCAAACGGGGTAAATAGGGATGCAGGGTTGAATCGGGGCGAAACTATAAAAGGAACTTTAACGTTTAATTAATTGTTTGTTAACAAAACGGACTCGCAATGTTTTTGGTAAATTATAATTAACGATTTAGTGTCATTGTTGGCAACAAACAATATATATTATGTCAACGTTAAAATCCCTTTGTATAATATCTCCTAAGTACTTGGCTAGTCTTCGTGATCGAAATTCGATAAGGAGAATTACATAACATAACATCACGCCTGTTATCCTCAAAAGGTCAGGCAGAGGTATACTCATTAGTACATCCACATTTCGCCAGTAACGTTTAAGTCCCATGTAATAGGGAGCGAGATTGCCATCAACCGGGCACAAATCCAGACTCCGAGGGTGCGAGGAGAAATTATGAATTATTTTATTAAAATGACTAATTCGGCGAATAAGTTTTTTATTTGTGATCGATGGCGAATAGGCAAAATATATAAACACAGCAGTGTTATATGAATAAAAATACAATAAGTAGGTGTAATATGTCTTCCATCTAATTGTCAGTAACGTTAAACGTCATTCGTTAATTGCGAAGGTTAAAGTAAATAGTATTTTTTTTTTTCTGCTATGATTTCGATTTTCTTGACCTGGTTTCTTTGTTTAAATAAACTGCTAAGCAAGCTGCAAGAGATTAATTAGTCCCAAGAGAAATTTTTAATTTAGTGGCGTGGAAATAGTCTTGGCAGAAAATTGCCGTCGTTAGGGTTGCTATCTTGTTTTTTATATTAAAAAGAACGCAGCTTCGTAAAGTTATAAATGATACGAGATACATTACCTAAATTCATGTCATAATAATTTGGTAAGCTATTTGGTTTCTAGTCCATCGAAAAATGGGCTTAATCCTTGCCTTAGTATTTTTTTTTGTAGATTAGTAAATTTTGAGATATTTTCCTAGTAACCCTAGCTCCTGCCTGCAACTTCGTCTACGTTGCAAATATAACATAAAACATGTCCTACGTACGACGCTCGGCAATAGTGTTTCTTTCTATCTGAGAAAGAATTTTTGTGATCGGATCAGTACTTCCAGAGATTACCTCTTATATACAAACTTTACCTCTTAATAATATCAAAGTATCTGAGTTCTTCCGCGACAAATCTTAAAGTGAACTTGATATTTTGCTTATAAACTCTTTTGCAAATATTACCTATGTTACCCATGTCATCAATTAAAATGTTGTGTGTATAAAGAAACCGGGTCAAGCCCCTCCAAACGACAATCCTGGATCCGCCACTCCCAGTATAGTATAAAACCAAAATCTTTTAAATTACGCAACGGATTTTAATGCGGTTTTCATCAATACATAGAGTGACTCAAGAGTATACACACCTAGCAATTTGCCACTACGCTGCTCACTCATTGACACATCCACATTCATCCAAGCACATCATACAACTGACTATATCGGTGAAGGTCGGCAACTTAACGACGATATAATTTGTCTACGGAGTAGATGATAGCTTCAGAATTACAGTAATTAGCTTGCAAACACGCGACGTGACGGCTAAGGCGTACTAAGCCTTAATAGGAGCATCTTGCGCTATAAGACTTGATTATACTTCAAACTTAATTGAGGAGCGTAAAGGAACACAAGGGCACGGGTTTGTTTTGCCAAGAAATTGAAGAAACGGGAATTTCCCATGGGATTTTTGACGTCTATGGAGAATTGCAGACTTTACCGTAATTTTTATGGAGATTTGATTGACGTCATTATTATGGGAATTAGCTGAAGCTAATTTACACCATATACTGCTAAATATTAAATATCAAACAGATGGGGACACATAATCTGCATAATTAGAATAAATAATCTGATGATAAATAACTATAAGTTCATAGTGTCACAGTCACCATACTTAATATTACAAATGCGAAAGTAACTGTCAGTCTGTAACGCTTTTACGACTAAACCGCTGAACAGATTTTGACAAAATTTAGTACGGGATAGGTTTGAACCCCATGAAAGGACAAATGGTTTTAGATGTGGATGTGCTGAAGGTTATTATTTCGCGTGGAAATCTAATGTGTAAGAAGTTTCATTAAAATCGGTTCATTCATTTAGAAAAATAAGGTCTTGAAAGTTTATATGTATTGCAGTACATCGTAAACGCTCCTAATTTCAGCGAATAACTCGCTAACTAAGCTAGTACAAATATGAAACTCACAGTTGCTAGGGTTACTTAAACATATTCCTAACTTGTAACAAAACCAGTCTCAGATAATAAGTACTTAAAGCAGTTTCCGTGAGCACCAAATCAGGTTAGTTTATGACATAACGATATTAAACGTTAGGACACTAATATGCACAATGTAGGTTGCACGCGATGTTAACTGGAATTTCTAACTGCAGACCACGTATTATTGCCGAGGAATTCTCATTTGTTAATTTGTTGTAGTTTAATTTGATGTGAAACTGAAAAGTTTTAAAGCTACTGGCTTATTCCCGCGACTTGGTTTGCAAAAATGTCGTTTATTACGGGGTCTTATTGTTTTGGAGCTACACAGTTCACGCTGGTTCAAAAGCGCCTTTTGTAACTTTGACACATTTTCTTTTTAAATTGAAGTTCCTCCTTTAAACATCAGCTATCTACCAGTGAAAGTTCCGTCAAAATCAGTCCAGCCGTTTAATCGATTAGCCGGAACAAAAAGACAAAAGTTTTAAAAACAGTTTTTTTTTTGGTGTATATTTCGAAAGTACCTAGTTGTTATTTTGACATTACAAACAGACAATTCTATTTATTTGTATACTTGCCTTCAGTATTCCACTGCACGGTAAATGACTCACTGCTCTATATCTTTTGCCGTTTGGAGCCAATCTCTTAGGGAAGGGCCGAGTTTTTTTTCTTGTCTTCTCTCAATGTATTTATAAGATTCAGTGGTTTGCGCAATGCGTGTTTCGTTTTAAATAAACGTAAGTGCCTTTGCATCATTTTAGAACCTAAACTCTATCGATGAATATTACGTTCAAAAACTGAGGAAGTCATCATCTGCCTAGCCTTTTCCCAACTATGTTGGGGTCGGCTTCCAGTCTAACCGGATGCAGCTGAGTACCAGTATTTTACATGGAGCGACTGCCTATCTGACCTCCACAACCCAGTAACTGGGTAATACGATACCCCTAGGTAAGACTGGTTGTCAGACTTTCAAGCTTCTGAGGACTCGTAACGACTGTCAAAGATCCACGTATGACAGCCGGGACCAACAGCTTAACGTGCTTTCCGAGGCACGAAATGATGCCAGTAATGAAGTAAATTAGGAAGTCAATAGTTCCTTAATAATGTACGTTCTGAATGTAATCGCTTGAAAGCCTGCCGTCTTTAGCTCCTCGGCTGTAATGAGATCAGGCTTTAAAGCAAAACTTAAATGATGGCTGACTCAGAAAGCGAAAACAAATTACGAGTAAAATGACAAATTTTCTATCTATCTATAGAAATAAAAGTGAATGGCTCAATGTGTTGCTAAACGCTGTGTACTCAAAAACGGCTTGTCCAATTTTGTTGATTCTCTTTTTTGTTGTGTTCGTAATTTCTCGAATAAGGTAATTCAGAAAAACATTTTTGAATAATGCTCGTATTCTCTAATAATTAGATAAACAAGAAAATCCGATTCAATATGAAACAAAATTATTTTACCCAAACGCTCAGTTCCCATTTCCTCCATATGATATCTATCAACCTTCATCCATTCATAGATATATGGAAATACATCGCCCATTGTAAACAATACACACTGTAATTCAGAGTAGCGGATTTTCATTGAACGTTATAAATATTATCAAGGAAGTGTTGTTTTTTAAACAATAGTCTGTACGTTTGTTATCCATCATCATAACACCTAAAATACACGGAACGAATAGAATTTTCATTTCCAAGAATGTAGGAAACGGATTTAGAAGTTGAAAGAGTTTGAGATAAATTTATAGCTTAGGTAAATCTATTGTTTTCCTGCTCAGATCTATTAAATGCTTCTACGAATATAGTACGTTGTCTTTTATCAATGGACCAGCTTCTGCCCGCGACTTCGTCCGCGTCAAAGTTGGTATCTCCATAAACTTTGAACCCCTGTTTCATCCCCTTAAGGGGTGAATTTTGGAAAATACTTTCTTATCGGATGTCAACGTAATACAAAGAACACACTTTCCAAATTTCAGGTCTGTACGATCAGCGGTTTAGGCTGTGCGTTGAGCCGTCAGTCAGTCAGTCATTCAGTAACGTTGATAAGGGGTATTTATTTTGCAGATAGAATGCACTTTTTCGAAATCGAATCTTGGTTTGTTACATTACAAGTGAACGCTCGTGTCAGTGAGGCAGTATTGTAACGTTATGTTTAAAATTGAATCTTGAGTTACCCACGTATGCTCGAGATGCGGGAGCGTCTTGATATTATCGACTCTTGAAGAGGATTACTTTATTGAAATTAAGTCTTTAATTTCAAATGCACTCATAAAATTGTTATAGTCCTGAGTAGCTGCACTTTAATGTCTTATTAGTCTATCTCCTGTTCTTGACTATGCAAAATTTCATAGTGATACTATCAAATCCAATGAAAGATTTCTGTGCAGCCCACGCTTCTACCATGTACAATAGAGATAAATGCCTTTGTTTCTTTCTGTTAATTACAGAGCCAAGTGCTGCTAAAGTTTTAAACAAATACATTTACCAAATAGTAAATTAGTGGCTAAATGTTGTGTTACAGCGAACAATTGATATTTTATAGCCACAGTACAGCTATATTACGACTTTCGCCTCACGATTCATAAACAAAAGTGCGGCAAAAGCCAAGAGTTATGACGTAAAGGTCTCAAGCTCTCAGAAACATTTCTATTACGTTTTCCAAACAATGCAAAAATTGCTTTAAGGAAAATGTTTCAGAAATTCTTATATTTTACGCGCGTGTAAACGATTTTTGTGTGTCAAAAAGTGGGAATTCTTACTTCGAAGATTCTACTTTGCCTTTGTCGTCAATGGTTTTCCCTTAGTATCTGCTCACAGCTTTGCTCATGTGGGCGGTAATATTGAATACTGAACACAATAAGTGGAGGCGCTCGTAGCTAAGTAATAACAGCCGTTCGGGTCGATCCATCAGGTTAAGCTACGCTTGCCGGGGTTGGACCGTGAATGGGTGACCATCTTTACACACCGAGACTCCTCCGTGCTTCAGAAAGCACGTCAAGCCGTTGGTCCCGGCTATCACGTGGATCTTTGACAGCCGTTACGGGTCGTCAGAAGCCCGAAAGTCCAACAACCAGTACCAAGGGGTATCGTATAAATCGCATTACCCAGTAACTGGGTTGTGGGGTGCAGATAGGCAGTTACTCCATGTGAAATACTGGTATTAAATTGAATTTTATAGTTGAGAAAAGGCTAGGCAGATTGATTTGATTAAAATATATGTCATCACAATCCGCCAAGTGAACCTGGTTGTTGATCTTTACTCAAGAATTTGGTTAAGATATACAAAAATACTTTTTTCAATCGGACTGGTAGTTCCAGCAATTAGCGCGTTGAAACAAAGACACTAATGAAGGTTTATTATATTACTATAGCTAGATGTATAAATAGGAAGTTTCCAGAGGGTTGGAAAATCCTTCAGGAATATTCCTTTATGCGCTGGCGACACACACAATAGTAATAACATCATAATGGGGAGCTATTCATAGTCCAACTGCATGTCATTAAACATAATTTTATCTCCGACCTTTACCTAATTACAAACGGATTCCTATACAATATCGTGTCTATACAAAAATAAATCTATTAAATTATGCAAAACATATGTTATTAATCTCTACAAATATAATAAAGTTGAAGAGTTTTTTGTTTGTTTGTTTAAACGCTCTAATGTCTGAAAGTCTCAGTTGGTTTGGAAAAAATGTTTCTCTATATGATAACCAGATTCATAAGGAATAGTAAAGGCTACATAACATCACGCTGCGAATCATGGGAGCGGAGCAGGAACCAAAGCCGTAACTTAACGCGGGTAAGAAAAACCACGCGGACGATGCCGCGGGCAGAAGTTATATTAGATAAAGATTGATTTGAACTTGGCCCTGTTTATGTACATTATTAAAGAATGCACATGAAACAAATCATGGATGATTATAGTAACTATCAAGAACATATTGGGTATGATGCATGCGCCTACGCATCACGTGCGTTGTAACGTTAAAAGATGGCTTGCACCATGTTTCGAGAAAAATTGTAGTTATAAAAGCAAACGGGTAATGTATTGCCTGAAATAATTCATTGTAATCGACCATATGGCGTCAAATTGTGGAATGTTGAAACAACTTATTAAAATTTGTGTACTTTAGACTTTCTCTGTCGTTTTTTAAAGGCAATACGATTGCATGTACTTTTTTCTTACCTGCTGGGAGGTAATGAAGTGACATGTGTCACTTTTTCGTTTCGACCGCAAAGCGCATAGGAATAACTAAGGTTATTTTACTTCTTAATTATACGAGGTGTAAAAACACAACAACAACACAAAAACATACACAACAACAACAACAACATACAAACATCAAAAAACAACAACAACACAACAAACAACATTAAAACTATATAACATTAACCAATTTGCTGGGAATCGATATTATAGCCCGCAATGTAAAATCACCAGTCTTATTGAAAAAATCTTTGTATATGATAGCCAGATTCATAACATCACGCCGCAGCCCATGGGAGCGGCGTAATAACTAAAGAAGTAACTTAAAGCGGGTCAAAAAAACTACTCGTGCATAGTCGCGGGGAGGACCTAGTAAACCTTTTCTTTTCCTTCCCTGCGTTCAGCCATCACGAATTACATGCAGGTATTAATTACATTAGGTACCCGAAATGCAGAATTTGTATTCCGTATATTTAAAATACATATTTATTACTCTCCGTTGAACACCACGGTTCGCTAACAACGAACGAGCAGAGCTATGTGTGAATGACTGAGTCGGAAAAATGGAAGCGCGGATTTTATTCCAATGAAATGAATTTTACAATCAGCCTTTTTTAAAGCCGTATTGAATACAAAATAATTTTGGAAGTTAATAAAAATAACATAACATCACGCCTGTAATCCCCGAAGGGTTAGGCAGAGGTGTACCCATTAGTACACCCACATTTCGCCAGTTATGTTTAAGTCCCATGTAATAGGGGGCGAGCCTATTGCCATCAACCGGGCACAAATCCAGACTCCGAGGCTGCTACTGAGAAATTCCTGATAGAAAAACCCAATAACACTTTGCCCGACCTGAGAATCGAACCCAAGACCTCATGCTCAGCAGTCGCGCTTTGCGACCACTATACCAACGAGCCAGTCAAGAAAGACAAGAAAATTAAAAATAATATATGTGTGTTAAAGGCGAAAATCGAGTTTTAGTATTATTTAGTAAACTAATATTGATTTAAGCTTCAGAATTGAGTATTATTGTCAGTAAATTGCATTGCACAATTAAACCAGAAGATTAGAACTGTAGTTAAGTTTTGATAAAATCTTGCTCGTTTAAATTTTGTATTCGGAAACGTATATACAGAATGCTCCCTAAATAAGCTAGTCAGTGGTGCCGATTCCCTTGTTCACAAACTAGACTAAATTTAGAGAATTGACATCTCTTACTAACATACAGCGAACGGAAAGTACGGTGACATTCCGTGACATTAAAGAACTAAGTTAGAGATGTCAAATTAGTTTTGCCTTGAACTTCTTCGTATTTTTAATCCACAAGTTTTAAGAAGTCAACTATAACTGTATGGATGTGTCAGATGGACTAAATTTGACAGCACTTATTTACATTAGTCTCTTTCTTATTTTATTGGACAGAAAAAGATGGAAATAGTCGAATTTTAGTTTAGTTTGTGACCAAGGGAATCGGCACCAGTGTCAGTGTACTATAAAACTTCACACATTACAGGCACTTCCAGGCGGATATAGCTGCACAATATCAATCCTCCTCTCATTGGTATTTCTTGCATGTCGTCACCTTCGCCTAGTAGCTCGCGTATTTCGACCGTTCATCCCCAAAATAGGAACACCACCTACATCTCTAATAGCGTTCCCTTCACGTGAAATGTAGGAAACACATCGATATCATGCTCCTATGACGTCACCACGTTGTAAATGTGACCGTTCCTACCGTTTCTGCATCAAGTTGTGACATACAAAATGTGATTTGTGTGTTACAAGCTCAAAACAGTTGCTTAACAACCTGATTACAGTTCAAATTTCGATTTTATGTCAACGAGGGTAGGTGTGTATTTTATCGGCGTTTGCGACGGTTTTGTGTGATAAAGAGTTGTCAAACATAGGAATAATGTACGACTTACGTAAAGCAATGAGAACAAGTTACCCGAGTTAGTCAATAGGGTTTCTATTCTAAGGCACCAGCTTTGGTGTATGTGCTCTTGTACTGTAATTAACTCCAATTTTGTAATTGATTGACGTCATACAAGCACAGCTAATTGGTACGCTTGAATCCCCGATAAACTCCTCTACTAGGTATATAATACAAAACCATATTAACGTAAACAGTTTACAATATGAACTTCATTTCTTAGAAATATGAAAAAAAGTATTTCCAACGACTAAAATTACACACTCATTACAAAATTGAACGCAACAGTTCACGAAAATTGTTTATTTCAGCCCGACAATATTTCTTATTTTATGCAGACCATAATCTTCATATTTCTAACCAGAAGTTAGCTGAGTAATTCATCATTTTTTTACAAAAAAAAAATACAAATTTTAAGCGGAATTGTGGCACATTCCGGGAACCAAAACCAATCTTTCAGTACAACGTTTAGATACTAATTAGTGCCGTTAAAAAATTGCCAAAGGACGGACAAAAAGTAGCTTTTGGCGTAGCGTAAGTAAATATTAGCATACGTCAGACCAATGTTTATCGTGGCGCCCAAACTGTAGATTTTGCAGAGTTGAAAAAACTTTAGTTATATTTTGATTTGATTTACACCTTTACTAGGTATATTTCTTTAAGGTGTTTTCGGTTCAAGATCCGCCTACTTTCGACTTTCACCTTCTCGTCATTTTTATTTAGTACGTGCACATTATAATCATCGTCGACTGCCGCGTTGGTATAGTTGTCGCAATGCGTGACTGCATGAGATCTTGGTTTCGATTCCCGGGCCGGGCAAACTGTTTTTGGGTTTTTCCATCACGAAGTTCTCAGTAGCAGCCTCGCAGTCTGGATTTATGCCCGGTTGATGGTAATAGGCTGGCCCCTTATTACATGTGACTTATACATAACTGAATAAATGTGGGTGTGCCAATCTAATCGTTCAGAGGTGTACCTTGCCTAACCCTCCGGGGATTACAGGCGTAATGTTATGTATCATCTTAAAATCGTATAAATATTACTCTCATAAGTCGTACGCGCACCGTACCATTAAATTTGTGGTGTTTCAGTTCTTAACCAAGAACTGCACCAGACTCTTTGTCTCTATTAGTCATTACTAGAAAGAAAGAATGATTTCTGCCAACATTATTACGCCTAGAGTATCATATTTTATCACAAAGCGTTTAATATCGCTTATTTAAATTCGCACAATCATTACTTTATGACTAAACCATGGTGCGGTCACTAAGATACAACCTGTCACCTTAATATGATACACAAGCCGATGACAATCATTGGAGCCCTGCCAATGACGCTGGCGCTTCGTGGAATACCAAGTACTGGCCTTAGTCCCCCATTTAGTGCTGTCAAAACCGTTTTTCTATGAAATACATCATTATTGTAAAGTTTATTCGGTTCATTGACGTAGATTTGTCTCGTCAGAGAAATTTTTTCAGCCATTTGTTAATTTTTGCAACAACGGCTTGGCAGGAGTTCTGTTGTCTGTTTTTCTTCCGATGCTGTCAGCCCCATCATAATTATTTAGTGCAGGAAAGTGCCAATCAATCATGAAGATAGATACTGTAAATCAATTGGTTGTTTTTCTCGTATCTTTTTGGGACTTCCGAGAACTGCATACTACGTCGAGACTGGAACATAACAAATGCTTGCACTATATCGCTGACCTGAAAAGAAATGGATTTTTCAATCAATGAATCGGTTTTCGTATATAGGCTGACTTTTAATCCATTACCAGTCAGTCAGTTTTAGGGGGTGAAAGTATCAACTTTATAAAATACTGCCCGCGACTTCGTCCGCGTCAAAATTGCCATTCTCATACCTACAGACTTTGCACCCCCGTTTCATTTCCAAAAGGGGGTGAATTTGAAAAAATCCTTTCTTATCGGATGCCTATATCATACAAAGAACACATCCTCCAAGTTTTAGGTCTCTGCATTTAGCAGCTTAGGCTGTGCATTGATCCGTCAGTCAGTCAGTCAGTCATTCAGGACACAATATTTTACATGCATTACAACTTCTATTTGAGATTTAGACCAACTCTGGAGTAAGAAAAAAAAAATCAGCAAAGCAAAGTGTATGACACAGCTAAATATTTTTTTGAGATGGACTAAATAGACCGATAGTGAATGAAATAGGCAGCTTGTCTTTTGGAAAAAAACTTCGAGTAACATGTCAGTGTTGGATGTATCATGTTTCACAGACAGACAAACACCGATACGAATTGATTTTCAACAATTCTCGGTCATGCCTTATATGTGAAGCCTTGAATTCATTTCCAAGAGCTTGTTTATGGGGTTATGATATAGTGGTAAGAACGTAATCAGCAGACAATGGACCATTGAAGCGCGTTGATCGGAACATACGCGTGCGTCAAACGCCGTCACGGTGTTGCCAATGGTATCCACTTGTATTTCTTAGAAATCAATGTTTTTTAATGCCAATATTTTTTAAATAAAATATTATGACTACTTTTTTTTCGTCACCTATTTTCTATAGTTTTGTAAAATCTAGCCTTCCATTCTAGATTCCGTTCTTTCATATTATTTTTTTATATTCCATAATATTTTATAGTGGGATTCTTTTACTTTACTTATAGCATCCATCGCTTTGGTTTTACTGTTACGATATTCAAATTGTGTGTTTGAATAAATATTTGCTGTAGTCTGTTGAACATTCAACACTGCTGTTACCAAAAACTTGTCTTGATTTCTTTAGATATTATGGTAACCTTGTCCGGTCAGTGGTCAGCCTCCAGAAGTAGAAACACTGACCGATTGCCACGCACGGCAACACTGACGTACACTTGCGTGCGCACGCGTGTCGCATTCAATTCAATTCAATCTCCATCGCTACTCAAGCAATTTTTTATAGATCTATTGATCCAGAAATCTATTACATTTAACATGAGTAGTTACTTCAAGTGTAAGTAAATAAATTGATTGTTCTGCATCTACGATTTTTTCTTAAGTTGACGTTTGAAATATTGCTGCTTTGTTTGCTAAGTGCTTCGTTATTTTAACCTTTATGAGCTAGTTATATTGTTATGATTGATGTCTATTGTATGTAAGGCAATGCACGTTATTTGGATCTATAAACCCAATGGGTTATTGTTCTCTTTGACTTCAAGATGAATAACGCATTGTATAAATTTACTAGGATGCATTGTAGCGTGTGCTGTTCCATACACTAATATTATATACAACTTGGTAATTCTAGTCAGGGCCATACAAATATTAGTCTTCGTTTACAGGATTTAAATCATAGAGGCCTTAACAAAATATGCCTTGTCTTTGTTTAACATTTTACTTGTGGACGTTCGGTTATTTGGAAATGATAGATGGATCTTGTAGGTTTTCTATGGTCTGTGTCAATAATCATTTTAATTTTCTTTCTTTCTCTTTTATGACTTGGTTTCATGGTTCCATTTGTAAGCCTCATCGCGAAGGGGTGACTAGGACCTTCATAAATACTTCACTGTTATTCAATAGTAGATAATTTTCCAGTCAAAATATTGGGGCCAGAGCTCTAATATCATCAAAATCAATGGATGTTTTGATGTCGAAGACCAGAGACATAAAATACATAATCTATTTGACGTAAAACAATTCCCGGTTGTTATTCAAAATATAAACAAGTAGGAACTGGGTCGTGTAAGAAGGGTGCGATGTCAATAGGCACTCTAAAATAATTTGAGTTGTAAACAGAATTTACCGCATCGAGGAGTTATGACGAATATGGATTTTAAGTAGGTTGAATGTGTAGACTACAAAATGTGGTTTTGTAAATTTTATGGTGGAGATATGTACTTAAGTAATGTTATTTATTTTTTATAATATGAGTCCTTTCGACTCTAGTCTAGTCAGAGGTGACAGAGACAAAGTCTACGATGGAGTGAGCTAATGGTAATCTGGATTAATACCGAGTGTTTTCAAAGCTCTTATAATTTATGAACTAAGAAAAATCGGTCCCAGTGTTAGTCGGACTCTTACACTAAAGGTTCCGTACAATGCGTGCTACGAAAGATGAGACTTGACAAGCGTCAGTAATGGCGAGCTTGCGCAGATATGGATGTACGAAATGGTTATCTATAATTTGTGTATTATTCAGGGGTATTTCAGTGATATTTAGATAAAATTCTTAACAATATTATAATATTTATTACGAAATAATAAAGTTTATGTGGTGTGTCAAGTCTCATCTTTCGCGGCACGTATCGTACCTTGTGACAGACGGACAGACAGCGCAGTCTCAGTAAAAGTGCCCTCTTTGAGTACGGAAATCTAAAAAGATGCTGTGAGCCCCGTTTATTCAAATAACGGATGAGAAACAAACTATTTATTGCAGAAAATATTGTAGTTACCACATGTTCTCCCATAACTTAACCATTTGATTACAATATCAATCCGTAGATACCGCGTGCAATTCCCATAAAATCAGGAAGCAGGAACGAACATCGTGAAATATTATGTTTTTCTTTACTAATATAAAAATGTTATCGAAGGAAATACGTTACAACGCAGAAAAATAAGCAGATGTATACCCCTGTTAGCAGATCGTTAATAAATCTAGCGTTTATCGAATTTTATTTCGCATTGAACTTTGTTTTTTTGCAAGGTCTTACTATTGTTATTTTGGGATAGAAATATCGCACGTTCGAAGCAAGGATTTTTCTAGAGATTGATTATTATTTGAGTATAACTTGTATATTATAATAGGAATCTTTACATGGTTAATTTAGTGGTTTGATTCTTGCCTAGGAAGCTACATTTTGGAATGGGCAATTGGATCAATATTATTATTTGTTTCTTGTAAATGACGTTCCTAAGTGCCTAATAGTCTAATTGAAATAAATGATGTCGATTGGATGACGATGATTGATGTCATTGGGTCGGAAAGCGCCTAATCTCTTCTCGGTCATAGCGGATTGCGGTCCCATCGGACTATGAGAGTGAGGGAAGAGGGAGTGCACTAGTGTTTGCGTACACACTCGTGCACTATAATATCTCATAAATCTAACGTGTATCGAATGTTATTTAAATATTGCATGTTGATGCAAGGATTTTTCCAGAAATTGAATACATATTTGAGTGTGTTTTGTTGTCTACAATACAAAGTAGCTCTTTAATGTCAGACCATGTTTGTTTAGTCTTACAAGCAACATCTACATAAAGCCATTGATATTACCAATTTTAAAGATAATTATTAAATTATTATTTGCATTTGTTCATAGTATTGGAACTAGACACTTGTCTGAGTATCATCGCAGACAGAGCAGATTGATTAATTGATAATTAACTAAAAAAACAACAGTAATAGAGTTTAAAATTGCGTAGTTGCTTGTAAAACACTTAATGCCGCCCAAATTGTGACTTGCACGCAATTTTCAACTCTTGCTCTAATTGATTTTAGTTCATTATTAATTTATGAATGAATTTAAATTACTGGAACCATGTATTACACATTTCTAATATTCCTATTAACTCATAGAAGAAAATGGGTCAGTTCACTCAATAAACATAGGAAAAATCTTACAACTCAATCTGACTACGGCCACAGCAAAGTGCCAGTCTCAATATTACTAAAATACGGAAAACTGGTTCGCCATTTTTATAACCTACGATAAATAAAAAAATAAAAAATAAACAACTTAGGACTTCCGAATGGGAACGCGAAGACCTTTGATGTTATTCCAGCTTTTCAAATTACGTGTAATTGCCACGTTATTTACCATCTGAAGAGATAATATGAATGTTCCGTTTTATCATTTCTACGAAGTGATAAACTTCCTTATGTCAGAACCTATGATGGAGTTAATAATTTGTGGCATTTTATTCAAGTGCTTCGTTTTGATAGCTAAACTGCCTTTTGTGTCTGTGTCAATAAACATTTATTTCTTTCTTAATTGAGTCCTCGATTGCGATGTACGGGGCGCGGGGGTAGGACGAGAACGCGGACTGGCAGAGGTGCGGGCGGCGGGCGCTCGTAGCGTGATACACAAGAGGCGAAATATGCAATGGACAGTTCTTAACATATGTGACGTCACAATGTTAATATTATTTATTTCCCGCAGACAAGGACTTGATTAAGGTTGAGCTATAGTAAACTTTATTAGTAAATGTTGCTAGAATGACAATGTCGTGTATCGAAGGTGATGAATGTCACGGGTCATGGGTTCAATCTTGATGGTGACCCCATCTCGCCGCAGGTGTATTTAGGTTAGGTTAATGTATGTCTTCGTAAATTGAGTTCCGTGTGTTACTTTCAAGGATACTTTAGAATAGGTAGCTATTTTCGTCGTAATTATAAACAGGAAAAATACGTTATCATCGTAGGTACTGTTGCGTAATGATTTTAATCTTCTGGTCCTTTCTGGCGACCACATCCGATTCGACATGGTTGTAATTCATTCTTCCAATGTACTCTTATAATATTGCCCCAATGCAAGGCCTCTTCTCATACAGAGGAGGCATGAGCATTGATCACCACGCTTTCTCGAGGCGTATTGAAAGATTCAGACTTATAATTTAAGTACAGTTTACCGCACGATGTTTTTCTATACCCATGACATGTCAGTACTTAAATAAAATGAAAATAAAATAAAAATGTTTATTGCAGAAACTTGTACAACTTTTACAGTAAATCTTAAGTAGGGACCTCCTTTTAAGTAAAAGATGTCCAAGATAAACATACATAATACATACATAACATCACGCCTGTAATCCCCGAAGGGTTAGGCAGAGGTGTACCCATTAGTACACCCACATTTCGCCAGTTATGTTTTTAGTCCCATGTAATAGGGGGCGAGCCTATTGCCATCAACCGGGCACAAATCCAGACTCCGAGGCTGCTACTGAGATGTTCCTGATGGAAAAACCCAATAACACTTGGCCCGACCTGGGAATCGAACCCAAGACCTCATAGACCTCAATAGAAAAAGCCACATTACTACTTTCCCGGTATCGAGTCCGCAACCGCGTGCTTGATCAGCGTGCACTTTAACCACTAGACCCTGTAGATATATTCACGTTTACAATATAAATTTTTTTATTTCCAGGTGATAGACTTCGGCAGCTCGTGTTACGAGCACCAGCGGGTGTACACGTACATCCAGTCGAGGTTCTACCGGGCGCCAGAGGTGATGATGGGCGCCAGATATGGCATGCCCATCGACATGTGGTCCTTAGGGTGCATACTGGCGGAGCTACTTACAGGTGAGACACTTTAATATGACATTTTTTCATAAAACTTGCACTTTGACGGGCCTGTTGGTCTAGTGGTTAGTGGCCCTGACTGCTAAGCCGGAGGTCGTGGGTTCGATTCCCACCCAGGACAAACTTTGTGTGATGAGCATGATTGTTAGTTCTGTGTCTGGGTGTGATTTATCTATAATATGTATGTATTTATAAATTATATAAGTATGTATATCAGTTGTCTGGTTACCATAACACAAGCTCTGCTTAGCTTGGGATCAGATAGCCGTGTGTGAGTTGTCCCAAGATATTTTATTTATTTATTTATTTTAGGGTTCCTAACATAAATAAATAAATAAAATATCTTCTCAAAATACCTAGTAATGGGAACCCCATTACTAAGCCATGCGTCCTTCCATACACATGTCTGTCAGCAGGCTGTATATTATGAATCGTAATAAGTAAAGATTCGACATTTCTTTCAGCAGGCTAAATATCATGAACCGTGATAAGTAGAGAGTTGAAATGTTCAGAGTGTAAGCTGTAAATAAAAATTTAAATTTTTCCTATACAAGAAACGTGTTTTTTTACATATTAAATATTGTACGGTAGCACAAAATCGTTTGTGTGCGAAATCAGACTCGCAATTGCCCGGTTTTTTTTTACATACATACAAAACGTATTTAATGCATTCGGAATGCTTTTTAAACATCATACTGTGTGTTTGTTGAACACCACTCTGATTGAAACAACTTTGTTTATACTACCCACAAAAATACATTCAAATAACGCCACATCATTAAAACGTCCCTTAAAAGTACAATCGAATTCCCGTTCTACTTAACGAACCCCCCATAAACGAGCCCTGAGCCTCTTCCCTTTCATGTCGTGTACAGTCAACAAAAGAATTAGGTATGTATGGTCGTCAGATACAATTAAAGTTTTCTTGTAAACCAATGGATGTCTTCGATTGAAACTTAATTAATGAACTGTTTATTATCTACTTTTTAAACATAACATCATGCTGGTAATCCCCGAAGGATTAGGCAGAGGTGTACGCATTAGCACACCTATATTTCGCTAGTTATGTTAAGTCCATGTAATAGGGGGCGAGCCTATTGCCATCAACCGGCCAAAAATCCAGTCTCCGAGGCTGCTACAGAGAAATTCCTGATGGAAAGACCCAATAAGCCTGGCCTGGGAATCAAACCCAAGACCTCATGCACAGCAGTCGCGCTTGCTACCATTAGACCAACGAAGCAGTACTTTTACTTATTTACACTTTTTAAATTAAATTACATTTGAAAATGGTGCCGATTCTCTTGGTCTCTAAACTAAAATTAGACTATTTCCATCTTTTTCTGTCCAATAAAACAAGAAAGAGACTAATGTAAATAAGAGCTGTCAAATTTAGTCAATCTGACACATCCATACAATTATAGTTGACATCATAAAACGTATGGATTAAAAGGAAAAGTTCAAGGCAAGACTAATTTGACATCGCTAACTTAGTTCTTTAATGTCACCGTCCTTTTCGTTCGCTGTATGTTAGTAAGAGATGTCAATTCTCTAAATTTAGTCTAGTTTGTGAACAAGGGAATCGGCACCAATATCCATCAATTTCGAAGAAAAGTTCAACTATATTTGTTGACCCTGTATACTTATCTCTTTTGCTGACTGTACCGTTTCCATTCCCCATGGCATGGTCTTTAAAACCCTTTGCTAAGGCGTTTAACTTCGCAGACACAAAAAGACCAACACAATTGCCTTTTCGTCTGACAAGACTTTTTAAATAGTTGTGTGACTAAAAGCTAAAAACCCTTGTGTAATTTGGAATTAGTTCAGAGAATTCCTGAAATCCTACTCGTACTGAAATCTTTGGGTTACATGACAAATGAACATTGGATATGGTTATCTATATAAAATAGTATTGTGTGTCTGTTTGTAATGTAATTTCAAAATAACAGCTTTTTAATAAATGCATTTGAGTATTTACACTGTACTTAACAAAAAGACATTTAAATTTTGTCTGTCTGGTTATTCCGGCTAATCTCTTAAACGGCTGAATCGGTTTTGACGGGACTTACAAAGGTAGATACACGATGCTGTTTAGGGAGTAACTTAGAGCTACTTTAATTTTAAGAAAATATTTAGGGCGCCTCGCAAAACTGACATACAGCTGATATAAGGAGTAACTTGGGTTAATAAGCTACCTTTTATTACAGAAAAAGAATTAGTTTGCCGCGCAAAACTGACATTCAAGCAAACGAAGCCGCAGGCAAAAGCTAGTGACATATAAACGTTGGATATATGGTTATTAGTGTACATAACCATACAACATGTGATATTAACGTTATTATTATACATCTCGGTATAAGATTACATGTAAATAATCTTTTGTGACTTAGCTTATGATTATACGTCGTAAACAATAGAGGTTTGCGCACGGGACAATGACATGAAATTGGAGTTCATTATTGAGGTTACTGATATCGGTGATTTTATTTGATAACACATAGGTACGGTCAACAACAAAAGTCGATTATCAATATTACTTTATTGACGGGCCTGTTGGTCTAGTGGTTAGGGCCCCTGACTGCTAAGCCGGAGGTCGTGGGTTCGATTCCCACCCAGGACAAACTTTGTGTGATGAGCATGATTGTTAGTTCTGTGTCTGGGTGTGATTTATCTATAATATGTATGTATTAATAAATAATATAAGTATGTATATCAGCTGTCTGGTTACCATAACACAAGCTCTGCTTAGCTTGGGATCAGATAGCCGTGTGTGAGTTGTCCCAAGATATTTATATTTATTTATTTAAATAGCCACTAAAAACTCAATACACTACTTCTCAGTATTACAGGCAATAGCTAAGGGTTTATTGTATCTTAATTGTATATTCATTTCGTATTTCCTTTATTTTTGTGCTCAATATTTAGGATTTAAACATTTTAAATGTTGATCGACTTTTGTTGCTGACTATATCGAACCCGGTCATTTTGTTTTTTGATTATTAAAACAGCATTACCCTCTTTATGAGACAAAGGGGTAAATATTAAGGTCGCAGCCATTTCTAAGCCTTCTAATGAGTCTTATTATGCTTATCAGAGATTATGAGGACATTGTCCTCTTTCAATATTTGAAACTAGCTTTTGCGAGCGACTTCGTCCGCGTAAATGTCGGTTTTTGCAGACGCAGACGAGGGCGCGCAATAAAGAGGTAGACTATCCTTTCTTAGGGTTTAACTTAGTACCAAATTTCATCAAAATCGGTTCAGTGGTTTAGTCGTGTAAGGGTAACAGAGAGACAGAGTTTCTTTTGAATTTATGATGTAAGTATTGATAACAGTAATTTCCAATTGGGTGCTTGTTGACATCACCAATCAATTGACATACTTTTACGGGCTGCCAAAACGTAATTCCCCTGTAGATTTTGTATGATAATACATAGTAAACTGTGACGTCACTTTTTTGACAACTCAATTGACTACTACTATTTATTGATTTCAAAGCGACTAAAATTCAAATTTTAGATTTCAGAAGTATTTTGTACCAAAGGACCAATTGGTCCTTTAATACAAATTACTTTTTGCATTATTACAATATCCTGTCCCAATGTTCCAGGGTTCCCGTTACTCCCGGGCGAGGATGAGGCGGATCAGATGGCTTGCATCATCGAGCTGCTCGGCATGCCGCCACAGAAGCTCATCGAGCAGGGAAAGCGCTCCAAGAACTTTATCAGCAGCAAAGGTCTTCCGCGGTATTGTACTGCCACTACACTGGCTGATGGGACCACCGTTCTTAGTGGAGGTAGGTGATCCTATGATGTAGGAGCGTTTGTGGATTTTAAACTATGAACTCATAGATACTTGGAGGTCCATCGTTACATTATAAAGTGAAGAAGACGTTGCCCCACACTGGAAATTTTACCGTTATCGTGGATGCGTTTACAAACATACATACACATATCCAAACACCCAGAATCAGAACAACTACCTGTAGGCTATACAAATATGTGTTCCGTGCTGGTATCGAACCTGCACAAGCAGCCAATCGCTCAGTCACTGCGCAAGCCGTGTCGTTAAAATCTCATTGTGTAATTCCATATTTTGACTTTGACTTGATTGAATTTATTTATATTTGATTGTGTTGCGCAACTAACCAGCAAAACTACAATCTTAGCAGTTTTGCACAACAATACTTTCACAGATATCAATATCTATCTGACTATACGAATAGGAAGTGTATCAAATGGTCTAATTGAAATAAATGTTTTGGCTTTTGACTTTGGACATTATTGATTTCGCATGTTATAAATCATATTAGCAAACATTTTTTGTACTTAATCCAAAAGATTAAGGTTATCATGTCTGCTTTTGTCTTATCATAACTTGACCCTCATTCACCGTAAAAGACCTTATTTCAAAATCATATCTTACCTCTTTCTATAACGAAAAGCTACTAAAGAAAAAATACGTAACAAATCGTAAAATCAAAACAACACTTACGATATATCTAAAATTAAACATCATCATCATGTACTTACAGAAATTCCTGAACCACGCAGTGCTTTCACTGGACGTCATGAAACTGTAATGTGAAATATTTTGAATCATCTTACTACGGGATTTTTCACTGATGTCTAATGTTGATCTCTTCCTTCCAATATATGACCTAAGCCTGACTCATTCGGACGACATTTGCGTATGTTGGTTGATACATTATAATATACCATCTGTCTGGTGCCTGTCTGACGGTCTGACCTATAAATATTAGTCATTGTGTAGTTAATTTTTATGTTGATTATCATTATCATTTGTTGTGGTAATTCGTTGGGCTTTTTGGCAAAGAATTTCGTACAACGTAAAAGTTATTTAAGTCTTTGTGACTGTTTTATGTACAGTCTTTTTACGAAGATTTTGTATACGGAATTAAGTCTAAGATGGACGAAGTATGGCTCCCCATAATATTTATAATTACTTATTTACGGCACAGTTGGACAGTGGCTGTTGTGCTGTGTGTCTCGGGTTAGATTCCCGTATGGAAAAAATATTTGTCTGGTTGTCTTTATGTGTGAGTTTATATGTTTGTAAACAGACCCACGATAAAGGAGAAATAGCTAGTGTGGGTCAACGTTTCTTTATCATGTTTCTTTGTTAGCAAAAAACCTATCATCTAATTACGGTTGTGTCGGAGTTGACAATTAAATTCGGCTATAACGAGCGATTGCGCACATATCGATCTTTAATGTCTTGATCATTTTATTATAGCAATTATACATATAAAAAAACGAATTTTTAATCTCAACTTTCAACCCCAACAGGTATCAACCGATCGCAGAAAGAAATAAAAAAAAATGTTTCTGCGATTACTTGCCAATATTAACTATTCGTACGATTAAAACATATACTACAGGCATAGTCGCGGATGTAATCAATGTGTTTTGAGGAAACAGTTTGGTTGTTTTGGTGGGTAGCCAAATTCAACTGACATAATCTTATAGCAGCATTAGTCATTAAATTCAGTGCGGAATTCCTAAATATTTGCTCTAATAACAATTCAATTTGCAACATGTCATGTACCTTATTTTGTTAGTTTTATATGTATAAGGGCTTATTTTTCAATAATCTGATAAAGGCGTCCTCACACCCGAGAAATATGATATGCTCCCTAGAGCGATATGTTTTCATCCGAAGAATAATATCTATTTTTATTTCGACAGCCACTGTATCGCCTCGGTGATAATATCTCTTGAGTGTGTGAAGGACGCTTTTGCTTTTAACTAAATAATAAATAAAATGAGTTATGACCGAAGTATGACGAGATGCGAGAGACGTGGACGAGGCGAAAGGAGTATGTAAGAATTGTAGCAGGTGGCGTTCTGTGGTTTCTGCCTACTTTCATGTGAAAAGGCGTGAGTTTACATTTATTAAATGCAAAAGCTCCGACCACCATAATTATTGTTCAAATAAACGAGTTACCTGGCCTTTAAAAAAATCAGCCTGTTACTTAGGCCTTTTTTAATTTAAAGTGAATACTAAACCATTAAAAAAGACAAAATAAAAACAAAAAAAGGCACGTCTCGAGGATAATATAACTCATGTAGCCTTCTAAGAATTCGTCCAATTTCAAGAAACTAAATAGTCCTGCATTTTAAAGACCGTTTTCGTTTTAATTATATCGTTCTAGTCGTAAGGTGACCTTAAGTCTAGTCTTTGTTGAACTTTAATTACTGAAATTAATTAATTATTTTTACAGGAATGTCGAGAAGAGGCAAGCCTAGAGGACCTCCAGGGTCAAAGAGTTTTGTCACGGCCCTCAAGGGCTGTCAAGACAAATTCTTCATTGATTTTATTAGAAGGTAAGATTTTACGATTCAATAAAACATACTACCACAAGGAACGGGCATCTAGATTAAATATTATAATTTTTCTTTCTTTTGTAAATGACGTTCAAAAGTGCCTTTTGAATGAATGATTTGACTTTGTCATAACTAAGAAGAATTTATATATTTTTTAAAGACAGTAAAACAACTTTAAAAGACTTACACATGCATACTATATGGCCATGTGGGTATGCTGTAGTCAGGTAACGAGACCATTTTTAAGTTTTTTCAGGCGCCCCATGTGTAATGGTCAACAAATAACAAAAATATATTAAATAACGTCTTGACATCGGTGGAGGAAACCTAGACTATAATAAACTAGCTGACCCGGACAAGCGTTGCTGTGGCTCAGTACTTACAAATGATCGAGATAAAAACTATCCTATCTTTTAAGTTTAACCAAATTACACACAGTGAGCCAAACTTCATAAAAATTGGTTGAGAAGTTCCAGAGTTTATCACGGACGAACATCGTGACGCAAGTTTTTTTTAATATAAACATATAAAACCGTGAATCTGCCATAAGCAAACGTGGTAATCTATTCTTATACGTGCTCTTTATGAGACAAAGCCTTTGCCCTACAGTTGGACAATAGCAGGCCGATATTACTATTATTAAATAATGCTCCAACTGTTAGTATTCATTAGTGATCTCATCACGTAAACAGTAAACAACGCGTAGGTTATGCACTAGTTTTTTTCATTCATTTCTTCGAAGTAAAATCGCATCAGTCTTGTATTAGTCAATGTTCTTTGTAATGTACGGTTGGTGCCAAAATTGGCAAGAAACATGTACTCTATTTCTTCAGAAATTAAAAAGATTTTTACGCTCCGTCGAGCAGGAAGAAAAAATAATTTTTCTTTGTGGTTTGACTTTGACAACTATTTAAGTAAATAAAATAAATAAATAAATAATACCTGCCTATACAGAGAAGACACGAGCATTGATAATCACGCTTGCTTAAGATGGATTGGCGATTTTAAAATTGTATAAGCTACTAGTTTTTGTGCAGGACTTCGTTATCGCGGACGCAGGCAAAGTCGCGGAATAAATAGCCTATATCCTTCCTTAGGGTTCAAGCTTACCCCGTACTAAATTTCATTAAAATCGATTCAGTGGTTAGTCGTGGAAGCGTAACAGACAGACTTTCACATTTATAATATTTTTGTAAGGATAGGTATGTCCGGGTTTCCCCACAATGTTTTCCTTCGACGATGTCAGTGATGACCAAAATAAACTTATAAAGTAAATTGAAAAAGTCACATTAGTACTTGCTCGACATGAAACGATTTAAATCGGGTGAAAATGATTTTATTAGTTTCTTAACTTGAAATGTAATTCGCTATTCAATATCGGTTTTGTAGTACAGAGCATTGATTCGCCATAAAAAATCTTTTTATCGGTTTAAAAAGGATGTGTGAAATATACAGTTCTTGCATTCAAAGTTTTGTCGTCTGCAAGAGTATAAACCCGCAGTTATTTACGATATAGATAGTACAAATAAGGATATCCGCATGATGCGTTCTGTATTTATTGCTTGACCTTATGACCGCAACGTCAAAAAAGCAAAATCGCGCCAACTCGCAGATCTATCAAAGCACTTCAGTGTTAACCTGTAGTTTTGCCATTCCAGGTGTCTGGAGTGGGACCCAGAGAAGCGACTAACACCAGCGCAAGCTCTGCGGCACGCGTGGCTGCGCCGGCGCCTGCCGCGGCCGCCGCACGACGACGAGCCGGCGCAGGCGCTGCCCATGCCGCTGCCGCACTCGCTGCCCGCCAACCACGTTAGTATAGCGCACCATGCCAAGCGGCTCGCGCACCCTAAGTGCACTGACAAATAGGTTTGTTTTTTTGCTTCTTTCAGTTTTTTTTTGTTGATTGTCTGTGGAAATATGATTAGTTCAATAATGTTGATCAGATTTACGCACATTGTGGGTCTTGTTTAACAAAAGCGATGTTTTAAAACAGATGAAGGCACCCAATACGTGACGTCACGACTGTATGGGGCCCATACAGTTGTGACGTCACGTCAGACAAATGGCGTTGCAAGTCTTTTTAGTCGCGTCGCACCTTTGCGTAGTCTTGCATTCATATAAAATGTGTTAGGAGTAGATATTGTAAAGCCTTGTCACACCGTAGTGGAGAGCCTTTAGTTTGGTTTATGTCAACCAGCTGTTTTGCCAAAGCTATACTCCATTTAGTATTAGAAAATAACTACACTTTTTGTATTGTATTGTTGAAATAACTGCAATTTTATTATATTTTTGGCGAAAAAAGGCAAATAATCTACATAACTTTTTATCGTGAAATAACTGACTTCATTATACGCTTAAATTGAAATAACGATACCGTTGTAGCGTTATATTAAATGAAGTATAGTTTAATTTGATCTTGTACAACAAGAGTAGATCGATGTTGCTATTTCTGATCGACAATATTATCCATAGACATGCATTGTGCGCGAGTACCGCTTGTAGAGGTGCGCGTTAACAGTAGTATGATCGTATTACCACAAACAGTTAATGTTTTTATTTTTATTTGCGAGTTATTTTCTGTTTTTATTTTTATACAGTACTAGCTATAAACCCCAGTTTCACACGCTTCTGTGAGTCGTAGCGTGTTGTTTTATTTATTCAAATCGGACCAAGTAAATCTTGAGATTAGCACGTTCAAACAAACAAACAAACTCTTCAGCTGTATAATTGAAACGTCATAATTACAAAATTGTATGTGCTTTGAGCAAATTTTTGTCTGACAACCAGTCTCTTACCAAGGGGTATCGTATTACCCAGTTATAGAGGTCAGATAGGCAGTCGCTTCATGTTAAAAAGCCGACTTTAACATAGTTGGAAAAATGTTAGGCGGATTGATCAGAGCTAGATTTCTTAATGAAAGATCGTAGGACAGTTTTTCCCGCTGCCAATCATTAGGATACTACTGCTGGCTACTACTAGTGTACCTACTATTGGGAACACCTCTGCCTAACCCTTCTGGGAATACAGGCGTGATGTTATGTATGTATATAATCATTAGGACTAAACAATTAAAACGTCACCGCGTGTACACGGAACTGTTGTGTCATCGTAACACACTGAGTTAGACTACTAATTTTGTAAACTGACACGTCCCGCGTGGCGCCGCACTTGACCCGACGCGACGTCGCGACACACCATGTGTCATCGCCCTAAAGCTTTAGTTCCTACCTCAATGTTATCATTGTTTTATAACTGAAGTTTTGTGGTTGGTCACTTAACTGGCTTAAGTTCTGCGAAAATGATCCAACTCACTACAATTATATTTATAATCGCCATTTCAGGATGGATCCAATTTTAAAAAGTTTACTTAAGAATGAGTGCAATGACCCTTTTCAATTTTCTGGTGAACAATCAACTCATTTTGATATAACATATCTAAGAACCACCGCTAGAAAAACCTACTTTTAAACTTTAAAAAACCGCACCCAAATTGGTTCACCCATATAAGAGCTGCGGTGCCAAAGAAAAACAAACATAGCGGTCAAACTTATAACACTCCTTTTTTTTGCGTCAAGGGTTAAAAATAAGCTTGTGTATTATTTTTTAAACGATGCTTTTTAATCGTACTATACATATACAAATGCCCAATACTTACCAATACGTAGATTAAAATACCATCTCATTATTTGTGTGTATGTGTACTTCTTAAAATTAAATATATATGAACCTTCAGATTATCAGATAGTCTTGATACTTTCGCCCTTCTATTTCCACCCCATTTCTCCATTTCTCAAGTTCAATACCAACCAGACCTATGAGATATGCAGTCACCTAACAATATTCTACTTTTAGCCACCCTTCCCTCATGAAGTTACGAGTGTGCTCTTCCCACTTCAATGAACGCACATGTATTTCTCCAGCGAACTGTGACAGCTGACTGTTCGATATTTATAGATACATTACGTTAACTAAGTGACGTAGTAATATGGATAGATGTGTGATGTAGCAGGGTGGTTTAGGAATACGTGGAAATTTACTTAACAAGCGGCCCGCCCCGGCTTTACATGGGCGCAATGTAGATCGAATACATAAATCTTCCTATTGAATCAGTTCATCTATTATGTTACCGAATTTTTCCCTTTTTATTACTTATTCTGCTATTCAGGGTAGAGACAAATCTAACAAATCAAAAATTATAAAAATCGGTCCAACCGTTCTTAAGGTATAAATTGAATGGTGTAACTAACCCGACTTTTTTTTTATTTGTATTTATAGATTATAGAGTACCTAACATATTATAAAAACAATTTAAAGTCAAAATTGATCGTTTAACAAATCAGTTATGAAATTAATATTTCATAGTCAATATCTTAGGTTTCTTATTTATGAATCTGACGAATCTGTTTAGGTTCTGTCCTATCTTTAGAACGGTGATTGGAAATTGAGTTTAAGTGTGAAATGAGAGGAGTCCAGTTATGTAAATATAGAAGAGTGATTTATGATATGGGTTGATGTTTTATGTAAGTCTAATCTGGTAACTAACTGCGGTGGTGTTGATTCATTGTCGGGAGGTACTGAATGATATTTTGTTTACTCATACAAAATAAATGATCGTAACTTATTTTGGTTAAGTTAAAGACATACTCCATTTTTAAGGTTGCGTACTTGAAGGGTGCCAACAGGACTCTATTACTAAGCTTTCGTTATTCGTCCTCTGTCTATACAGACAGTTGGCTGTATCTCAACAACCGTTAAAAGTAAAGAATTGAAATTTTCACAGATTGTTTAGTTCTATTGCCGCTGTATCAACAAATAATTAAAATGAAATAAAGTTTAAAAATAAAGGGAGGACCCTCTTGTATTACGGTTTTTTTTTAACGTAGTGTTTAATATTCTACAGCGGTACGAAACGCTTTGTATGTGAGCGCGACTCGCACTTGGTCGGAGATTTTTTAGAGTCTAATAATGTTAAAGTAAGAATGGAAGGATAATAGGACCCTTAAATGAGAGTTAGAAAATTCACATTTCTTAAAGGAAATCAATTAGATACTCTATCTCCAAATGAATAAAGTCTCCAATCACCATTTATTTCCCTCAACAGTTAGTTTGTCAACACACCACAGTACCGTCAATTACTTAATTTGCATAGTTAAGTATCGACGCATAATATTACAATTTGGGTAATCAAGCAGCATGCAACGTGCATTACGCTTTAAAACCAGTGACGTAGCTTGGGCTAGACGGGCCGTATTATGTTGATGGGCCCATCTACCTTCGTTTTTTTTTTCGCGGGGAAATTGTAATGGATCCTTCTGGGGATAACGTAGGGTCATGTCGACTCTTACCAACTAAAACTTACCAGTTAGGTACGTTTTAGTAACTGCAACATAGCCCAAATAAAGAGTAAATGTTTTTCACAAAAAAAAAACAATATTTTATTTAATCCCGAAAAGTTTAGCGTACGGCTTGAGTTTGAATTGGATAATATTTTACGAATTTTTGGTTACACGGCCTCGGGGCCCCTGGGGCCCGTGGGCCTGATGGCGATAGCTACGCCCCTGTATAAAACGTAGATCATTATCTTTTGCCCTAGTTAGTGAAGCGTTTAGTTTATGGTTGCGTTTGTGACAATCGATGTCACTGTTTTTATAGGCTTGTTGTAAAATATAGGGCAATGAGGGCATTTTAAATTTGTTTGTCGTGTTTGCTGTTGAGTAGTTTGTTGTTTTGTTTGTTTGAAATTGTCTATTTTGGTTAATGGTTCAGGTAAATAAAAATCTCGATTACAAAACGTGGTTTAACGATAGTCTCCATTTTGATATTTTTGTTTACGACCCATAAACAGCTGAACTTTCAGTCAGCCAAGGTTTATCGTTAAACTAGGTTTTAAAATACGGAGCATGTGTCACTTGGCCAGAGTAATACATATAATGAATGCGATGCAAACCTGTTATTATTTGTTAGGTAAGACGATAGTCCTAAGCTCATATAGTCATGTTGTGGTTTCGTTGTCCGCAGACGAGCGGCGGGTGCGCGGGCGGGGTGGGTGCGGGGGCGGGCGGGAGCGGCGGCGCGCGGGGGGGGTCGCTGCGCACGCCGCTCGCGCGCACACCCGTCACCTTCAATGCCTCGCAAGTCGCCAGTGAGTATACTGACTTATTTTTATTGGTCATGGTAACAATCTTTCAGCTTAACGATAACCCAACGATGCTGGAAATCGTGGTACGAGTTCGACGGTAGCTTTTAACCCCTGCATGCTGAACATTCTGCTCGAAGACGAAGATACAACCACGAGAAATGATACGAAGACTAACAGTCTCCATCTAGTGTTGTTACTGCTGGAATATCAAATTTTTTCAAGTCTGGATATTCTCATACCTTTTACAGGGCACGTGGATTTAATCAGTAAAGACTAAATCAGGATTATCGGAGCACAACCGATTCAATCATCGCCTTTTTTGTAAGGTAGGATATGTCTATATAACACAGAAATTGATCGTGACATTAACATGTTCGTTCTCTCCCCAGAAGCGAAACTGCAGGCGGCGCTATCGGAGGAGAGCGGGGGCGGCAGCACGACGAGCGGCGTGAGCGGCGTCAGCGGCGTTAGCGCGGTGAGCGGCGCCAGCGGCGCGTGCGCGCGCTACTGGGCCGCCGCCAAGCTGCCGCACCTGCCCGCGCCCTCCTAGCGCCCGCCCGACGCACGCCGCCTCGCCAAGGTACGGGGCATCCAGCCGGCCTCGGCTATGTAGCGCTGTGTGACAGCTGAGTAACGCATGCCTGTGCAGGTGTCGTCCCTGGAGGCGGGGCGGCGCGGCGGCGCGGGCGGCGCGCGCCTGGAGCTGGAGCGGCGCTCGCTGGACCTGGAGCGCGAGCTGCGGCCCGACCGCGACTCCGACGTGTCGCTGGACGAGCGCGACCACCTCGTGTGACGCCCCCCCCGCATGTTCCTAGCCAACCCACAGCGGCCCTATTGATCTCAATAAACTCTATGACTAAGTTATACGAGCGTGTAGTGGAATTGTGAGAGTACCCCCGAGTTTTACGGTTTTCTATGTATTATTGACGTGAACGTTCGGGTGTGTCGGTGTTAGTGCCTGTGAGTCTCGTTTAGCGTTAGGGAACCCTCGACCACCGTTCGGGGAACGATCCCCGATCGTTTTACCGAAAACGACTCGTTAGATTTCGAGGGCTGAATTTTTCGCGGCTCGTACGATCTTGCGCGAGCGACGCGAGAGGCTCTCGACCGCCGAGCGCCGCAAGCGAGCGAGCGTCTCGCACAAAAATTCCCCCTCGGAACAGTAGATTAAGCGAACTTGTGTGACTAAAATAATTTAACATTTTTCTACAGAATCAAATGTCATTCGTTCATTTTTATTTTTAAATAATTCGATTTTAAGTTACATTTTGTGTAATTAGTTAATTTGTTCTCAAGTGATATAATGAAGCTGTATTCGTAACGAAATGGTGACCTTATAATCGGAATTCTTAAAGGATATAAGGGTAGTTAGTTACAAGGCCTTTGAAACTAGGTTAAGGAGCTAAGCTACGCGATTTGTTTTGTCGTTTAGCGTAGTAGATGTTGTGATTCATTGATATGATTTTACAATATGATTTGTAAAGCGCTTATGTACTCGTACCAGTAGAAACGTATAATATTGTACCTTGGGCCATACATATGGGAAGTTACATTTATTATATAGCGCAGTTAAGTACATTTTACAGCATTTTTATTTTACTACGTATATACAGATGTTTTTTCGTATATTTTTTGTTGTCGAAAGTCAAACATATCGTGGCGAGCCTTCAGTCCTGCCAGTGTGGTTGTTCGAGGTAAATAGTCGGTCACTGGAACCTAGTCCAAACTATGTGTAAAGTTTAGGTTTACTTTAGCTTGTAAGAATTGATTCAATATATCCGTGGAGCGATTCTTGCGATGTGACGATTGATTACCTCGACGAAGCCGAACAAATTTATGTAACTTTACTGTTCACATTATGCTAGTGATTTAGTCGAGTGGCGTTAGTGGATAGACGTGTGTGAACAAATTAACATAATCTGGTTTAAACGAGTCTGTGTTTTCATTTTGTTTAGTTACTGTATTATTTTCCACTCGACTAAATGGCGAGCTTAAATGAATGTGTTTTAGAGTTTACGCAAACAGTGGGGCAATTCCTGTATTTTTAATCTGTCTTAATCTGTCAAAAATACCTTCATTTTTGACAAGTTTTTGACATTGATGTCCGTTAAAATTTTAAACGTTTTTAACTGCAGGAATTGTCCTTCAGACTGCGTTCCGTATTCGATATCTCGCGTCCTATGGACACTAACAGATCGTAGAACGGTCGAGAGCACTAATCGACCACTAGTTCTTTATCGGTGATCCAGGGCCGCACTCTGCGCGTTCTGTGATAATTATGTCCCTGTATATGATACGAAGCAATACTTCGACAGTCCTTCGATTAATTATAATTAGTGCAATATGTTTGACATAAAAGTTTAATTTCGTCTTCCTCATATATTATATTTGTAACATTTTACAAAGGGCCTATAATGTTTATTCAATTAACATGCATTTTTATTATTTTTTCGATTTAGTTTGTAGATGTTCTTGGATACACGTATCTAGATACTTGTAATCGCTTACAAATGAAATGTATTATTTCGATTTGTGGGATTGTAGTCCGAGCAAGCACTTATGCAACTTTATTTCTATGATAATAATTATAAATATGTATACAAATTATAATTTTCAGTTGGATAATATAATTACGATAATTGGAATGTTTGATACTTTCTTTTCACGCAATATTGTTATAGTGTAATGTACAAAGATTTTGGAAATATTTTAATATTTGATACCCTATTTAATAAGCGGGATGATTCCTGTACATTTTATATATAGATAACGACCAATTGAGCAAAGTAAGGGTTCTATATTTACTCTAGGGAACCCAAAACTTAAAGTTCCGTACGTGCTTGCTTCCCCCGATTGTATTTTATCATTTGACCTATCTCACTATACTCAATATAGCATTTTTATTTCGATAATTGTGTTTAAGTTGACTGCCGTTTTCTTATAATTATGCTCAATGATAGTTTAATGTCTTAGTACTCTGGATTGTCTAATCTAGACATTAATACAATTGTGCGATGACCTTAGTTTATTGTTTGTGACGTGGAGATACATCGATTGTTTGAATGGACTTGCAATAAAATAGCTAATCTTGTGAGTTGCGTAGCCTGTTCTGTTCGAGTTGTTGCTGTCGTTCGCTTGACCAGCTTGACTCCGTGCTATGTACCCGCGCGTGCCGTTGTTTTGTTAACAATCACAATTTGTGTATCGTCACGCTTACCATAGCGTTTTAAGGTATTTAGTCAATTATTGTATAGCTTTTTTTTTTAACTTTTGAAACTCGAGGGCTGAGGAGTCAGTCACTCTGCCCCTCCCGTGATAGCGTAATGTTACTACGACGTCGGCGTTGACTCCTTTCGGCTCCGCTTGGCATCGATCAGTATTAATCATTATGTTTCACCTCTCGACTCGCAATATAACTGCCAAGTACATATAGTTAAATTAAGTATCGTTTGCTATAACATGACTATAGCAGAACTTCTAGTTACTACAAACATTATTAGCTTTCGTCGGAACGCATTTCTCTTATACCTAGTTATTTTTTGTGAAATATTTTTGTTCTCATTTTATATGTAAAAGCTGGTGTTTCACCTCTTGGAACTCGTAACTACAATGTGAATATAAAATAAATGAGTTATACAAATAAATGGTTTTGTTTATTTGCAACCTCTATAGTATTTAGTTGTCTACGGTTTACGCACTTAGAACGTCTACGACCAGGGATCGCCAATCCCGAAAGTTTCTAATTGCAACCTCAAGGATTAACTGAGGTTACCTCAACATAGAACAAGAGGTGCCAGGGTATGGAATGGAGGACGTGACACAAACCAGTCGTATCATAACGTTTGCTGTATGCAGTAAGTCAGCAGGAGCTATCGGAATAATTAATTTTTATTGATTTTAAAAGAGTGTTCTCCATAAAATTCTTGCTCGTTCGTCTCTATAAAAATGATGTGTGGAACAAGCAACTAGCTTCATTTTTCTGACCGACTGACTCCTTGATAATATAAAAGTGCCTGTAAATGATTTATTTGAAATAAATGATTTGATCTTGATTCCTTTGTGTGTCAGCCATGACTTCATCACGAACTCATCCTTTGTTATCGGCCACGCGATAATAATTGAGACGATAATACAAATAAGTTTACGAGAAGCGAAATCCTTTTATTAAACCACTTCAAACATGCATTCAGATAACTTCTATGAAAATAGTGAGCCTCTTTATAAGTACCAACTGATAACACATAGGTACTTATGATTCTTTTGACGTAGTCTGAACATGTTTAATACATAAGTAGGTGCTATTGAGAACAATGTCGAATTGATAAGAGTTAACAATTTGTTGGAAACATGCACAGGGGGATTGGTTTTTGATGTATTTGCTTGGAAGGGGATAAACTATAGCCAACACAGCTTTGAGCCCTATAACGTGGGATTTTTGTGCTCGGGTTTTTTGAATTTGTTCGCCTTAAAACCAAAAACGGCTAATTTTTAAAATCTATTGAAATCTGGACACAAATCTTACTGGTATATTTCAATGCGATAAAAATAAATAATCTAAGTCAAATCTAAGTGAGAAACTTAAAATGGATTTAATAACTTAAAAGCAACCCCAGTTTTCGGTAACAAATCAGGAAGCTCTAGCTTAGTGAGGGTGTCCCCACGCATGCACTTTAGAGGACATAAAAAACGCCACTGGTGCCTCTATAAACGTGGCCATCTAGTGAACTAGGCCTTAGTACTCAAAAAAGAAAAGAAAAAGGGATTTAAAAAAACAGCTCCTTTAGGCTTAAACAGATGTACCTATTACACTTAATTTAGCTTGTATTTAATTTAGAACGTAGACTTTTTTTTTATTTTAACATTTCTTTTTCCAACTGCCATTGTCGGTTCGTAAGCTATTACACTCTTATGGTTACTCAGGGAAACCTATAATTGGCCTAACCTATATGGAATATGTAATTTTGTGTGTATTTTTTTGTAACGCTGTTGGTTTTCTAAATAAATAAATAAATTAACTTAAACCATCGATTCGGTATGAAGAAGCTCTAGTTTATCCCCTTTAGGAAATACCAATCTGCCTATAGAGAGCCTCTCACTCAAACCAACCGAGGTTTATGACAATCTGTTATCTTTCGCAATTTGCGTTGTTGTTGATAAAATAATAAAAATATACAATCCGCAGTGAAAGTAACATTGTAGCGTTTTGCAATCTTCTATCTGGTCGAGGTCGCGCACCCGCCTAGGTTTCAGACTAAGCAATCCAACCTAGATTTCCTGCGGTCTGTGCAGCTTAAAAGATAATAAAAGAAGCTAAGTGAAAGATCTTCATAGTTTGATCGTCGTAGTATATAGAGAATTATCCATTTTAAATAAGCTGTTCGCATAGAATATGCTCCATACTGCATCAAGATCAGTGCGTATTCAACTGAAATTGATCTTCTGAATTTTTTTTTATCCAAACAGTTTCCTTATGGCCTATTATTCTTGGATTTCGACTAAAACCGGGCTCCAAGGGACCTCCAGTGTCGCGGATTTTGTTCGAAAGAGTCACCGCGGGTCTGGAACATTAAGAGCATTAGGAGGAACACGGATGAGTTTAAGTTAGCAAGAGTCTGACGCTCCCTTCCACTTCACCCAGAGCGGAAGAAGTCATTTGATTATTTCCCATTATTAAAAAGGTACCTCATGTAGTTTATATCTTCAAAACGTTGAAAGTCAAGGCTTATTTATTTATTTATAACAGCTGGCTGGCAGCAGTGGCTTCAGTCAAATATGCCCCAGTTTCAAAAGTCAGAGGCTGTACCATTCCAATTCTGTACCAACGCAAATAGAACGATCCTTCAACTACATACTCAGCGGTGTTAGCCCAAAAACGCCAAACGGTTAAAAACTGTGGTAGCTACCACTCAAAATCGTATCTCAGCTCTTGCAGATTAGAACCACCTACCTAAGCACTGACGTAACTAATCTTACTAGTCGCTACTTCGCTAGTTATTTTTATCTTGGGTATTTCATGTTGACATCTAAAATGTCATTCTGAAGTTTTGATGTGATATTTATTGGTGTTATACAAGATATAGGTATTCCCAACGTAGCTGTTACAGGCAACTCCTATCTTTCAGGCTTGATTCTTCTTCTTTAATGCTTTTAAGATATTCGTACGGGATAATAGGATGACCTTTGAAAAATCTATCTAGATACAGACAAGACTTGTCTTCTTGTTTTTCACCAGATTAATGTAAGTTATATGAGCAGATGCGCATGATACTTTTGTGACATAAATATCCAGCTTGACCATTTCTTTTTACTTAGTATTATAAAACAAAGTCGCTTCCCGCAGTCTATACGCTTTGATCTTGTAAACTATGCAACTGATTTTAATGCGATCTTCATCAATAGATAGTGATTCAAGAGGAAGGTTTATGTATCTATACGTACATTGTGCCCGTGCGATTCGCTAGTATATCTAATATAAAATTAAAGTAACAAAAACCAGTAAGCTATAACTAGACAGTTAAATGACCCTGTAAATATATAATAAGTACAATTTTCTCAGGTAAAGACATTACGTAGGTAGATAAATCTAAGTACTTGCTGATAAAAATGATAATATCCGAGTTAAACGATTTATTACTGCGGCAAACGCTACAGAAGACAATGGTAGTCTCATTCCGTTTGAGTCCACTGTGAATGAATGTCGATTTCGTACGCGACGTATCTTCGTTTTAGATCTTGTAGATAACCTGAACTTTTGTGAAATACTTTAAGTACGCTTTTGAATTGACAAATATTACCTTTAAATTGATTTGGCTAGCGGACAGGCCCGCCATACTATTCCCAACCACAACTCCTAAAAGATCAACAGAAAAGCGCTGAGCCATGCAATTAAGGTTTTGGATAACGAGACGGAATAATCAGAAAAAAAAGCAGCGGAGGAATATACAAAATACATAATTTCCACTTCTCGCTAGGGAATCTAACCATGAATTGCTTAGGCAGTAACTTCTGCTGATTTGTTTTTTTATTTTTATTTTGAATAGAAAAGGAAGTTATCAGTTGGCGATTTATAATGGAATGTTTGGTATCTATGTATAGGCCATAGACCATTAACTTAAAAAAAACGTGGAAAATTTATGACCACTACCTATATGTATTATTACATATTTAAGTCATCAATTCATCATAGTTTTTTTTATCTTAAATCATCATTATACATCAACAATAGCCACTTCTACAAAATATAATTGTTCCTTCAACAATGTTAATGATAACACATTGACATTGTAGAACTAATGCAGTTTTATGGCTTTTGGTAATTTAAAACGTAAGTAGATACTAAGTCTATAGAAAATAGCAGTAGGTAGGTATTATTTAGTGACTTTTTTTTAATTATGTGGAAAAGCTGAAATTGCCTAAGTAAACGATGGATTTATTGAAGAATAGAGTGGTAAAGATGATAAACAGATCTGTATATTAAAAGGTAACCGTTACTGACTAACTGATCCATCGACACACAGCTCAAACAACAGAACGGATTGCGCTGTTTAGCACAAAGATATTTTTTTTTGGTTTATTCAAAATTCACCCCAATGAAACAGGGATCCGACATTTACGCGGATGATGTCGCGGGCAGAAACTAGTATAAAAACTATCGTTTCCTAAAATGCCACTCAGATAATGCTAGACTATTTTAAAACAACACAGTCATCCACGAAAACTGTACCCTAATCTAGATAGCGAAACTGCCATCTGTAAGGTGGGTGCGAATTGCTTCCTGCTGCTGTTGATGCAAATGCTTACGACTAACATTTATCTTTAAACGATGCAACGACTCCACAGCTCGCTTCGACCTTCTCGAGCGACCACGTTTGTCGGCGACAGTTCCTCGCCGTCCGCCATTGCTGTCACTTCGCGCGCATTTTCGATTGTCGAACGTCGCGCGTTGGCGGGAAAATTTCTACGGGCTAAGGAAATATTTTTGTTTTGTGTCTGTGGTTCTGTGAACAGTGAAAAGTTTTTAGTGTAAAACTATAGTTTGACTAATATTTGCTGGTAAGTACCGCAAGTTTTATTAAATAAGTGGTACACTTAATTATTTAAGTTTCTAAATTTTTTAAATGAAATATATAATAAGGTATTAGAAAAAATGACTAGTACAGAAAATCTTTAAAAAAAAAACCAAAAAAAAAATACTTTCCCACACAAAAAGGCGCCAACACTCGTGCTCGTAAATCTGGGCGCATTTAATAACTTACTTATTAAATAATCCTTTTTCTTTGTTAAATATTATGAAATAATTAATTCTTATTTTAATTTTTTCCACATAGAACATGCCTGATTGTTTTATATTTCAATAAACAAAAAATGAATTACAATTTTACAAAATCTTTTCTTTGTATTTGCGAAGTGTGGACAAAAAAATATAAATTAGTTAGTATTTAATAGTTTACCTAGGTAGTTTTACAAAATGGTGTGTAGATAATTAGGTAATGGATGCAATTTGTGCATCTATTATATACTATTTGTTGCTACAAGTAAGTATCAATTGCTCTAATGAGCGTATACATTAAAAAGTCATTGAGAACACGTTGGGAACTGTGCCACAGCGGATATTGACTTAATCGCTAGTTATTATAGTTGCGTTGAAACTTAAAAGTCTATAAAAATCGGAATAATCTTAATCTGTAACTTTGTATTACCTAGGTAGGCATATATCGACCTACTACTCAATGGACTCGTCACAAAAAAAAAAACAAGAAACGAAATGAAACTATTATTGTGAAACTAAATAATTTTATTTATTTTAAAATAAAATAGGACAGTTACTGCTCTAAAATGACTAACAACTGTCAATTAAACTGAGAAAATCCTGATGGAAAATCCCAATAACACTTTGTCCGACCGAAGAATCGAACCCAAGACCTCACGTTTAGCAGTAGCGCTTTGCGACCACTAGACCAACGAGGCAGTCCGAACGATAAAATTCAGAACAAATATATTCGATACACATTTCAATAGCCTAAAATAAAATAAAAAATAATTTATCACAATAAGAATCATCATTCAATCATTGTGATAAATTATTTTTAACAATAAACAATTATAATTACTATGTATCCTAATATATGGCCTACAATAGGCTCGAGACTGCCCTGGGTATGAGTCGGTATGTACAGTCAGCAAACTAGACAGTTAAGTATGCAAGGTCGTCATATTTGAAGTTTTATTAGAAACCGATGAATGCAAAAATATAATTTATTTTAAAAGTAAATAATACACATTACAGTAATTCAGTTAAGTTTCAACCGAAGACATCCATCGGTTTCATCAACTATATCTGACGGCCCTGGACTTCACCTATCTCTTTTGGTCACTGTACCTAATTTCTTATAGTAGAACGATAAATAAACTAAAGTAGTCCTTATGGTAGGTATTGACATGTAGATAAACAATACATACCCAAAAACTGATACGATTATTTATTTAGGTCGTTTCAGATACTTCTCCGCTAATTTAAATGGCATGCAAAAATATCAACTGCCGATAACCAAAACCGTCATTTAAAAATTCTATCATTGTCAAGAATTCGTAGAATTAGAACCAACACCAAGTTAGAGTAAATAAAATTATGTTAGTAGGTATGTACGCTTTAAGTAAACTGAAGTTATTTACTGAAAACATTTTCTTCGTTTGTCATCCAATTTGTAAGATGGTGCCATTTTCATGTTTCCCTGTGTTTATTTCCATCAAATAGTCATGGTGGAAGTAAGGTTAGGTACCTACCACTTTTAAGTAAATAGAGTAGGTATATTTACTTTCTTAGTAAAAAATAAATAAAATACAAAATCTAAAAATAAAGTATTATTAGGGTGCATAATTAGGGAAGCTATAAGTACCGTTACACGCAAAAAAAAATTGAGGACGAAAGGAATTAAGTAAAACATTCAAAAATCGAAACAAACTCACAGTATTTTCACGTACTTTATTGCCCTCATAAATTTTAAAGTATTCTTAATCAAAATAACGTACAATACTTTATCATGTGGCAACACTAAGTAGAAGGACAAGCAAACTTTTTTCGTAAATTCAGTTCAACAGCCTTTTCTTTTATACAATCATGTACTGAACCCACAGTTTGCGCGTCGATGTCCCCCTTCCGCCTAGTATAATGGACATAAAAACCGCATTGACCTTATCTTTAATATTTGGACAAACAGCAAACAAGAAGAAGGTTCTTACTTAGAGCATCTGCACAATATATTAGAACTGGTACCCTACTCATCTAAGTTTTTATAAGTAATTGAGTACCTATTTGCAAAGTACATTAGTAGAATAATTAATTTAACATACTAGAGCCACCAGTTTCGGCTTCACATAGGTGCAATTGTTTACAATGATTTTTTTTTCTTTTATTCAAACAATGTCCTGACAATTACAACACAACAAAAAAAAAACCGAATTAGACCAGCCGTTTCAGGCTATGATTTTTCATACAAGCGCAAATCAGAGGCATTGCACAGGTCATCAAGGGTGCAGGTGAACGGGCAATTGGGACTCTCCAGCATATAGGACATAGTCTAATCAGGAGCTTCACAATCGCAGTGGGCAGCCAACTTGTGCAGTCGATTCAGTGCTTTCCAAATAGATGACTGCAGTTCACGACCGGAAGGCAGGTACCTCTTGGTTTACACTAACGCTAACTTCGATTCTATATTGTTCTCGAACCGTTCATTTTATTATGACAAGACGTCTTCAGGAAATACAATAAAATGCTTAACTGAAACCCAAGCAAATCTATGTTTGCATTGCCTGAAAAACTGTGAACGCATCATAAATAATATTATAATTATGGCTATGTTTATATTACTTTAGAAAGACTTGTACAGTCGTATGGAGACATCAGTAGTCAAAATTTGACTTTTTTTTAGGTGGTAAAAATCATCAAATGATTCCTTCCGCCCGGGAGGGGCGGAAGGGACAGTCAGACTTTTACTGACTAAAAAACCACTCTGTTCCTTCTGTAGCCCTTTGCGTTCCAGGGCCACGGTATCCTGTTAATACATACTCCTCGTCTTCCTCTCCTCGGTATCATGTTATAGGTACATAATATTAGGTATAATTATGGCTATGTTTATATTACTTTAGAGAGACTTGTACAGCCGTGTGGAGACATCAGTAGTCATTACTTGTGTTAACTCGGTTTTTACCCGACTACGACAAGGCCAAAAAGAGGGTTATGGGTTTTGGAGGAACATTTAAACTAACAACGTTCGGTTCAGCGCCGAGAGTTGAATATTCAGTAGCGAACTTTTAGGTATAACATTTAGGTGTCGTATAGTGTTACCTATTTAAATCCTTCGTTTAAAAGTGAGTTGCTTGTATGTTTCACTGCCTCGTTGGTCTAGTGGTCGTAAAGCGCGACTGCTGAGCATGAGGTTCGATTCCCAGATCGGGCAAAGTGTTATTGGGATTTCCATCAGGAATTTCTCAGTAGCAGCTTCGGAGTCTGGATTTGTGATTTGATGGCAATAGGCTCGCCCCTATTACATGGGTCTTAATATAACTGGCGAAATGTGGGTGCACTAATGGGTACACCTCTGCCTAACTCTTCGGGGATTATAGGCGTGATGTTATGTTATAATAATAAAGTCATAAAGCCAAAGATGTAGTTTATGACGTTAGTAATATAGTCTTGTGAGGTTATGACTGTGTTACAAATAACCCTGTACATACAGTCAGCAAAAGAGATAGGTATCCAGGGTCGTAAGATATAGTATAAGTTTTCTTATAAACCGATATACGTCTTCGATTGAAACTTAACTTAATTAATGAACTGTTTATCATCTACTTTTTAAATTAAATTGAATTTGAAAACATTAATTGGTTTCTAAGAAAACTTCAACTATATCTGTCGACCTTCCATACCTATCTATTTTGCTCACTGTACATGACGTTTGAGAAGGTAAGTGCACCTTAATTTGCAACAAACTCCCGGCCACTGGTCAGGGACTTTACCATAATGATCGAAGTGTCGGATGTTAGTCAACGCGTGCGTCACACGGGGAACGTAAATGGTCAGCCCCCGTCTAGCTGTGGGTCTGGTTTGGAGAGCGGCCACTCTGACGCATATTCGAAGGAGTAGGTAACAACCAGTCTTACCTAGGGGTTATCGTGTTACCCAGTTACTGGGTTGTGGAGGTCAGAAAGGCAGTCGCTCCATGTAAAATACTGGAACTCAGCTGCATCCGGTGAGACTGGAAGCCGACCCCAACATAGTTGGGAAAAGGCTAGGCAGATGATGATTCGAAGGAGTAGGTAGGTGTACTTGAGCATCAGTTATCATCTGCCTAATTGAACTATTTACTCATATCAGTAGCTTCTGCTGTGACTTTTCGGGGGAGGGGTCAGGTTTAGGGCTTAATGCTTATAAACTAAGCAACTACAACCTAAGGGCAACGTCTGTGGGATGGAGACCTGGGGGCTTAGACAAAGTAACATCGCTTCGTTGATTGACCACGTGACTTAACGCGGCTTATGTCAATCCCATACATTTTAGTCTTTCATGTGGTCATCGCTTCGTCGATTGACCACGTGACTTAACGCGGCTTATTTCAATCCCATACATTTTAGTCTTTTCTAACTTCGTTATCGTTTCGAAATTGTTACTTTGTCTAAGCTCCCAGGCTGCGTTCACTTGAACTAAGCTAATAAGCTTCGTCGCTAAAGATTTGTCAGATTTACACCAATAGCATTGCTTTACAAAGCTTTTTACAAAGCTAAAAATAATAAAGCAATACTATTTGTGTAAATATAGACACATCTTCAGCAACCTAGCTTAGCTTAGTTCAAGTGGTATCGCAGCCTAAAGCGTCTCTGGGGGCGGACAACAAGAAGACAGGCTGGATCGGTTCATCTAAACACATTCTAATACCCTTGTATTAGAATGTGTTTAGATGAACCGAAGCGTATAAACATACTAGCTTTCGCCCGCGGCTTCGCTAACGTTAAATTAGAATTTGTCAATCAATTAGTGAACCCTTCATTTTCTGACACCCTAGTAAGTACTTTTTTAATAAACCCAGAATGTTGACCTCCACTCTGACTAAAACTTCTTATTTCTTACCATAAGAAGGTTATTGTGATTTCCCTCGGGAACAGTACGGGGACAGTACGGGGTAACGGGAACTTTTTTGGGATGAAAGGTACCCTATGTTCGTTCCTGTACACCTGGCAATGTATATGCAAAATTCCATGATGATCGGTCCGGTGGTTTAAGCGTAAAATGGTAACAAACAAACTTACTTTCGCATTTATAATATTAGTTGAGATTAGTTAGGATAGCGTTTAGTCGACGCTTGACGAACTCGCGTTAGCACTCACTGGACCAATGAACGACCAAAGTCATTATCCAAATCACCGCCGACGATTATTATTTAGCACGTTTTAAACGCACGTGTAAACACCATATTGTATGATTTTAACACCATAATGAGTGCGGCAGTAAAAGCTATATAATATATGATCATTATGGGTCCATCACGACTTAGTTTTGAAATATTCTTTATTTTCCGAAACAGAAATAAAGGGTTCCGCGCTACCATAATACTCTAACTAAGTTTATAATCGCAAAAAAGTAATAATTTTGTGATGTTTACTACAAATTTACGGTTTTCGGATTCATCCCTTTACTTGGGCTACATGGCAATGCTTCTTGCCAATTTTCGTAGTTCTAAATCAAAGGAAAATACCCTATACATTTTGATTCCGTTGAGAGTGTCAAAATATACGTTTTTGCGGCATAAACGGCCCTCCCTTTTTTATGTTAACTTAGAAGTTTGATTTTTTTCACAGCTTCAAGAAACTGTAGACCTGAGAATATCGTTTTAATTTCAACTCGATACCTCCACGCGTTCCCGAGATATTGGGTCTTGACAGATAGACAGACGGACGGGCAGCAAAGTGATCCTATAGGGACCCGTTTTTTTTAAGTATTAAACCCTAAAAACAGAAAAAATTGACTGTCAAATTACTTTAAATAACCTGACAAAGAAATAGTTTATGTTTCAATTTGCACGGAAGATGAAATTGTTCGAGAATTCCATATTATTCATTCATTGTTATGTAAACATGTCGATAATATATTTTCATTTCGGCCAATTGTTGACGAATTCCTTGCACACATTATTAATAACTGTAACGGATATGTACTCATTTGAAAATGAAGACTTTTCGAGAACTAAAACAATGTTCTTTAACTGCCGATGCACGAGAACTGTCAATAAGATTGCAAGAACTCCTGATAAGTCTTGAATCATCATCATCTGCCTAGCCTTTTCCCAAGTACATTGGGGCCGATTTATAGTCTAACCGGATGCAGCTGAATACCAGTATTTTACATGAAGCGACGGCTTATCTGACCTCCACACCCAATAACTGTATGATACGATACCCTTGGTAAAACTGGTTGTCAGGTGTCAGGCTTTTGGGCTTCCGACGACCCGTAACGACTGTCAGAGATCCACGTATGACTCCGTATATTCTCTTGAAAACTTCCTTCCTAAATATCCATTCTTCATTATCTTTATTATCCGCCCGCGAGTTCAAAGTCGGCGACGGCGTCAAAGTTAATAGGTTATCCCACAGGAATCGTCTTTACGATTCCTGGTGCGGGATAAAAAGTAGCCAATGTGCTATTTCAGACTAGATTCTATCTCTGAGCCAAATTTCATTTGAATCTGTTGAGTCGTTCTGGCGTGATTGACCTTTCGCATTTATAATAGTGGTAAGAAAATACTTACTTAGAAGTAGTATTTATAGTACTCTTTACAACGTACCTAGTTTTCATATGTGTTGTATATGTTTTATACTTACAAGTACTACCTAGTAATTTTAGTAGGGTCAGGGTTTTTAGGGGTAGGGTGGGTAGGTTTGGGTAAATCGATGAAAACCCGCATGAAAACCACAGTCGCCTCTTATCGCTAAAGCATGAAAAAGTGATTTCCATACCGTTCATCATGTTAGTCATTTGTTTCACGTTAAAGTTCCATTAAATAGACCTAGGAGAGCTGTAACTGCAAGACATATATGAAAGGTATTAATATCAGCTTGATACCTCCACGCGTTCCTGAGAAAAAGGGTCTGGACAGCCGGACAGACCAGTCAACAAAGTGATCCTATAAGGGTTCCATGTTGAGATACGGAACAAAAAAAAAACATATGAACATAGAAAAATAATCGCTTTTAGATTATTTCACCATACAACGGACACTGCAAAATTAGAAAAAATAAAAAGCTTTTTTACAAAAAAATATGACCGCCTTCAAAAACTACAAAATAAAAAAAATAACTTTAGCTTGAAAGTCGGCGGCTTTGGTTTTGTTTCTTGTTATGATGGTATTGCCACCGACTTCCAAGCTAAAGTTATTTTTTTTATTTTGTAGTTTTTGAAGGCGGTCATATTTTTTTGTAAAAAAGCTTTTTATTTTTCACTTTTTAGTGCTTGTGTGTTAATTTTTGAAATCCTTACATAAAGCCCTTTCAAACAATACCTCACACGATATATTAAATTTTGGAAAGTGGTAGGAGGGGGGATGACGTACCCCCTCCCCACTTCTTTCAGTCAGTCATCGACTACAAGTGTAAACAAAGCAATTTGTCTTGTTACGGCGGTTCTGCTGTGATTTTATAAGGAGTTCCGTTCCATATCTCCAAAGTTCATCATCAGATCATGACAATATTCCTATGGGACCTATTCGGAACTATATTCTTTCAAACAAAAAAAGAATCATCCAAATCGATTCATAATTGGCGGAGTAATCGTAGAACAAACACACAAAAAAAAAAACATACGGGTCGAATTGAGAACCTCCTCCTTTTTGAAGTCGGTTGAAAAAACACTTTTATTTCCAGAATATTTTTTTGATACCTCCACGCTTCCTGAGAAAAAGGGACTTGACAGACGGACAACAAAGCGATCCTATAAGGGTCCCGTGTTGAGGTACGGAACAAAAAAACATACCTATGAACAGAGAAAAATAATCGCCATTTTATTTCCAGTTTCAAATCATTTTGCCATACTACGCAAACGGCTAAATAAAAAAAACAGATATTTATTTTCAGAATACACTTTTATATCCATTTAATCCATTGTTTATTTTGTAGAACACACTACACAACAGTTTCAGGTGTAAATTGTACACAAGTCTTTTATTTATTTAGTTGCGTTAACAATGCTGTAAATAATTTAAGTGACCAGTATTATTTGTGCATGCTTTATTTCACGCTACTATACACAAAGTGCTGTATTTTTATCGGCTTATGTTTTTTTTTATGAAAAGGGTTCTGCAAAACCACTTTTTGCTGTAATTTGTAACTAATGTTTCATCATATTATATACAATGTGCAGACTTCCCAGCTACAAAACCGTCGCTGTAGCACAGAATTTTCTATAAAAATAAATAAAATGTGTCTATTTCTAATGTCAAACTGACAGCTTATTTTACATAACATCACGCTTGTAATCCCTGAAGGGTTAGGCAGAGGTAGTATACCCAATAGTAAACCCACATTTCGCCAGATATGTAACAGCTTATAATAAAAAAAACCTTTTTCAAATTTTTGTCTGTCTATTTGTCGGTTTGTTCCAGCTTATCTCCGAAACCGCTGGACGGATTTTGACGGGACTTTCACTGGATAATGTTATTAGGAGTAACTTAGAGTTATATTTTAGAAATATAACCCTGTTTTAACCGACATTCACACGGAGAAAGTCGCGGGCAAAAACTAGTATGTAGTAAACATTATCTACCTAATCTTCAGATAAGTCAGGACCTTGCTGCCCGGTGAATCTTACACCACGTGCTGAGGCTTGAGATGAAAACTATGGTGAAAGAAATGAAAAATAAAATAATGCTCAACACTATCTCATGATTTTATAGACACGTAACCTTATCATAGAGTCGTGCGTCTCTACAAATAGATAAAATTGAATTTTCTGTTTGTAATATCAAAATAAAAGCTTTAAAAAATATACATGGCTATGTTTACACGCTACTTACCAATACAAAAAAAAAACCTATTTTAAATTTTTGTCTGTCTGTTAGTTTCGGCTAATCTCCGAAACAGTTGGAGTGATTTTAACGGGACTTTCACTGGGATATAGTTGATGATATAAGAAACAACTTAAGTTTTCTTTAACTTTTCTTTTATGAAAAGAATTAGTGTTACACAATAAAAATAAAACGCTGATAACTTTTGGTCGAGCGACCAAAGACGCGAGGTTAAGTTAGTATTGATCATAATTAAGACCAACAGCGTCTTAACACAGATTTTACTGAAAAGTAAATATGTATTTATGTACATTTTTACTGTTTTCATTTCATCATTTTGTGTTGACCTTGAAGCTTTGAACTAATCTAACTAAAATCATCATTTATTATGTCATGACTCTCAACTGCTGAATCAACCTGCTGAAATAAGCGAGGAATCCTGGATTTTTGTTCCTAGCCAGCTCGCGTTGGTCTCGTGGTTAGCACGTCTAGCTCTGGCAAAGTGTTACTATGTACATTTTTCTCAGTAGCAGCCTTGAGTTTGAAAGTTGATGGTGTGACTCGAGCCGTGTTCTGGGAGCACGTAAAGCCGTTGCTCCCGCTCCTGATGTCTCCTCGGTCGTGTCGGATGACCGTCTTACTGAACTATGAGAGTGAGGGAAGAGGGTGTGCACCACTTCCACTATACCTACGTTAAAAATGTCTTTTTGCACTAGTTATGGGTGTATTATTATTTAAACTTTATGCAACAAAAGGTGCAAAGGCGGGTTTAGTGCCGTAGGCATTCTCAACCAGTCAACCTAATCACACGAACTACAACTACTATTACTATACTACTATAAAACAATACAGCGATTATACTATAAAACAATACAACTACTATACCCAGTTTAGTACACACGAGTAGTTTGTAATGAGCGTAGGTGTTGCTAATGAAAAATGCAGTTTTTCCCATTGCGATTGCAGTGTTCCTGCATACAAACTAATCATGGTGTATTTATAGAGTTAATGTGGAGTCGTTTGAAAAGGTAAAGTGGAGAAGATTGAGGAAGGATGAGGAATCTAAGGCTGGGTACACACGTTCGACCTAACCAGGCGGTCTATCTGTAAGAATCTCTTTCGATCATCTTCTTTTTGTATCGATAATACTATTTGGGTCCAGTTGGTAGGTCGCCACATTTACTGTCGCTTCAGAGGCATTGCACAGGTCGTCAAGGTTGCAGGTGAACAGACATTTCAGCATATAGGAGGTTAGGAAGAGGTATAGGTACCCATTTGTAGACCCAAATTACGCCAGTTACGTTTTAAATCCCACGTAATAGGGGGCTAGCCTATTGCCATCAACCTTGCACAAATTTAGACTCCAAACCTGCTACTGAGAAATTCCTGATAGGAAAACCCAATAACAGTGCCCGACTTGGGAATCGAACCCAAGACCTTATGCTCAGCAGTCGCACTTTGCGACCACTAGACCAACGGGGCAGTAGAGGCAGTTCTTTCTTAATTTCTTTCAATTTCGGAAAACTACTGAAAAATAAGTAGCAAAAAAGACACTAGGCGTTAAAAATACTCAGTGATTTTCCTCTCGCCGGATAAAATCGTTTGAGCCAATATAGCGGACAGCTGAGATGTAGAGACAGGTAATCCCGAGCGAACGGTGCCAAGTTCAATGCCAGTCGTTAAATATAGGTCATTGTCTTACAATATATCATAACATCACGACTAAGTTCTACTAACGGGTTGGCAGAAGAGTAGCATGTCCACATGGCTTAGCAATTGGCTGCTACGCTGCGTGTCGCGGGTTCAATTCCCGTACGGAACAAATATTTGTATGGATTACAGATAGTTTTTCCTGGTCTGGCTGTGAGTTTTAATATTTGTAAACGCAGAACGAATCACGCGCGGATCGTAGCAGGTGGCGTTCTGTAGTTTCTGCCTACCCCCAAGGAAAAAAGGCGTGAGTTTATGTATGTATGTAAACGCACCCAAGATATTGGAGAAATTCCAAGTGGGGGGAAAGGTTTTTTTTTAGCCAGTTATGTTAAAGTGGTTGTGATCTAAAAAGTTAGTTGAGAACATTTTCAAAAAATATGTTACAGATAAACGTAACATATTGCATAAACGTAACGGACTGCCTCGTTGGTCTGGTGGTCGCAAGCGCGACTGCTGTGCATGAGGTCTTGGGTTCGATTCCCAGGTCGGGCAAAGTGTTATTGGGTTTTTCCATCAGGAATTTCTCAGTAGCAGCCTCGGAGTCTGGATTTGTGCCCGGTTGATGGCAATAGACTCGCCCCCTATTACATGGGACTAAAAACATAACTGGCGAAATGTGGATGTACTAATGGGTACACCTCTGCCTAACTCTTCGGGGATTACAGGCGTGATGTTATGTGTATGTTACAGATAAATTCGAGTGAATTAAAGTTTTCCATAAGTAGTAACAAAGATTTTCAATACTTTTTCTTTATGGTATGCTTTTCGAAAAAAATCTCAACTAACGGATTTTAAAGAGGGTTATATTATTATGCCAAATAAGATCAGGCTACGTCGCAAAAGAACGGAGCAGTAACCATAGTCGTAAATACGTATAGCTTTGCAATAACTTCGTAGTTTGAATAAATACAGAACGTTGTATTACAAAAAGTCATATTTGCAGAGTTATCTATGACGTTATTGATCATAATTTAGTAGATATTATGTTATCTTTATTGATTGATATGTTTAATAGGGCAATAATAGATATTAAATCCTAAATAATGCCTTAATCATAATTCACACTTTGTTATAAAACGGTAAAGTTTGTTTATGTCTTTGTAAGAAGTAATTTACGGAAGTACGAGTCCGATTACAAAAATTCTTTCACTAGTAAAAAGCTACACAATAGCCGAATGCCAAGGCTATGTTTTGTGGTATACCTACCTACTTAACTTCCATGCGGAAGAAGCCGCGGGCAGAAGTTAGTCGTATCGGGATATAGAAACTAAAAATACACGCCGAAAGATACTTTTAAGTGTTCTTTTACCAAGGGGTTCTGTATTACCTAGTTACTGGGTTGTGGAGGTCAGATAGGCAGTCGCTCCATGTAAAATACTGGTATTCAGCATAGTCGGGACTCGGGAAAAGGCTAGTTTACTATCAATATCTTTATTCTATTAACCGATTGCGTACGATCAGGCGAGCAACGTTATAATACGCTAAAATTTGATGAACGCTAATAACACAACGTTTAATCGCGTCAGCAAAAAATTTGTCTTCCTTTAATGAACTTCTATAAACAGCTGCGGCTTATTCTCATTTCTTCAAGCTGCATCACGCATCATTACGCCGTATCTCGGAATTATAGCGCCACTCGACGTTAGTTTTTTAAATTGTACACTTTATTTTGTATGAGAAAATAGTGCGCCGCGCATCAAACATTAGAATACGGTCCAGATGTTTGGTTGAAAGTGTTAATCACAATGTAATCACATAATCAAGTTCATAAAAAACGTCAAACTTGAGGTCGTTGACCACTAAGGTTTATTTTCTTAAACATGTTACAAATGAATCATATAGAAAGTCCGGCTCTTAGCCTTGTAAGTTATGCTCGGTAGTTATGTAAACTGTTATGTTATGAATGCAATACAACTTTAGAACGTGTATCCCTTTATATATATTTGAAAGTTTATATGTACCGCTATATCATATAAACTTTCAAGTCCAAAATTTTAGAAATTAAAGTCAAAGTCAAATCATTTATTTCAATTAGGCCATTACAAGGCACTTTTGAACGTTATTTACACAAAAGAAAAAGGAATTTAATCTAGTTGCCCCTTCCAAAAGGTAGTTTTGTATGGAGAAGAATGGGCAAGAAACTCCATACGTACTCTTTGATTTTGTGTATGTTAGCTTATTTATCATTATTTACAAGCTTAATAACAAAAAATAAAAACAATCAGAATAAAAAATAAAGAGAAACTAAAACTAAATGGCATCAAAAAATTCATCCGCATCGCTGTCCACTGGAAATGTGCCCAAAAGGCTGGCCGCGTTGCCACGTTGGGTTTAAACTTGATTGGTAAGATACATCTTACTATTAGATATTAAACATGCGAAAATTTTAATGAATGAACTTTGGTTACTTAATTACGCCAGAACAGCTGAACGGATTTGAATGCAATTTCGCACAGAGATAGATTATAGACTGGAATAGAACATAGGATTTTTGTCCTTGTAAAATGTACGGTTCCCCCAGGGCAATGGGCAAAATTTTACTTTGACGCAGACAAAGTCGCTGGTAGATGCTAGTAATCCATACTAATATAGGTAATAAACTGCAAAAGTAACTCTGTTTGTCTGTTACGCTTTCACGACTAAACCACTGATTCGATTTTGATGAAATTTGGTACGGTGTAAGTTTGAATTTGAAGAAAGAACAAATGTTTATTTCGCGACTTCCTCTGCGTCCTCGATAACCGATAGTTTCATCAAGTTTCATGCAAGAATAATCATCTATCTATCGCTATGGAGTTGATGCGACCATGATTTTGATATACCTACCTAAGTAATGCAAGAAACGGTTCGTTCCAAGCCACAATTATCTGCTGGCACAAATAACAAGTAACGGATCGTCATATACCTCCACAAGGCTATACTTACTGGCAGTCAGGCTATCTAAGACTTCTAAGTAGGGTCATTATAGTTCAGTCATAGAGAGACAACATTTGCATAATTTTCTTGAGGTTTCTGTTGATGTCACAACGCATAAGTGCGAAGTATTCCATTTTGAGCACCAATGGTTGGTGCCCTTAGAGTACTTACCACATTACAATATTTGATTAGTGCTCTGGGTGCTCAAACCTGAGTCCATAAGTGCTAAAAGGTGCAATACCTTCCTATAACACCACCTATCTGCCAGTAAAGGCCCGTTAAAATTGGTCCGGTTATGACTTCAATGCCACCTTTTTTTTGTTCGCGTTGGAAATCCTCATGGACTTGACTTGAGGTGACGGCTTACCGGCTAAAACGACCGCAGTGTTCCACCTCTGCTTATAGCCGGGAGTGCGGCATTTGTTAAGAATACATAGGTACCTAGTTATGTAAAAAGCAATAAAGATATCGAGGTAGACAGATAAAATAAAAAATAAAATGGTTTTTTTTTGTTTAAGTACTGCGGAAACATATCTATGCATTAATAAAAAGCTGTTATTTTGATATTGTTAACAGACACTTAAATTTCATTTATTTGTATAGATAACCACAGCGACAAACTAAAGGCCTGCGCCGACACTTCGTGGACGGGTGCCAATTCATATGATAATACTTAGTTTATTTACACAGACCATACTTTGCCGATAGAGTAAACTAACCATCTAATTATGACTAGACTGCTTTGTATGGAGCGAGCTCTTACTAACATCTTCTCAACATTATTTTCCACACCGAGTAAAAAACCTACTCAAATCACTATCTCAGTTATTTCTTACAAAATACAAACTTTGGACCCCTTTAGGGGAATGAATTTTGGAAAATTCTTTCTTATCAAATGACTACGTCATACAAAGAACACACGCTCCAAATTTCTGGTCTCTACGATCAAGTTTAGGCTGTGCGTTGATCCGTCATCAGTAAGTGATTCAGGACAATTCATTTTATATATAGGTTTATGTTTTTTATAAGAAGCTCCTGTATGGAAAAACTACATCTTGTAGGTACAGAGAATACAGTAATAAATCATGATCCGTCATCAGTCAGTGACTCAGGACAACTTATTTTATGTATAGATTTATGTTATTTATGACAAGCTCCTGTATGGAAAGACTACACCTAGTAGGTACAGAGAATACAGTAATAAATCATGCTACAATCAAAATACAGTGTAATATTTTATACAATCTGCTTTCATCTAATCTTGTGTAGTTACTGATTAAAATCGACAAAGTATTGATAAAGAACATACATGTCATATATTGTGGACTTGGGGTCTTAATCTATAAAACGAATCTCAAGTAGGTAGGCTATTTATATAAGATGTTAAAAGATAGTTTAAGAAGTCGAAAATGTATGTTCTTCCTATCGTTGCGATCATTGTTTTATTCTAGACCAAACCAGGCAACATATTCGGTAGTTAAACCAGTTGTAATCCCCGAAGGGTTAGGTAAAGGTGCCCTTTGCTCCCTTGCGTCGTATTCCTCATTACTGAGGGTCGTGAAGATCCCGTTGGAGCTTCTTATTGATGATATCACGCCATCTGCGTCGGTCTTTGGCTTCATGAAATGCGACGTGCAATTGTGTGTCCAGTGCGGAGCGGACCTGGTCTGTCCATCTTATTACCCATAAGTACACCCACATTTCGCCAGCTATATGTTTAAGTCCCATGTAATAGGGGGCGAGCCTATAGTCATCAACCGGGCACAAATCCAGACTCTAAATTCCTGATGGAAAAACCGAAAATCACTGCCCGACCATCAAATTGTTGTTAGCACGGCCTAGCTGTAACTGTTGACTCACGAAATAGTACAAACATTTCACTTGAAAGGAGTCGCAAGCGCAGGACACTCGAATTTACCTTTCATTAGATAAAGACTATCTATGTAGGTAAAGTTACTAATGAAAGTTGTCACACCCAGTCACCTACTTTTAACGGTTATCGATTGACACACTCCACCGTCCATACATGAAACTATTTAAAGCTGAGTGGTAAGTACTGCTATTTCTAAACTGATAATGAAATGATCTACTTACATACTTATTGCAACTTTGTTTAAGTATTACAATTTCATACTAAACTAGCACATAATAATAAGACTGCCTCGTTCGTCTAGTGATCGCAAAGCGCGACTGCTGAGCATGAAATCTTGGGTCCGATTCCTAGGTCGGGCAAAGTGATTTCTCAGTAGTTGCCTCAGAGTCTGGATTTGTGCCCAGTAAATGGCTATAGGCTCACCCCCATTACATTGGACTTAACATAACTGTCGAAATGTGGGTGTACTAATGTGTGCACCTCTGCTGCCCAATCCTTCGAGGATTACAGGCGTAATGTTATGTTAATAAGTTTTTATTTTTTATTGACAGTTTCCGTTTGATGAAATAATAAATAACTACACAATATTTTTAAATGGCTTATTATATGTTATTACTCATTAGGTGTCTATATTATAATGTAACTAGTATATAGGTACTTGTGCTTTAATGGCGACACACTCGTGGGAACGTATTGAAAACAATTGTGAAAAGATTGCAATAAATGTTCTATAATATTACGAAAACGTATATACCCAATAACCCATCAAGCCGTATAGACAGAACGTAATCAAGACATATTTTTATTAGTTAATATAATTAGGTGATATAATTAATATGAACCATATTTACAGACTTAATTATAAAAAATAACAATCAAAATAAAAAAAAAGGTATCTAAAACTAATTGGCATCAAACAATTCATGCGCATCGCCGTCCACTGCAAATGTGCCCAAAACATTGGCCGCATAGACACGTTATTTGGCAATGCTTAACCTCTGGCCAAAGTAATAGCTACCCCTTAGGTCGCAGGAAGTGTCAACCAACCGTTTGGCTTAAACAGGCTATGCTCATAACATCACGCCTGTAATCCCCTAATAATTAGGCAGAGGTGTACCCATTAGGCCATTAGTATACCCACGTTTTGCCAATTATGTTCAAGTCTCATGTAATAGAGGGCGAGCATATTGCCATCAACCGGGCACAAATCCAGACTTCGAGAACTGCTAGCTGCGAAGCTGCTACTGAGAAATTCCTGATGGAAAAATCCAATAACACTTTGCCCGACCTGGGTGTCGAACCCAAGACCTCATGCTCAGCAGTCGCGGTTTGCGACCACTAGACCAATGAGGCAGTTACGCTGTGGGTGTTATACCTATTTTTACTATATGTAACAAAAATATGACTAGTCTACGTATTGTATGGAACGTGCTATCGGCAAAGTCTCTTATAAACGCGGGTACAGACACGGCGAGGCCTATGCGCAGCGCACGGCGCTCATCACTCATGCTTCGCAATGTGTGGAGGTTCATATTCGAACTGAGCATGCGCTAGTTTTATTTTTACTCGAAGTAAACTTATATAACAGTAAACACAACAAACATACACAAAACAGTTTTTCTTTCTGTCTTAAATCGAGGCGAGCGCATGCCTCGCTATGTCTATAATTCTGTATCCGCCTTAAAATTTAATTGTACAAAACGTTCCGCACCGTAGCGTTCAAGTCTTTGTTTTAGAATTTGTCACATGAAATTACAATTTTATGTTGCTTTTTTGCTGCTCTAAGTAGTTATCTTTGTCATTAGCATGTGTTTAGTAACCGTCCTTGCAAAACCCATATTTACTAGGTGTTACAGGACACATCATATAAAGCCGTTTCGTAGGCATAGATACTGACAATCAAACTGAGTAAAATTGAGTAATAAATAATACCTATATTAAAAATTTTGCAGTGTTACGACTTCCTTTTTTTGGACTGAGAAGTTAGTGGTTGTGGGACTGGCTCGTTTGTCTAGCGGTTTGGTTCGGTCGGGCAAAGTGTTATTGGGTTTTTCTATGAGGAATTTCTCAGTGTAAACGCAAGAACGTTGTGATTATGGGTAGATACGGTTCGAAGTTGAACAAGTCACAGTAATCTAACTATAAAAACCAAAAGTCATTCACTTAAAACTCCCTAGTCCCTACATACTGACAACGCGAAATCTCAAAAACTACTAGACCAACGAAGTTATTTGGCAGCTAAAAACAGATCATTTGACTTAGACCTCGCACGAAGACGCGGGCTAGTTAATTCGTAAAACTACACACGACAATTATTTTCGATAATATAATAATAAATTACACAACTGGCGAAACGTGGGTGCACTAATGGGTACACCTGCCTAACTCTTTCAGGATTACAGGCGTGATGTTATGTTATTAAAAAATACTTGTAAAATCTTACCAAACCACAAAGTTTCGGTAACAATCGTAAAAATCTTCCAAAAGGTCGAGTCTAATAGTCCTGCCATGACCTGCCTCATAGTAACAGTCAGCCAACCAAATAGTACCTAATATATTCGCAATATATCACAGTGGGCCATACCGCCAAACCCAAGGTGGAGGGGCGCCCAAGGTCCCCTCCACGTCCCTCCATTACGCTGTCTGGTGCCACGGGCCCACGGTTAAAAATTACATAGTTTTGTTTGAGACAACATAACATATAACATAACATCACGCCTGTAATCCCCGAAGGGTTAGGCAGAGGTGTGCCCATTAGTACACCCACATTTCGCCAGTTATGTTTTTAGTCCCATGTAATAGGGGGCGAGCCTATTGCCTTCAATCGGGCACAAATCCAGACTCCGAGGCTGCTACTGAGAAATTCCTGATGGAAAAACCCAATCCTGATGGAAAAACCCAAAATTGTTTGAGATAATATAGGAACAATATGACTTGTAATTTAGTACCGATCTTTCACGGGGTGAAAGTACTCGGAAATAGTTTAGGAACATTTCTAAAATGTAAAAAAAAAATCCTACAAAAATGGCCAACAACACAGCAATTTTTTTTTTATTTTTCCTGCAATATTCTTTAGCAGTTGTTAAATAATTTTCCTACGTCATACCTACTTAGTTTTTCCTTCTTCTTTTTATATTTTCAGACAGTTAAATGTTTTTCTTTTCGGGTTTTTTTGTTTTATAAACAATTTGGTTTTAAATACGTAATCCTAAGTTTGACGTGTCTGTGTGTGTGTCTGTCTGGGGTATCGTAGCTTCGGAACGGATGCACCGATATTGATTTAGTTTTTTTTTGAAAAACGAATTAGTCGGGAGTGTTCGCAGCTGTTTTTGATGAAAATCGGTCCAATATGGCCGCCGTCGGGGGGATTTAAATATTTTTTTTTTAGAATTGACCTCGACAATATGTTTAACACAACAGAATACCGACTTTCATTAAATTATGTATCAATGCGACATGCAATCTCGATATTTTCCGGCCATTTTATAAAAACCCTTTTCACATTCACAGGACGAAGGATCTGAATTTCAGTAGGTAACTACATTTCCATTTGAATAGATCGTTCAAAAGTGGTCGCTTTATTCAGTGAGATTTAAAAGCCGTATTGATCAGCTCTCGTTCCGGTCGTGATTCCGGCTAATCAATAGCATTGTCCTGCAACCTTCGGCCTGCGGCAACTGGGGCGTATCCAGATCAATGAGTTGTTTTGCTAAACACCCGACATTTCGTCGCCATATTTAGCAAAGGACGTTTGGCGCCAGTTTTGTGAGAAATTCTGTTTTTTTTAAGGTTTAGCTGTCATCGTGCAGTTGGGTAGTTGACCATTAACCAATCTTCTTCTTTACCGTGTGGGCAGTAAGGTCTTACGACCCCACACATCCTAGTGTCAGAGTTTCTAAACCGCCTCAAGGACCTCTGACATGCAAAATACATAAATTCTTAAAAGAAACAATTTATTTAAGCCTGAAAACTCGGTTAATTTTCAATTTACTGTAAAATTCGATTTGTTGTGGCCTTGAAATCAATAAATAGTTAGTCAATTCAGTTGCTAAATAAGTGACATCACAGTCCGATATTACCATACAAAATTTATGCACTAATCGCGTTTTAAAAAGTAAGTCAGTAATTGATGGTGGTGTCAACTAGCCTATTGATCATTTCTTTTGTTTTTTTTCCTTGTCACTATAACCTTCCGCCCGCGACTTTGTCCGCGTTGGTTTTTTTAGCTTTATGTTACGCTTATGGTAACTACTTTGATGCCGTAACGTGATGTTTTTTTAAACTCTATAGGTGAATGAATCTGGCTATCATACAAAATCTTCCAATTCGACTGGTAGTTTCAGCGATTGTCGCGTTTAAACAAACAAAAAGCACTCTTCAGCTTTATTATATTAAAAGTATACATTCAGGTTTTTTGAGGTTAACTGTTTTTAAGTTAATGTTCATCTTTTTGTTTTTTTCCTTATCACTACTTACCTACTAAGGAAGTATTTTAGAAAATTCGTAACCAAGTTTGAGTAACTGATTTTCGATCCCACTGCCTCGTTGGTCTAGTAGTTGCAAAGCGCGACTGCTAAGCATGAGGTCTAGAGTTAGATTTCCAGGTCGGGCGAAGTGTTATTGGGTTTTACAGATATTAGTTTCATGCTTTAATCGAACCGGCGACGCGCAACTCAGCAGCTAACCGTTCAGTCACTGCACCTACCGTAACCGTTTTTAAAATCGGCAGTAATATAAAGACAACCTACCTATATGTATAGGTAGGTTGTCAATTGTGCAAGGTTACACTTTAATAATGATACAGGAAATCATAATTTGAAACACAGATTATTATGTTAGTACTTACTTTTATTGCAGCGTAATTACGAGTACTTTAGTTGCTGCCTACCCACTTATTTGTTGTGAGTAATCGTGAGTAGTAGGGTAGTTACCTACATTAGGGTTGCCAGATCCGGGCCAAAAGCCGGACTTTTAGGTAAGATAGGGTTAAAGAACCGGATTTTGTGTTCTAACTTTAAAATTATATCATTTTAAAGTATTTGTTTTCTTTTTGGATCCTTTATTAATAAATCGTTTCATTTTCTATTGGAAAATACTATATCAGCCTAATATCGTCCCACTGCAGGGCAAAGGTCTCTTCTCATACAGAGAAGGCATTGATCACCACGCTTGCTCAAGGCGGCTTGGCGATTTCGGACTTATATCTGTACCTAAATCCAGCTTTCCTTGTACAAAGTATTAATTGAAAAAGTCACATTTGTACATTTGAAGAAAAGAAACTGCCTCGTTGGTCTAGTGGTCGCAAAGCGCGACTGCTGAGCACGAGGTCTTGGGTTCGATTCCCAGGTCGGGCAAAGTGTTATTGGGTTTTTCCATCAGGAATTTCTCAGTAGCAGCCTCGGAGTCTGGATTTGTGCCCGGTTGATGGCAATAGGCTCGCCCCCTATTACATGGGACTTAAAAACATAACTGGCGAAATGTGGGTGTACTAATGGGTACACCTCTGCCTAACCCTTCGGGTATTACAAGCGATGTTAAGAAGAAAAAAAAAACAAAATGACCAATGACCGTTTGTTCGGTTAAATGTAATAAGCCTAACAAAACCCGGACACTGAATAATTTAGCCGGACACGCATCCCAAAAGCCTGAACGTCCGGCTTTATCCTTTATGTCGTCTGGTAACCCTACCTACATGTAATGGGCAAAGGGCATAACTAAAATTCTTTCCATTATAATTACACATTCATTGTGAAATGGTCCATTGAAATGAATTTCAAAATAGTTATTGATAAAAGTAAGTACCAATAGTCAGTTATTGAGAAATAATAATAAGTAGATACAACAAGTAGACAAGAGGTATATCGTGAAAGAAATGTCTTTATTAAAAAGCAGACCTCATACGAGTTTCATTCGGCAAAAACTATTTAAAAATCAAAAATGTAAAGAAAACCTATACTAATATTATAAAATTGAAGAATTTGCATATTTTATTTGAAAGCGAAAGTACTACTATCTCAGAAACTACTGGTCCAATTCTTAAAGTTTAAAAGTCCAATTCTAAGCTCTCTCATGCATTGGGAATTGGGATGCAGAATCAATAACGGGCAAATATCGTATTTTTTTTTTCAAATCCTACCTACCTACCTACCTACCTACCTACCTACCCACCTACCTACTTACCGTACCTACTTTATAAGTTTACCTTGGCCATCTCTGACATAGATGAAGGAAAATATTGTAAGGAAATCTAAACTTAATATAAGTTTTAAACAGCTAATCCGCCTTGAGCAAGCGTGGTGATCAAGGCTCATGCCTTCTTTGTATAATAGGCCTTTGCCCTTCAGTGTGCCGAAAATGAACTGGTAGTATTCAAAGTCAAAGTCAAATCATTTATTTCAATTAGAACATTGAAAAAAGGCAATTTTGAATGTCATTTACAAGGAAAAAATATTAAATCTAGTTGCCTCTTCCAAAAGGTAGTTTCGTATGAAGAAGAATGTGCAAGAAACTCCATACATAATGTGTCTACTTAATACTACTATACCTAGTAAGGTACAAGTTATTTTTTGTTTGTTTGTTTAAACGCGCTTATCTCTGAAACCACCAGTCGGTTTGGAAACTTTCTTTTTGTATGTGATAGCCAGAATTATGAGTAATACTTTAGGCTATATACCACCACGCTATGACCCACGGGAGCGGAGCAGTCACATAAACCAAGCGGACGAAGTCGTGGGTAAAAGCTAGTAGAGTCTGACCAACGAATGATGAGTACATGAACGGGAAAGGATTAAAAATAATTTCAGCTTAAACCTCCCATCTTTAATCTGAATAAACTGAATGAATACTGTTTCATTTCCAAAAAATATTAGTACACTTTTTCTAGTATCATCTTCGTTAGTATCAATTTCCTATCTTATGTTACTACTGTAAATGACGTTTTTTTTTTAAATTGCCGGGTTTTCATGTAGTCAGCTTTCGTTGACCAGACTTTATGACAGGGGTTCCTAAACTTATTTTGTCTACTGACAACCACAAAACCACTTTGAGAATGAATTGTTTTCTAGCGCCCTCATTTTTTTCACCTACATGAAAACCGCCTAGTAGATGAAATTACAAATCGCTCCCCAAGTCTCTACACAGCGCCCCGATTTTTTCTGGGTCTCTTACCGCCCCCCTCTTTAAAGACCTACAGCGCCCACAAGGGGCGTTATCGCCCACTTTGGGGAAAACTGTTCTATCAGATATTTCCCCTTTTAGTCAGTTACGCTATTTTTTTGCCGGGGTTGGTCCGCGGATGGGTGACCATCTTTACATACCGAGACTCCTCCGTGCCTCGGAAAGCACGTTAAGCCGTTGGTCCCGGCTGTCATACGTGGATCTTTGACAGTCGTTACGGGTCGTCAGAAGCCCGAAAGTCTGACAACCAGTCTTACCTAAGGGTATCATATTACCCAGTTACTGGGTTGTGGAGGTCAGATAGGCAGTCGCTCCATGTAAAATACTGGTATTCAGCTGCATCCGGTTAGACTGGAAGCCGACCCCAACATAGTTGGGAAAAGGCTAGGCAGATGATGATGATGATGAGTCAGTTACGCTATTTATCGAGTACCTACGCTAGTAGGTTCACCTTTTTTTGTTACGTAAGAAAAGGTAACCGTTTATTAACAAATCAATGTCATGTGTGTGAAATAAAAACAATAGCTTTATAATTATGTAACTCAGTGACATGCGAAGACGATCTTGCTTGGAGCTTCACATAATAGCCCTCATTGTTACTTGACGGACTGTGACAATGGCATAATGAGTGTGTGTGAGAAGAAAACCATTGGTTGGTCGGTAGTGCGTGATTTTACATGACATTATGGCTTAGGACACACGGTTGCGTATGCGCAACAGCGCGCGGCAGTAAGTTATGGGTTTGCAGATTCGTCCTATTGCTTAACTTAAGGTGCTTTTATTTTGGGAAAAGAATTAGCGATATGCAAAAAAAAAACAACGAATGTTACAAAAAGAACAGATGTTTCCAAAAAAAAATTAAAATACTATAGGTATCACTATTTATTAACATTTGTATGAAAATGCAATTTTTTTTTCACGACTTTCTCGTTACCATAATTCACTACAACAATCAATCTATCTATAGACCAAAATACTAGGGATAGCTACTTAATTTTGTTTTTTGTTTTTTTTTTATTTCATGGTTGTTCCCACAATAAATCTATATCGAATTCATGGTCAATAACCTAATTACGCATTTTCCTACCCGCGTACACACTTCCAGTAATAAACATACGTGGTTTTGCTTTATAGTATAGGTACCTACATAACAAAACCAAAAAATAAAGTTACACACAATGCCAAATCAGCAACATCGTAAAAGATGAACAAGCGGCGCAGGCGCATATGTTGCAATAAAAGTGTTACGAGGACAGAAACGGCGCGGAGATATTACAAACCAGTTGAATATCCTTAAAAATTGCAAATGTGGAGGCAGACGAGTTTCCGTATTCTGTTATCCTTAAGCATGTTGACCCTAATGGCCTGTGGTTTTAATCTCAAAACAATCTGAGTCTCGTACCTTTTCTAGAATAAAAGAAAGAAAGAAAAATAATTTATTCACGCAAAAATGACGCACATAATACCTATAAGAAGAAAAATAAAATAAAATTAATGTATGCTGTTCAGTTTAATCTTATTTCAAAACTAGATAAGATGTCGACTCGATCTAGTAGAATCCTGAAACTCACAACCTCTAACATAATTTGAACGTTTGCAATATTTAATCTGTCTTGATCTGTCAAAAATGCCTCATATTTGTTGAATCTGTTTAATTAATTATTTGCTAAGATAGATTTTGAACGTTTTTAAATATTAGAATTGGCCTTCTCATTTTTCATCTTCATTGATCTTATTCGAAATTACATTAAATGTCATCTTGAGCTACTAAAATCTTGGATCGGCCTGCGTGGCTCTTGATCTCTTCTTCGGAGTTCGGTCGTGCTTTAATCAATGGTGTTGCAATCAAAGCAATTATGGTACAACCTAATGATGACGTGTATCCCGTAACAAATTTAGACAGGGGTCAAACCTCTACAATGAAACGTCCAACGCATATTAAATACCTAGCTAAAGTGTTAAGCAATGACAACTAGGACCTTATTTTTTTCTCTAATGGGAACTCGGGGCTTTAGGTTGCAGCCCAAAAAACCTTTACATAGATCCCTAAGCCTGTCCCCTTCCTGTCCCGCCCCAGCGACGTCCTAAGCCGAGGTCCCTTAGCGGGTACTCGCTTAGTTCAAAGTATTAAGTCCTTACTGGAGGCCTTAATTGTAAGTCACTACAGGACAGTCCGGCTAAGGAGCCAACTACCCCTTATGTCTAAGTATTCCCGTTTAAGCACCTATGCATTGAGCACCAATCAATATTTTAACGTGGTGTTATAGCACCACTCAAATGGGAATACATAATTATTACCAGCGAGATGTCATTTTGATTATCATATTAAATTATATATTTACCAGCGAGATGTCATTTTGAAAAAAGAAAATGGCAGATGAACGATAAAGAAAAAGAATGAAAGAATGGCACACGCATACTATAACATTATAATGTGACGATTCTGAAATAAATATCGTTCAAGTGAGTAGGTAGGTAGGTACTTATTCTATTCTTTTGTCATCAGATATTAAAGATAACAAATCTGATAGTACTTAGGTACGTTTGTTTTATTTACAGCACAAATTCCCCACTTGATTTGATGTGTATCTAAGTTTTTCTTAAGAATTTCTGTTTGTCAATCAATTGACGTAGATAATGAAATTATTAAAATAACACTTTGATTCCCGCCATTCCGCCATTTTGAATTGATTTCCCAACGTTTATAAAACTAATTATTTTTAATGAAGGTCTATTTCATAGCCCATGACTGACTCATTGATCTAGTGGTTGTCTTTGCGAATGCACAGGACGAAATTAGTCACTAGTGTTTCTGTCACGTTTTGGGCAGCGCAGGATCAGCAATTGTGGCGATCTTTAGGGGAGGCCTATGTCCAGCAGTGGACGTCGTTCGGCTGATATGATGATGATGGTGATGAGGAGTGATAATTAACCTTTTCTAATAGGAAAAAGACCATAGACCATCATTTTCACACCACGAAGCAACATTTTTATTTAAGTTTTGTTTATCTGTCTTCTTTTTCAGTTAATCTCAGAAACTGCTGGACTGATTTTGACGTGACTTTTACTGGTAGATAGCTGAGGTTATAAGGAGTATCTTATGGTAAATTTTAGAAAAAGCTTAAGTGTTCCGCTTGGGTATAATAAAAATGTCATTCAGGCGAACGGAGGCATGGGCATAAACTAGATAAGCGGGTTTATGTTTGACTTATTAGAATCATAGATAGGCTTGATATTTTTTCCTTGAAAATACAGGTATTTACTTAAGCATAATACCTAGACACTCACTAATTGTATGCTATTCGTTCTTAGTAGGTAACCCATAAAACATAATTACAACTAAAGAAATAAAACTCTTGTAAAAACTGAAACGAAAATCGCAACACCAATTTGAATGTTTACAAAAAACTTTTAGAAAAATAATAATTTTAGAAATCTGAAGGTCATGTCAATTATTTTAATTAAAAACGTTCAAGATGTAGTTGTAATCTCATCTCAGTGGCAATCAATGTCAAAAACTTGTCAAAAAAGTAGGTAAAACAAAAAAATTAATTACAATTAATATTATAATAAAATTATTAGGTGTTTTTTGACAGATTAAGACGCGAGATTAAAATGCTAACGTTCTTAAAATTATGGGGAATTACCCCTCTGTTCTTAGATTTTTTTTTATCTTAACAATGACATAGTATACAACAAAGTCGTCTCTCACCGTCTGTACGCTTAGATCTTTTAAACTAGGCACGCAAGGCATTATAATGCGGTTTTAATAGATAGTGATTTTATGTATCTACATTTCACCCGTGCGAAGCCGGGGCGGGTCGCTAGTATATAAATAAAAATGAGTGGCTAATTTGTTGTACTTCACCACCTATATATTTTTATCTCTCTACTTTATATATTTGATTCTCGAAAATTTTCTGTATCTGTGCACCTACTATGTTTTGTCTCTGGATCACCCTAAGGTAGACTGGTAGAAAATGATCAAGGCAATTAAGTCCGTTTTTGGACAGTGTATTTTTTACATGTGCATATAGGTTTAAATAAATAAATGTGTTGTTATTCTACATGCGAAACTTGAGAATAGCTGGACCGATTTGGCTGATTCATTTATTTTTGTGTTCGTAATTTTCCGGCCAAGGTTTGAAATAAGATTTATTTTTGGAAAAAGTCTGAAAATCGCTAGTATTCAAATAAAAACGAATATCATGCTTAAGTATATTTATTTTATTTCATTTAAACTTATAAAGTTCAGTATCCTGTATCACAATCATTAAAATATCTTATGAACTAAATCTTCTCCATAGTGGTGGAGAATTTATTTCTCCAGTGGTGCGTAGTTGAGTAGCTTCTCAATGAGGTCAACATGCCCTAACAGCATTCGTCTGCAGCAGTATCTCTTCAAGCCGAGGGCATCGAGGGCGTCACTGGAAAAAAAACAAATGAATGAATAGTTATCATTATGTATAGATACTTAAGTAAACCAGTCGGGTCGAAAGAGCGACTGCTAAACGTGGGGTCTTTCGATTCCCAGGTCGATCTAAGTGTTATTAAGATTTTCCATTACGAATATCCAGGAGAAATTTAGATCAGAAAGCCAAAATAAAAAATAAAATGGTCCATTTAGGGACCACTAGTTTAAAAAAATCGGATAAATAATTCTCGAGTAACGCACAAACAGACAGATATTACATTTTATAACACAAACTAGCTTTTGCCTGCGACTTCGTCCGAAAAAATGTCGGTAATCGCAATCACAGAGGAAGTCGCCGAATAAAAAGTAGCCTATGTCCTTTCTTGGGGATCAAACTTACTCTACCAAATTTCATCAAAATCGATTCAGCGGTTTAAGCGTGAGAGGTAACAGAAAGACTATTCAGAGTATTCAGACTATTCAGAGTAAATATTTCAGAATTTTCAAACATGACATGATGTCATGGACTCACGGCATTTTGCAAAACTGAATAATTATAGTACCTACTTAAAACAACGTGAGAGCAAAAAAGAACATGTCTAATACATTTGCAGCTTTTATTACAAACAATAAATATTTATGAGCTCTTAGAAATGAAACTATGTAAGTCAATGTAGTCGTTTACATGAAAGGAGCATTAGAAAATAATTGTCTGTGATTTAGTGATGTATTACCAAGAACAATACCTGTTCAATCTTATTACTAAGGAAGTAAGGGTAAAAAGTAGTTCATCGCAATTGCCCGGATAGGTAAAATAGGTACTTTGAGAATGTAGGTTTAGGCGCAGAAGGCCTAATTCTCAAAATGGCAACAAAGTCGCAAAAGGACTAGTTCTCAAAATGGAAAATTCTCTAAAAGCCTAATTCTCGAAATGGCAAATTCTCTAAAAGCCTAATTCTCTGAATAATTTAGGAATAACTTAATATTGGCTTGACTTTGTCTACACTGACAGATAGTATTTTTATTGTTATTCATTTTTAAATCCTACAATTTCAACTCATTGAAACAAATACACAAAATACTAAGATTTTTTTATTTATAAGAATACCCTTAATTGTAGAAAATGAGTGATTTTTCTCAAAAATATCATTTGATTTAAATCATGCCAACACTGAAAAAACCGTTAAGAATTCCACAAAAACACAAAAACTCGACCTTGCTTGACAGTCGTCATCATTAATTTGCACAGACAACCATTGAATAATTAAAACTATTTTCTCAAAGCCGTTTCCTACAGATAACACGAGTTTTCCTCCTTCAAACAACATAGATAAGGTAAATTACTTATGTGTTTTATGAGAGTCAGTTGTTTAGTTAATGACTGTTAAACTGTGTGCAAATTGTCATGGTTTTAGTACCTTTTTAACCTTCTTATACTCGAGGGAGTTGGAATAACATGTGGACTCGCGTACGGTCTCCCAGACCGTAAATTTAAAAGCCTGTGTAAAAGTTAGGTGCAGTTTTGAATCTTCAAATTTCAGAAGGTTATTCTACAATAAATAAATAATCAAATAAGATTATGATACCAGGACAATTATTAATAAACTTGTTGTTTTTTTAGTATTTACTGTTTGACAGTATTTCAGAATACACATCTTTTTAAGAACAGAATCGCCCCATTCGCATTTCGCCCGCGAATGGCAGTGCATTACTGTGTGTACTCATCGCCCCACCTGCCTAAAAAACCCAGCTGCGCGACGGCTAAGTCAAAAAATCACCTGCTTAAACAGAACCTATTTATTTTAATATTAATTGGTGTTGAGAATCACTAGAATTTTACCTTCTTGAATTTGACCTCGTATACAAAAAAATACGACTTAAAATCCGGAACGAAAAAGCTCAAACATAATGTTTTATATGTATTTATTCAATAATTAGTTGACCTTTACAATGATTACTCAAGAGTTCCAAAAAACTTAAAATGAGATGCAATAAAACATAATTATAATTATTAATTTTTGAAGATAATACCTATAATAAAAAACAGAAATTAAAAAACATGGCTACAAGAAATTGTTTTTTATGTTTGAACAAATCGAAAACTCATTTGCTATTCAAAAACACTATCTCATAATAATACTCACACCGGTTTCATGGACCAATTTGCGTTTAGTTCAGATACATGCTTATTTTAAAAGAATGTTTATATAAGACTGACTTACTCGTCAAGCCAGCAAACTCTCATGCAGCTACTGTAAACGCCATTGATTAAACATTCACAGCTCACAAAAAAGAAACAATATTTTATTAGACTGATTGACCAATGTGCGCATGAGTGTGAGAAGGTAAACTAGTATAGCAAAATATAATAGACAAGGTAATGTCAATAAAATTCAAAATTACACTATGTACTAGCAAGATTTTGAGCTTTATTCATTTTAGCTTGTGTATTTTGTTTTTCTTCTAGGTTTTTTTTTAGTAGCATGAATTGTCTTGTGCTTTTTTTAAATTTTATAATGTATGTTTAGTACAAACATTTTTGGTTTCAGTTTAGTATTCATCAGTGGTAGCTTGTAATTAATGGTCTTCCATTTTGTATATTTTTCATTAGTTCATTATTTTTTACTTTGTAGAATTATGGCAATATTCCCTCATCACTTTTCTTTTATCTGGTCTAGCCCCGGCTGACTTACCAGTAAGTCAGAATAATAGAAAATCAATTGTGTCTCATTACGTGGGACATGAGTGATTAGATTAATAATATGTAGTTTAAAAGAAAGGGCCCAACAGCTTTATTTATTAGTAGGTATATAATAACACTGCACATTTCCATGGAGGCCCATACTTAGCAATGTAGAAGGTTTAATGTAATTAAAGTGGCAATCAATAGTAGTAAATTCATTAAGTGGTGCAGAAGACACAGTCAAACATGTTGAAGCAACTTTGATAAAACTTTTTCAAAATTTGATATATATATACTAACCCCTCAGTGTACTCTGCTTGTAAGAGTCCAAGGTACGCCTCCCATTTGTTGCCAATTACTTTCCCACAGGTAAAGCAACGTACTGGAATGATCATGTTTGCTGATGTTTCTGAAAATAAATGTGTTCCTATTAGGCTGGAAAGAAGGTAATTTTAACGCAAATTACGCGATATAAAAAGTTAGCAGTATGGAAACTTGGATAATACTGCTGAAACTGTTTAATTTATAAAAGCAAAACAACATCAAAACAATAACATGTTCTCGTATTTTGGTTTAGAGGTTATGTATGGGTACGATTCTAGAGTTTAACCACTTCCTACTTACAAATCAAAAAAACATTAATGCTGAATTCTTGATTGATTATCTTTTCTCCGTTAGCAATAATGTAGTTAGTATTTAGTTATGTATTGAGTTCTAATAACAAACGTACAAAAAATAAATCACAAATCCACAATGATGACTACTGACTGACGTAAAATTGAACGAACGAATGAAGTAATGAACTCAAACGGCAGGTTACGACTACTTTAGCACAGATAAATAATATACAGAGTGTTCTTATGTAAAAAAAATATAGTGTTTATAAAAAAAGCTGTTTAGATAATATTTTATTAGCTTTATTCTACTATTAGAGAATGAGCCTATTTTGACCTCGATGTTAATCGCCTGTAGAAAATCCACGGTTAAGGTGATGGAACGCGCGTGCCCAGAAGATTCCTATTCATTTCAATTATTTTTACAAATTGAGGTCTACCGGCCAATTTGTTAATTTTACGGAGGGAGATTTTTAAGGAATCTACCAACTAGTGGTTACCCAGTGCTTAACTGTTTTTTTTTGTTTCAGGTTGACTAGACACCAAATAACTTATCAAAATGACGCTGAGCATGGAACAATACCTCACAACAGAGGACAGTCAATCGGTAAATTGAGTTCCTTTTTTTTTTGGCGCCAGAATGTAGATCTTTTGATGTTGAAATAAGCGTGACGAAACCAAAAGTCACATTGTAACTAGTCCCACATAACAGTGTTATACTTGTTTTACTTTCAGTCTGTAATGAAACAAAACATCCGGTTGATCTAATGTTTTTGAGCATTTAAAATGTCTGATAACACACAGATGCATTTTAGAATACATTACATATGAGTAACCAAATAAGTACACCTCTGCCTAACCCTTCGGGTATTACAGGCGTGAATCGTGATGTTATGTTATTACATTAAGGCGCTTTGTACACGGAGCAACTTAAGTTACGGCAACTGGCAACTTTTTAAAAGTTTCCTGTAAAAGTTGCTAGTTGCCATAAAGTTGCCGGTTGCCGCAACTTTTTGGCAATTTGTAAGCAACTTTTTTAGCCGAGTTGCAGTGTTGCAAACTTAGCGGTATTACCATTAGATCTGGTGGATTGGGACCACCTTCTGGTGGTCAGAATTTGTATCTGGTGGCTTGTGGATTTTTTAGTGGGTAAGTTTTACGTTGATGGTTTTCAAAAACAAAATTGAAATAAATTTACAAATTTACGGCACTTTCAGTGTACTTATCCGTTAGATGACTGTAGTATGTAAAAAAAGAAAAAGTAATCGTACTGATAACGGTACAAGTTATTCAGGTCGACAAAAAAGAGGGTAAGAAACATCATTCTCTTAAAAAACAATCCTATTTAGTGAGCCCGAGTGGCTGTGGAGCAGGACTAGCATTTAGTCAAGCATTTTTGTCCGTGATATAATCATCTAACTTATAATAATGCTTGACTACATAGTGTGCGTTTTATGCATGGTTTAAATTTTCTCTCATTTAGTTGAAGAATATCAAGAGGTATTTTATTATGGCATTTTACACAGTATCCCAAAAAGAAGTGTTTACTTAGTGTGAAAAACTACTAAGTTAATGGCAACACTATGTCGGGCACAGGGCGAGGGAGGGAGGGTGTGAAATCGAATATTTGACAGTAGCTAGTTGCGGCAACAAGCAACTAAATAAGTTGCTAGTTGCCGCAACTGAAAACTGTTGACGATTGCCGCAACTCGCAACTTGAGTTGCTCTGTGTGCGCAGTCCAATTGAATTACATGTAAACAGCGAGTTGCCAGTAAGTTGCCAGTTGCCAGTTGCTGCAAAAGTTGCTCCGTGTGCAAAGCGCCTAATGGTCACCATAGTTTTGAGCTTGCTTGAATCTGGCAACACTGATTGAGAATGAAATAAAGATAAAGTTCATTCATTTCTAGAATGATGCTTAAAGTTTCATGACACTGACAGTTCCTTTTGACGCTGTCTCTTTGTCACACGAAATATAATGTCATAGCTCAGATTACAGCTGAGCTGGTTTTTGTGTGTATTGTGTAAAATAAATAAAAATTAAAAGAACCTAATCGTAACAAAACGTAAAATAATTACTGGAACGAAATACGAATTACATAAAGATTTAATAGTGAAATGATTTAAAACCACGTTACTTTATACGGAAGTTAAACTTATTATTCATTCAATAATGACCTTTATAATTATTGTTGATTCTAACAAAAGGTGTACATAATGAAATCTCCTATGCATAATTATTAGAATATCGATGTAATACAAGTGCCCTCATTGCTTATCAGTACTGTTATGAATGAAATTATGAAAATTAGTGGCATATCAAATTACACCACTGTGGTGTCTAGTTCCTGATACACGAAAACGAATTATTTTGTAACATAAAATTAAAAAAATAACCAGCAATTTTTTTTCTCAAAATTATTTAAAAAAAAAATGGCATCTACCTCAATAAAAATTAAAAGTGGCGAATGAAACAACTGTGTAAATAAAGAATACAGATAAACAATGGATTCTGAAGATGATATTCAACCCCTTATTGAGTATGAAGGAAGCAGGGACTTGTATTTGGAACTCAATGCACAGCTGATAAACGCTGACCCAGAGTTTGAGCAGGTAAACCATGCGACTTTCTTATTTAATTAAACAAACTAACTAAGCCTGGCCACACTTCACTGTGGCTCAGTTTGTTTAAAAAAGAAAAATATATAAAAAAATTCTTCATTTAAAATGCAATATTGTGTTGAAATTTCAAATCACTCCATCTTATACTTTATGAATTTTGCTGACACAAACATAATGGACACTGCATTTTTATTTGAAGAAGCATAATAAAGTAGTATTAAATTGAATAAACATTTAACAGTTAGTATATAACCCATTACTCAGTGAAACCATACTTTAGATAACCTTATTAGACTGTAAGATACATGGTCTCATTTAGTTATAATGTTTAGAATGAAATGCAAATTCTTTAAGTTAAAAGAAATTACAAACTGATGAAATCATCATCAGATTCACTGCTGGACATCGGCCTCTCCTAAGTATAGACATAATTTCTTCCCGTTGGTTTCCCGCAACCTTTACCAGATAGTCAGTCCACCTCATGGCGTTATCTGATGGGATATTTTTATTATTATGAACCAAATAAATACTTAAACCTACTTATTCTTTCAAACAATGTTCGCACAGAATTGGATAATACCATTTAATTTTGTTTTCTAATTGCTTCTGATCTGGACCTGGTTGTATCTTTTACATACTATACAAAAACCTATTAATTTCCTATTAATTTTTAATAGTATTATGTGGAAAACAATAAGAGTTTCTTTACTTGATAATAGCTAATCATACATGCAACATAATATGGTGAATGTGTATGTACAGCCTAGAACAGTTTTGAAAAGGCCTTTGTTCAGCTGTGAACTGTTATTAAAGTATTATATGTATATATAACAATAAAGATGTATGATGTATGCTAGTTGAAATGCTACATTGCAACAGTAAAATATTATAAAAAAAAGGTTATAGTATACCCTTAATAAACTCATAAGTGGGCACTAGATGTACAAACAAGCATCACCATAGCCAAGTTTTGATTTCGGGTAAGGTAATACTGTCAAATATAAAGTATTACCTTTATTGTATTCAAATGTACAAAACAGAATGGTATAATTTCTGGATTGTAAAGCATTTTCTTTTAAGTGTAGTTTCTTTTGTTTAGAATATTAGTTTAGATAGATGATTTCAATATCAAATAAATCACCCATGAACCAGTCAGGGTGGGGTGAGCACTCCAGTCTGCCTCACCGTGGCTATAACCTATGGCTTAACGATCTTTTACACCCATGTGGCACCCTTGCAGATTTTGGACAATAGCACTTTGTGGCACTCCTCCCCACTGCTTGTTTCCTAAACAATTCAATTGTTTCTTAGAGAATATGGTAAAGGGGAGCGAAATTTTGTATTATAACATCTGTATGCCTACATTTAGAGTGAATCATAGATAAAAAGCATTGTCATGCTTTCAGTAGCGCATACTTCCTTGTATGTCTATCAACTGTTTTACATTTTAGCTATTATTTCTTTAAAAAGTTTGGAATGTGTAAATCCTGTGCCAAATCCAACTTTGACTGTATCTTTAGTTCCTTACTCTCAGTCTTTGGCTTATCGCCGATCATGTATTTACAATCCCCAGTGAATAATATCTGATCTATAAGCCATATCCTGTCAATTACAAATGACAAGTATGCATAATTCAGTCCATTGATAATTAGTTTTGAGATAATTAATCATACTATCAGGAACCACAACCGTTCATTCAAAGCGACCAGGAACAACTGCTCATTCATAGTAGTATCATAATTACTGAGTAATAATATTAAGTAGGTACCTAACATAGTTGGTTGTTCATCAACATCAGACGTCCTAAGGGTCTCCCCACATTTATCGACGCGGAATCGGCTAACACCGGTAAAAAAAGCCTTGTATGTCTACGTAATAAGGGTGTTACTAATACCATTTGCATCGGCTCGGTTCGGACGACGCGTCGCGACGCCGGCCGATGGCGAAAATATGAGCCGTTTGTCAACATCCGTAGCAACAGCTGATAGAGAGAGTGGTGATACACACTCGGCTTAAGCCGATTTCGCGTTGATAAATGTGGGGAGACCCTAAGGCCTAATTGCCAAAACAAAAGTTAGAGATCTTTAGTATTGGCTGGTAGGTAAGTTGTACGCAGGTGGACTGACTCACCTCAATTACTAACTCGTTCTCAAAGTAGGTACCATACTAAACATATTCTAACTAGGTATCTGACAACTGGAAATATAGGACAAGACAATAGAAAAGACGCATTCAGTACACATTAAACTTTCGTTGCCCAAAACCCAGCAGTTGGGTTCAAATGCCATATACCTACAGGGCACTGGGCACCGAAAGTGTTAACCTGTAGAGTTCTCACACGTTTGGACCGTTATCTCAGAGGTCATTTGTCAACTTCCTGACAGGTCTTATTATAAGTACGGCATGCTTATAACAAATACGAACAAGAACCAATTCATCCAGCTTGTCTGTACCCTACAGGAGGTGCCCTTAGCGGGTAGTCGCTTAGATTATAAGTACTAAGCCCTTATTGGACGCTTTCTTTTATAAAGCACCACAGGAAAGTCCGGTTATACAGCTGACAACCTCACAAGTTAACCTGCGAGATGCCATTCCGAAAAAAAAAATAACCACGAATTTAGCCTGTAAGTTTTTTGACATGTAAATGTAGCTTGCTAGTCAATCCTGTAATTACTTATTATCTGAATAAAACCTATTTGTTCCTATTATGTTATCATTTATCAAAATGTACTGCGGCATACAGTTATATGTTATATTTTAATTAATAAATGATTGTGTATGTTGTTAATGTAATGTGTAATTAAATGCAGCAATTAGTTATTAAATGAGATAACAACTGTCTTGTTTAACAGTTCACATAGTTTATTGTAATATACAGTTGTCAATTGATATTTATTTGTGTAGATAGTCATACAATACATGAAGTCATAATTGTTTTATTCTTATCAATGCGTTAGCTTCACCTGTGTTAAGTAATGTCTTTGCTCCCGTTCGCATGTTATTTGTATGCTATTCCTTATGAATTTAAGTATTATATACAAACACATTTTTTTCAATGCAACTGGCAGTTTTGGCGATTAGTGCGTTTAAACAAAAACTCTTCAGCTTTATTATTTTAGCTTTTTAACTTATGATTGTTTTAATCATATCAAAACTATGCATTGATATGCACTCACATGCACAACAATTAGGCCACTCGGCATAATTCAAGAGCATTTTCCTCACCTGCCTGACTAAATCAAACTTTATTTGTGACCATAGGTATTACAATATAGGTCTTATACAATTTAGTCGAGCTCTATGTCCTACCAATGAAATTGGTGTACAAATCTACTCATTATTATTATTATTTTTTGTTATTAGTACTAGGTCTGAATTTATACAATAAAAAGTCAATTAGGAGTAAATAATGTCAATTAAATCACAAGGCGAACAATATTCCACTTTATCATAATATAAATAATGTCAATTATTAACTGTACTGTTATTAGGTAATTAATCAATATAACTCTGTCTGTTTGTTAAGCTTTCGCGACTAAACCACATAAACGATTTTGATGAAATTTTGTACAGAATAAGGTTGAACCCCGAGGAAAGATAGACTTTAAGTAAGACATAGACTTTTTATTGAAATTACTTCGTTTTTACTCGCTATAACCGACAGTTACTAGACGAAGTCACGGGCAAAAGTTAGTAGACTATGATTTAATCGAGATACACAATAGCATAATATTATTTATTTATTCGCAGGTAGTATATGGTTACCGCAAGTGTAGGTGGCGGCTGGTGGTGACGTACATATTCTCGTGCATATTCGCCGGTGTGCCCTTCCTGGTGTTCCACTGGATGCCCACCTGGCTGCTCTACGTCACCTGCACCAGATGCTCTTTCCAGATCGCCGATAGAGTGCTTGTTGTTGTGAGTTCAAAATTATTTCTATAAATAAATAGCAAATAATAATTCATTTATTTCAGATTTAGTCCATACATTATAGAAAGAAATTAAAGTACTAAAATCATTTAACAAACATTTACGTTAAAAAAATCAAATTACACAAATTCTATGTCAAAAAAAAAATCATGTAAAACAATCAAATTACAAACATTCTATAATACATTTTTGAATGGTGGTGTGTGTACCGCCATCCAGTAAGACACAATTAGAAAAGACTTGACTGTATTTGGAAATTGTTATCTTGTTAAAATGTATTAGTTCTTATTTTTTTATTTTTCATTATTACATATCTTATTTTCAGGAAACATATCAGAAAAAATGCAAAAGTTACTACATTCACCTAATATTACACAAAAATATAGCAGACACAAGGTACGCATCATTAACTAACTTATTTTCTCTCTTCTCTGGTTCCTCTTCTTTCTTTCTTTTCTTCTGTCTTGGGGAAAATTAATAACCGTAACGATTTCAGAGGTCTACTAAACGAAGGATTCGACGACGATAGAAAAAATGAGAAGGAGCCAATAGAGAGCGCTGACGCCATACACACTCCCATACATTTGGACGATGGAACTACACTCAGTGAGTATATTATAATGTATACCTATAAATCATCTGAACTGATCTGTATGCGGGGTGTAAAAAGTCTCACCATATAGCCGTTATCTATGCACAGTGCCCATCAAACTTTGAGCAATCATTTTTGCTGGGTCATGACTTCTTTTTTTGTTTGAAATCTCCCTCTTTATAGTAGTGCGCAATGAAACGCACGCAAAATATTGAACTATTGGGTGCATGCAATAGTCCAGGGGCCATGTTTAAAGTTTAGTTATAACAATTAAAACTGGTATTCGTTAAAAAAACCTTGTTTGTGCCCGGTTGATGGCAATAGGCTCGCCCCCTATTACATGGGACTAAAAACATAACTGGCGAAATGTGGGTGTACTAATGGGTACGCCTCTGCCTAACCCTTCGGGAATTACAGGCGTGATGTTATGTTATGTCAAAATATCGGAACTTTGGCCTTCAATATCTCTTTAACCAGAAAGTTCCAAGATATGATCTAGTACAAATAAAAAATATCGCAATGATAGAAAAAGCATATAACTATGTCTTTTAACATCCGTTATACTTTAAGTAAACGAGATGAAATGGATGTTCGACAACAACAACAGTCAAATTGAAATGTGTATAATGTTGTAGGTTAAATAAATATTATAATAATAAATACAAAAATGTCATTGCCTAGTTATTCAATTGTACAACCGTACAGGGAAGTCCCTTATACCTTGTAATGTACGATAGCGGGGTTTTACCAACTCCAATTGATAATGAACTAAATAACAACAGAAACAAGTTATTAATTGCGTAATTGAATTCAAAATATAAATAAAAATACTAATGATAAGCTCGCGGTTTCTTCCGCGTAGAAAATACAGCCTTTGACATTCGGTAATAGTGTAGCTTTCTATTATTTAAAGGATTTTTGTGATTTTGTAATTTACTTTTTTTTATTTTTGTAATTTTTGTTTGTGTTTTTTTGTCTGGACTTCCAGAGATTACCTCTTACAAACTACCTCTATATTAAGTCTTTATTATCAATACTAACTGCCTCGTTGGTCTAGTGGTCGCAAGCGCGACTGCTGTGCATGAGGTCTTGGGTTCGATTCCCAGGTCGGGCAAAGTGTTATTGGGTTTTTCCATCAGGAATTTCTCAGTAGCAGCCTTGGAGTCTGGATTTGTGCCCGGTTGATGGCAATAGGCTCGCCCCCTATTACATGGGACTTAAACATAACTGGCGAAATGTGGGTGTACTAATGGGTACACCTCTGCCTAACCCTTCGGGGATTACAGGCGTGATGTTATGTTTATGTTATGTTATCAATACTACTAATAGTCTATTAGACTAATATTATAAATGTAAGTAACTCTGTATGTCCGTCGCGCTTTCATGACTAACCACTGAATCGACTTTGGAGAAATTTTGGTACGGGCTAAATTTAAACCTTAAGAAAGGAAATTGGCTACTTTTTATTCCTCGTTTTCATCTGTCTCTGCGATAACCGACACTTATGTGGACGAAGTCACGGGCAAAAGCTAGTATTAGTATAGTTTTACTACATCCATTTTAAAATAGATTGTACACCATTTTCCATAATATCTCAAATATTATCTTCTCCACCAGATGTCCAGAATTACAGGTACTTCCGCCATAAGAAGCAGTCCCTCATTTGGGACGGCAGTCGCGCGCAGTGGAGCAGACTGGCCGGCATCGAATCGGGGGCCTCGTGTGGCCAGCTGCAGGCCATGGGGGCCACACCGCCTTCTAGCGAACGACGGGTTAGGATGTGAGTATCACTTTATAAAATTCTTCTTATTTTCGTGTCGATTGATTAAAATTTTGTCCGACCAGTATTGAGCAACCTGTACAGCTCTATCATTGGCCTCGTTAAGATCTCGGATGGTGCAGATGGTTGTGTACGACGGGCAACTGAGGAGGTGACGCATGTCCTGTGATGGTGCTCCACACTGGCACTCCGTTTGGAATGAATGCCACATTTGTCCAGATTAGTTTTACAGCGGCCAACCTGAGTCCGAAAACTTTTACCACGAATTCAGCACAGTAAACAATTTTTGTAGGTTATTAAAATTCAAAGTCAAAGTAATTTATTTGTTGAACATAGGTAAAATGGTACATGGTATAAAAATTAACATCTGTTCCATACAAAACGCATGTGACACCACGGCTGGCGCATTGACTGAGCGATTGGCTGCTGCGCTGCGTGTCGCTGGTTCAATTCCCGCACGGACGTGAGACGTGGCCTACACATAGTTGTTCCAGATCTGACTGGTTGTCATATGAAACAAACCCTTAAAGGAGTTTCAATAAACTTAAAGAATCTTCTACTTCCAGGTTAAATATCTACGGCCTGAATGAGATAAACGTACCAGTCCAGTCGATCATGACCCTCATTTTGCTGGAAGTCTTCAACCCGTTCTACGTGTTCCAACTGTTCACCATCGCCGTGTGGCTCGCGGAGCCCTATTACTACTACTGTATAGCCGTAGTGCTGATGTCGAGCTTCGGTGTTGCTACTTCCGTGATACAGACTAAGAAGGTACCTTTTCTATACAAATAATACCAGCCTATTATTGTGCCACTGCAGGGCATAGGCCTCTTCTCATACAGAGAAGGCACAAGGATTGATCACCACACTTGCTCAAGGTGAATTGGGGATTCTAGACTTATATTTAACCCGGACCTATAATTAATAAGTCCAGGTTTCCTAACGATGTTTTCTTTCACCGAAGTCTGCGATGTCCAAGAGAAAATTAGAACGTACATATTAATTCAAAAAGACATATAGGTATAATTGGCGCCACGAGTCGTGAGCACAGATTATAGGATTTCGCGCATGTACACTTTTGGCCAAATAAAGGCTAACACATATTCCTTTTAAATGTACTCAAAAAAAAAAAACAGCCTTTTATAAAACGAAATACTGCACACTAATATTGCACAAAAGTGTACAGTAGCGGAATGACAGGCGATAGACCAAAAGACGATGAGCATCAATTGTCGAACCAATCGCATGCAGCCGACTGCAAGATCGGCGCCCCCCGCCTTCTTCATTCCGCCAAAGAGACCGGAATATTAACAAATGCGCAGGTGAAATTTGTGATCACCACTCGTGGCGGTACCTATACTTGCCCAGTATCGAACGGCCGACTGAATGTATGAGGCCGGTTTTACCACTGGGCCGCCCTAACCTAACCCTTCGGGGACTATAGGCGTGATGTTATGGTATAAATTTTAATTTGGGGTGAGGCACATTTAACGGATTATGCTGCTATGCGCTAAAAGACTAATATTTTTTCCAGAATCAGTCCAACCTCCGCGCGACAGTCGAAGCCCACGATACAGTAGAACTATGGGATGGTCGGAGGGTGGATAGCCGGTGTATATCCCCCGGGGACATCATAGTGCTGCCCGCCAGGGGGTGTCTCCTGCACTTCGACGCCGCACTGCTGTCCGGAGCCGCTGTGCTTAACGAGAGCATGCTTACCGGTAAGTTAAATTCAAATTTTACTATGAATTTTTCATTTTAGTTTTTAACCGTACGTAGCGCGCGCTTGCGCACGCCTTTGGGGTGATTGGGGATATGCGCTCTGCAAAGAAAAAAAAAATTTTGTTAAATTGTTTGTAATTTATTTATAATAACCCTAATAACTGTCTATACTATGTTATCATGAGTACAATAATGTGTTTAAATAATCAATGTTACCAGACGCCAGTACGCTAACGTCGCAAAGAACTTTGTTATCCCAAAGTAAGACACATCAGTTGTAGTAAGCATGTTCTGCGATAGATGGCGCCACAATATTATGATGATATCTTGCCAAACATCTGCTAAAATAACTTCTCCTGCGCAGGCGAGTCAGTACCAGTTACAAAGACAGCGCTGCTTCGCGTGGATCGGCCCTTTGACCTCAAAGAGCATGCGTCGAGCGTCCTGTTCTGTGGCACCAAGGTCATACAGACACGGTACTACAATAACGAACCAGTCAAGTGAGTACAAATGGTTTTAGTTATGCCAAAATTAACTAAAACACGATATATTTTTTTTTATCTATGCTAATAAAGGATGTAAGAATTAACTTAACGAAGCCAAAAGTTACATTGTGCTCGTTTTTTTTGTTGTTTTGGATCATACCTTCTGGTTATGGAGATATTGAAGGTCAAATTTACAATTTCTTTCTACATTTTTTGGCTAAAATATATTTTAAGTTTTCTAAACCTCTACTGTGCGATGCACCTGTAAGCACAATGTTTCCACAGCAATAATTTGTGTTCAAAGTTGTTTAGTTTAATGGGCAGTATACGTAGTTAGGCATGTGACTTGTTACTTCCCGAGTCCCCGTAAATAAAGCCGAAGAGTTTTTTTTTATTAAACACGCTAATCTCGGAAACTATTACTTCGATTCTGATACCTGAGTGCAAAAGGCTATTTTGTTTTTCAAATAGGATTCATATAAAGCTTGAGTGTTTGTTTGTTTTTATGTTTGAACGCACTAATCTCGGAAACTACTGCTCCGACGTTGATCTCTGAGTGCTAAAAGCAATAATTTATTATAAAAAAAAGGAACCATAGTTAATTAATACCTTGTTATCGGCCAGGGCTCTAGTGCTCCGCACCGGCTACAACACGAGCAAGGGCCAGCTGGTCCGCAGCATCCTGTACCCCGTGCCGGCGGACTTCAAGTTCGACCGCGACTCCTACAAGTTCATCATCATACTCGCGTGCATCGCCGCCGCGGGCCTGGCCTACACTATCGCTCTTAAGGTGAGTCTTATGACATAAGAAGGGACGCAGGAAGTGATACTGGAAAGAAAGAAAGAAAGTATAAATTAATAAAGATTGGAAACAAAGACAAAAATTGAAACTTGCTTACCGATTGTTTATCTCACTGCTTTTTATAAATCTTTACCTTACTTAAAAAAAAACCTTAATATAGTAAAAAAAGGGCGTATCATACGCAACGAAAATGGCGGCCTTTGTCATTTTTATTTGCGTATTAGGTAACCACTTTACAACAAAACATTTTTAGTACTGTTTTCTGCTCTCTTTTGATGTAAGTTTTTAGTCAACATGAAAATCCGGGTAATATTTAAAGATCACTTAGAGCTAATTTCACCAAACTTTTATTTCTATTAAAGCCTTTTATCCGTAGAATAAAGCTGACTTCTGGCAAGTTTTATGAAAAAACTTAAAAAAATTCAGCAGATGAGAGAATGCATATATGCAATATTTTACATAACATAACATCACGCCTGTAATCCTCGAAGGGTTGGGCAGAGGTGTACCCATTAGTACACCCACATTTCGCCAGTTATGTTTTTAGTACCATGTAATCGGGGGCGAGCCTATTGCCATCAACCGGGCACAAATCCAGACTCCGAGGCTGCTACTGAGAAATTCCTAATGGAAAAACCCAATAACACTTTGCCCGACCTGGGAATCGAACCCAAGACCTCATGCACAGCAGCCGCACTTGCGACCACTAGACCAACGAGGCAGTCAATATTTTATATCTATAATATTGATTATATTCATCCCCACTCACGTAATATTCGTCATTTCCCCAGGCATACCGCGCCCTCAGCCCGGGCGACATAGCCATCAAGGCGCTGGACATCATCACGATCGTGATCCCGCCCGCGCTGCCGGCCGCCATGACGGTGGGGCGGCTGTACGCCGTGTCGCGCCTCAGGCGCGCGCGCGTGGCCTGCCTCAACACGCGCGCCGTCAACGTCAGCGGCTCGCTCGACTGCGTGTGCTTCGATAAGGTAGGATTTGATATGGTATCTAACATAAGTTGCATTTTTTCTTCCTTGTTAAATTGCAGCAAGTTGTGATAACATAACATACGACACCTGGTCCATCTATCTACGTAAATAGATTTTAAACTATTTAGACGGACTATTTAGAGAATTTAGACGGGCCTGTTGGTCTAGTGGTTAGCGGCCCTGACTGCTAAGTCGGATGTCGTGGGTTCGATTCCCACCCAGGACAAACTTTGTGTGATGAGCATGATTGTTAGTTCTGTGTCTGAGTGTGATTTATCTATAATATGTATGTATTTATAAATTATATACATAAGTATGTATATCAGTTGTCTGGTTACCATAACACAAGCTCTGCTTAGCTTGGGATCAGATAGCCGTGTGTGAGTTGTCCCTCATGTTTATTTATTTATATTTATTTATTTAAATATATAAAAGCGTAAAGTCACTCACACACTCGCTCACTCACTCACTCACTAACTCACTCACTCATCACGAAATATCAAAAATCTGTTGACGTATAAAGATGAAATTTGTCAGGGACGTAGTTTTTAGTTAGTGGATGTCCGCTAAGAAAAGATTTTCCTAAATTCATCCCCTAAGGGGATGAAACGGACGAGGAAGTCGCGGGCAAAAGCTAGTCGTATTACAATACACATTGGGTGATTGCGTATACAACGTGAAATGTAAACCGTTGCAAAGCTGCAGCGAAATGACTTTGTTTTGGTAGTACAATCGATTAGTAAATATCTTTACTATGAAAATATAAAAATGGCAGATTCACAATTGTGAAAAGCGAAACTCGAAAATGAACGCAATCAAATAGTAGTACCTAGTCAAACGCAGCGGCCGAGACCCGAGCGGCTGACGGCGCGGGCGCCAGAACACTGGGTCGTTAACCCTTGCGCTTATCAACAGCTGATTTTCTGATCTTTAGTTAATTTAATGTAACACAACACCCAAAAAGTTATTCCAATTCTCCCTTCATACTTTTACAGGCTTAAGACTGTCAAAAATACTTTTTATTACCTACAACTTTACTTACTGAACACGAAAACAAAATAACAAGTTAAACAAAGACAATAAAGTAAGTATTTTAGTCGTATTTAAAAAGTTGGAATCAACTTATTTACAATGATTTTAATTACCTAACCTATTTCTGAATTTTCACTATTCACAAAGTACTTACCTACACTTCGCGGTATCGAAGCAAGTGTTCGAAGTGTAAGCCACTACATTCCACACACAAACGAGCACTTTTTAATAAATTCTTTTAGTTTTAATAATGGGTCTCACTCAAAATTAGAAAAATCGTAATTTCAATCCATTTTTCACTTATTTAACCTACAAGCACAACGTCCGCAAGACAACTGAGCGTCGAGTGCGCGACACTGCGCGGCACGGCGCGGCATTTTTTGATCTGTGGCGGCGAATGAAGAGAGTGTAAGCTACGCGCTCTAGTTTATACCGTATCACAAGGCACGAGAGCTTATTTTTCTCTGAACATTTATGATTTATTGCTTTTTACTTTGTCGGTAGCGCATGAGTTTTGAATGATACCTACGTTAGGACGTAGGTATCATTTCGTTCGCTACGTTGCGTATGTGTGCGTGACAGTGTAACTATTGTTACTCACGCTTTCGAGTTTATGAATATTTTTTTTAATATTTTAAAATAAAAATATTTTTATTTTTTAAGTTTAACTCTACGTTCCATTAGTACTACTGAGGGCGTATCATTCTGCCGCGTTTTTGCAACGGTTTACATTTCAGGGTGTATAGTAAAGTCCGCGCGGCACACAAATCTCAACTCAATTTATGATACATTTAAGTTAAGACTAACACAATAATATTTTTCACATTTTCTTTTGTCCTTTATTGCAGACTGGAACACTAACAGAGGATGGGTTAGACATGTGGGGGGTGGTAGCAGTGAGTGGAGCCACGAGCCCCCCTCGACTGGGCAGGCCGCAGCGAGACCCCCGACAGCTGAATGAACTTCACCCCCTAAAGCTGGCCATGGCATCTTGTCATAGCCTGACTTTGTTGGACAATGAATTGGCTGGTGATCCTTTGGATTTGAAGGTAAGGTGGGATGATGATGACGATGTTGATGTGATAATGTGAATCATTTTCAACCGACTTCAAAAAGGAGGAGGTTCTCAATTCGACGTGTATGTTTTTTTTTTTTGGTTTTTTTTTTGTATATTTGTTCTACGATTACTCCGCCAATTATGAATCGATTTGGATGATTCTTTTTTTGTTTGAAAGAGTATAGCTCCGAATAGGTCCCATAGGAATATTGTCATGATCTGATCATGAACTTTGGAGATATGGAACGGAACTCCTTATAAAATCACAGCAGAACCGCCGTAACAAGAAAAATTGCTTTGTTTGTACGTGTAGTCGATGACTGACTGAAGGAAGTGGGGAGGGAGTACGTCAACCGTCGTCCTACCATTTTCCAAAATTAATTATATCGTGTGAGGTATTGTTTGAAAGGTCTTTATGTAAGGATTTCAAACATTAACACACAAGCACTAAAAAGTGAAAAGTTAGCTTGAAAGTCGGCGGCTTTGGTTTTGTTTTTTGTTATGTAGGTATTGCCACCGACTTCCAAGCTTAAGTTATTTTTTATTTTGTAGTTTTTGAAGGCGGTCATATTTTTTTGTAAAAAGCTTTTTATTCCGTTAATAAACAGATTTTTTTTTCATTCTTTCTCTCAAAAATATCGAGAATTGTTAACAGCTTCTTATGAGTGCCCAAAAGTTTGTTTTGCATTTTACCATCTTGATTATTTATTTATTTATAGCACAACCTCTTTGCTTAACTGCCTCGTTGGTCTCGTACTTACAAGCGCGATTGCTGAGCAGGGGGTCCTGGGTTTGATTCCCAGGTCGGGCAGTGTTACTGGGATTTTTCTATTGTGTGTGCTGCCTCGTTGGTCTAGTGGTCGCAAAGCGCGACTGCTGAGTATGAGGTCTTGGGTTCGATTCCCAGGTCGAGCAAAATGTTATTGGGTTTTTCCACCAGGAATTTCTCAGTAGCAGCCTCGGAGTCTGGATTTGTGCCCGGTTGATGGCAATAGGCTCGCCCCTATTACATGGGACTTAAACATAACTGGCGAAATGTGGGTGTACTAATGGATCCACCCCTTCGGGGATTACAGGCGTGATGTTATGTATGTATGAATGAGAAAGAAAGAAAACATCTAAAAAGCTACTTTGCTCTTTTGCTAGGTACTATTTTTAAACGCGAAAGTTTGAGGATGGATGGATGATTGTTTCGTACTCTTTCATGCTTTAACGGCTGAACGGAATTATTTGAAATTAAACACACAAATGTAGATATTAATTAAGCTTTGCACATAGATTTTTTTTATCTCGTGATCATTTTATTTCGAAGTCTATGCAGACAAAGCTTAGTAGGCTATATCTTATCATCAAATAAAATGTGAGATCCGCCGAAATATTCACGCGGGCGGAGTCGCTGGCAAAAGCTAGTTATATTGAAACCCCCTAATGTTTAACTATAGATGTTCGAGTCTACCGGCTGGTTGCTTGAAGAGCCAGACATTCCGGAGCATTCCAACTACGAGATACTGACGCCGACCATCGTCAAGCCGAGGAAGACTGCCAACATTGACGTTGATGATATACATGTAAGTGCCGAATATCGTGATTGTCCAGTGGTTAAGGCGGCCGCCTTTCATGCTGGAGGTTGTGGGTTCGTAACCGGGTTACGGGCACGTTCCAATATGACTATTTCATATATACTTTCTAGGTTTACCTAGGATATCTCTGACATCAGTGAAAAAAAAACATCGTTTGGATGATAAATTAATATAAGTTTGAAATCACCAATCCGTCTTTAGTAAGCGTGGTGATTGCTTGTCCCTTTCCTGTATGGGAAGAGGATATTGCCCTGCAGTGGGACGATAATAGAAAATAAAATAATTGAATAGCCCGGTAAAAAACAAAATTTATTATACTAGCAGTTTAATGACGTCATACCGTCCCAGATCCTGTACGTTGCATGGCAACCAAATATCGGTCGGGTCAAAGTCGATAGACCTCTATCTAGTCGAAATTACTTTTTGCCTTCTTCAATAACCGAAATAACCAGCGGACACCTTGAACAATCATGGCGCTTACTGCCTCTTTGATTTTTTGGTAACGTGAATGAAACCGCGACCCATTCGCATCCCATTCTTTAAATGGCATAGCATTTTCGCGCATGCTCAAGTAACACGATGTTCTCCCTTCCCCCAGCTGCCCCTAGAGGTGGGTATAGTCCAGCAGCACCAGTTCGTGTCGTCTCTCCAGCGCGCGTCCGTGGTGACGCGTGTGCTAGGTGAGGACGTGCTGCGCGTGTACACCAAGGGCGCGCCCGAGATGTTGCGCACGCTGTGCAAAGCGGATACTGGTATGTTATACAGGATTTAAATAGTTCTATAACGTTGCCTCTAATACCGTATGACTCTATTTTATCTAAAATTATATCATCCCTCGAAGTTTATCAATTTATAATAAAGGTTATATAATTTGTTTGTTTATAAGCGCTAATCTAGGTTGTAGAGCTCAGATAGGCAGTTGCTGTATCTGCTTATACTGGAAGCCGAACCAAACATAGTCTAGAAAAAGGCTAGGCAGATTGTAATCTGAACTACCTGTCGAATTGGAAAAAATCTATTTGTATATAATTGCTAGATTCGTAAAGAATAGTATAGGCGATAACATCACGCTACACGCACGCACGCACGCACGCACGCACCCACGGAAGAGGAGCTGTAGCCGTAACATCTTTATCATAATCCAAGAAATACCTTCTCAAAAAAAAAAAACCCACTTTATTTTATATCTACCCCTCTCTCTCTCTGTCTCTCTCTTATTTTTACCTGAATAAGATTTTTCGATACTTTGAAATAAATGGGTGTATAGGAAAATCGCGACATTTTTGACAGCTTATAAAAGTATTGATTGAGAGGATCGGGCCAAGTAGATTAATAATAGTTCTTTTTTATTCTCCCCAGTCCCAGATAACCTGTTCGAGGTGCTGAACTCTTACGCGGAGAAGGGGTACCGAGTGATCGCAGTGGCCACCAGAGTTATGGAGACTACGTTCAAACAGCTGCAGAAGATGACCAGAGAAGAGGTATGTGGTTCTCTAGTTATACAGACAATAATATTATATGTAAATTGAAAAGTAACTCTGTCTGTCTGTTTGTTACCTCATTTCGTTAAAACAACTAAATCGTAATATTTTTTTTACAAAAATGTAGCCAGGGATTTAGATAGACCTTGTTTGCGAATACGATACCAAATCACAGTCGTAGAATTTCGTTTTCCTGCCAAAAATATACAATGTTGCCAAGTCCAATGAATTTATTTATTTTAATTTATCGTTATTTTATGCTCTTTTGTGCTTCTGTAAAAGGTTGATGGTGGCAACTCCCAAATATTTTTAATTTTGTGGTGTAACTTTTAAAAAGGCATCTGTGCTTTTATTGCCTTTTGTTATTATTTTTGTGTGCATAATACGGTCTGAGTGAATAAACTTTTTTTTCATACATAACAAACATAACATCACGCCTGTAATCCCCGAAGGGTAAGGCAGAGGTGTACCCATTAGTACACCCACATTTCACCAGTTATGTTTTTTTAGAGTTCCATGTAATAGAGGGCGAGCCTATTGCCATCAACCGGGCACAAATCCAGACTCCGAGGCTGCTACTGAGAAATTCCTGATGGTAAAACTCTTTGCCCGACCTGGGAATCGAACCCAAGACCTCATGCACAGCAGCCGCGCTCATCATTTTTTCATTTCTTAAAAAAAAAAAAATATGAATTTGTCTATAACAGGTGGAGTGTGAGCTAGAGTTCCTGGGTCTGGTGATCATGGAGAACCGGCTGAAGGCAGCCACCACCGGCATCATCCGGGAGCTGAAAGAAGCCAACATACATGTCGTCATGATTACTGGTAAGCACCAACAATCACAGGCGCGGTAGTACCTATATCACCCTTTTGCTGTGCCCTACAAGGTCCATAATGAACTCAATTATATAAGTTACCACCTATGAATACATATGGGAATACATATGAGTATTGAGGGATGGCAAACCAATAACATGCATGGCAGGGTTGGCACGTAACAAAATTCGCCAATATTTGATAAATCTTTGTATTTGATCGATTCTAATTTGAGACAGCAGAAATCTCACTCACTTCATTATTTTATTTATTTTAAATGAATATTAAACAGTATGAATTATAATTTTTCTACGAATTTTGAGTTGCAAATAAAAAGACTTTGTAGCGTCTAGTTTTATGTTTCTTATTGTATCACTAAGATGCGATTTTTAAAGGCGAATTATAGTCACATTATTTTTTCATATCAAATAGCACGTTTACCAATAAAGGTTCGACATCCCTGACCAGTCATAAGCCATAAGTAAGACATAAGTCATTTATTTCTTAACAAAATACATTTTTTATCTGTATTGTTTACAAGCTTAATGTAGTACTTATGTAAACTAAGCTTTATAACCGCTTTTTCCCCTTACCCCCTTACAAAAGTATTGCTGTCTCGCTCTACACATATAAACATTGAGTAATAGAAAGCTTTAACAATGTTTGTCTGTCTGTGTTCAGGTGACAACGTCCTAACAGCAGTAAGCGTGGCCAAGGAGTGCGGTATCCTCATGGGCGAAGAGCGAGTGGTACATCTACACGCAGACACCAGCGGAACTACTCCTGTTATATACTGTGAAAGCACGCTGCATGGGGTCAGTGACTTCTTTAATTATTTATTTGATCATTTATACACACATACGCACATGTAGTCTGAAAACAAGTAATAGAAAATGACGTTCAAAAATATAGGCCATTTGTAAAGAAACCTCTTTCAGTAAATCTGTGCGAGAAAAGGACAGCGTCTCTTCCAAAATCCTTAAGAACTGTCAAATTAGTTAACATTTTCTGAACTTGTGACGTACCATATAAACTCCTGTGGAAATTAAGGCTAATCTGGTTTCTTTCTATTTTTGTATGAAAAATAAATGGAGGTATCTGGTATGATGTTTAACCGAAATTAAGGGGCATAAAAGAATCAGTTTATAATCAACAACTTCCTCTGCAGGCGACAGTCGGTCGGCGCTTCCCCCTGGACCGCGAGTGGCGCAGTGTGGACAGTGGACGCGGATCGTGGCGGTCCGCGTCAGCGTCCGCGGATCCGTCACACTCCGCGCACTCGGGACATTCAGGAGGGGAGTGCTTTGATGCGGAAGGGGGGAGTATGGAGCCTCGGTACAAAATCGTTATGACTGGAGATACGTGGCGGGTATGTTTAACCATAATATTGTAACAGATTTTTCGGACCTAGAATAAATTTCGAAACGCTTTAATCCACAAATCAACTAAATAAATCCCTGAAAATTTTACTTGTTCTTTTTGTGTTTAGTTTTTTTTTCTCTCAAATATTCGATTCACTTGTGCGTACTTTGTTATTAAGAATAGCCATATTGAGTAACATTAAATGACGTTGAGACACAAAAACATCATTAACTTTTAATCCTAATAGAAACCTGAGTATAACTATATATTTTTCAAAAAAACAATTAATAACTATTTTATAGACCGATTTGATAATTCCATGCCAAAAATGTTTTATTTTTCACGTTATTCTATTGGCAGGTCCTCCGCGAGCACTATCCGAATGTGTTGTCTCGTGTGGTCGCTCGCGGCGCAGTGTTCGCGCGCATGACGTCAGACCAGAAACAACAACTCATTGTTGAGTACCAAGCTTTGGGGTACTATGTTGGTGAGTTGACATTATGTACTTGATACTAAGAAGACACGTGATTAAATGTGTTGAGAATTTAATAGAATAGAGTTGTCAAAGTCAAAGTCAAAGTCAAATCATTTATTTCAATTAGGCCAATAAGGCACTTTTGAACGTCAAACACAAAAAACAAAATAGAATTGAATCTAGTTGCCCCTTCCAAAAGGTAGTTTTGTATGGAGAAGAATGGGCAAGAAACTCTAACATATATACAGAAACTCGACAATAACCGTCAGGTAGTAGCCTACTTGACACAAACCCTCTCTGGTCGAAGGTTTCTCTGCTTTCAATGGTGGATGACAAATATTCCACCCTTTTCTCAAACCTCTGATGATTACTGAAACAAATTGTAAAGTTCTGGCATCAGAATTTTAAAAATGTTGCTTGCAGCTTAAACGGCTTACTGTTCAAAAATAAGAAATAAGCTTCTTTTGTTTTCAAGTTGACTTCGTCTCTATCATGACCTAGATTAGAGTCAAGAGCAGACCCATCTCAAATAAAATAATAATAAAAAGTAATAAGCGTATTTTGAACCTAAGAAAATCATATCAATCGGGCCTGACTGCTAAGCCGGACGTCGTGGGTTCGATTCCCACCCAGGACAAAACTTTGTGTGATGAGCATGATTGTTAGTTCTGTGTCTGGGTGTGATTTATCTATAATATGTATGTATTTATAAATTATATAAGTATGTATATCAGTTGTCTGGTTACCATAACACAAGCTCTGCTTAGCTTGGGATCAGATAGCCGTGTGTGAGTTGTCCCAACATATTTATATATTTATTTTATTTATTTTAATTATGACGGTATTTTTTTTTATGAGAACAATGTTTTAAAACGAATTAAAATTTCCAGGTATGTGCGGCGATGGCGCAAATGACTGCGGAGCCCTACGCTCCGCCCACACAGGCATATCGCTCTCAGAGCTGGAGTCAAGCGTCGCAGCCCCCTTCACTTCAGCCAACCCCGACATAGTCTGCGTCGCGCGAGTATTGCGCGAAGGACGCGCAGCACTATCCACATCCTTCGGCGTCTTCAAATTCATGGTAGCCTATTCACTCTCAGAATTCTTCTCCGTGGCCTTTTTATACTATTTCGATTCAAATCTAACCGATTTCCAATTTTTATTCATAGATGTCGCATTAATCGTCAATTTTGCGTTCTTTTTTGGTATGACTGAAGCGTATACGGGGAAATTATGTAAGACACCGCATTTGACTTCTTTGCTAGGACTTATTCCGCTGTTCTCTCTGCTCGGACAGATGGTCTTAATCGGTGTAGGACAATATCTTAGTTATTATGCTTTGACTTTGTTTCCGTGGTATGTGAGGCATACGTATGAAGGTGATGAAGCGAACGAGTGCTGGGAAAATTACGCTGTGTTTGCTATATCAATGTTCCAATACATTATATTGGCTATAGTGTTCAGTCATGGCTCCCCGTATAGAAAGTCTGTGCTGACAAATAAACAGCTGATGATTAGTATATTGATAATGACCTGTATTTGTGTCTACATAGCTGTTTGGCCGGCGGAATGGATCGCTTCCTTCTTACAGCTCAGAATGCCTAAAGACACTCTCTTGTCTTACATAGTCCTTGCGTTAGCATCATTCCATCTTCTCCTAGCATTAGTTTTCGAAAGGTTTATAATAGAATATTTAATGGAAGGTAAACAAATGATACCAAAGTTTTTAAAAGAAAAAAGGATTAGGAAGACTCCGCATTTGTCAATTAAAAGAGAGTTGACTGATATGGATTATTTGGACTGTGATAGCGTTATCAAATATGATAAGGAGACGAATGGTTCTGCCTTCGATTCTTCTGGTAAGGGCAGCTGAGACCAGCTTTTCCTTGTTAGCTAATATAGGACACGAAACACTCTTTTAGGTAATCAAAATGTGATGTCAAAATCGCACCAAATTTAGTTGGTCAACGGCCAAATTCTCAAACGCATCTTTACTGTAGTATCATGTAGTCTCTGTCACTTTAAGGTGTAACGTAGCGACAGAATGACCTTTAAGTTTCGTGTGAGAATTTGGAGGTATGAAGCGAAAAAAGCTTTTTGATGATAGAAAAATTAAATGGAAATAGGCTAGATGACACCACCAATCAAGTGTCGTACTTTTTATGACCTGTCAAAACGCGATTCTTCCTTAGATTTTCTATGGTATAAAACAGCTGTGAAGTCACTTTTGTGCTGAATCAATTGACTATTTATTAATTTTACAGTCCATTGAAAGTTAATCGGGGTTTTCAGAATTCAAATGGTGTCAACTACCCCATTATACTGAATGTAGAAAATATTTCTTGCCTTATTATGATAGTGTTGTCGTAGTGTGTAGAATCGTTAACCCAATCTTATCCGCCCTTTAAAGTATTGATCATATGAGTAATTAGCAATTATAGGATTTTTTTGAAGATTTTCAATGCAATCATAGCAAATTAAAATGAGTTTGTGTGTTTAGCTCATCACTAAAATATCGATAAACACTTAATATTATTGAAATTAGGATTAATATTTATGCCGCGTCTCTCAAATGAACAATGTATGTTTATAAGCGTTTATTTTTTCTATTTATATCTTTTATGAAACTTCATTATGATATTCATTAAGTTTTTTTAATTTATACACATCATTTGATAATTGTGATGATAGGAAAACATTTGAAACTTATTTATAGTGATAGGGAAATAGAAGTTTATTTTTATTTTCGTCTTCATTCAGTTTTTTTTTTGAGTTATGTTGTAATCAATGTGCCTTTAAAACAAAGTTATGGAACCACCGCAATAACAGACAAGGTAATTTTCTTATATGTAGCGTGAATCTCCATTTGGAGGGTTAGTAATAACTGTAATATGCCATTCGTTTACTAAAAAGCTTTTATGTGATAAACCTATTTACTCTGACGGCCTCTTAGTAAACGGACGGCGGAATAGTAAATTTCATCCTAAAAATAAGAAAATGTAGACTTAAGGCAGATTCACACGTATCAGTGATGCCACAGTTCCGGCACCGTCCCGTATCAGTGACAATAATTCTTTCATACATTCTCTATGAACGCGCCGAAACTGACACTGAGAGCACTGTGTCGTCACTGACACTGACATGTGTGAATGTGTTCATAGAGAATGTATGAAAGAAAAATTTGCTGCCGGAACTGTGACTTTACTGATATGTCTGAATCAAGGTTTAGTATTCTATAACTTGTCCTTTGGTACAAAATGCACGTTGTGTCGTAAACTATTAAGGTGCTTTTTACTTGTGTTCACAAATATGCATTTGAGCATTTTTTTTTTTACTATTTTACAGTATTTTTGTTTTATCGAGCTCTATTTTATAAAGCAATATATTTTCTATATTTTTAGTACTTTTAATATTTCGTGTGCATTTTTTATGATTAAATAAAAGGAATATTTTTGTGAAATATCCTTTTTTCCATTCGTTTTTTAAATAAAATCGTGTACCAAGTTAAGTATTTAATTTTTTTTAATGCTTTCGCACAGGTTTTTTTATATTTTATTGTATAAGCTTTGTCTTATGATATTATTTCTTAGATATTGAATGTATTATTTATAAGCACAATGTGATAACAAAGTAGTATGTGCCTTACTAATGTAGGTAGAGACATTCCATTATGTGTTAGAAGTGCTGGTACTAGGAGTACCGAACGCAAAGATATTTTAAAGCAGAGGTCACCAATTGAAGGTCCGCATTTAAAAATTATGAGGCTGTCGCGGTCTGCTCGGTGATAAAAAAATAACATACATATGTTTACTAAGGAAGATTATGCTAAGCTAAAATGCCACAATTTTTTATTTTGTTATTCACATATATTCTGACATATTTAAATAATAGTTTTACATATGAAATTTACTGTTTTCTTAAGGCCCATATTTTTGTCGGTGGTCCGGGTACGGGCCGCGGTCCGCCATTTGGTGACCCCTGTTTTAAACGTTTAGTTTAAGTGTAGTGAGTTTTATAGTTACCGATTTATTTAAATAGGTAATATTTGTTATGTATTATCGACGCAGATAATAAAACTATGAAATTGTATGATTGTTAATGTATTCAAAAGTTACCTCAAACGAATCGTCAAATTATGAAATCTAATTGAATAAATTGTGCCTTATTTTATATAAAAAAATTGTTAGTTGATTACTACAGTGTCATGTTATTGAGCTCTGTTATATATAGTTCCATCGTCGAATAAAGAAACCCCTTTTATACATCCTAGTAAAGAATCAAAATTATGAAATTTATATGAACAACATGTATGAATTTTTAATATATACCAACTTTTATGAATTGTGTTAACAGAGTATATTATTAGGATAATAAATTCAGATATAAAATTAAAATATGAATCAAAATGCGTCAGAATACGAAGTATTCAGATCAGTATGTAGTTAATTTACAAATCAATTATATTTAAGTACCAGAGAATGTACGACAGAATGTTTTAATAAATCATTTTTATTTATACTTTTGTGTTTTCTTTTGCGTTGATCGTAAGGTAAATGTGCTGCTATGTGTAGAACCCTGGGTTCGATTCACAGGTCAACCAACAGTGTTATTAAGTTTTTCCATTAGGAATTTCTTTCATGCCTCTGAAATAACGTAAAGCTGTTGATCCTGCACCAGATCTCGCCCTGGTTGTGTCCGATTGCCGTCTCAATGAACTATTACTGTTTAGAGAGAACTTTGTATTACCTCTTTTTGACTAAGGTTAAGGTCAAGGTCAGTCAAAGGTCATCCATAAATCGGGCTGGTTATATCATGGGGGGTGTTTGTACAAGAGGGATACAAAAAAAACATTACTTTTTACCTAGGACTTCTAGTTTCCGAGATTTTCGCCAAAAACTCCAAAGTGTTTCTAGTAGGTTTGAAATTTAATTAAATCATTTTATTTTATTACTAGCCATTGCCCGCGACTTCGTCCGCGTAATTTTCGGTTATAGCGGACACAGACGAAAACGCGGAAAAAATTACCCATGTCCTGTCATTTCAATTATTTAGTTAAAATCATGATTCGAAACGACACGTGGCGCCATCTATGATCATAAGAACGTTATTGTGATTTCCCTCGGAAACAATACTTTTTTTCGGGATTAAAAGTACCCTATGTTTGTCCCTGTACACCTGGCAACGTATATGCAAAATTTCAGGATGATCGGTTGAGTGGCTTAGGCGTAAAATGGTAACAAACAAACAAACAAACTTACTTTCGCATTTATAATATTAGTTAGGATAGTTAGGATTAGGATTAGTAACCCATTGTGAATAGCGATAGCTGTGTTGACAACTTTATTAATACCTCATTTTGACTAAGGTTAAGGTCAAGGTCAATCAAAGGTCATCCATAAATCGGGCTGGTCATATCGTAGGGGGTGTGCGTACAAGGGGGATACAAAAATTTCATTATTTTTTACCTAGGACCTCTAGTTTCTGAGATATTCGCCAAAAACGGAAAGTGTATTCAGTAGGTTTAAAATTTAAATAGAACGACAATTTAAGATGGTTCTGTGTTGACAACTTATTTATTACTTGTTTTTGGCTAAGGTGAAGGTCAAGGTCAATCAAAGGTCATCTATAAATCGGGTTGGTCATATCATAGGGGGTGTTTGTACAAGGGGGATACAAAAATTTCATTATTTTTTACCTAGGATCTCTAATTTCCGAGATATTCGCTAAAAACTGAAAGTGTATCTAGTAGGTTTAAAATATAATTACAACATGACGATCTAAGATGATTTTTTATTTTATTGTTAGTAACTGATTTTAAAAGTGATAGCTGTGTTGACAACTTTTTTATTACCTCTTTTTGACTAAGCATATGGTCAAGGTCAATCAAAGGTCATCCATAAATCGGGCTGTTCATATCAAATCTGACATTATATTGTAATATCTACTATTAAAGAGGGAGTGCACCTGAAATTGAGCATACTTTTGTCCTGCGCTGATCCCAGTTTGTACAATATAATTTATGACTGTCAAAGCAGGTCAAGGAAAACTTCAATGAGTAAGCCAACATTTTTTTAAATAATTTTATTATTTACTAAAAAGCAATAAATATATCGAACATAGACTCTATCAATAAATTAACAAAATTTATGTTAACTTTACACATAATCTTCATATTTGGCATCACAGTACTTTCGAAATGTTATGTAGGTATGCAGTTACACACTAACAAATGTTTATTATTCATTTATAATGAAGGTTTCATTGGACGTAAGAAAGTTAATTGAAATAATTGTTTTTTTACTTTTTAACCTATCAAATCTGATAGAAGAAGTTAGATTTCAGTTCAATTAAATTCAAAGGAGTGTATTTTTTTCTTTGGAGCATAAATACACTTTGAACCAAAGATTACAGGGTTCAGTTAATAAAACTAACAATTATTTACACACCAACGTCAATCGAAAACATTATAATCTCTTTACCATTTTAAGAATTTAAACTACACATAGATAAAATTTAAAACGATTAATAACTTACACAAATATATATAAAATGCAAGTAACATTAATAATTGTAATCCATATAAAATATTTAATGGTAAATATTATTATTTTAAAACGTTTAGGGTCTCCTCCACCCACTTTGTAGGACCGATTAATTATCGGATCGCACGATTATTTCATAGAATCGTAGGTCCGACCATTTTGTGGGACACCTGCGTTGGTGTCCCACAAAATTATTTTTATTTCTCTCCGATAAAAAATCGGTCACCGATTATTATCGGATGTGGGCAGTGACCCTTCGTTCGAAGCCATGAACACATTCACAAGTTATCTAGTAATCGGGCTATTTTCCAAGTCTTAAACTTTCAATCGCACGTAATAAAATAATTGGAAACTTACTTTGATATATTTCATATATTTAAACACAAATAAAACAATCTGTATATTTAAAATATAGTTTCAATATATATTGTAAATTTTTGAATGAATTCTGAATTCTATTCGCTAACGTCGCACGCATAATCGTTCTCATGTGTACATAGCACATTATCTAAAATTATTAAAGATAATTTATCTATGATTGTTATACTATAAAATGGTAAAACTTACATAAACGGTGCACATAATATCATAGTGAAGTATGACAAAAAATGTAATATGTATCGATAATTTCACTTCAACATCGTCGGAATCAGCACCACTATTATATCGATATTATTTCAATCGTTGAGAACCAATATAAGCTTATTTAGGAAGAGACGTACCGTTTAGGTATTGTAGCACAGACTAGCTTTTCTGCTTACATCCTTACCTTTGTGACAATAAATTAGCAAGCTGTCGCACATTATAAATTTATATATCGATCTTATATCTTAAAACATTTTCAAGGTTTTTTAAGAATTACGAACAGTTAGTTACAATATATATTTTTATTCTACGATACACAGTTTTACCTCAAGCCATTTTTAATAGCTATTATAGAATTCAATTTTTAATTCTCTGATTTTATTGTTTTATACGGCACCAGTGGCGCGCTCTGGCGGTGGGCGTTGTCATTGTACTTAAACATTTTTGTATCTGTCACCACCTTTATAAAAGCACCTCTAGTCTGAATTCTAAATTTAAATTAGAAATACATTCTGAACCTAAAGTTATAGGAATTCCTATCAATCAAATGTTTTATCATTTTTTTTAACACTCCAAAATCTATACGACTTTCCTCAGCCACACTATGAGTTAGCTACCTAAACACCCATCAGATTATTAACTTTTTGAAACTCGATGTCACCCTACAACCTCTTACATCAATGCTATAAGCAAAGTAATATAAAATGGAACACATTTTCTGGAATTCTTATGCCTATCTATTGAAGAGTAAGAGGCATACAACAAACACTCACTCTTTTAAATATTTTTAGACTTACTAGATATTTTCTAGACAATTCAGGGGTTTCATGCGACACAGAAGAACATTTTCTAAATCCATTGCTTAAGGAATTGACACTTATTCTTTTAACTCCTAAACATCGATGTTTTTATAGCAACGGCATGGCAATATAATATTCTTTTACAGTCAGCCTAAGTTTAGCATAAATCTGACAAATGCGGCCCTTTTTCCATATTTCAGGTTCTACAGCAATAATTTTAAATTGAGTCAACATTACAATTGATGCGTTCATTTTCAACAGTACTTCCGACCATCTTAAGATTAATGACACAGAATAAATAATGTACAGAAGGCTCACTCTTCCAATAAAAACTTATGGCGGCAAGTTACAGCGTTCAATTTTTTTTTTACCACTAGAGTAGATTTCTTGCTGTTTTATATTGAGGTTTATATTTTTGTGATATTTATTGATAAACGTGTATCTTCTGTACTTAAGTATTTTGTTTTAATGCTACATGAGAGTATAAGGTGTTAATGAAGCGGTGCGATGCTTCACAGAGGTTTTCTTCATGGATTTCGCCGAAGTTTTGCGAAGAAGCTGTAACATTTAGAATATGGTTAAATTATTATCTAGCTAACATGGAATAAATATGTTTCACAAGCTCTTCTAATAGTAAGAAATACTACAGTATTATGACAGTTAAAATTGTAATAATCAAATATCCAACAGCGCCATTTTAATTGATGCTGTCGACAACTGAGACTTGTGTGTTTATAATGTACTTACTAACACATTTAGTCCTTGAAAATAAAAGTTTTAAAATAGAATAAAAAATAACTTATACTATGTTTTGAGTACTAGCTGCGGCCTATGCGAAAGAGCTTGTGAAACTAGCAAAATAAAATAAAATAACTGTAGCAAACATAACTTACCAAAGTGGCTGTGCAGTGCAACATAAACGATGACATATGGACATACATGATTGTGTAGGTAATGGTTTTATACACTATGGCCTATGGACATTTTTCACATGCATATAGTACAAGTCACAGAGAAGACAGCAAATAGAGAGAGAGAGGCATCATTATTTTTCTTTATGCCAAAAATATTGAATTGGACAATTTAAAAAACAGAGGCATAATCATTTATTTATCCCCAGAATATTGAATTGGAAAATTTAATACTGATAATATTATGCCCCTTTTGCAGTGAATACTTTGGTAGTGTTGACAGCCGTCGCCATATTCATTCGACGTGGCATTCCATTTGTTTCATACTCCGTGGTCAATGCGAGCAACTTTTTTGATAATAGTCGTCGAGCTTGGTAGTCAATAGGCGATAATGTACATTCTTATAAATGCCTGTGGTGCGTGATGTGTACACAGTGGGTGCAAACCAATGAGACAATAACTACTGTGGCTGTGGTCGAATCAATATACAAAAGGATTTTTGAGAAGTGCTATTAACAATATTGGATAGGGGAACGAGGTGGGAATGTAAATTATTTTCAAATGTCTTAATTTTATAGTACAAAATTTTCCACATTTTCTTCTCTTCAAATATACGGTACAAAAGCAAATAAAAAGACTGCAAATTGTTCGAGAATGATCTCATATAATATCTTATACATGTATAACAACTTACAAAGAGGCATCACAAGCAAACAAGCTTTATGCTTCAAATTATATCTCCCGTACTTACCATTTACTTATCGGGACGATATTTCAAACGTTACTATGTATGTAGAAACTGATTTACACGGAGATTACTGACTTTATATACTTTTACAACGATTTAACATTTTTAATTACTAAAATGTCGCTTTGTGACACGGGCAATAAGCACTAAAATTGTATGATTAAAATATAAAACTAAGCGTATTGCTTCAGCGGCGGACAACACGTAACTAGCAGATCTATTCAGGTTGAATACTATAGCGTAATCGTATAATTTCTAAATAAAAAAGCGTGTAGAAACATGCTGTACCTATGTATGTCAAATGTACAAAGCTATGTAAACTCTACAAATAAAACACAATTAAAATTAAATAAATTATGCAACGTGAAACACTGATAATAATCTACCATCTAAGTCATAAATACTTAAACATTTATATTAAAATGCAAAATGTCACATTAATAAAAGATAACAATATTTTCATGTTGCAACAAAATTCAGTTAAAAAAAAAACAGATCTGTAGTCAAATTATTAAATAAATTCATTAGAATTAATCATTAAAAAATATATTGATTTAGGCAAGACACGATTAAGTTTACATAATTTATTTTTTATAAATTGTTAAACATTTTATAAATCTCGATTTTAAGATATAGTAATCATTCTCAAAATTTAATTCGTAAAGTAACATCGAATATAAAAGTGATTTCTTTGAAATCGTGATTGTTAGTCAATTGTGTAAAATATTAAAATTTGACGAAACACTAAATTGTACTCTAGGGTACGTTGAGACATACAAATTGAAAATAAAATCTCTTACAGTATAATCGATGAAACATTGTTCTTAATTGTACAGTGCTTAAGCGACCGGTCGACCGTTTCAGTGACCACCGTTAAAGCACATTTGTGTATAACTGTACAGATTCGAATAGTTTTAATATTGACATTAAAATTGCTAATAAATAAATAAGAGATCAATGAATGTGTGTGTCGGTGTGTGTGTAAGAAACGGTCGCGGGTCGAGGCGCGAATCGCAATAAATAATAAAATTAAACAACTATATCATACATCGTGACGCTCGCCGTTCGTTCGCCGATTATTTCTTCCTCTTTAGCTTCGGTATTCTGTAATGCGTGCATGTGAGTTAAGAGCAGGCACATGTGGATTATATTAAGATGAAAACTGTGAAACTATTGCGTCTAGTTTACTTAGATAGCCCAGTACCCTTAAAAATTACCCTTTACCCTAATTTCACGAATAAATAAAAATGTGATAAACTGTCAAAGGCGCCTAAAATACTGAGATTGGTTGACTGTATAAGACATCATTAATATACTTTATAAGTCTAAGACATAACTTCTCTAAATGCACACTTTATTTAGCTCTAAAAACCCGTTTTTTTTTTAATTAACTGTAAAATTTTAATTTTAGTTTCTTTGAAATCAATAAATAGTAAGTCTAATGGTTGTCAAAAAATATGACGTCACAGTTCACTTTTGTCATATGAAATCTAGGAGAAAATCGTTTTTTGACAGCTCATAAAAAATATGTCAAATAATTGGTGATGTATGTACATACATCACCAATTATTTGACATATTTTTTATTTTTTTTGCTATATTGATCATTTGCGTACGCAAATGATCAATATAGCAAGCAGTATTCGCGCGCTTGACAGTTTGTCATATTGATTTTTCGTTGGAGAAACCCTCCGGTGTCTCTCTTAGCCAGTATTTTACAAAATATACACTTTCATTAATTTTTTGTAGTAAATTATACTACATAGCATACTGCGATGACCAATCAAAATGTTATGCAGACGTTTTGACCCTATTTCAATATTGACCTCACACTCAATTGTTGTAAGAATATTTGATACAATTTACTTTAAGAAAAAATTGGTAGGTTAATATGGGCTATATTAACCCACAAAATGAAAAAAAATAAAAATGTAATATGTAATATCCTACAAAACTGATTAAATAAGCAGTACTTAACGCTTCATAAAAAAATATTAAAGTAATCATTAATTTTATTTATGACACTTTTGCGTTGAACTGTACTTTAAACTACAGAAGTCATGTCGTTTCACAGTTTTATATAACAAATGGTAAAATGGAGTGTATAATAATAATATTCTTTATATTATATACGACAGTATGTCATTGTGGAATTATTTATATACCGTGTATTAGTCAAGTGTTTGTAGGCGTGCTATTATTTACATATTAAATAGTTTTATGGCTTGTGTGTCTAGGGAACTACGCAATATATACGTAAAGGTTATCTTACCCGGAACTCTTCTTGTGGGGGGATGGAGAAGACTGCGACTTTTCCGACTCCAGTAACTTGGTGCTCGAATCCTTCATAAAACCTAAAAATTAAAAGTAGTTTTTAATAGAAATATCTTTATAATGAAAATTCAGTCTCAAGTTTATGTCCACAAAACTCGGAATGTAGTCAATGGATTTATTTGAAAATTTTATACAACAATGCATTGAAACAGGAGAGTTTTATTATGTATGTAATAAAACTCTCCTGCTAAAACTAAAACCAAGCCGCAGCGGGCCGGGTTGACCTAGTTTATAGTAAAGATAGGGTAAATATGTGTCATCACATGCATTTACATTATGTATATTATGTTTTTGTGCTGCTTTATGTATAAATAAGTTTTCTGAAATTATTCTTTTGATAGAGCTAGTATTTCTATTTTTCTTTTAGTATATTTAACTACTCTAGAACAAAGCTCTATAAAATAGTCAATAAATGAAATGTACCTTTGCCTGAAGAACCGAAGACAGAACTGCCCAAATTGTTCAAACTGCTCGTAAAGGTGTCTGCTTCCCTTGCAACAGCGTCCGCTGCAGCCTGTTCCGTCGCTCTCACTCCCTCTGCGACCTCTCCCAGCCTATTACCGGCCGCTTCAACCCCCTCTTTACCCGCCCCCTTAATCTCCTCCAGCTTATTATCGGCCGACACTTGGAAACCTTCGAAATACCCCTTCGCATCTCCGAACAACTGCTTCGAGCTTTCATCAACATTTTGTTGCGTATCTGACAAAGCTATCTTAGCTGAATCGTCAAGACTGTCGAAGGTATTTCCAGCTGAACTTTGGAAGGAATGAAGAGTGTCTTCCGCAGAACTGCCCAAACTGTGCACGTCATCCCTCATAGAGGCAAATGTGTCTCTGGTCGAGCTCTGCATCTCATCCCACTTGTCCTTGGCATCGCTCACTTTGTCCTTCGCCGAACTTTCGACCTTATCGAAAGTACTCAAGGTTGAGTCTTGTACGTGATCGAACGCCTGTTTTGACGACCTTTGAAGGTCGTTTGCTTTGTCAGTAGCTGATTGCTGTAGGTATTCGAATCCTTCTTTCCCTGAATGTTTGATGTCATCGAATTTGTTGTTGAGACTAGTTTGGATTTCTCCCTTTTTATTTGATGCTGCGTTTATTGCGTCTTCTGCGGATTTGCTGATCTGATCCGTTGTTTTTTCAGCTTCATGCCTTATCCTTTCTAGTTCACTCTTTGTCGCGTCTTTCTTGTCGTGAATAGCTTGTCCGAATTCATCAGTTTTGCTCTGTATCGCGCTGCCGAATGCTACATTTTTGTCGTGAATAGCTTGTCCGAATTCATCAGTTTTGCTCTGTATCGCGCTGCCGAATGCTACATTTTTGTCTTGAATAGCTTGTCCGAATTCATCAGTTTTGCTCTGTAACGCGCTTCCGAAAGCTACATTTTTGTCGTGAATAGCTTGTCCGAATTCATCAGTTTTGCTCTGTATCCCGATACCAAAAGCAACATTTTTGTCGTGTACAGCCTTTGCTGCGTCGCTGGCTTTATCGTGAACTGCATCTTTAAGTTCACTGGCTGTACTTTCAACGGAATCCTTGATTTCTGAGGCCTTTCCTTTAGCAGAATCCTTAGCCTCCTCGACCTTATCGTGGTGCCCAAAGCTGAATGTGTCGCTGATTGCGTGACCGATTCCGCTGAAGGTATCCGCGATGGCATGTCCGAATCCATGTGATTTTTCGTGAACATCTTGGCTTATTTCTCCAGCTTTATCGTGAATGGCGTCTTTTGCTTCTGAAGTCTTATCTTGGATAGTGTGTCCGGCATTAATGGCTTGGTCCTGGATATTGTGTCCTAATTCACTGGCTTTATCTTTCGCTTCACTGGTCTTTTCGTTAACAGCTTTTCCGACATTGTTTGCCGTGTCATGAACGTTATTTCCTACATTGCTAGCTGTATCGTGTACTGCAATTCCGAAACCGGTAAATTTGTCGTGTACTGCGCTACCAAATTCACTGGCCTTGTCTTTAGCTTCGCTGGCTTTGCCCTGGATAGATTGCCCAACTTGGTGAGCGCCATCTTGAACAGAATGTCCGAATTCACTTGCTTTATCTTTAGCTTCAGTCGTTTTGTCTTGTATGGCTTGTCCGAATTCGTTTGCCTTATCCTTAGCTTGTGAAGATTTTTCCTGTACTGTTTGTCCGAATTTGTTTGCTTCGTCATTTATTGTTTGTCCTACTTCACTAGCCTTGTTTTTGGCTTGGCTTGTTTTGTCATGAATAGCGTCTCCTAATTTAGATGCTTCGTCTGTTACGGTTTCTTTGAAGCTGACGGTTTTATCGTGGATGGCATGTCCTACATCGCTGGCGGTGTCTTGGATGGAATCTTTGACCTGTTTTGATTTTTCTGTAACAGCGTCTTTGGCCTCACCAGCCTTATTTTGGATAGCTTGTCCAACTTCAGAAGCGGTATCATGAATGGCATTACCAACTTCATTCGCTTTGTTTTTGATGGCGTCTTTAGTATCGCTCGCCTTTTCTTGAGCAGCAGCTGCAGTTTCATTAACTGCATCTTTTACGTCACTCACCTTTCCTTCAATAGACGCCTTAATTTCACCAGATTTGGTTTCAACAGCCTGTTTGGCTTCAGCGGTTTTATCATGAATAGACTTTTCAATTTCATCTTTCTTATCATGTACAGCCTTCTCCGCTTGCTGTTTCTTATCGTCGACGCTCTGTGCTAATTGTTCAGCGCCATCTTTCAGTTCATTTTGTTTTTTTGCCACAGCATCTTGAAGTTCATCTTTCTTTGCTGAAGCTTTGTCTACCGCTTGGTTGGCGGATTCCTTTCCTTCAGCAATTTTACCTTTAACTTCCTCTTCGAGTTTTTCTTTTTCTCCGAAAATGTTCTGAACTAGACCAGTGAAGAAATTTTTGCCTTCCTTGGCCTTCTTTTTAGCTTCTTTAGCCTCCTTTTTAAGTTCTTTCTTTGATTTTTCCTTGGCACCTTCAAAAGAATCACCTAATGATTGCAGCTTCTCATTTGCACTTGCCTTTGCACTGTCTAACGATTCTTTAGCTCCAGTTTTGACGTCTTGAGCCTTATTGCTTAGACTTTCTTTAGCGTCATGGGCTGCCTCTGAGACGGCATTTGCGCCGTCTTGTGCCTTGTGTTTAATATTATTTGCAGCGCTTTCAGCTGCGTTTCCAACTTGCGTTACTTTTTCACTTCCTGCGAGTCTCAATTGTTCAGCCCTTTCCATGGCAGCGAAGTTAATGGCCATCGCTTTACTGTTGATATCATCTTTGATTATTCCTGATTTGTGTACCAAGTTATCAACAGCGTCGTGAGTCGAAGACTTAATATCAGCCACTTCAGAAGAGATATTATTCTTCAGATCGTTAGCTTTAACATTAACATCATCTTTAAGTTTTCCAGCGGATTCTGAAATGTCATTAAACTTGCCGCGGGCACCATCTTCAAATCCTTGTACCTTATCTTGCGCACCAGATTTAGCTTTTTCATAATCAGCGATCAAATCATCAGCGACAATACCAGTCTTCTGTTTAATTTTATCCTTCTCTTCTTCGATTATGCACAAGCCTTCTGCCAAATCGCCATGAACATTATCAGATATTTCATGGGCAGCAAAATGTACCGTTTCTATCCTATCAGCTAAGTTAGAAGTTTCATCATGTCGGTGCTTCTGACCCTTCTTATACTTTCCTTCGCAGCATCCGACGTAGAATTGGAAGGGATCTGTTTTCTGGTTGCACAACGGGGTGTCGACTGGTTGCATAAGTTCATATTGTTGGTAAAGATTATCTTCGAGTACTTTAGGGTTTCCTTCGTCAACAACCAGTTTGGTTGAGTAAACTTGGTTGCTTGGGTCTTCATCTTCTTTTAAGTGGGGTTTAGATTTGAGGTCTTTGAACATGTCATCGACCTTGCCTAGAAGGTCTTCGTTGATAAGTCTGGGGGCGGGTTTCGGGGGTGATTTTTCTTTTTGTTTTGTGTCTTTTTCTTTGGAATCTTTTTCTTTAGAATCTCTATCTTTAGAATCTCTTTCTTTAGAATCTCTTTCTTTAGAATCTCTTTCTTTTGATTCTCTGGGTTTAGGTTGGGGTTTAGGAGAGGATTCTTTCTCGTCTTCCTTATCCTCGCTATGTCCGAATACGTTCTTTACTTTGTCTGCGAGGCCGCCGAGGAAGCCAACTCCTCCTTCTGGCTTCTTCTTGCCTTTCTCAAGGGTGTTCATTGGAGTCTTGTCTTCGTCAGAGTCGAAGGTCGCTTTAGTCTTGTTTGTGTCTACGTGAAGCGTATCACCGTTAACTGTAATTACATGGATTATTAATGTTTACCATTACTTAGCTTTCGAATGCGATATCAATTGATTGCGTTTATTTATTCTAATTATGGTTACCTTGAGGTTTAGTATCTTTGTTGTCTTCAGTTTCTTTCGTCGGGTATTTCACGTCGCCATTAGTGATGATCTTGTCCTATAAATACAAAAATATAGTCTTTATTTTCTCCAAATAAATGTAACAAACCACATAAGTTTCTGTCATACAGTTATAACTAGAACATAATTGAAGCATCATTGATCTCCCATCTAAACTTATATGTATATATTTTTTTATAAACTTTATGCACATTCAAATAAAAACATTGTACAAAGGCGGACTTAATGCTTAATGTATGTTCTTATTTTCAAAGATATAAATCACATGTGATATTGATTGTGTGTCATGTGATATTTCAGTACTCACATGTCCGTTAACTTGTCGGTCATTGGCGTATGGCAGGGAGGCAGGTCCCAGGCTGTTGTTGTGGTCTCCGCCCCAGTGGAAGCTCAGCTCGTCCTTCAGCGCGTCGAAACCTATAGACAAGGTTTTTGGTAAAAATCGTTTCTTAGTTTAAAGGGATTCAGAATGCTACTAGGTGATGTTTTAAGAAGGTAGTTAGTTAAATTCATCTCAAAATTTTACATTTGACCTGACTTCTAAAATATCTTATTTTAGGCTCCAGTCTTCCACATATTAAATACAAAATTGTGTGCAGACCAAGTTAAGTATAAAATGTAATTTGTGGTAAGAAAATAAAAATCTATGCTATTCCATAGTTTAAATATTAATAAATTAATTTCCAGGGACTGCCTCGTTGGTCTAGTGGTCGCAAGCGCGACTGCTGTGCATGAGGTCTTGGGTTCGATTCCCAGGTCAAGCAAAGTGTTATTGGGTTTTTCCATCAGGAATTTCTCAGTAGCAGCCTCGGAGTCCGGATTTGTGCCCGGTTGATGGTAATAGGCTCGCCCCCTATTACATGGGACTCAAAAAACAAAACATAACTGGCGAAATGTGGGTGTACTAATGGGTACATCTCTGCCTAACCCTTCGGGGATTACAGGCGTGATGTTAATTTCCAGGCTTTTATGTCGACATCTTTCGATAGCCAAACTCTAGAATAGTGTCCTAAAGTGCTAGGTAGGACAACAACAGGTAGGTATAAATACATTGTTATTATATGCTTACCAGACTGGTCCAAGTTGAGGTAGTCGACTTGACTCTTGCCGGCGCGAGGTGCGATGCGCTCCGGTAGTTCCACGTCTAGTACACACGCTGGAGTTTGAGACTGCTCGCCTTTGGGTACCTTAGATGAAGATAAAAGGGGTTTAATTGAAAATCCGTACTTTTCTTGCTCGTTCTAGTCTTTAGAGGCCTACGTCCCGTTTCGGAACGAGCAACTAGCTTCAACTTTCTGACTAACTGACAGGCTCTTTGACAATTCAAAAGTGCCTGTAAATGGTTTAATTGAAATAAATAAGTTACTGTGCATAACACATGAACACATTTTTTTGCTTAACTGTTGTGTCTCATTTTTCTTATTTATCATTGTAGTTTATTGCTGTTATGGATAGAAAAATGGGAAAATGCCTAATACAATAATTGTGGCGTAATTTCAAAGTTCTTTGGGTAAAGTTTTGGTACTTTTGTGCCTACCTTGGGTTCGTTCATGAAGTAGATTCTGCCAGATGGATTCTCCTCATGGTGTTTCACACGCACTGTGAATTCAACTCGGTTGTCTTTGAAGGCCTGAAAATAAACATCAAGTTATCGTTTTCAATCAGAACTAGTTTTATCAAAGCCGTAATTTGGAAGCTTTGTCAATAGCTTTAGTTATTCTTAACTATGATTTTATACATACTTATTTAAATGAATAGTGTATTTTACATATTCATTAAATTTGTATTTTTTTTACCTTGTATTATTTTCAGTACATGGTATTTTATTTGAATAATATTTACCTCGAAAGTGAGCATGGGCTGGCTGCCGGACTTGGTGACCGGGACGAGGTTCCCTGAGAACTCCAGGTACACGTCCTTGCCGTCCAGGAACCGGACCGATGTCGAGTGTGCCACCTCTGTGTAGTGCTCCTGCAAGTAAGGGAGTGGTTATTGACGAACTGATTCGATTTTATGGTCGGATTATATTGTTGGGTACTTGCATCGATTTTTTTTATTTATCTCTCAAATTATTGATGAATGCTCTGTCCAATAAATCACACTTACGGTTCTCAATACTCAATATCTTTATTGCTTTTCCCTATGTATTCTTAGGTGATTACTTTTATATACGGTTTTTAATAAGTGCAGCTAAGTTTTTAAAAAGAGATTGAACTTAACCGAAACTTACATGGTTTCTTCCCATCACCGCAAGCGTTTTGTTTTAGGTTTTCATACGAAAATAAATTATAAATGTTATAACTTAATTTCAAAGACTCCACAACTCCTATACTGTTATACACGTAAGCACTATGTTTTGCGAGCGTTACCTTGTGTGATCTATTACACTAATAACAAAAGTGGCTTCCCAGTAATGACTTTTGCGTAGTGTTATTTAGTTGGTTGGGTTGCATGGCTGTGTAATATGACCTTTTTATTTTTACACCCTGTATGTTAATGTAGAAAAATGTAAATTATTACCTGTTGCAACAATGTCTCGTAGGCGTATCTGTCAGTAATGTACATGACGAGCAGACGGCCTTCCAGCGCGTCCAGCCTCTTGCCCAGCACCACGATGCGGACTTCAAACGGTACTAGAAGCATTTCTCTGTCGAACAAACGTATTACAATTAATAAGTTATGCACAAGATTTTTTATTAATTTATTTATTTCAACTTTATGCACATGCAATACATTTTACAAAAGCGGCCTTGGGCATTTTTGATCAGCCTATACTACCTTGAGGTGATGCAGAGACAAAACATAGTAGGTACACAGGTACGGTTTTTTGTTTTTAAGGGACAGGCCCGCCACTTTATTTCCAACCGCTGCAACTCCTGAAAGCCAGAATCAACCAGAAAAGTGCAAGCTCGACGAAGCAATGAAGCTCGACGAGTCCCGCAGTAACAATTCAGCTCCCAGATTGCCAAGCACAACAACCCAAAGTCCAAGTGTACTGATTAAAGATTGGCATTGAATTAAAGATATTGTAGAGTTTACCTGTATAGCTCCGTCGCCAATTTAGTGGCATCGCTGACGTTTTGACAGTTCATCATCCAGAACCTGAAACAAACCATTTTGTTATTACAATTATAAACACACAATTATTTGGTATTTGTTTAATTGATTGTAGACAAGGCGACAAGAGTCTGTAAGTATCGTAGCAGGTGGCGTTTTGTGGTTTCTGCCTACCCATATGGGAAAAAAGGGGGAGTTTATGTATGTATAAATTTAATAAATTATGATAATCTAATTATTACTTACATAATACAATGTTTCTCCTATTCGTTTGTAACACCTCATAAACATTATTATACAAATACAATGTTTGAATGATTAATATGATTGATAAGTAAATAGATAAAAGTCTTACCTGGCAGAGACAGTAGTAGTGAAGGAAGCGCAGTCATCAGTGACAGTGAGCGGCGTGGAGCCCGTGACGTCCTCCCACACTGCGCGCGCCTGCCCACCCATGATGGAGCACAGCAGACGGAGGTTGGAAGTCGACGGCTTCTCGGTGCCACCCTGGAGAAAAAGTTAAATATTAAGTTTTGACGATGTCGGTAAATTGTTAAATTGGATAGTAGATAAAAAATAAAAAATAAAAAATAAAAATTTCCGTTCAAACGTAATTCCTTCATAAAACGGTGACGTCATTTATTTGTCATTACAGTTGACTAATTATTTATCGATTTTATATTAACAACTAAACATTAAAGAGTTATTTTTTGAAAAATCTGGTTTTAAGGGTAGAATATAAGGTGTAATTTTGCTTAAACTTATTTATTATATTATTGATTTTTGTTGAGAATCACGAGCACAGTTACTTCCTTAGATTTATCGCGGATAGAAAAGTGCGCCTTTTAGTATTTTTTAAGAATAGTTGTCTTGGAATTATTGGTTAATGATTCATCAGATGTGCGACATCAGTGAGACATTTAAGTCGTAAAACTATCGCGAGTACTACTCACGTGTATCTGCGGCAGCGGCGCGGTGAGCGTGATGGAGCGGTGGAACTTGCGGCGGCGCGGCTCCACGGTGAGCACGGGCGACACGGCGGCGTGGCGCGGCAGCACGCGGCGCGCCAGCTGCCCCGGCGCGTGCGCCTGCAGCCCCACGCGGATGCGCTTGGTCAGCGCCGCCGCCGGGAACTGCGCCTGCACCTGCGGGGGGAACGGCCAATAACTACAATGTCATAATGTTGTACAAAAATCAGCGTCAGACACAATGGCCATGATTTTTGCTAAACTGGGTCTGCTTAGCGCAACTGTGGAGCTCATAATATATTTTGTAAAAAATTCTTTAACCGCCTTGAGCGATCTTTAGTCGCGTTGAGTGTTTTCTAGTAGGCAAACTTATGGGTCCGCGTTACCGACATGCTAACGTAACCTCGTCTGAACTAGCGACAGTTATTGTTGTCTGTGACTATAACTAAACTGATTATTACTATAAATGTTGCTTCGCTACGCAGCCAAGTTATCCTTAAATGGTATATTTTATTAACAAAAAAATTAAGAATCAGTAAGAAAATACAAAGTCAAAGAACAATATCTCATAAAAATATTGCAATAAAGTCGATTTTAAACTACGAATTCGGACAGTATACCTGCGGTATGTGCGCACTAGAGATGGTGCCGCCCTCAGGGCCGATGATGTGCACCTCCTGGCGCACGCGCGACACGCACGCCAGGTAGTGAGGGAAGTCGCACGTTATGATGCGTGTCACTCGCTCGCCGTTCTCGCCGACTGTCTCATTGCCGCCGTATTCTTGACGTTCACGTTGAAGTGCCTCCTGAAATACGAAAAAGTAATTAGGTATATATTTGAATAGGAAACCTGGCTATTTAGGTAATTTGTGACTCCCAAATAAAGTTTATTGAATACCATACTACTATACCATACGACTGCCTCGTTGGTCTAGTGGTCGCAAGCGCGACTGCTGTGCATGAGGTCTTGGGTTCGATTCCCAGGTCGGGCAAAGTGTTATTGGGTTTTTCCATCAGGAATTTCTCTGTAGCAGCCTCGGAGTCTGGATTTGTGCCCGGTAGATGGCAATAGGCTCGCCCCCTATTACATGGGACTAAAAACATAACTGGCGAAATGTGGGTGTACTAATCGGTACACCTCTGCCTAACCCTTCGGGGATTACAGGCGTGATGTTATGATCATACTACTATAATACTAAACTATACTAATAGGGCATTTTTTTGGGCCTGGTTTTAATTTTAACATCCTTTTTTCACGAAAACTTTAAAAAAATAACATTTGAAGTCGCTTCTGTATTATCTACCTACCGTTAACGGTTTTTTTATGCTAGGAAAACGGTAAAGTTAATCGTAGACTTGCGATTAAAACAAATATGAACACTATTTTCATGCCCATAAAATTCATATTACTATAAGCGAACGTGATGAACCGTTTCATGAGAATATGAACTTTAACTGTATACAAATAAAGTTCATATTAGTGCATAATACAATCTAAATACTTATTTACTCGTCAGCCAGATAATGAGTATCAGAAAGCTGAACGGTAATTGAGAAAATGCTTTATAGTAAAACCGTTATATCAGTCCTCGCCTGCCTCGACCAGGAGAGGTGCGAGCGGCAGGCGGTCGTAGCGTGATACACAAGAGGCGAAATGTGCACTGGACGGTTGTTATGATATGTGACGTCACAAAAATATAAGTATATTATTTATTACCCGACAAAATCGAGAATCTAATAACGATAAGGGTCACTGACCTGTATGAGTGGGTTGTCATTGTTGTGCAGGTAGTGGTCCTGCCAGGTCTCGCCGGTGTCGGAGCGTAGTATCACTATCTCGCGCTCGCGGCACGACGACGTGAATATTGGCACCTCGATCACCACTGGACTGTAAACGTTATTCTCATTAGTAATTATATAACAAAATTAAGTGTAATAATACCAGTCTATTATAATCCCACTGCAGGACAAAGGCTTCTTCTCATGCAGAGAAGGCACGAACATTGATCACCACGTTACTCAAGGCGGTTTAATGACGGATTAGTCAAATTACATATGATTTGTAAACTATGAGAGTTTACAATTCCTATGTAAGTACTTGGACTTATATGGCTATACTTATGGCTTGAGAGGCGGGTCTCAACCAATTGGGCTATCTTGTAATTTTTCATTGGAAAGAAAAATAAACTTTAGGTATTTAATGGATGCATCAATGCCTCAACATGAGCTTATTTTTGAGAATAGCTGATAATATGCAGGAGTCGTGATATTAATAAGTCATGAAGTAACTCAGAGTACTGCTAGAACGAAATTATATCACTATAATTATACTCACGCCAAGAACTTGGCTCCCTGTGGCTGCAGCTCCAGCAGCCTTGAAGCCAGGGCTTCGCCCTCCATCAGCGGCGGTGGCGCCGCGGCCGGAGCCCTACGCGTGGCCGCACGGCAGGTGACGCGCGTGGGCGCTGCGCAGGCGGCGGCCGGCACTATGATGCGCACGCCGCCGCGCCGCTTGGCCTTCATCGCGCCGCCTCGCGCGTCCACCACGAATGAGACCAGGAAACTAGAAAAAGAGAATGAAAATGGAATTAAATAGGTATGTCTGATATTTTTAGATCGAAATATGATGACCAAGTCTATATACATATAATTTACTGAACAGGGCTGTTTTGAAGACGTGTTTTAATCCTATTACTCCAGTTATAAAGAAGGTTCTAGACCATTTCAATGTTAATACGTACTAATCTGCTATTCTCCCACTATAGGGAAAAGGCCTCTTCTCATACAGCGAAGTCACGAGCATTGATCATCGCACCAGAGCGTTGATTCCAGACTAGTATAAAGAAATTGACCGGGTTTCCTTGCGATGTTTTACTTCACCGATATCAGTGATGTTCAAAATAAAAGAAAGTACATATAAATTGCAAAAGTCGCATTGGTACTTGTTTGATATCAAACCCGCAACCTCATGTATGAGCCTTAACCGTTACTGTTGGGCCAAGACACATTTAAATGTTGTTTTTAGTACCTAAATAGGAAAGTTGCTATAATCTTACCCGATGTCAAGCGGCTGTCGGTCAATGGTGGCCACTTTCCTGTCATTGTTGCTGGGCCACAAGTGTCCATCGGTGACCGTGTCTTCCAGCGGCTTGGCGCGGTGCAACGTGCCCGCTTCGCTGTTCATGTAGCGGTATTGTTGCTGCTGCTGGATAGGGCACTCCACCTCGCCTGCAATGGATGACGAAATTGGCTTGAGAAACGGGTTACGGTTTTGTGTAAGCTGCTTCAAGAGTTTAAGCTCATTTAGATTACGTGTATTGCTTTTTTTTGGCAATTGGTGTTAACAAATTCCTGACATTATAAGCTTCTGATCAAATCCGATTGCGACGTCATCCGCCTGGAAATAGAGTACCTGTACCATAAAACTTATGCCTATGGCACTCGTAGCTTCCTGATAGTGATTTTTTTTGTAACGGTGCCAGTTTTTCCAGAGTTTCTCTTTTACAGACAAAAAATACATCATCACATACGCAACGCATCGTACATACGCAAGAGTTATCGCAAAATATAGTTTATATCCCGCCCGGAATGACACGATTTTAGAAACATCATGTTCTATGTAGGCCAATGAATCCGACTTGACCTCATTTCGTGCCGCCCGACAGACGTAAACGTGGTCCTTGAATCTCATAATAAACTATCAAACTAAGTTCTGCCGTCAGAGAACCATCGATAAACAGATTAAGTAGCTCAGACATTATTTATAATTCGACTCAACCGGTGCAAGCATGCAGAAAGATCAAGATCGTGTTTGTTTACAATAACAACCGCTGGTATCAAAATTCACCAGAACTTTTACGAAGTAAACATCTCATAAAAGTTTTCTGTGGTTTGTGACTGAATAAACAGATTTTAGCGAAAGCTTTTTCTGTCGGCTTCATAGTTTATATGTTACCCTACAGGAACCTTCATTTTTAGGAACAAAAAGTCTATGTGCTAATCTAGACTATAATCTATCTCTGCGCCAAATTTCATCCAAATCTGTTCAGCCGTTCTGGCGTGATTGAGTAACAAACATCCATTCAAACTTTCGTATTTGTAAGAAGATGACTACGTTATTATATCAGGCAGCAGGTAGGTAGATTAGCCCACATTTTTGTGCAATAAACTTTAATATGCGCGTGGGCATATTATGTAAGACACGTGAACAACAGGGAGTAATGAGTAAATGGAGCATTCAAATCATAAATAGGAATTCGCCAATGACCTCTGAATGACGCTCACAGATTTAAATTGGAAAATCCTTGCAATCTTTTCAATATGCCGTTTAGGTGAGGCCCATTTGGGTGGTTGTTTATGCTGTTGGCGTGCACGTTATCATTCCATTTGCTCATAAATCTGTGTTCTAGTTTGTCTAGACTAAATAGTAAATAGCTAGACAGATATAACTCACCTCCCTCGTCTTCCGAGTCGCTCATGAATGTATCCTGCATTAGTTCGGGTGCCGCCACTCTGTATTTGCCTTCTAAGCCACCTGGAACAATGACATAAGGAATATGAGTAATTGTTAAAATATATTTTAGTAGATATAGGTAGGAGGATTAAGAGAAGGGGTAAAGTCGCAACATCAGCTGGTCTATTCAGTAATAGAAATTCGGGTTGTGTTGTTATACTATCTTCAGGTCTATTTTGTGGAGATCTTGTTTGGTGTATTTAGGTGAGGAAAACTATTATCTCACCTTGATGCGAGGGTTTCACAGCGCATCTAAAGCTCGGTTTACCTAAATTTATCGTAATGCAGGTTTCGATCCTAACAAGGCTTTATTGGAAACTAACAATTGTAATGCGCAAGCGTGGTGCTAAATGATTATTTCTTCTTGACATAAGAAGATGCTCAAGAGTCTTTTGTCCTGCATTATACTCAAGCATTTTATTTCATTGATAAATAATTAACATCACCCTTTCAAAATTGTGTGCAGAATATTTCGAGCGACATTTATTATCTTACACAATTTCCAACTCTATTCCTGTTTGGTTATAGATCAATATCAATTTATAAAAAAAAACAACTGATTTAGCATAATGCTCCTCTTTCTGCACTGGCCGTAACACTTATAAGAATTCCTAGGTTTAGATGAAGATACAACGAAAAAATGACTCCGAACCTAGTTATGAAAAACAGCACCAACTGCTACCAATATGCCACTACATTGATGTACCGTGTGGAACCTTATTCTCCTACATTGAGTCCAGTTACCGAACACAATGGTACTATTAATAGCGGCAGGACGCATGCAAGCATTGTCCAACGTTTCGTTCAGCTGATTTTTACAACTCATTCTTGATATGTTTTAAATGGTTTTATGGCGTGGCAAGAAAGTAACGGTTTGTAGCTTTTATTACGTAGTCATTGACACCTTATATTAAGTTTTGTACTTTCATCAGATAGAATGTAAACCCTAAAACCTTTAGATTATGTTAAAACATTTATTTCAATGTACCGGCAATTTTGAATAATCAAGAAGGCGGTCTGTTTTATCAGAAAGTTGGTGCTAGCGTATCTACCTATATTAATATTATAAAAAGGTAAATTGTATGTTTAATCTCTGGATCTACTGAACCGATTTTGAAAATTCTTTCGCAAATTGGAAGCTATGTTATCACTGAGTGCTATATAGACTATATTCTATTTGGGATACGTAAGAAAATGAAGAAAACGAACGAACGAAATCACAGCGAGATTGCTTGTAACGTATACATTCTAATCTCAGCCTCAATCTATCAAAAATGCCTCTATTTTATTAATTTCATTTTTACATTGATTATCGCTGATATGAGATTTTTAATGACGAGGTGAAGTAAAGACGTCTACAGCCGTCTGTGTCAGGTACCTTATTCATTCGCTAAAAGCCCTCTTCGCCTAAGATACCGCCAGTCTTGCTTCCACATTTGCATTCATTTCTTCCTTGCAAAAGAAGATAATGATTTTCCTAGCGGTCTTTAAATCTTTACTATTGTTACGAGTCTACATTTATTTGTTTTTATGTGTATGTATATATGTGTAGGTGGTCGACGCAGACACATGGCTAAAACATGTGAATTGAGTAATCCTAAATGTGCGTTGGACTAAATAGTACATAAAGGTCGTCCAGCTTTAACAGATATGGTCGTGACACGGATTTGAATAGTTTTTAGGTTGTGCGAGTGCAGTTTTAACAAAATGATAGGATATCCAGTGTTGATATCATATTTCTGTCTGTTATTTAGTTTGTGGGTATTGGATATTTTGCATACCGAGTAGTTATGAATGAACATAAAAGAGGCGAGTATTTTAATTGTTTACATTATATATAATTTTATTTCTAATTCCAAACTTTCAAATATCATTAAGTACAGGCTAGACCCAATGCGTTATTGTAGCACACTTAAATATTTATATTGTTGACTTCGTCCGCGTATATGACACCGGAAACCGTTTCCTCCCCTATGGGGTGAATTTTGCAAAATATTTTTATAGTGGACGTCTACTAACTAACTCTCTCCCTGCCAAATTCCATCTTCATTAAGCGTCAAGCGGTTGTCGATATTTCGTGATGAGTGAGAGAGTGACATTTCGCTTTTGTATCGTCAAGATAGATTATATTAACATAATAATATTTTGTGGCGAAATAACAAAATCCGTACCTAGAAGGTACTTTCTATCTATCTACAGAGACTGTCTTGAAGCAAAAACCTTAATTCAATGAAGCACGTATCACTTTCATAAACAATACAAACAAAACATTCATTCACACGGCGTTAACCGGCTGAACTCTTACAAAAACCGGAAAATAACATAATGTAACAACGATATAATATCTTCATATCATTGACACGTGTATCGTTAAACACAGGACAAAGAACTTTCCAAAGAAAGTGCACCGGAGTAAGGAAGTGGACACATTAGAATAGATGTATGGTTTCGGCGCAGGAGTCGAATACGCTTGCATGCATACTTAATCATTGGAAACGACATCAGGTCTATGGATATAAGTGATTGGGACGAGTACCTAATGTTTGTTTTTGATGCACCGCTTTTTTTTTTAAACATATGATTTCTTCCGCTCTTGGCGCAGAGGAAGGTAGTTTAGGTCAGCGGTTTAGGCTGTGCGTTGATCCGTCAGTCAGTCATTTAGGACAAACATTTTATATGCATAGATAGATAGAAGATAATGTCGTTTTAATGTCTAATAATAGTTTTCCTCTATGTCTAAGACCTCTAGTCTCATATTCTTTCTAGCATGCCCGAAATTCGTAGTGCTAAATAATTCTCATTCAGAAATACTTTTATGTCCAATCGTAATGTACAATTCGTATGTATAGCGGCGAGTCTTGATCGTTTGTTAGGTGACAATTGAATGCGTGTCGGTGCACAGTTTTGCATTTTGTCAGAGATTTACAGTTAAGGTCAGTGACAGGTGACAGTTTGGTTATGACCGAACACTGACCCGTAGTTTAACCGGTGACACTGCGGGTGAAAGTGTGGAACTAATTGCTAAAAAGACTGAGTCTTATTTTGCCCGAAATTTTGTCTTGTAAGTTGATTTTTTTACAGCAGTCTTCCTCGTGTGCAAAGTAATAAGATCTCTGTAGGAGTCTAGGTTATTACTATTGATTTCTCGGACGATGAAATCTTAACTATTTTTTGCTATGTCATACTTTAAAAATATCATAAGCGGATTCCAGATTTCGACCCTGGATTGATATGAACGCAATCAAATAAGTTCTAATGATGACTGATTTCAAACGATTCGCGAGTCTGTCTTCAGTCGACCTTGCAACTGAAAACTCGTAAGATCTGTTTATCTCAGCCGCTGAAAGACCTACTTTCCACATACAAAATATTACAACATGAAAAATAATTAAAACACACTTTTACGTCCTATTTGGAAAGAAGATTTCACGATCGATTCTCCTCACTTTTGCTATGGTTAGAAAAACTGGTACAAACATAAAAATCGACCTGGTATACTTATTTTAGGTCAACGGTTTTACGAGCGAGTAAATTATAGTTTTACATAAATCATTATGGCTGTGCTGTGCTGTGTAATATTTCATCAGTCACACTTAATTCTTGCGAGACGTATGGAGAATGAATATAGTTATAGGCTTTATTGTAGCTCCTTTTAGCTAGTCAATCAATCTGCCTAGCCATTTTCCGACTATGTTGGCATAGGGGCGTGGAGATTAACACAAACAAAGAGAGGCCTATACCCAACTGGGTGAAATCAGGCTGTGGATGGCGATGATGAGTTTCAATTAGATTAATCAATGGAAATTTTATTTATTAAGAAATATCCAAGGATTTCTCGAATATTTTCACGTGATTCGATACACATCACTCATGTTTTACTATAATTTACTGTACAATATCAACTGCCAAGCATATTTGGCATTTATTCAGTTCGCTTAGCCGATATCGATAGTCTCATGATCTTTATTCGTTTGTATGGACAGACAAGAGGATGTCACTAGCTATCTGTATGAAATATGTTTTATAATGACCAGATGGTGAAAGTGACGGCTCACGGGCGGCGAGCTCCCAGGCTCCCGGGCTGATGCTGTGTCATAGCAGTATGGTTATAATGAGAGATAAGTATAAAAATCAAATAATTTAAGACCCATCGACCATGGAAAATCCAATGGTCGTCATCATTGGATCGACCTTGAATTCTAATAAGAACCGACACGCTTGCACTCGACATACCAGAAGCTGACGCGATAAGTGTCGCGATGCATGCACTAATTAGATTATTATGTCTCTGTGTCGTTGTATGTTTTCCATCTCTTGTTCTACTGATAATCCAGACTAGTATTATAAATGCGGAAGTAACAGTAAAATGCGGTAATGGCCAAATGGTTAAGGCAACGGGTTTGTTTGAATTTTCTATGTCAGATCTAGTGTCTAAGTTTAACTTGGGCATCACTGAGATCGGTGAAGAGAAACATCGTAAGGAAATCTGGGCTTATAGTCTGAAATCGCAATCCGCATTGAGCAAGTGTGTCCGCAATGATCAAAGCCTTCTCGGTATGAGAATTGGGTAGCGTGAGGACTAGGCTACTTTTTAATCGGCCATAACAGACATTTTATGCGAACGAAGTCGCGCGTAAAAACTATAATTGATAATCGGAACTCATCACATGATGTCATAGTTACTCATTTAAAATGTAAAGCAGAAAGGATTGATACAATGACATGGAAGCTGCACAAAGATTGTAATAAATGAATTAATTAATGAATTGTAATGCCCGTTGTAATTGTGTCGTAATTAAAGAGGCCAGAGTGCATTCATTCACTGTTTCATTTATCTTAACGTGTGCTACTTTCCTTGCTATCAATGTAATGTTCAATTAAATACCAATAAATGTCTTATTAACGTTGAAATACGTCAAGTAATGGTCATATATCATCAAATGGGCTGATATTACAAGTTAATAATGCAGTCGGATCCCATTGACCATTAAATCGATCTCAATGGAGTGAAGATCAAGCACGCGTGTCTAAGGGCGCGTTCACACGAACTCAATGTTTTCTTAGCAACCTTTGGAATTCATGCTTTATGCCTTTCGTCTTATCGTATATTTTCTTCATATTCAATTACGTTGAGCACGCTCGGCACCCGTAACAACCGCGTTGTAAACGCGTCGCTATCGCACAGTACCCAGGACGCCATTGTTTGATCAATACGAAAATGGAATGTAGGGGTATGAGACATAAAGTATGACTTCTTAAGTCTTGGCCGCCACAATATTTCTAACCACTGCAACTCCTGAAAGCCAGAATAAACAGTGGCGCCAGAAAAGCGCCAGAAAAGCGCTAGTGATGAAGCTCGACGAGTCCCGGAAGAATGATTCAACTGGATTTGATCCCGCAACGAAATTAATCATACAAAAATAGAGGAGGAGTCATAATAACCAAGTGGATTAGAAAGGGAAGTCCTTTCAAACAAGCAGGAGACAGAACAGAAATAGGCCAATAGGCACAAAGGTATGCTAACAACTGAAAGAATACTAAAATCTCTGAGGTGTGAGTCGCGATGAAAATCATTGCGTTAGCGCATGATAAGGAAGCGCATCTCATATGAACAGGCCCTAAAGGAATAACTCATTCGTTGATTGCACAACCCGTCAATTGATCGCACGCGACGACGCACGCGCATCTGATGTCACCGACTGACCGCCTCCTGCGCATGCGTGGGAGCGCACAAGGGCCAAGCAATTGACTCCATGACTCTCCCGTCACCTGACTTCTGACTCCTCATATTTTGATGGGCCATCGTGACGAAACTATTACCTTTAATGGAACAATTGACAATCATTGGCCATTAATCAGTTTTGGATGGATGTAACTGTCATAAGTGATGTTTCGATCATGCATAGATTTGATTAGATCATCATTGTAACCATAATTGATGTCTGGCGTTGTTTCAGCTCGAGTAACGATCTTAAGGAGTGTTAAGGTCGATGTGAATGATCGGGCAATTCATTTAAAAGTACCGTCGATCATCGGAATGAAAGCAATTTGTAATCAAAGATTTATCGACAGCCAAGTAAAGTACTTTCGTGATCGCCCCGCCTAGTCGTTGAAATCACCGTTTTCTTGGCCCTACCCAGAAGCTACGGTCAATAAAAAAAAAAATGGTGGATGTGAGTAATCAAATCGAATGGTAAAATAAAACGGAACGGTAGCCAATGTTTTGTAGATAGACGTGACAAGACAAGGTCACTGCCTCAATATAGAGCGATCATTATTTTTAAAAGTCGCTAGGTTAGTAAGCTAACAACTAATAATTAGAATCGACGCGTTTGTTAGGCCGCCATATTTACGACGCAATTTGAACTAAGTGCTGTCGGTATGTCTCGATTGTTTTGTTTTTATTATTAAAAGAACTAGTTTATGTCCGTGACTTCGTTTGCTTGTATGTCTGTAATCACGGAGTTCTTTATTCATAATTATTTATCTAAAATAAAAATAGCCTAAATTGCGTATTGTATTTCAGAATACTGTATTTCAGAACTCATTCTACCCTAGTATTTGAAGGTTTAATCTCTGTCAGTTCTGACCTAGACTAGAGTCAAGAGCAAATCCCTATAAAAAAAACAGTTAGGTACTATAACATCGGAAATCTGCCAATGAAAGTTCCAACAGAATCGCCCAGCAGTTTCATAGATTAGCCGGTACAAATAGGCAGACAGACAGACAAAAATGTTTTATAATGCTTTTCGATATAATATGTATCTACCTACCTTGTAAACACTTGGTAAAAACCTGTTATTTCGACATTACAAACAGACAATTCAATTTTATTTATATCTAAAAAGATCACAATAATATTATGAATCACAAAATGAGAATAATGATGATCTAAAGATATCACCTGACGGCATTGAGAGGTGGTTCCTTGCATTTTAATGATAGCAAGTCTGAAAGTGATGATGACACATTTTTTGGCAAGATTTCTGCATGAAAGTTGGAGCATTTTGGATGTTTATCACGCCAAAACAAAATGTTATTATGGGTTTATTAATAGAGTGTTTTAATCACGGTTAATTAGTGCCAGGCGTTCGGATAAAACCGGACACGGTCAGGTTTTGGGATGTCCGGATAAATTATTCGGTGTCCGGTTTGTCCCGCTTTTGTTAGGCTTATTCGCCCCCTATTACATGGGATTTAAACATAACTGGTGAAATGTGGGCGTACACCTTTGCCTAGCCCTTCGGGGATTGCAAGCGTGATGTTATGTGTTATTTCAAGAGAAAATTTTGTTTTTTTTTTTCATAAGAAATGAGGATCAATTTTTACAGTATAAGCCAAAACGATTTTTGTTAAGAGATCGAAAAACATACCTAAATGCAAAAATTATATCTTTATAAAATTATATTAAAATTATGTGATGATGTAAAATTCAATGATTTTACCCAATTTAACTTAAAAATCTTAATTGGCTCGTGGTTCGGCTTTCCGGATTTAGGATCTGGCAACCTTACATTCAAAACTAGGCGAACGAACACATGCTGTTCTAACGTACACAGAAGTACCTTTTTTATTGAGTTTATTTTGGGAAACAGTTGATTGTACTGTTCATGTAAACTTTAACACACCTATTGTTTATAATTTAAACTAGTTTACGAACGCGACTTCTTCCAAGTCATAGTCTGTTTTTTTTTAACGCGATACCCATTTTCTTTACAAAATAAAGTAGCCTAAGATAGACGAGCCTGATTTTTACTCTGCTGATGATAGCTGTTGTTATAACTCCTATCTTCTAGTGAAAGTCCCGTAAAAGTCAGTCCAGCCGTTTCAGAGATCATATTTATTTTTTAAAAGCTGTTATTTTGACTTTACAAACGGACTTTAATTTTATTTATTTGTCTATATGGAAGTTTAACAACATAACCCACCTTGAAATCTTGAAACCCATAGTAGTTACTGAGAATTTAATTACAATATAACCGTTAATTGGCGTCATTGCCACAATAGGAACAATAGTACATTCAGCATCAATGTGAACAACGGACTAAGCTAAATGTGAATCAACGTGATATCTTGTTAACATGTAGTGCTAAGCATGGCCAACTCATACGCAGACAAAGAACTGATTGATACATGCTGTTAGCCATGGTTCTACCATCTATACTCTAAGGTAGCCTTTCGAACTGAGCGTCTATGGCGTCATTGGCGCCGCGGCTGTGACGCCGCGACAGTGCGACAGATAGATGTTCTATGCAAATGTATGAAATTCTAGGGAACGTCATTCGAGCGCAGCGTCACTGTCGCGGCGTCAGTGACGTCACAGTGCCGCTGTTGTAGTGCGATGTTGGTGAAGCTATTAGACGCTGCGTTTGTGACGCTCAGTTCGAAAGGCTACCTTAACCGACTACCTCTGACAGCATCCAGCAACTCAACTGCGAACAGGGTAGGTAACCCCTGTTTTGTCGAAAGTAAAAAAATATATACACCAGTAAGTAATCTCCGAAGGGTGAGGCAGAGATGGACCCCTTAGTACATCCATATTTCACCAGTTATGTCTAAGTCCTATGTAATTGGGGGCAAGCCTAATACGATCAACCGGACACAAATCCAGACTCCGAGGTTGCTTGCTACTGAGAAACATCTGATGGAAAAATCTAATAACACTGGCCGACCTAGGAATCGAACCAAAGACAGTCAAGGCAGTCAAATACGGTAAGTCAATAAATAAAAAAATAATAATGATTCTTATTTATTTAGTCGCAGTCGCTCCCAAAAAAATTATCTGCAAAGCCTTCAAGACAATTCCGCAACAATTCAAAACGTAACCCCACGTCCAAATCAGTGTAACTCTCGTTAAAAGAAACCATTCAACTAATAAGGGTAAGCGGTTACGTGGGAGTACATAGAGAGACGTTATTTACTTAAGGAGCGGCTGCAGTTGACGTCAGCACTGAATAAAAAGGTCGGTTTGCAGTTTGCTCAGATCTGATGGTTTTGTGATGTCACAAGCATTAATACAATGTATTATGATTTGTTTCTTTGTGTTCAATGTCTTATGCCACAAGTGAGACTGCAGAACGTCTTATTAGCTTCGGTTCTGGGTCGGGTTACTGAATCGAGCAGTAGTGTCGTGTTTTAAAATATTTTTGTAAGCGACCAACGGGCAATTCGCGATTTCTTAGATAAATACTGCACTCCATCATTATCTGCCATGATTAATTCGATGTTACAATAATTGTTTTATTGTCATGAGTATTACATACTTTGGCATAGTTTGAAATCGAAACGACCTAATGGAAGTCGGTAAAATTCGACTTCCAAGATTTTCTTGCATCATTTCCATCTTCATATCAGCCTATAGCCGTCCACTGTTGAACTTAGGCCTCCCCATACAATTCCGGTCTTAGGCAGCCAGCATACATCCGCTGCCTGCCACCTTCTTTAAATTACTGGTCTACCGTGCTGCAGCAGTTCTTGCAAAGTTACTTAGTTTAAAGAAAATGCCAATAAAAGCATGTTGAAAGAAACTATACTTCTGCTTAACCTTTAATGTCAAAGAATAGCCATAAGAATTAAATGATCTAAGGTTTGCGTGCGACCACTGAAGAAAAGCTATTTCTCTATAAATGAAGAAAGTGTGCTAGTTTTTTCATGACGTAATCCGGAAGTTTTCACAAACCTCCATTAAAATAATAGCTTTACAAGAAGCTATTTTTAACATAAGGTTAACGTAAACAGTACTATCGATCGTTGTCCAATATAAACTGTTAAGAATTTTGACCACAGAATGTTTTAGGTTAATAGAAACAATCTTCGATTCATGTAACCGATTTTAATGATTTTTTTAATTAACATTAATTAATACTGGACATCATTAGCCTATAAAACAGTATCTACGTAATTAAAGATAATTAATATGAGTTTTATAATACTGTTTAAAAGAAATCTATTCTAATATACCTAATAAAGACGAAGAGATTTTTGGTTTGTTTGTTTGTTTAAAAATCTCTGAAACTACCCGTCAGATTTGAAAATGTTTTTTTGTATATGATAGCCAGATTCATGAGGAATAGTATAGGCTATGTAACATCGCGCTACGACACACGGGAGCTGAGCAATAACCAAAGACGTAACTTAACACGGGTAGAAAAAACCACGCGTAAAAAGTCTAAGGAGCAACTAATAAGGCAATAAAATGCATAAAATAAATAAAAATCACTGTTTCAAACCGCAATATTTGCTCGTTTTATTCCAACACAGCTGGAAACAACACCAAGATTCTTAAATTGGTTAAATCAACAATTTTCTTACATAACATCAGGTGTATGCAGCTGTAATGAACTGTAGAGCACAGTAATTAACGTCTATTTAGGTTAGGAAACATTAATTAAGCGACGGGAACGAATGTGTGCATATGGGGATCAGTCAACTGCGAGTGAAAATTATGTCAAAAGCGTGCACTATGCAAATATACTGCAGTAATAATACTGTTTTAAAACTTTAACGCTTATAAGCTTGAACCTTCGAGTCAGTTATTGTATTTTGAATTTTATTTTTACTGAAATAAAGATCTTAATAATATGATCTTTCTTTCTCTTTCTTATTGAATACGGAATTTATAATCTACTCGTTCGTTCGTTTATAATCTTTTCGTTTTCAAAATTAAGCCAAAGTAAAAAAACATCAGGAACACTTAAACATTTTAACTATAATTGATTTGTAAATTTCCAAGATTTTGGGCTTGAAAATTTGTTAGAAATACCCTAAAAACTATTAACAATCGTCGTCCTAGCTATTACTATCATTTTTACGTGTAATAGAGTATTTTAATACCTAAGTACTAGTACTTATTTCATTTGTGTGCATCACCGTGCAACAATGAAGTAAGAGATTATAACAGTTATACATATTTGCGGATAAAAAGCTACTTTATCGAGCGGTAAGCATACTGAGGTATGGCTAGTATCCGAGCTATGCTATAACCCGTTCATTTGATATCATGAACGGAGATGGAACGCTTTTTGTGCGGAACTCAATGAGTAAGAAACATTATAGAAAAAAGCGATTTCTACCAAAAGACCTTAGAATGGATAACAGTGATATTCTGTATATTTTTCATTCTCGCAGGTCAACCTAGGTCATCCGCTGCTCAGCCGGTCTTTCCTGTGGCTCCTCCTCCAGCGAGGGCGTTCAAATACTATAAACTAAGCGACTACACGCTAAGAAGTTATAAACTAAGCATTTTTGCCATGTTAAATACGGACCTATATTCTATTCATATCTTCCTTGGTGAATTTAGGTGAAGATGCAGTTGTGGAAAAGCCGTCATCCTGCCTGATTGTAGAGATTTAGGAATGATTTTACAGATTACACCGACACAAGTAGGAAGGGAGATTTTCACATAATAGACCGGAATTACTAACCATTAGGTCAAAATAGATGAACTTTTTATATGCATTACCCACAGATTTATTTTCAGAAAAAGGTGGTTGAAGTCCGTAACTCGTCACCAACCATTTAGATTGTTCGCTCAATACCACCACCGCCTTAGTAAAACTACCCCGATGGTCACAATCAGTACATTAGGAGGATTCAGTTTCCTCTTAAAAGACCGCACCAGAACCCTCCCAGTGTATCACCAGTTAAGGAGGTACATCCTCGGGGAAACTGTAAGGAGACCCTGTTACAGTCTTCTAGAGCCACGCTGTGCACGGGAGCACGTGAAAACCACCAGCTTAATACGACTTGGTCAGGTAAAATCTCTAACTATTTAAACACAGGGTAACAGATATAAAATCTACAATTCTCGTGTTGACAACCCATGAGCTCACTGCTATGCTCATCAAACATAACTACCTAAATATACAATTTCAATAGACTTGTATAGGTACCCCAACTGATTGCAACAGTAGATGTAGCGATAACACAAATGATACACAATAATAACACATAATAGCAGCGTACATAAAGCATTATATTGTTTACATCGTAAAACACATATGGATTTGATGGACATGTGTATAGTCTTTCATTGTCACAAATTATTCCATTGTCACATCTGATTGTATAGAGTGTTTTATCAGAAAGGGACTGTCATTAAATTAATGAGGTGGTGATCATTGCAGCGTGTTTTACATGAGCTTTTGTGTTACACTAGATTTGTCCCTGACTTCATCCGCGTGGAAGTCAAAGTCAATGTCAAATCCGATCATGGCTGATGTCTCCTATAAACAGATTTTTAATATGTGAAATTTCAGCTTTATATGTCAAGGAATTTTCGCTCATTCGCCATTTTGCATTGTTGTATGAAGGTTTAAAAGTTTTTGAACGGTCGTGAATTCAAATTTGGAACATCATGGCCAGAACGTTAGCTTTTTCGTAAAAAGTAAAGTTGACTCATCATTATTTTGATGTTTTGGCGTATGTAACTAACCATTAAAATGTACGGTGGCTGGATTTGAATGTCCGGGAGCGTAGACTCAAAAGGGGAACTTTTCTAAAATAATAAAGTCTTATCTCTGGTTCACCAATTGACACGAATATGGCGCGTCATGTTCGTGAACAAGCGCTGGTAGTTGGGATAAGTCATCTCTTAACTGCCATGGCTTGTACCTTTTTTTTTAAGGCAGTAAGCAGGCTCATGTAAAAACTTACTTGAAAAGAGTTTCTTGCTTGTTTTTCTCCATAGAAACCTATCTAAATGTTGAGACGAGCAAATTATAGCTTCAACTTTCTAACTGACTGACTCAAAATGGTGTATGTCAACTTTGATCACTGTCTAAAAATTAGAGCATCCTAATTGTAAAGATACACTAAGTCGGTCAAAAGCCGAAACGTTTCTATCACAATATGCCAATGTAATATCCATTTCCTGAAGAGCCAATTCAAAGGGAATACCATTGATATGATTGATGATGTTAATATTGTGTGTCTGTCTATGATAAATGTGGCTTGGAAAAAGCCTTTGTCAGGGCCTAGCTTAACATATTACTTATCTTTAAGTATAATTGTAAAAAGACGCTTAACAACGCCGAATGTTACTATTTTCTATCCATTATTGCTATAGGAAATTAGGAACCTATAGTAAATCAACATTTAGTCCCTCATTGCTCGCTTCCTAGTGGCCACAGGATGTTGTCTGTCGCCTATGAGCAGCATATTAACCCAACTTCCAGGCAATTATGACAGGTCAAGTGGAAGTATGCTTAGGTTTACAGCTAAGTTCCGCTCCCTAGATTAATTAGGATGAATATATACCGACTTATGTGTATATGTAGGTATGTATTAGCTTTTAACTCGACTTCGTCTGATCAAAAACCTCCGTAATCCGGCTACGTCGCAAAGTTCGTTCTTAGCTGACGCCTCCTATCTATAAAATATCTACCTGCCAAACTGTAGATGTATAGGTCAAGTAATGATGGAAGCCGAAATTCAAATTAAATTTTTACATTTAATATTAGGTTGGGGAAAAAGTCTTTTCGCATTATAGTATGTATGAACTTGTAATAAAATCTCTTTGGCTATACTATTTGTATCTGGCTGGTTTTGGTATAGGTGTTGTTTAAATTATAAAGAACATAATTCTAAATTCAAATTAGACAAATGTGTGATTTTCATTTGTTTTTCGTTCTGTCAAGATGAGTGAATCTAATGAAGAAATTCGATACATTTTAAAATTTTACTACAAAAAAGGTAAAAATGCAACGCAAGCCGCATTTTAGGAGCAGTCACATGAGATATAAAAAGATGCATAGGTAGAAGTTGATTACGTTTGTATCCAAGAAACATAATCTCCTTGTACTTATGTAGATAAAATGTTAACAAATCCCTAAATCAAATTAGAGAGGTCGTGGACCTAACTAATTAGAAAGGTCAATTAGCTAAAAGCTAATGGATCACCCCATAACATAGCTTATTGAAAATTATGAAGATTGCTCTACTTCCTTTACTGCATTACGAGTTTACGACAGACTGCAATAGAATAGACGAACTTGAATTTGTATAAAATTAATGAACAAAATAAAATAAAAAAAACTACGACTAAAATGTCAAGCGACATCGCGGTAGACCAGGTGAAGATGGCGGGATGAGCTTGAAGCTTATAGACAGATTGGTCCACATTAACTTAAGATAGAGAAGATTGGAAAGGAGGGAAAAGGTCTACGTCCAGTAGTGGAATAACCCAGGCCAAAAAAAACGAGATCGAAAGTCAACATCTACATATTCTGGCGAAATCCTTAAAAACTACAAAACACGCAAAAGTTTTAAGAGCAAAAATATTAACTTAAGAAGGCAGTATAAACTATTAACTGTCTGTTACTCTTTCACATCTAAATCACAGAACTGATTTTGATAAAATTTGGTACGGGGTTAGTTTGAATCTTAAGAAAGGACATAGACTACTTTTTATCCCGCGACTTAGTCTGACGACTTAGACCGACGTTAACGCGGACAAGGTCGCGGGCAAAAGATAGTTTATTAAATTAAATTAAATGTCAGTTAAAAACATAACATAACATAATATCACGCCTGTAATCCCCGAAGGGTTAGGCAGAGGTGTACCCATTAGTAGTACACCCACATTTCGCCAGTTATGTTTTTAGTCCCATGTAATAGGGGGCGAGCTTATTGCCATCAACCGGGCACAAATCCAGACTCCGAGGCTGCTTCTGAGAAATTCCTGATGGCAAAACCCAATAGCACTTTGCGCGACCTGGGAATCGAACCCAAGACCTCATGCACAGCAGTTGCGCTTGCGACCACTAGACCAACGAGGCAGTCAAACACGTCATTCAATTAAAAAAAAAAAAACTTCACCTGGATGTGACCACACTGGATATTTATCTCTTTTGATGACTGTAAACAATAAACTCTGAACAATAAAAGAAAAAAGTGAAAAGCTTACCTCATTACTAAAATACGTTTTTTGGTTCTGCTACAATGTCAGAAAAATTACTCTATAGTCTGTTTAGGCAATGACCTCACTGCTGCGTCCATCGCTCTAAATATACGGAAGAATTATGTCAAACTATTATGTAAACCGTCAATGGATACGGAATTTGACAAAATATGGAAGTGTACGACAGTCGCCATTAGATTAATGACAGAGAAACACCGCAATAATGATGATCGACATGAGAATCATTAAGTTTATGGCTTAAGATTAGTATTTTGGAGATATAACCATGAGCTCAGTAAAGTGTATTTTTTTTTACCATTTTGGTAAACAAATATTTTAGAATTTAGTTTTAGGAAAATAATATGTTATTTTAAATCTATACTATTAAAATAAAGGTTACGATTTTTTTGTTTTTACGCACTAATTTCTGGACCTACTAGTTGGACTAAACAATATATTTGTTTTTGTATATGGTAGCCAGATTCATGAAGAAGAGTACAGGCCTGGGTTACCTACTAACTAAACGAGCGTTAGGAACCCGCGGGGTAGTAGTAGTAAGTGTTAAAATAATTATATTTTTAGGATATATAATATATCATGATATATTTGATGCTTTCATATCTATATAAATCACGAGTTATCGCATAATTTTAAGTTAAACTTAAAATAATGCGAAAACTTGCAATTTTCCTACTTTGTGTTCATACACGCGTGTCAGGAAAAATACTCCTTACAAATAATTATGAGTTGTATTAACATGGGAGTTAGGCTTAAAACGCAGCGAAATAATGTTTGATCTTCTGTTTGATTAATACATTTACATACGGAATGATCTCATCGTTACGGACTTATGTAACTGCGTAAATGAACGTTAAACTAGACATCCTTACATTGGAGTTAACGTAGGTATATGGGAACTATTTCTGCGCATGATTCAGTGAGAGGCCAATTTTTTATGGAGATTAACATTTCAGATTTTACACGCTGCGGTATGATATCATACTCTTGTGTTTATACTGCTTACAGTTACATTTTTATGTTAGTTAAAAACGCATTGTAAAAACAGTTATTTTAATGGCAGGATTTCTGGACAAAGCTGCGCGGCAGACCATGTAATATATTCCATGTTTTTTTTGCATTATCTGTTAACACTTTTTTCCGTAATTTTGAAGATTTTGCGATAGCCGTTCTCATAGTTAAAAACCGGTCAAGTGCGAGTCGGACTAGCACATGACGGGTTCCGTACTGAGCTAAAAACGGGTACAACATGTCTCTTGTTTCCTTTCATTTTTTTTACTTTTATTTATTTTTCGTATAGCTGGTAATAGAAATACACATTCTGTGTAAATTTCAACTCATAAGCTATTTTTTTATAAGGTGGTAAAAATCATCAAATGAGTCCTTTCGCCCTGGGTGGGGCAGAAGGGACTGTCAGACTTTTACTGGCTAAAAAACCACCCTGTCCCTTCTGTTGCCCTTTACGTTCCAAGGCCACGGTATCCAGCGTCCCGCAACCCCGGGACTCTTAAGCTACTACGGTTTATGAGTTACAGATCGAAGCCCGCACGGGCGGACAGCGGAGGCTTAGTAATAGGGTCCTGTTAGCAACCTCTGCGTACGGAACCCTAAAAACAGAACAACAACAGGACTATAAATATTCAACAACTTTTTTTTGGCTGGCAATTTCAGCAATAGAACCATTAAATCCAGCATTAACGAGACTATTTTTTTTGTGTATGGTAACCGCAGTCATATTCAGTCATCTGTGTCCTAATCTAGCAATGATGATGCAAACGAAAACACACTTTAGCGACCTTGACTGTCAGTTTCGGGGCCTCCACTTTATGATATGCCATTAAAACTATGTTTTATTAATAGTACATATATGAAATTTATAAGGATTCTGCATCTGGCTTTCAATACGACTGTAAAAGTTTAATGATGTTTTCGATCTGCTGAAGCAATGGAAAACAACATCCATTAAGAACAGAATAGTTTCAGAAATTCGTATTTGATGTCAAAGTCGATTCATTTATTTTATTTACACCATTAAAATGCAATTTTGAACGACATTTACGTAAAAGAAAAAATAATAGAATCTAGTTGCCCGTTCCAAAAGGTAGTTTCGTATGGAGAAGAATGGGTAAGAAACTCCAAACATATTCTTTAAAAAATATGTTTTACTATTACTGCCTCGTTGGTCTAGTGGTCGCAAAACGACTGCTGAGTATGAAGTCTTGGGTTTGATTCCCAGGTCAGGCAAAGTGTAATTGGGTTTTTTTAGCCTAGAAGTCTGGATTTGTGCCCGGTTGATAGCAATCTCCAACATAACTGATATAATGTGCGGAATGTGCGAGTACACCAATGGGTATACCTCTACCTAACCCTTCGGGGATTACAGGCGTGATGTTATGTCATGTCATGTTTTACAACAAGTTGTACCTCTATATTAATTCAAATGCAATCAACATTCCTGATCTGCCAAAATAAAATAAAAACATATGAATGGAGAATCTCCTCTTTTGCTAAAGTCGGTTAAAATATAACTAGATACCGATTATGAGTATGTTATGCAATTAGACTTCACAGGATTTTTATCTCAAATTCTGTGTTAGTCAACATTTGAAACGCGGTATGTGTTTATCAAAACAATGATAACGCCTACGTGAAAACTGTTCAAAGAGGATCCTGAAACTGCCTGAAAGGTTTCTCAAAGACAAAATTCTTAATTTTTTTCAATCATTTAAATTTTACATTAGGTACTCCATAGCGAACATTTTTGAAATGTCTTATTTAAAAATGTAAATAGGAAATCTCTGTTTCTATGCAAAAATTAAATACGGTCGATTTAGCCGTTACACATATGTTCGAAAATATTCTCTGATAACTTTTTAGACCTATACAACGTGTAACGGAAAGGGTTTATACATACAAAGAGTAAGGCTTCTTTGGATGATAACTATAAATATGGCAAGGGTTTCAGCTCAATATAAAATACTCTAAAAGTTGATAACAAATTTTCGGTGTCATATGTTTCTTAAATTCAAATCAAACGTGTCAAACTGTGTAGGAAGATTCACTAAAATCGGTTTATTAATTAATTAAAAAATAAGGACTTGAAAGTCTGTATAAACTGCCGTACGGCGTAAACACTAAAGACCGGAATGGTTGGCGCTCTTTGGGGGAGGCCTACATTCAGCAGTGGACGACTATAGGCTGATAAATGATTATGATGATATCTTAAGTTTATTATAACATCTATCATCTGTGTGCGGAGTATGTGTGGTGTAACTTTGAACGATAGAGTGAAGGATGAGGTCATACGGGACCGTAGCGGATTAAAAGAAGATGTAGTGACAAAGATAGAAAAGGGTATGCTTAGATGGTTCGGTCATGTTGAGAGGATGAGTGAAAGACGATTGACAAAAGGTATTTATATGGCAGAGGTGAGTGGCAACGCCGGGAGGGGTCGGCCTAGGAAGACCTACACTGACCTTATTAGTGAGGTCCTTCAGAAAGGTCGAGATTTATGAACGTAGATGAGGCGAAAGGAGTATGTAAGGATCGTAGCAGGTGGCGTTCTGTAGTTTCTGCCTACTCCCATTAAAAAAAGGCGTGAGTTTATGTATCATCTGTGTCTATTGTCTGGTCATCAATTTATCGGCAGTAAGTTCCCCTGGATTTAGAATAGTCTATGAACTGCAATAGGTAGTTAGTTTTCCAAATGATGTCAGTGCAATTATCATCAAAACATGTTTTAAAAAGATTGACTTCCCAGTGTTCCAGTCATATGTTACGAAATCTTCAGAGATGTGGGACGTAAACAGTGGTATGTGGGTCGTTATGACGGTAATCGTCGCAACACTGTTTCGCCGATCATAATCATAATGTTTAATATTACACATGGCTCTGCTGTTTTTTGTTTGTTTTGTTTATTTACATTTTTTTTTGCTGTTTTTGTTTTTCAGTATAACCTTTTCGTAACGTATTAGGAATATATCTGAGATTTCTTTTCTGAAAGTCAATAGGGAATTTGTTAAGGCACGTAAGTTTTTTTTTTAATAATAAATATTGTTGTTTGTAAGGTTTTACATATAAAATGTTATACTATAATATGAATATGACTATTCATTCATCAGATAAAACTTATCTGGCAATTAAAAAATCAGCTTTAAGTAAAGAAAACATACAAATATGTTGTCTAGAACTAGACTTGACCGGACTTTACCTACTTATATTTTGTCAGCGGACACAAGATCATGAATATTAACCGTTTACCAAATGTATTAGCAACACAAACAGCGAGTTTAGCAACTTCGGTTTTCCGTTCAATAATCATGATTCGCGTCAATTTTCACACAGAAAAATAATGAAAAATATATACCATCCTCTTTCCCAGGCTTGATGCACTGTAAACACGACACAAACTTTTTCTTTTTCACTTTTTTATTACTATCATTAGGCTTTCCATTAGCCAAGTTTTTCTTCACATCCTCCTTTTTCGTTTTATTCTTTTGTTGTTTTACGACACCCATTTTTCACGAGCGTGGAAAGCGCGCGCTTTTCCTACTTGTTCTTTTTTTAAACAGACGAGGGCGCGCGTGCTACAGATGCGCGTTCGGAAACTAGTGCGAGAACTAGCAACGCTAACTGCATACGCGTGCGGGCAAGGAAACACTGGCGGCTTACAATGAGCCTCGCTAATGAACACCAGTCGCGCCGCGCAGCAGTAACACTGTACGGCAGTCGGTAGCACGATGCCCGCCCTGAGGTGCGGCGCGTGAGCTCACGCCAAATCGACCATCCCGATTGGGAATCAAGGCCAATTCACGGATTAATATTCCATGTGTGGCCACTTCCTAAACGTAATGTTAATTTCACCTAATTCATATTTCGAATACGAGTCCCTGACGTGAAATTATACGGACAGTTAACAATCAAATTGTTTTGTGTTCATATTTAAATTGTTTGCGATATAATCTTTTTCACTTTAACACTTGAGTTTACTACGCAAAGGGCGTGCAGCGTTCGTGGTATGGTCAGTGTAATGCTCTTAAAATAGCTGTTAATCAGTTTTTATGTTCATAAGTGTTACAGTTCAAAGAATCTATATCCGGAGCGTTGGGTAATCGATAGTTTTCCAAGGCATGTATATAATTATAGAGCGGACTAGGTACCTATAGCTTTTGTATCAAGGGCGATATCATCAGATATACATAGTTAGAAGTTATACAAAACTATGAAAGTCAAGGGGATTCGTGACTCGCCACCATTAGGTCACCGCTGATACAGTTATAGCAAGATTAATTTGAACACATTTCGAGGCGAAGTTTTTCATTTGCACCTAAGTGTTCAAGATCACCTAAGTCGTGTCTTTGGAACATAAACAATGTCTTGAACATTTGAATAAATGTTTGAGACAATAATGAAATGATAATAGAATGTTTCGGTAATTTTGCTTTTGTTCGAAAAGATCGGTCGTCGTGGTTTCATGGGGGGGTTTAGGGTGCCAACGAAATCCTATTACTAAGTTTCTGCTGTCCGTCCGTCTGGCTGTCAGCGGGCTGTATCTCAGAAATCTTAATAGGTAGAGTTGAAATTTTGACAGAACGCGTCAAAATATTTGTATTGCCGCTTTAATAAAAAATAATAAAAATAAAGTAACGTTCAAAATTAAAAGGTTTTTTATTTATTTATTTAACCTCATTTTATTTATACAAGAAACGTCTTTTTTTGTACGTAAAATATTGTACTGTGTCACGGAACCTCTCGTTTGCGAGACTGCATCGCACTTGACCGGTTAGTTTTTATCAATGGCAGTATAACAAAAGTTTATACTTAAAATATGTTATTATGGTCTTTTCCCACCGACAATGTATATAATTATAGTCAAGGACAGAAATGTCGGAAATTGGTCAAAACGGAGCACCATTTCAAGGTTTACATCAAAATTGCGATTAATCTTAACTGTAATCGCAGAGAAATTATACAGACTGACATTACGCGAGTCTAGGCAAGATTTACGTTTGTGTTATGCTAATATTACATAGCAGAGGAAGTTGCGTGCGCAATCACATGCTTAAGATGCCTTTCAGACTAGCGGTTTGGACGTGCGTTTTGTGTGCGTATAAAGTCAAAGTTGTGTGGTCGAGCTTAGACTACGTCATAACAGATGCGTGAACAACACAAAGTCTACAATTGCATCCCATCTGAAACTAGATAAAAATATCAAAGACCTATTCTTAGAAAAATGACAAAATGTTATAATTATTTCAGACAAACGAATAGATGCCCAACTCACACGCATCGGTGATTTGGATGTTATTATTACGCGATTGTGTAACTCTACTAATTCGACATGAAATAGTCATTGTGACATGTGTCACTAGTCCTGGAACCAACGCCCAGCAAAACACGATGACTATCCTAGACGAATCCGTAGTCACCCAGACATTCGGATTACTGCCTTGACTTCGTACGCGCGTCAACCGCAACAAATCCGCCAATATGAAACTACCTTAATATCAGAATTCAGCAGAGAGAATCTACCCACATTATGCGCTATGCAAATCCCACTCTCTCAACACACCCGCAGGACAGAGCTGCGTAGGCGCACGTTTAAAAGCATATTTGTCACGGTCACTTAAAGTCTGTTATGTAGTCATTTTCCGTGCTCAATGTCACGGTTGCAAAGCTACAGTCAAGGGCAAAAATATATGTACAGATAAATACAGTAGGTAGCAGTTGTAGTGAAAAACAAAGAAAATTTTCTGAGAGCCTTGCTCAAATTAATTGATTGATTGATATATGATGTGTTGTACATAATTAGGTACTATTAGCATCTTCGCACACAAACTTGTGAATCAGATTACAAATCTACAGCTCTTCAATGCTAGACATGGACGCTGCAGACCACATAAGATGGCGAGACGTCTTCGATGGATGTATTTTTCAAAAATTGGTGAGAAGCAATACGAAATGGAGACAAGAGACCTTGCTATAGGGAGTTCTTCACCCCCAAAAGTGGGACGGCATAGGCTTAATGAAAGAAAAAGGTAATAAGGCAGATTTTCTACGCAAAACTGGCTTTTGAATTTTGTAGGTCGTATGTATATTTATAAGTTTATCTTGGACCTGACATCGGTGAAGGAAATACATCGTAAGGAAACCTGGACTTATTTCTATATAGTACCTATAAAAAAGTCGCTTCCCGTCGTCTGTACGAGTGTACGCTTAGATCTTTTAATGCGATTTTCATCTATAGATAGAGTGATTCAAGAGGAAAGTTTGTGTATCTGAATTGCAGACATGCGAAGCCGGGGCGCGTCGCTAGTAAATAATAACATAACATCACGCCTGTAATCCCGGAAGGGCTAGGCAAAGGTGTACATGGAACTTAAACATAACAGGGGGCGAGCCTATTGCCATCAACCGGGCACAAATCGAAACTCCAAGGCTGCTACTAAAAAATTCCTGATGGAAAAACCCAATAACACTTTGCCCGACGCGCCGAGTCGCGCTTTGCGACCACGAGGACACGATTTAAGTCTGAAATCGCCAATACGCTTTATGCAAACGTGGTGCCTTCTCTGTATGAGAAGAGGCCTTTGTCCTGCAATGACACCATTATTTTTCGTACAAGTTTGTGCGCCTGACTGTACAGTGATTCGTGCCACTGGGACCGATGACGTCACTTCTGTATCATCGCACTTACTTGTATATTTGCTTTATTGTGTTTATATTTGTAGAGGCAAGGACGGACGGTGTAAAAATGGGGGAATTTTAATTCGGTGATGTTGACTTTTGTGTTGTTTATGGAGGTGGATAAACGAACGGCGCATGCGCAAATGAATCCCGCTCGTTTTTTTAGTAGTTTGTAGAATTAAGACTGTGGAGTTGATTTTAATCTCATTCAAAAGAAGAAAATTTATTAAAATTTTCATTTTACCATGAAATTAAGATGTTTTTTTTTTTATTTATGTGAATGAGAGAAAGAAAGAGGAATACGGACGAATTCATCTAGTTTAAAAACAATAGACGTGTAAGTGTTATTTTTAGTGTCGTTTTTTTTTTTAAATATGACGTTTGATATCTTTTGAAAATAATTATGTCAAATTAATTAAATTGACATATTTTTATTATATACCCCCCCCCCCCCTATTACATGGGACTAAAAACATAACTGGCGAAATGTGGGTGTACTAATTGGTACATCTCTGCCTAACCCTTCAGGGATTACAGGCGTGATGTTATGTTATATTTTTATTAATTAAAAAATTCAGCCCACAATAGACAGAAATCTAATAAAAATGTATGTATTGATAATATAATATTTTTCATCTAAATTCCCAGAAAGAATTTAGATGCCCATCAGATAAATGGGTATTGTACTAAAAAGTTAATTTACTGCTAAGTGTATTTTTTATTTGCTGTGGAGCACCTTGTATGCTTATTGAACTACCAATAATAATAAACACCTCAATATTTTTATTTATTTTTAATCTCAAAGGACATCACTCAATATTTTTCTGTTTGAGTAACCTCTATTTAAGAACATGACTCATTCGTACGTGAATAGCACGTGTATTGTGTATTAAAGAAAACATAATCATTAAAAGTACACAAAGTAATTGCTCAAATGACGTAATATTTAATGATTTTCTTATACATCATTGTAATAATGACTTAAATGATGTAAGCCGTAATAACTATTCACCTGCAAGAGTTTTCTACTTCAAAAGTCTTACAATATCCCGACCTGAGAATCGAACCAAGAGCCTCACTGACTTACTATTATTCCGCCAATGAATCACAACAACAAATTCCGTATAGTAAAATAAGTACCTACTAACGCCGCAAGAGGGCAGCACTTGTACGTGGCGTTGTTAAAAATATCTACAAAAGTAAATAAAACTATAATCGTAGTAGACTGAAGCAAGCGTTGCGAAACCACGTAATGTGTGATATTAAACATTGTAATTATAATGTTTATGTTTAATAATGAACGTGACCTTGTTAGGAATAATAAATATAGACTATTAAATCTTTTAGAATGTTTAAATTTAAAATAATAAGTATAAAACATAAATTCATTTTATATTGTCACTTTTAAAGTGTGAGAATTCAAGGCTAGACAAGTAGACAACTAACGATGTTAAAAATAAATAACTGTGTATATTTGTTGCTTCAGCAAAACCGTACTAATAACCTCAAGCGTACGAACAAGTAGCGTCATCTGTAGCGCCGAACAAGTACTACCAGTGTGAAGTAGTTCACATTTTCACCGCTATGTGTAGTAGCAGTATTTCTTCTACTTTGGGCTAATTTTCCAATTCCCAGATATCTCATAACGAAAGGATAAATATGGCGGTTTGACAGCATTTGTATAGAAAATATGTCAAAGTCTGTATTTGACGATTGAAAAATTAGCCCTTAGTAAAAGTAACTACACAATAATAATACTTTTTCATCAGACATCTATGAAAATTTCCCTAATTTATCTGCCTTCTACTATTGTTTCTACAAACCAAAAAGCCTACACTAGAGGGCGTTTATACCTAGATTTTTGTCTAGGCTTGGCTACTTCTAGCAAGGCAGGTAAAATAATCGGGCTAATTACATCAGCTGACGAATGACTTAAGTTTAGTTTTTCACTTCTACTGTATAAATTCTGTTTTACTTTTCTTTTAGCCTATAAGGATTCCGTACCCAAAGAGTCCAAATGGAACTCTCTTGCTCTCGCTCATCCGTCTGTTTGTCCCTCTAAGAAAAGCGTAATAGAAAGACTCTTGAATTTTTCACCGGTTGTGTATTATTCCATACAAGACACGGGTTTTTCTCGGCGGTAGGAACATTGTACGGTGATAAGAAACCCTTAACAAGTCTGTCCGACTCATTATTTAACGATTTTTTTATTTCAAAAGCTGGAATATAAAAAGAGATAAAGGAAGCTTAATTACCTTTGTAGTCATTGATAAACTTATCGACACTTGTAGACCTCATCAAGGTCTTTCGACCAGGAGAGATTGAGGTTAAGATACGCAATCATTTTCAAAAGAAGTTTTTTTTTTTAATAATCTACTTATTACTTATTTATAAAAGAAACTAGCTTTTGCCCGCGACTTCGTCCGCGTAAATTTCGGTTATAGCGGACACAGACGAAATCGCGGAAAAAATTACGCATGGCTTGTCATTTCAATTCGAAACGACACATGGCGCCATCTATGATCATAAGAACGTTATTGTGATTTCCCTCGGAAACAGTACTTTTTTTCGGGATTAAAGGTACTCTATGTTCGATCCTGTACACCTGGCAACGTATATGCAAAATTTAAGGATGATCGGTTCAGTGGCTTAGGCGTAAAATGGTAACAAACAAACAAACAAACTTACTTTCGCATTTATAATATTAGTTAGGATATCTTAGTAGCAAACAAGGAAAATATGGCTATTATTACAAACAATAACAGGAAAACTAATAATACTTCATACTTGATGTTCAATCAATATGTAAATAGGTGAGTCTAAGCTAAGGGCGAACATGAAAGGACGGAAATAAATGCTAAGGTTATGCTAAGACGGATGTTACTTTGAAATACATATTTATTTACGTGACATCGGGTAACTTTAAATCAACCACCTTTAAAAGATATATAACATGTAAGGCCCCAAAAAGGCCTGGCGCCAAAAAGTAAGCTTAGTTTTGCTGAAATACTAAACTACAAGAATCCATTGCAGATTCAACATTAATGCTTAGATTAGATTTAAAATTAATTAGCGTTAATATCTACACTAATATTATAAAGAGGAAATAATTTTATTTTTGTTTGTTTGTTTGTAATGGATATAATCAAAAACAAATGGACCGATTTTAAAATTCTTTCACCATTAGAAAGCTTCATTATCTGCGAGTAACATAGGCTATATTTTATTTTATTTTTGCGCGGACGAAGTCGCGGGCAAAAGCTAGTCCAAAATAAATAGAATTACTGCGAAATATGGGTGTTTTGACGATTGTTGGTTAATTTCTTGCAAAACAAAGTCCAGTTTGCCAACTAACCCTGAGTCAAGTTTATGGCCCAAATGTGCCTAAATCTATCTATTTTTTTTACCATAACCCAGAGGCCAAGAATCACCTGGCCTCCATAAACATTTATTCATATTAGCAGGAAAACCATAAATATTAATTACAAACATTGTTTTATGCTAATAAAATCTAATCTATACCAAAAAAGATAACTAGCAAATCAAATCAGAAGTAGTTGTTCGATGACGTCAGATTTATAGGTCAAGCGAACAACCAACCACCAGCGCCATCTGTTGCAACATTGAAGAACTAAAGGAAAAACAAAACTGGATGTTTATGGATTTTCTTAAAGTTTGCTAATAATTTTAAATGTCGAGTTTTAAAATAGATTTACTAATTAATTATAATAATGGATGCGGTAGACGAAATTATTTTGACGAACATTATTCAAGCCAAAAATAATGGTTGCTATCGAGGTATTTACTTGTACATAACCTAGTCTTTGTTAACCCCATACCGCGGTCCCCAGCCGGACATTATTACTTCTAAACACGCAATCTAATTACACATAAAATTACAACCCCAATTCATAAACGTCAACTCGTAAAAACGCGTAATTAATTACAAAAGCCATCAAATCAATCGTAACCGTCGAAATGGTGGAATAATAAGTAATTATAATAATAGTTTAATGATATGCGAATATTTTGGAGTTGGGTAAATAGCGATGAGTTCATCTTCTGGCGACCTTCCAGGTGTTTGGTGAAGCGTAAATATTTGTTGCGAGTTTCACTTGTTGGAAGATAGAGGGCGTGCGCGTTCGTAAATAATAAGTTTTTTTTTTTATGTGACAATACTTTCTAAGTATATTTTTGACATCACTAACTATTGAAGAAAAGCATCGGAAGGGAACGTGCTAGTTCTTGCGAGTCTATAATCGCCAATCCGTCTTGAGCAAACGTGGTGATCAATGCTCATGACTTCTCTTAACGATAAGAGGCCTTTATTCTGAAGTGGAACAACAATAGACTATTATTTATGAGTTTATTTTAGTTGCTGTAATTTAGTTTTGTATGACAAGATATTATTATACTACTTTACAAATTTTATTTCTGTTTTAGTGGAAAATTTTATGACAGGTTTCGTAAGATGAGGTCTGAAAACAAGAGCGCTATGATTGTCCTATGAGCTCCAGCTTTTCAAAGCTTGGGGGTCTAGCATTATGTACTAAATAAAAGTTTTCGTTATGATATAAACCCGATATATGACAATACAATGACGCAAAAGAAATCTTCTACTGTGTCTTCATCTACACTAATTAAAGAAGAAAGATTTGTATTTTAGTATGTTTGCAACGAGTTAGCCCGATAAATACTGGATCGATTTCAAAAATTCTCTCACCTATGGATAGCTACATTATTAGCGAGTAACTTAGCCTATAATTACTTTTATTTTAAACAAGGATCCGTAAAGAAAATACATGCGAACGCAGCCTTATACAAATGCGAGTATTTAATAATTTCCATTCCGATATAAAAAGAACACAGGTTGTATATTACCCGTTTATCTATCGCGCTCTAATTGGAAAGTCAACCAGGGGAATAGGTTCGCGGCGTGTTTGCACACGATAACGCGACTGCTTTGGGAAGCCATTTTTATTAAAAATGCATCCCGATATAGACGCGATAGTGCGGATCGAATGATCGACGTTACATCAATATTATGGATGGTATTTTATACATAACATAACATAACATCACGCCTGTAATCCCCGAAGGGTTAGGCAGAGGTGTACCCATTAGTACACCCACATTTCGCCAGTTATGTTTTTAGTCCCACGTAATAGGGGGCCAGCCAGAGTCTCTACAGTACCATTGGTACCCAGTTATATCAGAAGCTTAAAAATCTGATAACTGGAGGTCTAATTGATTGAGGAGACCAGATGTTCACTGAATGTACCTACAGTGTCGATATTTAGACGCATCTGGTCAGATAAGAAGCCGACCCTCACCTAGTTGGGAAAAGGCTAGGCAGATGGCAGTATTTTGTGCAATTTATCACGTAAAACCAAAACTGAACGGTTTTATTTTTAAAAAGGGAGCGAATAGAGATTTTTTTTACAGAACTTAATCTCATACGGGGTGGAACGGATTTAGTTACGAAAACTTTAACAATGGATTCAGTTTATGAATGTAGATTCCAAATGATCGAAATGTTCATCTAGGTTAAAAAAAAACAAAGGACCAAGGGCGAAAGTGGTCCAAGAAGGGGAGGCTCTTAGACCACTTCGTCCTTTGTTTTTTTTCACTTGCGGGAACGAAAGTGCTTATGTGTCTTATGATTTTGGCAAAAGTCTGTTAAGTTCTGTCCCGGGGTTTAAGGTCATGTTTGTCCTAACTATAATCTTGGACCAAGTTCCATACATTTTTGCCCATTGTACTTTCTATACATTTTTTCTACACGGTCAAAATGTATGGAAAATTTGTTTGGAAAAGCTATTTTTTTTATTACCTACGAAGTAGCTAGGGTCTACAATCATAATCTGTATCCATGGTAAAAGTTATCATCGCAATATCCCTTTCATCATGTATTTTCATTGGTCTTCTATAAACGAGAAAACAGACCAAGAAAAATGTTACAAGGGCAAGAGGATGATGCGTCCTTTTTTCAATAATTCCGGGCAATGCAGGGTGCTTCTCAAAGAGGACCCACTTAATTGGCTTAATTCTGTAGTCACAGACCTAAGCAAGCGGTTTTGTGACCGCAAAACATTCCTTTACGCAAACCCACATGTTCCGGATAGCAGATTTCACTCTGAACCTAATTGAGAACGTGTACTTCGAAGGGTTAGCATCTATAGTTCATTCGCGTTAAGAAGTGAAGAATAGTGAGTCGTCAGTGAAACTGAAGGGTCTTTGGTCTTTTTGTGAAATAATTTGCGACGTGATTGGTCAATGTCAGTGTCAGTGTCATCTCAAATAAAAACTATCTCATTTGTTAAAATACTACGAGTAGTTTATTAGATACGAGGGGACATTTGAACATAGAGTCTGCTTAAATCATAACCCTCTTGGCTTAGTAATTGGATTAATAAAACGTTTACGAAATAGAATCTTAATACGCATTTAAAACTATTCAGACATTTTTTTACAATCGCTATGAAAATCTATGATTCATGTTCACCAAAAAAATCAACCTCGGGCTAAGCCATTATGTCCAAACAGATGATTAACTACGTAACAGAAAAAAATAAAATTGTTCTCTATTACAATAATTACGGGAGCAATTTTGCTGGCTTAACACTGGCAATCAACAGAGCATGCCATTGGTTGGTTTAAAAATGGAATACGAAATTCAAATAAGGTTATTAGCCGTAGACAAGTTAGATAACACAGAGGTTTAAGTTGAAAACATAAACTGTTTTTTTAAGAAGATGAAATTAACGAGAAATTAATGAATGACCTACCATAAAAAAAAATGAAAACACATCCCAATCCGTTTAATTTTAACGTAGACACACAAACAAGAAAAAAATACACACGTTTTGCGAACCTCCTCCTTTTCGAAGTCGGTTTAAAACAACAGCATAAAAACAACATGGCAGTAGTAAATGAGTGCAATTTTCCAACGTTACGTTCGAAGCCTACTTTAACTGGCAACGGAGATTAAAGGAATACCGATAAGGTTTCCTTATCCATTACAAACTATGAAAGAAACAAATGGAATATGTTTTACATTTAGATTTTCTCTGCTTAGTATTCACGACTGTCGAGTATTGAGTCATCAATGCCAAGTATTGCTTTGTGGTTATTATTGTAAACGGTACGCTTTGCTATGTAGGTAATATCTAAGTATGTATAAAATATAAAACCTTTCGAGTTTTATAATATGAGCAGGGGCTTGTTATGAAACCGTTAGCCGGTTAACGTTCATTGGCTGAACACGATCCTTATTGCAGACAGCTATTTATGATTGGTAGGAATATTTTCACATCATCACGCTTGGTAAATGGATTGGAGACCGTAGAAGACGATGATATGGCTTGTATTTTAAGTGCTTCATCTCATTTCTTACTTGCTATGGTCTTTTTTAAGGGTTTTTTGACAACCAATGAAACCTCTTTGGAAACGGATCAAAAAACGGAGTTTTCCAAATCTAAATATAAAAGCGGAAGGTCACTCACTCAGTGACTCACTTGCTCACTCATCACGATTTGGTGAAAAAAAGATTTTCCAAAATTTTATGGAGGAACGAGAGTGTAAAGATTTTATGGAGAAATCAACTTCGACGCGGACGAAGTCGCGGGCAGAAGCTAGTCGATTTATAAAATAAACAAAAATACAGCCGTATGAGAACCTACTCCTTTTCTTAAAGTCGGTTAGGAGAGGTCAACGGCATCATAGATCCTGTTTAAGTGGTTTTTCAATGTCCTCCCACGCATCTCTTCAAATCCACTGCTTAATTCAATCGAAATCAGCGAAATAACAACAAACAACATCAGTTCTTCAACAAATAACAGCTTTTTTATAGTAAAAAGAATTATAAACAAATGAAATTATTAGAGCCTAAACGGATTGAGGGTTAAATCGGGGAGAAAACACGATAACGGTGAACTAAAAATAACTTAAAACGATATTTATACTTCAGCGGGCAACGGGTATGGTAATTTCTAAGCTGTGTACTGAATACAGCAAGATATTGAATTTATTATATAAAGATAGAGTGGACCTTGGATGATAGAAAAAAAGGAATATAAATCTAGGCGCATTTAAATACTGGTTTTGTTCACAAGCGTTTTGTGGTCTATCATAAAAAAATGTGGCAAGGTCTTGTCACAGAGATATAACATCACGCCTGTAACCCCTGAAGGGTTAGGCAGAGGTGTACCCATTAGTACGCCCACATTTCGCCAGTTATGTTCAAGTCCCATGTTATAGGGGGCGAGCCTATTGTCATCAACAGACAGACAGAGGGCTCATCGAGATATATATGTACTTATACGTAAAACTATTTTTATATCTTCCGCCATCTTATTTAATGGTGAAATCCGCATCAACTGCCTACGCCTCGGGACAGGCGGAGGAGTGTTTCGGACTCTCACCGACTAAACTACGGTGGTCCTCCAACTACCCTTGGCCGGGGCAAAGGGGTTGCTCAGAGCATTCTTCCGCACCCCAGAGACGTGCTCTCCCTGGAATATTATCTCCCCTGTGTTAGAGGAGAGGCCTTTCAATATCATATCAGACGAACGATTTCTACTGCTGGACATAGGACTCTCCTAAATATAACCACAATGACCGGTTCTGCACTGCCCTCATCCAGCGTTTATCCGCGACCACCTCGGAGAGGCCTTTACACGAAGCCATTAATGAAGCGTTGAAGTTTGGTAACATCGATGTCATTCATTAATTAGCTACCCAAAGCCCAAAGCGGTGATTTTATTACGAGCATTAAATTGTAAAATGTTGAAAATCAAGTTTCCTACTGTCATGTTAACGACCCATTTCCTAATATCGGTGCAGCCTAAGAGCCTAATAGCTAGCAGAGGAGTACGCTTGGCTGATTTGGGAGTTTGCACCAAAGGAGCAACGTCAGCACACTGGGTATAATTTTAGTGCTGTCTGATTGTAGACTGGACGTAAAAAAATACAGTTACTAATTCTTCCCATTACTGCGATATTTTTGTTGCTTCAGACCATACATAAGAAATTACTGGTTACGAATATACTGAAGACCAAAGTAACCCTTTTTTTTTTAAGAAAAGCAGTTTCAAAAGTTATCAATAAACTTTAAATGACCCTACGATCCCTGTACTATTGTTGTTTTTTTTAATTCTAATTAATTTGTCGCACCAAACATAAAACTCATGTCCAAGTACTAATTGTTGCTCAATGTTGATGAGCTAAATTTTGCTCAGTTTTGATGGTCAGCAAGCCTAGTTGAAGGCTTATGTGATATGTCTTTCTTAATCTTAGAACCGAGTTTGAGTCTTATAAAGTCATTAATTTAGGAATTTGAAGCTCTACACTCTCTAAAAAAGACACAAAGTTTTACTATTTCCTCAGCTTGTCATATCCGCTTTATTCTATGCTCCGAGTACAACCTACATCAGAAACTGGTTCCTATACGTGAGATAACTCAAACTCATGCGCAGACGGAGGTCAATTTAGCCATATTACATCATCAAATAGCTATGATAACCATAGTAGTTAGGCGAAGGCTGGCATTTTAAAAGCCATATGTTTTGTTTTTCTCGACAGAATATGGTGTTTCGAATTTTTGAGAAAGTTCTGTTTAGCATAGCTTTTAGTGGTTTAGTCGTAAAAGCGTTACAGACAGGTTGACAGATAGAGTTACTTTCGCATTTATAATATTAAAATACATCCATATTTTCAAACATCATAGTTCCAGGAGCGTAGTTACCGCCGTATCAAAGATTCGGGCCCCATCAGCTACAGGGGCCCCAAAGCCGCAGTTAGGAAGAAGGCCCCCCCCCCCCCCCAAGAAAGTTGGATACAGGGCCCTCTAGGGCAAGCTACACCACTAGTTAGTTCTAGCTGAATTGAAGTTATCATGACGACGGTGGAACATCTATGGATCTGATAGTGAATAGAGGAAATACAGTTTACAGAGCATTTTAATTTGAAACGGGATATAATATTGTTTTGTCGTAATAATATTCTATAGGAAACCGTAAATTCAGGAAATACTGAATACTGAATTTGTTGAGGACAATTTTAACTGAAACTTACCGAAGTTAGTATCATACCTATAATGTCGAAAAATTAAAGTAATTACCAAAATTACAAACACTTATTGGGCATTTTATTGCAACTTTTTAATCATAATTATATGAGGAACTATCGGAAACTAAGTGTCAGTCTCAATCTGTCAAAAATGTTTCTAATTTAACTATTATTATTTTTGCCATTGGTTAAAACGTCAACAACAAGTCACACAGACTAATTAAAAACGTTTAAAATCTAGTCTCAATCTTAACTAAAACATAAAGTGTCTAGTTCTTCATAAAAAGAATCACAATTAAGTACTACGTTCTATTTGAAACCTGATTATAAATATAAAAACTATTTTCTGCTTGATAGAGTGCGTCCGATCAAGGTCGATCTCGCATATTTTTTAGGTAAACAACACTATTTAGTTGCACGTCCGGTCTAGGCTATCTATAATTTGTTTACTTTACATAATCTAGGTAACACCTAAGTGTGAACTCGACTCTAATTAAATAATACTTAGTAGGTGTAGGAAAATGTGTTAATTAATATCTGCGTTGTATTTATAACCGTTGACACATCACGATGCATGCCTTCATATTTCAGTATTAGATGTATATTGATAGATTCATGAGTCATTTTCTGTCTAGATTAATAGACAGTTTTAAGTTAAGTCTAGATATTAATAGAAGCTGTTTATAATATTGATCTTTCTAAAAGCAAACTCGCGTTATCATAGGATTAATTATACAAAAAGTTGCGTCTTCTATCTTGAAAATAACCTTCGTTTTCTTCGTACCAAGTAAAACTTCAGTTTCTGTTACAAGTTTAATAATAAATTTTGGCTTTTAGCCACAAACGCACCGACACTGCATATACACACACAAATTAAAAGGATTAACAATATGTAATTTGACGTACCTATAATCAGCAGGAAATGATCCGATAATTAGCGTGTCACTATAACACTTTCAACTTGTACTAAGAACACACTGTTTGCAGAGCTTGATCACGAAACAAAGGAACTATACAGTTCACAGTTACATCATCGAATATTCGCGGAAATTAACAACGTATGGTAACACTAAACACCATGAATTAGCATATGCACTCGAATTTTGCTAAGTAAACTTTGAGTAAAGTTCGTTTTTTTTTTGTTATTCGGCCGGCTGTACGAGTAGTGTCGTCCCCCGGTCGTATGTGAATCGAATTAACTTGATTGGTTAATTGAATGTTGTAGTGTTGTGCGTCGTGATAAGCGTCGAGAGGTCGCGCGTTGACTGCTCGCTCGCTGTATCATTCACGCCGCCTCACGTGCGTTTGCTTGCAAAAAACAGACATGGCACACGAACTCTCACAGACTACTATTCCTACGTAAATTGTTCGATCATGACTGGGAGATGGGGTATTTCGGGATGAATCTAATTTTGGGTGCAACACATTAATAACCGGCTTTTGCTCGCGACTTCGTGCGAATAAATGTCGGTTACCGCGGACCCAGACGAAGTCGCGGAATGAAAATTAGTCTATGTCCTTCCTTGGGGTTAAAACGTACCCTGTACCAAATATTATTAAAATCGGTTCTGTGGTTTAGTCGTGAATGCGTAACAGACAGACAGACCGACCGACACACAAACAGACAGGGTTACTTTCGCATTTATATTATTAGTAAGAAAATAAGTAAGAATAAGGCAGTAAGGATTTTCAGTCTACACTTGAAGGATCTACGAGAGAAATTACCGAGTTAAAATGTTTGTAGCAACACACGGAAAGTCTAAAGGAAAATCATAAAAAATATGCTTAGTTTAATGAATAAGTCACGTACAAAAAACCAGTCATATCTTGTTATTTCAAAAGAATAACAAGTAACCTTGAAGTTAATAATGAATAAAACAATAATGAAGTTTGAAATTACATAGTATCAACGAGTTTGTAAGATCCATACAAAGATGGAATTCCATTTGTAAAACACAATGATGGGAAAGTTTTCGATTCCCACGAGAAAGAAAAGCGAATTTATGGTACATCACAACCTTCTTAACTCTGTGGTTCAAAGATTAAAAATAAACAACGCAAAATTACAGGTTTCAAAGAAGCGGCTGAAGTTATGGACGATGACGTCATTACACAATATTTCGCAAGCAATTCATTGATACACGTGTTGTAGTATTTATGTAGAATGATCTAATAGCACTTTTAATTCATGGAAACCTATTTCTACATCACAGAAGCAGTGAAGTAGTCAACGATGATGATTGACACACAGATGAATCTACCAATCATCTGTGTGTCAAACTCCTTCATCATAATTCGAAGAAAGCCCTAATGATATTGATGACTGATGGCGTCATGAAATGAATAAAACCTACGAAAAAGAATATAGCAGTCATTGAGATTGACCTAACTAAACAAACAAACAGAGAGACACGATGAAAAGAAACGCAACGTCCGTTCGATTGACCAACACACGATAGAGAAATTTGTTTTTTTACAGTCAAAATCGAAAGGTCAAAATTAAATAATAATTAATTAATTTATACTTATTAAAAACATTTAAAATCTGGTAGCAATCTTATATCAGCAACACTCAAATTAGAGGCATTTTTGACAGATGGATACTATAAGATTAGATTGCAATCGTTCCTAAAAGTCGAATTGCCTCTCAGATTTTGCCAAAACGTAAAACAACTACACAAACAAAAAAACAGACTTCAAAAAAGTCCTTCACCCTGTCATAGGACATTTTATAAATATCAGCGAGAGAGTAATTTTCATAAATAATCCGCATGCCGGTTTCCACCTCGACCCGCGCGTTAGAATGTGAAAACAATGGCATTTCGCCAAGTAAGCTGTGACGTGCACCGGCTACACCATCGCCATCGGCGTACTTTGATAGCACCAACGGCTATTCGGTTATTCTTAAAACAAATAAAAGCCGGATATTTCTATTTAGCTTTCCATGTTGCTGGTTAGAAGTGTTCTGTAATGCTCTCTCTATGTGCTTGTAGTGCCCATAGCATAATTTTTACGAACTTTTAGGAACGACTGCAATGTAGGTTTTGATGATGGCTACGCAGCTAAATGTTTTTCATTTCGAAAGTTGGTCTTCTGGCATGCCCTGATGCTTGCACGCTTCAGGAACGCGCTGATGGACGCTACTGATGGTGTAAAACTTCTGGTTAAGGCCGAGACCGACTTCAATAGACTGCCATCGACACGCATAAAGGAAGAATTAGTGTCGCTTTTCGCACTACTAGTTCGTCTGAAAATGTTGTGGGAAACCTATGCCCAACAGTGGGCAGCTTCTGGTTGACATGATGTGAACTACGAAGTTGGTGATAGTCCTTAAATGAGTCTGTACTTAGTTACAAATGATATGACGCTAGTCTTCAGAATATAGGTCCATTTGAACCCTATTATAATTCTCGCAAAGTTCGTTTTCAATAATCCGGCAAACGGTATACTTTCTAAGGATAAACATATGAATATAGTTCCTATAACACATTTTACAGCTAACAATGGCTACACAAAACTATTTCTAGATAAACAAACATGCCAATCGATAATACCGCCAGGATTGAAATTGACGGGTGGCGCGAACCGTAGGCCAAGCATGAGTGCGCTGATGTAAAAATATTCGACGTTAGTTGATTTTCAAATTAAAAGTCAAAAGTCAAAATAGCCTTTTTGGTTTAATTTTATACGACAACCACAATTAATAAAGCTTCCAAACTAAAAACGGTTTCAACAAAAAGACAAGCGCCTTCAAAAATTATAATATTATAAAACAACTTTAGGCACAGTCAACAAAACAGTAGAGTATGCAGGGTCGACAGATATAGTTAAAGTTTTCTTAGAAACCGTCTTCCGACCATTCGGAAGTCGGTTTGGTTCTATTTGTCGTTTTATATTTTCACCGACTTCCGAAAGTAGTTATTTTGAAGTCGTTTAATAAATATTTTGTGCTAAATAAATTGATAGCTGTGTCCAATTAAAAAATCGATCGCATTTACGTTACGTTACCTCCGCGCGTTCGTGCTTGGCCCACCGTTTGGTAAACACACAGAAATAAATGAATGAGTTACGGATGCGTGACGCATTCGGCATTTGCCGTAATTATCCAATTGTACTTCTTTTGTTTTCGAAGAATTTAAGACTAGCCGGAAATGTATTTCATTATCAAAGTAACTGACCGGCTTCGTTCACGTGAATTTTCTTACGGATTCCTAGTTTTACATAACATCACATAACTTCACGCCTGTAATCGCCGTAGGGTTAGGCAGAGGAGTATCTTTAGTACACCTACATTACATCAGTTATGTTTAATACGAGCTTATTGCCATCAACCCGGCACAAATCCAGACTCCTAGGCTGCTACTGAGAAATTCCTGAAGAAAAAACCCATTAACATTTTGCCCGACCTTGGAATCGAACCCAAGACTTCATGCCCAGCAGTCGCGCTTTGTGACCACTAGCCCAACGAGGCAGTCCCTAGTTTCGTTATAGAAAAAAATGCTCAGGGGTAACGTAGCTTCCTATTAGCGAAATAAGTTTCAGAATCGGACCAGCAGTTCTGGAGATTAGATCGTTTAAAATAAAACAAAGTCTTACAAAACCGTTATAGGCTGGCCTATTGCTGTTCTGTCTTGTCTGTAAGAAGCCTTTTAAAGTCTACTAGCTCAACAAAATGATACGATGTCTAATTATACATTTGTATAGTTAGTGCATCTAAATTAGAAACAGTTATCAGTCCAAATATCAATCGAGTGCCTAGTGGGTCGCGTGGTGTCAAGGTGCCGATCGAAAGATGTTGCCCAATCTGAAATACTGGACCGGGAACATTGCACTACATATCAATATACTGCCCGACCTAAAGGGCAAATTTCGTAATTAAAAGCTTTCGACGTTCGTAAGTCCAAGTTTCACCTCTCTCTCTCTGGAACCTGGCCAGTAAATTAAAAGACAGCTCGTATGCTAAGTTATGGCTAAGAGAATCTTTTAAAGTTGACAGCCGCGTTGGTCTGGTGGTCACAAAGAGCGACTGCTAAGCATGAGGTCTTGGGGTCGTAAGACCTTACTGCTCACACGATAAAGAAGAAGAAGAATCAGATGAAGGAAAGGACTCATCGAATAAGTTCTTCCGCCCTGAGTGGGGCCCAGGGCGGAAGGATTTGATGATTCATTTGATGGATTTTACCACCTCAAAAAAGTAATAATAATAGACGGACAATAATAGGCTGGTGTTGTTATTATTACTATTTTATCAGGGAATTTAGCTGGTTTCGGCAAAGTTGCGCCACACCTGTTTATTCAAAGTTGACTTTAATCTGGGGGCGGTGTAGACTACATTTGCGTATCGAACAAATTCAACAATCAAATGCACTCGACTATATAACAATGTTAGTACATAGCAACATAAGTACCCACTATACATAATAGGGAGAGTGTTATAAATGGAACTCGTTCCCAGCGAGTGGCACACTGACTTGTGACAGGCATTGTGCATTGATTAGATAACGATTGTGCCGCAGATGCGCACGGGCATACGATGGACGGGAATTAAAGCTAAATAATGAGACCATGTCTTATTGGATGATGTAGGACAATGTTAAAAAAAATTGTTATACGTTCGGGAGACAGTTCCTAACATTCGTATATAATAGAAAGAGAGGGAAGGTCGCCTAGCCATAACGCCTTTTCCTTACGTGACGATTTCTGCCGCAACTGCTACCTAAAGCAGAGTTAAGCTACTTCGTTCCAAAAACAAGTTTGCCGTCATAGGAATTGCCGACAGAAGTGAAAACTTAAAACACCAACTTAATAACTGTCGCCAGTCTGGCGCAACACGTCACATTAGCATGTCGGTGACACGTGTACTCATAAGTTTTGTCCCTACCAGAAATCGCTCAATGGGGCTAAAGTTTTCACTTCAAAATCTGTTGCTCTATACATTTTGTCCATTTATACAGTAAACAAAAATGTATGGCGCATCCCTTTTTCCTGTGATTTCAGTGATACTGTATTAAAAAAGTTGTAGGTACCTACCGATGAGTACAATGACCCCTTTTCGAATATTAACTAAAAGAAAAATAATAACATCAAAAATTAATATCTGTATAGTTCTTTAGATAAAAAAGACTTAAATGATGGTCACGTTGATGTAGATGAAAAAAACAGGCCTTAAATGGTATAATAGTATACTACGATCTACGTAATTTGTTAAAATAAAATTCGTGATATAAATCACTTGTAATCTTAAGTCGTAAACCTTGAAACGTGTGACATTTTAATAGGAACAAAGAAATAATATATTTTGCTAGATAATAATTCCAAATAATATTTTCTTCTAACATTAATAACAATGGATACACAAAACATCCTTGACTTTAGTATTTAGCAATCTATTGCTGAATCGATAAATGAGTGAGTGATGATGAATAGAGTGAGTGAGCGAATGAATGAGTATATTCATTCACTCACTCATCACAAAATATCAAAAACCGATTGACGTATGGAGATGACATTTGGCAGAGAAGTAGTTTAGAGCTAAAGACGTCTTGTAAAAAGATTTTACAAAAATTCACCCGCTAAGGGTTGAAACGGTCGTGGACAGAAGCTAGTTAGTTATATAGGTGCTACGACATTTGCAACAAAACAGTAACACTAGGTGCAACGATATATCTGTACTAATAATAAAAGCTAAAAGAGTTCGTATTTTTGTTAGAGCGCGCGAATTTCCAGAACTATTAGTCCGATTTTGAAAATTGTTTCGCAAATCGGCAGCTAGGTACGTTAACCATGACTTAAAAATTAAGGAATTGATGAGAAAATTTATTCGAATAAAGTCGAGGGCATAACCTAGATAATTCCAGAAGTTTGCTGTGATTTTATTTACTTATTTTAAAGTTATCAGACTAAAACGGTAACCACGATAAACTGCGGTTACGATTTTGTGTACCCACCAAAAGTGTGATATAACTGAAATAGAACAGTATCATTTTAATTCTCTCAACAACGGATGAACGAGTATCATACTGATAACCTAACATTGCGACATGATACACGAATATATCTAGCTATGACGTAACGCTGGGCCTACACAAGTGCCGCAGCTATCGCATTGAACCCTAGGCGCAGGCGCATAAATCGAATGATCTATCTGATAGCTGACCTATTGGGGTTCGGCTTCCTTTAGCTCCTGACTGACTATAATATATTAAGGCCTTGTCGGCCCAGCCAGTCCTATCTTATTGTAGATTTAATTGCTAACAAAGGCCCAAGCGCATTTTTATTCAATTCATAAGTACTTTCAAAGTCTATCTATGACGTCAGACTTTGGTGTAGGAAAAACATCGTAAGGAAACCCTGGACTTCCAATGAATAAAAGTCCGCCTTGAGCAGGCGAGGTGATCTGCTCGCTCCTACCCTGTATGAGAAGAGGCGTTTGCCCTGCAGTGGGGCAATACTAGGCTAGTATTATTTATTTTATTTATAATTTAACCTACTGTTAGCGACCATTGAAGTTACAATTTGGGATCTAACTATATCAACCAGAGCAATCTTACAGTTGCGTACACGCAGGTGTTCATGTAACTCTACCTACAGAGATCTAAAAAAAGTATCATTCAACATTTCTTGTCATATTTATTCTGCAGTTGCGATTAGCCTCGGAGTTTGGATTTGTGTCCGGTTGATGGCAATAGGCTCGCCCTCTATTACATGGGACTTAATCATAACTGGCGAAATGTGGGTGTACTAATGGATACTACCTCTGCGTGTGTTGCGATTAGGTATTTATTATTCTAATAATCAAGCTGGTAACCAGGTAACACCTCAGGACAAACTAAATGAACAAGCAAACAGTATTGTCTAGTACTCAAGAGTCCCAGTATTGTATTCATTCGGGACCAGACTCATGGTCGTCCCACAATGACAAATAACAAGTACACGGTAACACGGTCCATATGGCGCATCATTCAGCTGCAATAAAAGATTGAACACGTATAAATAATGTATCGAATAGTAGGCACATCATTGTGGGCAAATTTTAGTCGATTTGCTTACAATGGATGCACTCATAGGCTAACTAAACTATACTAATATCGGTATTGTTGTCTGTTTATATGGTTGTGTAAGGTTAGATTTATTGATTTGATGTGATGTACTTGCTTGTTTTAATTAATTTGATGTAATTATGTCATTTCAATATCGATGATTTTATTTTTAACTCCTGACGCAAAATCGACGGGGTGTTTTATGTTTGACGTGTCTGTGTGTGTCTCTTTGTGGCATCTAGCTCCTGAGTGGATGAACCGATTTTGATTTTGTTTATTTTATTTAAAGGTGAATTAGTCGGGAGTGTTCTTAGCTATGTTTTGTCGGGGGCTTTTTCAACTTTTAATTTTATACTTTTTTGTTAACAAGGGAAGTAACAAAAAAAAGGGGTCATACTCATCGATATGAACAACTTACTGTTGTTAAAGGACCAACGCAAAAATCGCGAAAAAATTTAAGCTGTTCCATTTTGTCATCATCATCATATCAGCCGAAAGACGTCCACTGTTCTACATGGGCTTTCCCTAAAGATTGCCACACTGATCGGTCCTACTGCCCGCATACAGCGGTTTCCTTCTACTTTTACCGTTTGTCGGTCCACCTTGACTGTCTTTTGTCGAGTTTTAACAATGTAATACGTTATTATACGTCTAAAATCCATTAAAATATTATAAATGCGAAAGTAACTCTACCTGTCTGTACACCATCGCGACTAAACCATCGATTTTGATGAAATTTGATACGGAGTAAGCTTAAACCTTGAGAATACTGCCGTAGACCCAAAAGTACCAAAGAGCTACATTTTAATCCGCAAATTCGTCTGTTTTGCGATTACCAAGTTTACGTCATGACATGGACGAAATCTCGGGCAAAAGCTAATTGTAAATAATTGGATTAAACTTTATCCTCTATGACCGTGATCTTGCCTTGATCACGAAGTACGCAATCGTGTAAGTCAGCTGTTACGCTGTAAATTAGTTATTTTGAAAACGTTTCAACGTTGTCATTAATGTAAACAATTGGATGATTCTGCGTCGTCCTTGCTAGTTGAACGTTGGCATCGAATGTTGTTCATTCAAGTTCAGAGAGGAGAAAAAAAAAGTCATTTGTAATTGCCAAGGTCAACTATAATTGTTTTTTTTTTATACCTAATAAATACAGTCGATTTGTTGTAATAACGTGTGTTAATTACTCAAGTTCCACGTAATGAGACACTATTGATTTTCTATTGTTTTGTCATACCGGTAAGTTAGTTAAAGTTAGCCGAGGTTTGACCGGTTAAAAGACACACTGGCTGAAAGATAAATTACATGTTTTTTGACCATACCTTCCTAGAAACTTTCTGGTTACGGACATATTGAAGATCAACGTTTTAACTTTGTTATTTTTAAGAAAAAAAAATACAAACATCCGAATTGAGAACCTCCTCCTTTTTTAGAAGATGGTTAAAAAGCAAGTTATAAATATTCTGATTAAACTTCAAATATTTCACTACGACTCTTGTACTGCTGCCCAGTTACTGGGTTGTGGAGGTCAGATAGTCAGTCGCTCCATGTAAAATACTGGTATTCAGGTGAGACTGGAAGCCGACCCCAACATAATTGGGAAAAGGCTAGGCAGATGATGATGACACTGTTGAACAATGTTTATATGCGTTACAGTGGACACAAACAGTGATTTTTCACACCAAAAATAAAAGTAAAATAAAGTAAAGTAAAATAAAAGTGACTGCCTCGTTGGTCTAGTGGTCGCAAGCGCAACTGCTGTGCATGAGGTCTTGGGTTCGATTCCCAGGTCGGGCAAAGTGTTATTGGGCTTTTCCATCAGCAATTTTTCAGTAGCAGCCTCGGAGTCTGGATTTGTGCCCGGTTGATGGCAATAGGCTCGCCCCCTATTATGTGTAATGTATGTATGTAATGTGGGTGTAATAATGGGTACACCTCTGCCTAACCCTTCGGGGATTACAGGCGTGATGTTATGTAAAAATAAAAGTAAAATTAACCCCGTATCACATAACATCAACAAGGAACTGCATAATTCACCTAAACATGATTTCTGTAAATGTTTCCCCAAAATCATGATTTTTCAAACACATTTTATGCAGTCCACATAACGTATCTACTTACAAATGAATCCATCAATAATATTATCCGAATAACAGAATAATGACGTGTATATCTGTTTATTATACCACAAACAAGATACAATACATTAGGTACCGGTTATATATTAGTCATAACATCTCATGTACATTAGTTGTATGGTATTGTGTGTAATGATTTTAATGCTGTCTGGTGACCGCACGTTTAGGACGATGACTAAGTCAGGACCTTGGACACAGCGAGTTTTACATTCAATGATTTAACTTTTGATCAGGTTAAATGGGTGCTATTGACGCATTGTATGCATACCTGATTGGCCCTTGGTCTCGTGGTTGCAAGTGTGATTACTTAGCGTGGGTTCCTGAGTATAAAAGTAATAAATACATATACATATGTGGGTTAGAAGTAGAGTATTTCTTCGAATAAATCTGTTCTTTAAATGAATGTTCTTATCACACATCCAAATTAAGTTGATGACATATCCCACCTTATAAAAGGTCAAAGCGATAAACACATGCGAAAACATGATACAAGATATATTTTTAGAATTATTATAAATCTACGTATGATGCTTCTCATTAAGAGAGCTCTTAAGTTTTTGTCATTTCACCTTAGTTTCACTTTGGATATTGAAAAAAATGTAGATAGTGGTTACTTACATGGAAAGTTTACAACTCATGGTTTTTACATACACAATAGACCATAAAATCATTGACGTGAGTAAGTCCATAAAGTACCATTATTTATTCCATATTAAATGGTACAAATTAAACTAAGTACTTTGTTTACTGTGACTTCATCGATATCGTGACAATACTGACTTTGTATTTTCAACTTTGTTGTGGGAGTAAAAGAAATAAAGGAAAATATTGACCGACTTGCGCAGGAGTTGACTAAGGGAATAGGCGCGGCATTATTGGTGACAAGTCTGACTTCATACTATTTAAATTGCACTTCGAAACAGTCCGTTAGTGCGTCCAAACCAATATTTTCTTTAACGACTTTATTTATTGTAATAGTTGACTTCAAGCAATATTTTGTGACCAAAGTACTACAGTCTGTGTTATTAACGTTCCATTTTGTAAACAAATAAAAAATATAAAATCAAAGGAATCGAAATCAAAGGAGAATGGCGACTTAAAATACTTCACACTAATTGAGTTAGTACCTACAATTAACGACTTCAATCAGTTTCCAAAAATATCAAACGATTTTATTTTTCAAATTAAAAGTCTTCGTAAATCAAAGTTCGTGTAACCTTGAAAGTCTGCAAAACAAATATTTTTTTTTTACTTTTTGGGCCAACTGTGACAAAAATGTTGACAATAAACTGGACGGTTGGGATTCGCGCTTCGCTTTCGTTTCATGCAATTTTCAACTTTATTTTTGTTGTTTTTGAGTTCATTTTCATTGAAATTGCTTGATATTATTGCTGCTGTTTGTTAGGGCCTAATAAAAGAGTTTTCTTGAATGTCAATAGTAACAATAATCGCTTTCGTTGACCCTTTTGACCTTATTGTCAAGTTTATTTAAATACGAAAGATGCTGTTGTACCGCGGATAGTCTCGGTTCTGGGTTATAGAATACTTAAAGAAGATTTGTGTTTGTTTAAAATATACAGGAAGAAACTTCAAGAAAGAAAAAATATTGGTTAATTTGAATTTAGAATACATGAGTACACAATGTGCACAAACAGACAAAAACCCTAAAAAAAAGCTTAAAATAGTTTTATGACAGTTGTGCTGGTTCAGCAAAAATGCTAAGCAACTACCGTCTCATAACAAAACCAAATACTTACTATACCTAGTCAAAAGTTTAAACTGCGAGTCAGTCATCAAGTTTTTATTCAAAAACTCATTTTGTGTTTAAAATACAAAAACCGGCTCGAGATTTAAAGCTTGGATTAAAGTTATCCTTTTGTAATGTGACTGCTAAATGGCTGACGCTGATTTTTAACTGATCCCCGAAGGGTTAGGCAGAGGTGTACCCATAGTACACCCACATTTCGCCAGTTATGATTAAGTCCCATGTAATAGGGGGCGAGCCTATTGCCATCAACCAGGCACAAATCCAGACTCCGAGGCTGCTACTGAGAAATTTCTAATGGACAAACCCAATAACACTTTGTTCGACCTGGGAAACGAACCCAAGACCTCTAGCTCAGCAGTTGCAAATTCTTTACATTGTAAATTAAAAAAACAATAAGATTTTTTTCAAGGAATTCAGTAAAACGCTAAGACGACAATATTATCCAATCGTACGATACTATATCCGACACACGAGTATTAAAATGAACAACACAACCGAATTTTGCTGACCTTACTCAAATACTCTGCAAAGTTATATCGATGATGTAATTCGCAGAAACGGGTTACAGTGTCGTCTACTTAATTTCGAGTGTTTGCCTGTGTTTTTGTCAATTTGTAGATTTTAAATATTACCTACGTTTTAGTTTTATTATTATGCGCTATATGCTTTTGTCCCAATACATTGTTCTTATGAAAACATTCAATTCAAATCTTGATTCAAAGGTTTTTTTTGTATAATTTTATTGGTCTTAAAAGAGTGTTAATGGATTTTCTTCCTCGTTCTTTTCTATAGGAACCTACTGATTGGAATAAGCTTCAACTTTCTGACTGACTGACTAATTTCTTGACAATTTAAAAAGCCTGTTAATGATTATTTTTATATGTATTGTTTTGAGTTTTGATATAAATAATAGATACATTCTTTTGTATCGTTATATATCGTTGTTTTTTCGTACACATATTATAAAGAGGAAAAATTTGTATTGTTGTTTGTTTGTAATGGATAAAATCAAAAACTACCGATCCGATTTAAAAAATTCTGTCAACATTAGAAAGCTACCTTATCTGCGACTAACGTAGGCTATATATTATTTTATTTTTGCGCGGGCGAAGTCGCGGTCAAAAGCTAGTTTTAAATATTTTGTTTTGTTATTCATTAAAGTTAATACACTTTTTGAATTCCACTTTTTAAATATATTAAGTGACTGAACAATTAGAATTCATCTGTGAACATTTTACAAACAAACACAATATCCCTCGTTTTCATTCATTAATACATTTTAGTGAAACAAATATTAATATTCGAAATAGCAGCATTTAAAACAAATATTTATGCAGCTTGACGCTTGCACCCAATTGGCACGCACCCAACTCTTGAATACGCAAATTTTGACGGATATCGTCATAATCCGCTGCGCAGGCGACTGCGAGTGCGTGGGCGCACACATTTAGATCAAAGATGCAGTTGCAATATGTCACTGGAGTGGTTATTGCACTGATTAAGTGGGTAAACTTGTAAATTGAATTCAAATGCAAGGTTTATTGAACTGAGATGCACAGAAACGTTAACTGAAGATAAGATAAAAAAATGCAGAAAAAAAATTCTGAACTTTCAAACACCACTTGACGTTTCTGAAAGTATTGTTAGAGCAACAATACACCTTTAAGTGATAAAGACAGCATTAGATTTAAAGGCAACTCAAAAAATCGTTTTGTCTAAATATTCGATGTTTAGCCTACCTTCTTTTGAGTTCTGACTATTGTCCTTTGTAAAACCTCCACCTGATGGATCCACATAATTTTTCGTCACCAATTTTTTTTTTTATATATTCTGCACGTCTTTAGTTATTTTACAAAACAAAATGCACCTAACCTATTAATAAAATGAACAACTTACCCGTATCACCAACAGCTTGGCTGAGCGTATTCTCTGTCACAGGTCGCAACGCCTCTACAGCGCTGATGTAGCCCAAACGATCAGCAATCGCGCAAGCCGTTTGCCCATTCTGTAGAAAAGAAGATTATTTCACTCTCAATCTGCCTAGATTTTTCCCGACTATGTTGGGGTCGGATTCCTGTCTAACCGGATGCAGCTAAATACCAGTATTTTACATACAGCGACTGAACTCCACAACCCAGTAACTGGTTAATACGATACCCTTGGGAAAACTGGTCAGACTTTAGAGCTTTTGATGACCCGTAACGTCTGTTAAAGGTCCACGTATGACAGCCGGGACCAACGGCTTAACATGCTTTTCGAGGCACGGAGAAGTCTCGGTGTAGCCGTGTAGTCCACGAATCAACGCCGGCAAGCTTAACCTAAAGGATCGACACGTGCGGCTGTTATTACTAGCACTTCCCACTCGCCACTCTCTTCTTATAAAATGATGGGCTGAAAGCCTTCAGAAGTGTACTAAACATGGTACATAAGCTTGCAACGAACCAATGATAATAAATCATGTAAATAGATTGGTAATCAAAAGTGTTTTCCTGCTCCTTTACTAGTAAATGGAGTGGTCGTTTCTGAGTGGTATGACGTATCAAATTGACGCGCGTATGCCTCGGTACTTGATAGGTGCACATTTAATTTATGGTAGAAGATAACTCTGGGAATATTATTCATTAACAATGACGTAATTTGGGAAATTAATAACCTTTGTTAATTACTTTTTATTATAGTTATTGTCATCTGTATGCTTAACGTTAGCTAGTATTACATTTTTGAATCGGAATTACGACTATAGTTTAGTCTTGCGGTTTAATTTCATACAACAAGCAAAATTTTGTACCACTTTTAAACTAACTTGATCATCATTATCAAATAAATAAATAAACTATTAACGACTATTCGATTTGTCTTTTTACAAACCGTATACACATAAACCTGCTGGCTGCCGGCTGGTCCTTAGTAGGAATGATCAGTGTGTTAAAATTAGGAAATATTTGGTATAAAAACTTAGTACTTACAGCAGACAGAGCGTTCGGATCGGCGTTCTGTTTCAACAGCAGTTGTATGATGAGCGTGTGTCCTTGTTGCGCTGCCTGGTGTAACGGCGTGAACCTGTATGTTAAGAGTTATGTTTAACATTCAAACTGTAATTGATTACTGCACAAGTATGACGGTATATTAACTACAAATGCATATGCTGATATAAAATGATGAAAAGACAGGAAAATATATGAAACTAGCAACCCGCCTCGGCTTCGCACGGGTGCAAAGTTCCGATATTACCGAAGCATTTTCCAAAAAAAAAAATAACTCCCTTAAAAACCTTGTCCGGAAAATTATGAACTCAAAAAAAAATAGAATCAGCCAAATCTGTCCAGCCGTTCTCGAGTTTTGCGCTTAGCAACACATTTAACGATTCATTTTTATTTTATAGATAGATAAGGTATTTTCCTGTATATTTCCCAAATTGAGGACTCACTGCGGTTTACGCACTTGGTCACAAGTTAACAAGTTACAAGGTATTAGTCACAAGTTTCTTTGCCAAATCGGTATCTGCGACCATTCTATTACTGAGCTACTCTTACCCATGTGCAGCCCGCGCGGTGACGTCAGCGTTAGCCGCGAGCAGCGCACGCGCAGCGGCGTGGTGCCCGTGGTGCGCGGCCGCGTGCAGCGGCGTGTAGCCGTCCCGCGTGCGCGCGTTCACTTGCCCGCCTGCTGACATCAGGGCCTTCAGGACTCCAGTGCGGCCTTCTGACGCTGCTAGGTGGACGGGGGTCAGGCCTGGGGAGTAAGAGGAGGGTATATGACAGATGATAACCTTAAATAATGTTGATAAAGTTGTGAGTTTTGTGTAAAGTTGTGTGTTGTGAGGTGGGTCAGTCTTCAAATTTCAGCTACAAAAAAAAATTGTCAGCAAGGTAGCTAATGTCGCTGGCTGTCTAGAATGCACTTTAATACCCAAAGTATTATCACCGATCGTAATGTTTCTTCAATGTAATACATTGAATTGCCTAAGGCATTAAGTCCGCCTTTGTACAGTGTATGTTTTACATGTGCATAAAGTTTTAATAAATAAATTACAAGGAGCACAGAAAAATAAATCTTTAACTTAATTTAGAATTATTTTATTGAGTCATCTAATGGCGTGTATAGTTAATTTACAGGATTCTTCCTAACAGTTCTATATAAAAACTGATACTAGAACATCAGAAACATCAACGTGTGTGCAGTATAGTGCTTAAGTGTCGCCTTTGATCCTACGGTTGGAGTCTCCCCGGTCGTGTCGGATTGCCATCCCATCGCACTATAAAAGTGAGCGAAAAAGGAGTACACTTAAATTCGGTCGAGAGAATACACTTATAATCCGCTCCCTACCATTATTAGCAGGTACATTGACGTCAGCCCCTCGTTCGATGAGCATCTCCACGCAATCCTCGTGTCCTTCTTGCGCAGCCATGTGTAGCGGCGTGAAGCCTGCCTTAGACTTGACGCTTGGATCCGCATCTGTAGGGAAAACCATGGTTAGGCAAACCTTCTAAAGAAAGAGCTACTCCCGGTTTCTAGAATGAAATAATCATTTGAAGCTCCCAGAAATGTCAGGATTTCAATTCTGTCATTTTTGGGAGCTTCAAATTATTTTTCATTCATTCAGAAGAGATTTAAAGCCTGTTAATGTAGAACAAGTTGTAAAACAAAATGGTGTGCTGCAAAATGTTGCTTTTTTCCATGTTAATATTTGCAATTGGCGTTGCACATTTTTAATCTATACATAGTATAAAACAAAGTCCCTTCCCGTCGTCTGTATGCTTAGATCTTTTAAACTACGCAACGGATTTTAATGCAGTTTTCATTAATACATAGAGTGATTCAAAAGGAAGGTTTATGTAGCAACTAGCTTTAACTTTCGGACTAACTGACCGACTCCTTGACAGTTCAAAAGTGCCTGTAAATGATCTAATTGAAATAAATGTTTTGACTTTGACTTTTATCTAAATTGAACCCGAACGATTTTTTTTTTGTTAGCCTGTTCTGTCCCACTCCGGGGCAAAGGCCTCCCTCCACTCCTTCCATCTTTCCCTATTCAGTGCCTCATCCCTACAGTTTTGGAGAAATCCATCCAGTTCGTCCCGCCATCTCCTTCGTGGCCTGCCGCGGCCCCGATTCCCTGTTTCAGGGCACCAGTTTTGCGCTATTTGGGCCCACCGTTTGTCCGACATGCGGCAGACATGTCCTGCCCAGTCCCATTTAAGTAGATATATTACAAATAAATAAATATGCATATTTGTTGGGGACGAGACCCCCAAGGAAGTAGTATAAACTCACCATGTTCAAGTAACGCGAAGGCGATGTCCGGATGGTTGTGTCGACAAGCGATGTGTAGCGCTGAGTGGCCGTTCTTCGCCAGTGAGTGTGGAGACGCACCTACAAGACGACACTCTAGCTTACTGACACTAGCAGAACTACTTATGTCAAATGAGGAAATGAAAATGAAGATGAATGAAAATTTACACACACAAAAACGTCAGCGGTTTGATACTAAAATCTACTACCACACGATGTAAATGTATATTTAGTATAGTAATAGTTAGTATATTTCAGGGTTGGTTTTCGTTTAAAAGTTTTTCGTATTGATGAGCACGTTCGCCTCTTGAAATATATGTAGTGAATTAAAATTAAGACTATATAATTCCTTTCCTTAATAATAAATCAAATCAATCATTTATTTGCAATGAATGTAGGTTAAAATATAATACAGGTGGAGTAGATAGGAATCAGCCATGTACATTCAGCCTGGAAATAGGCACGCCTTTGTAAAGAAATGTTGAGCTGTCTAAAAATTTAAATTACAAATTAAAGTCACAGTTTTTCAATTTATGGAAAGCATATGAAATGAAAAAGGATGATGTCGAAGGTTTTGCGCAAAAGGTAGTGTTATGACACTGTGACAGTTATCTGTTGTCTACATATTCATAGAGAAATTTGATATGGTGGTGATACTTCCACAGACGAGCTTCTTCACGTACAGCTCTAGAATCTAGTAGCAAAGTATTCCCAACATGACAACGTTACCTTTATCTAAGAGCGTGAGCGCGATGTCGGGGTGCCCGTAGTACGTGGCCATGTGCAGCGGCGTGATGTGGCTGCGGCCGGGCGCGTCGGCGCTGGCCCCGCGCGCCAGCAGCAGGCGCGCCACGCCCGTGTCGCCGTACTTGGCGGCCAGGTGCAGCGGGGTGAAGCCCTTGCGGGTCTCCGCCTCGATGGGGGCGTTGTGGTCGAGCAGGATTGAGGCTACTTCTTCTTTGCCTGTTTTTGAGAGAGTTTATGCCATTTAGTATATCTTTTTTCATTCTGATTGTATTTTTTTTGTTATTAAACTTGTATTATTAAATAAAAAATTTGTTTGGAGAAAGTATTGTCATTGTAATTTGGAGATTTTTATACAGCTCAGTCTATGTGCTTCAAGACATAGTTTTAGGCGCTTGTATGGGCATATAGACATCATATATCCAGGTCAAAACTTCTCTAAAAAATTTCCAACTCACTATGACTAAACTCCAAAATTAAGTTACACACACTGAAGATGTTGTAAAGGTCGATATTTTGTGATATTTCGGTTCAATAAAAACTATCCAAACAAACAAAGCTATGGCTATGTTTTGTATCAACACAAGGTACCACACCACATGTGTTTAGGAATTATGTTAATGATGACTTTAGTATGTGTAATAGAATTTTGAGGACTTTGTGGGTTGCATCCTTTTTGCGTAACTACGTCCGTTCAGAAGTCAGAATGGGAGCATCTATTAAAAAAATAAAGTCAGCAGTTCCAACGTACCCTCTTTAGCCGCGATGTGCAGCGGCGTGTACCGGTCCTTGGTGGTGGCGGCGACGTCGGCCCCGTGCTGCAGCAGCAGCGCCGCGATGTCGGCGTGGCCCAGGCGCGCCGCCACGTGCAGCGGCGTCTGCTCCTCGCGGGCGCGCGCGTCCACCTGCGCGGGACCAGCATATTTACTTACTTACTAAAAAGCCCGACCAAAATATGCAATGCAGATTTTTGCATTGAACACCCATTTTCTATGGGTTCTCACGTCTTAATTTTGTTACGTTTTGTCACTAACATCTGCTGATTAATGCCTGTTTGTTTATTTCATAGTTATACACAACATCACGCCTGTAATTCCCGAAGGGTTAGGCAGAGGTGTACTCATTAGTACACCCACTTTTCGCCAGTTACATAGCAGTAGCATAGTTATTACTAAGTAAATTAATTAATGACCCACTGCCAAAGCGTCTTCTCATACAGAGAAAGCAAAACCACGCTTACTCAAGACGAATTACCAATTTCATGTTTATTATTTATTAGTCTAGATTTCCTCACGATGTTTTCCTGCACCGTTATTACATAGTTAGATACAATTATATACGCTACCAATGAATAAAGTTACAAAACTGATTTCGGCCTGAATCTTACCTTAGCATTATTCCTAAGCAGCACTCGCACTAGATCTGTTTGATGCGCGCGCGCAGCCAAATGTAAGGGCGTCTCGCCTCTAGCTGTGGCCGCGTCTGCGGTTGCGCCTGCACCGACCAGGACGAGAGCGATATTCATGCAGCCCATGAACGAGGCTACGTGGAGGGGAGTGAGACCCGATTCTGTTGTTGCTGATTTACCTGAGAAAGTAAAAACCACGTTTAAATATACATATATATAAAAGGCCCACTTATACATAATCATCATCATCATCATCATCATATCAGCCGTAGGACGTCCACTGCTGAACATAGGCCTCCCCTACTGATTTCCAATAAGACCGGATGGAAGCGGCCTGCATCCAGCGCGATTCCGCGGTCTTCATCAGATCGTCTGTCCACCTTGTGGGTGGACGTCCTACGCTGCGCTTGCCGGTGCGTGGTCTCCACTCAAGAACTTTACGGCCCCATCGGCCATCAGTTCTGCGTGCTATATGGCCTGCCCACTGCCACTTCAACTTGCTAATTCGTTGGGCTATGTCGATAACTTTGGTTCCATATATATACATAATAATAACAAATAATACCAGCCTATTACTCCACCCCATTTCAGAGCAAAGGCTACTTCTCATACAGAGAAGGCATGAACATTGATCACCACGCTTGCTCAAGGCGGATTTGCGATTCCAACTTATACTAATTACAAGTCCAGGTTTCCTCACGATGTTTTCCTTTACCGATGTCAGTGATATCCAAGATAAACTTTAGAAAGTACATATGAATTGGGTAAGTCAGTCAGATTTGAGCCCACAACCTCATGCATGAGAGGCGGGCGCCTTAACCACTAGGCCATCATCACATACATATATTACATAAACGGTATTGCAAGTTTAAAAATAATACTCACTAGCGCCATATTTGAGTAGCAACTCGACCACTTTGAGCCTGTTCTTTTTACAAGCGATGTGTAGCGGAGTGAACCCGTTCAATGCGCGTGCGTTTGCGTCTGCGTTCCTGTCTAGAAGGAGCTTTGCGACCTAGAAAACAAATAAAAACTATTTGAAATTCGAAGTCATTGTAAATTCAACCTTAACTGCGACAAATAAGGTTTATACTGCGAGAGGAATGCAAAATAGGAACCTTTGTTTCGTACAAGCAAATTCATTTTATAGAGTTTATAACTACGTTGTCAAATTGATTTACTGTTGTAATTAGTATATCCGATGTACAAATAAATAAATTGTCTAAGTCTGTATTGAATAAAATAATTTTGTAATTGAGTATTTGACATCATTAACCAGCAATTCTAAGACACGAAATGTCTACAAAAATCATTCTGTGAAATTAGATTTTTATTTACTGCGAAATCAATAAATAGTTTTCAATTGAAACGGGGTACGGGGGAAAACATCATAGCCATACTAAATGTATGATGAATCGCGTTTTGACAGCTCATAAAAAGTAAGTCAATGGATTGGTGGTGTCTAGTACCCAATTTAGGAATTTAATTTAAGCTAGCTCCACTGCAAAATCGTCCTTATCATATTACAAATAAGATCGTCAATACAATTAAGAACTTATCACCAATATTTTTCAAAAGTAATCCAATCCATTAAGCATAAGGTTGACTATACCTTGACATGTCCACAGTGTGCAGCGACGTGTAACGCCGTCAAGTAGTCGACAGTGACGTCATCGATGGGCGCGCCCTCTGCCAGAAGAACTTTGGCCGTCTCCACGTGTTCGCCTTGCACGGACATGTGGAGAGGGGTCAAACCGTTCTGAATAAAAAAGGAAATTAGTTTATTATTTATTTTAGGAACCCTTAGTGCTAGTGTTCAATTAAATTAATATATCTATAGTAATATTATTAAGCTGAAGAATTTTTTTTTGTTTGTTTAATCTTGCTATTCCTGTAACTACCCGTCGGATTGGAATCATTAGATTTGTATAATGATACATTAACATAACATAACATCACGCCTGTAATCCCCGAAGGGTTAGGCAGAGGTGTGCCCATTAAGTAGTACACCCACATTTCGCCAGTAATGTTTTTTAAGTCCCATGTAATAGGGAGCGAGCCTATTGCCATCAACCGGGCACAAATCCAGACTCCGAGGCTGCTACTGAGAAATTCCTGATGGAAAAACCCAATAACACCTTGCCTGACCTGGGACTGAATCGAACCCAAGACCTCATGCACAGCAGTCGCGCTTGCGCCTACTAGACCAACGAGGCATAACGAGGTATAATGATAGCCAGATTTATTAGGAAGAGTATAAGCTATATAACAGCTACGACCCATGGGGGCAGGGCAGTAATCAAAGACGTAACTCTACTCGGTTGAAAAAAAAACACGAGGCAGTAGCTAGTTTATAAGAAGTGCAGTCATTTGTTTATATTGAATGTAATATTATAAGAGAAATCATTTCTCTTCTATTCTATCTTTAACATCAGATGGGCCGTAGGCTTGTTTGCCACTGAATGCTATAAAAAAATATCTTCTTTAATGGTAATTACCTTAGTTTTGCTAGTGATGGGAGCGCCATGCTGTAATAGGCGTGACACGACGTTGCTGTGTCCGGAGCGCGCCGCGCAGTGCAGGGGCGTCAGGCCGTCGCGAGTCACTGCGGCTATGTTAGCACCTGGACGTAGAGGATATTGTCTTGATCATACTGCTTATTTGATTTTATAATAGGTATAATTGAAGTGAAACGATAAAGCTTAGAGTGAGTTTTGATACGCACGTTATCTTTTTGGGACAAGCCCACCACCGTATTCTCAACTCCTGAAAGCTAGAATCTACAGTAGCTACTACCAGAAAAGTGCCGAAGTAATAAAGCTCGATGAGTTCCGGAGAAACGATTCTACAGTTTAGGAACGCGCAAAGAATCAGAAAAGGAGTAAGAAAAATCCTATTTCCACTTCCCTTTACATAAAGTATGAAAAACAAGTTGTACGTTTTATTTAACTCTCGAGAACATATCTCAATAATAACGTTTTTAAGAAACGGCCGTTCTAGATTTATTCAAACATGATGAATATTCAAATATTGAACGTTTCTAAGTTGTCTGTTAAGGCCCGGTCTCATTGGAGCGAAAACTTGCGCGGGCGGTCGCGATCGCGGGCAGTTATTGCAGTAGTATTTATATAGACGGGTCTATCGCAACGCGGATAAAATAGCATCGCGAGTTGTCCTCTCCTATGTGGCTGGGCAGGTTATGTCTATTTGTCAAAGTGCGATTATTGCAAAAGTATCAAGACTAAATCGTGACTACACAACGATCCTTAAATCAGCGAAAGCTAGAAGTGCGCGTGACCTACCAAACACTTTTAAATGATTTAATGACGCTCAAATTACTCGCACATTCAAAACAAAAAACGTAACGGAACTTTCATAAAAAGAAAAAAAAATCATCGTACAGAACAATTTTTCAACTTTAAATTTTCACGACAGTAGCGAGACAAATTGCCGAATTATTACCGAATGTGACTGAAACAGACTGAAATTCCTGTTTGTTATATCTGTCAATGTCTGCAACTGTCAAGCGCGGACTGCGAATGATGTGTGATTGACAGCATATCGTGAAGAGCGCCCAATTAAAACTAAATTCCTACAATATGATATTTCAATCAAATACGAAACATAATTAGGCGGTCGCGTGTGTACTTGCTAAAATATGTGAACATATGTAATTATTGAGTCATACCGATGAAAATATTACGTTTGATTTATGTGTTTTGTTAATACAAATGGGTATTCGTTCCTTAGTTTTAATTGTCGGTTGAATAACAAGAGATTCTTTGGATGTTTGCTGCATAGTAATGGATGGGCATTAAATGATTGATGTGCACATATCAATCATGTAATAAATTTAAATAATATTTCAGTAGACATGCGAACTGACTTTAAGAAACCGAATACGCTTTTATATCTGGACAAATATTTCTTGTACAGATTAAAGTATCAAAAGTAATGACTTCACGAGTTGATTTACAGAAGTTTGAAAATATTACCGTCATCATACTTTATTGAAGTCGATCACTTGTATGTTATGTAAAAACGCTTCCATACCATTCGCATACAATGTCAACAGTTCAAGATAAAGTTTTAAGCCTTACGTTACAGTGCCTCACTGATTAATAAGTATTCGCTTGTAATGTAACAATCCAGGTTACATTACAGACACGCATTACACGCCACGTCAATAACGAAAATCTGTGTTCTTCACGTAAAGCGACAAATTCCTTCTTTCATACATTCGTTTCATACTTTTAATATGTATATTTTGAGCAATAAAAAAGTGTTATTTTCGACGTGCAATCATGAGCACGTCTTTATTTGAAGTCCATAGATATATGGCGGTCAAAAGGTTAGGCTTTCTAAGCACCTAGATCGACTCTAGCGCAGCCTGCATTCGTTAATGTCCTATTGCTATGTCTTCAAGAATAAATTGACCAGTTCCTCACCATTTTCAACGAGCAGGTCGAGCATGGCAAGCTGCCCCCACTTGCTGGCGACGTGCAGCGGCGTGATGTTGTGCTTGGCGGCGCGGCCTGCGTCTGCGCCCGCGGCGAGCAGCGCGCGCGCCACGCCCACGTTGCCGTAGTGCGCGGCGATGTGCAGGGGGGTGAAGCCGGACTTTGAGCACGCGTCGGGGTTGTGTTCGTTCTGGAAACAGAATTGAAGGGGTCACTTTAAAAGATGATCAAATCCTTCATAAATTTCTAATATTTTTGTAACGTTTGCCAGTAATGTTAAAAAAAATTATGTAAGGTAAAAATTATGTTTCAAAATTAACTACATATGTATTTTCTTTTTTCTTTAGCTGGCTTTAAAGCAATCATGGCATCGTTTATCCAGCTGTCAAGCTTGATTATGTCAACTAGCTTATCTATACTAATACGAATATTATTAGCCTGATTAAGCTGAAGAGTTTACTTATATGTTTGAACGCGCTAATCTTCGGAACTACAGATCCGATTACGATTTTTTTTTCTCTAATAGGAAGCTACATTTTTCCTGAGTGCTATTGTTTATAATTTTTATCAAAAAAGACAGAATATGTCGCGGGAAAAGTTAGTTATATGTATAATGTGATATAACATTTTCTCTCTCATCACTCGTCATGGGCTACCCTCTCGTTAGGTACCGATAAACTCGTAGTTACCTCAAGCAGCAGCGTGGCAGCTTTGACGTCGTTCTTCTTGGCAGCAATGTGCAGCGCCGGCAGTCGAACCTTGCCCCTTGTGTCGGACTCCAGCAGCTCGGCCACCACCCGGTCGTGGCCTTGCTGCATCGCTACTGCTAGGGGGGTGAAGCCATCCTGGAACGAGAAAATATCAAAGATTTTATTAAGACAGTGTCGTCTCTATGAACATTGATCTTTTAAACAAGAAGGAATTTGGTGTTTAAATTAAAACAAAAGGCCAATTTATTGTATCTACTAATTAAAACGTTCAAAATCTAGTTACAATCTCATCTCAGCAACAATCTGTGTAGGTAAATAAGAGGCCTTTTTCACAGATTGAGACTGAGATTTGATTGTGTTCATTCCTAAAAATGAGCAAAGTTGCCAGAGATTTCGGGAAGTGAAATTGCACGTTTTTCCGATAAGATTTGTAGGTTTGTTTCTAGAAAAATACCACAAGATCAAGCTATACGCAAGCTGTGATGGTTTGTTTAGCTTAGTATGCAGCTCATTATAGCCAGAAGTTTTCGCGGTCGATAGCGGAATAGTGGCAGAGATTGTCTAATAAGCGGATTAACGTTCCGTTACGTAAACGACGTAGTGAAACTAGCTGGAAAGATAAGAAAACCACAGGACTAGGTTACACACAATAGGAGGTATAGATAGGGACTATATAATTATCTACTTATACTAATATTTAAAGCCGTAGAGTTTATTTATGTTCTGGTTTATTTAAACACGGTAATCTCTGGAACTACTCGTCGGATTGGAAAACATTTTTTGGATACGATAGCGAGATTCATAAGGAAAGTATATAAATATAACATCACGCTACGAACCACGGAAGCTGAGCAGTAACTAAAGACGTAACTTAAACACGGGTGAAAAAAAACAAGTGTACGAAGTCACAGGGAGCAGCTAGTGTCTATATTAGAAAAAGAAAGAAAGAGAAGAAAAACTGTTATTCACTCGAAATAATGTAGCAAAGGTTGATATTCCTCACCTCCGTAGCAAGGGTTTGACTGGCTCCCGCAGCCAGCAGCATTTTGACGCATCCTGCATGATTCTCTTGCGCAGCCATATACAGCGGGGTGAACCCTGCTGCTGACTGCGCGTCGGCCTTCGCCCCCGCCGCCAGCAGCGCCCGCGCCACCGACTCTTGACCCGCGAGACATGCTATGTGGAGTGCTGTGTTGCCTGGAAAGAGGTGACGAATTGTGTGATGATACACCGCTTTTAAGATAAGCAAAACAAACAGTGTTGGTAGCAAAAGGCCAATTATACTTATTAAAAACGTTAAAAATCTAATCGCCAACTCACCTTACCGTGAGTCTGAGATTAGATTGCGATCGTACCTAAAAATTTGTAGAATTGCATCCCCGATCATATTATAAAACCAAGTAAAAAAAAAAAATGTTTTACATAATTGTTTGCTCTTGACTCTAGTCTAAGTCAGAAGTGACATAGACAAAGTCTACGATGGAATTTACCTTTTTTAGTGGCGGCGTCAACAGTGGCGCCTCGCTTTAGTAACTCCTCGACCACGGAGATGTGTCCATCTTTAGCGGCCAGGTGAAGCGCATTCAGCCCGTTCTGAGAAACAACAAAGAAATAATCGTCATTATAGGTAGCCAACCTCTAGTTATGGAGTAGTACTTGAGGAATTCACAATAAAAAGTTGAGGTTGGTTTAAGGTTGGTTGCTGCCGGCTACGCTGAACCAGCTTCGTGGTTTCGTGCACGGGCCACTGCATTATACTGAGCGTCAGCTGTATCGCACGGCAGAATATTATTTAATTTTTTCGAAAAATACCTACTGGTTTTTTGGGCTTGAGCTTTTGTAAACAAAATGTTTTATGTCATGTGCGTCACTTACGCGTAAATAAATAGTTTTTCTCTCTTTCTCTCTTAGGTGTAGAAAGAAAATGTTAGCAACCAGATAACGTTTTGGCTAATCAACTAAATGAGCATAAATGATATTGGCACATTCGTTTCGGAGATAAACGGGTACTTATCAAACAAAAGACCGTCAGAAATTTAAAAAATAATATTTATGTATAAGTTCCATGTTCTTATGCATTTATAGCTGTTATTTTCTCAGTACAAATAAACACTTTAATTTTATTTACTTGTATAGATTTTTGTACATAAAAAATGCACACCAAAAAACCGTTAATTCTGTTGTCAATTTATTTCTAAGTTGTATCGGAAATGATAAACAACAGAATAGGTTTTCAGGCTAGCGAAAACAATAGCTTACAACAGATACTAACATCACAATGGGTAATTAATGAGAGATTGTTGCTAGATATAAAGTGAAAGGCGTTTTGGCAGGATTCGTCCTAAAAACCTTAGATTTGTAACTACATAGTTGTTTTTGCTCGCGACTTCGTCCACGTGGATGATAAAGACTCCCTTAATTTCGCAGACGTCTCCTACCCATAAACTACCTGTCTTTAAGCTTCATGGGACAAGTACAATACGCGCCACGAAAGAGACTTGACAAGCGCCAGTATTGGGAAGCTTGCACAGGCATGAATCTATGGATGTACGAAATAGTTATCCGTAATTTGTGTGTTATTGGGTTTTTCCATCAGGAATTTCTCAGTAGCAACCTCGGAGATTGGATTTGTACCCGGTTGATGGCAATAGGCTCGCCCCCTATTACATGGAACTATAACATAACTGGCGAAATGTAGGTGCACTAATGGGTAGGTACACCTCTGCCTAACACTATGGGGATTACAGGCGTGATGTTGTGTTATGTTAATCAAAAGATATTCTGCTCATTACGACATGATTTTGCTCAACCATGTCCATCTAAATTCGAATATTATAAAGATGAAAAGTTTGTTTGCCAAGCTAATCTCAGGAACTACTGGTTCGATTTATAAACATCTTTGTGTTATGTATAGCCCGTTTATAGAGGAAGGTAATTCGTTATGTAACATCACGCCACGACCCACGGGAGCGGAACAGTGATCAAAGACGCAACTTAACGCGGTAAAATATGTTTATTATAAAGATAGGAAACAGTATATATTCTGTGGTGAATACCGCTCTAAATAGTGCTCTATTGAAATGTGAATAATATCTAATGTTAATCAGAGCGCGTAGGTACAATTATTATGATTTAAAATTGTCAGTTTGATCCAAAACGATAAAGCTAAATAGATTTTCTACATGGTATTTAATGTGCGGCTAGGCAGATAATGGTGCCGATTCCCTTGTTCACAAACTAGACTAAATTTAGAGAATTGACATCTCTTACTAACATACAGCGAAAGGAAAGGACGGTGACTATTTTACTAAAGAATTTAATGTATGTTCCCCATGCGGTGAAATAAAGAAGTAAATTCGGTAAAACTTCGTTTTGGAATCAAGAAATAAAAAAACAAATAAAACATGAAAAAGCACGCCTATTCTTGTGTCGTCTAGTCTGTACTTTACGCCATCTTTCTTTTCTCTCTTTCACTCTTATTCTTTTTTCACTTACTTATTTTATGCATTCCCTTTAACTCATATCCATTCCTCATGTATTTAGTACCGATATTCAAGAGATGTAAAAGAGCTGCCGTCAGTAAAAGTATAAGTCAAATTGTTTATTTCAACTATAAAGGGCACTTATACATCAACATTTACAAGAAAAAGAATTTAAACTAGTTTCAAAAGGTAATTTCGTATGAAGAAGAATGGGCAAGAAATTACACTAATTACAATGTTTTTTTATGGGCACATTAACTAAATAATTATGTGAATATAAACACGATGTAGCTTTAATAAAAACCCTTATCATTTACATAGTATATAAAACAAAGCCTCTTCCCACCATCTGAACGCATAGATCTTTTAAACTACGCAACGGGATTTAAATGCGTGTTTTCATTATTAGATAGAGTGATTCAAGAGGAAGGTTTATGTTCTACATTGCACCCATGCGAAGCCGGGGCGGGTCGTTATTAAGTTATATATAGATCTGCTGTTATTAGGTATATAGTTTATCCTTCCAATTTTGGTTATTTACAATAGTTTTTCTGTCAGCTGTTTCGATTGGTAGATAGACAACAACCAATGATACTAGGTACAGGATAACACATCATTTGATAAGTCTTTAAAGACAATAAGAGCAACGCTGTAACAATTGACAGAAATATCGCTAGACCTTGAACGTGGCCCCCTTATGTCACGCAATTTCAGTCATCCAGCCACGCTGATTGGATGTCGCGACCGGTTGATACTTCCGCATACAGCATACAGATTGAGTGCACTCAAATCCCCCATTAAACTGTCCGTCTGCGAGTTTGGACACAAATTAAATCATTTCATCGGATTATGTAATCTTCGGTGACAGACGGACGGACAAGCAGACAAGCTCGACACACTATTGCCAACCACAGCAATTCCAAGAAGCCAGAATCAACAGGGGCGACCAATAGAAAATAGAAAAGCGCCGTGGCAATGAAGCTCGACGAGTCCCATAAACGATTCAACTGTCTTGGATCCCGCAACGGAATTAATAGTAATAAAACAGCGAAGGAGTATGAAAAATGCAGATACAAAGCAGTTTCTGTAATAGCGTTCCGTACTCAAAGGGTACCTTTTGCCTATTACTGGGTTACTACTTTAATTTTTTTGGTGCGAAAAAAAAAAACTAAAGTCAAGAAATCAAAAATAAAAAAAAAAAACACTGTTCTTGGCAGCACGCAATGTAAAGCATGCAAAACATAGATAGTGATAAGTTGATTACGGGCGCATGAGCCAGTACAGGGATAGTTAGGTATTTAATTTAAAGTTTAATAATTACATTTAAAACTGCCACTGGACTGCAGACTGCCTCCTCAGTGTAGTACAGCAAAGCGCGACTACTGAGCATGAGGTCTTGGGTTCGAATCCCAGGTCGGGCAAATTGTTGTTGGGCTTTTCCATCATGAATTTCAGCAGCCTCGTGCCTCGCGCAGTGTGGATTTAGGCATGGCAATAGGCTCGCCCCCTATTGCATGAGACCTAAACATATCTTGCGAAATGAGGATGTACTACATACATACATACATAAACTCACGCCTTTTACCCATGGGGGTAGGCAGAAACTACAGAACGCCACCTGCTACGATCCTTACATACTCCTTTCGCCTTATCTACGTTCATACATCTCGTCATACAAGCACGCTGGTTACGAGTACCGGGTGTACTAATGGGTAAATATCTGCCTAACCCTACGGGGAACGCAGGCGTGATAATCGTGATATTATGTTATGTTAAAACTTATGTTCACTAAAAGACAAGAAAATATATGAACTATGCCCTTTAATATCTCCTTAACCAGAAGGATTCAAAACAAAAGAAAAAGATCGTAATGATGGAAAAAACATGTACTTAGCTTCTGGTTTCGTTAAATATCTTTATACGCTTGTTATATTATTGATTGAAATGCCATCAAAAATATCTAAACATCGTTCCAATTCAATGTAACAACGTTATTATTCGTAACTAAGTAAATAACTGAAATAACGTTACGAGTCCATTAGAAAATACGCTAAAGACCATTGCAATCGTACAGAACAATTAAAATACCATTATGTGTACGAAGTAAGAATTTTCCGAGAAAATTTATTCAAATATATGGACGTGCGTTTCAGATATCTAGACTTGGACTATTTATGGAAATGTTTTTTAATATGTACATTTGTGAAACTTACTCATTATCGACTAAAAGTCGCAAGTCTGTGCTCGATGTCGTGGGTTTATAATAATACTTACGACTTTCTCGAATTGGAGTATTTGGGAATTCTAGCTTCTGCCCGCAATTTCGTCTGCTTAGACTTCAGAATTAAGCCCAAGTTACATAAAAATTCAATCAAAGTCAAAACATTTATTTCATTTAGACCATTTACAGGTACTTTTGAATCGTCAAGGAGTCGGTCAGTTAGTCCGAAAGATGAAGCTAGTTGCTCGTGCCAAAACGGAGGTAGGTCTGTATGGAGATTATTGTGTGCTACAGGCCTACAGCTGATTCTGTTCAGCCGTTGACGCGTCCAAGAATAACAAATATCCATTCATCCACATAAACTCTGCCGTTTATAATACTAGTTCATACTACATACATAAACTGACGCCTTTTTCCCATGGGGGTAGGCAGAAACTACAGAACGCCTCATATACGTTCAAACATCATAGTAGTTCTTACTAGTATTATATTTAGTTGTTATTCCAATTTTGCTTATCTTTCTACATAATTATTAGCGTAACACAGTTAGCCTTCATTTTCAAAACAATTTTATTTAGACTAAGAACCTCATAGATAAGAGTCTTCTAGCTTCTGGCTTAACAAAGCACCTATTACATCCTAATTTAAAATATTAATTGCTTAATTAGAGGACCTTTAAGACTGAACACAGTAGTTTAACCTCAATCTGTCAACAAAATATAGTTTACGTGTTGTCCCCCTCGTTTACATAATATCTTCATGATTTTCATACAAATTTTTACTCCGTAAAAGGGTACTGAATATAAATGAGCGTTGTATGAGGGGTTTTGAGGTAATTTTTACAAGAAACAAGGTGTCGCCTTTGTGTGACGAGGTTATCCACTATCCAGGCTGAAAGATACTGTAGAATACCGGGTCGAAATGGAATACTAATAATGCCAGCCTATTATTGTCCTACTGCAGAACAAAGGCCTCTTCTCGTACTACCTCTTCTAGCTTTCTATCAGTAAAAGATTGTTTGTAATTGGACCAGTACCTCCCGAGGTTACCACTTACAAACAGAAAAAAATATACAAAGTTTAGCTCTTTATAAAATTAGTATACCTACTAAAAATACATTTGACGTGAAAATAGCAGTCACTGATTGCTTACAATTAAAAACTTTATATTAGTTATTCTAAAACATTTGATAAAACTGCCAGAAACCGATTTGAACAACATCATTCAAAAAATCGCAAAGCAACATTTCTGCCTTGATAAATTTTCACCTTGCAATAAAACAGCAATATCAAATAACAATGTTCACGCATCGATTACATAATCGATCCTGCGACAAGATTATCTGACGCCGATCGCAGTCGCAAGTGTAAAGCGATCCTTAGCCTCCATTGGTGCGGAACACAGCCTGAAGCGAAGGGCGTTCACTGACAATGGGTAATATTGATATTATTTTTTAATTACAGGTCGTTGCTCGTTATGGTTCATTGCTATTACGTCTTGATTTTTTAGCAACAAAATCAAGACGTAAGTCATAGTCGTGCTGGCCCAGTGGTTAAGGCCTATACTGACTCCGAGTTAAATTATTGGCAAAAGTGGGCCTTACAGAGTTACTAGCGATCCGTCAAGGCTTCGTATGGGTGCGATGAATTTACGACAACTTTCAACAAATAAACACAAAACAATATTAATTGATCAAGTCCCACGTAATAAGACACAATTATTACAATGGCCCAATAAAGAGGCTAAGTGCGGAAACAGCCCAGCTAAGACACAATTGATTTTTCCATTGTTCTGTCATATCGGTCAGTCAGCCGGGACTTGGCCGGTTAAACTATCCGTATAAACGTTCCTCTTGAATCACTCTATCCATTGATGAAAACCGTATTCAAATCGTTGCTTTAAAAAGATCTAAGTGTACAGAGGGACAGACTGGATTTGTTTGTTTGTGATAATCTCTCGAACTGCCAGTCTGATTAGAAAAATACTGTTTTTGTATGATAGCCAGGTTCATCAAGAATAGTGTAGACTATATAACATCACGCTACGACCTACGAGGGCAGAGCAGTAACCAAAGACGTAAGGAAAGGTGGGTGAAATCGTGCAAGCTATGTTAGTAATAAATTCAATTTCATTACTTAGGTTTAATATCCAGTTTCTATTCCGATAATCAAAGTCATCCATTTATCGCTGCTGCGGCGAGAGAAAATTTAATTTATATCATCGATAAGATTAGTGACACATAGTTAACAAACTATCTTGGTCAAACTGCATAATTATCAATACCATAATCATCATCATCGTATGAGCCGAATGACGTCCCTGCTGGACATAGGCCTCCCCTAAATATAGCCACAATGACCGGTCCTTTGTGAAGAATGATATGAAAGAAAAGGGAGTCAGTGATTGCATGACGGCTGACAGGATGGAGTGGAAGAAGAAAACGTGTTGTGCCGAACCCAAGTACCATGAGACATGGGCAGGAAGATGATGATGATGATAGTGACCGGTCCTGGGCTCCTCGCATCTAGCGGTTTTCCGTGACCAGGTCTTCGGTCCACCGCGAGCCTTCCCAACAGCATATATTATTTATGTTTATAAACTTAAAATCATATGAATGAAAATTAATTGCTTTATCAATATCATCTGAAATGATAATTGCTCGTTACGGCAAGCAAGCAACAAATCACAGATTTTTTAATTATAATTATTGGGGACCGGTCAAGCCCCGGCTGACTTATCGATAAGTCAGAACAATAGAAAATCAATTGTGTCTCATTACGTGGGACTTGAGTTATTAAAGGAATAATGAAAACTAGAGAAAAATTGGAAACCATAAAATACTAATGATTAAGTCTATAGGTACTAATATAGAATAGGTGAACAGTTTGTTTGTTTGTTTATAGCCAGATTCACGACAAATAGTATAGACTATAACATCAAGCTACGACCCTCGGAAGCGAAGCAGTAACCAAGGACCTACACCTATTTAAATAATACACCGTGACATACTCATAACTTTACCCTTGATTAAAATGACGTAACCAACATTGCACACTACAAATTGACGACCATAAAACAAACATATTCAGTTTCAGCAGCTCATTCACACAATACAGCAAACATACATTCCATGAAACGTCAACCACAGATAAGTATATTGTTATCCTATGACATAAGTCAACAACAAAAAGTCTACTTCATTGTCCGGCGAATGTAATGTCGACCATGAAATGTATAATGCGAATCTATGCAACAAATAGTTGTTATCTATTTTTATGATGATGATTACCCCACCTGCCAGGATGTCCTCAATGTATCAACGTGTATCTGATGGTGTGGACGGCAGACAGGGTTGCCAACTGCATCATTATTTAATTTGAGTACCAGCTTGCATCTTTTATCTTTCGTTGACAGATTGTCAAAGTCAAAGTCAAATCATTTAATTCAATTAGGCCCTTAAAAGGCACTTTTGAACGTCATATACAAGAAAGTAAATAGAATTGAATTTAGTAACCCCTTCCAAAAGGTAGTTTTGTATGGAGGAGAATAGGCAAAAAACTCCATACGTATTGAATTGCACTACCAACAAGGGGGGAAGGGTGCTAACAGGATTACAGGTCCCTTTTACTATGCCTCGGCTGTCAGTCCGTCAGTCTGTCAGCCGTCTTAATCTCATGAATTGTACTAGGTACTTGAAAAATTTTCAGGCTGTGTATTATTATGAACTCTTTAACAACAAATAAAATTAAGGGGCGTTCCCATAAAAGCAACATGTTTTTTGCATGTAGTGCTTACGTGTATTTTACGGTGGTACGGAATCCTTTGTGTTCGAATCCGACTCGCACTTGGCTGGCTTTTTAAATGTGCTTTACATGCTTTCTTTTTTGTTAAAGATCTGTGTGTCTTTAAGAACTGACGAGATATTAGAGTAAACTGACAACCCTTGAGATTCAAAAGCAAAGGCCTTTCCTTTACGTTCAAAGAAATGTATTTCTCATTTTAATTTATAAAATTTTGTAGTCTCTCAAAAACACGAAAATTTCTGGACGGATTTGAATAATCTCTTTACGTTAGGAAAAAAGAAAATTAGGAAAAAAATAATTTTATGTAATACGAAGTTCACTATCTAGTGAGATTATAGAAATTGTAATAGAATATTTAACACATTTGTATAATTAAATAATATAATAACTAGCGACCCGTCCGGGCTTCGCTTATTGATGAAAATCGCATCAAAATATCGTTGTGTTGTTAAAAAAACTTTAAGCGTACAGACGACGGGAAGCGACTTTGTTTTATTCTATGTAGAGATTACAATTACCTTATAATAATCCATTCAATTACATTCCTATTAGGTACCCAAAACGAATGACATTCATTCAGAACTTCCACCAGCCCTGAGCGCGAATACCACATTAAATGCGTGTGCGCATTTCATTCAATTTGCGTCGTTACCGTTGCAACAATCAACTCCTAGGAGATTAAAGTGAGGGTAACACGGTTTTTGAATCACTTGGGGGCTTTGGATACTGCGTTCAGTAATGTAGGACTGTATTAATTGCGCTATAGGTACTATTATGCCTAGAAACGATCAGAAAATTGACTTGGCTATAGCTAAACCGCTTTATTGTGTCCTCGCCTGCGAGGTACAAGAACGCTGGGGTACGACGAGCACGAGGACCGGGAAAGGCGCGGGCGACAGGCCCTCGTAGCGTGATATGCAACAGGCGAAATATGCGCTAGACAGTTCTTACGGTGACCAGTGTTAGCAGGCGAGCACTTAATTTAATGGTTCAGCTATACCTGTTTATACCTGCGGGAAGTAATCTCTGGGAACGAGAGATTGTTTCATTTATTTACTATCCAGTTTATAGGACTAATGTCAGGTTTTATCCAGATTAAATGGAAGATAATATGAAAATCCTTTAAAGAAAGGAAGTCTGCTATTAAAGCTGTTAGCCTGTTATACAACAACAGAAATTAAGATAACGGGATTCAAAAGATAAGGTGAGGTCAGGTGCGCAGTGCTCGCAACCGGCGTGCTTGTATGACGAGATGTATGAACGTGGATGAGGCGAAAGAAGTATGTAAGGATCGTAGCAGGTGGCGTTCCGTGGTTTCTGCCTACCCCCATGGGAAAAAGGCATGACTTTATGTATGCAAAAGCGAGACGGGAGTAGATAAGACTTGATCCGTATCGGATCTACAAGATAATATTCCATTTAATACCTAAAGAAAAGGTCAAAGGTCGCGAAAATAATTTTTAAACAAAGGACCTTTAATAAGACCCAAGATTAACCTTTAAAGAACTATAGAAATGGAGTAATAATAATATTCATCACACCGATTTTGGTTACGATGGCCAATCTCATTAAAAATTATAGTGCAAAAGTGTGTGCATAAACACAGGTGCGCACCCTTTTCTTTCACTCTCATAGTCCGATGGAATGGCAATCCGACACAACCGGGTAGAGATCAGGCGCAGGACCAACGGCTTTACGTGCTTTCCGAGGTACGTGGGTGTCACACAACCAAACTTCCAAACACCGGACTGCTACTGAGAAATTCCTGATGGAAAAATCCAATAAACTTTTTGCCCGACCTCAGAATAGAAGCACGGGACCAACCGGACAGTTAAAATAAAGAAGAACTGAGAGTAACTAATACTTATGAGAAAAATATGAAGGATTACGTATATCAATGTTTACGGATCCATTACTCGTTTTTGAGTGCCAGTAAAAGGCCAAGTATTAAACACTAAAAGCCCATTAGACCAGGTTACCATTACCGTGGTAATAAACTAGAAATACTTAGTAAAAGCGGTACCTGACAGTGCGCAATGATAATTACGATTAACGAACGAACGATCTTGTAGGGGAAACGAGGGATAAATTAGAAGGATTGCTCACTTTGGTGAGACTAAACGATGTTACAATTAACCAACGAAAACTCTTGATCGCCATTTTCGATTTGTCAAAACTGACAAAAAAAATTGAAAGTAGTAGGGAAACCAGAACTCTTTATTTGTATCAATAGGACGTCATCATCTTCTGCTTAGCCTTTTCCCAACTACATTGGGGTCGGCTTCCAGTCTCACCGGATGCAGCTGAATACCAGTATTTTACATGGAGCGACTGCCTATCTGACCTCCACAACCCAGTAACTGGGTAATACGATACCCCTAGGTAAGACTGGTTGTCAGACTTTCAAGCTTCTGACGACTCGTAACGACTGTCAAAGATCCACGTATGACAGCCGGGACGCCCGGGACCAACAGCTTAACTTGCTTTCCGAGGCACGGAATGATGTCAGTAATGTCTAAGATAAACTTTAGAAAGTACATATGAATTGAAAAAATCACATTGGTACTTGCCCGGATTCGAACCCACAACCTCAAGCATGAGTGGCGGGCGCCTTAACTACTAGGCCATCATGACAGTATCAATAGGACGTATCCTATCAATAAAGATGACCAAACCTTTATTATATTGATTTCAGAGCTTCATCAGTAGTTTTACATCAGTCGTGTGATGAGTTATTTGAAACCTCTAGATGGTCCTTGTAACTATGTACCGCGTAAATGGAGTAAACTGTAATTACTGTAAACTTACCGAATTGCATGTGTTTATATCCTTGACGGCGCCGGAGTCGAGTAGATCGACAACTGTGTCGAGCTGACCGGCGCGCGCCGCTCGTAAGAATGCTGTGTTTGGCTCTATCTGTAATTAACAAAAGGTTTTGATTAGAAATTGTATCCTTTTATAGCTTGAATAGTAACTACTGAAAATATTTTTCAGCGCGAAACGACAAGAAATGAAACAGATCTAGAAACCCTCGTGTCGACATAATATTGGCAAAAATATAAGACAGGAAGACAGTACGTTGAAAGGAATGCCTCAGGGGCAAATGTTGGGACCAATTCAATTGTAGTGGACAAAAAGAAGTACGAACACATTAGTCTGTGTCCATAGTACTAGAAAGTCAAAACTTTATAACACATGGAAAGCGAAAACTAGAGGTAACAACTCAGGAAGAAACTTAGCTATCAATGTAAGGATGATTCGCCCTACATCAAACAACAAAGCAGAGATGATTGATTGCTTGATTAAACCATTAGTTACTGGAACTTTAAGCAATATAAACATTGAATATTGGAAGACGATCAAATATTCATTAGATCTACATCGCGTGCTTACTGACTGCCCACTACACTACAACTACGATGAATATTTTACGTTTACATTCATGAATGAAAGGTCCTACAGAAGGATTGATCAAAATACACTGCCTATTAGTTGAAGTTATTTATCTTGTAAGTTATAATCATGCTTTGACTTTGACATGGTTACGAACGGTTCACTCTCTTTTAGTAAACTGATTACTAGGAAAATTGACTGCCTCGTAATGCCCATCAATATTACCAGCTCCCGGTTTTCTGAATGAAAAACTAATGTGGTAAATTGCAGGCGAAAACTTTTTTTTTTGTGACATCCTGCCACTCTATTCGCAATCACAGAAACTCCTGAAAGCCAAGAAACAGCATTGGCGATCACCAGAAAAGCAACGAGGCAATAAAGCTTTAAGTCCTGGAGAAACGATTCAGCGAACAGCGGAAGAGTAAAGGACAGCAGAGGAATAAACGCTTGTGATTGGTTGTGAATTTAGTGAACCAATCAAAACAGCTTGCGCACGTTTGGCACTTGGAGCTAATCACATTAATTAGAAGTTTGAGAAACCGGGGGTTAGATTTGTCCAAGCGGTTGGTTGACAGTTCCCGTGACCCAAGGGCTGGCTATTACCTTACCTCAGGCTAAGAATTCCATTCAACGTGGCAATGCGGCCAGTCTTTTGGGTACATTTCCAGTTGACGGCGATGCAGAGGAAATATTTGATGCTATTTAGTTTGTTTTTTTGTTTTTATTAATGGTTTTTATATTTTATCTTAATTATTACTTCTGTAAATATTTTACATAAAGAAAAACAAACCTTTACAAACGGGGCTTAGTTGAACAAAGGCTTACTAAATGCCCACGCAATGCTATGGTCCATACAAGATTCCCAAACTAGTACCGTACCATTACCTCGTAACTAAATTATGTTACTTAAACTGTTGTCGTGACTGGACGTAGGACTTGTTTCCAGCTTTCTACTGATGCTAATTCACCATTGAAACATTCGAAGACTGTACTATGATTACAGCTTAGTATTGGATTGTCGATTTCACTAACGATTAACCAGATGTTTAGGGCCGGAGACCCTTTCAGCTCGCGTATAGTAAATGTCTGATAAAACGTCAACCAGTGAAAGCAAATAAATAAAGCTCTTTAGAATTGAATAGATACTTTGAGAAAAGTGGGAACACGTGATCTTAATAAATTACTGCTTTTCTTAGTACTTGGTTGTAACAGTTCAGTATTTTATGTTCTCGTTGGAAATCTTATTTAAATCGAATTACTTACTTTCCACGAGAGCTATCGGTTTACTACTAGTGTTTACGTAAATATAGGTACAGAAGCAATTAAAAAGATTTATCAAAGTAGGGCTATAGAACATATTTATAGCTTTGAGTACCTACTAACAAGTAGTATTGTAATCTTTCTGTATCTATAAGGTAAACGAATCTATCGTACAAGTTGTTTTTTCGCTTGTTATTCCTCCATCAGTGGTTTTAAAAAGTCAATTGGGAGTAATACCGTAGATTTGTCGACACTCGTGTTCGTGCCCTAAGATTTCACGCCTCGATCGCCGACCCGATAGCTTATCCGCCGATAGACGGAAAAAAAATCAAATTTTGCGCTCTATTTCCTTCACACGAAGGGCCAACAAATCTACTTATCCATAATGGTAGACTGATGGACTCAATACCTGCTCAATAAAAACGTAGTTTTAAAGTAAAATGTCCTCGCTCAAGCTCCTTATCCTTAAATGGTTTGCTGATAAAATCATTCGATATCCACATTATTATCTCGGCATCTCGTAACGTAACTTGGTAAGTAAAATTAATAGTTATTTGATGTAGCCTTTCACACTTCATTCTAAATCAGTCATCATTTAGACGATAATGTTCGGCAAAGGCTTTTATTTTATTGCAGAAAATTCTATTTAAAACCTACAGGATTATTTTAGTCAAGTAAGCGAAGCCCACAATAAGCAAAGGTCGGACTTGAACGAAGATAATGATAAAATTAAAGCTTAAGTCGCAAATCGCAAAAACACCGTTGCAAAAATTGGCCATGAAGAAGACAATGCAAATAACAACGAATGCGAAGGACGTTTCACACAGTTCAGAACCAAATCACATATTCATTAACCGCTGGATAAAACAACATCATTATAAAGAGACAAAGGCAACGAACGCTTAACAATTAATTTATTTAAAAGCTGAGTGCTGTAAAGGACCGCTCCGCTTTGGAGAAATCATTTCACCTTCTCGCTTGTACAGTCGATCAAGCCATTTGGTATACAGGCATCTAACTTGCAACAACTTTTAAATGATGTTCCGAGTTTGTCAATTCTTTAAGATAAACAGGTTTCAAAATTATTAGACACCACATGTTTAAAAAGTGAACACAAAATAACAACGAATAGCAGAATAGCAAAATAGCAGAAAGATTATTGTCGTCTGTAAACCAAATACCTTGTTCGACCGTACCTACACTTAAAGTAATTAAAATAGTAGACTGAATTAAATAAACGAATAAAAACAGTAGGGGTAATAACCTCGAAGAAAAATACGATAATAATGATTGTATTTTCGCATGCCGTGACAACCTACGATACGTATGCTGCGATACTGAGATAACAAGCGTTTGAATTCTTACTATTTCATTTTGCTCGGGTGCATTTTTGTTTTTATTCACTCTGGTATCATCTAATTACGTTTCATTGGAATATGAAACTACAGGAGATACCATACAAGGTGCAGTTTAGGATCTCAACACGAATCAAAACAGACAGAAATCGTAGTTGATTTTAAAATTCGAACTAGCCATCTTTCCGCTGAGTTTAAACAGGCGGGGTGAAGAACAGGCACTGTGAAATAGATTTGCATCACTGCCTACCGCAACTATTATATACAACGAGGCGATTTTGTTATTTGAAAGGGTTATATTCTGAAAAAACCGTCAAACAACTAGAACAACAAATACCTACATTTATTAATTACTATCTACCCGCCCAGACTTCGCATGGGTGTAATATAGATACATAAACCTTCCTTTTGAATCTCTATCTATTAATGAAAGCTACATTAAAATCTTAGATTGGCTAAGTGCTGACATTTTATTCTGTTATTTATGTCTTATCCTATGACTACCTCCTGAAAGACTAGAATGCAAATCTGCACCTTGTTAGACACTGGTAGTTATATGTTCTCCAATTCTAATGACTTGTGTGTGAATTATGCATGTTATAATTACGAGTTTATTACTCCATAACGCGGATTCAACAATAAAAGCAACATAAAATATGTTATCATCTAACCCAACCAGCGTTGAACGTAAAAGTCGGACAAGGGAAAGGGTTATTTACTGTTATTGTAAATTAAATATTAATAACCCAACGTACGAGTATACTGCCTTTACTTGGCTTGTTAAAACAAACGTCCATGAATAACACAAAAGCTATGAATAACAGTGATGACAAAAGTAATATTAATGAGAATATAATTTCAAAAACAAGCGCATCTCGAACTTTTTTAACTCTACATAAAATATTATTTAATGAGGAGCCACTTTAATTTAACTTAATATATGTTTTATATTCGTTGTTATAGCGTCGATACAAATACACACTGAACATTTAATTTCTCTTCCTATTACGGTTCTTAAGATGCAGCCTGCTGAGAGACAGACGTACAAACAGCGATGGCTTAGTAACAGGGTCCTGTTGGCACCTTCGGATACGGAAGTCTAAGATTAACATATGATATGAGATATCCTAGAGATCAACACTATTGTAAGAGACAAAGCTAAAAACACTAACTGAACAGAAAGCTGCTAAACACTATCCAAGGCACAATAAGAACCATCAATGATAGACACAATAGAATTCCGATAGATACGAACAATATTTCAATCAACTCGATTCGAAAGGAGATAAAATACAATTTATAAATAAAGAAACTTCCGTAAAACTTGAGGCTCAAGATACTTAGATAATTTGCTTCGTGACCGTAACTTTGATTTAGATATAATCGAATCCTCGAGACTGCGGCTAACTTGCCAAGTATTTTAAATCATCACATTTTAGAGCTATTTGTCTTTTATACTAAGTTGCTTTTTCAACAGACAGCATCTACATTGGACCTATATTTTCTGCAAAAATAAAATTATACATAAATGTCTTGCTTCTCAAGTTAAGTTGACACTAGGGAACAAACACTACCATTAAAATTCAGATGGCTTTCAGTAATGTTTATGGCGTTTCGACGGCTATTAAAATCGGTTTATGGAGAAAAGATCCTTGAAAGCGACGTAGACTGCGCAGACAGACAGGCTACTGTATTTACAAGACTGTATTACCTACTTACTTACTGTTTTACAAACAAGAAAAATTTGCTTATCATGAAAACTTTCATGAAACAACTCTGAAATGCAATTGAACTTATCCAACGTTCCCTTTTCCAAACTTAATTTTCAAAATTAAGCACAAAGACGAAATGCACACACAAATTGACACGCACGCAATGCAGCTGACGTAAATTGGTCAATAAATAATAATTGACATCAACGCACCACAAGAGTGATGGAATAGACGCGCCGTTCGAGCGGACGAATGCGCGCGCCGCACCACACCGCCATGGCGGCACTGGCAGCGCAGGCGCAAGCGTCATGCGCCACCGACCACACCAGGTGACAACGACAATGCTCACTGGCCACTGTCGACCAACAGTAGACCAACTAGGGTCGTGATCTAAGTTCTGATGCCCGGAAGCACAATAACAGTAATTGCGTGCTCCTTTTAGATGTCAGAAACGCACGAACAAAGCAAGAAATCTCGGTTCAAAATGTCAAAATGACAAAAGATACTCTGATGTGAAAAGTCGATTAGAATTTATCTATAAAGCTAGTTTATAATGTCACGAATCCGGTGAAGTTCAAGGAAGTATTCAACTCAAATAAACAAAAAAAAAATAGGAAATTAGTGAGTTGAAACTATTACATAATTATAAGTCCCACAAAAAATCTATATCAATTTCAATACCTCAATCAAAAAATGTATGAGCTAAAATCTGCAATAATGTAAAACACAAAGGAACATGCAATTCATGAACATACAAATTGCTTGTTCCGTGGCAAAAAAATTCAAGGTTGAAACGGTGGTATAATAGTGTTGGTGATCTATATCAGTCCTGGCGCTCTAACGGACATCCCATCGTTTTGTGCAATGTGCACAGCTAAGCGTCTAACTGCAACGGGACGAATTAACGGGACGGTCCATTTTATGTAACGTCTGCGTCTGCGCATCTGCCTCTATAGATATACTTGAGATATAGACGCGGAAATTGGAGCGAAGGAACGAAAAATTGTTGCGACAAAATCGTAACACAGCTCACGAATTTTTTTGCTCCCAAGTGATTTGTTATTCAAATGATATCTATTATTTTGTATTTTAGAAATTGTTTTCGAGGGATTCAGAATTCTATTATTGATTTTACCGTAACGTTGTTTTCATGACACAGCGGGCACATATAGAGGATTAGATCAAATTCCAATTCCCGGAGATCCCGCTGTGATATGTTTACCTTTCATCAGAAGTTATGTAAGCGCGTCGTAAGCGTTATCGGATTCCAATTCAGATAAAATTCATACCACGATCTAGCTCTAGTTGTTTTGCTAGCAATTTTGCCTAACGTAATGAAATAACTTGGAGAACATTAACCACAACTATCAAACACATTAAGAGCTTTTTTTAAACCACCACACCGAAAATTACAAGCCAATTTAGACACGGGGTTTTGTTTACTCACTTTTTGCCACCGAATCCGAAAAAAACATGTCGGAACTGCCAAAACAAATGTAATTTGAAATTCGACACAGAGAAGCGAGTTTGATAACAATTTCACAATTACTTCTCCCTATTTATAAAAGATTGCATGTTTACAACGTGGCCGAAAACGTTCAAATTCATCGAGGTAGAAGAAAAATACGTAATTGGTACAATAAGTATGATTATTGCAAGAGAATAGTGTGTGCCGTTAGAAAGCAGTGTAATAAGAGAGCCACGGGTCGCTGGCGACGAGAATTGAATGGATGATGGATGTACGGGGCGAAATTATCGAGAATCTTGTCCAATCATTGTTAGAGAAAAACCGGCACTCGAATCCAATCAAAATATCAGTTTCATTGAAAATAAATCATGAGATTTATTTAAAAGCGAAATGACAAGGTTTTTTTTTCGTTATTTCACACGGCTCGAATTCGATTCGCCCATTTAATTACTGCGTAGTCTCTGAAGCTTTTAATTAAGTGAAACGATAAATTTTTACGTAACTATCTAGTAATCCGTTTAAACCTAATTATGTACAGAGGCACACTAGTAGGGGAGCGCGGGGGTTTGTTATAATATAAAATCCATAGCTAAGCAAAATTAGTCCAGTATAGATTTCAAATCTTTGCTACAGTAATGAAGCATTGTTATTTCGTAAAAATGTTTGGTGAATTTAGGTGAAGTGAGCTCTGGATCCTACCTAAGGCTGATAAACCTAAATACACCGAAAGTGATTTTTGCTGAGGATATTATTTTCAATTTTTATACCTACGTGCGTGTGGTACCTATA